>OZ012543.1:0-4853996 GCA_963935595.1 Schoenobius gigantellus
GGCGGCGACAGGGCACTGCAC
This sequence comes from Schoenobius gigantellus, assembly GCA_963935595.1. Taxonomy (NCBI): domain Eukaryota; kingdom Metazoa; phylum Arthropoda; class Insecta; order Lepidoptera; family Crambidae; genus Schoenobius; species Schoenobius gigantellus. Next base: position 22 of record OZ012543.1, read on the forward strand.
AATTGCAGTGCCTAATCCGCCCGGTCCAGCGCGAATATCGCTGACCTTTATAAGGTCAGCGTTGCAACCGCCCTTCTTGGCGATTGCAGTCGCCACCTCCTCTTTCACCACTGAGTCGTCCAACTCCGAGACCCTCAGGTCTACGCGCTTGGTTGGGCGAACGACCGTGGCAACCCCTGCGAGCGCCTCCCGAAGTTTACACGCCAGGAGGTCCGCTTTCTCGCCGGCTTGGGCTCCAGGAATCTCTAAGATTCGGGCCCCCGCTGCAGTGTGGCGGCAAGTTAACTTCCCTATGTCGAGCTCAGCGACGTTAATATTTTGGCGGGCTCGACTAAGGATTTCCGCATAGGTATTTCCTTTTTCCATGGCGGCAGGGTCCAGTGTAATGACCACTGCGGCCGATTTTGGAGGCACCAATCTGGGCGCTGTTGGCTTAGGCCTGGCCTTGGGCTTAGCAGCGGCGGCGGCAGTGGTGGCGGGTGGACGTGCCGACTTTGCTTTAGCGGCGCTCGCGTAGCCAGCCTTTGGCACAGCCTCCGGCTGCTCCGATTGGCCGCTCCGTTTGCTCCTCTTACGCCTTCTGCGCCTTTGGTTTCTGGACTCCACCGTGGTCCATTGCTCCTCGACCGGGGGTTGAGCTGCCTTTTTGGCAGGCGCCCGGGAGGTGGATGGGGCCGACGGTGGAGCCGACGATTTCTTTACCTGTTGGCCCTTGGCAGCCTTGCCTTTGCCAGCAGGTTTCGGAGCGACCGGTTCCTCATTTGGTCTATCCGCTCGGGATGACTTTGCCGTCTTCGAGGGCACGCGGGCAGATGACTTGTCTGTCGCGAGGGGAGGCCTCAACTTTTTCGCTGGGAGGAGGCGCTCCTGTATGCCCTCGAAGCGGGCATTGATCATGGCCCCAATCGACCTGGTGATCTTGGCCTCGAATGCCTCCAAGGCCGGGTCAATCGGGATTGCCGTCTCTGTTGCGCCAGGTGATGGGCGCGCTCTTTTAGCAGGCTTTGCGGACTTGGCGGGCTTTGCAAGCTTGGTGGACATAGCTGGAAGCGGGGAAGGAGAGACAGTCTCCACTTCCGCCTCTGGCTCAGCCACATCCATACGGTCGCCATCATTAGCCGTGGGATCAACCCGTTGGGGTTCCCTACGACATGCCTTGACGGCGTCCAGCTCCGCCTTGAGCTCCGCCATCATACGCCGCATCTCCGACATCTCCTTTTTGAGGGCCTCGTTCTCGGCCCTCAACTTCCGGGTGTCCTCCGAGATGGACTTCCGGGAAATCTCTTCAAAGCAATCTTGAATGGACGCCGCCGCCTTTTTTAGGGACTTTTGGAAAGTCCCCTTCAACTGCGACGACTTCTTTGCCACATCTAGGATTATTGAGCAGTCTGACCGGACCACGTCCTCGATGTCGAGGGCGGTGTTGCCGGACGGAGCTGCTGTCGTGTCCGTCGTGTCTGAGGCATCAACGCGGCTCGCGTGGAAGCGAGCGCGCGTTTCATAAGCCTTCCTCTCTGCCTCGGCAATCTCTCTGTCGAGGCGAAGCTGCATCTCTTCACGCTCAGCCGCCGCTAGCTCTCGCTTAGCTTTGGCGAGCCCAACATACTCCCCAGTCGTAGGGGGGCGTCCACGGCCACGCCCGCGCCCTTTACTATGGGAGTTTGCAGCTTTAGTCACTTCCGGTGGAAGGTCGGTATCGGAGCCAGAATCCGACACCCCGACCTTCAGCTTAGCCTATTTGGCCTCTGTCTGAGGGTGGGCCATTTCCCTGGACTATGGAAGGAGGCAAAAGTCAAGATAATCCCAAAACCGGGAAAGACCGATTACTCCGCCCCCAAGGCTTATAGACCGATTGGCCTCCTTCCGGTCCTGGGAAAGGTCCTGGAGCGCATCCTCAATGCGCGTATGGCCTGGCAGCTGGGTGTGTCGGGGGGGCTCAGCGCTCGCCAGTACGGCTTCATGCCACAGAGGGGTACGGAGGAGGCTCTCTACGAGGCTGTGTCGATGATGGACAAGGGGCTGGAGGAGAGGAAGTTGGTGGCGGTCCTGTCCCTTGACATTGAGGGCGCCTTTGACAAGGCTTGGTGGCCTGCAGTATTATTAGAGCTTAAAAACAGATCGGTTGACAAAGGCTGCCTTAGGCTAGTGAGTGGCCGAGTGACCTCGGTGGCAGATCGGTCTCCATCGATTATATGGGTTGCACGCTGGAGCGCCCTACGGACCTCGGTTGCGTCCAGGGGTCCATCTGCGGGCCGCTACTGTGGAACGTGCAGTTGGATCCACTGCTGCGGGAGGTCGAGGGTCTTGCTGCTCATGTGCAGGCGTTCGCGGATGACATCCTGGTTATAGCCACCTCTAAAACCACTGACGACTTGGAGGCCTGGGCCTCCAAGTCGTCGTCATTGACCTGGGTCAATGAGGCGTTGGCTGTTGTGGCGCGTTGGGGCAAGAAATTTAGAATGAGGTTCGCTGCTCATAAAACGCAGGCTCTCACCGTCACTCGTAAGACCAAGTACAGGCCCCCGGTGTACGATTTCGATGGGGTGCAGGTCGTACCGGGGGATACTCTCAGGGTCCTTGGTCTTACGATTGACGGCAGACTTACTTTCCGACAGCACCTGGACTACGCATATAGTAGAGCGATGGCTCTGTACGGGAGTCTGGCCAGGACCGTTAAGGCTCAATGGGGCTTAAGCCCGGATGTGGTCAGACTCTTGTACAGAACCGTCATTGAGCCAACAGTCCTTTACGCTGCGCCTGTGTGGTCCCGTGCTGTCGGAAAGAAGTACGTGAAGAAGAGGCTCGATCGAATTGCCAGAGTCTTCGCCCTGAAGATAGTCAGAGCGCACAGAACTGTGTCACTCACCTCGGGCCTACTACTATCAGGGCTACTCCCTCTTGACCTGAGAGCGCTGGAGGTGGGGGAGCTCTTCAGGATAAAGAGGGGGGGGTCCCTCGACGAGCTGCCGGGGCGGGAGCTCGAAAGGAGGGTTTCCCCATTCGAGCTCCCCCACCCGGCACTCCGCTCGTCGAGGGACTTTAGGGTTGCAACCACGCAGCGGGAGGCCGATGATATCGGGGAAGGCACCGTCTCCCTCTACACCGATGGCAGCCGAATTGAGGGAAAGGTTGGCGCTGGGGTGTCCTGCTGGATGGATGGAAAGGAGACCTGGTCTACTTCCCTCCTTCTGGCGGGATACTGCAGCGTCTTCCAATCTGAAATGGTTGCCATTCGGCGAGCGGTGTCTTACCTGGAGGAGAGGGAGTCGAAGGGGGTCATCCTCAGCGACTCCCTCTCTTCTCTCCAGGCCTTGGTTGCCCCCTATAGCGAGAACCCATTGGCCCTCGAGATATCTGGCGCTCTTGACAGGGCTAGGGACGGCGGTAGGGAGGTCGTGCTTTGCTGGGTTAAGGCCCATATAGGCATCAAGGGCAATGAGAGGGCGGACGAACTAGCAAAGCACGCTGCCCTTAGAAAGAAAACCCTCCCGGTGTATGATGCCTTCCCGCTGTCCTACGCCAGGGGCATCATCAGGGCGAAGACTCTGACGCAATGGCAAAGTAGGTGTGATGCCTCAGATACAGGGAGCCTCACTAGATTGTTCTTCCCGGACGTAAAACGCGCCTTCAAATATGTTAAAGACATCGGAGTCTCAAGCCTCCATACGCAAATCTTTACGGGCCATGGTGGCGTCCGCGAATACCTGCACAGATTCCACCTGACGAACGATCCGCATTGCACATGCGATGGCGTAGCGGTGGAATCGATGGAACACGTTATCTTTCAATGTCCAAAATACGGTGCGGCCCGCATGGACTGCGAGCTGGCCATTGACCGTCGTTTGAGACCGGACAGCCTAGCTGAAATCATTGTAGACAGCAAGTCTAGAAGGCACTTCCTGCGCTTCGCAGAAGGGGCTTACATTTCGGCAGCGAGGGCCAATGGCTCAACCCAATTCTCCTAGCGTCACACCCATTACTTATTCCTGACATTTACTCATTTTGACATGCATATTATTTTTCATTACATCCAATTCACTCTGACATAAACATTTATTCCCTGACATTTATTTACTTTGACATTTGTTACTCACTTTGACATATATATTATATTCCATGACATCTAATCACTCTGACATACACCATTTATTCCCTGACATATAATTACTCTGACATTTGTTACTTTTGTCTCTCCGGTATTCTAACTTACTTTAATGGGCGCGCGAGTTACTGGAGGTGGTATCGATCCGGTCGGTCGACCGGTCGATTGACTGGTCGGACGACCGGTCGATTGACCGGTCGATTGACCGACAGCATTACCTGACCGGTCACTTTCAGATGGTCTGAACGGATGGTCTGAACGTACTGACCGGTCAATTGACCCAGAAACAGTTAAAAATCTTATGTTGTTGACACTATTTTCTTATATAGTTCTAAGATTGACATCAGATTACATATTTTTTTTTTTGACACATTGTTATATTTTGACATTCGGCTTTTGCCTCATTACTGCTTTACTTAGTTTTAAGATTGACATCGGATTAAATACTTTTTGACATTGTTATATTTTGACATTCGGCTTTTGCCTCATTACTGTTTTATTTAGTTTTAAGATTGACATCGGATTAAATACTTTTTGACATTGTTATATTTTGACATTCGGCTTTTGCCTCATTACTGTTTTATCCCTTTGACCCTCATTACATGACATTGCATTATATACGCCTTCGATTGACACTAAATTTACTTCTTTGTGCATGTTTCATTTTAGTAGCTATATTCTAAGTGTCACTGACCGGTCGACTGACCGGACGGTCGATTGACCGGGCGGTCGACCGGTCGGTGGACCGATCGGTTGACCGGGCGGTCGACCGGTCGATTGACCGGGCGGTCGACCGGTCGATCGACCGTTACATAATAAGTTGTCTGCCTTACTGTAATTATAACTATTTGACATCATATGTAACTCCTACCTACCTGACATAGCCTTATTTCCTGTTCTGTTGACATTATATTGTAGAATCTGGCTCTTGCCTCATAATTATAAATTGACTTTGTTCCTGACATTTATTGGCTTGTATTTTAATTGTATTTTATTTGACATTGACATTATATTCCGATAGCCTTTTTTCCTGTACTGTTGACATTATATTGTTAAATCTGGCTTTTGCCTCATAATTATAAATTGACTTTGTTCCTGACATTTATTGACTTGTAGTTTAATTGTATTTTATTTGACATTTGACATTATATTCCGATGGCCTTATTTCCTGTACTGTTGACATTATATTGTAAAATCTGGCTTTTGCCTCATAATTATAAATTGACTTTGCTCTTGACATTCATTGATCTGTATCCTATTTGTATTTTATTTGACATTTGACATTATATTCTGATATCTTATTATTGCCGCGTAATTATAGTTTGACATTTCTTTTTGTACAATTAGGTTAGGTTGCATATTAAATTGCTTCTGATTACTGTAAACTGTAAAAATCATTTCCTGCCAACTGTTTGCTATCACTCGGAATTGTAAAGACCTTGCCAGGAGGAAAGGAAAAAAAAAAAAAAATGAAAAAGAAAAGAAGGAAAAAAAAAAAAAAAAAAAAATTGCATGTAAATTTCTAGAATAACAAGGTCTTAGAGTTAATGTAACAGACTTCAAAGTTGCCACATATACAGTGGCAGGATAGGTAGTTAAACTAAAAAAAAAAAAAAAAAAACCTAACCTAACCTAACCTAACAACCACTATCAAAAAGTTTGCTCTCCATAAAACCTGCACCGTGTTCCAAGCGGAACTCTTCGCTATACTCCAGGCGTGCCTATTCGCTCGTCTCCGTTCCTATCCCGATGTCCTGATCCTGTCAGATTCCCGTTCCTCCCTTGAGGCCATTCGCCAGCGATCCTCTTCCCATCCCATCATCTCCCAAATCCACTCAACCATCTATTCCCACAGATCCGAGGGCAACATACGCCTCTGCTGGGTCAAAGCGCACTATGGGATTGAAGGCAATGAAGTCGCCGACGCAGCCGCAGGCGAGGCCTCAAAATCCCATAGACCTCCTGACTACTCCCACTTCCCCCTTTCCTACGTCAGGAGTTATGCGCGCACCCGCCTCCATCTACTATGGCAGAGGAGGTACGAGTCCTCGGAAACTGGATCCCACACACGTTCTTTATTCCCAACCCTCACTTCCATCCAAAAATTCCGTTCCATCATCCCCACCTCCTTTCACATTACCCAATATACCACCGGACATGGCGCCAATTTGGCTTACCTACACCGTTTCCACATCACCTCCTCCGACTCCTGCCCCTGTGACCAAACCACTGCCCAAACCCCCTCCCATCTCCTCACGGACTGCCCCATCTTTTCCTCCCAACGACTGGAACACACTTCCGGCTGCAACAGTCACGACAACAGATCCCCCTTTTCTCTCCAGGATCTTCTCTCTATGCCTCGGGGCCTCAAGTCCCTCTGTAAACTAATTACCTATATATACCAGCACCTTCGTCACTATAACTTTCCATCCACAACCCCCATTCCTCTTCCCCACACCCACCCCCCATAGTCAGCCAAAATCTCTGTAACGATCACCGTATCCTTCTACCTAATACCCGCTCATTACATCGATTACCGCCTACCTTAATTTTAAGCTACAAGACTCTGCCACTTTCGTGGCGCCGACCGCATGTTGACATCTATGGGCAACAAACACACACCCGCTAAATCCATGATATCATCACTCTTGACTGCGTGCCACATATTTTACTTCCGTTCCAAAACCTCTACTCCGATAAAATCGATCAACTTAAAGCTACTCATTCCGCAATACCGGCAGATTCCCAACATCAAACGCCTATGCCTGACGAGCTTAGCGAGGACTTATCCTCGCATCCCCGCTGTTCTTAACGGACTCCTCCTGGAGCGGCACATGCTGGCGGATGTATACCGATCGCATCAACCAGCATGAACACAATCCATTTATACAAGCAGCCGACACACAAACCCACCTAATATAAAAAAAAAAAAAAAAAAAAAAAAAAAACCTAACCTAACCTAACCTAACCTAACCAGTCGGTGCCGGGCCGTGCCACCGAGCGGACGCGTCCCAGTGAGCGACCGCCACCGCAACCGCCACCGGCAGCGCAACCGCAACCGGCAGCGCAACCGCCACCGGCAGCGCAACCGCCACCGGCAGCGCAACCGCCACCGGCAGCGCAACCGCCACCGGCAGCGCAACCGCCACCGGCAGCGCAACCGCCACCGGCAGCGCAACCGCCCCTGGCAGCATCAACCAGCGCAGCTCCCTGAAACAAACAGATTATGGTACTTACGCGATCCCCAAAGATGAACAAAAACGACCATGCACCATCTACTTCAGCCTTCATCATATCGTCTTCTCCACCACCGGGGTCAGAAGACCAGAGAGAGATCAGAGATATGCCAGCAATCACCAACACTGTAAGTGAAGCAAACACCACTCTCACCACTCGCTCTAAAACCTCACAGTCCAAGAACAATAAAACAGTCACTAGCAAAACTGAGCACATTGAAGACCGGTCAGAATCTGAGGATGAAATTGCTCCCTCACTAAAACCTGTAAGAAAGAAAGAGATCAGACCACCACCGAAAATAAAGGTAACACTGGACGACATCATCTCTCTGGACACTTACGAATCAACAATTAAGTCACTTGTATCCAACATTACCGAATCTTTGAATGCCAACTCAAGTGTAACAAAGGCCTGCAAAGACAACATTAAATCTGCCACTAGATTAATCTCTGCCAGCACCAGCAAACTCAGAACAATCCTCAACAACCAAGAAGCTCTGAGTAATCTGGCACAAGTCCCCTCATCACCATTGAAAACCTCGCACTCGGAGACACCTACTGAGACACCCACACCCCCCATAGGCCCTAATATTGTTACAGCTGAAGAGTTAGCTGAAACCTTAGCCAAGCTCAAGGCAGACATCACGAACACAATTATTTCAGAGATGTCTGAAATCAAGAAAACCTGCAACCAATCGAAATCATACTCGCAAGCCCTCAAAAAGAATCTCGAGAATATAGGCAACTCTCCGATAAACTCCAACACCAAGACCATCGCACAGGTTCAAGGGATCTCCACCAAACACGCCATTGTAGTAAAACACACCCACCAGGACCCTAATCGACTCCCCACCAGACAAGAATCGCTCATGGCAATTCGCAACACCATCGACTTCAAGAACTCGAAGCAAGCTCCCACTAAAATCCAAGGTCTCTCCAATGGCAAGATCAGGCTAGAGTTTTCCACTGCAGACGATGCGCGCGACGCTCTGGTTAAAATTAACACATCAGGGGAAATCACCGCTGTACCTGCCAACACCGTCCGACCTCAACTCATCCTCAAAGGCATTTCTAAAGAGATCCAGCGCGAACACCTAGCTGACCTAATACTCGAGCAGAACCAGCTCCTAGTCGATTCCAATCAGAAAGACGAGCTCAACCTTAAGTTCGTCATTAATAACAGAAACCCGCTTTTATACAATGCTGTTTTCAGCGCATCTCCTGCAATATGGCGAAAGTCTATCGAAGAAGGTCGCTTGCGAATCGACTACCAACGCGTGCACGTCGAAGAATACTCCCCTTTTCTGCAATGCCGACGATGCTTACTCTTCGGACACACACGCGTCAAGTGCACGGAGGGGAAAGAACTGTGCCACCACTGTACCAGCCGAGAGCATACCGCGGACGACTGTCCTATTAAGAAAGGTAAGGGGGCCCCAATTTGTTTAAACTGTAGAAACCACAATGCCAAATTTAAGACCGACTCCTGCACCAAACATTACACCACCTCTCATAGCTGCCCTCGACTCAGAGCGATGATCGCTCGAATCAATAATAAGATCGATTATGGATCCAACTAATACCATCAACTCAAACGGCAATATGTCTGGCGCTGGATTCGGTCTTATCCAGTATAATCTAGACAGATCTTATAAAGCTACTCACGAATTCCTTGAGTACTTCGTTGCAACCCCTCATTTTAAGATAGCCATGATAAACGAACCATACATTGGTAACAAGAACTACGTCAAGTCGACACGAGGGCTCCATGTGTTTCAATTCCCCAGCCCGGACAGGAAAGTAAAAACCTGTATTTACGCTAAAACAGGATTCGCCAAAATAATCGGCATGAGTCAACATTCAACTCCCAATCTCGCTGTCATCCAGCTTCAATTGAATAACAGGAATGACAAGATAACTATTGCGACGGCATACATTGAACCAGGAACTGACACACATGGAACCCTCGACGACCTACAGAGATTTCTGGACAATACGCGAGGGCTTCCCCGATTAGTTTGCGGCGATTTTAACGGCCACCACCCCTTCTGGGGGGGACACAACGCCCACACAGACACAAGGGGCTGCCAAATTAGAGACCTCGTAAGTTGCCAGGACCTTTACCTCTGTAATCAGGGCTATGTACCAACCTTCAGCACCATTACTCACGGTAGAGAAAGGAACTCCATTATTGACATTACACTAGCCTCGGACAATGTCGCAAACTCCATCAATGACTGGAGGATCAACCATCGAATAGGGCAACTCTCGCAACACAGGCCGATCTCCTTCAACTACACACCCAACTCTTCTCTAACAAGACACTGTCACTCGGGGACCACCTTCAAATACAAAACCAAAAACGCCAACTGGTTCGAGTTCAAAGAGCTATTGCAACTGGAATTCAGTAGATCGCAACTACTCGACACCAATATACACTCTTTGAACTCGGAGCAACTGGAGAACCACATCGCACAAACCATAGCTCTCATTCAAACTGTATGCAACCAGACCCTTCCTATTAACAGTGGCACTACCACCAAACCCAAACCTCCATGGTGGACTCCTCGATTAGCTGAGCTCAAATCCGAACTTATAGGACTACATCATGACCTATCAAGGGCCAAGCGCACCCACGACCAAAATCGTTTGGATGCACTGTGGTCAACAATGCAGAATAAAAAGACCGAATATAGTCACGAAATACAAAAGGAGTCCAACAACAATTTTAGACAATTCTGCAATAGACAAGGTAAAGACACAGTATGGTCCATTACAAATAAAATTCTCAAGTCCACCAATCCTCCACAACCGCCCACCACTATCAAAGTCAATGGAGTATACACAGAATCTCTAGAAGACACCGCCAATGCTTTGTTGAACCACTTTTACCCAGACGACAACTTTGACACCCTCCTTCGACACCAGGAGCTACGCTCCCTAACCCCTTTGCTCTCCCAAGAAGACCCTGGTGGTGCCCCAAGTAGACTCCACCACGTCGGCGATTCACCGACTTGTATTGCTGAATTTTATTCGACTACCAACTCATAGAAAGCTGGTATTACTTACCTTGGTTCCAATTGTCTCCGTCCGTCTCCTCCGTAGCCGGTGGACTTCCTGAGCTAGCTCGAAGGAAGTCGCGGCTCCTGAAGTTCTGCAGTGGATCCACCGGTGGAGACCGGAGCACTACAAATGCCTATGAGGCCACCACGACTCACACACGCGATTGCACAACACAAAGCGGGCTTTCGCACCCCGATATTAGGTGCGCCGCGCAAATCACTATTTTCTTGAATATTGTGTATTATATTTTATTCCGGCCTGCACATAACCTCTAAGCATGTCATGACATTTCGACTCGACTCAACTGACATGTCACATGCGGCCGGCCGCCAAAAAAGCTGTCACTGCACAGACTAGAATGCAGTGCCGCCACTCGCTCTTCCTCGAGCGTGAACATCCCCCCGCTCCGGACAGTCCCGGACTGTCCACCAAATCAGTTTAAGGGGAGGCGAGAAAGAGTAGCGACCGCGCGCTTCAAAACAGAATCCCCAACTAGGACCTCGGCAAACCTGGGCACACCATCAGACCCTAGAGTAAGTTGGACAATGCGTCCGCGACGCCAACGTAAGGGTGGCAGGTTTGGGTCCTTCACTAACACGAGGTCTCCAACCCTCGGTGGGTTTGTCTTATCTGACCACTTAACGCGCTGTTGCAAAATGTGTAAATATTCAAGGTGCCAGCGGCGCCAGAAGCTCTGGGTAAGCTGCTGGAGCAACTCAAACCGCGAAAGGCGTCCGGGATTGATATCTCTATAAGGATACTCGGGCAGGGCGTTAAGTGGTCTGCCTATCAAGAAATGGCCCGGCGTGAGGGCCTGCAAATCGTTCGCGTCGGTAGACAACGGACATAACGGACGCGAGTTGAGAACCGCCTCAATCTTATGAAACACCGTCGCGAGTTCCTCAAACGTGAGAATAGTCTCCCCAATAACGCGGCGAAGGTGAGTCTTGGCGGCCTTTACAACAGATTCAAAAATCCCTCCCCAGTGAGGGCAAGACGGCGGGGAGTATCGCCATGTTACCCCCCTACGGGAGAGTGTGGATCCGATCTCAATATTATTTTTATCTAAAAATTCACAAACTTCTCTTATATGTCTATCAGTGCCCTTGAAGTTCGTCACACAATCGGACCGAATTAGAGAAGGCAGTCCCCGGCGGGAGACAAATCTGCCTAACGCTGCTAAGAAAGCGTCCATGGTGAGCGCACTCACCACCTCCAAATGAACGGCTTTAGTGGCCAAACAAACAAACACACACAAGTAAGCCTTTTCAGTCTTAGCATTACGGAGTCGCGACGTTTTTATAGTGAATGGTCCCGCAAAATCAGTTCCAACTCCTAAGAAGGTCATCGATTCATTCACACGATCAGCAGGCAAATCACCCATTTGGGGCTGCATCGTCTCGGGGCGTAAACGATAGCAGGGCAGACATCGAAATATAACAGATCGGATTATTCTTCGCGCTGACAAAATCCAAAACTCCCGTTGGAGGAGCGCGGTCAATGCATTACATCCGGCATGAGCATTCTTCACATGGCGATCAATGATCAACAATCGCACCAATGGTCCGTCCTTGGGGAGCAACAGGGGATGACGTGATCTATAAGGCAAGTTAGCGTGCCTCAATCGGCCTCCTACACGCAACAATCCTTGATCATCCAGAAAGGGAGTCAAACGCACCAAGGGTCCCTTCAATTTGGACGTCCCGGTACGGAAAATCTTAAGTTCCGGTTCAAACGCTCTAGACTGGGTCATACGCACCCAATGCAGAAGAGCATCTTGGCGCTCCTGCGGTGAGAGGACCGGACACAAATCTTTGTCCTGAGGCCGGCGACAATTTCGTATAAATCTTCTTATCCAAGCGGTCACGCCGAGCAACTTGTCCAGAGAACTGTAGCGGTCTAATAAAAATTCCCGCTCTGGAGCCGCCATAGTCTCGACAGCGTGAACACGCAAGCCCGGATTTGGTACCTTCACCACAGCTGGTGTGGAAGGCCAAGACGGTTGCAACAACCAGTCGGGACCCCACCACAGAGTGTGGTCAATAAGCTGAGGGGCTTCGCTGCCACGTGATGCACAGTCAGCAGGGTTTATTTCACCTGGCACGTGGCGCCAAATCAACGTGGCCTTCGAGGCCTGTATTTGGGATACCCGATTGGCCACAAATACTTCCAGGGAGTGGACGGAGTTCTTAATCCAACACAGGACAACCTGACTGTCGGACCAAGCAAAGAGCGACTCAAAGTCCACACTACGTCCCAGGGTGTCAACAACGTGGTTCATCAACCGAACCAGAAGAGTAGCTCCAGACAATTCTAACTTCGGAATCGTTAATCGAGTCCGAAGTGGAGCAACCTTACTCTTAGCAATTAGCAAGTGGAGCTTAACAGCTCCTCTATCATCAACCGTCCGGATATATACGACGGCTGCGTATCCACTCTCAGACGCGTCACAAAAGCCATGAAAGCTGGCCGTAAACCGTCCCTTAGGCAGTATATGTCTAGGGATACTAACATGGTTAATGTCGGGGAGAGACAACATGAAGGACTCCCAATCTCGCAGCAAACGGCCCGAGAGGGGCTCATTCCACGACACTTCGGCTGACCAAAGTTCCTGTAGGAAGCATTTCATCCAAAACACTATGGGACTAATCCAGCCATTTGGGTCAAAGGTACGAGCTACTGTAGACAAAACCAACCGTTTCGTCCAGACCTTGGGGCTTGGCAGCTCCAATCGATAGGTGAACGTGTCCTGGACAGGTCTGTATTGCACTCCCAAAACAGACAGTAAATCTGGAGTGTTGGCATTCTCAAAAATATGAGGCTCCTGCTGGTGGTCATCTGGCAAGTCACACAAAAGCTGAGGTGAGTTGGACATCCACTTCCTCAGTTCATAACCACCAGCCCCGAGAAGAGCAATTAGTTCATCTCGCAAAATCAAGGCTTCCTCGACACTAGAGGAGCCCGTACAAATATCATCAACAAATGCATCCTCCTTGAGAACCAAGGATGCGCGAGGGTATCGTAATCGTTCACGTTCAGCGAGTTCCACAAGTGAGCGAATTGCCACAAAGGGGCTAGAACGCAAACCGTATGTATTGGTGTTCAGCTCGTAGACCAGCATGGGATCCCTGGGATCCTCCCTCCATAATATGAGCTGATATCGTCTATCGTCCGGGTGAATCACAGTCTGCCGAAACATCATCCGGATATCGGTCACAAAGACGACGGCATGGCGACGGAAGTTGGTCAATACATCACCCACCTCGTGGTGCAACTTCGGTCCAGCATGCAGACATTGATTCAGCGAAACTCCGGTAGACGTAGGAGCTGACCCATCAAAAACAACGCGTATCTTCCCGGTGGAAGGTTTCAAAACCGCGTGGTGAGGAAGAAAATTATGTTCCTCGTTTCGCCAGTCCAGTCGCGAGACCGACATGTGCCCCAGTTGCTCATATTCTCGCATGAAGTCGACATACTTCTGTTTGAGGTCGGAGTTCCTACTTATACGACGCTCCATGGACAGCAGTCGCTTCTCAGCCAACGGCCGGGAGCTGCCAAGTGAGGGGCGAACTGACAAAAAGGGCAAACGAGTGATCAGCCGTCCCGAGTGAAGGCGACCTGTATTATTCTGGTAGAACAACTCACACTCCTCGTCCAAGGGGTTCACTCGCTTCACGGTAGGTGGCTCTTCCACCTCCCAAAACCGTTGAAGGACATCCGATAAGGTGGAGCTAACAGTTATGTAACTGTCCACCGATGGAGATGGTGGGTTATGCCTAACTGGTCCCATCACTACAAACCCAAGCGATGTAGATAAGGCTACCAGCCCACCCTCCTGTAACTCTCTCCTCTTCCCACAATACACGCGGCCTAGAACATCGGCACCGAGCAATAAGTGAATCGGACCGGTTCGGTGGAAGGAAGGGTCAGCCAAGGTCAATCCTGATGTCGCATCAACGACAGCGCGCGAAACGTGCTGTTGCGGAAGCTGACCAACAACCTTCTCATAAACAATCGCGGTAGCGCCAATTTTGGGCGCTGAAGAGAAGTGGGGGGAGAAGGAGAACAAAACCTGACCGATCGGATCCGGGATCCGCAGGTCTCCGATTCCTCGTACCGATTCAAGGTATGGAGATGTGTTCAAACTCAACTGCCGGACCAGCCAGCTGGAGGCAATGCAACCCTGAGCTCCCGTATCCAAAAGGGCGCGAACTAAAACAAAGGTGCCCCTCGGGCCCCACACCTGTACGGAGGCTGTTGGTAACAGCACCTGCTCCTGTGGGGGGGTTGCAGCCGACAGTTGGTTTAGTGAAAATCCTCCCGCATTCCCCGCAACGGGGGGGAAGGGGGGTCCGAAGAAAAATGCGTGCGCGGCGGAGGAATAGGGCGCTCAAGGCGCTCGAGCGGGTCCCAATCCGGCACGTACTGGCCCCGATCAAAGCGGTATCGGGGGGCCGGGCGGTGCCCATGATGGGCGAAAGTTGGGGGAGCCCGTGACAACCGGGGTCTCTCCATCAGAGGGGGAGAGAAGCGTATCGGCTCCCGACGTGGCTCCCTAATGACCGCGGCCCAATCCCGCGGTGGCGCCTCATAAGCGGCGCGTCGATCCCCCCCGCCCGTAGGGGGGGTGGGGCGCCCAATCCTCTCACGGAAGGGGGGGCGCCTCTCCACTCTCCGCGGAGGGGTGGCACGCCCCTCCGATCTCCTCGGAGATGTGGGTGACCTACGAGGGCCCGCGCCCGTGTGCGAGTCCCTCTCTCTTACCACCTCACGAGCGTCTCTATTGTTAAAGCACAAGAGGGGATGATGGGCCCCTCCACAACAGTGGCAATCTCGTGGGTGGGGGCAAGCCGATGCCATATGAGCCCCCAGGCAGCGGTAGCACCAATTCCGCTGCTTGGCCATATTTCTACGCCCCTCGGTGCGTAGGCCAACAAATTTGGGACAGGCCGGCAAACGATGGCCATCCCGCTTGCAACACTTGCAAGGCCTCGGCCTCTCCCCGTGTGGAGAGTTCTGCCGCACTGCAGTATACTGCTTGTACGGGCGGCGCTCTCTCCGTGGCGCTGCCCGGGTCGCCTCATAGCGACCTGTACTCGGTCCCGGTATAGGAGCCAGATCCAAGTGGTCGGTCATCCGACACTCATCCTCCAAAAATCTGAGGAGATCCGAGAAGGGGGGGGAGGTACGAGGCACTATTGCCCCCGTACCTTTGTTCGAAGCGTCCCTTTATCTCCATGGGAAGCTTATCGAGGATGAGGTGGAGCAAAATAAAGGACCACTGGTCCACCGGTAGATCAAGTCGTTTGAGCGCGTAAATAGCGCTCAGCAGCGGGTTCAAAATCTCCTTCCTCAATGAGGAGACCCGCGATACTCGTGGCAGCCCTAAAATGGCAGCCACATGTGTGTCCGCTAGCAAGCGAATATTCTGATACCGGGCGGTCAACAACGCCCTTGCAATATCATAACTGTCATCATTGACAGGTAGATGCTGGACAAGTACACCAGCCTCTCCACGTAAGGCAGAGAGCAAATAGGCCAATTTCTGGCTAGGGAACAGGTCGTCCCTCGAGTGAACCAGGCTATCAAAGAGGTTAATGAACCCCATCCAAGAAGCCAGGTTCCCATCAAAGGTTGGGATGTCCAAAGTGGGCAGTCTGTCCAGCAAGCCGGCCGGGGTAGGCTTGACCTCCCCGGGCGTGCACGACTCACCCCTCCGGACGGATAGGATTGCCTGAGCCTTGTTTATAATCACATCCGCCTGTTCAAAACACTGATCATAATCGGCATTAAATTGGTCGACTGCCCGCAACTCAGCGGCACCCTCGGCTGGGTGGTCGAGCAGATATTGTTGATGAGCAACGAAAAGCTGCTCCAATTCCTTCAAGCGAGCCGGTACTCCCTCATGCCGAATTAACAAGGCCTGTTCTCGGTCTGGTCGGTCTACCAAAGCGACGGCACTAGCAAACCATCTCAAAATCTTTTGTGCACCCGCGCGGGCACCACTAAGCGGGCTGACTGGCGGGACCATTTTGCACCAAAATTAAGATACTCTATAATAATACACAGACAAACAGACCGACAACCGCAGACAATAAAACAGATCGGGAGGAACTTCAAAGGCAGAACAAAATATATAAACAAACCAAAGTCAAGTGTAAATGCTAGAACTTAACTAGAACAACAAAGGCATTTAACAACAGAATTTTTCAAACAAATTAAATTCAAGCATTAAGTCAATAACTTAACAAACATAATATTCAAAGGCAAACAAAACAAAATCAAATGTAAATGCTAAAACTTAACACAGCAATATAGTGTATTACAACAACAGCAAAGTCATTTAGCAGCAAAATCTGTTAAACAAATTAAATTCAAGTATAAGTTTACAACTTAACAAACAAAATATTCAAGGGCAAAACAAAGATATGAAAAAACAAACCAAAATCAAATATAGGTAAATGCTAGAACTTAACTAGAACAACAAAGGCCATTTAACCTCAATTTTTCATATACAATGACAATTAGTTAAGGAGATCGGTCCACAAATGAGCTGGCAGTCGGTTTAAAATCAGCAATCAAAACCAATTAATATGTATTGCCCGTTTGGACAACCAACAAGATTACAATATTAATTGTACAATACTAATGAAATACTCAAATCTAAGAACCACTCAAATCTAAAAACCACGCTCTGCTACCAGGAGATGGTGGTGCCCCAAGTAGACTCCACCACGTCGGCGTTTCACCGAGTAAGGAATTCTGGGTTGATTGCTGCTGCCCCACTACCCGCTCATAGAAAGGATTGTGGCTTACCCCGATTCCCGTTGTCTCCGTCCGTCTCCTCCGTAGCCGGTGGACTTCCTGAGCTAGCTCGAAGGAAGTCGCGGCTCCTGAAGTTCTGCAGTGGATCCACCGGTGGAGACCGGAGCACTACAAAGTTTACAACTTAACAAACAAAATATTCAAGGGCAAAACAAAGATATGAAAAAACAAACCAAAATCAAATATAGGTAAATGCTAGAACTTAACTAGAACAACAAAGGCCATTTAACCTCAATTTTTCATATACAATGACAATTAGTTAAGGAGATCGGTCCACAAATGAGCTGGTAGTCGGTTTAAAATCAGCAATCAAAACCAATTAATATGTATTGCCCGTTTGGACAACCAACAAGATTACAATATTAATTGTACAATACTAATGAAATACTCAAATCTAAGAACCACTCAAATCTAAAAACCACGCTCTGCTACCAAGAGATGGTGGTGCCCCAAGTAGACTCCACCACGTCGGCGTTTCACCGAGTAAGGAATTCTGGGTTGATTGCTGCTGCCCCACTACCCGCTCATAGAAAGGATTGTGGCTTACCCCGATTCCCGTTGTCTCCGTCCGTCTCCTCCGTAGCCGGTGGACTTCCTGAGCTAGCTCGAAGGAAGTCGCGGCTCCTGAAGTTCTGCAGTGGATCCACCGGTGGAGACCGGAGCACTACAAAGGCCTATTAGGCCACCACGACTCACACACGCGATTTTGACTGCACAACACAAAGCGGGCTTTCGCACCCCGATATTAGGTGCGCCGCGCAAATCACTATTTGCTTGAATATTGTGTATTATATTTTATTCCGGCCTGCACCTAACCTCTAAGCATGTCATGACATTTCGACTCGACTCAACTGACATGTCACATGCGGCCGGCCGCCAAAAAAGCTGTCACTGCACAGACTAGAATGCAGTGCCGCCACTCGCTCTTCCTCGAGCGTGAACAACGTGGTTCATCAAACGAACCAGAAGAGTAGCTCCAGACAATTCTAACTTCGGAATCGTTAATCGAGTCCGAAGTGGAGCAACCTTACTCTTAGCAATTAGCAAGTGGAGCTTAACAGCTCCTCTATCATCAACCGTCCGGATATATACGACGGCTGCGTATCCACTCTCAGACGCGTCACAAAAGCCATGAAGGCTGGCCGTAAACCGTCCCTTAGGCAGTATATGTCTAGGGATACTAACACGGTTAATGTCGGGGAGAGACAACATGAAGGACTCCCAATCTCGCAGCAAACGGCCCGAGAGGGGCTCATCCCACGACACTTCGGCTGACCAAAGTTCCTGTAGGAAGCACTTCATCCAAAACACTACGGGACTAATCCAGCCATTTGGGTCAAAGGTACGAGCTACTGTAGACAAAACCAACCGTTTCGTCCAGACCTTGGGGCTTGGCAGCTCCAATCGATAGGTGAACGTGTCCTGGACAGGTCTGTATTGCACTCCCAAAACAGACAGTAAATCTGGAGTGTTGGCATTCTCAAAAATATGAGGCTCCTGCTGGTGGTTGTCTGGCAAGTCACACAAAAGCTGAGGTGAGTTGGACATCCACTTCCTCAGTTCATAACCACCAGCCCCGAGAAGAGCAATTAGTTCATCTCGCAAAATCAAGGCTTCCTCGACACTAGAGGAGCCCGTACAAATATCATCAACAAATGCATCCTCCTTGAGAACCAAGGATGCGCGAGGGTATCGTAATCGTTCACGTTCAGCGAGTTCCACAAGTGAGCGAATTGCCACAAAGGGGCTAGAACGCAAACCGTATGTATTGGTGTTCAGCTCGTAGACCAGCATGGGATCCCTGGGATCCTCCCTCCATAATATGAGCTGATATCGTCTATCGTCCGGGTGAATCACAGTCTGCCGAAACATCATCCGGATATCGGTCACAAAGACGACGGCATGGCGACGGAAGTTGGTCAATACATCACCCACCTCGTGGTGCAACTTCGGTCCAGCATGCAGACATTGATTCAGCGAAACTCCGGTAGACGTAGGAGCTGACCCATCAAAAACAACGCGTATCTTCCCGGTGGAAGGTTTCAAAACCGCGTGGTGAGGAAGAAAATTATGTTCCTCGTTTCGCCAGTCCAGTCGCGAGACCGACATGTGCCCCAGTTGCTCATATTCTCGCATGAAGTCGACATACTTCTGTTTGAGGTCGGAGTTCCTACTCATACGACGCTCCATGGACAGCAGCCGCTTCTCGGCCAACGGCCGGGAGCTGCCAAGTGAGGGGCGAACTGACAAAAAAGGCAAACGAGTGATCAGCCGTCCCGAGTGAAGGCGACCTGTATTGTTCTGGTAGAACAACTCACACTCCTCGTCCAAGGGGTTCACTCGCTTCACGGTAGGTGGCTCTTCCACCTCCCAAAACCGTTGAAGGACATCCGATAAGGTGGAGCTAACAGTTATGTAACTGTCCACCGATGGAGATGGTGGGTTATGCCTAACTGGTCCCATCACTACAAACCCAAGCGATGTAGATAAGGCTACCAGCCCACCCTCCTGTAACTCTCTCCTCTTCCCACAATACACGCGGCCTAGAACATCGGCACCGAGCAATAAGTGAATCGGACCGGTTCGGTGGAAGGAAGGGTCAGCCAAGGTCAATCCTGATGTCGCATCAACGACAGCGCGCGAAACGTGCTGTTGCGGAAGCTGACCAACAACCTTCTCATAAACAATCGCGGTAGCGCCAATTTTGGGCGCTGAAGAGAAGTGGGGGGAGAAGGAGAACAAAACCTGACCGATCGGATCCGGGTTCCGCAGGTCTCCGATTCCTCGTACCGATTCAAGGTATGGAGATGTGTTCAAACTCAACTGCCGGACCAGCCAGCTGGAGGCAATGCAACCCTGAGCTCCCGTATCCAAAAGGGCGCGAACTAAAACAAAGGTGCCCCTCGGGCCCCACACCTGTACGGAGGCTGTTGGTAACAGCACCTGCTCCTGTGGGGGGGTTGCAGCCGACAGTTGGTTTAGTGAAAATCCTCCCGCATTCCCCGCAACGGGGGGGAAGGGGGGTCCGAAGAAAAATGCGTGCGCGGCGGCGGAATAGGGCGCTCAAATCGCTCGAGCGGGTCCCAATCCGGCACGTACACACCCCGACCAAAGCTGCATCGGGGGGCCGGGCGGTGCCCATGATGGGCGAAAGTTGGGGGAGCCCGCGATAAACGAGGTCTCTCCATCAGAGGGGGAGAGAAGCGTATCGGCTCCCTAATAACCGCGGCCCAATCCCGCGGTGGCGCCTCATAAGCGGCGCGTCGATCCCCCCCGCCCGTAGGGGGGGTGGGGCGCCCAATCCTCTCACTGGAGGGGGGGCGCCTGTCCAATCTCCGCGGAGGGGTGGCACGCCCCTCCGATCTCCTCGGAGAGGTGGGTGACCTAGGAGGGCCCCCGCCCGTGTGCGAGTCCCTCTCTCTCACCACCTCACGAGTGTTTCTATTGTTGAAGCACAAAAGGGGGTGATGGGCCCCTCCACAACAGTGGTAATCTCGTGGGTGGGGGCAAGCCGATGCCATATGGGCCCCCAGGCAGCGGTAGCACCAATTCCGCTGCTTGGCCATATTCCTACGCCCCTCGGTGCGTAGGCCAACAAATTTGGGACAGGCCGGCAAACGATGGCCATCCCGCTTGCAACACTTGCAAGGCATCGGCCTCTCCCCGGGTGGAGAGCTCTGCCGCACTGCAGTATATTGCTTGTACGGGCGGCGCTCTCTCCGTGGCGCTGCCCGGGTCGCCTCAAAGCGGCCTGTACTCGGTCCCGGTATAGGAACCAGATCCAAGTGGTCGGTCATCCGACACTCATCCTCCAAAAATCTGAGGAGATCCGAGAAGGGGGGGAGGTACGAGGCACTATTGCCCCCGTACCTTTGTTCGAAGCGTCCCTTCATCTCCATGGGAAGCTTATCGAGGATGAGGTGGAGCAAAATAAAGGACCACTGGTCCACCGGTAGATCAAGTCGTTTGAGCGCGTTAATAGCGCTCAGCAGCGGGTTCAAAATCTCCTTCCTCAATGAGGAGACCCGCGATACTCGTGGCAGCCCTAAAATGGCAGCCACATGTGTGTCCGCTAGCAAGCGAACATTCTGATACCGGGCGGTCAACAACGCCCTTGCAATATCATAACTGTCATAATTGACAGGTAGATGCTGGACAAGTACACCAGCCTCTCCACGTAAGGCAGAGAGCAAATAGGCCAATTTCTGGCTAGGGAACAGGTCGTCCCTCGAGTGAACCAGGCTATCAAAGAGGTTAATGAACCCCATCCAAGAAGCCAGGTTCCCATCAAAGGTTGGGATGTCCAAAGTGGGCAGTCTGCCCAGCAAGCCGGTCGGGGTAGGCTTGACCTCCCCGGGCGTGCACGACTCACCCCTCCGGACGGATAGGATTGCCTGAGCCTTGTTTATAATCACATCCGCCTGTTCAAAACACTGATCATAATCGGCATTAAATTGGTCGACTGCCCGCAACTCAGCGGCACCCTCGGCTGGGTGGTCGAGCAGATATTGTTGATGAGCAACGAAAAGCTGCTCCAATTCCTTCAAGCGAGCCGGTACTCCCTCATGCCGAATTAACAAGGCCTGTTCTCGGTCTGGTCGGTCTACCAAAGCGACGGCACTAGCAAACCATCTCAAAATCTTTTGTGCACCCGCGCGGGCACCACTAAGCGGGCTGACTGGCGGGACCATTTTGCACCAAAATTAAGATACTCTATAATAATACACAGACAAACAGACCGACAACCGCAGACAATAAAACAGATCGGGAGGAACTTCAAAGGCAGAACAAAATATATAAACAAACCAAAGTCAAGTGTAAATGCTAGAACTTAACTAGAACAACAAAGGCATTTAACAACAGAATTTTTCAAACAAATTAAATTCAAGCATTAAGTCAATAACTTAACAAACATAATATTCAAAGGCAAACAAAACAAAATCAAATGTAAATGCTAAAACTTAACACAGCAATATAGTGTATTACAACAACAGCAAAGTCATTTAGCAGCAAAATTTTTTCAACAAATCAAATTCAAGTATAAGTTTACAACTTAACAAACAAAATATTCAAGGGCAAAACAAAGATATGAAAAAACAAACCAAAATCAAATATAGGTAAATGCTAGAACTTAACTAGAACAACAAAAGACATTTAACCCCAATTTTTCATATACAATGACAATTAGTTAAGGAGATCGGTCCACAAATGAGCTGGTAGTCGGTTTAAATCAGCAATCAAAACCAATTAATATGTATTGCCCGTTTGGACAACCAACAAGATTACAATATTAATTGTACAATACTAATCAAATATTCAAATCTAAGAACCACGCTCTGCTACCAAGAGATGGTGGTGCCCCAAGTAGACTCCACCACGTCGGCGATTCACCGACTTGTATTGCTGAATTTTATTCGACTACCAACTCATAGAAAGCTGGTATTACTTACCTTGGTTCCAATTGTCTCCGTCCGTCTCCTCCGTAGCCGGTGGACTTCCTGAGCTAGCTCGAAGGAAGTCGCGGCTCCTGAAGTTCTGCAGTGGATCCACCGGTGGAGACCGGAGCACTACAAATGCCTATGAGGCCACCACGACTCACACACGCGATTGCACAACACAAAGCGGGCTTTCGCACCCCGATATTAGATGCGCCGCGCAAATCACTATTTTCTTGAATATTGTGTATTATATTTTATTCCGGCCTGCACATAACCTCTAAGCATGTCATGACATTTCGACTCGACTCAACTGACATGTCACATGCGGCCGGCCGCCAAAAAAGCTGTCACTGCACAGACTAGAATGCAGTGCCGCCACTCGCTCTTCCTCGAGCGTGAACAGACCCCGATCCCCCCTTTTCCCAGGAAGAGGTTTTAGAGGCACTCAACAGCATCAGCCCTTCCAAAGCACCCGGACACGATGGCCTAACATCTGACATCTGCATGCAAGTCACACAAATATTTTCAAACACCATCACGGACATCATGAACAGGTGCCTCAATCTTGGTTACTTCCCCCAATGCTGGAAGGAGGCGATTGTGAGAATCATACCAAAACCGGCTAAAGCCGACTATTCGGATCTAAGCTCACATCGCCCAATTGGCCTAATCCCCGTTTTTGGCAAGTTGCTTGAAAAGCTCTTTATCAAGAGAATCACTTACCGAGCCAACACTCTAGGACTTCTTAACAGCAAGCAATACGGCTTCCGTGAACAAACCAACTCCATAGCCGCTTTACACAACGCCATCGAGCTCATCAAAAAGCAAAAGGCCAGGGGCAGGCAGGTGGCAGCGGTGTCTTTAGACATTAAAGCGGCCTTCGATAACGCCTGGTGGCCGGCTCTACTACACGGTCTTCGCAGAATACGTTGCCCCAACAACATCCACAAACTAATCATCAGCTACATCAGTAACAGAAAGGTCACACTCAACTACTGCGGTGCTCACCAGGAGAAAACCATGACCAAAGGATGCATTCAGGGATCGGCCTGTGGACCGATCTTCTGGAACATCATCTTGGATGAGCTTTTGAACATCCATCTCCCAGAAGGCTGTCACATCCAGGCTTACGCTGATGATGTGCTTCTAGTTGCATCGGATCCCTGCATTATCTCCCTCGGCGACAAGATCAACCACGCTCTGGCCATGATTGCCGATTGGGGAAAGTCTGTTAAGCTGATATTTGGCCCATCTAAAACTATAGCAGTCCCATTCACCACCAAAGCCAACCACCTCAACATATCCTTAGATGGTCACAACATCCCTTTATCCCGAGAGTTCAAAGTCCTCGGTATTATTATTGACAGCAGGCTTTCCTTCAACAGCCACGTGGACTATGTCATCAATAAGGTCACCAGAATATTCGACCGGCTGTGTTTATTCATCAGACCCACATGGGGCATTCACTCCGCCAACGTGGACACCATCTACAGAAGGGTAATTGAGCCTATTGTCACATACGCAGCAGGCGTATGGGGTGGCGCGGTGAAGAGATTGATGAACATCAAGAAGCTCGCCTCAATGCAAAGAGGCTTCGCAATCCGAGCTATACGAGCTTACCGTACAGTCTCAACCACCGCCGCTATCGCATTAGCCCAATTCACACCCCTAGACATCAAAATCCGCGAAATACATGACATAGAAATAACCAAACTCACTGGAGCTCCCCCAAACAGTCTACTGCCGGCGGATGTCCCACTTGAAACCATGACTCCAGCCTACCTGCTCCTCCACCCAGCCCACAGAGTCCAAATTAATTACCGCACCGCTCGCAACCAGGCAGAAGTCGACGAGCTATGCGAGCCTGACTCCGTGCAAGCTTTCACGGATGGCAGCAAGCAGGACGACGGATCAGTCGGTGCCGCATTCGTAGGCATAGCACCTGGCACTGGGTCACCACTCACAATCCGAAAGTACAAACTGCACTCGGCGTGCACTGTGTACCAGGCCGAGCTTCTTGCCATAGCCCATGCCTGCCGCTGGATTCAACAAGTGGGTCACCGTAACGTTCTCATACTCAGCGACTCTCGCTCTGCTCTCGACGCCATCAAGATCCGCAGCAATACACACCCTATTGTCACACAAATACACAAAGCAATCCACGAATCACACCATCAGTCGACAATCACATTCGTATGGGTCAAGGGTCACGCAGACATTAGCGGAAATATTGCAGCTGACCGCGCGGCTAACGCGGCAGCACAAGCGCACAAAAAACCGGACTACTTGCACTATCCGATCAGCTATGTCAAAAAACACCTCAGAACACTAACACGCCAACTTGCCGAGGAAAGATATTCAAGCGCGAACCGAGCCTCACACACCAGAAATCTCTTCCCAAACCTCCAATCCATCCGAATCTTCCTTGAACACATTCCCATCTCCTTCCACACAACACAATTCCTAACTGGGCACGGAGCTTTTAAAAGCTATCTGCACAGATTTCATCTCACAGATAATAGCTCCTGCCCCTGCGACCATAACACCCCTCAAACACCCGAACATCTCCTCACCCAGTGTCCTCGTTTTGCGCTCGCCAGATACAACCACACACAAATATGCAACAACTACAATATCGCTCCTTATGATGTAACTCACATTCTAAGCAACAAAAAATGCCTCACCTCATATGGCAAGTTTATCACTTACATCACAAAACACTTGAAACAGTTTAACACTGATAATGATAATTGATTAATAGCCCCACTAATGCATCTGCCTGACACCCAGAACTTACACATACACACACACGCACACAACACTTACACATACACACGCACTACACACAATACCCTCACACGCATACATAGTTATGCATACAAGAAAGACCTACATACACTCACACACACACACACCCTAGATATACCTACCAACTCATGCATACGCATTTATTGCTCATTTGCCTGCATTACTATTACCATAAACTCTCAATATACTCACCACCTATCTTCCGTAGCTAACGCGACATCTATCTTACCTTACATATATAACTTTAGTTAGTAACAGTACACTATCTATTCTAGGTCTGCCCTAGAAACATCATTTGAGTTGCATTTGGCTTATACCATTAAAATCACAGATTGGAGCGCCCTTATCATTCCACTTAGATATTTAGTTTTAATTTTACTATTATTTTAATTTTATTGTTACCATATTAAGCGCATCATAGTTATTAATTGTTATTATGTCAATTATGCCATTATTATAATTATATTAAGCATATGTAAATTTTACCATTATTATTATTATTGTAATTATGTTAAGCACATTATAGTTATTAAATAATTATGTAAGTAGTAGTATGTAATCATAAGTTTGTAGCTGAAAGAATCAGTGTTCTGTCCCCGGGGACGGTGCTGCCGGCGGTGCAACCGCCGCCGGCAGCGCAACCGCAACCGGCAGCGCAACCGCCACCGGCAGCGCAACCGCCACCGGCAGCGCAACCGCCACCGGCAGCGCAACCGCCACCGGCAGCGCAACCGCCACCGGCAGCGCAACCGCCACCGGCAGCGCTACCGCCACCGGCAGCGCAACCGCAACCGGCAGCGCAACCGCCACCGGCAGCGCAACCGCCACCGGCAGCGCAACCGCCACCGGAAGCGCAACCGCCACCGGCAGCGCAACCGCCACCGGCAGCGCAACCGCCACCGGCAGCGCAAGCGTCACCGACAGTTGGCCCTTGCGCTGCCTAAACAGGGCAAATATTGTAAGTGCCTGATGTGCTGAGCAGAGAACGACTCGAACCGTCTTTGCTGAGCACAACAGACGCACCCCGGAGTGGCCCGTGTTGGTCGAATGTATACCGTTCGCATCGACCAACATGGGTCATCTCCAAACTATCATGTAAGTAGTATAAGTTACCAATAAGCTAAATAGTCATCCACAACAATTGTAAAATATAAACAATAAAAAAAAAAAAAAAAAAAAAAAAACCTAACCTAACCTAACCTAACCGAATATAATAATATAGGAAAAGAGCACACGCTTCCTCGGCTCGCTCCTCCGCCACTGGTCACGCCTTTGACCAACGCGTTACCGGGCACGCCTGTTACCAGTTCGTGGCCGTGACCGGTCACACCTGTGACCGAAACGTTACCTTGACCGGTCAAGCCCGTGACCGTTTCGTGACCGGATCGTGACCGAACCTTGACCGGATCTTGACCACTAGCAAAGCGCGACCGAAAATCGCATAATAATTTCATACCTAGGATATACAATGCAAAGTATTGTATTATATATACATATTAACTACGATTAAAGAACTATATACTAAATAAGATATATAACTATATATTTTAAGTATAGATGTAAGAATGAATATAAATTCTATCCTAAATCACACACAGATTCACACACACATACTTATCCAAACAACATACAACAGAAACACGTCCAATCCAATTTTAAAACACACAAATCAACACAAGGTGCGACCGGCTGCGCTGTCAATCACAAGTTTGGCAGCGCAGCCGACTACACCTACACTTCTACACAATACAGTGCAGCCGGCTATCTTCCGATTATCGGTTAGCGGTTGGCCGGCCGGCTGCGCTAATACATACTAATCACCATGCGGAGTACGGCTGCATTAATAGTTGTACTACCCCAACACAACATACTATGTCACATACCCGACATTCAATCCATTTCTTTCCTCACCTCAACCCTCCTAAAGTTGGGAGAAGTTCTGAAGTAGTCCAATAGCATCAGAACCCTCCCACTTAACTTCCAAATTCTATCAATCGATAAGACAAAAAAAAAAAAAAAAACCTAACCTAACCTAACCTAACATTATTTGGGGTGTTAATAATACTGTAAATGAAAGTACAACATAGTCGTATAGCCCTATGATTTGATGTTATGAAAGTAATAATGAATCGGTTGAAATCAGGCGTAATAATAGATCTAGTGGGCGATTAAAATTAGAAAGTCATAAGATGAAGCGTAACTTCGATAAAAAAAAAAAAAAAAAAAAAAAATTAGTCGAATTTACAGAAAGGGAGATTTAGTTCTTTGGCGGCAAGCACCCACAAGTAGTGTAACAAGAGTGAGCACGAGGCTTGATGATATTTGGGGTGCGATGTCAGAACACCTCCTCGTGGTGCACCCTGGGCAACCCGGCAGATTTTCTGCCGCGGGCTAAGAGTCTGACAGCTGCCCCGTGGAGGGGGCGTGGTGTGGCCGGGTTTAACCCGGCGGGCCACTTCACGTGGCCATGTGGGGCGTCACCTCCCCTTCTTTTTGAAGATGGGGTTGTGTGTCGCCTGGGGACCCGCTCGCGGGTCATGGCGCGTTGCGCCTTGTGCCGTTGCCCCTTTGATCGCGTTGGTGCGGGTCCTTGTTGAGCTTCGGCATGTCGTTGTTCCGAGTCGGTGCAAGCTCGTTGAGCTTCGGCGTGTCGTTGTTCCAAGGACTGAGGCTGACCCGATCAACGTGTGGCTTCGGCACACTTGTGCGGCCCCCATGAGGGGGGCGTGGGATGGCCGAGTGCTACTCGGCGGGCCACCTCGTGTGGCCACCGTGGCCGCTTTTTGCGGTGGGTCGGCGCTTTGGCGCCGCTGAGCTTCGGCTCGTGTGCGCGGCGGTGGATCCAGTGCGGTCTGCCGTCGGGCAAGCCCGTTACCCCGCACTGAGCGGGGCCGGGGGCCTGGCGCACTGAGCGTCGGGCCGCGTGGAAGAAAACCACAGTAAAAAATTACCACCCGGAGTATGCCCCGGGAACTCCTCTCCATCTCCATCTTGGAGAGGGCGTGAGGGGCCCGCCATTGGTGGGCAGGTGCCGCGGACGGGGTTATGGTCGGTCTGTAAGGGTTCCCACGACCTCGTTCGGCAGCGGCGCGTCCTTTGGACGTGGCTGCGCTAGGCGCCAAAGAGGGCATATCGAGGGGTTTAGTGGGTAGTCGCTCGCTGCGGAGTCCCACACACCCTTGCCCCTGCGGGGGCTTGGACGGTGCGCAAACGCATTCCCCTCGTAAAAAAAAAAAAAAAAAAAGGCTTGATGATATTTTCCGTGTGCAGTTTCCAGTCTGCCATCGGACGCGTCCCCGGGTTGCGGATAGGGACGCCCCCCAGATATGGGGGGTACCGGCTTGCCGGCGCGGACAAAAACTGGTGTGTGGCTGCCTGCCCTTTTCAGGGCGGGCATTGCACGGTCACACAAACCCGTAACCCCGCATTGAGCGGGGCCGGGGGCCTTCGGGCTGCGAGGAAGAAAACCTCTCTAAAAAATTACCCCCGTGGGCGACATCCTCCCCTTCTTGGTTTAAGAAGGGGTGCGACTGTCGCCGGTGGACCCGCTTGCGGGTCGTGGGACGGCCGAGTTTTACTTGGCGGGCCACACTTCTGTGGCAGTGTGGGGGCGTCTTTACGCCATGGCACTCTGTGCCTTTGAGGTGTGTCGTTTTCGATACCCTTGGGTTTCGGCCCACTCGCGCGGCGGTGGACCCAGTGGGGTCCGCCGTCGGGCAACCCGTAGGCCGCATTGAGCGGAGACGGGGGTCCGGCGCACTGAGCGTCGGGCCGCGTGGAAAAACACCACTTTAAAAAATTACCCCAACCTTAAGGTCTGGTCCGCGCCGATGAGGTGAATGGCTGGAGGGAATCCAGTCCCGAGCGGCCACCCCAGGGAGCTCACCCTTAAAAGCAAAACATGGATTGCAGCAAAGAAAAACTAACACACCAGGGGGTTTCAGTCCCCCCCGTAGGACCGCGCAAGGCGGCTGCGGGCGGCCGGGGGTATCTGGTGCCGTGCCTACTGCAATCCACCTCTATCGATGCGACACAATGCGAACCCGTTGAGAGCGGGCGTTCGCCGGTATCCGGGCCGGCGTTCGAAAAATCTGAATGCAACCGAGGCGTTAGTGGGAGTGTTTTTGAGGGTGACGGAAGTGTGAGGCTCCGTCTCAGGAGCGCAGATTCTTCGCCACGCCCTGCGCGTTCGCGCAGTGGGTCGGTGGCGAGTGTAAATATTAAAGACTGTTATGTAAATATTGTAGATACTGTAAATAGTGGGTTAGCTTTAAGTGTAAATAAGAACTTAGCTTGTAAGGATGGGACGGCGGATGCGTCCTCACCCCTAAAGAGGAGAGCAGATGAGTCAGACTCATCTACTTTATCGGGCCAATCCGTGATCTCTTGCACGGACTCGGTCCTAATGACGGAAGGATTTTCCGACGCCACCTCTACAACGTCGAGGCGTCGCAAGAAAATCAAGAAGAAGCGGAACTCGAAAAGTTCGGGATCCGACTCCGAAAACTCTACTCGGACAGGACGTTCTGAGGCAACTCAAGCCTCGAATGCGGAAACCTCTGTGGCGGGGCGCGGGCGTGGTCGTGGTCGTCCCCCCACCACAGGAGAATATGTTGGTCTGGCCAAGGCGAAGCGCGAGCTAGCTGCGGTCGAGCGAGAGGAGCTTCAGCTCCGCCTCGATAGAGAGATCGCCGAGGCGGAGAAGCGGGCTTATGAAACCCGCTCCAAATTCATGGAGAGTCGGGCAGAGTCCACTGTGCCACAATCAATGGCAGATCCAGCCCCCAAGACCGCCCTCGACATCGAGGAGGTGGTGCGGGCAGACTGTCAGGTAATTACCGAAGTGGCTAAAAAGTCTTCACATCTCAGTGGCCCGTACCAGAAGGCACTGAAAAAGGCGGTGCAATCCATACAGGATTGCTTCCAGGAGGTGGCCCAAAGGTCCATCACCGAGGATAGTTAGTTAGTTAGTTAGTTTGACGGGGCTCTTTCGCACTTAGCCTCTTGATTGGGCCATTGTGCGTTCTGACCTTGCGTCAGCCTACATCCTACTCCATCCATCCCAGGTCCTCCCAGAATGCCAGCAGCCTCTGTGGGCTGCTACATGCTTCCGGCATGGATGCCGGGGAGTGGAGAAGTTTCGCCCGTTGATCGGCCACGCTTGTGCATTCCATAAGGACGTGCTGTGGCGTTTCCTCCGCCTCCATGCATCCTCTGCATAGGGGGCTGTCTGTCACTCCTATTGTGAATAGGTGTTTGTTTAGGAGACAGTGTCCGGTTATAGTAGCTATAACTTTCCGGATTTTGTCTCTCTTTAGTCTGATGAGGGAACGGGCAAGCTTTTTGGATGGTACCGGGATTGCATCTTTTGTTTGCTTGCATCCCTCATTGGCTCTCCATTCTGTTAGATGTTGTTCCTCGGTTTTCTCACGCAGCCAGGTTTTAATCTGGGCCTGTGGAATAGGCATTAAGGGTTCTGGTCCATACACTTTTGTGTTTGAACCTCTCTTAGCCAATTCATCTGCTGCATCGTTGCCAAGTGAGTCGCTGTGTCCTTTTATCCATTGCAGAGTTACCCGGTTTGTATCTGCTATGGTTTGGAGCATGTTGTGGCATTCCAGTATAAGGACGGAGTTGATAGTGTTGTTTTGGAGGGCCTGCAGGACAGATGCGCTGTCTGAGATAATCTTTATGCTAAGATTATTAACACCTCTAGCTGCAATCGCCTGAGCCGCTCTGGTGATGCCAATGCATCACCGAGGATATGCGGACGCTCAAGGCAGAGAATGCCGCCTTGACGAAGGAACTCGCCGAACTTCGGCAGAGCGTCTCAGAGTTGTCCCGGGAGATGAAATCTCTCAGGAAGAAGAAAAGGGATCAACGGCCCTCTCAGGCTGTCGAGGCCCCTTCTGAGGTTGAGATGGAGGTCGAGCTCGCTCCCTCCGCTCCCTCTACTTCTTCTGCCCCCTCTCTTCCGGCTCCCTCGGCCTCTCCCTCTGCCGGTTCTGCTCCGACAGCTGGGATTGACACGGCCGATGCGGAATTAGGACTCCAGGGATTCGAAGCCCGCATTCTGCGCGCAGTAGGCAGAATGTTCGATGCCCGCTTTGAGGGCATCCAGGAGAGGCTTCTCCCGGAGAAGAGTTACAGGCCTCTCGCGGCTGACAAAAAGAAAGCTGCTTCTGCTCAGCCCAAGCCGACACCGGCTGCCTCTAAGCCAGCCGAACCGCCTGCCCGTTTGGAACAGGCTAAAGCGAAGGCCACCTCTAAGCCTAAAAAGAAGGCTTCCAGCGGCAAGTCTGCCAAGACGGCACCCGCGGTGGCACCAACAGTATCCACATCTGGGAACAAGGCGGACCAGCCCCAAGTACCGGTGGAATCTGAATGGATCACCGTGGGTAAGAAAAAGAGAAAGAGGGGTTCGAGAGGCAATAAAGCTGCTGCTCCCACGGAACAAGCAGCGGGCCCATCCAGACCCAGCTACATGTCCACGGCAAATGCCAAACCGACGCAGCGTCCGCCTGCCCCGGCCCAAGCCAAGCCCAAGGCCAAGCCGAAAAAACCGGCAAAGGCCAGGCTCACTCCCCCGAAAACGGCGGCCGTTGCTGTGACACTCGGTCCAGCAGCCGTCGAGAAAGGTACTACCTACGGGGAGGTATTAAGCCGGGCCCGAGACTCTATCGACATCAATGAGCTCGGGATCGGCAAATTGAAGACCCGACATACAGCCACAGGAGCCCGCATTATTGAGGTCTTCGGGGCTCGGTCGGCTGAAAAAGCGGAGCGCCTTGCCGGCAAACTGCGGGAGGCACTCGTAGATGTGGCAAAGGTCGTTCAACCCGTGAAATGCGTAGGCTTACGAATCTCCGGGTTGGATGACTCCATCAGCCGTGAGGAATTGGCCGCTGCAATCGCCAAAAAAGGCGACTGCCAGGAGGAGCACATTAAAGTGGGCGTAATCCGAATCGGTCCTGGAGGCTCTGGCGCAGCACTGGTGCAATGCCCGGTGGCTGCAGCCAAAAAGATTGTAGATGCTGGCCGCCTACTAGTAGGCTGGAGCTCCGCGAGTATCACGGTCCTCGAAACCCGCCCCATGCGCTGTTATAAGTGCCTAGGGACGGGTCACTCGAGGCAGTGTTGCCCCTCCTCTGAAGATAGGAGCGGGCTATGTTTCCGGTGCGGCAAAGCCGGGCACCTGGGCTCCTCTTGCAGCGCGGAGCCTCACTGTGCCGTCTGCGCCGCCGCCAAGAGGCCGGCGGGACACGTTATGGGGGGGAGAAAATGTAACCCTCCTCAGAAACGAGGGAAGGTCGTCGTCGTGGATTCGAGACCCCCTAAAGAGGGCACGTCTAGCTCTGCCGGACAGGAGGAAGCTATGGAATCCTAATGGACTCAACACCACTTAGCTTCCTCCAAAGTAATTTAAACCACGCCGCCAGGGCTCAGGATTTGCTGCTACAAGTCCTGGCGGAGTGGTCAATTGATGTGGCCGTCGCCGCGGAGCCATATTTCGTCCCCGACCGACCCAACTGGGCTGGTGATCGGGATGGCTCCGTGGCGGTCATAGTTCGTGCAGCGCCTGGTTACATGCCCCCCACTGTCGTCGAGAGGGGCTCTGGTTTTGTTGTGGTCGACTGGGAAGGCATCACTCTGGTTGGTGCCTACTTCTCTCCCAACAGGCCGCTGGCCGAACTAGAGGTGTTTCTCGTGGCTGTGGGGAGTGCCGTTAGGCGCGCCGCCCCGCGCCAAGTCCTCTTCATGGGAGACCTCAATGCGAAGTCGGTGCTATGGGGAAACCCAGCCACCGACGCTCGCGGTCAGGCCGTGGAGCTCTGGGCTGCCGCCGCCGGCCTTTTTCTATTGAATAGGGGAACTACTCACACCTGCGTGCGTCGTCAGGGCGGGTCTGTCGTCGACGTTTCGTTTGCGACCCCCGCTCTCGCACGCAGGGTTCGAGATTGGAGGGTGATGACGCGGGTGGAGAGTCTCTCCGATCACCGGTATATCCGGTTCGAGACTCTCACCCAGCGCTCCCCGGCCCCTCAGGCCTCTAGGAATAGTCGTGCCCCCCGCTGGGCCCTTAACCGGCTCGACAGCGAACTGGCTAATGAAGCTGCCATCGTGCAGTCTTGGTGTCTGCGGCCGATGGACGGTCCGAATGTCGAGGAAGCCGCTTCTCGCTTCCAGGAGGCTCTGACTGATATATGTGAGGCTTCCATGCCCCGATCTCGCCCTCCTAAGGACCGTCGGGAGGCCTATTGGTGGTCGCAGGACATCGCAACATTGCGAACGACCTGCACCGCCAAAGGCGCTTATATACGCATTATCGACGACGACGCGTGAGGAGTGCACAAGAGGAGGACCGCCTGTATAATGAGTACCGGGAGTCCAAAAAGGCCCTGCAAACGGCCATCTCCCGTTCTAAGGAGGAGGCCAGGGAGGAGATGTTGCAGGGCCTCAACCAAGATCCGTGGGGGCGGCCCTTTAAAACCGCTCGCAATAAATTGCGAGCGCGTGGCGCTCCGCTCACTGAGACGATGGACCCCGGTCTCTTATGCACGGTGGTGCAGGAGTTGTTTCCTCCCATCGGAGATTTTTCCCCGCCTACCATGGCACCGCCGCTCGTAACGGGCGCTGCCTCGCAGGAGGACGACCCCCCTCCTATAGGAGAGGAGGAGTTCAGGTCGGCTGTTTCGCGCCTCAAGGGCAAACGCACTGCCCCCGGCCCCGACGGGGTCCCGGGCAAGGTCCTGGGTCTCTCACTCAAACATCTGGGGGACCACCTTCGGGAACTGTTCGATGCGTGTCTCCGCAGCGGACAGTTTCCGAAGGTATGGAAAGATGGCACTCTGTGCCTCTTACGTAAGGAGAGTCGACCTGCGGACGACCCGTCAGGATATCGTCCTATAGTGTTG
Source organism: Schoenobius gigantellus (assembly GCA_963935595.1). NCBI lineage: Eukaryota > Metazoa > Arthropoda > Insecta > Lepidoptera > Crambidae > Schoenobius > Schoenobius gigantellus. Next base: position 34,409 of record OZ012543.1, read on the forward strand.
CTGGATGAGGTCGGAAAGGTGTTCGAGAGGGTGGTTGCCTCCCGACTCATCCAGCACTTATCTGAGGTAGGGCCGAATTTGTCCAATTCGCAGTTCGGCTTTCGCGAAGGGCGCTCCACCATCGACGCCCTTAGTGACTTGAGGAAGTTGGTAGCTGACGCCACAGACTCCGGAGAGAGGGTGTTGGCGGTATCGCTCGATATCGCCAATGCCTTTAACACCCTCCCCTTTTACACCATCTTGGAGGCACTCCGCTTTCACGGAGTGCCCCAGTACCTAGTGCGCGTTTTGACTAGTTACCTTGCGGATCGGGACATAATTTTTGCTGGCCAAGGTGGTAGACGGCCGCCATCCTATGTCTCGCGGCGTTCCACAGGGGTCTGTCTTGGGACCCCTCTTGTGGAACGTAGGTTATGATTGGGTGCTCCGCGCCGCCCTCCCCCCACGAGTCAAACTGCTCTGCTATGCAGACGATACGCTCGTAACCGCCAGGGGGAGGGACTTGGAGGAGACTTTGCGGCTGGCCTCGGTATTTACCACCTTGGTCGTGCAACGCATTGAGGCTCTGGGCCTAAAAGTAGCCCTTCATAAAACCGAGGCCCTTCTATTTCATGGGCCTCGCAAAGGTGCTCCACCGGGCACAGAGGTATTGGTGGCTGGTGTGAAAGTGCCGCTTTTGCGGTACTTGAAATATCTCGGCCTTGTGATTGACGGGAGGTGGGGGTTGGATGAGCACTTTCGTCGCCTCGAACCCCGCCTCCTAGGGGCCGCTGATGCGCTCGGGCGTCTTCTCCCAAACGTTGGGGGCCCGAGCGCTACTGTCCGACGCCTCTATGCGGGCATTGTAAAGAGTATGGCCCTGTACGGGGCGCCTGTCTGGGCCGACGTTCTTGGCCCGCGCGCGATAGCGTCCCTGCACAGGGCGCAGTGCGCTATGGCGCTCAGGGCTATTAGAGCCTATAGAACGGTATCCCACACTGCGGCGTGCATAATCGCGGGCACTCCTCCATGGGAGTTGACGTCCCACGTCCTTGCGGCGGCCTACCGCGTCCGAGTGGACGCCAGGGATGGCGATCGGCGCCTGGCGCCTAGGGAGAGGGCCTCCGCTCTAGAGGAGGCCACAGTGGAGGTGTTCGCCGTGTGGTTTGAGGAGCTCGAGGAGCTTAGGGGTTCGGCCTCGGTCTCTGGCACATTGTCCAGGACCTTGGAGGCCATGCACCCCTTCCTCACCACGTGGGCGAACCGGCATCACGGGTCACTGTCGTACCACCTGGTGCAGATACTTAGGCGGCCATGGTTCCTTTGGCCGCTATCTGCACCGAATTGGCCGCGAGGTGACCCCCGAATGCCACCACTGTGGCGCCGCTGAGGATACAGCGCAGCACACCCTAGAGGTGTGTCCGGCCTTTTCCTCACAGCGCCAGGAGCTGGCCGCCGTCATAGGCGATGACCTCTCCCTCCAAAACGTGGTGTGTGCCATGTTGGAGGGAGAGAGGACGTGGGATGCGATGGGCTCCTTCTGCGTCGACGTCATGACGCAGAAGGAGGAGGCAGAGAGAGCCAGGGAAGATGACCCCCAGGCCGCTCCGTGCCGCCGCAGACGGACGGGACGAAGGAGGCGGCAGTTCGCCCGCCTACTTCCTCCTGACGGCAACCAGCGGGATCCTGGGTTGGGAAGCCCGGATCCTACATTGCACCGGTTACCGCCAGTCGCTGATCCCCTGGATGCCCCGGGGGATCACCGGCCTCCCCATTTTGGGGGGGTGAGAGGGGCTCGCCCTAGGCGAGCAGACGCCGACGAGGTCGTGGAAGTATTCGTGAGAGTTCCCATGACCTTGTCAGGCAGCGACGCGTCCCTTCTCGGCGTGTCCTCCTCAGATGAGGAGGATGCGGCGATAATGGACGCACTCGCGCCAAGGCGTATGTGAGGGGCATCGATGGGTTTTAGTCGGTAGGCCGCGGCATTGCACTCCCTGGTGGACATACCATCTCGTCTGCCAGGGGCCGCGGAGAGCCCGACATAACCCCGCGCCTTCCCAAGCGCGGGGTATGCGTAATGCATTTCCCATCGTAAAAAAAAAAAAAAAAAAAAAGGCTTGATGATATTTTCCGTGTGCAGTTTCCAGTCTGCCATCGGACGCGTCCCCGGGTTGCGGATAGGGGAACGCCCCCCAGATATGGGGAGTACCGGCTTTGGCCGGCGCGGACAGAAACTGGTGTGTGGCCGCCTGCCCTTCTCAGGGCGGGCATTGCACGGTCACACAAACCCGTAACTCCGCATTGAGCGGGGCCGGGGGCCTTCGGGCTGCGAGGAAGAAAACCTCTCTAAAAAATTACCCCTTGGGTGAACTCCCCCCTTCTTGTCAAGAAGGGGTGTGAGTGTCACCGGTGGACCCGCTTGCGGGTCGTGGTATGGCCGGATTTTATCCGGCGGCCACTTCATGTGGCAGTGCGGGGGCGATCTATTCGCCGCGGCGCTCTGCGCCTTTGTCGTGTATCGCGTTCGATACCTTGAGTTTCGACTCACCCGCGCGACGGTGGATCCAGTGGGGTACGCCGTCGGGCAGCCCGTAGACCGCATTGAGCGGAGACGGGGGTCCGGCGCATTGAGCGTCGGGCCGCGTGGAAGAAAACCACTATAAAAAATCACCCCAATCCTAAGGTCTGGTCCGTGCCGATGGGATGAGTGGCTGGAGGGTTTCCAGTCGCTAACGGCCACCCCAGGGAGCTCACCCTCAAAAGCAACATTATGGAAATTGGCAAGAAAACAAAGTGTCCCCAGGGGGTATCAGTCCCCCCCGTAGGACCGCGCGAGGCGGCTGCGGGCAGCCAGATGTATCTGGGGCTGGCTAACCCAATTTCCACCTCTTCGAATGCGATGAAATCATGCGATCCCGTTAGGAGCGGGCGTTCGCCGGTATCCGGGCCGGCGTCCGAAAAATCAACATGCAACCGAGGCGTCAGTGGGAGTTTGTTTGAGGATGATGGAGGCCTGAGGCTCCGTCTCAGGAGCGGAGATCCGTCGCCGCGCCTCACGCGTTCGCGCAGTGGGTCGGTGGCGAGTGTAAATATTGTAAATATTGAAGAGGGTGTAAATATTGTAGATTCGGTGAATACTGTAGATACTGTAAATAGTGTAAATAGAGGGTTAGCTGTAAGTGTAGTTAAGGACTCAGCGTCCTCATCTTTAAAGAGGAGAGCTGACGAATCAGACTCGTCGACTCTATCGGGCCAGTCCGTGATTTCGTGCACGGACTCGGTCCGCTTCACGGATGGATTATCCGATGCGACAACCGCAACTTCACGACGTCGCAGGAAGGTCAAGAAGAGGCGGGACTCGAACGATTCGGGTTCCGACTCTGGTACTGACAAGTCAACACGGAGGAGACATGAGGCATCTCAAGCCTCTAAATCTGACACCGATGGGATAGGGCGCGGGCGTGGTCGTGGTCGCCCCCCTACCACGGGAGATTATGTCGGACTGGCCAAAGCGAAGCGTGAGCTAGCTGCGGCCGAACGAGAGGAATTACAATGCCGCCTCGATCGCGAGATCGCCGAGGCGGAGAAAAAGGCCTACCAAACTAGGTCGAAATATATGGAGAGCCGGACGGAGTCCACTGCGCCACAATCGACGGCAGATTCAGCCCCTAAAACCGCCCTCGACATTGAGGAGGTGGTGCAGGCGGACTGCCTTGTCATCACCGAAGTGGCGAAGAAATCATCCCACCTCAGTGGCTCCTTCCAGAAAGCATTAAAGAAGGCAGCGCAATCCATCCAGGATTGCTTCCAGGAGGTGGCCGCTAAATCCATCTCCGAGGATATGAGGGTGCTCAAGGCGGAGAACGCCGCCTTGAATAAAGAGCTCGCCGATCTTAGGCTGAGCGTTCAAGAGCTGTCTCGGGAGATGCAATCTCTGCAATCTCTCAAGAAGAAGAAGAGAGACCGTCGGCCTTCTCAGGCTGTGGAAGCCCCTGTAGAGGTCGAGATGGAGGTTGAGCTTGCTCCCCCCGCTCCCTCTGCTTCTTCTTCTCCCCTTCTCCCAGCCCCCTCGGCTTCTCCCCCCGTCGGTTCTGCTCCGACGGCTGGGATTGACACGACAGAGGCGGAACTGGGACTCCAGGGTTTTGAGGCCCGCATTCTGCGCGCAGTGGGCAGAATGTTCGATGCCCGGTTTGAGGGCATCCAAGAACGGCTCCTCCCGGAAAAAAGTTATAGGCCACCTCTCGCGGCCGATAAAAAGAAGACTGCGCCCGCACAACCGAAACCGTCGTCGGACGCCCCTAAACAGGCTGAGCTACCGGCTCAAACTAAAAAGGCGAAGGCCGTCAGCAAGTCTAAAAAGAAGAAGAATGCTGACAGCGCGCCAACAAAGACGGCACCCACAGTGGTACCCCCTGTATCCGCGTCCGGGAACAAAGCGTCCACTTCCAAAGTGGTTCAGCCAACAGTACCGGCGGACTCTGAGTGGACCACCGTGGTGAAGAAGAAGAGGAATAGGAGGAGCAAAGCCAAAAAGGCTGCTGCCACAGAAGAAACGGCTGCCCCATCTAGGCCCAACCACTCCTCTGCGGCTAAAACTAAGCCGGTACAGCGCCCGCCTGGACCAGCTCAAGGCAAGCCAAAAACTAAGCCGGCAAAATCGGCGAAGCGGAGGCTCACTCCTCCTAAGTCCGCGGCTGTCGTTGTGACGCTCGACCCTGCAGCCGCTGAAAGGGGCACTACCTACTCGGAGGTGCTAAGCCGCGCCCGAGGCTCCATTGACATCGGCGAGCTCGGGATTGGCAAGTTAAGGACCCGTCATACTGCCACAGGAGCCCGAATTATTGAGGTCTTCGGGACACAGTCTGCGGAGAAGGCGGAGTGTCTAGCCGGCAAGCTACGCGAGGCTCTCGCCGATGTAGCAAAAATCGCCCAGCCCGTGAAGTGCGTAGGCTTGCGGGTCTCCGGGTTGGACGACTCCATTAGCCGCAATGAGTTGGCCGCCGCAATCGCCACAAAAGGTGACTGTCGTGAGGAAAACGTCAAAGTGGGCGAAATCCGGATTGGTCCCGGAGGTTCTGGCGCAGCCCTGGCACAATGCCCGGTTGCTGCGGCTAAAAAGATCGTAGATGCCGGCCGGCTTCTTGTCGGCTGGAGTTCAGCGAGCGTCACGATCCTCGAGTCCCGTCCCATGCGCTGTTACAAGTGCCTGGGGATGGGTCACTCGAGACAGTGCTGCCCCTCCTCCGTCGATAGGAGCGGGCTTTGTTTCCGGTGCGGCAATCCCGGCCATCAGGGCTCCTCCTGCAGCTCGGAGCCTCATTGTGCCGTCTGCGCCGCTGCCAAGAGGCCAGCGGGTCACGTTATGGGGGGGAGGAAATGTAACCCCCCCCAAACAAGAGGGAAGATCCTGGTAGAGAAACCCAGGCTTCCCACAGAGGGAGCGCCCAGTTCTAGTGGGCCGGAGGAAGCTATGGAATCCTAATGGATTTAAGTCGTCCACATAGCTTCCTCCAGACTAATCTTAACCACGCCGCCAGGGCTCAGGACCTGTTGCTGCAAGTCCTGGCGGAGTGGTCTGTTGATGTGGCTGTCGCCGCGGAGCCATACTTCGTCCCGGACCGTACCAACTGGGCTGGTGATCGAGATGGCTCCGTGGCAATAATCGTTCGCCCAGCGCCCGGCTACACGCCCCCCACTACCATCGAGAGGGGCTCCGGCTTTGTTGTGGTCGAGTGGGAAGGCATCGTCTTGATCGGTGCTTACTTCTCCCCCAACAGGCCTCTGGCCGAACTAGAGGTGTTCCTTGTAGCAGATGGGAGTGCCGTCAGGCGTGCCGCTCCGCGCCAGGTCCTCTTCTTGGGGGACCTGAACGCGAAATCGGTGATGTGGGGCAACCCTTCCACCGACGCTCGCGGCCAGGCCGTCGAGCTCTGGGCCGCCGCCGCCGGCCTCTCTCTGCTCAATAGGGGAAGCACACATACCTGTGTGCGTCGTCAGGGCGGGTCTGTCGTTGACGTGTCGTTTGCGACTCCCGCCCTCGCGCGCAGAGTTCAGAATTGGAGGGTGATGACGCGGGTGGAGAGTCTATCCGATCACCGGTATATCCGGTTCGAGACTCCCACCCAGCGCTCCCTGGCCCCTCAGGCCTCTAGGAATGGTCGTGCCCCTCGTTGGGCTCTAAATCGGCTCAACAAGGAGTTGGCGGACGAAGCCGCTATTGTTCAGGGTTGGTGCCTACAGCCGACAGACGGTCCCGACGTCGACGAGGCTGCTTCTCGCTTTCGGGAGGCCCTCACGGAGGTGTGCGAGGCTTCCATGCCTCGATCGCACCCTCCTAACGATCGCCGTGAGGCTTATTGGTGGTCGCAGGAAATCGCTGCGTTGCGAGCTGCCTGCACCGCCAAACGGCGAAGGTACACGCACCACCGTCGACGACGCGTGAGGAATGTCGAAGAGGAGGACCGCCTGTACGATGAGTACCGGGAGTCCAAGAAGGCCCTGCAAACGGCAATCTCCCGTTCTAAGGAGGAGGCCAGGGAGGAGATGTTGCAGGGCCTCAACCAGGATCCGTGGGGGAGGCCCTATAAAACCGCTCGCAATCAACTGCGAGCGCGTGGCGCCCCCCTGACGGAGACGATGGACCCCGGTCTCTTGTCCACTGTGGTTCAGGAGTTGTTTCCGCCTATGACTGGACACTCCCCTCCGAGCATGGCCCCGCCCGCAGAGGCGAATACGGCCTCTCCAGAGGATAACCCTCCTCTTATAGAAGAGGAAGAGTTTAAATCGGCCATCTCTCGCCTAAGGGGCAAACACACTGCTCCTGGTCCCGATGGAATCCCAGGCAAAGTCCTAGGACTCTCCATCAAACATCTGGGGGACCACCTTCGGGAACTCTTCGATGCGTGTTTCCGCACCGGACAGTTCCCGAAGCCTTGGAAGGACGGCACTCTGTGCCTTTTACGAAAAGAGAGCCGGCCCGCGGACGATCCGTCCGGATATCGCCCGATTGTTTTGCTGGATGAGGTCGGGAAGGTGTTTGAGAGGGTGGTGGCCTCCCGACTCATCCAGCATTTGACTGAGGTGGGACCGAACCTGTCGCAGTCACAGTTCGGGTTTCGCGTAGGGCGCTCGACAATCGACGCTCTCACCAATCTGAGAGAGCTGGTGACCGACGCTACGGACAAAGGGGAGAGGGTGTTGGCGGTGTCGTTAGATATCGCAAACGCCTTCAACACCCTCCCTTTCAACACCATCTTGGAGGCGCTCCGTTATCACGGAGTGCCCCAATATCTTCTACGCGTCGTGACTAACTACCTGGCAGACCGCGAAATCATGTTTGCCGGCCAAGGTGGTACAGTCAGTCGTCACTGCATGTCTCGCGGCGTTCCACAGGGGTCCGTCCTGGGGCCCCTTCTTTGGAACGTCGGTTATGACTGGGTGCTTCGCGCTGCCCTCCCCCCGCGGGTGCGGTTACTCTGTTATGCAGATGACACGCTTGTGACCGCCAGGGGGAGGGATTTGGAGGAAACACTGCGGCTCGCCTCGGTTTTTACCACCTTGGTCGTGCAGCGGATAGAGGCCCTGGGGTTAAAGGTGGCTCTCCATAAGACGGAGGCCCTACTCTTCCACGGGCCGCGCAAGGGAGCTCCACCAGGCACCGATATCTCGGTGGCCGGCGTGAGAGTACCGCTGTTGCGGCATCTGAAGTATCTTGGTCTCGTGATCGACGGGAGGTGGGGGTTCGACGAGCACTTTCGTCGCCTCGAACCCCGCCTCCTGGGGGCTGCTGATGCGCTCGGGCGTCTTCTCTCGAATGTCGGGGGCCCGAGCGCATCCGTCCGCCGACTCTACGCGGGCATAGTTAAAAGTATGGCCCTATATGGGGCCCCAGTCTGGGCCGACGCCCTCAGTCCCCGCGCAATTGCGTCCCTTCATAGGGCGCAGCGCGCAATGGCACTGAGGGCGATAAGAGGGTATCGCACGATTTCGCACACGGCGGCGTGCATTCTGGCCGGGACGGTGCCTTGGGAGCTGGTTGCCCATATTTTTGCAGCGGCCTATAGGCTGCGCAGTGAAGCCGGCGACCGACGTCTACACGCTCGGGAGAGGGCCGCCTTGGCTGAAGAGGCGAACTACGAGGCGTACCGTACGTGGTACGCAGAGCTAGAAGAGCTCCTTCGCAGCGGCTCGGCCTCCAGTACCTTGAACAGGACTGTCGAGGCCTTGAGCCCCTGCTTGACCATGTGGGCCAACCGAGGGCACGGCTCCCTCTCTTACCATTTAGTCCAGATCCTCAGCGGCCACGGTTCGTTCGGCCGCTACCTGAATCGGATCGGTAGAGAGGTGAGCCCCAAATGCCACCACTGTGATGCGGCGGAAGACAGCGCGCAGCACACTCTCCAGGTGTGTCCGGCTTTTGCCGAGGAGCGCGCGAGTTTGATCGCCGAGATGGGCGATGATCTCTCACTCCACACCGTGGTGTGCTTCATGCTGGAGAGTGAGGAGGCCTGGAACGTGGTGAACTCCTTCTGCGTCGACGTCATGACGCAGAAGGAGGCGGCGGAGCGGGCACGGGAGGATGACCCCCGGGCTGATCCGTGTCGTCGACGAAGGACGGGGCGGAGGAGGCGGACTTACGCTCGCCTTCTTCCTCCTGACGGCAACCAGCGGGGCCCTGGGCTGGGAAACCCGGGTCCTGCATTGCACCGGTTGCCGCCAGTCGCTGATCCCCTGGATGCCCCGGGGGATCACCGGCCTCCCCATTTTGGGGAGGTGAGAGGGGCTCGCCCTAGGCGAGCAGACGCCGACGAGGTTGTGGAAGTGTTCGTAAGAGTTCCCATGACCTTGTCCGGCAGCGATGCGGCCCTCCTCGGCGTGTCCTCTTCGTCTGATGATGAGGAGGATGCGGCGATGATGGCCGTTCTCGCGCCAAGGCGTCCTTGAGGGGCATAGTTGGGTTTTAGTCGGTAGGCCGCGGCATTGCACTCCCTGGTGGACATACCATCCCGTCTGCCAGGGGCCGCGGAGAGTCCGACATAACCTCGCGCCTTCCCAAGCGCGAGGTATGCGTAACGCATTTCCCAACTTAAAAAAAAAAAAAAAAAAGGCTTGATGATATTTACTCTGGCCCATATATCATTACTAAGGTGTGGGTAATGACATATACAGAATCCTCAGTATCAAGGGGTTCCGAGGCTACAAAGCCTTTACTAGCCTGGTTGCATCGGACTCTTGAGGCCCTATCACAGAATCACAGTACCCTATATCATACAATGCCAGTAGCTCTGATGACCAGCTTGAAACCGAAGATCTCATTGACCTACTTGAAAGCTAACCACGTGTTTTTCCATTGCGGGAGCAATGATTGTTTCAGGACGGCCGACTGTTACGCGCCACACCGCCTCAGCCAATCGCAAGCCAGCCGAAGCCAGCCAATCACAGCCAAGCACGCGCAGCCATGTGCCAGCCAGCCAATCAGAGCCAAGCACGTGCAGCCATGTGCCAGCCAGCCCAAGCCAGCCAATCAGAGCCAAGCCAAGCTAGCGCCTTACTACCGGATAAACTATAAAATGCCGCGCCATCTCATATTTAGATGACTTCTCTGTTTTACTGTTTCTAAGACGGAGCTCTGCCCGATTGTAAATCGAAATTAAATCAGTGTGATTATACAACGTCTACTTTTTATTATATCCCTTTACAATTAACATCAATATTAAAATCTACTAGTAAACTTTGTAACCAAATTGACTCACAAATTGCACCACTCAGTGCTATATACTCTGACTCAGTAGAGGAGAGGGAAGCTGAGTTTTGTTTTTTACAATTCCAGGAGACCAGACAGTTAAAAACAAAAAACATGTAACCCGAGGTAGACTTTCGAGTTAAAACATCTCCTGCCCAGTCTGCATCGACAAATCCAATTATGTTAGAATTATCACTTTCAAAAATCAAACCCAAATCTAAGGTCCCTTTTATGTAACGCAACACTCTTTTAATGCACTTTAATAAATACTCACTAGCTACATGCTGATATCTAGCAAGAAAAAATACACTTGTACATAAATCTGGTCGAGTACCACATACAGCGTACATTAGACTACCTATTATTTGCCTGCATTTTTTCACAATTTCCTGACTTTCAGATTTTTCTCTTTTCAATAACTCAAAATCAAAATTTTGGTCCATTGGTGTGCTAGCAACTTTGCAATCTGTCATATTGTAATTCTGTAAAACTTTTAACAAATATTTTTTCTGACTTAATATAGTATTACAACCTTTCTGTTTAATTTCAATACCTAAATAATTTGATGCCAAACCCATATCTTTCATTTTAAAGTTATTTTTCAACTCTTTTTTGAACAAATCTACATTATTTCCAAACATCAAAATATCATCGACATATAGTAGAACATACATTATTGTTTTATTCTGCCTTTTAAAATATAAACATTGATCATTTCTTGATTTTAAAAATTCCTGTTTTATCATAAAATTATCAAATTTTTGATTCCAATATTTTGGAGATTTTTTTAAACCGTACAATGACCTATTCAATTTAGCAACTTCACTATTGGGAAGTTTTAAATAAACAAGTTCATCTATGTCTCCATGGAGAAACGCTCCTACCACATCCATTTTGTACACTGGATATTTAAGTTTGTTTGCCACTGCCATAAATAAGCGGAATGTTGGTAATTTAGCTACTGGTGAGTACACATCAGAATCACAGTCACTTTGTTCAAAACCACGAGCAACTAATCTTGCTTTGAACACTTTTTCACCATTTATTTCTTTTGTACACAACACCCACTTACTTGACACCACATTTGAACACTCTGGCACACTAGTCACTATTTCCCATGTATTATTTTCACTTAATGTATCCAATTCTTTCTGTATAGCTTCCTTCCACTTGTTACTTTCATTTGTACACATTGCTTCCTCATATGTTATTGCACCTACACTTGTGTAGCATTCGTAATCTTTAAATCTTACGGGCAACTTCCGCTCTCTTTTGGGCGTGAATTTTCTTGTTTTCCACTTTTATCACTTGTGTTTTTTAACATTTCTATTTCTTTTTCAGGTTCCGGAATCAACTGCCTCAATTGACATTCATCACTGATTTCTTCAATATGCTCTGATTGTACTAACTTTTCATCTTTTTGCAGATTTACTTGTGGATTGACAACTGTGTCTAACCTCAAACTATCTTTTTTTTTTTTTATTTCGGGGGGAATCCTCATGGATACCCTGCACTGGGGGATACAGGGTTATGTTGGACTCCGGTGAGAAGGTGACTCGCCGACCTACCAACTAAACCACCCCGGGGTTCAGCAGCTCGCCAGGTAGGCAGGGAAGGGGGAGTTGCACGCTGGTGCATTTATCCACGGCATACCCCGCCCGGCGTTCGCCCACAGGCACATCGTTCTCTTCCGTCAGAGGCATGGGGGGTCCGGAACACCCCACAGAGCACTCCCAACGTCGCAGGAACCTGTGCAATGCAGGCAGCCGTCACCCCACGGACGACTACCCGCTGGCTCCCACTAGGGCAGCAAAGTCTGGTGGAACAACCTTCTTCGTCGCCCTATCCTCCGACGCCTCCTCTCATCTGCGAGAGGATCCTCCTCCCTCCTGCGTTCGGCTGTCTCCTTCTGCGCGACAACAGATTCGCAGAAGTCGACCATCGCCTGCCACGATCGTCTGTGGGCCAGCATCTCCTTGATGACAGTTGGGAGAGCTACGTCGTCGCCTACCACAGCCCGGAGAAGCTCCCTCTCCTCGGTCCAGGCTGGGCAATCGCACAGTGTGTGCAGCGCGGTGTCTTCCGCACTCCCGCAAGCATTGCAGATCGGGCTCACTTCCCTCCTGGCGATTTGGTATAGGTACTTGTCGAAGCAACCATGCCCAGACAAGACCTGCACTAGACGATAGGTAAGTGAGCCCGACCTTCGCTCAACCCATCCTTTTAATACCGGCTGGATTGCCTCAATGGCCCAGTGGCCAGCCGACGGATTGCGCAGAGTCTCCTTCCACTTTTCAACAATGACTCCAAAGGCATTGTTCCGCCATCGAGCAATTTCTTCGGGGCAGAGCCTCTGCCCACTATCGCGTGCTTCACATCTTCTATCGTACACCGCGGCCATCACCTCAGCCTCCAGCTCCCGCGGGGGGGTACCGGCAATCGCACACGCTGCCTCAAAAGAGATCGTGCGATATTCCCTTATTATACGTATGGCCACGATACGTTGTGGCCGTCGCAGAAGCTGTCGGTTAATTACCACCACTACCACCCCCGCAAAAAGCTTGCGGCATGTGGCTCCTGGTCCACCGACGTTGGGAAGCAGACGACCAAGAGCTGATGCCGCACCAACCAGTCTTGGGCCCATGCGCCTAAAGTGCTGGGCGAATGTCCACCCGCTATCCAATATGAGACCCAGATAGTTGAGCTGGGCCTCGATTCTGATATTGACTCCCTGGACTATGATGTGGGCGTCAGAAGGAGGGCGCATCCTGGGTCTATGGAAGCAGACGGCCTCCGTCTTTTCTAGAGCCACTCGAAGACCCAGAGCTCGAATTCTTGCCACCACGTGGGCAGTCCCCACTGTCGCCAGTGTAGCTGCTTCTCTGTACGTGTCACCCCGCGCGATAACTAAGGTGTCATCGGCGTAGCAAACAACGTACAGTCCGCCTAATAGCGCACCCCTGAGTCATATCCAATATTCCATAAAAGTGGGCCAACCTCAAACTATCTGTCAACTGGTCACAACTGTCTGAATAATTATCGGAAGTGTCTGAAGACTGATCAAAAATCTCACATTTATTGTTGTCACATTTAAAGTTCACATTAAAAAAATCATCTGCACACTTTGATTTACACTCACTTGACACATTTTTCGACTTTAAGCTCTGATTTGAAATATTTGTACTACAATTTTTAATAAAAACCACTTCACGTTTTACCAACACATCATTTTTATTTGGAAAATAAACCCGAAAACCCTTTGACGTTTCACCATAACCTACAAAGTAGCCCATTTCAGACTTTGCGTCCCACTTGCGCCTTTTTTGTTGTGGAACAAGGACTGCTACATCAGTACCAAATTCTTGTAACTGATTAACATCGAACAATGATGTTTTGAACCATAGTTCATATGGTGTGACATCCTTCAACCTACTCTTTCCTGTTCTGTTGAGCACGAATATCGCTGTATTCACTGCCTCTGCCCACAATCTTTTGTCCAAATCTGTTGCTAATAACATAGTTCCAGCACATTCTGTTATTGTACGAATCTCTCTTTCTGCCCTACCATTCTGCTCCGGTGTATAAGGCACAGTTGTCTGATGAACTACACCAAAACCTTGTAATAAACTTGACATATCTTTGTTTACAAACTCAGTACCACAATCACTTCTCAAAATTTTCACTGAATAACCAAGATTTTTTGTCACAAACAACAAAAAACATCTTACTTTTACAAACACGTCACTTTTATGTTTAATAAAATACACTGTTTTATACTTTGTAAAATCATCTTTTATTACCAGGTAGTATCTAGACCCAGCTAATGATTCTACTTCCATTGGCCCACATACATCTAAATGTAAAATTTCACCTGGCTTATCGGCACATGAGTGGCTCAATCGAAAATATTTTTTATGTTGTTTACCTTTTAAGCATGAAACACATGAACTTTTATCACATTCACTTACCTGAATGTTACTTCTTTTTAGAACATTTTTTACATGTTCTATATCTTGGTGGCCTAACCTTTTATGCCACTCACTCAATGAAACTGAAACAGCACAAGAACTATTTAAGTATGTAAATTCCATTACAAATAATCTACCCCTAGGTTTGGACAGAGCAATACAATCACCTTTCTCGTTAAATAATTTGCAACAACTACTGTCCATTTTCATAATGTGACCTTTTTTTATTACAACTGTGACGGAGAATAAATTCACCTTTAACTCGGGCACAAATAAGACATCATGCAAAGTTGTAGCAATCCAATCAACACCATTGTATGCTTGTAAATTTATTTTTCCTACTCCTGTGGCACAAATAGTTGAGCCGTCACCTATAACAACCTTCCTTGGTTCATTAAACAATTCCAAAAATGAAAACAAACTTTTATTAAAACACATGTGCTCAGTGGCACCGCTATCCATTACCCATACATTTTCTTCACTAGTAAATGATGACAAAAGTGTAGCGTTTAAAGCATTATGTGCTTGACCAATTTTAAACCAGCATTGCTGTTCTGTATGATTAGATTTTTTACAAATATTACAGACTCTACTTTACTTTCTTTCTGAATTAACTATTTTTAATTTGCAATCTTTTTTGTAATGACCGATCTTTCCGCACTGGAAACATTTTGCTTTACAATCTTTTTTGTAATGGCCAACCTTACCACATTTGAAACAACTTCTTGCTCTCTTCTCTGTTAGTAACGCCACTGAACGTCTGCACCACCAACCCTTGACCGATAGCGCTGTTCCTCTACAAGTAGTCGTGCTGTCAGTTCTGCCATAGTTTGCTTCTCCTTTGGTACTGATTCCCACGCAGACACGAAATGGCTGTACTGTACTGGTAGGCATGTATTGATTTTAGTGATAGCCATTGACGGAGGAATCTCAGAGCCCAAAGACTTCAAATGACTTAGCAAGTCTTCAACCCTAGCAAGGAACTCAGACATTAACTCTTTTTTTTCGTATTTCAATGCAAAAAAATTTTCTTGAACCAAATGTAACGACAATTCTCCTCTCTGCTCAAATATAATATGAAGTTTTTCCCAGATTTCACAAGACGTTTTACAACTTACAACTTGGGATAGAACTTTGTCAGATAGACGCGTGACAATGATACCTTGCGCTCTAGCGTCGTCACTGAGCCATTTCTCATCTTCTTTATCCGATTTGACACTGGAGCCTTCCACGATGTTGTACAGTCCTGCTGCCATGAGAAGAACACGTATTTTGAATTTCCAAACGCTCCAGTTGTGGGGATTTACCTCCATATTTGTGGATGCCTCCATCATTTTGACTGTGTTCCTAGTTCCTTTTTGTGTGATTGCGATGGCGATGTGACCTCGCCGATACCTCGCTAAAAATGGCCGCCGATCCCGACCCAACTCACGATTGTGACGCTCCACGCTGTCGTAGCTTTACCGCCGCCGACGATACCGCGCGTATTTCCAATACCAAAACCTATTACTTCATTGTTACGCTTTGACTTATATGATTATTCTTTCTATTCGATCACGTGCGAGTGTAACGATTGTATTCAAATGTTAATTTTATATATTTATTTTTAATTCGAGTTTCTTAATTCGAGTTTTCTTTATGTAAGTAATGATGTTTTGTAGACTTCACAAAATAATTATATTTTTTTTTGTTTCTCTTGTCCACAGTATTTTAATCTTGTGTTTAACTTATTTTTATGTTAACGTTTCTTGTGTAATCTACATAGTACAGTACTGTTTTCTCCGCTCACCTACAGGCTCCGCCAGAATACCAGCGTTGTCGCAATGCGATTTCGCATTGCGACAACACAAGCTGAGGCCGGGTCCTGGGGGGTGATTTTGTAACTCATCGGCAATCGGCTATCGTATAGATTTGATAATTCTGTTTGATTCAAACTGATTTTTAGTATGTTTAACATTTTGAAATGTCGTCGTCTTTAGTAGTCTTGGTATATTTGTTGAATAAATCAACCAAAACTTATAGCAAATAAACATAATTCCGCTTTTCTTCATTAAGTCACCCAGTTTGATAACGATTGCCGATCAATCGATGAGTTACAAAATCACCGCCCTGATTGACCTAATTTTTGTACCTATACATATGTTATTAGTGTTAAATGTTATGTATGTTTTGTCACGTGTGTAAATAACCATCGGTCCATGTTATATATCTGTACTTTGTCTTAGGTCAATAAATGTTTCTCTCTCTCTCTCAAAAGTTAAAAATAATTTATGAATAGGTACAGACAACATCACACTTCTATAGTGAAATCGGTGACAAATTTTAAGACTTTCTAGGAGATCATCGTTTGGCACCGACTTCAATATAGAAGTGTGATGTTGTCTGTACCTATTCTTATATTATTTTTAACTTTTCAGTGTTTTTGAAGTCGGTTTTTATTTTTTGTAAAATATTTTTTCGAAGTCGGTTAAAAACTGATAATAAGATTTGATATTTATTTCATTGATAATAATTAAAATAAGTCCACGTTACATGAATGATAATTGTTTACTAAATTACATGTCAAAATATATCAATTACACAATGTTATGCGACGCAGGTAAAATGCTGACGCAGTTGATATTGAAATGTGCATTGTTTACATTGTACTGTACAGTACATTTTATTGACGTCTGGGTGAAATGTCGCTGGCCGAATATCTCAGAGCATGGTTTCAGCATGATGGTGCTCCGCCGCATGTTCGAGACCGTTTATTTTGAACTGTTTGGCCATCGATGGATTGGAACAGTTCGTTCACCAGGATTCCCTGATCCGATCTCCCAAATTAATCATGATGCGAGTTGTGGAAAATAAGGATACCGAAAGTCATATAGGTCTCAAAGACCTATAGGCACATTCAAATAAAAGTTTCGAAAGTCAAGGGACGAAAGGTAAGGGCCGCAAGCCTGGCCACCTCACTCTCCTGATTAAACCCCTTTCAACTTTGTTCTGGGACTTTGTTAAAGAAATGGTTTTTGATTGTGAATGTGCCAGTGCAGAAGAGATGGGATTTAGAGTATTAAGTGTTCGACGGACTCCGTGCCGTGGGCAGACAGCACGCTAAATCGCAGGACACATTGCCAGCGGGCGGGCGCACAGAACACAGAAAGAGGTTAGAAAGGCAATCATGCACCGTTTGTACGGGAACCGCTGTCGCCAGTTTTGCTCCCACTTCTTTTTCTTGCACCGCCCATGCAAAGTCGCGCGAAATTGGGCTGAACCAATCACAACGCTCACTGGGCTCCTCATTCACAGAAATTCACTGACGTCAAGAGCCGCGTGTACAAATAACATTATTTTAGTGATTGACATCGATGAATAGCTATCGATATTAAATATTGCCAGCAATTAAACCATTTGAAATATTTAGAAAACCAAAAAATAATTATTACTTTCATTATACGTTTATAATTAATAATATTCAAGTAATATTTTGTTTCTATGTAACAAAATTAAAGCTTTTTAGCTCAAAAATGTTGTAGGTTAGACGTAAAATAAAAGAAAAACTATAATACTATAATGCACCGGTCCGAAAGCATAAACTAGAATGGATAATCTGACAAACGGACGTGCGGTAGTTTAGTTGATAGGATATTTTAGTTGGATGGAGAAGTAAATATTTGTAAAGTAAATATTTACCTGTAAATTTGTGTTTTTTAAAGTACTCAAATCTTCATGTCTTAATAAAAACTTTTTCTGTAAATCGTTAATAATATCTTCCATTTTGAATACTTTTCTTTTCAAACGTCGATTTTGTGCTTGTATTTTTTAATTATTTTTCTTTGTCGTTTTATAAGTCTCTTTAGAAACAAGTATTTTTTTATATTTTTTTTCCTGGGTGTTGATGCATTTGAGCTATTACTTGACGGTACATTGAACTGAAAATAATTACGGATTTATTAATTGACTATTACATTTTAAATTAATTTTTATGTTGTCGTTATTTTTACCTGTAAGATTTTTTTGGGACTGTCTTTTATTATCAAAGAGGTTGATGTTATTGAATCCAAAATGTCCTAGAATAAATCAAGTACCTTATATGTAATGTACTTTCTTAAAACTTTACGCTACATATTTTACATAATATTCATAAACATAGTTTTACCTGTCTCATCCGTTTTGTTAAATCATTATCGTTTATGTTATTTCTCGCTTCTGTAAGACTACGTTTTTGTGATTTACCATTGTTTAATTTCTCTTTGATTAACGACGAAGTAGAACTTCTGGCATCATTTATCTTAAACATAAAAGAGTTGGCTTACTAATATTGCAATCATTATTTGATATCATTAAAAAATTATAATACATACTGCAGAATACAAATACACGACTTTTTCATGTGGTATTACACTGCTTTTTAAATACTTGTTCCCAGATTTTTTTATATCAAAATCATTTTCACTAAAATGTTTTGAGCAAATGGTGCTTGACTAAGTAGGAATCCATTCTTCTCTACCTGTTGCGTCAATCCACTTTTTACGTATATCCAGATCTTTAGGAAAACTAAAATAATATGTCCAAAAACAGTTATTAAAAGGGTATAATTGATAGTAAAATATATTTAAAATAAATAAATCAATACAAAAACCACCAACAGACTCGTGAACAAATGTTCGTGCTTATTACACAAACTAACGTAGAAATAAGAACAAGACTAACACAAACATTTGTTCCCGCCAGGATTTGAACCTGGACTGCTTGACTTGATGTAAAGCTCCGTTACTGACCACTTTACCACGGCGGCGCGGCGTCCTAACGGCGTGTCTAGTATTCATGATATAACAAGCTGGCCACCTACCTATGCTAAAATAGTCATATAAATATTATGGTGATATTAAAAATTCTAAGTTGTAAAATTAGTTTAGAATTTGCCCATAATTTTTTTACTAATCGAACTAATTGTATCGTGAAAATTGAAATTAATTTTACAATTTTAATCTTTGATTACATCGCCGTACTTATATGAATAGGATGTTAGAAAGGGTAGGTTTTAGCTTCACCAAACATTCTGTATTATCGATAAGTAATAATTATTATTATGGCATTTTAAGTGACAAATAATATGTTATTTTTACTTTATACAAATATTTAAAAATATACATGTTATCGCTCGCACAACGGAAGCGCTTCGAAGTGACGTCACATCCGGCAGACCTGCGTGTGTTATCGTCCGCTCTCCACAACGTTTCAAGTGACGTCACAACCGGCTCAGTATTTAAGGCGACGAATGCGTGTACAAGACTCAGTGTGCTTTCGATCACCGTACGGTATAGGCGTTTTCTTTTAGTGCTAGGCAGTTGCAGTTATTCTTGTGAATTATTTATATCTTACAGATAGTTTCACTGTGCAATTCATTTGTTTATCTTGTTAATTAGTCAGTATCGATTGTTGTGATTAAATGTAATAACTCGTAGAGAGTTGTGTGTGTCTATTAAAGCCTTTTGCCTACTAAACGTGTCTTCTTCTTACATCAGAAGTGGGATATATAACTTATTGCGCACGCCATGCCTAGGGGACGGAAATACAGACGAACGTGTTCACCTTCGGATTCAACGAGTAGTTCAAGCTCTAGTTCAAGTAACAGTGACCGGGATCGGCGGAAACGCCGCCGCAGAGGATCGTCAACCGTGAGTCAGAACGCTGTTTTATCTTCAGTGATTCCCGAATTCGACCCGTTAGTGGATGATATAGATATGTGGATTAATGTGCTAGAGGCTAATTCTCGGGCGTTTGGGTGGTCTGATAATATGATAAAATACCAAGGCTTGCAAAAATTACGTAATAGCGCTAAAACATGGTTAGATTCTTTACAAAAAAATGAAACCACGTGGACTAGTTGGCGTTGGAAACAGTGGCGTGATAGGTTATCAAAGACCTTCCAAACTAAACGTAATATGTTTCTCTTATTGAAACAATTGATAGAAACAAGGCCATTATTAAATCAGTCTCTTTACGAGTTTTATTTTCAGCAAAAAGGTTAAATAGATAGGTTACATTTAAAATTTAAGGATTGCGATATAGTTTCAATAATCGTAGGGTCTATTGGTGATCCAAGTATTAGCACTGCTGCGGAAGCAGGAAGTTTCCCACGTTGTGATGATTTAGCATCGTTTTTACATGGTAAAATAAATCAAATACCTGAGAAAAATTATGTACAAAAAATTAATCAACCAACAAAACTTATTTCTCGCAATTATTCAGCAATACAGGGCGGTGTAAACAATATAAAGCCTGACGTGAAAAATGAATCAGCTGGTAATACGAATAATTACGCTCCTAGCCTGAATGTGTCGTGTTTTCGTTGCGGTGAATTAGGTCATCGACGAAATAATTGCAACCTTAGAGAAAATATTCAGTGCAGCTCATGTAATAAGAAAGGACATTCAGAGAAGGCATGTAAATCGAAACCCACATCGAAAATAGAGACCGACTTGGAAGTTAAAATGATCAGTAAACCTGAAAGTAAACAAAAATTTTGTAAGCAGATCTTAATAAATAATTTTAAATGTGAAGCATTTTTCGATATGGGTAGCGAATGCTCTTTAATTACAAAGGATTTAATTGAGAAATACAATTTGCATCCTTTTAATTTGAACTCACACATTAATTTGATAGGGTTTACAAAGGACACACACATCCAAGTTTCGAAAGCAGTTGCTGTTAATTTGAAAGTAGATACAGTAGAATTAGTTACACTTCTGTATATCATCGATGAGCTGACTGGATGTGACTTGCTGATAGGTCGAAATTTCATTGAAGACAGTAGCATAATGTATACTCGAATGGGCAATACTTTGACCTTCGAACCACTCAAAAATATGACAATATTCAACATCAATAGCGATAACTGCAAACAAAATGAAAGTATTTTGAATTCTATTCTGTCAAAATACCTTCATTGTTTTGCTGACGATTTGTCCACACTTGGTAAAACCAGCTGTGTGGAATTGGATATTGAGTTAATCTCTAATAAACCAATATGTTTTCGGCCATATGGAATGTCTGAATCTGAAAGACAGAAAACACGCGAAATTACAGACGACTTATTAAAAAACGGAATTATAAGACATAGTAATTCGGCTTATGCGAGTCCAGCCTTACTGGTGGACAAATCGTCTGGAGAAAAAAGGTTATGTATTGATTATCGCCAGCTTAATAAAATAACAGTTAAGGAGACATATCCTATGCCCTTAGTTGAGGACTTAATTGATAGATTGCAAGGCTGTAAGTATTTTACCTCCCTAGATTTAAAAAGTGGGTACCATCAAATCCCTATAAAACCCAATGCTATACCTAAGACAGCATTTATCACGCCTGATGGCCATTTTGAATTTTTAAGAATGCCCTTTGGTTTGTGTAACGGACCATCAGTTTTTCAAAGATTGATGAATACTGTCCTCGGTAATCTTCGCTTTGGGAGAGTGATTTGTTACATGGATGATTTGCTGATTGGCACAGAATCCTTGGAGGAGAACATTAGTTGCTTAGAAAGTGTGCTAAACATTCTTCAAAAAAACGGTTTAACAGTTAATTTAAGCAAATGTGCCTTTTTTCAAAATAAAATAACATTCCTTGGTTATGAGATTTCAAAAAATGGTATTCAACCTAGTTCAAAAAAATTGAAAGCTATTAAAGACTTCCCTTCCCCAAAAACTGTCCATCAAGTACGTCAATTTTTGGGTTTAATAAATTACTTCCGAAAATTCATAAGGCAATGTGCAAACTTGTGTAGTCCTCTCACCAAACTGTTAAAAAAGGGAGCAATCTTGGAATGGGGTTCGCAACAAGAGCAAGCCTTCATTCATATTAAAAAATCGTTAATCGAACAGGCCATTTTAAAAATATTTGATCCAAAATTGCCTATTTCCCTGTATACTGATGCTAGTCGTGACGGCCTAGGTTGTATTTTAGTTCAAGTAACTGAAAATGGTGAACAACCTGTGCACTTTTATAGCCGTCAAACAACCTTTGATGAAAAGAAATACCATTCCTTCGAGCTTGAGTTGTTGGCAATTGTAGTTGGCTTACAAAAGTTCAGACATTACCTTTTAGGGACTCACTTTAAAATATTTACTGATTGTAGTGCTGTAAGATATGCATTACAAAAAAAAGAAATTATTCCACGCATTGGTAGGTGGGTTTTACAAACCCAAGAATTTAATTTTGATATTGTACATAAGCCGGGAACTCAAATGCAACACGTCGATGCATTGAGCCGAACCCCGATAGTAGATACCTGTAATGTGGTCATAGAGGATGTGATGACGATAACAGAAAGCGATTGGCTCTTATCAATACAGCTTCAGGATCCAAATATTTGTAGCATTAGGGACATTTTATTGTCAGGTGAGGCCGATGCCAACAAACTTATCTTTAATCAATACGAGTTACTTGGCAATAAAGTATATCGCCGTACAGAATATGGTAGGCGATGGCTTGTACCTAAACAATGTGTTTGGCAAATCATTAGGGCCAATCACGATGACATAGGCCATTTCGCGGTAGATAAAACTGTTGAAAGAATTAGATCAAAATATTGGTTTCCACATTTAAAGAAAGTTGTCACTAAATACATTAGGAATTGCTTAAATTGCATTTATTATAAAAATATACACGGCAAGAAACCCGGAAAATTATATCCAATCCCAAAGTATGCAAGGCCATTTCATACATTACATTGAGACCACTTGGGTCCTTTTGTAAAGTCTACACAACGAAACTCTTATTTGTTGGTTATCGTAGATTCATTTACTAAGTTTGTTTTCATTGCGGCAGTCAAAAATACCAAGTCTAAGAATGTAATTAACGAATTAAACAACATTTTCAAGGTATTTGGTAACCCTAAGCGTATAATTAGTGATGCTGGTAGCGCATTTACTTCAAAACTTTTCAAAACCTTCTGTAATGATAGAAATATAAGAGCACACGTCATAGCCACTGCCGTACCGCGTTCGAACGGACAAGTCGAGCGGTATAATTTAACCATTTTAGAATCTTTACGTAGTATTGGCGCCAACACTGATAACAACAAATGGGATCAACATATCACAAATATACAACAGGGTATTAATAGCACATTAAATAAAACCACTGCAGCCATCCCTAGCGAGGTCTTCTTCGGATATCGTATTCGAATGAATAACGTTGGGGTCGCTGATGATGATATAGCGGAGACTACAGTTGATCTTACAGCTCTGAGATGCAAGGTTGATAAAAATATCCAAAAAAATGCGGACAGGCAAAAAACTTCCTTTGACGCAAAGAGAAAAGAAGCACCCTTATATAAAATTATTAATGACTTGGTTGTAATAAAAATACCAAGCAAACAAACAAACAAACAATGGTCAAAGTACGAAATTGATGCCTCTTTACAAAGGTCCATTTCAGATCACGGAAGTACTAGGTCACGATCGATACAGAGTAACGGATATGAGAGGAGCTGAAAGGAGTTCAAAAAAGTACAACGGTATCGCATGTGTTGAGAATATGAAACCATGGATCAGGATTTCGGATCCAGATTTGCCAGATGTTATCTAACACTCAGTCCTAAGGTAACAATAATAAAAAAAAAACCCATATCACAAATCCAAGAAAGAGGGTAGTATAGAATGTATCTTTTCTTATAATAATAAAATAATATATATACATATCAAAATAAAAGCAAGCCTTTATCACAAAATGCTTTAAATATTTTTGTACACAACTAACAATAATACATATTTTAGTCAAATGCATTCGCTTCAAACATTTACTAGTCGTGGTGAGGTATCGGAATGTACAAGGGATAACGGATATCCGTGGTGAACGCCGTTGTCAGGTACTTGGTGATACACGACCGAGTCAGTTTACACTCGGTTCAAACCATTTGGTTGAGTAGGTTGGCCGACGACGGGATAGCTTACTCTACCAAATTCCGATGCCTCTCGCTCCTGAGTGAATGTACATGCATTATAAAATACAAATTTTAATAGGTAACTAAATATTGTTCTAAAAATAATATATCTTGTGTATATTGTTCTCAGCTTATGCATTAGACTACATCGCTGCTCGAGGACGAACGCGAAAGCAGGAACGGCCGGATGTTATCGCTCGCACAACGGAAGCGCTTCGAAGTGACGTCACATCCGGCAGACCTGCGTGTGTTATCGTCCGCTCTCCACAACGTTTCAAGTGACGTCACAACCGGCTCAGTATTTAAGGCGACGAATGCGTGTACAAGACTCAGTGTGCTTTCGATCACCGTACGGTATAGGCGTTTTCTTTTAGTGCTAGGCAGTTGCAGTTATTCTTGTGAATTATTTATATCTTACAGATAGTTTCACTGTGCAATTCATTTGTTTATCTTGTTAATTAGTCAGTATCGATTGTTGTGATTAAATGTAATAACTCGTAGAGAGTTGTGTGTGTCTATTAAAGCCTTTTGCCTACTAAACGTGTCTTCTTCTTACATACATTTATCGATAAAATGTAATGCGTGGGTTTTTTGATTAGCACGGCACTATCCCTTGTACTGCGACTACTACGTTAATGCTCATTAAGCCAAATGCGTCACTACCGAAAGCAGTGTACTACATTACGCGCTCTAAGTAATATGGCAAAAATCGCGTGCGTACATTGCCGGTAATGTATATTTTTTAGAAAAATATTATGTAACTTATCGTTATGATCAGTTTTGGTGGATTTTGACATTATGATCTATGGAATATGGTCATTATGATTAATTTACTACTTACCGATGAAAAGAAATTCCTTCTTTAGCTACACTTGACACCTGACTTCTTGTTTTACAAGTAATTATAGCACAAGAAGGCATTTTTTTATATTTATAGCGCCGCGCTTCGCGATACACTCACTGTTGTTGTCCGTCAGTGATTAAACAACGCGTTCGCGTTGCGGGGCCGCAAGTATGAGCATTTAGTCATAGTTGTGGCTACACGTGCCCCGCCCACATAGCCCTTCTAACCTCTTTCTGTGTTCTGTGGGCGGGCGGGCGAGCCATCTGAGCGAGCATCGTTTCACCACTTTTCATACTTTGCTTCACACCGCGAACTACAGAGCTGCCACGTCGGCGATGCGAACGAAGCGAACGAAATATCCAACGATTCCAGCGAAGCGAAGTTAGTTCTGTAGTTCGCGGTGTGAACCAAAGTATGAGAGGTGAAACGATGCTCGCCCGTTCGTTCGCTAGCCTGCTCTCCCCGGTCACTCGCTAGCCCGCTCGCTCGCCCGCTCGCCCGCCTGCGATGTGAACCACTCGCCTAAGTTTCGCTTAGTTTGTATAGTTTCTATCGCTTCGCTTCGTGACCTGCGCTTAATGCCACGCATCCACGAGGACATGCATACATCATACATATCACATACATTTACATTATTATAGTACATTTCTTGGCATTAGTTTGGATCACATCTCCACTTACACCCTGTACTACACTACTATCCAAAAATTTTAGAATATTTTTTTTCTTAAAATGTCACTTTGTAAAGAGTAGTAAAGATCACTTCAAAAAAATTGAGAAAATGTTTGTCCTCTGCAGCTAGCGTCATTTAGTAGCTTGAAATAATAATTTTTAGGTTAATGATTTCATTGTTCAATATTTATAAGGGTTACAGGGGTAGCTAGGGTTTTACTCTTACTCTTCACACCACTTCCTTCAATGATGGGTAATGCTCACGCCACGAAACAAATAAATAAAACAAGACATTGTCTTTAACGTTTATTCTTAACCAATCTTATACGCAACATCACAAGTCGGCCGTCGGTCTGTCAGTCCGCCACAGCACTAACTACCTAATTCCGTTGAGCTTAAATAACAGAAACGGTTCTCAAACGCAGACTTCATTCTGGGCTGTTTTAATAGATTATGCACACTACGCGACGTAGTACCATGTAGTGAAGCTGTCAAAGAAAATGTTAAAGTTTTGATTCAACTACATATGGTACTAAAATTGTATACACAAGTTGTTTACTACTAAAAGTACCATTAGCGTTGTATTACAGGAGCAGGGGACTGTCATTTTTGCGTGTCGATCCATGTACAGTAAGCACCCATTCAAGCTATACACTTACACTACGAAAACAGTCACTATTACGAGCGACATAAGAACGCTCCAAAGGTCAAACAGTATAGCTTGATAAGGACCTTACTGTACCTTCCGAATCAACTAGAAAAATGCGCCTTTTCATTGAGGGTTGATTCACAGACTACACTATTACTACTTCACCCTCTCTAACAGTGCACAATAATAAATAAATCAGGAGTGCCTGAACCGCGGCGGATCGTATCGTATAGGGTGCGGTTCAAAATTTGCTACCAGCGCTCGTGTGCGCTATTTGCACGCAAACAGTTGGTTCAAAATTGCTCCTATGCGCATTTATAAACGGTATGACGCAATCGAGGACGTCACAGATTGGTGCTGACAGTTCCAACAGAAAAGAGATAGGTAGTGCACTAGGCGTGTTCGGGTAGCATCAAGGTGGCAAAAATAACTGTTAAAAATGACAAAATTGACACAAGGAGCGTTCGGTTAGAAGAAATGTGAACAAAAGTTGCATTTTTAACTGTTTACGTCAACCGTTCGGATAGCTGAAAAAATGACAAAAATGGCATTGTGAACTGCTAATTTCGCCCCTGCTATCGAAGAGGGTCAAAAGTGGCATTTTTTGACATTTAAGATTTTTGACGTTTATAAACGTAAAATTTTTGACACGATTGAATAAGTTTTAACGAAACAAATTTTATTTTCATTATTTATGGAAATTAATGATCGTTAATCATGAAGCGAGCTTATTACATCATAATACATCCAGAATCTGGAAACTGAAAATAAATTTAGGTTATAATAGCTTATGACTTTGACATATTGATAATGTAGCGTTCGGTTAGGGTGTGGAGCAAAAATGGCAAAAATTTCATAACCTTCTAACCGAACGCTTTACATCAACGCCAATTTTGATAATGCTAAAAACGCCACCACAGGCTACCCGAACACGCCTACTGTCTACAGAACTGTCAATGTCAACGTTGACAGTTTCCCGCGGAGTTTTATTTGTATTTTAGTTTGTCTGAATTTATTTTTTCATTGGAATATCTACAATAAATACAAAAGTGCTCTGTAAAGATACTGGAGGCACAATACATGTCGCCCTCCAATTTTTCATTTCAAATAACATTAACTGTCAACTTGACAGACTCACAGAACGAAAGCTCTGGTCCAAAATTTGAACAGGTTGTTTGCATGCATGCAAACGTTTGCAAACGTTTGCAAGCATGCAAACGTTTGCACTGTTATCTGATTGTGGACTGCACCCATAATGTAAACATGTGCTAGCTACATATACACTACTATGTACAAATTTTTATATAACCTTGGGCGACACGAGCCGACAGCCGACGAATTCAAACGCAATCGTCCCTTTTAAATTAAATATTAAAATTATCATATTAGGAATAAAAAAGCAACTACCAACAATGTGGGAGAAATTATTTTATACATATATCGTATTTCAACTTTCTGTGTATAAAAAACAGTAAAATTATACAAAACACTTTGAAACTGAATGGGGTCAATCATTTTCAATTAGAATAAAAAAGTAAAATTATTAAGCAATTGAGGAAGACAAAAACGTCCACTGCCTTTGTCAGAGTATTGTATTAAACTAATCGTAATATACACAATAAAAACAATTTAAAATATAAATCTACCTGACCCCACATATAAATGGGGGTGTATATTAAATAGGAAGAAATCTCGTCATAAGTACCGAAAAAAGTAACTTCACCGAAAGTCACACTAGGGTTTTTAAATCTCACAATTTCCACACTTGTGTGGAAGGAATACTCGTAATAAAACATGACCTTTTTCAACATATTTTTAAATGTTTCCAAATCAAAGTATTGTCCAATTTCCAAATATGTCGAAAATGTTGAAATATTATTTCTCAAACCTACAATATGAGAATTTTATACATAAAGTTCTTAATGGACTGATTAAATAACATGATGAAATACGAACAATTTAATTAGATAACTAATCAAATCAAATTTATTATTTATGACCCACAAGAAAATTAAAACTTTTTGTATCAATTAAAAACATATTTGTTGAAAAAAACAACTGTAAACATGATTTCTGCAGGCCAGTGTGATAAAAAAAGAGAAAAAAATCAATTTGCTTAAATTAAATACTGCACCAATCTGTGAATATAAACTAGTAAATGCTCACTCAGAACATGTGTATTCATTTATGATTTGGTACTTTCAATAAACAAAACCTTTATGATCCCAAATATTTCTGAAATCACCTGAAAGATGATGAGGCTAAACTCTATATTTAACCCGGCGTCAATTAAGCAAGAAGCCTTTGTAGCTGATGTAATACCATTTTAATGGATAAAACAAGAGTGCATTTCAGCATGTCAAGATAAATAGATAATGAAGTGATAACAGTAATTAGTTCACTATTTTACAAAAGGTTTAAAATTGCACTATCATTTTTCTCAACCATGAGCTTTACAAACAAATCAATATTTTTATATATTTTGTGGAACAGAGCTGTATTGGAGTAGACGTTGACCATTGCTTCTTTGATCTGTCATACTTTATGTACAGACAATTGAATTCTATTGGAACAGGTAGAGAAATGTTAGTTTTTTTAGTTATATCATGCCGGCACTTCACTCGGCCATTTCTTAATAAATTACGATTTCATTGAAATACTTCAATATTTAAAATACAAAGTATTTGAGGGAATTGTATCTGGTAAATATATCTTCTTATATATAAAAATGAAACGCTGTGTGTTTGTCTTGCTAAAACTCAAAAACAGCTAGACCGATTCTTACGAAATTTTCTGTGTGTGTTTGAATATGTGCAAGGTTTAAACGTAACGTTGGACCCGGTAGGTGGTGCTGGAATCGGGCAGGACATCGTCTGCCGGGCCCACTAGTCTTTAATAACTATTTAGGTGCAAAATCATTTTTAGAGTCGAGAGGCTCGATAAACAAACTTAATATTTTCAAACTCTTGTCTTATTATAAGTTACTAGCTGTGCCTGCGACTTCCTTCGCGGTGATGTCCGAAAATAACAATATCGTGATGTTATAGACGGTTATTTTTTATCACCCTAGAAAATTTTAGGTACGCTTCAGGACACATCCATTATGTAAAAAAAATAATCTAAAAATGCTGCCCTCAACGAGTGCAGCATTTTTTGGATTTTTAGAAAATTAATATAAAATTAAGTAGGTGAGTTATATTTTTTATTCATATTGAAATCGTTCTAATACCATGCCGTGAAGCGTCCCTTAAATTTTCCAGGACGATAAAAAAATAACCATGTATAGCCTAAAGCCTTCCTCGATAAATGGACTATCCAACACAAAAATAATTTTTCAATTCGAACCAGTAGTTTCTGAGATTAGCGCGATCAAACAAACAAAGAAACTCTTCAGCTTTATAATATAAGTAAGTAAGTATAGATTTTGTGTATTGTTAAGTGAATCCAATTAACGACAGTTACATTTCCTTATATAAATACTGTGTGTAATTAAATCCTTATCTTTGTAATAAAAAAAATATCAGACACAACGACAAGAGAAAACCAATTGACATGACGCAATACTCACACAACAAATTACAAGATTCCGAACGCAAGCTTAAAATCTATGACTCAACGAAGCATCTTCCAACTGTTGCCGGCGCGAATTCACATCTAAAGTGATACTGCGCCGACACCGACACAGCTCAGTCCTTCACTTTGACACTGACACTGCCGCTGCTACTGACGTTGACACTGACACTGCCGCTGCTACTGACGTTAACACTGCCGCTGCCACTGACGTTGACACTGACACTGCCGCTGCCACAGACGTAGACACTGACACTGACACTGCCGCTGCCACTGCCATTGACGCAGCTGCAGCGGCGGATGCTGCGGCCGCGGCGGCGGCGCTCAGAGCGCCATCTTGCGGCCCTCGATGGAGATCTCGACGGCGCGCCGCGACCCGCTCTTCAGCCGCTTCTGGTCCAGGAACCGCTTCATCTGCTTTTCGTACCGGGTCATCTTCTTCTTCGCCGTCTGCAACACGCACCGTTCGTACCACGTGTATCACGATGTATACCGCAGAGGGTGTGTGTGTATGTGCGTGATGTGTGTGTGTGTGTATGCACATGCGAGTGTGGTGTATGTGCGTGTGAGATTTTGCGTGTGCGTATATGTGGTGTTTTTGATTGCGCGTGTGAGAATGTGTGTATGTGTGGTGTATGTGCGTGTGAGATTTTGCGTGTGCGTATATGTGGTGTTTTTGATTGCGCGTGTGAGAATGTGTGTATGTGTGGTGTATGTGCGTGTGAGCCAATGCGTGTGCACGCTGCACGTATGAGTATGCGCGTATACGTCTATGCGCGTGTACGTATATGTGGTGTTTTTGTGTGCGCGTGTGCGTAGGTGTATCTGGGTGTGTGAGTGTACCCACCCTCGACATGTCGACGTCGCTGCAGGACTTGGGGCGGACCACGTAGTCCTTGTTGGAGGGCAGCGGGACTCGCGCTCGCGCCACCCATCCCGGCTCGCCCGGCCTCGCCGCCCTGCGTCAAAGATATTCGTGTACCAAATAATCACTACGAATGGTGAAGCGTGCACGAGAACGACATTTTTTACATAATAGCCGTATACATCCATGGAAAACGTTACAAAGGGAATCATCATCATCACAGTTGCACGACGCCCACTGCCGGGCATAGCAGTAGGGCTAAGATCTAAGGAGTCGCCGCTGCCCGTCTCCTAAAGGCCATCTCTCCCTTAGTCGCCTCGTACGACACCCTCGAGAAGAGATGGGTCGGTGCTATTCTAGGCCGGCACACGCACGGCACGGCACCAAAGGGAATCACTGTTGCCAAATTATCATTCAAAAAATAAGTACGCTCGTCGCCGTTGTGACCTGTGACCTGGCTCGCACTGACCTGTCGCCGCGCAACCGTTTGGCCGGGGCTCCTCGTTGCGGCGCTGCTCGGAGTCCGCCGTGGCCTCGTCACCGCAGCGTCCCGTGACCTGTGACCTGGCTCGCACTGCGGCGCTACTCGGAGTCCGCCGTGGCCTCGTCACCGCAGCGTCCCGTGACCTGTGACCTGGCTCGCACTGCGGCGCTACTCGGAGCCCTCCGTGGCCTCGTCACCGCAGCGTCCCGTGACCTGTGACCTGGCTCGAACTGCGGCGCTACTCGGAGCCCTCCGTGGCCTCGTCACCGCAGCGTCCCGTGACCTGTGACCTGGCTCGCACTGCGGCGCTACTCGGAGCCCTCCGTGGCCTCGTCACCGCAGCGTCCCGTGACCTGTGACCTGGCTCGCACTGCGGCGCTACTCGGAGCCCTCCGTGGCCTCGTCACCGCAGCGTCCCGTGACCTGTGACCTGGCTCGCACTGCGGCGCTACTCGGAGCCCTCCGTGGCCTCGTCACCGCAGCGTCCCGTGACCTGTGACCTGGCTCGAACTGCGGCGCTACTCGGAGCCCTCCGTGGCCACGTCACCGCAGCGTCCCGTGACCTGTGACCTGGCTCGCACTGCTGCGCTACTCGGAGCCCTGCGTGGCCTCGTCACCGCAGCGTCCCGTGACCTGTGACCTGGCCCGCACTGCGGCGCTACTCGGAGCCCTCCGTGGCCTCGTCACCGCAGCGTCCCGTGACCTGTGACCTGGCTCGCACTGCGGCGCTACTCGGAGCCCTCCGTGGCCTCGTCACCGCAGCGTCCCGTGACCTGTGACCTGGCCCGCACTGCGGCGCTACTCGGAGCCCTCCGTGGCCTCGTCACCGCAGCGTCCCGTGAGCTGTGACCTGGCTCGAACTGCGGCGCTACTCGGAGCCCTCCGTGGCCTCGTCACCGCAGCGTCCCGTGACCTGTGACCTGGCTCGCACTGCTGCGCTACTCGGAGCCCTCCGTGGCCTCGTCACCGCAGCGTCCCGTGACCTGTGACCTGGCCCGCACTGCGGCGCTACTCGGAGCCCTCCGTGGCCTCGTCACCGCAGCGTCCCGTGACCTGTGACCTGGCTCGCACTGCGGCGCTACTCGGAGCCCTCCGTGGCCTCGTCACCGCAGCGTCCCGTGACCTGTGACCTGGCTCGCACTGCGGCGCTACTCGGAGCCCTCCGTGGCCTCGTCACCGCAGCGTCCCGTGACCTGTGACCTGGCTCGCACTGCGGCGCTACTCGGAGCCCTCCGTGGCCTCGTCACCGCAGCGTCCCGTGACCTGTGACCTGGCCCGCACTGACCTGTCGTCGCGCGACCGCTTGGCGGGGGGCTCCTCGTTGCGTTGCTGCTTGGAGCCGGCCATGGCCTCGTCGCGCGCCTGCCGCTCCTCGCGCGTCATCGCTGTAAAACAACTCGCTCAGTTACTATCACCGCCTCCGGCACGCCTTATTGTACCGATTGGCAACATTACATTATTTATAAAGTACGGTTGCTCAAAAAGTCACATTAGTCATCCTGAACGAGTGTAGATTTTTCTTTCTATAGTTAAACCACAGATAACAATTATACAGGTCATACAGACGATTTTGTCGCACATTACCATCCCCCACGTGAACGTGAAGTCACACCACTAACCATTAAATCATCCACGTAGCTTACACACAGACTGATGGAGAGTAATGTTAATCCGTGTGTTTTATAATTTGAATGTATGAGAACCAAAGTTTAGTTGTCGTAATAAAATCACTGCGCTCTGACAGTTACTGATTTTCGCAAGAGTCGTTTGTTATTTTTTAAGCCTTGCCATAATCATTGTTTAATGTTAAGTTGGCAGATTCCCGAGTTGATTATTTTCAGGACGTCTGTGAAAAACGAAGATCGTTCCATCGTAGTCACGTATTAATAACTGCATAATATCAAGAATGAGATCGATCTTAAGATGCGGTTCATCCATACATGAAATGTCAAAACTGCATCTTAAGATGGATCTCAACTTTGATATATACTCTTATATTAATAGGAGCCATAGTGCGTTGAGAGTAGTGTGTATCGTGTTTGTGTGTGTGTGTGTGGGAGAGGGAGGTTCACAACAAGAGCCTTACCCTTGAAGTCCGTGGAGAGGTTGAAGATGGGCCTCGCCCACTCGGCGATGAGGCGGCCGGCCCTCTCGCGGTTGGCCTTGGTCTCCTTGGGGTGCTTGTACAGGTACATCACCGCCTTGCCGATGCCGGACTGCTTCAGCAGGCCCTTGTCGATGGACGGGAACTGAGGACGCGCGAGCACTGTTTACTGACACGGACGGACACACAGACAGGGTACAGAGTACATTATGTCAGGTGGCGCGCCGACCTCACACTTTGATCGTGACCTATAATCGAGAAGGGCACTGATCGGCAACCCTTTCATTTCCTTATATCGTAATACCGGATGGAGACAGTATCAGGGTCATCTGCTTGGATATCTCCGTTTTACCTATTTCAGCCGCAAAACAGTAGTGCTCGCATTGCTGTGTTCCGGTTTAAAGGGTAAGATATGGCAGTAAAATTACCGGGTACCGTGACTTTATATCTGATGTCACAAGTTGGCAACGTACACCGTGGTTCTTGTGGGGGTTGCAGTTTTGCTGTGAATCTCACAGGAGCCACATGTACCATAATAGGTGACTGTTGCCACTTACCATCAGGTGGGCAGTTTGCTTGTTTGCCTACATAGTTGTATAAAAAAAATATAGCCACAGACACGGACAGACACAGACACAGACACTCACGTCCCCCAACAGCCGCAGCACGGCCTCGCGGATCAGCAGGCAGGGCAGCGCGCGGTCGGGCGGCGGACAGACGGCCGCAGACACGGACAGACAGACACAGACACAGACACTCACGTCCCCCAGCAGCCGCAGCACGGCCTCGCGGATCAGCAGGCAGGGCAGCGCGCGGTCGGGCGGCGGACAGACGGCCACAGACACGGACAGACACAGACACAGACACAGACACTCACGTCCCCCAGCAGCCGCAGCACGGCCTCCCGTATCAGCAGGCAGGGCAGCGCGCGGTCAGGCGGCGGACAGACGGCCACAGACACGGACAGACACAGACACAGACACTCACGTCCCCCAGCAGCCGCAGCACGGCCTCCCGTATCAGCAGGCAGGGCAGCGCGCGGTCGGGCGGCGGACAGACGGCCACAGACACGGACAGATACAGACACAGACACAGACACTCACGTCCCCCAGCAGCCGCAGCACGGCCTCGCGGATCAGCAGGCAGGGCAGCGCGCGGTCGGGCGGCGGACAGACGGCCACAGACACGGACAGATACAGACACAGACACAGACACTCACGTCCCCCAGCAGCCGCAGCACGGCCTCGCGGATCAGCAGGCAGGGCAGCGCGCGGTCGGGCGGCGGACAGACGGCCACAGACACGGACAGATACAGACACAGACACAGACACTCACGTCCCCCAGCAGCCGCAGCACGGCCTCGCGGATCAGCAGGCAGGGCAGCGCGCGGTCGGGCGGCGGACAGACGGCCACAGACACGGACAGACACAGACACAGACACAGACACTCACGTCCCCCAGCAGCCGCAGCACGGCCTCGCGGATCAGCAGGCAGGGCAGCGCGCGGTCGGGCGGCGGACAGACGGCCACAGACACGGACAGACACAGACACAGACACAGACACTCACGTCCCCCAGCAGCCGCAGCACGGCCTCCCGTATCAGCAGGCAGGGCAGCGCGCGGTCGGGCGGCGGACAGACGGCCACAGACACGGACAGACACAGACACAGACACAGACACTCACGTCCCCCAGCAGCCGCAGCACGGCCTCCCGTATCAGCAGGCAGGGCAGCGCGCGGTCGGGCGGCGGACAGACGGCCACAGACACGGACAGACACAGACACAGACACTCACGTCCCCCAGCAGCCGCAGCACGGCCTCCCGTATCAGCAGGCAGGGCAGCGCGCGGTCGGGCGGCGGACAGACGGCCACAGACACGGACAGACACAGACACAGACACAGACACTCACGTCCCCCAGCAGCCGCAGCACGGCCTCCCGTATCAGCAGGCAGGGCAGCGCGCGGTCGGGCGGCGGACAGACGGCCACAGACACGGACAGACACAGACACAGACACAGACACTCACGTCCCCCAGCAGCCGCAGCACGGCCTCGCGGATCAGCAGGCAGGGCAGCGCGCGGTTGGGCAGCGGCGCCAGCCAGTCGCACAGCACGTTGAGCACGTTGTGCTCCAGGAACGCCAGCTGCAGGTCCTTCTTGATCAGCTGCGACATCGCGCGCTTCAGCAGCGACACCTGCGGGGGGGAGTGAGGTCGACGCTCAGTGGGGAAGTTAACTTATTTTTTCACCTCACTAGCTCGGAAAGGCTTTCTTTTTATTATTCGAAATCTACGCGGAAAAGTCTATTTTAACGGCCAGCCTGGAAAAGTGATTTGAAATTCGAATTTGAATCGATTTGGACTGAGAATAAGGATACAAAAAAATGCGAATCCACATGCTAAAAATGATTACATGATAAATTGGTCTCGTCGCAATGTTCGAATTTAAATATTTTGTAATAACAATAGTGGAATACCCAAATTCCTTGCTGAGGTGAGGTGAAAAATTGTGCGTTACGCTTGGCTGCAAAGTTATTTATCTCTCATGACTTTTAATCCCACGTTAAGCTCACGATTTTACTTAGCATCTTAAACTTCGCTTTCTCAGTTTTGCAGCCATACGTAAAAAATTACTTATTCGCAAATATTAATATTTAAGCCGTGTTTCACTTACAAAAGTGTGAAAATATCGTAAAAATATCTCTACAGATATAGAAATTGTAACCCATTAAGTTACGTTTGCAAAAGTTATTGCTCCATGCGACATCACGCGCGACTTGAGTGCATCGTCGACCTGCATCTGCTGCAGCAGCGCCGCAATCTGGTCGTCGTCGTCGTCGTCCTGGGTCCGCTCACCTTGCAGACGGCGGGCTGGTTGCGGCGGTTCAGGTCCCGGTCCCGGTCCCGGTCGTCGTCGTCGTCCTGGGTCCGCTCACCTTGCAGACGGCGGGCTGGTTGCGGCGGTTCAGGTCCTGCTCCCGATCCCGGTCGTCGTTGTCGTCCTGGGTCCCTCACCTTGCAGACGGCGGGCTGGTTGCGGCGGTTCAGGTCCCGGTCCTGGTCCGCGGCGGCCCTCATCTGCTGCAGCAGCGCCGCGATCTGGTCGTCGTTGTCGTTGATCAGCGAGATGTCGCGCCGCTTGCGCCCGCGCCGCTGCTGCCTGCGATCACACACGTAACGATCGACGTCACTCTCACAGTACGGACGGCAATCATTTACCTACCAACAAATGGATTTCGCGTCCGCGCTCCAAAGTGTCCGAAGTAGATGAGATCCAAAGTTCAATATTCAAATTCAGTATGATTCAGATTCAATCGCTTGTCATATGGTGGAAAATAGGTGCGAGCGAAATTGAACACCACAGCAATGTCAATAGGACTTAAATTTTAAATTATTGGGACACATTTGTATTAGACCCGACGTCCATTTGTTTCTAGGTCAATTATGCCAATACACCTACTCACTCCGGAGAAAGTGAATTGGACACAAGTTTCTTTATCCTACATTTTTCAACCAAAAATATCTTTATGTTAACCACAGATAATATAACAATGCCTTGTACAGTAAGCTCCCATTCAAGCTATACATTTACGTTACGAAAACCGACGCTATTACCAACGACATAAGAACGGTCCAAAGGTCAAACAGTATAGCTCGATAAGGAGCTTACTGTACCATGCAACAAAATGTAACCGACTTAAATCGGACTATTATAACCGGCAGCAGGAACACAAATCGTATTTAATTGCAAAATGGAGCGTGCACGGTACCTCGTGCGATCGTTAAATTGACATCCATCCGGTGGGATGTAGTGTAGTGTAGTGTAGTGACATCGGAGGTTATTGGCTCACTTCTTGCGCTCCATCATGAGCTCGAAGTCGGAGACGCCGTGGGGCTCGGCGTCGTCGCGCACGGGGCCCTCGTCGTCGGACGAGGAGGCAGCCGCCGCCGCCGCCGCCGCCGCCCCACTCGCCCCGCCGGCCCCATCGCCCCCGTCCCCGTCCCCGGCGACACCCCCAGCGTCGCCACCGCCATCGCCGCCGCCAGCCTCGCCCTCGCCCTCGTCCTCCGACTCCAGCCGCACGGCGCGCCGCTTCGTCGCGTCTGCACACAGTTGCAACGTAGGTACCTCCCACACAATGAAGTCTCCTTCTGTTTTGTCAGTAGCTAAACTAAAGTTCGCCGCGGCGCTAAAGGTCGGTTTACACGTATTAAGTGGGCAAGTAATTAACAAAATTTTAAATTAATTTTAAGTGACTTCATGCATGTAAACGATGAATTTAGTAATAAGTTGAAAGTTAATTTTTAGCGGGCAAATAGACAAGTAGAATAGAATTGTGTCTATTTTCTCGTTATGTTGGTGGGCGTGGCTAATCACTTGACGCGTTTGGACATGGAGCGTTTTAGTTAATTATTAGTAAATTGAGTAAGTTCATAATTTTGGCAGAACGTTTCGTAAAGTTTTTTTTTTTGTTTTCTTTTTTCTATGGTCTATGCAAATTTAAATTCAAATTCAAATTCAAAAATCTTTATTCAACATAGGCCTTTACAGGCACTTATTGACGTCAAAACAAAGCAAAACAATCTAATTTAAAGAAATTATATTAACCTTGTATGTGCATACATCCTAAATATACTCAAGATGTCTGCAAATACAAGTAGGAATGAAAAAAAAAAAAAAAAGTTGATTCTACACCTGTTCGGAAATTGGGAGAGCCTTCTCGAGAAGAACAGGCAAGAAACTCGAAAGGTCTAAATTTTTTATCTCCTCTTTTAAATCGCCATTTACAATTTTGGTTTGTTACAGAGTCGTCAATTGGAAGTTGACCTCAAAGCAAAAGTTTGAGCTCAACTTCCATTACAAGAATAGATGTGTTAATTCACATTATATAAGCTATCTCTGAGAGAAGTGCGTGAACTGAGATTATAAATAAATTGCTCTCACTGAACGTTTCTTTGAAACAAAACGCAATACATTGTTAAATATTAGAATTGAGAGTTCAAACCCAAGCTTTTTTGTCCGTCATGTAATCAGACACTTTATAATATGCTTTTTTAATAAGTACATCTTTGATTGCAACTTTAAATTTGTTTAAGCTAAGTTCTTGTATACAACTTGGGATTTTATTGTAGAAACGTATACACAGGCCTCTAAAAGAATTATTAATTTTTTGGAGCCTGGTATTTGGTAAAGCTAACATATTCTTTTGTCTAGTATTAACTGAATGAATATCACTATTTTTACAAAACACATGAATATTCTTACGAACATATATTAGATTCTCATAAATATATTGCGACGCTACTGTCATAATACCAATTTCTTTGAACTTTTCTCGCAAAGAATCTCTCATTTTAAGGTTATAGATTGCTCGAATAGCCCTTTTCTGCAGTACAAAAACAATCTGAATGTCGGCAGCATTTCCCCACAACAAAATACCATACGACATCACACTATGAAAGTAAGAAAAGTATACAAGTCTTGCTGTATCAACATCAGTCAGTTGACGTATTTTCCATACAGCGTGAGCTGCAGAACTAAGTCTCTTTGACAATTTATCGATATGTGGGCCCCATTGCAGCTTAGAATCAAGTGTGATCCCAAGAAATACTGTGGTGTCCACAGGGTCAACACCTATATCCTTTATTTTTACAGTGGTGTGAACCTCTTTGACATTGGGTAAAACAAATTTTATACATTTTGTTTTCCCTTCATTAAGTGACAGGTTGTTCACATTAAACCAGTGAACAATTCTTGAGATAGAATTATTTACATCGTCATTAATTTGCACACCTCTTTTAATTTTAAATAAAAGTGAAGTATCATCTGCAAATAATACCATCTCATGTCTATCCTGTACAAAATCAGGGAGGTCATTGACATATATAAGAAATAGAAAAGGACCAAGAATCGAACCTTGCGGAACTCCCATTTTAACTGCAGAACCTTGATGCCTATGCCTAATACTGATTAAATACTCTTTGGTGCATAATATCTACATCAAAGGTATAAACCGTATAATTTCTGATTTAAACATACTTTGTATTTCTTCTGTAATGTCTGTGGACTACGTTTTTAGCATTCTTGATAATTTTGAGATTCGCTTCTTTAAGGAGAAACGTTTTCTTGAAAAAAAAATGTCAAAGTGGATGGAAGACACCACATTTCATTCCAACCTCAATGCTGTCCACCACCACCTCGAGACAGTAAAGCCGGCCTTGCTCTTTTTGACGGAGACGCAGATATCGTCTCCGGCGGACACTTCTTACCTTTCCTACCCAGGGTACGGACTGGAACACCTCTTCGCACCTAAGGCCGGTGTGTGCGTGTACGTCAGAGACGATATTTGCTCTCGGCACCTCGGTCACCTTGAAAGTAGGGACCTCTCCACCTTATGGCTCCGTGTAGACAGCGACGACCATCCCCGCGTCTATTTGTGCCTCTATAGGTCTCATAGCGGTGATACTGAAACCGACCGACTCATCGAGCACGTTCAAATGGCTGCAGACGCTGTGCAGCAGCAGATCCCACTCGCGGAGATCGTGATACTTGGCGATTTTAACGCACACCACACTACGACACCGAATGGCTCGGTTCAAGCAAAACCGATCATGCGGGGAGATCTGTTCACGCCTTCGCTCTTGCATATGGCTTAATACAATTGGTTACTACGCCCACGCGAATTCCCGATGTGGAGAGCCAGGAACCTTCACTGTTGGATCTTCTCACCCCGACGGCTATCTCATATATGTCGGCGCTCCTCTTGGCTCCTCGGATCACTGCCTCATTAGGAGTGCGGTGCCACTCTCGTGCTTGCAACGACTTCGAGTTGCACGTAGTCGCCGCGTGTGGCACTACAAGTCAGCAGACTGGGATGGGATGCGGTCCTTTTTTGCGTCCTACCCTTGGAGGCAGGTTTGCTTTATGCCGGATGATCCCAACGTCGCCGCCGAGTCTGTTGCCGATGTGGTGTTGCAGGGTATAGAAATTTTCATTCCATCCTCAGTTGTCCCCATTGGTGGCAGGTTCCAACCTTGGTTTGGTCAATCTTCCAAAAAGGCTTCTCGCAGGAAACCTACCAAGCCTGGGCAAACGCGGTGACGTCTCGGGATGAAAATACCAGCGCTTTAAAAAAGCAGTATAACTTTGCCTCCAGATCCTTCAAAAGAGACTTTGCAAGAGCGAAGTCGGAGCACATCAGTAGAATTGGCGAGAAACTAGAACGTCTTTCTTCGGGGTCTCGTGCGTTCTGGTCTCTCGCCAAAGCTACCCAGGGAAATTTCTGCACACCATTCTTTCCACCATTGCACAAGGATAACACATCGTTAGCCCATGATGAAAAAGAGAAAGCCGATCTTTTTGGGAAACTCTTTGCATCCAACTCGACTTTGGATGACGGGGGACAGGAACCGCCGACCATACCGCGGTGCAAGAGCTTTATGCCAGATATTCGGTTCCACCAAAGCTCAGTGCGTCGAGCACTATTCGCCCTGGATATCCATAAGTCGAGTGGGCCCGATGGTATCCCTCCTATCGTGCTAAGGACGTGCGCTCCAGAGCTGGCACCGATTTTAACGCGTCTATTTCGGCTCTCCTATTCATCTAGCGTAGTCCCAACCTCGTGGAAGACAGCTTTAGTGCATCCGATCCCTAAGAAAGGTGACCGCTCGAATCCGTCCAACTACAGGCCGATAGCTATAACCCCTTCGTTTTCGAAGATAATGGAATCAATTATCAACCGCCAGCTCCTTCGGTACCTAGAGGATCACCAGCTGCTCAGTGACCAACAATACGGGTTCCGTAGGGGTCGCTCTACTGGTGATCTTCTAGTTTACTTGACTCATCATTGGGTAGAGGCAATAGAAACGAAGGGGGAGGCACTGGCAGTTAGTTTGGACATCGCGAAGGCCTTTGATCGGGTGTGGCACAAAGCGCTTCTCTCAAAACTTTCTTCATATGGGCTTCTCGAGAAATTATGTAGATGGGTCACTAGTTTTTTAGCAGACAGAAGCATCAAGGTCTTCATTGATGGCGAATGCTCAGACTCACTGTCTGTAAATGCTGGTGTCCCCCAAGGATGTGTGCTATCACCTACACTATTCCTTCTGCATATCAATGATATGCTGCAAATCAGCGGCATTCATTGTTATGCAGACGACAGCACGAAAGACACCTATAACGGCCGTGTGAACATTTCTCGGGAAAACGTCATTGAGTGCCGGAATAAGCTTGTGTCAGAAATTGAATCTTCATTAGAGAACGTCTCTAACTGGGGTCGACTTAATTTGGTTCGTTTCAACCCTACAAAGACACAGGTTTGCGCGTTCACCGCAAAGAAAATGCCATTTGTCGTATCTCCTCGCTTTCAGAGCATCCCCCTAACTGCCTCAGCCAATATTGAGATCCTTGGTGTCGACATAACGAGCGAAGTCCAGTTCCGTGGCCACTTAGAGGGTAAGGCTAAATAAATTAGCTTCTAAGAAGCTTGGTGTGCTTAATAGATCGAAACAGTATTTCACTCCGGCGCACCGCCTTCAGCTTTATAAGGCGCAGGTTCGGCCTCATATGGAATACTGTTCTCATCTTTGGGCTGGGGCACCCCAATACCAGCTTCTCCCACTGGACCGCATTCAACGAAGAGCGACTCGAATCGTCGACTGCCTGGAAATATCAAATCGGCTTGATACTTTGGCGCTGCGTAGAGATGTCGCCTCGCTATGCATCTTCTATCGCATTTATCACGGGGAATGCTCCGAGGAATTGTTCGGACTTATACCTGCCGCCTCTTTCCGCCATTGTTCCACGCGACAAAAAATCCATGCCCATCACTTAGATGGTTGGCAGTCTACAACTGTGCGATTCTCCCGTAGCTTCCTGCCTCGCACAGTCAAACTTTGGAACGAATTGTCGCCTGCGGTATTTCCCGACCGATACGACCTTCAAACTTTCAAAAAAAGAGCGTATTCCTTTCTCAAAGGCCGGCAACGCACTTGTAACTCCTCTGGGGTTGCCGGTATCCATGGGCGACGGTAATCACTTACCATCAGGTGATACGTCTGCTCGTTTGCCCCCTATACCATAAAAAAAAACATTTAAGTTTATTCAAGAATATAAGAATGATTATTTGTGGAACATAAAAAGCGCAAATTATAGAAACAAACCAACAATCGTCGCAAAATAACGCACTCAACTGCTATTAAGTGTCGAAAACGTGTAAACGCTTACTTAAAATTAAGTAGCTTAAAAGGACATGTCCACTTTTTGTATGGAACGTGGAATTTTATTCTGAACCTTTTTTAACCAGTTTAAAAATTTA
Source organism: Schoenobius gigantellus (assembly GCA_963935595.1). NCBI lineage: Eukaryota > Metazoa > Arthropoda > Insecta > Lepidoptera > Crambidae > Schoenobius > Schoenobius gigantellus. The sequence continues at coordinate 76,534 of OZ012543.1, forward strand.
TGACGGTAATAGAACTTTATGAGAAGGATGTTTATCCATGAATATTAAAAATATTAAGGCCTGCATTTAGGAGAAAAAAATTAAAAATGTTTTTTTTATTGTTTCTTTAGCAGGGCCACATTTAGTTTTTTTTACTGGCAATTAAAAGGATGTCATTGTCAATGCCACTGTAGCTGTCGTTTTGACTTTTGTTTATTGTTTGTGTGTATGTGTGTAACCTTCCTTCCTTTCACAAAATAGTATCTTTTATTTTCTACAGCTATGTTCAGGTTCTTGATTTTACATGTGATTTAAATATTGGCTTGCTAACTGGACTAAGTTTTCTCGTAATTTGAGCGTACGAACGTACGAATTAACCAGACCCAATAATTGAACAACAAAATGTTATACTTCCAGGTTACAGTCGCACTCCTGATACAACTTCTCATTTTTTTGTACCAGAGTGCTATAATTTGGAATGTCGAAGGGTACCATTATATTTAAGAAAGAAGATCCTCGGGGATTGTAAAATATTCGTAAAGTAATGCCAGAGTCTGTGAAAATCACACGAGTCAATATGATTTTACATTTTTATGGTAACAAACGTAAGGTTTTACGTTTACGGTACGGTACGGTTTAAAAGAAACAAATACTTGCATTCACACATATACACATAAACATTATTATTACTTATCAAGTCAATATGATTTTGCATTTTTATGTGTATTAGAAATTAACTGTATAGTTTACACCAAATGTAATAATTCATGCTTGACTTACTAACAATAAAATCAAAGAACAGAAACTAATTGAATTTGAAAATATAGAAAATTCCACTGATATAGTATGTAAATACTGGACAGGTTTAACAGTCACACAATTTGTTTTATTGTTCTCTTGCTTAACTCAATTAGGTGAGGTTTGTTCAAAGCCTAAAAAGGCCTTAGGTTTATATTAAGTCAGACTATGGGCTAAGGAACCCCTTTGCAGAATTGCTTCTCGGGTATGCATTTCAAAAACTCATGTTTACTTATATAAAAAAGTGTTATTGCTTCAAAAATCAATATGCACCTTTACATTTAGGTATAGCCCATATAAGCAGGGAAAACCTGTCCAGTTGAAATCTAACTATACCTTATACTCTTTGGGTCTGATTCAAACAATTCCATTGTTTTATTAGAGGTTACTAACATTTTACTTACAAAAGTCCTCTAATTACCTATTTCAAAAGAAATCTTATAACTTACACTGCTAGCTGCAGTAAGCGACCAACCGACCTGGTGGTCAATCTATTTTAAATAGGGCATTAGAAGCCATCTTTGTACATATTGATGCTTAAATTCCACACTTGAATATGTTCCCCGGAATGAAAATATTCAATTTAATTGTAATCAGTCTTGGAACATATTAAATTAAGCAAGCTAAGTCATATTTTGGGGAACATATTCAAGAAAATGATCCATCACATGAGACTGCTGATAAGAGGAAAATCAAATGAAATCCATGAATTTAGGATGGGCTCCGCCACAGAACACAGAAAGAGTTAGAAGGGCTATGTGGGCGGGGCACGCGTAGCCACAACTATGACTAAATGCTCATACTTGTGGCCCCGCAACGCGAACGCGTTGTTTAATCACTGACGGACAACTACAGTGAGTGTATCGTGAAGCGCGGCGCTATAAATATAAAAAAAATGCCTTCTTGTGCTATAATTACTTGTAAAACAAGAAGTCAGGTGTCAAGTGTAGCTAAAGAAGGAATTTCTTTTCATCGGTAAGTAGTAAATTAATCATAATGACCATATTCCATAGATCATAATGTCAAAATCCACCAAAACTGATCATAACGATAAGTTACATAATATTTTTCTAAAAAATATACATTACCGGCAATGTACGCCCGCGATTCTTGCCATATTACATAGAGTGCGTAATGTAGCACACTGCTTTCGGTAGTGACGCATTTGGCTTAATGAGCATTAACGCAGTAGTCGCAGTACAAGGGATAGTGCCGTGCTAATCAAAAAACGCACGCATTACATTTTATCGATAAATGTATATTTTAAAATATTTGTATAAAGTAAAAATAACATATTATTTGTCACTTAAAATGCCATAATAATAATTATTACTTATCGATAATACAGAATGTTTGGCGAAGCTAACACCTACCCTTTCTAACATCCTATTCATATAAGTACGGCGATGTAATCAAAGATTAAAATTGTAAAATTAATTTCAATTTTCACGATACAATTAGTTCGATTAGTAAAAAAATTATGGGCAAATTCTAAACTAATTTTACAACTTAGAATTTTTATATCACCATAATATTTATATGATTATTTTAGCATAGGTAGGTGGCCATGCAAGACATGAAGATTTGAGTACTTTAAAAAACACAAATTTACAGGTAAATATTTACTTTACAAATATTTACTTCTCCATCCAACTAAAATATCCTAACAACTAAACTACCGCACGTCCGTTTGTCAGATTATCCATTCTAGTTTATGCTTTCAGACCGGTGCATTATAGTATTATAGTTTTTCTTTTATTTTACGTCTAACCTACAACATTTTTGAGCTAAAAAGCTTTAATTTTGTTACATAGAAACAAAATATTACTTGAATATTATTAATTATAAACGTATAATGAAAGTAATAATTATTTTTTGGTTTTCTAAATATTTCAAATGGTTAAATTGCTGGCAATATTTAATATCGATAGCTATTAATCGATGTCAATCACTAAAATAATGTTATTTGTACACGCGGCTCTGGACGTCAGTGAATTTCTATGAATGAGGAGCCTAGTGAGCGTTGTGATTGGTTCAGCCCGATTTCGCGCGACTTTGCATGGGCGGTGCAAGGAAAAGAAGTGGGAGCAAAACTGGCGACAGCGGTTCCCGTACAAACGGTGCATGATTGCCTTTCTAACCTCTTTCTGTGTTCTGTGGGCTCCGCACTAAACTCATATAACACCACTGGCTCAATTTTGAAATTACGTACTAATGAGGGAAGATGTTGAAATTGAATAAATAAAAATTACATAATTTCTGGGTTTTATTTCATACCTGCAACCAGTTTCTATATTACAACTCTTTCATCTTGTTATTAAAACGACGATATACATCTGACGATGATGTATCGAAACCGGTCGCAATAATTTAAATATAATAAAGATTCAAGTGGGACTTGTGAAGTTAGTGTTTTAATAACAAGATACCATGGAGTTCCATCAAGAAATTACAACACAAAGCTTTAACAACTCTTTCACATAGTTTCCACTATTATAATTATTCAACACTTCATATTACATATTTAGTACCCATGATAAAATCGAGGGTATGTAGTCATATAGAAGTAAATATTTACACTTAGAATTAGCATTATAGTAATCTTAGAGAATTTTGCACTTAGTTCATTAATTAGCATTTGTTTTGTAAAAAATCTTTTGTTATTGAAATAGTAAAACTGTAGCATTCTTAAGAACAGACCAGTATATTTTATTTGTTTATATTTTATTACTGTGAGGTAGGTGCTTATCCTAAGAGTAGGCAGAGTAAAACAGGTATCACACACTAGACACTACAGCCAGGGGCTCATCCTAACAAATGCTGCACAAACACACTGCTACAAAGTAAAGTATAGAAGTCATCTGCCACCAACCAATGCATTTATTGTACTAGATTTAATTTTAATAGCATGGACCTATTGATTACATGTATAATTTTTTTGGTCAGAGTCAGAGATGCTTGTTTGTTACCAGCAGTAACCTGCAATGCTGCTAATTTGCAATCCAATTCAATATGTGGTCACCTGGGGGTTTATTGTCGAAGGAAAAATCTATAACGTCTGCTGCCTTTAATTTGACAGTCATTGCGGTAACAACACAAGATTGTGCACTTCTTAATAAAAAGTATTGTGATGTATTGTGATTGCCTAAATTATAAGCGATCACGATCATTAAAATCACAAAATTAAACGAGGCTAGGCTTTTTTTGACGCTGTCACTTCTGCAAGAGAAGGCAAAGGGAGCTAAGTTCATACAGCCATGTTTTTCGTAAATCTTGATAAAACATTAAAAATGTAATTTATGTGAATTTTAGTCAGAAAGTCACTCACTATCACATCGTTTGTGCGCTTTTGTTACTTATTTATTCGTTTGTGACACGTTTCAGTAACTTGTCATTGGTTTCCATACAAAAATCGCTTTGTTATACATACTATGAAAGTCAATCAGAAAATTGCTGTTTTTTTTGAATTTGCAGGCCTAAAAAAACCTAAATTTTATTCTAAACCCTAGATTTTTGAGTACTCTTTACAATAATACCTGAAACATGTTGGTTAATAAATAATTATATTCTTAGCCCAAAAGAGGACATGTCCTTTAGTTAACTACTTGCCAACTTAATACGTGTAAACCGGCCTTTAAACAATACTCCATCGTCGTTCTTGATTCGACATTTGAAAAAAGTTTTTCCGTCCGTCCAGATGTTAAGTCCCGAGAGACATCGGTCAGTGGTCCTTGATACTATAGATGAATATGCACTAATTTAAAAATCAAATGACTCACCTCGGCGAGAGGGAGACCCAGAGCCGGACCGAGAACTGGACCGGGACCGCGACCTTGACCGGGAACGAGATCTGTCAAGTGACATGATTGACAACGTTAAAACCATTCAATCATATTTTTTTAATGATTTACCAATATAATTTTTTTTTACCAATATAAACAGCTTAACCAGTATAATTTATTTCATTTGTTCGTAAATTTTAAATATACGAGTAGATTGAACCCTTTTTCTATATCCCGATTACACTAAAAAATTGCTATCAGCACCCTTTACTACCAGTGAAGTTGAGGAGGGTGACGGCTGGCTTGACAATTTGGCGACATTTAATTCGTGTTAATATATTATAATCGTGTTAATAAAAATATTTTAGAAAACAAATAAAGATTATTTTATTTTTTGAGCAAGAATTCATATAACGTACAGAAAACTTCCATTCAAGCTATACATTTACAGTACGAAAACCGCCACTATTACGAGCGACATAAGCCCGGACCAAAGGTCAAATAGTATAGCTTGACAAGGAGCTTACTGTACATACATCATTGCATCCTAAAAGAATTGACGTGGCCTCACACATAAGTTTCGGTAGGTATCTAGTTTTAAGTTTAGTTTAGCAGGAGTATTATGGATCTCCAATGACATCATTACTATGGCATAATTTCAATGATGATGTCATCATGATATAATGAATGAATTATCAAAAATCTGACCAAGAAATTTTATTTTTCGTTTTGCACTATGATTTCATCATGATATCAGTACCTACGTCGGTGGCGCTGTGGCCTCGGTACTGGACTGTACCCAGAGTAGAATCGAGAGGTTCGCGATCGATCCTGCCATGTACCAATGTGTTTTTCATTTCACGAATTTCATATTTACACACAGCAACAGTCTAGGCCTTAGGCCTCGTTTACGGAGACGCGGGGCGTCGCGCGTCGCGTGTGGCGTGGCGTCTCGCGGCGCGTCAGACGTTTTTTCTGTTTACGGTGGGGCGGCGTGTGAAGCAGCACTCATAATCGCACGCGTAAACACAAACATATGGCAATATACGATGTTGTTCATAGAGATGCGAGACGAGAACACCGACGGACGCGGCGGTGCCGTCCGCGGGCTCGGCCGTAAAAAACGCGCCATTTCAAGCAAAGGCGTGTAAAATCGCTTCTCCGTAAACGCACTCATACTACACCATATGTTTGAATTCTGTGCGGGCCGCGCCGCGCAACGCCCCGCGTCTCCGTAAACGAGGCCTTACATGTTGACCTTAAGACCACCCTCATGTCGCTCGTAATAGCGGCAGCTCTCGTAATGCAAATGTAAAGCCTAGCTGTAACGTGTTGCTGACTGTACATTAATCTGACGTTCCTACGGTGAAGGAAAACATCGTGAGGAAACCTGCAAACAGCTGCGAAGTAATTCAAAGGTGTATGTGAAGTCAACTAATAAGCACTGGGCCAGCGTGGTTTGACTAAGGCCTAATCTCCCTAATTTAACTAGTTAGGGTAGGCTCGTGCCCCTCGGTGGGGACGTAGGGACGTATATGAGCTGTGATGATGATTATTTGAAAACCATGAGATCGGTAATAGGCCTGGTGTATTATTTACTGTATTTTTAATAATTTTAATTTCATAAACTTTCCTTGCATTCTTACTAAGGTAATTACAATGCATGCATTTGTGTACTCCTCTTATTATATTATTGATGTAATTTAAGTGGTGGTTGTTTTTGAAGTACAGAAATATAAGTCTGAAGTAACTCTGACCGTCATTGTGATATATTTTCACAATATACATGTTTAACGTACTTATTTTTATTGTAAGCAAACTGTTTAATTATATCCATCGAAAAAGTCTGAAAAGCCATATTATAGCAATAACAATAACGTGTTACCTGGACCTAGACTTAGCCGACCCGGACCTTGACCTGGACCTCGATTTCGAGCGAGACCTGGAGCGGGACTTCGAGCGGGACCGGGACTTCGAACGGGACCGCGATCGCGACCCGGACTTGGACCGAGACCGGGACTTCGATCTTCGCACAGCAAAGTAATAAGGTCATCATATCATATAAAATAATTACACGGAATAACATCAAACAATAATACAGTTTATTAATGTTGCTATCTCAAATTATACTTTAGTCATTTGATTTGTTCAAGAAAATACATAAACAAATTAAACGATGGTTAATTTTTTAAGCAAAATGAATGAAAACTAAAGATTAGTAGATTTCTTACCTAGATTTTGATCGAGAACGCGATCTCGATTTGGAGCGCGATCCGGACCGTGAACGCGATCGCGACTTGGATCGAGACCGGGACCGCGACTTGGATCGCGACCGGGACCGTGACTTGGATCTGGACTGGGATCGAGATTTTGATCGAGACTTGGAACGAGATTTTGGTCGGGACTTGGACCGCGATTTTGATCGGGACTTGGACCGAGATTTTGATCGGGACTTGGACCGAGATTTTGATAGGGACTTAGAACGGGATCCAGATTTACGGGACCCCGATCGCGACCGGGAACGCTTTTTTCCTCCTCCTTGAACAAAAGAAAATATTTATTTATAAGAAAATCTTTCTTTCTTTCTTCTTTCTTTGAAATAAAATGACCTACCTTCTGAGCCCGCGCTCTTGGACCTCGAGCGGGATTTGGAGCGGGACCGCCGCGACCCGGAGCGGGACCGGGACCGGGAACGACTTGCGTGGGAACCTGGAACCAAATACAATGTTATTTGGTCAACCTCACTGACTGACAACTTTGGTGACTGACATCTTGAAAGATAATTATAGATAATAAGAAAATAAACGAAATAATAACCAATAATTCAAGGTTAATATTAATATAGTTATCTGAAATGATTAAATGTAACTTGACATCTGAAATAAATGGTAAATTTTCGTCTATTTTCTTGAATAATTTGAAAACTATTTATTTTAAAATAACAAAAAAAAATACATTTAAGATCTTCACAACAAGACCTTTCATTTGTTTATTTTCCACCTTCCCCCCAAAAATGACCTCTCATATACAGATTTCATCTATTCACGTCACACCTCTGCGTTTGGGTCACAGAAATTGATATGTGTACCAAATTTCAACTTAATCGGTTTAGTAGATTCGGAGATAATTGACTGTAACCGACAGACAGACGGACACACGAATGATCCTATAAGGGTTCCGTTTTTTATTCGGACGTACGGAACCCTAAAAAGTACCATAATTTTGTAGATGGCGCTCTTAAAAACGTCAATGAATCATTGTGAGCGAGCTGCTTAGATGCTTGAATTGGACATCAATGATTTCTATAGAAAATCGCGTAAGGGAAACCTAACGTTGCGTACTGCGTTTCGGGGCATTTCATTCATTGTTATTATCGGCTCTCACGCACGACCTACGCGCACCTCGCGGGCCAATTCGGAAAATCATATCACGGACCAGCCTACGTTGTCTATCTCTTTCTGACTCATGCATAATTTTAAATGTTTCTATCTCTTGACTTCGGAAGTAATCGTCGCGTCGGTGCCTCAGTAGTCAGGATTATGTAATAAATTAATTAGTACGTGTCCGGCATTTTACGTGTGTTTGATTAGTGAGTGAGATTTCAATTTTGTACCGGTATTTGTTTGATTTTGTGATGTGATCTTACATACTTGTTTGCTGCGGTAAGATTTATTTTCCAAAATGGCTTTAATGCATATTGAATACTGTTTGACTGACTACTTACTTGACTAGTTCTTCGTTTCCCAAACTAAGTTACGAAAATAAAAAGCATGTTATCAAATTAGGCCGTACTCTTCCAAATAATATGACAATTGATAGTAAAAGGCGAGATTTTTTAACATTTTCATTCATCTTTGCACGATAAAAAATATATGTGGATGGCAGGCAGTTGCAAACTGAATAAAATGTTTTGTTTTCCATCATTTATTTATTCTTTATGTACAGAAGAAGTACAAAGTCGGACTTAATGCCTTCATGACTATTGTTTTCTGATTCAAACTATTATTATTATTAAATTATCAGTGCTTTTTTGTAGGGTGAAATTGGGCCTTTCATCTAAAGAACGCATGACGCTGGCATCACGCGGTGCAGTCAGCGGTGAGTGCTTTTTTGTTACGGCCTTTGATGTTACCTAATCGCCTAATCTCGAACCCTCGACACTGGTGGCTTGAGTCTTTAAGGTGGTCTTATTCTTAAGTTAAGGCGTAAGAGTATTGTAAATACTGCGTAGTTACTAAAAGATAAAGATAGCCCTTTTTTCTAGGTTTTTACATTATATTATTTAAATATATTTGATATCTTATTTCCTAGCCTATTTCCTAGCCAGACATAAGCCTCCTCTACATTCTTACAGTCACTTCTATTCCTGACCACAAAAATCCTGCCAACTTTTTAATATTGCCTACCCATGTACTAAAAGGAGGACAGATAATGTCCTCCTCTCTTGCTTTTATCCCCTCTAGGATACCAGTCCGTTACCCTTTTGACCATTTTTCTGGGCCTCTTGTCATGACTTGTCCAAGACACGAGACTGTCTAAGACACTCCTTTGGAGAGTTTTGTCAAACTTCGATTTTTTTAGTATAGTTACTAGCTGGACTATAAATGAAAAATTACACGGCAGAGTAAAACTCACCTGCAGACTTAGATCTGGAACGCGACTTGGAGCGCGAGCGGCGTGGCTCGTCCACTACCATGGCGGAGGGCGACCGAGACTTGCTCTTGGACCGGGACCGGGACCGGGATTTGGGTGCCGATCCACTCCGGGACCGAGACTTACTCTTGGATCGGGACCGGGATTTGGGTGCCGATCCACTCCGGGACCGAGATCGAGATTTGGCGGCCGATCCACTCCTGGATCTAGAGCGGGATCCGGCCTTAGCCGCCGAGCCGCTCCGGGACCGGGAACCCTTCCTCGACCCGCTCCGGGACCGGGATCTCTTCCGCGACCCGCTCCGTGACCGAGACCTGACCGGGGATCCACTGCGGGACCGCGATTTTCTCGAACCGCTACCAGACCTCGATCTATTGTGCGAGCCACTCCTGGATCCCGTGGGCGACTTGCTTTTAGATCTGGACCTTCGAGGCGAGCCGCTCCTAGACCGAGATTTGGCAGATGAGCGGCTGCGGGATCGCGACCCGCTCTTAGATCTCGACCTGGATTTGTTACTCTGTCGGGACGTGGGCCGCGACCCGCTACGGGACCGAGACCCGCTCTTTGACCGAGACCGGGACCGCGACGAAGACTTCGATCGCGACCGAGACGGGGAGCGGCTGCGGGACCGAGAACGGGACTTTGACGACTGCTTCGATCGAACAGAGCCGTCGTGTGACATTCTTGAATCAGATTCCACCTTTAACAAGACAATTATAAACATGAAATGAAGTGCAAGTCAAAAGAAATATAGAACCAATTTTTCTTTATTATCTATATAAATAAAAATGAATCGTCGAAATGTATGTACGCGCATAACTTCAAAACGACTGCACCAAATTGGTTAGTTTTTATTTTATTGTGTTCGTAATTGTCAGGACAAGGTTTGTATAAAAGAAAATATTTTAAAAAATTATACAGAAAGTATAATTCTGAATTTAAAAATGTTCACATAAAAAGTGAGGAAATTGACAGATTAACATTCAGGTTATTTCAAATCTATGGTATCTTACATTGTTGTACAAAAAAAATATGTTGTAAAAAATCTAATCTTTTTTTTAATGTATTTTTAAAGTCAGATTCATCTAAGAAATAAAAAACACTGATTTCAAAAACTATTGTATGCCTATTTAGGTAAATTACAACAATGTTCACGCACAATTTGTTATTGTTCGTTTGAGTGAGTCTACCAAAACAAACATTTCAGCACATTGGTGGTATCTCGCCATAAGGATCAAATAAGTTAATTAGATTCTTGGTTAAAGATTTTTTTTGACATCAATAAGTGCCTGTAAAGGTACTGTATTGAATAAAGATTTTTGAGTTTGAGTTATTGTTATCCACTATTCAAACACTTCAATTTAATGCCCATTTAGGTGGTAATATCTGTAGAAAAAATGAGTATTGCATATTGTATTGTCAGATGCCAGATCTTAAGGAGTGGGCAAAAATTCAGCTCAATCAGATGTCCAAATTCAATGAAGTTTAAGCTTATCAAATTTCATCTTCATCACCACAGGTCATATACGTATCCACCAAGAGGCTTGAGCCTACCCTAAGTTAAAATGTTTAGGCCTCAGTCAACCATGCTGGCCCAGTGGGGATTGCTCGACTTCACATACAGCTTTGAGTTTCAATCATCAATATTGTGAGGTGTTTTCCTTCACCGTAGGAGTGTCGGACAAATGTACATATGAAATTCGAAAAACGAAAAAAACATTGGTATTTATGGCAGGATCGAACTCCAAACCTCCCGATTGGAAGGCCGGTGCCGATTCCACAGCGCCACCGACACTGACCAAATTAAACTAAAACAAATGGTGCTTTTACAGGCTTCGTATTTTTGTGGACACACAATACAAATACTTACAGATCTGCTGCGGGAACGTGACTTTCGACCGTCTGTAACAAAACAGAATGGAAGAAATTAGATTAACAACCCACAACTTTAGTAGTGCGGAGGGGAGAGATGTGGAAAGGTAGCTACCCCCTGATACCACTCCTCCAAATTTTCTCAAGCCCACCTCATAATGTATGGGTGGGTTGTGTGTATAATCATGTTTGTGCCGCACCTTGAACCTATTTTTTGGAATGATTTTTATAATTAAAATGTTAAATTGATTTAGTTCAAATGTTAGAATTAGAAAATTAAGGAATTTCCACGATGTTTCAACAATTTTCCATGATGTTTACATTGGAGTTTTTGAAAAAATTATCAAAATAAATGTTAAGGGTTGAAGAATTTATACAAGCTGATTTCAAGAGTCATCACAAATCGTCTCGCACACAGGTACTATTTGAAACTAACAATAACTACACTCAGCGGCAAATTTAGAGGAACACTACACTTTTTACATAGATTCAAGCTACTTTTACAACATCATATCGATGTGTGATTGACCTTTAATGCGTTTGTTTGATTGTTATCTGGGATTCATGACCAACGCCATAACGGATAATGACAAAATTCCCCTATTTGTGACCTGGAGAAGAACGGCAACTTTTAATGTTGGCCTTTTTATTACAATCGTACAACTGGTTTCCGCGTCGAATGTTTTTTTTGTAGCGAATCCGATGGCTAGAAAGCTGGTAAAACTAAATATGGTTTCGTATGCTGAAATACACAGCGTTATCAAAACTAGGAGTGAATTTTTATCGTTCCTCTAAATTTGCCCCTGAGTGTATAATTAGCCTCAGAGTGTTACCTCATGTTAAAGAGGCTCCCACAAAAACTTAAAATCACTGCCATTTTATACATTGTGCTTATGCATTTGTCCATTTTAGCTAACTCAGTCGTCAACTAGCATTATTGGGCAGTGGCTATGTGTGTGTCGTAAATATCATAGTTTTTGTGATATTATAGGTTGATACATAATTATGAGAGGCTTTGAGCAACTTTTAGCGAAGTTATAATCATAGGGTATTTTTGATCTCATGGCACTCAGAACAAAATTTATTTTGTTATCAAAAATATATTTATGTAGTTGATCATCATGTCATATCCTAAGATGAAAATGGAATAATAAGATTATTAAGCATACAAGAGAAATCAGATGCTGATGATGCTCAACAGACTAATAGTGATTAGAAGAACATCTAAATAGAAACAAAGTGACTTTTGCACATTTTTTGCATCATCAAAAAATGATACAATGTAACGTTGCACGTTCAAAAGATTAATTTATTTACAAAATATTTTTTATTTAAAAAGGAAAATACAATAAAACTATAATTTACAACATAAATTTCATCATATTGACATAAACATAAAAATCTACTCATCATTCATCATCATCATTTCAGCCAAGAGACGCCCACTGCTGGACATAGGCCTCCCCCAGGGATCTCCAAACCGATCGGTCCTGCGCCTCCCGCATCCAGCGGCTTCCCGCGACCTTCACCAGATCGTCGGTCCACCTTGTGGGGGGCCTACCAACGCTGCGTCTCCCGGTACGCGGCCGCCACTCGAGGACCTTTCCGCCCCAACGGCCGTCAGTCCTGCGAGCTATGTGTCCTGCCCACTGCCACTTAAGGTTTGCAATTCTTTGGGCTATGTCGGCGACTCTAGTTCTTCTACGGATCTCTTCATTTCTGATGCGATCGCGTAGAGAAACCCCGAGCATAGCCCTCTCCATTGCCCTTTGAGTGACATTGAGCCTTCTGATGAGACTCATTGTAAACGGCCACGTCTCAGTTCCGTACGTCATCACTGGCAACACGCACGAATTGAAGACTTTCGTCTTAAGACACTGCGGTAGATTGGCCGAGAATATGCTGCGTAGCTTCCCGAACGCTGCCCAGCCGAGTTGGATTCGTCGATTTACCTCTTTCTGGAAGTTGGACTTACCGAGCTGGACTATTTGTCCCAGGTAAACATATTCGTCAACAACTTCCAGTGTAGAGCCGCCAACCTTTACAGGAGTGGGTACTACATGGGAATTCACCATAATTTTGGTCTTGTCCATGTTCATTTTAAGACCCACTTGTTGGGAAACTCTACAGAGGTCTTCGAGCATTGTGCCTAGATCTTCCACGGTCTCAGCCATGACCACGATATCATCGGCAAAACGAAGGTGAGTCATGTACTCGCCGTTTATGTTGATGCCGAGTCCTCTCCAGTCCAAAAGCTTAAATACATCCTCCAGCGCAGCTGTGAACAGCTTCGGCGATATAACGTCACCTTGTCTCACACCTCGCTGAAGTCGTATTGGTTTCGAGTTCTAGTCCTGAAGGCGGACTGACATAGTGGCGTTTCCGTACAATGACTTCAACACTTGGATGTACCGGTAGTCTATTTGGCACCTCTGGAGTGACCTAAGCACGGCCCAGGTCTCGACAGAATCGAAGGCTTTCTCATAGTCCACAAACGCCAAGCATAGTGGCAGATTATACTCCTCGGTCTTCTGTATAACCTGCCGCAGCGTATGAATGTGGTCTATGGTACTATAGCCTTTACGGAATCCGGCTTGTTCGGGAGGCTGGAAGTCGTCAAACCTGCGCGCGAGACGATTCGTGATGACTCTCGAGAACAGCTTGTATACATGACTCAGGAGCGTGATGGGTCTGTAGTTCTTCAACTTTCTGCCCTTTTTGAAGAAAAGTGCCACCACACCCCCGTGCCATGCTTTAGGCGTAATGCCCTCGAGTATGATGGAGTTAAATAGCCTCTGCAGCGCTTTCCGGACTGGTAGTCCACCCGCTTTCAAAAGCTCAGCTGTAACTCCATCATCACCCGGTGCCTTGTTGTTTTTTAGCTGTTTGAGAGCCACACTAATCTCGTACAGGCTGACGTCCGGGATGTCTTCGGTGTAATGCCGGTTCAATTTGGCTCTAGGGTCTGTAGCCTGAATGACAGGTGCCTGCGATGTTGTGTAAAGCTGTCCATAAAAGCGTTCAATCTCAGCCATAAGCTCAGGACGAGACGTGACGACTCTGCCGTCCTCTGTCTTCAGCTTCGTCAGCAGACTCTGACCGAGTGACAGATCTCTTGCGAACACTTTGGAGCCCTTGTTCCGCTCGATGGCTTCCTTAATACGTTCTACTACTATTTACAAACTATAATTATAAAATGTTCTGATCTTATTTTTAATACAATATAACTTATTCTAAAATAGTAAAATCAGATTTCTTTAAGATGCATATAAATAATAAATATTAACTCATTATAGTTAACCTATGAATAACACGAAATGTTCTTACGTGTTGTGTGTACGCTGGTACCATAAACTGCTTCTATTGTTTCGATGCGAGACACATTTTTTTATGTTGAGGGCCGCATCATTTGTTTTACGTACGGCGGCCAGTTAGATTCCAACAGCCGATGGCAAAGACATATCATTCCAGCAATCACTTTTAAATTTGTCTTTTGGCCTCTTTGCTATTTTGAATTTACTTAATTAAAAGTTAAACGCACGTTTTGCATAATACAAATAACATTGAGTGTTTTCTTCCCCAAATTGGGTAAGTGATGAACAGAATGTTAATGTACGCTTAAAGCTATTTTTTGTATTCATTTGTAAATTATATTTGATTTTATTTAGTTCAAAATTATGTAGTTTCTCATATTTCTTCATAATATTTAATGATTTGCATAAATACGAGGTTTCATTGTTCTATAGTAATTCTTTAAATTTTCACCTTCGATTAATTAAAAATATCACTTCGTAACTAAAATTTCAGTATATGGTGCTGCTGAGCCCGTCGATCGGCGCTATGCGAAAATTGATTGGCATATGTGAGAGGTATGCGGCTGCGCATAGTCTAAAATATAATGCCAGTAAAAGTGAGCTAATAATATTCCAAGCTAATTCTAGAAACTGTAATGATCTGCCTACAACTGTGACTCTTTCCAGTACAGCCCCTAAGCGTATTAAACGGTTTAAATATTTGGGTCATTGGCTTACTGATAACTTATCTGATGATGCAGATATTGAGAGGGAGCGTAGGGCGTTGAGTGTACGCTGCAATATGTTGGCCCGCAGGTTTGCTCGATGTAGTGATGAAGTGAAACTTACTTTATTTAAATCATACTGTCAAACCTTCTACACGTGCAGCCTGTGGTTTGACTTTACACAGCGAGCCTACAGCTTAATACGCGTTCAATATAATAACGCGTTCAGGATATTGTTTGGGCTGGCGCTATATTGTAGTGCCTACTCTATGTTTGCTGAAGCGCGAACTGATTGCTTTTTTACTATAATGCGCAAGCGTAGTTGGTCGTTGCTATCGCGCGTGCGCGCCAGCCCCATAATTTTTAAGCACAAAATGTCATAGACTTTAATATTTGTAAATAAATGTAATTTTCCAGAAAAGATTTGTTTTATTCCAAGAAAATAAAGGTAATTTAAAGGTAAATTAGTAATTTTTACAATAATCAATAAACATATACATTTACACGACATGTTGTAAGTGGGTGTTTTTTACCCGGTAGTGACTCTTTGTGTTCGTTTTTTTGATGCGCCTCCCGCCGAGTTAAAATAAAGCCACTTCACCAGCCTCTGGTCACTCCCTTTTGAATTTTTCGTGTGATGGCAAGGAGGAACTTAATGATGCATGTGTTTTAATGCTGGACATTACTAATTCCAGGGAACAAGTTTTGGACTTAGAACTGGGAACTTTTTTCTGAAAGAAACTTTTTCCGTTTCCGTCCATTTTCATGGGATCCTGTCATCAGATCCTTACTTTGGTGACCTTGGGGCCACCCCAGGAGTTTACTCTTTCGAATACAAAAAGAATATTGAAAATCAGTCCACAATTGGCGGAGTAATCACTTAACATACACACAAAACATGTTGGACACACCTAAAAATTTAAGGGTTTTCCTTGACTTTTATGGGATCCCATCATCAGATCCTAACTTTGGTGACCATGGGACCACCCTTGGAGTATACTCTATCGAATACAAGAAGAATTTTGAAAATCGGTCCACAATTGGCGACGTAATCGTGTAACATACACACAAAAAAAAATGCATCAAATTTTTATTTATTCATTTACACACTTTATTGCACAAAATACAATTTTAAGTCATAAAATAAACAGTGGTACAACGGCAAATGGTGGACTTATCTCAAGAAGAGATTTCTTCCAGTCAACCCATGGTAGTCCAATGTCAGTTAAAAATAAAAAACCTTCAAAAGTATGCACTGAGTATTTTGTGCCTCTGAAGCATATGATAATCTTCAATGCTATTCCCAAGAGGGTTATTATTCTAGAGATAACAAGTGCATTTTAATAAAACTATACCTACATCATTTTTTATTGAGATTTAATAATGACTACTTATAAACCAAACTAATACATGTGGAATATGAACCTAGCCGATAAATAATAAGAATAAGTAGGTAATTAGTATAGTTGTGAATTATAACTTAGATTAAGTGTTTGCTAAATGCAGTTGTAAACAAACTAAAATTAAAGGTTCCTTGCAGTGTTAGGTATAAGACTATCAAATAATAACAGGAGCATGCGCTATAGAACCACTAGGTATTTTATGAAAACAACTGTAAATTTAGATGATATAAAAGATGAAGAATTTTAATAAACATTATTGAGGTTATGAAAAACAAAACTTACCAGTGTCAACATCCATATTGAAAGTTATTTTCCTTAGGACAGATAATGATGAAACTTATTCAGATTTTAATAAATGTTATTAACTGTAACTAAAATTCAATCAATCGCCTTTGATATCTCTTTTTTCAATCTCGGGGTATATATATTTTTCAACTCAACTGATCAACACAAAAAAACCGACTTTAAAATTTTTTGAGGCTAAGGATATAACGGAATTAAGCCACCGATATTCCCGTCGTGGTCCCAATTGAGTTGTTCATTCAGCATATATGGGGTCCGTTCAGAAACATTTCATTTTCGCACTCAAAAGAAACATACTTTTACAACCGATAGAGAAAAAAAGTTTATAGGATCGTGCTATTAAAGTGGCGAAATGATTGAGTACAAACAGTACAAATATCACCGTATTAAATTCGGGCTACGTCATTTGTACTATCCAATTTACGAAAACACTGATGACAGTGATTAAACTGATTAGGGCGCTCTCTCGAGGACAAATTTAATAAATGATATCATTTCGGAACGAGCGTGATCGCGCTCACGCTATGTAACTGTCAAAAAGTTGAGGTTATTTAGACACGGTTATTTTTTTTATCACCCTGGTTAATTTAAGGGTGGCTTCAGGACACGGAGGAAGAATTATTTAACCATTAATAATAAAATTTACTCACCTGTTTAATTAGATATTTATTATCTAAAATATCCAAAAAATACTGCACTGATATGGAGTGAAGTTGTAGGCAAAACATTGAATGAACGCGAACTGGCAACGTCGCCGATTCAAAGTCATCACTGAGTTGATAACAATTTCACCTTCCTACTTTACGGGCTTAGGACCGGCAAAACAAAGTTTTTAAAGAAAACAAACAGTACTAGGTGGGTGGGTTGTATTGGCGTAGTTAAAAATTGGAATCAACTTTAAATACCTACCTACCTAAGAAACAATTTAAATCAACTTTAGTTCTAATTTCAAAAGATTTCTAAATCTAAAGGAAGTCCTCAGACTCATACATAGTCGTGCGCGTTTAAAACTGTTCTGTTTGAGATACATTACCACAACAACACATCACTTTGGTTAGTGTTTAACGTCTTGAAATGCAGTTTTCATACGTCGCTTCAAGTCTTACGTTTGTGGTTTCACTTGCGTACACCAAACATTTAATTTCACTCCACAAGTAAAAGTCTATGGTCTACCGGAGTAAGGTATGTGTATTCGCGAGATGTGTTAACCAGAAAGTAAAATACCAAATGCGGCAATGCGCGTGATTGCCGCGCGTCAGGCACGGGCGTGACATCGCAATACGTTCACGCGCGCAATACGCAATACGTTCACAACGCAAACTAAAAAGCCGGCCGGGAGCCCGTGCCGATAACTCCAACAAGCGACAGCAAGCAACAAAACGCCGCCGCCGCCACCGGCGCTCGGCGCGAGCGCCGACTATCTCTGTCTTTCGCTATTGTAGTGTCTAGTGCAAAATTCTTCTTAACTCTTATTTCAAACGAGTTTTAGATTGATCTTGCTTGAATTAATAATGCGACGTTGCCGCATTTTCCTAAGCCCGTAGTAGTAAATGCTTTATTCATTCTTAATCTTACATTATCTTGTAGTAAACAAGAACAATGTCTATAATTAAAATAAATGTAGCCACATGTTTTTTTAATTAATATGAGTTGTCTAGCGTTGTCGTGGCGATTTATACGTATCGTAATGCATACAATAGGTTACACGACATAAGAACAAAACGGATTAATAACCTTAAGGAGTAACATAGGTTGTTCACGAAGTATCGTCTTATCTATACGTATTGAGAGCCATACTCGATGGAGCGGGTCATACGGCCCGCTTTACTCTCTGCACGGAGGCCGAGAAATTCTCAGTAACGACAGGAAACCTAGACGCATCTAGGAGGCATTACACCTGTCCCTTCCGTTAGGAGACCGCTAGAGCTGCCTTCAACAACACAACCCTTCATCAACACAACCACGGGGGCTCACCCCCTCACAGACCTCCAACCTCCCCTATAGTCTGCCCATGCCTCGCAACATCATTGACACTCCTGATCTCTCACACAACTAGGCGGTTTCATCGCCTGCATCACCAGATGCCTCATGTGGTCCAGACCACGTGCCCTTGACGCATCTCGTACGCCCCCAGGATGCCCTTGACGCAACAGTGTACGCCCCCAGGCTCCCTTGACGCATCTCGTACGCCCCCAGGCTGCCCTTGACGCATCAGTGTACGCCCCCAGGCTCCCTTGACGCAACAGTGTACGCCCCCAGGAAACGAGATCAGGAGAGGCCGAGCTCTCCGGCCACTGTTGGACACACAGAACATAGAACCTCTTCCAGTGTTCTGTGGTTGAACATATCAGATGGACCATACTTCATGAACTTGCACAATTCTTAACTAAGCCATCAGGCACTTACCATAATATATCCTTATATTATTCATAACCCCGCCACTTGGCCAGTTCACACTCTCACCTGCTGCACCTTTCTTCGCTCCCAGGTCTCGCCTTTCTCACCTGATCACTATGATGTTCAGAACCGAAGTGAACAAGTCACAAGAGAAAGCCACATGTCTGCCTTATAGGCAAAGCAGAATAGCATTCTTAAAATACCGACAGTACAATACCATTATTACCACTGAGTCGACACAACGCTATTTATACTGACAAAGGAATTGGGAAAGCTGCTGGTAGTATCGGTAACATTAATAATTCACATAATTAGATTCATAATTTATTTATTACCCATAATATTAGAAACATAATCATTGTATCAATTTATTCATTTCGTTTCTTACCGGAAGTAGTCAGAGTATTCGCGGAACTCCGCGACACTCCCGACGGCAAAAGAGAAGAAGTTTGTAGTACAGTAAATGACGAGCCCATTGAGCATTTTTTTTTTATGCTCGAGGCTGCCTTCCTTCTGGCCCTCACAATATGGGTCTTCCTAATCATTAACTTCTGCTATATCTGATGAGTCATCCACACGTGTTATAGTAGTAGACAAACTTCTGCCGGTCTCTTCAAACAGCCTCCGCCATGCTTGATACATAACTAAAGAGATCAAAAATTGTTTTAATGCTTAACGTGTAGGCGACACCAGCTCAGTATCCCGTTTATACCCATTCATTTTTTTTTAACGAAATCAAGCTCGGAATGGGAAGTATTTCCTTCAACATATCACCAGTTGGTCAGATGAAGACAAGTTACATCCCTATACATTAGTCCTATGCATTCATTTCAAGTTTCTTTTCCATGGCCTGCACCAGGAAAAATTAAATTGGAAACATCTTTAACTCCTCCTACTATATACTTATCTTACTAACTCATTCTTGTACTCTATGCATTGTGGGCAATTCACCAACTTTATATTCTCCACTAGATAACCAGATCTCTTCCAGTAGGACCTCCCCAAACAAAAGAAAGTTGATGTGGTCAAAATCTCTGTCCCAATACAAGAGGTTCGTTTCAAATTTAATTCGGAAAAAAAATATTTTTATTAAAAAAAACTATAATTAACATAACTTTTAGTTATGTAATTTAATATCTTTCACTTGTCTTAATGGTAATAGTGTAACAGCCACCACTGCTAATTTAACAGAACCAACTATCTATCTATAATCTATACTAATATTTATATTGATTTTTTTTTCTAAATATATTTGACATAATGTGCACTGTATAGATTGCTGAGGTCTCAGAACAATAATCTGAGGCTGAGGTATAGGTACATCTTGTTTATAATAACCATGGATAGGTACATCTAACCACTGTTAAGCATCCTATCTTTCTAGGAGTTCCTTATAGGGACCATGTGTAGAAATCATTTTAACACATATTATTTTATGTAACCTAAAAAAGATATTCATTCCAAAGAACTATAAGACTTTTTTTTTGTGAGTTTGCACTTTCCTTAAAAATCTAAATACGTCGAGAAACGAGCAAATCAAAACAAGAAGAAATCCTGACCCAAACGGTTCGGAACTCGCGTCCTCAGCATACCGTGTCAAAGTCCTGATCAATGTGGCCATCGAAGACCCACCAGTCCGGGCAAAGTCTCGACTTTTGCCATTTTAACTTTGTAAACCCAGACACTTAACTTTGTCAAGCCCAAAAAGACTTTATTCATTGCTAACCACGAATTGTATGCTACAAATTCGCACAGTCCACACAAGCCCCCACCGAGGGGCTCGAGTCCATCCCAATACAGGGCGTCCAGGTCTCACTCAACCACGCCGGGCCAGCGCGGGTCGGTCGACCTCACATACAACCCCGAATCTCCTCGCAGAAGCACGCAGGCTCCCTACCGCAGGAGCGTCGGATGCACATACGAAAATCGAAAAGGCGAAGAAAATAAAACACTGTCACATGGCAGGATCGAACCCCGTATCCCCCGACCAGAAGGCCAGCGCCGAGTCCACAGCGCCACCAATGCCCATCACACCAATTTCACTATAAATTACGAACGTGGCATTTGTTACCTATTATTGTCATAAGATTTACACAAAACATATTGTATCAGTAAGAAAACGCTTAAAATTATTGAAATGGCAGTCCATAAAATCAACAAGTCATCCTCAGCACATTCACAGTTTAACAATGTATATTGTTAAACTGTGTCACATTTTAGTGGGATACCTACTATGGTCACAAATATAGTAACATCTGTGACCCCTCCTCCTTCATACCCACATCCATTATGATGCCAATTTATTATGCCTTTGTGTTACCAAATCTTTGGGTACAGAAGAATCAATCCGACCTGCGTCGGGCGGTATACCATTTATATGCCAGAATAGATAACAGTACATACAGAAGTTTCACTTCTTTGATCTCCGAAAAAGTCGACACTTTAAATAACTATCTTTGAGCATCAAGCCGAATCACACCCCAATACCACGCGTTAGCGTATGTTATTCGTACTCTTACAGCCTCACGTCGCTACCAGCTTCGAGCGATAGCCTTGTTGCTGATGGTTAACAATTAAGCGCGCGAAACGCCACCACTCACTGTAAGTATGCACCGTACTATTATTTATTCTGTCGCTATATCGCTCATAGCTACGCTAAAACAAACTAAAACAGAGACGCAGCTCATGAAACTACGTGTTTTTGATTAAGGGGATTAAGTTCCATGACAATGGGAACTAATTATATAGTTCTTCAGCATTATAATTATTATCAATAAAATATGAAATTTCGCCTTTATCTTTTATTATATGATAATGCAATATAAAAGTTATCATTACTACTAATCAACTTATCAATTAACATTTCTGCTGGATCATCATCAGCATATTTAGACCATTAGGTTTACATGAAGCAAAAAAGATTACCAATTAACATATTCGTACATTATATGGTAACATTGTGAGTGTAACCTTAATCATAGGCAGCAACTACACATAGGAAAATTAACAACAAAATACTAGAAGCAAACATTCAAATTATTTTAAATTCAAACTATAACACTATTTTTAATCCATCAAACATGCCTACTTGTAGCATCATTCGTACACTGTGAAAGATGCTGTGTTCCGATGGTTATTCTAAATTTGAATTTACAATAAGAATGTATGAAGAAATGATGAATGGTGAAGCCAATTGCTTATTCATACTTTACAAGGCATGTGGATTTGATTTTTTGTGTATAGCAGTGGTTCCCATCCTTTCATTTCCAGGGACCTTTATGTACCTACAAAAAACCTCAATAAATTTTAAAGAATATTATTGTAAATAACTTAATAGTGTCGTGCCAGTCATCTTTTACACATATTTGTAGGACTAATATTATTGCTCGAAGCAACCAGCAAATTATCATTATGTTCTCAGTCGATTCGGACCTTGTTCTGAGATTCCAGAGAGACCCACAAAGATCTGCTACGAGGAGTAGGTAAGTTTGCATTTGCGGACCACTTTTCTCCACTGGCTGGGCTGGGAACCATTGGTATAAAGAAATAATATTGACTGCATATGTAACAAATCATTTATAAAGCCTTTGAATTCACAATTCATTTCTTTGCCAATTAATTGTTACAGACTACACAATTCACATTTTTAAGAAAAAAGACTAGCGTTTGACTCTATTACCAATGCTACGATTAATTACTTACCATTAAAAATTTGCAAAGTTTGATCTTTTATATACCTGTTAATTCTAATTTATTGTAAATTAACACTCTTCCTTTCTTCAGTATCTGTCTACAGGCAACTACAGATGAAATTGCTCTATTGCTATAATTCTGTCTTTAAAATGCAAACCAATTTTCAATGCAATTAACCCATATAAACCATGGGTATAGAGATTGTCTTCAGCAATGTAACCGTTTATTTAATAGCCGCCATTCCATCTAGCTGTTTGTTAGAGATCTTGTTCACTTTATTTTCATCAGAGGAAGTATCTTTAATGTTGGCTTTATTAGTTTAGAATCAAGCATACTTTCTATGCACGTTGTAAAAAACTTTTGCACCAGTGTGGTCTGGAACTTAATTCCATGACAAGCGAGTTACAATTTTACAAACAGAGCTTTCTTACTCCATTCGAAAGTATTTCACTTATGGAGTATTCTTACCAGTTGGTGCCCCATGGGTATCTAACATATCAGTAGTGTACCTAATTATATTGTTAATATTTTGTATACATTTTATATGTGCACCTCATCATTTATCTAAAAATATACTATAGAAACCATCAGATATTTAGAGGCAAGCTATGTCTTTAAGCACTAAGAAAAAGCAAGAAAGGTCAAATTAAATCAAAATCAAATCAGTTTATTAATTCGTTATTACAGGTTACAATGGTTGGTATGTTTTGGTGCTAGCATTATTTCCATGGTGTTACCTACCTGTGAAACTCAACTAATTATGGTAGTTTAAAATAAAAAGCTCAAACTTTATCTTCACAAAAATGCAAATGTTAAGCAAATTTATACCACCACTAAACAGTGTCCATTTACTTAGCCACTTGGTGATGTTTTAAAATGTAAGTAAAATAATGTAACATGACCACACAAGGTCGAAATATTTTCAAGACTTAATCCGTAAGTGGCACTTAGTATCGAAATAACACAAGGAAGAAGAAATTCTTTGGAATAACTTGTAACATGTAGGTAATACAACAGTTACTTACCTATGTATGAGTGAATTCACTAGTTACAATGTACTAAAATGTCTTGAAAATGGTACTTCATTTCCCCCCTTTTGTTTCAATCATCCCATATCTTTTTTTTTATCATTGTGGTTTTGAATTTATTTTATTTTATGTAAAAAAATTTCACAAGTATTTCACAAAATAAAGCAGGTTATCACTTACCTACAATTTCTACAAACTAATATGAGTTTATATATCTTAATATACTCATATACTTTATGAAACCGATGCAAGCAATTCTTCCATTCCAATTATAGCAACCAAATAATAAACTTTTCTTTCTTTCTTTCTTTCAAATCAATAAAATGTTATTATTGGTCAGCCAATACCTAGTTCCACTAACTTCTAAGCGCTATAAATTAATCACCATTGGATTAAATACACTATGGATAGTTCAATTAACAGTCGCTTCGCATTTTAGTAAAGAACACAAAATGCATAATAATACAATAAGTAAGTAAAACCCACGAATTTAAAGCTTTTTTTTATTGCTACATGGGCCTTAATTTTGCACTACCAACAAAACATAGTGTCTTCAAATTTGAGTCAACATTTTGGCTTATAATTGCTCTAGGTCACTAGCAATCGATAGTGAGCTTTCACAATGTGCCCACTTCAGCCGACTCTATTCCCCGTATATAAAACTATAAAACTACTCTTTGGACTCTATTTTCATTTGGCAAATAGGTGTCAGTAAAAACTCCACAGTTAAACAAATTCCTCTCTTCCCGCCTTTTTTTTTAGTAATTGAAATATACGATTAATTTGACCATTATGTCACAGCCTTAGGCCCCACAGAACACATATACCCAAGGTTAGGCCCTCAGATCAAATACTACTAGCGGAGCTTAGGCCACAATTTGATTATTTGTTTTTTTTTTTTTCCTTTTAAAGGCCAGAGATAATATAAAAGGTATCAACGAACCACATAATTTTCCAAACGACCATTTTCAGACCATTATTTAGCTCGTCCACAAATCAACAATGATTTGCGTTATTTAATAAAGAACTCAATCTTTATTTATTTTTCCTCACAAGCGTGCTGAAAAGCGTCGCACAACACACGCGCGTACACTGGTTACCCACACTGGGCGCTATTACGCCCCGTGAGTTACAACCAACACACCGCACTTAAATATATATTATCCATAAAATTTACTATTATAAAAATTTGTCGATACCACTGACTGGTACGCATAAGCGATTTGATCATTATTAAGCAAAGACCTTTGTGTATTGCGGATGTATACAAACGAAATAAAAAACAATTATTACTACACAAGTTCCCGTTGAAAAGGTGGTAATAAAACTTGTGTAAAGGTTATAAACATTAATAAAATTTACCGAAATATTAAAACACATCGGCACCAACTTTATCCACAAAAATATTGAAACGCGTTTTAGAACACAGCATATTTTTTAAAACGTAGGAATTCAAAGAACACCTTTGAATAAAAGACAAGAACGTAATTCCGTAACTGTAATAAACAAAGACACATTTAACATTTAACACAAATAAAGGAAGGTAGATACACATAGGAGTAAGGCAGACTGATAATTAATTTTATTTGATTGCTTCGGGTAGCCCGTTTAATATCCGAACCATAGTAATCAATGATTACTGGACTCATTACAAAATTTGCATATTCAGATAATAGGTAGGTAAGCTATAAAGAGCCTCGTAAGTAAACGTTAACTTAACGAAATAATTCTTGTAATATTACTCCAACCTCACAAATAACACGTGGGCGAATGTTACTCCAATCACCGGGAAAATAATAATACAACATAACCTGTCGGGATTCTCGTAATTCAAGCCTTTTTATACTCGAATGATCCCAGCACCTCCACCAATTTATGTCGTGGCGATTTATACGTATCGTAATGCATACAATAGGTTACACGACATAAGAACAAAACGGATTAATAACCTTAAGGAGTAACATAAGTTGTTCACGAAGTATCGTCTTATCTATACGTATTGAGAGCCATACTCGATGGAGCGGGTCATACGGCCCGCTTTACTCTCTGCACGGAGGCCGAGAAATTCTCAGTAACGACAGGAAACCTAGACGCATCTAGGAGGCATTACACCTGTCCCTTCCGTTAGGGGACCGCTAGAGCTGCCTTCAACAACACAACCCTTCATCAACACAACCACGGGGGCTCACCCCCTCACAGACCTCCAACCTCCCCTATAGTCTGCCCATGCCTCGCAACATCATTGACACTCCTGATCTCTCACACAACTAGGCGGTTTCATCGCCTGCATCACCAGATGCCTCATGTGGTCCAGACCACGTGCCCTTGACGCATCTCGTACGCCCCCAGGATGCCCTTGACGCAACAGTGTACGCCCCCAGGCTCCCTTGACGCATCTCGTACGCCCCCAGGCTGCCCTTGACGCATCAGTGTACGCCCCCAGGCTCCCTTGACGCAACAGTGTACGCCCCCAGGAAACGAGATCAGGAGAGGCCGAGCTCTCCGGCCACTGTTGGACACACAGAACATAGAACCTCTTCCAGTGTTCTGTGGTTGAACATATCAGATGGACCATACTTCATGAACTTGCACAATTCTTAACTAAGCCATCAGGCACTTACCATAATATATCCTTATATTATTCATAACCCCGCCACTTGGCCAGTTCACACTCTCACCTGCTGCACCTTTCTTCGCTCCCAGGTCTCGCCTTTCTCACCTGATCACTATGATGTTCAGAACCGAAGTGAACAAGTCACAAGAGAAAGCCACATGTCTGCCTTATAGGCAAAGCAGAATAGCATTCTTAAAATACCGACAGTACAATACCATTATTACCACTGAGTCGACACAACGCTATTTATACTGACAAAGGAATTGGGAAAGCTGCTGGTAGTATCGGTAACATTAATAATTCACATAATTAGATTCATAATTTATTTATTACCCATAATATTAGAAACATAATCATTGTATCAATTTATTCATTTCGTTTCTTACCGGAAGTAGTCAGAGTATTCGCGGAACTCCGCGACAAGCGTTTACCGAGCTATCCCTAAAATTTTCCAGGGTGAAAAAAAAATAACCATGTATAAGTTATGTATTTGAAGTGATAAAATCTATTAAAAAGAGTATATTTAAAATAAAATAATGAAAGTACCCATCCAATGCGTACTAAAAAAAATGGTAAAATATAGATGTATTCATAAGATTTCAAATAAAATGGCAATGATATTTCTCAATGGCTGTGTTTATTCGGACCCGGGTCCTAATAGAAGTCGATTGCTATTCGGATTTAGGAAGCGGGGAATGAAAACATGTAGTTTTCATTTAGTTTCTGTGTGTGGTCACAATATCTAACCTAACCTAACCTACAATTTGATCCTATAAGTTTTTTTCGATATAACACTATCGGGTCCAAATAGCACAGACGTATTACGTATGTGGTTCTAATGTGACCAGAGGCCCTAGACAAATGCGAAACGCTAACTTTTCCTCAGTCGTCCCGCAGAAAAAATGTATGGAATGTCATTAGCATACGACAACCTCAAGCTATTTTTCCGCAGCTAATGTCATCTCCATACATTTTTTTCTGAAGGTGCCTCCAGACTCACGCCGAGAACCCCCGAGAACACCCGAGAAGCGTGAATGTGATGGGTTTCTCGGCTTCTCGTTCTCGGGCTCGCCTGTTCCCCGATCGGTGTCGGTTTTCTTGCCCGCTTCAAAGGGTTTCTCGGGCGAGAAAAGAGAACACTATCACACTCTCGTTTGTTCTCAGTGCGACTGCGGCCGTGGCGTAGATCGCATGTTATCTCGTGCCAATTATTCTATAAAAAAAAATACTTTGTGGTGTCTAATGCATATCAGTATCATTTAGATAACTTCACAGTTAATGGTGTCAATTCTGTTGGCATTAGTTGGAATAGACTAAACTAAATTTAGTTTTAGCGCTGTCAAATCGTGTTTTTTTTCGAAAATTTTAACTAAAAACACAATCTGACAGCACTAAAACTAAATTTAGTTTAGTTTAATCGAATTAGTGCCAACAGAATTGCCACCATTGTATACCCTTTCATTAACATAGTCTCTCATCTGTGCTATCAGTGCTTAACAAAATAATGTGTAATACTTAAATATTAAGAAAATAATTTAAATTCACGAAGATTTTAATTGTTTTTAGATATTTCGTTAGTCTTTATAGTTCAGTAATTTTAGACATACGAGTAAAAAATGTGGACTTTGACCGGCAATGAACAAGTGGACTTTCTTGCAAAACAAGCATCAGTTGAAGGAATAACATGGACAGCAGATCCTTTCTATACTGACCTTCTCAACATCCCACGAAAGAGATGTTTTGTTATGTGGAAAGAATATTTTGACGAGCGTTCAAAGAGTGTTGGTATTTGGTATAAAACCATCCAAAATAAGCTTCCCAAGTGTAGCTGGATCGACAACTCGAACATGAGCAGGAATGATACTGTAACAGCCTTGAGGCTTAGATCTGGCCATATACCTTTAAACAAATTTGCCCACTTAATGGGAAAAGTAGAGTCACCTGTCTGTTCGGAATGCAATATCATGGAGGATACATTACACATCGTAATGGAATGTGTAAGAAACCATAATGAAAGGCGAGAGTTTTTAATTAAATTCAATTACACGCCATACAATACAGGTTTGTGCAACAGTATTTTGGCGTTTCCTCTCTCAGAAAATGCAATATTATTATATAAACTAGTAATTATTGGCATAAATCGCAGGAAATAAGAAGCATTATCTATGTAGCACAATGAGGGTGACATTTTCCTAAAAGAAAAAAATCCTCAAAAAAAATTTTCAGATTAAAAAAAAAAATGTGGAAAAATGAAACAGAGTTAAAGTTTAAATAATATTTTCACACAGAGCCCATTTTGTGGGAAGCAAAACGTTTTCTATAAAAAAGTACTTTGTCAATAACCACCATCGTTTGAGCCATTTTTTCTTAATATTATTTTTAATTTTCGTGTTAACGAGATTATAATGTGCTAACGCACACAAATACACAATACCAAGGCAGTAGCACTGTCGTCCATTCCGGATCACGACCGAGAATGTAAATGAGAAGATCGCTGAGTGTGGATAGCTTCTCGGTTCTCGCGCAAGTTCTCGGCGAGACTTCTCGCCGAGACTTCTCGCGTGAGTCTGCCCCCCTAGCACGTCCACCAAAACACGATATGATAAAGCGATTTATCGCGGTGAACTGTCAAATTACTACGAAACCCTATTGTATTTTGACAGTTCACAGCGATAAACCGCTTTATCATATCGTGTTTTGGTGGACGTGCTAGGAGGGCTGGAGCCGGTATGAGGAACGACTGCGGAATAGTTAGCGTGTGGTATTTGTCTAGGGGGCCTATTCGCTAACTACGGTTGGTAACTAGAACTGTAATTTTTGAAAGACACTTTCCCTGCGTTCCAGATAAGGCACTGCTACTTTCTGAGGCTAACATCTGATGTTAGCCTCGTTTTGCGTTTCTTTTAAGAAATGTTGACATTTTTAGCCGCGCTAATTGTTACAAATGAAACGCAAGGTACTGATTTTTCGTGCTGAATTTTGACACCTCACTTAATTAGTCCAGCCACTTAAAATTTTCTATAATATAAATCAGAATTGGCTGATACTACAAATATCTTTCAATAATTTTTTTAAATCCGCTGAAAATCCTTTTTGATTCATGAAAAAAAGATTCCAAATGTCAAATTTGAAAGCTGTCAAAAAGTGGTATCAGAGGACCCATCTATTAGCATGGGTATTTGATGCTAGCATTTCGTGCTAAAAATGCTTAAATGAAACGCATGACAACCAGCAAGAAAAACTAGCATCACCGGCTAATGGAACGCAGAGATGCTAAAAATGTTGGTATTTATGGCTAAAATGCTTATCTGGAACGGGCCGTTTATATCCATTACTGGGTTTAGTGACCTTATGTGTTACGGCAGCGTTCATAATAACAGTAATGAAGTTCCTTTCAATAAATGAGTAGGGCTGCGGGTCCGAATAGCCACTCCGTTTCTCAATTTATTTGACATTGACGCCTACGTTGATTACGACAGAAGCCTCATCACCGTGAGAGATATTCGTGACGCAATCAATGACGTCATCTCATTCAATGTGAGCGTTGTCAAAGCAATTCGGGCTGCCTTTTATCGCGCTCACAGTACTTAATGATGATAATCATTTTCGTATTTTGGAACGCGGGGCATAATGTTTGCACAACTCGGACCGCGGTTGTCAGTCAATGATGTGGTCCGCATGAGAATAATTTTGATTATAGCGCTTACAACGCTCACGCCCGGTCCGCACTCGTTAGCCCACTTAAATCGACAAAATGACAGTTTGTGACATGCGGACCGACTTTTAGCGCGCTAACGAAACTGCAAGCTAACCTCAAATTTCAGTTTTCCAAAAAAAGTACTTACTCTGCGAATTTATTACATCAGTACATAAATTGTTTAGGCAGTAGAATATTATTTCAAACATTCTTTTTTTTTCTAGATCTAGGTACTTATTCTTATGGACCATGTACGTAGCGTAGGGCATCACAAATTATCTAACGAACTCCATTTACACACAACAACACATAATGCTTACCGTTGCAATCTCTGTTTTGTTGTTGTGAAGTAAGAGAAAGCTCCACCACTCTGTTATTTTCCTAATCCCTCACAGTTAGCGGAACCAGTTCAACCAAATCCATTTTTCTTAACTTTTTATAAATAATGTATTGTCTCTAAAGTTCAAAATACCGCATTGGCGGTTTAATTTGACACTTTTGACAGTTCGCTCACAATGATAACGCTCGGGCCCCCTAGCACGTCCACCAAAACACGATATGATAAAGCGGTTTATCGCGGTGAACTGTCAAATTACAATAGGGTTTCGTCGTATTTTGACAGTTCGCCGCGATAAATCGCTTTATCATATCGTGTTTTGGTGGACGTGCTACGGGGGCTGGGGTATGGTCGATGTTAGCGCAAAATGGCGCTAACGTTCATGCGGACCGGCTGTTATCGCGATAATATCTATATCATCGTCATGCGGACCGCAACCCAAATGTCAATCGTGATGTGATGGAGATGTGATGTCACGTCCTCATAACAACTAAAGCATATTCTTCTGAGGTCACGTCACTGTTAGTGCGTTCCGAATTGTGATAAAAGCGATAATATCGCGAATCCGACCAAATTAAATCGTCACAAAATATAAGGGCTATTGAATCAGTAGGTTATGTTGTGACTTTGGTCGGATTCGCGATATTATCACTTTTATCGTTTTACGGAACGCAGGGTAAGACAGTGTTCTGTGCTGTGACATGACCACGACATGACATGCAATGAAACGAAGGTCGTTTGTTTACTTTCATCTCTAATAAGTCTGTGTTTACTTTTCAGTTCTGTGCCAGAGCATTGTAAATAATTTTTGTTTTGCATCAATTTATTATTGTGTAGTAGTTAAAATCTCGGTAACCTACTCCGGAAAACAGTAGCCACTGATGTATATGCAATTGTCTTTTGTTTCAATCTCGACACTATGGAGGAATCAGAACAGTTGCCACTGAAAAGAGTCGAACTTTCGTTATCTAAATTCAACGATGTTGCTATTCCCCATCATTTAGACTTGCTCCGACAGCACAAACAGAATATAATTAAGGTATGGCATATTTTGTCATGTAATTCTTTTAAAAATTGTTTTGTTTTTAACTGAAGTACGTAACACAATACGAACTTGCGTAGCACAAACTAGACTAAATTGCGTAGTTTGTGACGTTTCTATTTCTATAAATAAAATTAAACCTGCTCAAAAATTTGGCGCTTTCTACAGAGACAAGCGTGTCGCCTTAGATGGATGGATGGATTCTGTTCTGGCGTTTTTTGAAGTAATTGATATATAATAAGAGTAATTCCAATAGGTAGTTTTAATTTTAATGGAGTTGATGATCTGTGCACCAACCAATGGGTGCATGGGTCGGGTTATTACCAGTAATTTATCCTGTAAACTGCAGAACACTAGATTCGACAACAGTAACATCATTACTGGGTCACATAAGTTTGTGACTGATCATTATTTTTGTCACAGCATAACCAAATTCCGTGAGTGCTGCCAGGAGTAGTTAAGAATTAACAATACAGTCTATTAAAAGTAGAAAAATTCAAAATGAAGTATCAAAGTTTCAGGTGTGCTATTTATTTATTTTGCTAGCATACATGTACGTTACAGTAGATATTTTTAATTACATAGATTCAGTACATGCACCCTGCAAGGGCACCGCGTAGCTCACAGACAACTGTAATACACAAGATATTCATAAGTCGACACAATCAACAATCATACCTACAATGTATAACAAAACAAAGCACATAATATAAAAGTACATACCTAATAAAAAGCATAATAAAAGGAAAAAACAATGGTAAAAATTTCACCACAGCAGTCAGAATGTCAGTATTTTACAACCAGATTTAACCTTGATCATATTAAGTATATTAGGATTCTATTATTAGATAAAATTCATATTTATGTAACTAAATATATTTATTTTAATGAAATTTCAATCAAGACTGTACTTTAAATATTATATAAATATAAAAAAAAAAAATTTTGATTACAATTATATTTGAATTAATAATATTAGATTAAATTTGATATATTAATTTTAATAAATAAATTTTATAAACCTAACTTAATCTATGCATTGGAATCACATTAAAACAATTTAAAATAAAAATATTAATTTAATTAAAATAATTCTATTTGAATATGACTAGAGTTTACAAGTAGGTATTAGAATTCAATTAATAAGTTAAACTTTAATTAGATTTATCATTGTATTGGCATTCCGTAGCATTATAAAAAGAAAAAAAAAATATGAATATAAGATATGTTTATTAATTTTATATGATATGTTTAGAGATTAATGTTTTAAGCAATAAAACTGGATTGGTCAATCAGCAATTTTTCTTTAATTATTTTCGTTGAGGTACTCATTCAGAGAATAGTAACATTTTTAATTAGATAATTTTTAAGATTTTTTCTAAACATATTCACGTTTGTTTCGTTAGCTATATCAATTGGAAATTTATTATAAATTTTAACACACATTGCAGGAGGGCCGGCTTTAACGATATGTAATTTAGTGTCGGGTGCGGCTAGTTTCGTTTGTGGGCGTAATTTCTGAGGGCGGGTATATATAGGAAACATGTTTGCATTATTTTTAACAAATGTAGCAATTTCTAAAATGTAAATGCATGTGAGAGTTAGTATTTTTTCTTGAACGAAGTACGGTCTACAGCTTGTCATTTGTTTTATGTTCATTAGAATTCGTAGGCATTTTTTTTGAAGTATGAACAGTTTTATTGCGTCCACACTGTTTCCCCAAAGTACTATGCCATACTGGAGCCATGAATGTGCGTAGGCATAGTAAGCGCATTTAGCCATTTTTTTATTAGTGGCCCTTTTTAATTGGTAGAGTGCGTAAGTAAATCTGGACAATTTAGAACATATATTTTTTATGTGATCTTTCCAGTTGATGTTGGAGTCTATCACTATACCCAGAAGCGGGTGTGAATCTACGTTTTCAATTTTTATTTTATCATATTCATAATTAATTATTAAAGGACGCTTTTGATATGGCCTAAATTGCAAAATTTTTGTTTTTGAAAAATTTATTTTTAGATTATGATCCTTGAGCCAGTTTGATATATTTGTTAAGGTGTCGTCCATTACGTTACAAACATTTATATTATTATAACAAGGGATTACTACAGATAAATCATCCGCAAATAGGGTGCAATGATTTTCTATTATTTTAGGAAGATCGTTTATATAAATTAAAAATAATATGCAGCCCAATACACTGCCTTGGGGTATTGATTTTGATACATGTGTGAAGTTTGACCTGATTTGTTGTATGTTTCCTGTTGTTGAATCATGGTGGTCTATTTTGAAACATTGCATTCGGTTGTTAAAGTATGACTCAAACCACTTATGGGCGGGGCCTCTCACTCCTACATCCTGTAATTTTTGTAGCAATATGTTATACTGGACTCGGTCGTAAGCTTTGCTCATATCTAGTAAGAGACCAATTGCATACTTTTTCTCATTTATTATTTGTAATATCTCGTTAATATATTTGAAAGCAGCTAATGTTGTGGATCGTTTCTTACGAAAGCCGTTTTGACTTTCATTAAATATTTTGTATTTTTCACAAAATGAATATAAACGTTTCGACATAGCACTTTCAAAAATCTTTGAAAATCTTTGAAAATGTTGGTAGTAGAGCAATTGGTCGATAATTGTTGCAGTCGGTTTGGTCTCCTTTTTTGTGGAGAGGCTTAATAACTGACATTTTTAAACTATCTGGGACCGTACCTTCCACAAATGACTGGTTTATTAAATATGTTAAAACTGGAGCTAACTCTTCTGCGCACTTTTTAATTAACTGAGGAGGCAATTCATCATGACCATAGCTTTTTTTATTTTTTAAATTGCGTATTAAGTTAAAGACTTCTTTAGTGGTAACTGGCTCTAGATACATTGAATTCTGTGTGGCAGATACGCTTCTTCGGCCCCTATGCGTGACTGTATTTCCATCAGGACTATTATCATTTCCTACTGTCGAGAAGAAATTGTTTAAACGGTTTGCGATTTTGATGGGTTCCTCTGTCAAATTATTGTTTATTATTAATTTTATATTTTTTGTTTTTAAATGTGTTTGTTTTTTTTGTATGGTCCCTTATTACGCTCCACATTGCTTTAACAACATTCTGAGAATTTGAATTTTTTTTGATATTTTGTATTTTTTTAGATAGCAAAACAGTCTTTTTTAGCAATTTTTCATATTTTTTGTAGTTTTTATTTAATACAGGATTATTTACTTGCGATGTGAGTATTTTTAAAAGTCTTTTGTTTTTACACGAGGTTTTTATTCCTTTTGTGAGCCATGTTTTTTTGCTTTTGTTCTTAATTTTTATCTTTATTTTAGGTATAGAGTCATCCAATATAGTTTTAATTGCATTATAAAATAAATTATAATTTTTGTTAACATCATTATCAATAGTTATGAAATGTGAAAAATTTACTTCTCTCAACTTGGATATGAAATTTTTAACATTGTTTTCATTAAATAGTCTTTTCTCTAAAAAGAAAGTGTTATTTTTTTGTATTCTCTTTGTAATTACTTGAACTAAGACACCCTTATGGTCTGATAGGCCATATTCCTTCACGCATGTTATTAGTTCTGTTTTTGTAAAATTTGTAAATAATAGATCTATACAGGATGCAGTGGAATATGTTATCCTGGTAGGTTCTTGTACATGCTGGTAAAAATTATAACTACTCATTAAA
The DNA here is from genome assembly GCA_963935595.1 of Schoenobius gigantellus. Lineage (NCBI taxonomy): Eukaryota > Metazoa > Arthropoda > Insecta > Lepidoptera > Crambidae > Schoenobius > Schoenobius gigantellus. The sequence goes on from OZ012543.1 coordinate 111,840, forward strand.
TTTAATAGTGTGGTTGTTAATATACTTTGTTCTAGAACATTAATATTGAAATCACCACCTATAATTATATTTCTTCGAAAATATTTTTGTTGTAATCTATAAAGAACTTTATCTAATAAATTAAAGAATGTTTCTGACATTCGGTTCCTATTTGGCCAATATAAATTAACAAGTATTATATTTATCTTAGGTATTTCAATTGCTGAAATTTCGAAAATATATTCTAAAGATAGACATGTTAAATCAGACAATTCTACAAATTCTATATCTTCTTTCAGCAGAATGCATACACCTCCACCTTCTGAATGTGATCTACTGAAGTTAGACGCCACAGTATATTATCCTAAACGGAGTAGATCAAGTTTCCTTGTGGTGATCCATGTTTCTGAAAGGCAGATTGCATTAATATGTTTGTCTTCCTCCAAGGCAAATTCTAGTAAGTGAAGTTTGTTCTTTAAGCTTCTTATATTTTGAAAGAGAATTCTGAACTTATGATCGGATTCAGTGGCGAAAACAATGTTGATCATTTTTAGGATTCTCTAATGAGGTTTGATGAGCGTTATTCGTCATTACTTGTATTGAAATGAGGTCCGCAATTTTTCCAAGTATGTTTTGGACTCCTTGTTTTAAGATCTTCCCCGTAATTGGTGAAAACATATCGAAAGACAGGTCTTTGTTTGAATCAATAATAAAACATCCATTATCCCATGACAACATATCGTGACTAAGCATGTTATTGAATATTTCCACTCGGTAGTTGTATAGTGGTTTACCGCAAATATATGTAGGTGTTGATACAATTATGTTTGTGTTCGTGATCTTTCCTAATTTCTCTCTTAGGAATTCAACCAGATTTTTTGTATCTCGAGAGTATAAGAAGTCTGTTTCTCCAATTATAATTACACAGTAATCTTTTTTTGTGAAGCTTAATAGTTTAGTATTGATATCCTTTAATAATATATCAACCCCAACTCTATCTGTTATATAATGTAATGTGTCATAGTCGTTATACATATTAACTCTCTTTAGGTTTTGTAATACTTTAAGTCTTTTGTTACTTGTAATTATGCATATTTTATTTCTATGTAGTATTTGTGGTTGGTTTGGGTTCGTATTTTGGTTAAAATCTATATTTGGATTTTTTTGTTGAGATGTGGAATGGGTGCAAGAGATGCTACAGAATTGAATTTCCTTCTGGTCTAAAATTTCTCGATTAGGTGATATTATAGACCGGATTGTTCTTTTCTTTCTTTGGCTTCCACTTTTGACTTCCGGTGAACCGTAACAGATCTCTTTAAAGTGAACTAGTTTTTTTTGTTGTTCTGTGGTAATTTTTTTAAGCGAGCTATTCTCTAACATTAAATTCTCTATTTCAGAGTGGGCGCTTTGAAGTTCTTTCTTTACAGACTCTAGTTCTTTTCTTAACTGTTCTATTTCGTCGTGGTCTACGGTTGATAAATCGGGCAAGCTTCTACATATATTTTCTGTACTAGAATCTGAGGACGATAAATCGGAAGATATGTTTAATAAAGAGTTGTTAGTTCTTTTTTTCCTGATCGTAATATTATCGGCATGATTGTGGCAAGTGCTTGCGGTTGTCCCGATAATTAGTTTTTCTGGTGGGTTTTTTGTTTTACTTGTTAGTTTAGATCGCGCTGGAGAACAATTTTTTTTTCTGACAACACAAATTGCATTTCCACTGTTCTTTGTTTTCTTTTGTCATTAAATGAAATCTTTTTTCTGATATCTGCGTACAATCGACATGGTAGTGTTTATTACATTGGTGACACTTTATATAAAAACGAGACTCTATTACTTTATTGCATTTTCTGCACGACAGCTGACCCAACTTATTCTTTTCCATGTTTTTGGTTATTGGTCATATGTCACTGCAATAGTTTTCTATTATAACTATAACTGATAGATAAAAAAAAAGGAAGAAAAGGTTGCCTGCAGGAGGTGGGTTTGATCCGTGAACCGAACGCTTTCAACGTAAGGAGCTCAGTCCGCGGCGTCAGCCACAGCACTATATCGACTTGAGATTACAGCTCAAAATTAGGCAGTAATTTCACTTATCGTGTCTTCGGCGACACGACACTATGATGGAGACGCGTGGTCCGCAGCACGCGGCGGAGGGCCGGTGGCGCGGCGTGCGCGCGGAGCAGGCGCGGGCCGGCCGCGCGGCCCTGAGGCTGCGCGCGCTGCTGGCCGAGCTGGCGGCGCTGCGGGACCGCGTGGCGCCCGCCGACCGCCGCCGCTTCGACGCCGCCACGCAGCGCGCCCGCGCCGCCACGCTGCGCGCCGTGCAGGACTACCTGGGTCGGTACCGCTACAGTACGGGACCACCCACAATTGGCGGAGTAATCGCGTAACATGCACACGAAACACGTTGGACACACCTTAAAATTTAAGGGTTTTCCTCGATTTTCATGGGATCCCATCATCAGATCCTAACTTTGGTGACCATGGGACCAACCTTGGAGTATACTCTATCGAATACAAAAAGAATTTTGAAAATCGGTGGCGGCGTAATCGCGTAACATACACAAAAAAAAACATGAGAACCTCCTCCTTTTTGAAGTCGGTTAAAAAGAATACTGGGTCCATCTCTTTATTTTGGCTAGATTAATGAATAGATATTTTCAGGCCTAGCCTCCTCGCTTAATTTAAACAATATCTAAAAAGCTTCATCAAATATAAGAAAATGGTGTAACTTTCAATAAGCACCCAAGAAAGATTTAAAGTAAGTAGATAAGGTACGTTTTTAATTTGTAAATGACAACATCTTTTTAATTTTATCCAAGAGGAATAAACCCTCTTACAATTCCTTTTACAACTTTTTCCTTGAATTTTGGTTGTGATACTCTTTTTCTGACGCATCATAAACGGAATTCTATTATCTATTTAATTAATATTATTATTAGGTTTTTCTTATTAAAATCAAAATAATATGTATTCAAATATAACTTTATAGAAAGCTCTATAAAAATTTTACAGTAGATTTCTTGCGTCATTATTATGCTCAGCGAACATGGTAATACATAACAAACTTTAGTCAGTGTGAGTTGATGCCCCTAGAATAGAATAGAATAATTTATTTGTTCAACATAGCTAAATATATACTATTTTTTCGGGAACTCTCCCATACTTATGTCTAGTCCAGTCTATCAATCTCCCGGTTGTTTGCGGGCTTTTCATAGATTTAATGAACAAAAAGAAAATCTTCTAAATACACATAATTTTCACTGTGTCATTTTAAACTAAAATCATTGAAAACTAGACTCACCTAGAACACAGAAACGTCTCACTTCTTACGATTTTAGTTTAAGTTTATCCTTTTTAAACATCAAACGTAAGTAAAGCCACGTTAACGTGGTAAAGCGTATGGCGTAAATCATACTCCTATGTATCGATTTATATCAATGTCAATTTTTATAAAACTTAAAACACCTAAAACTTGGTATGATTCACCGTATATGTGTGTATATCTGTGTAATTAAATTATAGGAATTATAGAAAATGGCTGCAAATCAATAGTGACAGAGAGCAGAGCAAACTTATACAAGCGGGAGGGTAAGATGCACTGAGAATTTGTGTTGTGATGAACATGCACACACCGTCATTAATTATACCTAACATTACGAATGCATTCATTGCTATCACTTAATAGGAAATTCTACTATGATTTTATGCCTTTTATTGATTAAACCTATAAAATTAATATCTTAACGTTAGGTGACATTACCTAAATCAGGGAGATACGAATCGACTGGTTGTTGTAAATATGCATGTTCGGTCGTTCTATGTATGTTGTGATTACACATTATTTACTCAATTTCATTCGTAACCAAACCGCTAACTACAATCACATTAACAGTGTTTCAATGTGTTTTATTTTTATTATTCTTCAAAATCATACAGTAATTTTTTTATGATATAATACATGTCAGTAACGAAGGAGCACATATGAACTTGGAAATGGATTATGACCGCTTCTCCTTATCAGCTCGCCGTCAGCCAAACTTAGGTAGAGGCGCGAAACCGAGGCGGATCTGCGCTTACGGCACATAGACTCACAGCGGTTATAGCTATGGCGTGTCGGCCATCAAGGTGTTTTCACACTTGCGGTTACAGATTCCACAGTCAGGTGGAAGTAATAACCGATTTGTTTTTTAGGAGTGCGTAACTCTTGTATGTTTTCTTAAGCCTTCGCACTTTACACCACCGTGGAATTTTTGTATTCCCCCGTTTTTATCCATCGCAACATAAGGTCCAGTCTATCGTCCAGAAAAAAATTCTCACTGGTCGATGATCGAACAAAGGATGATATCGCTCGCATGGCCTGTAGTGTTCCGGTCTTGGGTATCAAATTCCCGCAAGCTTAAGCTTTTGCAGGCTGGAATACGTCCCATGTATGTAATGTGTGGAACACTTTTTGTCTGACCTATATTTGACTGACTTCCGAACTGTTCTCTTAATTGTTCTGCCTACAAGCGCTATCGGCACGTCGGATGTAGGCACAATGACAAATAAGCGCGGTGAGGCTGAGAGCTGAACGCGCACCGCTTGTGGCTTATCAGCTCACCCTGAGGCCGGCCGATGCTATGGTGCTAATTAATATGTTGCAGGAGCGAATTATGAAAAAGAATACTGAACGATGGCTGGAGGCGAGGCGGTGTTGATCCATTTTCAAATCGTTATGTACGCGACAACGCGGTTAAAAACTTCAGGCCGTTCGAAAACCGGTTTACTCAGCAATCTTTAGTTCTTAAATACACCTGTGTGTGTGTAAATGAACAAATCAGAGTCGGAGTTGGAGTTACATCAAATTTTAACGGGGATTCATCCGAGGCCCCCTAGCCCTCTCGTCGAGCGGGTTATAATTATGGTGTCGATATAGAAAATAATAAATTAAAAAAGTATAAAGTTTTCCATTCGAAAACAATAACAATCGGTCATTATTGACTGTAAAAAAATTCATTATCTGTGCTCTAAAAACGTTTTTGCATCGATTTTGTGGGGGTTCCTAGTCATAAAGATATATGGGGTGATGATCGCACTGATGCATCGGCAAAAGATGCAGTTCAATGCGGGGATATTTTATACATTTTTTCTTCCTCCTTTGGCGTGTGCTAGGTGTGTGAGGCTGATCTGTTAGCTGGTCCCCCCAACAGAGACGTGCCCGGTGGCGGTGAGTCGCAGTGAGGGCGATGACGCAGTGGCGGGCAGCGTGGCCTCCACGGACTCCGTGGGCGTGCTGCGCCACGCCGACGCCGACGCCGACGCCGACGAAGACACGCTGCACGGGCTGCAGCTGCAAGTCGACGACCAGGTGACGACACTTAGCACTGCTTTGCATAATTCACCACCGAATCCATCGATGAAAGTGGCCATCACTTTCAGCAATGGAATCCATTGCTGAAAGTGTCGATTATTTTCTATCATAACATTTGTGTTCATTGCGCATTGGTAAAAAGTACGTGGCAACAAAGGAAGTTTTGAATCACTGCCTCATTCCTCTTATTAACCAGATTTGGTACCTTCGAACTTCCATCTATTTCAAAACTTAAAACACCTTGGCGGCTGAAAATTTCAATCGAATGAAGAGGTGGAAATTGCTGTAAATAATTTATTTCAAAGATCTTGAAGAATCTTTTTTTAAGAGTGGCATAGAAGCTTCGGAACGTAGGCGGAAAAAATACATAGTGCTAGACGGAGATAACGTCGAAAAATAAAAATATTGTTTATTTTTTTATTTGTTTTCTTGACTAGGCCACGAACTTTTCAATCTACCCTCGTAACCAATAAACGAATACAAAGATTGACGCAGTTCCTAGAGCCTCTATTCGACACGATCTCTTGGTATCATTCATATATTACTTGTCCCATTGGGTCATATAGAGGCCGAAAGAAAGACGATTTGTCCTTCTGCTGGGTACGGGTGGGCCCTCTTAGCCGGGGAGGAACGAGGTCTATTACGCCGACCTGAGAGGTTCCGGGGGGAGGTTTAGTCGAGTACGGGGACACCCCAGCCGAATGGTTGCCGACGGACCATTGTCCTGCGCCATATTCGAGTGGGCGAGCTAACAGTGCGGTGCCGGTGGCCCCCAGGAGGCGGCGCTGCGCGAGCGGGAGGCGGTGCTGGTCGGGTGGACCGAGCTGCAGGCCGAGGTGCGCGCGCTGCACGGGGCCTGGCAGACCGTGCAGGCCGCGGCGCTGGCGCAGCGGGACACGGTGAGGGCGGGGGCGGTCCGGGGGACGCGTCGGCCGCGGGGCCTGACAGACCGTGCGGGACACGGTGAGGGCGGGGGCGGTCCGGGGGACGCGTCGGCCGCGGGGCCTGGCAGACCGTGCGGGACACGGTGAGGGCGGGGGCGGTCCGGGGGACGCGTCGGCCGCGGGGCCTGGCAGACCGTGCGGGACACGGTGAGGGCGGGGGCGGTCCGGGGGACGCGTCGGCCGCGGGGCCTGGCAGACCGTGCGGGACACGGTGAGGGCGGGGGGCGGTCCGGGGGACGCGTCGGCCGCGGGGCCTGGCAGACCGTGCAGGCCGCGGCGCTGGCGCAGCGGGACACGGTGAGGGCGGGGGGCGGTCCGGGGGACGCGTCGGCCGCGGGGCCTGGCAGACCGTGCGGGACACGGTGAGGGCGGGGGCGGTCCGGGGGACGCGTCGGCCGCGGGGCCTGGCAGACCGTGCGGGACACGGTGAGGGCGGGGGCGGTCCGGGGGACGCGTCGGCCGCGGGGCCTGGCAGACCGTGCAGGCCGCGGCGCTGGCGCAGCGGGACACGGTGAGGGCGGGGGGCGGTCCGGGGGACGCGTCGGCCGCGGGGCCTGGCAGACCGTGCGGGACACGGTGAGGGCGGGGGCGGTCCGGGGGACGCGTCGGCCGCGGGGCCTGGCAGACCGTGCGGGACACGGTGAGGGCGGGGGCGGTCCGGGGGACGCGTCGGCCGCGGGGCCTGGCAGACCGTGCGGGACACGGTGAGGGCGGGGGCGGTCCGGGGGACGCGTCGGCCGCGGGGCCTGGCAGACCGTGCGGGACACGGTGAGGGCGGGGGCGGTCCGGGGGACGCGTCGGCCGCGGGGCCTGGCAGACCGTGCGGGACACGGTGAGGGCGGGGGCGGTCCGGGGGACGCGTCGGCCGCGGGGCCTGGCAGACCGTGCGGGACACGGTGAGGGCGGGGGGCGGTCCGGGGGACGCGTCGGCCGCGGGGCCTGGCAGACCGTGCAGGCCGCGGCGCTGGCGCAGCGGGACACGGTGAGGGCGGGGGGCGGTCCGGGGGACGCGTCGGCCGCGGGGCCTGGCAGACCGTGCGGGACACGGTGAGGGCGGGGGCGGTCCGGGGGACGCGTCGGCCGCGGGGCCTGGCAGACCGTGCAGGCCGCGGCGCTGGCGCAGCGGGACACGGTGAGGGCGGGGGGCGGTCCGGGGGACGCGTCGGCCGCGGGGCCTGGCAGACCGTGCGGGACACGGTGAGGGCGGGGGCGGTCCGGGGGACGCGTCGGCCGCGGGGCCTGGCAGACCGTGCAGGCCGCGGCGCTGGCGCAGCGGGACACGGTGAGGGCGGGGGGCGGTCCGGGGGACGCGTCGGCCGCGGGGCTTGGCAGACCGTGCGGGACATGGTGAGGACGGGGGCGATCTGTGGCCCACAGTGAGAAAAGTGGGCAGTCCGCGGGCCACGGTGAGGACAGGGGGTGATCTGTGGGCCGTGGTGAGGACGGGGAAGATCCGTGGGCTGCTGCGGGCTACAGTGAGGCAGGGCGCAGTCCGTGAGGCGCAGTGAGGCACGGTAAGAACAAGGCGCGACCGTGGGCCTCAGCCAACTTCGGGGCCTGGCAGACCGAGCAGGGATACGGCGATACGGGGACTCGCCACCGCTTCCAGTCGACTCCACAGCAAATAAATCAATTGCAACACTCAACTCTGCATTCAGTACAGCACGAATTATTGATCATCATCCTAATAGTACAAAACCTTGCAGGTGTCGGCGACGGCGGCGCACGTGGAGGCGGCCGACGCCAACGTGGCCGAGGGCGCCAAGTCGCTGGCCGCCGCGGACAGGTGCGTGTTAGGGCATAGCGGTTATCGCTCTAGGAAGGTGCCTCCACTATGGGCGCGTTCCAGATAAGCACGACTTTGCAATATTTTCAACATTGTTGTCATCAGCGCGTTTCATTAGCTTTCGGTTTTAACTTTTCGCGCCGGTTTCGTGTGTTCCATTTGAACATTTTTGCCACGAAAAGATAGCATGAAATACCCAGGCTATAAGACACTTTTGACATTTGAAAACTTTTAGTGAATAAAAAAGGTTATAGCCAATCCTGATTTGTACAATTTGTATTTTAAGTTATTGGACTGAGTACGTAAGTGTTAAAATTCAGCACGAAAAATCTGTCCTGTTTAAGAATGTTAACATTTCTTCAAAGAAACGCAAAATGCGTTTCTTTAAATCAGATGTTAGCACCAAAAAGTGGGAATGCTTATCTGGAATGTACCTTACACAGAAGCCCATAGACAAGGCCATGTTATGTTCCCGCGCAAAGGAGACCAGAGGCCACGCTAGCGTGGCTTATCTCATGCTGTACAACTGTATTTTATCTAAAATAGGATGCCAATTATATGTCCTATAGTTAAGCGTTATATTTCATTGATAGGTACCGCTATTCGGTGAAGTGCTCTGGATATCGGGCAACAATAGATTATCGAAAATCGATTGTGAAGTACAAGCGGCTCGAGCCTTCCCTAGATTAGGGCGATTAGACCTTAGTCAACCACGCTGGCCAAGTGCGGGTTGGTCGACTTCAAACACAACCTGTAAATAAATTATTTCTTCACAGGTGTGTGCAGGTTTCCTCACGATGTTTTCCTTCACCGTCAAGGCGTCGAATAAACGTACATATGAATTCAAAATTTTAAAACAAATTGGTACGTGGCGGGGTTCGAACCGCTACCTCCCGATTGGAAGGCGACAGCCTTACGCCCTACGCCATCGACGCTTCAAGTACAAGTGCCTATCACACACTTATTCGTTTGCGAAAATCTATAATTTTTGGTAGGTTTAAATTTTTTGACTGTATTATAGACTAGTGTAGCTACTGGGCATCACTTGGGCTGCAATTCGCCTAGTTGAGCCCTCGTTACACGGTGACAAACCAGATCGCTAACAGAGGTGACTGTTAGTTTCTCCAGGAACCGAACGACTACACTCCAAGAATCGCATTCAAAAAGTTAGTGCGGCGTTAGCACAATTCGATAAATTCATCGATTATCGCATTCGAGTCGAGTCCTTATTTTGTGTGGTGCAATGGCGTGAGGTATTCGAAATGAGTGCGGGGAGGTGAGGGGCCGTTCTGTATAGAGTGCTATTATACACGGTGTAAAAAACCCATCACAAAGCCCGCGTCTACACATTCAGACCGTTAAAATTAACTTATATAAAAAACATTTTTGATGGGAAATAAAATCTATTTTTAGGTTTTAAAAAACAACTGCTAAAAGTACTACGCAATGTAACGCGCGTCCGCGCGCTACGGATATTGTCTCTGCGCGAGTTAGCGGCTCGCGGCGACAATAGACAGCGTCTGTTGTGAATACATTGTGCGTTGTAAACTAAAAACCTTTATTTGTTAATAAATACTGATTTTTCTTAGATATTTCTTCGGATGAAAATTAACAAATAATGCTCCAAACACTTTTGTATAAAAATCCCGAAAGAATAATTGTCACTCTGTACTTAAATATCTCGGTGACTATTAATTTTCCAGGTATGGTCTAGAAGACAAGAATGATATTAACAATGGGTTTAATACGTGTGCTTCTGCTTTGTGATTAGTTTTTTTACTCAAAAATGCATGTAATGTGGTCATTATTTTGACAACCTTGTTTGAGCAAAGTTGACATTGCCTTTAACTTTTCATAATTGTCATTTTAATTAAATTTCTAGTTAATTAATAGGACACTCGGCGTCAAAAAAATCGCACCTCTAAGAAAATCACTTTCAAATGTCATTAACTTTTGATATGCAGATGCAGTCACATTTATTATGATTTTATTTAAAAGGTTACTTAATGAACTTAATAAAAAACATTACATCTAAAGCAACAAATATAGTGTCACAAAAATTTCTTGCAAATTTTGCTACCCGGAAGAGTCGTTAGTTGCGTTTCCTTTGTGGGTATAAAAGGGTCAACACGGGGTCAATGTGGGTCATTCGCTATTCAACCGTTGAAGAGGACACATCTGTACATTTTACTAAAGAAAAAACACCAGGAAGATGTATACCACAGCTGATGAGGCCGCTCAAGTTGCACTATTGCAATCAGGGATGCGGCAGTGTGATGTCGCCCGGCAACTGAATCTGAGCCGTTTTTCGGTTCGAAGAGTATACCAGCGCTTTTTAGAGATGTGTGTCGTACTCTTTGAGAAATCGCTTCTCAAACGCTGTTCAGTTGCAACAGCAGTTCGCAGACGCACCGTGAGCGTCTCTACGATTAGAAGAAGACTGAAGGAGAAGAAGATAGCAGCCCACAGAGCTGCTACAGGTCCAAAATTGACTGCAGCGCACCGGTGAGCCCGCTTACAGTTTGCTCGTGACCACGTCGATTGGACCCTCGAGCAGTGGGGAGCTGTTCTCTTCTCAGACGAGACGCGAGTGTGTCTTTTCTGCAACGACCGACGGAGAAGGGTATACCGGAGGCAGGGTGAACGTTTCGCCCGAGCCTGCATCCAGGAGACGGTGGAATATGGAGGCGGATCCTGCGTGTTCTGGGGTGGTATGTCGGCTGCCGGCAAAACCGACCTTGTCTGCGTCTCCCGGAGAAGGGTCGCTGACCGCTCGCCTCTATGTCACAGAGATCCTGGAAGTGGATGTGGTCCCCTTTGCCGAATTTTTTGGCGAGGGGTTCACATTAATGCACGACAACGCTCGCGCTCACACTGCAGCCATCGTGAGCGACTTTCTGCGGAGGTCCCAAATTTCTGTGATGCAGTGACCAGCGAGAAGCCCGGATCTGAATCCGATAGAGCACCTCTGGGACCATCTTAAACGGAAGGTTCGATCTCGGGATCCAGTTCCTTCGACTCTACAGGAACTCCAAGCGGTAATTGAGGAATGGGATTTTGTCCCTCAAGAAGAGCTCCTGAAGTTGGTGAGATCCATGACGGACCGCATGGAAGCCGACATCAAGGCAAGGGGGGGGGGGGGGGGGGGGGTAACACTAGATGTTAAGTTAATCTTATGACACTTTTTGTACATTTTTTTTTGTAAATCGATTGTTATTTAGGACTTAATTAAGAATTTTTATTATTTTTTTTTCTTTTTAATGTTTTTTGTATCATTATAATTAAACAAAAGTTTAAATTATTCGATTGTTTTTTGATACTCCTTTTTGGTACGTTTCGTCTAAATAAGGTTTAGGAATTTTTGAACAAGATTTTTAAAAGGTGCGATTTTTTTGACGCCGAGTGTATATTTTTTATTTAAATTGCTCGCTGGTTTCATTTAGATTAGGTACCTACTTCCATTTTTGAGTAAAACACTATGCAAACCTCGGCCCACGACGACCGCTTCGCCGGTCGCGCTGCGATCGCCTCGAGCCGGCCCGGCTGCGCTCCGGGCCCTCCGGCTCGGCCGTCGCCGCAGCCCTCGCCGTCCTCACCGTCTCGGCCTCCGTCTCGGCTCGGCCGTCGCCGCAGCCCTCGCCGTCCTCACCGTCTCGGCCTCCGTCTCGGCTCGGCCGTCGCCGCAGCCCTCGCCGTCCTCACCGTCTCGGCCTCCGTCTCGGCTCGGCCGTCGCGGTGGTCGTGGAGCGCGGCGGTGACGGTGACGGTGACGGTGACGGCGGTGCGGTGTGACAGGCGTTACGTTCCTCGGCGCAGGGTCCGCGCGGCGGCGTGGGGCGCGTGCGGCGCGGCGCTGGGCGCGCTGGCCGGCGGGCCCGTGGGGCTGGTGGCCGGGGCCAAGGCGGGCGCCGCCGCCGCCATAGCCGGCTCCGCCGCCGCACTCCTCGCGCACAGGCTCTGGACCAAGAACGAGGATCCCCCGCCGGACCCCCATCCGAAGCGGCACTGACCCACACCGTCGCGGCACACGCAGCTCGGCAAACGACACTGGAGTGGCGACACTTCGAAACTAGAAACCGATTTCGGCAGTAAAACTATAATTTTCCAACTAGATAGTGTCCCGATGAGACTGTTGTCGTCGCTTACTTTTCCAAATGTCATTTAAAAATAACTTAACTTTTTTGGAATTAATTTAAGCTTTGTGTCGTAATTTCTCGTTGGAACTCCGCGGTATCTTGTTATTAAAACGCCAACTTCACTAGTCCCACTTCATTTTTTATTATATTCAACCTATTGCGACCGGTTATTCGTTTTCGGTTTCGTATTGCCCGATGATGATGTTTCGAAACCGGTCGCAATAGGTTGAATATAATAAAAAATTAAGTGGCACTAGTGAAATAAGGGTTTTTTAATAACAAGATTTTTGGAATTCTATCTTTATTTTCGTATTTCCTATGCGAAACTGTACTGACACGCTCATTTTTTCCAAACTCATTATCGCCGAGCTACAAGTTAAAATAAAATGGCCGCCGTCTCCGCAACAGTAATGGTTCGATTCGTCCAAAAATCGTAGCGACGACGCAGATTTAGCCGAGGCAATTTAAATTTCGTCGACAGATATTCACTTAACATTTATTTTTACTCTTGCACCTCCGCAGACGGCAGCCATTTTAATTAAACTCATGCGCCGCGATCTACACTCGACACCCGCGCCGATCGGCCCCCGTAGACAAGACGCATTTCAATAATCGCTATCGCAACCGCTAGAAGGAAAATGTATGCAATTTGACATAAGCCCTCGCCTAGCTTTCGAGCGCAATTGTCAAATCACATACATTTTCCATTTAGCGATTATCAAAAGACATCTTGTCTGGGGAGGCTAAAGCCCTAAACAAATGCCACACAATAACTTTTCCGCACTCATTCCACAGAAAAATCTATGGAGATGACAGCTTCCTACGACACGCTATTTTTTCCGCGGCTAATATCATCTCCATACATTTCGAACGACTGCGGAAAAGTTAGCGTGTGGCATTTGTCTAGAGGGGTTGGGACCTTATTCTGCTAGCGTTGACGCATTTGTGCCGTGTCAATAACGCTTCAATAGCATCGCTTTTTGAGACAGTCATTGTTGGTTAACCGATTTCTAACTGAAATGTTTGTACTTATACGTTTGTATTATTAATAAATAGCACCGAGAAAAGCGTATCAAAACGACAATAGCAGGTTTGTTGAAACGCAATTGAGACACGATAACGACGTTGAGATTAGAAATTTAAGCCCCTGTAGGCTTACTCTCGAACCAATTTGCCGCACATTGACACCAAATTGGACCTTATTGTACTGATTTCAGTGAATCAAACTCAGTATTATATAATTTTCTCAAAATTGGAATCCCATTTGGCGCCAGTGTTGCTACTCAAGCGTTCGACAAATCACAATCCCAATCTCAATCAATAAAAATTGATTTGAGACACAGCCTCCAGAGCGCCCGACTCAACCGCAGTATGCGTCCCGGCAAACATCTTAATCGTTTTTACAGATTAATAAAGCTTGCGTAACGCCTCTGTACCAAATACTGCTACCGACGCTGAGCTATAATAGCCTTTTTGTATTGCCGCAGCACACATACATAGCTTGCGACTTTGTATGGCGAACAAATATGTATAAAAGTAGAGTTTCATTGTCTCGTTCGACATTTCTATTATGATTAGTTTTTTTTTTCTTCGTTTTTGCTTCTCTGTACACCTTTTTGTATATGTTTGTAATGTGTGTGTCTATAAACCAAACAAAATTCCGTCTATTTATTTTTTAATATATGAAAATGTTCAAACTGCTTGTCGGGATCTCGTACCAACACTTAAAAAAGGTTGTGGTCACAGCCATCCGAGAATCGGCCAAGTGCGAGTCGGAGTATGACCATCATGATCGTATAGTGCATCCCTACAAAGATGTTTCCAAAACATATGACACTGACCAAGATTCTTTTTTTTTTTAAGGCACTGGATAAAATTATAATCAGTCTATCGATCTCAATAGACCATGAAAGTGTGACGTCACAAGTCTATTACAACTTGGGCGCTGTTTGCGCCAATGCTATACAAAATGTATGAAAAATGTCAGTCGTCCCTGTTGGCTTGGCAGCGCTCCGGCGACACAATCACGTGACATTCTTGTATTGGAGTCGGTGCCGAGCGATGATCTCCCGGAAAGTTGTTAAACAATATAACAACTAACTAATGTAGATAGCTAATTACAATTTGGCATCAACTTCATTATAAAAAGGTTGTGTTTTTCGTGTATTTTTTATTTTTAACACGCCTCACAAAATGAGCAGATTCTCAATTGGCTGCCTGACAGTTTTAACCCTAAAATATGCTTAATATGGTGGCTTAGACGTGGATAATAATTGTAAAATATATTATTTTGATTAAAATTATTTCTAAATTTCTTATATTTGGGAAATGAAACTGATTTTTTTTCTATGATTTTTTGACAATAACTGAAACGCCGGCAGCCGTAACGCTATCTGTGGTGTGACGTAACATTATACAAAATATAGATTCTACATTTTTATTGTGTTGTTACGAATATGTTAGTTACTTCTGTTTTAAACACTTTTAGATACATTAAGCTGAACAAAAATATATAGCAGACTTGTTAGATGCATGTAAACTCTGCATCTTGACCTGCTATTGGAAATCATTGCATTATGTATATTAGTATGGGACATTAAAGGACGTATTAAAATATATATTTTTCAGGACATTTAATTGTAGTAGTACTTCTAAAGTCAAAGTTAAATTATTTATTCGGTAGACAGTACTTATTACACATCAAAACAATAGATTTACGTTTCAAAGCTTAAAACACAGACACGACGCGGCACACGTTTGGTAGCTTGTCACTATCACAAATGTCTTAAAAGAACAGCTATATCAGCTATACAGCTAAAGCTAGCTATTCTATTCTATTCTATTCCATACTCTAACTGCGGCCCGCCATTTGAAAGTGGCCCACCCGTTGTAACTTCAAATTCTATTAACGAAAGCCAATTACCTTTTTTAAATTTTTTAGATTAGTGTTTGAAGTCGTTGCAAAATTGCTTAATTTGCCTTGCACCTTATTATATATTAAAATTCCATTTTGTGTGTATAGTTATATAATTTTTCATTTTAAGTGTTTTTGAAGTCTGTTTTTTAACATTTTAGTGCTTTGAATGCGGTTTTAATTTTTTTTTTCACTTTTAAGCGTTTGACTCTTGTTTTTATTGCTGTAAAATATTCTTGTAAACATAACAGTTAAGATTCAAAGCCTTCAATTTTAACTGTTACAATTAAAGGTTTTGTAATAGATTTTGAGTTACATAATTGAGGCGCTGATTACTTATTTATCTTTGAAAACCAACTAAAAGTTTCTATTCTTTTTTCAAATATCACAATAGACCACAGAGACACACGCGATCACATGAGCCTTTCACACGGCCCGATTACCAAGTAGCTGGGTAATGTTACCTAAAGTGCAATTAATATGAATAAGGATCATAAATAAGATAAACTACCTATATGATTTATTATAGAGGGCTTGGCCATCATCTAAATATCTTGTAGGTACCGTAAAATGGTCCTACTTTGCTCCAAAAAAAGGAAAGTCTGAATATTATTTACACTTTTTAATATGAAATATACTGAGATGTATTAATATAAAGAATAATATGCTATCTAACATATTTTGAAAGTAAAATCAGCCTAATGAAGTATTTATATATATATATAAAACTATGAATAAGGAGCAAAGTTACCCATGGTACTGGGTAACTTTGCTCCTGGGTATATTTCACAAACATTCTCTATTGTAGAATCTTTTTGAGTAAAGTTATGCTTTCCCTTTTCAAACTATGCTCCAGCGATATTACGCTTTACCTTTTTTGATAGTATCTAATGGTCAAAAAATGGGTAAAAATTAAAATAAACCGTGTTTTTGAAAGAAAGTATGTTATATTCTTAAATTTAATTGCAAAATCACTTTTAAAATCACGTTTTTTTATATTCTTAATCTATAATAGGCACTGCTATCTTAGCTAATAACTTTGGTTACAAAAGCTGGACAAATATCAGTCGAAAATAACTAATTAAATAACAAGATAAACTTCACAAAAATCAAAACTTACATCTAAAAATATTAATGAAAATGGAACATTCTTAAACTTGAAATATTTAATTAAAAATCCCAAGCAGTCAGTTCAGGAACGGAATATATTTCACGGCGGGTACTAATTTTTTTAGGGACATCAATACATCCCAATATATCCTGCCAATGGTATTGAATTTCATCCACGGGTTTAGGCCACGTCCATGATTTTAGCGACTTCTTCATTGAAGAGATATATGGCCCTTCTTTAGTTATTTTTGTAATTTTACCAGGAAACATTTCTCCCTCATATGTAAAAACTACATATTGCCCAACCGCCTTCACGATTGGTTTGAAATTGGAATTTTTATTGAAAGTTTCAACTGCTGTATCAGTGTTAGTTACAAGATTTTCTAAATCTCCAAGAGAACTAAGATCGGAAGAATCATGAAGTGACATGTTGACACTTTCTGCGTACGAGTTTTCACTACTGGCTCTACGGCGACATGGCTGCTTTGAAGTTGACGGCTGAGCCAACTCTTCATTTTCTTTATCATCCAAAAGTGTGCTTAATTCTTCAGTTACACTTTTTCCAGGAGTGATGTTTAATTTCCTACGACGCCCTTTTCTACCTCCATTTGTCGTCCATTCTAGCCTCTTAGCTTCAAGACTCTAGAAAAGAATCTTCCAAAGCAGTCTTGTCAACAGTCGTAGGCAACCTCTCTAATAATGGATTAGCATCAAGTGGATAAATTCCGCATTTTCGAAAACCTGAAACGAGGTTTACCTCCCGCGTCGGCTCCAAAATATCGGTGAGTCGGTTTAACAGAACTGGGAAACTGCTTTTTTGGAGTACTTGCTCTCGACTACCTTGTACACTTGCCTTCCACTCGGTCAGGATTTTTCGCCATGCTACCTTCATTGGGTGGAAAAAAGCCACATCCAGTGGCTGCGTGAGGTGAGTGCTGTTAGGTGGCAAACAAACAAATCTTATATTATTTTTGTCACAAGCATTTAAGACGTCTACAGAAATGTGAGAGGACAAATAATCTCCGATTATAAGTTTCGGACCCTCTTGTTTCTTCAAGATAGGCAAAATTTGTGTAAAAAACCAATCGTTAAATATATTCATATCAAACCACCCTGATGGGCTATTATTATATCTGGCATCTTTTGGGCCTTGTTCCGTCCATGTACTCCATAGTTGCTTGGATTTATATACAACATACGGCGGTAATAATTCTCCCTTAGCACTACCACAAAACATGACAGAAGTTGAGCTTTTGGATGTATTACTTATAAGCTCGGGATATTTTGCGCCTCGCTTTGCTATTACTTTTTTTTGACCAGGGTCATCCGATAAATTAGTTTCATCAAAATTCCATATATTTTCGGGCGGTATGTCTCTAACCACCTCTTTTAAGTTTTCTATGTATGCTGTGATAGTTGCCTTGTCAATGGCTGCTCTGCTGCGTTTAATGTTAGTCGCAAATCGTTGTGATAAACAAGGATGTCTTTTTAAGAAACTTGACACCCACTCAGTACCTGGACAATTATCTTTAAATTTTGATACTCTCCGACCAATTTTTTCCAAATATGTTCTAATAACGATGCGAAGATCAAAAACTGTAAGAGGAAAGCCGTACTCGCTCAACCTTAAAATGCAGTCTACAAACAAGGCTTCTTCTTCACTTGAAAATGTTGTTGGAGCGCCTGGAGGTCTAGATGCCATTTTAGATCGTTGGAGTCTTAGCTGATTAATAATGGTTCTGCGTGGGATGCCATACTTTTCACTGGCTTTTCTTTGTGTTAATTCTTTATTTTCTATGGAAGCCAAACATTGTCTTAGAGTTTCAGAGGTATAATTTTTATAATTTCTCGACCCTAAACGTTTTTTATAAATTCGGGGCATCTTATCTGAAACCAAATAACAATTTTCTTGATGAAAGGTATATTAAAAATCACTTACAATAAATAAAAAATGGCGGCTTATGTTTGGGTTTACTTTGCTCCAGGCGCAAAGTTACCCCATCTTACCAAAGAAAATACGAGCACGCCAGAAATGTGAGGTTAGATTATGACCAACTCAACAACCCAATGAAATATTTACGTATTCGTTTACCTGATTACATACATAATAACATAAAAACATAATTACCTTAATGCACTATGCAGATTTCAAGATGGAAGTAGATTTTTCGGATACAAAAAAAATATAACTTTTAAGGTCTTGCACTTCAAAGCTGCGTTCAGAACCTACGCTCGAGTGCACTCCGAGTGCACTCTGACAGCAACCAACCCGTTCAGAGCCTCCGGGTAAAAAACGCTCTAACAGGCGGTTAGTACACTCTGTGCCCGTTCAGAAGCTTCGAGTGATGCAACCAAACAACCAACTCGAGCGTAGGGTGAAAAACACTCTGACAGATTTTATGTCAATGTCGATGTCAAAAATACGCAAATTATTTATTATTTTATTAAATAACGCTACTTTGAACTCTTTTAATCCCAATACTAGGGAAATATAGTGATTTCTATGTGTTGTAATTATTTTTAAGCAGAAAAATGGATATTTACTGTTAATTTCATAGTAAGGATTAGTAATATTCTGCCCTTTGCTTGATCTTGATCGGCAAGATACAAACTAAAAAAAAATATAGCAACCGACCCGTTCTGAACCTCGGAGCGAGTGTGAAAAACACTCTCGGTTGCATTACTCTGACCCTCGGAACGCAACTCAACTGTACCTGACTGCTGAAAAAATGGCGGATGAAAAATTTGACAGTTCAGTGTTGTCACTTATAAGAAAGATGTTTTGGGTGCGTTCACAGTTAAATGAAATGTTGCATCGATTTTGACATATTAAGCGATAAAACATTTAAAAGAATTGGAGCATAATTAACCCTATAGGAGCAAAGTAGGAACATTTTACGGTATTAATATTTATTGCAATGTTTTATTGTCAGTTTTTGTTTCTTATGAATATTTACTAAAATTAGTGTTATTGAATAAAAGATCGCACGTTATCAATTAAATTCCATATTTATTTAGAAACTGAAAATGTCAAAATATTAACAACTTAGAAGAGCTTGACAGCGGATGATTGAGGCTACTTCGCTACTTGTCATTGGTATCAAGAGGTTAATACTTATGGAACGCAATAATATTCTTTAATTGAAATAAAGTTAGGTAGTACTTTACATTGTAAATATTTTACTCATTTTTTAAATATAAATAACAATAAATGTGTAATTGTTCACATTATATAAGAAATGTGTAGCCAAATAATATCATCTCGCAAGGCGATACTGTGATAAAAGAGTTACTGATTATATTTATGTCTGAAATAAATAAGTTTTGTAAACATGACAAATGAATATTGTTGTCTTATTTGAGTTTCTGCCTTATTAAATAAAACCCAAAACATTAATGCCACCTTTGTTTATTTCATAAAAAGGAACCGCATAATTCGATCGAATATTCTGTTCGGTAAGTACATTTTGGAGAGAATATTCGTATTCTCACAAACTCACATTAGACGTAGGTATCTCTCGGACATAGCATAGCCACTGTGCGCGTGAGTAGTGGGGTCGCATTGTGGACCCTACCACACGCGTCCAAAAGGGCAGGGAGAACACCCGGGAGGTTTAAGTGGGTAGGCCTTTTTATTGGGCAGGGGAATCTCTACCATTCGACTTATGTTGGTCATGCTACGGGAGCTGAAGTTAATTTTTCTGCGAGTGATAAAAGCTGGCTTCCACCTTTAGCTTGTTATCACTAACTCATGGTAAGATGAATACTAGGCTATTCCGTGTATATATATACACACCGGCAGTCAGTATTCGTAGAGGAACTGACTTTTTTTTAATAGCAACTAAGTTGGCAAACAAGCAAACTGCCCACCTGATGGTCAGTGGTAACAGTCACCTATAATACATATATGTGGCTCCTGTGAGATTCGCAGCAAAACTGCAACCCCCACAAGAACCATAGTATATGTTGCCAACTTGTGACGTCAGATGTTAAGTCACGGTACCCAGTAATTTCAATGCCATTATCTTCCCTTCAAACCGGAACACAGCAATGCAAGCAAGATACAACTCCATCGAGTTTGGGCTGGTTTGATTCGTCTTGATGAGTACTTAGGTCCTAGTAGGTAATCCCGTATGCCACCGAATTAAATTTTTTGTACATCCATCCCCAATATGGGTATCAAATGAGAGTTTGAATTGTATATAACAGTATTTATTATGAAAAACAATCAAATCCAAGATGACCGCCGTCACAAAATGACAATTTTTTGTACAGCCCCCACAATATGGGTATCAAATTAAAATACTTGACTTGTAAAATACAGAGGCGCGTTCAGCGCCTCTGGGTGTAGTTGTCCGGTTGTTTTTTAACTCGCTCAAAGGCGTTGAACGGATTGCCGCAACCAAAATCTTTTATCTCCCTCTTTCACATGATTTTTTATTTCTCTCTCTTTCTAGTAGATGACACTATAGAATATGGCCGCCAATATCATCCAATCACGTAAGAGTATTTAAGTCATAAACGTCAGAGCGTTTTACAACCATCAAATTCGATGGTTGTTCGGTTGTAACTCGCGCCGACACTCAAAGGTCTTGAACGGGCCGGTTATTTCACCCGGTTGTCACGCTCGAAGGCATTGAACGGGGTTAGAGCGAAAAGTTGTACTTCGCGCGAAGGCCCTGAACGCGCCTCTGTATCTACACCAAGATGGCTGCCATCACAGCAGAAGCCGGAGCCGGCGGTGCTGCCCCCCTAGACAAATGCCACACGCTAACTTTTTCGCAGTCATTCCTCAGAAAAAATGTATGGAGATGACATTAGCTGCGGAAAAAATATCGTGAGGCTGTCGTAAGCTAATGTCATTTCCATACATTTTTTCTGCGGAACGACTGCAGAAAATTTAGCGTGTGGTATTTGTCTAGGGCTTCAGCCCCCCTAGCACGTCCACCAAAACACGATATGATAAAGCGGTATAACGCGGTGAACTGTCAAAATACAATAGGGTTTCGTCGTATTTTGACAGTTCACCGCGATAAATCGCTTTATCATATCGTGTTTTGGTGGACGTGCTACGGGGGCTGGGCCGGTCACCGATTTGAAAGAGGCGTATTATAATAATGTTCGGGGGGGCTACCGCCTAACTCATAGCGATCACTCGCTATCACTTTCGTGACATTAGAACAATAGCTCTAATGTCACCTGTGACATTAAAACTATTGTTCTAATGTCATGATAACGATAGCATGTACTCGCTTTGAGTTAGGCGGTACGGCCGCGGGTTGGCATCAAAAAGGTGCGCCCGTAAGAAATGTTCCGGAAAAAATCCGGTCAAATTGGCAAAAAATTCTTAGGGTATCTATCACATCTGGAGGGAGACTCTGTACCAGGGTTGTCTGCTTAGGTACCTCCGTCTTACCTATTTCTGCCGCAAAGCAGCAGTGCTTGCATTGCTGTGTTCCGGTTTGAAGGGTAAGATATGGCAGTGAAATTACTGGGTACTGTGACTTTACATCTTGTGTCACAAGTAGGCAACGTACACTGTGGTTCTTGTGGGGGTTGCAGTTTTACTGAGAATCTCACAGGAGCCACATGTATTATAGGTGACTGTCACCACTTACCATCAGGTGGGCAGTTTGCTTGTTTGCCAACTTTCTGCAATAAAAAAAAATACAGAATACAGATTTTTTTTGATATCGATTTTCATTTTACCGAAAACTATTCCACGATTTTTAATATATATTTTTTTCAATTAATCGAATATTTATCATCGCTGTTTTATATCATCGAAAAACGTTTCTTAAAAAATCTTTTAAAGTTGTTTTGATTACCAGAAAAACGGTATATCGAACTTACATTTCGCAAAAGTAGTTATTAAGTTATCGATGAAACTATTCGTAAAAACATGTTACAATATTATTATGTACCTATGCATAAAGTCGAGAATACACATAAAGTCGTTTCTGGGGCGCTTCGCCGGCCGCTGCCGCGGCACGCTCGCTCGATCGCTCGGCTCGGGCGCTTGGTTCATGTTCAAACCTACGCTCGTCGCTTCGCTCCTCGCTACCTATTTTTGACCCACCTACAGTTTCTACCTCCTCAGCTCAAGACATGAACTCTTTTCATTTTAAAGTATCCATACAACGAAAGGAAAAAATGTAACCCGGAAAAAGCAATGTCTTTTATAGCCCATGTTAAGGCGCGGTTTCCCAGTAAATCTCATTCGTGCACGGCGACTTTATTGCAAGGTAATATAGTTGATAACTGTTAGAATTGTGTCCAGAGCCATAAATTAAAAAAAACAACTGTCATTGCGATCTGTCAACCTGTCAGAGGTTCCTTTTTCTCTCTCTTGTGTTGTAGGCAGCGAATGTAAAGTATCCAAAATTGATTCCTTCATTGTGTGGTTAAAATATCTATTAAATAAACTAAGTGACCTCATTTTATTGCGTTTTAATTATAACTGCATAGCTTCTTAAGTCGCTTACACGCTGAAACCAATCCTGAGGCCCTAGACAAATGTCACATGCTAACTTTTCCGCAGTCGTTCCGCAGAAAAAAGACATTAGCTGACGACAACCTTACGCTATTTTTTCCGCAGCTAATATCATCCTATAAATTTTTTCTGAGGAACGACTGCGGAAAAGTTAGCGTGTCGCATTTGTCTAGGGCTCAGACTATAGAAAAAAAGAGGACTCGGCATAACGAACGTAGTTGATTCTCTCGATGCGATGTTCTTAGCTGTCACATGTGTCCGGAACTAAATCTTATCATAACATAAATTTGTGCTGTTCTAGTTGACCTTTTGTGATATACTTGTTGTGTCGTCTTGTGTTCGTCCCGTAGTAAAGGTAATATTTAACATTTTTACACTTTTAAAATCATGAACAAGAACAAACCGCCGGATCCTCCGGATCCCGGCGAGGATATAATCTCCTCTGTCTGCCTGCACCTTACCGCTAGCCCAATGTACGGAAATCGAAAACTCTTTAGCGATGGAAAATGATTTTACGGTTAACACCCGAAAAAGACCAATTACTGTTTCTGGTGACTCTCCTCCATCTATCACATCTAATAGAAAAAGCTTACTATAGTTTAGAAGAGTTTTTTGCAAATAAATAAAACAACAAAATTGCATAGAATAACCATGTATTGCAATAAGGATTACTTGCATAATTAAGTTTGCACAATATTCTACAATATGGGCAAAGTTAACCACATATTTAATTTTAAAAAAAACTTTATGTATCTCTGTATATCGCATTGTGTAGCTCTCCTAGAATTGCAGTGCCCTTGCAGGGTGTCACATGCTCCTTTGTTTTTTAAAAATACTGAACACCACCTATGTATAACATGTGACAAGCAAATAAATAAATAAATAAATCTAAGCAACCAAAAAATAATGTGGGTAGACAGAAGTACTCAGCAGCTGACTCTCCACCTTATATTGTACACGTCAATCGGGTTGATGAAGAAACATCTGGCACATATTTACATCCTATTAAATTTGGCATGTTCTTGATGTCTAATAATGTCAAAAATATAGTACAGGAGGGAATTAAAAAAGTAGGACGCAACCGCGTTTCTGTAGAATTTAAGACTCCACAGGATGCCAATGCATTCCTCATTAACAGCTCACTCCCCAAAAATAATTATGTAGCAGCTATTCCAACTTATAATGTCACTCGGGTTGGACTTATAAGGGATGTGCCAACAGACATATCAGAGGAGGAACTTGCCCAGCTTATCAAAACTCCCTCAGGTTGTGGTCAAGTGATCAAAGTTAGGCGAATCCATAGAAAAGTCAATATAGATAATTCATCACAATGGAAACCAACTTCTACCGTTGTTTTAACATTTGATGGACAGATTCTTCCAAACAAAGTTTTCTGCTGTTTTACATCCTTCCTTGTTCAACAATATATTTACCCAACAGTCCAGTGCTACAACTGTTGTCGCTACGGCCACACAAAAAAACAGTGCAGATCCAAAACCCGCTGTTACAAATGTGGCCAAGAACACTCTGGGGCTGGCTGTGATGTACCGAATGAATGTGGCAGTTGCATAATATGTACGGGGAACCATTTTGCAGACAGTAAAGCATGCCCAGAATTTAACAGACAGAAGTCAATCAAAGTTATTATGTCTGAAAAATCCATTTCATACTACGAAGCAAGTAAGATGGTTCCAACCATAACCAAATCATTTTCTGATGCATTAAAGACTCCTATACCTATGTCCCAACCACAAAAATCTATTCCCTCAATACCAATATTCTCCCGAGGCTATAAAAAAACCACATTTACCCGCCCTAAGGCTAACCACACCCAATCACAGGGTTATGATAAGCAAGCACATGCAGACCTTATAAGGAACTACTCATTTTCTCCCTCAACTAGTGGCTGTGCATATAATAATATGGCTTTGTCTCAATCCCCCACTATGACCCTACCTGGTGATACTATTGAAACCATTCTGTCAGTCATAAATACATTTATGTCTTCCCCCAATTATACACCCGACTTCGTTGCCACGAAACTTATACCTTTATTAAATAATCTAAAAAATGATGCCACTAACATTACTCCAGTGGAATATTAGAAGTATATCTCACAAGAAACATGATTTGATTTTCCTACTAAACAAGTATTCCCCATCAGTAGTTGCTATTTCTGAAACTTGGCTTATTCCTTCCCTTAATTTTAATATACCTAATTACACTGTACACCGACATGATAGGTCAGATGGATATGGCGGGGCTGCCTTGTTGGTTCACAAGACGGCAGTCTCAACACCTATTAATATAAATTATGACGGGGATGATATCAATGTGGTCGCCTGCCATGTGGAAGGTATTTCCTTTTTAAGCATATATATTGCTCATCCCCATTTGAATCTTCTCCCTATAATTAATAATATCCTAACATCTGTCAGGGGCACTACCATTGTGATGGGTGACTTCAATTGTCATCACTATCGTTGGGGGTCGTCTCTGTGTGACCCATTTGGTAGTGGATTAATTGAGGTCCTGGATGATTTAAACTTATGCATCATAAATGATGGCCGATCTACTCGCAGAATCCTCCCTAACCAGAATCCCAGTCCAGTGGATATTACGTTTTCTACCTGTAACATTGTTAGCCAATTGGTCTGGGACTTGGATGACTCAACTTACGGTAGTGACCACTTCCCTATCGTAGTGCGTAAGCCACAACATAATATGCCTGATAGGTCAGCGCCAGCGCTTTTGAGATACCGTCTTTCAAACCCGGACTGGCAAAACTACAAAAGTCAATCAGACTCAAAGTCGGTGCTTCTACCCCCTATTAATAATATCCAGTTATCATCTAGTGGGGAACACAAGATAGCTGAGTCTTACTTCATTGCATTCAATAAAGGAGATGTTCAAAAGTGGTATAATATTCAACATATTTTTTAGCAGACATAATTCACATATCAGGGAATAGCTGATTACATGCCCAGCAACACTGTATTATTATTTTTATTTTAAAACCCCCCGATATTTTATAAAAAATAAATTAAATTATTGCTTTCATGAGGTCAATGAAACGAATGAAACAGTTTTTTTTCTATGATATTAAGCATTAAATGGATGGTATTTTATATATTTTTTAATTTAAACGATTTATTTTCTATTTTCTTGACTTTCTGTCACTTTTTCTCATCAAAAGTTCGTTTGATATTAATAGTAGAATTTTTGACGATGACAACATTAAAAAAAGAAAAGTCAAATGACAGTAATGACATATTGACAATGACAGATAAGACATTTTGATCAATCACGATGTGAGTTTTAAAAACCGATATCACTAAACCGCTAAAATCGCATTCCTGCATACGGAAAACACTGTGGAATATTAAATTTATTCTCTATTACAGTTTTACTTTCTATTTTACTTCTTTGATTGCTGTTATACTTGATATTATATTGTCAAAAGTCAACGTTGACGTATCGTCATTTGTAAAATCGTTCATCTTGTCGAGCGTCCCATAACACTTGTGGAACAATTATTGTGAACAAAAACCGGTAAAACCGTTTTTACATTATATTTTACATCACTATAGAAATCACATCTCAAATACACGTGTTGCCAAATGCCAATATATTTTTAGTGTTGCCAGCGTGTTTTTATTATTTCTACCATCGGATTTTTTAAAGATTTTTAAAACAAAATGGAGGGTTGTTAATTTTTTTAAAGAAGGTAATTATATTCTAAAATATTTCCTGTCTTAAGCGTTATATAACAAAATACTGCTAAACGCACTATTTATTTTAATACCACGAAGTATGGCGAAATTGAACATGTCCTTTATTACGACTACAGCAGATTCCTGTTTTCCCTTGAAAAAATTGCCATCTAGCATAATACCCTCCCCACCCTGGTGGGATGAAGAATGCACTCAAGCTATCAAGGAAAGAAAATGTGCAGAGAAAGCCTACAACCAATCAATGACAACTGAGAACCTTATTAAATACCGCCACACTCTAGCTAAATCCAAAAGACTCTTTAAAAGAAAAAAAAGGCAAGGCTGGCAAAAATTCTGCACATCACTATCCCCTACTACCCCTCCCTCTGTGGTTTGGCAACAGATCAATCGGTATAGAAATAGTTTTTATCCCAGGACCTCATCTGCTATCCCACATGACGCTGCTGTTCAATTCTTTAAAAAAATTGCTCCTAGTTATGTTCCCAATTTCAGTGAAATGCCTTTAAGTTATCACAATTCAAACATTAACATCAATCCTGAACTAAATGATCCGTTTTCAATAGATGAACTGAATATGGTTTTGTCTCATGTTTGTGATTCGGCTCCTGGCAGTGACGGCTTTATCTACTCATTCTTAGTTAATTTGGGCAGCTACAGCAAGTCTTATCTGCTGCAGTTGCTCAACATCTGTTTCGTAAACGGTTTTATCCCAGTGGACTGGCGAGAACAGACTATCATCCCTCTACTTAAACCAGGGAAAAATTACAATGATGCAAATGGTATTAGGCCTATAGCACTGGGAGCACTTAATAAAAAACCGTCTGGAATGGTATTTGGAACACCATAAGCTTCTTCCCACTAGTCAATTTGGGTTCCGCAAAGGACTGAGTACCATCGACATTGTTGCGGTATTAGTTACGGACATAAGAACTTGCTTCTCCAAAAATGAGTCTGTTGTGGCTGCTTTTTTAGATGTTTCTGCAGCATATGATAATGTCATCCTCCCAATCCTCAGGCAAAAATTGCAACAGCTGAGAATTGGTGGTAGGATGATTAATTGCATACACAACCTCTTTTCATCTCGGGTCGTCAAGATAAGGATACCAGGGGAGGAGCTTGGCTCTAGAACTATACATAGAGGCTTACCGCAGGGCTCTGTTCTGAGCCCTATCCTATTTAATATCTACACATATGATTTAAATACCTCTTTGAATGTTGACTGCCATATCCTACAATATGCTGATGACCTGGCACTCTATGTAACTGGTGAGTCTATGACTGATAGTGCTTCATCACTGGAGATTTCATTGAAATCTTTGAACTTATGGTTGTCTGAACATGGTTTAGATCTTTCAGCCTCTAAAAGCTCCATTGTGGTGTTCTCCCGTAAAAGAAGCATACCATCAATGCTTGTAAAAGTGGACGGACAAACCATTCCTGTAAGTAACCAGGCAAAATTTTTGGGCGTATTTCTGGGGCCTTACCATGAGCTTTTATAAAACCATCCATAATCCGTGCAGTTGTTAAGCAGGCCTTAAACAGGATTGCTTAAAATCGTACTATGAGCCCTGTTTAGGTGAACGGCTTATAGATTGCTTGAGTCGTAAGGTGAACGGTTATTTGTCTCTGGTCTGCCTTAATGTTAAAACGAGATAGCGCTATACAACTGTTGTATCTGACATCTCTTTTCTTCTGAAGCGTTCGAAAACCATTGAAAGATTAAAAACCGGTTGAACCGGTAAAAGAGAATATCTCAACATATTTACAATTATTTGTTATTTTTGTTGTTCGTTTTAACGTTTTTTATTCTTATGTTATGAGTTATTATATTTTATAGTTGTCTTTATTTTATTACATCTTTACTCTACATTCTCCAAGAATTTTCCAAGCTATTGATAGTGGAAGGAAATGTTCATAGCTTGTTATGAACGTACTTAACCTATGTACTTGTACTTGTACACGTGTTGTACACTAATTTATTAATGGCGGCAGAAAATTTTAAAGAATTAGATATCTTCGAAGTTTTGTATAAAATACACCTACCCATTGTACTTTCACGATCCATGTCAAGAAAGCAGTCTTACAAGGGCATTACCATCCTTCTGAAAAACGAAAACTGAGCAAAAATCTCGATTCTGGGGAAATCCAAAAGGGAAACACCACCAAACAAAAAAGAATTTTAGACAACGACCAATCGTGTTGTATTTTCTTCTTTAAACAATCGATAGAAAAGTGTCGGCAGTTTATTGTGTTGATTCTTCATTGTACAAAGTGTTTGCAAGATAAGAACTAAGAATATCTACCTATTACTTCCAGAGATTTCTCTGATTACTTCTGAATGAAATCAACTGAATGAATGGTATCTGGGTTCGTCAATGTTATAGATATTTTTTCGATGCTTGCATGACTTGGAAGACGTCTGGTAAAATACATATAACCAGTATATAGGTTTTAATAAGTCTGCACAAGCGAGAAGTGGAAAAAGATATGGAAAGCATTGCACAATTTATGTTTAGTAAATGAATAATAATTATGATGTTACTCTTCAACACCCACCAGCTTTAGACATCTCATTACCATGAATACTGAAAAGCAATCCATATGTGGGGCTAAATAATTGAAATGTTTAAAACCAAATAGGTATATGCAAATAAATCCAAAAAGTGTAAATTAATTTGAGTGTGTAGTATTTGAGTTTGAATAAAAGGCAGTTATTGTGAAGAAATAAATGTTTTATTATAAGTTGAATCTTTAAAACCTGAATTTTGTTTGCTTTATTGAAGAAACTCACTCAGAGACAGCTAAATTTGAAGAAGTACCTATATTTGTCATAGGATATCTGGTGAACAACCCAGAAGCAAACAACAAATTTCATTTTTGGCTGCTGCTTCATGTCTGCCACAATAGATGGATCTCGCGCTGCAGTAGACGTTTGCTTAAATGCTTCTTGGATTAATCAAGATTAGCTTCATTGCATAGTGTAAATACAGAGGCGAAAATCTGGGCCAAGAAAGATTGGGAATAAACTGAAATGATTGTTTTATTTTAAGACTAACATTGTAGTATTTTTTTGTTTCTTGTGTTTGATTTCATTGTTTTGAGCCTAACTTTTTATTATATTTTGGAAAAATGTTATTCGTTTTATTTTTACCAATAATATTAAAGCTTTATTAGTGTATTTAAATTTTCTAAATGAGAGGATGATTTGTCCAAGTAAATGATTCTTGATTATACCCTAGATGATTTGCATCAACACATACATTGTTGTGATGTTGCAGTTAAGCATTTTTTTGCCCAAGCATTTCTCATGAGTTAATTTCATTCTCTCAATCGATCATCAGTTGACCCTGGTGAGGTTAACTGATGATCGACAAGACTAAGCACACACCCTTGTAGGTAGCATAAGAAACCTAATAAGTGTTTATTATAAACGTCTTTATGGTGAAATGATATATCCACTTTCAAGAATTGAAAGCTTAATTTCACTGAACGCCCTCCTTTCTGTGTCTTATTGAGTGTGAACATTTATGCTAACAACAATGTGCATATACTTAGATCTGTCTGCAATGCACATCTGAAATATTTTTTTTTATTTAATATATATGTAAGTTTTTTTCTATGTAATACATAGAAAGCTCTCACTTCAAGTTTTATATTATTTATATCATTTCCCATAGCACAAAAATTGTTGAGAAGGTATTAATGAACCGTCATATTAATTATTTTGTAAACTGAGTTTTAACCATTTATTACTATTTTTCAACTTTAGGAAGTAGTGGGTACAATTATTTTTTTTTGCCACAAAATTAAATTCACATCTGCAGAAAGAAATTTTGTTTGTGGAACAAGTGCCTTTTTGCCTCAAACTCACTTTCACATTTATAATATTAGTTAGGATGGTAAGATATTATGTGTCATCATCATCACAGCCCATATACATCCCCACCGAAGGGCTCGAGCCTACCCTATATTAGGGTGATTAGGCCTTAGTCAACCACGCTGGCCCAGTGCGGATTGGTCGACTTCACATACATCATTGAATTTCTTCGCAGATGTATGCAGGTTGCCTCACAATGTTTTCCTTCACCGTAGGAGCGTCAGACAAATGTACATATGAAATTCGAAACGAAAAACACATTGGTACATGGCAGGTTTGGTAAAAGCTATAGAAGCATTTCGCAAAGTTAATGCTTATCCTTAATAATTTGGTGTAATGCCACCACCACTTCAACTCACCGCTGCGCACAGGTTTCTCCACAGATGAGGAGGAATGAACCTACTACACCATTACGGGAACATAGTGGGTAAGGTAGTAAGTTCACAATTTGAATCTTATTAGCCTTTATTACCTTAACTCATTACATTCTTTTAGCATATTTTTGGAAACCACATTTATTTCTTATTTGCACATTGTTAATGGCATCAATTTCTTGTGATAAAACAGGAAACCTGTCTGTTGAGCAACATTTTGGGGTACCCCAGTTGAATGTTGGTATGATCCATGCACAAATTATATTGATCCATGTGCATAAAGATAAACAGCTGTTAAAACCCTGTAACAGAAAAGGTTGTTTTTGCTAAGCTGTGAATTAAAGGTTGCTACAAAAAATGGTCCGAAGTGACCTTTGTTTCTAAAATTTTAGTCATTTGAACTTAATTTTCACTATCAGTTGAAAGTATAGTAAAAATTCCTAACCAACTCTGGAGGTAACCAAACATGGTTAGAATGAAAAATTTTACCTACATTATGCTTAACATTAGATAAAGCAGAACAAAATAAAATTAATGTAAGTAAAGGCAAGGGTTTTTAATATAATCAATAAACAACTAACATCTATCTATTATAATATAGTATAATAACACAAAGTTGCTCTCTGTGTTTGTACGCTCAAATCTTTAAACTACGCAAAGGATTTCAATGCAGTTTTCAGCAATAGATCACCCTATCTATTCAAGAGGAAGGTTTGTATGTAATATACATATAATATTATTAATCACTCCAAACTGCCCCACATTAGTATCTACATTGCACCCGTGCGAAAGTTCATACATAAAAAAAGGTGAACGGTTTCGTGACGTCATTTTAAGCAGGCCTGCAAACGCGCTGCTTTAAGCCGGTCATGGTACGGAAATAGACAGCAATACTGTTTAAGGCCTGCGATAAGAGCTCATGGTAAGGCCCCAGCCCCCCTAGCACGTCCACAAAAACACGATATGATAAAGCGGTTTATCGCGGTGAACTGTCAAAATACAATAGGGTTTCGTCGTATTTTGACAGTTTACCGCGATAAATCGCTTTATCATATTGTGTTTTGGTGGACGTGCTACGGGGACTGGACTCTCGTCTATCTGGCAGTTTCCATATAGATCATTTGGCAAAAAAATGTGAAAGGGTTATTCCAATATTAAAGTCGCTGGCGGGAATCTGGTGGGGTGCCCATCCATACTCAATGAAAATACTATATAATGCACTGGTTCGAAGTGTTATAGATTATGGAACTTTTTTGTTGGAACCCTGTAATAAAACTTCTCTTTCAGTTTTGGACAAGATCCAATCGAAATGCCTCAGAATAATCAGTGGCTGTATGAAATCAACCCCTATTAACGCGCTACAAGTGGAATGCTGCGACCCACCCTTAAAACTGAGAAGACATTTCCTTTCCGATCGATTTGTGTTCCGGGTGGCAAATTTCACTACCCACATTCTGAGACCAAGGCTACAAGCACTCCATGATCTATGCTACACTACTAATAATACCTACTGGCGTTCTAAGATCAAGCCCCCGATGGTATTGAGTCTCCATAAATTACTGAACATCCCTTCCCAAGTTGTAAGCCACGAGCGCCTACCAGTTTTTGAAGCTGAGTACCGCGCACTCATTTTCAATCCTACAATATATTTGGACATCGGCCTTGCTAAAAACTCCCCCCTTGCTGGCCCTGCATTTAGGGGAATTATTGCAGAACGTTGGAGTGACTATATAAAATTATATACAGACGCCTCAAAATTATCACCCCAGGGTATGGTAGGTATATCTGTGTACTGCCAAAATGCCAACACCTTCTTACAGTACATAAGCCCTCCAGAGTCTTCAGTGTTTACAGGGGAATGCATTGGCATCCTGGAGGCTTGTTTATTTATAGAGGCTTACAACATGAAAAAAGCAGTGGTTTTCACAGACTGCCTAAGTGCACTTAAAGCTATACAAAAAAACCCTTTCAAATGTAAACTACAAAGCAATACATTATTAAACATCAGAACATGCCTATTGAACTGTTTTGAGAAGGGCTTGTTGGTAGAATTGGTTTGGATCCCAAGCCATTCTGGTATATCGGGCAATGAGTGTGCGGATTTTGCCGCTAAGGCAGCCGCTTCTGAGACCACGCCGGTGAGCAGCAAGCACTTCTCACTGCAGATTCATGATTTAGTAAATATTCCCAAGTTGCATTTGGAATCGGACTGGCAGGACTATTGGGATGAATCCAGTAAAATCAAGGGCTCCTTTTACTATAACACCCAACCCCAAGTAACTACCCGCCCACGGTTCTTCAAATATAAAAAGCTATCTAAATCTACAGTGTCTGTGCTGTGCAGACTTCGGCTGGGTCACTGCTGCACTCCTGTTTTCCTGCATAAGATTAAAATACGTGATAGCTCACTTTGCGAATGTGGACTAGCGGAGGGTTCTCTGGACCACATATTCTTTGAATGTGCTATATATAATAGCAACTTTAACATATATGATTCCCTACTAAAATTAAAAGTTCCCTTCCCAATTAATTTTGCTAATTTATTAACTTTTAACTCAAATGATATTATCTACCTGCTCGCTAAATTTGTTGAATCTAATAACATAAAATTGTGATGTCTAGACTTAATGTATAACTGTAACTCTAACACCCTAACAATACTTACATAACATGTGTCTTTTCCAGATTACTGTGGGAACTGCATGCCTGCGCAAGTTATCATACAAGTGGACTTAATATTAAACGATAAAAAGTTGTATATCGCGTAACACATGCTTGGTTAAGTCACTTGTCTGGCAGAATTGTTGTTGGCAACGATGACACATTGCCATAATTAAGAGAAGAAGAAGAAGAAGAACGAACGTAGTTATAGGAATGTGATGTATTTCGACGGCATAGTTTCTGACATATTGGCATCTCTTTTTAACTTATGAAGATAATCATAAGTAAAAAAGGACAACAGTAGTTTTATCATTACCAAAAATGGCAACATTATCTTGGCGACGTCACAGAATACCTCACTGCGGCCGGTCGCCATGTTTTGTCACAGTACTCACAATGAACAACAAGTACATCAGTTGTCATCGCGACTTGTTTGTTTCAGTGTTTTGAAGAAAATTTTGTTATTAGGCGAAAATTGTGCTTGTTTAAAGTGTTGAACTTGCATAATACTGCATTTATTATGTATGGGTAAGTGCAGTGTGTTAGGCTGCCGCATGAGCAAGCAAGCCGCCATCTTTGTGCCAGATTCACATTTAGGTATGCACGTTTTTTTCGTAGGTATTTCATGTCTATTCTTTTTTCCTTAGTCTGAGGTCTAGGGGGACTGAAACGCTACTTTTACCTACAAAATAAAAAAATATATTTTTCCAATTTTCTAGAAATGTTATTTATTATTGTATTTTACGATTCGCAGCTGTTTTAAAATACTGAACAGGGAAGCTATTCTGTAACTTCGGTTGCTAACTAGAACTGTCATTTTTAAAAGGAACTTAACATCCATTACTGCTATCCTGAGTTGCGTTCCGAGGGTCAGAGTAATGCAACCGAGAGTGTTTTTCACACTCGCTCCGAGGTTCAGAACGGGTCGGTTGCTATCTTTTTTTTTAGTTTGTATCTTGCCGATCAAGATCAAGCAAAGGGCAAAATATTACTAATCCTTACTATGAAATTAACAGTAAATATCCATTTTTCTGCTTAAAAATAATTACAACACATAGAAATCACTATATTTCCCTAGTATTAGGCTTAAAAGAGTTCAAAGTAGTGTTATTTAATAAAATAATAAATAATTAGCGTATTTTTGACATCGACATTGACATAAAATCTGTCAGAGTGTTTTTTACCCTACGCTCGAGTTGGTTGTTTGGTTGCATCACTCGAAGCTTCTGAACGGGCACAGAGTGTACTAACCGCCTGTTAGAGCGTTTTTTACCCGGAGGCTCTGAACGGGTTGGTTGCTGTCAGAGTGCACTCGGAGTGCACTCGAGCGTAGGTTCTGAACGCAGCTATGAACGCTGCCGTAACACAATATCATTCACTAGAGTCTGACACACGAAACATGAACCTGAATTTTTTTCAAGTAGCAACACTGATACAATGTCCCCATGTAGTTTAGTTCAACATGGTGATTTTGATACTTTGTAATAAACAATTTCATAATAAGTATTTTTTCTTAATTTCTGTCGAAATATAACAGATATTAAGTAATTTTGACATTCATGAAATCCAAATACAGCGATTTCTTATAAAAGGTTCATTGTTGGAAGTTCATTGAAACTAAACATTACCTAATATTTAATTTGAAAAAAGTATAAACTCCTTTTTTTCCTACTATATTCAAGGAAAAAAAGACAATTCTTTCACAAAGGACATGTCCACTTTTGGGCTAAGAATATAATTATTTATTAACCAACATGTTTCAGGTATTATTGTAAAGAGTACTTAAAAAATCTAGGGTTTAGAATAAAATTTAGGTTTTTTTTTAAATAAAATTTAGGTGTTTTCAAAAAAAACAGCAATTTTATGATTGACTTTCATAGTATGTAAAACAAAGCGATTTTTGTATGGAAACCAATGACAAGTTACTGAAACGTGTCACAAACGAATAAATAAGTAACAAAAGCGCACAAACGATGTGATAGTGAGTGACTTTCTGACTAAAATTCACATAAATTAAATTTTTAATGTTTTATCAAGATTTACGAAAAACATGGCTGTATGAACTTAGCTCCCTTTGCCTTCTCTTGCAGAAGTGACAACGTCAAAAAAGCCTCGTTTAATTTTGTGATTTTATTGATCGTGATCGCTTAATCTAAGCAATCACAATACATCACAATACTTTTTATTAAGAAGTGCACAATCTTGTGTTGTTGCCGCAATGACTGTCAAATTAAAGGCAGCGCAGACGTTATAGATTTTTCCTTCGACAATAAACCCCCAGGTGACACCATATTGAATTGGATTGCAAATTAGCAGCATTGCAGGTCACTGTTGGTAACAAACAAGCATCTCTGACTCTGACCAAAAAAATGATACATGTAATCAATAGGTCCATGCTCTTAAAATGAAATCTAGCACAATAAATGCATTGGTTGGTGGCAGATGATTTCTATACTTTACTTTGTAGCAGTGTGTTTGTGCAGCATTTGTTAGGATGAGCCCCTGGCTGTAGTGTCTAGTGTGTGATACCTGTTTTACTCTGCCTACTCTTAGGATAAGCACCTACCTCACAGTAATGAAATATCAACATAAATAAAATATACTGGTCTGTTCTTAAGAATGCTACAGTTTTACTATTTCAATAACCAAAGATTTTTTACAAAACAAATGCTAATTAATGAACTAAGTGCAAAATTCTCTAAGATTACTATAATGCTAATTCAAAGTGTAAATATTTACTTCTATATGACTACATACCCTCGATTTTATCATGGGTACTAAATATGTAATATGAAGTGTTGAATAATTATAATGGTGGAAACTATGTGAAAGAGTTGTAATATAGAAACTGGTTGCAGGTATGAAATAAAACCCAGAAATTATGTAATTTTTATTTATTCAATTTCAACATCTTCCCTCATTAGTACGTCATTTCAAAATTGAGCCAGTGGTGTTATATGAGTTTGGTGCGGAGCCCATCCTAAATTCATGGATTTCATTTGATTTTTCCTCTTATCAGCAGTCTCATGTGATAGATCATTTTCTTGAATATGTTCTCCAAAATATGACTTAGCTTGCTTAATTTAATATGTTCCAAGACTGATTAAAATTAAATTGAATATTTTCATTCTGGGGAACATTCAAGTGTGGAATTTGAGCATCAATATGTACAAATATGGCTTCTAATGCCCTATTTAAAAAAGATTGACCACCAGGTTGGTTGGTCGCTTACTGCAGCTAGCAGTGTAAGTTATAAGATTTCTTTTGAAATAGGTAATTAGAGGACTTTTGTAAGTACAATTTTAGTAACCTCTAATAAAACAATGGAAATGTTTGAATCAGACCCAAAGAGTATAACGTATAGTTAGATTTCTACTGGACAGGTTTTCCCTGCTTATATGGGCTATACCTAAATGTAAAGGTGCATATTGATTTTTGAAGCAATAACACTTTTTTATATAAGTAAACATGAGTTTTTGAAATGTATACCCGAGAAGCAATTCTGCAAAGGGATTCCTTAGCCCATAGTCTGACTTAATATAAACCTAAGGCCTTTTTAGGCTTTGAAAAAACCTCACCTAATTGAGTTAAGCAAGAGAATAATAAAACAAATTGTGTGACTGTTAAACCTGTCCAGTATTTACATACTATATTTGTGGAATTTTCTATATTTTCAAATTCAATTAGTTTCTGTTCTTTGATTTTATTGTTAGTAAGTCAAGCATGAATTATTTGGTGTTAACAATACAGTGAACTTATATTACCGTAAAAATGCAAAATCATATTGACTCATGTGATTTTCACAGACTCTGGCATTACTCTACGAATATTTTACAATCCCCGAGGATCTTCTTTCTTAAATATAATGGTACCATTCGACATTCCAAATTATAGCACTCTGGTACAAAAAAAATGAGAAGTTGTATCAGGAGTGCGACTGTAACCTGGAAGTATAACATTTTGTTGTTCAATTCTTGGGTCTGGTTACTTCGTACGTTCAAATTACGAGAAAACTTAGTCCAGTTAGCAAGCCAATATTTAAATCACATGTAAAATCAAGAACCTGAGCATAGCTGTAGAAAATAAATGATACTATTTTGTGAAAGGAAGGAAGGTTACACACATACACACACAAACAATAAACAAAAGTCAAAACGACAGCTACAGTGGCATTGATATATTGACAATGACATCCTTTTAATTGCCAGTAAAAAAAACTAAATGTGGCCCTGCTAAAGAACCAATAAAAAAAAACATTTTTAATTTTTTTCTCCTAAATGCAGGCCTTAATATTTTTAATATTCATGGATAAACATCCTTCTCATAAAGTTCTATTTCCGTCATAAATTTTTAAACTGGTTAAAAAAGGTTCAGAATAAAATTTCACGTTCCATACAAAAAGTGGACGTGTCCTTTAACATTCTAAATTATTACATAAATATAATTTTTTTACAATATTTCAAGTATCAAAATGTATTTTACCTTCTGTAGACAGTATTACCAGAGCTAGAATTTTTGAATTTGCCGCATTTTCCAAGCTCATGTTTCGTGTGTCGGACTTGTATTTGCTTCATGGTCGGACTCTAAACCAGTAATGAATATAGTGTCTTTCAAAAATGACAGTTCTAGTTACCAACCGTAGTTTGCGAATAGGCCTTTTATTTGTGCTGCTACATTGTTGTGT
Source organism: Schoenobius gigantellus (assembly GCA_963935595.1). Classification (NCBI taxonomy): domain Eukaryota; kingdom Metazoa; phylum Arthropoda; class Insecta; order Lepidoptera; family Crambidae; genus Schoenobius; species Schoenobius gigantellus. The sequence goes on from OZ012543.1 coordinate 149,888, forward strand.
TGTCAATGTCATTCAGTGGCGAACTAACAGGGGGGCGGAAGGGGCGGGCCGCCCCGGGCCCCCGGTCTTGGGGGGGGGGGGGACAAATGCCTCCGCGTTCCCCTGATCAAATCCTAAACAAGACTTTAAAAATGTGCTTAGGTACTACATAATTTCATCAAGATCAAAACACTACTGCCATCTAGACTTTTTACGCGGTAGGCGGTACTAATATTCTTTTACTTCGCTGAACGCGTCCAATACGCTGGGGGAATTCCCGTCTTTGTAGCGGGTACTTTCTCAGGAATCCCTGAATGAATGAAGTGCAAATAATTCACTTTTGTACTGTACGCCTACATTCACTTACTTCAGTGAATCGTTATCCTGTACCTATATCGCTTATCGCTTATACTTCAATACTTCTTGACCATTTGCATCTCGGTTGCATCATGCGAGAGCGAATTATCTTCGATCTGCAATGGGTCAAGAGCGACTGGTTAATTTAGCCGTGCTTTCAATAGAAAGAAAAATTTGTAAAGAAATCGATTTCACAGAAGTTATTGAGGAGTTCAGTAAATTGAAGGCACGAAAACACATATAACACGCTACAAAAAATAAAAAAAACTAGATATCTTTGATTAAATTTATTTTATCTAATTTTTTTTTGTCGATCGATTCGTATTGTATTTTACTATTCATTCCATATTTAGCCGAAATAATTTAATTCGAATTTAAATATTGCCAGATTTTTATGAAATAGACATAAAAACGACATTTTTTTAAATCTGGGGGGCCTCATTCAGTTTTGCGCCCCGGGCCTCTGACGGGTTAAGTCCGCCACTGATGTCATTGTCATGTTTTGTCCATTTGTAGGTGACCCAAAATAAAACCATAGCACACTTTTGGCCTTTGTTAACAAAAGCAAACTCAGAAACAGTGTCTTATCCATAAACTCGAGTTTGGCAGTAATGGTTGTGTAAAACGAACGATTGCCACTTAGCCAAGAAGTGAAGTGAAGGCCTGCAGAGTGCAGAGTGATTTTTGTTTTTTTTTCTATCGAGTGAAATATGTATTATTGATCATATTATTATGTTTAAGAATGCTTAGATAAAATCTCTTTACTAATGTTTTCTATGCACGTATCGCGCGTGCACTGAACGTGCTTTATTAAAAACGTCATAGTTCACTCACAAGCAAGTTCACAGACTTGGAACTATTCCTATTGGCAAAGAATCAAGATAACTTAAGGCAATGGCTGTTTAAACTTAAATGCACCTGCCTTCTACCAAGCAGGAAGATTTTAAAAAGTATAGGATAAAAAAATAGGGTCCGTCGCGGGGTGGTGCGATTAAAAAACAATATGGCCGATTGAAACGGAATTCAGTGAAAACCCATGTTAAAATTGTATGAAACGAATATATTTTAACTACCATTGACATTGTACCTTGTATTTAATTGTCGGTATCAATTAATTATTTCGAAAAAAGCAATAAAAATAGTTGCCACGTAGGAATATTTTCCTTACGTTAGCACTAGGCAGTGAATGTGATTTGTATTGGTTGATGTTGTATCAGTGGCATTGGAGCTGTTGGTGACGAGCTCCTTGTAAGAATGTCGTTTCCACCTCGGCCGCCGATGGTGCCCTACGGCATTGCGCCCGGCGTCGTCACGATGCCCATGGCAACTCACGTAAGTTTACTTCCCAAGTTCAAACCTAACCTACAATGTTTGCTTTTTTAGGGTTTGCTGTATTCAAACGTTATACTGTAATTATAAATTATGCCATATCTTGTTTTTGAAGAAAATACAAGATATTTATACAGGAACGAATGAATATAGTTTATCATACTATGCAGTTGGAAAGAAACTATCGTTAAATTCTAATAACTTATGTTACATTTGTTATGGCACAATTGCTACAAATTTATAGAAGATAGAAAGAAAATATTGTACAAATAAGACTGTTTATTTTTAACTTTATGAGATAACACTAATTTTCTCTCACTTGTCACTGTGGTTATATCGATGGAGATGCTGCTAAGGCAATTCAATACATCATTGTATACTTCAAGCTGTCAGTTAATTTAGCCTTTGACTCCTACGATCGGTGCTAATTTACGGCAAATTTCTCCAGAAAAGCTTCTCTTACATTGTGAGTTTATTTTTTTCTTCATATGAATATCAGTAATGAGAGTTTATTTAATTGTTAAATACTATTGTAGATTTTTAAATACAATATTGTAGATATGTGCTCCATTTAACTGAACAATTGAATTATGTATTGCAAAAGATCAAATATCTCACACTGTGGCCTTCTAGGTAAAAACTAGGAGGATATAAAAATAAGGTGGAAAAAGCACAAACAGCTAGTTTCAACTAGATTTTATGTGCCCATAACTCATATGTTCATCATAATAAAAATATAAGGAACATTGCTCCTGTCAAAGAAGGTAAAATAATGCAGGAAGAGCTATCTACGATAATATTAAATTACATAAAATTTGTTCGGTGCAGTCATACATATGGGGCGGTTTGAAGGATATTGATCTTGTTTTATTAAAATTGTGTCTAAGAAATTGACAGTGAAATACATGGAAGGTCTGGAAAGTAGAAACAGACCCTAAATAGCGTACATTACACTAGTGAACACTGAACACCTCAAAGAACACAACGACAAATAAAAATGATGGGTGTGATCGGTGAGGAGAGTAGCAAAGTCCCCGTTCTGTGTCGGCAGATGATGGTGAGTCCGTACGGCGGCGGCGGGCCCCCGCCGGTAGGGGCGGGCCCCGGGGGCCGCGGGGCGCTGCTGCCCGCGCCGGCGCAGCCGCCCGGCAAGGGCCCCCGCCCGCGCACCGCCAACGGCGCCAAGGACGGAGACCCGCCACCCGTCACCGTCTTCATCGGTATCCACCTCACTCATTATTGCACCACAGCAGCGGCCTTATAGCACTATTTACTAATGTTTCGACCGAAACGAAATGGATACTATTCCCATATGTTTTGACGACTGACAACTGTCAAGGTGTTGTCAAAATGTATGGGAATGGAAACATTTCTGATTCCCTTGAAACATTGTAAATAGTGGGAGTCCCCTGAGTTTAATCATACCTACGTTTCAGATTAGAGTTAAATAAATTGGAAGACCAATTTTGATTATAAAGAAGTAAATTACACAATACATACATGGTAGATTGATTAAACATTTTGGTGATTTAATTCAAAATTAAATCGTAATATGTAGTACGGGATACCGGCGCAGCCTATATCAGATTTGTTATTCTTTTTCTTGGATTATTAATGTTTTGTCTATTGTACATGAATGAGGAGCAAAATCTTTTACTTTGAAATCAATTTTAACGGATTCACATTGATATTGTGTTTTATTTTATACTTTAAAAGTTCCAAAATGAGCACTAAATAGAATCTAAGCACGAACTAAGAAAGATTAAAACAGCACTGAAATTGGTTTACTTGCGATCAATATTAATCCAATTAAGCATTATTGTTGCAGTAGAAAAAGACAATATCAATGTTGACTTGTCAGAATTGGTTTCAAGAGTAAGCTCATTGGCCACAACATAACATTGTTTGCCTGATGTTGTGAGTCTGACAGTTTTAAAGCATGTAAAACTGGCTTCCCATTGTCTGTAACTCCCAGGTCTCCACAAGGCTGCGAGGATATATATCAATGCATATATATCATGACATATATCACGATATATATCAATGGATTTTTTCATAAAAATCATTGATATATATCAATTTTTTTCGTTTGCAGGTAAACTATTATAATTTACCATGAATATTAGCTTAATGGGCTAGATCTCTTGGCTTAAAATCTGAATAAAAAATAAACTATCAAATAAACATCAAACATTTCTTTATAAAAATTTCTTTTATATTTTTAATTACTTTCATTGACAATTTTACTGGTTTTCAAAACTAAAAATTGTTTTTTTTATAATCTAGCTTTGCCCGCATTGTCTTTGTTTTTCCGTGGGAATTTGAGTTTTTCCCGTAGGAAAAATAATTTTGTAGCCTAGATGTTGATCAGGAATAATGTAGCAATCTAATGGTGAAAGAATTTTTGAAATCCGTCTAGTAGTTTTGAGTTTATTCGTTACATACTACATACAAATTTTTATTGTATTAATAGTGTACATATACAAAAATCTCGTGTTAAGCCATTTCGGAGGAGTTTGATAAGAAACTCCTTTGAAATGGCTTGACCACTTTTTATGAAATTTTTTGTGTATATTTGGCAGGTCTCAGAATAGGCCGTAGGCTATTTTTTATAAGGGTGGCCCTCCAGAATTTTCTGATAATTATTACGATGAAATGTAGTTCACGGGCATAGAAAATTGCATAAAAATTATAATGTATTAAACAAAATAGGAATAGTAATAAATAAAAGGCATGTAATAGTTTCTTTATGAATACAATGTAAGAAACATATATTTGGATATATGTCTGATATATATAAAAAATCCGATTTTTTGATTTTTATTATAAAAATCGGATTTTTCTGCACCCTGCTCCACAGACATCAAAAGTGACCCCTCATCTTGATTGTTTTAACAACCTCTGTTGGTCTTATGGTTGTCATCATCAGATATTTATTGAAATTTCGAATTGAAGCAGAAATTTTTTGCTCGGTCTAATTGTTGGAAAGGTTTCTGACTCTACCCGGCTAATTCCCACTGTGTTATTTATGTTTGTCGCCATGATAACAATGTCATGAGCATTGTTTTGTTCTGACAATTAAAGATAAGAAAACTAGTTTTTATCAAGGAGTTTATGTGAAGTTGGCTTTCATTTTCAGCTTTACCATTAAAAGAGATGAAGGTCAAGAGCTTCCCTCGTATGTAAAAATAGTAATGTTGAAATCTTCATGGTTACCGGAGAGAAACTGTACTAGTGTTGTCTCTGTCTTACTTATTTCTGGTGCAAAGCAGTAGTACTCACATTTCTGTGGTGCCAGTTTGAAGGGTAATATATTTATATCTTACATTACAACTTGGGAAGATATTCTGTGGTTTTAGTCGGGAGTCATAGATTTGTTGTGAATTTCACGGGAATCACGCGTCAGTACATAGTCGATCGTCACCATTTATTATCAGGTGGGTAGTGTGCTCGTCTGCTAACGAATGCCCGGTTCCTATGTTTCGAAACGATTCGTTTTCGTCACGGACATATTTTGAAATGTCGAAATTTTACCGTCCGGAGCGAGGGGGGCCGTTCGGTTGTCACTAACGCAATTTTTGAAGATTATCGTCCCTTCCTTTCGGGACGCGTCGTAACATTTTTGATGACATTAGAGTATAAAAACAAGAAAATCACGTCCGATGCGGTCGAGGAGAAATGTAAACGAATAGTCAAGTCGGGAGAGCGAAACGAGCAAAGTTTCCCGCGACCTGACCGTGAACGAATCGTTTCGGAACACGGCGACCGGGCGTCGGTGAGAGCGAATTAAGTTTGCGAAACCAACTTTACTTTAAAAAAAATATTCATTTTATTAATTTGCACAGAGTTTCCACTGAGGTTTAACTAATACAATATTCCGATCCGAAACTAACTCACAACTCGTATTTGTATTAAAATGAACGTGCAATTCGGCTACCTCCGAACGACGCGCGAGCCGGACGGGGTCGCCGATGTAGTATCGTGTCGCACCCCGCAGGCAACATCAGCGCGCGCGCGCCGGACGCGCTGGTGCGCGGTCTGCTGGGCGCGTGCGGGCCGGTGCTGGCGTGGAAGCGCGTGGCCACGTTCGGGTTCGCGGAGATGGCGGGCCCGGAGGCGGCGCTGCGCTGCGTGCGGCTGCTGCACGACCGGCCGCTGGCCGAGCGCCCGCTGGTGGCGCGCGTCGACGGCAAGATGCAGCACCTGGTCGACACCTACCGCAGTCAGTATCTCGTGACGGGGGGTCCCCGGTCCCCGGTCCCCGGTCCCCGGTCCCCGGCCCCGAGGCGGCGCTGCGCTGCGTGCGGCTGCTGCACGACCGGCCGCTGGCCGAGCGCCCGCTGGTGGCGCGCGTCGACGGCAAGATGCAGCACCTGGTCGACACCTACCGCAGTCAGTATCTCGTGACGGGGGGTCCCCGGTCCCCGGTCCCCGGTCCCCGGTCCCCGGCCCCGAGGCGGCGCTGCGCTGCGTGCGGCTGCTGCACGACCGGCCGCTGGCCGAGCGCCCGCTGGTGGCGCGCGTCGACGGCAAGATGCAGCACCTGGTCGACACCTACCGCAGTCAGTATCTCGTGACGGGGGGTCCCCGGTCCCCGGTCCCCGGTCCCCGGTCCCCGGCCCCGAGGCGGCGCTGCGCTGCGTGCGGCTGCTGCACGACCGGCCGCTGGCCGAGCGCCCGCTGGTGGCGCGCGTCGACGGCAAGATGCAGCACCTGGTCGACACCTACCGCAGTCAGTATCTCGTGACGGGGGGTCCCCGGTCCCCGGTCCCCGGTCCCCGGTCCCCGGCCCCGAGGCGGCGCTGCGCTGCGTGCGGCTGCTGCACGACCGGCCGCTGGCCGAGCGCCCGCTGGTGGCGCGCGTCGACGGCAAGATGCAGCACCTGGTCGACACCTACCGCAGTCAGTATCTCGTGACGGGGGGTCCCCGGTCCCCGGTCCCCGGTCCCCGGTCCCCGGCCCCGAGGCGGCGCTGCGCTGCGTGCGGCTGCTGCACGACCGGCCGCTGGCCGAGCGCCCGCTGGTGGCGCGCGTCGACGGCAAGATGCAGCACCTGGTCGACACCTACCGCAGTCAGTATCTCGTGACGGGGGGTCCCCGGTCCCCGGTCCCCGGTCCCCGGTCCCCGGCCCCGAGGCGGCGCTGCGCTGCGTGCGGCTGCTGCACGACCGGCCGCTGGCCGAGCGCCCGCTGGTGGCGCGCGTCGACGGCAAGATGCAGCACCTGGTCGACACCTACCGCAGTCAGTATCTCGTGACGGGGGGTCCCCGGTCCCCGGTCCCCGGTCCCCGGTCCCCGGCCCCGAGGCGGCGCTGCGCTGCGTGCGGCTGCTGCACGACCGGCCGCTGGCCGAGCGCCCGCTGGTGGCGCGCGTCGACGGCAAGATGCAGCACCTGGTCGACACCTACCGCAGTCAGTGCGCCGCCCTTATTGCGCTCCGCTCGCCCGACTTGTAGGTTCGGATGGCGGCGTGCCTCACACGACCCGGATGTCGGCGCGCCTCACGCGTCCCGGAAACGACGTGTGCTTATATTATACGACGTCTGAACTTATTTAGTCGAGTCGAAGAGTGAAAATCGTCACTTTAGTTGTGATTTTTATACGACGAGTACTGTTACAATAAAAAATTGTCCACCTTGCGATGATGGCGATTGCGCTCTCGCGACGGTCCATCGCGAGACGGGCGACCGAAACTCAGTATCTCAAACTCCTCCATCTTTCAAAAGGCCAGTTGACCCGTCGCTCCCAGGTGTATTTGCAACCGTTAAAATGCACCGACCCGCGCTAGGTGATGAGCGTAACTTTCTTCACTTCATTCAAATTCTCATTTATTGTACGAAAATCACAACTTCAGTGATGACTTTTATTCAAGTAATTACTTTAACTTGACTATAAATACGGGTGTTAGACTACATGTTTCGTCTAACCGTACGAACGAAACAAACATCGTTCGAACGCTTTTGAAGTGTACATTTTGTTTGACGTAAACATTGATATACTACCAAACGTAGATAAAGCGCTTCATACAAAAACGCACTTGAAATCTGTCACCTAATCGACTATACATTTGTACTCGCTGATATATACTTGAATATGCACGCCCGAATGAAAATTACCATAAAGAAAGTACCGTATATTCAACCTTATTCTGCATTATTACGGCAACTATTTTAAGTACAACCGTGGGAAGTTACATCATTTCATACCTAGCCACAGAGCACACGACGTTTTAGTAATTGCTACAAGAAAATATCAACTTTATACTCTCAAACATAATGCTTGAAATTGCTTATCGCGTTGTCGCTCCAACACATGAATGAGATAGCACATCGTAATACGATGCCCGTGCGAGCGAGACGATTGTGATGTACTGACACTGACGCAAAGCGACATGTTTATGATTAAAATAATTGTTTTTTAATGGTTTTTACATATAAATCGAATATTTGAATACATGATAAGATGTGTAATGAGTTTACTTACGCAAAATATGAAATCCCGTCTTTTTTCTGCCATTTCTGGCTATTGTTACCACAATTTTTGAATGCGCACTTCGGCATGTTTACGTGCCGACAGCTAATCACTCACTATGGAAAGGAACTGCACGAGTCGCGATTGAGCAGTTCTTCACTGGCCTACTGTTCGATCGTTCATGCGTTATCTACGTTTGGTAGTAAATCAATGGACGTAAACGTCACAAATTTCATGACACTTAAACACTTCGAACACATAGAATTTGTTGCTGACCCGTGAACACTCACACTGTGAAAATGGCGACGACACACTAGAGTGAAGTGTGCTGCGTGCAGTACAGTTCACTAGCATTTTATTTATTCATCTGTAAGACCAATTTACATGACATTGTTATATATTCAATGACAAACAAAAAATTATAAATACAATACAATATTTATTTAATCAGAGTGCACGACTACGTACAATCGTAAATCGTCATATCTAGGATGTAGTACATAAAAAGACATATACCGAAGCCCATGTCTATGTATTCAAACCATTAAGTAAAGATATATAACGAAAAATCAATGATATGAAATTTATTTTTAGGCTTAAAAAACAACAACAATAAATATTACGCTATGTAACGTGTGCCCGCACTTGACTATCGCGTCGGTATTAGTGAGTCAGTGTGAGTGTGTGTAAAGCAAGACGAGTTTCTCGCATAAGAGATTTCTTTTCAGTCATAAATTTTGTTAAGAAATACTAATTTTTTAGTAGATGTTTCTTTTAACGGAAATTATCAAATTACATTTCGAACAGTTTTGTATAAAAATCTTGAAAAAAAATTGTAACTAACCTTGAATATCTCGGCAACTATTAGTTTCACAACCATGGTCTAGAAGACAAAAACTATAGTGATGATGGGAGTAATACGTGGGCTTCGGCTTCGGTACCGGTCTTTTTACACCCTGTATACATGGTTACTTTTTTATCACCCCAGAATATTTAAGGGACGCTTCAGGACACATCCATTATTATAAAAAAAATGAAATTAAAATTAAAAAAAAATCTCTAAAAATGCTGCTCTCAACTGGTGCAGCATTTTTTGTATATTTTAGAAAATTAATCTCTATATATAATAAAATCGTAGGGGTACAAAAATCTGTAATTGCGAAATATTAAGAAAAAAAATACACAGGTCGCCTTAAAATCATTAGCAGAACACGATAGAATAGTTTTTAAAAAAATTGTTTGTTTGTTGGTTTGTTTGTTTGTTTGTTTGTTTGTTTGTTTGTTTGTTTGTCTGTTTGTCCGGAAAGATCTCAGAAACTACTGGACAGAATTTGATATGGCTTACATCACAATGCTTAGAATTTTCCGGAAGAACATTTAGGCATAATTTCGTTTGTTTAAATTCACTTTTTATTTTTAGTGAAAAAATACCATATAAAATTTTCGAATTGGCTTTAGGTAGAAAAACAACATGGCGCACGTGAAATTATTTTGACAAGTCTGTCACATAGTACAGAGAGAAGGTATTTTCTTCCACGAAGGAAAGGCAATGGAACTACGCCATACAGCCTGATCTTAAGTAATTGGATTTCGAAAATTAAGGCAGGAATGAAGTGTTTCACATAGTACAAATAAAATTTAATATTTTCTGTTAATGCCTGTGCCCTACTGGATTTCGCTAACCAAATTGTATTTTTCTTATGTCGTACCGTGGTGGTAAGGCAAAAAGATCAAGCCATACAACCAATGTATAAAGCATTTTTTATGATAATACTTATCGAGTGACCATAAAATTTGTAGATTTGTTTAATTCTTGACTAATTTTCACAAAATCGGTACAATTTTTGAAATATTTGAAATGTTGAAAAATGAAGATACTCTTTTCAAGGTATTTTGAAAGGTGTTATAATGTTTTTACATTAGGACTAAGGAATCAAAATCAAAATCCATTTAAAACTATTAAAAGTAATAGATTAATATTGATAATTAAAAAAAATACCTGACTGCAATGTTCTGGGTTACGCGTAGAGGGACGGGACGGGACTCTTGATCCTAATGTCTAAAATGACGGATCACATTTTTTTGGATCCACCCAAGGAACATGGATATCGAACGAAGAACCTAAAGAGTAGAACACATTGAACCTAGCCACGTTGACTTAATTTGACATGACTGCCGATAAAGTTCGTTTCCAAACCCAGCGATATGCATATCAAATGAAAGGCCTTAATGAGTAGAGCACTATGAATATAGGAAAATCGCCCTAAATTCAACATGGCCGCCGCTCAAATAAAACGGATAAAAGTTCGTTTCCAAACCCAGCAATATGGGTATCAAATGAAAGGCATTGATGAGTAGAGCACTATGAACCTAGCAAAATCGACCTACATTCAACATGGCCGCCGCTCAAAAAAAAAAGGATAAAATATCGTTTCCAAACCTAGCAATATGGGTATCAAATGAAAAGCCTAAAAGAGTAGAGCATTATGAACTTAGGAAAATTGCTATAAATTCAACATGGCCGCCGCTCAAAAAATGGATAATAGTTCGTTTCCAAACCTAGCAATATGGGTATCAAATGAAAGGCCTTGAAGAGTAGAGCATTAGGTACCTACGAAAATCTACCTAAATTCAACATGGCCGCCGCTCAAATAAAGGATAAATGTTCGTTTTCAAACCGAGCAATGTGGGTACCAAATGAAAAGCCTTGATGAGTAGAGCACTATGAACCTAGCAACACATAAATAAATTCAACATGGTCGCCGCTCAATAAAGGTGGATAAAAGTTAGTTTTCTAATCTAGCAATATAGGTATCAAATGAAAGGCCTTGAAGAGTAGAGAACTATGAACCTAGGAAAATAGCACAAAATTCAATATGGCCGCTGCTCAAAAAAAAACAGATAAAAGTTCGTTTCTAAGCCCAGCAATATGGGTATCATATGAAAGGCCTTGATCAGTGGAGCACTATGAACGTAGAAACATTGACGTAAATTCAACATGGCCGCCGCTAAAAAAATACGGATAACAGTTGCTTTTCAAACCCAGAAATAGGGGTATTAAATGAAAGTAGGCCCTGAAGGGTACCTAGAGCAGCCATGCTCTAAGTGTGTTCCGCGGAACAGTAGGGCTCCACACTACCCCTATAAGGGGTTCCGCAATAATTTAGAAAAATCAAAACACCCTCTCTGGTCGTACTTTCCTTATGCTTATTAATAAAGAATACACTTTTAAAAACTATTGTTTTATTTTAGGGTTCAGTCAAGTATTTCGCTTTCCAAAAGGGTTCCGTCACCAAAAAAGTTTGAGAACCGCTTCGGGGCCTATTGGATGTTCGATGTTAGATGTTACCTATGTTTAGTGTCCTTCGAGACCGTGATAATGCAACGATCGTGAACTAACTAACGATAACTCCAATTTTGTGTGTTGGATGTTAGTCATCACGGCGAGTTTGCTAACCGAACTATGCCAGCAACACTATATCGCACAGTACACGTTACAAAAACGGAAGTCTCAATACATTTTATGGCTTACCGAATAAATACGATTTTTCGCATTCGTTTTCTGAATGCGGGCATCCGAATGCATCAAATCTATACAAAATACTCATTGACTGCCGCACACGTTCGTTTTTATTACGAACGGAACACGTTCTGTACGTACGTTTAGGTAGAATGGTAGAAATCCCGAATGAGAAGAAACGAACGTCTGCGCTACGTTCACGAAACTCCGTGTCTGTATTCCGTGATCGGATATCGAATACGGAAAACGTATTTGTACAGTAACCCCCCCATTCATGCTATACATTAACTCTACGAAAACCGCCAGTATTACGAGCGACATAAGAACGGTTCAAAGGTCAAAGAGTATAGCTTGACAATGAGCTTACTGTACGACCAGTCAAAATTGGCCAAGTTGTCATATCCAAAAAATATATTTTGTTGGTGTTACCAACACCCATTATAAAATCTAAACTTTATTCGTATACAGTTCTAATTTATTAACAATTGTTTATTTTAATTCGAAACATGAATACGATAAAGATTATTCTTGCAACTGTGTAGTTCTTTCTACTATAGAAGAATTTATTAATATCAATAATGTATCTAAAACAATAACAATACTTAGTGTTTATAGTAATATGTAATGTATTTAATTTTGTGGACTGTTAGAAAAAGAGCATTACGAACCTACGAAAATTGTCTTAATTTCGAAATGGCCGATGCTCAAGAAAGGCAGAATAAAGTTGAATCATTATGGAATAAAATGGAGGAAAAAACTAAACACTGTGTTAAGTATTTTGATGGCGAAACGTAGTTCGCGGGCACAGCTAGTATAAAATAAAGTTGTAACGTAGCGCTACGCTAGCATTTACAACCCCTTGCGCATATTGCGATGAAGGGTTGAGTACCTGACCTAGCTCGGTTGGGTAGATTTACCGACTATGGGGACGTGCCAAAGGAAACACCGATACGAAGGTCATCTATCACACGGATATTTATTACTAAATAAACAATTACAATGTTACGGAATACGGTTTATCTTATATCTACGGGCAAAGCTAATAATAACCTACGCGCGTGGGCGTCGGTAAGCCGCGCCAGAACGGTGCGGTGTAGGTTCGGATGTCGGCGTGCCTCACACGACCCGGATGTGCCCAGGCGGGCGCGTTCAGCTCCACCAACAGGGTCGGTAACGCCGTCGCCACGTCCCGGATAGACCCAGGCCGCGGCGGGAGATCACCGCCACGTCCCGGAGGAACCCAGGCCGCGGCAATGCAACCTCGGTTAGGCGGTTCTACAGTACGGCCACGATCCGGAAATCCGCCCTCGACCGCGGAGTGGTGTTTCGGGAGGGGCGGGGGGAGGCACCCGTCCCAACCATCTCGCTCGAGAGCGCTGGCCGCGGTTCTGGCGGTCGGTGTGCCGGCCGCGTTATGGCTCTGCATTATCGGCGAATACAGACGATTACGCGCGAGCACGATTGTGTAGAGGGCATACTCGGCTGTACTCGGCCGTGCGCGCCGATGATCGTCTATGATCGCCTGCGACCCGTGAATTGTCGGTTTTCGGGCACGCATCGAAAGGAATCGCCTGGTGGTCGGTTATAACAGACGAACGTGGACGAACGTGTGGATGCTTGCACGACGATGCGTGGCTCGATGGATCGAAGTAGTGAGTTATTTTTTTATTCATATTTAAATCACGATAATACCGTGTCGTGAAGCATCCTTTAAATTTTGCCGGGTGATAAAAAAATAGGTCTGTATATCGAGGAGTGAGTGAGCCCCAGCTGACCGTGTGACCGGGTGCCCGCAGCGGAGCAGCGGTCCCGCGCGGAGGAGGGCGGCGCCGCGGCGGAGGAGGTGCGGCAGCGCGCCGCGGACGAGGCGGCCGCTCGCCGCATCGCGCACGTCGCCGCCGCGTACCAGCCGGACATCGACAACTACGACGCGCTGCAGCAGGGTAACGACACCTGCCGCACTCACCGCCCGACCCGACCCGACCCTCACATCCTCTGAACCTACAGATTAATGGAGCACCTGCTTTTTTTTCACCATAAAAAATCGTTGTTCAGTTTCCTTGCGAGTCAAGTTCAAAAGTAAACCTATTTATTGTGAAAAACTAAAATTCAAGATTTAAAATAAAAAATGTTAGTAATAATAGATTTAATTTACGTCTAATATAATATGATTACGGTCGTAGTGTAACACCACGTCTTCCCACTTCCCACTGATTCTAACCAAGCTTTTGATCAAGTGAATCCTTCCTTTAACAATAAAAGAGTCGAAGCAAATTCGGAGTACCTAATCCACCACAATTCTCACTCTAATCTTACTTGACAGATCACTGTAAACAATAATAGATAATGGAGTTCGTAAAAGTTATAAAAAAATTAAGCATATAGTGTTCTTCAGGGTTTCCATCTAGGTCCTACATTGCCTAATTCCATTAATATTATAAAAATGCACTAATAAAAGCTGTTGTTGGTAATCAAACGACAACCTTTAAATATATTATAATAATTGATTGGTGCAACAAAACCTATCTAAATAAATGATAGGGAGCGATCTAACTAACGATCGCAATTGTTGCAGAGGAAGCGATATCTAAAACGGCCCGCGTGCTCGAGGAGGCCGACATCTCGGAGGAGAAGCGCGACGTCATTCACCGCGAGATCGGCAAATTCCGCGAGAGCATGAAGGTAACCCCCACCCCGCCCCCCTCCGCGTCCCCCCTCCTCCCGACAACCCAACTGTTTAATGTCACAGATCGCCGGCCACACGGACACCGCCGAACTATATCGTCACGTTCTCGATCACCCACTGCGTTTCATACTCTAGTGTTTCATTTTGTAAAGATTTACATTCAGAATATCTCAAGTGCTAATAGTTTCTTGTAAATCACTCGCGATTTTACTTTGTCGCAATTATTTTAGGTTTATAGCGTTGTTTTCATTACTGTATTATAGCATAAATTTAGTCGTTAGATTAACGTTTTGTTATCGTTAACTTTTAAAAAAACAAAACCATTACGATTAGAACAGAAAAGGTTACAAGCAGTCTTAAGCTCAGGTCAGATTATGAAATTTTGATTATTGTACGCCAAGATCAGGAATACGAGGCCTGACTGGTGCCGTCGAATCGATCTGTTATGTACAATATTACATCTGGTAATCCTGTAATGCTGCACAAAGGATCTAGCTAGGTCGAGGGCGTCGAGGATGGATAGAGAAGGCGCGGCCCAGTTAGATAGGTTAGACCAGGCTAGGCTAGGCTAGGCTAGGATAGGTTAGGCTAGGCTAGGTAGCGCCAGTGCGGTGTCCGTGTGCCGGCGCTGATATTGTTGCGGTGGTACGTAGGTGCCGCGCGGGCCGGCGGCGCGGGCGGACGCTCACGGTGAGTCTGACTACGACACACACTCATCACTCGCCACTCATCACTCATCACTCGACACTCATCACTCGCCACTCGCCACTGACAACACGCCCATCCACCCGACCACCCCACACGCCACCGAAATCAAAAAGCCATCGACGTAGCCCACACCCGACCCCGTCACCACGGGACACGGACACATGTAACACTCGAATATCAACTTGAGACACGGACATTGTTACACTTGAATATATTTATTTCCGATGTTGCCCTTTATAGCGTGTTCCGCCGACGTACGGACGCCTGGAAGTCCACAGGGTTGACGCCGAGTGAAATTGTGATGTTCGGACGCCCTTTGCGTTGCTCGATGAGTTGCCTCGTCGTAAGTGAGTATATATCATATAGAGTATGAGCATTTGTGTACCTATCTCACCTCGATTCTGTACATTTATTCGTCGTCACACCGACACGCGCACACACACACACACACACACACATACACACACACTCACGCGCACGAGCATTACGAACATTAACACAGTACACCCCTCTACGGATCATTGATTCGGTTCTTGGATATCTCGTTAACTGAGTCGGCGCTTTTACACATTATTGGAAGCGCATTGCATTTCCATCATTTGTGTAAATAGTATCAATACATAAATTGTAAGCGAAATCTCCAATTGCCGTGCTCAATATACCATTCGGTGAACTCCCATACCTGTGTATCGTACTATCAGTTGTTTTGCACGTCTCGGCGCCGTCGCATTCGTCCAGTGCTCGATGCGAAGGCTTTCGTCCGATGAAGGGACAGTTCCGCGTCTAGCGAACATTTGGTACAATCTGGTGATTCTGACATTGTTTGCCGGCCTGCCGGCGCCCGAAACTGCTCTGAACGTCAGCGCGTCCAAATAAACTTTACATTTTGTGATAAATTAAACTTGAGCCTTGGATGAGAGGGCATAAAGATTGTCAACCAGTTGTTGCTGTGTCGGTCGTGCGACGCGAGCAGAGTCGGGCGTCCGTTTGGCCGCCGCCTCGGTGAGTGGCGGTGCAAGCACAGTCAATTCGCAACCCTTGACACCGCTTTTTCTGCTCTGTGAGTGAGCAAATCCTGAGTAGTGTAGGACACACGGAATGTATTTGTAGATATCAATATTACAACACATTAAAGCCCTTTTAGAACGTTCCGACCATCTCAGCAATTTCACTATGAGGTCGTTATGAATCCCATTTCAAATTGTCATTTGCGCTGGTTGTCACAAAGTCCATACTTCCGTGTGTCCCCCGTAAGAACGCTCGAGGTGGTTGGTTGCATCGCCCCGTCGCCGCGCGTCGCCGCCGCCGCTGCCGCCGCCGCCTCCAGAGTGAGTAGCAGATTCGACATTATGATCCCAGACATTGAGGTATACGACTTTGGCCGTCGAGAAACGCCACACCTATTCAACGGTCGCTGCGCTCGCAACTCTGTTAATGTCGGCAGTATACACGCGCTGAGATATTCTCTTTGAAGATTTCGAAAGATTATCGCACCATAGCTCTTGGGACAGCACATACGCTTGTCATTTATCGTGTCAGTCATGTCTCGTATCAACCTGTGATCTCACAATCGATTGTTAAACCGACATGCCAGCAATATGGCATAGCGATATATGAGGACACCTTAACTAAAAGATTGTTACAGGGCCCCGTAGCTAGTTTGTACTGCCGGCATAATAAGCTTATCTAATCCCCTCCTTTCAAATTCAAATTCAGTATTATTTTATATAAATTGTATTATTACATAATCGATTTTGCACGCCAAAAAAGCTACACCAAATTGTACTACTACCTATAAGAAGTGGACGATATAATGTCATTTAATATTTAAATAAATGTTTAAATATACAAGTTCTCTTTAAGTAAATCATGACAAGAGCATGTCGTCTAGATAAAAATACAAATACACCTAAAACATTTAATTTCATAGCTTATTAAAGTTAATTAAAAAAAAATTTGATGGGTAGCTTGTTAATCCGTTCGACAGAGTTTAAAAGCTAAGTTTCATCTTATCTCAATAATTTATTGTAAAAACATTTTTTTTTTCACTTTTTGGTATTTGTACGATATTTCATTACGCAAAAAAGTTATTTCTCTTTACTATCTTAATATTTTTTTTTGTTTTTCATAAACATTATTGTAAAATACTTTAAAAGTTTTTTAAGAAGAATGCGTAATGCTAGTAACGTAGTTATAGCTGTCAACAGTTGTTTTTCTTAAATTGATGTTCTAAAACCGTTACCACTGTATATTGTTTTCGAGGTAATGATGTCATGGAACGATGAGCAGTGTGTTTTGGAAACACTAAGTCATTTAAAGTTTATTGAAGCAACAACTATACAGTTTGCAAAGGACGATGCCCACTTTTGTAATTTAACCCTTTTCTAGAAATAGCTGGAAGCGCTCCAGTTGTGAGCGCAGCATAATATTTAAATTTACTACAATTTTATTATGAAATGTGTGTGTAATTCTTTAGTGTAGTGCTTTCCCGGCGCCCGCGGCGTAACGCACCGATGATTCTGACTACCTTCGACCCGTAGAATGGAAATAGGGAAACCGTCATCGAAATATGTCAATGTGATCGATCCAAAGAGGATATTTTCACGTCATTTTCTTTAGCTTATCTAGACCTCATTGTGCAGGTTCTGAGGATTATGTTTATTCTTTCTTTTATACTTAATTAAATTCTTCACGAAGATTTGTCACATTATATTGTGAATATTTATTTATACTGAAACTGCGAGAAAATGAACTGTAATTGTGATTTTATTGAGACAGAGTAAAGTTGATAGGGTTTTAATCTAGTAAATCGTTATTTTTAGTTTGAAGCTAATTCAGAATTTTCTCTTTTGAGTCCAATTTGGCCATTGTTTATTTATTTGCGTAAATGGAGAATATTCACTGGGTTAATAGGCACAGATTACGCATAGAGAATTCATAATACAATTCCTAACAAATAATCACTTGTAAGCATAAGATGTTTAGCGAGCATCCCACAAGTCTTTCCATAACAGATCAACGTTTATAGTGTAACTTCGCTCAAAAATTGTACAAGGCACAGATCTCGATTTAGTTTCTTAGTGCTCGCGCTGGAGGGACGGGGTTTTTGTGCAAAAAAATTCGAGGTAGGAGCCGTAGCTCGACGCCAGGGGACCACGTGGCTCGCCGCCCGCGCGGCCCCCTCGTAGCATGAGGGTTCGCAAACGCGACGATTCGAGGGGTCAGGTCGGCATCGGTGGAACGCTCGCGGCGCGATGTGGGTCGCCGCGGTAACGGGCCGCTTGCGTTGGGCAGGAGGAGGCCGACGTGGTGGTGCGCCGCAAGAAGGAGCCCGAGCGCGACAAGGAGCGCGACAAGGACCGCGACCGGGAGCGCGACAGGGACCGCGAGCGGGAGCGGGACCGCGACCGCGACAAGGATCGCGAGAAGGAGCGCGACAAGGAGCGCGACAGGGACCGCGGCAAGGAGCGGGACCAGGAGCGCGACAAGGAGAAGGACAAGGAGCGCGACAAGGAGAGGGACAGGGAGCGCGACCGCGATAAGGACCGACGCAGACGCAGCCCTTCCAGGTAAACATAGCTGTTAGTCCTCCAGGTTACTGCTGGACTTTATAAAAAAGTGGAAACTTTATTGGTATTTAATTCCCCCACAATCTTGTTTAAGGTTACTGTTTTATTTTGACGCTCTACCTACTCTTATACAAATGAAATAGCCACGTCCCTTACAACCACTTGTCCATTTCCCTTATATTTCGTCGGTCCTCATTCACTCATCTTTTTTACATGCCCAACCCATCGTAGATTTCGTAGCTGTTAGTTTGGAGTACATACATGATACAACTTTGAAATATGTTTTTTTTTGTGTGCACAGCACAAAGTATGGGCAAGTGGTCTTTATCTTTGCCAATGATTATGATTATAAATGCTTTGACCATCGTCTGTGTGTGCGTTAGTAGTCATGAGACTTCGACGCTTTGCTGTTCGCAGTAGAAATTCTGGCCGAAGTAACTACGCTCCCAGTATACTATTTCCAGTTCACACATTTTTTCCATTTTTTTCTCCAAAAGCTCCTATTTTCACTACTTTAATCTTTTTGCTAATGGGCTATCGGACACCTACCCGCCCTCGGTCGAAATTTTCCCATATTTTGATTTATTCATTTTCAAACAAAATAAGCGTTATTAAAAAAATGCAATTACAAATACAAAAAAGTATGCTCCGTATGTTGCGCCAGGGGCAAGGAGCGGCGCGACGAGCGGGACAAGGACCGGGACCGGGAGCGGGAGCGGGAGCGCGAGGAGCGGGACCGCGAGCGCGAGCGGGAGCGGGAACGGGAACGGGAGCGCGAGCGGGAGAGGGAGCGGGAGAGGTAATCGCGTATCTCCAACTTTATCGACATCACTATAGCTGTGTACCAGATAAGCATCACCACTTTGCTGGTGCTGACATCTGATGTTGGCCTTGTTTTGCATTTCTTAAAATATTTTTAGCCGCACTAATTGTTACAAATGAAACTGTAGGAACTGATTTTTCGTGCTGAATTTTAACGCCTCACCTACTTAGTGCAGTAATTTAATATTTCTAATAATATAAATCAGAATCGGCTAAAAAACTATAAACATTTTTCAATTTATTTTTTTAATCCGCTGAAAAATCTTTTTTAATTAAAAGCTGTCAAAGAGTGGTATCAGAGAACCCTTCTATTATTGCGTGCATGCGTTTTTGATGTTAACCCACCACGAAAAGTTAACACCAAAGGCTAATGAGACGCGTTGATGCTAAAAATGTTGTAAATCCGTGCTTATCTGGAACGCGCCCTATATCTGCGAACAACTGTGTTATGAATTCCAAAAACCGTTTTGCCGCAGAGAGATCCGCGAACGTGAGAGAGAACGCGAGCAACGTGAGCGGGAGAGGGAACGCGACCGGGAAAGGTACGTGATACTCACCATTTGCTTTCGACACAAAGGGACAATGGCAAAATTTTGTTTCAATAGTCGCCGTGAACATTATTAATAAATATTGGACGTGTACTTTTCCTGTTTCATCCTAATCAATAACTTTATCATCACAGGCATCACAGCTCATATACGTACCCACCGAGGGTCTCGAGCCTACCCTAAGTTAGGGTGTTTAGGCCTTAGTCAACCATGCTGGCCCAGTGCGGATTGGTCGACACACACCTTGAACTCCTTCGCAGATGTATGCAAGTTGCCTCACATGTTTTCCGTTACCGTAGGAGCGTTGGACAAATGTACATATGAAATCCGAAAAACAAAAGACACGTTGGTACAGTAGTCTCATTATCAAGCTACCTCAAGCTATTTTATTTATTTGTACTATTCTATAGTACTATGCTATACTGTGTGACCTCACAGACGTATAAAGGGAAGCAGACTAAACGTATCGCTCAAAAAGCGTGGCAACTTTACCACATGTAAACATTACTCACATACAATATTAATTTCATTGTATTGTAATTTTTGGAGTTTTATTATATGATGCGTTAGAACTTAGAACACTTCGGGGCACAGCACTTTACCATTTGTTCTTGTCCGATTAGCAGTTATTTTTAATTATAATCACAAAACAAAACATTATAACACAATGTCACGACGCCATTTGTCTCTTATTTTAACAAAGCGAAACATGGCTCCACGTGGCGTCTGCCACGGCTTCGGAAATGTTTATGTGTGCGTTAGTCATGTCATTTTGGAGTGAAAGTAAAAACGATATACATTACTTACGACAAATGTGTGAGAAAAATTATGTTAATCTGCTTCCCTTTATACGTCTGCGTGTGACCTTTGGACCGTTCTTATTTCGCTCGTAAATAGTGGCGGTTTTCGTAGACTAAATGTGAAGGTTGAATGGTAGCTTACTGTACATGACAGGATCGAGCCGCGGACCTTCCGATTAACTTGCGACGACACATCGATTTTTGTTTATCGACAAAGGTTTTTGTCTTTATAAGTGAATATTAATTTGACTACTTACATTAAGAAGATTAATATAACATTGATCCAACGTAGGTTCTATGACTACTTAGCCAATGCAACGCGTGGCCGGGTCAGTGCGTTGATTATAAATTAGACTTGTAGCTATAGTTCTGATAAAAACATTGTTTTTTTTACAACTAAGTTGGCAAACTGGCATACTGCCCACCTGATGGTAAGTAGTAGCAGTCACTTATAGTACATGTGGTTCTTGTGAGATTCGCAGCAAATCTGCAACCCCCACAAGGACCACAGTGTACGTTGCCAACTTGTGACATAAGATTTAACGTTACGGTACCCAGTAATTTCACTACCATATCCAACCCTTTTAACCTGAACACAACAATGCAGGCATTGCTGCTTTACGGCAGAAATAGGTAAGAACAAGCAGGCGACCCTGGCACAGAGTCTCCCCCCGGTAATTGCCTACGACGTCTATATTCCTAAGATCTTACAACCCAGACGTCTGGGCAAGCTATTTCCACCGTAGATCTCATCCTTGCCACAAGGCTGGATTGAGGTCAATAGTAAGCCTGTCCTAAGTTAATAATAATTTGCCTATCACAATCATCGTAGTAACAACATTTCCACTACAGCCGAATGTGGTTAAAATTAATGATTCGATACGATACGAGGGCAGTTGAGAGCCCGCCGCTCGTAAACCGCTATCGGCCGCCTCCGTCCTACAAGTTTTACATTATCGCCGCGATTTTACACCTCGCTGTGCGGTTTTTATTTGCGCAGACCGAAACTATGTTCTTGGGCAGTTCGAGTTCAGTAATTCGAGTGGAAATTGTCGATTGAGTGAATAAAAATAGTTTTAACTTACTTTATTCAGAGCGTGGGATGGCACGTTAAACAGTGTTCTGTGCGTCTCATCTGTGATTCTGAATATTCCGCCACGGTCGCTCTTAATTCGGCAGTCATTGCACTGTTTATTGTCTTTTTAGTGGAAAAATGTCATCTTCTGTCTTAGGTTAAAATTCAGATATGCCTCAAACGACGAGATAGATTACCGACAATATCCCCTTGCTAAAAACTGATAGTTGCTATGGTAATATGAGGGATATTTTGGTTTATCTAAATTGATTGACCGCTTTATATGCCAACTATTCACTGGCTCGTATTAAAAGCGATCATGTATGAATAAAGTTACACGAAATGGGGACTGTGTCCTGGGAATATGCGAGCGGGGGCCCGGGTAGTGTGCCTGTGTTTGAGTTCTCTGTCGAGATGTTTGAGTCTCTGTTGAGATCGTTAAGTCTTTTCTGAGATGTAAGGTCTCCGGCGAGATCGTTTAGTCCCTATTGACATCGTTGAGCCCGATGAGATCGGTCGTCGTGACCAAGAATCAGCGCGGTGGAGTTCTCCCGAATAATAGAGGACAGCGAGAGAGCAAATGAGCATGCTGGTGTTCGTGAACATATCGCTGCACCCGTACATCCGCACGCGCCATGAGATCCGGCTCGCGCGATGCGGGTACCTGCCTTTGTTACATATCACCCCAAATATTGAAGTCGCGAAAAAAATCAGCTGCTCCGTACAAGTGTTCATCGTCCTCTTACAAATGTATTGAATTGTAATCTTAATGTATTGAATAGCTGATTTATTTTCGCCCCTTCAAAATTGGTGCCATAGTTAATGTTGTTGAGTTCGATTGTCTAAACAGGCACACAAAATGTGGACGGTGACTAAAATATTACCTCGTTTATAATTTTAACACAAGCTAAAGCATATTAAATAATAATGAATAATAATAGATGAAACAAAAATTTAATTTGTTTGTTGTATTAAAATATCTCCAAAGTATTCCGAGGCATGTGTCCATAAACAGTTGTATGTACTTTGTCTTCGACAATGCTCTAGTGTTGGTCGGGTCTTAGGCCACGCCACAGTACGTCGGCCCTCCTTAAAGTCACTAACTACATCAGAGCGGAAACAGACCACAACCTCACCGTTTTAGTTTTGATAGATTTTTCTAATGCTTTTTATATTGTTAATCATGAAGTTCTTCTGGCTTTTTATATCTAGTCCTGCGGTCTCCGACGAAGCGGCGGAGGGGCTCTCATCTTATCTTCTGGAATTTCAATAATCGGTCCTATTCGATGATTCATTATCATCTTGGTGTGACTTAGATTTTGGAGTTCCCCAGGGTGGCGTCGTAACTCCTCTTCGATTTGGATTGTTAATAACGAACTCTTTCTAATCGCGGCAGGGAGCGGGAGCGCGAGCGCGAGCGTGAGCGAGAGCGCGAGCGGGAGCGGGACCGGGACCGCGAGCGGGAGCGGGAGAGGGAGAGGGAGAGGGAGAGATCCGCGTCGGTGGGCCGCTCGCGGCGGGACGACTCGCGCCGCGAGAAGGAGCTGGAGGAGGAGGCGCGCGACAAGAAGCGCCTCGAGAAGAAGGCGCGCGAGAAGGAGGCCGCCTACCAGGAGAGGTCGACCGCTTATTACCACTTTTTTTTTATTCAAGTTGATGTATCACGCGTCGCGTCCGCGGGCTCACTGTTGAACCGATGCCAATCGATCGACGCTGGGATCGTGATTTTTCGTACGCTTGCGTAGCAAAGCTAGCGTCGAATTGAAATAACACGAGTATCGAGTATGGATCGCTCAAAATGCGCGCAATACGGGTCCAATTTGGCACCTATGTGGTAACGGAAGCGCACGAAAAATAACAGTCACAAATGTCACAATGTCGATCGCTTGGAATTGATTCAAGACTAAGCCTACAGAACGGCACTGAGACTCAGGAGCTTCGCTGAACGGAGAAAGTGAACCGCATTTTTTTTGGCGAGGCTTATACTTGGCTTTTGACGCCTTGTTAAAATTGTTATTTGATCGTGTTATTTTGCATTTGTGCAAGAAAAAAAAGTATTATCTATCTCTCTTCTCTCCTTGGAGATTGTGCTAATGTCAAGTGTATAATCTTCGAATCAATTGGTGTATTATAAAATAAACATTTGACAGGTTACGAAACTGGGAGACTCGGGAAAAGCGGAAGGCGAAGGAGTACGAGAAGGAGAAAGAGAAGGAGTATGCCCGCGAGGAGGAGCGGCTGAAGGAGGCCAAGCGGCTCAAGGAGTTCCTGGAGGATTATGATGACGAGCGGGACGACCACAAGTATTACAAGTGAGTATAGTCTTTTATAATACTTGACTGAATCGATAGATGTTATTATTTATTTTTCCTCCAACTATGCTTTAATTTCATCATAATCACACTGAAAACTGAGCACAAAGCGAGTCTTTAGTGCTCTAGAGCAATAAAAATGTATAAAATTTCATTATTGCACAGTTTTGTTTTTTTTAATCGCACAAAGAAGTTACCAATCTCAATGGAATAGTTATCTATTCAGCCAGCGGATATCGATACTTTCTTAGTTTATATACGTATTATTCGTTTCTATCCAACTTGTTCCAAATTTAAAAAATATAAATTAGCGGGAACTTTAATAATTTTACGTGACAATATTTTTGGAATCGTTAAAGTGTGATATTGTCTTATTTTGAGTGCTTCGTATTGAGAATTAAAATGGAATCATCTAGCGACTCATTAACTCCGGAAAACATTTTCAATGAAGCCGACATTGTTATAGAAAACCTTTCACCATTAAAATCACGAGTACAATTCGTAAAATCTTAAACTTCTATTTTCATTTTTGACGTGAGTTTTTTTTATCTACTATCCCTATAGGTAATAGTTTAAAGAAAAGCAGATTATGCACCTCACCTTAAGTAATTTATTATACTAATATTTATTAAGTACTTTGTTTACTTTGTGCTCGCTGCAATAATCTACTATTTTATTCTTATAATTCTATACTGTGTTTACATAATCAGTAAAATCGTTAATATACAGGGTGTAACTGAACACGCCAATACCATTTAAGGGTAGCCATCAGAAGTAGAGATTATGTAGGAAAAATATTAGGGCTAACAAACCTACTTCTTTTCCCATACAAACTAAATAAATTATTTTTTGGTGTTAAGTACCGACAACCCTACGTAAGCGTACGAGGAGTACTACGCTCACGTCATACACACTAAATAAATATTGTTTGGTATTAAGTGCCCCGTCGGTGGCACTGTGGACTCGGCACTTGCCTTCCAATCGGGAGGTCGGGGTTCGAGACCCGCCATGTACCAATGTGTTTTTCGTTTCGAATTTCATATGTACATTTGTCTGACGCTCTTACGGTGAAGGAAAACATCGTGAGGCAACCTGCATACATCTGCGAAGAAATTCAATGATGTATGTGAAGTCGACCAATCCGCACTGGGCCAGCGTGGTAGACTAAGGCCTAATCACCCTAACATAGGGTAGGCTCGAACCCCTCGGTGGGGACGTATGTGAGCTGTGATGATGATTAAGTGCCGACAGCACTACGTAAACGTAGGAGGAATACTACGCTCACGTCTGTCACGTGTCATTTTGTGTTTAAATTTCTTTTGTGCTAAGAGCTGATTATGGTTGTCACTTGAAAGTTTTTGCTTTCAGTTTAAAATCAAATAACTCAAAGTATTGGGGTTCCAGGTCTCAGACAAGCACCGAAGTTCCATTTAGTATTATCTAACTTATATGCCCCTTAAATGTTATTGGGGTGTTCAGTTACACCCGGTATATGGCTACTTTTCTATCACGCCGGATAATTAAAGGGATGCTTTAGAAAATGATAGTAAATAATAAAAAATACTCCGGTATTTTTTGGATATTTTAGAAAATTAATTTAGAATTAATTAGTCTACTACTGTGTCCTGATCCGGGTTGATAAAAAACCTTCCAAGTGTGAGTCGGACTCGTCCATGAAGGGTTCCGTAACAGCAAGTAACATAATATAAAAGTTCTTGTAGTTCGTTGTAACTTTGATCGATGTTTTAATAATAGTGTATTTTTTAAAATTAAGTTATTGATAAGTAAACATTATGATTAGGTACCTAAATGATGGGATTTTAATTATTAGAAAATAATGGTTCACTTTTTATGCATAAGGTTTAAGTTTATGAAATTCAATGTTTTTTTATTTTTATATTTGAATTGATTGAATGAAAGATAAATTGCGGTTTACGATTTATGACGTATTAAAAAAAACTACTTACTAGATCTCGTTCAAACCAATTTTCGGTGGAAGTTTGCATGGTAATGTAAATCAATTATAAATTTTTTAGTTTTATTTTTCTCTTATTTTAGAAGTTACAGGGGGGAGGGGGGAACTCATTTGACCGAATATTTTTTTTTATTTAGAAAAAAATGATATTAGACACCTCAGTATCATTTTTGAAGACCTATCCATAGATTCCCCACACGTGTATGGGTTTGATGAAAACATTTTTTTGAGTTTCAGTTCTAAGTATGGGGAACCCCCAAAATTTATTGTTTTTTTATATTTTTGTGTGAAAATACATGTACTTACCAAGTTTCCACAGTATAGTTCTTATAGTTTCGGAAAAAAGTGGCTGTGACATATGGACGGACAGACAGACATGACGAATCCATAAGGGTTCCGTTTTTTGCCATTTAGTTACGGAAACCTAAAAAGGAACCGTGTATATCAAAAAAGAAATGGACCAAAAATCGAACCCTGTGGAATTCACATTTTATCCGAGGACCCCTGAGATGTCTCCATTGACGTTTACATTCTGAATCCTCTCAGTCAGATAGCAGACGAGTAGATCCAGAATATTCGCAAAATTCATAATAGTACTCGTATAATTTCCTGATCAAGGTTTCACGATGAATGCAATCAA
The DNA here is from genome assembly GCA_963935595.1 of Schoenobius gigantellus. Taxonomy (NCBI): domain Eukaryota; kingdom Metazoa; phylum Arthropoda; class Insecta; order Lepidoptera; family Crambidae; genus Schoenobius; species Schoenobius gigantellus. The sequence goes on from OZ012543.1 coordinate 176,679, forward strand.
ACGCCTAGGCTAGGACAAGTCACAAAAAACGTCCATCGTATCATGTGAGTCCTCTCAGACCTCATATACCGGGTGTAACTGAACACCCCAATAATATTTAAGGGGCATATAAGTTAGATACTAAATGGACCTTCGGTGCTTGTCTGAGATCTGGAATCCCTATACTTTCAGAGTTATTTGATTTTAAACTAAAAGCAAAAACTTTTAAGTGACAACCATAATCAGCTCTTAACAGAAAAGAAATTTAAACACAAAATGACACGTGACAGACGTGAGCGTAGTATTCCTCCTACGCTTACGTAAGGCTGTCGACACTTAATACCAAAAAAATATTTATTTAGTTTGTATGACGTGAGCGTAGTATTCCTCGTACGCTTACGTAGGGTTGTCCGCACTTAATACTAAAAAATAATTTATTTAGTTTGTATGGGGAAAAAAGTAGGTTTGTTCGCCCTCATATTTTTTCTACAGCATCTCTACTTCTGATGGATACATACCCTTAAATGTTATTGGGGTATTCAGTTACATCCTGTATATTAATACCAGCATCGGTTGTTGAGCGACCCCTTCTAAAATCAATAGTAGACTGTACAACAAGGGCATAAAATGAGTCATTGTAGCCCGAGACGATTAGTAAGTTGAGGGGTACAATGGTGTCGATTCAGACATACAACTTAATTAAACTAAACTAATTTGACAGGTCTAAAAATAAAGTTGTCACTTTAATCCTTTAGAGAAAAATAATGATGGCGATAGTTTTAATCCTGTCAAATTAGGTTAGTTAAATTAAGTTGTGTGTCTGAATCGACACCAATGACTTGTTTATGCCAGTGTTTTATTTTATTTTTATTTTATTTATAGGAAGGTTTACAGCCACAATTAACAATATATATATTTACTTATTCTACTATACGCCAAAAAACAAACCTCCACATATAGACAAAAAAACTACAAAAATTTAGATCTTGACCATACAACATAAATCACAAACTACACGTCAACAACACAATTTTTTAAAATTCGAACACGTCAACAACACAATTTTTAAAATTCGAACACGTCAACAACACAATTTTTTAAAAGAACACCTAACATGCTTTACTACATATCAGCATCACCACTACTCGTTTGGTCGATTTGCAACCAATTGCCTCGCCAATGCTCGCTTCAGTGAAACAGTACTGCTACAGAACAGATCAATCTCCGTGCCATCACTTATTGAATTGAACAAACGACACGATCGTAATAAGTAACTATTTTGTCGATAGTTGGTACGTGATGGGGCTATATATAACCTTAACTTCTTCCGGGAGGTGGAACCGCGAGGCACATTGATCTTGACTTCATTTAGAAGTTTATACTCTGCTTTTCATTTCAATTGCGAGAAAATTAAACAGTTACTTCAAAATATAAACGAAAATTTTATAAACATTAAACAACAATTCCATTGTGAGGATATCATATTGCAAATGCGCCATGAGTTCGGAGAATTACAATATTATGAAAACATTTTAAAGCACCATAGGACTGATAACGCAAGGCGCCGGCGTCGAGGCCTTGTAGACGGCATTGGCTACATTGCAAATAGTTTATTCGGCGTTTTAGATGGGCATTTCGCAGAAAAGTATGAGAGAGACATACAGATGATCAATGAAAATGAAAAACATATGGCTGCCTTGTGGAAAAATCAAACATCAGTAGTTGAAGCAGAGTTCAATCTTATTAAACGCACAGAAGGAATTATGGCAAAACATCACAAAATTGTTAACAAACGTATTATGGAAGCAGAGAAGTCTATAAATGAAATCAATATGGCTGTAAAAAACATTTCCATAGATAGCGAATTTATTAGTGTCGCCATTTTAACAAATAATCTTCTAACAAACTTGAAATCAATCCAGCAGACACTTTTAGACACTATAACAAATATATACAGCGGAAAGTTTAATTTTCATTTGCTAACACCGGCCCAACTACGTCAGGAACTGAATATAATTGCAGGACAACTTCCGAAGGATTTGTCTTTACCAGTAGATAATGATGATTTTTCTGAAATATATAATATACTACAAGTGAAATCAAGAATCACAAGCAGATATATAATTTTTGAGATCAAAATTCCCCTCATAAGCAGAGATAATTTTGAATTATTTAATCTGATCCCCATTCCTAAGATATCAAATAACAATTCTATTGTGGTTGTGCCAATCGCTGAGTACGCAGCAATCAGCCTGAGGAAAGATTCCCTCGTAGCTCTATCCAGATCTGACTTGAACTTCTGTATAAAAAGAAGTTCCGGAACTATTCTATGTTACCTCAAGAGACCCGTCTATAATATTGTAGATGATCAAAGCCTCTGTGAGAGATTACCCAACTCAAGAATATGCAAAACTATTAGCAGTTTATGTCATAATAAATGGACTGAATTACACGAAATAAACACGTATTTTTATTTCTGCTGTAGTCGGTGTATGCTGAAAATTCTATGCGACGATCAAGTTACATCAGTTCAACTGACCGACTCGGGTCTATTCAATATCGGCCAAGGTTGTGTAATTAAGTCAGCTGATTTCTACATTTATTCACACAAGCAGCAATACAGCAAGATGAGCGTCACATCTGATCTACAAGTACCCCAAATTTCGCCAATGAACAATATAATCAACGTAACTCTGTCTGTAGAACCCATACCGAATAATGACACAGATGAAACACACCAATATCAATTGCACGAAATCAAGAAGCAGTTAGAGATTATGAAAAACAGTAACCCATTAATAGAAGGTGTGTCCTATCATGACATTCACCATTATACGGTGATCTACGTTATACTGGCGTTTGTGGTGGCGGGCGCCGCAGGCATCGCGTGGAAGCGCTGCCGGCGCGGCGCGGGCGCAGCGGCGGCGGCGGAGCCAGCCGCAGCGGAGCTGGGTGCTTCGCTGACGGCGGCGGCTCGTTCTCTTTCAAATCAGTGCAGTGGTAGTGAGTTACGTGAGTTTCCAAAACAAAGTGCGCGTGTGCAACGGCAAAATAGAAGCACCTCGCCTGTGCTTCGATCCGTGTATGCAATTCCAAATTAGGGTTTAGTTAGAATAACTATTTTAATATTAAGCAAATATTGTCAATCACCTTGTAATATCATACGGGAATAGTAACCGATCATTCATTGCATGTTAGATTTTAATCAAATATTGTTTTATCATCTTGTTAGTTATAAGATTCATGTCAATCGCCTTCATTAAGACACCTATAACATCCTCATTTTCTCGTCCGGGAATATGTACGGTCTAGCGACGTACATTTTACTGTTGTCAGCATTTTTGTTTATAACGCAATAAAGTTAGTTCGCATTCAGCCAACAAGGGCAACGCGCGTTCTCACATTATCATATCATTACAATTACAGTATCAAGTTTTTATTACAGTTTTTTATACAATATCAGTTTTATCATTTTGTTTCGGTACCAACCCGAACACATTATTTTATGTCCTTGTTGTACAATCTACTATTGTGTAAAAGAAAATTTTACTTTATGTGTATACTCGTGTTTTATTAAGATTCTCACTAAAATAAACATAAAAATTACGAGCAAAGAAATTTGACGGCTCCTCACGGTGGAGAATGTGTAATTTGTACGCTGTGGGAATTCGGCGCCCGCCCTCGCAGTGATACTGTTGGGCTGCTGTTTCCGGTGCGCGTGCGCGAACGCAGTGGTCTAACGTGGTGACTAGGGCTTTCATTTCGAGATTCTGGAATCTTGGACTATTTTTACCGAGATTTCAGTTCCGGAACTGGCGATTAATCTATAATTCCGGTCTTATCTTTTTAATCATAAAAATCAAATATGTAATTGATGTTTATTATTTTAAATAATAACAATAGTAATTCTCATGTCTTTTTTGTTATTTTTCTATAGAAAAATACGAAATATTTTTTTTTACAAAATTCCGATATTAGGCAAAAGCTTGCAGTTCCGGAACTAGTTTCGGAATTCGAGGTGAGGTGTCTAGTTTCGGAACTTCCTAGACTGCCCGGACCTGGAGCTAGTGGTGACGTGCGGTGACGTGGTGGTGGTCGTTCGCAGGGGCAAGGAGCTGCAGCGGCGGCTGGGAGCGCGCGTGCGCGAGGCCGAGGCCGACCGGCGCGAGCGGCAGCGCGAGGAGGACGAGCTGCGGGCGCTCCGGGAGCACGTGGGGCGGTCCCCCCCGGCCTCCCCCCCGGCCTCACACAGCCACGGCCGCGACCAGGTCAGTGTGGCGGCACCGGGACCGGGACCGGGACCGGGACCGGCACCGGGACCGGGACCGGCGCGAGCGGCAGCGCGAGGAGGACGAGCTGCGGGCGCTCCGGGAGCACGTGGGGCGGTCCCCCCCGGCCTCCCCCCCGGCCTCACACAGCCACGGCCGCGACCAGGTCAGTGTGGCGGCACCGGGACCGGGACCGGGACCGGGACCGGCACCGGGACCGGGACCGGCGCGAGCGGCAGCGCGAGGAGGACGAGCTGCGGGCGCTCCGGGAGCACGTGGGGCGGTCCCCCCCGGCCTCCCCCCCGGCCTCACACAGCCACGGCCGCGACCAGGTCAGTGTGGCGGCACCGGGACCGGGACCGGGACCGGGACCGGCGCGAGCGGCAGCGCGAGGAGGACGAGCTGCGGGCGCTCCGGGAGCACGTGGGGCGGTCCCCCCCGGCCTCCCCCCCGGCCTCACACAGCCACGGCCGCGACCAGGTCAGTGTGGCGGCACCGGGACCGGGACCGGGACCGGGACCGGCGCGAGCGGCAGCGCGAGGAGGACGAGCTGCGGGCGCTCCGGGAGCACGTGGGGCGGTCCCCCCCGGCCTCCCCCCCGGCCTCACACAGCCACGGCCGCGACCAGGTCAGTGTGGCGGCACCGGGACCGGGACCGGGACCGGGACCGGCGCGAGCGGCAGCGCGAGGAGGACGAGCTGCGGGCGCTCCGGGAGCACGTGGGGCGGTCCCCCCCGGCCTCCCCCCCGGCCTCACACAGCCACGGCCGCGACCAGGTCAGTGTGGCGGCACCGGGACCGGCACCGGGACCGGGACCGGCGCGAGCGGCAGCGCGAGGAGGACGAGCTGCGGGCGCTCCGGGAGCACGTGGGGCGGTCCCCCCCGGCCTCCCCCCCGGCCTCACACAGCCACGGCCGCGACCAGGTCAGTGTGGCGGCACCGGGACCGGCACCGGGACCGGGACCGGCGCGAGCGGCAGCGCGAGGAGGACGAGCTGCGGGCGCTCCGGGAGCACGTGGGGCGGTCCCCCCCGGCCTCCCCCCCGGCCTCACACAGCCACGGCCGCGACCAGGTCAGTGTGGCGGCACCGGGACCGGCACCGGGACCGGGACCGGCGCGAGCGGCAGCGCGAGGAGGACGTTAAATCAAATGTCCTAAAATTTCAAGGTTACAGAACTTGGTATTTTTTTCAACTTTTATTTACATTTTTATAAATATAAAGGTTGTCGACGTGCAAGACTGCGGTCTGCTAGGCCACGGTTATCGTATTGAACGTGCTATAACTTATCACTGAACAAATTTCAAGTCCTATAGGATACCCTTTATCTCGAGGGTTCAGTAGGTCTCGGAGTACATATTCAAATAGCGGTTCTGTAGGTACATTGTCGCGTGTCGCAGATCTCGGAGACGCCGCTGCTGGACCGGGAGCGGGAGCGGGAGCGGGAGCGGGACCGGGAGCGGGACCGGGAGCGGCTGAGGCAGATGGCCGCGGCCGCCCGACAGGCCGCCGACGTAGAGCCTATCGAGTCCGACGACAGGTCAGTCATGGGGCACACCGATAATACTCGTATGTACATATTATGCTGAATATATACCGAGGTTGGACCGGGTTAGGATACACACACTTCAGTTGTCGGTTGGAATTATAATTTATTACAAAAACTGCTGTTCGATACAAGTATTTAGTATCCACGGAACTTAAACGTATCGAATAGCTGTTTTTTTTATTTGCGCTTGTGGCACGCGATCTGTGTTGTCATAAAGAAATGAAATCAGTATCCATTTAGCAATCGCTGTCGGAAGTTTTATTTATCATTCCCATGATATCAATATCAATCGTTAATGTCGCGGGCTACAGTACTATCGGCGTTATTCCACATTTCATTTTCGAGTGAAAGAAGCGAGCGAAAGAGGCGAGCGGGAGAAGCTCAGTGAGAGAGGCGAGGTAGGAGAATCGCACCGTCCGATGTCTCGTCGACGAGGTGTTTTCGATGACGTGACTTGATTCCACATTAATTTCATTTCGGAGTGAAAGAAGCGAGTGGAAGAAGCCGAGTGCAAGGGGCGAGCGTAGGCGACTCCGATCGTGCGACGTCTCGTTGACTCGGTGTTTCGTACGTCGCAGCAGCGGCGCGTGCGTGGAGACCGGCGCGTCCCCCGCGCCGCCGGACGACGGCCCCGCGCCGCCCGCCGCCGCCGCCGCGGGGGAGGGGACCGGCGCGGGGGGGACCGGCGCGGGGGGGACCGCGGAGGGGACCGGGGCGGGCGCGGCCGCCACCCCGCCGCGGTCGTCCCCCGGCAGCACGCCGCCGCGCCGCCACCGCCACCACCACCACCGCCACCATCACCACCACCACGCGCAGGTACCGTACTTCCCGACCGCACGGATACCATCTGGCGTAATACGCTCTGCGTTACTGTAACACTAAAGCCACGGCCGCACCGCAGGCGGCACGCTTAGCGGCAAGAGGTTAGTTTTGGTCGCTTCGATGACTCATCCCAGTGAACCGACACACTGCACGCTGTGCGCGCGGCCCCCGCTCGCTCGGTGGGACGCTCGACGCCTCGATAGCGGCCAAGCGGTCAGCGAGGCGAACGGACGCGTCGGTTATTTGCTTAGATTACTAGGATGCGTCGTGGAGGAATTGTTTGATAATAGCCCTCTGTTTATAAAAACGAGCCATTGTGAACTCCTTCCCATGCGGTACGTAAACAATTTATGTGTGTTAAAAAATTGTAGCAAGAAGTAACCGATATTTTACAATTGTTATAAAGTGATGTTATTATTGTTTTATTTTTTGTATAAAATTTGAAATTCTCATTTAGTAGACGTCGACATAGTTAATATCAAGTATCAACATGTTCGATTACTTCGAAATTAAGAAGCAATTTCATATTCATATTCATTTATTTCATAATACATGGGTATATACATTAAGATAATTTTCTAGAAAAATTTGAAAGAGACATTTTACTATAACAAAATATTTCCATAAATACACTTTAAATTACCAGGCGCGCGCTCCCAGTGTGGCCGCTATATATCGAAGCTAAGCCTGCCTTCTAGCCAACCTCTAAACCTGCCACCGCCGGTGTGGCCTTTGCCTAAAATTGATTCGATGTTAGAACGCGAGAAGTCCCCGGGCGAGTCCCGACGGCGCCACGACGCCGCCCCGGCCGCCGTCGCCGCCCTCGCCCGCCTCGCCCGCCTCGCCCGCGTCGCCCGTCTCGCCCGCCTCGCCCGCCTCGCCGCCCAGGCGCCTCGTGAGTTTCACACACACACACACTTATACACACACACCTATACACGCACACACGCGCCGCTGCATTCGTACATGTACACGCACTCACACACGTACACGCAAACGCTGTCTACGCCTTTTTTTTGGAGGGGATTTCTTGTTACGGATTCAACAGGGGGCCGCGGTCGACGAGGCCGTCCCAAGGATATGCCATTGGACTCGGGTATAAACCCCATATCTGGCTAAAACCCCTCCAGATACTTCTACCTCCATAGGGACACAATTGGGATCGGCGTTAGCTTTTCCCCGATTGCGCCCCCTACGCCGTCTACGCCTAGGACAACGTCAATTTTCTTCGCTGCCAACCAACATTCTTCGCGTGCAATTTAAATATGACTTGTTTTAGCAGCCATCTTACTAATCATCTTCTCACTGTTCGAATTCTGAACATGTAACTTACACCTGTTAACTTGTAAAGCGAAATAAATCTTATTCGAGGTGATAATAACACTGTTCATTAAGCTGTAAAATCTCACTTCTTCCAAACATTCTTTAACCGAACACACACACACACACACACACACGCATCAGCGTACGTACACGTACTCGCAAACGTATACATGCACACACCTACAGTACGACCATCGGCAAAATTCGGCTGCGCAGAGTAAAGCAACCTAAAGCCGATTGCATACGAGTACCGACACCGTTCAAATATAGACTTTATTGCGCACTCAGAATTTCATTCTATCTCGCTCAGAATAAATAAAAAGAGATTTCCGTGCAAATACATCGGTGTAACTTAAACGTGGTACTACTAATACTACTATACCTGCAAACGATACGCATACACATACTCACAAACGCACGCACACAAAAAACCTACATCGCTGCGACTCCACATCGAGCGCCCTCAACTTCACTCGTCAATTGGTAAATTAATCAACATTTTATATAAAAATAATTTACTCAAAAATGCATCTAATGTGGTCATTATTTTGACAACCTTGTTTGAGCAAAGTCGACCTTGCCGTTCTGTTTCAAGGAGCGGCCGGCAAAGTTTTTATTTAGATTAGGTACTTGCATTTTTGAGTAAAGCACTATGCAAGCCTCGATCCACAATGACCGCTTCGCCGGTCACGCTATGATTGCCTCGAGCTAGCCTAGCTTACGCTCTAGGCCTTCCAGCTCGGCCATCATTGCAGCCCTCGCTGTCGTCACTGTAAAGGTCGTCAGCTCGTCCATCGCGCGCTGCACGCCGACTGTGCTGTGTCGGCCTGGAGCTGCGCTGTCGGCCATCATCAGCGCGACCAGCAATGTAGTCATTATACACCGCGGCAGTAATGTACTATTAATATATGAAATATCATGATAGAATAGAATACAATTTGTTTGACGGTATCGTCCCGTTCCTTAGAGCACGGCCTCCTTGTCAGCGCCGTCGGCGGACAGCTCGCCCGTCACCATCAACTTCCGCAGCGGGCCGCCCGCCGAGACCAACGCCATCACCAGTGAGTATAGGCTAGATTACTGAACATTTTTTTTTGCTTTAATAGAAGCACATTCATATAATAAACAGAAAGAAAAATCGGTTTTCGAATAACTATAAAAACAACCAAGATACAAGGTATTAAAGATTTTTCTCCATCTCTTTCTAGCGAAACGGCAATTTGCAAGGAGTTTATATGGCCGTACTCAACAAAGACGTCGCGGTTGATGTCGGATCTCTCTGTCATATCGCCTTCAAATTAACAACTTAAAATGCTTGTATCCAATGTATTTTAAGCCGCTTTTAATTCTAATTTCACAGGAATGCTTCTTTTTCCACGGTATTTTAATATTTAATGACGAGACGTAAAAATTTGATTTCAGTCATCATCCCAATTGCACCGGTGTCCGTCAGTAGGGAATGTCCACCAATTTTTCAAATCAGTTTTAGGAGATCTTACAATAAAAACTATGAAAAATACGGTGTCCCTTATATTTTTATATATTATTTCAAAATATCCATTAAAATTGGGATGATGACTGAATTCTAATTTTTACGTCTCGTCATTAAATATTAAAATACCGTGGAAAATGATGCAGTCCTGTGAAATTAGAATTAAAATCGGTTGAGAAATACATTAGATACAAGCATTTTAAGTTGTTAATTTGAAGGCAATTAGACAGAGAGATCCGACATTAACCGTGACGTCTTTGTTGAGTACGGCCATATAAACTCCTTGCAAATTGCCGTTTTGCTAGAAAGAGATGGAGAAAAATCTTTAATACCTTATATCTTGGTTGTTTTTATGGTTATTCGAAAACCGTTTTTTTCTTTCTGTTTATTATATGAATGAGCATCTATTGAAGCAAAAAAAATTTTTTAGTCATCTAGCCCATTATACGACAATAGTGATAAAATCTTGTCCATTGCTTGATTTCTTCCCTCTATATGAGTTCCGAAATAATTTTAAGTTAGTGTTCAATTAAAAGTACATAATATCAACAATTATTTTTTCACTTCTCGTGCTCGCAAAGTTCGTCTTTATGTCGTTTATAAGGCTGCATAAAATGGCTTTTTATGTTCTAGTCTAGAGCATAAAGTAAAATTTTCTTTTAAACAAAGATTCTTAGGCCCAACAGCCAACAACGCTCAATAAAACTTCACAGAATAACTTTCGATAATTTATTTATTTTGTGTTTTCTACCTCAAAGGTCTTGAAACCAGATAAAAATAGTAACCGGTTATTATTAAAACGCATCGAATTACTTTTATTACTTGGCAGAATGAAATATGTACCTAAGCTATCGCCATGTAAAAATTTAAAAAAAAGTTTACTGGTGGGAATTGACTATTAGTTCTTTAATTTTTCAACATTGTATTACATATTTGAATTGAAGTGAATAAAATAACGTAAATAATAGTAAAATAACTAACTTTAAATTTTAATATGTAATATTTTCGTTTATATTTTGAAGTAATTGTTTAATTTTCTCGCAATCGAAGTATAAAGCAGAGTGTATTTATGCCTTTTTGTTGAACAATTTACTATATTCTAGCACGTTTTACTTAACTTGCTTTCATCTCGGACACTGCGATTATCTAGAGGGTTGAATTTCTTCTTTTTGGCACTCTTTGCGTTCGATATTTGATTTAAGTTGACATAAGGTTCTAAATTGCACCCGTTGACGAGTTTGCCGTGTGTGCAGGGGCCAAGGTGCGTCGCCACGCCGCCTTCACCGACGACGAGGACGCGCCGCCCGCCAAGGGTCAGTACCTTGCATTTTTTCCTTGTACTGATTTTCATATTGTTTGAAATTTATTTTGTATTGTTTAGCTTTTAGCCTTATTTTATTGTGCAATAATTTGATGTGCAACATTTTTAGCAGCGGGTGAGTGAGACTCACTGTTGGCGTGGCGATGCGTCGCCACGCCATATGATAGCCATATTTATTTCCCGTCGTAAACTATCCTTTTATGCATATTACCCGTACAAAATAATTTTGATGTTTCACATCTGCCAGGCGTCACGTGACAACTCCCTTTTCTTTTCTTACATAATCTCAATTTCTGAGGGACGCTTGATTATTATTTCAGTGTTCTGTTTGTTACATCCTGTTTATTTATTATTGTTAGTGACAATAATAATAAAAACAATCACATCGACATCGTAACCGCTTACAATCTCTTTATCATAGTTCCTGCGCCCAAGGACAAAAAGGACAAAGAAAAGGAGAAAGACAAGGACAAGGACAAAGACAAAGGGAAGAAAGATGGAGAGAAGGAGAAAGAAAAGGATAAGGCGTCCGCGGAGGAGAAGCGGAAACATATCAAGAGCTTAATAGACAAGATCCCCACGCAGAAGGAACAGCTGTTCCAGCACCAGCTCGATACTTCCCAGGTCATTGTGCGATACACACACGCACACACACACACACACACACGCACGCATACGTACACGCACACAAACATACTTATTATTTATACATAATTTAATTTTAAATATGTATACCTAGTCGGAGATCCTATTTTTACATTTGTAAAGTACATAATTTTCTTGCTGAAGCTTTTCTTACAGTAGTTAAAAGAAAGCAAATTCCTTCCGGCTGTTTAGATCCCGCAATAATAATAAATATAATCCTGACTTAGTAAAATATCATGCATTGACCTGGGTACGTTTGATGTGCACAGATCGACAGCGTGCTGATGGAGAAGAAGATCCGACCCTGGATCAACAAGAAGATCATCGAGTACATCGGCGAGCCCGAGCCGACCCTCGTGGACTTCATCTGCAGCAAGGTGGTGGCCGGCTCCAAGCCGCAGGGCATCCTGGACGACGTCATGATGGTACGTGATGGTATCCGCGCCCGGACTGGCGGGCTCACTCGTGGCGTGGTAGTGGCCGACTCCGAACCGCAGGGCATCCTGGACGACGTCATGATGGTACGTGATGGTATCCGCGCCCGGACTGGCGGGCTCACCCGTGGCGTGGTAGTGGCCGGCTCCGAACCGCAGGGCATCCTGGACGACGTCATGATGGTACGTGATGGTATCCGCGCCCGGGCTGGCGGCCTCACCCGTGTCGTGGTAGTGGCCGGCTCCGAACCGCAGGGCATCCTGGACGACGTCATGATGGTACGTGATGGTATCCGCGCCCGGGCTGGCGGGCTCACCCGTGGCGTGGTAGTGGCCGGCTCCGAACCGCAGGGCATCCTGGACGACGTCATGATGGTACGTGATGGTATCCGCGCCCGGACTGGCGGGCTCACCCGTGGCGTGGTAGTGGCCGGCTCCGAACCGCAGGGCATCCTGGACGACGTCATGATGGTACGTGATGGTATCCGCGCCCGGACTGGCGGGCTTACCCGTGGCGTGGTAGTGGCCGGCTCCGAACCGCAGGGCATCCTGGACGACGTCATGATGGTACGTGATGGTATCCGCGCCCGGACTGGCGGGCTCACCCGTGGCGTGGTAGTGGCCGGCTCCGAACCGCAGGGCATCCTGGACGACGTCATGATGGTACGTGATGGTATCCGCGCCCACGCTGGCGGGCTTCACCCGTGGCGTGGTAGTGGCTGGCTCCGAGCCGCTGGGCATCCTGGACGACGTCATGATGGTACTCCGCCTCTTGCGGAATCGAGAAAGTTCGATTTGCCGCATTAACCCCTCCTGCCCCCCTAGCACGTCCACCAAAACACGATATGGTAAAGCAGTTTATCGCGTTGAACTGTCAAAATACAATAGGTTTTCGTTGTATTTTGACAGTTCACCGTGATAGATTGCTTTATCATATCGTGTTTTGAATTTTTGATGGATGTGCTAGGGGGGCTGGGATATATGTGTTATACAGCTATTTTATACAGCTGAGGCGGTGTATACTGCATATACATATACATACTACATACCGGCGGCAACAGGTCTTTCCTCTCAGGGAGGATTTTGTTGAAAGATAGTTTCCACATAATTACAATGATCTGTTACGTATAAGTAAGTGGTAACAATATACGTGTCGTCACGTCAGGTGCTGGACGAGGAGGCGGAGGTGTTCGTGGTGAAAATGTGGCGGCTGCTTATTTACGAGCTGGAGGCGAAGCGGGCCGGGCTGCACAAGTGACAAGACGAGTCCGGTCCGGTCCCGCCCGGGCCGGGCCCCGCGGCCGAGACCGCGCCCGCGCCGGTCCCGACCGGGGCCGGGGCCGAGGCCGAGACCGAGCCGGACCGGACCGCCGCCGCCGCCGCCGCCGCCGACAAGACCAAGAAGGCCAAGAAGAAGAAGGCCGCCGCCATCGAGTTCAAGCGGACCGTGTCGGGATACCGGCCGCCCGAGCACGGCGCGTACGCCAACCCGTACAACCCGTACTCCAACCCGTACAACCCGCACAACCCGCACAACCCGTACGGCGCCGCGGCCGAGCCGGCCGACTCGGCCGCGCAGCGCCGCGCCGTCAACCGCTACGCTCACCGCCTCAGATAGTGAACGGCCCGTGTTGATCGCGACGTGTGCGACGTGTGTGCGACGTGTGTGACGTGTGTGCGACGTGTGTGACGTGTGTGCGACGTGTGCGACGCGTGCTTCGAGTGTTGGACCGTGAATACGTGAACTGTGCGCGAAGGGACCGCTTTCGGAAATATTTATTGCCTGTATCCGTGTATGTTATGCGTATATTGTGTACGACACTCGGCCGAGGAGGCACAGTCGAGCGTACCTACGAAATTTTAGTTCGTGAAATGATTAGTGTGTAACGATGGTAAGTTTGTACAGAATTGTTTTGAAGCGACTTCTCAACGAGTTGCCACTTTATATGTCCCGTATACTTCAACTAGGAATGTGGTGTTTTAAGTAAAATAAAAATCGTCTTACAAATACTCAAGATGCGTCGACAAATATTATCTTTTACTATATTTTTTGTATTTAGTATTATGATCTAATTATTTTACGCAAATATCCTAGGAAACCCAGTCTACAGGGCCTTTTACCTGTTACAACTATATGTATATTAATAACTAGTTAATAATATGTTGTAATTAAAACTACAATCGACTTCTGAGGGTTTGTAAGACAAAAATTCGATTTGAATAGCAATACTTTGTCAGATGTCTTCGTATGCTTTGATTTGTAGTGTGGGAGCGTTGCCCTTGCTGTGGACTTAACTTGTACGATTTTATGAGTAAATATTCAATAGAATGTCTTGACCGTTGTTAATGTTTTAGAGTTCATTATTGAATGTGAACGCTCAACAGAGAACATTGTATGCAATGCGTGTAAATAGCGGCGTCTACTCGCGAGAGTAATATCCTAGCTAGATAATCTGTTAATTTTAAATAAATAAGATGATACAGAAAATGGAGTTATTATTTCTTTGGGTCAATCGATGAGGGTAGCTGCACACATAAGCGGGTCGGCATAGTCGGTTCGGCAGCATTTGTCGAACAACAAAGTCGACCCGAAGTAATTACTGCACTTGTTCAGCTTGTGCCGCTTGGGTAGTTCATTCGGGTCGACAAATCATTCGATTCGGCATTAACACATAAGCGGGTCGGCATTGATCGGCACAGCCCGGCGGTAAAATCGAATATATGTAGATGAATGTTCGAGAAAAGGCTTTCACTAGGTGGGCAGCATTCGGGCCGGCAGTTATCGGCAAAGCCGGGCGGTAAAACCGAATATGTATTCGGTCTTCATTCGTCGTCTTCGTCCCACATTCTTAGCTGAACTAAAATTTAAGCCGAGCGGATTGAGATTCCCCAGGGTGCGAGGATATATATCAATGGATATATATCATGATATATATCACAATATATCGCAGCTTTCCTACTATAGGGGCACAATTCGAAAAACACGATTGTTGGGAAAACGCGTTTAAAGATTTTTGAGCCCCTGTATTTTCACAAAATCGGTCATAAATAAATAAATTTATTAATAGCAGAATCATAAAACATCATAAGAGTATTGGACATAAGCATGGAATATTTATCGCATATTAAATTTATCCCAGCACTATTAAAATTAATATAAAAGCGTTTTTTAATCAACCTTATTTAGTTGTGCCCTTATATCATAAAATAAACTATGCCCCTTATGAACATTATTTAGACTTGAGCCTATACATTCCCAACTGATGGAAGTACTTAATTAATCTATTGGGAAATAGATCTCTGTATTAGTAAACCTTGAAATAAAATAATTATTACTTTCTTAAATTATATCTTTCCAATTAAATAATACACATCAAAATGTATTCAAAAGTATGTATTACAAGAAATAAATTTACTGTTTTCTTAACAGGTATGTAACAAGAGTAATTAACAAATTTTTTATAGTATTGGTGCCTCCACACTTACTGAAGGGAGACTCTGTACCAGGGTCGTCTGCTTAGGTACCTCCGTCTTACCTATTTCTGCCGCAAAGCAGCAGTGCTTGCATTGCTGTGTTCCGGTTTGAAGGGTAAGATATGGCAGTGAAATTACTGGGTACTGTGACTTTACATCTGGTGTCACAAGTTGGCAACGTACACTGTGGTTCTTGTGGGGGTTGCAGTTTTGCTGCGAATCTCACAAGAGCCACATGTATTATAGGTGACTGTTACCACTTACCATCAGGTGGGCAGTTTGCTTGTTTGCCAACTTTCTGCAATAATAAAAAAAACACGCTGACTAGGTAGTGGGTAGTCAAAACAGTAACAAAATATTCTTAATTATTGTATGGAGACAACAAGTAATTACTCTAATCAATAAACGCAAAAATATATTATATAAACAGAAAATGCATCTGAAATAGTGCTAATAAAGGCGTTTGCCCGTGTAGATAATTTTTAAAAATGCAACAAAAATAACACAGTTATAGTATTTTTACTACTCACTAATCAACATAACTTAAATTAGTTCTCTCCTAATCAACTACAAAATATCCAGGTATGACAACCCGCAACATAGACAATTCGAACATACCTATTATACATAATAATGAAATATCATATTGATAAATAAAAAAAAATAAGCTTAGTATGTTTTCCTCTGCACTAATCAACAGAATTTAAATTTTTCAGTCACAACAATTCAAGTCAGTTAGTCAGTCATACAATTTAAGTAATTTCCTAGCTAACTACAAAACACTGGTAACTATGGCAACATAGACAATTGAGTACTTAAAAAAATCAAATTGACTTAAAAGTATAGTGGTACTTACTTACAATTCAACTACATAAACTGTTACAATTACTTGTAAATTTGGATGTGTCTACTTAACTTATTACCTAATAATTATCACCATAAATCAGTCTCAATGAACCTTTCAAAACATTGAAGAAAATGCCTATTATAAAACAATACTTTTACATTAAGTAGGAACCTAGAATATTAATACCCTGTGTATATTTAAAGTAGGTACGAAGTGAAGATAATGTAAGTTCAGTTTGGGACTGAGCTTTTGTACCTTGATAAGATACTAGTGATCCCTGAAGTGAAGATAATGTAGGCTCAGTTTGGGACTGAGCTTTTGGACCTTCAATATTGATAATTGAAGGTGGACTATTTTGAGAACGATTTTATTCTATTGGCTTAACAGAGGGGCAATCGCACTATTTACAGCGTTTCAACCAAATCAGAAACGTTACCGTTCCCATACATTTTGACAACACCTTGACAAAAGTTAGATGTCAAATTATATGGGAACGGTAACGATTTGGTTTTGGTTAAAACGTTCGTAGTTAGTGCGATTGCCCTCCTGAAGAGCTACTTCGACGGGATGAACTTGAACTCGAAGAACCACTAGAACTTGAACTTGAAAAATCACTAGAACTACTAGAAGAATTTGAGATTGGGGCATTCATTTCGCTATTGGTTGTGAAACATTGCTGTCTTGGTTTGGGTCAACTTGATTTAGAATTTCTGCTGGCTCTGAATTAATCTGTGAATAGAGATAGTGTGCTTTGAGAAGGTATACTCATAAAAACTATAAAACGATGTACATACCTACTTATGTTTTATTATAAATGGCAACTGTAATTCTACTCTGTAACACTGTAAAGATGTATTTAGTTCAATAAGTAGGTACCTACATTTTTAAGAGATATGTGATGTGATCCTGTATGTCTTCAACTTGTTTAGCTTATAGCTAAACAAGTTGAAGACATACAGGAACAGCCATTTTGTTATTTTATATCTGACGTAGAACCCACATTCTCTGACTCGATCTATAAATGAATTTAAATATTAAAACATAGTTAATTGACTTGAAAAGGTACCTAGTTAAGTTTGATTTTGTACAAAGTTAAAGTTGAACACAAAATAATAATTATAGTTACCTATACAATAAAGTGCTACATTATTTTGTGTAACTTCCTAATAAGGGAACTTTGTTTACTTTAAAAACAAAATAGGTACCTACCTAACGATTGTTTACTTGTGTATTATGACTTTCAGAAAGCGCCAAAAGCTTAATCATTTTTTGTGCTCGTAACTCCATAATTTCTGTAAAATAAGAACACCATGTACCAAAATTAAATTTCATTTCATAATTTAAATGGAGCTATATCCCAATGAAACGTGGTAACGAACAACGTTTATGTAATATACAGATTCAACCAGAATTGTGAACTTGATATTTTATTTCGTTATTGTAATATATAGATTAAATTTGAGTTATTCAAAATAATATTCGAATATTTTTGCAGTATACGGGCACTTTTTGAATTATATCTCTTTTTTTAGTATTTATTCCTAATATAAGGAACTAACTATGAAAGTTTCCCTCTAATTGGAAGACAAAAATCAATACTTACCAATAATTTCCGTAATAGACCGGCACAAACACAATTGAATAACAGCATGAGCGGTCCTCCTTCCTCAACTACAGACACGACACTAAATTGCTCCTTGTATCGCGGAAACCGAGACGCTTCACTCGGAAATGTGAAAGAGACACAAATAGTTTTCGCGGCTCTACGGTACGTTCCGACTCTTTCTGTCAAAAGCATCATGTAGGCGTGTTGTTTATGTGCCCATATATGATAAAAGCTCGAAATCATTAAATTTTGAGTTGTGCCCCTATAGTAGGAAAGCTGCGATATATCAATGGATTTTTTCATAAAAATCATTGATATATATCAATTTTTATGGTTTGCAGAAAACTGTTATAATTTACCATGAATATTAGCTTAATGGGCTAGATCTCTTGGTGTTTAACCTTAGTCATGATAATCTATTAGCATTGGCACAAAACAATGTTTGGTAATCAAGCAAGTTAGTTGTGACAACTTAATTTGGTGTAGTACCGATAGGTGGCGCTAATTGGTTTCTACAACGCGGTTAAGAGATTGTCACTGTACGCTTATAAATACTTCATCATAATGAACCATATTTTGTCGAAACCAGTCTTGAAGAGTGTAAGATAAATAAAGCCTCTTTAAGTGGGAACCTGGTTTTTTTTGAGGAAAATAAGCCCCGAGTTCCAGGGTGCTTAACACTTGGCTTAAAATCTGAATAAAAATAAACTATCAAATAACCATCAATCATTTCTTTATAAAAATTGCTTTTATATTTTTAATTACTTTTATTGACAATTTTTACTGGTTTTCAAAACTAAAAATTGTTTTTTTTTTATAATCTAGCTTTGCCCGCATTGTCTTTGTTTTTCCGTGGGAATTTGAGATTTTCCCGTAGGAAAAATAATTTTGTAGCCTAGATGTTAATCAGGAATAATGTAGCAATCTAATGGTGAAAGAATTTTAATTGGTCTAGTAGTTTTTGAGTTTATTCGTTACATACTACGATACTACATACAAATCTTTCCTGTTTTTATTATATTAATAGTGTAGATATACAAAAATCTCGTGTCAAGCCATTTCAGAAGAGTTTGATAAGAAACTCCTTCAAAATGGCTTGACCACTTTTTATGAAATTTTTTGTGAATATTTGGTAGGTCTGAGAATAGGCCGTAGGCTATTTTTTATAAGGGTGGCCCTCTCCAGAATTTTCTGATAATTATTATGGCGAAACGTAGTTCGCGGTCATAGATAGAAAATTGCATAAAAAATATAATGTATGGAACAAAATAGGAATAGTAATAAATAAAAGGCATGAAATAGTTTCTTTATGAATACAATGTAAGAAACATTATATTTGGATATATATCTGATATGATTTTTTTGATTTTTATTATAAAAATCGGATTTTTTCGCAACCTGAGATTCCCCAACACTCAACTACATATATTCGGTTTTACCGCCCGGCTTTGCCGATAACTGCCGGCCCGCTAATGCTGCCCACCTAGTGAAAGCCGAACGGCCTTTTTTCGAACATACATCTACATAATATTCGGTTTTACCGCCCGACTATACCGATTAATGCCGACCCGCTTATGTGTGTAGCTACCCTGAACAAATTCTAATCTGAAAAATAATAATCAATAAAGAAAAAAAATTGTCTCGGGCGAAATTCTTATTTGGAAACTATAGTTGAGAAAAAAGAATAGGCCTTCGTCTTTGGCAACTGGTTGAGTAGGAAGAAAGGTTTTTCTTTTTTGGCAACTGGTTGCGAAACCTAGTTGCCATGGCGGCTGGAGGGGATTTGAATGTTGGCATCTCCAACGTACCATGTACGCTCAGTGGCCTAGACCTCTCGGGCACTGAGCTCTTACCAGCCAGCCCTGACGAAATCTTTATTTATATTTATTGATTTTATTAATTTTTTAATTTATTTAGCATTTTTATAGAATAATGCAAAGTTCTATAAAAGACTTCTTCACTTCAACGATTTTTAAACAGGTCGTTATTTGTCCCGCTACTTTGCCCCATTGGCAGGACCACGAGGAAATGTGATTCCGCGTGGTGCCATTTCCGTAGACCCATTTATAGGATCCTCTATTCCTCATAGCCGAACTAATTTGTCAAACTTAGTTTGGCCACAAAAAAGGATTATACCAAACTCTCTGCGAATACAAATTTCTCTCCATCCTGTGTGTTAAAAAGTTGAATAAACCACGAGTAACGACCCTTTTAAACTACTAGGATTGTCGATTCACATAAAATCAAATGAGAATTAACCTTTGAATCTGCAACATTGTATGTTGCAAATTCAAAGAATCTGCTGCAAATCTCACGAGTCATATGTATCACAGAACACTTCTGTGTCATATGAAAACTGGTTACGAAACAGTGAAAAAAATTCAATTTTGGCAACTGGTTATGAAACTTTTCTTATATGACCGCAGGAGTTTTGAATTGGTAGAACGTACAATACCAAGGCTATGGATTTAATAAATTATTAAGTCCATGACCCAAGGCCAGTTCGCCATCATTAGGGCCGAGGATTAATTTATTAAGCCTACAGTTTCAGCAGATCATTATATTGTCTTTAAAAGTGGTCAAGAGCAAATAAAAGAAAATCCAACACAACACAAAACAAAAATTACTGAACGAAACATTGGCTCAAATTGATTGTAACAATGTCTTTTGTTTGCGAAAAGAAAAACTGATTTGATTGCGCGCTGCCGTCGAGTGGAACCCCAATGTTAATTATTTGAGCGGGAAATCGGAAATCGCTGGAAAATGGAAACTATTGTTGTTGGGCGGCTCGATTATTGCCGCGTGATAGGGGATTCAACACTTCGTGAATATGCAGTTTCTTTGTATTATTGTCTGTCTGGTACGTATATGCATGATTTTTCTCTTCTAAAAAAAATTGAGAAGATACTCTGCGTAGTGTTCTAGACCCTTCTACCGCAGTCTCAAGGCAAAAGTATTTTTTTTTATATCTTCCCGGTCACTCGACAAATCGAGGGAGAAGAGAATACCCCTCGGTAGAGGAGGTTAGACGGTTGAGGGTCAGGGCGCCAGAAATGGGAATCGGCGGACAATCCTGGCGTTATCAAGTAAAAGCGCTGGCTGCAGCCTCGCAATCAAAGGTCCGTCACGCAGTCCCAATCTCTAGCTAGATGATCGTGAAGTGAAATTGGGACGAAGCTGTTGTTTGAGTCTACGACTGGCATGATCCCAGTCACAGAACACACCTCTTTCTGTGTTTTGTGATCTCATTGGATCTCGTGTGCTACAATACTTAATCTTTTTATCTGATTCCACCTTCGCGAGGTTCTCGTTAAAATGGATAGTGACGTCCACTAAGAACACACGCGATTCCGCCCGGTCCATTAGTACGATATCAGGCTTGTTGACGGAAACTCATGTCCGTAATATGGGTAAAGGCTGAGAACAAACTTTCAGAAAACGTTTGTTAATTTATTTTTATGTAAGTATATGGTCCAGTATGTGCCTTTATTTTTTTACATTTCACTGGGAAGCTCTTGGCCTTCATCTCACCTGATGGTAATTGACGATAAGGCCGAAGGTGGAAGCGAGCTTCACCTGGACTCCACAGCAACTGAGGAACTGGCTATCTTACCTCTAATTGTCGGAACACAACAATGCTTTTAACATTGTTATTATGGGGAAAACTTAGATAAGACGGTAGCTAGCCAGGTGTTCTGCTTCTGCTCCCATGGGGAATCGAAACCCGGATCCCCCTATTAACATCCGGTGGTCTCAGCCACTAGTCCACGTAGGCGGTGATCTATATTAATTAATTTTATCAATAAATTTTAATTTACTAACTTTTTTATAAAACCTGTTTTAGGGTCACTCTGTGTTGGCTATTCCACATGAACTACGCGATGCTTCATATGACTATAAGAATGATGTAAGCAGAACATCTATTCTATAGAATTTAATAATAGTCCTTGTTAATTGTACACGGCTTAAATACCTACCTACATCATTTAAAAATTTCAGCACCCACAGCATCTACGAGGTAATTGGCGTCCAAATACTCAAACAAAGTTCAATCAGCAAAATGAGGCATTCTCGGACGGTGCCTTCAGCCGCATTCCGAACGAAGAATTTGTTCTAGACGCCGCGACTCATTATCCTGACACCAAGCGCACTGTAGAAGACTATGAATTTCCTTTAAGTAATGCAGTTAACACGCTATTAAAAATTAATCGTAAGATCGCAAACTTAAATGGACCTGATAGTGTACAGAAGAGTTATATTTCCCCAGACCCGATTTCAAAGTCTACTGGATCGGAAGACACCAAGAGCTACCTTGTGCGAATGTGTCTTAGGTATCTACAAGGAGCAAATATAAACCAAAACAAACTTTCATCACACAAGAGTGGGAAGTTAACAATTTTATGCAAAATGTTTTTGGAATCACTAAATGATAATGACAGATATGAATATGATGATTACGCATACAGAAGTAAGTATTTTAACACAAGTAAAATGTAAGATTATCAAGGGAAATACCTATAAGCTTTCCACCCGCAACTTCGCCTGCGTTATTTTAGTATTTCCTGCGGGATTTTTATATTTCCCGCAGTAAAAACAATTCAAAGCAAAAAGCTTTTAAAAAAAGTCCCACGTCCTTAATTTGTACTCAAAGAAGAAAACAATATTTCAACCCCCATTTCACATTTCGTATCCGTAACATAAATCAAAAAGATTTCGACATTTCCTGATTAATAAGTGTTAAGTGAGTGAGTGTTTTTTCTCTTTATTCATACGATAAGACTCCCACCGGTAGATAAACAATTTTTTACAAACCATTTTAGATTACTATTACCCCTTTTTGTATAGCAGATCAAATTGGCCATAAAATTAACAGAGCTGAGGAAAGTCCGGTAAATAAGATGCAATATGATGAAGAATTCGTAAGTACAGATTCTCAAGTCAATTATAATAATTCATTTTATGAAATGCCTCTTCACAAACATTTATCAGCCACGGAACGAATTTTATCCCCACAGAAAAATATACACATCACAATAGACAACGATATGCACGCTTTACCAGGACATATACTATCTCGAGTTTCAGATCTCAGAGATGCAGCGAAAGATTTATCTACCAAGGTTATAGGAGAAATATCCAAAAAGTTTGCTCCAGACGAAAAATATAATAATTTTCGTATTAAAAATGTAATAAATGTGCTAGATGTTGATAATGCCAAAAATGATCGTTATGACGAAGAAGAATTAAATGCGCATTTAAGTCGACATCAAAGCAAACAAAATATCCATTCTAATAACAGAGATATGGTAGGGAACGAAAAAGACTTGCACTTAGCAAAATTCAAGCCCTGGTTAACCAGCGAAATATCTGGCAATTGTGGGCGTATTACTGATATATTTAATAACCGAGATTTGAAAGATAACGACGGCGTTGGAGATAAAACCTCAAAGGATCTGTGCTTTACTTTCTCATGTCTTCAACAATTTCGGCGACAAGACGATGACTCGGAAGATGTTTTAGATCAGACGCTAGCGGGTAACAGGTTCAAACCATCGGACGGTCGCCGGGAATGGGTTACTCTTGGAAACCAGTACAAAGAAAGGTAACTGGCCCGAAAGTTGGTTTTTGACCATGTTAAACGAGTTGACAGATTATATTAACATAAATTCATTATCGTTTAAGGTTACATCAGTATATGAATACCAAGTAAGGCAACTAATTTTTTTTTGTTAATTTGAATCTGAACACCTCTCGCCAATTTCATCAACAGCGTCTTAGCTTAGGAAACTCCCAAGACTCAAGACGTATGCTGTCACTTTTTGTCAGTAATGAAAAGAATATGTCAGTCATTTTGCATTTCACTGAGTAATATACTACTATTTAATTATGTTTTTAACAAGAACCACTACCATAAGAACATTAATTTTGCTGGATTGGATTATACTTATATGTGTAATCTGTCAAGAAATGATGTTTGGGGATTTCTGCGTACATGTAGGGCAATTACTGTATATGTGGTAACACCGAGTATCAGCACGCGCCAAACGCGCCGCATTATATGACGTCATCAGCATTCGTCCTTCAATACATCCGGGTATTGAAGGACCGCTATCGCATTTTCGAAATTCGACGCGTTCGGCGCGGTCAAATGTGCGAGGATTCATATAATTTCATACAACGAATTACAAAATGAGGCGCGTACGGCGAGGGCATGTGTGCGATCAACTTAAGGCGAGGTTTTCCTGGAAATCTCCGCGTGCACGGCGATTGCTTTATTCTCTGATTCACAGCTGTTTTAAAATATTGAACAGAGTAATCTTTGGATTTTTTTTTCTATCGAGTGAAATGTTTTAATCATGTTTCTGTCTTTAAGAATGTTTAGATAAAATGTTCAAAAATATCATATATGAATTTGAGAACTGCATGTTTTATATTCGTGGAGGTACAGTTAATCGAAATTGTATAAAACGGGAAAGTAGCGCCTTAAATTAAGACAAGGTTGGTGAAATTGACCATTAGTCTTCGAGCCACATACGTAGGTTCTGGTATTATATTTTAATATAAATTTTTTGATAGTGACAATAATTTAAGGAATTCTTAAACTGACATGCAGTTTGCTGTGTCGGTTAGGGCCCACTATTTCAGATAAGTAACAGAAAAAAACATTTTCAGACAACCATGGCTCGGTGTATGAGGATAACTGAGGAGTACAAATATTAAACATAAATAAATAATCGTTGAAAATACAAACGCTAATTTTGTCAAGACTATGAGGACTTAAATATTTACCGTTAATTATAACTGTGCCATTAAAGCAGACAAACGAATAAACAATTTGAGGCGTTTTTGTTTCGTTTTATTCACATACATTATTTTACTTGAGTAACTTATATTTACGAATTATTACTTTAATAAAATTAGGAAGAACTTTCTAGGATTGTAATTCTAATCTCTATAAACTACTTAAAACTAAATAGGGATGCGAAAGATAGACGGTGGTTTTCCTAACAGAGGATGGTAGCCATTAAGACATGTAAGTGGTACTGAGTCAGTCGCAAACACCAACTCGCACTAGCATTTATAGTTACAGTAGCTGTTAAAATTCATAGACGCGCATCAAAATACGTATTCACGAACGAGACGACAGCAGTCGTCGAGAAGATAGTGTGGCTGTAGTCCGGGTACTGTCTGGTAAGTTTATGCCATAGAACTGCAGCAGTAGTGAGTTAATCGAAGCCGAGCACGGAATTGCGTTAGCAGTTCTAGTTACAGTAGCGGCTAACAGTCTAACATTGAAAGCAGGTCACGTAATCACGAACGATACGAGAGCTGCCTAGTAACGTGGTTGTAGTCTTGGTAACGGTCTCACGTGAGCATTGGCAGGAGTTACAGGTGTTGCAGCAGCCGACAACGAACTTGCGTCAGCAGTTGAAGTTCTAGTAGCGGCTAACGGTCTAACAATGAAAACAGCTCACGTTCACACGAACGAAACGAGAGCAGACCAGGCGACAGTAACGTGGTTGTATTCCCGATAACGGAGTTATGTGAGCATTTATTTTTATATTTATTTTACACATGACAGACTATAATTAATTACAAACATTATAATAAGTTAAGAAAGGCAATGAGATCTGAATTATAATCCATTAGTATGTGCACTATAAAAACACAATAAGGTAAGACGCATTCAATAAATATAAAACTAAATAAATAATAATGCAAACCCTAACCTAAAAATTAAAAATTAATTACATATACATACTACATATCTGCCTTTGGACTCAAGTAGTGGTTTGTCTGAGTCTTTTGCAATACGTTGCATATTTTGGAGTAAATATATCCAGATCTAAGTTATCCTGCGAAATCTCATTATAGAGGCGAGCCATCCTAACTAGAGAATTGCAAAAAGCATTAGCAGGATAGGAGTTGCAGTAGTGATCAGCGGCGCGTCAGTCGCAGCCGAGCACGGACTTGCGGCAGCAGTTGCAGCAGCGCGGCAGCAGCAGCGCGGGGCGGCGCGTGCGGCTGTAGTCGCGCCCGCCCGAGTGCGCGCCCAGGTATATGCGCCCCGAGCTGTCGTACTTCGGACCTTCCGGCATCAGCACGCTGCGCTGGCAAAGACGACCCTGTGAACGACGCATTCGATATATTCATCGTCATTTCAGTCGAAAGACGCCCACTTTTGGACATAGGCCTCCCTCAAGGATCTTCAAACCGATCAGACTGGACCTGCCGCATTCAGCGGCCTGGCGCGACCTTCACGAGATCGTCGGTCCACCTTGTGGGGGGCCTTCCAACGCGACGCTTCCACCAAATAAGCATAATTATCGTAAGAGAAGATGATTGTCAAGAGCCATACAAATAATTTTCGACGTCATAATGACAATGTTAGCATTGTTGTGTTTCGACAATTAGGGGTAAGAAAGCCTCCTCGCGGTTATTGAGGAGTCCAGGTGAAGCTCGTTTCCACCTTCGGCCACATCTTTACTTACCATCAGGTGAGATGAAGACCAAGAGCTTCCCTGTCGTCTGTAAAATAAAGTTTAAGAGGATTGTGAAGTAATCGTGCGCGGCGCGAGTAGGTATTTTCTAAAATGCTATCTGTTTCACATCGCTCGGCCTCCGGTCTGGCGTTTACACCACAAATACAACATGCGCAAATTTTCACGCACACTACGACACAGCAGCGCGCGACTCGGCCACGATACTCGGCGGCTGCGGCCGGCGCGAGAGCTCGAAATTATTATTCTATCGTTCGTAATGTTTTGCGTTGCTTATATTTCTGACTCCCTTTCCGCTCGCAACTTCGCCATCGTGACTTTCATTTTTCGTGTGGGAATGTTATGTTTTCACACAGAAAAATAATTTTATAGCCTATATTACTCAGTGATAATGTAGCATTCTATTAGCCAAAGAATTTTTAAAATCAGTCTGGTAGTGTTTGTGTTTATTCATTACAAACAAAAATACAAACGTACTTAATCTTCTTTCTTCATAATATTTTAGTAGATGAGGTTCGGAATACAGAATTTATTTACATTTCGTAAATTATTTCTGTATTGAAATTTATTGTGAAGGCACTTATTTGGTATCCCTATAGGTAACCTATAGGATTGAGGGTGAGGACTTTTTGTCAGGAAAGTATGTATCCTATATTTACCTGTCTAAGGAAAATGCAATTTTTTAAGATGAGTGTTATACTGAATTAAAATAACTTGCATTTGAGATGTGAATCTTTTCTGAAAATAAAACATTAAACATATAAGTCGATTACATTTGATGATGATTTGATTACATGTCGATAACATTTGACGACACGGTTAGCGCAGAGGTCGAGTGATCGCCTACTGCGCAACGGGTCGCGGGTTCGATTCCCGCTCGGGACAGATATTTTGTATGGCCTACAGAAATTTGTTCCGGTCTGGGCGTATGTGCATGTGATATTCTATGTTTGTAACTGCACCCACGACACAGCAGAAAATCCTAGTGTGGGGCGATGTTTTTTTTAAAAAAAATATATATATATTTTTACATACAAACTAAATAGGAACAGGGATACAAAATAAAAAGTAATAATAAATAATAATAATATTTTTTTGATTGGGCTGGGCAGCTTTTGCAGAACTTGGCTTTGCTTTTAATATGAGCATTAGCATGAAACAGAAAGCGCGGATCTTCAACTAGTGTGTCCTACCAGTGCTTACTTATGGAGCCGAGATATGAATAACAACTAAGGCCATCGTCCACAAACTAGAGGTGGCACAAAGAGCAATGGTAAGAAAATTGGTAGGAGTACCACTCCGGGACACGAAAACGAATAGTTGGTTCCGAAAACGGCGTCAGGTCTCGGACATTACACACCACGTAGCAAAGCTCAAGTGGCAATGGGCTGGACATATAGCCAGAAAGCCGGACTCGTGGTGCAGAACTATCTTAGAGTGGAGGCCATGGAACCGTAAAAGACCCAACGGGAGATCACAGATGCGGTAGAAGGACGACATCGTCAAGATGGTGGGCACAAACTGGATTAGAGTAGCTCAAAATAGAACGGAATGGAGAAAGTTGAAGGAGGCCTATACCGCCATGGTAGAAGAAAAGGCTTAGATGATGAATAATATTTTTTAATAATTATATGATTATTTTTGTTGGTGATGTTCACCTCAATTTCTTTATTAATAAGCCAAACGTAACATCATCTGCAACTAGCTCCATCTCCATCCATCTTTGAAATTAGTCAGCAGCAAAACAAAAATAATGTGCGTCGGTGGAATCAGGGTTAACAACAGGGCTCTGTGACTGATCCCTCTATGAGTTTCCATAATTGATCCTCAAACCCAAAATTCCTCGAAAAACCCGGAATACCAAAGGAAAAGGTGGCTAGATGACATTAAAAAAGTAGACTGGACTGACATCCACAATTAAAAAACGCAGGCGTTTTATTAAGTAAATAACTAGTTATACTAATAGTTTTAGAATTTATTTTTTTCCACCTCCGTGGTCTAGTGGTTGAGGCCACCGGGTATTGATCGGGAGGTCCGGGTTCGATTCCCATTGGGGACAGAAGCTTTTCTGATCGGTTTGGTTGGTGGTAGGGCTTCTAAGCCCACCTGGCTAGCTACCACCGTCTTACCTAAGTTTGTCGCCATAATAACATGTTAATAGCATTGTTGTGTTCCGATATAAGGCCAAGAGCTTCCCTGTCGTACGAAAAAAAACCTATTAGTAGGATTATATGTAATCAGGTGCTTTAAATTATATTGTTAAAATGAAAAAAAAAACGTCAAAACCGTATGAAGGGTGCCTTCTCCAAATATATGCCTACCCTGCCTAACCTACATATATTATTTACTTTGTTGTTTGTATTTGTTATACATTCGTAGATTGCATAACGCGAGTACAAATAAAATAATATTGAAAATAACGCTACTTGCATATAGTTTGTTACACGTTTTTTAGCTGCTCCAACTTGGTTATACGAAAAATAGTTTGTGAGCAACTTAGAATACGATAACGAACATACAATGCATAACAAATACCTATCACAAGAAACAAAAAACGAATTTCTTTTGACTGTGTGTCTTTGTGGCACATATCTATTATAAAAAATAAAAACCGACTTCAAAAACACTGAAAAGTTAAAAATAATTATAAGAATAGGTACAGACAACATCACACTTTTATATTGAAGTCGGTGCCGGTAACTTTTCAGTGTTTTTGAAGTCGGTTTTTATTTTTTGGAAAATATTTTTTATTTTTAACTTTTTAGTGAATGAAGTCTTTTTAGTGAAAGAAACCCTAATATAATACCCTAGTATTAAATTAGGGTTTCCCTCGATTTTCATGGGATCCCATCATCACCATACTCTATCGAATACAAAAATAAATTTGAAAATCGGTTAACAATTGGCGGAGTATTCGCGTAACATATATACAAAACACGTTGGACACATGTAAAAATTTAATGGTTTTTCTCGATTTTTATGGGATCCCATTATCAGATCCTAACTTTGATGACCAGGGGACCAGCCTTGGAGTATCCTATCGAATACAAAAAGAACAATCAAAATCGGTTCATAAACGACGAAGGTATCCGCGAACAAACATAAAAAAAAGCATATAGGTATACGGTCGAATTGAGTAACCTCCTTTTTTCGAAGTCGGTTATCAAACAACTACATACTTACTTACAATTTATTTTCTTATTTGATTTTGGGAATTTACAGTTAGTTAACAGGCTACAGGCTGCTTACCCTTAAATAAGGTTTGTATTGAAATAAGATCCTTAAAATAAAACACTAAAATCAATAAACGTATTCGAAAAGACATTTACTTTTTGATGTAGAAGGTATTTGTGTAGACTTGAGTAATACCTTTCAGTATTGATCGATATATCGATATTACTTTCTCCTCCCTAGTCGACAATAACTACGATAACATTATGCCACATCACTAGTAGATTATGCCCCATTATACCCCTGCCCCCGACCCGTATCGTGCGATAGAGAGAGTAGCAAGAACTGGTCGAAATTGCCTACAATTCCTGTTTGAAATATTGTTTCGGGCGATAACTGTTTTACCCCCCTAAACCTTTACGAAATTAGACACTTTTGGTCTCATTCTATTCAGTATACCTTAAACGATGTTTGTACGTTTTGCTTTTTTCGTAATTCAGTAAAATTTAGTCAAAAAAAGATAAAAATGCTCAAGGTAGTTTTTAAGTCTAAAATATAGATATTTAGATGCTAATAATTTATATTCTGAGCAATATTTCTTCAAAATCAAAACGTACAAACCTAGATCTTCATTATATCTACAACATTTCCAAAAATTATGAAAATTGGACTATGTTTAGTGGGAGAAAAGCGTTATCGCTTTTTGTATGAAAATTTACAGCCTCACAATCCTCTTAAGAGGGTTGAAATTGTAAAATACAGGATGAATTTTCAAATGGTTGTTGATTACCAAATCTGAAACTCTAACTAAGAAATAGCAAAAATGCTCAAGTTCTCGAGGACGATTTTGGGTTTAACTAAAAATGCATCATTTCATTTATTTATATTTTATACTTTACTTGCTGTGCCTGCGAAATACGTTTCGCCTTAATTTATTTTTTCCCGACATCTTCAACAAATTTCGTTAATGTACACAGAAATAAATACAAAAACTTAACAAATTATATAAACCTTCCTCGAGAATCACGCTATCGAGTGGTGAAAAGCGCTTGAAAATCGGTGCAGTAGTTTTTGAGTTTATCGCGAATAGACAGACAGACAGACGCGGCGGGGGACTTTGTTTTATAATATGTAAGGATGTACATAATTTTTGTACAAAGGCGGACTGAATACCTGAGGCATTTTCTTCCAGTCAACCTTAGGGTTGTGCAGAAAAAGGAAACATTATGTTTCATATAATTATCAGTATTCCTTGCTAGGGATATAACAAAGTGCTTTTTGAAAAAATAGCATACTGCATTATTACACGATTCGACAATGTTACTAATCGGGATTAAATGCTGTGAAGTAATGACATATTAAGGCAAATTAAAGAATGTTGAATTTTAACAGAATGGTTCATATTGTCAAGTAATGTTTGATTATGATAATGTTTGCCAGGAGAATCTTTAAGGTCCCTGTAACTCCAACTAAAACGGCTTTTGCTCGGCGCTTCAAAACATTTCTATTTCCTCGCATTTGTAACAATATAGTCAACGATTGCAACTTGAAACAAGTTCAATTCTACGAGGCTAAAATAAAAATGATGAGTCATTTATTGTCCTGGAATTATAAACAATCCGAGGAGATATTGAGGGTCGTTGTGTGAGATAAGCAATATTAAACGGCAGTCGATACCCGCTTTGTCATTCGATCACAAAATTATACTTCTTTTATGCATCCTTGCAATTGATATATACCTTCACGTACACTTTACTTATTCTCCCACTACACTACACATACATACTTACACACACACACACACGCGTTACACTGAACACTGAAGAAGCGCTGTATTTATTGTGTTCGTTTATGTTAAATATTTCTCATAAATTATAATTAATTCAAAGTAAGCTATATATGCATATTGTGTCTCTCTAGTTATTATTTCTATTTTTTGTTATAGCCATTAAGTATGGAATTATTCCCCGTCATTTGACAACCACAAGTCAGGCCTAGCCTTGTGTGGATGTTATAGTGATGTCTATTTGTATTTCGGCTGTGTTTTGGTAAATAAAATATTTATTATTATTATAGCTCTTCCGTGGAGAATCGGCATGACTTTAAGATAGGCGCTCTCAGTTTTATTGAGTCTATGAGAGAAGCTACAGCAGCACTGTCTCAAACACATAATACAGTATGTAACCGGTTGCGGTGGCTAATCTCAGCCAGCACTCCAGCAGAGACAGCGCGGGTGATATTTTAATGTACAAGTGTTTGCGCAAATACAAGTGCACTCTACTCGCATAGGACGGTTAGTCGTAACGACCGGGAAAAGATAAGGCGCAGAGTCCACTGTCTAACGTGCCGCGAACTTTGCAAAATTGCGACGTGGCGATATTTCACATTTCTGGTCACCCATCCTAAGAATGGTCACGGCTGACGTTGCTTTATTGACGTTGTTAATTTAGTAAACGTGAGCCGAGCCTTAGGGTAGGCTCGAGCCCCTCGGTGGGGACGTACAGGAGCTGTGATGATGAATCTTTAAGAAGAAGAGAATATCAGCTATATGTATATCGGCGATATTGCAATGTAAGAATGTGGCGTTTTTTGCAAATATCATTGTCTTGGGTTCGCTCAATTCGACATATTACAAAACTGTACAAAGTACAGAATTTTAAGTGTTTTGGCTAAAAGTACATAGGTACAAGGAGGGAGGGTACAAAAGTACAAGGAGGGAGTACTATCTATTTCTGCCGCCTATCAATTGTTTTTATTGCTGTATTCCGGTTTGAGGGAAACACAGGTAGTGAAATTACTGGGTATTGTGACTTGACCGTGTCGCAAGCACGTTTGCCAGTAATTAGTTTTATAAAAAGGACACAGCCCAAAAACCCAATGCAATACAATTACATGATATTGCGTGTCCAGACATTTTCACTGGAACAAATAACGTTCAAGAGTTCAGATCAGAACATTGTCCCTAACGCAGTAGTCGGTGAGCGAAACAAGAAGAAAAATAAAACGAGAATCGCAACTGCACGGTTCATTGTGTGAACAATGAAC
The DNA here is from genome assembly GCA_963935595.1 of Schoenobius gigantellus. Taxonomy (NCBI): domain Eukaryota; kingdom Metazoa; phylum Arthropoda; class Insecta; order Lepidoptera; family Crambidae; genus Schoenobius; species Schoenobius gigantellus. The sequence goes on from OZ012543.1 coordinate 209,154, forward strand.
CGTGCAGTTAGGCCGTGCAGTTAGCCGGCAGTGCCGTTAGGCATCCGAATTTGGAACCTAGTGAGTGCAGTCTGCTATAAAAAATCCTTTGTGGAACGGGTCTCAGTAGACGATTCTCGCTTTTAACAACCTACATACCCGCAGCCGCATGGAGTGTACCCTGCTGCCCTTGGCGGGCGCCATGTCCAGGTCAGCGGCGGCGGCGGTGGGGGGCGCCTTCTGCGCGGGGGGCGACCGCTCCGACTCACTCTCCGACCCGAACACACCTCTGAAACTGTTGGATAACTTGTTGAGAGGAACCAGCACACCTTTACCCATTCCCCTTCTAAGACATAGGAATAGGTGCTGCATAAGATATATATGCGGACAAGTTTTTAGTAGAAGAAAAGTGTGTACTTGCACAAGGCTACCGGTGGTAGACTGTACTAGGGTCGCCTGCTAGGGTACCTCCGTCTTACCTATTTCTGCCGCAAAGCAGCAGTGCTCGCATTGCTGTGTTCCAGTTTGAAGGGTAAGATATGTCAGTGATAATTACTGGGTACCGTGACTTTACATCTGATGTCACATATATTATATATATGATGATTAGCCTTCGCCCGCAGCTTCGCCAGCGTTGTTTTCTTTTACCCGCGAGTATTCCAAGTAAGTATTTGTTTTCGCAATAATGAAGCAATCATGACTATAGAGTAGAAGCTTCCGAAGAAAATCCCGTCCGAATCCTACTATATTATTAATTAATTAATATTATAAATGTGAAAGTGTGGATGTTTGGATGTTTGTTACTCAATCACGCAAAAACGGCTGAACGGATTTGGATGAAATTTGGCATGCATGTAGCCTTTGGCATGGAAAAGAACATAGGCTTTTATCCCGATTCCTTATGTAGTTCCCGAGGGAAAATTTAAAATTGTTTACGAGCTAAGCCGCGGGCAGACAGCTTTGAAATTTGGTATGCATGTCACCTATGCTATGGAAAAGGACATGTAAGTATTTTATATTCCTTAATGATCTCTCAAATAGTTCCCGTGGGAAGATTAAAAATTATTAACCAGCGAAGCTTTAGACCCAATTCTGAAGGCCACGCAAACGAAGTCGCGGGCAGAAGCTAGTCTATAATATATAAAGCTGTGACACAACCCTTAAAGGGTGGAACTTTTAGAAATGCAGAAATACGTGTTTAATAATTTCTAATTATTTACCTAAATACAAAGTTTCATGCTTCAACGATAAATAAAAACGGAGTTCCACACAAACTGTCAACCTCAATTTTACAATCTTAGCGACTGAATTTCCAAAAACTTGTCTTACTGGATTTGTGAATTTCGACAAACGAACTTAACTATTTTTTTTTAAAGCTAACTTTAAGTTTAGGATGGAAGGCTCAAAGATGAATTTGTGAGTTCCATAAGTTGTTCACAGATAGCGGTGTGAGCTAATTTATTGACACAACAGTTTATTTAGGTTAGGCAAGCATTCAGTTAGAGTTGTACACATTGATTTACTACCAAACGTAGATAACGCATAAACGTTCAAAAAGTGGGCCGGTGAAGAACTGCCCAATCGGGCCTCGTGCAGTTCTTTTCCATGCGTTGGATAAGCAATTTTGAGCATTATGTTTGAGAGTATAAAGTTGATAGTTTCTTGTAGCAATTACTAAAACGTCAAGTTTAATGTGGCTAGGTATGAAATGATGTAACTGCACACGGTTGTACTTCAAATAGTTGCCGTAATAATAAAGAATAAGGTTGAATTCGATAAATACGGTACTTTCTTTATGGTAATTTTAATTCGGGTGTGCATATTCAACTATCTATTTAACAGCGTACAAATGTATAGTCGATTAGGTGACAGATTTCAAGCGCGTTTTTGTATGAAGTGCTCTATCTACGTTTGGTAGTAAATCAATGGATGTACAACATAACTACATACCAAGCCACAGCACCGCGTGGCGGGGTCAGATTGGAACGATAGGAATGTATATTATCATCCAAATCTAGGCGAACCATTCGCTGAGATGCGTTTTCATGATTGAGTAAAAAATGTTCAAAAATGCGTTTAGTTTGTGATTTTTGACCATTACCATTTATACTTAAATGACAGGTTGACAAGTTGAGCAACAGTTTCCCCTGGCATTTTATTTATCGACGCTGTGCCCGCGACTTCGTCCGCGTGGAATAGTAACTTTTGTTGAAGTTGTTAAAAAGTAGCCTATATTATACCTTATATAATTAGCTATCTCTTAGTGAAAGTCCCGTCAAAATCGGTCCAGCCGTTCCGGAGATTAGCGGGAACAAACAGACAGACAGACAAAAATTTTTAAAATTGTGTTTTTGTTATTGGTACCCGATATACATTCATACCCATTTAGTGAAAACTTGTTATTTTGACATTACAAACAAACACTTCAATTTTATTTATTTGTATGTAGTAGGTATGTATATAGAGTATAGATGTATAGATGATATAAGTGTGGGATTGATGAGGTGTTTGCAGAGTCAGCAAGGAGTGAAGCGTCTGGTTGTTTTTTTACACAATAAAAACTGAAATGTTCTCACCTATTCCTCAAACCGTGCATCGCCTTCGACACCGTTTCATATTTCGATCGCATCTCCAGTCGGTTCTTTTGCATGGGCTTAACTAGCGAATCTTTTTCCTTATTTACGAACATGGAACTTATGGAAATGTTATTTGCTTTAGCTGATTGCTCGTTTGGTATGTTATTTTGGCTGATTTGTATCAGATTTTCGGTGGGCACACTTCCTATCGGTTTACGTGTCGTACCTAACTTTGCCTTCTTAACCACGCTTACTTTTAAATCGTGTTTGATATTATTCCGAGTAGACAAAGGTAATACAAGTTTATCTTTGTTGAAATTGTATTCATATTGTAGATGATTGAATTTTCTTCGTTGAATAGCATACTTTGTTGCGGATGTATTGTCAGTAATGCTCGAAATGTTTTTAGTACGAGTCCTTTTACTGTTTCCGTCAGAATCAGAACTTGAATGTTTGGTGCTTGCAGTAGTATTTGTTTGTCCAGTGATAGTGGTAGACAGGGAGCTATTTAGAGTAGATGATTCAATGTAATCATCATTGTTTCTACGTAGATTTTCTCTGATTGCATCCACAAGATCTGGAAAGATTAAACGTTGCATAAATTCATTAGAACAACCAGTACGCTCTCTTTGTTACTGTAGAAGCTGTAAGATCTGACTAAAGGAGTTATCGCAACGACATTGGAACGACACCTCACACCTTCTTTTTTAATCCGGTTAGAAAAGATTTTAGATCAACGTAGTAGCTAGTGGTTGAGACCACAAGGCGTTGATCGGGAGGTCCATGGTTCGATTCCCCAACGGGACAGAAGTTTCTTTGCTCATTGGTGGTACGGCTTCTGAGCTCACCTGGCTAGCTACCACGATCTTACCATGATAGCCAGTTTCTCATTTGTTGAAAAGTCTATGTGAAGCTCGCATCCACCTTCGGCCTTTTCGCCACTTACTCGTATCATTAGGTGAGATGAAGGCCATGAGCTTTCCTGTCGTATGTAAAAGAATCTCAATTTTAAATTTGCCTGATTACCTCTGGCAGGTGTTTCCCCGGCTATGATATCAGCAGACAAGACGAAGATGCAAAGTATACGCGCCATTAATATGCCGTTCGTGGCGTCGTCACGTGTGGACCGAATGTTGGCGCGTGCGGCATCTTTCGCAACACCTCGCGATACTGTGACTGTAAATTACCTATACGGTTATTGCGCCACAATAATCTGCGTTGTTGTAAAATCTACACTATTATTATAAAGAGGAAAGATTTTTATGTATGTATGTTAGGAATAAACTCAAAAACTACTGGAGCGATTTCAAAAGTTCTTTCATCATTAGAATGCTACATTATCCCTAATTAACATAGGCTACAAAATTACTTTTCCTACGCGAAAATATAAAATTCCCACGGGAATACAAAAATAACGCGGGCAAAACTGCGTAAAGTGAAGCTAGTAATATTATAATTGTGTGATGATTTTTGAATCGCTTTTTAGGTTTCGTTGTCAACAAAGAATTCTTTAGTTTTTATTTACAGATCTACTATCACAAATTTCGATAAATTTTAGGTGCAGAGCGCGCTCATCATATCTATTTACGTTGGTATTTTATAAAGAGAAATACCTTATTTTACAATCCTCTGGTAAGAATGGCTCGGCAATATAACGATTCGGATAGATACAATGATTTGTATATTTTCTGCCCCTATGGGGAAATTGAACCCGGGACCTCCAGAAGGAGGCTGTGGAGTGAGTGTAGGAAGTTCTGTTCAGCCCAATTTCACTGTAAGCGTCGGGGAGAAAGGAGATGTGCCTTCGTGGACGCTTTCCAGCTACCCTAAGTAGCTAAGGGGAGGTTAAGCCGGGTATTGCAAAGCCAGTAGTTCGCTTAACCTCTTGATATCTCACATTTAGAAGAGGCTGTGAAATATAATAAGAAAACAAGATAGAACCTAGGTACAAACATCACAGTCAACTGACTAATGAAGAATATGCAGGGAACAAAAGACAGGCCTTGTATTTATTGACTAGGAGAAAGTCTCCAGTCTCCACCTCGCAGTTGTACTCTTGCATGAGATAAGTCGCTAGAGAAAAAACGGAAGACGTTAGAAGTACTTGTGTGCCTCAATATCAAATGCATGATAGACTGCTGCTGAGTTAAGCGATTAAAAAATCTCCTGATACAAGAAAGCGACAAGCAATAAACGTGTCGCTCTCTTTTCTAATGCTGATAAATAAACTGCATTGTATGCTCCGCTTCGGTGTAATAAATCGTGTTACAAGACTTACAGGACTCGGTGCAGGCTGCGTCCGCTAATAAATATTGACGACAACGGAAGGAGTTCTTATGGGACGTCCAGGTAAGCTGGATAAAGCTGGCTCGTTAAAAGCTTTTAAAGTAAAATTCTTGCATAAAATGTGCGTCTATATCATACCAAATGAGAGTTGTAGGGTAGGTATGCTGAATATAAAAGTGTACCCCTAACCAATATTTCGTCACGGCAGCCAAGCTCATTCTTGTCTGCGCGGAAGATATTATAGTTCACGTGTGTCTGCAAGGTGGACCACTATCTGGTGAAAGTTGCGAAAAGCCGTTGGATGTGGGAGGCACAGGACTAATCGGTTTGGAGATCCCTGGGGAGGCCTTTGTCCAACAATAGGCGTCTCTTGACTGAAATGATGATGATGAGTCTGTTGCAAATTGTTTTTCACTCGCACTTCTCTTATGGAACGATTAATCATACCACCGAAATAAATTCAGGGCGCAGGATCCACTGTAACGTGTCTTCTAAAGCACGGAGGAGAAAGAGATGTGTCACATTTTGGGTCCCCCATCATAAGCTAATAAGGTTAAAGTTGCTGAGCTTATCAAACATTAGCCGTGCGCACTAACACGCCATCCAGCTACTCATTCATAATAACACCTTACAACCTCACAGGACTCAAGTTAACCTTTCCGACTGTATTGCTGCTAAGAAGAATGCCACCGAAATTAACGCACTTACTAAGGTGGCAATGACCCTTCTGAGGGTAGGTTTTATCAAAGTAAATAAAAAAATCTCTTCAATTAATGCTAGGGGGGCAGAGAGGGGGGCTTGAACTTCTTAGCGCCCCCTTCGGATCCATAAATGGTTCATCTGTTGTAATAGATGCTATAGATAAGAGGCAGCCAGATACATGACAACATTGAATAGGTACTGCGAAATCCAAAATGATACCTACTGAGAATTAATTTAAGAAGGTACAATGAAGTTAATGAGACTTGTGGAGGTTGGCATTGCGAGTTGCGAGCGAGTGGTAGATTGAAATTCTAATTAATTCATTTTGAGGTTTTTAAGTGTGTTCTATTCCTACAAAATAAAATATTTTTAATTTTATTCTCATATCCTCACCACCCTAACGGGATTCTATTTAAAAAGTCATCTCACCTAAAGAGTTAGTCAATTGACGATGTGCCGCCATCGCTGTATCGTATTTCTCAGAAGAATAACTAAAGTCACTGCTTTAGTTATTCTTCTGAGATTTTACCCAACTGGACCATTGACGTTTCCGATGCTTGTTACGCTTGGCCTCGATAGATGGCGTTGATGAGTTAAATTGCGGCAGAATGGTGTTGATACTACGATATATTTTTAACCGACTTCAAAAAAGGAGGAGGTTTTGATTTTATTTAATACTGGTTCCTCTGATATGTGTTTTCAGAGACGTATTACATCTATATAATACTCTTTCATTCCAGTTCCCGCTTATATGCCTCGTACTTTCATGCTACAGCGTATTTCTTATTCTATATCGTTATTTGGTACCTCAAATCATTATCAAATGTATTGCCATATCTTTACTAACTTATTCTATTCTTTGTCTCTATTTTATCTATTACGTTTTTGTGTATATATTTATTTATTTCATTTTTGTACATAGTTCTGTGTAAAAAGAAACAAATCGCGCCACCGAGGATTCGTCACATCTGTTATCAATATTACCACCAGAATATTATTTAATAGATGCATTACAGATCGTCGCGCGTTTTGTTTCTTTTTATGACTGCTCCCGCTACTTTTTCGCAGAACTTTAGAAGCCTGCTTCTTTGTTTTTTATTATTTAGCATACTCTGTACTGTGTGTACTGTCAGTTTCTCATCTACTGCGATTTCTAGCTCGACTCTATCAGCCGCATGAACAGGGCACTCTAAGATAATGTGCAACACCCCCTCAGATTTGTCTGGGTCACAGGCACACGCCGGGTTGTCCTTGCACTTGAATCGGTTCAAGTACTCGGAAAACCCGCCGTGTCCTGTCATCACCTGTGTGAGCGTCGGGCTTAGGTAAAAGGTTCTCAGTGTGTGTTGTGCAAGTGTCGCATCGGGAAAGAAGATTTTCGTCACTGAGGCCGTTTCTCCGCACTGATAACGCCGATTCCATTCCTCAAGCGACTCAAACGGATTTTTCGTTTGATGAAGGAAATCGGGCAGGCATCGTATGCTGGCCTCGTGTGCAGTTTTAGTGCCGCATCCTTTGCCAAACAGTCCGCTCTCTCGTTTCCCTCCATCCCCGCGTGTGCTTTGATCCAATAGAAGTTGATATCTTTCTTGGTGCTCGTGAGGATCTTTCTTATTTGGAACGCTAGAGGATGGAGGGAATCGCCTCCAGCCACTGTCTCTAATGCCGACCTTGAGTCGCTATAGATACTATATTTAGGCGCTGCACCTTCAGAAGCAATTTCCGTGGCCTTTAATAGCGCAAATAGTTCCGCCTGATAGACAGTGCAATATGGTTCCAGCTTATATTTTCGGGCTTTAAGTTCGACAGCATCGTCCCATAGGGTCAGTGCCGCACCGACTTTGCCCTGGATCTTACTTCCATCGGTGAAGATATGGAGTCCTCGTTTATCGTGCTGGTTCCAGCTTGCACCGTCCATCAGGTGATGAAAGCTGATATATTTGTGAAGTGCTGGATGTTCGGCGTTCACAAAAGCAACAGGCGTTTCCACCACCCGGTCTCCCACTACACGCTCGGAGTGCCCCCTCTTCACCCTGTAGAGAGCAGCTGATTCCTTAACTCTGAGATCAAGAGGAAGCAGTCCGGCAAGCAGTAGGGCCGAGTTCAACGAGACCGTCCTGTAAGCCTTCGTAATTTTTTGGGCGAAACCTCTCTGGACCATGTTAAGCTGCCTTCGGTTTCTCCCGTTCTCTACCGCTCTGGTGCCCAAGCACTCGCCGCGTATAGTATGATTGGTTCGACTACCGCTGTATATATGGCCCTGATCACCTCTGGCTTAAGACCCCAGTGTATCCTGGCCGCCTTCGCAACTTGCCGGTACAAGCCCAGTGCTTTCCTGCAAACGTTAGTCACGTGAGCATGGAACCTGAGGCCGTCGTCGATTGTAAGACCCAGGATCTTTATCTCGTGAGACAGCCCAATCGGCTCCCCATCCATGCTCAGAAGCGGGGTGTCGTATTTAACATTGTTCGTGATGATCATAGCCTTGGTCTTATGTGACGCGAACTTAAGTTTGTTTTGGACCCCCCACCTCCAAACATAAACAAGGGCCGCGTTGGCCTGTCTCTGCACCTGTTGTGCTGTGGCTCCAGAGAAGATCAGTACCACATCGTCGGCAAAAGCTTGGCAGTAGTCTCCCCTATGCTCTAGGTCCTTCAGTATTGGGTTCAGCAGGAGATTCCAGAACGTCGGTCCTCCTATCGACCCCTGCACGCATCCTTTGGTCGTTTTTCTTGTGCATTCTGAACCTGCATACCGCACGCTAACTTTGCGTTCGGACAAGTAGCTGTCGACAAGCCTGCGAATATTACCCGGGCAATCTGTCTCGGCTAGTCTGCACACAATGGCCGGCCACTATGCACTATCAAAGGCTCCCTCTATATCTAATGATACCAGTGCTACGATTTTTCTAGCTTTAACATTGTCGCGAATGTATTGTATCATATTATAGAGGGAGTCTTCGGTGCTTCTTTGAGGTGTAAAGCCATACTGCCTATTACTCATATTTGCTGCTGTGTGCCACCTGATCCTTCTCATCATCATCTTTTCTAGGATCTTCCCCATCACCGGCAGAAGTCCAATTGGCCTATAAGATTTGGGATGTGTATAGTCCTCCTTAGAACTTTTCTTTAGTACCACCACTGTTGCCTCTTTCCACATGGTGGGGAAGTGAGCCAGACTTAAGCACTTATTGTAGAGAGCCAGGAACAGGTCGGGTTCCTGGGCTATTGCCGCCCCACAGATGTCCGCAGTGAGGCCATCCGGTCCAGGTGCCTTTTTGAGGTTAAAACTGGACGCAGACCACTTTAGCTCCTCCGCCGTGAACGGCGGATCACATGACTCACCATGCGTCCAGAAGTTCACTCTCTTGGCTACTGCTCTCAGTGCTTTGTGGTCTTCATTATCCTCCTGGGTCTTGTCTTCTGGATAGAAGGTCTCCGCTAGTAATTTTGCTGATTCCATTCCTTCCAGCACCTCTCCATTATGAACCAATGGTACGTCCTCCTGCCTGTCTGTTGTGCGGCCGATTACCCTGTAGATCCCATTCCACATGCTCTCTCTTTTTTGTTTGCCGCAGAAGCCCTTCCAGCTGGCAATACGAGCCTTTTTTGCCTCCAATACGTAGGTTTCTTTGGCTTGAAGGTACTGCTCGAAAAGGAGGAGGTTCTCAATTTGATGCGTATGTTTTTTTGTGTGTATGTAACGCGATTACGCCGTCAGTTGGGGACCGATTTTCAAAATTGTTGGCACTCCACGAGGGTGTGCTCGGTGGTGTCGTCGGGCAAACAGCCCGACACCATCTGGAAGATGAGGCTGCCCTGTGTTAGACTGGGCCTAACGGCTGCCCTGTGGTGGCCGCAGTAGCGCCCAAGTGGCGTCCTCAGATTACTCAGGGTAAAGCCCAGGTTTAGGTTTTGTTGGGACTTTGCTATCTCTTTCCGGAGGTGCACGGTAAACTCCTTTGGTCGGTTTTTACTACAACAACGGGAATAGCGTTACCAGGAGTGCTGGAATGATAAACAGGACAAGTGTTTAATTTTTATTTATTAACAAGTTTTAATATTTACTGAAACAAACTTTCTAGGTTACTTAATTTGTATGGAATACTCAATTAACCCTCGGGAACCCGTGATATAACCTAATATGCAATATATCTGAATTCTACGCATTTGCCACTCCATACGATGCGCTGTCTCCATGGAACCGCCCACCGAAAACTTCTATTAATAATTAATATGTCTGGGAGCATTGTTGACGTAAAAGTTTCACTCAATTATTCTAGTTGCTACAAAATACTATTGAAGTATTACTGAAGTTGCGTAATTAATTTAAAAATCTTGCTCTCGGCTCGCACAAAACAGGCTATTTGCTGGTTATAATGATATTAATTCGACTTAAATGTGAAAATCTATTTTCTATCTCCGCTGACACTATATTTTATTTCAGCCAACCTCACAGACAATACCAGTAATTGTTATATGTGTACAGCGTTATTTATGGTATATGCAAAAACCGAAACACCTTTATAAAATTATCTAAATATTGACGACGTAACAATTGATGAAGATTTTGGCTCTTTAATTTGCTTCGTAGTCCCGGCCAGTCCCAGTCTCATTATGGACACCATGAAAGAGTACGAGTGTGATGTGAGCGAGACAGAAATATACGCGTACACTGCTGGCAGCCAACCATCAGCTGTTTTATATTATTGTGAGTACTTACTCTACACTAGGAATATTTGTAAAATGGTCCTAATTGACACTTAAGCAATTCCTGATTTGTGGAAGATTTTCCAAGGGGGCTTTTGGGACCGCGGTCCTGGTCCCAAAAGCCTCCCGACCCGAATATACATACAAAGCTATCAAATAGAAGAATTGCGTATGATGAGTTTCACTCCAATCAAAATTCAAATAGCGAACATGGTGGCCTTTTTATGACTACTAAAATGAATTAAATTGATTTAATTTATTTAAGATACTTAAAAAGTTACAGTTATTAAGAAACATTTTATAAAATATTATACATTGGAAGATTTACTTCCTACCTACATGCGAATTCAATAAGTTACTCAATCTTTTTTTTATTAGGCTTACAAAACTGGAAACAATCAATTGGTAACATGTAAACATTTGCATATCATACTAAGCATTAATCAGATTGATCCATCTTGATATAAGCACAGCATGCTTCAAATTACCTTATAACTACCTATCTATCCGGCAAGCTAAATATATAATTATACTAAATATTGGACATTTCACTAACATTACAAATTGAAAATTGCTTTTCTTATATTATGTTTCGCTGAGATCAACCGTTGAAAATGTCAAAAAGGAAGCGTATAGAATCTAATCTTAGTACTCAATAAGTTTTATTATTTTACATTTTTAATTTGATGCTAGCTGTGCCCGCGAACTATACTACTCACCGAGTAAAAAAATTCATAAGGATGTGGCCGTTTAAAGAACCAATCGTTTTGCTACAAAGTCTTTCGGAGACTTAGGCTTTCTGCATAGATGGTCCTTCTGAGATGGACCTTATGTTGATGCGGTCGTTTTCACAATGTAGTCGTTATGATACCAACCCCTACCAAAAACACCAAAAATTGGAAAAAATCTGTCGAGACGTTTCAAAGGAGTTCGATACCAAACACTGTGATACGATATTTTTATAGAAGATGTAGTAATTAATATGTGTTTTAATTATTCTTTTTTACTGACCGACCGAAGTTTATTTTTTTAAATGACATTATTATTTGTGTAAAAATATCCCAATCGTATATTGATATCACATCATGATGGCGCCTCGGTAGGTCCGCCGAGGTACCGTGCGGTGTGACAGGTCATGTCAGGGCATGTACTGGCGGCGCTCGGTGGGCAGCCGGAACTGCGGGAAGGGGGCGCGGTCCAGCCGCAGCAGCGCCACGCCCGCCGCGCTGCGCTCCCGCAGGAACCTCCGAGACATGAAGCGACGCCTCCCGTCCTGCACCTGGGAATCACAACCTTTCAGGGGCCTCATCGGCTAGCCGTAACGTTTTTTCATACAACTAATAGTTGGCAAGCAAGCATACTGCCCACCTGACGGTTAGTGGTAACAGTCACAGTACATGTGGTTCTTGCGGGATTCGCAGCAAATCTGCAACCCCCACAAGAACAGCAGTGTACGTTGTCAACTTGTTACGTAAGATGTAGAGTCACGGTACCTAGTGATTTCACTGCTTCAAATCGGAACACAGCAGTGGGAGCACTGCTGCTTTGCGGCAGAAATAGGTAGGACGGAGGTACCCAAGCAGGCGAACCTGGTACGGAATCTTCCTCCGGTAAAAAATGTGGAGTTGTGTGTACTTACATTATTTTTGACTTTTTAATATGTGACTTTGCAGTTTCTTTGCAAAATGCAAAATACGAAATAATGCAAAATAATTGGAAAAAATTATGAATAAATCAATAAAGAAAAAAAATCATCATTTGTTATTTTTGACTTTTAAGTGTTTCTGAAGTCGGTAATTTATAGGTTAAAATGTTTTTTATATTCATCTCACCTCGATGACTTTGTATGTGGCTCGAGTTTTATTTTCACTAGATACGTCTTTCTCCGAGTATATTTCATAATCATTGCTCCCTTTCTTTCTAGTCAATTTCTCATCATCTATGTAGTACAGTAGATCATTTCGAGACACTTCCGCTTCTGCTTTATCGTCCACTTTCATGTCGCCGCTTAATTTATTGTTGTACGTCCATGATTTCTGGTCGTGAAGCCTGTGGAATAATTTAGTATTAGGAATTCACATGTTTTTAGTTTTTTAATATGAGGTAACAGGGTAGCTCTTGGCCGTCATTCCACCTGATGGTAAGTGACGATAATGCCGAAGGTGGAAGCGAGCTTCGCCTGGACTCCTCAACAACGGAGGAACTGGCTATCTTACCTCTAATTGTCACAACACAACAATGCTATTAACATTGGTATTATGGCGACAAACATATGTAAGACGGTAGTAGTTAGCCAGGCGGGCTCAGAAGTTCTACCACCAACCGAACTAAGCAGAAAACCTTCTGCCCCACGGAGAATCGAACCCCGAACATCCAGACCAATGGCAGGTGGTCTCAACGACTAGACCACGGGGGAGGTTAAAACTATTGTCTAATAGTTTTCGTTTTATTTTTATTTTTGTTGAATTTAATTTTAATGCACGTGACCTTGCCTGTTTTCGAGCATTCTTTAATTTTTTTATTTCATCACTGGATTCTGTAATATAAATATCAAATACATATTGGAGACTTAATTTTTTATTTCTACTTCAAAGCCTTCACACGAATTTCCACGACACTTACTTAAAAATTACGAAGTTTCACTCAAACTTTGAACGTGCAAAACTTACCACCCCTTAGGGGCGGGGTGCTCAAGAATTTTTCCTGAGCTAAGCCTAGAATATAAGAAGCACTCCGAGTTTTTACGGGCGGGAAACGGAAAAGTAGTTTTCAACATGTAACTGAACTTCATACGGATGCCAAACTAAAATAATTTAAAATATTCAGTTTAACACTATATGTAGAAGCTACTACTAAAGCTAGACTCGCTAAAATGAGTGATTCCACAACCAGCTATTATTACAAGCTTTTATTTACTTTCACCTGTCCGGTGTCTGTAATGAAATCTTGCAATTTAAATTTTACCCACTTCCCGGTCTCCAAGTGAGCTGAAATTTTGTATGCATATGTATATCGCGTGACAATGCAATAAGAGAAGCTTCTTTTAAAAAAAAATACTACTTAATAATTTTTTAAATCTTAAATATAGGTAGAAGTTTTCCAAGTAAAGATTTCGGAAGAACCTCATCTATTTTTATTTTTGGCCAAACTCGATCAAAAGATATGATCGTTTATGTCGCAAATTTTCACAAATATTGCGATTTCACAAAGAAATCAAAACCTATTAGAGAGAGAGTACTTCCCGTTCACCTAAAATCATGAAATTTGGCAAGAAGCAAAGTCTTATAGCACATGTTAAGAAAAAAATCCGAAGACCGTATATAGCTACGATTAGTTTCTATGGAACCATTGGTGTACGAGTCCAATTCGCACTTGTCCGATTTTTGAAAGAAAGAGAGTAGGAATGCCTTACTGCGTTTGTATGGGGAACTGATGTTGCTTGCCGAGGCACGTCCTTACCTCTGCGTTACTAACTTTTATTATTATATTTCTTGACATCTTTCGTCACAAATTGGCAATTTACATGGGGGTTTATGTAAATTGCCAATTTATGACAAAAGTTGTCAAGAAACAGTACCCGTTAATTTCACTGCCTGTGTCACACTCGAACCGGAACACAGCGACGCATGCACAGCTGCTTGGCGGTAGAAATAGGTAAGGTAGGGGCTTAGGAATAGGGTTCCCAGGTTCAAACAACGGGTAGCCGGACGAACCAGGTAGTTTAGCAGGATATTTGTATAAAAAGGCCGGACACTCGTAGTTATTAGATTTTTCGTCGTAATGTTAATTTAATACTTAGTACTTAGTGTTTTTGATGAACCAAAGACATATCATTTTCGCTTGGTTTCCTTTATTTAATTGTGGTCACAGCTCTCGGCGCGGATAGGAACCACCACGACTACGGGACTGGTTAAATGTGAAAGCCTAACAAAAGTAGGACTGGCCGGACACCGCTTAATTTAGCCGGACACGCATCTTAAAAGCCTAACTATGTCCGGCTTTATCCGGACGACTGGCAATCCTAGGACAATCCTGAGTAGTATGTTGTCACTTCTTGTCCTTAACGAATAGAATGCCACTTATGATTGTCCTAAGCTAAGGCAAGGTTAGTGAAATCGACCACAAGTCTCCGTTTACTAAAACAGTCCTTATTTCGACGTCCCTGTTGAAAAGGAATCTATGTAATGATGACAATGAAAGAGGAATTTTACATACCGGTTAGGTATACGATTTCGAGATGCGTGGGAATTCGGCAATACGTCTTGAGATTTGACATCGTCTAAGTGTTGGCCAGGTGTGTCGTCATTAAGGAAGGACTTTGTAGCGTCGTTACCACTGCCGGTAGTGTCTTTGTCGAAGAAACCTCTCTCGTTGTCGTTACCGCGGAGGATTCTTTTCGTGTCATAATCGTTATCACGGAGGACGCCTGTTGTAGGGTCGTCGTGATCGCGGAACAAACCTTTATTGTTGTCGTTATCACGTAAGGCTCCCGTTGTAGTGTCGTCGTAATCGGGGACGAAGCTTGTGTCGTTACGACGTAACGTTCCCGTAGTTGAGTCGTCATAGTTTCGGACGACGTCTGTCGCATCGTCATAAATGCGGGAGGCGACTCTTGTAGAATCACTGTACTGTCGAAAGGCTTTCGTTACACTCTCATGGTAGTCGTCAAAGTTACTTGTCGTGACCTCGTCGTCGGGGAGAAGCGTCGTCTCATCCGACGACGGCATGTAGTCGTAGTTATTCTCCGTGAGCTGGCGTCGCAATTTATCTATTAACCTTGTCGTTGACTTTACGGTGGTATCTGTAACTGTGGGTTCGATTAAAAGACTTTTGACGAAGAAAGAAAACTGATTATATTGAAGAAACGTGAAAATTTAAATACTAAAATATGTAAGTAATCAAATTTAATTACAATTTTGAGCTGAAATTCCGTTAGCTGATATTAAAAACATTAGCGCAATCAGCATGTTGATTTGTGGACGAAATGAGAATATATAATAATTTTACATAACTCTTTACTTAGATATATTTAAGCCTTAATTTGTTGGTAAAACAGATCGGATACTTTGACGTCATTGCATATGATCGCCATGTAGCATATAGTAACTAGCATATTTATGTAGTAATTGTGTGTTTGTGCGCACTACAAATTACTATCGAATTGTCGCTCGATTTTATACAGCTCGTAAAACGAAGTGAATAACACTTTCAATAACACTCTCACACTAGTGTTAACAATGTTGCAGAATTCCTTTATGTTTCTTCAAAACCAGCAGCTCTTTGCCGATTAAAAATGTCATTTTCTTTTAAACTAGCGAACCGCCCTGGTTTCGAACGGGTAGAGCATAAAAGATAATTGTTAATTAAAGTTTGAAAAATGAAATGGTTATTGTGAGTTAACTGTAAGAGAGATACGCCATCGCGGAGTTTTCTTCTGGGTCTTAGCAGAACTACAAATTCTGTAATACATTATTTTAAAGTATCTCTTAAGGTTTGGTCTGTGTACATTTTTTTATTAGGTTTACGAGCTGATTGTGAATTTCGCATCCCCTTTGACTTCATTTTCTATACAAAATTACTATTATTAATTTATATTACTTTTAAATTTTTTTTTGTAAGATTTTCTCTATTATTTTTCTTTGTAAACCACCCCCGTATTAAGGCAAACAAATATTGAAACCAGTCGAGCCTAGTTTGAGTTTAAGCGACACTAACAAACTTGCTTGACCGATTTTTATGATTTTTTTTGTGTATATATTGGATAGGTCTGAGAATAGGTCGAAGGCTTTTATACCCCTAGGTAACAAGAGTGGTTCCAGATGCTTTGATCATGAACTACCCACTTCTAACAATATTTTCAGTTCGCCTACCTCAATGCCTTAACGTATTTTATGTTGCCATTTCAATTAGTATTTATAGTGTTAGCATTAATAGTATTGATTTGTTTTATTGGAACACCTCAGATTAGAATATTTAATAACAATTACTTATTCTTTTAGAAAATCATGAGAATATACTATAACAAGAAGAAGTAGTAGAAAAAGACTAGTGGGCCCGGCAGACGTTGTCCTGCCAGATTACAGTGCCACCATCTAGACCCAATTGTACATATAAACCTTCCCTAGACCTATTCTAACACACAAACACATTTTTTTAAATAATCGGTCAAGCTGATTTTGAGTTTTAGCGAGACTAGCGAACGGCGACTCATTTTTATTTATAAGAAAGAGAAAGAACATATAAGGCACCTGAAATAAATTATCGAACTGATAGTGAAAACCGCGTGAGCATTTAGTAGTTTTCGAGATCATCGCGAACGTGCAGACAAACAGACGCAGCTGTTTTGCAATATGTATCGACACTCGCCCTTTACAAATACATTTGCGGAGAAACGTAAACAAAACAAGGCAACAGCACAGCCACGGGGATGATTGTCGCGGGAGCATCGGCGCCGTTATTAAAACGTCTTGTTCTTAAGATCTTTTTGTTGAGAACAATTGCGAGCTGCGACTAGTCTCGCCGCCTGGCCGCGCGCGATCTGATGACAACTTGCGTACAACACAGATATATAATGTGTCCTCCTAACCGATATTCGGTCACGGCGGCCAATCTCCACAGAGACTAGCCATCTGCGCAGGAGATATTATAGTGCACAAGTGACTGCGCAAACGCAAGTGCACTCTCTGTTCCTTCACTCGCCTAGTCCGATGGGACGGTTAACCGACACGACCGGGGCGAGATGAGGCGCAGGACCCACTGTTTAACGTGCCTTCCGAAGCACGGAGGAGCTTGAGCTGTTTCTTATTTTGGTCACCACTGGAACGAACGAACCACTTTATCTATACAGGATTACTTTTTTTTTCACCCCGGATAATGTAAAGGACGCTTCTGGGCATATCCATTATTTTTCTATACTAATATTATAAAGAGGAAAGATTTGTATTTTTGTATGTTTGTATTGAATAGGCTCCGAAACTACTTCAATGATTTGAAAAATTCTTTCACCATTAGAATGCTACATTATACTTGAGTAACATAGGCCTCAAAATTACGTTTCCTACGGGAAAATATAAAATTCCCACGGGAAAACAAAAATAACGCGGGCGAAGTCCCAAACGGAAAGCTAGTAAAAATACTGCATTACTAGCTAGTGCAGTATTTTTTGGATACTTTAGAAAATTAATATAAAATTAAATAGGTGAGTTATTTTTTTTTAAATCAATGTTTAAATCACTATTACCGTGTCCTAGAGCCTTCCTGAAATTATCCGGGGTGATAAATAAGTAATTCTGTATACAGGTTACTTTTGAAACAGGTGGTTATTGTCTAAGAAAAAAATGTATCACGATCGCCTATAATTTGACAGCCACTGCGCCGTGAACACGAGACTCTGTGCCGACATCCTTTTATAATGGTGTAATGGATGGACTGCGACTGTCAAATTGTAAGCGATCGCAATAGATTTTTTCTTAGACAATAACCTCCCAGGAGCCAAATGTGTGCTTATACAGACAAGTAAACTGAACAATTTTTACTATGGGACCAATGTTGATATTGCGAAAAAAAAAAAAATTTTAACCCGTGGCACAGAATAGATAATAGTATAGTACTACGTACAGAACGGCCACTCACCTCCCTGCACTCATTTCAAATACCGCATCCCACCAGGCACTTCGCAGTAGACATCACTGATACATACAGAAGGGCTCGCGCGATCGCTCGGGCGAATAGACGCGAGCGCGGGCGATAACAGAGACAGCGCTATGCGGGTAAAAGAGAAGGCAGTCACTGCACTTCTCGCGTCATTTCGATTGATAACCGCGCACTCAGCCCTACTAGATTCCACGCACACATTTGCGCGTGTGCAAACATCATTTGCTAATGTAGTAGTGATTGGTAATTGATTTGCGAACGTTGTATGGAGTGTCCGAGGTGTGCCCGTGGGAGAGCCATGCTTCGGCACGAATGGGCCGGCTCGACCGGAGAGATACCACGGCCTCACAGAAGACCGGCGTGAAATAACGCTTGCGTTGTGTTTCGTCGAGTGAGTGAGGGTACCGGAGGCCCAACCCCCCTACCCCCCCTATGATGGCGCAGTTAAACAGATTGTTACCCCAGGAGGGTACCAACTGCGCTAGCGTTGGAGAATCCCTCTCTGGACGTCCACTTTTAAGGACGCAATATACCTGGGCGTGGACGCCTAGGCCGCCCCTCGTATTCTGGGGGGGGGGGGGGGCAAAACCGCGCTCAAACATACCTGGGGCAAGAGCAAACCCACGGCACCCCCTGCCACACTGACTGTGGACTTTTGCAACATCAGTGGACTTCACTCCAACCTGAATGCTGTCCACCACCACCTCGAGACAGTAAAGCCGGCCTTGCTCTTTTTGACCGAGACACAGACATCGTCTCCGGCGGACACTTCTTACCTTTCCTACCCAGGGTACGGACTGGAACACCTCTTCGCGCCTAAGGCCGGTGTGTGCGTGTACGTCAGAGACGATATATGTTCTCGGCGCCTCGGTCACCTTGAAAGTAGGGACCTCTCCACCTTATGGCTCCGTGTAGACAGCGACGACCATCCCCGCGTCTATTCGTGCCTCTATAGGTCCCATAGCGGTGATACCGAAACCGACCGACTCATCGAGCACGTTCAAATGGCTGCAGACTTTGTGCAGCAGCAGATCCCACTCGCAGAGATCGTGATACTTGGCGATTTTAACGCTCACCACACCGAATGGCTCGGTTCAAGCAAGACCGATCATGCGGGGAGATCTGTTCACGCCTTCGCTCTTGCATATGGCTTGACACAATTGGTTACTAAGCCCACGCGAATTCCTGATGTGGAGTGCCATGAACCTTCACTGTTGGATCTTCTGCTGACTTCTCATCCCGACGGCTACCTCATATCTGTCGGCGCCCCTCTTGGCTCCTCAGATCACTGCCTCATTAGGAGTTCGGTGCCACTCACGTGCTTGCAACGACCTCGAGTTGCACGTAGTCGCCGTGTGTGGCACTACAAGTCAGCAGACTGGGATGGGATGCGGTCCTTTTTATTTTGACAGCCACTGCGCCGTGAACACGAGACTCTGTGCCGACATCCTTTTATAAAGGTGTAATGGATGGACTGCGACTGTCAAATTGTAAGCGATCGCAATAGATTTTTTCTTAGACAATAACCTCCCAGGAGCCAAATGTGTGCTTATACAGACAAGTAAACTGAACAATTTTTACTATGGGACCAATGTTGATATTGCGAAAAAAAAATCAGCAGTTCTATACATCTAGGTTCAGTGAATGTTGAACATTTGTATGAAACAGCTGATTTTTTTCGCGATTTAGCTCCTGCTTCTAAAGAACCCTTGTATATAAAATCTCGCGACACGACACGATGTTTGTCCGAGATAAACTTCAAAACTACTGAACTGATTTTGATGAACTGAATTAGTTTTTTTTTTTTTGGGAGGGGGAAAATGCATTTACGCATTCCTCGTGGTCGAGCCAAACCACGAGGATATGTGGGACTCCCCAGACCGTACCCGGCCCGGGCCTACCCACTAAAAACCCCCCCAGCAGCTCCTCCGACCGTCACAAGACAGAGGGAAGGGGACAACAGCCAGGCCTTATTCCCGCTGACCCCCTGCCCGTGACATGTCCGTTGCCGGACTCTCCTCCTGGCTCTGCTGCTTTGTGGAGCGGCGCAGAATTGCGTCGCTCTACACCCCGCAACTGGTTTTTTACTGTGGTTGTCTTCCACGCGGCCCGACGCTCAGTGCGCCGGGCCCCCGGCCCGCTCAGTGCGGGTAACGGGTTGCCCGACGGCAGATCCCACTGGATCCACCGCCGCGCGGGTGAGCCGAAGCTCGGGGAAATCCCCAACGGGCGCGAAGCGCCATGGCGAGAAACTCGCCTCGTCCCTACTACCACCAGAGGTAGCCGCCGGGATCGGCTTCCAGCGAGAGCCACACCTCTTCTTATCATAAGAAGAGGGGACTTCGCCCTTCCCCGCATGAAGCGGGTGGCCACACGAAGTGGCCCGCCGGGTTGAACCCGGCCATCCCACGCCCCATATGGGGGTCCTCTCGTCAGACTATTAGCCCGCGGCAGAGAATCTGCCGGGTTGCCCAGGGTGCACCACAAGGAGGTTGTCTGACATCGCACCCCTGAATTAGTTTACCTGGTATAATTTGGTTCAACCCAAAAGATAGGATTGTTTATAACTCGATTATTGACTTTAATAAAATAAACGTCTATTTATTCATTCAATATTTATTATTGCTCATTTAATTTATGTGTAATTATTTATTAGTTCCATAAATTTCAAACAGATGGCCGTGTACTTGGTTCCGTTTTTTCGAAACTAGCTACTACACATAAAGACAAGACGGGCCATACCGTGATCGCTTATAGCAGGGTTAAAACAATACTGAAACAGAGTCACCGCTCTTGCTACGTATAGCACCATCCCGCTCTCAGTGCGGTTTTAATATTGTTTTGGGCCATCATGGTTTGGACACGGTAATAGTATAAACAGTAGAATGACTTCATAGAAACGGTCGAAACACGCGCTATGCCTACGCGCCTCGATCTGGATCGCACCTGGATCGCATAGCTATAAGGGCTGTCACGAAAACAGTTCGCCGCAGGGCATACGCACGAGTCAAACGGAGCGCACGGTCGGTAAGCGAGCAGCCCTATCGCGGGCCACGCACCAAGCGATGCCGAGCGGCCTTAGGTATAAAATTTCAAAGAGGGGCCGAGTTCACTATATTACACTGTTACCGTGGTTTGGAGGAGGCCTTTTCCACGCGACCTAACTCCGTGTCGCTCGCCGCGTCCGACGCACTGGCGCGGCGTCGGCGACACAATAGCCGCGGTCAGCCTCCGCGCCACATTAACTAATTGCACGAGATTCCGCTACGGCGTCGAGTTTATTGCTACCCATCTCTATGAATGCAACGCTAGCCCCATAAAAGGTGATAAGTTTATATATGTCGCAGTAAGATGGTTTAGCCGCTATGTAGTTTTATCCCTAGGGATAAAGCTGTACAGGATGTCACATTTAGATCGGTCCGTATGGGTAACTATAAGACATACAAAGATCTGTTCTTAGGAACCATGTTATCGATTTTAGTGACAAGAAAAACTGCATACATAGATTTAAAAAAAAAACTTGTACTCAGTACGGGAAACGAACCCGGTCGTATTGAAAATAAAATTTACATTGTGTCTATTTGGATATCGATTGATTAGGTCATAAAAGCAGTAACTGTTACTATGAAACATGATGTCGTAAGTAAATTTTCTTTTTTTGTGTTTGTATTTATGCTACCTTTATTAATATTCCCGCCACTAACCTGTGTATTGACGTATGTTTCGGTAGCTGGCAGAATCAGCGTATGGCAATAACGCTGCCTATATTGCTGTTTCTATTGTCCTAGTATCTGTAATTTATGATGTAAAATAGTGTTTCTATCTATTTATCTAACGAATGGTGTGAGACACTTTCTTGGCGCGAAATACGCACTACACACAGTCGCTACCCACTACACTACAGGTAGTCTCTCCATTAAGTTCTGGCGACATCGTTAACGCAGGAACACAACGTCGTGTGGCTTACAGGTTGCACTGTAAGCCTGTCGGCTCTCCTCAAATATGCGAGATTTTTATAAAGCCATCAATTAACTTCCGTCCTGCGCGCCACTATGTGTGACGCGAGCAATACGTCACCGCGCGTCCGCTACACAAATTGCTACGCACCGACTACGACACCGCTGGGACTACGGACCGATTGTGTGCTACGGACTACGGAGCAGCTACCGGAAATGGCTAAAGGTCATTTAATAAAACCAATGTATGTCGAAAATTGTGGTTTTTGATGGCTTAAAATGACTCCAGAATAAACCGAGAGACTATACGTAAGAAAATAGTTTTTTATTAAGTGAAACGGTTTCATTGAAAAGAAAGATGTTGGTGCCGTAGATAATGTACTAAACAGCTTAAATATAACTTTCTAGGCACCTGTCATCACACCAATTTCCTCATTAATCTTGGGCATTAATCAGACGCAAAAATAAAATTGTTGGGGGAAGCGTAACTTGAAGGAGGAGGAGAGTAGTATGATAAGGTCAAAGATTGATGCTACCCTTTCCACGCCTACCCTTAGCCAAACTAGGCAAAAACACAACTACATCGGACAATACAGTTATTATGTATTATGTTCAGTATCATTATAAATCCAAGATGGTTGCTACCACAATGGCGGAATATATTTTTCTCAGCCAACTCATTATAGATATGAAATGAAAGGGCTTATTAAAATAAAAGGGTGGTTCCTAGGCATCAGTCATGACACCACTCTTCTGACGCTGACCACGCATTGATCTGACGCCAAAATAATATCGTGGCGCATAGTGTAACCTGGGTAAATATGTAAATAACGTTTTCATTACTCATACTCTGAAAGTAGGTCTGAAGTTGCCTGAGGAGCGGGTTGAAAGTAATACTTTTCAGTCCTAGGGAGAATCACTTTCAACTGACAGCTGCTGTCAAATTTTAAAAAGAAACTAGTTCCTTTTTTACATTTTTATTGAACCATGTTCCGACTTTCTATACAGCCAATCAATTACAGCGCGGTGTAAAATTGAAATAACATAATGTTGAGTATTTAAAGAATATATTTTTTAAATGACTTTATTATAATTTATTTTTAACTATTTCATTAAAATAACATAAATTTGGACAAAATATTTACCATTTTTTAAATTATAAAAATGAAAAATAATGGCTGAATAGCTGGCCGACCTTGTTAGGCAACCATCCATAACTTTTTAAGATATTCTGATCTGCATTCACAGATTTTGGAAAAAGTTACAGTCAAAAAAAAAATGCTGAGATAGCAAAAAATTTTTTTTATGCCTATCGATCCTGTTTCATGTAGGGATCAAAAGACTCTATGAGACTATTTAAGGTATGAGTACTAGAAACGACAGAAATCGCCAAAAACATTTCCCATACATTTTGTACGGAAAATCCTCGGATCCTATTTCTTAAGGTGATCTCTCTATGAATCCTATTTCTTACTTTTAAGGGAAATTGTAATTTAAATAAATACTAAATTAAATCATTTAAACATGTATTTATAAACAAACGCAAAAATATCTAATCTATCTATGAAATAAATTGCTCAAAATGACCGCCGTCTTCACGAATACATAAGTTTACTCGCTTTTGTACTGAGGACGTAGCAGCTAATCATTTTCTTGGATGGATGTTATTTAAAGTACTCGTCAATGCATCTTTCAGTTCCTGAACACTGTCGTATTTCTTTTTGTAGATTTCGTTTTTTAGGTAGCCCCATAAAAAAAAATCTAGTGGCGTTAGATCGGGGCTGCAAGGTGGTCACTTTATTGGACCATGTGTCCCTATCCACTGTGTCCTGAATTGTCTGTTCAAATTGGAACGCGTACGGCGGTTGTTATGCGGTGGAGCGCCATCTTGTTGAAAATAAACTTAACAGTTTCCCAATGATTTGCTGATGACTGAACCACGATTTGGCTGCACGGATATGCTGTAATCTATGTAATGTTATCGTCTACTTTTCTATTTACAAATAAAAGTAAAAAATAGGATTCGTAGAGAGATCACCGTATGAATCAGCATTTTTTTTATTGACTGTAACTTTTTTCCAAAATCTGTGAATAATTTACCTGCCCTTTAAATCCCATCTCAAAAATCCATCCTGTATTTGTATAACATTGTGTTCAATAATTAACACAATGAGTTCATCTGATTCAGGTGCGGAGTTAACGCCTGATTTTATAAGAGAAAGCGGGTTAAAGCAGAAGTTGTTGATTTATGTAAAATAAAATTTACACGTTTTTCCTTTAGCTAATTCATTGTTTTTTATCACTTTCTTTGTATTCGTAATGAGAAGCACAGTGTTTACCTCGGGTTAAAGACTTATTTAGTCCCTCGAACTATTGCCCTTCGGAGCATAATGTACAATACGCAAAATGTGCACGACACGCAAAATGAGCAAAACGCAAAATGTACAATACGCAGAATGTACAACTCGCAGAATGAGTACCACACGCAAAATGAGCAAAACGCAAAATGTACGAGACTTATTCACGGCGACGATGACGACGCAAGACAAAGGGGTTTTATTTTCATGTTTGTTCTCTGTTTTATTTGATAGGAGCGTCTGTATAGATGTAGAGTCAACTTTTTTTTTTCATTCCTACTTGTATTTGCAGACATCTTGAGTATATTCAGGTTGTATGCACATACAAGGTTAATATGATTTCTTTAAATTAGATTATGTTTTGCTTTATTTTGATATATGATTATGTTTTGCTTTGTTTTGACGTCAATAAGTGCCTGTAAAGGCCTATGTTGAATAAAGATTTTTGAATTTGAATTTGTGTGCTCTTGAGTATGAGTAACTGCCTCTACTTTACCCCGAAAGGGATTATAAACATAATTGCAGATATTGTATATTCTATAAACTAATGAATCTAATAACTCTTATTAAACAATGGAGTCCGATAAGACTTTTGAAGGGCCTCTCTCTTCTTTATATCTAATACTGGCACTTTAGATTTTCTGTCATCTATATTTAAATAATATAAACGTCAACTACACTACACACTACTAGAATTGATTTTTAGTTCTTTTTGTAGAAAACAGGGCGGACAACGTATCAAATTTTATTTAACTTTAAGCTAAAATAGATTTTTTTTGTTAAGTTGGTACTTACATAAGATAAAAATTAATTCAATAAATTTGTTTTTGAAGTTAATTCGGGTTTTGTATATCCAAGGGTTGTGAATTGGAACTGTGCCAACTGCCGAGAGGATGTGAACACAACTCCTCTTGTACATTTTGTGTTTTGCTCATTTTGCGTGTCGTGCACATTTTGCGTATTGTACATTATGCTCCGAAGAGAACTATTGGTTACTCGCGACTAAATAAGTTACTTTCACCCCTGGGGTAACAATGTACTATTATAATAATATTGGGCAGTTGATTGTTAAAAGAAATTTCACGCGCATTCCGTTTTTATTTTGCATGCACTCAGGATATTATTTATTCATTGGGCATGGGCATGTCCATATTAAAATTTGGTCATGTATTTCACAGCCTAATCAGATCATTGGTTATTATAACGTAACGAACCCATCAAATGACTGACCAGTCCTGTGGAGAATAATGAGTTTGAGACACAGCATTTCAATTCTTATTCGAGAAAAACCCATGAGGACTGTGCGGTGGCGATGGCGCCTGGCGTCCGCCCAGCTCGGCTCATACTAATTGCATCAAACAATTCCTGCTTAATCTAATTATTGAAAGGGCTGGTTGGCACTGGCCTCGAATATTTTGTCTAGAGAGAAAACAATTTAGGTTTTCTCTAAAACTAGCAACTTCTGTCGCGTAGATGCTTGTTCTGCAAAAAAATACGGGTTTGAGATTGCCTCCTCTTATCAATTTTGAATGATACTAGTGTGTTTTACTCGGAAGCGAAAACTTAATTAGTGCTATATGACTGTGTGCGCCCATGTCGTATAAAAAACTACGTCAAACTATGGTAGATGGTAGCTAATCAGCCAGTCTCTTGTCACATTGTCAATTTGTCGTTTGTGACAAAACATATTTTTGTTTAAGAATACATATTACAATTTTGATTTTTAAATGTAATTAAAAAACGAATTTACCACATTTTTCATTAAAATGGAAATAAATAGAGTTTTAAGCTCTTAAAGTGATGTATATTTTTTGTTTTGATTCTGTTTTGTATCTTTTATAGTAAACTATTAAGTGATTGCGACTGCGTCCGCGTTTAATTTAGCGAGTTCAATGTCTGGCCTGCATGGCTTCTCTAGGAAACTCATTACTTTGAGATAGAAAGTAGCCTATATCCTAGCTTTTACCTGCGGCTTCGCTTGCGTTGATAGGGGTTTTAAAAATACAGCCTATGCTACTCGATGATACGAGTAATGTAGCTTTCTATTGATGAAATAATTTTTAAAATCGGTTTAGTGGTTTAGGCGTGAAAGCGTAACGAACAAACAAACTCACTTTCGCATTTACGAGTAGGTATAATATTAGTTAGGATGGTTGGGATAAATTAGTACTTATATATTGTTCTATAAGGGCTGAACAGTATATTTTGGCGTGTGAACGAGGTGAGGGCGCCAAATGGATTATTAGGTACCCAGATTAAACATTTTTCATTTCGAGTATTTTCTTCTGGCCTTGTTTCAATTTTCGCATAAGAAAAGTAAAACAAGGCCAATATTCCAAGAAGATATTTGTGTTCGATGACATCAGCTTTCCGTCTTTTTTCACACACAATATTTAAGCGCTATAATGCCAAGGCTTTTGTATCTATACTTTCTATATGTATCTGTGACTATTAGATTAGTTTCTAATAAAATACTTATACAAATTTGACAAAATAAATTAGATATTAGTATGCGTTCGCTTTGTTGACACATAGTGAAATTATTTTTTGAATTATTTGCCAGCCCTGGGATCGCGATGTATAATTTTCAGCCCTTTACTTGATAAACACAGACCTACTTTCGAATATGACAAATAAAAAAAAATGTAGCACAAGATAATTTTTCTAATCTATCAAAAGTTTGCTTTAAACATCTGATAGAATTGAAAAAAAAAAAACGGCTTTCGTGTAAAAGCAAAATGGTAGTCCATTTTTACTTCGAAGTTTTCATTTCACAGACTATATCCATCATTGCATCAGATACCTACAATGTTAAAAACGAGAAAGTATAAATGGTACGTAATGAAATTTACAGCATCAAAACAAGTACCTACAGCCGCAGTTAATGCACCGATCGTGCGGGGCAGTAAAAATAAATATCCAGAA
Organism: Schoenobius gigantellus; assembly: GCA_963935595.1. NCBI lineage: Eukaryota > Metazoa > Arthropoda > Insecta > Lepidoptera > Crambidae > Schoenobius > Schoenobius gigantellus. Next base: position 236,297 of record OZ012543.1, read on the forward strand.
CAACTAGCTTACTACGAGTGCTTGGAGCGACATCAAAGCTGTGGTTAGAGCAGGATGATCGCTACGAAGCAGTAGCGCTGTCTCGTTCACACGTTGTTTCAGCCATACTTTAACGTCTCGCGGTGACGCAACCGCGACTCGCGACAGTCTGGAGTAGGGTTGCCAGGTGTCCCTTTTTGAGCGGGACGTCTCGCCTTTGAGAGGTATATGAAAATGTCCCGATTCAGTCAGGATCGGGACGCAAAATATCGCGATTTTTGACTGGGGTGGTGATTTTGTAGCTTATTGATTGATCGGCAATCGTAATTATATTTTTTATTTATTATTTTTAACTTTTCAGTGTTTTTGAAGTCGGTTTTAATTTTTTTATCTAACTTTCTTAAGTCAAAATCTAGTTTTTTTACTGTCCCGACTTGAAAGTGATAATCCCGCTTTTTACGACCTTCTGTCCCGAAATTTCGCTATTTAGACCTGACCATCCTAGTCTTGCAACTCTAGTGGTGACAACGCTAAAACCAGCCAGTATTAGACATTCGCGGGCGATCAGATATTTTAGCTGGCTAATTGACAACGCATCAGCGTGTCTAGACTTGCCGTGGCAGCTAGCACTCATGGTAGCTTCAATCGATATTTCGGATATAGTCTTGATAATGTGGACATGACTGCTTCAGTGGTTTACATAACCCGGCTTCGATCAGTGGGGCTAGCACGCAGGAAAATCGAAATCCGAATCGAGGAGTTTGTATGGCAATTTTATTAGTTCTGCTACTCATATAAACTCCTCGATTCGGATTTCGATTCGATTTTCGATTCTCCTGCGTGCTAGCCCCCACTGGTGGTCTGGGTTTCGATTTTTCATAGCGGCGAAATTTTTCTGCTTGTTTTTTTATTATTTTCTTTTTCATACGACAAGGAAGCTCTTGGCCTTAATCTCACCTGATGGTAAGTGTGGACAAGGCCGAAGGTGAAAGCAAGCTTCACCTGGACTCCTCAGCAACTGAGGAATTGGCTATCTTATATAAAAAGCTGTTCAGAACAAGCGCCGCGGTATAGACGATGGAAAGCGCTAAATGACGCAACATCGCGACGTAGCTGCAGAGGTTCAAGCTTGTTAGTTACCTCTACATCGTCAATGATGCGTGTTGCGCATCGCCAATTATGGCGACAAACAAGACGGTGGTATCTAGCCAGGCGGGCTCAGAAGCCCTATCACCAACCAAACCGAGCAGAAAAAATTCTGTCCCAATGAGGGATCGAACCTCGGACTTTCCGATCAATACCCAGTGGTCTCAATCACTAGACCACGGAGGCGGTTTGGTTGATGGCAGGTGTCCTGAGCCCGCCTGGCTAGCTACCACCGTCTTATCTATGTTTGTCCACATAGTAACACTGTTAATAGCATTGCTGTGTTCAGACAATTAGAGGTAAGATGGCCAGCTCCTTCGTTGCTGAGGAGTCCAGGTGAAGTTCGCTTCCACGTTCGGCTTTATCGTCATTTACTATGAGGTGATAAATTAGCGTATCTAGAGTTTTTTTTCAGGATTTTGTGTGAAGCTATCAGTATGTTGGCGTCCATCATTGAATTTTGAATCGGTAGCCTAACATCTTGGGGTGGACACTACACCATTCTGGGGTGGGCACGGCCCACCCAGCCCCCCCTCTATATACACCTACTGATATGAAGGCTTAGAGATTTCCTGTAGTATGTGAAAAAATAATAATTTGGATGTACACTCTCGCTCTGGTATTTGGTATGGTAGTGGCTCAAACCCTAATATTTTAATGTTTAAACTATTACAACGATCGGAAGAATTTCGAAATTGTGCAAGAAGGAGAGGCAGAGGGAGATAACATTGTTATTGGTGGCATTATTTATTACTAGCTGTTGCCCGCGACTTTGTCCGCGCGGAATTCGGTTATTAGCAGCAAGTCGTTAATTTAATATCAGATTTCGATGAAACAAAAGCTGTATGTCCTTCCAGATTAAGCTTAATCTACCCGTAAAATAATCATTATAATCTACTCAATACTTCCATACAATCTTGTATCCCCCTTTCAACCCCTTACAACCGCTTTTTCGCATTAAAAAGTAGCATATGTCCTTTCTCAGGCTCTAGACTATCTGTGTACCAAATTTCATTGAAATCAGTTCAGTAGTTTTGGCGTGAAAGCGTGACAGACAGACAGAGTTACTTTCGCATTTATAATATTAGTATGGATTAGTAGGCACGTTCCATCTAAGCATACATTAGTAGCATTTTCAATATTTTTAGCATAATCGCGATCCGCTAGATTTTGACGCTAGGGCTGGCATCGTATGTAAGTGTAGTGCTTTTCATGTTTCATTTAAAAATATCTCGATTCTGTTCAGTTTAACAGTCTAGTCTGTATGTTTTGTTTTATATCGATGTTTCCGCTATAACTCAAAACTCAATCTTTATTCTATAGAGACCTTTACATGCACTTATTGACGCCAAACAAAACATTAAAAATCTTCAAACAAGAATCTAATTAACTAATTATTTAATCCTTGTATGTACACACACCAAATTCAAATGTTTTATTGCATACCATAATTTTTACATGGGTTCTTAAGTAGTTATAGTATAGGTACAATTATGGACCCTGATGGGCACAGCAATATAAATGATGAGCTGAGGACCCCAACCATATTAAGATGTATGCAAATACAAGTAAAAGTAAATTGAAAAAAAAGTTGACTCTACACCTGTTCGTAAGTTGGGAGAGCCTTCTCGAGAAGAACAGGCAAGAAACTCGGAAGGTCTTGTATTTTTCTATCTCCTCTTTTAAATTGTCAACATTACAAATATTATATTTCACAAACATTTTTATAAAAAAAATATAGAAATGCCTGTTAGAGTGAGTGGAACAGTTACTCAAATGAATGACATCTATCCCATTATCACAAAGTGTTAATACCCTTTGATCGTCAATTATCAAATTTTTTGTCAATCCCAAGTAGTTTTGTCTGTCATATAATCAGACACTTTATAATATGCTTTTTTCATAAGCGCGCCCTTGATTGTGACTTTAAATTTATTCAAGCTAAGTGCTTTAATATTATTTGGGATTCTATTGTAGAAACGTACACAAAGGCCTTTGAAGGAATTATTAATTTTTTTGAGCCTAGTATTTGGTAACGCTAACATATTCTTTTGCCTAGTATTCACTGAATGAATATCACTGTTTTTAGAAAATAAATGAATGTTTTTATTGACATTTATTATTATTTCGTAAATATATTGTGACGCAACTGTCATTCTTATATCGATTTCTTTAAATTTTTGTCTCAAAGAGTCTCTTATTTCAAGATTATAAATAGTACGAATAGCCCTTTTCAGCAGCACAAAAACAGTCTCAATGTCCGCAGCATTTCCCCACAGCAAAATGCCGTACGACATCACACTATGAAAATAGGCAAAGTATACAAGACTTGCTGTATCAACATCAGTCAACTGACGTATTTTCCATACAGCGTAAGCTGCAGAACTAAGGCTTTTCGACAATTTATCATTATGTGGGCCCCACTGAAGCTTAAAATCTAATAAAAATAAAAAATAAAGTAATACCAAGAAATACTACGGTATTCACAAGCTCCACATTTTTATATCTTTGGATACAACGGAAACATACAATTTTTGTATATTACGAGTGTTATGTTTCTTTTTGGATTGTTTATTTACCATCTTTCACCTCACTTAGGCTCGGTCAGACAGAATATCAGCGCTGCATCAGACTAGTCTGTTACAGCTTATGCTGAGGTTAGGTCCTAATTGGCCATTATGTGTTTGTCTTGTATAACATTATGTGCATGTGGTCAATAAATGTTTTCGTTCCATAGAGCGCACACATATAATAGAGACACTTTTTATTTTTGGGTTCATGTTTATATTTCAACAAAATCCACCTGCGTAAATTTACAAAAATACCTATAATTTTAACGTATACGATGAAGCAATTTATAGCACACAATATTCTGACCTGCAAAATCCGTACACAGCAGGTTTGGGAACGCCTCCCGAGAGAAAAGTGCTGAATAAAGTTTTAAAATTGTATCTTGACCAGATCGGGCGTGCTCGGGGCCTGGTAGCCGAGATTTCTAGACCAAAATTCTGCTAAATCGACGACTTTGAACATTCAGTCTTGTTTGGTGACCACGCAGATTCACGTTCAGTCGGCCTCGGCTTTCTTCAGTGGTGACTTTTCAATGTACTTCGTGCAATGTGTAGAAGCTCTGGAGAGGATCTTACAGCAATGACTTGCAATAAAATGTATTACCAATTTGCGGGACGATATTGAGGTGTATTTCGGGAGATGTCGAAGGAGGGTATCCAATGAAAATTGTAGTAGGCATTCAGTTCGCGAATGTCGAAACGAATGAATGTTATAATAGTGAAAAAGACAGAATTCTAAGGTGAGCTCAAAAATTCTACGAATGTTATAAGAATAGTTATTGTTATAGTAAACAATAGTAGATTGTTGCTTCAAAAAAAACAATCCAACTGGTCGGGTTCTGATTTAGTTTAGATTTGCCCGCATCACCATAACATGTCTGCTACGATGCCGTAAACGCGTCGTAGCATTTTCTATGAAACTTGACATTAATATTTATTAAAATTTCAGGTACTAAAATCAAATGTTCCTTTTAAAGGAGGCAATCAATTGAGCTATGGTGTTCTAAATACTATAATTATAAATATTAAAATAAAATTTTTACAAAAAATAAAACCGACTTCAAAAACACTAAAAACTTAAAAATAATATAAGAATAGGTACAGACAACCTCACACTTCTATATTGAAGTCGGCGCCAAACGATGATCTCCTAGAAAGTGTTAAAATTTGTCACCGACTTCAGTATAGAAGTGTGATGTTGTCTGTACCTATTCTTATATTATTTTTAAGTTTTTGTGTTTTTGAAGTCGGTTTTATTTTTTGTAAAAAGAAATTATTTTAACTTTTTAGTGAATGAAATCTTTTCAGTTAATGAATTTAATATCAGCTCACCTTCGGTGAGTTGGTATTAAATTAGTGTTTTCTTCTGTTTTCTATGGGATCATCATCAGCATCATCAGATCCTGACTTTAGTGACCATGGGATCACCCTTTTAGTATCGAATACAAAAAGAATTTTGGAAATCGGTTTAAAAATTACGGAGTTATGAGGTAACAAACATAAAAAAAATACAACCGAATTGATAACCTCCTCCTTTTTTGAAGTCGGTTAAAAAGCAACACACTATAATACAGCTTTAATAATTGATGGTTTTAGATGTTGCTCTGTTGCTGTGGAATAATATAAGGAAGAGAGAAGACGAAAAACAAACGTGGGCGAAGTTGCGATGGGAAAAGAATTATTATGTATTTCATCAATTTACAAGTAAAATGTAATCATTAGTTCAAAAAACACTTAGGCAAAAGCCAGATGCAATTCCACTAAGTACAGTATAAGTTACTGAGACGGTCGCGCATAACATTACCATAAAGAAATTCGTTGGCGCCCTTCCAACGATAGACGTGTCCTGCTACGGTGCTACGGCGTAGCGTGCTACGGGCTCTACGACGTTACGGTGCTACTCAATATTTATTATGTTTGGTGTCAAGTCAATGACTCTAATTCATATTAAATACCTATTACAAAGGTAGAAAGATCTAATTTGAGATTACCAGGTTCAGAAATAGGGCCGATAGGTACTCAAAGAGTTTTTACCGGAGGGAGACTCAGTACCAGGGTCGTGTGCATGGGTCCGTCTTACCTATTTCTGCCACAAATCAGCAGTGCTTGCATTGCTGTGCTCAGGTTTGAAGGGCAAGATATGGCACTGAAATTACTGGGTACCGTGACTTTACATCTTAAGTCACAAGTTGGCAACATACACTGTGGTTCTTGTGGGGGTTGCAGTTTTGCTGCGAATCTCTCAGGAACCACATGTATTGACTGTTACCACTTACCATCAGGTGGACAGTTTGCTCGTTTGCCGACTTAATTGAAATAAAAAAAAGCTGTTTTACTAGTACAACAAGTAAATAGTTAAGAGTTAATGCCCCAGAATGTCTTTAAACGGGAGTCCTTGCAAGCCTTTGCGGCCTTTTGAGGCACTCCGCTCTTTATAACATTCAGGGCGCGAGCGAGCCGACTGCGAGCATAAAAACATAATTATTATATTCGCATTGCACCACAACTCTTTGGCAACTAGACGCACCTTGATGTCGATGTCGAAAGCATAACTTATTTTTATTAAAAAAAACGTGTCTGCTCTCTAGGATTTTCTCTTGTGTCGTGGGTGCAGTTACAAACATAGAATATCACATACGCCCATACCGGAACAAATTTCTGTAGGCCATACAAAATATTTGTCCCGTACGGGAATCGAACCCGCGAGCCGTTGCGTAGTTGGCGATCACTCGACCTCTGTGCTAACCATCTCGTCAAACCATAACTGAATCTGCCGTCATCATCCCACTAATAATGTACCTACTGCGGAGCTCACAACTCACAAGACTGGAGGTTGGTGTTTCCTCTGTACCTCGCTAGCCCAATAATGGTCGCTAGTAGTAATCTGTTGATTGGCTGGCGCTCAACCTGGTTTCATTAAAAAAAATTGTAACTTAAACGAAACCATCGATTTAGATGTACATTTTTTTACTGTTAATATTTTTTATATAAATACGTTACTGCAGCTGGCTATAGTACACGTGATTCCTGAAAGATTTGTAACTCAATAATCCCTACAAGAGCCTACCCACCCCAGCCCACGTTGGCAACTTGTGACATAAAATGTCAAGTCACACTGCCCAGTAATATCACTGCCTGTGTTACCCTTCACACCGGAACACAGCAATACGAAGCACACCAAAAAGTCATAAATAACTTCAAACGTCTTTCACTCTAAACAGTACAGAAAGAATTATTCCCTTTTTCTCGGGAGGAAATGCGTGACCACACCGTACCCGCCGTTGGCTAGACGGCAAGCGTGTGTGGGGCTCTCCCGGCAGAGTCCCAGGCCTACCCACTAAAACCCCCCGGTGTTCTCCCTGCCCTTATGGGCGCGCTAGGTAAGGTCCGCACTGCGACTCCACTACCCACGCGCCCGGGAAAGAAATAATTATTCCCTAGCCTCATCATCATCCAAAAACCTCATCATCATCAAATACCTGATTATCTCAAGAAAAAAACATGAAACACGTTGGACGTGCCCATACAACTTAAGGGTTTATCTCGATTTGCCTGAAATTGCATCATCAGATCATGACATGGTGACAATGGGACCACCTCGGGAGTGTACTCTATCGATTACAATAAGAATTTTGAAAATCGGCCTACAAATGGTGTAATCGGTGAACATACATAAAAAATAGACACAGTCGAACATATAGAGCCTCCTCCTTTTTCGAAGTCGGTTAAAAGATACAACCAATACCAAAACTTATAACAATATCTTCTAATCCAAATTTGAGAAGGGCTGTCCTCAGCCGTTTACTTGCAAGCACGCGCTCCATGCAAGTAAACGCTCCAGGTGCTAGGCCGATACGCGCCCGCTGAGCCTGAGCCTAGAGTGCCGGGGAGTGGCGGCAGCCTTTGCGACAGACGCAACTTTTAATTCCACTCTATTAAAACTTTCACGAAGATTGCGCATGTGTTACACGGTTGAAGTCTGCGGTAGCCGTGTGCGGTGAAGCTCGAGAAATTTTGTAGTTTTACTCGAATTAACAGAGTTGGTAGCTTTTTTAAACGGTTTTATGTTGCTCGCCCTGTTTGTTGTTGTTGTTGGGTGTTAATAATAAAAATGTTACCCTCTTTCCGTTGACTGATTGACCTGAAATTTGGTAAAAATCTTTAATTCTGATTACAACTCAGTATTATTGTAAATTCAAGATGGCCGCCACCTCGAAATGGCGGACTATATTTTCTTTTTAGCCCTCTCAATATGGCTATCAAATGAAAGGGTTTGACTAGTAGAATTAAGTATATCATAAAAAAACTAAAACCTGTCTCATGCAATGTCTCATTTCTCTTTTCGATCTACTTCGTCGAGTCGTATTTTGCGATCTAATTACATTCTATCTCTTGACATTCCGCCTCGCTCGACTCACTTTCTAACATACTCGTTTCCTTCTCAAGCCGTCCGGCTATGGAACTCCCTCCCTGAGAGTATTAAAAGAGCGCGTACGCTAGATTCTTTAAAATTCTACTTCGTAGTCACTTCCTATCCACAAATCCTTAACCTTCATACTGTTATTTATGTGCCTTCCCTATCACACATGCAATATTTATTCCTACCTTTGCACCCTGGCCATGGTTGCCTTAGAGAGATTGCTTTTTAGCAATAAGGCTGCCTATTTGTACATAATTATCTGTTTTTCTTCACATCTGTATTACTTTGTAATGCAATATTTGTACAATAAAGGGTTAATTATTATTATTATTAAAAGCTTGCAAATAAAATAATAGGCAAAAAAGCCGTTTAAATAAATAAATAATTATTTCTTACCTAATTTTAAGTGACTTCAAAAAAGGAGAAGGTTTTATGTTTCATTGTATCTGTTAAAATTATTTTTGTAATCGAAAGATTATATTTCGGGGGTGGTCTCATTATCACCAAATCATGATCTGATGATGGGATCCCAGGAAAATCGAGGGATACCCTAAAATTTCATAGGCACGTCCAACGTGTTTCATGTTTTTTCTGAAGATAAACAAGTATTTGCGTCTGGTAGTCATCATGTCATGTTACTGAGCTGGTAATGGCAGGTTTCTAGTAGATAAAGAGCTTGGGAATAACTCTTTTAGTACTGTTTAGAGCGAAAGACGCTTTATTTTAAGTTATTCTGGTGTTTGCCATGGCTCAAATTCTGATACCCATGTATTAAATTTATTAAAAAGATAAAAAAAAACATAATAAAACCGACTTCAAAAACACCAAAACTCAAATAATATAAGAATACATACGACATCACAGTTTTATATTGAAGTCAGTGCCAAGCAATGATCACCTGGAAAGTCTTAAAATATATAAAACCAATTAATGTAGTTTCAACCAATTAATGTATTTATAACATTTTGGTATGTTTGAAGTCAGTTTTATTTTTTTAAGAAATATACTTGTTGTCGAACCGATGGTTTAATGGTAATTATGTTGAAGGTCGTTTATTTTAACTTTCATTTGAATTATCAGTATATCTTCACATTTGAGATCTTAATTCGAATATTAAAACATGAGTTCAGATAAAATATATTATATAAAATGGCAGTATGCATTTAACCCGAGCCTGAAATAGGTCGGTTCCCAACACCCTCATTATTCCCACATTCGACCAATTTCATTTCCCGATCGAAGGCGCGATATAAAAATGCGACTCATTGTGATCATTGAGCGCGCTCAGTGCGGCTGAAATTACCCCTTTGTGCGCGTTCCACGGCGGAGGTAAGTGTGTAATAGTCACGTGAGCTTCCCCTGTATCGTGTGCGGTATTTGAGGGAGACACAGTACCGGAGTCATCTGCGCGGGTAGTAGTTGAAAGTAGCAGACGTTTATTGCTTACAATCAACACAAACATTGAGAGAACTATATATAGTATAGATACTAGCTTTCCGCTCGCAGCTTTGCCCGCGTTATTTTTGTTTTCCCGTGGTAATTTTATGTGAAATCGCAAAATTGCGAAAATATGCCACAAAAACAGTCATACGAGTATCTTTTGATCGTGTTGACTTACAAGAATATTAACAGCTAAAACAGACCGTAGACCCGAGTCATCATCATCATCATCACAGCCCATATACGTCCCCACCGAGGGGCTCGAGCCTACCCTATATTAGGGTGATTAGGCCTTAGTCAACCACGCTGGCCCAGTGCGGATTGGTCGACTTCACATACATCATTGAATTTCTTCGCAGATGTATGCAGGTTGCCTCACGATGTTTTCCTTCACCTTAGGAGCGTCAGACAAATGTACATATGAAATTCGAAACGAAAAACACATTGGTACATGGCGGGTCTCGAACCCCGACCCCCTGATTGGAAGGCACCGACGCTCTTAGACCCGAGTATTCGATATAAATTTCAGTTTCATATCTCACGCGTTCCCGAGGAAAAAGGTCTTGACAGACGGACGGACACAACAACAATTGAAGTTGACACACAACAACACTAAGGCCTAATCACCCTAACATAGAGTAGGCTCGAGCCCCTCGGTGGGGACGTATATGAGCTGTGAGACTACACACTCTTAATACAAACGTATCGACATCTACTTTAGAAATCATTACAGATTGGTTATGTATATTTTTGAATATATTTGTATTTGATTCTATAGATGCATATTCCCTTTGCCCTTTACTTACAATAATTACCATCACACTCGTCGTATTATTAATTGTCGTATTTGTAGTTTGATAATATTATATGCGAATAATGTTGTTGGTTGTACAATGAATTACTTTGTAATTTGTACAGTAATGTCAATACTTTAACTGTTGTCCCAAATAAAATAAAAAATAATCATTAAGTAACCCTTTAATTTTACAATAGAATTTATAGTTTTTCAGGCAATTTATGAAAAAATTACCTGAAATTAATGGTGTCAGGCGTTATTTTTCGAAAGTCCATTACTAATTGTTAATTGTTTTTTGTCGGAAGTCTTGCTATACCTACTCCTTAACAATTACCTGAAATTGCTTTGTTTCTCCAAAAGAACCTTTTTCGTACCTTGACAAAAATTTCGAATTTGTCCAGGTGTTCCCCCATTTTGCGGCCAACGACAAATTTGATTAATTTTAATAATACAGTTTGTAACAATGTCCATATCCTGTTACCATTAATTACATTTTTATTATAGAATAATATACCGGGTATAAGTGACGGTGTCCCATTTCTTTTAACAGTGAGTTCAGACCAATGTTAATATTTGTTTACCGATGTTTATTTTTCCCGGAAAAGCTTTTAAAGCGAAAAAAAGGAGTTTTTATTTTTAATTTTTATTCATGTTACGCAATCTTAGATCATTTAACCTATGAATGCTCTAAGTACGCAATATATGGCGCGTCGCCATCATTTTTGTTCCACTCACATCGATGCCTTGACGTTCGATAACCCAAACAGCTGATGACGCGCGCAGTATGATGGAAATGTTATACGATTTACATTGCGAAGTTAATTTTTTGTGTATTTATTATGTTTTTTTTTGACAGAATATGATTTGTTAACGTTAAATTAGTTATATTACACCACAAAATTTTGAAAAAAAAATCGGAAAATTTATTAATTTTTGGGAGAAAATTTCAGTGATTTTCAAATTAGGATCATGATCTGAACTCACTGTTAAAAGAAAAGGGACACCGTCACTAAACAAAATAACAATTACTAGAACGTGGTCATGTAATGGCGGACCTACGCCACAAGCAGAATTGCAATAAAAATTACAACTTACTATGTTCTCCGTGGGTTTTATAAACAAAAATTAAGAATTATTAGTAATCCAGTCCCTGATGGGTTTGGATCAAAATATTAAGGTCAGCTCATATCGAGCGACTGCTCTTCCACGCTTCCAAACGGGAAAGGGCCGGATTTAATCGACCTCATCCTGACATTGACAAGTGACAACGTCAAAGCGAAACAACGGGGGTCAATCAAGGAATCGGGCCGCAATTCATGCATCGTTAATACTATCGATAAACAGATTAACAAAACACAACAATATCCTATCCACAGACTCAGCATTAACCAAAGCAGATGTTCATTCAAAGAAATCAAATTGAATGTTTTGTCCATTTGAGAATATAATTATTATTAACTAAGTAAATATTAACATAAAATCGGCTATAATCCAGTTGCCATTATCTTGGTTCACTTGAAATGTTCATATCAAGACGAAACAAGGGGAAGGCTGTATGGAGCTCTCTTTGCACGCTCATAGAATTAAAAAGTTTCTAGAAAAAGCTACATCAGATGTTAGATCTGTCATAACAATGATGAATGTTATTTGAGTAATTAAGTATATGTTTTTATTTCAGAATTAAAGAAAATTATTAAAGTGAAATTAAGAATTTGTGCTTACTAGCTAGTATTGAAAAAAAGGAAACATAGAATACAAACATAGGAATTCTTTGAAACTACGCGAAGCCCAAATATTTAGATTGACGAAAAAAAACAGGAAACTCTTAGTCAAAACACCAGGAGTAACAATGGCATTCGGCGATTGTGACTTAACAGATGAAACGGGAATCGATGTGCTGAATTTCTTTGATGAGAAATTTTAATATCTGGCGATGGGCGGACCGCGGGGCGCGGGCCGGGGCGTAGGGGGAGCACTCAAATAATTAACTACAGGAATAAATACTGGAGCTACGCGAGAAATGTTCATTACGACATTTTTTGATGAAAGACAAACTTTTACGCTGTCGAATTAGGTCGTCCTCACACGCGCTGTAAAAGACGATGTTTTCCACTTATTCACAAATATAAAAAAAACAACATACAAATATAAAAATACATAGTAGGTCTATATGTACCGGATAAATATGTGTGGAGACGCAAAATGCCAAAACTGAGGTCCTTGGTCCATACCGTTCGACCACACTAAATTGTTGAAGGAGGCACCTCTGACGCGGGCATTTCGCATTCTCAACCTCGTGTCAGAAAACATTGAGTTTTTTCTTTGTTCTCTGAATAAATTCACAAAAACGGCTCTATTTATTATTAGTTATGGAAATAATTATGAATAACTTTTCTATTATTATTACTACTTATTTGAATTGCTTAAATATCGCATTGGGTACTTACTTGTAATGATATCTTAAGTTAAGAAATAAATAAATAAAACGTTTGACAGTTTGTAAAGATGTGGATGGATAAAAGTTTCACGCGTTAATTAGTTCCTTTTAGAGGCACGGAATTCTAAAAAAGGTAAAAAAATATGCCTCCGCTCCATCTGAAATATACCATTTCCATAAACAAAAATTTATCACAAGTAAAGCTGCAGGCGGATCTTCAAATAAAATTAAGAGAAAAGAGGCTGTTAATCTCAAAGTAAAATTATTAGGACAACATATTGGTAGCGGTAATTAGGTGGCACATCCCTATTGTACGTATTAGCCCGTAAATAATCAGCTAAGATATTAGCGGATTATCTTGTGGCGTAATTAACAATAGATCAACTGGTGCCAACATTAGGCTTCGTTTCCGGTCCGTTGCCGGATGCCGGATGATACTGTCGGACAGAACGCGTGTGTTCGCATTCACACAAGAATTGGCTTCATCTTTGATTTTTTCATCATCATCGTTTTAGCCAAGAGACGCCCACTGGTGGACATAGACCTTCCCCAAAGACATTCAAACTTGTCTGCCTACTTGCCTGCCAAGCTAACGCTGCGTCTCACAGTAGACGGCCGCCACTCGAGGACCGCCCGCCCCAATGGTCTTGCGAGCTTAAATAGCGCTGGATATAGGTGTAAACTTAATGAAATATGGCTTATGAATAATAATGTACGTAGTTTGTAAGGCACAAAAAATATATAATAAGCTTTCTTTGGAGCTTTTGCAAACTTAAAATGTAAATATATGTTAGACAATAATTTTAAAGTAATGTTAATGTTTCAAAGTAAGGAAAGGAGAGACTTTGCGTGCTCTATCGGCTCTTTAAAGGAGAGTGTTCTGAAGAACTGTTTGCAATGGTGCCCTCGTCACCTTATTATCATCGCACCACCCGCCACCGCAAAAGAGTTCATCCGTACCACCTGGACCGGACGGTGGGTCCCGGCGACCACTTCCGGGGGGGTTCGGAGGCCCTTCCGTGCGGAGGGTCAGCGCAAATCAGCTGTCGGCTGTTCCCTGGCGAAACAGGCCTACACACATTAACTATGCGAAACGCGGCAAGGACACCTCAGTTTCACGCCTCTCACTCCAATAATTATGGCAGCGCAAAATATTAAGACAGGTCGTACAGCGGTGCATTATCCCACCAAAACACCATTATTCGAGGTAGGGCTCGCTAACATCCGCGGGCTCCATTCTAACCTCTTAGCTGTCCACCACCATCTCGAGACAGCCTGTCCAGCAATGCTGTTTTTGACGGAGACGCAAATTATCTGCCCGGCCGATACAGGCTACCTTAATTACCCCGGCTACGCTCTTGAGGAGTCCTTCAAGGCGAAGGCTGGTATTTGTTTGTTCGTCCGGGCGGACGTTTGCTGTCGTCGCCTGCGCTGTTTGGAGGAACCTTCCTTTTCCATCCTTGCGGTACACGTCGATTTTGGCACTCATTGCCGTGTCTACGTCTGCGTCTACCGTTCCCATCGTGGTGACTTGGAGACAACTCGACTTTTTGAACATCTAAGTCGGGTGGTAGATGACGCGCAGGAGCGATTTCCTTCCGCCGAGCTGGTGTTTTTAGGGGACTTCAATGCTCACCACGAGTTGTGGTTAAGTTCCTCTAAAACTGACCATGCGGGTAGGACTGCCCACGCATTCGCTCTCACGCACGACCTGACACAATTGGTCACCCAGCACACCAGGGTACCAGATATTATCGGTCAAGTGCCCTCTTTATTGGACCTTCTGTTGACAAATCGCCCTGACAGATATCAGGTGGTGATTCGAGCTCCACTAGGATCTTCGGATCACTGTCTGGTATCCGTCACAGTGCCTCAGGCGTCGCGACCGTCACCTGTGGTTGCAGCACGCCGTCTGTGGCACTATGCGTCAGCAGATTGGGCAATCCCGCATACCGTATGCGGGATTATTACGCATCTGTTCCTTGGTGGCAGCGCTGTTTCAATAGGATGGATCCGGACTCCTGCTCTGCCTCTGTTGCTGACGAGATCATACTAGGAATGGAATATTATATTCCGCATTCCAATCTCGTCAGTAGAGGCAGACGTAACCTCTGGTTCAATCGCGAGTGCGCCTCTGCTGTTGAAAACAAACAGCTGGCTTACCGCGCTTGGATCAGAGGCCGAGCATCTAAGGATCCCAATACAAGCCTACTGAAAACAGCCTACAATAATGCCACCAAGCTGTGTAAGAGGGCTTACATTAGAGCGGATGCTCAGCGCATTGCACAATTGGGCCAGGAACTGCTATCGCACCCTACGGGTAGCCGTTCTTTTTGGCGCCTGGCCAAAGCTGTGCAATCAAACTTCTGCCAACCCTCGCTGCCACCGCTGAGACATGCCGATGGCTCACTTGCTCATCAGCCGCAGGAGAAAGCCGACCTCCTGGCAAAACTCTTCGCGGCTCATTCCCGTGTCGATGACTGTGGTACACAACCTCCGAAACTGTCCCATTGTGGCAGCACCATGCCCGATATCCGTATCAGACAGCGTGATGTACGGGCGGAGCTCCAGTCGATCGATACTCGAAAAGCAAGTGGACCAGACGGCATTCCTGCGATTGTTCTTAAGAATTGTGCAGCGGAGTTGACTCCGGTCCTTAAGCGTCTATACCGTCTGTCGTTCTCTGCTGGTTGTGTGCCGAAATCTTGGAAAAAGGCCAATGTCCAGCCGGTTCCCAAAAAGGGAGATTGTTCTGATCCGGCTAACTATCGTCCTATAGCCGTCACTTCCATTTTGTGTAAAATCATGGAGAGGATCCTTAATACCCAGCTGATCCGTTACCAGGAAGGTCACTCGTTACTTAATGACCGACAGTATGGGTTTCGTCCTAAACGGTCAACAGGTGACCTTCTAGCGTTCCTTTTGCACAAATGGGGTGAATCTATCGATAAGCGCGGCGAATCGGTGGCTATTAGTCTCGACATCGCCAAAGCTTTTGATAGAGTCTGGCACAAGGCTCTTCTTTCCAAGCTTCCGGCATACGGATTACCCGCGCAGTTCTGTACGTGGATTGCCAGCTTCCTCCAGGAGCGTAGAATTCGCGTTATCGTTGACGGCTGCGCTTCGCGGTTCGTGGCAGTGAACGCTGGAGTTCCACAAGGCTCCGTTCTATCCCCCACATTGTTTCTTCTGCATATCAATGATATGCTTTCCTTGGGAGCTATACATTGCTATGCAGACGACAGTACAGTGCATGGGGGATATCACGGAAGCTCAGGGGCTGCTCGCGGTGATATTGGTAGGGAAAAGCAGAATCTTATCATTGAGCTCAACAGGACGCTGGACCTCGTCTCCGAATGGGGCTCCAACAATCTTGTTGAGTTCAATGCTAAGAAAACACAGGTGTGCGCGTTCTCGGCGAAAAGGTCACCTTTCCTCCCCCTTCCTTCTCTCCAGGGCACAACCCTTCACACACAGAGCAACATCACCTTGCTCGGAATGATCATTCGCTGCGATCTGAACCCCAGAGACTACATCGAATCCGTCATAACTACTGCCTCACGGAAACTCGGTGTCCTGAACAAGGTGCGTAGGTATTTTGCGCCGGACCAACTATGCTTGTTGTATAAAACTCAGGTTAGGTCTTGCGTGGAATATTGCTCGCACCTTTGGGACGGCTCCGCTCAGTACCTCCTCGATGCTCTGGACAGATTGCAGCGTCGCGCTATTCGCATAATTGGCGATGTAGAGGCAACTAACACCCTCGAGCCTCTACAACTTCGTCGTGACATCGCCTCTCTTAGCGCCTTTTACCGAATGTTCCATGGGGAATGCTCCGAGGAGCTCTTTAACCTTATCCCTCCCTCTCCATTCCTTAACAGAAACACGCGTAAGGGCCTTCGGAGTCATCCGTACACTGTGTCCTCCTTTTCACACCGTACCAAGAAATTCCAAGATTCCTTCTTCTGTCGTTCATCCCACACTTAGAATTCTCTACCTGTGCACGTGTTTCCTCCATCCTACAACATGGGTTCCTTCAAAAGAGGCGTGAAAAAGCATCTTTTGAGCCGGCAAGGGGCGGGCAGGTAAGAGAGTGGATGTCGTCCCTACTCTTATCTGTCAACTCATTTGGGCCTCTTTCACCGCTTAACATCAAGCGGGAGGTCATCTGCCGGGCCATCCATAAAAAAAAAAGAGTTTGCGACAATACATGGAAGTCGTCATAGAAGTTTGAAAAAATATATTGTAATGTTTGCAATATAAAAGAGGAGACAAAAATTGAAATTCCGAGTTTCTTGCCTGTTCTTTTTTGATAAGGCTGTAGAGTCAATTTCTATTTATTATGTTTGACGTCAATCAGTGCCTGTAGATATCTATGATAAAGAATCTGAATAAGATATTATTTGTTCAGGTCCACGTGTAACTACTGTCCCACGAGGGTTGCTAACTCAGTATGATGCCCAATGCACCATCCTTCATTACAAATATAATTTGATGTCGGACGTGTAAAAATCTGGTACGTAATATATGTACTAACGTGAAATGTAGGGTAAAGCGTAGAGATTATGAGGCGTCGCGGCGTTGAGGTGAATCAGTCAAACGAATCAGCGCTATGGGGGAGGGAGTCAGGGGAATTAGCGGAATAAGTGTAGTTCATAATAACATTTTTATATTTGAGTCATTGCATTTTTATTGAAAATGCTAAATATGTGTAGAGTCAACTTTTTACACGCTTTTATTTAACTCAAACTGTGTGTATGCGTCAAATCTTTCCAAGTTTTTGACCCACTTATCAGTGTCCGATTAAGTTGAAATATGGTATACACCTTTAGTTCCGACAACAATGCAATTATGCATAATTATTTATTATTATTGTTGTAAATCCAAAATGGCAGTTGCTACAAAATGGCGGATTACAAATTTTTGTACAACTCCCGCAATATGGACCTGTCTTGTAGAATACAGCACACTATTTAAATATTTGAAAAGACTAAAAAGTGGAAAATAATACTATATTTTTTTTTGAAAAGCACGCTTTTGTTTACGTGGTTTGTATTAAAAAGGAAAAATATTTTTTTTTCTTTGCTGCTATGTAATCCAAAATCTTTTTGCCTAAATATAAAAGCGTGGGGCGCTCATCATAAAAATGGACTTTGATGAGCGTTCCATGCTTTTACTCATAACGAATATAAAATCTAATTACGTATGACCGGACGGAGACTCTGTACCAGGGTCGTGTGCATGGGTATCTCCGTCTTACTCGTACCTATTTCTGCCGCGACTAGCAGTGCTTGCATTCCGTGTTCCGGACTGGCTTTACATCTTAAGTCACAAGTTGGCAATGTAGACTGTGGTTCTTGTGGGGGTTGCAGTTTTGTTGCGAATCTCACAGGAGCCACATGTATTATAGGTGACTGTTACCACTTACCATCCGGTGGGCATTTTGCTTGTTTGCCAACTTCATTGCAATAAAAAAAATATACCATAAAAGGATAAAATAATTTAGATTCTTGGTTAATCAGATTTTAGCATTTTATTTGAAATCAATATAAAGTACTCTATAAAAGTTTACACTATTGAATAAAAAAAATTGAGTTCAAATTGATATGAACGCTTAATGCAAACGACGAGTGTTTGACGTCACAGCTTGACTGATATATCCAAGGCTTGGTCACGAGCCACAGTCTGCTAAAAGACTGAAACCAGGCGCGGCCGGCCCTGGTCGCTGCAAATTGGAATGCCAGCTGCAATTTGCTCATTTACACCGCGCAGGTGCTGCAGAACCTCAGTTTTGTACACTGAAAGAGTTATGGTGTCTTACTACAAATCGTCTAAATTTAGTCACGACCTAAACATAATGCTTTTTATTTTTGGGATTCTTTTCTTCAAACAAAAAGAAATTGAATTCTATGTTGTCTGTTTGTCAATCTGTCCGTTAAGGGATATGTAACCAAAATTTATATCAAATACTCGGGTCTACAGTCTCTTTCAGACGTGAAAGAATCAGACTTGTAAGTCACCACTATCAAAAGATGTGACCGCTTATTTCGCTATTTCACTACACTACTTCCCACACTTCACTAAGAATCTGTGCGATATAGTACTATTTGCAGATGATACTTATTTAATATTTAAGGTTGACAGAGGAAACGGAGACAACTGACGTTGTAAATAGAGTAAATAATCTCTAAAGTATTGCATTGGTTCACTGTGAATAATTTATCTTTAAATTCAAGTAAAAGTAAATGTATTAAATTTTCATTGCCAAATGTAATTCAAATTCAAATTTCAATTCAAATTCAAAAATCTTTATTCAACATAGGCCTTTACAGGCACTTATTGACGTCAAAACAAAGCAAAACAATCTAATTTAAAGAAATCATATTAACCTTGTATGTGCATACATCCTGAATATATTCAAGATGTCTGCAAATACAAGTAGGAAAAAAAAAAAAAAGTTGACTCTACACCTGTTCGGAAATTGGGAGAGCCTTCTCGAGAAGAACAGGCAAGAAACTCGAAAGGTCAAAATTTTTTATCTCCTCTTTTAAATCGCCATTTGTAAGAAACGTGGATACTATTGTGGAAATGAATAATCAAATTGTTGAATTCATCGACTTTACAAATTTTTTGGGTATTACAGTAGATTCTAGATTGCAGTGGGATCCACATATTGAGTCCTTGGCTAACAGACTTAGTTCTGCTGCATATGCAGTTAAAAAAATATTGATTTACTTTAGTTATTTTCACAGTGTCATGTCATATGGAATACTACTGCGGGAATCGGTTGCTATATAGAAAGTATTTTTGTACTTCAAAAAAGAGCAGATCGCGCTATTTATAATTTACGAACAAGAGATTCTCTAAATTTAGAGAAATTGACTTTAGCAGGAAAGTACATTTATTAAAATTTGATTTATGTCTATAAAAAATATTATATATTTGAAACCAATTTCTAAATTCATGATCTAAACACAAGATACAAAAATAAACTTGCTGTTCCTACGTACAGGGTTCAAAAAACTAGAAGCTCGTTTATGGGGAAATGTATAAGCTTTCACAAAATGATACTAACTTGCCATTTCACAAGTTTAAAGCGCATGTAAAAAAGACTCTTATGAGTAAAGGTTACTATAAAATCAACGATTATTTGAATGATGTCAATGCCTGGTGTTAATTTGAAGAAAATGAACTGTGTTGTTGTCTATAACTATTTCTTTAAACAAATATTGTTGTATTTGGTAATGACACAGTAAGAAGAGTACTGACACATCTAATTTTGTAATGGAAGTTGAGCTCAAAATTTTACTTTGAGGTCAGCTTTCAATTGACGACTCTGTAACAATACAAGGTGAAAAAATAGCCCTTGCTGGTTCTTTCCAGTACAAGGTCTCCCGCTGTAGACTTGTGAACCAATGGCGTAGCTTCATTGACGTGCAAAAGTGATTATGTAATCCAACTTGATTAAAACATTCTGAATTTGAATTTATTTTCGCAAATTTATCGATTTCACAATGGCATCAATACCTATGGGGTACTTGCGTTGAGCTAGAATCATGAAATTTAGAATGAGAAAGATCTTAAAGCACATGTTAAGGAAAAGATCTGAAACTAGTTAGGAACTTAATAAGATGAGTTTATACGGAACCCTCAGTGCGCGAGTTCAACTAGCACTTGGCCGGTTTTCTATACTTACTAATATTATAAAGCTTGTTTGATTGTTTGTTTAGTTGAATGCGCTAATCTCAGGAACTACTGATTCAAATTGAAAAATTCTTTTTGTGTTGGTTAGTCCATTTATCGAGGAAGGCTTTAGGCTATATAACATATTGTTATTTTCGGACATCCACGCGAACGAAGTCGCGGGCACAGCTAGTTTAATAATTACTACTAAAGCGACTCGTGCTTTCACGAAAACGCTTCTATCGGTCAGTTAAGTGTCAAACGTTTTCGCCATTATCTTATCCGTGTTTTCGGGAAAATTCGATGAATCAAATCATCTTGCGACATATGCACCAGCAAACTTGAGGTACTGTCCGGCCGCGGCCGTGCGGCCACACGACACACGACACACGACACCTGGCATGCACTTTGCGTTATTCCATCGGCGGCGCGAGGAATTCGCAATTTGACGAAAACATTCTGAAATATTGAAATCCGTCTGTGTGCTGTTGATGAAACGAATGTTTTGTTGTAATCACATACAAAATTAAATGACATTATCTTAGTCTTTTTACAACGTCTCAAATTTGTTCGTCCATCTATCGCATGTCGCATTACACAAAAACATGAGATCTTTAATTTCACTACTTCATGTAGGTCAGGATTGGTCTATGACTCTTGCGTCAGATCTTCGACTCCAAATTTGTGTGGCAGTGGTTCGATCCTGGTGTAGAGCGTTATTTTTTCATAGATATGTTTTTGTTATGATTTATTTATTGCTTTTTGTTTATTTTATTAAAAGGTTTTTATATAATTTTTGTTTTTATCAATTATTTTTTTTATTTAAGTATAATTTTCTTTTCACAAGAAAAAGATTTAAATTAAAAACGCGACATCCATGAATAATTTTCCGAAAATGTTCAGTTTAATCCAAAAAAATGTGTCACTTGCATCGTGGTTTCATAAAAGACAAGGTTGTTGAAATTGTATAATATATAATTTGCAAACAAGTTCGTGAAAATCAGATCACGAGACACTCGCCTGTAACGAGGCACTTCAGATCGTTACAAAAAGTGTTCTGTCGTCATTTCTATGGATAGTCAGTCCAGGTCATTGACTTCAATTGATTTGATATAATTTTAATTCACAGTGAGGTAATGATATGGAAAATGTTGCAAAACCCATAGCTTGTATGTTGCCGCGTTCCGCAGATTTACGGATTAGTAAAGAGGGGGACAGATTGAGGCGGTTGAGTGACTTTTGCATAAATGTCCTCAACCCACGTGTCCTTGTCGATGTCAAGTTAAAACGTTATATCTACTGTCTCTTTTAAATGCCTGGTCGTCACTGTAAATTGCAACTTCGCTACATATAACAGGGCAGCTCTTGGCCTTTTTTTTTTTTTTTTTTTTTCGAGGGGAATGCGTGACCGCACCGTACTCGCCGTTGGCTAGACGACGAGCGTGTGTGGGGCTCTACATCTCGCCTGATGGTAAGTGACGATAAGGCCGAAGGAGGAAGCGAGCTTCACCTGGACTCCTCAACAACTGAGGAACTGGCTATCTTAACTCTAATTTTTGGAACACAACAATGCCATCAACATTGTTACTATGGCGACAAACTTAGGTAAGACGGTGGTAGTTAGCCAGGCGGGCTCAGAAGCCCTACCACCAACCAAGCTGAGCAGAAAAATGTCTGCCCCCATGGGGAACTGTACCCCGGACCCCCGATCAACACCCGGTAGTTTCACCTACTAGACCACGGAGGTGGTTTAATGACGTTCACAAAATATCCTTACAAGTCGAAATATACTACATACCCGTATTTCCGTGATAAGAAGATCCCATGTGATTTTTGTCATCATAATCGTTATCTTTTAAACACATGAGATGAGATAGCACTTTGTAATCTTGTTAATCTATACTTACTAATATTATAAAGCTGAAGAGTTTGTTTGTTTGTTTGCTTGAACGCGCTAATCTCAGGAACTACTGATTCAAATTGAAAAATTACTTTTGTGTTGGATAGTCCATTTATCGAGGAAGGTTTTAGGCTATATAAGATCGCGCTACGATGAATAGGAGCTGAGCATCAATGAAAAAATGTTTCAAAAACGGGAAAAAAAAGTATGGCGAAACGTAGTTCGCTGGCACAGCTAGTAATGTTATATTTAAACAATAGATAAATACCTTAATATTAAAATAGCTACCTATTAAGTATTCAATCCTGTACTATTGTTTCAGGAAGAGCGGCAGCTCTCACAACACAAGTTTTTCTTAGACATAAAAGGAGCTGTCCAAATTCAATGTAGCAATTTATTGAGAAATTGAAATAAGCATCATCATCATCATCACAGCCCATATACGTCCCCACCGAGGGGCTCGAGCCTACCCTATATTAGGGTGATTAGGCCTTAGTCAACCACGCTGGCCCAGTGCGGATTGGTCGACTTCACATACATCATTGAATTTCTTCGCAGATGTATGCAGGTTGCCTCACGATGTTTTCCTTCACCGTAGGAGCGTCAGACAAATGTACATATGAAATTCGAAACGAAAAACACATTGGTACATGGCGGGTCTCGAACCCCGACCCCCCGATTGGAAGGCAAGTGCCGAGTCCACTGCGCCACCGACGCTCTTTAAATAAGCATATTTTTATTTATTTATGTCGAACTACTAATACCACATTGTTTTATTACATTGCTTGATCGTTTTGACGCAGATTGAAGATACAACGAAATGCGCGCGAGGATTTCTTTCCACACAACAGACGTAATAGACAATTAATCTCAACTAGCTATTTTAACTGTAAGTGTCGGAACACAAAAATCTTATTAACATGGTTGTCATTAATGTTTATAACATATCAGCCTCTATTTATGTATAACTAGCTTTCCGCTCGCGGCTTCGTCCGCGTTATTAATGTTTTCCCGTCGGAATTTTTATATTCCCGTAGGAAAAATAATTTTGTAGCCTATTTAAGCCCGGAACATAAATTTTATAGAAATTGGAGCAGATTTTAAATATTTTCCATAGAAACTTTCAACCCCTATTTTGCAACCTAAGGGGGTGAATTCCAATAAACCATGAAACACGTGTTCAATGAAATATATTTAAGAGCATGAATCTCAAGTTTTATCAAAATCGTTGCCAATTTGAAGATTTTTCCATACAAACTTGCAACCTATATTTCAATCCTGTAGGGTTAAATTTTTTTAAAATCCCTTCTTAGTGTGCGTCCGCATTTTGAATTAAAACAACTGTCCAAATTTCACGTTTCTACCATTAGCGGTTACGGCTGTGCGTGCGTCTATAGATGGGAACATTTTCTTTTTAGGGTTCCGTAGTAAACAAGGAACCCTTATAGTTCGCCATGTCTGTCTGTCTGCCTGTCTGTCTGTCCGCGGTTTTACTCAGAGACTATTAGTACTAGAAAGCTTTAATTGGGTATGGGTATGTATATTAATCATGCCAAAAAAGTGGTAAAAAAAATTGAATAATAATTTTTTTTAGGTTAGCTCCCATAAAAGTAAAGTGAGAGTAATTTTTTTTTCTCAACTAACCCATCGTGTGGGGTATTGTTGAATAGGTCTTTAAAAAATAATGTAAGGTTCAGAACACCATTTTTCGATTTAGGGATCCGTTTCTGAAATATTTGGTTTTAAAGTGCAAATTTTTGTTAGAGGTAAGTATTTACCAGATAGGGGGGGGGCTCTATCTGGTAAACGGTTATATATGGACACGTGAAAAAAATTACAAGAGTAGTATACAGGGTGGCCCATCCATAGGCGTCCAAAAGAAAATTTAGAAGCTCTATGCTATGGGGTATCTGAATCACCCCCATGTATGTTCAGCGATTTTTTGTAGTTTAGGGGCTAGAATTATTTTTAGATTTTTTTCAGTAATTTTCTACCGACATTGGTTTTCCTTTTTTATCTTTTTTTTCCTTACGTTTACAGATGTTTTTTTTTGTGTAATTAATCATCATGATAGTAGCTAACACCTGAAATAAAGCGGTTTGGCTAAGCATTGCAGAACTTACATAAAATTTTATTTGAAGTTCAAAATTACTGTTAGAGTTCAGTAGTCAAAAATGTTAAGGGCTTAAAAAAATTAGTAAGGGGTGCCAGAGGTTTCTAAGCATTCTTAAAATCTGCTAAGAACCTGTAACAATGAATATCATTCATAAAAATCAGACCTTAATAGTGGTTTTTCTTCTGTGACTGGCCTTGAGGTAAACAAAGGTCGACAAATTGAAAAAAAAGATGTTTTTCTTTAGGTGTTGTTGAATTGTAACGTGTCTAGTATTACTTAATATTCGGTACTCCATGGCGGTCATGTTATCGGCTTCAGATGATTTTTGAATTATGCAGATAGCCGTAGTCTTCTCGGAATATCTCTTTTAAACCTTAAAACATCTACACAGGTAAAGAAATCCTTTACCTGAGTCGTGGTTTCGGCGAGCGCAAACAATGAAACCGGTTTGTGCGAGTGAGACAGCTAGCGACGCCAGCAGCGCAGAGGACCGCAAACTCAAGCAACGCCTCAGTCGTTCTCACACTGTGTTTACTGCTGCTTGTTACGTCGTATCATATCGCTTTACTCACGAACCCTGCTACCTCATCGGATTCTGTTTTCTGTTATCGACTTGGACTGTGCGCTCGTTATCGGACTCCGCTTTGCATATCGATTTGGACTTGTTACTTGTGGTAGTGATGAATTACTCGCTAAGCGAATATGCAGAAATGCATTATTATTACGGCGTTGCTCAAGGTAATGGCTGTGAAGCAGCAAGATTGTACAGAGAACAGCTTCAATGTCGAGGAGGACGACAACCTGATCGTTATCCTGATCATCGCGTTTTTATTAACACCCACAACGCGTTGATGTCAGGCCGGATTCCTGGTCGCCATGGTGCTGGAGAAGGGATCCCTACAGCTGATCCTGATCGCAGGGAAAGAGTTGTGGAGGAAGTGCAAAGGGATAGTGCAACAAGTACGAGGAGAATGGCTCGTAGACTAGACATTCCAAGAGTTTCCATTCAAAGGATTTTGAAAGGAGAAGGATATCATCCGTACCACATTCAGAGGGTCCAGGCATTACAACTAAGGATTGATTTTTGCCACACAATGTTAAGAAAAAACGCAGAAGACCCCAATTTTTTCAATAATATTTTCTGGACAGACGAGTCTCGATTCGAGCGATCTGGAGTGTTCAACATTCACAATTACCATAGTTGGGCTATCGAGAATCCACATGCGGCAAGACCATCAACATTCCATCGCCGATTCAGCGTAAACATGTGGTCCGGCGTTCTCAACGGCGAATTTATTGGCCCTTACGAACTTCCATCCAGGCTCAATGGAGCCGTCTACAGAGAGTTCTTGGAGAATCAGCTTCCAGATTTGCTGGAAGATGTTAACTTATTGCTGCGCTGTCGAAACATGATTTTGCAACATGACGGGCGCCATGCCATTACGCAAGTCAAGTGCGAAGCTTCCTAAATGAAAACTATCCCGGCAGGTAAAACACGATAGTTGATTTACATTTTTACAATTTAAAAGCTGTGACAAATTACTAATTACACATTTTTTATCTGATTTTCAGATGGATCGGAAGAGGTGGACCAATTTCCTGGCCGCCACGGTCACCTGATCTAAACCCAATCGATTTTTTCATCTGGGGGTACTACAAAGAAAACGTATACGCGCGGGAGTCTAATAGTGAAGAAGAGTTGAGGCGGAAAATTGAAGAAACGGGAAACATAATAAGAAGCAACAGAGAAGCTTTTAGACACCTCAAACACAATTTCTTTAGGAGATGTAGATTGTGCATTTCTGTGGGAGGACGCCAATTTGAAAACCTTTTATAAATGGCACTTAAATAAAATTTAGGAACTAACAACTGTGTTTTATTTAATTAATCATAACTCTTTAAAAAAATACATTAATTTATTAAATTTAATTCAAAAATCATCTGAAGCCGATAACATGACCGCCATGGAGTACCGAATATTAAGTAATACTAGACACGTTACAATTCAACAACACCTAAAGAAAAACATCTTTTTTTTCAATTTGTCGACCTTTGTTTACCTCAAGGCCAGTCACAGAAGAAAAACCACTATTAAGGTCTGATTTTTATGAATGATATTCATTGTTACAGGTTCTTAGCAGATTTTAAGAATGCTTAGAAACCTCTGGCACCCCTTACTAATTTTTTTTAAGCCCTTAACATTTTTGACTACTGAACTCTAACAGTAATTTTGAACTTCAGATAAAATTTTATGTAAGTTCTGCAATGCTTAGCCAAACCGCTTTATTTCAGGTGTTAGCTACTATCATGATGATTAATTACACAAAAAAAAACATCTGTAAACGTAAGGAAAAAAAAGATAAAAAAGGAAAACCAATGTCGGTAGAAAATTACTGAAAAAAATCTAAAAATAATTCTAGCTCCTAAACTACAAAAAATCGCTGAACATACATGGGGGTGATTCGGATACCCCATAGCATAGAGCTTCTAATTTTTTCTTTTGGACGCCTATGGATGGGCCACCCTGTATATAACGAAGTTTAAAGGAAAACTATCAGAGTTGAGTACTAAGTACAAACTAAAAAGTTATAGACGACTAACTTATAAAATGTACTCGGAAAAGTAAAATTTCATTGAAAATTAGTACTGAATATAAATTTACGACCCACGTGAAGTTAAGGAAATATAAAATCATTGCAGCTCTAATAATAATAATGCCTAATTTAATAGCAACATATTTAGTAATCTGAGGCAACGTGTTGTGAGGTGTGAGTGTGAACTGAATGTTGGCCTCCACTGCGCGTGGCCCGACACGCACTTGGCCGGTTTTATATATGTTGAGATAGATAGATATGATTGGTACTTATTTTAAAACGCCGAGTGCCGCTACAGTATGCACTGAAATGCTACATAAATATTGTGATTGGCACAGCAAACATATTGCGGCAATCAAATAGAGTGGTTTGTTTGCAGTTTGCAGAATACGCGAGGCTTCTGTGGAGTGGAAACCGCCCGCTTATTGTGCTCTTTAACGTTGTAATGGTCGCTTTCGACAGGAAAGTTGGGCATCCTGGTGGCCTAGACATAGACAAGTGGCATCGTTTCACAGCGAAACGATATCTAAATTCGTCATTGTCTCTGAGATAACGAAAACAAATCCCTAGCCAAGGTAACATGATTGTAGCGATCGCTGTGTCGAATTACGTATCAGCTCATAATGACAACAACAAAGGTGAAATCATTTTTTCACTTCTCATGCTCTGAAAATGCTTATTTGTGCAGGATATACGCTGCACAAAATCGAATTTTGTGCACAAGTACATTAACGTATCTACTCATATATAAATGTATCTATATTAAGGCAAAGAAAATGAGCCATACAGCCAAACATAATAAGAACTTCATAGATAGAATTTGTTATTATATTTACTTTAATTTTACGCCGGGATTGCTGCGTTGTATCAGACACCGAGATAAACTTTATCACAATTCCATAAAACAATTGTTGGTGTATCATACAAACGTTATCGAAACTTTTGTAATAATCTCCTCAAAAAAGTTAAAAGGCAGTATGAACACTCTATATTCGAAAAGCATAAGAAAAACCCCAAACAGATCTGGAATTTGATTAGAAAAGTTACCAACCTGCAACAAAAGACTTCATTCTCTGACGATCTATTATCAACTTACGACGATCCTCAGATTTCAGTTAATTTAGTGAAAAAGTTCTTTGCTAATATAGGAAAAGATATGGCATCTTTATCGTTCTCCGATTCTCGTGATGTATTATCCTTGAGCCCTTCTGCGGAAAATTCTGTGGTGGATTCCATGGCGTTGCTGACTACAGATGAAAGTGAAATAGAAGGAATAATCTTGGGCCTCAAACCTAACAGCGCGGTAGGTTGGGATGGCATTCCTACCTCTCTGATAAGGGAAACGCGACACGTTTTAATTCCAGTTTTAAAACATGTATTTAATCTTTGCTTATCATCTGGTACGTTTCCGCAAGTACTTAAGAGGGCTTTAGTCCACCCTATTTATAAGAGTGGGGATAGATGCAGTGTCACTAATTATAGACCAATTTCCGTTTTACCTATTTTATCTAAAATCTTAGAATTTTTTTTAAACAGAAGGCTTATAAAATACCTCGTCTCTAAGAATCTTCTAGCTCAAAATCAGTATGGATTCAGAGAAGGTAAATCAACAGAGGATGCTGTTCTTGATCTAACTGGTACTATAGCTAATAATCTCAATCTTAAACTAAATTCTTTGTGCATCTTTCTTGTCTTTCTAAGGCATTTGACACTGTATCTATTCCACTTCTACTTTCTAAGCTGCATAGAATCGGTGTTCGTGGCATTGCATTTGATATGTTTGCAAGCTACCTTAGTGATCGAACACAGTGTGTCACCATTTGCAACATCACTAGTCATGATGAATCTATTACTTATGGCGTACCACAGGGGAGTGTACTTGGGCCAACACTGTTCCTCATATATATCAATGACCTATGTCGTCTAAAACTGACAAACTGTATAATAATAACATATGCCGATGACACTGCGATTGTTGCCTGTGGTCAGAGTTGGAGGGATGCTCATTTTTGTGCTGAATCTGCCTTGAAATCAATTATGACGTGGTTATCTCATAATCTGCTTACTCTAAATCTAAATAAAACACATTTTATTACTTTCGCTCCAAGAGTCTCATTGCAACCAGATTCTTCTTTCACCATTACCGCTCACACATGTAATATAGCACGAAACAGCGCATGCTCCTGTACATCTTTAACACGTGCGCATAGCATCAAATACTTGGGTGTTATGGTTAATAGCGTACTGTCTTGGAGTAAGCATATTGGGATTATCACTGCACGTATCAGAAAACTTATTTTTATTTTTAGCAGGTTAAGATCTGGTGCCGATTCATCTAGTCTTAGGACCGTTTACTTTGCTCTGGCTCAATCTATATTAATATACTGCATCACTGTTTGGGGTGCCGCTGGAAAGACTAAGCTATTACAACTAGAAAGAGCGCAGAGGGCGATCTTGAAAGTAATGGCTTTCAGGCCTATTAGATATCCCACCAAACTAATATATGAGTTTTGGAAATTTTTTTCCGTTCGAAAATTATTCATATTAAACATTATACTCCGAAAACATATGTCCCTTCAATCAAAATAAGCGGATTCGGTATAATGTTTGTCAGACTACTGGATTTAGAATAGCGCTAGTAAGGCAACATTATGATTTTATTGCACCTTTCTTATATAATAGAATTAACAAAGCACTAAATATATATTCCTTACCTATGTTATAAGTAAATGGCTTCTTAGCCTTGATTATGATCAGGTTGAAGCATTTATTAAATAAAATATATAAATATTGGAAATAAATAATATTTAATCCATTGCTTACACAGAAACACTTACACACTCCCACGCAACACAACACACAAATAGACACACACCCCCGCCCACAAACACATACTCTCATACACACACTCATATACACACACACACACATATACACACCTGTTGTTTATTTCTTTTAAATTGTAAGTTTTTCAGTTATTTTAGTTAATGTTGATGTATGTTTATTGCAATTATATTATTATATTAATGAATTGTGAAACGCAAGTGTCCTGTTTGAGGTGGGCGCTAATATCTGCGACACAGTCTCTTGACTAATGCAGGTATTAACGTATATTTGTAAATGTTTGATTTGTTGTGTTTCAAATAAATTTATTATTATTATTATTTATTTGCCTTATGTGTTTTTAAGACATAAAAACAATTTCCTTCAGTATTCAAAACTATACTAATTTTACTTTGAATTTTATTTTAATTAAAGAAATATTATGTTATACTACCTATTTTATTTCCTCGCAATCGAAGTGAAAAGTAGAGTGTATAACTCGTCCACAAAACCATTTTATCCTCGACATTACTATCAGTCTCGGATAGAAATGGTTCGTTTTGTGCACTTGTTGTAAAATCTACATCATGTGATTGTTGATCATTCAAATTAAGTGAAGTAAGTAAAATTAATTCAAAGTGTGTTTTATTTTGTTATGTCAGGGATTGTTTCCTTCATTATTTAACTGTGAAACAAGAAGATAAAAGTATTTTAGGTTCCATTAAATAACAGTAAACATATTTAATTCTTCCTGTATCGCTTATAAGTTAAATATCCTTTGTAGATCGAATTAAATATCGTGTTATTCTAAAAACATCTAAGACCCAGTCCTAATATGTTTTTAGAATAATACGAATTGTGAGTATCACTCGCAATATAAAAATACAACCACCAACCTCTAAAGGAAAATTGTTGGTATCTGCTGGACATCGTTAAATTAAAGGTAAACAAATTAATCTCCATCAGTTTGATTGAGTTTTATTTAATAGACGTAATATATTCATTCATCATTCGTCAATATTAATTTAATTGCAAATGTAAAATGTGTTTATAGATATGACAGATGACAGAGCAGACATTATTTCCACTTTTGGCCACCATGAGCGCTGCGATAGATGACATTACCCCCACCAAGTACTTCGCACCCAGCGAATAAAATACTAGCTTTTGCCCGCGACTTCGTCCACGTGGAAGTCCTTTTTTATTGATTTCCTTTACAACCCTCCCCCTTTACACCCTTAAGGAATGATTTCATATATGTGGTCATAAATGCGGTTATTAATTCCCCATACAAACTTCCACCCCCCCTTTTCTCCCCCTTAGGGGGTGATTTCTATGATAAAAGCTATCCTATGTCCTTTAGGACTCAAACTACGTCTATACCAAATTTCATCAAAATCGCTTCAGGCGATTTTCTAACATACAGACAGATATAGTTACTTTCGCATTTAAAATATTTGTAAGGATTCAATAAACTCTTGTTACAACTTACAATAATGACCCAGCTACTGGATCCAGCATAGATTAGCTGTCAAGTGACAGTAGGTAGCGGCAGAAATAGGTATATTGACGCAGGCACGGTAATATACTATGTATTACCGTGATGCAGGTTTAAATTCTGCATTTTGTGCATTTTTTTATTGTAATGATTATTGTTTCAATTATTTTTAAGGCAAATGCAAAGTTACAAGTATACTCGTAATAAGTATTTGAAACAGAGGAGTTACATTGAGATTCTGAATTTAGGGCATTGGGATTTCATAAAGTACACTCCTAAATATGGCAGTCTTACCCATCGTACCAACACTGCATTTCCAAAACTCGCTATTTCCCAAGCAAACAGAGCTAATCCGGATTAGGGTCCTGTTTGTGCGCCAGGAGATGATCCCGCAGGTGAAGCATTGCCTCCTAATGTGTTTGACTTACGGCCTTGCCTGCACTCGGAACGGGGAGACTTCGCTTCTGAAAATGTTCGCTTCGACGAAGCGTGATTTTGAAGACGTTAACGCTTGGCGTGACGATTGCTAAAGTGAAGCGGCCTCCCCTGTGGTTAGAATCTGGTTGGTATCCGAAAACACAAAACATTTCGAGATAATCTGTGCTTCAGTTGGCACTATAAGCTCGCTTCGTCCCATTAGGCTGTGCAAATGAGAACAGACGGCATTTGTGTTTTGATATATTACTAGCTGTTCCCGCGACTTCGTTCGCGTGGATGTCGGATAATAACATGTCGTAAAAAAATCCCGTTTTTGCAACATTTTCCATTGATGCTCAGCTCCTATTTTTAGCGTGATGTCACATAGCCTATATCGTTCCTCGATAAATGTACTATCCGACACAAAAAGATTTTTTCAGTTTTGGTTCAGTAGTTCCTGAGGTTAGCGTGCTTAACAAACAAACAAACTCTTCAGTTTTATAATATTAGTAAATAGTAAATAAGTAAGTAAGTATAGATTTATTAAAATGTACATATGAATGCAATTAATAATTGAGTAATGAGTATTTACAGTAAGAATAATTGAAATTCCGAGTGTCTTGCCTGCTCTCGAGAAGGCTCTCCCAATTTCCGAACTAGTGTAGCTAAATTTTCCTTCATTTTACTTGTATTTGCATATACATCTTATAATTACGGTTGGGGTGTATGTACAATCGAATACTTCAATATGTATCCATTTCAAAGCTACAAAATAATACATCCCTATTGAAGTAGCCACTTACCCTCACATCTTATATAATACCATCCAGAAGCTCGAGCCTACCCTAAGTTAGGGTGTTTGAACCTTAGTCAAATATCTACGCTGGCCCAGCGCGAATTAGTCGACTTCATATACACCTTTGCATTGCAGATTTATGCAGGCTGCCTCGCGATGTTTTCCTTCATCGTAGAAGTGTCAGACAAATGTACATATGAGATTAGAAAACCGAAAAACTCATTGGTACATAGCAGTATCGAACCCCGGAGCACCCGATTAGAAAGCCAGTGCGATTTAGTAGGCCCGATAATCGGCCCGATTTTTCCGACCGACTCAACGCATACGTGTATTACTTCAATTCAATTCAATTCAAAATCTTTATTGCATACCATAATGTGTAAACAGGTGGTTCACAAAAAATAAGATCATTACAGACCCGTTGGGCACGCAATCGCACTTAGTTCGTGAGCGTTGCAACGTTGCAATTCTATAATTTATGTTTTATTTTCATGTCAAAAAATCGGTCACTGTCGTGTCGATCGTGTGCGTGGTCCCACACGTAAATTGTTAATTTCGGAAAGCGGGACATTCATTTATTTATTTTTGCTTCTATAGGTATATACAATGGTGGTACAATAAGTTACAAGCACTATGGACCCTGTAGGGCACTGCAAAGAAGAGAAAAGAGGATTAGCTAGATTTAATACGACACCTTCAGCAGGATGTATCGGTAACGGTCTCGGAAACAGGATGTCCTGCCTACAGCGAGACGTTTGGCAATCATACATACATGCATACATAAGTGTTACCAAAATATTTTGGTTGGGTAACGCTAAATTACCTACGTCATCGCCAATGCTAACCTTCCAATAATAACCATCAAAACTGAGACTCTAAATCTAAATTTAACTTTTCATAATTCTAAACCAATTAAATCATTGTTTGCAGTTAAACGCTCGGTGTTTACACAAAATTCCCCGGCAGTTGTTTCCGCGTGAAAAAAACGAATTAATTTAATATCCGGCCGGAGGCTTGGCTAATTGTAACAGGATGTGACGTGGCGCCCCCCGGTCGCCCGACTTCCGGTTAGCGGATTGATTTTTTATATTAGAATATTTGTAGCTCTGGTCATCAAAATATGGCTACTCATTTACCCAATATAGTGCCACAAAGGAACAAACATACATACATACATACATAGACTGATGAACGCAGATTGTAAGTTAACATGATCAAAAGACATGATCGAATCAAAACCTATACCGTCTTATTACAAAACATGGTCTAAACTTAGTCCTGGTTTGTCACGTCCACGCTGTCTCTGTCTATGTACGAGTATTAACACAAGTGAAAGCGCACTAGGTTTAAACCACGGCTAACTTTAGACCAGGGTGGTGATTTTGTAACTCATCGATTGATCGGCAATCGTTATGAGACTGCATGACTTAATAAAGAAGAGCGAAATTATGTTCATTACCTATAAGTATTGGTTGATTTATTCCACAAATATACCAAGACTACTTAGACGACGACATTACAAAACGTTAAACATTTTAAAAATCAGTTTTAATCAAACAGAATTATCAAATCGATGCGACAGTCGATTGCCGATGAGTTACAAAATCATCCACCTGGTTTTGTAAAAAGATCGATAGGGGTACTTCCCATTGGCCATGCTCCACGGCGAGGCGGAATGGGGGACTGTCGCCTCCTTCTGCGAGGACGTTATCTCGCAGAAGGAGGCCGCGGAGAGGGAGCGGGAGGGAAATACTCAAGCCGCTCCCATCCGCCGCAGACTGATAGCAAAGGCGGCCATTCGCACAAGCGACCCTGGTGTGGAGGCCTGCGTGCGCGTTGGCCCCGTGCACGCCGCCGTAAGGCCCTCCATCTGGGGATTGCCATGGTGTTCTCGGGCTTACCCCCTTGGCGACAGCCCGACCAGTCGGTCGGGCTTGCCCGGCGCTTTGGTAGTGGTGTCGCAGTGTGGACCTAGCGCACCCATAAGGGCAGAGGAACACCGGGGGGTTTCAGTGGGTAGGCCTGTCACAATGCCGGGAGAGCCGCTGTCTAGCCAACGGTGGGTACGGTGCGATTATGTGTTTCCTCCCGAAAAAAAGGATACTTTCCGTTGACCTAGAATTATGAAATTTGCCAAGAAAGAATGGAAAAATTTGAAACCCATAGATATGTAGCTAGGAAGTTATACATATACCTACTTAGATGGTTTGTACGGAACCCTCGGTGCGCGAATCCAACTTGCAATTGGTCGATATTTTTTCCATTTCGAAGATACTCGTTCCCAGTAGTGGGACTTTTTGTTGTGATGAACGAATTGAGAATAGAATTTCATCACTTCGTGAATGATTTGGAGTTTTAAAGTTCATCTCTGCTAATGTCAAAACTCGGCACTCGATGCGGGTAAAGCCGCGAGCAAAGGCTAGTGTAGAGTGCATGCAATAGTTCCCATTTCTGCTGATTATACCGGACCTATTATTATCTCGCTGCGAAGGCTGGTATCGAAGGGCGGGCAGTAAAAATGTACTTGAGTCAGTTGTCGCTGTGTTCGCTTTTCATTGCGCGGTAAGAAATGAGGGACAATCATTGGAAGACTTGGTGTTAGAGTCATTTGCGCGGGTACCTCATCTTATTTGCTTCTGCCTCCAAGTAGCGGTGTTTGAATTCGTGTTCCGGTTCAAAGGGTTATACTAGTGGCAGTGAAACTGGGGTTCTTGCAGGGATATATTTACAAATCTTACAGGAACCACATTTACTATAGCCTATAGACCATTGTAGCCACTATAAGAGACCATCGGACCCTGCGAGTGAAGGAATATAATATTTTGACTTCAAGAGCTTTCAAATGAAAATTCGGGGTAAAAGTACACTGTTCTTGTTCAAGGCTAATTTAAGCCAGATTTCATCAAGGGAGTGATTTGGTGATTTGGGTCACTCAGTGCCCAGTTCACCCCACGATGGGGTTGATGGAATACTCTGCAATTTTTTTAGTGGGTGGGCCCCGATTAATGCGGAAGTCTCATATAACCAACGTAGAGTCAACTTTTTTCCATTCCTACTTGTATTTGCAGACATATTGAGTATATTCAGGATGTATGCACATACAAGGTTAATATGTTTCCTTTAAATTACAATGTTTTGCTTTATTTTGACGTCAATAAGTGCCTACGTTGAATAAAGATTTTAGAATTTTGAATTGACCACAAGAGATAGCCCCAATCTCTTGTGGTAGAGACATTTTTTTTTGTTATAGGGTCAAAAAATGGTGAATTGTCATCAAAGTTGTTTCAGGTACTTAGGCATTTATACTCTCAGTAGCGATATTTTTATGCATTGCAACGAGAAGTCCATATGTTTTATTCTCCACCGTCAAAAACTCGACTACCGATAGTCGATCGTGTGCGTTCGCGCTTATCAAGTTAGGTATTCGTAACATGCTCGCCAGTAGGTACTGGGCCACGCAGCGCACGCGTCTAGAAATTTGTGACTTGAAAAACAAAAAAAGTTCATATTTTTTAACCTGGGCCTTTTTAATTAGTTTCTTTATCTCAAATTCTAGTTTGGCGGGAGTTCAAAAAGTGATCTTGTATATAGAGTTTCTATTTTGTATTCTTTGTCCCTCGATTCCGTATTTTTCACATGTGTCTCGCCGAGGCAGCAATGGCCAGCGCCTGCAGTGACAGCGGAAGTACCCCCGCCAGCCAGCCCGCCCTTTCCCTGTTTCGCGCCGCGCCGAGGGCTGCGCTGAAGGGCCCGTGTGACGCCCACCTTCGCGAGCGCTTGTAGAAAACGCTTAGAAAATAAAACAGCTCGTCGGCGAAATTCATTTTTTCCGACACTTTATTTATACGACACGTGTCAATTAGAAATGCAAAACTTCATACACTCCAACTTATTTTTAATATAAAAATTATATAACTTAATATATAATAGATATAAGTTATATATTAAATATCAACTTATATTAATTCTCGCGGATTATATACAAAGATAACCGGACTCTGTGATGCATGCCTCGGCCACAGATCACACTCGGCTCCGCCTCGGCCCGCATATACTCACAATCATCCGACAATGCTGAAATTGCAGGCTGCGGCAGTAATGTACTATACAAGGTTTCTATGAAAACAGCCGCACTATAGTTGTATTCTCGGAATGTAATGAAACGGCAGAGTGCATTGTTTTTTAATTATATTTCCGCGCACAAGAAACGCCTGAGCATTGATTTATGTATAACTTTGTTTGGTCCTGAGGAATGCTGCAGCCCCTTCGCTTCGTTTGCTCGGCAATTAATTTTAAAGAAGTGCACGCTAGGAATATAATAGAACTATATTTTAGTTTCGACAGACGGGCAATTTCAAAATATGAAGTGAAGACTTTTTAAATTTTTAATTAGTAAATTTCGTTAGGTGTTATGATGAAATTAAACATTCCAGCTGGCACAATTATTAACAGGTTTTTACAACTATAGGGTACTTATCGTTGACCTAGAATCATGTAATTTGGTAAGAAGCAAGACCCTATAGCACATTTTCAGGAAAAAATCTGGAAACCGTAAATATGTACATATTATGTCATAATATATACTTAGATAAGTTTGCACGGAAGCCACGGTGCACAAATCCATCTCGCATTTGTTTTTTCGAATATGTTATAGCTATGCTCGTGTAATCCACTCGAGTGAGGCTATGGGCAAAAGTCTGTATGTAAAATCACATGCACTTCCCAGTCCATTAGAGGCGAGATATGCATCGAAGGCTAGTAAGTGCAGCACAAATCACGCGCGGGCGTGTCGGGCCGCGCCCCGGGGACGCACCTCCGCTGATTTCACCATGATTACCTGGCTCATTTTCAAAGTATCTAAAAAGTACATGTAATACGACAGGGATGTTCTTGACCTTCATCGCGGCCTTGTAAGTGTAACTAAGGCTGAAAGTGGAAGCTTTACTTGGATAAGATAACAGAGGCACTGGCCTTACCAATGGAATGCTTACAATTAAAAAAAATAACAACCGATTTCAAAAAAACACTGAAATGTTAAAAATACTATATAAAAAAAGTTACAGACAACACTTTCTAGGAGATCAGCCTTCTAAAATTTAAGGGTTTCACTCCATTTTTCAGGCATCCCATCATCAGATCCTGACTTTGGTGTCAATAGGACCACCGCAGGAGTATACTCTATCGAATACAAGAAGAATTTTGAAAATCGGTCCACAATTGGCGGCGTAATCATGTAACAAAAAAAAAAATATACGCATCAAATTAATAACTTCCATCTTTTATGAAGTCGGTTAAAAAGAGTGGTATGTGGCTCCTTTTGTTTCTTTAATCCCATGAGAACGAAAACTATGGGGTTACAATCTTGTTTTAAATAACGTAAAGAACACACATTAGGACTTATTTCACTTTTATCTGTGAATCAGTTATTCTGTTGGTGTCCTGCTGTTCCTAATCTTCAAAATTACAAGCGTGAAGCCGGGGCGGGCCACTAGTACATAATAATTATAATAAATCTATAAAAATATATTGTTCTAAAAGAAATGTTCGATCACGCGGTTGCTTTAATTTTCTGGTAATTTTGTTTTAATTGAACGTCTCGATTTTTAACTGACTTCAAAAAAGGAGGGGGTTCTCAATTCGATGCGTATGTTTTTTTGTGTGTATGTTACGCGATTACGCCGCTAATTGTGGACTGATTTCCAAAAATATTTTTGTATTCGATAGAGTATACTCCTGGGGTGGTCCCAAGGTCACCAAAGTCGGGGTCTGATGATGGAATCCCATAAAATCGAGGAAAAATCTAAAATTTTTAGGTGTGTCCAACGTGTTTTGTGTGTATGTTACGCGATTACTCCGCTTAATGTGTACCGATTTTCCAAATTCTTCTGTATTCGATAGAGTATACTCCTGGGGTAGTCCCAAGGTTAAAATCTAATGATGGGATCCCATGAAAATTGAGGGCAACCCTTAAATTTTATAGGTACGTCGAACGTGTTTCATGTTTTGCCGAAGTTATTCACGTATTTGCATCTGGTAGTCAGGACCCGAGCTGATGGTGGAAGGATCGATTCTACATTGAAGCCGGTGCCAAATTTTAAGACTTTCTACGAGATCATCGTTTGGCACCGACTTCAATATAGAAGCGTGATGTTGTCTGTAACAACTCTTACATTATTTTTAACTTTTCAGTGCTTTTTTTTTGTTATTGCTATTAAGTTGGCAAACAGGCAAACTGACCTGATGGTAAGTGGTAACAGTCACCTATAATACATGTGGCTCCTGTGAGATTCGCAGTAAAACTGCAACCTCCACAAGGGCCACACTGTACATTGCCAACTTGTGACTTAAGATGTAAAGTCACGGTACCCAGTAATTTCAGTGCCATATCTTACCCTTCAAACCGGAGCACAGCAATGCAAGCACTGCTGCTTTGCGGCAGAAGTAGGTAAGACGGAGGTACCCAAGCACACGACCCTGGTACAGAGTCCGCCTCCGGTAAGTAAGTGTTTTTGAAGTCAGTTTTTATTTTTTGTAAAATATTTTTTATTCATCTTGAAACCAAATTATCAACTATAGTATATGTAGTAGTTATATAATTTTCCAAACAAAACACAAGGGTCTAATAGTTTTCTATTATCCAACTGACGAAGTTATTAGATTTTCACTTATCTTACTGTCATCAATCATCTATATTATAATTTTGTCTTTGTCATTTATTTGAAGACGACAGACAGAATAATGTATTGGACGCGTCGCACTTGTGGAAATTTCTAGCATGTACAGTCAGCATCACGTAAAGCTTTTCACTTGCATTATGAAAGACGTCACTATTACAAGCGACATAAGAGTCTAAAGGTCAACATGTAAAATCTGTCGCCTTGCCGTGTGTACATTGAAGTCTGTGGCGACAAATTAATTATCGAATCCAATAATTGGTGGCCAGTGGCTCGTGAAATTAGCTAGAGGCATATTATCGCAGCACCGAGGGCATTAACTCTACACGACTCTACATGTTGTTCCGAGAGTCTAAGTTACTGGTTGGGCTGTGTGTCCTCACCTGCGTGCTTTGCTCTGTGTGAGTTCGTCAATTTTTAAATTTAAATCTCATGTTAACACATTAGAAATTGCGATTTGCCCATACAAACCGATCCCCATTATCAACAAATTAACATGTTTGCAATAAAAAAAATAAGATCGAATATCGAGGTAAAGGGTATCCAAACTTTAAAGTTAGACCAAATAACACAAAGTGAACCAAATCTCATAAATAACGGCTTGATAGTTTCGGAGTTTATCCACGACAAACAGTGACTATTTGTGACACTAAATAAATTGAAAAAATGATGAATAACCTATAAAGAAAAAAAATGGTCTCGGGCGGGATTTGAACCCACTTCTCCCTTTCCATTCCACGTGGGGGAGCTCTGGTGGACTGAGATACAGGCTTTGTTAGCTGGATTAAGATCAGCTGAACCGCATTATTCTTAAGATTGTGGAAAAAAATTATAAATATTATTATTATTATCACCGCCCCATTTCTTACCGTGGATGTGGTAA
Source organism: Schoenobius gigantellus (assembly GCA_963935595.1). Taxonomy (NCBI): domain Eukaryota; kingdom Metazoa; phylum Arthropoda; class Insecta; order Lepidoptera; family Crambidae; genus Schoenobius; species Schoenobius gigantellus. Next base: position 276,469 of record OZ012543.1, read on the forward strand.
GAGTCTAATAAGGGATGGAACATTCGAAGCAAAATCTTGTACTTAACCACCTGGTTAGCATGATGACCTCGTTTAAAGCCCGTGTCCAGCAGTGGGACGAAGTGAGTTGAGTGAGGCTGCTAGTGAATGGAAGTCTTCCTCGGTTGACTTGCTGAAATAATCGTATGAAAACTTTCCATCACAGGAGGATACAACAGCTGTTACAGAAGGCGGCGATGCTCATACATCCTCACAACCGCCCGAGGAGACAAAGGAGCCAGAAGAACAGACTTCATCTGAAGAAGATTTAGTTTTGAGGAAACGAGTAAGTTTACCTGCTTTAATACCAGAGGGAGAGTCAATACCAGAGACGTCTGCGTGGGTAACTCCATCTTACCACCAAGCAGCGGTGCTTGCACTGAAAGACAGACAGTAAAATTATTGGGTATTATGACTAGAGGTCTAGTGTCACAAGATGGCAATCTATTTATATACAAAAAGGAGAAGTTCTCATATATAGACGCACGCACAGCCGTAACCGCTAATGGTAGAAACGTGAAATTTGGGCAGTTGTTTTAATTCAAAATACGGACGCACAAAGAAGGGACTTAAAAAATAATAACTCTGAAGGGATGAAATAGGGTTTGTATGGAAAAATCTTTAAATTAGCAATGATTTTGATAAAACTTGAGATTCATGCTCTTAAAACATTTCATTGAATACGTAGTTCATGGTTTATTGGAACTCACCCCCTAAGGGTGCAAAATGGGGGTTGAAAGTTTCTATGGAAAATATTTAAAACCTGCTCCAATTTCTATGAAATTTATTATCCGAGCTCCTAAATATAAATAACAGTATTCTATACATATAATACAAAATTATTTTTCCTACGGGAAAATATAACATTCCCACGGAAAAACAATAATAAAGCGGGCGAAGCCGCGAGCGGAAAACTAGTATATTATATGTATATTGGGATCCTAAAACGGATCGATTTGCAGATCCTGAAGGAACTACATTTTTATACATGTGGCAACTGTCGCCGCATCAGCTTGCTTGTTTGCTAATTTTATGTATAAAAACCACCAAGTTTGAAAACGAGCATATTGTGTAGCGGTTACCGCAGCTAGTGAATGCTTGGGACCAGAGTCTCTTACTTTGCTTACTCAAAGCTCCACAATGCTAGCGCAAAGTGCTCCTCTCAGTAAGCTTTGCCAACCTTATTCACACTCAGGAACACAATATGATAACTTAGTTACACTTTGTGAAGATCGTAATGACGACAAGTCAATCAATCAGTTGCCTCACGATGTTTTTCTTCGCCGTAGGGGCGATAGTGATTATTTCGTTAACTTAAAAAAAGATAGAGGGGTTTCTAAATCCTTTGTCAGTAAATGTTAGATTCTGGAATTGGGATGATGACTGAATTCAAATTTTTACGTCTCGTCATTAAATATTAAAATACCGTAGAAAAAGACGCAGTCCTGTGAAATTAGAATTAAAATCGGCTTAGAAATACCTTAGATACAAGCATTTTAAGTTGTTAATTTGAAGGCGATTAGACAGAGAGATCCGACATCAACTGTGACGTCATTATTGAGTACGGCCATTGACTCCTTGTTAATTGCCGTTTTGCTAGAAAGAGATGGAGAAAAATCTTTAATACCTTATATCTCGGTTGTTTTTATAGTTATTCGAAAACCGATTTTTTCTTTCTGTTTATTATATGAATGAGCTTCTATTAAAGCAAAAAAAATTCTTAGTCATCTAGCCAATTGGCAGTTTCTAATGAACTTGCTATAAAACTACTAACATTATTGTTCCATAAAGATGTAAGCTAGCCAGTTCCTTTATGTTCCTTTATGCAGTTGACTTATCTCATCGTTACAGTACGGATATTTCTCGAGTCGAGGATGGTGGTCTATTTACTAAGCTCAAGGGGTCTGTGATATAAATTATTTACTTTTTACACAGGAGAGCCTTTTTATAACGATAGACAAGGATTTCAGCAAGGTCAACCAGGACCCGGGCCTGGGTGAAGCCGTGAGTAATTATTATCAAATCATTTTACCAATTATTGTTCTTTAATGTTAATTAGACAACAATATACGAGTGGATTGATTGTTGTACGGGCGTCAATAGTATTTTCAGTGATTGTGGTGATAAGAGGTAAGGTAGTAAGTTTTCTTGTTTACGAGGAATTCAGGCCTCGCATCCACCCTTTTTCCATACAACAATGAAACTGCTACCTTAGTAATAAGTCCGCCTATTGTTACTGTGTCTCTTATATTGTTATGTCTTGTTTATGTATGTTTCGTGTGCTATAAAGTGTTCAATCAATCAATGAAGCTCTTGATCCTTATCGTACCTGATCGAAGAGCTTCACTTGGAGTATTGAACAAGGGGAAACTGTACCTCTATCTAATTAATTGTTATACAGAGGTTAAATATCCAGTTCACCAATCGTTAAAGAGTTCAAGTGAAACTCGCTTCCATCTTTGGCTTGATCTTCACTTACCATCAGGCAATATGATGGCCATGAGCCTCCCTGCTGTGGGCAAAGACATTTTAAATACAACGATTGTTTGATAACATTGCTACTGTGGCGACAAACTTAGGTAAGACGGTGGTAGCTAGTCAGACAGACTCCGCAGCCATACCACCAACCGAATTTAAGCAGACACCCTTCAGATGATAACCGGGTGAACATGGTACTTCACTTTTTGCTATTATTGTCACCATTCTTGCCACGAGGAGAGATGAAGAGCTACCCTGGGGTAAATAGAAGAAGGTCTTATTGAGTTCACTTGGAATACAGTCTTCTTTTATGATAAATTTGGGAATACATACTGAGTCGAAGAGACTGCTTCCGTAATCTCGGCACATAATCTTTTGGTTGGGTCTGATTGTAAACAAACAAAATCGTCCCTCCGAATTATGTCTTCTTCCTTCTGAATGTATTACGTTTCATTACCACCACCGTATTACCTCTGCTAGCTTTGCAGACAATCAAGTTATTTTGAGTGGTTTTTTGGAAAGCGTTTTTTAAATTAGGTATTCTGGATGATGTAAGTTACGATTTGACTGCCTTAAAGCGTACCTAATTTGATTAGCGGTTATGTTAGAAGTTAAACTTTATACGTGCTAATCACATCTTTTTTACTGTCCATAACGGCGATCTCCACGTCAAATGTTAATGGCATCGGAGACTCCGATGCCATTAACATTGATGACGAAGCAGTCTCGTCGACTCAGCATGTATGTATTCCTAAATAAAGTTGTTTGACAGCTTTCGTGCTACTTAAATGAATTACTAATTGGGATGATGACTGAATTCTTATTTTTACGTCTCGTCATTAAATATTAAAATACCGTGGAAAAAGATGCAGTCCTGTGAAATCAGAATTAAAATCGGCTTAGAAATACATTAGATACAAGCATTTTAGGTTGTTAATTTGAAGGCGATTAGACAGAGAGATCCGACATCAACCGTGACGTCATTGTTGAGTATGGCCATATAAACTCCTTGTAAATTGCCGTTTTGCTAGAAAGAGATGGAGAACAATCTTTAATACCTTATATTTTGGTTGTTTTTATAGTTATTCGAAAACCGATTTTTTCTTTCTGTTTATTATATGAACGAGCTTGTATTAAAGCAAAAAATTTTTTAGTCATCTAGCCTATTATGGTTTACAGCTCAAGCGACTGGTGGCGAGGATCCGCTCGTTCAAGCTGAAGGTGCATCCCGGCATCAGGGTGTACTACTGGCTGCTGAAGAAGAAGATGGCCGACTACTGGTATCGCACCGCCGACACCGTCTTCCTGACCAACAAATACGTACAATGAACTTATCATCGAATCCCCGTTTCGTTTTGGTTTACTAGTGCAATGGTTCCTGTGTCTTAAACTCTTTAAGAAAATCTTAATCATTCTTGTCTTGTCTTACTCATTCATTGTCCCAGCTATCGGCTCTGAACACGCTCTCACAGGACTTGCGCAGTTTCTCCAACAAAGCATGTTTGAAAAACTCTTTTCAACATACTTGCTCGCAAAGTAGATCTAATTTTACCGGTTTTAGATACATAAAGCAGCTCATAAAACATGTGTATTATAGCCGAGGCACGCATCACAGAGTCCGGTAATGCTGCACTTGGCAGCCGCGCCAGTAATGTACTATATCTTTAAAAGCTAAAGGTAATATAAAAGACATCAACGTAGGTACTACATGATTTTTCAAATTATTATTTTCAGACTATTATTTAGTTTTGTCTATAAATTGACAATCATTTGTGTTATTTATTCCAAAAATTTAGTTTATTAAGTATTTTTCCTCACAAGTGTGTTGAAAACGGTCGTACGATATACGTGCATATATTGGTTATACACACTCGGCTCTATTACGCCCTCGCCTTCGGCTCGGACTAAAATTCCGCCTCGTGAGTTATGACTAACATACCGCACTTATATCATAATGTACTATTGCCTCAAGAGTACATACCTAAGATCTTTACAAATTTACACACGCACATATAACTTAAAATGGCAACTTCTACAAAAGAAAACGTTTATTACGCCCTTGAGAACAAACACCTTAAAACTAAACATAATACATAGCACCACTGTTAGGCGTATGCTATACGTTCAATATTTATCGTGTCCATCTGCATGCACTATCAATAAATATCGCGATCCTGGCTCGTTATCCAAATATCGTGATAAATATTGAACGTGTAGCATGCGCCTTAGTCTTGGGGTGATGTTAGCAGTGATTGGGGTGAGGCACTTTACAGTAAAATCCGTTTATTGGTTTGTATTTAAACAAGCAAGAATGAGCTAGCGTTGTACAGCGCTGCAAAGACCAGAGCAAAGTACCGACACAAAAAACATCTACGACAATCTAAAAATGGCGGCAACAGTACCGCCGAGTTAACCTTTCAGTGCCGCAGTTAACCCTTCTTTTGCGTACAACGCTGACAACCACTTAAACGCATTACATTTTGTATTTCGCAGTACTCGTAGATGGCACTAATTTTATCACTCATAGTCTTTGTGATCGCTTTGAGTCGACTGCGTCCAGGCGTCAGATATATTTCTATAGGATTATTGTTCATGTATGTTCGGGAATCTTCTAGGACATTTCACGCCTTTCTAATTGAGAAACCTATTACGACGTCATTCACGAAACCTAAAACTCGTAGCGCAAAAACAAATATGTTTACCTGTAAAATTTTCTACCCACCCCTCATGGTTGACTGGTGAATAATTCCTTGAGGTATTAAGTGTTACAATTGTACAATTTTTCTCGTACAATAACGTGTTGAAATAAAAATAGACAATTTCTTAAAAATCAATGAAATATGACTTGATAGCAAGCACTTGTATCGTCCAAATTATTTACTTAACACCCGTTCAGGACATCTTTTCGCTGATGATAAGAATGGGGCAAGAACCTCTAAGCTTAATCAAAAGCAACAATATAATATTTCACAATTTATTAATAATTTACATTGTAATTATGTCGTTACAATAGACAGCAATATTTGATTACACAAACAGTTATACACAACAACATTATATTATAACGAGTAATTGCAAGCATTGGCATTATTCAAAGAATCGTTGACTTTATAACAACCCTTCCTCATAAGAGCCTTTTTTACACGCGCTTTAAACTTATGAAAAAGCCAAATCAGTAACACTAAGAACTTCGTTGTGAAAAGCTATACATTGTCCTTTATATAAGCCTTTAGTATTTTGAAGCCTGTACGTGGGAACGACAAGTTAAGTCAGAGATATAAAAACACTCCCACTTAACAAATTCTCTCAGATATTCTCTATTTTAAAACTTGGTAGAGTCCTATTTCTGAGTATCTGATTTTAAGACGAGTAAGTTTCTTAAAATACGTATACGGATATATATATATATATAGATATATATATATATATATATATATATATATATATATATATATATATATATATATATATATCTGATAAACACGGTGACTAACAGACAATATTGACAACTATATATATATATATATATATATATATATATATATATATATATATATATATATATATATATATATATATATATAGTTGTCAATATTGTCTGTTAGTCACCGTGTTTATCAGATGTCACGGGTGACTGTTATGACTCACGTAGGGTACAAGTCACGAGCGGTTGGAAAAATCAATGGTTATCAGGAGGTTATGCGATTTCAAAGTCATATTATAATCCCTACAATCCTTACAAATATTATAAATGTGGAAAAAATTCTGTGTGTCTGACTTTAATGTTTTTAAGCCGATATAGAAATTGCTTGGGTTCTAAGGAAGAACATAGGCTTTAAATCTCGAGTTTCAATGAGTTCTTTAGGGAACCTATGATGATGTCCCTAGGAGACTTATTATAAATTCGGGATAAAAGGCAGCAAATGTACTTCCTCAGGGTTTAAGCTATGTCAATACCAAATATTTAAAGTGGCAACTGAGAGACAGGCAGGTAGTGTTACTTTGGTAATAATAATAATAGAAAACTAGAATTTCTTTTTTATTATTTTATTGGTTCACAAACAATTGCTACACTCATTCTAACAAAATAAACTTAGGAATTAGTAATAATTCTAGGGCACAATTAATTATAGGTAAACACCACTAACAAATACAAAGTAACTATCTAATTACCACCTTATATGTGCTATATGACACCTATGGAGTCTTGTAAGTGCATTCGGAATGTGTTCATATTTCGATAAGATACCTTACTAGCAATCTACAATCTTAATTTTCCTAGAATCTTAAACGTGTACCCTAGTTTATGATCAGCTCAACCTCATTATTTTTAAGATTGTGAAAAACATAAATAAATATTATTAACAGAATCCTTGTCAAAACATATCTTAACTTGCCGACAACGCTAAAGGACGTTGAGAAGACTAATTATTATTATTATTATTTATTTATTGCTTCAAGTTACAAAACTCATCAGTGTTAGTAAGACTTATTTTATGTTAGTATTTTACATTATTAGGGTACATTAATCATCGCTGCGATACTCCGTGTGAAATATCACAGCAGCGACTAATATACCTGCAATCCAGTCTACTGGCAATCATGGCCAGGATACTGTTGGGGCTGCCCCGCACGCGGCGCACCAGAGAAGCACAGCGTTTCCGCATAAGTGCATAAAAACAATCAATTTGAGCCTCCGCAAACATCCCCGACGCACTACAAAAGCGGGGCAGCCCCATCAGCACCCTGAAAGCATTATTGAATTGTACACGGAGAGCGCTGTAAGCCCTCTGCGTATACCTGACCCACAGGCTGCACGTGTAAAAAGATGTACAATATGCTCTAAATAATGTAATTTTGACATTTCTCGAACAGCGTGCAAACCTGCGAGCCAACATATTCGCCCTAACTGACAACGCCCTTCTTTCTCTTTCAACATCATCGTCATCTTTTAAGTCGGGAGTTAGAAAGTGTCCGAGATATTTAAATTTGCGACATGTATTCAATGGAGTCCCATTGAGTAAAATTGCTGGTATTTTATCCGGACTTTTCCCTCCCGCCTCAAATACCATGACCTCACTTTTTCTGACGTTATACGTAAGACCGTGACACATTGCATATTTTTCACATATGTTAATAAGACGCCTCAGACCACAGATCGATGCGCTCAGCAGCACCATATCATCTGCATAACTGATGTTATTGACGCACACACCATCTATATAACAACCGACTCTAGTACTGCTGAGCTCGCCGATCAGCTGGTTTATATATAGGTTAAAGAGAGTTGGTGAGGTTAACCCACCTTGTCTCACTCCACACTCCAAACCATACTCAGACGATAAGGCTCCCGACCATCGAACGCTGTTGATCTGATTTCCATACCAGTATTTAAAAGTATTGATTAGTTCAACGGGTAAGTCTATTTCATTCAATTTATCCCACAATATACTGAAGGAAACCAGATCAAAAGCTCGGGACAGGTCCAGAAAGCAAGCATATACTGGTGTATTCCTTTTAGTATAATAGTTTACAGTATGCTTTAGACTCAGTATTGCAGTTTCCGTTGCCAGCCCCGACCTAAACCCAAACTGATTGTCATGAGGCGTAAAATAACTGTGCAATCGAGTATTAAGTAAACTATCGAATATTTTCGAAATCACAGTGGCTAAAGATATCGGTCTGTAATTATTTTTGTCAGAGAGGTCACCGGTCTTGTTTTTTAATATAGGCACAACCACAGTACGCATCATGTCATCGGGTAGAAAACTATGACCTACACAGAAATTGTAGAGCAATGCTAAAATCCTTGGTAGGTGTGGGCCCGCAAACTTCAGATGCTCAATGCTGAGACCGTCATGACCGGGAGATTTCCCTTTTGACATATGAGCGATAACTTTTGAAATTTCCTTAGCATTAAATATAACTATCAACTTTTTGCCAGTCCCAGCCCCGAGCATCGCGTGCTCACGTCCCAACGGTGACTTTATAGAAAAATGAGACATAAAAAGATTAGCTATGTCTTTGGGGTTACTCACCCCCCCGACGCTCACAGGGATAGCTGGCTTTCCATTTAACTTTTTTGTATTTTTCCAAAATGACTTAAAATCATTGTTCGAGTGATGTGAGGCCAACGCATCCATTTTTAATTGATCCTCGTGGTATTGACACCATTTTAGCCTTGATTTGAAAATTTTACGAGAAACACACATATCTTCATAAAGGTCGCCACTTTGTGGCTTCCCGTGCAAAGCCCAAACATTATAGCACCGCTTGGCAACCCTGTGAGCCTCGGAGAGATGTTTGTTCCAGCCCGTAACAATTTTCTTTCTTCTTTTCTTATATACATTGTCCTTATTACTTAATACTGATGATTGCGTTAAAGCGTCTATTATATCATTATACAATTTAGTAATAATAACTTTGTGCCTGGGATCGTCACATGATCGATCACAGCAATTGCTAAGTTCAGGGGGGAAATCAATGTATTTTAATCTTGCATTACATTCTTCGAAGTAAGCATCAATTTGTTTTTTACTTCTGTCACCCCATATAGCAGAATTGTTACAATGATTTGAATTATACTTTTTCGGTAATAAGATATCTAAATCACATTCCACCACCAACGGGAAATGATCGGACCAAAACACGTCATAAACAATATAAGCATTTCTTACAGAATTAACGAGTGCGCTTGTCACAATACAATGATCAAGCCACCGCCTCGACCCATTGGCCTCGCTTACAAAAGAAAAAGTATTTGATGACAACCCCAGCAACATCCTGCGCCTTCATCCTGCGTTTTCGGTGTCTCACGTGAAGACATCATAGATTAGTGTCCGAATGTGCTGCGTGTCAGGTATCGTCCTGCGTGAGCTATATGGCAATCTATGGTACACAATATTATTGGTAAATCGACACGCAGGCGGGCCGTGCACAAGACAAAGGAGGCAGCGGTTTTCTGCACATTCAAAAGAATTGTCCTGCTCTATACAAGTATGTGTCAACATTTCAAGAAGTCTAATTTTTAAGGAAGCGAGCTTTACCTCGATTCTTTAGCTACCGAGGATCTGTCTTACCCATAATTGTGAGAACATAAAAATGTTATAAACTTTGAAATTAACGATGGCGACAGACATAGGTAGAACAGTGGTAACCAGCCAGGCGGACTTAGAAGCACTACCGCCAACCAAACCAAGTGGAAAAGCTTTTGCCCCCATGGGTAATTGAACCTCGGACATCCAGATCAGTACGGGTAGTGTCAAGTCTCAACCACTAGACGATGGAGGCGGTTGAAAGATGTTGATAGTTATTGTAATTGAAACTATATGGACTTTTTATCTCTTCTCTTGGGTAGGAATAGACGAGTCACACTGGCGCCCAACGTGGGGCCCGAGTTTACTTATGATTTATGAATTAATTTTAGTTTTTTGTTGAGATATTAGTTCCAAATAAAGTGAAATTGTTAATAAAGTCATTTTAATATTATTTATTTTAATAATTAATTAGTAATTGACAACAGAAAGTTGTTACATCATCGAAATCCCATTGTGAAATTTCGGAAGCAGCAAATTGTTATAATATTAAGATTAACTAGAGGAAAATTCAGTATCAGTCGTCTGCATGGATACCTCCATCTTACCTATTTGCCGCCAAGCACCGGTGCTTGCTGTGTTCCGGTTTGAAGGGTCACAGGCAGTAATATTAACTGGGTATAGACTGTGACTTGACATTTTTAGTCACAAGTTTGCAAAGCACGTGGCGTCCTTGTAAGGGTTGTAGATTTGCACATTATTACCGTAGTCAGTTACTATCAAGCAAGACTTCTGCAGCCCTCAAAGAGAGCGCCCTTCATTACTGCGTAATAAGGTGACGTGGCCAGTTTTATAATCTTGAGTCCTTTTTTAAGGGCCCACCATCCGCGCGAGCCCGAGCTAGTTTAGGTAAATTTCTCTAGTCTCTGTTTGTGTGCGTCGCTCACGCACACAAGCGCACTCGGTCGCGCAATCGGTACGGCCGCCTAGCAAAATATCGTAGATGTTAATTTTGAATTTAATAGGTGTTTATTATTTACTGTGTTATATATACTATAGTAAATACAGGGATGTGTTTGATCAATTTTTATTTTTACAAGCTTTTGTTTAGCTTGCACTGTATGTATGTATGTAGATTTGACCACTTCTCGGTTTTCGATGGGGCTGAAATTTTGCACATAATAATATGTATATCGTGACAATGCAATGTTATGATAACATGGAGCTGATCTGATGAAGGAACTGGACGGTGGCCATAGGAACTCCGTAATAAAACGACGCAACCCCATCGAGTTTGGGCTCGTTTGATTCGTAATGACGAGGACTTTGGTTCTATATGGTAACCAGGGTCTGATGCTGGAGCTGGAAGGTGGCCATAGGAACTCCGCAATAAAACGACACAACCCCATTGAGATTGTGCTCATTTGATTCGTATTGACGAGTACTTTGGTCCTATATGGTAACCAGGGTCTGATGCTTGAGCTGGAATGTGGCCATAGGACCTCCGCAATAAAACGACATAACCCTATCGAGTTTGGGCTCGTTTGATTCGTAATGACGAGTACTTTGGTCCTATATGGTAACCAGGGTCTGATGCTGGAGCTAGAAGGTGGCCATAGGACCTCCGCAATAAAACGACATAACCCTATCGTGTTTGGGCTCGTTTGATTCGTAATGACGAGGACTTTGGTTCTATATGGTAACCAGGGTCTGATGCTGGAGCTGGAAGGTGGCCATAGGAACTCCGCAATGAAACGACACAACCCCATTGAGTTTGTGCTCATTTGATTCGTATTGACGAGTACTTTGGTCCTATATGGTAACCAGGGTCTGATGCTGGAGCTGGAATGTGGCCATAGGACCTCCGCAATAAAACGACATAACCCTATCGAGTTTGGGCTCGTTTGATTCGTTATGACGAGTACTTTGGTCCTATATGGTAACCAGGCTCTGATGCTGGAGCTGGAAGGTGGCCATAGGACCTCCGCAATAAAACGACATAACCCTATCGAGTTTGGGCTCGTTTGATTCGTAATGACGAGGACTTTGGTCCTATATGGTAACCAGGGTCTGATACTGGAGCTGGAAGGTGGCCATAGGAACTCCGCAATAAAACGACACAACCCCATCGAGTTTGGGCTCGTTTGATTCGTATTGACGAGTACTTTGATCTTATATGGTAACCAGGGTGTGATGCTGGAACTGGAAGGTGGCCATAGGAACTCCGCAATAAAACGACACAAGTCCATCGAGTTTTGGGCTCGTTTGTTTCGTAATGACGAGTACTTTGGTCGAGTTTCGTAACGGCGGCCATGCGGTTACAAAATGATAAAATATAAAATAATAGTAAAAAGATTTAAAAAAAAGTCGCCCCACACTAGGATTTTATTTTAAAGCCCTAATTAGACGAAAATAAATTTTAATTTATTACATGATACATCTAATATATAAAATTCTCGTGTCACAGTGTTTGTTACCGAACTCCTCCGAAACGCATTGACCGATCTTTATGAAGTGTTTTGTGTATATTCAGTAGATCTGAGAATAGGTCGTAAACTATTTTTTATTACGGCGAAACGTAAGTTCGCCGTTATTATGGCGAAACGTAGTTCGCCGGCACAGCTAGTTTTTAATAAAATATAAAAGCTTGTCGCAAGATTTACCCATTTTATAAAAAACAAATATTTTTTTCTTAGAATTACCAATATTTATTTATTTAAGGCTTACCAAGTAAATACATACGGGCAAGGTACTTAAACAGTTTTTTTATGGGGGGCCTGGCAAATGACCTCCCGCCTGATGTTAAGCGGTGAAAGAGGCCCAAATGAGTTGACAGATAGAGGTGGGAGGACATCCACTATCCGACCTGCCCGCCCCTTGCCGGCCTAAAAGATGTTTTTCACACCTCTTTTGAAGGAACCCATGTTGTAGGATGGAGGAAACACGTGCGCAGGTAGAGAATCCCAAGTATGGGATGAACGACAGAAGACTTACCAGAGGGAGACTCTGTACCAAGGTCGTATGCTTGGGTACCTCCGTCTTACCTATTTCTGCCGCAAAGCAGCAGTGCTTGCATTGCTGTGTTCCGGTTTGAAGGGTAAGATATGGCACTGAAATTACTGGGTACCGTGACTTTACATCTTAAGTCACAAGTTGGCAACGTACACTGTGGCCCTTGTGGGGGTTGCAGTTTTACTGCGAATGTCACACGAGACACATGTATTATAGGTGACTGTTACCACTTACCATCAGGTGGGCAGTTTGCTTTTTTGCCAACTTAGTAGCAATAAAAAAAAGAAGAAGGAATCTTGGAATTTCTTGGTACGGTGTGAAAAGGAGGATACAGTGTAAGGATGACTCCGTAGACCCTTACGCGTGTTTCTGTGAAGGAATGGAGAGGGAGGGATAAGGTTAAAGAGCTCCTCAGAGCATTCCCCGTGGAACATTCGGTAAAAGGCGCTAAGAGAGGCGATGTCACGTCGAAGTTGTAGAGGCTCGAGGGTGTTAGTTGCCTCTACATCGCCAATTATTCGAATAGCGCGACGCTGCAATCTGTCCAGAGCATCGAGGAGGTACTGAGCGGAGCCGGAGTGCGAGCAATATTCCACGCAAGACCTAACCTGAGTTTTATACAACAGGCATAGTTGGTCCGGCGCAAAATACCTACGCACCTTGTTCAGGACACCGAGTTTCCGTGAGGCAGCAGTTATAACGGATTCGAGTTTTTCAAAAAAGGGATCATATATGCATTTAAATTTCAGGACTGCACAGCATTGTCATGTGTGTATGACAATGCTGTACAAAACGTTATTTATTACAAAAAAATAAATATAATAATCAAGTTAAATTGTTTTATTGTTTATCCTAATTCTCGGCACAAGCTTTTATATTTTTATAACAAAATATATCTTGTAATAAAATTAAAGTTTATTTTCCTCTTTTAAGGCATTATAATATTAGCTTGTTTTTAAAAAATCTTTTTTTAAACTAATTACTCAAATAATACGAAATATTTTAATGACTACCGAGTCCTTTATTGTTAGTTGTATCTACAAATTATTTTATATAATATACATATAATAATTTAGTAATAAACAAATATGAAATGAATATTTTCTTGTGCTCAACGCACTTTTTAGTGCATTGAAGCCATTCGCTAGATTGCAATAAAAAAATAAATTAAATTTATTTTCTTTTTTATAGGACATTAAAATAAAAGCTTGTTTTTAAAAATCTTTTGTAATAGCGGCCATCTTGTTTTAGTTTTTTTCATGGTGTACTGTATTTTACGAACTTTCATTTGATACCCCATATACAGACCCATATTGTGGGGATTGTACATAAAAATAATTTCCAACTCCAGCATCAGACCCTGGTTACTATATAGGACCAAAGTACTCGTCAATACGAATCAAACGAGCCCAAACTCGATGGGATTGTGTCGTTTTATTGCGGAGTTCCTATGGCTACCTTCCAGCTCCAGCATCAGACCCTGGTTACCATGTAGGACCAAAGTACTCGTCAATATGAATCAAACAAACCCAAACTTGATGGGGTTGTGTCGTTTTATTGCGGAGTTCCTATGGCCAGCTTCCAGTTCCAGTATCAGACCCTGGTTACCACATATAGGACCAAAGTACTCGTCAATATGAATCAAACAAGCCCTAACTCGATGGGATTATGTCGTTTTATTGTGGAGTTCCTTTGGCTGTCTTCCAGCTCCAGCATCAGACCCTGGTTACCATATAGGACCGAAGTACTCGTCAATACGAATCAAACGAGCCCAAACTCGATGGGATTGTGTCGTTTTATTGCGGAGTTCCTATGGCTACCTTCCAGCTCCAGCATCAGACCCTGGTTACCACATAGGTCCAAAGTACTCGTCAATACGAATCAAACGAGCCCAAACTCGATGGGGTTGTGTCGTTTTATTGCAGAGTTCCTATGGCCACCTTCCAGTTCCAGAATCAGACCCTGGTTACCATATAGGACCAAAGTGCTCGTCAATACAATTCAAACGAGCCCAAACTCAATGGGGTTGCGTTGTTTGATTGCGGAGTTCCTTTGGCTACCTTCTAGCTCCAGCATCAGACCCTGGTTACCACATAGGACCAAAGTACTCGTCAATACGAATCAAACGAGCCCAAACTCGATGGGATTGTGTCGTTTTATTGCGGAGTTCCTTTGGCTATCTTCCAGCTCCAGCATCAGACCCTGGTTACCATGTAGGACCAAAGTACTCGTCAATACGAATCAAACGAGCTCAAACTCGATGGGGCTATGTCGTTTTATTGCGGAGTTCCTATGGCCACCTTTCAGCTCCAACATCAGATCAGCTCCATGTCGTCATCATAATATATTTATACATATGCATGCAAAATTTCAGCTTAATCGGAAACCGGGAAGTGAGTCAAATTTAACTCGCAAGATTAGACCCGAACATGCAAAAGATAAATAAAAGCTTGTAAAAAGGTTGAAGGTTTTTCGTACGGCAGCCACAAATAATAAAATTGTTAGTTAGCAACTTCTCCGATTACTCCGTAGGACTTCGCGTCATATACATACACAAATAATTACGTAACCGGGAGCTAGCTCAAAGCGACGTGCTCTCACTTCGAGTCTTGATTGCACACTGAATTTCGACGCGCCCGAGCCAAGTATTTGTAAGAAAATCGATAAATGTATGTTAAAAAATTCATATTAAAATCAATGTACGATAATTTAAAAAAATACCACGGTGTCAGTGTTATGCTTACCTTTGCTCTATATATTTGTTAAACTAAAATATAATAGGGTTAATTAATGAAGCTAAAAATCACGAACGGTATGTGGGTGTAACCTAAATTTTAAGTAAAATGGATGCTATTTTTTAACGAAATGGTATGTAAATTTGAAAAATGGTGACGGTGATTGTGTAAACACATAATTTAAGAATTTAAATTTATATTTTCCCGGTCAGTTAACTGGAACGTTAACGTAAAATATCAAAAACGCCAACGGCCTTTTTGCTATTTTTCGCGCCATGGGCCCTTAAGAGGGGATTGCGTGACCGCACCGTACTCGCCGTTGGCAAGACGACGAGCGTGTCTGGGGCTTGTAACGGGGTGAGCAGTAGGTGAGGTTCAGCGACGCAGTGGTGCAGTGGTTAGGGGAGTAGGTCCGATAAATGAAGCACCAATGGTTACGTCACTGATATATATATTTTCCGTTACAATAATATTATTAGTAATAAAAGGAAAAGGCACTCTGAAATAAATATACGGACTATTTTAGAATTATGGAAGATAAACATAGTAATATAAAACTTACCAAGATAACAAAAGACTTACACATAAGTGCCTAAGTTAACGAGGAAGACTTTATATTTGGTAAACCAAAATTTAAAGTCAAAGATAAGTATAAGTAAAGATAAGTAAGTATAAAAAAAGTAAAGGTATATTTATGATAGATATATTAATATTAGTAATTTTCATGGTAGTTTTGCACTCACGACTTTTGGCGTTTTTGATCAGTGATTTATTGAGTGACGGGAAAGACGAATTAAATTATGTCAAAGACATAAGATTTGAAATGCAGTCAGGTTAGGCGGGAATGCAACGAGTTACTATATCTACAATAGGTAGCACCTCGTTACAGGCTCTTCCGGCAGAGTGCCGAGCTTACCCACTAAACCCCCCTGGTGTTCTCCCTGCACTTATGGACGCGCGTGGTAGGGTCCACAATGCGATACTACTACCCACGCGCCCGCCCGGGCTTGGTCGAGCTATCGCCAAAGGGTTGTGCGAGAATATCAGGACAATCCCCCATAGTCTTGTGACTTGCACCACACGGAGTGACAGCCATCAGTGACGCCAGTAGTCGGCGTACGATGGCGTGATCAGCCCTATCGTGGACATTCGAATTAATGCCGACACGTTGACCCACTCATCATGCTCCGTTACGTTTGACGTTTTGTACATAAGCTGTTTGACGAGACGTCGTGTATGACATTTGACGTCTTGTATAGTTCTCGGTCTACATCTCGTCGTACGATTAGGTTGAAGTGTGAATTAAACTGTGAAAATAACACTGTGTGTGTGTGTGTGTGTTTTAATTATTTTATTGTGATCATTGCAGTTAATACTGTTTTTAATATGCACACTGTGTTAACTATATTTTACATAAAATACCTGACACAGGTCTTCTGCGAGAAACATTAGAAATAAGTAGCACCTGTGTATTCGTCTTTCCTGTTTCTGTTGAGAATCTAAATGAAAAATAGGTAGATGTAAATCTACAAGAGTAAATAGGTAGATAAAATCTTTATTTACACTCATCTTCATCACACACAAACATAGTTTTACAAAATAAAAATTACATAAGCTTCACAATGAAGTAGGTACCTAATGCAAAATTACAATGTGTGCGCTGCAGATGTAAAAGGGCCGCAACTCAGTGACTGGATTTTACGCACATCAGGATGTGAGCGAAGTACTGGTATTCTGTTACAACTTTATGAAAATTGTCGAATCTCTACATTGATATAAAAAATGAAAATAAACGTAATCATGTAATCCTACAATTATATCATCATATAAGAATTGCACTTTCTTTCTACTTAAAATTAATTTTTCATGCTATGCCATTCTCGTAGAGAGCGTGTTGGTGGCGCTGTGGGATCGGCACTGGCTTTCTAATCGGGAGGTCCAGGGTTCGATCCCACCGTTGGTAGTGGTAGTCGCAGTGTGGACCCTACCACGCGCGTCCATAAGGGCAGGAAGAACACCGGGGGGTTTAGTGGGTAGGCCTGGCACTCTGCCGGGAGAGCCCCACACACGCTCGTCGTCTAGCCAACGGCGGGTACGGTGCGGTCACGCATTCCCCTCGAAAAAAAAAAAAAAAAAAGGGTTCGATCCCGCCATGTACCAATGTGTTTTTCGTTTTTCGAATTTTATATGTACATTTTTCCGACGCTCTTACGTTGAAGAAAAACATCGTAAGGCAACCTGCATACATCTGCGAAGGAATTCAAAGGTGTATGTGAAGTCGGCCAATCCGCACTGGGCCAGCGTGGTTGACTAAAGCCTAAACGCCTAGCTTAGGGTAGGCTCGAGCCCCTCGGTGGGGACGTATAAGAGTTATGATGATCATTCTCGTAGACTTTGGTTAGATACCAGGCGGAGTCAGAAGAAGTCTTACCCTCAATCGAACCAGCAGAAAAAGTCTGCCTTGATATGGCATCTTTTTTATACAACAGGAAGGGCGAAGGTGGAAGCGAGCTTCCCCTGGACTCCTCAACTGAGAAAACTGGATATCTTAAATTTTATTGTCTCTTCCTTCCTCTTATCAATTGTCAAAATACAGCAATGGAATAATTACCACTAGAAATAATGTTTCATCTTGATAAATGTTAGATAATAAACTGCTTGGTGTTTTAAACGCATCAATAGAAAACGGAAAACGGCTATAAAGACGGTTTCCGCGAATCAATAGGCGGTATCTTGGCCACATTTGTCTCGGAAGGGTAATTTCTTTGGAGCCGCGACATTACCGGCATTACGGCTCCGATACCTTTGCCTATCTAAGCAGATGATATTTATGGCACAAAATGGCGGGCGAACGGGAACTGTCAAATCGTTTGTAGGTATTTTTCTTGCGCAATGAACGTGTTTGTTATGTATTTACAATGTCCACGTAAATAAATTGTGTACGATACGCCACCTTACATTTTTCAGAATCGGCATGTATGATATTATATTTAATTTTATATTGTCATTTACTTTCTTATTTATTTTAGCATCGTTAATAACATGTTGTGCGGTCAAGCGCATATCAGCATATCAAGTTCATATTTATTATTGATACCACGTACAGAAAACATCGTTCTGAAATCAAGATTTCTTCTATTATATCAAGTTTTTATCAATACGTTTCTGCAACGAGATCAAGGCCCGAACGTAGTGGTCCTTCGAGCCGGATGATTTAATTTATTTGGGCCGCAAATCCTCATTTTAAAACGTAGCTTCATTAATAACTTTATTATTTCATCTGTTTTAATTTATGTAGCCGTCGTAGAAAAAATATTTTTTTCTCGGCGCATTATAATTTCCGACATGCTCAGTTACCATTACAAGTATCTTCGCTATAAGCGAGGCTTCTGCAGCCCTCATAGAGATAGCGCCCTTCATTACTGCGTAATAAGATGACGCGTAAATTATCCTTAACTCGCTTGGCGACTGTTCCGCTCCGTCCCGTAGACGTTGGCCCAGGTAGAGTGAGATGGAAGACGGTACTGGGTTCCTTTACGATATGAGACTGTTTTTTATCGGCGTAGTGTCAGTGTTGATGACATGTCATATCTGCCGGGCGCACTGTGTGATAGATAAATTTGTTTTAGTTCTTGCGATATAGCTTGATTGAGGTTTGTATTTGTAACTTTGTCCAATTTCTGATATATAAATTGAAAAAAGCACGATGCAAGTGTTATTTCTTTTCGTATTGTAGACATTCAACTGAAAATTTTCGAAAAATTATTCGATTTAGGGTATTAAAAACTTGAACTAGTATCAATATTTATTGATTGCATATACAGAGTTCAGTGTAACACAACAGAAATGTGCTCGCTGAAGCAGCGTATGAATAAATCTCTTAATTCCAAAGATAAAAACATATCGCAGAATGCGAACGGCCATCGACGCGGGACGTGGCAGCAGCGGTGTAAATGTCAGCAAATACCACTGACTCCGGAGTACAGTTTGTTTCATAATCAATTCACCATCTACCGTAGCTGGCGGACTGACCGGGCCTCAGCTCTACGTTAGGGCTGGCAGTGACAGTTGACATGGCAATTTAATTGAGATTTTTAAACACATTTTTGTTCGATAACGCTTCTGTTATTTTTTATGCAACCAAGTTGGAAAACAAGCGGGTTACCTACCTAATGATATGCTACAGTCGTACCAAGAAATTCAGCAACTCATTTCTATGTCGCATGATTAAGAAAATGTCGACACGGTTAGCGCAGAGGTCGAGTGATCGCCTACTGCGCAACGGGTCGCGGGTTCGATTCCCGTACGGGACAAATATTTTGTCTGGCCTACAGAAATTTGTTCCGGTCTGGGCGTATGTTCATGTGATATTGTATGTTTGTAACAGCACCCACGACACAGGAGAAAATCCTAGTGTGGGGCGACGTTTTTATAAAAAAAAATGGAACTCCCTGCCAGCGCGTGTGTTTCCTCCTTACAATCCCGGGTTCTTTAAAAGAGGCGTGAAGAAGCACCTTGCAGGTCAGCAAGGTGAGGGTGGCTAGTGCGACGTGTAATGTCTCTCCCGCACTAGCTATATTCGCATTTGGACTCTATTTCCACTTACCACTAGGTGGAATAGGGTGATTTGCTCAGCCTTCTCAGCTCATAAAAAAATAGTACACGTTACAACCCCCACAAGAACGCTAATTTATGTTACCAAATCGTGGCGTAAGATGTCAAGTCCCAGTACCCAGTAATTTCATTGCCTGTACTACTTTTTCAATCGGAACCCAGCGACGCAAGTGCCGCTGCTCGGCGGCGGATTTAAGAGGGAACACTAAGGTCGAGAGAATTCAAAATTGGTATTTGTAAAGTGTATTGCTGTCGCGATGTACCTGAACAAGCGAGCTAAGCGCGATAGGGACAACTGCAGCGCGGTCCGAAGACAGGTTTTTTTCGGGGGAAATGCGCAACCGCACCGTACCCGGCGTTGGCTAGACGGCGAGCGTGTGTTGGGCTGGCCTGACACAGTTCCAGGCCGACCCACTAAAACCCCCCGGTGTTCTCCCTGCCCTTGTGGGCGCGCTAGGTAAGGTCCACACTGCGACTATCACTACCAGCGTGCCCGGTGGACCGAAGACACCTATGAAAACTATACTATATAGACGTTTCGTAGTCCCCTGTTTTCTCCTGTAAAACTATATCGATGTAATTTCTTTTTGCATTAAAAATTAAAGAAAGGTTTTGGTTGTTAATTGCCTATTTCACACAAACTTGTCAACTTTTTTTGCTGGATGTTTAAATACAGTAGAAAATCTTAGGTTTGTTAAGGTTTAAAGCTCAAGAAAAAAAATCGTCTCGGGTGGAAATAGAAGACGAAAATTTCAAGAAATCTGTAAAGATTTCTAAATTGGATGTTAATACGTCGTTATTAATAACGAATAAATTCTACTTTGACTTAACAGAGTATAAAAGAACTCAATACAGTTAAATTTTCTTCGGGGCTGGTAACAGTTCGGTGGCCCAGTAGTTAGGTGTCATGGTTTGTTGAAGACGCGGGTTCGTTTCCCGGCCGAGACGAAAATTTTTCTTGTACTGATTTATAAATTTTCCAATTATTTTATAAAGAAAATGCAAAGTCACGTATTAAAATTTTTATAACTCCGATTGGATAAAACTCTATGTGACTTGTGCTAGGTCCCATCGGCGAATGGCTAACGCCGATCCCGATTGTGTCTCTACGGAGGTAGAAGTATCTGGAGGGTTTTTAGCCGAGTATGGGGTCTTCTACCCGAGTCCGGCATATCCTTGGGTTGGCCTCGTTAGTCGGCTCCTTGTCAAATCCGTAAGAAGGATTTTCCCTCTTAAAAAAAAGGTCCCGCCTTCAACGTGACGTTATGGCCTGAATGTCAGCATCAAATCATCATCGATTGTTCTTGATGTTGATGCAAATATTAAAAATCCTGGGATATAGCATATAGAAGTTACCGTCTCAGAATGGCTACGCTCTAAGCCTGTGCTATATTTTGTGACGTTCAATACAAACGCACTCGCCGTTGCACCACTAAGCTCCTCAGTTTTAATTTAGTAATCGTATTATAAAAAAATCAATAATAAATGAATAATTTAAAATGTCAAATTGTAAAATAAAAATCTTTATCTACACTCATGTTCTAATTCTAATATTAAGAACTCAACACTAATATTTTAAAGGCATAACTTAAAGCCCTTGGCGTTTTACAAATTACATTATAATACAGGTTCGCCATACAAAACCAGTACTCTAATGTAACTCGAATTCCAATAAAATACAGTTCGATTGACGAAGCCCGACCAAGGAGGTTTCGTCACAATTTTCTTTTGTGCCAGTACATTGTCTATGGCGGCGCGTGCAACAGCGCATGCGCGGTAGAATGTTGGTGTTGGCGCCATTTCTCTGAATTTTTCATTAATTATTTTGCTGTTATTGGTTAAAATAATAAATGTAGTTTTAGATTTCTGTATTAGTTTCACAATTGCACTGTTCAAAATGCAAATAATTATTAGAATAAATGAGTTTGATTATGTTTTAATTTTGTGTCTTTTATTTAATTTAGGTAACCACTTGCATGAGTGTAGATAAAGTAGTGTATGAAATTGCACATAATTAGGTCTTAAAACACTCGTGTGGTACTATTAAACACACACTAGTGTTTTAAGACCCCCTATTATGTGACTATTTCATAAACTACTATTATCGAGTTATTAAAGGTCGGAAGTAGTGAACTAGTGATTTAGCGAAGCAAGACTTGCTACGCGTGTAATGCTACGACTGTATCACTCGGCTACGAAATTCTGCTACGAACACCATGACTATAAATATTGCTAACTTGTACTGTCGCCACAAATCATGTTATCAATGTTTAGGCCCTTTACAATCTACGACTTCTTGAAGCGATACATCAGTCTTGATACACAGCTGACCGTCTAACTGCAACGGTATAATCTTAGATATGCAAGTGCATCACTGCAGAAAGTCGCAATGTGTAGTGTCCTCTATTATGTAGTTTGTTGGTCTGTCTCCGCGCCACAAAAGAGCGGAGATACTCATAGCGGTGTCTACGTATTCAACAACAAACAACGTATTCAAAACATTGATTACATTTTTCGGGATTATCCCGACATAGTTTCATTCTTATACTTCAAATAATGTCATGATATACGGTGTCAAATAATGTCATAATTTTCTAAAATTATAAGTAATTGTTATTAAATATTCATAATCAGTGGTAATCCAAATCAATAAATCAATACTATTAACGTCACTTATATAGGTTTCAATTGAAATGGCAACATAAAATAGGTTAAGGCGTTAAGGTGGGTATTATAAAAATATTGTTAGAAGTGGGTGGTTTATGATCAAAGCAACTGACGTGAGCTGGAGGTGACACTCGCTCATTCTGATGGCGGCAGCCGAAGTGGTGATACAATGATGAAGGTCAATACGGAGTGCGACAGAGCTTAATGTTAACAATAAGAGGTTGCGTTTTCGTCATTACAGGGAAGCCCTTGGCCAAGGCCGAACAGGGAAGCGAGCATAACCTGTTCGGCCTTGGCCGAACAACTGTCGGATCACGAATTCGATTCGGAAAGTCACGTTCCGTCTTACTCTAATGCGATGCATTAAAAAGTGACAGGTATAGAGATTCCGTGACTTGGCTTGGTTCCGAAGGTTTATGAATAAGGTAGCTAGACTCCTTAACAACCGAGGAACTGGCTTTCTTACCTCTAATTGTCTGAACACAAGAATGCTATTAACGTTGTTATTATGGCGATAAACTGAGTTAAGAAGGTGGTAGCTAGCTAGGCGAGCTCAGAATCCATACCACCAATCAAAATAAGCAGAAAAGCTTTTGCCCTTATGGGGAATCGAACCCCGGACCTCCATCAATAGCAGTTGGTCTCAACCACTAAACCATGGAGGCGATTATTGTGTTTCATGTGGTGTGCTTTTTATCAAGTCATATTTTAATAAAAATTATTTTGATTTGTGTGTGAGGACGCTACTTATGAGGCTTTAGGTCGGTGATGTGTCAGTGAATAGTCGCAAGGGTTCGTAAGTGTCAGGTGGGCCGAAAGATTACCTGCTGACCATCCGGTAAAAACTGTTAAAAGCCACGCGAGGCAGCCCTCGCCGCGTGTCGATACATATCGTCATCGAACGAAGTCTGCGGACAGGCAGCGCATATAAATTTTGTCCATTTGGGACTACACCGGATCGGTTTTGAGTCGCGCCACTCAGAGGGGGACTATTCCGATCCCTACTAGTGTCATTATTTTTTAAAGTGGGACTGGCAGATGACTCCACGCAGCGCTAGCCACCCTCACTTTGCCAAACTGCAAGGTGTTTCTTCACGTTCCTTTGTAAACCAGATACTTTAATTTTTTGGTTGTATAACAAAGAAATGAGGTGCCGAATTTCTGATCTCGCGTCGATATGGTAGTTGCAGTAAGATAGTGACAGCGCAGGCCAGCACTTGTAGTTTTTAAAAGGATAGGAGAGGATGGAATTCCTTATACGAGTATGAAAGTAACTCTGTTATTCTTTCGTTGCACTTTCAAGCCTAAACCACACAACCAATTTTAATGAAATTTGGTATTATAGAAGTCCTAAGATCGGACATAACATATTACTTTTTTATCCCGAATGTTAAAGAGTTAATCAGAGAATGTGTGATATAGGGGAATCGCGTTTCAACTGAGAACGCGGGCAGCAGTTCATCATCATAGCCTATACACGTATACTGGGCACATGCCTTCCTACATAGAAGAAACACATGAGAAGTCTGAGCCATTCGACTATGCTGGCCCAATGCGTATTGGTGGGATGAAATGGTTAAATAGCAACAAGGACCAACGGTTGAACAGTCCCACGTTGGGCGCCAGTGTAGCGTGGTTGTGTAACGTGACGTAGTGGTGCAGCGGGTAAGGATCGGATCAGCTGTGATTGACAAATGATGCACCAAAGTTTCCTCACTATTTCACATATAATTAGGAATAAAAGGCACTCTGTAAAAATATAATGACTATTGTATAACCATTATAAAAACTTATCAAAATTGTATAAACTTACACAATAAGTGCCCTAATCTTCACAAGGATATGCATAAAATTATATTGTCTGATTTTCAGAAACAGTGCTGATAAAAACATTAATTTAATTTAATTGTGCCATCATCACTTTATTGCGTCTTGATGTAGATAATTGAGTGACGGGAGAAACATGATATTGTGACGAATGATAAAATTTAAATTGCAGTCGTAAGGCGGGAATGCGACGAGTTATATCGAAAAAATAAAGCACTTCATTACAATGCCTTCCTAAGCACGGAGAAACTCAAGATCACAAAGTTTTGGTCACCCATCCAGGATCCAACCATGGCGAAGGTTGCTTTGTTTCTGCTCCTCAGTTGCGGCAGCAGTTATTCAACAATCATTAATACTAGTTATATGTACGATTCCTGTAGCATGAGATCTAGAGAGACAGCGACAGGAACGCAGTAATGCATACTCGCACCACACGAGTAGGACATGGTAACCCCTCAGAGCTTTTAACGCAGCGAGATAACAGACAGAACGGTTTGTAAGTCAACGCTGATTGCTCTGTTTGTGAGAGCTTCGGGTATTAATAGAGCGTGCGATCGAGGCTTTTAAGCCAGTTTCCGTTACCTAGCAGCTGGGAAACTGAGGCTTGCTGAAGTAATTCGTAGTACATATAAACATAATTTAGTGTTCGGGTATAGAATACGGTAAGAAATTAGAAGTGATATTTGGCAAAATATACAAAATGTCAGGAAAAGTACTAAAAATTAAAAAAATAGAAGGAGACATACAATGTCACATTTTTATATTGCAGTCGATGCCAAGCGATGATCACATGCAAAGTCTTAAAATGTAATCTAACAACTAACTAATGTACTCGTAGTTATAGTTAAATATCGATACGTTCTCATACCGATGATTTGATTTTCATGGATTTTATAAATGTTTATGTAATTAAGAAGTAATACCACAAAATCTCAAATAATCCGCATTTTTAAAGTGAAACTTTTTTTACATCGCCTCAAATCGTCCAACTATCGCACGTCGCATTACACAAAAACATGAGATCTTTAATTTCAGTCCTTCATATAGGTCAGGATTGGTCTATGCGTTAGATCTTCGACTTAAAATCTGAGTGGCAGTAGTCCGATCCTGGTGTAGGGCGTCTTTTCTTCATAAATTTGTTTTTTTATTGCTTTTTTGTTTATTTTATTATTTTTGTTTATTTATTAATTAGTTTTTTATTTATAATTTTCTTTTCGGGTTTCTTTTTTCTTTCTATTTATTAGGTATTATTAAAGTCCGACTATTCTACTCGTATATCTAGGGTCTTGCTCTATCTATAATTTACACACATACACATACATGCATATACATTATATACATATACACATATACATACACACATATACACTTACGTTTACTACTCAATACACACATACACATATATAGGTGCCAGAAAGAGTTTTGGCATATTGAAATTTCAAATTCGACTACCTAACAAGTCGGGTTTGCATTTCTCGATCTAGAAAGTAGAACTGTCGAGGAGCACGAAACAATTATCGCTCGATCGCGCCCTCGCCGACCGGAGCATCTGATAGTAGCCGTGCTATCGGCGCAGCCATCTTCGCCGACTGTCTTCCGTTTACACCCTACGACTTTTAACAGCGCGTTTTAAACAGCTTAGAATTTTGAAGCAGGCAGGCGACATTTGTTTACACCCTAAGACTTTTTCAGCTCGTTAAACAGATTAGAATTTTGAAGCTTAGTGGCAGGCAACAGTGGCAGCAGCACGTTAATAACATAATAACTTAAATAAATATATCGATATTTATGTTCGATGTAAATCATCAGATCAGTTCGAAACATCGATATTTTTTAATATCGAATACTATCTGCACAAGATTAATATTACCTTTTTTACCATAAGCAGAAAGTTTGCTATCCCTGATTTCGTATGTTCGAGTGAAACCAAAGTAACTACACTGGTACTGTAAATAATATTGATGTTCTGTGAGTGTAACTTTAACAGAATTGTACTAATAAGATAGTGGTAAGATGAGTTGTATATTTGTTAGTGCAACAAAAACTACAAATTAATAGAATTTTTCATATCGAAATAAACCAATACAGTAAAAAAATATGAAAGTCTCAGAAGCCTTGCCATCAACCAAGCCGAGCAAAGTAACTTCTACCTCCATAGAAAATCGAATCATGGACCTCCCGATCAATATTCTTGTGGCCTCAACCACTAGACCACAGACCCGGAAGTAATGTTAAAATTTAGCTTAAGTATCTACTCTGCGATCATTTTAAGCTGTGAAAAAAAACAAACTTATAAGTAAGCGCGCTCAAATGATATGATGTAGCATATTTTTGCAAATTTTGCGTAATCACAAGGGAATCGAAATCTATACGTTATTTTCCTATGATCTAGAATCATGAAATTTTGCAAGAAACATGTTCTTATTCTACACGTTAAGGAAAGTTTGTACGGAACCCTTGGTGTGCGACTCGCACTTGACCGGTTCTTTCGTTGCTAATAAGGCACGCTGCAGATGGCTGCAGTGTCGCTGAATATCTGTTTATCATCGGTGCTTGTTTACTACTAAGTTATACAAAAGCTATGATTGAAATTTGGATAGCTCAAATCGTGTCGGATGGTGTGAGTAATCTGAACTACGTAACTTTCTACGCCCAGTCGATGCAAGTTATATTTAACTTTACTAGTTAATTTGGTGCTCGATCGGGAATAAAACGAAACTTTGCATTTTTATTTTAAAAACTAGTTAAGTAGGTATATTATTGAAATTTATCTAGTCCATCAGTTAGATAATAAAAATAATACACAGACATATTTTTCATTATCTTCATCACAGCTCATATTCGTTCCACCGAGGGGCTCGAGCCCACCCTATGTTAGGGTGTTAATGATCCGACTACGCTGGCCCAGTGCGGATTGGTCGACACATTTTTGCTGTATCGAAATATCAATAAACTACTGAGATTAAGCGTTTTAATGTTAAGGAGCAGGGTTTCGCTATGTCATAAGTTAGTAGAATATTTTTTAATGTATGACGTCAGGTTTATTGTCAATGTTTTCACATTTTATTTAGAACTCTAAATTTTCTTTAAAAATGAAAAATCAAAAATTAATAAAGAAAAATTTTGTCTCGGGCGAGATTCGAACCCGCGTCCCCAACATACTTTAATATGGCCTTTTACGGTCCCATAACTTACAAAATATCTGAAAAACGTTAAAATTCCAAAACACCGCCTCAATTGCATTTAGGGTGACATACCATGCGTACACGTTCTTTCATAACGAGATTAATTACAGAAAAATCGTAGACCGTGGCTCGTAGCACTGCAGGTGTCGTAGCGTGACCGTTACGTCGTAGCAGCGTCAACAGTGCGGAAAACAAGTGATATGGCCAACGTTTTTAATGATTACTAGCTGAAGCACCCTAACGAACGTTCTCCCCATAAAATGCCCCAGACATTTTCTGTCAAACCAGAATTATTCCAATTTTAAAATATTATTTTCCTATAAGTCATATTCCTACATAAGTGTCATATTTCTACAACAATACTTTTTCGAACGTAATTATTGATCCAACGAAACCATAAATAAGATAGGCGATAAATCATTCTCGACCATAGAGCTAAATTTGGTTTCGTTACACCACGGGACAGAAAACATTGAAGTACGATGTAACTAGAGTATTATAGAGACCACAGTCGCCAAATTCTCATACAATTTTTTTCAAAAAATACCATAAAGGCATAAATAATATAAGAAGACATACAAATTCATATTTTTATATTTGAGTACCAATTTCATTAAAATTGATTTAGCGGTTGCACGCCTAGTGTAAGTGTAACACGCAGACTAACAGAGTTACTTTCGCATTTACGATATTAGTAGGGATGATGAAATGCTAATCAGCAATTGCGATACAATGAAAGAGGTACTAAAATTTCAAGGCACTGAAAGATTTCGTTCGACGCGAACGATCATAATTCAAGCGAGTCCCGTACAATCCTCGAGTC
Source organism: Schoenobius gigantellus (assembly GCA_963935595.1). NCBI lineage: Eukaryota > Metazoa > Arthropoda > Insecta > Lepidoptera > Crambidae > Schoenobius > Schoenobius gigantellus. The sequence goes on from OZ012543.1 coordinate 304,862, forward strand.
CGGCCAGAAGCCATTATCGCCGATCTCCGACCACTATCGCACTCAATAATCACGAATATTCAACGCGTGAAACGTAATATTACACTAAATTCTTATTCACGGACCTAAATACACGGCCTTTCCAATTTTCCGAGAGAGACGATCGGCGACGGTGGCGCGGAACGCGACCTTATGTCCGTGGAGTTAACGGCGTTTTTTGCATGTACGGGAAAGTGGTTAAGAGATTTGGGAGGATATCGTGAAAGAAGCCGGAAATCAGGCAGTAGTCCTGAAGACACGGCGTAAGGGTGCGGACTCAGTGGCGAAGGAATGACGTACCCAATTGGTTTTCTCCAGCTGGGTTAAATCAAAATTACAAGCCTGTAAAGGCACTTATTGACGGCAAACAAAACAAAATTAAATCTAAATAGAGGAAAACATTATTTAACCTTGTATGTGCAGTGTGCATACATTCCAAACATAATCAATAGAAGTAGCTGATATGATTCGTACCTGATTTTTGAAGCTATGTAAAACGCATGTTAAATAAATTGGTTTTTCATTTCATTTCATTAATAAAAAAATGTGGGTCAGATTTTAAATAAAAAAAAATTAACCACGTCGCTTTTAAATTAATTATACTCTAACCGTCTATCTCTTAGCATCGGAGCTACAACTAAGCGGCAACATCGTACTCGCAGGCGAGCGACCATAGAGTTTGAAAATTACAAAAATCATATTAGAATAAGCTCATCTTAGAATAGCAGCAACCAGCAACTCACCTTAGAATAGGAGTGAAAAGATTTACTTTTGAATACGCCTATACTGGTTTCTAGCGATTTATTGAACCGAAAAGCTAATAATTACATTGCAACTATTTAGCAACGATTATTTTATAAAAATAATTAAATCAATGTAACCAATTCTTTTTTTATGGAGGAAAGATACATTTACGGTATTGAACAAGGGACTTGAGCTGACTAGGCCACCCCAAGGATATGCCGGACTCGGGTAGAAGACCCAATACCGGCTAAAAACCCTCCAGATACTTCTACCTCCGTAGAGACACAATCGGGATCGGCGTTAGCCATTCCCCGATTGTGCCCCCTGGAGGGTTGCCTGGCGCACGCGCCAGTACTTACCTCTACGGGGGGGGGTCGGCAAGTATCTTGAGAAATTCGACCCCCCAGGCGGCCAAGCTAGGGGTGAAAAGTGTCTCTCGACCGGTAGTCAGCCGGCCGAACCGTTTCAGTCCCCAGCTTGCTAGGGGAGCTGGTGGCGCACGTCCAGGAACGCACGCCTTCTCCTCCCCAACCGCCTGCGCCGGAGCGGTGCGGCGAGAGGGTCATCCTCTCGAGCCCGCTCCGCAGCCTCCTTCTGCGAGATAACATCCTCACAGAAGGAGGCGACAGCCTCCCACGCCGCCGCGCCGGTCAGCATCTCCCGTGCGACGCTGGCCAGCGCGACGGGCCTACCCCTACCTAGGCCCAGCGCGAGGGCTAATGCATCGCGCTGGGGTCGCCAGGCCGGGCACTCCGAGAGGGTGTGCCCGCCCGTGTCGTCGGGAGCGCCGCAATGGTGACACTATGGCGTCTGCACCTCCGTGCGACATGATGTAGATAATGGCCGAAGCACCCGTGCCCGGTCATCATCTGCACCATCCGGTAGGTGAGGCTGCCTCGCCGGCGCCCAACCCACTCCTCCAACACTGGACGAACGGCCTCGATCGTCCAGTGGCCGGCAGCTGGGTGGGCGAGCGTCTCGGCCCACTGGCGGAGAGCCTCCCTCTGCGCCAGGTGTCTAGTGCGCGCCACCTCCTGCGGGGGGGGGGGCGCTCCCCCCGACTCCTCGCTGCCACCCGATGTCGGTGCACGGCCGCAAGGACGCGTGCCTCGACATCCCACGGAGGCGAGCCCGCTAGAACGCAGGCCGCCCCGTGAGAGACCGTGCGGTAGGCCCGCACGGCCCGGGTGGCGATGACCCTCTGCGGCCTGCGCAGGAGGGCCACCGTTCGGGGGGCGAGACGCTCCACCCAAATCGGGGCTCCGTACAGCGCCATCGACCTTATCACTGTCTGATAAAGTCAACGGCACGCTGCGCCCGGTCCCCCCACGTTAGGGAGGATCCGTCCGAGGGCTGCCGCGGCGGCAGACAGCCTTGGGGCGAGGAGCTTAAAATGCTCCTCGAAATCCCATCGGGGGTCCAGCAGCAGACCGAGATACTTCATGGAGCTCTCGATCTGGACTTGGACCCCCTCCACTCGGACACGGAGCCCCGCTTGGGGACTGCGGCGACGCGGCGGCCTGAACGTCATGGCCGTCGTTTTCTCGACGGCCACGTCCAGCCCGAGGAGGCGCATGCGCCGGACGACCATCGTCGTGCCGACCGACGCCAGGTGGACCGCCTCCTCATACGTGCAATGCAACCAATCCTAAGTCTGGCTTAAGTTTGAAGGAATGTTTATTATGTCATCAGTCGTAAAATACTCGAATAACAGTTGATGTTTGTCATTAGAACAAAAATATACCTAGGTAGTTTTCCAATTACAGCACTAGAGCGCATTATGCGGCATAATGCTTAACGTTGAATGTTCCAACTACAGCAACACTTCGCACAATCGAGCACTCTCAAAAGCAATGTTTTCGTGTGATGCGTGCAATCGATACCAATTCAGTGACAGAAAATTAACAAGTGTTTTTTCTTTAAGTTGGCATTGATCGAAATGTTTTATTTATATATAATCGTTAGTAATATTATTTATTGTTGAAAAATTTTTAAAGCTTTCGTTTCATTGTAGTTTTTTTGAAATAATCAAAGTTAATTCAAACTGTGTTGAAAAATAAATATAAGTATGGATGAAGGTACAAAAATTACTCAAAACAAAAAAATGGTATTGAAATAATCAAAATCCAAATTACTTAAAATAACCGTAAATAGTTTTCAACCAATTATTATGTATACCACATTATTTACACATTAATGAGGTTATTGCTAACTCTATGAATATTTCTTTTTTTCAACACTGAACTTAGCGCACTCTGCTGGTGCATTTGAAAACTAATTCACGTTCCAATTAAGCATCAGCATAATTCGGCATTGTGCGCCACTGAGTCGCATTATGCTTTGTAATTGGAAAACTACCCTAGTCTACTAAACCTTCTAAATTAAACGCAGTAGTTGAATCATATCAAATCGTCAAAGTAATATGAAGTGTCTATAAACGTCTTCTTCTTCCTGCCCATGTTCCCAGTTCATCCGGGGTCGGGCCTCCTCGTACAGCGGCGCCAGGCCAAACGGTCCTGGGTTGTCACAGGTTCGGTGATACTTTTAAGGTCTTTCAGGACATTGGACCACCACGTAGCTGGGGGTCTCCCTCTGCTTCTGGGTTTCTCAGGGATGTTCAGAGCTTTTTTCACGGCATAGTCATCATCCCTCCTCATTACATGCCCATACCACCGTAATCTTGACTCTTTTAATTTGTCAACTATTGGCGCGACCTTGAACGAACCCCGGATGTACTCATTGCGGACTCTATCTAAGCGCGTCACACCACCGGCCCATCTCAACATTTTCATCTCCGCGGCATGGACACTTTGCTCGTGGGTTTTCTTAGTGGTCCAGCACTCTAGTGAAGTGTCTATAAACGTATAATTTTAAAATTCGATATCGAATATCGATATATAATTTGGATTTGATATCCACAAAAGTAACATTACCCACTTCTAATAATTGAGATATCTGCAAATTCACATAAAGGAGAAATAAAAAAGTTGTATTGCCAACGTACTTGTAGTAAAAAAATTGAACCGCCGAAAAAACTAAAAAGCAAAAACACTGAAAAGTTAAAAATAATATAAGAATAGGTACAGACAACATCACACTTCTATATTGAAGTCGGTGACCAATTTTAACACTTCCTAGGAGATCATCGTTTAGCACCGACTTCAATTTAGAAGTGTGATGTTGTCTGTACCTATTCTTATATTATTTTTAACTTTTCAGTGTTTTTGCTTTTTAGTTTTTTCGGCAGTTCAATTTTTTGTTAAAAAGTTTTTATTCTATAATTTTTTTGTGACTTTCATCTATTAATTTTACAATCAGTGAGTGAATCATCAATTATCCCCCGTTTTTGTACCTTTAGGGTTGGAATTATTTTTTCAAATTTATATGGGAACACCCTCGGGGTATACCCTTTCCAATAAAAAAATCGGAGTTCTCTGTAAAAAGTTATGCGTGATCATACATTAAAAAAAAACATACGCGTCGAATTGAGTACCTCCTCCGTTTTTTCGTCGGTAAAAAAATCATCCAAGTATCGGTTTGAAGTCTTCTTGTGTCTGTCAATCAAAACTCATGTCCAACGTCTCTTACACAGTAGTGTCCGCAGTATTTTAACGTGTGTGTAAATTAGTTGTAAGTGGCGGCAAATCTCTGCGAAACTATTGCGGAGCGAAACAACTACAGTTTTTTCGCAAACAATGTCACTGTAGCTTTGGTGGACTATGGGTGTAGGCGTAATTTCAGGATGTCGTCTCAGTCATTGCTTTCGGATTCTGAAGAGAAAGAATTATTGTCCTTCAAAGTTTTGAGTGAGAAATCGCCGTTTATTTCCATGTGAAGACATCGAGTCAACAAAGCTCTTTCTGCTCTGTGCAGATAATTTAATTTTCGAGACCATAACATAGCGAGTAGCTCTTCAGATACATTACAATTGGTCTACTGGTCTAAAATTAATACATACTATCACCTATCAGTGTCACTTTATAAAACGACCATTTTTGTGATCAGCCCAAAGTATGGGGTATAGAGTGGTACGTGCGGCTGCGCTCCTTGAAGGCTCTCAGGCTGAAAGTCGGCGGTCGAAGACAAACAGAGACCGCCCTCGGGCAAGGATTAGCGTCAGGGTTGCCCCTCTGAAGACTCGTGCGTAAAGTAATATAATATTGTTTTTTGGTGTGACCTAGGCTTTGGTAAAGATCCAGATCTCGTCTCCTGGCCACCGCGACATCGGTTAGAGTAGGATTCTAATTTTGCCCATTTTGGATTACATTTTTGAATGTGATGGATGTGCTTGCATGTTTATAACAAGGTTTTTGGTTCGCGGCTTAACCATAGAAATGGCGCAGCGTAAATCATTACCAATGTTATGTTTATTGCAATACTAAATAATATGTTATATTTATATGCTAAATATATTGCCGGAGGGAGACTCTGTACCAGGGTCGTCTGCTTGGGTACGTCCGTCTTACCTATTTCTGCCGCAAAGCAGCAGTGCTTGCATTGCTATGTTCCGGGTTAAAGGGTATTATATGGTAGTGCAATTACTGGGTACCGTGACTTGACATCTGATGTCACAAGTTGGCAGCGTACACTGTGGTTCTTGTGGGGGTTGCAGTTCTGCTGCGAATCTCACAGGAGCCACGTATATTATAGGTGACTGTTACTACTTCTTACCAGTTTGTTTGTTTGCCAACTTAGTTGGATAAAAAAATACTTAACTTTTTTCGCTACTGCAGCAAAAAATCATCTATATGAGTTTTCTTGTGACCCACGACCCTCTTTGCGGGTCTCTGTACCCTTTTGGGCGGCACTTTGTGCTACATAGGGGAACTACAACGCTCTTCTGTAACATTTTATTTTAGTCCCCTTTTACGAATGCCCATAAGAGGAATAAGGAGTGGAACTATTCTTAAGCCATCACCACACGGTTAGCTGTCGAATTAGTTGTATTTTAATCTACTAATAGGGACTATAATTTGTATGTGTAATTTAATTTCATATTTATTTATTTATTTTGAAGTCCCTTTGAAATAAATAAATATGAAATTGGCAGCCCTGCGGTATTAGCACTGTTTGCAGAGGACCGCGATGGAATGGCCGATACACACAAATACTTGCGGCCAAATGAGGGAACTTGCTATTTGATTAATCTCGCAACTATCCAAGAAAGTTGCTACACTTTAATATGCGCGAGTAATTGGTTCTGTGAATTGAATACAAGAATCAATGTTGGGTTGTGTTAGTTCCTTTGCTCCTCGTCAAGCAATCTAATCTATGCTATTTATAGTCTTCGGGCTGAAGAACGACGTACGCTTTTAATTATCTTTGGATAACATTTTGTCATTCCAGATTGAAGATGATTGACCGCAAAGGCAGGCGATAAATTTCTATAGTCGGATTCATACTCTTAAGCATCGATGGCGTAGTGCGTAAGGCTGTTGCCTTCCAATCGGGAAGTAGCGGTTCGAACCCCGCCACGTACCAATGTGTTTTCAAATTTAGAATTCATATGTACGTTTATTCGACGCTTTTACGGTGAAGGAAAACATCGTGAGGAAACCTGCTCACATCTGTGAAGATAGAATTTCTTTACAGGTTGTGATAAGTCGACCAACCCGCACTTGGCCAGCGTGGTTGACTAAGGCCTAAACTTAGGGCCTACCTAATTTAGGGTAGGCTCGAGCCCCTCGGTGGGAACGTATAAGAGCTGTTGCTGATGATGATGATTCATACTCTTCAGGAGCAACGATGACAAGATGTTGTCGAGAAGTCGATGTTATATGTGATATCGGGAAATTTTTGCTTTTGGAGTGATTATCCCTTTGCTTCTGTCTCCAGCATCACGTATATCTAGCCAGATTTGCCTGCATTAACACATCCAAACATTTGTCTTAATATTCACTTCTTGTTGAGAGAATATTAATAATGATTTAGAGTGTTTTAATATATACATACAACGTGCTAATTAAAAAGCGCAAGACCTGATTATAGTTTGATCAGAATTGGTTTGACCGATTTTTATGATTTTTTTTGTGTATTCTCGTATTTAGTAGGACTGAGAATAGGTCGTAGTTCAATGTTTATACTCCTAGGTGATAAGGATGACCCTCTCCAGATTTTTTGGGTAATTATTACGGCAAAACGTAAATCGCGGTATCCCGCTTTTCTGAAATTTTCAATTGCAGAACTGCTGCAAAAAAATTCGGAAGATTTAACCAGTACCTATGCTTTCATAAGCATTCATAGAGTACGCTCAACATCAGGCATAGACTTCCACCGCAGAAATAAAATACAGCATTGTTTATACCCACACCATATAATGATCGCAATGCCTTTATTGCAATATAGGCAAAATAAAACGTATCATTTGATGTTTCCGTTCAACCGAGCACACACTTTGAATAAGTTTTATTTCCCTTTCATTTGGCGGCCATCGCTCGCTGCGATGTAACGTGAGCTGGCGTCATAGATAAGGTGTCGCGCAAATCCGCGCGTTCACATTCGAATCGGGCTCAGTAGAGTGAACGGTTCGCTCTTTGAAGCCGTTCACGCGGTTATTACAAGCGTTCGGGAAACAATGTCGAAGGTTGGCATCAGCAGTAGGCTATCTTGGTGATATAGGGCGCGTTCCAGATAAGAACAGATTTGTAACATTTTTAGCATCAACGCCTTTTATTAGCCTTTGGTGTTAACTTTTCGTGCTGGTTTCGTGTGTTCCATTTTTGCCACAAATGTTAGCATCAAATACCCATGCTAATAGATGGGTCCTCTTTTTTCATGCATGAAAAAGGTTTATTAGCGGATAAAAAAACATTGAAAGAAATTATAGTTTTAGCCGATTCTGTTTTATATTATTAGGAAATTTAAGTTACTGGACTAAGAAAGTGAGGTGTCAAAATTCGGTGAAAAATCAGTTCTTTCCATTTCATTTGTAACAATTAGCGCGGCTAAAAGTGTCAACATTTCTTATAAGAAACGCAAAATGAGACTAACATCAGATGTCAGCACCAGCAAAATGGTGGTGCTTATCTGGAATACAGCTGGAGTAATTTTTTAAAGTGAAGCTTTTTTTACATCGCCTCAAATTTTTTCGTCCATTTCTCGCATGTCGCATTACACAAAAACATGAAATCTTTAATTTTACAACTTTATATTATGTCAGGATTTGTGTATTACGAGTAGGTGGCACTGGTTCGATCCTTATGTAGAGCACTGTTTTTCTTATCATAAATTTGTATTTTTTATTATTGTAATTATTCATCATATCAGCCAAGAGACGCCCACTGTTGGACATAGGCCTTCCCCAAGGATCTCCATACCGATCGGTCCTGCGCCTCCCGCATCCAGCGGCTTCCCGCGACCTTCACCATATCGCCGTTCCACCTTGTGGGGGGCCTACCAACACTGCGTCTCCCGGTACGTGGTCGCCACTCGAGGACCTTTCTGCCCCAACGGCCGTCAGTCCTACGAGCGATGTGTCCTGCCCACTGCAGGTTTGCAATTCTGTGGGCTATGTTGGTAACTCTAGTTCTTCTACGGATCTCATCATTTCTGATGTGATCACGTAGAGAAACCCCGAGCATAGCCCTCTCCATTGCCCTTTGGGTGACTTTGAGCCTTCTTATGAGATTGTAATTATTGCTTTTTGTTTATTTTATTAATTAGTTTTTTATTTATAACTTTCTTTTCAGAAGGAAAGAGGTTGATTTAAGAATAAAAACGCGATTTTAATGCCCTTAAATCGAAAAATTTCGAAAATTTTTTGTTACATGCCTACGATTTGAATAAAGTTTCGTTTTGTTTACGATTTGAATAAAATTTGTATCGTGGTTTCATACAACCACAAGACGATTTTTTTATACAACACAGTTGCAGACAAGCTAGCTGCCGATGGTGTCCGCAGTTTTCTGTGAGGTTTGCAAATCTACAACTCCTACAAGGACCGCGATGTTGATGTATGATATAAGATAATAATAATATTAATTTATTTATTTATATCAACAAAAGGACATGATACTTAATTAACAAATTAGATTTAAGCGTAACCAGGTATCCTGCTGCAGCAGATGGCGGATACAGAGTACGCAATAATTTCACGCCTGTGCCACGTTCAAGGAGTCTCGTACCGAGGGCTTCGTACAAACTTACGGCAAACGCACATTATCGACTTTTTGTAGGTCCGATAATGGGTCCGATTTTTCCAACCGACTCAACACAACGTATCACTTTGTCGGTGGCCGACTTTTTTTAGTTCGTGTGCGTTGCAACGCAGAAATACTTTATGTTGTATTTTCCATGGTCAAAAAATCGTTACCGATAGTCCATCGTGTGCTTTGCATTTATCTAACTATATAAGTTCACTAACTATGTACATATATACGGTTTTCTAATGTTACTTCAAAATGTGTAATAAAAGCTTGTTTCTTGCCAAATTTCATGATTCTGTGTCAACGGAAAGTACTTTTGAAAAAGATTTTGATTCTCTTGTGAATTCGCAAAATTTACTAAAATACGAGTATGCTATGTATTGTATATGCCACGTAAACGGTCACGATTTTTTCATAGCTGAAAGACTGTAATATTTTTTTTTTATAATGGGCCTAGTAAAAGACTCCATTCCACGTGATGGTAAGTGGAAGTGGGGTCCAAATGCGAAGATAGCTAGTGCAGGAGAGAGAATACACGCTGCACTAGCCACCCTCGCCTTGCCGACCTGCAAGGTGCTTCTTCACGCCTCTTTAAAAGGACCCGGGATTGTTAGAGGGAGGGAACAAGTGTGCTGGCAGTGAATTCCATTTTTTGATTGTGCGACAAAGAAATGAGTTATCAAATTTCTTTGTACGCATTGGAATGGTAGTCACAGTATGACGGTGACAGCGCAGACTAGTGTAGTCCTTGAAAGAAATGGAGAGGAAGGGATTAGAGAAAAAAGCTCTTCAGAACACTCGCTGTGGTAAAGACGGTAGAATGCGCTTAGTGATGCAATGTCGCGATGCAATCACAGAGATTCGAGGTTATTAGTCACCTCTACATCGCATATGATGCCGTGTTGCGCGCCGCTGCAACCTATCCAAAGCATCGAGCAAGTACTCGGCGGAGCCATCCCAGAGGTGCGAACAATATTCCACACAGCACCGTACTTGCGGTTAATATTTGGTAATTTCTGTTTTATATCTCTACGCGTTCCTGAAACAGGATCTTTTTTCCCCTTTGAGCGTACCTACGTAAGGCCTAAAAATCCTACTGAGTGTCTGTTGACTGTTGCAGCTTCCACGCCCATGGTTACAATTATTGAGTGCGTTTCCGCCAGCCTCAACGTTTCTTTCTCTATTCCGTCGGCGCTGACGCTGCGAACGCCTCGCGTAAGCCGCGTCGATTGTTTCATTTCCTCGGCTGCTGTGCGATGATTCGAAAGGGATGCGAATGAAGATATCGACGTAATTTATGCACAGCCTTCCGCTCCCGGCTTCACGTGCGTGGCCCGTTCGATGTTGGCTGTTTCGTATGTATCGAAAATACAACGCTTTTAACCGACTTCAAAAAATGAGATGGTTCTCAATTTGATGCACATGTTTTTTTGTATGTTACGCTATTACTCCGCCAATTGTGGACCGATATTCATAAATCGATATATTGTATTCGATAGAGTTCCTTTATCTGAGGTACTACCACCTGAGGTGGTCCTATTGTCACCAAAGTCAGGATCTGATGATAGGATTCCATGAAAATTAAGTACGTCTAACGTCTTTCATGTTTTTTTCCGAAGCTATTCAGGTTACCAGATGCAAATCTGGTAACCCATTAACCGAGCTGATGATGAAAGAATACTAAACTTTTAGGAGTTAGATGTTAGTTTTTTAAATACAATAGGCACGTATTGACCCTTTGTCGAACCCATTAAGCGAATTTAATACCAGCTACATACCAGCTCCCAGTAAATTCGCCTACTGGCCAATGGGACCACACGGAACCATACTTCCTCGTGGTCCCATTACTGGGATAAGCTAGTGGGTCCACGAGGAGCAATCCAGCCTGAAGATGACTCGTATCGCTGGATCGACGCTGTAAGATCATGGAAGCCAGTAAAAATACAATTTCTATTTTTTCACAAGGGCTACATTTTTGATCGTTAATATTCTATGGTGGAGTCGATATCGACACGTGCCCATGCCTACGGCCTTCCCCTTGCGGTGCGCAAATCCGTGTGAATCTATTTACAAACCTTATCTGGAAACAATGTGGTTATGCGTTAGCTTCGCGCCTCAACCGGGACGGAATTAAAGATTACTTATTTGTCTACGTTAACAAACAATATAAACCCGGCGCTCGTTGCGCGGCACTTACCTACGAAATATCACATTATTCATTGCTCCCTATTTAAAAACATTGAAATGTAAATATTCACATAAATATGATAATAATTATTTTATACCGACACAGACTAAATAGTCTTTTTCTAATCGTGCAGGTAATACTGACTGCTCCCTTTCTTCAAACTGCAGGGGAATGTCAGGTTTATTGTCTTAATCCCCTTCCTCAGTATCGTTGCCACGATTACTGAACTCCTCATAATCCTCGGTGTCGGTTGCGATTTCGTCCTCACTATCTTCTCTTTGTAATATTTCTTCTGAGGTATTGTCACTAATTGGATAACCAATGGTAATGAAGTACCTACTGAAAAGCATTTAAAGTGAATAAAAAAAATTCACACGCGATCGCAACCGGGTATTTTTCATCGATAGTCACTTCATACGTCTACTGACCGCCGCGCGAAGAGCGCGTCTCTTGTTTCTATGCAGAAAGGTACCTAAAGCGGCAAGTCGTCGCAATATATAAAAAAATATGTGTGTTTTATTATATCTATGGTACTTTTTACTAGGTTGCGATGATTACGAATGAATATATCATTTATATTATTTAATAACCTCAATTAATAATCTTAAAACTCCAAGTTTGATTCCCAAGTCAACATTTTCATTCAATTCTCGAATCTACAAATCTTTTTCAGACTTACAGAATTTTTTTGACGTCAAAACGATAAAGCAAACTAATATACGGGGAACATAAATGCGATAATGCAATTACGGCTGAGATATGAAGCAGTTATCGCTTCCCTCAAATATGTTCAAGGAAACTAATTACCTGAAGCACAACTAACACAAGGTGGCCTTAAACCGGAGCCCCCCAAGGATGACATTTGTAGTAAACAAGTTTATCTAAATGGTCATCAAGATCTAGGTGTAAATGTTTGAAGATTCATTTATGAGTCCGAACCTTGCAAGGGCATTGCAACGTTTATATGTATCACAAATTTCCTGATAGACAAATATTTAAAATCAGAAATGAAGTGATCCATAAGAGCACAAAGGTGACTGACATAGTTGAATTTATAGAAGCAATCTGCAAGCTGAATCGGCAGTAGGCTGTTCACATTTGTTAAAGATCTGACAATTTTTAGGGTAAACATATCCTCGAGTTGATTCCCTTTTTTGGGTAAATGAAGTGTGGGGTGCTCTGTAGCTTGGTGGGGCGACGATCTGCGTAGAACGGCCGATAGTGTCTGAATGCACATAACTGAGAACAGTTCTAAGTGACGCGCCTTAGGAGAGGCCTATGTCTAGCAGTGGATTGCATTAGGCTGATGATGATGATGAAGTATTTAATTGAAAATCATCTCGCAAAGAGATATTCAATCATGACAAAAAAAAACTTTAATAATCCTTTTGAAGATATGACATTGATTTTATTGATTGATGTTGACGCCCTACCAAATGCAGGAGAAATTTCTGGTTAACGGTGATCGAGCTCTGGTTCTAGACTTGAATCTCCCTGGTAAGGCGAAGCTTGATAAAATATTCGAAGAGACAATTCTGTTCGTGTGCGCCATACCTAATCGGTGAGGCGGACTGAACACGGCGCGGCGTGTCGCGGTGCTCGAAGAAACGACTGCTACTATAAAGCTTTCTAAGCCCGGGCTACAGGGTTTATGGGCCACAGAGATGCGACTCGATATCTAATATTTTTATATGATATAAGTAGCAAACGAGCAAACGGTCCACAAGATGAAGCAAAAAATAAAAAAAAAGCCTATCGCTTGCGGCTTGTCTTGTTTTTATTGCAACTAAGTTGGCAAACAAACAAACTGCCTAATTGATGGTAAGTGATAACAGTGACCTGTAATACATGTGGCTCCTGCAAGATTCGCAGCAAAACTGCAATCCCCACAACACACACAACCCACACCACAGTGTACGTTGAAAACTTATGACATCACATGTAAAGTCATAGTACCCAGTAATTTCACTGCCATATCTAACCCTTTCAAATCGGAATACAGCGATGCAAGCACTGGTGCTTTGCGGAAGAAATAGGTAAGACGGAGGTACCGAAGCAGACGACCCTGGTATAGAGACCCTGGTACCCTATTGGGTTTTAGGCATTTGACCTAAAACCTAATAAGGTAACCCGATTTCTGTAAAGCTTCTCACTAGAGCGATAAAAATAATGAATGGTGAACTATCTCTCTGCTCCTCTTTTTTATACAGTACGCCCCGTAACCGTAAACCATTTTATCTGAAGGATTAAGTGAGTAACGTTGTTCATCTTAAGTGATGAGGACGACATCTCGCTAGCCTCGCGTCGCCTTGAATCTCTTCGCGGAGGACTAGTGGCGGTAATTTCCTTTAGTCAGATTATACGACATTCACGGTAAGAAAGAGAGAAGCGACATATTAATATACGAGTATATTTAAAATCCACGGATGGGCAGACAGTGGGGTGAACTGTAAACAAAATTGACGCACCAGTCGCACAGATGGTAAAGAGAAAAACTTTATTATAAACAACTAGCTTTCCGCTCGCGACTTCGCCCGCGTTATTTATGTTTTTTCCGTAGGAAAATTGTCCTATGTCCTTCCCCTGGTCTCGAACTATCCCTATACCAACTTTCATTAAAATCGGTTCAGTAGTATCGAAGCCTATACAAACAAACAAACAATCAAATTTTTCCTCATTATAATATAAGTATAGATTCTTTGTGCACAAGCTCAAGTGTTACCCGTTCGCCTTCATCGAAATGCCCATATTTTCGCCTTAGTATTTTCAATCCCCTTTAGTCCTCCCGCCCTTGTTTAAGATTCTCGTCGCAAAAATTTTGATTAAAAAATGTGTAACAAAATATTAGGGCGTACAGTTCGAGTCTTGTCGTAAATCGCATGTCCGTGGCGCCGCACGTCATTTATTTGTATCTGTCCACTCGATCGGGCGCTCTTAGTTTTGTTGTAGTTGAGCAGGGCCCGCCCGGTCAACTCGGTCGACTCGGCCGCAAGTTCCCTGAGCCCCAGTAATGTAACGTACAAGTTAAATTTATTTTCCAATACAAAGAATGAACGGTGTTCTTGAAGTTTGGGTACTAGTATATCTCTAGATCAAACGCAGAGCTGGTTAAACGCAGCTTTGAGCTCCGATCCATTTATTTTGCAGAACAGTATTATTTTGAACCGATTAAATGTAAGTAGTAGCTGCAAACACACAGTTCGCTAGTTTTTTAAGTAATATAATTAACTCATTTTTATTGAGCGTCGGTGGCGCTGTGGACTCAGCACTGGTCTTCTAATCCGGAGGTCCATTTATCCGACGCTCTTACAGTGCAGGAAAACATCGTAAGGCAACCTGCATACATCTTCGAAGACATTCAAAGATGTATGTGAAGTCGGCCAATCCGCATTGGGCCAGCGATGTTGACTAAGGCCTCAATAACTTAACTAAGGCACGAGTCTCTCGGTGGGGACGAATATGGGCTGTGATGATGATGATTTCTGTTTAAGGTCGGGAGACTATTGATGTTTTTTTTCTGAAAGAATTCGTTTTTCGTTACATTAATTATTCTTATAAAGATCTAGAAAGTTATGGATCATGTCTATGTTGCACAGTTAAGGAATGAAACTCTCTGCCGGCTGATGTGTTACCTTCTTAACTCTGGATCCAATGCAAAGCGTGAGAAGCACCTTGTAGAAATCCAGTTCTACTAATAAGTTACAAACAAATCGAAACTAGGTCGTTGCGATCGGCCAATCACAGCGTATGTATTGACTTACGTTTGATCGATGACGTGATAATGTGGCGCTCTGATTGGTCGAACGTAACGGCTTATAGAGATGTGCCAACTCGGAAAAACATAAGTCAATTTAACTCGACTTGAAATTCACGTAACTCGAACTGAACTCGTGTTTTTCTAATTACATATGTACATTTATTCGACGCTCCTACGGTGAAGGAAAACATCGTGAGGCGACCTGCATACATCTGCGAAGAAATTCAAAGGTGTATGTGAAGTCGACCAATCCGCACAGGGCCAGCGTGGTTGACTAAGGTCTAAACACCCTCACTTAGGCTAGGTTCGAGCCCCTCGGTGGGGATGAATATGAGCTTTGGTGATGATACTGATGATGATAGGCAAAAGTTTTAATAGCAGACATTTTCTGCCCCAATGGGGAATCAAACCCCTACATTAAAGGCGGTCCCAAACACCAGGAAGTTATTTGTCATCGATATCGACATCACCGCTTCCCATCACTCGCATGGAAGGAAATATTCATCGGCCAATTTCCGTAAGATTGTATTATTATTGCCGGCACTAATGGATGCCAATGGATTAGTTGTAACATAGTACTCTCATTTAATGAAAATAATGTGTATGAATGAATGATTTACCTAAATTGTTAAACGTAAAAATTACTGTATATTTATGACCTTGCATTTCATTAAAATATATTTTTTTTAAGAAATGCATGGTTTGATTTAACCACCTCCGTGGTCTAGTAGTTAACACCACCAAGTGTTGATCGGGAGGTCCGGGTTCGATCCCTCAGGGGGGCAGAAATTTTCTGCTCGGCTTGGTTGGTTGGTGGTGGGGCTTCTGAGCCCGCCTGGCTAGCTACCACCGTCTTACCTAAGTTTGTCACCATAATAACAATGTTAATAGCATTGTTTTATTTCGATAATTAGAGGTAAGATAGGAAGTTCCTCAGTTGTTGAGGAGTCCAAGTGAGCCTCGCTTCCACCTGCGGCTTTATAATTACTTACCGTCAGGTGAGATGAAGGCATAGAGCTTCCCTGTCGTAAAAAAAATTGTCTAGATCTAATAGGAGACATCCTGAAATGGGTAGGTCTAGCGAGCCCTTGACTGATTAGTGCGTAGAAAAGCATTAATGAAAGTTGAGTTGCAGGATCTCATCCTACCCCCGGATGAAGAAGGTTTGATTATATGAATATATGTGTGTATTGTACTAATCTTACAACTACAATTACATTGAAAGTGACTGTACCCATAAACAAGATCTAAGATTATCTATATACTTAAATAAAAATGAATCGCCGAAATGTACGTACGCGCATAACTTTCGAACGACTGCACAAAGTTGGATAACTCTTTCTTTTGTGTTCGTTATTTTCAGGACAAGGTTTGTATAGAAGATTTTTTATAAATGTAACAGATTTTTAAAAATCTAATATGAAAAGTGAGTATGAAATATAATGAAAAGAGAAAACATTGACAGATTGACGTTAAAAAAATATGGCGATACTAAGTTCGCCGCATTATCTTGTTTAAAATAAAACTAAAATATACTTGTTCAAGACTAACACAAACATTAAGGCAAACGCAAAAACAACATTCAAGTTAAATGAGGACATAACGATTGAAATATTAAGATATTTTTAAACAGATTAGTTGGCAAACAAGCCGGATGCTCACCGGATGATAACAGTCGACAGTACTTGTAGTTCCTCTAAGATTAACAAATCTACAATCCTTACTAGAACTCCACCGTACGTTGCCAACTTGTGACCTAAGATGTCACAGTACCCAGTACTTTCACTGCCTGTGTTACCCTTCACACTGGAACACAGCGATGAGGCACCGCTGCTTGAAGGTAGAAATAGGTAAGATACCTCCGATGACTCTACTCCTGCTTGAGTCTCCGTTTGAAAAGATGCATTCAAATACACAAAATTTAAAAAAAGGTTCTACACGAGTAAGGAAATTGGGAGCCTTCACTAGATAGGAAGGAATTCGGTATTTAGATTTCGAGTATGACCAATTGACCATTTTTTTTCACGTATGACCATATAATTTTGTTCGATGTCATTTAGTGCATATTTAGATTTCTAGATAGCGATTTTATTTAGATTGGACAATATAATTAGACTATCGATAAAACAAGCGAGCACACCACCTCACTAGAACGGCAATAGTTGCGCGGATGGTGGCTAGATTGTTTTATTATTGAATTGTTAACATATCGACACCGCCGGGAATGGATTAGGCTTGTATTGGAGCTAATGGATGTTTTGCTTCACAACTGAAAGTACCTAAAATACTGGCACCGTTTTTGCTACTATAATGTGATAGCAAGATTTGAAATTATTATTTCTCCCATTATTTCGGTAACATACTCCCCCTTAAGGAGTGATTTCTGCTATATCCGTCTCCTGGATAAATTAATCTATAATAAAAGCGAGAAGTCATTTACTTAGCTATTATTATGAAATCTCGAAACTATTTAACCTATGAACATGAATTTGTCAAGAGGGTAGTTTATAGATAGAAAATTTTAGATAAAACGGATTTTTCTATTTCAGCATTTAAGGGGGTGAAAAGGGTTTTGAATGTTTGTATGGAACTCCATCAAGTTTGAAGCTAAAAACATTAAATGTTGTATTTATAAATGAATGTTAGCAGAATGTTAGTATTGTAACATAAATGTTAGAATAGAACGGATTTTTTTATTTCTACCCTTAAGGGGTGAAAAGGGGTTTGAAAGTTTGTATGGAAGTTCCGTCAATTTCGAAGCTAAAAGCTTGAAATTTTGTATTTATTTTTTATTTTTTTTTTGAAAATCCTCCCTTACAAATGTGAAATAGGGGTTTTTTATGTTATCTAATCACAAGCATTTATTTACTTTCACCTGTCCCGGTGACTGTAAAGAAATCTTGCAAGTTAAATTTGACCCACTTCCTGGTTTTCGATTGAGCTGAAATTTTTCAAGCATATGTAAGTATATTTTTTTTTATTGCTAAAGGTGGCAGACGAGCAAGTGGCCCACCTGATGGTAAGTGGTAACCACCGCTCATGGACATCTGCAATGCCAGGGGCAAAGCTCAGTTGCTGCCTACCTGGAGAGAAGTGCTCTTTTTAAACCTCGTTTGAAGTTGGACATATCGTAGCGCTCAGGAAACACCGCAGCTGGGAGCTCGTTCCAGAGTCTGCACGTACGTGTAAGAAATGAACGCTGAAACCGGACTGTGCTAGACGAGATCGGTTCCAGGTGGTACGGATGAACTCTATTGCGGTGGCGGGTGGTGCGATGATAAAAAGGTGACGAGGGCACCATTGCAAACTGTTCCTCGGAGCACTCTCCGTTAAAGAGCCGATAGAGCACGCAAAGAGAACCAAAGTCTCTCCTTTGCTCCAACGTCTCCATTGAGGCCGAGATATTGGGATCACCGACGATGCGGAATGCACGCCTTTGCAGGGAGTCAAGAGGGTCGAGTTGATATTTCGGAGCTCCTGCCCAGAGGTGCGAGCAGTACTCCATATGCGGCCGTATTTGTGCTTTATAAAGCATCAGCCGCTGGCTAGGAGTGAAGTACTGCTTGGCTCTGTTCAGGACGCCCAGTTTTTTGCTCGCCAATTGGGCTTTGTCCTCCAAATGACTCCCAAACTGCACTTTGGCCGAAATTTCCACACCGAGGATCCCAATACCACCGGACATACGAAGAGTAACTTCCTGGAACTGAGGCACTACGATAAATGGGTCCTTCTTCGCAGTGAATGCGCAAACTTGTGTCTTCGTGGGGTTGAACTTAACTAAGTTCTTTGCACCCCATTCGGAGACTCGCCCTAGAGAGTCCTCGACTTCAGACACAAGTTGTGACCGCCTTTCTTGCAACGAAATCCGAGGGACATTCTGGTGGTCGGTATACCGCACATCACCCGTACTATCATCTGCATAGCAATGTATGTTCTCAATGGACAACATGTCATTGATATGCAGAATGAACAGGGTTGGGGAGAGCACCGAACCTTGTGGAACGCCAGCGTTTATGGGCATGGTTTTGGAACAGCAGCCGTCGACGACGACTTTAATGCTCCTACCGTCCAAGAAGCTGGCTATCCATTTGCAGAGTCCCTCGGGGATTCCATAAGATGGTAGCTTCGTGAGAAGAGCTCTATGCCAGACCCTATCAAACGCCTTAGCAATATCTAGTCCCACGGCGAGAGCCTCACCTTTGCCCTCCAAGGTTTCCGCCCAACGGTGGGTCAGGTAAACTAAAAGATCACCAGCTGAACGGCCGTGACGGAAGCCGTATTGTCGGTCGCTAATCAGCTGGTGCTCTTCCAGGTACCGTAGGAGGCGGGAGTTGATGACCCGCTCCATAATCTTGGAGAGCAAGGACGTTATTGCTATTGGCCTGTAATTTGAAGGGTCGGATCGGTCACCCTTTTTGGGAATTGGGTGGACGTGAGCAATCTTCCACGAAGATGGAACCCTGCTGTTCTGATAGGAAAGGCGGTAAAGGCGCGTGAGTACGGGGGTCAGCTCAGGGGCGCACGTCTTCAGCACCACTGCTGGGATGCCATCCGGCCCACTCGACTTATGGACGTTCAGGAGCTTAAGCTCCCGCCTGACCGCACGTTGTGTAATGCGTATTTCAGGCAGTGAGCTTTTACACCGAGGGATGTTAGGTGGTGTGGCTCCTCCATCGTCCATTGTCGAGTTAGAGGCAAAGAGTTGGACCAAGAGATTGGCCTTCTCTTTTGCACTGTGGGCCAGGCTGCTATCAGCTACACGCAGTGGTGGGAGACTGGACTGGCAGAAATTACGTTGCGCAGCTTTGGCCAGCGACCAAAAAGCACGACTCCCACTGGGATAGCTTCCTAGTCGCTCGCCAACCCTGGCCACGTGTTCCGCCTTGGCTTCAGCAATAGCCTTCTTGTTGGATCTAAAAGCAGCGTTGTACTGTCGCTTCTTCTCCGTCACGTCAGGATCCCGACTTTTTCTGGCATTGTCCCAGGCGATGTACGCAGATTGCTTGAGGTGGGCAGTTTTCCTGCAGGTATTATTGTACCAGGGACGACTGCGACCGCCAACAGGTATTTTGGCGTTGGGTATGAAAACTTCCATTCCCATCAGCACCGTTTCAGTGACGCAATCTGCGCAGGTATCGGGATCTTCGGAGGCGAAGCAGAGCTGCTTCCAGGGGTAGGATCCGAAGAATTCTCGGAGTCCATCCCAGTCTGCTGACTCATACCGCCAAACTGCACGATTGCCAGCTGCAGACACGCGATGGGGTCGCGCAAGACTGGCAGTACTACGGACAAGGCAGTGATCCGATGATCCAAGAGGAGCATCGACCACAACCCTGTATCCGCTAGGTCGCGTAGTCAGCAGTAGATCCAACAAGGAGGCTTCATGGCTCTCTATATCTGGGATACGGGTGGGCTGTACCACCAGTTGAGAGAAGCCATAGGCCGAAGCCATGTTGAAGACAGTCCTACCCGGGAGGTCAGTGGTCCGGGACTTCAACCACTCTTTATGGTGAGCATTAAAGTCACCAAGGACCACCACCTCCGCAGATGGGTACTGCTCCAACGCTCGGTCAATCCCCTCTTGAACGTGCTCAAAAAGCTGAGCTGACCCTAATTCACTGGCATGGGACCTGTAAAGGCACGCGTAGATTCGGGTAAGACCCCCATGGTCCACGCGCAGCCATAGTAACGACAGGTCCCGATGCTCGAGGCCCCGAAGGCGGCGACAGCAAACATCACCCCTGACGTATACGCACACCCCGGCTTTACGTAGGAATGCGTGTTCCAGTTCGTAACCCGGGTATTTCAGGTACGAAACATCGTCAGGGGCAGTAATTTGCGTTTCCGTTAAGAAGAGCAAGGCAGGCCGAGCCGTCTCAAGATGGTGGTGGACGGCTTCGAGATTACTGTGTAGACCCCTGATGTTGCAGAAATCCATTTTAAATGTGGATTGGGTGTCCGCCGTAGGAGCTCGCTTCTTCTTATTGTTGATCTTCATATTGTTATAGAGCATTTTGGGGAAGGTATTAAATGTGGGGCTGAGTCACGGTGACAAACGAAGAAAGGGCAGAACGTAGTACAAAGTGGGGGCGCGGGTTGTGTGAAGAGCTGACACGCGGCACGGAAGGGCCCCCGGTGCCTCCCCGCACGCCGACATCGGGATCCACTCCGGTCTCCTACTCCGGCACGATGACCGCATGACGGAATTTTCGCCGGTTGTGCAGGACAGCCTCCCAGGCAGGATATTCCTGGGTTCGGGTCCCCTACTGACTGGCAGGTGGCCAACGGCAACCATTTCCACCGGGTCTCCCTGTACCGCGCGTCAACTCTTCACGCCCAACGACCTCACTGAGACTTTAAACTCTACTAGTTTCGATTATCACCGCGACTCCACACCACAAAAGGGACGGGAAAGGGGCATGAAGGAGCGGCTGTCTCTACCCTTCAATCGAAATGCAGGTCTGCTTCACGACCAAAATAGGCAGAGTGGTGGTACCAACCCACAGTCCCGGCATTAAATAGGTAATCCTAATTAGTACCGAGCCTTACCACGACTGTAATGGGAGAGGGAGGGAAGGAGAGGGACATCGACACCGCGGAGACGAGAGGTAAACGGCATCGAAGGCTCGAGAAGCCGGGGTCGCGCACCCGAGTCATCTGAAAAAGCAACCGGACAAGCCGCAATTAGATGACCTCTGACATTGTCATATCGTGACAATGCATATTATGGTGACATAGATGCTGGAGCTAGAAGATGGCAATAGGAACTTTGCAATAAAACGACACAACCCCATCGAGTTTATGCTCGTTTGATTCATATTGACGAGTACTAAAACCTTGTATTAGAAAAAGTTTCTCTTATTTATAAATTATCTTGTTTTGTCTTAGAATTTGTGTCATACATAAGCTTAATTAAAGTTTTGCATACAATACATTTTCATTTCATACATACATTTCATCGTATTCAGTACAAATAAAATATCTCCGTTAACATACTTACATATTCCCAATCCGGTTCAAAGGAATTATTTATAACTTATTTTTTTATTTATCACACATTCATTACACTTATGTAGAGCAAGCGATGTGTGAATCATTTATTAGTGTGTTTTCGTTGTCATTAAAATCATCTGTGAATATACAAAGAAAATTATTCCATTCCACCCTTAAAAATACACAAAGAAAATTATTTAAAGCCAAAAAAGCTTGTTATAAATTTACCTCTAAAACAGTATTGTTATAACAGTTCACTGAAAAATTTCCTTACGTCAACGCTAATTACGCAAACTGAAATAAACTGAAATGTTTGCCTTAATAAACGTATATACTCGTAAGTATTTCTAGAAGTGAAATTTGTTTATTTACACAAAGAGCTAATTTAGTCTTTTAGTAGCTGTTTTTGCGTCTGCAAAGACAAAATAAATGTAAACAAGTTTCTTCTTCATATATATAAATCAAAATCAATGTATGTACTATGTATCTTTGTCCTCTATGCCTTCCGAAACCATTCATCAGATTGTAATGAAACTTTGGTAGGGTGTTCTGTGGACGCGGACGACCGTGAGGGTTCCTAGCAAAAAAAAAGACATTTACGTAGCAATGTAAGGCATGCCGGGTACAGCTACGAGTAGTTGCAAATAAATCTGATACTCAACTTGTACTGATAAAGACTTACTACCGGTTGCACCAAATTTACGTTTTACGATTTCGTAAAAGTAACAATATAAATTCGTAAGAATTCACCATAATCTAGTTTATTTTAGTTTCCTTTACGTTTAAAAAGGTTAAATGTACGGCGCGAATCATATATTTAATAGTGAAACGACCCATTTTTAGGTATTAAGTTGTTATTTTTTACGAAATCGTATTAATTAACTTTTACGAAATGTAAAATTTTTACAAAAAATAAAACCGACTTCAAAAACACTAATAACTTAAAAATAATATAAGAATAGGTACAGACAACATCACACTTCTATATTGAAGTCGGCGCCAAACGATGATCTCCTAGAAAGTGTTAAAATTTGTCACCGACTTCAATATAGAAGTGTGATGTTGTCTATATTAAATTTGTATTTTCCTCTATTTTCTATGGGATTCCATCATCAGATCCTGACTTTGGTGACCATGGGACCACCCTTGCAGTATACTCTATCGAATACAAAAAGAATTTTGGAAATCGGTTTAAAAATGACGGAGCTATGAGGTAAAAACATAAAAAAAAATACAACCGAATTGATAACCTCCTCCTTTTTTGAAGTCGGTTAAAAACTTGGTGCAACCGGCTGTCAGTTATTGTGGATACTTACGTAATCTTTATTATTATTATTACAAGCTTTTATTTACTTTCACCAAATTTGACCCACTTACCGGTTTGACCCACTTCCCGGTTTGACCCACTTCCCGGTTTGACCCACTTCCCGGTTTGCGATTGAGCTGAAATTTTGCATGCATATGTACGAGTGACAATGCAGTAATAAAAGCTTGTTTAATTTTTGTTACTATTATTAACCTTGTATTATGGTAAAACTAACAAACAAATACGCATAAACGGTAGGTAGGGTTTCTGAGCCCGGATGGCTAATAACCACCATCTTACCTAAGTTTGTCACCATATTGTTGTGTTCCGACAATTAGAGGTAAGATATTCCAGTTCCTCAGTTTTTGAGGTGTCAAGATATTCATAACCTAGCTGATCCAATGAACTTCATATTCCCTTGAAATTGGCAATGGCGGAGTGTAACATTATTTTCTATACAAAATTACCATTATTCACTTATGTTATTTTTAACTTTTCTTTGGGATTTTTCATATAATTTTTCTTTTTACCGCACCCTGTATTAAATTGAACAGAAGGAATAAATATACATTCAAATAGGTGAAGCTGTTTTTATTTTAGCGAGACTAACGAATGGCGATTCTTTTTTATTTTGAAATGTTCACATCAAGAAATTATTTTTATATTTAACTGAACCACGATCAAAACAAGATGGCGTACAAAAGGAATGTTTGAGGAATTCAAAAGTCACACTAAAGATCTGAGTGAGCTTGAGTTCCGTTTGGGATAATTTCGAGGATGTTTTTATTCAAAGGTCAAAATGGGTATTTTTTTTTAAATAAAATAAAAAGTAGTTATAATTTAAAAAAAAAACGAGAAAACTGTAATAACAAAACCTTCAATTAAATGCAAATTTGAAGAATGACTCTACACTTATGGCACCAATCTAAATCTGTTTAAACAATTTTATAGGTACAACACAAACAACCGTGCATCAAATTAGCCGACAACAATTGCCTTTGTCCAATTATCTGTTCACCTCAGCTCTATTCGCAACTGATACATCTATTACATCCCCTGTGAGCTTGCTGAATCGACGTGTCCGTATCAGTCAGCTCTATCTAAATTATGGTATACAATTTATTTTAGAGGATATAAAATAGAGAATTTAAAGTCGTTAATTTTTCCCAACTTTAATTACGAGTTTTTTTACCTTTGCTTCTTTAGTTTGGTTTGATGCTTTCCAGGTTCCGAACAGGTGATACGATCGTAATTTTAAAACTTTTGTTTGTGCGTTATTCAATTTTCGCGTTAATTTATTGAATTTAATAATGAATTTTATTATTTTTTACTAGTACCCAAGCAGTATTCGACCCGGACTCGGCACTTGCCTTCCAATCGGGAGGTCCGGGGTTTGAGACCGCCATGTACCAATGTGTTTTTCGAATTTCAAATGTACATTTGTCTTGACGCTCCCACGGTGAAGAAAAACATCGTGAGGCAACCTGCATACTCATACATCTGTGAAGAAATTCAAAGGTGTATGTGAACTCGACCAATCCGCATTGGGCCAGCGTGGTTGACTACTTCAGGGGGCGGAAGCCCCCCGCAAGGAAAAGATGTTACAGGATAAAACCGGATAATAGGTAGGTTAGGTTGGCGATAGCCCGACCGGTGGGTCGGGCTTGCCCGGGCGCGTGGGTAGTGGAGTCGCAGTGTGGACCTTACCCAGCGCGCCCATAAGGGCAGGGAGAACACCGGGGGGTTTTAGTGGGTAGGCCTGGCACCCTGCCGGGAGAGCCCCACACACGCTCGCTGTCTAGCCAACGGCGGGTACGGTGCGGTTACGCATTTCCCCCCGAGAAAAAAAAAAAAAAAGGTTAGACATTGTAACCACGCACAGCGGAGCGAGCGAAGCGAGCGAAGCATCAAACTGCCTGTTTGTATGCTGCATGCTTGCTGCATGTTGCATGCTGCATGCTTGCCTGCATGTTATAGGCTTGCTTGCATGCTTGCTTGCTTCTTTGTAAGCATGTTCGGAAACACAATACTTCGAACAAATGTTATTTCGGTTAAGCATAACTGCGGTAAAAAAAAATCGACCAAATGAAACGTTGGAGTAACGACAAAAATCGAATTGATAATAGGTCAAATGATACAGTGGCAAACGTAATTTCGACGAAGTAAAAAAAAAACGAAACGAAAATAGTTGAAAGTTTTCGGTTAAATGAAATTCGGTCAAAAAATGTTCGATCTTATGATAGGTAACCGACGTTTACGATATAAGCTGTTACGTTAGCACCACTTTACTTTCTTAGAGTTATATAGAGCATCAGTAACATTTGTTATTTTTCTTATATTTATTATACGGAATTTTTTAGATTTAATTTGATCTCCCTTACCCCATCCCTAATTTGAAGTGATACAGTCATCGTACCAGCCCCCGTAGCATGTCCATCAAAACACGCTATGATAAAGCGATTTATCGCTGTGAACTGTCAAAATACGACGAAACCCTATTGTATTTTGAGAGTTCGCCGCGATAAACCGCTTTATCATATCGTGTTTTGGTGGACGTGCTAGGGGGGCAGGCTCCCTAAATCGATGTACCGTCTAGAGCCGGCCACCGGACAAGACGCCGCCGGTGTGATTAATGCCATGCTAACCTCCCGGCCTGCTATTGACTTACCGAACCTTCCTTAATTAAATCGATGTTCATTCCGCCACTCGGCTGAACTGGGGTTAGCTGTAACAATCCTATTGACGTATTCGGTTCAACTTCCGTGAGCGAGTCGGATGAGTTACTTTCTGAGGTAACACGTTTCGTCTTTTTAAACGGTTTTATTAAGCTTTTTTTCATACAACTAAGTTAGCAAACATGCAGACTGCTCTCCTAATGGTAAGTGGTAACAGTCACCTATAAAACATGTGGCTCTTCTGAGATTCGCAGCAAAACTGCAACCCCCACAAGAACCACAGTGTACGTTGCCAATTTGTGACATTAGAGGTAAAGCCACGGTACCCAGTAATTTAACTGCCTTTTAAACCGAAACACAGCAATGCAAGCATTGCTTACTGCTGCTGTTTGTTGCTGTTGTTGATGGGTCAAATATAGTAATTAAAAATTTACCCTCTTTCTGTTAACCGATTGACCTGAAATTTGGTACACATGCTTGGTTTCGGTATTAATGCAATTATGTATGTTCAGTATTATTGTAAATACAAGATGGCCGCCATAACAAAATGGCGGATTACATTTTTTCAACCCCCCTCAATATGGGTATTGTATAATTGTGACTTTGCATTTTCTTTCAGAATGTAAAATAAATTAATAAATAAAATACAAGAAATTATTTCATCTCTAACTGGATTCAAACTTGCGTCTTCAACATAGCGTGTTGACGCCATAATTAGGGCACCGAGTAATTATTTTACTCGAACGAAACATCAAATGTATTGGTATCTTATACCTTTATTCTATGAAGTAGTAAAACAACTGTTAACTTCTATCAACATCCGATTGCATATTGTCTTGTTTTGATATATATATTTTTTTCATACAACATAGTTGGCTGCTGATGGTAAGTAGCTACAGTCGCCTATAGTAGTGTGGTTTGGTGGACTTGCAAATCTACAACCCCTACAAGGAAGCCAATATACGTTGCCAATTTGTGACATAAGATGTCAAGTCACAGTACCCAGTAATGTCACTGCCTGTGTTACCCTTCACACTGCAACAGAGCGATGCAGGTACCGCTGCTGGCGGCAGAAATAGGGAAAATAGAGGTACTCATGCATATAACTCTGATTAAGATTGAGAATGTAAGTTAATTGTCGGTAACATTTTAAGGGCAAACAAAGAAATTTATACCTATATGCAGGTATCATTGGCGTAGATAAGGGGGGGGAGGGGCTAGGAATCCGGACACCCCCCATTGAAAATCAACATACACTAGATATAATTAACTTTTCCTTTCATGTATACACTAGGCAAATTAAATTTCTAATCTGGACCCCCCCATCGAAAAGTTATATCTACGCCTATGGCAGGTATAGATTGCGCCAAATTTCTAGTCCGCTCTGAACACGGCACCACAATATAGAGAATGATACAGTACGTTGACTCCATATAAAGGGACGAATCGGCGCACGCACACATACAAACGTCGTTAACACGGCCGCCAAGCATGCTCTGAACGGCATAGCAACGCAGTGTCACGCCGCGGCCGCGCGCCGCCGCCGGCCGAGATTGTTGTGTTGTGTTGTGCTCCACGTTCGCCGATTTTTTTGTAGATACAAACCCTAGCGCCCAGTTCAGCTTTAGGTATAAATTTCAAAGACACGCCTGAGTCGGGCTACTGTATCGTTCTCTATATTGTGACAGCACGGTTCAAGTTGCACTGTTGTAATATAGGTATTTTTATTAATAAGGGGATATTTATTAAAATAGAGATAAAATCATTAAAAAAAATTTTTATTTGCGTTAATTTTAATAAGATAAAAAATAAAAAATTAATTGATGCGATTGATTGAGTTAAAAAATATTTTAATGATGCTTCTGAGGATAAAATATTATTAAATTAAGTTTTATCTACAGAAGTTATAAGTTATATTATACTACATAAGTTATGTCTACATAAGTTATAAGCATGGACTTGTCAATCAAACACTACTATTTATTAAATCCATGGTTATAAGTAAAAGATGAATGTCACATCATTTAATAAGTTTTAGCACGATAAGAATAAACTTAGTATATATTTTATGTGCGTGAGAAAGAGGTGTGAGACAACTTCAGAGCGGACTAGAACTTTGGCGCGCACTCTAGAGATCTGCGGTGGGTGATTTTGCAACTCATCAGCAATCGGCCATAGTATAGATTTGATAATTTTGTATGATTAAAACTGATTTTTAATATGTTTAACATTTTGCGATGTCGTCTGAGTGATCTTGGTTTATTTGTTGAATAAATCAACCAATACTAATAACGAATGAACATAATGAGGATCAACGCGGTTTTTAGTTTTGAATGTAGAATTATAGTCCGTAAAAAATTCTGAACTTCCTAAGTCTAAGTTCCTAAAGCATCTTAACTATCGCAGTCACATAAATAACAGCTTGGACTATAATGAGTCATGTAAGAGACATTGCTTTATGACTCTAAAGGACAGACGAACTCTCACGGAACTCATGTTCCTACACGACGTTTGTAACGGTGTTGTTGGTTGTTCTGAACTTACCTCTCTCTTTATGAAACTACGCGTACCAACAACCCGCACAACACATACGTCCTTGTTTCACGTACCTACAACTGGTTCAAATTATGCCCGAAACTCGATTGTTTACCGTATCCAATCTAAATATAATAAATTATTTTCGTCCTTGGACATCTTTCATTCTAATAAAATGTGTTTTAAGAGGGGTTTGATCAGTGCACTGGGTGCAGTACGAGTGTGTTGAATTACACACATACACATATTACACACTTACACGAAAACAAACGCACATTTACACGCATTCACACACAGACACACTCACACTCATTCACTCAAATACATGCTGGGCTGATTTAGTACTCATATGTCTACTTAATTTAGATTACATTATATATATATTTTTTATTATTACATTATAGTGATTTTTTTTTCTTTGGCAAAAAATACTTTAAAATTTCATTGTCAATGTTAAATTTTATCATTGTATTGTTAAAATAGTAAAAATAATATAAGTAGTAGTAGCGATAATATTAAATTTTCGTTTCGTTTCATCTCTTATTGTTGTTAACTGTATTATTATGTGTATTTAAATAATGTAAAATCCAGAACTGGCTGTAAGTCTAATTTATTATTGTTTATATATTAGTTAAATAAGTTAAAGAGCTGTGGATTTTAGTAAATAAAAAAAAAAAAAAACTTTGGTATAATTAGTTTTTTTATACGACCAAAAATGAGTGAGTAGCGATTAAATGAATGCGCCACTCGGTTAAAAGTCGCGGCAAGAGAGCGTGACGTCACAGGCCCTGTGTCCGCCAGCAGCGGGCCGTTGTCGCGACACTGTGCGCCCGTGCCTACGCTTGGTAATTATTGTTGTTTTTTACTTATTTAGCGTCCGATTGATGTTTGTTATTATGACAATCAACTATGTCTTAATATTGCATAGTACCTAAATATAGCAATACGTCCATGAAAAAGCCAGAGAAACTTTGGAAAGAGTGATGTTCCGTGACAAAGAGAAGAGAGATGTTAAGCAACTTGTAAAATCTAGTGGGTTGTCATGTGTCTACGTACGTACTAAACTAGATCTTAACTATCACAGAACACAGAAAAGGCTAAAAAGGTATACAATATACAATATACATACAACATGTAAATGTAAACGTCCGGAAAAAAATATATGTGTAACATACAATCCACATTAAAAATACACGAGTTTTTCATTGAGCTCTTTATCAGTAAATATTCCGCAGTTATATTTTTATCGTTTTGAATAACTTTAACAGTTCTATTAAAATATTATTACTATTTTTGCGAAAAGTAATAATAATAATAAGCACCGGTAGCTTGGGCCGTGCTCCGCTGTCAGTGGAACAGTAGATTTATGTTTTTTATAATATTTGTGTTTCTACATGTATGAATTGTAAAAACTTAAATTTAAGATACTTTTTGAAAAAAATGTAATAATAATAACACCAAATAACTACATTGGTAGTTGTAGTTAAAGGTTTATAACAACAAGGCTTTTCTAACTTATGTGTTCTGTGGTGGGTAGGTATATTATTATTTTAGTATATTATTTTGGCGACATTGATTATATGAGCACTTGAGCAGCAGCTTTGGATGTAAAATGGATGTATAAACGACAGATCAATCCATCAACTGCATATACACAATAGAGGGAATCGATCCACGGCTCAATCACAAGTAGATGCGGAAGGCCGAACTTAGTTGTTGATATCGACGAGTACTTCGAAGTAGTGCTAAGGTTTTCGTAACACCCGAGGCTTACTCACCGTGTATTATACGTTGTCCTAGCGGGTTCACCATTCGCAAACGAACATGACAGTTTCATACGCAGCGGCAGCCAGGATGCCAGTAACGGGCGCTGGATGACACGGGCCATCTTGGCCTGATTGCGAGGCTCACCATCCGCGACGAAGCGAAGAAGGCGCTTTCGACGGCGAGCAGGGCTAACAATAAGTCCTGCTGCCCCTCCTGGAGCTGGTCTTGGAGGGTGAAGATGTCTTCGATGTAGGATGCGTAGAGGCACGGCGACAGGCAGCTGTCCTGGGGTATACCTGCGAGTATGGGGCGTGGCTGGAAGGTGGCCTCCTTGACCAAGAGAACGAAGCTCCGAAATAGCGTCAGCAGTCTCATATAAGCAGGCGAGATGTTGATGACGGCCAGCTTGTAGAGAAGACCGGGAGGCCACAAAACTCCGACGGTGTGGTTATTCAGCTTCATTACGGCCGCGAGGTGGATCTTTTTCAGCAGCAATGGCTCGAATAGCTTGGCAGCGTGAGACAGAGCGTTATATATCGATATGTGAAACGCGCGCTATCACAAACGGGCTTGAATCCTTCATTCCTAACTGCACCTAGATCGCTGTATGCCCGCGTCTATGTACGAGTAAGCCTGTTTCCGCCCGATGTAGACAGCCTGTCCTCTTTATTAAGTACACAAAGTAAATATATACAGAGGGCCGTGAATTTCAAATAGGTATTTATTTATGGTGCACGCAAAACTCAAGATACCAACAGCTGGTTGTACCAAAATGTGTTCTTATGATTTTAATTTCTTAATTTATCCTTTATGTAAAAAAAAAGAAACCGTTTTAAATAAATCTATATTTTATTTATAACTACTTTACTTGTAAAATAAGAAGTATGAAGAAAAAGACCCCGACTAAAAAAAACGCTTGAAAGTCTTTGTAAATTACATTCATTCACAACTACTATATTGAAGAGACCTGGGACCAGCAGACAATTTCGGAACTGATGATCTAAATAAGTTAGTTTATTTATTTATGGAAAAGGTACACCAATATTATACGTGGTTATAGATACATTGCTTATGTATTATAATAATATCATATTTTGATATACTATAAGTTTACCCATACTTTCCACACAACATAAATGGTATGAGCTTACATTTTTTAAGAGACCTATTACAAAAGAACGCGCAGATTAAGGTTTTTAATGGTTAAAATAGTAAAAATTAGTATAATTTTTAATGGTTAATACCTTTTGTTGGTTGCAATAAAAAGCATTTACTTGATAATATTGTTATCTACAGTAACAATAAAGCGGCTTATAACTTAGTCATAGTTATTTACCAGAAACCCGTTTAAGGCAAAAACTCACGCGGACCCGATTTGGGAACTCTTTATAGATTCTGTTTAATATTAACTATCAAAATATTAATTTTACGTGACACAATATCCTTCACTTCAACAAAAATTAAATATATTTCGTTTAATGGCTCCTAAGAAAAGAAAGAAATTCTTAATCTAATTAACTTTTCTAACGAAAAGCCGTCGAAACAAGTCAGATTGTGTACGAAGTTCTACATCGCTTAAACGTAATTTTTATGCCAAAATATTTTTTAACCCTTGCTTAAACTGTTGTCTTATTTATATGTTTATAAAGCGATATATTTCTTATGAATGAAATAGAACTAGAATTTATATTGTTTCGTCGGCGATGCCGAAAAGTTTGTTTGTTTAGTTCCGCGCGCCGCGATTATGTGATTGGCCTCTTAACAGTAATTCATCACAAAACAAAGAGATTTAAGTAATTTATAGGCATGATTAGAACTAGTTCGATATACAATATCACAATGTCATATATTTAAACACATTACACCTTAATACACAAATGAAACATCTTAACTCACACCGTTGCCTGGCGGACTGAGGCGTGAGCGTACAAGGAGCATGCACGGCATGGAGCCTGTGACGTCACGCGTATTCTCGGCACACGGCTTTAACCGCCCGCACGGGTCTAGGTTTAAAACTCAATATCTCGGTGACTACTGGGCCGATTTTGATATTTCAAAAACATATACCATTAGTTTGTCATAGAGAATAATGTGAATACTACTTTGAACAAGTTTGTAATAGTTGTACTGATCCTCATTCCGTTTTTTTTTCATTGAGTCATCCAGTTTGATAACGATTGACGATCAATCCATGAGTTACAAAATCACCATTTCTGTGCAAACAATTAGATCTCAAATTATATTGTTCCCGGTTGAGGAGTCCTGTTACAACAAACATACAATAAGCATGACGATTTGCCATGCCTTTATATCTTTTTACCTCATCATCACAGCTCATATCCCCACCGAGGGGCTCGAGCCTACCCTATTTAGGCCTTTGGGCCAGGTCGGTTGACTACAGTCAACCACACCCAGTACGGATTGGTCGACTTCACATAGACCTTTAAACTTTTTCGCAGATGTATGCAGGTTGCCTCACGATGTTTTCCTTCACCGTATGAGGTTGGACAAGTGTACATATGAAATTCGAAAAACGATAAATTGCATTGGTTCCTGGCAGAATCGAAACCCGGACCTTCCGATTAGAAGGCCAGTGCCAAATCGACAGCGAAGCCTATGCTCTACCTCTCTTTTTACATACTTACCCCAAATTATCTCTAATAATATTATGAATGCGAATCATAGTGATTCTTTGTCTGCCTGTATTTCTCTGTGACACTTTTACCTTAATTCGCTTTAACCACTGAACCAACTTTGATGAAATTTAGTATAGAGGTTGGTGGTGCCCCAAGTAGACTCCACCACGTCGGCGTTTCACCGAATAAGGAATTTTGGGTTGATTGCTGATGCCGCCACTACAATCAAAGAATTTCACTACTTACTTGGATCCGTTCGGTCTCCGTATGTAGCCGGTGGACTTCCTGAGCTAGCTCGAAGGAAGTCGTGGCTCCTGAAGTTCTGCTGTCTGACCGAACCGGATGGTACACTTGCCTATTAGGCCACCAATACCCGAACTCATTAACGAACACAAAAGCTTTGCGGAACCTCGCACCAACAATCACTTGGTGCGCCGCGCAATACTATTTGTTAGATGCTTAAATATTGTGTATTATATTTTATTCCGGCTCGGACATAACCTCTAACAATGTCATGACATTTCGACCCGACTCGACTGACTGACATGTCACATGCGGCCGGCCGCCAAAAAAGCTCTCACTGCACAGACTACAATGCAGTGTTGCCACTCGCTCTTCCTCGAGCGTGAACATCCCCCCGCTCCGGACAGTCCCGGACTGTCCTGGACTGTTGATATAGACGTTCACCTGCAACATCTCGGCGTCGTCCTCGATTCCCTTCGTGGGAAAAGAGTCATTATAGGGGTAGACTCTAACGCACACTCGCCGATGTGGTACTGTCAACCGCGGCAGTATACGGGGCGAGGGCCAGACGTCACGCACCGCCGAGAGCGTATGGAGGCGTTTATCCTGGCTCGAGGACTTAGGCTGGCGAACGCAGAGGGCGAGCCACCTACATTTGCAACAGCAAATGGGGCCTCCAACATCGACCTCACACTGACGAGAGGCATCCTGGCGACAGGATGGCGAGTGCTGCCAGATCACATAGAGAGTGACCACCGGCTCATTACATTCGAAGTGGCAAGTCGACCCACTCCTCGCGCTGAGCCGCTTGGAGGGGAGCCGATGAAACTGCGGGATCGTGGGGTCGATTGGAAGCGTTTTGAGCGTGGGATCCATGGGAGGGTAGGAAGCATAAGGTGGAATCGGTCCGCCCAGGAGATCTGTGCTCAGTTCACCACCTTGGTAGGGAGCACCGCGAAGCAGACCCTGGGTGTCGTGCGTACAAAGTCGCACGGGCACGAGTGGTGGACTCCACAACTAGATGAGCTGCGTAGGCGTAATAACCATCTGCGTCGGACTTGGCAATCGACTCGCCGGGCCGGGGGGCCCGTCGAGGCCGAGGCCAAGGGCCGTTTCCATGCGCATAGGCTTTTATATAGGGGAGCCATGGAGGAGGCGCAGCTTTTGTATTTTAGAAAAATCGCGGAATCGGGAAACCTGGACCCTTGGGGACAGGCTTACCGACTCGCGAGCGGGCGGCATAGACCGCCAAGTAACGTTATTAACGGCACGATTTACGCCGAAGGCTATGCTGGTAGTGTGAATGAGGCCATGCACAGCCTCTTGTACTCTCTTTGCCCGGACGACGATCTGTCCAGGGACACTCCCTATCACAGGCAAGTGCGTCTTATGGCCTCAATGTCACCTCCAGGAGAGGATGCGCCTCCTCCTTTCCAGGAAACTGTGAGGGACATAGTTCGGGATCTTCCCAACACGGCACCGGGAGCCGATGGGATCAGTGCTCGCGTAGTACAGCACACGTGGAGGGCCGCGTCAGCCGAGTTCTCTGAGGTGTTTAGGCGATGTGTCCGGGAGGGCTGCTTTCCGGATGTCTGGAAGGTCGGTAAGCTGATTGTCATCCCGAAAGGGAATGGCAAGCCCCTTACCGACCCGAAAGCATACCGCCCAGTTACTCTGTTGCCGATCTTTGGTAAAATATTAGAACGCGTAATGTTGAGCTGCGCTCCGCAGATTACCAGGGGGTTATCGGATCGCCAGCATGGATTCACTCGAGGCCGGTCGACGGTGTCTGCCCTAAACACCATCTTCAGGGCAGCGCGAGAGAGTTCGTCGAAATATTTACAGGTAGTCTTTTTGGATATCTCTGGGGCCTTTGATAATGCGTGGTGGCCTATGGTGTTGCTCAAGGTGAAGCAGGGGGGATGCCCGCCAAACATCTTTAAGATGTTGGTGGACTACTTCCGCGACCGCCATGTGAGCCTGTCCGTGGGCCATCACAGGGTGTCGAAGGCGACAACGATGGGTTGCCCGCAGGGATCGGTGTTGGGACCCACGCTCTGGAACGTGCTGATGGACGACTTGCTCCGACTGCCATTCCCTGGGGGGGTTAGCGTCGTGGCTTACGCCGACGATGTGACGATTCTGATCGAGGCCAATTCCCGGGCGAGCATAGAGGCCTCGGCCTCTACGACTTTGCAGCTCGTCGGTGACTGGGGGGCCCGTAACCGACTGGAATTTTCCCCTGCCAAGTCTGCAACTATGACGATCAGGGGGAAATTCCAGAGGCCACCAGTCATCAAGTTCGGTGGGGCCTCTATCAGAAGCGTCACGTCGACCACGGTGCTGGGAGTGGTAGTCGACGCAAGCTTATCGTTCGCACAGCATGCGTTATCAATAGGGGAGCGGGCGGCAAATTGCTTCGGCAAGATGTCAAGAGTGTCGGCGTCCTCCTGGGCATTCGCTACAAGGCGCTAAAGGTCTTGTACCAAGGCACCTATGTGGCGACGGTGACGTATGCTGCTGCAAGCTGGTCGGAGCGTGCGACCCTGCATGTTGTGCGAAGCGCATTGTTGCGCACCCAGAGACCCGCCTTGGTCCTTCTGACCAAGGCGTACCGCTCGACGAGCTCTGCCGCACTACCGGTGTTGGCCGGTGTATTACCGGCCGACCTCGAGGTGATCCGGGCGGGCGAACTAGGCGGAGTGCGCGAAGGCCGCGCTACCAAAGAGGAGCTACGGAGTGCCCGACTCCGAACATCTGAGTCCGCTCTTGCCTCCTGGCAGGAGCGTTGGGACACATCGAACCAGGGGAGGGAGACGTTTCGGTTCTTCCCGGACGTGGCGGCCCGGCTCAGGTTTACTTGGGTCGAGCCGGACTACGAAGTCTCGCAGCTACTGACGGGGCATGGCCATTTTAATGGTAGGCTTTTTAGGATGACACTGTCCGACAGTGCTAGGTGTCCTTGTGGGGAGTGCGAGGATGAAGACCTTCATCACGCACTGTGGGAATGTAGGTTATATAATGAGGCGCGTAGGGAATTGGTCGATAAGGTGAAAGCGCTCGAAACGGGACCGATTTACTTCTGTGATCTTGTGGGGACGGAGGCGAACTTTCAACGGTTACGGGACTTCGCGCGACGGTGGTACAAGATTAGGAGTGGGTTGGATGGAGGTGAAGAGCGAAGAGGGCAACTGCCCGAAGATGTGAGCTGAAGAGATAGTAGACGAAGCCAGCGGTACCACAACGGTGGGCACACGGCGACCTGGTGGCGGACACCGAAGGCGTGACGTGTGTTGTCCAACCCGTAAGGGGAGAGGGACGCAGGGACATTCAGGAAGAAGAGATAAATAACTTGTAGGGAGTCAAGAAGTGTGCGCGGCTAGAGTGCGATTACGCAGGTTCCGCGCACATCTCCCGTTGTTTCGGCCCGTATAACCAAGATGGTTGAGTAGGGCCATGGGAAGGTTGGAGGGTGAATAGTCCCGGACTGTCCGCCAAATCAGTCTAAGGGGAGGCGAGAAAGAGTAGCGACCGCGCGCTTCAAAACAGAATCCCCAACTAGGACCTCGGCAAACCTGGGCACACCATCAGACCCTAGAGTAAGTTGGACAATGCGTCCGCGACGCCAACGTAAGGGTGGCAGGTTTGGGTCCTTCACTAACACGAGGTCTCCAACCCTCGGTGGGTTTGTCTTATCTGACCACTTAACGCGCTGTTGCAAAATGTGTAAATATTCAAGGTGCCAGCGGCGCCAGAAGCTCTGGGTAAGCTGCTGGAGCAACTCAAACCGCGAAAGGCGTCCTGGATTGACATCTCTATAAGGATACTCGGGCAGGGCGTTAAGTGGTCTGCCTATCAAGAAATGGCCCGGCGTGAGGGCATGCAAATCGTTCGCGTCGGTAGACAACGGACATAACGGACGCGAGTTGAGAACCGCCTCAATCTTATGAAACACCGTCGCGAGTTCCTCGAACGTGAGAATAGTCTCCCCAATAACGCGGCGAAGGTGAGTCTTGGCGGCCTTTACAACAGATTCAAAAATCCCTCCCCAGTGAGGGCAAGACGGCGGGGAGTATCGCCATGTTACCCCCCTACGGGAGAGTGTGGATCCGATCTCAATATTATTTTTATCTAAAAATTCACAAACTTCTCTTATATGTCTATCAGTGCCCTTGCAGTTCGTCCCACAATCGGACCGAATTAGAGAAGGCAGTCCCCGGCGGGAGACAAATCTGCCTAACGCTGCTAAGAAAGCGTCCATGGTGAGTGCACTCACCACCTCCAAATAAACGGCTTTAGTGGCCAAACAGACAAACACACACAAATAAGCCTTTTCAGTCATAGCATTACGGAGTCGCGACGTTTTTATAGTGAACGGTCCCGCGAAATCAGTTCCAACTCCTAAGAAGGTCATCGATTCATTCACACGATCAGCAGGCAAATCACCCATTTGGGGCTGCATCGTCTCGGGGCGTAAACGATAGCAGGGCAGACATCGAAAGATAACAGATCGGATTATTCTTCGCGCTGACAAAATCCAAAACTCCCGTTGGAGGAGCGCGGTCAATGCATTACATCCGGCATGAGCATTCTTCACATGGCGATCAATGATCAACAATCGCACCAATGGTCCGTCCTTGGGGAGCAACAGGGGATGACGTGATCTATAAGGCAAGTTAGCGTGCCTCAATCGGCCTCCTACACGCAACAATCCCTTATCATCCAGAAAGGGAGTCAAACGCACCAAGGGTCCCTTTAATTTGGACGTCCCGGTACGGAAAATCTTAAGTTCCGGTTCAAACGCTCTAGACTGGGTCATACGCACCCAATGCAAAAGAGCATCTTGGCGCTCTTGCGGTGAGAGGACCGGACACAAATCTTTGTCCTGAGGCCGTCGACAATTTCGAATAAATCTTCTTATCCAAGCAGTCACGCCGACCAACTTGTCCAGAGAACTGTAGCGGTCTAATAAAAATTCTCGCTCTGGCGCCGCCATAGTCTCGACAGCGTGAACACGCAAGCCCGGATTTGGTACCTTCACCACAGCTGGTGTGGAAGGCCAAGACGGCTGTAACAACCATTCGGGACCCCACCACAGAGTGTGGTCAATAAGCTGAGGGGCTTCGCTGCCACGTGATGCACAGTCAGCAGGGTTTATTTCACCTGGCACGTGGCGCCAAATCAACGTGGCCTTCGAGGCCTGTATTTGGGATACTCGATTGGCCACAAATACTTCCAGGGAGTGGACGGAGTTCTTAATCCAACACAGGACAACCTGACTGTCAGACCAAGCAAAGAGCGACTCAAAGTCCACACTACGTCCCAGGGTGTCAACAACGTGGTTCATCAAACGAACCAGAAGAGTAGCTCCAGACAATTCTAACTTCGGAATCGTTAATCGAGTCCGAAGTGGAGCAACCTTACTCTTAGCAATTAGCAAGTGGAGCTTAACAGCTCCTCTATCATCGACCGTCCGGATATATACGACGGCTGCGTATCCACTCTCAGACGCGTCACAAAAGCCATGAAGGCTGGTCGTAAACCGTCCCTTAGGCAGTATATGTCTAGGGATACTAACCCGGTTAATGTCGGGGAGAGACGACATGAAGGACTCCCAATGTCGCAGCAAACGGCCCGAGAGGGGATCATCCCACGACACTTCGGCTGACCAAAGTTCCTGTAGGAAGCACTTCATCCAAAACACTACGGGACTAATCTAGCCATTTGGGTCAAAGGTACGAGCTACTGTAGACAAAACCAACCGTTTCGTCCAGACCTTGGGGCTTGGCAGCTCCAATCGATAGGTGAACGTGTCCTGGACAGGTCTGTATTGCACTCCCAAAACAGACAGTAAATCTGGAGTGTTGGCATTCTCAAAAATATGAGGCTCCTGCTGGTGGTCGTCTGGCAAGTCACACAAAAGCTGATTTGAGTTGGACATCCACTTCCTCAGTTCATAACCACCAGCCCCGAGAAGAGCAATTAGTTCATCTCGCAAAATCAAGGCTTTCTCGACACTAGGGGAGCCCGTACAAATATCATCAACAAATGCATCCTCCTTGAGAACCAAGGATGCGCGAGGGTATCGTAACCGCTCACGTTCAGCGAGTTCCACAAGTGAGCGAATTGCCACAAAGGGGCTCGAACGCAGACCGT
The DNA here is from genome assembly GCA_963935595.1 of Schoenobius gigantellus. Classification (NCBI taxonomy): domain Eukaryota; kingdom Metazoa; phylum Arthropoda; class Insecta; order Lepidoptera; family Crambidae; genus Schoenobius; species Schoenobius gigantellus. The sequence goes on from OZ012543.1 coordinate 344,024, forward strand.
ATGTATTGGTGTTCAGCTCGTAGACTAGCATGGGATCTCTGGGATCCTCCCTCCATAATATGAGCTGATATCGTCTATCGTCCGGGTGAATCACAGTCTGCCGAAACATCATCCGGATATCGGTCAAAAAGACGACGGCATGGCGACGGAAGTTGGTCAATACATCACCCACCTCGTGGTGCAACTTCGGTCCAGTATGCAGACATTGATTCAGCGAAACTCCGGTAGACGTGGGAGCTGACCCATCAAAAACAACGCGTATCTTCCCGGTGGAAGGTTTCAAAACCGCGTGGTGAGGAAGAAAATTATGTTCCTCGTTTCGCCAGTCCAGTCGCGAGACCGACATGTGCCCCAGTTGCTCATATTCTCGCATGAAGTCGATATACTTCTGTTTGAAGTCGGAGTTCCCACTCATACGACGCTCCATGGACAGCAGTCGCTTCTCGGCCAACGGCCGGGAGCTGCCAAGTGAGGGGCGAACTGACAAAAAGGGCAAACGAGTGATCAGCCGTCCCGAGTGAAGGCGACCTGTATTGTTCTGGTAGAACAACTCACACTCCTCGTCTAAGGGGTTCACTCGCTTCACGGTAGGTGGCTCTTCCACCTCCCAAAACCGTTGAAGGACATCCGATAAGGTGGAGCTAACAGTTATGTAACTGTCCACCGATGGAGATGGTGGGTTATGCCTAACTGGTCCCATCACTACAAACCCAAGCGATGTAGATAAGGCTACCAGCCCACCCTTCTGTAACTCTCTCCTCTTCCCACAATACACGCGGCCTAGAACATCGGCACCAAGCAATAAGTGAATCGGACCTGTTCGGTGGAAGGAAGGGTCAGCCAAGGTCAATCCTGATGTCGCATCAACGACAGCGCGCGAAACGTGCTGTTGCGGAAGCTGACCAACAACCTTCTCATAAACAATCGCGGTAGCGCCAATTTTGGGCGCTGAAGAGAAGTGGGGGGAAAAGGAGAACAAAACCTGACCGATCGGATCCGGGATCCGCAGGTCTCCGATTCCTCGTACTGATTCAAGGTATGGAGATGTGTTCAAACTCAACTGCCGGACCAGCCAGCTGGAGGCAATGCAACCCTGAGCTCCCGTATCCAAAAGGGCGCGAACTAAAACAAAGGTGCCCCTCGGGCCCCACACCTGTACGCAGGCTGTTGGTAACAGCACCTGCTCCTGTGGGGGGGTTGCAGCCGACAGTTGGTTTAATGAAAATCCTCCCGCATTCCCCGCAACGGGGGGGAAGGGGGGTTCAAAGAAAAATGCGTGCGCGGCAGCGGAGTAGGGCGCTCAAGGCGCTCAAGCGGGTCCCAATCCGGCACATACTGGCCCCGATCAAAGCGGCATCGGGGGGCCGGGCGGTGCCCATGATGGGCGAAAGTTGGGGGAGCCCGCGATAAACGAGGTCTCTCCATCAGAGGGGGAGAGAAGCGTATCGGCTCCCGGCGTGGCTCCCTAATTACCGCGGCCCAATCCCGCGGTGGCGCCTCATAAGCGGCGCGTCGATCCCCCCCGCCCGTAGGGGGGGTGGGGCGCCCAATCCTCTCACGGGAGGGGGGGCGCCTCTCCAATCTCCGCGGAGGGGTGGCACGCCCCTCCGATCTCCTCGGAGATGTGGGTGACCTACGAGGGCCCCCGCCCGTGTGCGAGTCCCTCGCTCTCACCACCTCACGAGTGTCTTTATTATTAAAGCACAAGAGGGGGTGATGGGCCCCTCCACAACAGTGGCAATCTCGTGGGTGGGGGCAAGCCGATGCCATATGGGCCCCCAGGCAGCGGTAGCACCAATTCCGCTGCTTGGCCATATTCCTACGCCCCTCGGTGCGTAGGCCAACAAATTTGGGACAGGCTGGCAAACGATGGCCATCCCGCTTGCAACACTTGCAAGGCATCGGCCTCTCCCCGTGTGGAGAGTTCTGCCGCACTGCAGTATACTGCTTGTGCGGGCGGCGCTCTCTCCGTGGCGCTGCCCGGGATGCCTCATAGCGGCCTGTACTCGGTCCCGGTATAGGAGCCAGATCCAAGTGGTCGGTCATCCGACACTCATCCTCCAAAAATCTGAGGAGATCCGAGAAGGGGGGGAGGTACGAGGCACTATTGCCCCCATACCTTTGTTCAAAACGCCCCTTCATCTCCATGGGAAGCTTGTTGAGGATGAGGTGGAGCAATATGAAGGACCACTGGTCCACCGGTAGGTCAAGTCGTTTGAGCGCATTAATAGCGCTTAGCAGCGGGTTCAAAATCTCCTTCCTCAATGAGGAGACCCGCGATACTCGTGGCAGCCCTAAAATGGCAGCCACATGTGTGTCCGCTAGCAAGCGAACATTCTGATACCGGGCGGTCAACAACGCCCTTGCAATCTCATAACTGTCATCGTTGACAGGTAGATGCTGGACAAGCACACCAGCCTCTCCACGTAAGGCAGAGAGCAAATAGGCCAATTTCTGGCTAGGGAACAGGTCGTCCCTCGAGTGGACCAGGCTATCAAAGAGGTTAATGAACCCCATCCAAGAAGCCAAGTTCCCATCAAAGGTTGGGATGTCTAAAGTGGGCAGTCTGCCCAGCAAGCCGGCCGGGGTAGGCTTGACCTCCCCGGGCGTGCACGACTCACCCCTCCGGGCGGATAGGATTGCCTGAGCCTTGTTTATAATCACATCCGCCTGTTCAAAACACTGATCATAATCGGCATTAAATTGGTCGACTGCCCGCAACTCAGCGGCACCCTCGGCTGGGTGGTCGAGCAGATATTGTTGATGAGCAACGAAAAGCTGCTCCAATTCCTTCAAGCGAGCAGGTACTCCCTCATGCCGAATTAACAAAGCCTGTTCTCGGTCTGGTCGGTCTACCAAAGCGACGGCACTAGCAAACCATCTCAAAATCTTTTGTGCACCCGCGCGGGCACCAATAAGCGGGCTGACTGGCGGGACCATTTTGCACCAAAATTAATAAACACTATAATAATACACGGACAAACAGACCGACAACCGCAGACAATAAAACAGATCGGGAGGAACTTCAAAGGCAGAACAAAATATATAAACAAACCAAAATCAAGTGTAAATGCTAGAACTTAACTAGAACAACAAAGGCATTTAACAATAGAATTTTTCAAACAAATTAAATTCAACTATTAAGTCAATAACTTAACAAACATAATATTCAAAGGCAAACAAAACAAAATCAAATGTAAATGCTAAAACTTAACACAGCAAAATAGTGTATTACAAGTTTACAACAACAGCAAAGTCATTTAGCAGCAAAATTTTTTCAACAAATTTAATTCAAGTATAAGTTTACAACTTAACAAACAAAATAGTCAAGGGCAAAACAAAGATATGAAAAAACAAACCAAAATCAAATATAGGTAAATGCTAGAACTTAACTAGAACAACAAAAGACATTTAACCCCAATTTTTCATATACAATGACAATGACAACTAGTTAGGGAGATCGGTCCACAAATGAGATTGTAGTCGGTTTAAAATCAGCAATCAAAACCAATTAATATGTATTGCCCGTTTGGACAACCAACAAGATTACAATATTAATTGTACAATACTAATCAAATACTCAAATCTAAGAACCACTCAAATCTAAAAACCACGCTCTGCTACCAAAAGATGGTGGTGCCCCAAGTAGAGTCCACCACGTCGGCGTTTCACCGAATAAGGAATTTTGGGTTGATTGCTGATGCCGCCACTACAATCAAAGAATTTCACTACTTACTTGGATCCGTTCGATCTCCGTATGTAGCCGGTGGACTTCCTGAGCTAGTTCGAAGGAAGTCGCGGCTCCTGAAGTTCTGCTGTCTGACCGAACCGGATGGTACACTTGCCTATTAGGCCACCAATACCCGAACTCATTAACGAACACAAAAGCTTTGCGGAACCTCGCACCAATAATCACTTGGTGCGCCGCGCAATACTATTTGTTAGATACTTAAATATTGTGTATTATATTTTATTCCGGCTCGGACATAACCTCTAACAATGTCATGACATTTCGACCCGACTCGACTGACTGACATGTCACATGCGGCCGGCCGCCAAAAAAGCTCTCACTGCACAGACTACAATGCAGTGTTGCCACTCGCTCTTCCTCGAGCGTGAACAGAGGTAGTTAAGTCCTCAAGAAAAACAGACTATTTTATCCCGAATTTTATTGTATTCTTTATTGTACACAAATTTACATGAAAAGTAGTTACAAAGAAGAAAAATGTACAAGGGTGAGCTTATCTCTATAAGAGATTTCTACCAGCCAACCCTAGCGGGTTGGCTGGTAAAAACTCTGATTGCGGGAACAAAATAAAATATAATTTGTGCACCAAAACCAAATAAAACATAAAAATTTTATGAGTTCCCTAGGAAATACGTGAAATACCGAACTCACGATAAAAGTGAAGACGCAGCTTTCATAAAATATAACGGTTATGCCACCACAAAATTACAAACAATACGAAACTAAATTACCCGAGATTCCCGGGCTGCCAGAGTTGAAGCCTTCATTACTGCAATACGGCGAGTTACAGGAATATTTAATAGCAGACATTCTTCAGCTATACAAACCTTTGATTCCGCCGCTGAGAAATTTCAGTCAATAATTGCACTATCAATTAGTTCGAGCACGAATGCGTTTGCTTGTGCAAGCAACGTTTGGATTTCACGGCAGTAATTTAATTACAAATTGTTTGGTAATATCACATTGTTGACGGTGCATTTTTGTTAATCACTTTCCAGCTATGTTTCTACTATTTATTATATAGATTCGTCCCTACTTAAATTTATTATAACACTTGCGAAAGTAGCTCTGTCCGTCTGTCTGCGTTCCTTTTTATTCGGAATTTTAATGAGTTCCCTAGGGGAAGTGCGATAAGCGACCCGCGAAGTGAATAAAAAAATGATATGAGAGGAATACATAGATATATTTAGAAAATTGTCTATGCAAAGGCTTATCGGTAAGGAAACGTGTTTTGATCTTTTTATTTATATTATTGTGTGAATGTATTTGCTTTAATAAAAATCTGATACTTTTATTTATTTTTATATTTGCGACTGCATTTTCTTTAAGAAAATATTTTCAAGGGTTTTCTTTTATTTAATAATTGTGTAGCTGTATTTCCTTATTATATAGTATTTGCGGAACCGCTTTTATAAAATGGTTAATTTCCATTGATATTTCAGAACTAATTTTAAATATTATTCTCAATTGATGGCCTACACAGCATAGTTGTTTTTTATGACTTAGAATCCGATCAACCAGCGGATGATAAAGCCCTTCTTACGATACGCTTTGTCAAATTACGACAAGTAGTTAAAGGATAAATCACAATGCTCGACTTTGCTAGTAATCCGGATCGCCGAAGGTAAAAAAAACTAGCTTCTTTTGCATTAGGCTCCATAAAGTATAGTTCCTTCAAGCCATTGTGGATTCACTTTTACAACAAGATTCCTTTAAGTATTCAAATTAACCTCCTACCTACCAAATTAAAAAGGTGACCAACAGCAATCGAAGTAAGCAAGTCCCAAGATTCTGGCTCGCTCATTTCGGAGAGCTCAGCATTCCGAGCGTGTGGTAGAACCAAATATAACTAATTTTCAAGTTTTTAAGTATGTAAGTACTACATACCTGCGAAGTAAATATACTTTCATTTCTTTTCGTTTCATTTCACGACGTTAGCAATAAAACATAATCTTAATGTAAAAATAAGCTTGAATACATAAAAACTTGCAAATTACGCAGAGCAATTGAATAATCTCACTCACAGAATTAAGCCGTAGATATCATTATGAAATAAATGTTTTCGAATATATTGAATTTAATTTAACAATATTACGATTAAATTTCATTGCATTAATTTCTAGATGATATTTTTCAGTGAAGGATGGCCGTTCTGGACCTAATTTGTTTAAGAAAGAACATTGTTTATGTGAAGTCCTAGAACCTTTCTACTTGGCACAAACATGATTATTTATATACGGGTAGTTTTAAGGGTGTACCTAACCTCAAATCTTTGTATTTTTTAGGATGTCTGGGCTTTTGATTCAAATCTGATTTTAGATTCTTTAACAGGCAGCAAAACCGAAAAAGTCAGCTAAAGCGAATTAAGAAAAGTTAATTGATGTCAAGTCTTTAAATAGCTGGGACCATTTTTTGTGAAATTCAACTCATTACTGAAATTCAACCATGTATGTTTGAGTTTTTTCACTAGATACTATAACAAGGAAATAAATAACACTGAAAATTGGAGGGTTCCTATATAAACGACGTGCTCAGAACCTTTCACATGTAAAATTACACATGTCTGACATTTAACAAAGTAGCACCAATTACATCATCTGGCATTCCACAGGACCGTTCATACAAATCTCGCAACGCCTACAGTCAAATAACAACGCGAGCGTATCCCAGGGTACCACGTCTGCCGGACAGATGTCCCGCTTTTGTGTGGCAGCACTAATTGCATTTCGGCAATAGAAGCGCTGCTTTGTCCTTTCGTGTGAGTAGCTCTCATTATTACGGTTGTTCATAGCTCCATAATAAAATGCTATGTTGACGACTGTTTTATATGAAAGAAAATATTTGTATGCTTTTGCATAAGAGAAAACTTATTTATTTTACTACTATTATTACATTCCCGCGAGCATATTTCCCAATCAGTTAATTATATTACTACACATATACACCTAAAAGCTCACTTTTCGGAATTATATATGATATTTCTGTAGAAAAATATATAGAAACCAAAGATTTGTGTTTTGCGTGAGTCACAATTTTGAAAACAACACGGCCATAACTGCAACAGCACCACATTACTAGCCTTGGTGAGAAATCATTTAGAAAACAATTCCATGATTTGATCGTGACAAAATAAACAAAAAAAAGGCTTATTAGAAAATGACCAGAATTAAACTAGGTAATTATAAATTAACATTATCCTTTTTACACATTGATGTTTCTTACCATATTCATTTTAAGTAGGATTGACTACAATAAGCTTCGGGTGAGAAGAGACGTGAATAGAGTCACGTATACGTGTAACAGAAATAACGCACATTCCGTAAGTAGCTTATTAAATATATGCAAATGAATCAATTCTATCCATTTTTCTCAAATCAGTGTAATCAACAGAGATATTTCAAAACTTTTTATCCACATTTCGGCAAACGCACACGACAGATTATTAGTAGGCCCGTTAATCGGTCCAATTTTTCCGCCGACTCTTATGCCGACTTAACTGTGAGTTAAGTCGTCTGTCGCTTTGGCAGTGGCTATGGAGAGAAGCACACGTCATGAATTTAATGGATTTACCAAGTGTTGGTACATCAATTGCCGAGCATTGACACGTCCCTTCTCATTAAGCAAGTGCAAGCGGCCAACTGTCGGTCGGTGAGTGGGCAGTGTGCGTTAACGTATGCATTAACGAACGTTCCATTTCACCGACAATATTCGGGTCGGCCGGGATTCATCGATTCTTTGGCCGACTTTTTGTAGTTCGTATGCGTTGCAACGTAGAACTCCGTATGTTTCATTTTCCACCGTCTATAAATCGGTCACCGATAGTCGGTCGTGTGCGTTCGCACTTACAAATGCCATGGGATGTGTCGCATCTCGCATCTCGCGGGGCGATCGTGTAGAGTGTGGCGTATAAATGTCCTACGATTGAACAGCTGAGAAACAGACCACGCAAGAACCGGGAAAATCCGCGGACGCATTCCACTTTCAAAAATACTTCTTATTATTACCGTTCCTTTGTTTAGAATGTTGAGCGAACGTGTGACTGTGATCAAATTATTTTCAATTCTTTTCAAAAATGGATAAGATAAACGGATAGATAAATGGATAAGAAAAAATGTTCGTCTCGGGCGGGAATCAAACCCGCGTCTTCAACACGTCGTCTTGATGCTTTGATTATTCGGTCACCGAGCTCTTACCATTACCTTATGATCTTCGTAGTAATATTGTGTTTTGCTCTTTTCTGTTGTAACTCTTATAATGTAGTTTTGTATTCAACACACGCTGTTAAATCATTATAAACAACGCACGGCGTTATTAAATCGAGTTGTCTGTATGCAAATTGTTTTCTTGACGCTCCATTTTCATAATTCGACCGGTGACAAGACATGCGATGATCTGCTGGAAAGTTTTAAAAATGTACATAAGAACCATAACTCATGTTGCTAGTTAAAATTTGGCACCGACTGTAATATAAAATGTGATGTTGTGTACTGTAGGTATTCTTATATTATTTTATACGTTTTGATCGGTATTTTTTCTAAAATATTTTTGAGTTAGTAAACTATAAAAACAGTAAAATACGCCCGAGCGCACTTTGAACACACCTTTGTCACGTCGTCTACGACACTCATTCATAATTAGCAACCGATGTATTTTTTCATAGTGATAGATATTGAGGCAAAGAGGTGTGAAGTGTGAAAAGTATATCTGATTTTATACAGTGGTAGATAAAATAAGATAAGATTTATTCACTATAAAAGGCTTAACCCTAATACATACACAGTACACAGGTCTTTTATCAAAAATTATACTAACACAATATTAACAAAACAAAATGAAAAAGAAATATTATATTTTCGATTTAATCTGATTTGTACTCTGATGTAATCTGATTTGTACTCTGTGTCTTGATACCTAAACTAAGTAACCAAAGTTGTGTTTACCTGTATCTTAGGCATCTTAAGTAGGTAAGTGCTTAATTAACTAAATGTGTAGGATTGTATATATTAAAGTGATGTTTAAACACTGGTTCACTCCCACCTGTGGGGCTAGCACGCAGGAGAATCGAAAATCGAATCGAAATCCGAATCGAGGAGTTTGTATTGCAATTTTATTAGTTCTGCCACTCACCGCCGTGGTGCTAATAAAATTGCAATACAAACTCCTCGATTCGGATTTCGATTCGATTTTCGATTCTCCTGCGTGCTAGCCCCACTGGCTATGTTCAGTTCGCGATTATACATACAACTATTGCAAGTGGTCCCGAATATTAGAGGTACTTATAACATAACTAGCACCGGTTTTTCCTTGATGAGTGCACGCGGCTCCCTTTGAGTTCCAGATTCCGGGAGGCAGGTGTCCGGCTTTGTCCTCTAATTGCATTCCGGTAATTGTGCTGCTTCATTACTGGCGGCTCCATGAGCGCGGCGCGTTATTTAGAACTGGTATTAGTTCCTGTAATGGATGCGCGGCTAGTTTGCAGTGAGCGTAAAGAAATGTTACTATGCTCATAGCATAGATATTTCAAGTTTTATATCAATTTTATTAACCGACTTCAAAAAAGGAGGAGGTTCTCAATTCGATGCGTATGTTTTTTTTGTGTGTATGTTACGCGATTACGCCGCCAGTTGTAGACCGATTTTCAAAATTCTTTTTGTATTCGATAGAGTATACTCCAAGGGTGATCCCATGGTCACCAAAGTCAGGATCTGATGATGAGATCCCATGAAAATCGAGGAAAACCCTTAAATTTGAAGGTGTTTCCAACGTGTTTTGTATGTATGTTACGCGATTACTTCGCCAATTGTAGCCCGATTTTCAAAATTCTTCTTGTATTCGATAGAGTATACTCCTAGGGTGGTCACAAGGTCACCGAAGTCAGGATCTGATGATGGGATCCTATGAAAATTGAGGGAAACACTAATCTGGTATTTAATTAGGGTTTTTTTCACTAAAAAGATTTCATTCACTAAAAAGTTAAAAATAAAAAATATTTTACCAAAAATAAAAACCGACTTCAAAAACACTGAAAAGTTAAAAATAATATAAGAATAGGTACAGACAACATCACACACTTCTATATTGAAGTCGGTGCCAAATTTTAAGACTTTCTAGGAGATCATCGTTTGGCACCGACTTCAATATAAAAGTGTGATGTTGTCTGTACCTATTCTTATATTATTTTTAACTTTTCAGTGTTTTTGAAGTCGGTTTTTATTTTTTGTAAAATATTTTTTTTAAGTGAAATTAGGGTCAGGTTTAACCTGGGGCAATAATCCAGCGCGGTATAAGTCTAACTTCTAGAAAAAGGTAGTATTCGGAAAGCTACGCAGCATCTTCTCAGCCCATCTACCGCAGTGTCTTAAGACGAAAGTCTTCAATTCGTGCGTGTTGCCAGTGATGACGTACTGAACTAAGACGTGGCCGCTTACAATGGGCCTTATAAGAAAGCTAAAAGGCAATCAAAGGGTAATGGAGAGCGTTATGCTCGGAGTTTCTGCGATCGCACCAGAAATGATGAGTTACGTAGCAAAATTAGAGTTACCGACATAACCCAATGAATTGCAAATCTTATGTGGCAGTGGGCAGGACACATGCTTGCAGGACCGACGGCCGTTGGAGCGGGGCGGTCCACAAGTGGCGGCCGAGTCTGAGAGACCCAGCGTTGGTAAGCCCCCACAAGGTGGACCGACGATCTGGTGAAGGTTCCGGCAAGCCGCTGGATGCAGGAGGCGCAGGACCGACCGGCTTGGACATCTCTGGGGAGGCCTATGTCAAACAGTGGGCGTCTCTTTGTTGAGATTATGTCGGCCAGGGACCCCAGTAGCATGACCCTAGGTTACATTGCATAATACATTAACAGAAATAATCAATTAGAGGTAAAACTGGGAGCTCTGGAATAACGCATGCAGGATATAGAACAACAAAAACTAAATAACTCTATAGAAATTCATAACATTCCATTTGATAAAAATGAAAATCTTCTTGAGATTGCAGCGAATGTGGGAAAGATTCTAAAACAAAACCCGAATGATATTAAGAAGGCAAAACGACTTGCCGGAAAAAAAGATCGGTCAGTTCCGATCCAGTTGGAGTTGCAAAGTCAAGAAAATCAGTCAACATGGATAATTGCGGCAAAATCAAGAGCTTCCAGAATTAAACTCTCGGATATTATGGACGATGCTAGTACTACTGATTCAAATGAAGGTATTTTTTTATGTGAAGCGTTGACGCCTTATAATAAGCAAATTTTGTGGTACGCGAAACAAGAACTGAAGAACACCTATAAATATATTTGGGTCAAACATGGAGTATTGCGAGTTCGGAAAGAAGGAGAAGATCAAAAGCCAATCATCGTCAGATCTCTGGAAGATGTTAAAAAGTTGAGTGAGCATGACGCGCCAAACACCAAACACCTGTGAGTTACACGAACTAAATAAATTGTTTTTTTTTTTTCAATATGGACAGTAATTTAGATAGTATTTTTCAGTTTACTGACTGTAATGACCTCAAAGAATTTCTGGATAATGTTCCTAGTGAAATAACTTTGTTATGCATGCATATGAATATTAGGTCTATAATCAAAAACTTCGCTTCCCTTGAGCAATGTATTTTTTCTTCTTCTCCACACATTGATGTTATAATGTTAACTGAAGTTAATGTCTCAGACTCTCTTTGTAATATGTACCAGTTAAAAGGTTACACAATGTACACCGAGCTGCGGAGGGGTAAGAGAGGCGGTGGCATAATTATTTATATTAAAAATGAGCACAAATTTCAAATTAAATGTTTTAAAAGTCAACACAGTGAAAACCTAACGGGATTATTGACCACCTCTTCAAACTATTCCGCTACTCTGTGTTGTGTGTATCGTCCGCCTAATCGTAGTAAACACTTGTTTGTTAAAGAACTGGATTCACTTTTAGAAATGGCAGGTAGGCAAAACGATATTTATCTGTTGGGAGATGTAAACATTGACTTGCAGTGTAATAGACCTATAAAACATATTTACAACAATACTATGTACAATTATGGATTAGCTTGCGGGATCACAGAGTACACACGATTAGAAATATCAAATGACAGACTCAGCAAGTCTTGTATAGATCACATTTATGCTCGATCCCGCTCACTAAATCTATACACCGCGGCGCTCGGAACTGCACTAGCCGACCACCGAGTTATAGCACTCGCAGTTGTGGATTCTCAGTATAGAAACACACGGGAGAATTCTCGGTACATTAATCGTTGCGACTATAATAAATATATGACAAATTTGAAACAAGTAAATTGGCAACCGATAAAAGAAATGACTTGTCCGTATACGATATATTCAGCAATAGTCGAAAATATAAAAAAATGTCGAGAGAAAGCTGAAAAAAAAATAAAGATATCAACAAATAAAAATAGATATAATAATGACTGGATGAATAGTAAAATTAAAAAAGCATGTAAATTAAGAGATAAATTATTTACGAAATGGATAGCTGATCCAACAAATAGAATATTCAGGGAAGAATACAATGCATCAAGAAATTACGCAAATAAAATTATAAATAAAAGTAAAAACACAAAACTAAGAGACAAAATAATTAACAATAAAAAGAATCCAAGGGCACTGTGGCAAATATTAAATTCTATAACAGGTAGGGCAAAACCAATAGCGGACACTATTATACTAAATGCATTTCTAAAAAATAATAATACAATTTCTACTATAGTACAGAAATTTGCAGAATGTTTTAATATCACATCAAATAACATGCCAATTTGTGGCGTTAAACTGTTGGAAAAGGAAACATATTCTAATCCAATCAACTTGAGTTATAAATTTCAGAACATTACTGCTAAGACAGTTCTCAATGAAATAAGAGCACTTAATAATAATAAAGCTCCGGGTATAGATGGCATAAAAGCGTCCGATTTAAAAGCTATTGGTTCGAAAATTGCCGATATCATAGCTCATTTCATTAATATCACCATAAAACAAAAAATATATCCTCCAGAACTTAAGATAGGCGTAGTACGACCCATATATAAGAAAGGTAAACAAGACGTATATGATAATTATCGTCCAATAACAATCTTGTCTACTGTTAATAAGATAGTCGAAAAAGTGATATCTAAGCAAATACATGCTTTTTATAGGAAAAATAACATTATCACTGATAAACAATTCGGTTTTCAGTGTGGTAAAAGTACAACACAGTTACTGGCTAAATTTACTGACAGTGTCTACAAACACCTTGACAGTAAAGAGCATGTATTGGTACTACTAATTGACTACAGTAAAGCATTTGATACTTTAATACACGAACGACTGATAGATAACATGAATGACTGTGGAATACGTGGGCCCTTAGGGGAATGGTGTAAAGACTATCTGACTAACAGATCATATGTTGTCAAAGTATCTGATGTCATCAGCAACAAGGTAACCGTCCTAAAGGGTACAGCGCAGGGATCTGTGCTTGGACCACTTCACTATATTACTTATGTGAATGATGTAGTCAACCTTATTAAAAGATGTGAAATTTATCAGTTTGCTGACGATACTTGTATTGTTTCAAGTCACAAAAACTTAGACTTAGCCTTAAAAAATTTGCAAGCTGAATTCACATTGCTTTTGAGGTGGTCCCATGATGCAGGTCTTGTGCTCAACACAGAAAAGACTAAACTCATGTACATCAGCAGTAGTCATAATAGGAAGCATGAAAATGTGAAACTTATAGCACATAGTCACAAGTGTTTACACACAAACCATCAAAAATGTTCATGCAGTTCTATTGAACTTGTAAATAAACAAAAATATTTAGGATTAATAATCGATGATCGTTTCAAATGGGTAGATCACATTCACTCTGTATGTGACAAGTTGCGTGCAATCTTGTCCAAATTTGTATTGGTCAAAAATAAAATTCCATATTCTATACTTTTGCAACTATATAAAATGCTGGGAGAAACTATTATAAATTATGGCATAACAAGCTATGGTAGGACTTGTAAATCAAATTTGGACCTTATTTATAAATTACAACTACGGATTTTAAAAGCAATAGTTCCATCTAAAATTAAAACACGATACCGAGATAATGTATTTAAATTGTTTCATCACTGTAACATATTGCCCGTACATGAACAAGTGAAGCTTAATCTACTTTTAGAAAACTATTTCAATAACACTTTTTATAATGTAAAAAAACATTGTAAGCAAACACGTAGTGCATCAGTGGTTACGTTAAATGTCCCGCTATATAATAATCTATATGGAAGACAATTGTTACAGTTTCAAATACCTAAATTAATAAACGAATTACCATCATCAATTAAAAATCAAATAAATGAAATAAATATTAAAAGAGTAATAAAAAATCATTATCTATCTCTAATAATAAAATAAAATAAACACAAATAAATAAGAAGTAAATATAGCATTATTCAAATAAATATTCAATATATAATAAAGAGGTAAAAAAGTGATTCTTCACTAGAGAATCACGGCCCGTGTGTACACAGTTTTTGTTCCTATTGTGGTGCCGTTATCTTGTTTAATATAACCGGGCGTGTAGAGGGTAAGAGCAAAAATAGCGTAAGTAGTTGTTTCATATCCACCCACCTTGCGAGTCTGTCAATGTTGATGTTGTGTGTAAATATTGTAAGATTAATGGTGAATCCCAGTGTTCGGTAAAACCTAAAAAGGTTTATGTAGCACTGTGTTATGATAAAAGTAAAGTATAATAATTGTGATAATAAAATAAATAATAATAATAATGTATGAAAATTAAGGTTTAAAGCCCTATAAGACACAAAGAACGGTTTTAAATCACCTTCAACTAACAGTTTCATTAAAGCGAAACACTTTTATTCTGAGTTTTGCACTCGCATTCATAATTGAATATTTAATCCCGCTAAAATTATTAATTATGGTTCAACATGAATTTTATTTTAATCATCGCTCTGGGACAAATGACGCAATTTCGGGCTTTGAAAATATTAACGGCAAGTTCAGTAATTAAGACCAACCCACGTGTCTTAACGAAAGAATTTAAGGTCTCGTTACTCTTTAAGTTTACAAACTATATTGAACTCCTTTGCGACCTGTTTTAGCGCAAAACCCTTTCATAATGATCCCCTTTAGAGAAACAATGCCCTTTGTTTCAAAGAATACTGAAATTGTATCAATTATTCCTTTACAAATGACAGTTTCTCGTCTTTAATCTTTTCGGAGTTCGGTAATTTTTAATGATGGCTTCTGTAAAGGTGGGGGCGATGCTAAGTAGGACTCGAACTAAATACGAGTATATCAAATAAAAGAATTTGAGAAATAAAAAATGAAGATCTAAAGTTTCTTAAGTCATAATAGGGCTGACATTTATTATAATTGTACAAAAGTTACTTTTACAAATAAATTGAAAAAATCTAAAGTTTCGTGTGAAATTTGGCATTTAGAGTTAAGTTTAAGTCTTAAGAAGTGGTCCAGTGGTTGCAGCGTCAACACGGTATGTTGAATACGCGGGTTCGATTCCCGCGCGAGACGAAAGTTTTTCATGTGTTGATTTATTTGTTTTTAAATTTATTTAGCATTTTTAAAGATAATGCAAAATCACCAAAATAAAATATACCTTTCATTTAATTGTATTGCCTGAAGCATCTCTGCAGTCTTTTACTGAAAACTTCGTCATTTGTGACGTGTTGTTGCCACTAAACGAAACGAGACTAAAGTAATACTTTGCTCACTCGTTGCGCTGAAAAAAGATTTGACTCCGACATTTTTTACACGTGAGTGTGCATCTAGCTCTCTTATAGTACATCAGT
This sequence comes from Schoenobius gigantellus, assembly GCA_963935595.1. Taxonomy (NCBI): domain Eukaryota; kingdom Metazoa; phylum Arthropoda; class Insecta; order Lepidoptera; family Crambidae; genus Schoenobius; species Schoenobius gigantellus. The sequence goes on from OZ012543.1 coordinate 359,583, forward strand.
ATTGTAGGGACAAGAAGGGATGAATGTGTTTTTTTATACAACTAAGTTGGCAAACAAGTATACTGCCCACCTAATGGTAAGTGGTAACAATCAGTTCTTGTGAGATTTGCAGCAAATCTGCAATCTTGTGAAATAAGATGTAAAGACTCGGCACCCAGTAATTTCACTACCATATCTTTACTATCACTACCCTTTAAACTGGAACACAGCAATGCAAGCGCTGCTTGTTTTGCGACAGAAATAGGCAAGACGGAGCTACCCAAACAGGCAACCCTGCCCTGCGAGCATGGAACTCTCGATAAACAAAATTTGACAGTTAAGATCGACATACTCGACAAAAATCGTTAAATTTGACAGATATTCCTAAGGAGTGAAAAGGACAGATGCTTTTTTCGATCGATATATGTCTATCGAAAAGTCCATGCTGGTAGGGCTGGTACAAAGTCTGCCTGCGGACCGCTCCGGTTAATACCAATAATTGGTTATTGTATTTGGTCTGGTTTTGAACATTTCCTTTGTGAAGTCGCGATAAAATTATTTTTAAAATATTGCTTCATTATCAAGAATCCTCCTCCGCATCAGTAGCGCACTCCAATGATTGTGGTCCTGAACCGGGCTGTTTCTCACGAGCCCCCGCCCTGCCCGCAATCAATGTCGTAAACAGTTTCAGTTGCGAATTATAATAAACGGAGCGGTCGCTTTATGGCCGCACGTGAAATATAACAATCTAAATCTCTTCTGTGGCGGTGAACAAATCCAAGGCAAATGTTTTATGTGCGATTTCATACGCCCAGTTGGAATTTGGGATGGAAAGGTGAGCCCGTAAATAAATTTCGAATAACAGTTTGGCTTTGAAGCGATTCGTGTTGGTTTTTAATGTTTTTGACGTCATTATGTGGGATAGATACAGCCGCGTTTATTGATGTCATTACTTATCACTTATATTTGTCTCAGTCCAGTACGCGTAGCACAAAGACCCCGAGATAAATATGTCTATCATTAACTGTCACTTTCTCGACATCAAACAATAGCCATCTCATTCGCTCGCTACTGTCAAAAATGACATTTCGGTGTAGAGAAATAGGCCGAGAAAATATTCTCGCGATCCTTGTGCTACGCGTGCTGATTTGAAAAACGTAGGTAGCGTCTTGCGTTGCTACATTAGTTAGTTCGTCAATTTATTACAAATTTTATCTAAGCATTAACAGGGTTACTAAAAATAGTGTCTAAAGTTAGTTATGGATTAAACATTTTCACCGGAGGGAGGCTACCAGGGTCGCCTGCTTGGGTACCTCCGTCTTACCTATTTCTGCCGCAAAGCAGCGGTGCTTGCATTGCTGTTTTCCGGTTTGAAGCATAAGATATGGCAGTCAAATTACTAGGTACCGTGACTTTACATGTGATGTCACAAGTCGGCAACGTACACTGGGGCTCACTGTGCGGGGGTTGCAGTTTTGCTGGGAATCTCTTAAGAGCCACATGTATTATATGTGACTGTTACCATTTACCATCAGGTGGGCAGTGTGCTTTTTTTGCGAACTTTGTTGTAAAAAAAACATGATGCTGTTTCATTTTTGGTTAATATATGCTAAAGTCGTGACTACGTCTAAACATTACAAACTACGTTTTGTTGTAACATCGTAATTACATGTAAGGAATTCAATTGTCGGAAACCAACATGACATCAAAATTCAAACCGGAAAGAAGACATTAATTTATAAGGAAATGAAGTTAAATCAGATATAAATTAAATCAAAATCAATAACATGTCCCACTAAAAATTTTTATGATCATACAATTGATTTTTTCCAATAAAGTCGGTTCTATTTTCTTGTAAAGAAAAGCAAATGAATTCTCTAATAAAAATCTTTAATAAAAACGTTCTTTAATAAAAACAGCCGTTTTATAATAAAAACCTACTTTTTTATTCCTAAATTAATACGTTAACAGAACCGACGGTAAATCCGTGTGGCGCAGCTAGTGAAGCGTAAACACGCTTAGTTGTTGAACTGCATTATCACAACTCTGGATACGAGATGGGAATGATAAAACATACGAACGGGTCGCGGCATGAATATTCAGGCTGTATTGGTGTTAACAGTTTTATGTTCTTGATTCAACAAGATATTAGGTTAAAGTATGCTTATAAAGTCGACTTCACACACAAGTACTTTTGTAAAATATGTGCCGAAGCAATGATTATTTAAGAAGTAGGAGGACTTTCTAGACTTTTTGATTTTTTAAGTTTATAAATTTACTATTTTTGCTAAGGTATAGTTTTTGCTACCAAGCAATAGACACTTTTTTATTACAGTGGCGGTCATATATTTAAAGACAACAGTTGATTTCATACAAACAAGGTATCTTTGAAGCCTTGGTTCTCCGCCAAGGATTGACCTAGCTGTGATCTGATGATGGCCATCCAAGGAGTGAATGGAGGAGATTGAGATCACTGTACACAACCAACTGATCTGATCAGCGTTCTTAGAGATATAAGAATGAGAGTTTTCAGTTTCTGGATTTCAATACAATTTTATGCTAATTTTGCGGATTTTTTAAACATATCCGTATATCTTTTAGAATGCTGATCAGATCAGTTGAGTGTGTATAGCGATCTGAATCTCCTCCATTCACTCCCTAGATGGCCATCATCTGATCATAGCTAGGTCAATCCCTGGCGGAGAACCAAGGCTTCAAAGTTACCTCGTTTGTATGAAAATCGACTGGTGTCTTTAATTATGTGACCGCCACTGTATTTATTAAAAATTACGAATTCTCGAATAAATTTTCATCTCTTGTTTCACTTTTAAAAAATACTACCACATTTTATCGCTCTAGATCGTCAAGAGCCTTATTAACAACTCCCATGTTAGTAATTCCAAATATGTCGATTTTCTTTAACAAACATTCATGCCTATTTCAACACCTCCAAAGTGATGAAACTATAAAAATTAAAAAAAAAAATCCTTTTGTAAACGTTATCAATAACGAACATGCTAATTTCCATTTAAATCTGATAATGAGGAAGATCCACACAAAGTTCTGCCCTTCTTTTTTACCCCTCGAAGCGGACGAGTTTCAAAAAGAATCCATCTTTATTCCTGCATTATTTAAGGTCTTATTAACAACTCCCATACGCATTTTCGTTGGTGCTTCTGTGGACTCGGCACTTGCCTTCCAATCGGGAGGTCGGGGTTCGAGACCCGCCATGTACCAATGTCATTTTCGTTTCGAATTTCATATGTACATTTGTCCGACGCTCCTACACGGTGAAGGAAAACATCGTGAGGCAACCTGCATACATCTGCGAAGAAATTCAATGGTGTATGTGAAGTCGACCAATCCGCACTGGGCCAGCGTGGTTGACTAAGGCCTAATCACCCTAACATAGGGTAGGCTCGAGCCCCTCGGTGGAGACGTATATGCGCTGTGATGATGATGATACGCATTTTCATCCCTATTTCAACCCCCGGGAGGTTTTCCAAAAATGTGAAGACATATTTTTAAATATGTTAATAACTTTCATCCCCCACTTTATCCCTTTGAGGGCGGTATTCCCAAAAATCCGCACTTACCTGACGTCTCCAACTCATAATCCCCTTGCGTGATATATTTGATCATCTAGTAGCTTTTGAGATATCGCGATTAGTCAATGAATTGATGAACTCCTTTTGCTTTTATTTAAATAGATAAAACATTATATTATTAGCATTGATTTATAAATAAGTTGAGGGAAAGAAAATAGTTTTTATATATCGCATTATTTCTTTCGCAGATGAAATTATATTAGTTTCCTGTCCAATATATATCCTGGTTTTTTGCTACGTTTTTAGTATTTTGAATAATAATATGGATACTGCAGCTATATCTATAAATAACACAACACTACTTTATAAGGAAGTAAACAAAGCATTAGATAATGTCATAGATCTTTTTGAGAAGTACAATGAAACCGATGTGATCACAGCATGCGTTAAATTTAAAAATCACATTAAGGATTACAGTCAACCTGCTAATCCACGGGATCAACAAATAATTGATACTGATAATGGAACTGCTTCCAAAATGATCAGATCAAGCGGTTACATCGTGAGCAGTAGAGACAAAAACATAAGAATGGAATTAAAAGAAATAGCAGAACTCTTGAAAAATAAAGAGGCAAAGTTGAAAGAAAGAGAAGAGCAACAGCTGTTGAAGAAGAGAGCGATACGGCTGCAAAATATGTTTGAGAAGTGGTTGGAAGAAAAGAAGATGCAAAACTACTTTTCTGATTAAATGAAACAAATAAAATTATATAATGTGTTAAATTATAAATAGAATTTGTTGCAGTTATAAGCATAGTTGTCAATGTTATCCTTAAAATAATGGTAATAAGGGTGACTACTGCACAATGCTTACTTTATATGAATAACTCATTGAGTATTAATAACAATTTCAAACAAAAACAGAACGATTATTTAATCATATTTAACGCTAATGATTGTTCATGAGAGTCATGCCAGTCAACATACGGGAATATTTTTTAAAGAAAACTAAGCGTTTCTGAATTCATGTAAAAAGTACGCGAAAATTTGTATTAAAGTTTTTGTTATTAAATGTTCAAGTTTTGAAAATTTTAAAATGTTTGTGTGTTTTTAATTATTTTTATTTCGTTTCTCATTAGATGACTACCTTCAACAGTAGATTTATACAAGTGGTTACTGAGTCATATCCAGACGACACCTAACGTTAACATTTTACGCACTCTAACAACTGTAGAATAGAATATTTCGTGAATATCTTTTCTTGCATTATCTTATCTGATGGTACGCGACAAAGATAAAGACATGAGCTTTACGTGAATCTTGAACCACAAGGTACCGGGTTGACTTACTCCTGCCAAAATACAAGTATGCTGATTTCATTCCCGCTGCCACGACTGACTCTGGTAAGATGTTTTTTATACAACTAAGTTGGCAAACAAGTATACTGCCCACCTGATGGTAAGTGGTAACAGTCAATTATAGTACATGTGGCCTTTTGAGGTTCACAGCAAATCCGTTACACCCACAAAAACCACGGTGTACGTTGCAAACTTGTGACATAAGATGTAAAGTCATGGTACATAGTAATTTCACTGCCATATCTTAAAACTGAGCACAGCAATGCAAGCACTGCTGTTTGTGGCAGAAATAAGTAAGACGGAGGTACCCAAGCAGGCGACTGACACACAGTCTCCCTCCGGTGGCAGCTATTGTGGCGAACTCAGAATTCCTATCATCAAATCACCCGAAACAGATAAAACATACTTCTATTGATAACTATCTAATATCATCAATTCTTGACAAACGGATCTGCAGGAAGAAGTCATGAAGTGCTTTATTTGGTATTGCCGATCTTTAATGATATCATCACTATGGCATAATTTCAATGATGTCATCATGATGTAATGAAAGAATGATCAAATATCTCACCGAAAATCCTTTGACATGTTTGCACTATGGTTTCATCATGATATCATTTAAAAACCATAAGATCTGCAATAAGCCTGCAGATCTGAACTACTAGTGACTCGTTAGCTTCTTGTGCAGAGACTCAGTTCTGGAGTCGTCTGCTAGGGTCGTATGCAGCGGTAACTCTATCTGGCCTATTTCTGCCTCAAGCAGCGGTGCTCGCATCACATTTGCAGATAGGCATTGAAACTGCTGGGTCTTTGACGTAACATCTTATGTCACAAGTTCTTTTAGTACTAGTCACGTGCACTTTGGTTCTTGGGGGGATTTTAGATTTGCAAATCTTACAGGAACAACATGTATTATAGCCGACTGTAGTCCATCAAATGGACTGTTTACTTGTATAATTCAGTTGCATCGAAAAGTAACAATTCAAAATGATGCCGGTATTACAAAAAAATACCCGACTCCAAATACGAATAGATAACAATATCAAAATCCGGGACGACCCTTCCGATCTGCTATTAACTTCGGAACGGCGGCTCCCAAAAGTTGCCAACTATTCTGCATAATGTAATAATGCCCGTCTGGACGGGTTTCGGGATCAGCAGCCAATTTCAAGAGAGTGGGAAGAGGCGACCCAATAGTACAGGTGCAAGGTATGTTTAACCACATTTATACCTAAACAGCATGATTTGGATTGTCACAATACTGGGGTAAAAAGATTAAATATTAGATAGATCCCATCCGGTTTATTACGAAACATGGTGTAAAGTTAGTACTGGTTTAAACCAGGACTAAGTTGAAGATGTCTCATTAACACAAGTGAAAAAGCATTAGGTTTAAGCCAAGATTAACTTTAGACCAAGTTTTATAATAAGACCGTAGGTGCCAGTCTAAGAACTACATCTGGACATACTTTCGGAGTTAATTGACTTTGAAGTTAAAGCAAAAACTTTTAAATGGCAACCATAGATATTCTATGTCTATAAAAATATACAATAAATTACCCGAACATATAAAAAACGAAAAAAGTAAGCCAAAGTTTTTAAAAATGGTAAAGCAATTACTCCTTGGAAAAATGTATTACACTATAGAAGAATATCTTAGTGATAAATTTAATAAGCCTTAATTTTAATTTTAATTAATAATTTATGTTGACTTATATACAAAATACTTATTTTAAATTGATTCAATTTAGTTTATTTATTTGAAATTAATGTAATTTTAATCCGTTATTGACAAATTGACATTACATATAATTTATTGACATTTCATTTAATTTATTGACAATTCATTTTAATTTTAATTCGATATTGACACATGGACATTACATATAATTTATTGACATTTCATTTAATTTATTGACATTTCATTTAATTTATTGACATTTCATTTATTTTATAGACATTTCACTTAATTTATTGACATTTCATTTAATTTATTGACATTCCATTTAATCAACTGACATCGTATTAATTTGATTGACATTTAATTATTCATTTGGGTACAATATTAATTTTTATTTACTGACGTCCAATCTACTTCATAAAAAGTTTACTTCCATTTACTTAATTAGGCGCTTAATACTCGTAGTATCACGTTTTTGAAATAAATCTAATAATTCGATTGACTTATATATTTTATGAACGACTTAATTAGATTTAATCTAGTTTAATTAATTTAATACAATTTAATTTGATTTTAATACATTGACATTTCATTTTATTCTTTGGCATTCCAATTAATCTATTGACATTTCGTTTAATTCATTCATATTAATATTATTTATTGACGCTTGTTTAATTTATTAAAATTTATTCCATTTGTTTATTTTCCATGTAATTAGGCACTTTACAATATCACGTCTTCATTATAATGTAATTAAATAATTCCTAGTTAGTAAAACTAAATGTCTGCCCTTCTCTATTCATATTTAATTGCAACGCCTTAACAAGGTACAATGTGTAACTTCATCTCACACTTGTAATGCAATATACAAATAAATAAAATAAATAAATAGACAGATATCATCGTAGTGTGCCTCGTACGCTGTCGTAGGGTTGTCGGTACTTATGGTATAAAAAATATTTTATTTAGTTGGCAATGAAAAGAGGCAATTTGATTAGCCCGCACATTAAATGTTTCGACATTCCGAAACAGCCTGTATGAGGCGTTCTAAAAATGTGATAATATTTAAATAAATTGTGCAGCACATCAAACTGAAGAACTTTCACTATGGGATCAACGCTGAAATTGCGAAAAAATGTAATGAAAATTCAAGGCATAGGTACTCGACGGAAATGCGTGAGATAGCCCACTTTTCAGCAATTTCATTTTAACTATGAAAACTAAGGGACCATAGATTTTTAATAATATACATAACGGATCATCCCAATTGTAAAATTCTTAAACGTCTTTCTGATTTCCTACCCAGTATAAATACACTGATCTCTTTTAATTAGTCTTTTAATTGTAATCTCTTTCAATTAATCTCTGTGTGTTCAACCGACTCTCTAACGGTGAGTGCTCGTAGGAACTCTTTGACCTGGTACCGACGTCACCATTTTTTCATCGTACCACTCGACCGCAGTGGGGTTCATCCTTATCACCTGGAAGCGATATCGTCCAGTACGGTTCGCTTTCAGCGCACATTTTTACCACGAACTTGCCGGCTCTAGAACGAACTTGCCGCTGCTGTTTCCCGAACGCTACAACATGTCCCTATTCAAGAGTAACCCTAAGAGAGTGTTATACTCAAGGTAGGCAGCGACTTAGCTATGTCCCTGATATTAGCGAAGTTCATGGGTCACGGATACCGCTTACCAGCAGGCCGTCTCTTCGTCTTTCAGCAATTTAAAAAAATCAGGTGTTTTTGAAGAACAACTTTTCGCTCTTACACCGTTCAATACCTTAGAGCATGATGTCTGGGTGAAACAACCGGCCCTTCAACCTTAGTCGGTCAGAACAAGTTACAACCGAACCACCGTCGAATTCGATTGTTGAGAAAATCTCTGACGTTTTTACATTTACTCTCAAACTCTGATGATTGGACGATGGAAAGAGAGAGAAATAAGAAATTCATATGAAAGTAGAAGTAAAAGATATCATTGCTGCAGAGTGAGTTAAATAACAGTTGTACAAGTCTTCCTTTCAAACATCACTGCTAATAAAATTACTTAAAATCAAGGGTTAACGCTTTTATTATTGGTGGCTTGTCGGTGAACTTAATACATTGTGATAGTAAAATTTTCAGTCAAAATTTTACATCGCCAAGAATGATTAGACTCAAGTCAGGCGTCTTACTGAAGCCGTCACTCAGTGTTCGATGGCGATGAGGCATTTAGTTCGGAAGGCTCTTTTCCGACTTCATCTGTTTTAACCGATATTAAAGGGTGAATAGTTTTTGAAGAGTTGATTGCCCTTAGTCGGGGAGTGACTTCGATGGCTTATTTTATACGACAAAGGTTACATACAAGCAGGTTGTCTACCTGCAGAATGGTAACTGGTTACAGTACATATATAGTTTCTGGAAGATGCCAATGTGTGACATAAGGTGTTAAGTACAAAAAAATGTTATTATTACAAGTACCCTGTAATGTTACTACCTTTTTCTACCCTTTATAGTATAAATAATATAAAAGGTAGAAATAGGTAAGACTGAGGTACCCGTATATGCAGACGACTCTGGTAGTGAGTTTTCCTCTTGTCAAATATTCATACTTAATTCAGTTTTGCCTCATACCTCCTGCTTTTGACGACTAACATAGATAAACAATAGAGTTAAGCGATATTAGCGTTTCTTTAAAGCAATGGTTCTCAAGCGGTGGTACGCGGACCACTGGTTATTCCTAGAAAATAATATAATAGATATAACAAACTACCCTTTATTAATAAACTGTATATTGGTCTAGAGTTGTAGGTCCATGGCTAGACAGATATTTGTAAAATGGCCTCTTGTCACTAAAAGCTTTTGTGTTTGTTGTTTAAGAACCTCTGCTTTAAAGAATAGCCAAGATACTTGGAATATCTTTTGTCTATCTTTTTACATAATTATTATTATTCGATATTGATCGTAATAACACCCAATAATGCTCTCATGGTGGGGCCACTGTGACACATTTACGATACAATTGCGTAGGAGAATACCTACTTCTATAAATTTTAGTTTACGAAGAAAAAGCAGGCCGAACCCGCATTGAGATAAAACACATAAACAAAGGGAGCGAAGGAAGATAAGACAAAGCTATTCAAAGAATCCCAAGGAAAGGTCACAGTGACCGAACTTTCGATTTTAGAAATGTTTTAGACCGCGTTCACATTACGGGTCTTCTGTCCGGCGACATTGTCGTTCGACAATGCGCTATTTTGTAAGTCGCAATCATTGATTTACTAAAGTAAATCAATGGTCGCAATTCGCTCTCCGGGTTTCGACACGCGCGACATTACATTCGTGTCGCTTCGTCGTACGGCAGGCTTTAACAGTGTCGCATTATCTATACTAATATTATGAAGCTGAAGAGTTTGTTTGTTTGTTTGATTGAACGAGCTGTCTGAGGAACTACTGATTCAAATTATTTTTTTTGTTGGATAGTCCATTTATCAAGGAAGGAAGGAATGAATGATTTGCAGCATAAATCAGCGGCATTCATTGTTATGCAGACGACAGCACGAAAGACACCTTCTATAACGGCCGTGCGAACATTTCTCGGGAAAACGTCATTGAGTGCCGGAATAAACTTGTGTCCGAAATTGAATCTTCATTAGAGAAAGTCTAACTGGGGTCGACTTAATTTGGTCCATTTCAACCCTACAAAGACACAGGTCTGCGCGTTCACCGCAAAGAAAATGCCATTTGTCGTATCTCCTCGCTTTCAGAGCATCCCCTAACCTAACTGCCTCTGCCAATATTGAGATCCTAGGTGTCGACATAACGAGCGAAGTCCAGTTCCGTGGCCACTTAGAGGGTAAGGCTAAATTAGCTTCTAAGAAGCTTGGTGTGCTTAATAGATCGAGACAGTATTTCACTCCGGCGCACCGCATTCAGCTTTACAAGGCGCAGGTTCGGCCTCATATGGAATACTGTTCTCATCTTTGGGAATCACGGGGAATGCTCCGAGGAATTGTTCGGACTTATACCTGCCGCCTCTTTCCGCCATCGTTCCACGCGGCAAAAAATCCATGCCCATCACTTAGATGGTTGGCAGTCCACAACTGTGCGTTTCTCTCGAAGTTTCCTGCCTCGCACAGTCAAACTTTGGAACGAATTGTCGCCTGCGGTATTTCCGGACCGATACGACCTTCAAACTTTCAAAAAAAGAGCGTATTCCTTCGTCAAAAGCCGGCAACGCACTTGTAACTCATCTGGGGTTGTGGGTGTCCATGGGCGACGGTAATCACTTACCATCAGGTGATACGTCTGCTCGTTTGCCCCCTATACCATAAAAAAAGGCTATAAAACATCACGATACGACTAATAGGAGCCATATAACATCACGATGTTGTAATTTTCCGACAATCATGCGAACGGAGTCGCGAGCACAGCTAGTCGCTTCATATTCTGCGTAATGGCAACAGTGCGATCCATCTTGTCGAGACACATTTTAAGCACAATTACATTTTATAAAACGTATTCGAAGGGTTCCTTACCTCAAAAGGAAAAGACACTTCTTTGTCTGTCTGTCCGTGTGTCCCGCTGTCCGTCTGTCTGTCAAGACCCTTTTCTTAGGAACGCATAGAGATATCAAAATGAAATTTATATTAAACTAGCTTTTGCCCGCGTGGAATTAGTCCCACACCTCAAACTGTCTCCACACCAAATTTCATCTTAATTGGTTCAGCGGTTATTGATTCCCCATACAAACTTCCACCCCCCTTTCCGTCCTCTTGAAGGATGATTTCTGCGATAAAAGCTACTCTGTGTCTTTTCCCGGGACTCAAGCTATCTCTATACCAAATTTCAAAGAAATCGGTTCAGCGGCTTAAGCGTGAAGTGGTGACAGACATACACACTTTCGCATTCATAATATTATAGTATGGATCGTAGACACGAGTGTAGATCTCTTTCTGCTGTGAAAATAAGATACTTGTAAGTTGTAAGTCAACACGATCAAAATATATATTATGACCTTTATGTCGCGTATTTTCGCATACTTTGCGATGTCACAAGGGAATCAAAACCTATAAGGGTCCATAAAATTTGGCAAAAATACAGATTTTTTCATTAATGTGTGCTACAATCTGAAAATCGTAAATACACTTACCTGCCATTGATTTACTACCAAACGTTTGGTAGTAAATCAATGTTACCTGCAATGAAAACGACCCACCTCATAGGTGTCGATTAGGAAATATCGGTATCTAATAAACTTGCTTTCCGCTCGCGGCTTCGCCCGCGTTATTTTTGTTTTCCCGTGGGTTTTTTCCCGTAGGAGAACTACCCTCTGGTCTCGAACTATCCCTATACCAACTTTCATCAAAATCGGTTCAGTAGTTTCGAAGCCTATTCAATACAAACAAACAAACAAACAAACAATCAAATCTTTCCTCTTTATAATATTAGTATAAGTATAAGTATATTTTAAGATTGGACAAGCATAACATTGGAAATACAATTTGAAAGTATACTTCATAAGCTAACATCTTACACTTAGGTACTCTAAACGTGGATAAGAGATATTGCTGACAATAGACTTTAGACAGTGTGGAATTTCTTCGGAAAACCCTGTTTCTCATTTTTACGTGATACGCAATCTCTGTGACTGTGCAGCGTGTTAAAAGTTAATTAAATCGATGTTTGATCAAAAATTGATTATTCCTACAGATTTATCGACCCTTTAAATTGAGCTGATTTTCCCAAAAATGAAGGTATTTTTACAAAATTTAGTTTTCTGTTTGTAAAATCAATAAACCTAAATCTGTCACATCAACAACTGGTCTTATGTAAGCTTAGGCTCTTGTTTAGCCGCTGTGGCCGCGAACTACGTTTCGCTACTAAGCTGAGAAATCCCCATCCAAATAATATTTTGGATGGGGATTATTTTGGATGGGGATTTCCCAGCTTCCTGTGGGAATTTAAAAAAATCCTTCCTTAGTAGACGCCTACATAAGCCAACGAGCCCCAGTGCCGAAGTTTATGCTTCTAGCTCCAGTAGTTTGGGCCCTACGTTGATACCTCAGTCAGTCAGTTAGTCAGTCATCCAAGCCTTTTAAAATACAGAATATAATGAAAAAAATGTAATTAACAAATAGTTTTTTTACATAACACATAATTCCATTAACAAATTTTTAAAAATAAGTCTTATATTTACTCGTAGATGAATGATGAATTTAAAGAAGAAAATGAACTTTAAATTGAATCAAATTCATTAGTTTACTACTCGTACATTACATAGGTGACATTAGAAGTGGGGACCTTTCATTAGGCATAATGTTGTTTGTCATAAAGACGCTTGGCATAAATCACTAAGCATAATAATCGAAAAGCATAACATTAACGTCACATAATTATTTCATTGCATAATTTGTATAAGGCACAATTATCCAAAGGCATAATTTTATGAAGCATAATTAATGAAATCCCTAATTTCTTATGACATAATATTGGTAGTCCTAAAATGTTTTGCCATAATTTTAAGTGTCATAATTAATGATATCTCTAATATTTTGGGGCATTTATTTATAATTAGAAATGATGTTATTTCAAAGGATATAATGTTTACTCTGCTTTACTTAACTTTTTATAATAACATTTCATATATTATTTTATTCAAATATGATACTCGAATCTTCTATATTTTCATTTGATATAATTTTTGCATAGTATATATATATTGATTTTTTTATTTGAAAAAGTAATTCATTCATGCTACTAGTGACAGAAACGAATCGCTGCAAAACCGACTCCACGTAGTCTTGTTTGTCCTACCCCTAGAGTGTTATTCAAACCCGCGTAGGCGCGGAGGGGCGAGGCGGCCCGCGAGCTGAGGTTTTAACGCTCGCCGCCGCGGCTGAGGATGGCCGGCGAAGCCGGCCAGCAATCCGAAGCTACGGTCGTGAGCGAAAACCAATCTGCGACGATAAGCTCGCGTGGGACCGCCGGAGCCCCGCAGCGTCGGAGCCGTGACAGAAACCATGCATGTGCATGCTTGCTTGCGTGGTACATGCTTGCTTGCATTGTGCATACTTGCTTGCATGTTGCATGTTTGCTTGCACGTTGCATGCTTGCTTGCATGTTGTATGCATGCTTGCATGCATACTACATGATACATTGCTGCATGCTTGCGCGCAAGTTTATGCCTAGAGAAATTCTGCGTAATCGTATTGTTCGTTGTGATTAATATGCTAAACATTATTTATGCTTTAAAAAATTATGCGTCAAGTTGTTCTGTGTTTCGAGTTTATGGGTTTTAATACTTATGACAAATGATTTTCTGCCACACAATATTATGCTTATTACCATTCTGCTTCCTGATTATTATGCGTCTTGACGATTATTTCAATCGAAATTATGGAATATGATTTTATGACAATAATTTTTATGTCTAGAAATAGAGAGCCATTAGAAGTACTGTTCTAAAGGGTCTTTCATTAAGCGCTTTCTATCTTTAACTTTAAATAAAACAAAGTGTGTGTGTGTATGTGATATCATTGGAATTTTTTATTCCCTTGAAAGACCTATCGATGCCATTATGTGTGGAATATAACATCGTTCAAATGTCCGCCGCGGTTTCTCTGGGTGGCGCGCATCCGAGATGTCCAATTTTCCATGACTCTGGCGCATAAATCAGGCTGAATTTGACCGATGGCATGGGTTATGTTAGCTTTGAGGGCCACCGTGGTTTATGGCTTATTTGCATAGACCTTAGACTTAAGAAAACTCCACAAAAAACAGTCTAATTGGGTCAAATCGCACGATCTCGGGGGCCAGTTCACATCACCTCCACGTGAGATGACCGTACCTTTAAATCGCTTGTGCAGAATATCTAATGTGGCATGAGCTGTGTGGCACGTAGCGCCGTCTTGTTGAAACCACATGTCGTTGGTGTCCATATCATCCAATTCAGGCCAAAAGAAGTTGGTAATGGACCTATAGCGCTCGCAGTAACAGTAATGGCTCGACCAACGTCATTCTCAAAGAAGTATGGACCGATGGCGCCACCAGCCCAAAATGGACACCAAATAGTGACTTTTTCGGAATGCATTGGAAGCTCATGGGTCGTTTACTGAACCAGTGGACTCAAATTTACCCACCACACTGCGAATAGTCCTCTTGGTAGGATGAATATGGCGACCGTAAAAAGGCGAAGCGCGCGGAACGTGGCCAGGACAGAACACCCATTTTGATAAAAAATTATTTGCACGTGTTGTTGAATGCTATATCTGTCGGTGATTTGGCAAAACAGACTGATGATTTATTTATTTATTTATTTATTTGTTTATTACAAAATCTACAGCTCTTGGAGTAAATACATTGTGTACAAATCAAGCTTAAATCTTACAGCCAATTACGGATTTACATTTTTTAAAACAATCTCCTCCGAGTGATTAGAAATAAGATTAAAACATCAAAAAATTATATAAAATTAAATAAGTATTAGTAAAACATATGAAAAATCTCAACCCAAATCGAAAATATATCAAAAATTAAATTAAAAACATGTCAAATATTAAAATTAAAACACAATTAAATGAAAAACTATGTCAGAAATAAAAATAAATCACATTAGAAATAATATACCTATATAAATGATGTCAAGCAAATTGGTGAAATAAGTCCATAGTTATAATATTTGTACGCATGTAAATGAAAGGTGAGTATTTGACATCCAATTTGACAGATGTAGCTTTAACAAGATGGCCGCTATCAACTGTCAAAGTTCGGAAGTCCCTATTGGAAGACCCTTTATATCGAAGACATTTAAGTCCGTCCAATTTTTTGGTTTGAGTTACATTTCTGTAGCTATAACAATCTGTCACGTTTCAAATAGGCTAGATGTATTAAAAAAATATTGCTTTAATAGAAGCTCATTCATATAATAAATAGAAAGAAAAGATCGGTTTTCAAATAACTATAAAAACGACCAAGATATAAGGTATTAAAGATTTTTCTCCATCTCTTTCTAGCAAAACGGCAATTGACACGGAGTTTATATGGCGTGACGTCATTAAACAATGACGTCACGGTTCATGTCGAATCTCTCTGTCTAATCGCTTCTAAATTAACAGCTTAAAATGCTTGTATCTAATGTATTTCTAAGCCGATTTTAATTCTAATTTCACATGATTGCATCTTTTTCTACGGTATTTTAATATTTTATGACGAGACCTGAAAATTAAAATTCAGTCATAACCCCAATTTGGATAATCTTTTTCAACGAAATTTCCTCTCATAGATAGGCATAATTTCTTTTGTTTCTTCTGTTAATTTTTAAATAGGTCTTCAGAACTTGCCTGCTTAACTGATTAAATAATTGAAATTTGATTTTGTGTTTTTTTTTTAATACATAGTTAACTCTCCACAGACTCGTGGTCCGTGCCTTTTTCATTTTTTTATTTATTTATTTATTTATTTAATTATAATTGCGTTTGCGGTTTCTTTTTGATCCATTCTATATAATATTAAATTATATTAAGACTTACGACTACTCTTATTTTAATGTGAGTTGCGCAACTCAATCAAATTAGCTAAGTTTAAAATTTTATATATACACATACACATATACACATCATGGATATATAAAGACTTTTTTTTATATCTGTATTATCGCAATGTTCTTATTGTACGAGTGCTCTTAAGTAACCTATGCTAACATTTCCCTATTTATGCCTATGTATTCACTTCGGGTTCCAGGGTTGATGTTTGTTATTACATCAAGGTCGCTGCGCTTGATAGGGCTCTGAGCATCATTTTTTCATTATATTCTACCACCTCTTCATCTGTTGCTGTACTGGGATGGGCAATGAGACATCTAATTGCGTCGTCCTCCTTCAGCTCCCGGCAGATGTAGTAGGTGCAGGATACTGTGTGTCTCGTTATGGCAACCACTGCGTGCTTGATTTTGTGGTTATGGTGTTCGACTTTGCCGCCAAGTACCATCACGTGAAGATCTCCACAGGGAATTTCTGATCGATTAGAATACCATAGCAAGCTAAATGCAATAAGAGTTAATGGTCATTTGAAAATGACGCCCGATTACATGAACATATTTAAAAGTCGAGAATTTGATTCATCAGAGGGAAGCACTGTACCTCTGCTTCCGCTTGGTACGTCAATCTTACCAATTTGTGTAGCCAAGCAGTGGTGCTTGCAATGCTGCGTTCCGGTTTGAAGGATAACACAGGCAAACGTCATAAGTTGATAACGTAAACTGTCCCAGATAGCTTGTCGTGCAAGTTTGAATCAAACTTTCTAGTTTCCCATTGACAAACTTGCGTAATTTTTGTTTTTTTCGGCAGTATACAATTTTGTAATGTACATACAATATTGCCCCAACAAACTTTAAAATGCGACTAGTTTGTTGGGGCAGTATTGTATGTACATTGCGTTATTGAAAAAACAAACATCATGCAAGCTAAAAACAAACATGATGCAAGCTTGTTGTTGGGAAACTAGAAAGTTGGATTCAAACTTGCCTCATGCTATCTGGGGTGGTCCTTGTTGCGTTCTTAGAGGAACCACATGGTGCTATAAACGCCTATAGTCACTCAGCATCAGGTGAGCTGTTTGTTTATTTGCCAACTTTGTTTCATAAAAAAACACAAAAATGGTATGCAATGCGGGACGAAAACCCCAAAGCCGTCGTTTGTGCGCGGCCTAACTTGTAACTTCATAGACGCTCAGAATGTTCATATCGTATTAATATCAAGATTTTACGCAGCACATAATATTTTCACGAGCATTTTACAGCCGCCGCTGTGAGCGTTTTATTAATTCCGCTAAGGTGAGTGCTGCGTGTGAATCATTTTTTTATTTTCTGATTATAGGACTTTAATAGAATTTACTTGTTATAATAATTTCGCGTTAATCATTCTAAAAGGACGCCGATCTGGGAATAACGAAATACCAATACAATTACTTTAGGATACAATTTTTGACTTTGCACTGCAATTATAAGTACAAAGCATATCTTCTATTCAGTTCACATCCTCAACTCACTCCGTTGCTAAAAATCTGTCGAAACAAAGAGAAAAACGGTAAAAGCTTACGAGCGAAATCAAAACAAAAGTCGATACAGTTTTCCAATGAGGGTTGCTTTATACGGCTTCTAAGTTGGAAGGTTCAAACAATTTATCGGGTAATAAGTATTAGGTTACTCTGTTGTAAGGGCTTAACTGTTTAATATATTCCTTTCCGGTCGAGCGGTCACAAATCAACTTAGAACGTCGGCGGGGTTAACCCTGATGTGAATGGTAACAATGATTTTACACGTTCTATTATTGTGGAGTGTTTATAATTGTAATTGACTTATTGTATTTTTTGTACCACATTACGAGTCAAAATTAAAATATATTTAACCAACATAGGATTTTACAGCTTTATTGGCGTCAAAAACTAAAAAAGAAATATTCATTTAATGTTAAGTAGTTTTAGACCCTTACTACCAAAAGACCGAACGAGAAGTATAATCTGCCACTATGCTTGGCGTTTGTGGACTATGAGAAAGCTTTCGATTCTGTCGAGACCTGGGCCGTGCTTAGGTCACTCCAGAGGTGCCAAATAGACTACCGGTACATCCAAGTGTTGAAGTCATTGTACGAAAACGCCACTATGTCAGTCCGCCTCCAGGACCAGAACTCGAAACCAATACGACTTCAGCGAGGTGTGAGACAGGGTGACGTTATATCGCCGAAGAAGTTTTGGAATCTGCTAGTTTTAGTAAAACGCATAGTTTGATTGAATGAAGTACTTCCTAAAAAGCTAATGATATATGTAAATACAATGTTTTATTAACAAAGTAGTGGTGACCTGATTTGTTTCATCACATTATTAAAAGTATATTTATTAAAGTAAATATATTTACTCTCTCAAAACTTATTACTCTTAAGTTAAGACTTATCATATGTTTTCAGATGCCGAACAAGAAGTGGATATATTTATTGAGTTCGATTTTGTTTTATGATTTTGTCGCGTGCTCCAATATTGAAGATAAGCAAATTCAAGAGCTACAGGAAGAGAAAAGTCATCTGTATTTAAAAATCAACAAAGCAATCGACGAAAGTGTTAAAGCTTTAAAATCTAATAATGACACAGACTCATTGAACACTATAAAGGATATGAGAGACCTGAAAAAACAAATTAAAAAACTAAACGAATCTGACGATAACAATATCGGACTTTCTATCAAAACTGTAAACCAAACCGTTGACAACTCTTTAAATTCCATGAAAGAAAACTACAACAATTCTGCTGATATCAGAAGATCTAATTTAGGTTCAATCGTGAGTAGTAAAAACAAGAAAATAAAACTAGATTTAGAAGACGCGATAAACTTGTTGAAGCATGACGGAATCAAAAAGAAAGTAAAGATATGGGAGAAGGACAAGGGCACTTTAGTCCACGACAAGCTGCAGGAGTGGATCTTGAAGAAGAAACAGGAAAAGCAGAATAAAGAGGAACAAAGAAAAAAAATATTGAGTATGAAATATGAAAAATGTCCCCGATACGGATTGGGGAAAAGAAAGAAAAAGTATAGACGTAAAGGGGACGCGATCAAACCGAGGAGGAAGAATAAATATCCATGCTGTAGAAAATGCTGTAAAAAATCTTACTTAGGTTGTTTATAAAATTAAATGAACAGATTTTTACTTAATGTTTTGTCTTGATTGATATTTGGCTACTTTAAATAATGTAGTTTCAAACAGCTTTCCGAATCAATTTGATATTTTATTAAATAGTCTCTGCGGGTTTCAAATTATCTTTGAGCAAATCTTATAAATTGAATTGAGTATCATAAAAACGATTTGCCGACACATTTTTCTCGTCTTTACAAATTTTTTAGAATAATTTATTCTGTAACTTTTTTCGGTATTGATTCAAGCAGAGCTTCCAAGAGAAAATATTGGTAGTGAAAACGTTGTCTTTTATTTCAAGTTAAAGCCTATTTCGTTATGATCTCAAAGAGGAAAGTTCTATCTCACGGTGATTTAATCTTGACATTGTTGGGAGAGTAAACGCGCTGTACAAACCCATCTGAGGGAATTAATAAAACGTAACTTGATGAATAATCTCCCCTTGTTATCATGGAATGGCTTTTCTCACACACAGGCTTCTAGTTCGTGGAGGGATTTTTGTTGCAACCAGTATACTGTCAAGGAATACTGAGAAATAATCTGTACGAGATTTTTAATCTCCTCGAGGTTATATTAGTTATGAGATTTACGTTCAGTTGAATGTGTTAAATGTAGTCATAACAATATTACTGGATTTTGCAACAACACTGCTAAAGAAATTGAATAATATATATTCAGAAATTAAAAGTTAGATGGTAATACAATATCACTACAAGTATACGGAAGAAAAAAGGGTGCCATCGAAGTAATTCAAATTGAATCTCATATAAAACCCGCTATGATGCTATGTATACGTGAAAATAACAATTACGACTAGTAAATTTAATTGCCATTCATGGCTGCATCCGGGATTTGATTTGCCAGTTCAAATCTTATCGGAAATTGACAATTTAAATGGAGTAGGCTGAAAATTTGAAACCGATTGACACTGTAATTTAAATTGTTACCGTTTTATAGACACTGATTGTAAGGTAATAATAATTGCTGAGCATTTATTTAGGTTTAAATTAGTAATATCTTTCTGATATAATTTAGGGTATTACACTGCAAATAAATTATAAGCTAGGTAGTGCATGTATAGATATGTCAGTTAGAGCGGAATAATTAGCTTTTTAATAAAAAAGACAATGGCCTTCCTAAAATGATTGAGGGGAGTAAAATTACCTGGTATTGTGACTTGACATCTTATGTTACAAGTTGAGAACGATAATGGTGATAGATTTCACAAAAGTCACAGGATATCTTACAGAAGCCACATGTTCTATAAGCGACTGCATCCACTTATCAATAGGTGGGCAACCTGCTTGCTTGCCATTATAGTTGTGTGAAAAAAGAGTAAGCCACGGGCATTCCACCTGTCGTTAGCTTGGGCCCGCAGGTGTTAGGTACGACACCAAGGAATGAACGCCACTTCACCACCTTTCTGTGCCACGGTTCTGGAATTGGATCCAAGGCCACGGCAGTCAAGCACACCAGGCAATCGAGTCTTGCCCCAACGAGCTTAAACTGTAACAGGAGGAGGTTAGAAGATCTTTTGCGGGAAGATCTATCAAAATCTCGGATGGAATATACTACTAATAGGTTATTAGTGTAGAGTTTGTTATAATATTATAAAAAAGTTAGTTGTGTCCGCGACTTCGTTTGCGGGGATGTCGGAAAATAACAATATCGTGATGTTATATAGCCTGTAGTCTTCCTCGATAAATGGACTATCCATTTATCGAGGAAGACTAAGGCTACAGGCTATAATACAAAAATAATTTTTCATTTTGAATCAGCAGTTCCAAAGATTCGCGCGTTCAACCTAACAAACAAACTCTTCAGCTTTGTAATATTCATCATCATCATCATCATTTCAGCGAAGAGACGCCCACTGTTGGACATAGGCCTCCCCCAAGGATCTCCATACCGATCGGTTCTGCGCCTCCCGCATCCAGCGGCTTCCCGCGACCTTCACCAGATCGTCGTTCCACCTTGTGGGGCCTTCCCACACTGCGTCTCCCTGAAAGCGGCCTCCACTCGAGGACCTTTTCGCCCCAACGGCCGTCAGTCCTACGAGCGATGTGTACTGCCCACTGCCACTTAAGGTTGGCAATTCTTTGGGCTATGTCGGTAACTCTAGTTCTTCTACGGATCTCATCATTTCTGATGTGATCACGTAGAGAAACCCCGAGCATAGACCTCTCCATTGCCCTTTGAGTTACTTTGAGCCTTCTTATGAGACCCATTGTAAGCGGCCACGTCTCACTTCCGAACGTCATCACTGGCTACACGCACGAATTGAAGACTTTCGTCTTGAGACACTGCGGCAGATGGGCCAAGAATATGCTGCGTAACTTCCCGAACGCTGTCCAGCCGAGTAGAATTCGTCGATTTACCTCTTTCTGGAAGTTGGACTTACCGAGCTGGACTATTTGGCCCAGGTAGACAGGGCCGTCTTTCACCTATTAGAGGCCCTGGGCACATTAGGATAGTGGGCCCCCTATGACCATAATAAAGCACAATTTAACCGACTATAAAAAGGAGGAGCTTATTAATTCGACCCGTATGTTGTTTTGTTTGTGTGTATGTACGCGATTACACCGCCAATTTTGGACCGATTTTCAAAATTCTGTTTGTATTTGATAGAGTATACTCCTGGGGTGGTCCCAAGGTCACTAAAGTCAGGACCTGATGATGGGATCCCATAAAAATCGAGGGAAACCCTTAAATTGTATAGGTATTTCCAACGTGTTTTGTGTATATCTTACTGTAAAAGTCCGAACTACGGTAAATCCTAACATTTTCCGGTAAAACCTAAGATTTATCAACTCTTATTAATGATTAACAGTCCGAACTGTTCTGTGATCATTGTTTATTTCGGACTTTTACCATTATACACCCGGTAAATCCTAGAACTTACCACCAACACCAAGACGCGGTCAATGTTGAAAATATTCTTAAGAGGAAATCATACGGGTTTCCTTCCTCGATAGTGGCAATAGTTGCCCTATTTTTACAAAAAAAGCTATGCACATGGTCCTACGTTCTCCTTTTTTTATTACATTAATTATTACAGGCGATTTAATCCTTCAAAAATTTTCTGCTGTTTCAAACATCCAGCAAACAAATTTGACGCGATTATATGAAAAAAGATGAAACACAGAAACATAAACAAAACCTTTCCTTAAATTTAAAAAAAAAGTAATTAAATCGTTCAAGTTTTGGAGGAGAAAATAGAGGACTACGAAACGTCTATTTTGTGTATTTTTCAGTTGTCTCTATCGCACTCGTTTGTTTGGAGGCACAACGCGACAGCAATACTTGCATTTTAAAAAATACTATTTTTGAATTCTCCTGGCCTTAGTGTTTTCTCTTGAGACGCATAAAACGTGGGACTTTTTAGATTGGTCAAATATTTTAATTAAGTAAGTTATAAAATACCAAATAATAAGATAAATAATGATACAGTTACCACAGGCCAACGTAGGCATTTGTAAGAAAATAATTATTGTTTTTGAATTGTTTTGTTTTTTTAAAGGTGTTTTAAAATTATGTTTTATAAGTTACTATAGCTTTCCGCTCGCGACTTCGCCCGCGTTATTTTTGTTTTTTCGTGGGAATTTTTTTCCCATAGGAAAATTACCTTATGTCCTTCCCCTGGTCTCGAAATATATCCCTATACCAACTCTCAACAAAATCGGTTCAGTAGTTTCGAAACCTATTCAATACAAACACACAAACAATCGAATCTTTCCTCTTTATAATATTAGTGTAGATTAAAAAATAAATAAAAATAATTACAATAACAAATGTTTTATCATAACGATAATTATCAATTTTTTATTTAGTATTTAATTTAGACTTTGTTTAGTTTTAATGTGTACAATTACAGGTCGCATGTAACTGTGTCGTTTTGTACAGTCTAGGTGGATTCGTAACTTAATTAATTTGTAAGGTGCTGACTCATAGTTAAATTGAAAAGAAAAACGACAGAAATACACATTGTTTTATTCCGAAAACCAATATTTACTAACCGTCATTGGTAAAACCTAGCATACCCCAAAGTCTAAAAGCCCGAAAAATCATCTATTCTTTTTAAAATCCTAACAGTTACCAGCTCATGTAGGATTTACCGGCAAAACCTAAGATTTACTGACATACGGGCTTTTACAGTAACAGATACACTATAAAATCACCTTTATATTAAAAAATATATTTCATTTCTAGACATCATCAGGTCCAAAGTGGATAATAATGTTCTTTACTGACAAAACCTAAGATTTAGGACCAATACTTATAAGGACTTTTACAGTAACATATATCTATACAAAAGAAAATGAGAGCCACCTATTATTTTTATTGGTTTTCAATAGAATCTTATTGCTTATTTATATTAGGTACACACTTAATTTATTCAAAAAGGTTCGGGACCTTAAAACCAATAAACAAACACAGAGAAGAAATGAGTACTTACCTAATGTTAGTTTGTTTATCATACAATTTTACAGGTGGCTGTAATTTTGTTTTGAGTAGTATATAATATAGTATGTATAATGAGAAAGTAGAGTAGCTATCGGTTATCGCTTGGTAATCGAGTAGGGACTAGGGGGCCCCAGTCCATCGGGGGCCCTGGGCACGTGCCCATTGTGCCCAATGGGTAAGAGGGGCCTGCAGGTAGAGCCAGATTCCAGCGTAGAGCCTCCAACATTCACAGGAGTGGGTACTACACGGGAATCCAACATAATTTTAATTGTAATATTAGTAAGTGCTCAACAGATCGAGACAGTATTTTACTCCGGCGCACCGCCTTCAGCTTTACAAGGCGCAGGTTCGGCCTCATATGGAATACTGTTCTCATCTTTGGGCTGGGGCACCCCAATACCAACTTCTCCCACTGGACCGCGTTCAACGTAGAGCGACTCGAATCGTCGACTGCCAGGAAATTTCAAATCGGCTTGATACCTTGGCGCTGCGTAGAGATGTCGCTTCCCTATGCATCTTCTATCGTATTTATTACGGAGAATGCTCCGAGGAATTGTTCGGACTTATACCTGCCGCCTCTTTCCGCCATCGTTCCACGCGGCAAAAAATCCATGCCCATCACTTAGATGGTTGGCAGTCCACAACTGTGCGTTTCTCTCGAAGTTTCCTGCCTCGCACAGTCAAACTTTGGAACGAATTGTCGCCTGCGGTATTTCCGGACCGATACGACCTTCAAACTTTCAAAAAAAGAGCGTATTCCCACCTCAAAGGCCGGCAACGCACTTGTAACTCCTCTGGGGTTGCGGGTGTCCATGGGCGACGGTAATTACTTACCATCAGGTGATACGTCTGCTCGCTTGCCCCCTATCCCATAAAAAAAAGTATATATATTTTCCGGTCCTTTCTACTTGGTTCGTTTAATTGAGCTTGTCTCGTTTCCGGATAACCTTACAGTAGTGTATAAACATAAGTGGGACGTGTCCCCTATGGTTTAGTGGGTAATACCATAGGCTAGGCATCGCGGTTCACCGTGCATTAACCGCGCAGAGGAAAATGGTCTTCGATACAAGTTCGTAACTATTAAAGATTAGCAGACCTCAAGGGCCGTGTGTGAGGGTTCCCAAAAGGCTCCACAACAAACCGGCGCGGCGTGTGGCTCCATCAAATATTTACACTGGCGTAATTCAGATAATTGTGTTCATGGAGTTCTGCGGGCGGCGGAAAAATCTTCTCGCCATCGACATCTCGATCCGTCGACTGCCGTTTAATTTGTTAATTAAATGCCGGGGATACGTTTGACTCCTCTTTGTGGTTGGTATATTGCCTTTTATCGGGTTAGTTGGGCTTTTGCTCATTCGCTTTTAAACATCTGTTGATGGTTCGCGATGTGAAAATCCAGTACTTGCTAGGGTTTCTGAATCCAACTGTCTTTCATTCTCCTTATCAGCCTGAATAAAATATATTTTGGGTGGAGGGTAGGTAAAAAATTTAGACGATTCAAATGTATTTCTACTTAAATAAAGAAAATTTAGATAGGTAGATCGTTTAATTGGACACAAAAACACACATAGCACACAATTTACTCCTATAAATCAACACTTGTAAGAAGACCAAACTGATAACAAGATTGTGCAGGATGTGCATGTATGCTGGAGTGCCTAAAAAGGCCAAGGTTCAGTGGCGATTTTTGCCGAAGAAGGACAAAACAAAATTTTATAAAACACTAATTTTGCAAAAACACTTTGGTTTCACTGTAGTTTTAACACAAATTTCATAACTAAAATCATAATTACAATAACTTTGTCAATTAATTTCACAATATCAATGTCAAGTGTCAACGTCAACGTCGTTTCACGTCACGTCAGTGACATTTTTGACCAATTATCTTTGGTCATTATTCAATTTTTGCATAAACAAAATAAATCTCGCGTTTATCCTGGCCTTATTTACAAAGATAGTTTTTTTTCGCCCAAAATCCCGTGCTCCCCTTTAGGTGGGTTGATTTTCTCAAAATTCGGGATTTGACATTTAGACCGTTTGTTTTGATCATTTACAGAGACATATAATAAAATACACTTAAACTCATCATCAATCATATAATTATAGTTTCGTCGAATAGAATTTAGAAAGCATTCACAGTTTGTTAATGGTTAATTTTTCATTACGTTTTGTTTTTCAACCAAACTTATAACTTTAGCTGGAAATACTAATTGCCTATTGTAGAATTTCGAAAGATCCGTATGTCGACTTGACACATCTTGAAGCAAGTTAAGAATCTTACGAGTGCTATGAAATGAATTTGGTTTTAGGGAAGGTTCCGTTGCCAATACGACGCTTAACATTCGGCAAACGGACCTCGGTTCTAGTATCTGCATAAATGCAAATCTGTGCTTAAATGGAACGCGCCCCATCTCACCTTAGTCTGTGAACGCGTCTATGCTATGATCTCAGACCAATACGGCTTTGATAGATAGCTAACCACTCGACTCGCTTAATCTGTGGATTTTATTATTGATTAGTGGGCCCGGCAGACGTTGTCCTGCCCGATTACAGCGCCACCTACCGGGTCCAACTGTACTTTTAAACCTTCCCTGTACCTATTCTAATACACACAGAAAATTTCGTAAGAATCTGTCTAGCCATTTCAGAGTTTTTGCGAGACAAACACACAGCGTTTCATTTTTAAATATACTCGTAAGAAGATTTGCGAAATAAAAACTATTTATCTTAATTTCTGCGAATAAAATCCACAGCTTGAAGAGTAAAGCTCAGGAAAAATATATTTTTAATCGCCGGCACGCGATTCATTAAATTAAATGGATAAATAAATTTTATCAATAGATAAACATTAAGGGCAGTTACCGGAGGCCGTAGGGCTCCGGGGTGCGATGTCAGACAACCTCCTTGTGGTGCACCCTGGGCAACCCGGCAGATTCTCTGCCGCGGGCTAATAGTCTGACGAGAGGACCCCCATAGAGGGGGGGTGTGGGATGGCCAGGTTTAACCCGGCGGGCCACTTCGTGTGGCCACCCGCTTCATGCGGGGAAGGGCGAAGTCCCCTCTTCTTATTTTAAGAAGAGTTGTGGCTTTCGCTGGAACTCTGATTTGGGCGGCTACCTTGAAGGTAGCAGAGTGGAGGCGACTTCTCGCCACGGCGCTTCGCGTCTTCCGGAGGTTACCCTGAGCTTCGGCTCACCCGCGCGGCGGTGGATCCAGTGGGATCTGCCGTCGGGCAACCCGTTACCCGCATTGAGCGGGCCGGGGGCCCGACGCACTGAGCGTCGGGTCGCGTGGAAGACAACCACAATAAAAAACCAGTCCCGGGGTGTAGAGCGGCGCAGAACCGCTCCACAAAGTAGCAGAGCCAGGAGGAGAGTCCGGCTACGGACATGTCACAGGCAGGGGGTCAGCGGGAATAAGGCCTGGCTGTTGTCCCCTTCCCCTTGTCTTGTGACGGACGGAGGAGCTGCTGGGGGGGTTTTTAGTGGGTAGGCCCGGGCCGTGTACGGTCTGGGGAGTCCCACATATCCTCGTGATTTGGCTCGACCACGAGGAATGCGTAAATGCATTTTCCCCCCTCCCAAAAAAAAAAAAAAAAAAAAAAAGGCCGTAGGGCTCCGCTGCTTGGCTTTTCAGCTAGAGAATATAACAAAATAACCTAATAATAAAAAGGAATTCTGTGGAATTGTCCAAATGAAATAACTACTTAAAAACTAAAAAAACTGGAATATTCTATCTCTGACCCGTGATCGCAAGAGCAAAGTCGAAGGTACGATCTAATAACAACCGCTCCGGGGAAGGCTACTAATTTTCGGTTAATCTAAAGAAAAAAAAAGAAACCTAGAAATATTTGTTGGTGTACTTTATTGCCCCTCATTTTGTGATTTTTGTACCCAATTTGTACCTGATTTTTGCTTACCGAGATTGATCAAACGAGCCTGAACCATCCTGCCCTTGGTTTATATAGTTATATCTTAACAGTTCCTGATTAATGGTGATGTAGGTTAATTTAGCATAACATCATGACATATGTAAAAGAATATAGTTGAAAATTGTAATAATTTAAGGGACAATTTTTGTTTTCTTTTCCCAATTTCAAATTCTTACCATATTTTTATTATTTAGCAAGAAAATATATTACAGGCTAGGAATTAAATTGAAATACTACAAGCCCTGAGTTTGATTATTCTGTTTTCACTTGTTTTTGCAGCACAAGCACCGCAGCCGCTAGTTGGTGCTAAGCTTGTTATTGGCACAAGTTGATGCAAGTTGGGTCTCGCATGTCACGTAAACGCGGTGGAAGCAATTTGTATCGAAATTCTGAACGCGACGTGCTGCGGTCCGCTGTGGAGTACCCGAGGTAGAACAGTATGTTAAGGCGAGGTTTCCCAAGAAATCTATTCGTGCACGGCGACTGCATTATTGCAAGGTAATATAGTTGATAATAATTGCACTGCTTCTAATGTCGTTTACGGGCTGTGACTGAACTTTACTTTTTACACGTTTTAATCGCTTTGTGGAAAACTGGGGAATAAAATGAAAAATGTATTTTTGCAATTTTTTGGACAATAAAAATGCACGTCTATTGGTAAAACGTTTATGCCATTTTTTATTGTATTGACTGATTCACAGCTGTTTTAGAATATTGAACAGGGTGGTCTTTGGATTCTTTGGAACTTGTGTGTCTTGTTGACAAGCAAACTCAACAACTTTTACTATGGAACCAATCTTGAAATCGCGAAAAAAATCAGCTGTTCCATACATCTAGGTTCAGTGGATGTTGAACATTTGTATGGATCAGCTGATTTTTCATAGTAAAAGTGTGTTCAGTTTGCTTGTCTGGAAAAACTCACTGATAGAAACAAAGTCTCTTACTCCAAAAAAAAAACACTCCGTGTGGCGTGTAATACGAGCTGTGCTCGCGAACTACGTTTCGCTATATATTTTTTCCCGTTTTTGCAATATTTTTATTGAAGCTTAGCTCCTATTAGTCGTAGCGTTATGGTTATAGCCTAAAACCTTCCTCGATAAATGGACTATCCAACACAAAAATATTTTTTTAATTCGGACTAGTAGTTACAGAGATTAGCGCGTTCAACCAAACAAACAATCAAACAAATTCTTCAGCTTTATAATATTAGTAAGTATAAATAAGTAAGTACAGATGTGCACGCTTATGTTAGTTAAAACAATGAGGCTAAAGGCCGATTTTCATTAGACGAGCGAATGTTCATTCTATTCCCTTCCCACTCTATTTTTTTTTAGTGTAAGCAGATGTAGGGAGTTCTTTCGTTGTTCTATCGCCGTTCTTAAAGATTCTATGGAATATTCTAGGAATGCTCGCTCGCTTAATGTAAACGGCACTAGAGCGTTCTTGAGTGTTCGAATGCGTTCGCTCTTCGGAGCGTTCAATTCAAAGCGTTCTTGTGGTCTAGCGATTCGGCTGATCTTAACATCTATTGTGCAAGAATTCTATTTCGTGGTTTTCATTCTTGACCTTTTGGTATAAACCTTCTAAGCAAGCTTTCGTATACTTTGTTCGTTTGGTTTAAGCGCACCTTAAGATAGTCAGTTCATCAGTCGCTAAGGATTTCAAATGATGGTTCCACTTTCGGCTTTATCTTTACTTGCTTATGAAGTTTAAATAAAACATTCAACGGGAGTACCGTTGAATAAAACACTCACACCTACTGACTTCCTCTTAGCTATGAACACGTAACTCCCATAAGCATGTAATAGGATGTAACTGACACAGCTCCGCAACTATTAATTTATTTATTTATTTAATTTATTTATTTATTTAATTTATTTATTTATTGCTTACATGTACTAGTCGCGGCCCGGGGTACATTAGGCTGATGGTCACGGATCACACCATAGATGATACACTACGTAGGCTAGATTACACGGTATTAGGGAGTCGCATACATGTTGTGCGTGCGTCTCGACGCTGAAGTCACGCAACGCTGCATGGTCATGAACTGGGGGGCAGGCAGACAGGAACAGGATCGTCGCTTGACTAATCTGAGTATTATCGCTTTCTCTATTCTTTGGAATAATTAGTTATTTAAGATAAGTAAACTTTGAATATGATAATATCAGTTTGAGAAAATAATATTTTAAAGTGTATATAAAAAATAAAAACAGTGATGGTAAGTGACGATAAGGCCGAAGGTGGAAGCGAGCTCCACCTGGACTCCTCAACAACTGAGGGACTGGCTATCTTACCTCTAATTGTCGGAGCACAACAATGCTATCAACATTGTTATTATGGCGACAAACTTAGGTAAGACGGTGGTAGCTAGCCAGGCGGGCTCAGAAGCCCTACCACTAACCAAACTAAGTAGAAAAACTGCTTAAATGGGGAATCGAGCTCCGGACCTTCAGATCAATAGCGGGTACTCTCAACTACTAGACCACAGCGGGTTTTTAACCAATTTCAAAAAAGGAGGAGGTTATCAATTCGAACCGCTGTTGTTTTTTTTCCGACTTCAAAGAAGGAGGAGGTTCTCAATTTGATGCGCTATTAGGCCACCAATTGTGGACTGATTTTCAAAATTCTTTTTGTATCCGATAGAGTATACTTTTGGGTGGTCTCAAGGTCACCAAAGTCAGATGATGGGATCCCATAAAAATCGACGGAAACCCTTAAATTTTTAATCAAATTTTTTTACCAGGAACTATTAAGCTGTTATTAACTCCACTTTATCCGTTCCTCACTAAAAAGTCTTTATCCGTTTCTCACTAAAAAGTCTTTATCCGTTCCTCACTAAAAAGTCTTTATCCGTTCCTCACTAAAAAGTCTTTATCCGTTCCTCACTAAAAAGTCTTTATCCGTTCCTCACTAAAAAGTCTTTATCCGTTCCTCACTAAAAAGTCTTTATCCGTTCCTCACTAAAAAGTCTTTATCCGTTCCTCACTAAAAAGTCTTTATCCGTTCCACACTAAAAAGTCTTTATCCGTTCCTCACTAAAAAGTCTTTATCCGTTCCTCACTAAAAAATCTTTATTCGTTCCACACTAAAAAGTCTTTATCCGTTCCTCACTAAAAAGTCTTTATCCGTTCCTCACTAAAAAGTCTTTATCCGTTCCACACTAAAAAGTCTTTATCCGTTTCTCACTAAAAAGTCTTTACCCGTTCCTCACTAAAAAGTCTTTATCCGTTCCTCACTAAAAAGTATTTATCCGTTTCTCACTAAAAAGTCTTTATCCGTTCCTCACTAAAAAGTCTTTATCCGTTCCTCACTAAAAAGTCTTTATCCGTTCCTCACTAAAAAGTCTTTATCCGTTTCTCACTAAAAAGTCTTTATCCGTTCCTCACTAAAAAGTCTTTATCCGTTCCTCACTAAAAAGTCTTTATCCGTTCCTCACTAAAAAGTCTTTATCCGTTCCTCACTAAAAAGTCTTTATCCGTTCCTCACTAAAAAGTCTTTATCCGTTCCACACTAAAAAGTCTTTATCCGTTCCTCACTAAAAAGTCTTTATCCGTTCCTCACTAAAAAGTCTTTATTCGTTCCACACTAAAAAGTCTTTATCCGTTCCGCACTAAAAAGTCTTTATCCGTTCCTCACTAAAAAGTCTTTATCCGTTCCTCACTAAAAATATTTCATTCACTTAAAAGATAAAAATAAAATATATTTTACAATAAATAAAAACGGACTTCAAAAACACAGAAAACTTTAAAAAAAATATTAGAATAGGTAGCAAAAACTTAGGTACTAATAAAACTTATGTAAGTTTTTTTTACAAATAAATTGGCAAAGTATATACCTGACGGTAAGTGCATACAGTCGCCTATAGTGCACGTGGACCCTGTGAGACTTGAAAATCTACAACCCCTACAAAGAATCCAATGTACTTTGCCAACTAGTGACATAAGATGTCAAGTCACAGTACCCAGTTATTTCACTGCCTGTGACCCTTCAAGCCGGAACACAGCAATGCAAGCACTACTGCTTCGCGACAGAAATAGGTAAGACGGAGTGTACCTAAGCAGACGATTTTAGTACTGACTCTACCTCTTTAAGTCTCTTTTTGGTTTATAACTAGGTGTTCAGATATTACAAATGCTCCATTCCACTCATAGTCGCTCCTTGCGTTCTGCAAATAACTTCATATTAAAATTCCCCCCACATCACTCTAACTTCTTGTCTAATTCATTCACTGTAACAGCAGTGCGGCTCTGGAACACGCTTTCGCAAGACATTCACAGTTCTTCCAACAAAGCCAGGTTTAAAAAATCTTTGCGTGAACAGTTCCTTAGTTCTTTGGAAGGATGATTATCCCGGTAATATTAGTAGATTATTATATATGTATATACCTATATGTATGTAATGTGTGTATATATATATATGAATAGATATATTTGTGTGCGTGTGTGTGTGAGAGAGAGAGTGTGTATATGTGGTTATGTATCTTTATTTTTTATCCTGTATAACAACCTATTACAGTAAATAGTTATAAAGTTTTTTTTTTCGGTTAGTTTATTTATGTTTTTCTTGCACCGCCTCGAGATTTTCTACCCTACCTTCACGGTTGACTGGTAGAGAATGCCTTAAGGCATTAAGTCCGCCAATTGTACTGTTTTATTTTGTGCAATAATCAATTTGTATTAAATAAATAAATAAATAAAATAATATTACAACATAGCAGAGTGTTTATGCTCCAAAGTGAAATTGAAAGAAAGAAAGAAATATTTTATTTGGCCACAAAAAATACAGATAGAATTGCATATAACACACAAAAAACATTACTAGATTACAAAATAATAAAATGACGGCTGTTCGAGGCCAAAAAGGTCCATGCCTCAGCTAATGCTATTGACGACGGAGCCGCAATAGCGCTGGTTTTCAGGCAGAACCTCTGTTGTGGTCATGTAAGTGATATGCATATTTAATATAGTACATATCACCCCCATGGCCGCGACGTACGGAACATCACATCACAAAAAGAAGAAAGAAAAAGAGAATCATAATTTTTGCCAATAAAAAAAAAACAAAACAAAAATAAAAAATAGGCACCTCTAAGACTTGAGAACTCGTTAGAGTACGACACAAATTGCAAATATATTCGAGCAGGAAGGCATACCGCTCTTCAATTCCAATCGACAGTGATAATATTTAATTCAATCCGATTCAAAATCTTTATTGCATACCATAATGTGTAAGAAAGGTGGTTCACAAAAAATAAGATCATTATGGACCCGTTGGGCACGCAATCGTTGAACAAGAGAGAGGAAGCTTATTATTATTTCTTTTGTCTTATTTACAGATCATAAAGCTAAATTATACGAAGATCACGGCAAATATAAATATTTGAATATACAGGGTTATTTTGAATGAACCAACAACCTCCCAGGGGCTGATTCTAGTGCTCAGATGCAACAACTTTTTGTATGGGACCAACATCGATATCTCAAAAAAAAACCACTTCCCCATACAAACTAGGTTAGCTGATTGAGACTTTAGTATGGGAAAGTGGATTTTTTTTTCGATTTCGATGTTGGTCCCATACAAAAAGTTGTTGCATCTGAGCACTAGAATCAGCCCCTGGGAGGTTGTTGGTTCATTCAAAATAACCCTGTATAGACAACATTAAACAATATTTTAATATGAAAGGAATATCAGTAATTAAATGTTTCAAAATGAAACATGTTCAGAATAAAGCCTCTTGTCTGCACCATAATAGTTCGAAGAGTAATATCTCCACTAAAACCGTCAAAAAGGAAATAATTGATTAGCGCCAAGCTATCGAAGAAATTATCCACATTCTATGTCACTGAGAGAGATAATTTTGTCCTTTACCGCCATGCTATCTATAGGGGAGAAATTCATCTTGTGTTTTGTCAAGGACATTCGTTTATTCATTCATTCATTCATTTTATTGACAATTTATAATGGAGTAATAATAAGTATTGAATGCAAAATCAATCAAATTGTATGCAATTTAATGCAAGGAAAATTTTATAATGTCCGCCTTCCTCTATTTTAAATTGCAACAACTCAGCGAGGTACATATGTTTAAATCCATCTCAATCATTTGTTGCAAAAAAAAAAATAAGTAAATAATTCATTAGAAGATATAAATAGTAGAGTGAGGATATATTTTTCATGTCCCGCGCTTGGGGCGCTACGAGAATTTGAATTCGCTGCAGAACCTTTCAAAAATGACATTCGTCTTTGAGACACCGCACCTAACATCATTGTTCTCTTTGTATGCAATTTATTTTAAGGTCGTAATTAAAACCATTATAACAGCTTTCCTTTGTAATATTAAGAACACTCCTTCGCATTATGTATCGCATCATTACACACGAGATTATGTAAATATTGACTAAGTGGCACATTGATGTCATACAAAGATACTGCACACTTCGACTCGCTGTGCTGTAACATCGAGAGACGCACACGAAAATTGTAGTCGACTCCAAGAGTAGCTACTGAAACTCTTCTCTTGACAAAACGAATCGCAATGCCCGGGGCGGCCCTAAATCTGGCTCAATAATACAAACGACATGCCCGACTCTTATCTTATCAGCCGTCCCGCGGTGAGGGGCGATTCGACCCATTACGTTGGAACTATTTTTGATATGCCCCGCTTTCTTGGAATACTCAGATTTTTCACGTTCGATGCTATAACGTCTCTGGGAATCTCATGTCATTTAACGTATCTCAATTATCTCTTCTAATATTATGAATGCAAATAAATTCTGTGTACTTATGTTATTATTTCAAGACTTGGGCGGAGAGAATTTAACAGCGCGACAGAAGATGACTTCAACTCGGACCTGAAAATTGACGCTTCGTTGTCCCCTGTTTGCTTCTCTAAAACTTGACCAATTTAATTATTTATTCCGTTAATTATTAAAGAAAGGCTTCGGCTGTGATGTTATGTTTTGCTTTTTTCATAATTAATCTCGTCAAATTTGTTTACTGGATGTTTGGATACAGCGGAAACCATTTTTGTTATTAAGGAAGGTATAAATCTATTTAAATAAAACTCAATAAAAAGGGAAAACACAGGAGCATGCTTATAGTGGCCATGGATTCTTTTTGAAAAAAATCTATATCACCATTATCCAGTAAGGAAACGGGGAACAATTTGTATGGAAACCGTTTTTCCATACCAATTGCAATCCTTGCGATTCCCTTTTAACCGTTGAACCATTTTTAATGAAATTAGCTTAAGCTTAGGAAGAATAGCTTAAGCTTAGGCTACGAGGCTTTTTATCCAAAATTTTAATGAATTCCCTACCCTAGGGAATGCGATATAATTCAACTTCACGCAGACGAAATCGCGGGCAAAAGCTATCTAAATATCTAAAAATCTCGCAACACGATTTTATCCGGGATAAACGTCGGAACTACTTAAGTAACTGATTTTGATAAAATTTCAGTTACTGTATGTAATTTGGTCTAACTTATAAGATGGAATAGTTTTTTTATCTCTAGAATATTATTATTGACATCAATATTTATTATTAAGAATTAAATGGTTTGCAATTATTTCTAAGTACCATAAGTTTCTCAGAGATGACTCTGTGAGGTAATTTACAACACAACACTTGATTGATGATCGTCGGTGGCGCTGTGGACTCGGCACGGGCCTTCTAATCGGGCTAATCGGGAGAGCCGGGGTTCCGATCCTGCCATGTACCAATGTGTTTCTTTGTTTTTCAAATTTCATATGTACATTCTTCCGACGCTCCTTCGGCAAAGAAAAAACATCGTGAGACAACCTACATATACTTGCGAGGAAATTGTATGGAATTGAGGAAGGTGTATGTGAAGTGGACCAATCCGCACAAGGCCAGCGTGGTTGACTAAGGCCTAAACACCCTTACTTAGGTCAGGCTCGAGCCACTCGGTGGGGACGTATTATATATGAGCTGTTGTGATAATACTATGTACACAGGGAACTGCTTAGCTAACTTCAGGTACAAAGAAGATTACTAGAACTGCCATTTTTTAAAGAAACTTTATAATCATAATAGCTTTAACAAAACTATTCTCTATTAAGTTTAGAGAATAGTTTTGTTAAAGCTGAGTTCATTATAGCAGTAATGGATATAAAGTTTCTTTCTATAATGACAGTTCTAGTTTTTTTTTTCTATGGGATAGGGGGCAAGCGAGCAGACGTATCACCTGATGGTAAGTAATTACCGTCGCCCATGGACACCCGCAACCTCAGAGGAGTTACAAGTGCGTTGCCGGCCTTTGAGGTGGGAATACGCTCTTTTTTTGAAAGTTTGAAGGTTGTATCGGTCCGGAAATACCGCCGGCGACAATTCGTTCCAAAGTTTGACTGTGCGAGGCAGGAAACTTCGAGAGAAACGCACAGTTGTGGACTGCCAACCATCTTAGTGATGGGCATGGATTTTTTGCCGCGTGGAACGATGGCGGAAAGAGGCGGCAGGTATAAGTCCGAACAATTCCTCGAAGCATTCCCCGTAATAAATACGATAGAAGATGCATAGCGAAGCGACATCTCTACGCAGCGCCAAGGTATCAAGCCGATTTGAAATTTCCTGGCAGTCGACGATTCGAGTCGCTCTCCGTTGAATGCGGTCCAGTGGGAGAAGTTGGTATTGGGGTGCCCCAGCCCAAAGATGAGAACAGTATTCCATATGAGGCCGAACCTGCGCCTTGTAAAGCTGAAGGCGGTGCGCGCCGGAGTGAAATACTGTCTCGATCTATTGAGCACACCAAGCTTCTTAGAAGCTAATTTAGCTTTACCCTGTAAGTGACCACGGAACTGGACTTCGCTCGATATGTCGAAACCAAGGATCCCAATATTGGCTGAGGCAGTTAGGGGAATGCCCTGAAAGCGAGGAGATACGACAAATGGCATTTTCTTTGCGGTGAACGCGCAAACCTGTGTCTTTGAGGGTTTGAAATGGACTAAATTAAGTTGACACCAGTTAGAGACTGCAAGAGTTTGCAATCACAGATACATAATCAGCCTACACCACATAACACAGCACATAAAGTAATGAGGGTTATAGTTAATTCTAGTTATCTAGTCACACGTAATAAGTGAAAACTTTATTATATCGTCAGTGAACTTTAATTAAATAAATTAATATTATCTCCACATCTTTCTGCGTTTACAAT
Source organism: Schoenobius gigantellus (assembly GCA_963935595.1). Classification (NCBI taxonomy): domain Eukaryota; kingdom Metazoa; phylum Arthropoda; class Insecta; order Lepidoptera; family Crambidae; genus Schoenobius; species Schoenobius gigantellus. The sequence continues at coordinate 396,381 of OZ012543.1, forward strand.
GCTGATTTTTATTTGGGTTAAATAAGAGAAATAGGATTGTAAGCGTTTCTATCTAAATCGAGGCTAAAATATTAACAAGGGCTTTGGATTTAACGGTTCTTAATGTTAATTAATCGTCTACTTTTAGCTTTACACAAACATTATTTTTTTCTAATTAATTAACAGCACGGGTCCTAAGTAAACGCCTTGCGTTACCCCTTAGGCTTTCTCCCACGAGGCGTAATAAGCGTTTGAGGATTTTTGCACTCACACACTAATTGTGGTGGATTCTATATTTCCGTCAAGAGAGACTTCAATATAAAAATGTTATGTAGTGTGTGTTCAAATATTATTTTTCAAATTTTAGTGTTTTTGAAGTGGGTTTTTATTTTTGTAATAATTTTTGAAGTTGATATTAAAACAATTATTTATCTGTATTAACCTGTTATGTGCGTACGTCCTTAGCATAACTTAGATATAGGCAAAAGAGAGCTGTAAAAAAACTAACTTCACTTCTAATCGAAAACTGGGTGAGCCTTAATCTTTTCAAAACGTTTTGAAAGCTGAGCTTAACTTCTCCGTGGAAGAGGGACCTAATTCAGTGAAAGTTTGGGAAGCTGTTAGCACATAATTGGCGGCGTCGAAGCCGCGAACTTAGAGCAAACATGGCGATGGAAACATCCCGCCCTTGCGCCCTTGTATTTTTCATTTCCTCCCGAAGGCGCGCGACAAAGGCTGCCGACAACTGTTTTGGGGACTTCGGAACCTTTGTGGGTTTTTTAGATATAATTTCATTATAGTATTTGGGTATATCAACGGGAGGTTGGCAAATGCCAATTAGTATGAGTGGATTCGCTCACCAAGGGTCCCGTACAAATTTTACTAAGTACTATATAAGTTCCTAACTATACATATTTACGGTTTAACTAACATGTGCCAAGAGACCTTATTTCTTGGCAAATTTAATGATTCCTGGTCATCAGGAATGAAAATCAGGAATAGGTTTTGATTACCTTGTGTATTCGCAAAATTTGCAAATTTTTTTTATACAACAAAGTTGGTAAACAAGTATACTACCCACCTGATGGTAAGTTTTAACAGTCACTCATGTGGTTCCTGTGAGATTCGCAGCAAATCTGCAACCCCCACAAGAACCACAGTGTACGTTGCCAACTTTGTGACATCAGATGTAAAGTCACGGCACCCAGTAATTTCACTGCCATATCTTACCCTTCAAACCGGAACACAGCAATGCAGGCACTGCTGCTTTGCGTCATAAATAAGTAAGACGGAGTTACTCAAGCAGGCGACCCTGGTACAGAGTCTCCCTCCGGTGATAAGACAGAGGTACCCCACCAGGTAAATAATAAGCAGGCGGAATATGCGACATAAATGGTCACATCTATTATTCGAATGGACCGTACTAAAGAGTATTTGAAATAAATTTCAGTTCGATATCTGTATGCGTTGCCGAGAAAAGGTTTTGACAGTCAGACGGACACAAAACAAAGTGATCCTATAAGGGTTCCGTATTCCATATGAGGTGCGGAACTCTAATAAAAACCATGACGCACATACCATGTGTCTATAGCACTCGCCAAATATTCTAAATAAAACTGTGATGTACTCGTATAAAGTGTTATTATTATTTGTGATTTTTTGGTGTTTTTGAAGTCGGTTTTATTTTTATAAAATAAAACGTCTTTCGCTTTACACAGAATTGAATGAATTATTCCCGAACTCCTAATCTACCAGGAACCTTCCATCATCAGCTCAGTAACATGATGTGAAGACTACCAGAACCAAATACTTGAATATCTTAAGAAAATAAACAACATATACATCGAATTGATAACCTCCTCCTTTTTTGAAGTCGGTTAAAAAACATGAAACACGTTGGATGTTTAAGGATTTCCATCGATTTGCCTGAGATTCCATCATTGGATGAATGACATGGTGACAATGAGACCACCTCGGGAGTGTCCCCTTTGATTACAAAAAGAATTTCAAAAATCGGCCTACAAATGGCGGAGTATCGGTAAACATACATAAAAAAATGATACAGTCGAAGAACCTCTTCCTTTTCGAAGTCGGTTAAAAGTAAAAGCATGAGGCGCTCATCATAGGATTTCGCATCACATTAGCAGCAAAACAAAAAAAAAAATATTTCCTCCTTTTAGTGCAAAAAAAAATTGCCTTGGTTGGGACCAACTGGGGCCTAAACCCCAGATCGGTCCTATGGCTGTACTTAACCATTGTACGCCCGATAATTACGTACGGCTCAGTGGTGTGGTACAACAAAGCCAAACAAAAAACCGCTGCAAATAGGTTAGGCAGTCTACAAAGAACTGCCTGTCTCATGGCTACATGCGCAATTTCCACCACGCCTGGGGCAGCCCTGAATGCGCTACCGCGACTCACACCCCTGGACATGTTTATTGTTAAGGAGGCGATAGCGTTGCGTACAGGATGAATGCCCAAGGCGGGTTCAAGTGTGTTCTTGCGTTTAAGGCTGATATCACTTTGTATGAAATGTATTGAATGGCAACACGACTTCTCACAATGAATTTTTTATTGCAACTAGCTTAGGCCGCATGCGAACACGTTATAAGTATAAACATACCGCCCGCCAAAAAGGGGTTGCAAAACACTTTTTAAAATATGCATTTAAACTTAACATTTTACAAAAATTATATAATGAAATGAAATTACCAAAAAACATTAATCATTAACAGTATCAACAGGCATAGGGCACAATTTAGTTACAGTTCTCTTTACAATACTATCACCACTTTTGACACTGTATACTCTTGTGATATCGTCATCTCCAGGGTGTTTTTCCATTATTCGTCCAAGTGACCATTTAGTTGGAGGCAAACCATCGGCTTTAATCAAAACAATGTCGCCTATTTCAAATTCTTTTTTTCTTTTAAACCACTTCGGTCGTTGTTGGAGCCTTACTAAATACTCATTTTGCCATTTGTGCCAGAAATTAAAAAGAATTTTTTGAGTATTTTGCCAGCGTGATAAATAACTTATGTTCACTGTTTTTAAACTTGAGTCAGGAACAACAACGGGTGCTTCGCCAATCAAAAAATGCCCAGGTGTTAAGGGTGTAATATTATCAATACTGTTTTCAATAATACTGATTGGCCGTGAATTAAGGCACGCCTCGATTTGATAAAGGATGGTAATCAGTTCTTCGTAAGTCATGTGGCCGTTTACAACACGCTTCAAATGGTATTTAATGGATTTCACGCCAGCTTCCCACAGACCTCCAAAATTTGGGCTATAGGCTGGTATAAAATGCCACTGTGTACCTTCAAGTGCAAGGGGCTCTACAAAGTCTGCAAATTCCAATCCAGCCTCCCGCAATGCAGTCGCTAATTCTTTATTTGCAGCCACAAAATTTCTACCTTGGTCACTCCAAAGGTGAGTACATTTTCCTCTTCTAGCAACAAATCGTTTAAATGCCCCTATGAAAGACGCAGAAGTAAGATCGCCAACCAATTCTAGGTGGATAGCTTTTACGGACAGACACACGAAAATAGCAATATAAGCTTTGGTTGTTTTATTGCCTCTGCCTTTGCTCGTTAGTATTTGGATAGGACCGGCAAAATCTACACCACTGTGCAGAAACGCTCTTGATGGTGTTACTCTCTCTTTTGGTAAGTCCCCCATTATTTGTGTTCTGGGTATGGCATTTTGCCTTGCACATATTAGACATTTATGAGCATGTGATTTTATTAACCCTTTGCATCTTATTATCCAAAACTTAGATCTTAAATATGTTTCCATTAAATTTAATCCACCATGCAAAGTTTTAAGATGAGCATCAGCTATAATCAAGAGGGTAAGTTTATTTCTATTTCCTAATATAATAGGATGTTTACGGTGGTCATCGAGATCTGCATGCCGCAGTCGGCCACCTACTCGCAATATTTCATGTTCGTCAAGGTAAGGGTCTAATGTTTTTAATGTACTTCCTTTATTTACTATTTTCTTTTGTTTTAGGTCTTCTATTTCTTTTGCATATTCTTCTCTCTGTACTATTCTTATACATTTTATTAATGACTCTTCTAGTTCGTTAGTTGTTAAGGCTGAAGGACCAGTTTCAATATTACTGTATTTTTTATATTTTAAAAATCTTGTACAGTATGTTATAGTTTTAAGTAATTCAGTGAGGTTATCAAAATTGTCAAATTGTATAATTAAACGTTTTTCTGAATCAATATTTAAATTCGCCAAATTACTCTGAATTTGATTTGACTTTAACTCCTGACTTGTCGGTGATATGGCAGGTTTTTCAAAATTGATCTCTCTTTCAGACAACCATTTTGGTCCACTCCACCACAATTTGCAATTCATCAAATCTTTAAGTAACATGCCCCTAGATGCAATATCGGCAGGGTTGCATTTTGATTGAACATGAAACCACTTTTCTGGTGGTATAATATCTGTGATCTCAATTACCCTGTTTGCTACAAACGCTTTCCATCTATTAGAATCCCCAGAAAGCCATGCTATCACAATTAATGAGTCAGTCCAAGCAAACATGTTTGAAGTTGGTATTCGCATAGCTTTGCTAATTTGTTTTAATAATTTTGCCAGTAAAAGTGCTCCGCAGAGCTCTAAGCGTGGCAAAGAAATTGTTCTAACTGGAGCCACGCGTGTTCTTGAAGCTATTAACTTAGTTTGTATTGTACCATCTTGGTATTCTATTCTAATATAAACTGCCGCTGCATAGGCATTCCCTGATGAGTCACTGAATCCATGTATTTCTATATTTGACTCCATTGTAGTTCCAAGCCATCGGTCTATTTTGATAGCTTCTACCATTTTAAAATCGTTTCTCAACTTTAACCATTCATTCTTTGTTGGTAAATCAACTTCATCATCCCATTCAAGTTTAGCTAACCATAATTTTTGGATTAAGATTTTAACTGTTACAGTAACTGGCGATATCCATCCTAAGGGATCAAATATTTTTTGGATATCGGATAATATAGACCTTTTTGTAGTAACAAAATTATGTTCTGTCAAACTCTGTGTGTATTGAAGAACATCTTTATCGAAATTCCAATTAATACCCAAAGCTTTAATTGTTTTGTCCATATTGAGGTCCATCTGAGTATGTACTGACCTTTTTTCAGGTTGTATTGACTGCATAAATTTTCCGCTGTTAGATGCCCACTTCGTTAGTGTGAAACCAGCCTTTTCAAGGATATCAGTAATATCATGAGCAACTGAGACCGCGAGATCTACAGTGTCTTGTGCTGATAAAAGGTTATCCATATAAATGTATGTATATCCAAAAAAAATGTATCAGGATCCTTACAAACATCCAACAAACTGACAGCTGTAAGCCGCATTTTTCGGAATTGTCCATACTTTCCCTTCCATGTATGTATATTCTGGAAATGTGCAAGTTTGTACGAACATACTCACATTTATATGTCAAGGAGAGCGATATCCCCCATCATAATATTCAGCGCTACAAAAATAATCTAAGGTAAATATTATGTAAACTTGCCCTACAAAGATCAGGCACGTATTCTATGTCTATAAAAATATACAATAAATTACCCGAACATATAAAAAACGAAAAAAGTAAGCCAAAGTTTTTAAAAATGGTAAAGCAATTACTACTTGGAAAAATGTATTACACTATAGAAGAATATCTTAGTGATAAATTTAATAAGCCTTAATTTTAATTTTAATTAATAATTTATGTTGACTTATATACAAAATACTTATTTTAAATTGATTCAATTTAGTTTATTTATTTGAAATTAATGTAATTTTAATCCGTTATTGACAAATTGACATTACATATAATTTATTGACATTTCATTTAATTTATTGACAATTCATTTTAATTTTAATTCGATATTGACACATGGACATTACATATAATTTATTGACATTTCATTTAATTTATTGACATTTCATTTAATTTATTGACATTTCATTTATTTTATAGACATTTCACTTAATTTATTGACATTTCATTTAATTTATTGACATTCCATTTAATCAACTGACATCGTATTAATTTGATTGACATTTAATTATTCATTTGGGTACAATATTAATTTTTATTTACTGACGTCCAATCTACTTCATAAAAAGTTTACTTCCATTTACTTAATTAGGCGCTTAATACTCGTAGTATCACGTTTTCGAAATAAATCTAATAATTCGATTGACTTATATATTTTATGAACGACTTAATTAGATTTAATCTAGTTTAATTAATTTAATACAATTTAATTTGATTTTAATACATTGTCATTTCATTTTATTCTTTGGCATTCCAATTAATCTATTGACATTTCGTTTAATTCATTCATATTAATATTATTTATTGACGCTTGTTTAATTTATTAAAATTTATTCCATTTGTTTATTTTCCATGTAATTAGGCACTTTACAATATCACGTCTTCATTATAATGTAATTAAATAATTCCTAGTAAGTAAAACTAAATGTCTGCCCTTCTCTATTCATATTTAATTGCAACGCCTTAACAAGGTACAATGTGTAACTTCATCTCACACTTGTAATGCAATATATAAATAAATAAATAAAAATCTTCTTTGATTGTTTGACAAGCTGCAGGTGAGTATAATTGATTTGTATAATTATTTTTGTTTTTTGTTTCAGGTGAACGAGTTTCGTCATCAACTACTTGGTGCAAAGTCTTAACTGCAAGATATGGAGCTGATGCTGTCCCGAATGTGACTCGTAGGAGACGATATATCTTAACATCTTGAGAAGGATCGCTTCGCCAGAGGATTCGCTGATAATCTGTATCTGATTCTGATACTAATATCTGGCGAAACATTTTTTCGATGTCCGCCACAAAGGATATTTTTTTCAATCTCCATCTCATAATAATATTACGTAAGTCTTCTTGTAGCTGCGGACCCACAAGGAGTTCATCGTTAAGTGAAATACCTGTCGTTGAATTTTTATCTTTACTGGAAGCATCAAATACAATACGTGTTCGGGTTGTTTCTTTGTCTTCCCGGATGACAGCATGGTGAGGTAAGTAGACTGATTTCTTATTTATTTCTTTTTCAGGGACTTCTTCCATGTGTCCTAGCTGAAAATATTCATCTATTACCTTTGTATACTCGATTTTTAATTGTGGCATCCGTTTGAATTTTCTTTCTAATTGTAATAGTCTGTTCAATGCTATCTCTTTTGTATTGGTGTATGGTGACTTTGGGTTGTCTGTTTTAAAGGGCAGTTTCACTACGTATCTTCCCTCTTCATTTCGTGAATGTGTTTTCTCATATATTTCTTCGCAGAGCTGTTCCTCTTTTGTTAGTTTCCTACTCGTCTCGTTGTCTACTTCCCAGATTGCTTTCAATACTTCATCAACATCTACTTGATGATGCATGACAAGGAATGAGCTATTTGATGGAGCTGATATTTCACCAAATATAATCCAGCCAAGGTTTGTTTGATGAGCGCATGGTGTGCCTGGTGGACCTTTAATTATTCCTTGTTGTATTATGTGTGTATATTCCTTCACGCCTAGAAGTAAATCTATAGTACCTGGTGTTAAATATCTTGGATCAGCAAGATTCAGACCTTGTAGGTGTTTCCAGTCAGTGTTAATAATAGTTTGAGTAGGTATCTTAGTGGTCAGTTGCTTGGCTATCACGTAGGGTTGTATGGCAAGACTAAAGTTTGGATCCCAACGTGACCTTACTTCTAGCTGTATCACGTGCTTGATTGCTGTTTTTGTAGATCCCACTCCGACTATGGTTCCCTTCATAGGTGTCCTTTTCAATCCTAACAGTTGCGCCGCCCGTTCAGTCAAAAACGAAGCTTGCGACCCTTGATCTACCAATGCTCGAAGAAGGACGCTGTGGCCATCAGGGCCACGTGCTATCACTACTGCCGTCGCTAATAAAGCATGACTTGTATTGGTTGCATGGTGAGTAGAAATCGTAGTATTGGCTTGAACTTCGTGTGATTCTTCTATACAAGTGTTCACAGGTGTAGTAGGTATCGGTTCATTTAATTGTACATTTTCTCTATGCAGGAGTGAGTGATGCCGACGATGACATAAGTGACAAGATCCTGGGGCTCTGCAGTTCTTAACCGAATGTCCAGGTGCCAAACAATTAAAACATAAGTTGTTAGTTTTCACAAACTCACTGCGTTGTTCTACATTCATTTTAGAAAATGGCTTACAGTGGCTTAGTGTGTGGTTATCTTTACAATTTATAAATGTTCGAATAGTTGGAGTTGACGTTGTTGGCGTGGTTACCATGTGACATGAGCGTTCTTTGCTTGTTTTTTCTTTTATAGGGCTACAAACTAACTCTAGTGTGCGATATTTCGTTTCTAAAAAATGTTTTAATTCTGCCCAGGTAGGTAAATCTTCAGGGTTGATTTTATAAGCGCATTCCTCCCATTCCTTGTGCGAGTCTGGATCCAGCTTCTGTACTACCAGAAATATAATTATTGGACTCCAAGACTCTGTACTTATATTCAAATTCTTAAGGCTGTGTAAACATTCACTAGTTGTATCTAGTAAATTTTTAATTGGTTAGGTGTTTGTGAGCTTATCTTTTTTTGATTGAATAACCTCTTTAATGTCGCGTTAACTAAAAGACGTTTGTTACTATACCTGGTTTTTAGAACACTCCACGCTTGCAAATAATTATTAGCTGTAATCTGTATGTGCTTTAACAACGCTTCGGCTTCCCCGGAAACACTACTCTTTAAATAATGTAACTTTTGAACATCACTAAGCGCACTATTGTTGTGTATCATCGAAACAAACAAATCATTAAAAGTCAACCACTCTTCATAATGGCCACTAAAAGTCGGAAGTTGAATCTTTGGCAGCTGTACTAGGCTGTTTTCATTTAATGAAGAATTTGAGGTACCTGAGGATTGCGTACTGAACAGTAAAAGTCTCTCTCTTATATCTGCTTGAATGACAATGCATAAATCTTCCGTTGTAAAGTACTCGTCGTTAGCGAAATACGGTATGCTTGGTCTTTTATCTCTCGGTGTGAGTTTCACCAATCCCTGGTGTGCTTGTTTGTAAGTAGACCAATGCTCTTCAATCAAGCATAATCTTGCTTGTAAATAACCTTTAGTAAGCCTAGCCTTAGAACACTTTTGTAAATTAATCTGGAATCTTTTTATCAAAATAGCAGTATCTTCCAACAAATTGATTAATTCTTCCGGCGTGGACATTATTCAATATTTCAATGTTAAACTTCTCGTTCTACTACAATGTTTACTTAAATCACGCAAATCTATTCAATTCCGCTGCATCGGCCAATGTTTATATAAGCCTTTTGTTCTCGAACGCCGGCCGATAAGTTGTTTACGAGTTACGATGCGCTGGTAATCCGGTTCGATTGCGACCATATGTTCTTGCGTTTAAGGCTGATATCACTTTGTATGAAATGTATTGAATGACAACACGACTTCTCACAATGAATTTTTTATTGCAACTAGCTTAGGCCGCATGCGAACACGTTATAAGTATAAACAAAGTGTCTGTCCCTTCGACAAAGGTCTCTATTAGACCTAGTCAATGAGACACCAATACTAAGTATGAACTCTGATATCATGCCTCCACGTTGCAATTTCAATAGGAACTACAAAGTGGAACTTCTCTCTAGGGATGACTGGCTAAACGAGCAAGTTACCTATGAGACAGGAAGCACCGTATGGTATACCGATGGATCCAAGATGGGGTCCAAAGTGGGCTTTGGTATATATAGAGAGCAGCCACTGCACAAGTTCTCACAAAGCTTGGGCAGCTTTGCCTCCATCTTCCAAGCGGAGGTTTATGCCATCTTAGAATGTGCGGAAACCAACCTTGGAATCAACCAAGCCAACCGCACAATATACATAAACTCAGACAGTCAAGCAGCTTTACTGGCGCTGAGCAGTAACCTCGTGACCTCAAAGCTAAAGGCTGACTGTATGAACCGCCTAAACACTCTGGGACACAGTAACAGAGTAATACTTAGATGGTTTCCAGGGCATGCGGGAATCACTGGCAACGAATGTGCCGATGAGCTCGCCAGGGCTGGGGCCGAAGGAACGCAATATGGTCCTGAACCATTCTGTGGTATACCCAAAAGCCTCGCCCGTCTAACGCTTGAAACCCATTACGACAACAAGTCCTACAAGGCGTGGCTGCATATGCCAGGACTTAAACACTCTAAGGCACTCATAAAAGCCTATGACCGTAGTACCTGCAAACGAATCCGAGGATTAAGCAGGAACAACATACGCACTTTGGTCAGAGCCCTCACTGGACACTGTCGCCTTAATAAGCACAAGTCCATTAGGGGGTTGAGTGAGTGCAGGGAGTGCAGGGTCTGCCACGAAGCAGAAGAGACGCCTATGCACTTGCTCACAAACTGTGGACCACTGATGCGTAAACGCAGCCTACATCTGGGCAAACACTTACTGTTGCCAGATGAGGTCAAGCACCTCTCCCCCAAGAAATTATTGCACTTTTTAGAAGATGCAGGGCTTGTGGAGAACTGTAATAGTGGCGGTCACAATAGATCTCATAGGTCGCAGTGACAAAACATAGCCGCTCATACTAATAAAAAAAAATAGTGCACTTTCTACACGTAAATAAAAGCGTGCTTTTTTAAAAACATTTTTTTCAGCAAGTATTTTTGACTTAAATTTTGACGAAAATTTCACGGCGCGCACGCCACAGTGTCAGTGGTCTCGAAGCGCACACTTCCATTACTCAATTTCCGATTCCCCATTGACAATAAAATGAGTGAACAATCGAATATCTTCCCGCGGCAAACAAGGAAATTTGTTTGTCGGGATTTGGCGGGCCTCGGCTCGCGTCGGGACACCCCGTCTGTCGCGGCACAATATAATTTTTCATTAGATCAACATAAAAGCTTCCTTTTTAGCTGTGAAAATATACATACATAAACGTACGTTTTACCAGAGAGAGACCATGTACCGGATATGCTTGGGTGCCTTCGTCTTACCTGTTTCCGCCGCAAAGCAGCAGTGTTTGCATTGCTGTGTTCCGCGGCCATACCGCCTATCTCATATATAGCGATCACTCGCTATCATTATCATGACATTAGAATGGCACGACAACGAGTGATCGGTATGATATAGGCGATAGGGCCGCCGGTATGAAGGGTAACGCCGGCCTCAACGTTGGCCGCAATGCCTTGCGCCCGGCTCCACACGTTGGCCCCAACGCTGCCCCAACGTTGGATCAACGCCAATCGTCCAACTTAAGGATCTAGAAAATGGCATCGGCTCCAACGTTGGGGCGAGCGTTGGTAGTTGGTACCAACGTTGGGGTCAACGTGTGGGTGGAGCCGGAGATATGGCAGTGGAATTCGGGACCTCCCGATTAGAAGGCCAGTGTCGAATCCATAGTGTTAAAGATACGGGGGTTGAAAGTAATGAGGTGTAAACTTAATTTGTTAAAGTATAAAGAATAATAAAGAATTAATGGTAATTTGGTAATTTTGTATGGAAAATGGCAGTACACGTGTGTTATTTGTCAAGGTGAAACGTAACATTAACAGCGTTGTCAACTTCTCACATATTCGGTCACCCATCGCTGCCATGACCACGACAAACGTTGCTTTATTTTCGAAACCGCAACTCTATGCCGTAGTTCCTAATAAAATAATATGAAGCCGCAGCTATAAACAATATGATCGGGAAGTGGTACAAAACGAAGTGCCGTCCCCCGGAAACCCCCGGGATAGGAAACTTGCAGCGAACAACAATAACGTGTAGGGATTGGGCGAAGCTCGTGTCGTGCAATAAAATTCCCTTTGAGTGTCGGAAGACAAACAGCGCTATTTACATACATCTTGAAGCGTTAGATGTTCCGACACGATTTTATGTGATTGGATCGGATGGTATAATTATGGCATTTGGTTTACTTGACCCAATCTATCTCTTTTTTATTATTATTTGGCACATTCTATGAACTATTTTCAGCGTCATAACGATACTGTTATCAATAATTTTAGCGGTAAAAAATGGTAGCGAAAACAGAACCTTGGACAGAGTAAGAATTGTTTTAAATACCGTTCTTTTCTTCATTTACGTAGAGTCACGTTGTATGAATTCTGTTACGGACTTGCCGGCTTGCCGTCAGGCAAGAAGGTATAATATTTTTTTGCTTTTCATGTAAATATTTTTAAATGTCATTTGTCTTTTGTTTTTTCCTGTCACATTTTTTCTCGCTTTTCTCGCTTGGTATTGTTTCGTTGTGTGGTAAGCTAATTTGTTATTTCTTTTAATTATTATTACTTGTTCTTTTATTTCTGCTATTTCTTTGTATTTTCTATTTGTTTTTTATACTGTTTTGACAAGATGAACATCGAGTTTGGAAAGTGCCATACACCCCCCCTTGACCAATCCGCACTAGGCCAGCGTGGTTGACTAAGGCCTAATCACTCTAACATAGGGTAGGCTCGAACCCCTCGGTGGGGACGTATATGAGCTGTGATGATGATACACCCCTTTACTGTACATATGTATCTGTAGCAGGGCACAGATACTAATCTGTGCCCGCGACTTCGTTCGCTTGGATGTCGGAAAATAACAACATGTCGTACATTTTTCCCGTTTTTGCAACATTTTTCATTGATGCTCAGTTCCTACGTGACTCTACGTAAATGAAGAAAATAATGCCATTTTTGAACAATACTTACTCTGTCCATGGTTCAGTTTTCGCTACCATTTACCGCTAAAATTATTGATAACGGTATCGTTATGTATGACACCGTAAAATATTTCATCAAATGTGCCAAAAAACTAAAGAAACACCCCGGAAAATTAAGGGGCGCTTCAGGACACGGTATTAGAATGAATTAAATATTATTAAAAAAATAACTCACATATTTAATTTTATATTAGTTTCCTAAAATATCCAAAAAAAAAATACTGCATTAGTTTAGTGCAGTATTTTCTGAGAATTTTTATTATTTTTTATATAATGATGGATGTGTCCTGAAACAGCCCATAAATTTTCCGGGCTGATAATAAGTAACCCTGTATAAGCCACCTGATGTCGTCACATATCGTGTGTTAAAGGTAATCGCAGTGAGTCGTGTCGTACGCTGCAAAAGGGGCCAGTTCTATCGCGGCGGTTATTCCTGTTTATTCCTCGTAACCTTTGATATGTCCTGCCCCGGGCCGCCCTATTATTGCTGCGTCATTTCTACATTGTTTGAATATTGTAGTTTATGTTAAATAAAACCTTTATTGGCGTGTCGGTGGTAAGTTAAATTGATGTGTAGCTCTTGGTCTAGCTTGTAGTCTAAGGGCTTTAGTCTATAGGATCAGTGAATTTTAAACCTTAGTTCTCTTAATTCGAAAAACCATAATCAACACAAACCCCTACAATTACTATTGACGTCAAACACAATTAATTTAAATTTACTTGAACACCAATTCGGAATTTGGAAGAACCTCTTCGAGAAGAACAGGCAAGAATCTCGAAAGGTCTAATTTTTAATACATTTGCTTAAAAAGTATACTTTTGTGTATTTAGCGTGCAGAAAGTTATAGTTTTCCGCATCAGTGCTTTTTGTTTTCCTTCTGCATACAACCTCCAAATGTGGTGCAAAAGGGCTCACAGCTATAATTTGCTCATGCAGATGAGCAAAACACTGGTATCCTGCGCTGTAGCCCTGGTTCAAAATGAGGTATCAAAATGCCAAAACCTCTCCCGATGACCATTTCAAATCGAGAAATGCTTAGGTACAATATTTTACCTTTTACCGGTAAAATGTTGTTTTTGTGAAGTGAAAGTATATGGCAGATGAAAAAAATTTAAAAGAAACTTCGACCAATAGTAAAAGAAATATTTTGAAAATCGGTGAAACGTTGTTCTGTAAAATAACACCTATGTCAAATGATATTTCGATGATTTAAAAATATGGCAAACAATACATATGGCAAAAAAGACGTCGGTGAACCGTTTTCGAACAAATGAAATTCGAACAAGAAAGTTTCGAAATTAAGATATGTTACCATATTTAATACATATTGAAACACACACATATATGCATACACAATGGGTTAGTGAAAATATATAAAATTACTACCAGAAAATAAATATTTGAAAGGTATTCCATTATACTCGTACACACGAGCTCAATACATAGGAGTAATTGTTGTGGAGTGCAGACGAAGGTCGTTTCCACCTCTGGCCTTATCGTCACTTACCATCAGGTGAGGTGAAGGCCAATGAGTTACCTGACGTATGTAAAATAGTAGATTGTACAACAAGGGCATTAAATGTGTCATTGTACAGCTCGGGTGGATAGTAAGTTGAGGGGTACAATGACTTGTTTATGTTAGTGTTTTACACTCTGCTTTTCACTTCGATTGCGAGAAAATTAAACAATTACCTCAAAATATAAACAAAAATTTAATTAAAATTATATAAAAACTCAAATATGTAACACAATGTTGAAAAATCAAAGAACTTAAATAATAGCCAATACCCGCCAGTAAACTTATTTCTCACATGGCGATGGCTTAGGTACAGTAAGCTCCCATTCAAGCTATACATTTACACTACGAAAACCGCCACTATTCCCAGCGACATAAGAACGTCCCAAAGGTCAAACAGTATAGCTTGATAAGGAGCTTACTGTACACATTTCATTCTGCCAAGTAATAAAAATAATTCGATGCGTTGTAATAATACGACAAATGGCATTTTCAATATTTTGTGGACATGGTCACTATTTTAATCTGGTTTCAAGGCTTATGAGGTAGAAAACACAAGATAAATAAATCAAAGCAAATAAATAAATTATCGCAAGTTATTCTGTGAAGTTTTATTGAGTGTTGTTGGCTGTTGGGCCTAAGAATTTTTGTCTAAAAGAAAATTTTACTTTATGCTCTAGAACATAAAAAGCCATTTTATGCAGCCTATAAACGACATCAAGACGAACTTTGCGAGCACGAGAAGTGAAAAAGATTTAAGTAATAGCACCCAGTAATTTCACTACCTGTATTACCCTTCAAACCGGAACACAGCGATGTAAGGCCCGCTGCTTGGCGGCAGAAATAGGGAAAATAGAGGTACAAATGCTCCTAGTGGTACTAAGTCTCGCTCCAGTAAAGGCTTACATGAAAACCAGCTTGTTATTCTGCATTATCTGTGACCATTGTTAGATCCTCGTTAGATCCATACTTGATTGTCATTCACCAATCTTGTCCAACAATAGTAGCACAATTCAAACTCGACGCTACCGCGCTCTTCGCATAAGCCTCTCTTGAGATCCGCCGTTTCCTTCTAATGTGGTCTGTTGGAAAGAGACGGTTGAACTGCACGTCAATTACTTGGCGACACTCGATTGGCTTTTGTCTACGTCCTGCTTGCGTTTTTAAAAATGGCAGCCGGCACAAAATTTGTGGACTCGGGTTACAAATACTTCGCTAGGTTCATTCTTAATTTCTTAGATTAGTTACATAATAAAGAGACTAGAGAATATGCCATTACAGTTTTTTTGCAGCCATTAAGCGAGCCAGGGACGGTGAAGGGAGCCTTATTTGAGATTCGGTTGACAATAGATATAAACATAAAAAGAAAATTTACATGAATATATGAGGTAATATAAACATAAGAACGTAGAGATATTTTCAAAATATAATGTAATTTGGTCACTTGAAATTTCCACTTTTCTATACGTATCACTATTTCGACTTATAAATATCTATTTCATTCATTGTAAATGTACTTCTGTCAATGAGAAAAAGAAGGTAGAATTTTATTGAGTTAAAGATTTGAAGTATGCAAAATATCATATATGATGTACCCATCTTAGGGTTCATTTAAATGTTATCACGTGGTCTGTCTTAAGATGGCTTTTTAACCTGAATAAATATTTGATATAAAGCCTTATAAGGCACAATGCGAAAACGTGCGAGTAATCTCTGGTTGCAGGCGTCACAATCAATGTAAAAAATCGATACTATCTTCTCAAACGATAGTTAATAAAACTAACGCTAACTTAGTACATTTCGTTTTCAATCTCTTAGATTTAATAATAGTAGTAGCACTAACCGTGTGCCGCGGCACATCAAGACACTATTTTTAATTGGGCGAACTTCGAATCGGCAAATTGAATTGGGTTACGGTCGAAGCGTGACGGGCGACCACAGGACGATAAAATGTAATTTTTTCATTCAAAATGGGAAAGCTCCTGGTCTTCAACTCACTAAGATAGTGTCTGACGATAGGTAACGCTAAAGATGGAAGCGAGTTAGACATTCATTCCCCAGTTGAAGGTAAATTGTATTGTGTGCGCGTATTTATTTATTTCGTATTTTCGTTAATTTTCATATTATGAATGATTAATACATTAATATATAATGATTAATACATAATACATGAATAAATGATTTTTATATAGTATTAAAATGGACCCGATATGTTGTGCATCTACCTTGATAGTGTCTCAGTTACCCTAAAGTCAACTGGCAACTACTGCCAAATTCAGTCCGCCTTATTTGTACACTCTATGTAGGTAGGTAAAACATTAACATTAACTTTTTTTAAAAGTAGAGGTAAATAAGATTCTAATGAGTAGGGGTTTTTACGAAGTCAATGATTATTTAAATATTAGCAATTTGGAGTTAATCTGTATCACTTAAAAATAATTACAATGTAAACTAATGCTATACGTCATACTCCATAATAAATGTTCTCCTTCTGACAAAGCTGATAATTTTCTTATGCCCATTGCTCTAGTTAGCTAAAAGACTCCCTGAATGGGGGAAATAAAAATTAATTTGATTTGAAGTTTCCAAAACAATTTTCCCCCCTTATGTTTATGAGCCACCTGAAATTATAGAATTAATGTTGAAACAATTATATATTCTTCAGATAGTACATTTTTCAGGGTAATTCCATAAAATACACGTCTATTTGATCATTGGATCCATTAATTACGCGCTCGCATTGTGACTGAAATTTCAGGGCGGATTTAAACAAAATGAAATATTCACACACATGTAATGGTGCGGCGCGGCCGGCGCTCAGGAAATATTGACTTTTACCGAAACCACTGTTTATCATTTTCTCAATTACTTGCCTGCTATAATGGAACGATAATAAATTAGGATTGTTATTTTTTTATTCTAGAAAATATGTTTCAAAATCCACATACTTATATTTATAGATCAGAGGGCCTAGACAAGGTAGGCGAAGGCGGGCATTTGCTTAAGAAATGCCCGCCGAGGACTGCCGTGGAGGCCTGCGTGCACGGTAACGGTCAGCCCCGTGCACGCCGCCGTAAGGTTTCTCCGTCTGGGGGATTGTCCTGTTCGTCTCGGACAATCCCCCTCTTGGCGATAGTTCGACCATTACGGTCGAGCTAGCCCGCGCACGTGGGTAGCGGTATCGCATTGTCGACACTACCACGCGCGCCCATTTTTGAAGTCTGTTAAAAAGAACAAATATAAATGGTCTTATTTTCCGCTATATACATAATTCACTAAACAAGTTTGACATGACTATATGAAAAAAAGCATAACAGAAACAGCCAAAGCCTCTCTTTAGCTTTTCGGTCTGGAAGAGAAAAGAGGGGACTACGAAACGTATATTTTGTGTAGTTTTCATAGGTACTCATATCTTCGGTCCCAGCTGCAGTTATCTCTGTCGCGCTGAGCTTCTCTTAAAAATCTAGAACAAGCCATTTATCTTAGAAAAGCAATTTATATTCAATTTACATAGAAAATTAGGACTTTTGGATTAGGACCGGCATGAACGTAGGGACGAACCTTGAAAATTTTCAAAATGGACAATAACCTAACTCAGGTGCCAAGATATCAATGGAACAGACAGACAGACAGAGATGTGGATGGACGGAATGATGAGCCCATAAACGTTACTAAACAAAATTTCGGAGACGCTAATAATTCAACTTTACAAAAATATTTTAACAAAAATAAAAACCGACTTCAAAAACACTGAAAAGTTAAAAATAATATAAGAATAGGTACAGGCAACATCACACTTATATATTGAAGTCGGCGCCAAACGATGATCTCCTAGAAAGTGTTAAAATATGTCACCGACTTCAAAATAGAAATGTGATAGAATATTTTTTATTCTTAACTTTTTAGTGAATAAAATCTTTTTAGTATTTTCCTCGATTTTCATGAGATCCTATCATCAGATCCTGACTTTGGTGACCTTGGGACCACCCCAGGAGTATACTCTATAAATACAAAAGAATTTTGAAAATCGGTCCACAATTGGCGGAGTCATGGCGTAACATACACACAAAACACGTTGGACACACCTTAAAATTTAAGGGTTTTCCTCAATTTCCATTGGATCCCATCATCAGATCCTAACTTTGGTGACCATGGGACCACCCTTGCAATATACTCTATCGAATACAAAAATATTTTTGGAAATTGGTTTAAAAATGACGGAGTTATGAGGTAACAAACCTAAAAAAAAATACAACCGAATTGATAACCTCCTCCTTTTTTGAAGTCGGTTAAAAAACCAAAGCTACTTGTTAAACGATCAATACAAATCGTCGATGGCGCTGTGGACTCGGCATTTGCCTTCCAGTCGGGAGGTCCGGGGTTCGAGACCACTATGTACTAATGTGTTTTTCGTTTTCGAATTACATATACACGTTTATTTTTTAGTTATGACAAAAATTTTGTGTGCTTGTTCAGACAAGCAAACTGAACAACTTTCACTATGGCACCAACTTTGAAATCGCAAAATAAAAATCAGCTGTTCCATACATTTAGGTTCAGTGAATGTTGAACATTTGTATGGAACAGCAGATTTTTTTTGCGATTTCGAAGTTGGTCCCATAGTGAAAGTTGTTCAGTTTGCTTGTCTGAACAACCACACAAAATTTTTGTCATAATTAAAAAATTACCTTGTATATCCATTTTTGACGATCGCGCCAACGGTGAAGGAAAACATCGTGAGAAATTCAAAGGTGTATGTGAAGTCGACCAATCCGCGCTGGGCCAGCGTGGTTGACTAAGGCGCATAACACATTGCACCGGACACCGCTGCGGTGTACGGAGGGACGAAAACCGCATGCGGCTGCGGCGGCACGGAACAGTGCCACCGTACGGTTTGCTCCGTATCACCGTCCGGAGCTGCGGTGCACGACGTCCCGCATCGCCGCATTATCTATGTCGAGATCTATTACGCGTATGCACGTCCTTTCTACGCAAAAATCCGTACGATACTGCGGCTCAGTGTGGCATACCCCGCGGACCGCACCGCATCACCGTCCGGGAGTGCGGTGACGTCGCGCGCGCCGCACAACCGCACGGGCATGCGGTGTGAGTGTGTTATACCCTGCGGTTTTTGTATACAAATTAAGATTCTTCAGTCAAAATTAAAAACCGCAGCGCCGCACACCGGAGCGGTGTCCGGTGCAATGTGTTATGCGCCTAAGGCCTAAACACCCTAACTTAAGGTAGGCTCGACCCCTCGGTAGGGACGTAGGTATATGAGCCTCGACGGTGATAACGATGATGATACGAATCTGGGCCCAGTATGCAAAGACATAAAAATGTTATTTAGTGGCGAATGTTTAATCCATACTAATATTATAAATCGAAAGTGTGTGTGTTTGTTTGTCTGTCTTTCACGGCAAAACGGAGCGACGGATTGAAGTGATTTTTTAAGTAGAGATAGTTGAACGGATGGAGAGTGATATAGGCTAATTTTTGTCTCTTTCTAACCCCCCACTTCCCTAAAATGGGGGGCGGAAGTTTGTATGGAGCATTCCGCAATTTTCAAGGTATAAAGTTAAAAATTGGTATGCGAACTATTTGTGACTAACAAAAAAATCGCGCATAATTTTTTTTAAATCTGCCCCCAACCCCTTAAAAAAGGGGGTGAAATT
This sequence comes from Schoenobius gigantellus, assembly GCA_963935595.1. Lineage (NCBI taxonomy): Eukaryota > Metazoa > Arthropoda > Insecta > Lepidoptera > Crambidae > Schoenobius > Schoenobius gigantellus. The sequence goes on from OZ012543.1 coordinate 416,276, forward strand.
TTATATGGGACTTTTTGCAGTTTTCAAGGTAGGAAGCTAAAAATCGGTACACAGACTCTTTGTTACCAACGAAAAATACCTGCCTTATTTTTTTTTTTAATCTTCGGTGTTACCCCGAATTTAACGCGAGCGAAGCCGCGGGCAAAAGCTAGTAACTTATATGAATCAACGTTAGGACTCAAAATCATAGCTGGACAAGTATGGAGTTCTGGAAAGAAACAGAGAAAAAGAACGTCGCAAAATAAATTAAATCATTTAAGTGCAATATTTTGTTTTGCTTCTATAATAATAAAAAAAAAAATTGTTTAGAAATTGTCTAGAAACAATAACATGGTACCTAATCTAGCTAAAGTACCATATGATAGATATCACATGAGCGCAGTAGTCTACAGTTCGTCTATTACAATACAATCCATACTAGTCCATACTAATATTATAAATGCGAAAGTAACTCTGTCTGTCTGTCTGTCGCACTTTCACGCCAAAACTACTGAACCGATTTAGATGAAATTTGGTATAGACATAGTTTGAGTCCCAGGAAAGGACATAGGATTGTTTTTATCGCAGAAATCACCCCTTAAGTGAGAGAAAAGGGGGGTGGAAGTTTGTATGGGGAATCAATGACCGCTGAACCGATTTAGATGAAATTTGGTGTGGAGATAGTTTGAGTTGTGTGGAAGGATAAAGAATAGTTTTTATCCCCAAAATCATTCCTTAAAGGTGTAAAAAGGGAGGGGGGGGGGGGGGGATTCGTAAAGGGAATCAATAAAAAAGGATTTCCACGCGGACGAAGTCGCGGGCAAAAGCTTGTTTACAATAATGCATTACCATAGCTACCATAGCTATACCCTTCCTCTACGAGTGATAAGTTTTTATATGTCATGGACTCATGGTTAATATGCTACCCCTGAGTTTTCATCGTCTGAGAGTCATCGGCCAATTATTATCGGTACTATCATCGGCCCAATATGGCAATGGCTAGTTACTACCCCACATTTCACACAGCGATCCACAGTTTCAACAGCATCCAATCCACAAGCCGGCGATAAAATCCAAAATAACAATTCCAAGTCAAGCGTGCGGGCGATCTTCGGTGAAACGTCGTAAATACCATGTATATCCAGCTTCTATCACAAAACATGCCTTTGCTCATAACTTCTTACAATATCTTGGTCCCTTTGTTTATAATAATATAAATAAAATTAAAAACATATACAATTTAAATAACCATAAGTTCGAAATTTGTGTTACTGACTGGTTAAAATCCCTTAACTATGAATATGATGAAACTGAAAGCATTCTAAAAATACAATAAAAATATTCTCATTGAGTTATTTCGGGAACTCCTAATATATTTTGAAATATTTTCAATAATTCCATAACAATTTAATATGGGTGTGTATATTAACACACACACACTCACTTTATTCACCATGAGAGGTTTCCACTTCCACTTAAGATTAGTTTTATATAAATTCATCATGTCCACCGTACCTACCTTGTAATAGTAATTCAAAATAAGATAAAAACCACTGCACACCGAGATACAGGTTTCCTAGTTCGAGTGTAGAAGTTTTAACTACAATTGCTTTCAAGAGGTTTTGATACTATGTATTGCAACTTATGTATCATTATGTTTGGCCAATAAATTATTATTATTAATAATATGAAAGCAAGGGTCGTACAAGGTAGACGCACAATTATCTAGCTGGATGGCAAATTGGAAATTTCAATGTCATCTGAAGTGGGTTAGGTTTTCAATCCATTAGTCCATCAGTCTGTCATAAAAATCTAGATATTGGAAATTTAATATTGTTATGTTTGTGGGGTGGGTGTTTAATAGAAAATCGCGAAACACCGACAATTAGAGATAAGATTTAATTAAGCACCAATTAAGCAACTTAACACTGAAAACTACTTTACAAACACTAAAAACTTTACAGTAACACTATGGACACAAATCACTTCACTGTAAGTCGTTACTAAGCACTGAACACACAGAATTCTTCACTATGAAGCGCTTCCAAGTCACTTTGTATCGCTTGATCCGCTCGGTTCGCTCTCTTGAAAAGAACTGTCCGGCTGCATTCGCCTACGCGCTTATATAGTAGGGCCGACGAACATTCGGGGCATTCAAGAATGTTCCATTCTCGAATATTCCGTACCCAATCGATTATTTATCTTCTCTTCTCGAAAGTTCCGTGGTACCCTTCGCGCTTATGTAGTAGGACCGGTGAACTTTCGCGACATTCGAGAAGGTCCTATTCTGGAACATTCCATACCCGATCGATCGTTAGTCTTCTAGAAAGTTCCGTGTATGCCTTCGCGCTTCTACAGTTGAACCGGTGAACTTCCGAGACATTCTAGAATGTTCTATTCTAGAACATTCCATACCCGATCGATTGTTTGTCTGTCTAGAAAGTTCCATCGCATTCCCGATTATGTTTGTCTTTATAAAATAAAAAAAATAAATAAAATCGTTTATTTCAGGCAAAGTAGCCCATACCCGGTACATTTAAATTATAAATTAATAATAAACAATAATCAATAATAAGAATAATCAATAATAATAAATTTCGGATACAATAATAATAAATAATAACTGATTTGAAATTATGCAATGTCAATATTTGTTGTTAGCCAGTAGATGCAAAATGCAGCAATGGCGCATGTACTGGCAGTCATACCTGTTCGCAAGCATGCTCAAGATGCTGTTGGAGCTCGCCCGCACCCTGCGCACCAGTGATGCACATCGTTTCCTGATTATGGTGTAGAAACAATCTACTTGTGCATCCGCAAACATCCCTGACGCGCTACAGAATCGAGGCAGCCCCATCAGCACCCTGAACGCATTATTGTATTGAACACGTAGGGCGCTGTATTGTTTATGCGTATAGTTTACCCACAGGCTGCTCATGTAAAAATTTGTACAGTAGGCTCTAAAAAGAGTTCGTTTTACTTCTGCTGAGCTACGAGCAAACCTACGAGCCACCATGTTCGCTCTCACAGACAACGCCCTACGTTCCCTTTCTATATCTGCATCGTCTTTCAGGTCGGAGGTGATAATATGACCAAGATATTTAAATTGGTTCACACACTGTAGTGGTGTTCCACATAGCTTTATGGGGGGGATGGAGGTTGGGCATTTTCCTCCGGCCGGAAAGACCATACATTCACTCTTTTTAACATTATATAGAAGGCCGTGTTCGCAGGTATACCTTTGACAAATCTGCAACATTTTTGTAATACCACAGACCGATGCGCTCAGCAAAACCATGTCATCAGCATAGTTAATATTATTTACGGGTACACCATCTATGTGACAGCCGACACGGCTGCTGCTAAGCTCACCTATCAGTGCATCAATATACAAATTGAATAACTTTGGTGAAGTCAGCCCTCCCTGCCTCACTCCACACTCCATTCTATATGGCTCGGAAAGGACGCTAGCCCATCTCACAATATTGAGCTGGTTTCGATACCAATATTTAAAGATATTATTCAGCTCGGGTGGTACCTGTATGTCACTTAGCTTCTGCCATAGGATATCATAACAGACCAGGTCAAAAGCCTTGGAGAGGTCAAGGAAACAGGCATATACGGGTGTTCGGCGGTCTGTGTAGTACTTGACAGTCTGCTTCAGACTCAAGATAGCCGTATCAGTAGAGAGTCCAGGCCTAAAACCGAATTGATTATCGTGTAAAGTTAAGTAGCCGTCCAGCTGAGCATTAAGCAAACTGTCAAGCACTTTCGATATAATAGTGGCCAGGGAAATAGGTCTATAATTTGATTTATCACACACATCACCAGTTTTATTTTTAAGAATTGGCACTACCACAGTCTTCATCATATCAGCAGGCAAGTAGGAGTGTCCCAAGCAAAGAGAATAGAACATCGCTAGCACCCTACACAGATGGGGGCCCGCATGTTTCAAATGTTCGATACTGAGTCCGTCGTGACCCGGAGACTTGCCATGCGACATTGATTTTATAGCCTGCCTTACATCTTTCGCTAGAAATCTAATACATAGCTCCGTGCCACAAGGACTCCCATCAGTCACAGTTTGAGATGAGCCTAATGGTGATTTAACAATGAAGTGCTCTCTGAACATCTCAGCTATGCCCCTGACGTCATTAATCCCGTCGACACTCACAGGAAGGCTCGGTTTGCCGTTTAATTTATTAGTGGCCTTCCAAAAGCTACGGAAGTCATGTTTTGAATGCTTAGATGTTAAAAAGTCCATTTTTATTTGGTCGCTATGGTTTTGACACCACTTTAAACGAGACTTGAAGATCTTTCTACTTTTAACCATCTCATTATAGACACTACCTTTTTTGGGTTTTCCACATTGGGTCCATATGTTAAATTTACACCTTGCCTCCCTGTGAGCATCCCGCACATGCCCGTTCCACCCCAGTACAGACCGTTTTCTTTTTCGATTAACATTCAAGTCACTATATCCAACGGCAGCAGCCTGTCTCAATGCATTCACAATTTCACAATACATCTTGTCAATAACAAATCTATGGTCCAAATTATTACATGTACGGTCACAACAACACAACAACTCTTTAGGAAAATCTATTAACCTCAATTTTTCATGGCTTAGTTTAGTAAACAACTCAATTTGCTCAGGCTTGCGTTCACCCCACAATACTTTATTAATAACAATAGATTGATCAGGTAATATTTTAGACCTTATCATATCAAAATTACATTCCATAATTAACGGAAAATGGTCCGACCACAGGACATCATAATCGATAGAAATACTTCGGATAGATTGCACAGTTGACTTAGTCACTACACAGTGGTCTAACCAACGTCCACATCCGTGTGCTTCGCTTATATAGGTGTATGTATCCGGCTTCATTCCCAACATATTTACATCCACACACACCAATTCTTGCTCATTACAGAAACAAGTTAGTTCGTGAAAAAAATTTTCACTAGGATGAGCATTAAAATCCCCAAGTACAAATACCGACTCAATGTTCTCATTATTTATAATAGCACTTACCAAGCTCAGACAATGTGTGAATTCGGTTAAATTTTCCACTTTATCAGTAGGCATATAAACACTGAACACTAAGAATGTCCTTTGATCTACGCACATCTTTACTGCACACATTCTTGGGCTATCGCATTTCACTATCGACACGTTTTGGAAAATACGTTTGTCCCACATTAATGCAACTCCACCGAAGGGTCTACCACGTAGCATTCCTGCCGTTGTGTCCACCGCAGATGTACCCGTCCACCCAAAGTTTTGATCAATGCCGCTCAAAAACTGAATGTCATTCGGCAGTAGCCAAGTTTCTTGCAATGCTATTATACTTGAAGTTCGGCATAGCGATTTCACATATTCCATTGAACGTTTAACACTCTTACAGTTAAAACTGACTAATCTATGTGAGCTATTGACCATAATTATTTGAAACAGGGCCGGGCGCAGTGAGGACACTGTTCATGTTCTTTGGCTTAAAATGCACAAAACGTCGAAATATTATACCCTGGGGCCACAGATTACTATCCAGAAACACCGACAATTTCTTTTCTGATACAAAAAACTTATATGCTTTGTGCCCTTTTTCTTTTTTGAAAGAGATTCTCTCCAGTATTATGTTCTCTCTCGTTTTTTTATATACATAATCCATTATGTCGGCATCGGTCGTGTCTTTATGCACTTTTGTTATGAATATGGGCACTTTGTTTTCCGCAGCTTTGAAGTTACCTCCATTATCTTCTGAAATTCCAGCCGTACCGTGATAACGATAGTTCATTTTGGTTTTCCGTCGTTGTACTAATTTCCACTCGCCGTCAGTCTTGAGTGCATTTGCAAAAGAAGTCTTATGCATCTCAACAGAATTTTCTAAAACCTTGTTATTGCGGTAAACAGTGGCCGTGACAGTGGCAGTATTATCTATAGGTGTAGATGTATTGCACAGCTGATGAGCGGCCGCAGCCGGCCCGCTTGTTATACCTGTCTCACAACCAGCCAACGTCGCTTGCTCGTCGCCTCCACCTTCTCTCGTTGTTGTCACTGGAGGGTAGACTTGAGATTTTATTTGGTTACTGCAATTTATCGAATTTGATAAATATGACAAATTTGCGTGTTCATTGTCAGCCACAGTCAAATCTATATGCGAAAGTCCAATCGGTCCACTATCCACACATGCTCCACGTCGTGAGTTAACTCGTATATTTCGAAAACATTTTGGTGTCAACTTACTTGGAGATGAAACGTTGTATTTCATTGCACTTCTCAACTCGTCTAATTGTTCAGACGTTACATATTTAGACTTAATATCTTTCAATTCATTTTGAAGAATTAATATATCTTTTAGTATTTTAGTCGCATCCAAATGATCCCAAGTGATAGGCGGCAATTTTTCCAGTTCCCGGGCAACGAAAACAGGTATGACTTCTGGATTAGTTCCTTTCAAAAGTGAAACGATATCCTCTACGTCTCGATTCTCTTTTCCGTGCCCTTTTCGCAATATTTTACGTTTTTCACTCGGCAGCGATTCATATAGTAACGACTTCGACCGAATTATGTCTTCACTTTTAAACGAGGATACACAAATTTTTACCAAACTGTCCTCATCTATAACAGATATCTTATTCTGCACATACGCGAGTAACTCATCGATTACGATATTACACGTATTACATTTCAAAGTCGACGTCATCGTATGACGACAAAAATGGCTCAGCGATTGATATGCGCCCGTCCACGAATAATGCGCGCGCGCGACTTTATGAGCATGTTCTATCTCTGTCTGCCAGCCGTTTAGAAGTTTCTAGATGCATCTCGATCTATCTTTTATCTCTGGAAGGTGCCCACTATTGTTGTCTCTTTCTTATCGTGCTATCTCACTCACTCCTATTGAAAATTTAGTCATATATCGAAGTGTGGTTCAAAGGCCCATAAGGGGTCCTGAAAACGCCTGAAAACGGGTTTTTAGGTTATGATGTGGTTCGATAGAGGGTAGCCTGAAACGGACTGAAAACATGTTTCAGGCGCCTGAAAACAACGGCAACTTGGGTAAAATTTCGATATTCTAGTATGTGATAGAGCACCTCCTGAAACGCGCTGAACTGCGTTTTCAGGCCGCTGAAAACGCTTCTAAGGCCAAGAAAACCACGCCGGAAGTTTCTTATACCATCGGCGCAACACTACCCCCCTCTAAAACATGCTCGTCCCGAGCATCGTTAGAACCGTGATACCTGGCCAGTCGGTCAACATGGACAATCTTGCTTGGACTGTGCTGATTCCGTTGTATGCGGTAGGTGACGTCGTTGATCCTGGTTACAACCTTATACGGACCTTCCCAATCTGGAGACAATTTCGGGGATTTACCTTTACGTCGCATCAGATTGTGCAACCACACCAACGAACCTTCTTCAAATCTCGCTTGATTAGAATTCCGGTCATATCGCGACTTCATTTTTGCACTAGCCTGAAGTCCATGTTCACGAATTTGATGATAAACACCTTCCAGTCGGTTTCTTAAGTCGCTTACGTACTCCGTGATGCATTTTGGGGTATCCGGAGGTCGCCCTGTTAACAGGTCAGCAGGTAAACGGAGTTCTCTTCCGAAGTTCGCACTTGCTGGCGTGGCAGCTGTGCTCTCATGAGTTGCCGATCTATATGACATCAGGAAAAGGGGAATATGTCTATCCCAGTCTTTTTGGTGGTTCTCCACAACCTTCGCCAGGTGTCTCTCCAATGTCTGGTTGAATCTCTCAACCATTCCATCTGACTGTGGGTGATATGGTGTAGTTCTCGTCTTATGAATCCCCATGATTCGGCATGTTTCTTGAAATACCTGGGATTCGAAGTTTCTGTCTTGATCGCTGTGAATTTCGAGTGGCACCCCAAATCGACTGAACACCTCCATTACCAACTTCTCTGCCACTGTCACAGCTTCCTGGTTAGGAATGGCAAACGCTTCAGGCCATTTGGTGAAATAATCCATCACTACCAAGATGTACTTGTTTCCAGACTCTGGTGTTGGAAATGGGCCTGCAACATCTAAGGCAATCCTTTCCCAAGGTGCTCCAATGTTGTACAGCTTAAGCGCTCCTCTGCTGCGTGTATGAGGACCTTTGACTGACGAGCAGCTCGTACATTTCTTACACCAGTCCTCAACATCTTCACGGCAGTGAATCCAATAAAATCTTTGCCGAATTTTCAGCAAGGTCCTTTTCACTCCAAGGTGCCCACCGGATATTCCGTCGTGATAAAGTCTCAGCATTTCACTGACCTTCTTCTTTGGGACTATTATTTGCAAGTGCGCATCCTTGCCATTTGTTGACTCCCATTTTCTGCAAAGTACTCCGTTATGCATGACTAAGCTTTCCCACTGAGCCCAGTAGCTTTTCGTGGCTGTACTCATCGGAGCTACTTCACACCACCTTGGCTTGGGTACTCCCGCCTGGATCCAATCAAAAATAGGTTTGATATCACGGTCCTCTTGTTGAGCTCGCTGCATGACTGCATCACTCCACTCTTCGCTGACAGTGTCGGTTCTCAACATCCTAACGCAGTCTTTGGCCTGTTGTCTCTGACAATGTTTACAGTCATCCTGGCACGGTCTTCGGGAAAGGGCATCAGCGTTGCCATGTGATTTCCCACTGCGATGTTCAATAATGAAATCATATTCCTGGAGTTGTTCAATCCATCGCGCCACTTGACCTTCAGGGTTTTTAAACTCTAATAACCACTTGAGAGCAGCGTGGTCAGTCCTGATACGAAACTTGCGTCCCAACAAATACTTGCTGAAGTTTTGCAATGTTTTGACAACCGCCAGCAACTCTCTTCGAGTGACATAGTAATTCCTCTCCGGTTTTGACAGCGATTTACTGAAGTAAGCTATCACGATTTCCTGGTCCCCTTTCCTTTGCGATAATACTCCCCCAATGCCAGTATTACTTGCATCTGTGTCGACAATAAAGTCATTCTCTGGGTATCCCAATATAGGTGTCTCACAAAGTCTTTGCTTGAGCTCGGTGAAAGACGTTGCACACTGATCATTCCAGATGAATGGTCGTTTTTCTTCCGTCAATTGATGCAAAGGCTTTGCTATATCCGAAAAGTTTTTCACAAACCGTCGATAGTATGAGCAAAGTCCCAAAAAGGCACGAACTGCAGTCTTATCTTTTGGCGTTGGCCAGTCCTTAACAGCGCTAATCTTCTCTGGGTCTGTTTGAACGCCATCCATTGAAATGACATGTCCCAAATAGTTGACCTTGCGCCTAAAAAGCGAACACTTTTTTGGACTTAGTTTGAGATTGGCAGCTTTTAGTTTGGATAAAACTTGCTCTAAATTCCTGAGGTGATCATCGAAGTTTTTCCCAACTATGATGATGTCATCCAGGTATACCAGGCAGGTGTCTCCCAACAGGCCTACTAGAATCTGCTCCATCAGTCGCTCAAATGTCGCAGGAGCGTTGCACAACCCAAATGGCATTACGTTGAACTGCCAAAGTCCCTTTCCAGTAGAAAATGCAGTTTTCTCTTTATCCTGGTCCTTGATTTCCACTTGCCAGTAACCACTCTTCAAGTCCAGGGTTGAAAACCATTGCATACCATTCAACGTATCCAAAGTGTCGACAATTCGCGGCAGTGGATAACTGTCCTTCTTGGTAACGTCATTGAGTCGACGGTAATCGACGCAAAATCTCATGGATCCGTCCTTCTTCTTAACTAAAACCACCGGTGAACACCATGGACTCGTCGAAGGCTCAATTACATTACACCTTTTCATTTCTGTGATCATGTCTTCAACTTCCTTCTCCCTAGCTACTGGTACTCGTCGAGGTCGTTGACGAATTGGCGTAACATCACCAGTGTTAATTTCATGCCGCACTACCCCAGTTCTTCCGATGTCACCATCGTGCATAGAGAAGACGTTAATAAACCGCATCAGAGAATGGCGTGCCTTGAGAAGTTCATCTTTGGTGAGGTCACCCTTGCAGTCACCCAGTAACCTTTCGGTGTCCAAATCCGTGCGTGCTGGTTTATCATTCGTTTTGGGTCCTTTACAGCTCCGTATCCAAGAGATTTCCTCACAAGACCCGATAGGCGTTCCTTTGTTAAGGTCGTGCTTGGTATCACTTAAATTGAGAACCCGTACAAATGCTGCGGATGACGTTGTCACGATCGTGCGAGATGTTATCCACGGTTTGTTTTCAGCTAATTTTTCTACTAAAACGCAGCGACGAGATCCTCGCCCCGTATTGCATGGTAATTTTACCGGGACTAGGGCTTGTGACCTTGGTTGGAGAATAGTCCTTCTTGCACAGTAGACTTTTCCATTCACTCCACCTTCCATAGGGACTTCTTCAACTCCAAAATTTAGGACGCCACCCTTTAAATCGATGTTACAGCCGAATCTTCTCATGAAGTCCAACCCGATGATGCAATCGTCGACGATATTCGCAACGATGACGTCGTGCCAGTATTTCTTCTCTCCAATTCTTACTACCACCTCTCGCTCCCCCAGGACGGAAATGTGCTGGCCGGTAGCCGTTTGCAGCTGGAGATGCTTAGGTCGGACTAGATGATCTCTAGACAGGTGTTTCAACAGCCGAGGACTGATCACGGTACGAGAGGCTCCAGTATCGATTGTGAGGTGGCACGGTATTCCTTCAACACTTCCCCTGATGACCAGACTATTTCCATCACTCGCCTGTGAGATCATAACTGGGACATTTTGACTACTAGCCAGTACTCGTCCCGCAGCCCTGGCTTTTACTCGTTTCCCTGCTGCGGCTCCGGTTCATCACAGGCTATTTGCCGTACTGTTGAGCCCGTATCTTGCCTCTTGTTTCTTTTCGGGCAACTAGATTGTAAATGGCCGCGTTCTCCACAGTGGTAACATCTCGGGCCAAATTCGCGGCGGGGTGCAGCCGGCTTCTTGGTGGAAGCTTCCCGTAACCTCTGTCCTAGAGTCCTGACGTACAGCTTCTACCTCCAGGGCATGGGCAACTGCGTCCTTCAGACTCCCATGGTGACCCAACCTGACAGCAGCTCTCACTTGCAAGTCCCGAATCCCGTCAATAAAGGCCTGCACCAGCATGCTGTCCACGAATGAGGCCGATGCAGATTGATATGCCTTCCTGACCAACTTTTCTATCTCCAGGGCCCACTGTTGTAATGATTCATTACGACCCTGGGTTCTGTCCTTCAGCTGGGCTCTGAAGACGTGCTCTAAATGGCTGTCACCGTAACGGGCTTCCAGAGCTTCTAAAAGGCGGTCATAAGTCCTGTCATTTCCAAGAGCCTCCAGGACTGTGAGAGCTCCTTCTCGCAGCGCCAATGTCAGTGCCGTTTTGGCCTGCTCCTTATTCCATCCATTCGCCTTGGAAACGGATTCGAACTGGAGCTTGTATGCGGTCCATGACGAGGTACCATCAAATGGAGGCACTTTAAATCTTCCACCTACTGGTACTAGTGCCTCTACTCCACCGGCAACTCCGTTGGCTACTTTTATTTCGAGCTTCTTCATGTCGTGACTTATGGCCTGAAGGCGGTTCTCATGTTCCTCAATCTTTTCATTGGAATCATGAAGGCGGGTCTCGAACTTGGTCTCTAAATTAGAGAGATCCTCACGTACCTCCGACAATTCCGTCTTCCATTGCTTTGCGGCCTCTTGAACTTCTCGGAGGACACTGAGTTGCTCATCCTGCTTCTTGGACTGCTCCTCCCGAAGGGTGCATAATTGTTTGGCCTGCTCGTCACGGAGGGTGCATAATTGTTTAACCTGCTCGTCACGGAGGGTGCATAATTGTTTGGCCTGTTGTTGGGCTTGTTCTTCCTGCCACTTGCTCTGTGATTTTATCAGGAGCAGGATTGTGTTTAAGTCTACTTGCGGCGTCGGGGAAGTCACTGTAGACGTACTTGCAGCACCCGCTTCGGCAGCAGCCTGGCTTCGCGTCTGAACCCTCTCCGGCTCCTTATCTCGCGGCGTAATCGGCATTTTCTATCCCACTTCTGACACCAAATGTTACGTTTGTGGGGTAGGTGTTTAATAGAAAATCGCGAAACACCGACAATTAGAGATAAGATTTAATTAAGCACCAATTAAGCAACTTTACTTAACACTGAAAACTACTTTACAAACACTAAAAACTTTACAGTAACACTATGGACACAAATCACTTCACTGTAAGTCGTTACTAAGCACTGAACACACAGAATTCTTCACTATGAAGCGCTTCCAAGTCACTTTGTATCGCTTGATCCGCTCGGTTCGCTCTCTTGAAAAGAACTGTCCGGCTGCATTCGCCTACGCGCTTATATAGTAGGGCCGACGAACATTCGGGGCATTCAAGAATGTTCCATTCTCGAATATTCCGTACCCAATCGATTATTTATCTTCTCTTCTCGAAAGTTCCGTGGTACCCTTCGCGCTTATGTAGTAGGACCGGTGAACTTTCGCGACATTCGAGAAGGTCCTATTCTGGAACATTCCATACCCGATCGATCGTTAGTCTTCTAGAAAGTTCCGTGTATGCCTTCGCGCTTCTACAGTAGAACCGGTGAACTTCCGAGACATTCTAGAATGTTCTATTCTAGAACATTCCATACCCGATCGATTGTTTGTCTGTCTAGAAAGTTCCATCGCATTCCCGATTATGTTTGTCTTTATGAGCATGTTCTATCTCTGTCTGCCAGCCGTTTAGAAGTTTCTAGATGCATCTCGATCTATCTTTTATCTCTGGAAGGTGCCCACTATTGTTGTCTCTTTCTTATCGTGCTATCTCACTCACTCCTATTGAAAATTTAGTCATATATCGAAGTGTGGTTCAAAGGCCCATAAGGGGTCCTGAAAACGCCTGAAAACGGGTTTTTAGGTTATGATGTGGTTCGATAGAGGGTAGCCTGAAACGGACTGAAAACATGTTTCAGGCGCCTGAAAACAACGGCAACTTGGGTAAAATTTCGATATTCTAGTATGTGATAGAGCACCTCCTGAAACGCGCTGAACTGCGTTTTCAGGCCGCTGAAAACGCTTCTAAGGCCAAGAAAACCACGCCGGAAGTTTCTTATACCATCGGCGCAACAATATTTATAGAACCGTTTGAACTTGGAAATTGGAGTAGGTACTCGTTTATCTAGAGGGTTTCAATATATAAATCAAAGAACAATGACATGCTCCTATTATATAGTTTTACCTGGAATCGATTTAAAGCGTCTATGTTGGAAAATATTCAAATGAATATGATCAAAAAGAATCTAATTATAATTTGGTTGGAATTTGGAGTTATGAACGTTTTGTATTTTGAGGTTACCTATCATCATTATCATCATCATAGCTCATACACGTCCCCACCGATGGGCTCGAGCCTACCTTATGTTAGGGTGATTAGGCCTACGCTGGCCTAGTGTGGATTGGTCGAATTCACACACCGTTGAATTTCTTCGCAGATGTATGCCGGTTGCCTCATGATGTTTTCCTTCACTGTAGGAGCGTCAGACAAATACACATATGAAATTCGAAAAACGAAAAACACTTTGGTACATAGCGGTCTCGAACCCGGACCTCCCCATTGGAAGCTAAGTGCCAAGTCCACAACGCCACCGACGAGGTTACAATACTAATACATTTTCAATAAGGTTAGTACGAGTAGCATCCGATCACAAATTAATCACGTAAAAACTGTTTCTTTCTTTGCAGGTAAATCACAATGTCCTTTATTATAACTGTGACGTACGAGTATAAGTACTTACATATAAAATAACAACTCAAGTATCGTAAGGTAGGCAAAACGTCAATGTCAGGCGGCAAATGGACCCGACGTTATTACAAAACCTGGTATAAACCTGGTCCAAAGGTGAAAAGTTAGTCGTGGTTAAAACCTAGTGCGCTTTGACTTGTGTTAATATATATACATATTATGTCTCGTAAGTTATGTATTTCATTATTAAAACAGTGCGGCTTAATTTAAAATGCGTCATTAAAAGTTAACCAAACCTTTGTAGAATATTATAAACACTTCTTTAGTTATGGCGATAACCGCTTCAGATTTTTTTGTGCTTTTATTTCATATGTAAAGTAAATAGTTTAATATTCTTATCATACCAATATAAAAGCACAATATAATCAAGATTGTAGGCCTGCTTTTATTTTGGGGTAACGCTGTTTAGGTTAGATTTTACGGTAGCTTATAAATAGAAGATTGTCACTTAGTTCAAATTGTTTTTCGCCGATTCCCAAAAGTTTGCTTTTTAGGATTAGGCCGTTGTCTTTATAAGAGTGAGATATTAGAGACAGCATCAGGTTTAAACCAGGACTCGTTTAGATCACGTTTTGTAATAAGACGGTAAGGAATCCTTTTGGGACTAACCCTAAAACGCAAGAATTCAAGTTCCAGTCATTATGTAAAACGCCCGGCGACAGTTCCACCGCGACGTACACAAAGCGAGTGCCGCCACAGCAAATAGATTGACCGCCAATTACTTTGTGCAAACGCTTGCCCCACTAGCGCGGCCGCGCGGCGCCGCTCGGCTAATCAGCGCGAGCAAATACAGCATTAACGTACAATGTGATCGATGGTACCCGCGGCTACTTTCAATGACTGAAATAGTTGATTGTTTTATCATTATAAATTGTTGTTTTGCATTTGAGTCTTATTAAGTTCATAGTCATTGTAATGTTTAGAAATTTTACTATTAAAGTACGTTTGCATTAGAGGTAAAGTAATGATAAGCTGTTTTAATTTGAGGCATTTTGCTTCATAGCCGTTTTACATGTTAGTTATTTTGCTTCGTAGTCATATAGCTGTTTAGGAGTATTCCTTCAAAGTAGTTTTGCGGCGTAGGCAATATGATCAAAAAGGCTTTTTATTTCGAACAAGAGGAAAGTAACGTAACGTAGGAAAGTAAACAAGGCTAATATTCCAAAAAATAGTCTTATATGTATTATTTTTATCTTAGCAGTGTTTCTGAAGTCGGTTTTTATTTCTTGTATTTTTTTAAATCTTTTTAGGGAATAAATGCTGGTATTAAATTCACTTGACAATACGTGCCTATTGTATAAAAAAAAACTAATTTCTAAGTTCTAAAAGTTAAGGATCCTTCCATCATCGGCTCGGGTCATTACCAGATGCAAATACGTGAATAGCTTCGGAAAAAACATGAACTTAGTTGGACGTACCTATAAAATGTAAGGGTTTCCCTCGATTTTCATTTGAGTTTTTTCTATTTATACTCTTTCAAATATTACATTCTATCGAATACAAAAAGAATTTTGAAAATCGGTTTACAATTGGCGGAGTAATAGCGTAACATACACACAAAAAAGACACACGCATCGAATTAAGAACCTCTTCCTTTTTTGAAGTCGGTTAAATATAACCGCCTCCATGACCTATTGTTTAAGACCGCCCACTATTAATATGGAGTTCCAGGGTACTATTCCTCTCGCGGGCAGAAGCTTTTCTACTCAGTGTGATTGGTGGTAGGACCACGTAGGACTTCTGAGTCCGCCTGGCTAACCGCACTCTCACCTGAATTTGTCACCATAATAACAATGCTACTAACACTTGTAAAAAAACTCAATATAATCAATATGTTGAATACAATCGAATCCCATTAAACTACAATTAAACTTAATCTTTACCAAAAAAGATTAATTTTTGCCTTTGTTGTTCCCTGGATGCTTGATAGATTGAGCTCGTTATATGAGCGTTTATGTCCCATATGTATATTATTATATGTATTGCGATTTCACAATAGAACCATCAAAACCTATAGGATACTTTCCGGTTTCCTGGAATCATGAAATTTGGCGAGAAGCAAGGTCTCATACCAGATTTTAAGGAGAAATCTGAATACCGTAATATGTACAGTAAGCTCCTCGTCAAGCTATACTGTTTGATATTTGGACCGCCCTTAAGTCGGTCGTAATAGGGGCGGTTGTCGTAGTGTAAATGTAAAGCTTTAATGAATGAATGCTTAATTGCACAAGGAAACTTAAAAATAATTACACAAAACAGACGCAAACACAAAAGGCGGCCTTATTGCTAAAATCGCACTTTCTGTCAGACAACCTTAGGGTAAAGGAATAGGTAAATTTTAAAAAGCGAAGCGGGAAGTGTATAATATATTACAAACGTGTAGTTAAAATATATTTTATATAATTTACTAGCTGTACCCGGCAAGCGTTACAATGCCACGTAAATACCTTTTTTTTGCTAGGAACCCTCACGGGCGTCCCCAGAACACCCTACCAAAGTTTTGTTACAATCTGATGAATGGTTTCGAAACGCATAGAGGACAAATATACATAGTAAATACATTGATTTTTATTTATATAGATAACAAATACTAACAATAAATATAACACCACAGGAGAGTTTGAAACGAATTGAGTACTATATTCCAGCTCAAGGAAATAGTTTTCTACTTTAGTTTTAAATGACTCCTGTGTAGATGAGCGCCTTATAGCCTCAGGCAAAGAGTTCCACAGCATAATCGCTTTCTTAGTAAAAGAGTTGGAACAATATGAGGAATGTGGAGGAAGATATAAGGATCGGTTATGATAGGAAACGTGGAGAGTGACGAAAGAGCTGACGAACAAATTACAAGTCTTCGTCAATAAGTCCCTTAGGTCGATCCTCCGCATTTTCTGGCCGAAGACTATACGAAATGAAGACCTGTGGAACCTCTGCCAGCATTTACCTATCGGCGAAGAAATCGCGCTGCGGAAATGGAGATGGATAGGACACACACTTCGAAGAGGGGCGACAAGCAACGCCAATATTGCTTTCGAGTGGTAACCATCGAACAGTCGGCGAGCCCACGGACATCCCGTACAGACGTGGCGATGGAGCGTGGATTGCAAGCTACGAGCAGTGGGACTAAGCGGGAGTGAGGCCGAGAAAGTCACAATGGACCGAGTGTCTTAGGAACAGCAACAACATGACGGGATCGTAGGTTTCTGACGTTAAAGATGCACTGAACTCAAACCGATTTTTAAGGAAGGTTTATGCATTTGGATTATTAAGGATTGGAATGGGAGCTTACTGTACATAGGAACTTATATACTACACTTTGTCGATCTTTTAAATCCCGTTCTAGGCAAATATTGACTAACGACTTAATATAATTGAATTTTCAACTTTTGAATTTGAAATAAACCTTGTACACAAATCTGTTCATTGCAAATTCACTGATACCGAAGGTGTTAGTGTTTATTGTCCAGTAAAGGATAAAGGATTCGTCCGAATCAGGGACTTGATCGGTAGCTGGGAGCTCGTTAAATTTCTGCATCGCCGGTCGTATTCTCCGTTAACTTCAGCCGCTGCCAGTGAAATCAATGCCAGTAACAGGACTACTAACGGGCGGTTTCAACAGCTGTCTATCTGTGGAATTGATTACTAGTGATAGGTTGTGACATTATCCCCATACAAAAATTTTACAGAAAATAAACACCGACTTCAAAAACACTTATAGTATAAGAATACAAACAACAATTTACATTTCTATAATTGAAGTCGGTGCTAAGCTTTAGGACTTTCTAGAAGATCATCGTTTGGCACCAACTTCAATGTAGAAATGTAATGTTGTCTGTATTCTTATATTGTTTTTTCTTTTAATTTTAAGTGTTTTTGAAGTCGGTTTTTGTTTTTAGTGAATTTAATACTAGCTCAACGAAGTGACTTGAAAGAATATGATAAAGGCCTTTTGTATTGAAAAAGCTAACCTCTAACTCCTAAAAGTTAAGGATCCTTCCTTCATCAGCTTGGTTCATGACTACTAGACGCAAATTACGAATTTAGAAAATTGATCCTCAATTAGCGGAGAAATCACGTAACATACAAACACAAAAAAACATAAGCATCGAATTGAGAACCTCCTCCTTTTTTGAAGTCGGTTAAAAATACATCAAAGTTTTATATCCATTAACAGATCTAGATATAGATAACACATTGAACCCATTAACCCAGAGATAGATAACATATTGGACACAGATATAGATAACATATTGAACCATAGATAACATATTGATCCAGAGATAGAAAACATATTATTGAACAACATTTTAAGCCCACAATTAAGTTCCCTGTATTATTCCGAGTGCGCGGGATTGGGTGTTACGGAGACTGCGGAATATCAATACGATAAAACTGGAGCCGAACAAGATTCGATTCGCGTCTATAACATGCTGATCATTGAATCATCTCTATTTACCCATTGATTTTTTTAACCATATCGAGCGAAAGTAGACTTATCAACAACTCCTCCTCCTAGTTTTAAAGTAATTATTTATTGACGGATATATAAAAACTTATAAAGCATTATATAATATGTACATGTAACTTATACTATTGAATTCTTGATTGTACACACATTTTTAAAAACAGATATAGTATAGAACAACATGCACAAGGGCGAGCTTATCTCTTAAAGAGATCTCTTATATAAAAGTAATAAATTAATAACAATGAAAATTGTCATGTCGGTCTGTCAGTCGTTGTATGGTAGGGCAGCTCCATCGTCAAAGCCAAACAGCTTCGCTGCTGGCTTCCATTTGTGGCGGGTGCCTCGAATGCACATGCTGGTTGCTCTTATTATAGATGTTATTATGCGAGCCCTCAGCCAGTCCAAAATGCATGATAAGGATCGGTCCCAGCGAGATGCAAGTGTTTTCCCGAGGTGTTTAACAAAGGTAGCCAATTGTGGTGCAAAGACTCCATCTACGGAGGTGACGAGGGGTGTAAAAGTGGCATGACAAGCATTGGCGTACTTTCTTTGCTTTTCTGATTCGGCAGATTTCAGGACAGAAGCAACAGGGTGTGAGATGTAAGAAGGAGCGTCGGTGTCTACAACACGGATATCGAATAACGGCTCCCTCTGAGCAACCCACACGCCACGGCAAGCTAAATCTCCTCGTAGGCCAGTATCACCTTCAGTGATTATTGGTTCTTTGACAACGTTTCCCCAGGCTTGTTGACATAATTCACAAAAGAGATCCCTTATTTCATTGTGACGTCTATTGATTAGACCGCCAGTTTTACAACACAGGGCATGATCAATATTGAAATCATTATTGCCGCATCCATCGCAAAATTTTGGCATAGATTAGTGTTCGATGGTAGCGTACTGAAAGGGCATCTCGGAATTCATATGGAGAAAGGTGAAAATGATCTTTTATTGTGGGTATAATAGATAACCAATTGGAGGATTTTGTTTTCATTTCAGTCGCAATTGATCTTTCAATGGGTCTTCTTTTGATGGGAGGGAGACTAGTTAAAATAGAATCCATAAGATTCTCGTCACGAGTTTCTTTCAGTTTATGGCATTCTTTACGTGCATCCTTGAGGGATTTATGATGTTTTTCAAGTTCCATATGCTTCATTTCAATTAACGAGGATGAAAGGACTGTGCAGCCTTTTTTGGACATATCATAGTATAAATTTGAAGTGGTGGCACCATCAGATATTGCTAATCCACCTTTATGAATGAGTAAAGAAAATAAGTCAGCTTCTAATGATGACACATCGCCCCCTAGTAGGGTCGGCAAACAAGTTGTGCGTAGTGAGTTTGTTAAAGGATCAAAATATTCTGCGGGATCTTTTAGGACTCGTAACAAGAATGACCATTGAAATTGTACAACTTTGGTAAGGGCGGTATAGGCAGCTTGTGGTGAATCTTTACATATGAGTGATAATTTTTCTAAAGTAGAAACCCATTTATGTACGTTCTTTTTACAAAAACTTCTTTCCCTTCTCCGATGTAGCCAGTAACAATTGAAACATTAGTGTTCTTGAATAAGTGAGTTGCTTTCTGTTTGTCAGACTCTGATACTATTAAGAATGACTTTTTGCCTTGGGGGAAATATCCGTAGGCAGGCCCTATGCTTCTTATCTGTTCCCACCATTGATATATGAATGACTTTTTGCCTTGGGGGAAATATCCGTAGGCAGGCCCTATGCTTCTTATCTGTTCCCACCATTGATATATGTTATTAAGATTTCCTTGGGCAGAAGAGTCATCCGCATACCAACATTGAGTGGTATTATTTTCATCCTTGAGTTTATTTATTAAAGGTAAAGTAGCAAGGGCATATAAAGGCATAGCTAGTGGATCACCTTGGACAACACCTTCTTTGCTATAAATTCTCATTTCCGAATCGAAAATGACGAGCTCTGCGTGACCATTATAGGTATTATAAAGAAAGCGTGCGCAGTGTGGCCAGTATATTCTAGCCAGAGGGCTAGTTGTCTATTAACACCGTTAAAAGCATTATTTACGTCGACAAGAAGTAATCCCCAGTTTGAGCCAGGTTGGCATTCTTTTTCAAATAGATCACTCATTGCGTGTATTGCACCTTCAATGCCACTGCTTAATCCGCTGCAAAGTTGCGAGTTAGTGCATGCTTAGGTAACCTCAGAGCCAGTGGCTTCAATCATACATTTGGATAGGATTCTCCGAAGGCATTCACCAATACCAATTGGTCTCACACCGGGGCATTTGTTACGGGCTACAAGGCGACTTGACATGAGTGCTTGTGGCTCCAAGGAACATATTCGTTATTTAGTTTCATGGTTAGATGAGCTATGGCAGTCCTTAGGTGTAAGCTTGCTTCACCAAATTATAGGAGGTAATCTTTCCAGTTTTCAGATGTGGTACCTGTTGGCCCTCCTCCACCGTGTAATTTCCTGATGACTGATTCGACATGATCACAGGTTATGTCAACGTCGAGTAGTGGAGGCATTTCAGGAATATTTTCAGGTAGAGTAAATAAGGATTGGTCTGGGGTAATTGCAGTGGGATGTTTTTCTTCTAAGACGTCTTTTACTGTTTTACCAGAAGTATCAACTTCGTCATCGGTGTTGAGGATTTTGATCGTGTCTTTTGTTAGGAGCCAATTGAGAGCTTCTCGAATTTTGCCTTGGAGAATTAAACGTGTAAATATTTTGGTCACGTCGTCATTATTGCCATGTTTTCGATTAAAAGCACTACAAAGGGAAATGTCTGCTTTGATAGATTCTGTTATGTAGTTTAGTATCACTGCGATTCGTCTGTGGAATAACCCTACCACATCCGAGCGCCTTCAAGTTTGTTGAATCCACGGCTCAAATGAAAATGAAAATAAAGTAAAGTATTATAGAATAACTTCGTAGTCCATCTATCCGTCTGTCATAAACAGCTATAGTTTATGTGGTTTGTATTTGTATAATTTGTGATTATAGGAGAATCAAAACCTACAGGGTACTTCCGGTTGACTTAGAATAATTACATATATCAAGAATAAAAATCCCGCTAGAGACGAAATTTTTTCTTTATTCATTTTTCAATTTATTTAGCACTAGCTTTTGCCCGCGACTTTGTCCGCGTGGACGTTCTTTTTTATTGATTCCCCATACAAATTCCCACCCCCTTTTCTCCCATTTCAGGGGTGATTTCTTCGATAAAAGCTATACTATGTTCTTTTCTGGGACTCAAACTATGTCTATACCAAATTTTATCTAAATCGGTTCACACACACAGACAGAATAACTTTCGTATTTATCATATTAGTAAGGATTGTTAAGAAAATGCAAAGTTCTATATAAAAATTTGTGAGTCTAAAATTTCTCACCATGACAATTTTTAAGAAATCCGTGAAGATTTCTCAATTGAACGTTGATACGTAGTTATAAACAATTAATAAAGACTACATTAGCTTTAAAAAGTTCAAAAGAGATGGATGCAGTTAAAGAATTCGTCGGGGCTGGTAAAATCTCGGTGGCTGAAGGGGTCAAGGCGTACGTTGAAGATCTCATTTATTCATTTTTCAAGAAGTAATGACTTATAGCACATGCAAAGGAAAAAACTGAAAACTGTGAACTTTAACTTCGGTGAGTCCAACTTCCATTTGGCCGGCTTCTTTCAACTGTGGTATCGAAAGACTCAAAACATTTTTATCATTTAGTTCAACAATTTTATCAATATTAACTCAACCCAGCACACCATGTAATACCTATTCCTATGTACCCGCATCAATTGAATATTCATATAATAACTAACCCGCTGTTATTCGGGACACGTAATGAAATGGCCGCCCGCTGAATACAGGATGGCAAAATATATGGGACGACCTCACACACCCTCAGGATGCTGACCGAGATAATCAGGTATTTTCATATTAGTACTTGGAAAAATGGGGTTATATAGCCCTCCAGATCATTTCTCGGTGATTCAGTCACTGTATGTGATTGATGATCATGACAGTTATAGTGAACATAATAACTCGTATTTCTAGTAGGCAGAGGACATTTATATTTTTATGGAAGAGCTTAAGACTTTTGTACTTAATAGTACAACGAAACATACACGACACTAAATATTCCCGCTGTACTAGAACCATGAAAGTTGGCAAGAATCTATTTCTCGCAGCACAGATTGAGAAAAAAATCTGAAAACCGTAAATATGTAGTTAGGAACTTGTATACTTACTTAGATAAGTTTGTTAGGGACCCTTGGTGTGCGAATTCAACTGGCACTTCACCTGTTTCTAATTCCTGATCGCGGTTAGCGTTGCTAAACTTTAGCATTTACAATACTAATATAACTAATGTTATGCTAAAAGACGACATATTATAAGTTTTGAAAATCTCCGAATAAAGAGTTTATTCGTTCATATTTCATGGTGACACCACACCGCAGTAGTTCAGGTGTGGCAGTAGACAGCGGTACCAGCATGGGGCAGAAATGCTTCTGCCCGTTTGGTTGCTGGAACAGCTTCTGAGTTTGCCCGGATTCCATTCATCCGTGCTACTTAACTGAACATCTGGTGAGCATCCCTAAGCGAAGTCCCAGCTTGTTAATACTGCTGGGCCTGACTTCAGGAGATGCGTTCGGTGAATAGGCCTTCCCGATCCCGAACGTACCTCCAATGGGGGCGGAAAGGTTTTTGGGGGGTGGTTTAGCCGGGTATGAGGATACCAGCGGGATAGGCGCTAGTGGACCCGAGTTCTACGGCATATACCCAAGTCACAGTTTAACATACATGCATGCGTGTGTATGCATTGTAAAACTGTGCCCAGGTGGGCGGCCTAGTTAGCCCTTTGGAATCGTAACAGATGCCATCGTTTAAAAAAAAAAACATTTTTGCAGCGTTCCTGTAATTGCATAGTCCATCTAATGGGCCTACCAGACACTTGACAAGTGGTACGAGAAGTAGCGGGGAAAGGAGGTAGAGACGTAGTGTGGCAACATTACTCGTCATGCTGCATGTCATGCTCCTCGCCGTGCCCAACGCTTCCCATTTTGTCGGTTTTTGGATCGGCAATATGAACGCAAATGGCTGGCCACATAATCACGCGAAGACAGTCCGCATCGAGCGCTCACGTCCATAAAAATTTAATAACGGGATTATACAACAGATTTTTAAACCTTCTTATGTAATTACTTGTACAGATTGAACTTCGTCGTTCTATTGCGTTTACTTAATATATGTCATTCCGCAATCTTCTTTGGCGTGGATGACGACGACGACTTATATTTCTTTGTATGGCATTGACACGATTAGCTATACCAAGTTTAGACGTTTATTGTAAAGCAAAGGCAAATAACCAAGTGCGGAGCGTCGCGATTTATTGCGCGAGCAGAGCAGTGTGTGGGCAGAGAGGGCAGTGTGAGGAGCAAAGCGATGGGCAGCGCGAGGAGCACAATGTGGCGAAGTTCTAATGTCAAATTAAAATGTTATAGACATTTTAATTTAACATTAGAACCGGTGGTGTTGCGGATTTATTTGAATACTCTTTTCTTGCTGTGTTACTTGAAATCGGTACCTATTTGTCAATATTTGTATTAGGAATGACACAAGAAAAAAAATTACAAGTCTGATGTCTATTGCAAGATATGTGCAGTTTTACTTCTCCACAAAATCCCTAAAAATTATAAAAAATCCCCGAAAGCCTTGCTTTTACAACCGGAGAACTCAACTTTTGTTTACAGTTGGCATATTTTGATATCTTTACTTTGCAAGGATTGGATAATTCTCTAATCCTTGGTTGTGTTAAATAATAATAACTTATTAAATATTGCACTTTGCATTTTCTTTAAAAATGCTAAATAAATTGAAAAATGCATAAAGTCAATAAATAATAAAATTCCGTCTCGGGCGGGATGGATCAACATGGATGTTGTTGCGAAGTAATCAACAGTGAATAAAGACTACCTCGGCTTAACAAAGAATATAGGAGATCAATAAGGCTAACAATTTCGTCGGGGCTGGTAAGAGCTCGCTGTCCTAGTTGGTCAAGGCGTCAACACGGAGACGCGGGTTTGAATCCCGCCCGTGACGAAATTTTTTTTATTGATTCAATTCACTTTTCAATAATAATTTATCTAACTTTACAGTAATGTTTGAAAATACCAATCTACTTTGATAGTCCAATGTATACAAAACAGAGAGGCATTCCATGGCATACCTATACTAATATTAGAGCATAAACAAAACATCAAATTTTTATTTCAAAATAATATGTTCAAATTTGCAGTTAGGTTCACTGCGGACCCACCGTACCACTGGCCATACCCCTGGGGGTATGGTGTTCGCTCGGGGAATAAAATACCAACATATCAATGCAAGTAACAGTAGCAATTTTTGAATGAACTTGACGTATACTGTCAATGGCTAAGTAGTGATTGTTCTGAGATATTTACAATATGCGACCACATTGGCGCGAATATTCGTGTCAAGTCGTCACATTAGAACTTAGTAGTAATAAAACAATGTATAGCAACGGTAATAATTATCGCCCTTGGGAGTCGGACATGACGAAGTTGTGATCTAGACGCATCGCGACAGCGTATCATTATCGAATTATCGTTAAATTTTATCGTTTCAGCGGGATAACAATATTGACGGTAATACAAGCAATAAGATTTTCATCAAAGAAACAAAATAAAAATGATGCCATCGACAGACACTGGAAATTGGTCTGCTTATGACTAATAATAGTCAACAATGAAGATCGATGCCTACATAAAAAATTTGAACTTTACTATTGAGCAGTTAAATTTACTTTTTACTGGCGAAACTTTTTATTCACTGTACAATTTGAGGCAATGTCGTTTGGCGGAAAAAAGAATCTAATTTTTTTTCTGCGTTAAGACCATCTTCGAACTTCGACAAATACGTGAATCAAAAGTAACGCATTTAATGCGACTGTGGGCCTCTTAGTCACAAACCATCCTGGATTTCCTGGTAGCGGCCAGGCTAAAGGAGATACTGTAATGTGGCAGCGAGTCACAATAGATCTTTTAGGTCGCAGTGACTTCATTGAAGCTGCATAGCAACAGAGCAAATAATAATAAATAACTCATTTAATTTATGGATGAATATGTAAATGATGTAGACAAAATTTCAATAAGCAAAATTAACGTAAACCATTGACAAAACGTTTTCGAATTCAGCGTGTATAAAGATAAGTTATAAAGTGCTGACGTACTCGTACCAGATAGGTAGGTATATTATAGCAATCTGAAAGTTTGGAGAACCAACCTTTCCATCGCCCCACTGTCCAGAGCTAATGAATCCCCGATTCTGGACAAAGTCACACACGAACTATTAGTTTGTTTTTGGCTCCCCTAATCGAGTTAGTTCGAATTGATTAAATTAATTCCTCCTTTCATACAAAAGGGTCAGTTAGTTGGAGTCATTGAAAGTAATTTAACAGATAGCCGAGCGAATAGGGATAACATGTTCTGTGTATCTAAATAAAAATTAATCTCTGAATGTGTTGGTAAGTCTGAAATCCAGAAATGGGTTGGGGAAGGAGCTAGGTTAAAGGGCACAGAGGACCAATTCTGCTAATAAGTTACAGCCTAATCGAAACTGAACCGTTGCGATCGACCAATCAGAACGCCACATTATCACGTCATCGAATAGTTGCATGGCAATATACGCGCTCCGATTGGTCGATCGCAACGGTTTAGTTTCGATTCGGCTGTAACTAATTAGCAGAATTGGGCCCCTGGGTGGCACCTAGTCAGTCAGAGTTTCGTCCGCCATGGGCGGGTGCGGGCTTCGGGCATTTGATCGCCCCTTGCTCGGGCATCTTCTCGGCGAGCAGTAGCTCGCCGGTGTTGTAGTAGTGACGGGCCCCTCTTCGCCACCCACCTGTGCTGCGACTCCGGGATCGAGGAACGGCCCTCCGCGGTCAAGCACACCGGGTTAGAGGGGGGGGTGCGCCGGCGAGCAGGCCGCGGCTTACACTGCGCCCGGAGGCGCGGTGGGGGGAGGAGGGGGCCATTGGTCTTGTTGGGTGGTGGTAGTCATGTCCGGTGGTGGTGTCGCTTAGGCGAGTCACGCGCGCGAGCGATGGGGTCCCGCGGCAGACTACAAGCCATAAGCGACACGAGGTCTGGTCAGGTGGTGGCGTCGTCAGCGACGAACTCCTCCATCGTCGGCATCCGAACGTCCCGGGCAATGACGTCATTCCTGACGTAGCGCCCCGCGTTCGTCACGACACGGAGAGAGACGTTCTGGACCACCTGCAGTCTGGAACGCTGGGTCGGGGAGCTCAACGCTTGCCATGCTGTGGCGACGTAGGTGAGCCGCGAACGAACGTAGCACTTATAGACCATCAGTTTCGTACGCAGTGGCAGCCGGGATGCCAACAACGGGCGCAGGATGCCACGGGCCATCTTGGCCTGGTTGACGACGTGGTCAACCTGGGGCACCATGCGCAGTTGGCGGTCGATGCGGCATCCGAGGTACGTAACGTGGCACCTAACGCTTGCAATTATAGACCCCCCTATTTGAAGATACGTCCAAGGTAGGTAATCCTCCACAGTAACTATAGGCGACTGTTGCCATATACGTGTTTGTTTGTCAACTTTGTTGTGTGAAAAAAAAAGTCATTTAAAGTTACACCAATACTTGGTGGATAAGGTCCCGGGGTGGAGCAATTTCTAAATGTTTGAATTGTAATTTTAGGAAGGTATGCAAACACAAGAAATCGGCTTTCTAGTCATGTGGCTATGTATTTTTCGTTTTCATATTACATAGGTACGTACAACATTTGTCCGATGCTCCTACGGTGAAGGAAAACACCGTGAGGCAACCTGTATACATCTGCGAAGAAATTCAATGGTGTATGTGAAGTCGACCAATCCGCACTGGGCCAGCGTGGTTGGCTAAGGCCTAAACATCCTAACTTAGGGTAGGCTCGAGACCCTCGGTGGGGACGTATATGGGCTGTGGTTATTATGATGATGATGAGACGGTATGCAAGAACAATATTAAAATAAAGATTCCATGACTATATTTCAGTGTTATTTTTAAGATATCCAGAGCTCACTCAACAGAGCGGTTGGAGAATAATATCGGGCTTAGATCCCGGATAGAACAATTTCAAAATGGTTGAATTATTTTTGTGACACGCGTCTCCTAATGATTAAATGTAATATTTTAATTAATACATACATAGATTATATAATTGTACTACCGGAATAAGACTCTGTGCCAGGGTCCCTTGCTTGGGTGCATCCGTCCTACCTGTTTTTGCTGCAATGCAGCAGTGCTTGCATTGCTGTGTTACGGCTTTAAGGGTAAGATCTGGCAGCAAATTACTGGGTACTGTGACTTTACATCTGATGTCACAAGTTGGCAACGTACACTGTGGTTCTTGTGGGGGTTGCAGTTTTGCTGCGAATCCCACAGGAGCCACATGTATCATTGGTGACTGTTACCACTTGCCATCAGGTGGGCAGTATGCTTGTTTGCCAACTTTGTTGTAGGTATAAAAAAATTAGTTTCTACACTCATTACCCCTTGAGTGAACACGAGTACTCTCCTATATATTTTTTCATCTCATTACAATTTTTTCATTCCGACATTTTCGCGCGACAACCAGCGATACACTCGAACTTAGGACGCAAACGACAGAATAGTGCTCGTTATAAAAGTTAAATAGACCGGAGAAATAACGAATGGATAATATTACGTGACGTCACAAAGGAGACGGAGTTACAGTTTCCAATTTATACATATGTGGCACTCATGTTGCGTAATACGCCCTATTGGGAAATGTCCAATAGGTACAAAAATATTACCAGTGTAAAAAAATATCCCGCCCGACCACTTGTACCATTATACAGTACCATTGATGGTACAAATGGCACTGATTTATCCCATAAGTACCAGTGAAATAAATACAAGCGTGACACTCGACGTTACTTGAATAAAAAAATGTGATGGTACAATTGGCACTGCTTTATATTAGTACCAGGAATAAGATAAGTCTCGGCTTCAAAAAGAGATACATAATAATTTAAACAAAAATAAAAAAAATATATTTATAAAAAGCAAACAAAATTAAGTATTTAGTACCAGGAATTAGATACGTGTGACACTTGGCTTCAAAATGTATGTAATGTGGCAATTTGTATTAGAAACTATCATCGCAATTCAGAACTCCCAATTTTGGTTATGCCTTTTATTAATGCAGTCGACCTGCATTAATAAAGGGCATAACCAAAATTGTATGTATTGATTTGACTCCAATATTATTATTGACTATCGCGCCTTTCGCTGACTAACCATTTCTCGGTGTCTTGATATTGTAGCGCTAAAACGTAGCCGCTACGTGATGAATATGAACCTTTGTTCTCCAGTCATGGATGGTTTAGTATATTTGTAATATTTATATATCATCATCAGTTCATATACGTCCCCACCGAGGGGCTCGAGCCTACCCTAAGCTAGGGCGATTAGGCCTTAGTCAACCACGCTGGTCAAGTGCGGGTTGGTCGACTTCACACACAACCTGTAAAGAAATTCTTTCTACACAGGTGTGTGCAGGTTTCCTCACGATGTCTTCCTTCACCGTAAAAGCGTCGAATAAACGTACATATCAATTCAAAATTTGAAAACACATTTGTATGTGGCGGGGTTCGAACCGGTACCTCCCGATTGAAAGGCGACAGCCTTACGCACTACGCCATCGACGTTTTTTTATTATTTATATATAATAATTATTATTAAGTATGTTTATCTGTCATCTAGTATCCATAACACAAGTGCGTAAGCTGCTTACTTTGGGCTTTGGTAGGTGGGAGTGTGAGAAGTTATTTATTTATTTTAGGATAGATGGATGGATGTCATGAAATTATTTTACAGTTGTACTAGTGGGATAAATCAGTGCCATTTGTACCATCAATGGTACTATCTAATGGTACAAGTGGTCTAGCGGGATACTTTGGTACCATTTGTACAATCAATTGTACTAATGGGATAAATTTGTACCATTTGTACCATCAATGGTACTGTCTAATGGTACAGGTGGTCCGGCGGGAAAAATATAAATTAAGTTCATAATTTAAATAAAATATTCAAAGATTACTAAAGTATTTCTTTAATAGCTACTGAATATTATCTCTACTGAATATATCTATATACCTAGCATGTAGGTAAGAGATCTCAACGAAGGAAAACTTTATTGTTTTTAAATAAAATACGCAAATAATGTGAGATGAAAATACAAATTAGCGGTGATCCGGTCGTTAAGGTAGCCAATCTCAATGAGACAAGCAACGGATGAAAGAATAAATTATTTAAAAAAATCTTTTTCAAATACAAGTTTTTAGCACTCGTTAATGCGAATCAAACAAGCCCAAATTCGATGGAGTTATGTCGTTTTATTGCGGAGTGCCCATGGCCACCTTCCAGCTCTAGCATCAGATCAGCTCCATGTCATCATCATAATATTGCATTGTCACTTGATATAATATTGTTTTTGTTTAAATATTGAAAATAAGAAAGTTACAGTAGATATTGAGGTAGCTACAGAATTTGAAAAATTCTTTACTGACATTCCAGTTTCAATCACAAAATCTTTGGATTCCTCCCCCACTGTAGCCGAATCTATTCTAAAAGATTATGTTAAAACTTGTGATGATAAATTTAAATTTGCCCATATTTGTGCAAATGATTTACTAAGTCATTTAAAACGCTGAATAAAAAGAAAACCGTGGATCTGTGGGGCAACTCTGTAGATGTTTCCCAATCTGTAATAGAAACAATAGCTCCAATACTTGCTAGTATTTTTAATGATTGCATTGACTGTGGTGTGTTTCCTGATCTAATGAAACTGAGTAAAATTATTCCATTACACAAATCTGGTAGCACATCAGACCCCAATAATTTTAGACCTATCTCTGTACTACCTACTTTTAGCAAAATCTTTGAAAAAATAATGTTGGAACAAATGCAAAGCTTTTTTAACAGAAATAATCTTCTACACTGTAAACAATTTGGTTTTAGAAAGGGTCGCTCAACAACTGATGCTGGTGTTGAGTTAATACAAAATATATATGAGGCCTGGGAGGACTCACATGATGCGCTGGGCGTTTTTTGTGACTTGTCCAAGGCGTTTGATTGCGTTCATCATGACACCCTGATCAGGAAATTACACTACTATGGATTTCGCGACACTGTTCTGGATTTACTCGTCTCCTATTTGACTGAGAGGATTCAGAAAGTAGACGTCAACGGGGAGAGGTCCCAGGGCGCCTCGGTTAAAATGGGAGTTCCGCAGGGTTCAATTCTTGGTCCTTTTCTATTTTTAATATATATAAATGACTTGCCTGCTTTTGTACAAGACAGGCATGAGATTGTATTATTTGTAGATGATACTTCACTTATGTTTAAAATTAAAAGACGATTGCAAATTTATGACGATGTAAATAGTTCTATCTCAAGAATAGTTTACTGGTTTAATGCGAATAACTTGTGCCTCAATGAAGGGAAAACTAAATGTATAAAATTTGTTTTACCCAATGTTAAAGAGGTTCACACCACTGTTAACATAAAGCATAAAAATGTGGACCTTGTGGATACCGTAGTATTTCTTGGTATTACTTTAGATTCAAAGCTTCAGAGGGGCCCACATATTGATAAATTGTCGAAGAGACTTAGTTCTGCAGCCTACGCTGTATGGAAAATACGTCAGCTGACTGATGTTGATACAGCAAGACTTGTATACTTTACCTATTTTCATAGTGTGATGTCGTATGGCATTTTGCTGTGGGGAAATGCTGCCGACATTCAGACTGTTTTTGTGCTGCGAAAAAGGGCTCTTCATGCTATTTATAACCTTAAAATAAGAGACTCTTTGAGAGAAAAATTTAAAGAAATTGGTATTATGACCGTCGCGTCGCAATATATTTACGAGAATATAGTATATGTTCATAAAAATATACATTCGTTTTGTAAAAACAGTGATATTCATTCAGTAAATACTAGGCAAAAGAATATGTTAGCGTTACCAAATACTAGGCTTAAAAAAATTAATAATTCTTTCAAAGGCCTTTGTGTACGTTTCTACAATAAAATCCCAAATAATATTAAAGCACTTAACTTGAATAAATTTAAAGTCGCTATCAAGGGCGCACTTATGAAAAAAGCATATTATAAAGTGTCTGATTATATGACAGATAAAACTGCTTGGGATTGACAAAAAATGTGATAATTGACGTTTAAAGGGTGTTAACACTTTGTGATAGTGGAATAAATTTCATTCGAGTAACTGTTCCACTCACACCGACAGGCATTTCTATATTATTTAAAAAATGTTTGTGAAATATAATATTGTAATGTTGGCATTTTAAAAGAGGAGACAAAAAAAATACAAGACCTTCCGAGTTTCTTGCCTGTTCTTCTTGAGAAGGCTCTCCCAATTTCCGAACAGGTGTAGAGTCAATTTTTTTTTTCATTTGACTTGTATTTGCACACATCTTAATAATGGTTGGGGTGTGTGTACATACAAGGATTAAATAATTTAGTTAATTAGATTCTTGGTTGAAGATTTTTATGTTTTTTTTTGACGTCAATAAGTGCCTGTAAAGGTCTATATTGAATAAAGATTTTTGAGTTTGAGTTTGAGTTTGAGTTTATACATATACACATGCATTCAAAATATCATCTCAATCAGAAACCGGGAAGTGGGTCAAAATTAATTTGCAAGATCTCATTACAGACACCGGACAGATGAAAGTAAATAATAAGCTTGTAATAATATGGTAACTATCGTAATGATGGGTGGGAACTAACAAATGTAAAAACAAAATTTATAAAAAAAAATCCATTCCCACATAGGACCTGCAATGATATCCACACTATTAAAGGAGTATCAATAACTATTCGTATTTCTGAAATACTTTTAAATATTTTTCTCTAAATTATGACTTGTCTGTCTGATACATAGGTGTATAATTAGTAGATTAGTAGCTAAGGGCTGTAAGGCATCAATTGCAGCCCAAGATAATTAGGCGCGCGAGGGCGCCTATATTTCGAGAGTGCAATTGGTGCTTACACCCGAGCTAACTACTCTGCTTTACATCTCGATTGTGAGGTAAGTAGGTCCTTATTACCCCCAAATGGGGCATGTAGGTGACCAATTAGCGCTCTAGGGTAATAATGTAGCTTGGAAAGCCCTAGGGCGGTAAGAAATTAAAAATACACTTCACTATTTCAAAAAGTTCGCGTACATCTAACCATCATTAACCAATAACCAATTCTAACCAAGATACCAAGTGTATAACAGCAAAACAAAAATAAAATCAACAAAATTGCAAATCACTCAGCGGCCTGACGCCGCTGCAACAAAAAGTAAGTGCACGCTAACTAACTACTTACGCACACTGTGTTCGGGTCATACTTGCGTGCGGTCAACCTGCGAGGCCAGACTGACGTCACAGCGACTCATCGTCATAGAGTAACTAACAGACGTGCCTACTGCAACCGCTCGAATTTTGTTGCTTCTGTGAGGACGCACATTATTGATAATGAAGTGTGAAGGCTGTTCGAATGTGGTTAACGATGTTAATGCATTTAAATGTTGCGAATTGCAATGTAACAAAAAATATTGCAATCTATGCGCCGCTTTGGACAAAAAAAAGATGGACCTCTCAACATGGAGGTGTCCAGCCTGTTGCACAAGGGAGAGGAGGACGGGCGACAATAGTTCTACACCTATTCGATCTAGTTACCATTCTGAAAATGTTACAATGCGGAAGAAGGTCTCGAAACAATCTACCATGACGCCGACTACATCCACGACCTCTACTCCCATAACTACACCAGCGGCTCCTCCGATGGGCTCAGAGGTTAGTGCACTTACATCAGAAATTAGACTTCTAACCCAAGAAATATCATTTCTCAAAGATAAACTGGATGCAGCTACTTCCTCTTTGGACAAATGTCACAAGCGCTTGGACGAACTTACCGAAACCATGACTAGAACAAACACACGCATTAATAAGCTAGAAGAGAGCGAAAAAATGGTTCATTCTATGTTACTTACCATAAACCAACTACAAACAGAAGTTAATATGCAGGCCCAAAATATTGTAAGAAACGAAGTCGAAATAATCGGAGTTCCGGAAGTAAAAGACGAAAGCCTCATGCATGTCGTAATCACCGCAACAAAGAAAATTGGAGTGGACCTGAGCATCCAGGACGTGGACTGGGTTTCTCGTGCTGGCTCCACCAAAAAAATTAAACCAGACAGCACCTCCAACTTACCTCGTCCTATTGTCTTTCGTCTACTACGGCGCACCAAAAGAGATGAAATCATTCGGGCTGCAAAATCAAGGCGTAATGCAAATTTAAACTGCGCTGACTTCCAATTAGGAAACGCTGAAAATCTTGTTTATATCAACGAAAGATTAACTTATCACACACGTATGTTGTTTCGCGAGGCCAGACTTCGGTATAAAAGTTGTGGGTTTTCTTACTGCTGGACAAAAAATGATAATATATATGTCCGTCAACAAGATGGGAAGCCTGCCCAAAGCATAAGGAATCAAGATGATCTATTACGTGTTTTTCCTACTGATAACGAACCGACAATTAATTCATAAGTTCAGGCTGCTTTGTTCGTCATTTTTTCTGCACTTTTCATATAATTACTGTCTCGATTCATTTGTTTACATTGTTGTTTTTTTATATATCTATAAGTGTAAATTTATCTATTTTATATTTATTTATTTAATATTTATGATACATTGCAAGCACATAACAATGGACATTATGCCTGGTTCTTCTCGTTATTTATATAAATTATCAACGTCTCTATTAATTCATTATCCTAATAATCTCCTCGAAGAGCTGATAATATTAATCTCTATTCAAATCTATTCAAAACACATCAAATGCAAAAACAATTTCTTTTCTTACTTTGTTCGTTTTAATTCGTGGCATCATAATATACTTATATTTATTATTTTGTTTTATTCTGTTTTCGTAAATGATTGATACTCATATAGATAACATCGACTCAATCCAAATTAATTGCCACGAAATTGATTGTATATTTAATATTTTTATAAGCGATACAAATTTTAAACTACTAAATATGAACATCAGAAGTATTATTAAAAACTTTGATTATCTCAATGTCACATTACATCGATCTCCTGTAACCTTCGACGTTGTTATTTTATCTGAATGTCATATAAACGAGCATTCAATAATTCCTATTTTACCGGGATACAAAAGCTACAGAACTAATAAAATTATTAACAAAAATAGTGGTGTAGTGACTTATGTAAGGGAGTCGCTAAGTGCTAAGGTGTCTGAATTAAATTTTCGCGAGGCGGATGCTTTACTCATAGATATATCCAATACAATCACGATCTTGGGAGTGTATCGCTCACCTTCATTTAAAAAATTAGATTCATTCCTTATTGATCTTGAAACTTATTTAGAAATTTATAAAAATAAACAGAATTTGGTGACAGCGGGGGATTTCAATATTAACATCCTCTTTGACGATAATAACAATCATAACACAGATTACTTACGCTTGAACGCAGAATATGGTTTCTTGCCTGCAATCACATCAGCAACCCGAAATGGGTCGACCCTCGATCATATATTCGTCAAAAGCAATCAACCAACTACAGGAATAGTCTGTAAGTCAGATATCACAGACCATTACATCACTATTGCAGAAATTGCACTTAATAAAAAACCAAAAAGTACCTAAACGCGAAGCACTCATAAGGAATTACGAGGCTATTAAATCAGATTTGGGGCGAGCAGATTGGAGTCGGATTTACAACAATCGGGATGTTAATTCAGCTGTTAATATTTTTGTAAAAATTGTCTCTGTGATCATTGCAAGGCACACCAAAGTAGTAACTTTGAGTCGCTCTAAATTTCGTATTAAGCCATGGATAACTTCTGGCCTTTTAAGATGCATGAGGCACAGAGATAGGTTACATCTCAAAGCTCGCAAATCACCACAAAATGAAATTATCCAAATTACATATAGACGCTACAGAAACTTCTGCAATAAGCTTCTGCATAAACTTAAAACCCAATACGAACAAAGAGAAATTACTGAAAGCAAGAATGACCCGAAAAGACTTTGGAAAACACTAAAGGATATTTGTAACATAGCCAAGAAAGACCAAAAATCAATCAACCTTTTACAAATCACTGGAACTACGAATGCTTTTCACTCCCTTGATGTTTGCAACAACTATTTTTCGAACATAGGACAACAACTGGCTAGCAATATATTGACTAAACTAAAGAAAACGGAAGATGATTTAGTCAAGTTGGTAACATCTACAAGCAATCAACTCCATTCTTTTTTTATACAGCCAACGGATCGCGCGGAAGTTGATGCACTGATCTTGAAACTCAAACCCAACAAGGCTCCAGGCGTTGACGGCATTGACAACTCTCTTATTAGACACATCAAAGATTACATCCTAGACCCTTTGTCAGTGATCTTCAATCTCAGCTTTAGTACGGGGGTTTTCCCCGACACCTGGAAGATAGCTACAATATGTCCGATTCACAAATGTGGCTCCACAAATGAACCCGTAAATTATAGACCCATTTCTTTACTAAATGCTTTTTCTAAGCTGTTAGAGAAATTAATGAACAAAAGACTAATAACATACCTGGACTCTTGTAAGATACTTTCTGCAAAGCAATTCGGTTTTAGAAAAAGCTTATCTACAAATGACGCTCTTTCACTTCTTACTTCTACTATTTCCTCCAATTTAGATAAAAAATTAAAATGCATTGGAGTGTTCCTTGATCTGGCCAAGGCCTTCGATACCGTCTCTAGTGCTGTGTTATTGAAAAAGCTTGAACTGGCTGGAATTCGGGGTCTTGGCTTGAAATGGTTCACGTCCTACCTTCTTAATCGGCAGCAATGCGTGAAGATAGATGGTTACAGTAGTAAACTTGACTTCATAAAATTTGGTGTTCCGCAAGGGAGTATTTTGGGGCCGACTTTGTTTTTATTATATTTAAACGACATATTTACTCTGCCTATCCAAAACGCGGAGATGATTTGCTATGCGGATGATACTGCAATTCTATTTAAGGGCTTAAACTGGAACGAAATGGTTAAGAATGCTGAAGAGGGTATGGCCATGGTAAACACGTGGTTGGAACAGAATCTACTGACTTTGAACTATAAGAAAACTAAATTTATAGCATTCCATAAATCAAAGCCATCAGCGGCACCTTCTGCACTGTCTAAAAGTCTAAAATTACATAGTTGTGGAGTACTCAATCGAAATGGTTGTGATTGTGAAATCATCTCCAGCGTCAACAAAATAAAATACCTTGGGATCGTCATAGACCAGAATATGAACTTTAAGGCTCACATTACGGCGCTTGCTGGAAGATTACGCAGAGTAATTAAGATTGTGCGACAACTCAGAAACTCAGCACCACCCGATGTTCTCAGAACAGTATATTTTGCCCTATGCCAATCTTTGTTGACATATGGCATTGGCTGCTGGGGTGGCGCCGCGAAGACGACTCTTATTGAGGTGGAAAGAGCTCAGCGATCAGTCCTGAAGGTTATGTTAAACAAACCCTTTAGGTACCCTACTTACTTACTTTACAGCGAAAGTAAATTCCTCAGTGTAAGACAGTTATTCATACTCAACACCACACTATCTGTTCACAAAAAAGTATTGTCTTCACAAGTTGATTTAGTGCATAGCCAACGGACGTTGAAAGTCAAGCTGCCCTCAATAACGAGTAGCTTTGCTAAACGTTTTAACCCTGTTGCTGGATTATATATTTATAACTCAATAGTAAAACTCTGTAAAAATAAATCTTTTGATATAAAAACAAAATCACCAAGGGAATTTAAAGATATTTTACATAACATACTTACCTCAACTTCCTATCAGGAAACAGAATCTTTAATAAAATCCGTCCAATGAATGCAGCCACATCGTAACCTAGTTATTTTTAATCTATTTATATTAATTTATATATATTTGTATCTGTGTGTGTGCTTTTATATTATTTATTTATTTATTTATTTTTGCATTACAAATGTTTTGGATGTATTTAAACATATGTACCTCGCTGAGGTGTTGTTATATATGTATGTATAGCTCTACGTTTTTTAATTTTAAATTACTTAATCAATGAAAGCAATAATTTGTAGGTACTTAGTTTAGTTAGTAGCACTTGATGTAAATCTATTAGTCTGACACCCACGATACAGATTTTATGTCTAGTGTGGGAATCGCAGTTTATGTAATAGTTAAGGTGCTCTTTGGTAAATAAAGTTATTATTATTATTATTATTATCCATTTATTCAAAAATATCCTTAAATTTAAGTTTTTTATTACAATATATATATATATAAAACAAAATACTATAAAAAACTTAAACCTAGTATGCAGCCAACAGCGAGGCAAGGCCCAAGCTGCCGGTGGTTAGGGCTGCAGAGAGAGGAATCTCCGGACAATACGTGCCGTGTCGAGAATCACTGCTTTCTGTATCCGACCCTTGATCCATTCCTCAAGCGAGAGCCTCTTAAGATGTCGGTCGAGACTCTTCGCTATCAAGCCATTCGCCGAAACAACTATCGGAACAATGATCGTCGAATCAACATTCCACATGGCGGTTACCTCGTGAGCTAAGTCAAGGTACTTGCTGACTTTGACTGACTTATTATTATTATTATTATCATACTGGCAATAAATTTCTTACAGCCCTAGGGCTTTTCTAGCTACATTATTACCCTAGAGCGCTAATTGGTCACCTACAAGCCCCATTTGGGGGTAATAAGGACCTACTTACCGAACATGAGAGATGTAAATATATTTGTTGCGAGTGTTATGAAATATGCACATAATGGTGAATTTCAACATTGTCCTTTAGCCGCTTAGCCCATATGTCACCGAACATTAAAGCGCTCGTTCCCATTGGCCGAGAGGCTGAGGCGTGGCGATGCGCCGGCGCAAGGCAGTCCTTATCTGTGATTATGTTCATGTTGCTCTGTCCTGATTGGTCGAGACTGGCGTCTTGTGATTTACGTAGCTATTCACGTTAAGTGATGTCACCATTTAAGTTAAGTGAACCGCAGTTTAGAATGTTTATCAATACGTCAACAACTTCTTCGTTTCGTTTTTATTAGAATTGTTTTAGTGCCTTGTCAAACTACAGCAAGGTTAATATCACTTGATATTGTCATTGCTAACTTCACGTTGTTATTATCAAATCAAAACAATATAATCTTTATTCAAATGTTTGAGTTGTTTAAATTGTCACCTATTCAGTACGTCTTTTAGGTAATAAGAATAGGTGCAAGAAACTTATCAGCCTTATCAGTACCTATGACATTTACAATAACTTAGTCCTCACCACACACAATTACATTATTGAAGATTGTAATTATTTTTAACCGACTTCAAAAAAGGAGAAGGTTATATGAATTCGATGCGTAGGGTTTCTTTTTGTGTGTATGTTACGTGATTATGCCGCCAATTGTGGACCGATTTTCAAAATTCTTTTTGTATTCGATAGAGTATAAGTACTCTTTCGGTAGTCCCACTGTTACCTACCAAAGTCAGGATCTGATGATAGGATTCCAGGAAAATCGAGGGAATCCCTTAAATTTTATGGGTACGTCCAACGTAGGTATTTCATGTTTCATCCGAAGCTATTCTGGTATTTATTTACCTACGTCTGGTAGCCATTAACCGAGCTGATGGTTGAAGGATCCCTAAACTCTATTAGTTAGGGGATTTTTTAATGCAATAGGTACGTATGAACCTTTTGTCGTAAGTATACTTCAAGATAAAAATATTTTTTTTCACAAAAAATATAAACCGAATTCAAAAACACTGAAAAGTTAAAAATAATATAAGAATAGGTACAGACAACACCACATTTTTATGTTGACATCGGTGCCAAAGGATTGTCTCCTAGAAAGTCTTAAAATTTGGCATTGACTTTAATATAGAGTGTGATGCTGTAGCTATTAATTATTTTTAACTTTTTACTATTTTAGAGTAGGTAGGTACCTATTTACAGCGTCGGTGGCGCGCTGTAGTCTCAGCACTGGACTGTGCCCCGAGTAGAATCGGGAGTCCGCGATCGATCCTGCCATGTCCAATGTGTTTTTCGTTTCACGAATTTCATATGTACCTACATTTATTTAACGCTCCTATGGTGAAGGAAAACATCGTGAGGAAACCTGCGTACACCTGCGAAGTAATTCAAACGTGTATGTGAAGTCAACCAATCCGCACTGGGCCAGCGTGGTTTGACTAAGGCCTAATCGCCCTAACTAGTTAGGGTAGGCTCGTGCCCCTCGGTGGGGACGTATATGAGCTGTCATGATGATGATGATTGTTTTTGAAGTCGGTTTTTAAGTGATACGTATTTATTCCAAGCATTGGTATCATTTAAATAATCATTGATTTTGTAATAACCTTTTCCCATAAGAGTCTTTTTCCCATGCCCTAACTTACGAAAAGGCATATCAGCAACACTTTGTGTAACTTTATTGTACAAAGTCATACATTTTTCCATAGAACAGCTTCTAGCAAACTAACAACTTATTAATTAATCTGTGCCTCTAGTCATAGTAGTTGTTAACAGTGAATAAAGACTACATATATTGGCTTAGCAAAGTACATAAATAACAGAGGGCCTATTACCGATCTCATGGTTTTGCAAATGATATCATATGATATCATAGTGCAAAACGAAAAATACGATTTCCGGTCAGATTTTTGTTCATTTGTTCATTATTTAATGATGACATCATTGAAATTATGCCATAGTGATGATATCATTGGAGATCGGTAATACGAAATGCAGCATTTCATGACTTCTTTTTCTCAAATTTATACCATGTCATACGATGAAAGATCCATAATTGGCCTGCTGATCAATACAGTTGAAATTTCATCGGGGCCGGTAAGAGCGCGGTGGCCTAGTATGGTTGAGGCAGGTTCGACTCCTGCCCGAGGCGAGACTTTATCTAGTTTTAATCTATTCATTAACAAAATGTTAACAGGTGCTCATTAACAAACATGAAATCAAAATTGACATTATTAATTTTTAATCAATGTGACATGGATTTATTATTGATTATAAAATTATTATTTGCAATGAAATGTATATAAAAAATTGCGGATGGGATTTTAATGTTTGAGACATTTTAATTATTGTAGTTTAATATTGTTCATACCTACACCATTTTATTATGATTATTTTTAAAGTTTTATCCGGTTTTAATAGTTGTAAAAACGTTTATGTTTTTTACAACTATTGCTTCTGAATTCTAACAATATACCTATTACTTTCCTTGAATAAATCTTTGAGAGGTTCTATTCTTATTGTTACAACGTTACTTCAGCTTATGACATTTCCCGCGAACGCCCGAATTTACACCCCGTATTCCTTTGTGTTTCAATTTCACTATTATATTATGTCCTATTCTATCTATTTTTATACCGACATCGGGATGTCTAATCCAAGGTCTTTACCTTCTAAGCCACTTAAGTAAGGAGTGAAAATGTCAGACATTCACACAGATACACCTCAAAAAAATATAAGTAGGGATCTCAGAATAACAAATAAAGCATAGAAGGAACATTAAAATAAGAATTCATTATGTGTTATTTGTCTCTTTCTATCATACAGCACAAAATTGTGTAGGTAAGTGTAAGAGATGAGTTATATTTGTCTTTTGGCATATCACAAGGTGGTCACTAGATGAATTGATTGAATTGTCATTTTGGTTAAAAATTAAAATTGATTAAAAATATAACACGGCTAAATTCTATAGTACTTTGTATCGAAGATAGACCATCCGAGTTTGAACTCTTTGAATTGTTCGTACAATATTTGTTTGTGCGTCCCGTGGCTAATAATATTTAGATGATATTTTATTAATATTTAAGTGATTAGAAAGCAAGAATTCTTTAGGTATTTACAAATAGTGTGTGTTTGTGCACTCCGTAACACAATGTCTTGTGTAGTTTGGGGCTGCAAGTCTCATTCGTCGCGAAAGGAAAATAATCAAAATTTATTGACCTTAAATTGGCATGTTTTCTCATATTGTTACTTGAATGTGAGCTAATAAGTACACTTAGTAGGTGTATATTGGGCATTCTAAAACAGTTTTCATCAAAACACCGCAAACGAACGCAGTGAGATTTGAGCTACGCTTCGCTGCGCTCTAGCTCCGCAAATCTCACTGCGTTCGTTTACGGTGATTTGATGAAAACAGTTTAAGATTGCCCAATATACATTATATAGGGTTAAATGGAAAAGAAGATTTTTTATTTCATTTCATTTCATAATGTTTCTATTGTGTTGTGTTGTTTGACTGTAAACAGTATACTTTTGATTGATTGCGATTTACTAGACACATTTTCAAGGTTTTCTATCTCAGAATATTAAGGCATTCAACTAGGTAGCAGTGCAATAACAACAGAAATTAAACAGGTTGAGGTTTCGTAGCTTCAGGACTCAACTCTCGGATAAGTATCTGTACCGTTCGACACTCTGCCTGCCATACAGTTTCAAAGCATTCCCACGAAATTCATTTATCAGCAATAAATTTATTGCACATTATTCATATATCCAGTTACGAGTGCTTACTCAAATAATAAGGCTTCTTTCACACGTTAATACTTTTATTTGTTTATTAAATTACTTCAATTAAATATATTCTTTATTATAAAACAAAGTATAAAATTGTTGATTTTTACAAAATATTTAAAAGGGCGGGCTAATCCCTGAAAGATGTGTTCCAGTCATCACACGAATAAAAAATAGAAAATAAATATTCCAATAATTTAAAAAATGAAAATATAAAAAATATTAAGAACATTTTAACTACCTACCTTGGCTGACTAAGGTCTTAACATCCTAATTAAATAGGGTAGTGCGGTGGGAACGTGTATGAGATGCTACCGATGAATACCACCTATGTATTATTACAATATTGGGCACGGCCCAGGGCTCTGTACTAGGGCCCCTGCACTTTTTATCTTACGTCAACG
The DNA here is from genome assembly GCA_963935595.1 of Schoenobius gigantellus. NCBI lineage: Eukaryota > Metazoa > Arthropoda > Insecta > Lepidoptera > Crambidae > Schoenobius > Schoenobius gigantellus. The sequence continues at coordinate 458,587 of OZ012543.1, forward strand.
ACATGAGCAGCTGTATTGTCAACAGTACATGCTACCAGTTTGCTGACGACACTTGCCTAGTGATAGCCCATAGGGACCCACAATTAGCCTGTAATCTCATGCAAGCGGATCTAGACGCTCTAGCTAAATGGTGTCATGACGCTGGACTGGTCCTAAATGCTGATAAAACTAAGCTTTTATTAATAAAATCTCCCTATATAAAATACACACCAACCTTAAAATTGGTGGCGCATGATCATAATTGTCTACATTACAAAAGTATAGCTGTATGCACCTGCCCACAAATAGACATAGTTGACAAACAAACATATCTTGGTCTAGTTATTGACCGTAATTTTCATTGGAGTTACCACATCGAACGTGTCTGTACTAAGCTTAGACAGTTTTTAGCAAACATCACCATCCTAAATCGTCGCATTCCATTTAAGATCAAGTTGATGTTATACAACGCACTTGCCGAATCACACGTTCAATACGGACTGAGTAGCTATGGGCGAAGTTACAAATCATATCTCGACAAGATCTTTAATATACAAATTAAAATTCTTAAAACTATAGTTCCTAAAACAGTTAAAAATAAATTTCAAGACGACGTATCTGGCCTATTTAAATACTGCAACACATTACCAATTAATATGCAAATACAATGCACCTTACTAAAGGAGCATTTTTTCAATGAGTCTTTTAAAACACTAGTTGATCATCCTGTATACACTCGAGCGATTTCCAAAAACCAGTTATGTCAGCCGAGTGCAAACAACGCGTACGGCGCTCGCACAGTGAAGTACCTACTGCCCCGACTTATCAATAGCATGCCACACGAGTTCGTGTATGAAATTACGGAAAAAAATATTAAACGTAAGATTAAAGATTACTTCATTAACTTATTATAAAATTAATTTAAACATGTATCAAATAAACAATTGTGTGAATGTTATGTTACCAAAGTACGGTGAGCTCCACGTCAAGCTATGCAGGTTGACCTCTGGACAACTCATATGCAGTTGCAATAGCAGCGGTTTTCGTGGTGCACATGTATGGCTTGATGTGGCGCCTATTGTATCAATATCGATTTAAAATTATAATTGTAAATGCAAACTCGTTAGCTTTAGTACAAACCCTAGTGGTTTTTAAAAGCTATCTAAACTGTATATATTGTAATTGTCTTTTTAAATGTTAAATAAATGAAAAAAAAAAAAAAAAAAAAATAATTTTCTTAAACTTCTATGGTTCTGTCGTCATGTCGTATCAATATCGTTATGCTATAGATACATTCGGTTCGCCTAATAGAACGATATGGGGTGCGATGTCAGACAACCTCCTTGTGGTGCACCCTGGGCAACCCGGCAGATTCTCTGCCGCGGGCTAATAGTCTGACGAGAGGACCCCCATATGGGGCGTGGGATGGCCGGGTTCAACCCGGCGGGTCACTTCGTGTGGCCACCCGCTTCATGCGGGGAAGGGCGAAGTCCCCTCTTCTTATGATAAGAAGAGGTGTGGCTCTCGCTGGAAGCCGATCCCGGCGGCTACCTCTGGTGGTAGTAGGGACGAGGCGAGTTTCTCGCCATGGCGCTTCGCGCCCGTTGGGGATTTCTCCGAGCTTCGGCTCACCCGCGCGGCGGTGGATCCAGTGGGATCTGCCGTCGGGCAACCCGTTACCCGCACTGAGCGGGCCGGGGGCCCGGCGCACTGAGCGTCGGGCCGCGTGGAAGACAACCACAGTAAAAAACCAGTTGCGGGGTGTAGAGCGGCGCAATTCTGCGCCGCTCCACAAAGCAGCAGAGCCAGGCGGAGAGTCCGGCAACGGACATGTCACGGGCAGGGGGTCAGCGGGAATAAGGCCTGGCTGTTGTCCCCTTCCCTCTGTCTTGTGACGGACGGAGGAGCTGCTGGGGGGGTTTTTAGTGGGTAGGCCCGGGCCGGGTACGGTCTGGGGAGTCCCACATATCCTCGTGGTTTGGCTCGACCACGAGGAATGCGTAAATGCATTTTCCCCCCTCCCAAAAAAAAAAAAAAAAAAAAAAAAAAAAAAAAAAATAGAACGATATACCTATTGTTTATCTGTTTTAAATAGTAGTATCGAAAAATGAAAATTAGAAATCGCATCCGTTATTATAAAGAAGACTTTTTAATTTGGAGATAATATTCCTTAGTAATTGTAAATATGTATGTACATGTATAATTTAAATAAATATAATAAACCCGAAATGAAAAAAAAAATTGGAGCATGCAGCCTTACACGAGATTTCTGCATCAGCAGAATTAAACGGTAAACAATTATTTTGCTGTATATGCACAGTATTGTATTGCAAGTTTGTGGAAATAAACGACAAACAATTAATTTGCTGATTATTTCCGCGTCATATTGCACATTGGTAGAATTATGGGTAAATATCAAATTTTGCTAAATATCATGAAAGTCAGAGGTGCAAAACGTTATTAAGTTTTATATTTTGAGTATGCAACCGACTTTTTGAAAGTAAACTACCAAACTATAATCTTCTTTTAGATGTTGTGATGCTGAATAACGATCTACTACTACCTCGAAAATAAAAATCCAATACACGTAATTGCGTCAGTTCGTCGTTTTGTTTCTTTCTTGCTACGTAAGTACTTTTTTTTTATATAGCTGACGAAGTTCAGCCGATGATCGGACCGTTTTTGGATCATACGCAACTGCGGATCAAAAATTTTGTTGCAGACCTGAGAACTGCTCCACTCACACGTCCCGGGTACCATAGTACCCAGAGCGCTTCGCGTCTCCTTTGCCTAAAACGCGCGGTGTGATAAAAAAATCACGAAAAAATAAATATTTTCTCTAAATAAAGTGTCAGTTCTTTAGTGTTTGAAAAACGAACACTGACCATGGAAGTGGAAGTGAATGCATTAGGATTCTCGATAACGTATAGACATCATATCCGTGAATGCATATTTGTTTTCTTATAAATATTTTGTGTGGATATGATTTGGACGGAAAATAATAATTTTGTGATTATATATATAATATTTTATAATATTACTTACTTATTTAACAATATAAAAATTAATGAGCATTCTTTTTTAGATTAGTCATGTTAAATAAAAATGATTATAAAGATAAGGTATAGGTTGAGAACCTCAGTAAAATTATTACTTGCATTGCACTTTTCTTGTATAAAATCCGGAAAAACTGTAGTCACAGTACACTCCAGTGCTATCTCTGACCACTAACAGTGCTTCAGTACCTCCTCATCAAAAAATCTCAAGACCAAGACAGCTGAAAAATATTCGTAAGTTTTTATACTTTATTGCTATACTTTATATCTATTCTTTAATTGTCTATAAGTGGTTGATCATCTTCATGCTTCAACAAATTGAGCCGTTGGACCAGGCTGTATATGACGTGACCTCTCCAAGTGCTGTCTTCACGAGGGACCATCAAGCCCAGCAGTGGCATGCTGATTGACTGATGATGATGATATTTTTTTTATCTTATGAATTGAAGATGTGAATCTTCAACTCGTTTTCTTGTAACCACTCTTAATACTAATATGACATTTGTTGGGGATAGAACCATTATTAAATGTATGTGTGTAGTTGTAAGTTTTTTGTTTATTCGTGTTAAGGTATATTAATTATTTAAAAAATGTATTTAATTATGTTAGACGGTATTATATAAATTAAATTATTGAAATCTTATAAATAGGAGCACAAAAATTTGTAAACCACTTCGATTCTACCGACTGTGCTATTTGTGTCTCGACGTATTAAACCTCTAATCTCATTCGCCACCGCAGTTTTTTTTTTCATCAGCCGCATCCGTTACAACATTTACTATTTTCAGGTCGGATAGCAAGCAAAACAAAAGGTCAGCCAAGAAGAGCTGTGAATCTGACCTTTTCTTTGATACCGACGACGAAGACATCAGGTACTTTTATTGCTATATTTACATATATCTAAATTTCAAGTGTTTAATGTGTACAATAATCGTGTATCCTTTTTCTATCTCCCTAGTCCAAAGAAGAGAAGCAAGGCGATAAAGTGCCTATCGAAGGCGAAGAGTGCAGAAGTGAAGAATACATCGTCGTCCAATACTTCTGAGTGGTTGTTCGACTCAGAGTCGGACAGCGAGGTTTCGCGGCCGCCAAACCTGCCAAACAAGACCACCAGTATCCTGACACGCCGAGTACCTGGTGGTGTAACGCGTCGGACTGCACAGCTCGACGGCGACTTGCTAGTGGAGCTACGCCTCTACAACCAGAAGGAGGTATCTAATCTCAGCGGCCTTGACCGGTGCGAGCGCGCTATCGTTTGGGTACGCTTGCAAGGCGAAGCAGAATCTCCAGAATTTTACGCATTAAAAAAATTTGTAAAATTTGCTAAGGCAAAGTTTACCACAGAGGGGATATTTTATAAAGATAAAGTTAAAAAATAGGTTCTCTTTTGTTTCTCTCTGCGTAAATTATGTTTTAGCTGGTTTACTTATTGTTTATCGTTAGCAAACTCAAAGATTAGGTACTTACATACTTAAGCCTTTATTACTTTAACTTTGAGAATTTGTACTGTCCAAATCATAATGTCGAGGTCTACTTTCTGTTCAGTTTGTGACGTATCCGTAAATAACAAAGTTTTCTCTGCACATTTGAAAAGTATTTTACATAAGAACAACAGTTCGGTCGTTGATAGTGAGGGGGTTGAAAAAGTTCATAGCGCTTTTCGTAATCGTATAGCATCGTACCGTGTTCGATATCAAGATGAGGGTCATGATAGTGCGCGTGTTCGCCCGCCCGCCGAGTTTTTATGGCACTTGCGCTCTCGCGTACGCCTATTGCTCATAGCGAAAATTCAAGCTCACACTAATGTTAAAGCTAATTTTGAACTTTTCTGTGAATTCTTTCTGCTTAGTAAGTATGATTCGATTTCAATCAAGTCATTTGCAACGGAAAACTTCATCTTGCATCAAAACTTCAATTTTGAAGATATGTTTTCAAAAATTATTCACTTAATTTGTAAAAAAATTGAAGAATTTGAAGAAAGAGATAGTGGGTGGGCCTATTTACAAAGCCTATATCTAGAAGTAAATATAAACAAATATAACCCGTTAAGAGGCTCCAGTTTTATAGAATTACCAAAGTCCATAAAATGTAAACGAGCATGTATCAACATTCAAAATTCTGATAATTATTGTTTTTTATGGTGTGTCATGGCAGCACTATTTCCTATAAACAGAAACGCACATCGAACGTCAGCTTACCCACACTTTAAAAATGTACTCAATATCAAAAATATGATTTTTCCAGTTGGGTTTGCGGACATCAAAGTTTTTGAAAAGAATAATCCTCGCATAAGTATTAATATTTACGGCATTCAAAAGAATGGTAACATTGTTGGACCTTTATACAAAAGCGAGATTCGCAAAGATCATCACATTCATATGCTTTTCCTGGAAAACAGAAAACGCACCCATTACTGTCTTATTAAAGATTTATCTAAATTACTTCGTCTTCAATTAACTAAACATCATTCTAAAATATATTTATGCGAGGATTGTATGATATTCTTTGATAGTAATGATAAACTGAAAGCTCATGTTTGTGGTGGTGTATCGACAATATTACCCGGTGATGGAACACGAATTCAATTTAATCATTACGAGCGAATGCATGACATGCCCTTCGTCTTATACGCAGATTTTGAATCATTATTAAAACCAACTGAACTCGATTCTGGATCAGGCTGTACAAAGATATTGCAAAAACACGTACCATCAGCATTTGCTTATTACGTTGTGTGTTCTTATGATAAGTCGCGTAATAAATATGTATCTTATCGAGGTCCAGCCCGTGTAGAAAAGTTTTTAGAAAGTCTATTATTGGATATAACCGATATTTATAACGTTTTGCAGTCGCCAGTGGCTATTTGTTTAACAAATGAAGACAAAGCGAACTTTGCTCGGGCTACAAATTGTTTTCTTTGTGATAAAATATTGTTTGACGATAAAGTTAAAGATCATTGCCATCTTACAGGACGGTATCGTGGTGCAGCTCATTCTTATTGCAATATTAGATATTGTTTGCCTAAGTTTGTTCCTATATTTTTTCATAATTTAGCGGGTTATGACAGTCATCTTTTTATACGACAGTTGGGAAAACTATCAGGAAAAATACAAGTAATAGCAAAAAATAAGGAAAACTACATATCTTTTACAAAAATTTTTCAAATTAATGATAAAGATATCATACCTGTTCGATTTGTTGATTCTTTTAAATTTTTAGGCACAAGTCTAGAGAAACTTGTCGCAAACTTAAAAAATGACGACTTTAATCATCTGCGGCGTTATTTTCCTTCTCATGAGCATTTTGCTTTAATAAAACGAAAAGGGGTGTATCCATATGAATACATGACTACTTGGAGTTCATACGAAGAAAAAGTACTTCCGCCTCAGGAGTTCTTTTTCAGCAAATTACGCAATAGTAATATATCTAAAGTAGATTATGATCATGCAAAAAAAGTCTGGCAAACGTTTGAATTATCGAATCTCGGTGAATACACAGACTTGTATCTTAAGTCAGATGTTCTTTTATTAGCTGACGTTTTTGAAAGTTTTCGCCAGACATGTAAGATAAATTATAAATTAGACCCAGCCTTTTATGTTACAGCACCGAGTCTCAGTTTTGATGCCATGCTATTAAAAACAGATGTTAAATTAGAATTAATACACGACCTGGAAATAATAAGAATGATTCAAAAAGGTATTCGCGGTGGAATATGTTTATGTTCGACAAGGTATTCAAAAGCCAATAACAAGTATTTAAAAACTTACGATCCAAGAAAAAGTAATAACTTTCTAATTTATATCGATTGTAATAATCTCTATGGATATGCAATGTGTGCTTATTTGCCTCATTCCAATTTTAAGTTATTGAATGACTTGGAAATCGCTGGAATAGATTTTATAAATGTGCCAACTAACGGAGACATTGGTTATATACTAGAAGTAGATTTAGAATACCCCGAACATTTGCATAATGATCATAACGATTTTCCATTCTGTGCTCAAAAATTTACTCCGCCAGGGTCTAAAACTTCAAAATTGATTCCAAATTTATACGATAAATATTTCTATGTCATACATTTTGCTCATCTGCAAACATGTTTAAAACATGGTTTGTTGTTAAAAAAAATACATAGAGTTATTCAATTTAATCAGAGTCCTTATTTAAAGCAGTATATTGACATGAATACTGAATTACGAAAAAAAGCTAAATCTACATTTGAACAAGATTTCTTCAAACTTCTTAACAACAGTATATTTGGCAAGACGTTAGAAGACACAGAAAAGAGGGTTAATGTGAAATTAGTCAATAAGTGGAATGATGATAGTAACAAAACAAAGAAAAGTTTCTGTGCAGAGCAAATGATAGCTCGACCAAATTTTCACAGTGTTACAATTTTCACTGAAAACTTGGTAGCCATTCAAATGAAGCCTGAAACAATCACTTTGGATAAACCTATATACATTGGTTTTTCCGTTTTGGAAATATCTAAGAGTCACATGTTTGATTTTCATTATTCTATTATGAAGCCTTTTTATAAGGAAAAGTTAAAACTTTGTTATACGGATACTGATAGTTTTTTGTATTCAATAGAAAGTAAAGATTTTTATGCTGATTTAAAATCAAATTTTCTTCCCTATTTCGACACTAGTAATTATTCTGTAAATAACGTATACGACATTCCTAGTTGGAACAAAAAGGTGCCAGGTCTCTTTAAAGATGAGCTAGGAGGAAGTTTGATTTCGAAGTTTGTAGGATTAAGGTCCAAGTTATACTGTATTAAAACGGCAGAAGATGAATTAAAAAAAGCAAAAGGCATACAGAAGCAAGTATTAAAAGATGTACAATATAAAGATTATTACAAGGTATTAAATGAAAATACATTTTTGAAGAAAAAAAATATCATATTTAAATCTCTTAAGCACGAAATATTTACTCAAGAACAGAACAAAATAGCTTTGTCAGGTAATGACGATAAACGTATCATATTAAAAAACAAAATGTCTACTTTATCATGGGGTCACTGGGATAGTTTAGTTTAATATCATTAGTTTTTCTTTAGAAGCACCGTATTGTATAGTTTATTATTATTTTAATGGTAATCATGAATCAAATTGTAAGTTGAGAAATATGTTACCCCATCATCTATTTATTTATTATATGACTTAAGTAATGAATAAGTTAATAGAATAAAAACATACATGAAATTGTATAGTATGTACCGACACGGCACTTTATATTGTAAAGTTATTTAATTTTAATATTGTTATCCATCAGTTATTTGTTTAATAGTATTATACATTGTTTTTTAATGGTAAATAGGTAAATTAATTACCTAGTTTTAATCAAATACTTAATGTTGTATTGTAACGATGAAAATATATAACGCTATAAACCAGCTACCATGTTTTTTTTATTTCATAATCCATAAAATATAAAACTATTAATAAAATAGCACACGCAATGAACAATTCGAAACTGGTTGGGACATGTTATTGCTGATTTAGGTATTCCAACTTATAGTTCATTAGTAATTTGTCCAATTGCGATTCCGTGCGAATGCTTTGTTGTTATGTCAGCATTATATTTACACTATAAATAGCTATTAAAGTCGAATGTTTTTAAAATTTGTTTCACACATAATTAATCAAGTGACAACTACGGTCACCCAAATACATCATGGTAAGTCGTATAAATTATTTTTCTTCAAACTCTTTTCTTGTGTAGTGGTTAGATCACTAGTTAATGTTTATTTGTATATTTGATTTAGTTGGAAGATAATGTTGTTGTTAAAACCTTATGGTTGTGATGCTGTTATCGTGATTCTCATATTCTATCGGTTCCGTATAAGATAGTCAGCCTCCTTGTGGATCCTAGATACTCTTCTACCTCCGCCACTATATCAATCATTTCTTCGATGTGAAATTATTTTTGTTGCATAATAAATTAAATTTCAGAATACCCAAGAAATCTCGCAGTCGCTACTCATAAGCAAGGAGGCAACAGAAGATTATGCTCCTTGCTTTGAGCAAAATGCGCAAGATATGTTGGAGGGCTTCTCTGAAGAATTTCCACATTGGAATGCTAAAGATTCACCGCTGCATGCCAAGGTGGTTAAAAGTCTTTTTAATAAAAAGAAGCCCATGAAGAGGAGAAGCAAGTTACTGCAGAATACGAAGGGGAACGAACCTTCTTATTTAATTAAAACAATACCTACTAAAGGGCGGCGATTAATTAAATTAGAAATATTAGATCTGGAATCAACCAGCAATGATCCATTAATAAAAACACAATATGTGGTAACCGAGCATATTGATCCAATAATGGATCAAGCAGAAAATATTATAACTAATATCTCTAAGAAAATATGTGGTTACAGTTATAGTTTTTAAATAACTATTGCTGACCTAAAACATTTGTAGATGTATATTAAAATTCTCTAATGTGCTAGATGCGTACCTACTATCTTTAGTTACGTGTACACTCACGGAGATACATTATTTCAACAACATTATTCTTCTGAAAAATTATAGTAATGCTTATAAATTTTACTAACTAAGACTTATGTTATTTTAAATAGTTATGTTAGTTTAAGTCTTGTATTGTTTTCAATAAATATTACTTAAAAATAAAAAGACGTATGAAAATATTTGTTTTTATTTTAACACCTCTATAATGTAATCAAATATTTTGAAAAACATTCATTCAGAATTACCTCTATAAATAAATCTAAGATAAAATTTATTAGAATTCAAATACATAGTTTAAAATAATGGTAATAAAATTAAAAATATAGTTTTATTTATTAAAGAACGCAGTGTATTACTTTGTTAAAGTAGGGATGCAAGTAATTAAACAATGTTTATTTTTAAGCATCGATTCCTTACTCATATCATTTTTTATTGCACGATTCGAGAGGGGTGAGAGCTCTTTCTTCTCTCTCCATTCTTCTCGATGCTTTAACATTGTGTGTTCTAGACACGTCCAATAACTTAATATAATGAGTGGTAACAGTATCCAAATTCTTCTACTCCTTGCTATTGTTACCGCCGTCGAATGCTTAGTCTATATGGTGGAGTGAGTGCACTTACAAGTAAATATACTGCTAGTTCTCTTATTATTACGAACGCAAAGTGTTATATCCATTTTGTTAAAAGCCACGAATCAAAACGGACAAGTTGCTATGAAGTTCCTCAAACAAAAGGAAACGTTAAAATTAGATTATAATATTTGTCCTGCATCATTATGTGAAGCAAAGCGACATGGCAACTTATTGCCGAGCACTATACGATGTATTGTTTGTGGACCATCAAATTGCGGCAAGACAAACTTAGTAATAGGTTTGTTATTACATGAGAATGGTGCTCGTTTTCGTAACTTATATGTATATTCTAAATCATTATACCAACCAAAATATGTGTTCTTAGAAAAAGTATTAGATTTAGTTGCAGATATATCTTATAGTAAATATAACCATAATAATGATATCATAAGCCCACACGAAGCTTTGCCAAACTCCATTATAATATTCGACGACGTAGCTTGTGAAAACCAAAATAGCATTCGGGATTATTTTGCTATGGGTCGACATAAGAATATTGATTGTTTTTACATTAACCAAACATACAGTAAAGTACCTAAACAACTTATAAGGGACAATTCTAACCTCATTATTTTATTTAAACAAGACGATGTAAATTTAAAACACGTTTACGATGAGCATGTAGGTTCAGATATGTCGTGGTCTCAGTTCCGTGAAATGTGCTCAACTATTTGGAATAAACCATTTAATTATGTTGTGATCAATAAAGACTGCGAAAGAAATAAAGGATGTTATAGGATGGCATTCGATACTTTTGTAGTAGTAGATTAATATACATAAGTTATTGTTTCATCAATACACAATCACTATTACTCTGGATTTTGCATTGAACGGAATCCTTGTCAAAATGGAAAAGCAACTTAAAAAACAAATTGTAAAAGCTGCAGCTGCTGTAAAAAGAAAGGTTGAAATGATAAAGGATATGAAAAATACAAATGATGCCACTCTGGAATCCATATTCAAACCTATAACCGATCCATTGAAACAAATAGCCATTAAGAACAATGAAATTTCTCATGAAGATGAGGATGAGTTTGAACATTATACAATAAAAAAAAATAAACATAATGACAGTGAGGCAACAAATTTTTCTGATGACGATTTTAATGAAGAAGAGGAACAACAGTTCTATAAAAAATTTAATTCCGAAAAAACCCTTGTCGTATCACCTTCTGACAACAATAATATGAGTGATGCTTCCTTTAAGTCCTTTCAATCATCACCAAATGTTTCACTTAATAGTTTATCGTGGTGTGCTTCACCCGACGCAAATATCCCTTTTGGAATAAAAAATGAACGAGGAAAACTTATGCTCGGCCAAACACGTGTTTTCGACGACGGAAAAATTATAAAAATTGGAAATCGAAGTTTAAACAAAACTCTTGGATTAAAAGAATTACTATTTGAAAAGACACCAAATTTGGATGTTATCACAGATGAAGATTTGCAAAATTATAAAGAGCTTCTAATAGAAACGAATGCACATAGGCGTAATTGTGATCCACGCAAGCCAATTAATAGTAACAAAGGGTTTAAGTACATGCATATTATTAAACCACTGTTTAAGTTCTCTAGAAATAAGTATGACAGCACAGAAAGTCTTACGGTAGGAAAAGGAATAAATCTTTTAAAAAGTGTAAAGAAAGATATAGATTACGTTTATTGGGATGATCCAAATGAATTAGTAGATCGATTGAAATTACTGTTTGCATCTCGTGATGCTGGCAATACCGGCTTAGATAATGAAATTATTGCGATTATAGAAGAGCTGTACGAAGCAGGCATCATTAAAAACACCAAATATAAGGAACCTAATTTTAAAAAACTGATCAGTAGTTATACAGCAAACACCGCATAGATACGGAAATGAATGTAGATAAATTTGGTCATCACGTTCATAAACGTTTACGATTAGAGGAATATATTGGAAATCTCAACGATACATTAGTGAAGTCAGAAACAGGTGAATATGATTTAAAATCATCAAGATTAAAAGGACTTATATCGCCAGGCAATGATGACGAAGCCGCAAATAAAGCTTACGTGGATGAAAAGACACACGAACTAAGAACTAATATTTTAAGTGATGTAAATATTCATTTAAATGATTTTGAAAGTTCAATACTTAATAAGCTAACCACCTTGTTTTACACAAGGACAGAAATTGATCACATGCTTCAAGAGAAACCAGATAATAATGAGCAAACAAGACATAGTGAATGAGCTTCACAAAGCAGCAAGAAGGAATTTTTCCCGGCGATGTACGATCATAAAAGGAATAGATGATTTATGGCAAGCCGACCTCATAGATTTGCAAAAATATTCACAGTATAATAAAGGGTATAAATATATTCTTATCGTAATTGACACTTTATCAAAATATGTATGGATCAGACCTTTAAAATCAAAAGCGAAAAATTATGTTACAGATGCAATGCAAAGTATTTTAACTACATCATTACGAAAACCTAAAAATTTACAAACTGATTTAGGCACAGAATTCTACAATGATAATTTTAAACAATTAATGAAAAAGTATAATATTAATCATTATTCAACATATTCTATTAAAAAAGCATCTATAGTAGAAAGAGTCATAAGAACAATTAAATCTCACCTTTACAAACTATTTAGTTTGAACGGAAATTACCAATGGTATAAAAATATTTTAAAGGACGTTGTAGAACACTACAATAACACTTTGCATAGAATAACAAAATTTAAGCCTGTGGAAGTTAACAAAGTAAATGAGCTTATAGTCAAAGGTTATATTATGAATTCTCAAAAGAATAAAACAAGTCGGGGATATACATTTCGTGTTGGTGACTATGTTCGCATAAGTAGATATAAAGCAGATTTTTACAAAGGCTATACGCCAAACTGGTCCACCGAAATATTTCGTATAGTAAAAGTTAATCACACTAACCCAACAACTTATCAAATAGAGGACAGACGCAATCAAAGAATCCTCGGCTCATTTTATGCATACGAGTTACAAAAAACTAAGTTTCCAGACCTATACCTCATTGAAAAGGTTATAAAAAGAAAAGGAAACAAATTGTTTGTAAAATGGTTAGGATTAAGTAATAGCGAAAATAGTTGGGTTGATAAGAATAAATTGGTTTTATGATATAAAATAGCTCAAGATATCTTTATTGATTCACTTTTTGTTTATCAATGAAGAAAGGAAGTGGTATCATAAACAGCTTAATAAATAAGATTCCGTTTGAGTTACATTTACCGGGCTACCAATATTGCGGACCCGGCACAAAGCTTCAGAAACGATTACTTAAGGGTCAGCGAGGAATTAATAAATTGGATAACGCTTGTATGCACCACGATATTGCTTACATAAACAACGACGCTAACGTAAGGTACAAAGCTGATCTAGATCTATTAAATATGGCTCAAAGAAGATTGAAATCAAAAGACGCTGGAAAGAAAGAAAAAATTGCTTCATGGATAGTAAAAAATGCTATGAAGGCCAAATTAAGAGCAGGTGCAGGTGCTCGGTCGTTTATGACAGCTGTGAAAAAACTCAAATCTAAATTAAAAAAAATAAAATCTAAAGACACAAATTCTACTATTAAATATGCGGTCGCCGCTGCAAAAAAACTATTTAGAAATAAAAATAAAATGAGTTTACCTCGTTGTATTCCTATTCCAAAATGTGGAGGACTGTTACCGTTAATTCCTATTTTCGCGGGATTATCAGCTTTAGGTTCACTGGCTGGTGGAGCAGCTGGCATAGCAAAAGCGGTTAATGATTCAAAAGCAGCTCAAAAAGCTCTTCAAGAATCGGAACGACATAATAAGATGATGGAGGCGGTTGCTCTCGGAAAAGGATTATATATTAGACCTTATAAAAAGGGTGCAGGTCTATATTTGAAACCCTCAAAAACTAATAAAACGGCTACCTAGGCGGGCATTAACTAATTGGGATATATTAGAACATGCTAGTGATATTCCATTTTTTCGTGGTGTTTTCATGAGGGATACGTTGCCCTCAAAACCTAGGAAGATAGAATGCGGTATTATAAATTTAGATACTTCAAATAACATTGGAACACATTGGGTAGCCTACGTGAAAGAAAATAAGTATGCTGAATATTTTGATAGTTTTGGTAATCTGAAACCTCCGTTAGAACTACTTGATTACTTAAGAAATGTTTCTTTAAATTATAACTATGAGCAATATCAAACATTTGACTCTGTTAATTGCGGCCACCTTTGTATAAAATTTTTAAAGGAGTATTGGAAAACACATTTATATAAAGCTTGAAATAAAATTCTTTATCAGTAGTAAAATGTCTTTCACTGTGTCTATAACTGGAAAAAGATCCTCTCTGATAACAAACTACTCACCTACTTTGGAATTAAGTGGATACTATGAGTGTGGATTGTTGTATTTTTCAACATTTAATTCTATACCCAACATAGATAAAAGAAATAATAAATTCTACTATGACGATAACGAAGTAATCGAAATACCTGAAGGAGCTTATGAACTTCAAGATATCTGTGATTATTTAAAGACATACATTAGAAATGCAATGTTAAAATTAACTTGTAATAATAATACCTTAAAAACTACAATTTTTTGTACTAAAGATGTTCATTTTAACAAAAGTGACTCACTTGGAAGGATTTTAGGTTTTGGTGGAGAAACAATAAAGGCATTAAAAAGGACCGAATCTCTGTATCCTGTCAGTATATTGCCAACAACCATTGTGCGCATCGAATGCGACGTAGTTAGTGGGTCATTCGTGAACGGATCTGCAAGTCATATTATTCACGAGTTTGTTCCTAACGTACCACCTGGTTATCGGATCATTGAAGTGCCGAAAAATCTAATATATTTTCCTGTAAATAAAAGTTCTATAAGTGCAATAACTATACAATTATTAGACGCCGAGAATAAACAAATCAATTTACGAGACGAAGAAGTACAACTGTATCTACATTTTCGTAAAAATGATAAATTTCAATAAAAATCATAACACAGCTTGCATTCAAGTTAGTACTAGAAGATCACCTCATAAAAGCACACCGCTTCACATAAAAAAGAAGCTCACCAAAAACAATAAGGAATTTTTGAAGTTGATTGGCTTGTTAAAATGAATATTTTAAATATATCTCAATCAACATCATACGACAATAGTATTGAAAGTTTCGAATATCATTCTTATAAACCGTACGTAACAAGTTTCAACAAGAATGATGAAATAAGAATACCTATTAATCAACAAGATCTATGTCTGTTACCCTCACTCAGCACTTTGTATATTGAGGGTAAAGCCAATGTTTATAATAGTTCGACTAAAGAAAAAATATCAAATGTGTATTTTATCAACAATCCAATACTATATTTATTTCAAGATATTCGATATGAGTTAAACGGAATAGAAATAGACAAAATAAAAAATGCTGGCATAACTACAACAATAAAATCGTACCTCTCGTTAAATGATAATGAATCTAAATGCTCACGTGTATGGGGATGGTCAACTTCTGGTACAAACAATCTTAACGGAGGAATTTTTTCGGCTTCTGTGCCGTTGAAGAAAATTTTAGGTTTTGCAGAAGATTATGAAAAAGTTATAATTAACTCCAAACATGAATTGGTGCTATTAAGAAGCAATACGAATCTCAATGCTTTGAAATTAAATGTCGGAGAGGTGGTCGAAGATATAACTATTAGCAAAGTTGTTTGGCGAGTTCCGCACGTTAAAGTATCAGATCGTGAAAGAATCAATTTGTTGAAACATCTAGAAAAGGACAGGCCTATTACACTAGCATTTCGAAATTGGGATTTGTATGAATATCCATTATTACCGAAGACACGTAAACACACTTGGTCTATCAAAACTTCGTCACAGATAGAGAAACCAAGATTCGTTATTATAGCCTTGCAAACCAATCGCAAGCACAATGCGGAAATGTCAATGGCAGAGTTCGATCACTGCAATGTACGAGATGTAAAAGTATATTTAAATTCATCGTATTACCCTTATGAAGGATTGAATGTCAGTTTCTCAGAGGATAAATTTAATTTATTATACGAACAATATGCAAGATTCCAACAGTCTTATCATGGACGGCGACCAGAGCCGTTGATGAGCTTGAAGGAATTCAGAGACGTTGCCCCATTATTTGTTATTGATTGTTCTCACCAACAAGAAATGATAAAGGGATCAATCGATGTCAGAGTGGAGATTGAAACAGACCAAGAAATCCCGGATCAGACAGCAGCATATTGCTTGATTTTAAATGACTGCATTTTTGAGTACAAACCTCTGAGCAATATTGTGAAGAAAATATCTTAACTAAATAAAGTGCAATCAAAAGGTATTTGAAAGAACAAACTTCAACTTTATGTTAAACAGTGGAATACAACGAAACAATGAGTGCTGATAAGAGTTCGATACTTTTTGTTGATGTTCAAGGATTCAAAGACTGCAAAAATAATTTTATTATTAAGGAATTTGCGTTAGCCACAAAAGAGTTTACGCAAGTCTTTTTAATAAAACCTCCATATTCGTATCTAAAATTATCTGCCGAAGAAAAAAGAGCAGTCAATTGGATTGAACGCAACAGAGGAATATACTGGAGTCAAGGCAATATAGATTTCAGAGAATTTAAGAGATTAATTATTCCAATTTTAAAGGACCAAACCATAATAATGAAAGGTGTTGAAAAGCAAAAATGGATTAAAGATTTGTGTTCTGACTGCTTTTTGATAAATGTTGAAGGCAAAGGTTGTCCTAATTTTGCAACATTGCGCAATAGTTATGCTAAAGGTGGAGCTAACTTCAATTGTATAACTCATAAAAAAGAGTGCGCTCTAAGGAATGTTTTATTCATAAAAAAGTGGTACTTAAGCACATGTAATTTATGACTTCAGTAAATTGTACTTGAATGAAAATTTATATTAAAAATATTGTTCTAGTTTAGCTATGATGATATTTGTTACTTGCTTTATAATAATAAAAAAAAATTTAACAAAAATTTCTGCGTTTTATTAATGAAAACAAATATGGTGATTCAATATACTCGCATAACTCTTTATTTATCAAAAATTACAATTTAATGGTATGAATAATTTAACCCTGTATAATGTATATTGGGCAATCTCAAACTGTTTTCATCAAATCAGCGTAAACGAACGCAGTGAGATTTGCGGAGCGTAGCGGAGCTAGAGCGCAGCGAAGCGTAGCTCAAATCTCACTCCGTTCGTTTGCGGTGTTTTGATGAAAACTGTTTTAGAATGCCCAATATACACCTACTACACTTATATACTTACATATGAAATATAGCTGAATCATTTTGTAGAAAAACAATACGTAATATTAACTTCACTTTTATGTTTTAGCGATTTTTAGAAAATTACTTTGAGGTTTTCTTGATCATGCGTAGTGTTGTAAAATTTTGTCGATATTTTTATTTTACAGATTTCCTAAAGACAATGTATAAAAACATATGGATAAAGTGTACTGTCAGACGAAATTGGAGTCCAAGAAAGCATAGTCAAATTTGCTCCAGATATTTTCCATCAGATTAATTTTGTATGTACTTAGTAGTAAAACTATGAAATGGAGACGTCATGACGTAAGTCAAGTTATTTAATGAAAGGAAATCTTTAAACTAAAATATTATTTATGAAAATAAAAACGTATTTAATTTCTTAACTATTTCTTTAAGGAATCCTTGACACGGATGCCAAGAACAACCAGTCCAGGTGATTTTTTTCCTAAGAATTAAAATATTAGAGAAAGAAAAGAACTTGAAAGAGTCAAAAGGTAAAATATCAAAACGCCGCCTTCGGAAAATTTACATTCTAACTATGCCCGGCCGCACATCAAGCGTAATAAATCTATCGAAAAATGTCTTAACAATAAATTATGGTCAAATGTTAATGTTTTTAGTTTAATTTCCAAGCATATGTACAAATAGTAGTTTTAGCATTCACGAATATATCCAAGGTTCAAAATCCATGAGGTTAAATTTTCGGGTAAGTAAATTACGTACGAGAATTACGTAATTAAGTACGAGAGGTACGATGCGATAAAAAATGTATTAAATCTAAGCGATGAAATAAAAGCAGTGTGTCTTCGATTTCCTTCCCATAGAATTTGTGAATCTCTGCAATAGAAAAATTCCAACATTTTAGATAACGGGAAATACCCGTCTCTTAAATAGTCCTAATTTTAGGGTTCCGTACCTCAAAAGAAACACTGAACCATTATAGGATCACTTTATTGTCCGTTTGTCTGTCAAGACTATCTTGGAAACGCGTAAAGGTATCGAGTTGAAATTAAAACCATATAATTACTCAGTTCTACACTAACAAGTTATTTAAGTGAAATTATATAGTCTTACACTACAAGTCAGGGAAAATCTCAAACTCCACATTTGTAATTAAATCATAAAAAATTTAGTCCCTATTTAAAGTATAACCTACAATGTTATACGGGACCTTCGGTGGGCGAGTCCGACTCGCACTTCCCGCTTTTAGTCTCTTGAACGGCCAGCCTGACCATACCAAAGAGACACAGCAGCTATTAGCTGGATAAGTTACATAAGAAAATCTGCCCTTAATTATTTATGTTATATTTCTCGTAATAATGACATTTTAGTATTAGGGATCTATTAAATACCTACATAATATAATTATCGACGTTGAAACTAGGTGAGTGATGAGCACGGCACGACATCACTGGGAGAAGAACTGACAAGCGAGAATTAGTGACGACCTACAAAATTTCGAAACATCTTGCATATACGTGTCTCTGCCTAACTTCTATTAGCAGCGCCTAATTTCAAAGTGAGTCAAATATTTAAGTTCAGTAGCTATTTTTGCTAGGTTTCTATGCTTTAGTTATTCTTCTGAGGTAGGGATTGCCTTTCATGCAGACGTTACCTCAAATGGCTTGACAGCAGATGTCACAAAAGAAAAAATGAGATCATAATAAATCATAATATTGCTAGTTTTACTGGAAAATTGCCACTACACATTTCGGGCCGATGGCGAAATATTGCTTTTTGGGTGTATTCATCTGGAAAAGCTGATAAAGTACTCGTATAGGTATATGAAAATGTACATTCAAGTAGGTATTTAGATATTCGTGGTTAAACGTGTAATTTTTTTCATGTCATTGGCGGATCCAGGAGGGGTAGGATGGAGGCCATGGCCCCCCCAATAATTTCGACTCAACTTTTAGCGGCACAAGGTCACTTTATTTTCTAAAAATACAAGGTAGTAAAAAGTTTAATTTTTGTTTTCTTGTGATTTTAGCCCTAGCTTCGAGTAAGAACCTTGTCAAAATATCACCCAAGTTGACATCTTAGATCCGCTCCTATTTCCTATAACGTGCTGACAAGTGGGTAGACAAATAATAATCTAAGACTGAGAGATATGCAACAGTTAAGATATTGGAAGAAAAACATGCTAAAAAAGTCTGAAACTAAATTTTTCAATTTCTCCATCATCAACAAACTCCATTAAAAAAATCTTATTTTATTTATTTGCTTACATGCCCGTATTAATTGATATTTACGATAAAGATTTCTTATTTAATACAACTTATTAATGCTCACCTTATGGTAAGTGGCTAAGTTATTATTATTTATAAGATCACATGTAAAAATTCATGCTGTTTGTTTCCTTAATAAATAAAAAAATGTACACCCCACAAGGACGCCAATGTATGCTGCCAACTTGTGACATAAGATTATATTAGCACAGCACAAATATTAGTACTACGTACAGAAGTTGCACTCCTTTGATCTTGAAAAAAGCCGGCTATTAATTTCTTTTCAACACACTTGCTCGTAAGTGGATCTAATTTTACCGGTTTTAGATACGTAAAGCAGCTGATAAAACACGCGTGTATTATAGCCGAGGCACGCATCACAGAGTCTGGCAATGCTGCACTTGGCGGCCGCGCCAGTGATGTACTATATTTTTAAAAGCTAGAGGTAATATAAAAGACATCAACGAATTACATGATTTTTAAAATGATTATTTTCACACCATTATTTAGTTTGTCCACACACCACACCATTAATGATTTGTGTTATTTAATCAAAAAATTCAGTTTATTAGGTATTTTACCTCAAAAGTGAGTTGAAAAACGTCGTACGATATACGTGCGGTATGGTTATACACACTCGGCTCTATTACGCTCTCGCCGTCGGCTCGAGCTGAAATTCTGCCTCGTGAGTTATAACCATACCGTACTTACATCGTAATGTACTATAAAAACGCTTTTATTTTAATGCCCTGGTTACTATGTAGAATTGGATTCTACTTTCTAGGTACTCATCAATATGAATCAAACGAGCCCTCGATGGGGTTGTGTCATTTTATTGCGGAGTTCCTAGGCCATTATAGATCAGCTCCATGTCATCATAATATGTATTGTCACGCAATATAAATATGCATACGAAATTTCAGCTAAATCGGAAACCGGGAAGTGAGTCAAATCTAACTTGCAAGATATAATTACAGACACCGGGACATGTGAAAGTAAATAAAAGTTTGTAATAAATGCTTCTAATATACCTATGTAACTCCGCATCGACATTGTTTCTTGTAATACACTAGCTGTGCCAGCGAACTACGTTTCGCCGTATATTTTTTACCCGTTTTTGCAACATTTGTCATTGATGCTCAGCTCCTATTAGTCGTAGCGTGATGTTATATAGCCTAAAGCCTTCCTCGATAAATGGACTATCCAACACAAAAATATTTTTTCAATTTGAATCAGTAGTTCCTGAGATAAGCGCGTTCAAGCAAACAAACAAACAAACTCTTCAGCTTTATAATATTAGTATAGATTTGCTCCCTGCGTAGCTCTAAAGTTGACTCAAACAAAATGCCTCGGGAATTAATTCACCTTAGCACACTTCATTCATCGAGATTTCAAAAAAAATATGAAAAATCCTTTCCATAATCACAAGCGGACCTGTTATGATACTTATCTGTGAAAATAGGTGCATTATTAATTTTAAAAGCGCCGCTTAAGAGTGCTTACGAAATAAGGCATACGTTTAGTTTTAAGTGTACAAAAGTCACGCGATTTGGATATTTAGTGAAACGGTTATTAAAGTAGTTGTCTTGATGGAATCAGTTACTTCGTGTCGAATAAAAACTTTCGTATAGAGAGGAATCCTTTATAGGGTAGAGAGCTTAGGCCTATTACATAATTATGTGAAGACTTTAAAACTTTCTAGGAGATCATCGTTTGGCACCGACTTCAATATAGAAATGTGATGTTGTCTGTATTCTTAAATAATTTTTAACTTTTAAGTGTTTTTGAAGTCGGTTTTATTTTTTGTAAAAGAAATCACAAGGTAAAACATTCTTATTTAAAGGAAACATATTAATCTAGTATGTGCATACATCCTGAATATAATCAAGATGTCTGCACATACAAGTAGGAATGAAAAAAAAGTTGACTACACCTATTCGGAAATTGGGAGAGTCTTCTCGAGAAGAACAGGCAAGAAACTCGAAAGGTTATATTTTTTTATTTCCTCTTTTCAATCGCCATTTACAATGTTGGTTTTGTTACATAGTCATTGAAAGTCAGAAAATATAGTCGGCATGCTTACATACAGTTAAAATGTAAAAAAATCTTATACACTTATACACTAAGCATTATAAATAAATTATGATCGAACAATAAATTTCCCGGATTATATCGCCAAATAATATGTTGTACAAGAACATAAAACTGTTAACACCGATACAGCGTGAATATTCATGACGCGACGTCGTATGTTCTAACATTCCCATCTCGTATTTAGAGTTGTGATAATGCACTTTCAACTAAGCGTGTTTACATTGCACTAGGTGCGCCGCGCGGTTTTCCCCGCCGTTATCCTGGTGATTTTGGGGAGAAAGGGTAGCTTTTACTTAAAAACGGCATTTAAGTGAATTCACTTGATTTTCTTTAAAAATAATATGCCGTCTTCATTAGAACAGAAAAAATATTTTTTAAATCAAGAAAGTGACATTTGAGCTTAGTCGAATTTGAATTAGAACTTTTTTAGAATTTCTTTCGGGATACATAATGTCGATGTTTTACTGTTGCTTAAAATTAGTCTGTTTTCAACATGACACTAACATTATCTAACCCTATAAAGTACATTGAAATAGCATCATGTTCAACCATAACTTACTTTTAAAAAATGTTTTGTATTCAGACCGTTAGAATTTTTATACTATACAACAGAGTTAGCAAACAAGCAGGCAAGTGGCTATAGTCACTTATAGTAGATATAGTTCCTGTAAGATTTGCAAATATACAAATTATAACCCTCACAAGCACCGCAATGTTTGCAAATTTGTGACATAAGATGTCTAAATTAAATTCAAGGTGTTTGGTAATATACCTTATCAAACCGAAACCTACCCATGTTAACATAGTTATATAAAAGATTTGGCGTCACTGAAAATTCAAAACTGTAAAATTAATTTTGAAATCCTCCCTACAAATAGTTGGGCTCGTGATAAAAATGTATAAGAAAATTAATTTTACAATTTCGAATTTTCAATGATGTCATCTATCTTTTTTTATGACTGTGTTATATCGGTAGGTTTCGGCTTGATAGGTTACGTACCACGCATGTTCTAGAACCTTGTGGGGCAGAAATTGACGAGATTGGCCTGGCCGAATTTCATATGTCTTCCTTTAATGGATACGAGTAGTTTAGGCTCAGCCTAAACTACTCGTATATAAGCCTGAAAAAACCATCAAGATAGGTATTTTTAATATACAGCATAGTGTCATGCTTTTTCTCACTGAATTGTTGAAATATTGGGAAATCTTAGTTGAAAGAAAAAAAACAAACTTATTCCTTTAGTCCGATACAAAATGAAAAGCTTTATTGTTGTAGGTACATAATTATAATACACATATGCATATGTTACTGAAGTACACAAAATCCCTCAATGCAAAGCACTTAACATAATGTTTAATTAATACAAGCCAAGGGCAGGATGGTTCAGGTCTGTTTGATCAATCTCGGCAGGTAAAAATCAGGTACAAATTGGGTACAAAACTACAAAATGAGGGGCAATAAAGTACACGAACAAATAGTTATAGGTTTCCTTTTTTTTTTAAAAGAGATTAGTAGCCTTCCCCGGAGCGGTTGTTAGTAGAGCGTACCTTCTGCTAGATGCTAAGTTTCCGCGATCACGGGTCAGAGATATAATATTCCAATTCCTTAGATTATTCTCTCTATATATGTACAATTCCACAGAATTCCTCCTTGTGTTAGGTTAGTTCGTTATGGTTTCTAGCTGTAAGGTCAAGCAGCGGAGCCCTACGGCCTCCGGTAACTGCCCTGGAGATTCATAGCACAGTGTTAGGTTAAAAATAGAATTAGATATGCCTATGATCTTAGGGTCAGTGGGTCTAACACTGAGTTCTGAAGGAATCCCAGTCAATACATTTGCACTTCATGTAATAAACATAGCAAATGAATTCTAAAACATAATTTTTAATAAATTGACAAATTGTCTTATTGGTTAGTTAATAAAAAGGACATATGGAGGGGAGAGCACCTATTTTGTGTATAATTACTGCTATTAATAAAAAGAAAACAGCTTAATTTGTGAGTTATTTGCCAAAGAAGGATGTGAAACTTAATATTGTAAAAATTTGGAATTTAACAGGAAATTCGCAAGTGTTACTCAATATATGCCTTAATCCCACTAAGATGCCGCTCACTATCAGGTTTTTTTAATGAAATAGGGGATGGAAAAGGCGAATTTTGGAAATGTAACATGTTTGATTTAATAATCAATTTACCCACAAATAAAAATAAAATTAACAAAATCTGTTTTAAATCATGAAATATAATAAGTTAATTAGATACCTTATTGATTTTTTGCACTTATTGAGACAATAAATCCATTTAATTTAATAAATCGCGTGCCGGCGAGTAAATATAGTATTTTTTTCTTAGCTTTACTCTTCAAGCTGAAAACAAAAAGAACTGAATTTTGTAAATTCTTTTCAAATTAAATTCACACGGAAAACGAGAGAAATACCTATGGATTTTCTTCGCTGAAATTAATTTAAATACTTTATGATCTTCGAATCAATAACAAATTTCTTCAGTCGATGTCTCACAGACAAATCATAACATAGACGATAGACGCGTTCAAAGACTAAGGTGAAAAATGGGCGCGTTCCATCTACGCGCATACTAGAATCGAGGTCCGTTCACCGAATGTTAAGCGTCGTATTGGCGACGGAACCTTCCCTAAAACCAAATTCATTTCATAGCATGTGTGTCATGATGTGTCAAGTCAACGTACGGATCTATCGGAATTCTACAATATGCTATAAGTATTTCCAGCCCAAGTTATAAGCTTGGTTGAAAAACGAAACGTAATGAAAAAATTAACCATAAACAAACTGTGAATGCTTCCCAAATTCTATTCGACGAAACTATAATTATATGATCTATAAGCTTAAGTGTATTTCATTAAAATATGTCTATAGAAATGATCGAAACAAACGGTCTAAATGTCAAATTCCGAATTTTGAGAAAATCAACCCACCTAAATGGAAGCACGGGATTTTGGGCGAAAAAAAACTATCTTTGTAAATAAGGCCAGGATAAACGCGAGATTTATTTTGTTTATGCAAAAATTGAATAATGACCAAAGATAATTGCAAATGTCACTGACGTGACGTGAAACGACGTTGACGTTGACACTTGACATTGACATTGTGAAATTCCTTGACAAAGTTATTGTAATTACGATTTTAGTTGGGAAATTTGCGTTAAAACTACAGTGAAAGCAAAGTGTTTTTGCAAAATTAGTGTTTTATGAAATTTTAAGAAAAAACGGTGTTACAGTATCCCCCCAACCACGATAGAATTCAAGTAGGGAATTCGTCTGACGCCCCGTCAGCCTCAAAACCCTAACCAATCAAACAGAATTATCATAAATAGAATCAATTAGGTACTTAAAAACTATTCATTCGTGATAAACTCTGTACCCAATTACGCCTAACGTTATTTTTTTTATAAGTTTATTTATTTGTATTATATAAAAAATAAAGCTTTAAATATAAACGTGTGTAAATAAAGAATATTTAACATGCATGTACCTTAAATCTACGTAAATCCATTAATATGGTATGTTAAAGATTGTAATAAAAAACAACATTCACCAATAAGGTGACAAAATCTAGCGCGAAACTACTGCTGCTAGCACCTACATGGTTTTAAAAAAAATATTCACCCATAAGGTGGCAAAATCTAGCGAAACCACTTCTGCTAGCACCTATATGGCTGTGATAAATAGGTAAAAGGCATTATATCCTATGCCCATCAAATATAAGTAAGTAATAAAGAAAAAACTGTAGTGTCAGGACTGACGCCGAGATGGCGTTGTTAAATAAGTATATCTTGACACTAACAGAGTATAGCATGTAATGTCAACAACCACCGGTAGATGTCGCTATTACAGACATTTTGACTCTAATCGTCAAATAATAAGTAAAAAAAACAATAAAAAAGGAAATAATAAAAAATGAGTCGCATGTGTCGTTGCCCCTGATCGTCGATATTGATTTTCCTATGTTTCCAGCTAGATGTAACTTCCTCCATTATAAGAATATAGCAAAGGCTTATTTCTAGAGTTGCAAACCGCTCCTGTGAGGAATTCAAAATTAATTTTGTTGATTAGAGTAGAATACATATAAAAAATAATGAACAAGACACGTTTATATTTGTGATCTTGTGCTAAATGCATCTATCTAACCACATAACAGTTATACTAAGTACATACTTGTTCTTTAATTCTGGTATCAGATACTAAAGAAGTAATATCCATTTTATATATGTAATGGTAGTAATGATATATTTATTTATTTATTATCATGAACTAAGACACGTACAATATTTGTGTTTTAGATCTTAATGTACTTATGTAATGGTAATATCAATTTTGAAGATGTTAGGTATATGGAAACTTAAGTATCAAGGCAAATCAATAAAAAACGACAGGGACAGACACATGCAAAAACGCCGCCAGATGTTATATGGCCCGTTATCCTACACTCGGGTTCTACGAGACGCCAGGAAGAATGGCGGGGTGGGTATTCTGTGACCGCCGCACCCGCGGTGCATAAATAGTTTAAATGCTTATAAGAATATGGCTATTTTCATAAGAGTATAAAAATGAAAATTAAGTAGGTATTATGTTACTAGGTATGTAATTTAGTCACTCGAAGTATCTAAATTTTTAAAATCTTTTATGTGCCACTTTCCTATGTATTTTCCGTTCTCGTCTTCGAGCTCATAGACGAGGCGAGAAAGCTTACGTATAATTTTACAACGTTCATATTTAGGGGCAAGTTTAGCAGTAAAATATTTATTAGCAGAACTCTGCTTGTACGTACGCTTCCACACAAAATCACCAACATTAAAAGAGATATCTCTGCGTTTGTTGTTATAGTATTTTATATTCCTTTCATGGGCCTTACGCAATGACTCTCGGACTTTGATGAAAATGTCACCGAGGTGGCCAATATTAGACGCATGAGTATCGCGTGGTACCACAACCAACTCTTGGAGATCTTCGAAACCACGGTAAATACTACCATCTGTGACAGCTTCCCTACCGTGTACTAGCATGAAAGGAGTATAAGAAGTAGACTCATTTACTGAGGTGTTCATGGCAAATTGTATTTTATGTATGTTAATATCCCACGTTCTATGATCGTTCTCAACAAACGAGGAAACTGCTGTGATTATTGTGCGGTTATAACGTTCCACCGTATTAACTTGTGGACAATATACTGGACCCAAATGTACTTGCGGAATATTGTATAATGCCTGAACCTCATGACTTATAAATTGCGAGCCATTATCAGACATCACAGTCTGTGGTATTCCGTGAACCAGAAATACATGGTCTTCTAACCTTTGCGCTATAACTTTGCCCGTTGCACGCCGTATAGGAAATAATAAACAATATTTTGTAAAACAACACACAACTACTAGTAAAAAGGTGTTTTGCTGTCGAGACATCGGCAGTGGACCAACCAGATCAATGCTGATGCACTGGAATGGTCGACAGCAGACCTTGGGTTCCCCCATAAAGCCAGGTGGCGCTAGTGAGCTATGTTTATATGAGTTGCAAGTGGCACAATTTTTAATAAATTCCTCGGTATCTTTATGCATACCGGGCCAAAAATACCGTAATTTTAATCTTTTATATGTTTTTGCGACGCCTAAGTGCGCAGCAATTGGTTCAGAATGGTTACTTTTAATAATATCCTCCCTAAGCTCCTTTGGTACAACCTCTTTCCACTGGTAGTCACCACAGAGTTTGTTAGTGCTTTTTGTAAATCTAAAAAGCCTACCATCAATAATTTGAAAATTAGGACACGCGCGCGGCCTATCCGTGCAACGTTTTAATATATTGTTATACCAAGCATCGCTGGAAGTAAATGCGTCTACGGCTGCCACTGGTACAGAACGTGATAGTGCATCCGGTACGACGTTTTGAGATCCACTACGATGCTCAATAATGAAATTATAAGGCGATAGCCTACACCCCCAACGCGCTAGTCGTCCTGTCGGATTCTTAAGGTTTAAAAACCACTTTAGACTAGCATGATCGGTAATAATTTTAAATTGTCGACCACCTTCAAGGTAAGGGCGGAAGTGTTCAACGACATGTACCACGGCCAATGCCTCTCGCTCTGTAGCGGAATAGTTACGTTCAGCGGGTGTTAGTGAACGGCTACAGTACGCAACAGGATGTTCTTGTCCATCTACAACCTGGGTTAAGGTACCTCCTAACCCGAAATCAGAAGCGTCACAGTGGACAGCAAAATCTTTCGAGAAGTCAGGACATACCAGAACCGGAGAAGTAGACAGTGCGAGTTTTAGGTCGTTGAACGCCTCGTCTGCCTCGGTCGTCCATTTGAAAGGGGGCGCGCTCTTACGGGTAGAAGTAAGAGCATTAAGGGGACCAGCTCTATGACTAAAATTTTTTATGAAACGCCTATAATAAGATGCAGTTCCCAAGAAACGTTTGACGTCTTTCCTGCAGGTGGGAATAGGAAAGTCTACTATAGCCTTAATTTTGTCAGGATCCGTGCGCAGACCATATTCGTCAACCACATGACCCAAGAATTTCAGCTGTCTCCTGAAGAACTGGCATTTACCCATGTTGACAGTAAGGTTGGCTAGTTTAAGTCTCTCCTTTACCCTACGTAGGAGCTGGAGGTGATCCTGGAAGGCCGTTGGGCCTTCAGGAGTAAGTAAAATTAAATCATCAACATATACGAACACCTTATTGTCAAACTCGGGCCCAAAGAGGCGGTCCATCAACCGCTGCTGCGTAGCTGGAGCTGCAGTAAGTCCAAAGCACATGACCTTAAAGTGAAACAAGCCTCTGCAGGGAATAGTAAAAGCAGTTTTCTCTCTGGACTCAATAGAGTCCAAAGGAACTTGATAATATGAAGACTTAAGGTCAATAGAAGATAAGTACTTAGCGTTTTTGAGCTGGTCTAGAATATGGCTAATATAAGGCATAGGGTAAGCGTCATGCTTTGATATGGCGTTAAGTTTTCGGCTGTCCAAGCAGAAACGTGATGACCCATCTGATTTAACCGCCAAAGTAACGGGGTTGTTCCATGCACTGCCGCTAGGCTCCACAACATCATCCTTCAGCATTTGGTCTAGGTGTTTATTTAATTCTGCCAGTTTAGCGGGTGAGACTACATAATACCGTTGTTTAATAGGTGGGTGGTCACCGGTATCAATTTTATGGCTCACTAAGTGTGTCCTACCTAGGCCTATCTTTTCTGCGGAAATGTCATCAAATTGCTTTATGACGTCATTGACCAGCCTACGCTCAAGCTTAGATAAAGTTTCAAAATCATGTAAAGCACGGCTGCCTGACATAACTGTGTACACCTGATTATTATTTTTATATAAATGTCCGCTATCCTCTAACAATGATAAAATATCTGGCGCAATATTAAATTCCTTCCAGAAATTTAAGCCAAATAACAACTCTGTAGCAACTCCAGGGACGACGTAAAATTTAATAACACGAGTTTTATTCTCTATCGATACTGGTAAAAATAAATACCCAGTTACTCGTGAAGTAGAACCATTTGCAGTTTTTATAAAGTCAAAGTCCTCAGACTTATGTAAAGTAGCGAAATCTTTAAAATATTTGTATGCTTGCCCTCCCACAATGGAGATCTGTGATCCTGAATCCAGTAATCCTCTGAATTCCAAGCCAAAAATATTAATCTTCAGATAAGCTCTGGTATCATTATAGGTGGCGTTAGTAGTAGCGTGAACCGATGTAACCTTACCTTTATGCGTATGTATGTTACTAGCTTTATTTACATTATTATAGAATTCATTGTATTTCTGCCTTGATTGTTCAGAATTACAATGTTTATTATAAAAATATACTGTCTTATGCCATCGGTTCACTGCTTGGCGTTTTTTGGAATCTCTGCGGTTGAAGGTTTTGAAGAAGTGCACTTTGGACAATTATTTGCATTGAACCCCTTTTCTCCACAACGATAACAAATAAGTACCCAAGGCGCCTTGCAATACCTCAAGCTGTGGCCATTTTTACGACAGCGGACACAAAAAAGATTATTTTGTGTATTATTCACTGGCTGAATTGAAGAGACTTTTGGTGGAGCCTTGCTACTACTATTACCACTAGTATTTTTGTAACACAAATCGGGAGCCAGAGAAGAAGTGGTGACCCTAGGAGGTTCACTGAAATGCACCGATCGCTCCTTTGCACCTTCTAATAACCTACATTTTTTCTTTAAATCAGTCCAAGATTCCACTGGGGCTAGAGCAAGCTGAGTAGTATAAAAAGGTCTTATATTAAACATGATAATGTTCAATTTATCATCATCAGAGATTGGTTTTGATAATCGAGAAAAATAATTTTGCATAATGCTGAGATAATTCACAATGCTTTCATCGGGGCCCTGAGTACGACTTCTAATTTCCTGCATCAAGCGATGGTCATAATCAGATGGAAGATATTCCTCGAGAAGCAAGGTCTTCAGCTCAGACCAATTGTGAACGTCCGACTTTACTCCTCGATACCAGCACAGCGCTTCATCAGTAAAAAGTTCAGCCGCAGAACAGAAAAGCTTTGAATCTGAAAGGCCACGAGACAAGCATAATTCCTCGAGGCGTTGTAAGAAAGCTTTAATGCATGTCTTGCCATTGAAGCGTAAATTTAGTTTATGCACGGAGCAATCATTAGCTGTGTTGTGTGTAGTTGCAGTGGAGTGCTCAATAGGTTGTTCAGGTGCCAAGCTACTTTTAAAATTATGACAAATATTATCTATTTTAACAAGAATGCTATCTAATCTATTATTCAGAGAAGTAATTAAAGAAGTAAGATTATTATCATCATACTCCGATAAAGACAAGCGACCAATTCTGTGGAATAAGTGGTGTGCAAGAGTTTGAATTCTATTTAACACCTTAAGTGATGACGGTTTACTTGAAGTACTTGTGATAAGTTTCTCAAGATCATCTAATTTCTTTTGAATTACTTTTAATTCAATATTGACATCAAGATCACAAGTCAGTATTTCATCAGAAGGCAGATCTTTATTGAGAGTACGGATCTGTGCTCTCAGAGCCATCACCGTGTCAGCTGGTTTCGAACCCCTGATCTTCACCTCATATTCTAGTTCATCTTTGTTAAGTAAATTAAAACTAATTGGTCTTTGCTCCATTTTTGTAAAAATATACTACGCTACGCTCTATTCTATATGAGAAGTTAATTTTACAATATTATTTATGTTATATACTCAAACTATGAACAAAAAATCTTAAAATATATTCACCTTTGCAAATGTAACTAAAATTTGTTTTTATTTATACCTATCTGAACCAAACCTGCATAGAATTCTTGTTATTTATCTTATAACTAAAGTGTAGTTAACTAGTGAGACCGGCAGACGTTCTCCTGTCCGATTACGGCGCCACCTACTGGGTCCAGTTGTACTTTTAAGCCTTCCCTGGACCTATTCAAATACACATAACATTTTGTAAGAATCGGTCGAGCCGTTTTTGAGTTTTAGCTTAACTAACACACAACGATAAAAAAAAATTTATTAAAGATACATACCGAGATGGATCAACACTATCTGAGCATTTGACCAGAATAATGGGCCATAAAATGCCACAAAACCTGCTGTATATTCGGGCGCCAAATTGTCATGCTTTTTCTCACTGAATTGTTGAAATATTGGGAAATCTTAGTTGAAAGAAAAAAAACAAACTTATTCCTTTAGTCCGATACAAAATGAAAAGCTTTATTGTTGTAGGTACATAATTATAATACACATATGCATATGTTACTGAAGTACACAAAATCCCTCAATGCAAAGCACTTAACATAATGTTTAATTAATACAAGCCAAGGGCAGGATGGTTCAGGTCTGTTTGATCAATCTCGGCAGGTAAAAATCAGGTACAAATTGGGTACAAAACTACAAAATGAGGGGCAATAAAGTACACGAACAAATAGTTATAGGTTTCCTTTTTTTTTTAAAAGAGATTAGTAGCCTTCCCCGGAGCGGTTGTTAGTAGAGCGTACCTTCTGCTAGATGCTAAGTTTCCGCGATCACGGGTCAGAGATATAATATTCCAATTCCTTAGATTATTCTCTCTATATATGTACAATTCCACAGAATTCCTCCTTGTGTTAGGTTAGTTCGTTATGGTTTCTAGCTGTAAGGTCAAGCAGCGGAGCCCTACGGCCTCCGGTAACTGCCCTGGAGATTCATAGCACAGTGTTAGGTTAAAAATAGAATTAGATATGCCTATGATCTTAGGGTCAGTGGGTCTAACACTGAGTTCTGAAGGAATCCCAGTCAATACATTTGCACTTCATGTAATAAACATAGCAAATGAATTCTAAAACATAATTTTTAATAAATTGACAAATTGTCTTATTGGTTAGTTAATAAAAAGGACATATGGAGGGGAGAGCACCTATTTTGTGTATAATTACTGCTATTAATAAAAAGAAAACAGCTTAATTTGTGAGTTATTTGCCAAAGAAGGATGTGAAACTTAATATTGTAAAAATTTGGAATTTAACAGGAAATTCGCAAGTGTTACTCAATATATTACGGTGTATATCATTACGGTGTGGACAATAGGCCTAATCGCACGCGCATTTGCTGCATTGCAGAGTTCGCAAACCTTTTACGTATAAATATCTATATTAAGTTATTCATCATGGTCAACAAGTGCTCAGTATGCAACGCTCAGTTCACCGATGGCGTACAGTGCTCGAGTTGTGGTAAACATATGGATTTTGGCTGTGCTCTTATTGCCGAAGCCAGTTGGAGGAAACTGGGTGCGGACCGGAGGTCTAATTGGAAATGTTCGACGTGTAAAAATTCAAGCTCGACGCCACGTAGTGCAAGTGAATCAACTTCGCTGATCACTATCCTCCAAGAGATTCGTGAGTTAAAGTCGCAGGTGGCCGAATTTAATGAGATTAAAGCATATATTCCCAAATTGACCGATGAAATAAAATGTATAAAGGATGACCTGAGTGATTTCAAAAAATCATGTGAGTTCTTAGCAGCTTCCGTCGAGGATTTAAAAGAAAAAACATCTAACTCAGAGAAAAAAATTAATGAATTGGACATCAAAATGAAAGTAGTTGACACTCTCGCTACGGAATTAAAGTCTAAATTGATCAGCATTGATCAAAGATCAAGGCTAAATAATGTGGAAGTCAAAGGTGTGCCTATCAAAAAGGATGAGAATCTATTCAACATTATGGAAACGATTTGTAGCAAAATTGGTTACAGTTTACCGAAAACCCAGATAAACTATATCTCCAGAGTTCCAATTTATAACTCTCCAGAGAAATCAATAGTCATAAGTTTCCTAAATCGATATATTAAAGAAGACTTCATATCAGCTGCACGAACCTTAAAAGAATTAAAAGCAGGAGACATTGGGTTCCGGGATTCGAGTCATCGCATATATATTAACGACCACCTCAACACAGAAATGAAGCAACTATTGAACAAAGCGAAACAACTTGCCAAAGAGAAGTCCTACAACTACGTTTGGGTGAAATTTGGTAAAATTCACGTACGCAAGAACGACACGTCTGGTATTTTTGTTATTAATAACTCTAGTGATTTAAACAAGTTTACTTAAAGTGTTTCATATTATCTTATTTAATAAGTAGATCTAATTCTAAATTTAAAATTTACACTTATTATATTACATGCTGCATGAGGCATCCATTTTGTATAATAATATTACATATTGAAACAGGTAATCATAATAATCACTTCAGTTACGCAGTATACCACAAAAGGTTTACTACACCTGTCCTTCCACCACTACTAATGTCTCGCCTTTGTTTGACTAATCATGTTGCTTCACTATCACACAAGTTGCCCAGCCACGATAAACCTATAACCATCTCGCTTGCTCTGCGGCAGGACCCATTGCTTCGTACGGCTATCGCGGATTATCGTTTGACCGCGTTAACTCGTCACCCCCACTTCAACTCAAGTGCAATATTGTGCTTTCTTTTTCTCGCTGTACGTATGCTAGTCAATATGGCGCCGCCGTTGCTGTTTTGCTACTCAACATTACATTATAACCTAAATCATGCATTCGTAAAATATATTATTTTCATCTGTTATTATTGCCTAACTACATCAAGCTATGGATAATCTTTTATTATTAAATCATTTAAATATTTACTATCAAAATGTTAGAGGATTGAGGACCAAAACAGCAACGTTTTGTCGCAATTTGTGTTTGGGTTCGTATGACATTATCGTGCTTACGGAGACGTGGCTACTAGATAGTATAAGTGATTCGGAATTATTTAACTCAAGGTACGTTGTGTGGCGCCGTGACCGAAATTACGAATATACGGAACAAAGCCGCGGAGGTGGAGTTCTTATCGCGGTGCGGAGTGATTTGCCCGCTTTACTATCTAGTCAATATAATTCCACTGCCGAGGATCTGTGGCTGTCGTTTCCCATAAAAAAATCGAATAATTCGAGCAATATTAAACTTAATTTATGTGTTATTTACTTGTGCAAACAAAACAAGGGTTTGTCGTTCACAGAGCAGTTGCAAAACTTCTTATCTAAGCTCGATACAACTGTATCACAAAACCCAGAGGATATTTTTCTAATCATAGGCGACTTTAACATGAGTGGTATTCCGTGGATCTATGATAGCAACGAGCATTCTTATTATGCTGGTAGTGTATCGGGTTTGAACGAGCAAATGTTAATTGACGATTTGTTTACCCACGACTTAAAACAGTACAATGGTATACTAAATCACTATGATAGGATCTTGGACCTCGTCTTGTCTAATACGGGGGTGAAGGTATGCGAGTGTCATGATCCACTGGTGCCACCAGATCCATACCACAAGGCAATTGTAATTGACTTCACAATTGACAACATCGTATGCCTCCCGCGCGCTACTCGTTTTAAAAAAATGTTTAATAAATGTGATTACGTTAAAATTAATACTGATATTAAAAACATTGACTGGTCCTTAATTTTTAAAAACAAAGATATTGAGGGGGCTACGAACAGCTTCTATCTAGAGATAAATAATATAATTAATAAACACGTACCCTCAAAAATTTGTCGCGACAATAGCTATCCTCCCTGGTACTCACCTGCGTTGAGGAAGGTAATTAAAGAGAAATCCAAATTCCATCACAAATTCAAGACCTATAATAATATGTCAGATCTCCATACATTTAAATTATTAAGAATTAGGGAAAAGAAATTAGAGGATGAATGTTATAATAAATATATAACATCAGTAGAAAATTCCATTAAAGACAACCCAAACTGCTTTTGGTCCTATGTGAAGTCAAAATACAAGTCATCTGGTGTACCAAATACCATGCATTATGGTAATAATATTGCAACTGATGGCAAGTCTATTTGTAACATGTTTTCGGATTTTTTCTACTCGAATTTTTCATTGCCATCCCCGGCGCATAGCTGCCCTACTCCCCAACCTTCTACACAAACGAACATTTCTAGTATTCATATAACACTTGAAGATGTTACTAAGTTGCTACGAACACTCGATACAACGAAATCGGCGGGGCCAGACAATCTACCTCCCATATTTTTGCAAAGATGTGCTGATAGTATTGCTGAGCCCATTTATATGTTGTTTGTGAAGTCCCTCTCAGAATGTAATATGCCATTGGTTTGGAAGTCTGCCTTTATAACACCCATTCATAAAAAAGGTAGTAAGTCTGACGTGACCAACTATAGGCCTATTTCCAAACTTTGTATTTTAGCAAAATTATTTGAAAGGATCCTTTACTGTCAATTATATCAAATTTTAAAACACTCATTTATGGGCTCTCAGCATGGTTTTCTTCAAGGACGCTCCACTATATCTAACCTTATACTATCTAATGATTTTATTACCGATTCTATGGACAAGGGAATGCAGGTTGATGTAGTATATACGGATTATAGTAAATGTTTCGATAGAATTGATCATAAATTATTGATAATTAAATTAGAAAACATAGGTATAAGTGGTGACCTTCTCAGATGGTTCACGTCATATATAACTAATAGATCGCAGGCAGTTGTGATTAGAAACTATATCTCTAGTTGGATTATTGTACCTAGCGGTGTTCCCCAAGGTTCACTCTTGGGCCCTCTTTTATTTTTGATATTTGTGAATGACATAGATGCCTGCTTTCATCACTCTAATCTCCTTTGTTTTGCCGATGACATGAAAATTTTTAAAGCCGTCTCTTCTTTATCTGATACTGAGGGTATGCAGTCTGACCTGGATCGTCTGAATGATTATTGTGAACTGAATAAGCTTGACCTGAATCCTTCAAAATGCTCAATAACTACATTTACGAGAAAGAGTTCTATCGTTCCATCCCAGTATTCTTTGAGACACCAGACTTTGCAAAGAAATCATGTGAGTCGGGATCTGGGGATTCTACACGACTCTAAGATCCTCTTTGACGCTCATGTGGAGTATATTGTCAAGAAGGCATTTAAGGCGCTGGGTTTTGTTATGCGAACTTCGACTAGGTTCAATGAAATTAAAACTCTAAAAATATTG
This sequence comes from Schoenobius gigantellus, assembly GCA_963935595.1. Classification (NCBI taxonomy): domain Eukaryota; kingdom Metazoa; phylum Arthropoda; class Insecta; order Lepidoptera; family Crambidae; genus Schoenobius; species Schoenobius gigantellus. Next base: position 494,893 of record OZ012543.1, read on the forward strand.
TATTGCACATTTGTTAGAAGTATTCTAGAATATGGGTCTGAAATCTGGAACCCACGGTACGACAAATACATTAATCGTATCGAGCGACTTCAGATGAAATTTATTAAATTTTTATGTTACCGTCTCCGCATTCCCTACGATTCAATCAATTATTTGAATCTATGCGCAAAATTCCACCTTCTTCCATTAGCAAAAAGACGTGAAGTGTCTGATATAACATACCTACTTAAAATCATACACAACAAAATTGATACTCCTGACCTTCTGTCTAAACTAAACTTTAATATTCCAAGAAGGTCTGCTAGATACTACACGCCTATTCACGTACCATTGGTCTCATCCAACTATCGCCAAAATTCTTTCCTGCTGCGAGCAAGCAAAAGTCTGAATGATCTGTGTAAATATAAAAACTTTGATATTCATCACTCTAGTTTAGCAACTGCGAGGCATCTGATATGTGAAGATTTTTTCAAAATTATATAATGCATGTAAACATGTAGCATGTAATGTATATAGTATTATTAGCCTGTTTTGTCACATGATGAATTGCTGCCTTATTTCTTTTAAGAGAGTTAATTAAGATTCTATTCAACTCATTTTTTCTTTAACATTGTCCACACTGCTCCTAATGTAAATATGTATCTAAACGTGAAGACCTTTAATTGGCTGACTGTCTCAATCTATATTTATACTCTGTATATGTTCGCTGTTGGTTTTCCAAAATTAAATAAATAAATAAATAAATAAATAAAATATATGCCTTAATCCCACTAAGATGCCGCTCACTATCAGGTTTTTTTAATGAAATAGGGGATGGAAAAGGCGAATTTTGGAAATGTAACATGTTTGATTTAATAATCAATTTACCCACAAATAAAAATAAAATTAACAAAATCTGTTTTAAATCATGAAATATAATAAGTTAATTAGATACCTTATTGATTTTTTGCACTTATTGAGACAATAAATCCATTTAATTTAATAAATCGCGTGCCGGCGAGTAAATATAGTATTTTTTTCTTAGCTTTACTCTTCAAGCTGAAAACAAAAAGAACTGAATTTTGTAAATTCTTTTCAAATTAAATTCACACGGAAAACGAGAGAAATACCTATGGATTTTCTTCGCTGAAATTAATTTAAATACTTTATGATCTTCGAATCAATAACAAATTTCTTCAGTCGATGTCTCACAGACAAATCATAACATAGACGATAGACGCGTTCAAAGACTAAGGTGAAAAATGGGCGCGTTCCATCTACGCGCATACTAGAATCGAGGTCCGTTCACCGAATGTTAAGCGTCGTATTGGCGACGGAACCTTCCCTAAAACCAAATTCATTTCATAGCATGTGTGTCATGATGTGTCAAGTCAACGTACGGATCTATCGGAATTCTACAATATGCTATAAGTATTTCCAGCCCAAGTTATAAGCTTGGTTGAAAAACGAAACGTAATGAAAAAATTAACCATAAACAAACTGTGAATGCTTCCCAAATTCTATTCGACGAAACTATAATTATATGATCTATAAGCTTAAGTGTATTTCATTAAAATATGTCTATAGAAATGATCGAAACAAACGGTCTAAATGTCAAATTCCGAATTTTGAGAAAATCAACCCACCTAAATGGAAGCACGGGATTTTGGGCGAAAAAAAACTATCTTTGTAAATAAGGCCAGGATAAACGCGAGATTTATTTTGTTTATGCAAAAATTGAATAATGACCAAAGATAATTGCAAATGTCACTGACGTGACGTGAAACGACGTTGACGTTGACACTTGACATTGACATTGTGAAATTCCTTGACAAAGTTATTGTAATTACGATTTTAGTTGGGAAATTTGCGTTAAAACTACAGTGAAAGCAAAGTGTTTTTGCAAAATTAGTGTTTTATGAAATTTTAAGAAAAAACGGTGTTACAATAGATGAATCGAAATCTATACTAATACGTATATTGTAAAGAGGAAAGATTTGTAGTTTTGTATGTTTGTATTGAATAGGCTCCGAAACTACTAGACCGATTTGAAAAAATCTTTCATTATTAGAATGCTACATTATTTCTGAATTATATAAGCTACAAAATTATATTTTCTACGAGAAAATACAAAATTCCCACGGGAAAACAAAAACAACGCTGGCGAAGCTGCGTAAAGTAAATCTGCTATATAATAGGCTACAAAATTATGTTTCCTATGGGAAAGCATAAAATTCCCACGGGAAAACAATAATAACGCGGGCGAAGTCGCGAGCGGAAAGCTAGTTATATATATAACCTCCTTTGTTGATGCAACAACGAATTTATTTCCGCTCCGTTTGCAGCTTCACAGGCCACTAGCATCGCAGCTATTCTATCTCTTCGCAAAAGTATTGCGCTGCAGCCGGCTGTGTAGCTTCACCCCCAATGAGCTAATCAGCATAGTGTACAGTCGCCGGGTCCGTTTGTTCCGGCGACCTACAAACGCCGCCGGGATATCATTTCTGAATCCTGTCACGGCGCGTGTCCGCTGTCTCACGGCTTTGGCGCGGCAGTGTCGCTGTATTAAAAAATATTTTGCTTTAAAAATTTTCTATTTGATATTTATTTATGGCATTTTAGTAATTCGAAATATAATTACTTAAAGAAATTGTTTTATTTTTTTTTATTATTTATTAATCAGTGTTTTAATTATCATTGCTTAATCAAAGCTTAAAAAACATTGTATTAAAAGTTAATGTTTTTTTGAAAATCAGTGGAACAAATGCCGATTTAACCTAATATAATAATTAATTACTGTTAAAAAAGTAAGTGCGTCGATGACGACTGTGATTGACTGTGGATTCGTCACTTGCCTTCCAATTGGGAGGTCCGCGTTCGAGACCGCCGTGTACCAATGTGTTTTTCGTTTTCAAATTTCATGTGTACATTTGTCTGACGCTCCTACCGTGAAAGAAAATATCGTGAGCCAACCTGCACACATCTGCGAAGAAATTCAATGGTGTATATGAAGTCGACCAATCCGCACTGGGCCAGCGTGGTTGACTAGGGCCTAATTACCCTAACATAGGATAGACTCGAGCCCCTCGATGGGGAAGTATATGAGCTGTGATGATAATGAATAATTAGTTTATTAAATAATATTTGTTTTAAGTGATATGAGTTCTTAAGGAAGTATCCTATTCCATATTTATTTTAAGTATGTCTAAAAAAAGGGATTATAAATTAAGATAAACTCTTAAAACTATGTACATATTTATTATTGTATGGAAATAAACTTAACTGCTGTTATTGCGGGTAGTGCGATGAGTTTCACAGAGTATACTTTTCATTTAGAGCCGATAGAATATGCAGAGAGAACAAAAAATTACATTATATAGGCTCTACAAATGTTTTTCAAATTTAAAATGGCTATTTCTATATACTATCAAAACATAAGAGGTATGAAGGGCAAGACTGTTGACATATATAATACTGTTTTATGTGGTAATTATGACATAATATGTTTGTGTGAGACTTGGCTGGATGACACTGTCCTCTCATCTGAATTATTCGATAATAGGTACGTGGTGTTTCGTAGAGACCGGGACGGTAGATTCTTGAGAAGATTCAATAAACATCATGGTGACGGGGTACCCACTCGAACGTTCGCCACGCGAAGCGTGGTGGGTTTCAAAAGCAAAAAGTAGTATATCTCAAATATCAAAGGTGCCGCCATTGCGGAATGACTCACCCCGGCACGTACGGAGTGTTCAAAAAATTGCGGAGAGTGACATATACTGTCTACAAGAGAACAAAAAATACGTATGGAAAGGTAATTTAATATAGAAGGAACTTATAACAGTTAATTAGATAAGGATTAATAATTAAATGAATGAAGCGCGAAAATGTTCGGAAGGTCGCGGAAGACCCGATTTTTAAAAAAAAAATTTTTCACAAAAACTATTTTATAAAACTTTAAATAACCATATATATTATTATAGCCCTATTCTTGAAGATTATTTTGATATATAATAGTTTTGGGTAATATTTTTAATGAAAAAAGAAAAAAATAATAAAATCGATTAATTACGTAATTATATACGCGAGATGCGCACGCGCGACCTCAAATTTAAAAAAAATGCAAAAAATAAATTATTGTGTCTAAAATTAAATAAAAAATACGTATGGAAAGCTAATTTAATAAGGAATGAACTTATAATAGTTAATTAGATAAGGATTCATAATTGAATGAATAATGACGAGAATAGTAACTAAAGTGCTTAAAATTTCAAAAATACTCACTTTTTGAAAAAAACGTTTAGTGTGGCAATATAACACTATAAACTATCATAAACCATACATAATAATGTAGCCCAATTCTTCTAGTTTATTTTGATATAGAACACTCTACGAAAATACTAATACAGACTAAGTAAGTACGCAATAAATCTCATCGGTCATGGAGTAAGAAACGTATGGATACGGCCAAGTAAGTTATTTTATTTTATTTATTTATTTATTTTATTTATTTATATATTGCATTACAAGTGTGAGATGAAGTTACACATTGTACCTTGTTAAGGCGTTGCAATTAAATATGAATAGAGAAGGGCAGACATTTAGTTTTACTAACTAGGAATTATTTAATTACATTATAATGAAGACGTGATATTGTAAAGTGCCTAATTACATGGAAAATAAACAAATGGAATAAATTTTAATAAATTAAACAAGCGTCAATAAATAATATTAATATGAATGAATTAAACGAAATGTCAATAGATTAATTGGAATGCCAAAGAATAAAATGAAATGTCAATGTATTAAAATCAAATTAAATTGTATTAAATTAATTAAACTAGATTAAATCTAATTAAGTCGTTCATAAAATATATAAGTCAATCGAATTATTAGATTTATTTCGGAAACGTGATACTACGAGTATTAAGCGCCTAATTAAGTAAATGGAAGTAAACTTTTTATGAAGTAGATTGGACGTCAGTAAATAAAAATTAATATTGTACCCAAATGAATAATTAAATGTCAATCAAATTAATACGATGTCAGTTGATTAAATGGAATGTCAATAAATTAAATGAAATGTCAATAAATTAAGTGAAATGTCTATAAAATAAATGAAATGTCAATAAATTAAATGAAATGTCAATAAATTATATGTAATGTCCATGTGTCAATATCGAATTAAAATTAAAATGAATTGTCAATAAATTAAATGAAATGTCAATAAATTATATGTAATGTCAATTTGTCAATAACGGATTAAAATTACATTAATTTCAAATAAATAAACTAAATTGAATCAATTTAAAATAAGTATTTTGTATATAAGTCAACATAAATTATTAATTAAAATTAAAATTAAGGCTTATTAAATTTATCACTAAGATATTCTTCTATAGTGTAATACATTTTTCCAAGGAGTAATTGCTTTACCATTTTTAAAAACTTTGGCTTACTTTTTTCGTTTTTTATATGTTCGGGTAATTTATTGTATATTTTTATAGACATAGAATACGTGCCTGATCTTTGTAGGGCTAGTTTACATAATATTTGCCTTAGGTTATTTTTGTAGCGCTGAATATTATGATGGGGGATATCGCTCTCCTTGACATATAAATGTGAGTATGTTCGTACAAACTTGCACATTTCCAGAATATACATACATGGAAAGGAAAGTATGGACAATTCCGAAAAATGCGGCTTACAGCTGTCAGTTAAACCGCAGACTATGACAAATTTATTTCAATCTAAGACTAAAAATAAATTGGACATGACCTGTCAACTTATGAAAGAGACTATTGGCAAAGGAATAAAGCCATAGAGAAAATATTTTATTTTTCGCGATTTTTTTATCACACCGCGCGGTTTTACGCAAAGGGAACTGGGTACCATAGTACCCAGGTCGATCGAGAAGCTTACGATTTTTGGGGACTATAGTCCCCAGGACGTTTCAGTGGGTACTCATTGCGGTTTCATCGGCCTTTAGTGTTACTGTTATGCACAATTTTCAATCTGCTTATGTTGAGGATTTATGGGTTAAAATCAAACTAAATAATAGCAAAATGCTTAATGTTTGCACCGTTTACCTCCCAAATTATTTATCTAACTCTGATTTTGACGATTTTATAACTAACTGTTCTAATTTACTCACATCACATCCGGATGAAACATTGTGCATTGTTGGCGATTTCAATTTAGGTGACGTGTTTTGGTCACAATCCACAAACTCGCCTTTAAATTGTTCATGTGCAAAGTCCATGGCATTGTGTGACTTTTACTGTGCGAACTCCTTATCTCAGTTGAATTATCTTCTTAACGCTAATAAAAGAATCTTAGATTTGGCAATAACTAATTCCCCAGACTTATTCTCACTGAGACAGACAGCACCCATTAGTCGCGTTGATACTCATCATCCTCCATTTGTAATTGACTACCACGGCTCGCCATCGTTACTGGGGCCAAACACGTCGTTGTCAACTAAACTGTGTTTTCACAGAGCGGATTATGGCGCATGTATGGCTGAACTTCAGGGCATCGATTGGTGCCAGTACGCTGACTCTTTGTGTTGCGATGACTTTGTTGAGTTGTTTTATAATCGGCTGTCTTCAATTATAGATAAGCACACTCCAAAAGTTAAAGTACGCAACGCAAATTATCCAGCGTGGTTCTCTATGGGGCTTAGAAAGGTTTTGAATGAGAAGTCTAAGTTTCACAAACGCTTTAGGCGGTACATGAATCCTAGGGATTATGATACATTCTGTATGCAGAGAGCGCGTTCGAAGGTCTTGATGAACGATTGTTTCAGAAAGTATATTTCTGGCATAGAGAAAGATATGGTACTAAACATAAAATCTTTCTGGAGGTATACGAAGAATAAAAGGGTTACCAATGCTATACCTAAGACCATGTATCTTCATGATAATGTAACTGACACAGGCGTAGCAACAGCCAATCTTTTTGCCGATTTTTTCTCATCTGTTTATAAGGTTAACAACAATAGCTCCTATGAACCGGATTTTCTACCATCAACTTTTAGTCTCGGACATGTACAAGTGACAGGTGAGGCGGTTTTGGCTAAGCTTAAATCGATTGATAAATCCAAAGGCGCTGGTCCTGATGGAATACCTCCAATATTCATTCGGCTGTGTGCTCGTGCGTTGGTGTATCCTCTGACTTTAATCTACAACAAATCACTTAGTGAAGGAGTTTTTCCGTCCATGTGGAAAATAACTAAGATAACACCAGTGTATAAGACTGGTGACAGGAAAGATGTCACTAACTATCGTCCGATAAGTATACTAAGCTGGTTTGGAGAGATTTTTGAGGGGCTTGTTTACCAATATATTTATAACCACGTAAGCGTTATGCTTAGTCACAATCAGCATGGCTTTGTCAGTGGAAAATCCACCAACTCCAACTTATTAATCTATACTACCTTTTTATGTAATTCCTTTGATAAACGCTCACAGGTTGACACGATTTATACTGACTTTGCTAAAGCGTTCGATCGTGTAAATCATTCTATTCTTTTGGCAAAGGTTTACCATATGGGTATTCATGGAAACCTATTTCGCTGGCTGGCTTCATATCTATTGAATCGCTCCCAGTTAGTGGCTTTGGGCGGTTATGACTCGGTTCCATTTACTGCTTACTCTGGTGTTCCCCAGGGCTCTAATTTGGGTCCTCTTCTATTTTTGATCTATATTAATGATCTTTTACTTCAAATAAAAAATTACTGTCTCGCTTACGCAGATGACATAAAATTGTTCAATCGTATGGAAGATATAACTGACTGCGTGTCTCTACAGGAGGATTAAATGTCTCTTAATATAGATAAGTGTCAAGTAATTACATTTACAAAAAATAAACACCCTATTTGTTTTGACTATAATATCCATGGTGCTAGGCTTAAGCGGGTTAATATTGTTCGTGATTTGGGAGTACACTTTGATTCTCACCTTTCTTTTCGATTGCATTATGATTATATTTGTGATAAAGCAAACCGTCTGCTTTGTTTTGTACTACGCCAAGTGAAGCCATTTCAGAATGCAAAAACATGGATATTGCTTTACCTGGTATTGGTTAGAAGTATTCTTGAATATTGTTCCTCTGTATGGTGTCCTATATACTCTGTCCACACTGACAGAATTGAAGCTATTCAGCGTAGGTTTTACGAGCTCTTTCTTCTAGATTCGGCCTACGTAGGCAACTCCCATACTATACTGACCGCTTAAAGTACTTCAACATGATAAGCTTGGAAAAACGTAGGTGGATGTCGGACATGTCTTTGTTGCACCGTGTTGTTAATGGTTCATTTGATACCAACTTACTGAACCAAATTATTCTCAGAGTACGGTCCCGATCAGTTCGTAAACCACAATTATTTAGTGTGCCAGTATCAAGTAATAATGTGTCTATGAATAATCCATTGCACAGAATGTGTAGATCCTATAACCAAATTTGTACTGATTTTGATATTTTTACATCAAACAATTCCCAATTTAAAAATTCAATCCTCAATTACACTGGTAACGACGATAAGTAATAATAATGTTTATGTGTATATGTGTGAATGCAAGTATTTATTGCTTTTAATTGTTTTAGTGTGTAATATTTAGTTTTACATGTTCATTATAAATGCTGTGTACAATTCTCATTGGAACTCAGGTTTAAACTGTTATATATTTACTGATTTTTACAAATGAATTAATCTGTTTTCTGTTATTGTACCTTTTTAAATAAAATAAAATAAAATAAAATAAAACTCCCTCCGTTACATCAGCGTCTCCACTGAGGCCGTAATATTGGGATCACCCATGATGCCGAATGCACGCCTTTCGAGAAGAGTGGAGTGGGAGTCAAGAAGGTCGAGCTGATATGTACGATGAATCTGCGACATATTATAGGCTCACTAGCAATATTGCGATGTCCTTGCATTGTTCATGTTTGTAAGTATGAAAATGTCAACATCTAAATGTAACAACATGAAAGCAATAAAAGAAATATGAATAGAATCCTTGCCATTTATTTCATACTAGCTTTCCGCTCGCGGCTTCGCCCGCGCTATTATTGTTTTCCCGTGGGAATTTTATATTTTCCCGTAGGAAAAATAATTTTGTAGTCCACATAAGCCCGGATAATAAATTTCATAGAAATTGGAGCAGATTTTAAATATTTTCCATAGAAACTTTCAACCCCTATTTTGCACCCTAAAGGGGTGAATTCCAATAAACCATGAAACACGTGTTTAATGAAATATTTTTAAGAGCATGAATCTTAAGTTTTATCAAAATCGTTGCTAATTTAAGGATTTTTCCATACAAACTTGCAACCCCTATTTCATCCCTTTAGGGTTAAAATTTTTTAAAACCCCTTCTTAGTGTGCGTCCGCATTTTGAATAAAAAAAACTGACCAAATTTCACGTTTCTACCATTAGCAGTTACGGCCGTGCGTGCGTCTATAGATGGGAACATCTCCTTTTGTAATATAGATTAGATATATTTTATTGGTTTATTTTTCAAGGATTTATCTTATTACATTTTTTTCAATCACAAACATTTTTTAGTACATTTCATTTTATAAGATTTCTGTTAAATTAGAATTTTACTTGATTCAATATGTATATTTTTTTTGTAATAGATTCTAAAGTAACTAAGTTTCACTATCAAATTTTTGTAAAGTGTACGATTTGTGATTCTAAAATACCTCAACTCAGTATTAAAATCACATATTTTACATATTGCTAAAGCTTTTTCCGTTTTCACTTGAAACAATTTAATTTTTACTGGCTCATCCGACAAAAATATGCCGTCCGTCATTGGAAACGCGCGCCAAGAATCACGTCTACGAGATTGCTCGCAACAAATTACAGGATTAGCCGGTATCTTGCGGCGGCAGGCCCCGCCAGGCGCAGCGGCGCGACGGCGGGCCTTATTCCCGCAGCACAGAGTTCGATTCCGCGCGGCGCTCCCCTGAAGCCTGCCAAGTATATGTCCATTCGTCGATTTGTTGAACTTCCAACAGTTCTTGTTTTCGGTGAAGGCTTTAAAGAAATTGCAGCACGTAGGTTCAATGTTGGCACTTTTTTTCGCTGTAAGTCAAACATAATGTTAATTAAATAAAAAAAACTACACTTAGTACTTACTCGAGCTCATAAATAGGTCCCTTATACTTGAACTTTTTACAGCTGCAGTGATAGTATACGTTTGCATTGCGACTAGGGCATCCATCAGCCTCGGAAGGTCGCTAGTTTCATAACTAGTTTTCGAGACTCGATACCGAACTTGGAATTCCGTAACTAGTTCCGGAACTGCAAGTTTTTGTTTAATTTCGGAATTCCGGAACAAGTCCCGGAAACGGGGGTTCATTTTCTCAAAAAAAAAAAGGTTTTTTGGGGGCTTTTTTTACTTTTACTATAGAAAATTAAGATGAAAGACATGCGAATTATAATAATTATTAAATAATAATGAATTACAATTAAGTATATTAGTAAGCATCGGAATTACGAGATTAATCGAACTGAAATCTCGGTAAAAAAGGCTCGAGATTCCTAAATTTCGCGATTCCGGAATCTCGGAACGGAAGCCCTGGGCATCGATGCGGTCGCGCATTTGCATCGCAATTGTATCACGTTTGGGTCGATGCAATGACGTATTCGCACCGTAACGGTATTATGTTTACATCGCAACTGTAAAAATAAGTAAGAAATAAAGAAAATTTTGAAATTGTATATTTGTAACTTTGCGTTTTCTTTGAAAATGCTAAATAATTAGAAAAAAATGGGTGTCCTAAATTTAGTTTGACTTAAGAAGTTAAATAAAAAGCAATACAATTTTTATAATTATTTCACTGTTATTACTGTTACTCACAGTACTAACATACAAGAGTTGCATCATACTAACAATTTTTTTTTCTAATAATAAAAACCAACTTCAAAAACGTTTAAAAGTCAATCATAATATAAAAATTCACACAACATCACATTTTTATTTTGAAGTTGTTGCCAAATTTTACTTCCCATGAATTTGATATTTCCATGAGATCACTGCTTGGCACCGACTTAAATATAAAATGTGATGTTGTGTGTATTCTTATATTATTTTTGACTTTTAAGTGTTTTTGAAGTCAATTTATATCTTTTTGTATTTTTTTATTCTTTTTTCTTTTTAGTGAATTTAATACCAGCTCACCTAAGTAGCTTGAAAGATCCTGACTTTCGTGACAATGGGACCACCTTCTTACGAATACACAATTCACGTAACATACACACAAACAACATACACATCGAATTGAGAACCTCATCTTTTTTGAAGTCGGTTAAAAAAAGCATCAAACATAGGCAACTGATACATTACTGATTCTCTGTCAAACAGTTCTACAAGAAAAATCTGAACCTCCGGGACGCGAACTGTTTCTCTAAACTGCAACAAACGGTAACAAGGAAAAAGTTTTCCGAACTTTTAAAAATAAGCGCTCTCACAGACGTGTAGGTGAAGGGTTAATAATTTTAAATGGCTTGGTTTTTGAATGGTTATTTGTAGTTTAAAATAATAACAAGTATAGTAGATAGATTGAAAAAGATGTATTTATTTGGTCTACCTTTTCTTTTTTTATAAAACGTCGCCCCACTCTATGATTTTCTCCTGTGTCGTGGGTGCAGTTACAAACATAGAATATCACATGCACATACGTCCAGACCAGAACAAATTTCTGTAGGCCATACAAAATATTTGTCCCGTACGGGAATCGAACCCGCGACCCGTTGCGCAGTAGGTGATCACTAGACCTCTGGGCTAAACGTATGCATACAGACACATATGCATAACAAATAAATATAAAGATCCACAGTAATCAAGACTAAAACCAGTAATAAAAAATAATCTATTAAAAATTTAACCGTACATTTTGTATTACCCTGGTCCAAGGTTGCGTGGAAGAGATTGTTCATTATCAATAAGGCTTCATAATTGATATACACAAACATCGTAATGTTTTGTACAACAAATTGTTTTATGATTTTTATATATTACTAGCTGTGACCACGAACTACGTTTCGCCATAATAATTGTAAAAAAAAAAACCAGAGGAGGCCACCATTATCAACTAGGGATGTAACAAAAACCTGCAACTCAGACCTACCAAATATATACAAAAACTGTTATATAAAAGTCTGTCAAGCCGTTTCAGAGGAGTTAGATAAAAATACTATGACACTCTTTATTTGACACTCTAAGATTTTGAAGGGCTTTTCTTCATCATCACAGCTCATTTATGTCCGCACCGAGAGGCACGAGCCTACCCTAACTAGTTATGTTAAGGCGATTAGGCCTTAAATTCAAATTCAAAAACCTTTATTCAACATAGACCTTTACAGCCACTTATTGAAGTGCCTGTAAAGTGCCTTAGTCAAACCACGCTGGCCCAGTGCGGATTGGTTGACTTCACATACACCTTTGAATTACTTCGCAGGTTTATGCAGGTTTCCTCACAATGTTTTCCTTCACCGTAGGAGCGTTACATTTACATATGAAATTCGTGAAACAAAAAACACATTGGTACATGGCAGGATCGATCGCGGGCCTCCCGATTCTACTCGGGGCACAGTCCAGTGCCGAGGCCACAGCGCCACCGACACTCTAAGATTTCGAAGGTCTTTTCTTACGTTATAAATTTCAAATTCATTTGAAATTCGTAAGATGTTTTAGATATTTGGCATATAAAAAAAACATTAATATTATAATTAAAAATATGATTATTTTAAAAATAATAAATGAAGTATGACAAAATCAGAATAGTAAAATACTTATTTTGTGTAGCGGATTATCTGTGACATCCTATTTGCTCATTGACCAAATCGCTGGTTTGCAACTACCACCTAGCTGGTACCACATATAATCAACAAAAACAAACAAAAGCAAGCAAATTAAACAAATTTATTGTCTCCTTGCACGAGTCGACTCTATAAGTGGTAGAGTGTAGAGTCACCAAAACACCAACGCGCTATAAAAACACGCACCCAAGTACAGGTGCGAGTTAACATGTGGTCGAGACGGATATGTCTGTCTCGCTCACACCCACACCTGACTCCAACAACAGGTGCAGTTTAACCGTCCGCTCGCAGAGCAGTAAACTTTGTACGAAAACTTTTAAAGCTACTGCCATTATTAAAATACAGTACTATAAAAGCTTACTAGTCTGTGTTTTACATAGCGTACAGTCTTGCGCAGTAGCACAGTGGTTCAACCGTGTATTTTTGTAGATACAAATAAAGGATGCTAGATAGTCTGTGTGCACGTTTTTTGCATGGGAAACGACAGATGGACGGCGCGTGCGTTCGACTGTGAAGATTCAAGATGGTCAAGTTTTTTCTTGTTAACTAAGGATCTATCTATTCCTGCGAATAACAACTTTTTATCCAATAATTATTCAATAGAATAAGATTTGATTTGTGTCTATTAAAGGCAAGATTTTATGACTATATAAAAACTTCTATTTCTCCATAGGATACAGAAAAACAATTACCGCCGTAACAATTTGAAAATTATTTTTTCCTTTTGTTTACTTATGGGCTGTTTAAAAAGAAAATAATAAGGAAAATCTGAAATAAAAACTAAACTATTAATTTAAGTTAATTATGATAGTTTTGTAAATGACAATGTACCGCTCGCACATCGTAATATTCACAGCACATCAGATATAATAAGAAATACTAGAAGCATGAAGTGCAAGAATGAACCCTATGCGAAGCATAACGCCGACTGGAACCCTTCGAAAACAGACAAGACAAAGGAATCGATCATCATGTCCATATTACCTGGAGGACCTTGTCAATGAATGAGCTCTCTGCTGGGAGGAAATCCAACAGCCAGTATGATGGTTTTATTTCTAAGAGCATTATTTATTCAGATTTTCCATCTGCTATAGTCATCCTAGACGGCGCCACTTCAAATTTTGCATTTGGACTACCAAAGTCGCCATTAATTATGAGCGAAGTAAGATCTATCCAAGGATCAGTATAGGTAGACACGTCTACTGTATTGTCAGTATTACAAGGTCAGTACTAGCGTGTATTGCTCTAGAACTGTGTTTTTCAATATCTTTGAATACGCGACCACTTTACAGAGTGAAAAACTCTAGAGACCCTCTTGGGCCATAGACAGACAAAAACTTATTTTTTTTCAAATTCAAATTCAAATTCAATATCCTTTATTCAATTGGGATTTTACAATCACTTTTGAACGTCAAAGAAGCTACGCCATTGGTTCACAAGTCTACGGCGGGAGACCTTGTACTGGAAAGAACCAGCAAGAAAACCAGCAAGGGCAATTTTTTTCTCCCTGTATTGTTACAGAGTCGTCAATTGGAAGCAGAACTCAAAAGTAAAGATTGTGTTCAACTTCCATTACAAGATTAGATGTGTCAGTGTACATTATACATTTAAATCTATAAATTAAGTCTACAATTAAGACCAAGCATTGACATCATTCAGATAATCATTGACTTTATAATATCCTTTACTCATTAGAGTCTTTTTTACATGCGCTTTAAACTTATGAAAAGGTAAGTCAGTAACACTCTGTGGAACTTTATTGTAAAAAGATATACATTTCCCCATAAATGAGCCTCTAGTTTTTTGGAGCCTGTACGTTGGAACGGCAAGTTTATTTTTATTTCTTGTATTTAAGTTATGAAATTTAAAATTGGTATCGAATGTGTTATAATTTTTATAAACATAAATCAAATTTTCATAAATATACTGTCCTGCTAAAGTCAATATATTAATTTCTTTAAATAAATCACGTAGAGAATCCCTTGTTCGTAAATTATAAATAGCCCGCACGGCTCTTTTTTGAAGTACAAAAATACTTTCTATACTAGCGGCTGATCCCCACAGTAATAGCCCATATGACATGACACTGTGAAAATAACTAAAGTAAATCAGTCTTGCCGTTTCAACATCAGTAAGTTGTCTCATTTTTTTTACAGCATATGCCGCAGAACTGAGTCTGTTTGCTAAAGACGCAATATGTGGATCCCACTGCAAAGTCGAATCTAGTGTTATACCCAAAAATTTAGTAAAATCGACGAATTCAACAGTATGATTATTCATTTCCACAATATTGTCCACTTTCCTAACATTTGGCAATGAAAACTTAATACATTTAGTTTTACTCGAGTTTAATGATTTATAATTAGCACAGCCAAATTTCTCACTGAAATTGTTTTTATCGTACTGCAAAATCTTCCATTTTTCCCATCGACAAGGACCCCCCGAGTAATGCTTCACGACCCCCTTAAGAGTAGCGACCCGCAGATTGAAAAACATTGCTAAGAGATTAACCTAGAGAACAAATTATATGTCCTGGCGCTAGAAGGGTATATTGCAAAATGAAAGTATCTTCGGCATCATACTGGTAGCCAGACAGCATTTCTAAAGGTCGCCCAGCTAAATCCTAACCATGGCAAAAAATGACAACTAAGTTTGCAAACACGCAGGTGGGCGATAGTTGTGGCTATAATTGCCTATAGTACATATAAGGTTCCTGTAAAATTTGCAAATACACAACCCCTATAAGAACCCCAATACGTTACCAACTTGTGGCATAAGATGTCAAGTCACAGTAATTTCACCGCCTGCCTTCCCACCGGAACATAGCGATGCAAGCACTTCTGTTAGGCGGATGAAATATAGAGTTCAATTTACTGTAATAAAAGGTATTTTCCTTAACGATTTATAACTACTTTAGATCGCTAATAATTTAAAGATAAACAAAATAGGTATAAAGATTTTTTTTAATAACTGTCATAGTAATGTTTATATATGAAATTTCTACTCTACGTTTTCCATCAGATTCTGGTAAACATATACCCACGCAGACGGCTCTAGTACCGAGTGTCCCACTGGTAAAATTTAATCTTAATAAATAAAATTCTCGTGTCACAGTGTTTGTAATCAAACTCCTCCGAAATGGCTTGACCGATTTTTATGAAATTTTTTGTGTATATTCGGTAGGTCTGGGAATAGGTTGTAAGCTATTTTTTATACCCCTAGGTGATAAGAGAGGCCCTCTCCAGCTGGTAAAGTATAAACGTTGACAATCACAACACTTCCGAACACGTCTCTACACCTCTCTAGTCACCTATATAGATGGACTAAGCACAGGATATAATTACCGTAGCGGTTAGTTTGCCAGCAAGCAAAGCCTGTCGCTTGCAGAACTGACCACAAACCACACACGTACAGTCCAGTTCAGAGGCACCTGAACGTTTTAAGTCACATCTTTCTACAAATTCTAATTTTAAAGCTTGTTACGCTGGCTTACGGTTTTCGAATGATTTTTGACATTCTGTTAACATTTTATTTCTATTGCAAAACTGGGTCTCAATGTCTAGTGAAGGTAGATGCTTCATTATTTGGATAGCTTGCGGGTTTTTTGCCGACTAGTATTTCTATTGCCTTAATTTGAATGATGTCTATCAGTAGGTGTATATTGGGCATTCTAAAACAGTTTTCATCAAAACACCGCAAACGAACGCAGTGAGATTTGAGCTACGCTTCGCTGCGCTCTAGCTCCGCAAATCTCACTGCGTTCGTTTACGGTGATTTGATGAAAACAGTTTAAGATTGCCCAATATACATTATATAGGGTTAAATGGAAAAGAAGATTTTTTATTTCATTTCATTTCATAATGTTTCTATTGTGTTGTGTTGTTTGACTGTAAACAGTATACTTTTGATTGATTGCGATTTACTAGACACATTTTCAAGGTTTTCTATCTCAGAATATTAAGGCATTCAACTAGGTAGCAGTGCAATAACAACAGAAATTAAACAGGTTGAGGTTTCGTAGCTTCAGGACTCAACTCTCGGATAAGTATCTGTACCGTTCGACACTCTGCCTGCCATACAGTTTCAAAGCATTCCCACGAAATTCATTTATCAGCAATAAATTTATTGCACATTATTCATATATCCAGTTACGAGTGCTTACTCAAATAATAAGGCTTCTTTCACACGTTAATACTTTTATTTGTTTATTAAATTACTTCAATTAAATATATTCTTTATTATAAAACAAAGTATAAAATTGTTGATTTTTACAAAATATTTAAAAGGGCGGGCTAATCCCTGAAAGATGTGTTCCAGTCATCACACGAATAAAAAATAGAAAATAAATATTCCAATAATTTAAAAAATGAAAATATAAAAAATATTAAGAACATTTTAACTACCTACCTTGGCTGACTAAGGTCTTAACATCCTAATTAAATAGGGTAGTGCGGTGGGAACGTGTATGAGATGCTACCGATGAATACCACCTATGTATTATTACAATAATTTTCTTAAACTTCTATGGTTCTGTCGTCATGTCGTATCAATATCGTTATGCTATAGATACATTCGGTTCGCCTAATAGAACGATATACCTATTGTTTATCTGTTTTAAATAGTAGTATCGAAAAATGAAAATTAGAAATCGCATCCGTTATTATAAAGAAGACTTTTTAATTTGGAGATAATATTCCTTAGTAATTGTAAATATGTATGTACATGTATAATTTAAATAAATATAATAAACCCGAAATGAAAAAAAAAATTGGAGCATGCAGCCTTACACGAGATTTCTGCATCAGCAGAATTAAACGGTAAACAATTATTTTGCTGTATATGCACAGTATTGTATTGCAAGTTTGTGGAAATAAACGACAAACAATTAATTTGCTGATTATTTCCGCGTCATATTGCACATTGGTAGAATTATGGGTAAATATCAAATTTTGCTAAATATCATGAAAGTCAGAGGTGCAAAACGTTATTAAGTTTTATATTTTGAGTATGCAACCGACTTTTTGAAAGTAAACTACCAAACTATAATCTTCTTTTAGATGTTGTGATGCTGAATAACGATCTACTACTACCTCGAAAATAAAAATCCAATACACGTAATTGCGTCAGTTCGTCGTTTTGTTTCTTTCTTGCTACGTAAGTACTTTTTTTTTTATATAGCTGACGAAGTTCAGCCGATGATCGGACCGTTTTTGGATCATACGCAACTGCGGATCAAAAATTTTGTTGCAGACCTGAGAACTGCTCCACTCACACGTCCCGGGTACCATAGTACCCAGAGCGCTTCGCGTCTCCTTTGCCTAAAACGCGCGGTGTGATAAAAAAATCACGAAAAAAAAAATATTTTCTCTAAATAAAGTGTCAGTTCTTTAGTGTTTGAAAAACGAACACTGACCATGGAAGTGGAAGTGAATGCATTAGGATTCTCGATAACGTATAGACATCATATCCGTGAATGCATATTTGTTTTCTTATAAATATTTTGTGTGGATATGATTTGGACGGAAAATAATAATTTTGTGATTATATATATAATATTTTATAATATTACTTACTTATTTAACAATATAAAAATTAATGAGCATTCTTTTTTAGATTAGTCATGTTAAATAAAAATGATTATAAAGATAAGGTATAGGTTGAGAACCTCAGTAAAATTATTACTTGCATTGCACTTTTCTTGTATAAAATCCGGAAAAACTGTAGTCACAGTACACTCCAGTGCTATCTCTGACCACTAACAGTGCTTCAGTACCTCCTCATCAAAAAATCTCAAGACCAAGACAGCTGAAAAATGTTCGTAAGTTTTTATACTTTATTGCTATACTTTATATCTATTCTTTAATTGTCTATAAGTGGTTGATCATCTTCATGCTTCAACAAATTGAGCCGTTGGACCAGGCTGTATATGACGTGACCTCTCCAAGTGCTGTCTTCACGAGGGACCATCAAGCCCAGCAGTGGCATGCTGATTGACTGATGATGATGATATTTTTTTTATCTTATGAATTGAAGATGTGAATCTTCAACTCGTTTTCTTGTAACCACTCTTAATACTAATATGACATTTGTTGGGGATAGAACCATTATTAAATGTATGTGTGTAGTTGTAAGTTTTTTGTTTATTCGTGTTAAGGTATATTAATTATTTAAAAAATGTATTTAATTATGTTAGACGGTATTATATAAATTAAATTATTGAAATCTTATAAATAGGAGCACAAAAATTTGTAAACCACTTCGATTCTACCGACTGTGCTATTTGTGTCTCGACGTATTAAACCTCTAATCTCATTCGCCACCGCAGTTTTTTTTTTCATCAGCCGCATCCGTTACAACATTTACTATTTTCAGGTCGGATAGCAAGCAAAACAAAAGGTCAGCCAAGAAGAGCTGTGAATCTGACCTTTTCTTTGATACCGACGACGAAGACATCAGGTACTTTTATTGCTATATTTACATATATCTAAATTTCAAGTGTTTAATGTGTACAATAATCGTGTATCCTTTTTCTATCTCCCTAGTCCAAAGAAGAGAAGCAAGGCGATAAAGTGCCTATCGAAGGCGAAGAGTGCAGAAGTGAAGAATACATCGTCGTCCAATACTTCTGAGTGGTTGTTCGACTCAGAGTCGGACAGCGAGGTTTCGCGGCCGCCAAACCTGCCAAACAAGACCACCAGTATCCTGACACGCCGAGTACCTGGTGGTGTAACGCGTCGGACTGCACAGCTCGACGGCGACTTGCTAGTGGAGCTACGCCTCTACAACCAGAAGGAGGTATCTAATCTCAGCGGCCTTGACCGGTGCGAGCGCGCTATCGTTTGGGTACGCTTGCAAGGCGAAGCAGAATCTCCAGAATTTGACGCATTAAAAAAATTTGTAAAATTAGCTAAGGCAAAGTTTACCACAGAGGGGATATTTTATAAAGATAAAGTTAAAAAATAGGTTCTCTTTTGTTTCTCTCTGCGTAAATTATGTTTTAGCTGGTTTACTTATTGTTTATCGTTAGCAAACTCAAAGATTAGGTACTTACATACTTAAGCCTTTATTACTTTAACTTTGAGAATTTGTACTGTCCAAATCATAATGTCGAGGTCTACTTTCTGTTCAGTTTGTGACGTATCCGTAAATAACAAAGTTTTCTCTGCACATTTGAAAAGTATTTTACATAAGAACAACAGTTCGGTCGTTGATAGTGAGGGGGTTGAAAAAGTTCATAGCGCTTTTCGTAATCGTATAGCATCGTACCGTGTTCGATATCAAGATGAGGGTCATGATAGTGCGCGTGTTCGCCCGCCCGCCGAGTTTTTATGGCACTTGCGCTCTCGCGTACGCCTATTGCTCATAGCGAAAATTCAAGCTCACACTAATGTTAAAGCTAATTTTGAACTTTTCTGTGAATTCTTTCTGCTTAGTAAGTATGATTCGATTTCAATCAAGTCATTTGCAACGGAAAACTTCATCTTGCATCAAAACTTCAATTTTGAAGATATGTTTTCAAAAATTATTCACTTAATTTGTAAAAAAATTGAAGAATTTGAAGAAAGAGATAGTGGGTGGGCCTATTTACAAAGCCTATATCTAGAAGTAAATATAAACAAATATAACCCGTTAAGAGGCTCCAGTTTTATAGAATTACCAAAGTCCATAAAATGTAAACGAGCATGTATCAACATTCAAAATTCTGATAATTATTGTTTTTTATGGTGTGTCATGGCAGCACTATTTCCTATAAACAGAAACGCACATCGAACGTCAGCTTACCCACACTTTAAAAATGTACTCAATATCAAAAATATGATTTTTCCAGTTGGGTTTGCGGACATCAAAGTTTTTGAAAAGAATAATCCTCGCATAAGTATTAATATTTACGGCATTCAAAAGAATGGTAACATTGTCGGACCTTTATACAAAAGCGAGATTCGCAAAGATCATCACATTAATATGCTTTTCCTGGAAAACAGAAAACGCACCCATTACTGTCTTATTAAAGATTTATCTAAATTACTTCGTCTTCAATTAACTAAACATCATTCTAAAATATATTTATGCGAGGATTGTATGATATTCTTTGATAGTAATGATAAACTGAAAGCTCATGTTTGTGGTGGTGTATCGACAATATTACCCGGTGATGGAACACGAATTCAATTTAATCATTACGAGCGAATGCATGACATGCCCTTCGTCTTATACGCAGATTTTGAATCATTATTAAAACCAACTGAACTCGATTCTGGATCAGGCTGTACAAAGATATTGCAAAAACACGTACCATCAGCATTTGCTTATTACGTTGTGTGTTCTTATGATAAGTCGCGTAATAAATATGTATCTTATCGAGGTCCAGCCTGTGTAGAAAAGTTTTTAGAAAGTCTATTATTGGATATAACCGATATTTATAACGTTTTGCAGTCGCCAGTGGCTATTTGTTTAACAAATGAAGACAAAGCGAACTTTGCTCGGGCTACAAATTGTTTTCTTTGTGATAAAATATTGTTTGACGATAAAGTTAAAGATCATTGCCATCTTACAGGACGGTATCGTGGTGCAGCTCATTCTTATTGCAATATTAGATATTGTTTGCCTAAGTTTGTTCCTATATTTTTTCATAATTTAGCGGGTTATGACAGTCATCTTTTTATACGACAGTTGGGAAAACTATCAGGAAAAATACAAGTAATAGCAAAAAATAAGGAAAACTACATATCTTTTACAAAATTTTTTCAAATTAATGATAAAGATATCATACCTGTTCGATTTGTTGATTCTTTTAAATTTTTAGGCACAAGTCTAGAGAAACTTGTCGCAAACTTAAAAAATGACGACTTTAATCATCTGCGGCGTTATTTTCCTTCTCATGAGCATTTTGCTTTAATAAAACGAAAAGGGGTGTATCCATATGAATACATGACTACTTGGAGTTCATACGAAGAAAAAGTACTTCCGCCTCAGGAGTTCTTTTTCAGCAAATTACGCAATAGTAATATATCTAAAGTAGATTATGATCATGCAAAAAAAGTCTGGCAAACGTTTGAATTATCGAATCTCGGTGAATACACAGACTTGTATCTTAAGTCAGATGTTCTTTTATTAGCTGACGTTTTTGAAAGTTTTCGCCAGACATGTAAGATAAATTATAAATTAGACCCAGCCTTTTATGTTACAGCACCGAGTCTCAGTTTTGATGCCATGCTATTAAAAACAGATGTTAAATTAGAATTAATACACGACCTGGAAATAATAAGAATGATTCAAAAAGGTATTCGCGGTGGAATATGTTTATGTTCGACAAGGTATTCAAAAGCCAATAACAAGTATTTAAAAACTTACGATCCAAGAAAAAGTAATAACTTTCTAATTTATATCGATTGTAATAATCTCTATGGATATGCAATGTGTGCTTATTTGCCTCATTCCAATTTTAAGTTATTGAATGACTTGGAAATCGCTGGAATAGATTTTATAAATGTGCCAACTAACGGAGACATTGGTTATATACTAGAAGTAGATTTAGAATACCCCGAACATTTGCATAATGATCATAACGATTTTCCATTCTGTGCTCAAAAATTTACTCCGCCAGGGTCTAAAACTTCAAAATTGATTCCAAATTTATACGATAAATATTTCTATGTCATACATTTTGCTCATCTGCAAACATGTTTAAAACATGGTTTGTTGTTAAAAAAAATACATAGAGTTATTCAATTTAATCAGAGTCCTTATTTAAAGCAGTATATTGACATGAATACTGAATTACGAAAAAAAGCTAAATCTACATTTGAACAAGATTTCTTCAAACTTCTTAACAACAGTATATTTGGCAAGACGTTAGAAGACACAGAAAAGAGGGTTAATGTGAAATTAGTCAATAAGTGGAATGATGATAGTAACAAAACAAAGAAAAGTTTCTGTGCAGAGCAAATGATAGCTCGACCAAATTTTCACAGTGTTACAATTTTCACTGAAAACTTGGTAGCCATTCAAATGAAGCCTGAAACAATCACTTTGGATAAACCTATATACATTGGTTTTTCCGTTTTGGAAATATCTAAGAGTCACATGTTTGATTTTCATTATTCTATTATGAAGCCTTTTTATAAGGAAAAGTTAAAACTTTGTTATACGGATACTGATAGTTTTTTGTATTCAATAGAAAGTAAAGATTTTTATGCTGATTTAAAATCAAATTTTCTTCCCTATTTCGACACTAGTAATTATTCTGTAAATAACGTATACGACATTCCTAGTTGGAACAAAAAGGTGCCAGGTCTCTTTAAAGATGAGCTAGGAGGAAGTTTGATTTCGAAGTTTGTAGGATTAAGGTCCAAGTTATACTGTATTAAAACGGCAGAAGATGAATTAAAAAAAGCAAAAGGCATACAGAAGCAAGTATTAAAAGATGTACAATATAAAGATTATTACAAGGTATTAAATGAAAATACATTTTTGAAGAAAAAAAATATCATATTTAAATCTCTTAAGCACGAAATATTTACTCAAGAACAGAACAAAATAGCTTTGTCAGGTAATGACGATAAACGTATCATATTAAAAAACAAAATGTCTACTTTATCATGGGGTCACTGGGATAGTTTAGTTTAATATCATTAGTTTTTCTTTAGAAGCACCGTATTGTATAGTTTATTATTAT
This sequence comes from Schoenobius gigantellus, assembly GCA_963935595.1. Taxonomy (NCBI): domain Eukaryota; kingdom Metazoa; phylum Arthropoda; class Insecta; order Lepidoptera; family Crambidae; genus Schoenobius; species Schoenobius gigantellus. The sequence continues at coordinate 518,380 of OZ012543.1, forward strand.
TTTAATGGTAATCATGAATCAAATTGTAAGTTGAGAAATATGTTACCCCATCATCTATTTATTTATTATATGACTTAAGTAATGAATAAGTTAATAGAATAAAAACATACATGAAATTGTATAGTATGTACCGACACGGCACTTTATATTGTAAAGTTATTTAATTTTAATATTGTTATCCATCAGTTATTTGTTTAATAGTATTATACATTGTTTTTTAATGGTAAATAGGTAAATTAATTACCTAGTTTTAATCAAATACTTAATGTTGTATTGTAACGATGAAAATATATAACGCTATAAACCAGCTACCATGTTTTTTTTATTTCATAATCCATAAAATATAAAACTATTAATAAAATAGCACACGCAATGAACAATTCGAAACTGGTTGGGACATGTTATTGCTGATTTAGGTATTCCAACTTATAGTTCATTAGTAATTTGTCCAATTGCGATTCCGTGCGAATGCTTTGTTGTTATGTCAGCATTATATTTACACTATAAATAGCTATTAAAGTCGAATGTTTTTAAAATTTGTTTCACACATAATTAATCAAGTGACAACTACGGTCACCCAAATACATCATGGTAAGTCGTATAAATTATTTTTCTTCAAACTCTTTTCTTGTGTAGTGGTTAGATCACTAGTTAATGTTTATTTGTATATTTGATTTAGTTGGAAGATAATGTTGTTGTTAAAACCTTATGGTTGTGATGCTGTTATCGTGATTCTCATATTCTATCGGTTCCGTATAAGATAGTCAGCCTCCTTGTGGATCCTAGATACTCTTCTACCTCCGCCACTATATCAATCATTTCTTCGATGTGAAATTATTTTTGTTGCATAATAAATTAAATTTCAGAATACCCAAGAAATCTCGCAGTCGCTACTCATAAGCAAGGAGGCAACAGAAGATTATGCTCCTTGCTTTGAGCAAAATGCGCAAGATATGTTGGAGGGCTTCTCTGAAGAATTTCCACATTGGAATGCTAAAGATTCACCGCTGCATGCCAAGGTGGTTAAAAGTCTTTTTAATAAAAAGAAGCCCATGAAGAGGAGAAGCAAGTTACTGCAGAATACGAAGGGGAACGAACCTTCTTATTTAATTAAAACAATACCTACTAAAGGGCGGCGATTAATTAAATTAGAAATATTAGATCTGGAATCAACCAGCAATGATCCATTAATAAAAACACAATATGTGGTAACCGAGCATATTGATCCAATAATGGATCAAGCAGAAAATATTATAACTAATATCTCTAAGAAAATATGTGGTTACAGTTATAGTTTTTAAATAACTATTGCTGACCTAAAACATTTGTAGATGTATATTAAAATTCTCTAATGTGCTAGATGCGTACCTACTATCTTTAGTTACGTGTACACTCACGGAGATACATTATTTCAACAACATTATTCTTCTGAAAAATTATAGTAATGCTTATAAATTTTACTAACTAAGACTTATGTTATTTTAAATAGTTATGTTAGTTTAAGTCTTGTATTGTTTTCAATAAATATTACTTAAAAATAAAAAGACTTGTATGAAAATATTTGTTTTTATTTTAACACCTCTATAATGTAATCAAATATTTTGAAAAACATTCATTCAGAATTACCTCTATAAATAAATCTAAGATAAAATTTATTAGAATTCAAATACATAGTTTAAAATAATGGTAATAAAATTAAAAATATAGTTTTATTTATTAAAGAACGCAGTGTATTACTTTGTTAAAGTAGGGATGCAAGTAATTAAACAATGTTTATTTTTAAGCATCGATTCCTTACTCATATCATTTTTTATTGCACGATTCGAGAGGGGTGAGAGCTCTTTCTTCTCTCTCCATTCTTCTCGATGCTTTAACATTGTGTGTTCTAGACACGTCCAATAACTTAATATAATGAGTGGTAACAGTATCCAAATTCTTCTACTCCTTGCTATTGTTACCGCCGTCGAATGCTTAGTCTATATGGTGGAGTGAGTGCACTTACAAGTAAATATACTGCTAGTTCTCTTATTATTACGAACGCAAAGTGTTATATCCATTTTGTTAAAAGCCACGAATCAAAACGGACAAGTTGCTATGAAGTTCCTCAAACAAAAGGAAACGTTAAAATTAGATTATAATATCTGTCCTGCATCATTATGTGAAGCAAAGCGACATGGCAACTTATTGCCGAGCACTATACGATGTATTGTTTGTGGACCATCAAATTGCGGCAAGACAAACTTAGTAATAGGTTTGTTATTACATGAGAATGGTGCTCGTTTTCGTAACTTATATGTATATTCTAAATCATTATACCAACCAAAATATGTGTTCTTAGAAAAAGTATTAGATTTAGTTGCAGATATATCTTATAGTAAATATAACCATAATAATGATATCATAAGCCCACACGAAGCTTTGCCAAACTCCATTATAATATTCGACGACGTAGCTTGTGAAAACCAAAATAGCATTCGGGATTATTTTGCTATGGGTCGACATAAGAATATTGATTGTTTTTACATTAACCAAACATACAGTAAAGTACCTAAACAACTTATAAGGGACAATTCTAACCTCATTATTTTATTTAAACAAGACGATGTAAATTTAAAACACGTTTACGATGAGCATGTAGGTTCAGATATGTCGTGGTCTCAGTTCCGTGAAATGTGCTCAACTATTTGGAATAAACCATTTAATTATGTTGTGATCAATAAAGACTGCGAAAGAAATAAAGGATGTTATAGGATGGCATTCGATACTTTTGTAGTAGTAGATTAATATACATAAGTTATTGTTTCATCAATACACAATCACTATTACTCTGGATTTTGCATTGAACGGAATCCTTGTCAAAATGGAAAAGCAACTTAAAAAACAAATTGTAAAAGCTGCAGCTGCTGTAAAAAGAAAGGTTGAAATGATAAAGGATATGAAAAATACAAATGATGCCACTCTGGAATCCATATTCAAACCTATAACCGATCCATTGAAACAAATAGCCATTAAGAACAATGAAATTTCTCATGAAGATGAGGATGAGTTTGAACATTATACAATAAAAAAAAATAAACATAATGACAGTGAGGCAACAAATTTTTCTGATGACGATTTTAATGAAGAAGAGGAACAACAGTTCTATAAAAAATTTAATTCCGAAAAAACCCTTGTCGTATCACCTTCTGACAACAATAATATGAGTGATGCTTCCTTTAAGTCCTTTCAATCATCACCAAATGTTTCACTTAATAGTTTATCGTGGTGTGCTTCACCCGACGCAAATATCCCTTTTGGAATAAAAAATGAACGAGGAAAACTTATGCTCGGCCAAACACGTGTTTTCGACGACGGAAAAATTATAAAAATTGGAAATCGAAGTTTAAACAAAACTCTTGGATTAAAAGAATTACTATTTGAAAAGACACCAAATTTGGATGTTATCACAGATGAAGATTTGCAAAATTATAAAGAGCTTCTAATAGAAACGAATGCACATAGGCGTAATTGTGATCCACGCAAGCCAATTAATAGTAACAAAGGGTTTAAGTACATGCATATTATTAAACCACTGTTTAAGTTCTCTAGAAATAAGTATGACAGCACAGAAAGTCTTACGGTAGGAAAAGGAATAAATCTTTTAAAAAGTGTAAAGAAAGATATAGATTACGTTTATTGGGATGATCCAAATGAATTAGTAGATCGATTGAAATTACTGTTTGCATCTCGTGATGCTGGTAATACCGGCTTAGATAATGAAATTATTGCGATTATAGAAGAGCTGTACGAAGCAGGCATCATTAAAAACACCAAATATAAGGAACCTAATTTTAAAAAACTGATCAGTAGTTATACAGCAAACACCGCATAGATACGGAAATGAATGTAGATAAATTTGGTCATCACGTTCATAAACGTTTACGATTAGAGGAATATATTGGAAATCTCAACGATACATTAGTGAAGTCAGAAACAGGTGAATATGATTTAAAATCATCAAGATTAAAAGGACTTATATCGCCAGGCAATGATGACGAAGCCGCAAATAAAGCTTACGTGGATGAAAAGACACACGAACTAAGAACTAATATTTTAAGTGATGTAAATATTCATTTAAATGATTTTGAAAGTTCAATACTTAATAAGCTAACCACCTTGTTTTACACAAGGACAGAAATTGATCACATGCTTCAAGAGAAACCAGATAATAATGAGCAAACAAGACATAGTGAATGAGCTTCACAAAGCAGCAAGAAGGAATTTTTCCCGGCGATGTACGATCATAAAAGGAATAGATGATTTATGGCAAGCCGACCTCATAGATTTGCAAAAATATTCACAGTATAATAAAGGGTATAAATATATTCTTATCGTAATTGACACTTTATCAAAATATGTATGGATCAGACCTTTAAAATCAAAAGCGAAAAATTATGTTACAGATGCAATGCAAAGTATTTTAACTACATCATTACGAAAACCTAAAAATTTACAAACTGATTTAGGCACAGAATTCTACAATGATAATTTTAAACAATTAATGAAAAAGTATAATATTAATCATTATTCAACATATTCTATTAAAAAAGCATCTATAGTAGAAAGAGTCATAAGAACAATTAAATCTCACCTTTACAAACTATTTAGTTTGAACGGAAATTACCAATGGTATAAAAATATTTCAAAGGACGTTGTAGAACACTACAATAACACTTTGCATAGAATAACAAAATTTAAGCCTGTGGAAGTTAACAAAGTAAATGAGCTTATAGTCAAAGGTTATATTATGAATTCTCAAAAGAATAAAACAAGTCGGGGATATACATTTCGTGTTGGTGACTATGTTCGCATAAGTAGATATAAAGCAGATTTTTACAAAGGCTATACGCCAAACTGGTCCACCGAAATATTTCGTATAGTAAAAGTTAATCACACTAACCCAACAACTTATCAAATAGAGGACAGACGCAATCAAAGAATCCTCGGCTCATTTTATGCATACGAGTTACAAAAAACTAAGTTTCCAGACCTATACCTCATTGAAAAGGTTATAAAAAGAAAAGGAAACAAATTGTTTGTAAAATGGTTAGGATTAAGTAATAGCGAAAATAGTTGGGTTGATAAGAATAAATTGGTTTTATGATATAAAATAGCTCAAGATATCTTTATTGATTCACTTTTTGTTTATCAATGAAGAAAGGAAGTGGTATCATAAACAGCTTAATAAATAAGATTCCGTTTGAGTTACATTTACCGGGCTACCAATATTGCGGACCCGGCACAAAGCTTCAGAAACGATTACTTAAGGGTCAGCGAGGAATTAATAAATTGGATAACGCTTGTATGCACCACGATATTGCTTACATAAACAACGACGCTAACGTAAGGTACAAAGCTGATCTAGATCTATTAAATATGGCTCAAAGAAGATTGAAATCAAAAGACGCTGGAAAGAAAGAAAAAATTGCTTCATGGATAGTAAAAAATGCTATGAAGGCCAAATTAAGAGCAGGTGCAGGTGCTCGGTCGTTTATGACAGCTGTGAAAAAACTCAAATCTAAATTAAAAAAAATAAAATCTAAAGACACAAATTCTACTATTAAATATGCGGTCGCCGCTGCAAAAAAACTATTTAGAAATAAAAATAAAATGAGTTTACCTCGTTGTATTCCTATTCCAAAATGTGGAGGACTGTTACCGTTAATTCCTATTTTCGCGGGATTATCAGCTTTAGGTTCACTGGCTGGTGGAGCAGCTGGCATAGCAAAAGCGGTTAATGATTCAAAAGCAGCTCAAAAAGCTCTTCAAGAATCGGAACGACATAATAAGATGATGGAGGCGGTTGCTCTCGGAAAAGGATTATATATTAGACCTTATAAAAAGGGTGCAGGTCTATATTTGAAACCCTCAAAAAACTAATAAAACGGCTACCTAGGCGGGAATTAACTAATTGGGATATATTAGAACATGCTAGTGATATTCCATTTTTTCGTGGTGTTTTCATGAGGGATACGTTGCCCTCAAAACCTAGGAAGATAGAATGCGGTATTATAAATTTAGATACTTCAAATAACATTGGAACACATTGGGTAGCCTACGTGAAAGAAAATAAGTATGCTGAATATTTTGATAGTTTTGGTAATCTGAAACCTCCGTTAGAACTACTTGATTACTTAAGAAATGTTTCTTTAAATTATAACTATGAGCAATATCAAACATTTGACTCTGTTAATTGCGGCCACCTTTGTATAAATTTTTTAAAGGAGTATTGGAAAACACATTTATATAAAGCTTGAAATAAAATTCTTTATCAGTAGTAAAATGTCTTTCACTGTGTCTATAACTGGAAAAGGATCCTCTCTGATAACAAACTACTCACCTACTTTGGAATTAAGTGGATACTATGAGTGTGGATTGTTGTATTTTTCAACATTTAATTCTATACCCAACATAGATAAAAGAAATAATAAATTCTACTATGACGATAACGAAGTAATCGAAATACCTGAAGGAGCTTATGAACTTCAAGATATCTGTGATTATTTAAAGACATACATTAGAAATGCAATGTTAAAATTAACTTGTAATAATAATACCTTAAAAACTACAATTTTTTGTACTAAAGATGTTCATTTTAACAAAAGTGACTCACTTGGAAGGATTTTAGGTTTTGGTGGAGAAACAATAAAGGCATTAAAAAGGACCGAATCTCTGTATCCTGTCAGTATATTGCCAACAACCATTGTGCGCATCGAATGCGACGTAGTTAGTGGGTCATTCGTGAACGGATCTGCAAGTCATATTATTCACGAGTTTGTTCCTAACGTACCACCTGGTTATCGGATCATTGAAGTGCCGAAAAATCTAATATATTTTCCTGTAAATAAAAGTTCTATAAGTGCAATAACTATACAATTATTAGACGCCGAGAATAAACAAATCAATTTACGAGACGAAGAAGTACAACTGTATCTACATTTTCGTAAAAATGATAAATTTCAATAAAAATCATAACACAGCTTGCATTCAAGTTAGTACTAGAAGATCACCTCATAAAAGCACACCGCTTCACATAAAAAAGAAGCTCACCAAAAACAATAAGGAATTTTTGAAGTTGATTGGCTTGTTAAAATGAATATTTTAAATATATCTCAATCAACATCATACGACAATAGTATTGAAAGTTTCGAATATCATTCTTATAAACCGTACGTAACAAGTTTCAACAAGAATGATGAAATAAGAATACCTATTAATCAACAAGATCTATGTCTGTTACCCTCACTCAGCACTTTGTATATTGAGGGTAAAGCCAATGTTTATAATAGTTCGACTAAAGAAAAAATATCAAATGTGTATTTTATCAACAATCCAATACTATATTTATTTCAAGATATTCGATATGAGTTAAACGGAATAGAAATAGACAAAATAAAAAATGCTGGCATAACTACAACAATAAAATCGTACCTCTCGTTAAATGATAATGAATCTAAATGCTCACGTGTATGGGGATGGTCAACTTCTGGTACAAACAATCTTAACGGAGGAATTTTTTCGGCTTCTGTGCCGTTGAAGAAAATTTTAGGTTTTGCAGAAGATTATGAAAAAGTTATAATTAACTCCAAACATGAATTGGTGCTATTAAGAAGCAATACGAATCTCAATGCTTTGAAATTAAATGTCGGAGAGGTGGTCGAAGATATAACTATTAGCAAAGTTGTTTGGCGAGTTCCGCACGTTAAAGTATCAGATCGTGAAAGAATCAATTTGTTGAAACATCTAGAAAAGGACAGGCCTATTACACTAGCATTTCGAAATTGGGATTTGTATGAATATCCATTATTACCGAAGACACGTAAACACACTTGGTCTATCAAAACTTCGTCACAGATAGAGAAACCAAGATTCGTTATTATAGCCTTGCAAACCAATCGCAAGCACAATGCGGAAATGTCAATGGCAGAGTTCGATCACTGCAATGTACGAGATGTAAAAGTATATTTAAATTCATCGTATTACCCTTATGAAGGATTGAATGTCAGTTTCTCAGAAGATAAATTTAATTTATTATACGAACAATATGCAAGATTCCAACAGTCTTATCATGGACGGCGACCAGAGCCGTTGATGAGCTTGAAGGAATTCAGAGACGTTGCCCCATTATTTGTTATTGATTGTTCTCACCAACAAGAAATGATAAAGGGATCAATCGATGTCAGAGTGGAGATTGAAACAGACCAAGAAATCCCGGATCAGACAGCAGCATATTGCTTGATTTTAAATGACTGCATTTTTGAGTACAAACCTCTGAGCAATATTGTGAAGAAAATATCTTAACTAAATAAAGTGCAATCAAAAGGTATTTGAAAGAACAAACTTCAACTTTATGTTAAACAGTGGAATACAACGAAACAATGAGTGCTGATAAGAGTTCGATACTTTTTGTTGATGTTCAAGGATTCAAAGACTGCAAAAATAATTTTATTATTAAGGAATTTGCGTTAGCCACAAAAGAGTTTACGCAAGTCTTTTTAATAAAACCTCCATATTCGTATCTAAAATTATCTGCCGAAGAAAAAAGAGCAGTCAATTGGATTGAACGCAACAGAGGAATATACTGGAGTCAAGGCAATATAGATTTCAGAGAATTTAAGAGATTAATTATTCCAATTTTAAAGGACCAAACCATAATAATGAAAGGTGTTGAAAAGCAAAAATGGATTAAAGATTTGTGTTCTGACTGCTTTTTGATAAATGTTGAAGGCAAAGGTTGTCCTAATTTTGCAACATTGCGCAATAGTTATGCTAAAGGTGGAGCTAACTTCAATTGTATAACTCATAAAAAAGAGTGCGCTCTAAGGAATGTTTTATTCATAAAAAAGTGGTACTTAAGCACATGTAATTTATGACTTCAGTAAATTGTACTTGAATGAAAATTTATATTAAAAATATTGTTCTAGTTTAGCTATGATGATATTTGTTACTTGCTTTATAATAATAAAAAAAAATTTAACAAAAATTTCTGCGTTTTATTAATGAAAACAAATATGGTGATTCAATATACTCGCATAACTCTTTATTTATCAAAAATTACAATTTAATGGTATGAATAATTTAACCCTGTATAATGTATATTGGGCAATCTCAAACTGTTTTCATCAAATCAGCGTAAACGAACGCAGTGAGATTTGCGGAGCGTAGCGGAGCTAGAGCGCAGCGAAGCGTAGCTCAAATCTCACTCCGTTCGTTTGCGGTGTTTTGATGAAAACTGTTTTAGAATGCCCAATATACACCTACTTCTATCTTGTATGGACTGTGGTTATTTTTCATTATATTATTTTTAGGATTTTCTCTGTGGTTTTCTTTTTTAAACTATCTCTGTATTGATGCAAAAAAAGAAAAAAAATTATTTAAATCGGTCATGCCGTTTTTGAGTTTTAGCGAGACTAGGAACGACGTGAACCGTGAATCCTGATGTAGAGCCTTTTTTTTACAGGTTTGTTTTTTTATTATTTTGTTTTTTATTGCTTTTTTGTTTATTTCATTAATTTGTTTTTTTATTACTTTATGTATTTCTAATAATTCATTTTTTTTAAATATTTGCTTTGCAGAACAAAAAAGATTTAAGTTAAGATTAAAACGCGATTTTCATACTCTAAATCGAATAATTTTCCGAAAATTTACAGTTAAATGCCTAGGATTCGAAAAAGTTTCACTTGCAGCGTGGTTTCATAAAACCACACAATGATTTTTTTAAATAGACTCTATATTATAAAAGGAACTCGACGTTTAGGGGGAATCGAACCGGATACACGTAAAGGACGAAGCCCTGGCCAATACATCTTGAACGCTACCAGCCTCAGCTATTACTTTCATGGAGATTTTAGAAGCATTTTCACTATTTTGTCTTATGCTAGAGATCTTCCGTCGACGTTAGTGGTGACGCTTGCGTCATATTACGCGTTATTTAAAGCGTTAAAAGTGGCTCTTAACATTATGGCTACAACTGCGGAGCTGACTACAAAAGTCAACAAAGTCTAATGTCTCCAATAATGGCGCATATATAGGTGTACCAGAATCTGATGGCAAATGTAGAGCAAAAATTTCCTTAATAAAAATCATTAGGGGAGTTATTAAAAAATCTTTAAGCCTCTATTTTTAGCCAATAAATTATTTGTGATCCGAAGTAATTATATATTATTTTAGAAAATAACCTTGTTTTCGACACAGTTAATTGAACTCTACATTTCGTACACCTCTACAAATTAATGTGTTTGGCTATTGGCCACAAATGCGTTTATGAACGCTTCACGTACGATGCAACTGACTCGGGCATTAAGTAGGAACTTCTAAAACAATCTAAACCAACTATTTCAAAAAAACCGCCTCCGTGGTGTAGTGGTTGAGATCATCCCATATTTGAGGTCTGTGGTTTGATTCCCGATGGGGGCAGAAATTTTTCTGCTTAGCTTGGTTGGTGGTGGGGCTTCTGAGCCCGCCTGGCTAGCTACCACCGTCTTACCTAAGTTTGTCGCCATAATAACAATGTTAATAGCATTGTTGTGTTCCGACAATAAGAGGTAAGATAGCCAGTTCCTCAGTTATTGAAGAGTCCAGGTGCAGCTCGCTTCCACCTGCGGCCTTATCGTCATTTAACATCAGGTGACATGAAGGCCAAGAGCTTCTCTGTTTTGTGCAAAAAGAGTAATAAGCATAGTATAAATTCATGCAGATAAAATTGCAGAAAATCCTGACATATATCAAGTATACTAGCTGTGCCTGCGAATTATGTTTCCCTTTAATAAAGATGAACGCTGTAGAATCCTATTTTTTATGAGGATTTCCCAGCTTCCTGTGGGAATTTCTTAGAAGCCTACATAAGCCAAAAAATCCTTCCTTAGAAGCCTACATAAACCAACGACCCCTGTAACGATCATGCATCTAGCTCCAATATTGGGCTCTACGTTCTTACCTCAGTCATCCACCAAACCCTTTTGTGAAGACAGACAACCGAACCATGGACATACATTACGGTAAGAGCTACACGAAATTAGCCACGCATAAAAAAACATGCAACCATCCGAATTCCGCCACCAGAACTGCACAAGCCGCTAAAAGATCTGAAATAGGGCACGGCACTTCAGTCGTCTTGGAATCCTGGTGACCCGAACACACACACAGATCCGGCTGTACGGAGCGTTCCCTCTGTGACTCTGTGTAGCGGCCCTGGCTACAGCGCTTCGAGCAGTGTCGGTCGGGACTCCGCGGAGAGCGCACGTGACGCTCCTGGACGCACCGGTGTCGCGTTACGAATCATGTTCACTGATTTCACGAATTTCCGAACATAATTAAAATATTGTGTGCTTGTGCAGTGTTGTGGATTTGGATGCTACGTAATTGCGTGTGAACGTAAGTTTTTTCCATTTTGTTTTAGATAAAATTAGGCTTAGTGGAGGACGTTTTTTCGCAAGTGTTTAGATCGGTTTCACAGTAATTTGGGAAATCTACAAATAATTTGATGACATGTAGCGAATATATTGCGGGATACGCGAGAAAAATGGAGAGCGCGAAACGTAATTATTTATTCCAAAAAAAGAAATTGTAACATAACAAATTGTTTTTGTAACATTACAAATTAAATATTATTATGGCAAAACGTTAATAATATTTAATTTGTCGAAAAATTATATTTAGAAAAGAAATTGTGTTAAAAATATCAATTGCATAAACAAAAGCTTTTTGCGAGCTTTTGCTACGAAAGTTTCAGTCACATATGTAACAGCTAAGCATGTGATCTTTAAAAGCTTATAAGATCAGTTTTAGCCAAATTGGATAGTGAAAACATCCATACCAAATCACGACGATAATATAAAGAAAGAAATAACGAAATTATGAGAATATTTTTCAATGAAAATACGTTGAAAGCTTGTTAATGTGTTTACGCAAGCTAATTAGTAAAAAGTGAAAAAATAACCAACAAACCAATGCAAATGAAACATCGGGACTTTATCGCTCTCATGTAATAATGAAGGTGTTATAAATAATAAATAACTTTAGACATGACTCTACCAGCGTAATGCAATGTTCATATTGAAAATATTTTTAACATCCTCTCATTATTTTTATGAAATATGGCTATTATTTTTTTGAAAACCAGCTTTTACTTATTGACGTCATCCTAACGTATTTATTTTTATTTACTGTTCAAAGCTTTTGTAAAATCTGTCAATAATCATACATATTCCTTGCATGAAAACCTCACACGGTTTATCAATGCCCGAATTGAATATTTATTATTATTTACTACGTTAACTATTCATGATAACAAAGTACTTTTTAAATGTGAACTTTTTACCACTTGTCGATTCTAAGTCTAATTTACAAAATGTATTAGGTAAATTGTATAGTACCATACAAATTGTTAACCTCCGGTAGAAGATACTTATGCCATTCAGTGAATTAACATTATTTTTAACACACTTAAAAAGTAAGGTATTACTGGAATTATATTTGCAATACCTGACGATCACCGGAGTGATTTTTTTTCATTCAAGCAGCTTTTGTAGAACTTATCACAAGAGTTGTATTTGCGATACCTCTGTGAACCGTGATGAACTGAACTTTTTCTTTGTAAGCACAAAAACTTTGTAAACATAATAAAACTGTATGACCTCTTTATGATAAGTATAACAAACTTATAATAGTCTTTTCATATAAATACGACAATCGTTCGTCGAGAATTGCAAAAAGATGTTTCTAAATAATGGGTGTTATGTTGTCTCTTTACCCATATTTACGGATTAGTGTTAGAGGGGGTGAAATGTTTTATTTATCTCACAGTGTCATGCGTCATGGGTAAGGCCTAAAATTTACTCAAATGGGTAAAACAAGAAAACTTAGCCTCTAGGTAGCCCAGGGGCGGAGATCTCAATTGAAGGGATAGACAGATACACGCACAGAGGGATGAAAAGATACATGGGTGATTCCACAAAAATAGGACAAATTTATGTCCGCATGTTATTTAGGATTTGTTCCTGATTCGTCATATTCCTGATTGGTCATATTCCTTATTCGACACTTTCCTAACTGGTCATATTCTTAATTCGTCAGAATCCCGATTAGTCATATTCCTCACACGTCATACCATGTACATTTGCCTACAAAAACTTATTATAGAAATCCTCTACTTGTCTATCATGAAGCTAATGTCATTGTCATTTTATTATTTATATCGAGTCAATGATATTGTAGTATAATTTTGAGAAGATGGCCTAGCAGACTTGTCATAATGGTGTAACGAAGAAATGCATTTTATCGAAAGTAAAAGAAGAAAAGTTACTGTTGTATTCTGGGTACATTTCCAGTATTTGATTTATAAAGAATTTTACAAATAATTTGCTTATGTGTCAAGTTAAACAAATATATTTACACGTGACTCCGCCTTAAGTAAATGTCTAATAACCGTAGAACAAAGTATAACTACTTCGCACGTGTTCTCGATTTCATTTGACTGTACAATGACGAGATAGGAATATGACAAATCAGGAATATGACGAATTAGGAATATGACCAGTTAGGAAAGTGTCGAATAAGGAATATGACCAATCAGGAATATGACGAATCAGGAACAAATTTTATTTAGTTATTAACAAAGTATATTCAATAATTCTAAATGATATATTTACGAATACTACAAGATCACATAAATAAATTTTATAAATAATACTGCAATCACTTTAAAATTGTTGTCACTTAAAGCAATTGTCGGTGACTGATCGACTTTTTATATTACAAATCAGTTTTTTAACTTACTTAGCTTTTAATTTATAAAAAAATAGTATTAATATCGGATAACCATGTTGGAAAATAAGCAGTCAATTATATTACTTTAAATAATTAATGAAGTTAATGCTGTATTTGAAAAAAAAATTAAGTACCTAGACGGTTTTTTCACTATTGTGTATCAGTCCCTGGTCATCAACTAAAATGAAGAAATAAAAATATTCAAAAATGTTAGTATAATTCACAAATAACACACAATTCACAATTTTTAATTACAAAATGCCATTATGATTTAAATGAATACTTTGATGATAAATTGTAGTGAACATTTAATTTTTAATTTAAACTATGATTTTAAATTTGAATTTGATTTTAATTTTAACTTTGATTTAGTTTTGATTTTGACTACAAATTCAATATTTAACTTTGATTATAATTTTGACTTTATATTGATTTTAATTGTAATTGAATATTGATTTTAATTTATTTTAATTTAGATTTAGTTTTTAATTATAATGTAATATTGATTTTAATTATAATTAAATTTTGATTTTATTTATTTTGATTTAAATTTAGAAGGTGCGCGTTTTACACGCATTGTAAAATTAATTAATAATAAAGATAAAATTAGCTATGGGTATTAATATCATTCATTAAGAAAGCGCTTCCTCTCTTCTAACTATTGCGTGCCCGACAGGGTCCATGATGATCTGCTTGCTTTTCTTTTATGATCTGTTGTACATTATGGTTATGCAATAAATTAATTGAATTGAATTGAATAAGTAATTAAAAGCAGTGTGATATGTGAGCGTCGGTGGCGCTGTGGACTCGGCACTATGGCCTTCTAATCGGGAGGTCCGGGGTTCGATTGTGCAAAGTACCAATGTGTTTTTCGTTTTTTGAATTTCATATTTACATTTCTCCGCTGCTCCTACGGTGAAGGAAATCATCGTGAGGTTATCTGCATACATTTGTGAAGAAGTCCAAAGGTGTATGTGAAGTCGACCAATCCGCACTGGGCCAGCGTGGTTGACTAAGGCCTAAACACCCTAACTTAGGGTAGGCTCGACCCCCTCGGTGGTGACGTATATGAGCTGTGATGATGATAAGAGTGAACCTCTCCAGAATTTTTTTGACAATAATTATAGTGAAACGTAGTTCGCGGGCTCAGCTAGTATATAATATTTAGTGTTGGTGAAAAGTTGAAAATAGTTTGTTCGCATCGCCAGTATTTAGGTTAGTAAGATTTGTAGCGGACACATTACTGGGAACCGTTTTCTATTAATATTAAATGATGCGGTGAAAATACGGCTTAGTATATCTCGGTGATTCGAACTTTGTGACTTTTGTACACTTTATTGGCTGAGTTATTAACGAATTACACTTTTTACGGATAAATACGGCGATTTTTGTGAAATAATTATGTGAAAAGGCCACACGAAATGTGATAAAAGGTGTTAAATGTCGTCTTTGGTAACAACATTATTTACTATTTTTGTGTAATTTATTTTAATAATTAAGTTTTTTTGTATATAGTGTAGGTATGTACCATAACCGCTCTGTGTATAGCCCGAAAAAGAGTAAATGGTTTTAGAAATCTTTTCCAATAGTGTTGAGAGAAGACAGAATGAACCGCCTCCGTGGTGGAAAGTAGTTAAGACCACCCGGGTCTGATCTGGGGTTCGATTCCTCATGAGCCAAATTCATTGGGGAAAAAAATATTCTGCCCCGTTTGGTTGGTGTTAGGGCTTCTGAGCGCGCCTGGCTCTGCCACCGCCTTGCCTAAGTTTGTCGCCATAATAACAATGTTAATAGCTTTGTTGTGTTCCGACAATTAGAGGTAAGGTTGAGGAGTCCAGGTGAAACTCCCTTCCACCTTCGGACCTATCGTCACTTACCATCAGGTGAGATGAAAGCCAAGAGCTCCTTTATGTTAAAAAAACCCAAGTGCTGTAGTAGCATCGAAAAGTCACATCGCATAATAGCTTGCATGGCAAATAGGGCGGCGTCCATCATTCGGTATCTTGGAAAAAATGCCAGCACTGGCGCCGCACTCGTATTTGTATCACATATCGTGTGTGATAATTGTAATGTGCAACATATCTGTCCCATAATATCGATAGGAACGCATGAGTCTAGCAGTTTTGTAACTGAATCATTTACCTTCTGATTAATTCCTTTTGTACACTGTTTTTAGGGTTCCGTAGCCAAATGGCAAAAAACGGAACTCTTATACATTCGTCATGTCTGTCTGTCTGTCTGTCCGTCCGTATGTCATAGCCTCTTTTCTCCGAAACTATAAGAACCACACTGTTGAAACTTGGTAAGTAGATGTATTCTGTGAACCGCATTAAGATTTTCACACAAAAATAGAAAAAAAAAACAATAAATTTTGGGGGTTCCCAATACATAGAACTGAAACTCAAAAAATTTTTTTTCATCAAACCCATAGGTACGTTTGGGGTATCTATGGATAGGTCTTCAAAAATCATATTGAGGTTTCTAATATTTTTTTTTTCTAAACTGAATAGTTTGCGGGAGAGACACGTCCAAAGTGGTAAAATTTGTGTGTCCCCCCCCCCCCGTAACTTCTAAAATAAGAGAATGATAAAACTAAAAAAAAATATATGATGTACATTACCATGCAAACTTCCACCGAAAATTGGTTTGAACGAGATCTAGTAAGTAGTTTTTTTAATACGTCATAAATCCTACGGAACCCTTCATGGGCGAGTCCGACTCGCCCATGGCCGGTTTTTGTTTAAAGGCAAACTTAATGCATAAGGTATTTTCTTTCGGTCAACCTTGGGGTGATGCAAAAGGAAGGAGGAAGTACTTAAGCGGTGGGTGTGAATAAAAAAGCAGGAGTAACATTAAATTATATTATGATAACAATTTAAGAATTCCCAAAATCCTAATACGTTCATAACATATTTAACATAAGCGACCTCATTATAATTATTTATATATTACCTATATACTTGCCTAATATATCAAAGGTCACGTATAAAGGGAATGCTAAGGTAATGCTAAAAAGTATAAGTTTTATTTGAAATATTTCTATTAATTATTAATTCATCAATAACAAAATATTATCTTACTTATTGTCATATAAGTAAGTAGTAATTGTACATTCAGTGAGTAATTTCACAAGAACTTCTTTATTACCTCCCAAAAATTAAGTGTTTCTTATTGCTTTAATTATCTTCGAACCGGTGAAGTAGGTTTTAATTAGTTGATGTAAAATAATAATTTACTCTTACAAAATATTTACGAATTTATTGACTTCAATATAGTGTAATTGAAAATTTCTTGGCTGCCATGTTTCATACATCCTCGTAGTCGTAGTCCTACATGGCTTTCTACAACTATTAACACCAATAAAACTTTTTTTAAAGTGAAACTCTTATACATTCGCCTCAAATGTTTATGTCCATCTATCGTATGTCATATTACACAAAAAAACTAGCCAAGCGCGAGTCGGACTCGCCCATAAAGGGTTCCGTAGGATTTATGATGTATTAAAAAAACTACTTACTAGATCTCGTTCAAACCAATTTTCGGTGGAAGTTTGCATGGTAATGTACATCATATATTTTTTTTAGTTTTATCATTCTCTTATTTTAGAAGTTACAGGGGGGGGGGGGGACACACAAATTTTACCACTTTGGACGTGTCTCTCGCGCAAACTATTCAATTTAGAAAAAAATGATATTAAAAACCTCAATATGATTTTTGAAGACCTATCCATAGATACCCCACACGTATGGGTTTGATGAAAAAAAATTTTTGAGTTTCAGTTCTATGTATGGGGAACCCCCAAAATTTATTGATTTTTTCTATATTTGTGGGAAAATCTTAATGCGGTTCACAGAATACATCTACTTACCAAGTTTCAACAGTGTAGTTCTTATAGTTTCGGAGAAAAGTGGCTGTGACATACGGACGGACAGACAGACAGACAGACAGACATGACGAATCTATAAGGGTTCCGTTTTTTGCCATTTGGCTACGGAACACTAAAAACATGAGATCGTTAATTTCACTACGTCATATTATATAGGTCAGGATAAGTCTTTGAGTTTGAATCTGTGGTAGTCAGTGGTTCGACCCTGAGAGTTATTTTTTTCACATAATAATATTTGTTTTTTAATTATTTTGTTTTTATTGCTTTTTTTGTTTATTTTATTAAATTATCTTTTTTAAAATTATATTTTAAATATTTTTTGGATGAAAAAGATTTAACTTAAGATTAAAAATGCGATTTTCATACCCTAAATTGAATAATTTTCCGAAAATTTTCAGCTGTCAGCGAAATCTACGATCCGCAAAAACGTTTTACAATGCCACACAACTATTTTTTATGATAGGAATTCTAATCCCTATTAATTTATTTTTCAAAATTTATCGTAAAACATTAAACAAGATATAACAAATGCGGATTTAATGCCTGAGGCATTCTCTGCCAGCTTACTATTACCTATATAAAACTGAGCTAAATAAAAAAACCATATACTTTTAACCAATGAATAAACTGTCATACCAATAAACAGATAACGTAATCTAAGACAAATAAATAGGTAGTGTCTTTTTGAATTGCATTTGAACATGCAACAGAATTACTCCCGCGAGGTTTCAACAGATTATTTCACATTCTAGCGGCACGTTCTGCAAGAGAATGCACAAAGAATTTTGAGTCAGGCTTCGGTATCTAGAGTAGGAAAGATAGATAGATGTATTTAAATGAACACATAAACACAAGAATACATTTAAATACAATTGCTTCTATTACTTTCTACTTACAAATTTTTATTGAAAAACAAAAAAGGAATTTTATAAGTTGGCAAACAAGCAAACTGCCCACCTGGTGGTAAGTGGTAACAATCATGTGGTTCCTGTGAGATTCGCAACAAATCTGAAACCCCCACAGGAACCACAGTGTACGTTGCCAACTTGTGACACAAGATGTAAAGTCACAGTACCCAGTAATTTCACTGCCATATCT
Source organism: Schoenobius gigantellus (assembly GCA_963935595.1). Taxonomy (NCBI): domain Eukaryota; kingdom Metazoa; phylum Arthropoda; class Insecta; order Lepidoptera; family Crambidae; genus Schoenobius; species Schoenobius gigantellus. The sequence continues at coordinate 537,170 of OZ012543.1, forward strand.
TACCCTTCAAACCGGAACACAGCAATGCAAGCACTGCTGCTTTGCGACAGAAATAGGTAAGACGGAGGTACCCAAGTAGACGACCTTGTAAGTCTCCCTCCGGTAAAATTATATCTTACAAGAAATGAATTTCAATTGTGTGCTACAGTATGAAAAGGACTTGACTCAGTTTCGATGCCTTGATTACAAGGCAACACTGATTTTCAGCCAAATTTATATTTGTACCTTCGCCAGGACGGCAGCAAACCGGAGGCGGTAAGAGAGAAAAAGAACAGTATATAATATACTAAAGCACTCAGGCATACCGAGGATGGCAAAAAGTTATATTCGGAGTTTAATGTTCAGTCAGACTTAGCAATTATCACAGTTATTCTCAGAATCTATTAGGCACAGTATCGCCAAGTTTGCAACAGTCGGCCAAGAATTCTCCAAGTTCGCCAGAACATGGGAATCCTCTACCGAGTTCTGGTTTCCAGTTAGTTTAATTGTTCAGTTCGAAGCTGGATATAGGTCTGCGGTGTATCTTGCGAATTAGATCATAGCTAATTTTAGTGTTAATCTATATATATGTAAACGTCGGAATATAATGGGATAAGTATATTTTTATCCCATTATATTGAAGGAGAGGGGTAAAGGAAAATTCCATAATATGTTTCCTGAATGTCAAGAGGGCAATTTTATTTCCTTAGAGTGACAGTATTTGTCTATAACTAAATAGAGGTTGAATACGAAAGTTAAGTAAAATCTTAATATATATATAAAATTCTCGTGTCACAGTGTTTGTTATTGAACTCCTCAGAAACAGCTTGACCGATTTTTATGTAATTTTATGTGTAATATAAGACGTAGGATATTTTTTATATCCCTTGGTGATAAAGAGGACCACCCTCTCCTGATTTTTTATTTTTGACAATTATTATGGCGAAACGTAGTTTGCGGGCGTGGCTAGTCTGTTTTATATTTGTCTATATTATCTATTGAGGTCAAAGGAGAAACTTAAGTAAACGATATTTTACCAAGAATTTTTATAAACATATTTCTGTAAACAAAATCATGTGGTAAAAAAACTGGACAAGTGCGAGTCAAGCTCGCGTAAAGAGGGTTCTGTACGTTGGTTATCTAAGTTACATTTTTTTACGTTATTCATACGTTTAAGGGATTATAAATAAATATTTATATTTATTAATACTATTATTATTTATAAATACATAATATGTATTTCTGTGGTACTATATTAGTACTAAATTAACATTTTCGAAGCAAATTGCCTGTAACATTACAACTGCAAATGAAATTCATACGCACAAATTGAGAATTTTCCTATGCCATAAGGTATTCCTAAAAACTACGAAGAGATGACCATTTTAGATTTTTTCTTTAAATTTTAAGCCCATAGTTTCGGAAATAAGGGGGTAGGGTTATGATAAATTTTGTCCTATTTTTTAAGTAACTTCAAACCTATTAACGTTAAAATTATATAATATATACATAATATTTGAAACTCTCACCTTAGCCTCTTCATTTGTTCACGATATAGTTCTAATCCTATAAGGGTTCAATATTTTCTTTTGAGGTAAGGAGCCTCAAAATATTTGTTTTTTATTTTTTAATCGAAGTGCTATTTCTGTCTAGTCTTCATCTATTTTTGTGTATAGCTGAACTAACAAACGCAAAAATAAACTGACTAATCAAAACGGTAAACTTTGAATCCAAACACGCTACGTTCGCTCTGAAATATTCGTAGGAGTATCGGTGGAGCAAAAGGGAATATTTTGACAGTCCGCAAATGAACACCCGCTAGGCGGAAGCAGGAAAACTCTCTAAGCCTGTAATCAACTTTAATTTTTATTAAATATATATTAGGTAAGTATTTAGTTGTTTTGTTGTTCTTGTTTCAAAAGCTTGTACTTGTGTTTTACTTTGAAAGGAAATGCCAAGTTCACAATTAAGGTGTCTGTAATCTGATGTATGTTTAAAATTAATTTCTTTAGAAATAGTTATGAGCTTGTCAATTCGTGGTTTGCTTATTGTGTAATAGAAAAACAAAAGTGATCTCTTTTTATTATGTAATAAAATGAAATCGAAATAAAGTGTTAAGTCTTAATAAATGTGTTTCGACTCAAGTTTAAGTTAAATCTATAAATATAAAAACGTATCCCTATTGCTATTGGTCACACCATAGCTTTATAAAGACTTCATAGATTTCATTGGTCTTTTTTTTTAAGTTTTCTTATTCTTTGAGAAGGTTCTCACAGTAAGTAAAATGAAGAAAATTGCTCAGAAAATTGGAAAATTTCAGAAAACTTGACGACTATTTAAACTTCCCGCGTTTGACAGTCCGCGCGTTCAACAGTTAAATTGGCCAAAACTAAGTTTAGCGTTAGACTTTCTCGAGGCAAAAGAAAGTTCGCGGGCGCAGCTTGTATATTTATAAATATATAAATCATAGCCAAGTCGGCGGCACAGACCATTAAACTACGTTGCTGAGAGAGCCCGCGCTTTTCGCCGACACTGGGGGAGCAATGATAAGCCTAAGCATTAGTGTTAGATAGTAGTCTAACTGTGCCGTCCGCTCCCTTTGCTGAAAGCGTGCACAAAAAGTAATCACGTTCTAACATTACTGACCCTGTTTCCTTTTCGTATGAAACATTCAGTCGGCGCTTTGATCGCTCAAGTGAAGCAGCGTCCGCCGTGGTCTGGATCCAGATGGGTGACCGTAAATGTACTAAACTAAGTGACAAACACCAGCTATTTTCTTCTTTACTATTATTTTAATTAAGCTATTCGAAAAAAAACTGATCGATTATTCCACTGAGGGGTTATCCAACCAGAGCGAAGTTTTAACTGTATCAATAATCTTTTTTTGCCTTAAACCGAATACATTATTCACTACTAACAGCTACGTACATCAATATCCAGTTAAGTTCACAGCCCTCACACAGATTTTTATTAATATATTATTTTACAATGAACTAGCTTTCCGCTCGCGACTTCGCCCGCGTTATTTTTGTTTTCCCGTTGGAATTTTTTTCCCATAGGAAAATTACCCTATATCCTTCCCCTGGTCTCGAACTACCCCTATACCAAAATTGGTTCAGTAGTTTCGAAGTCTATTCAATACAAACAAACAATCAAATCTTTCCTCTTTATAATATTAGTATAGATATATTTTATTACACAACCGGAAAGCCCTTGGCCTTCAATGATAGTGAAGTAAATGATAAAACCGAACGTCAACACAGGAACTTGCTGTCCATTATTGTTGGAACCCAGCATCATGCTTACATCATTGGACGAATAAAAAGATGTATCTAATGTTCTCCACGAGAACGCGGCGCCATTTGTGATTTTTCAGTTTTCCTTTATGTTGAACTACTGGGAATAAAGAGAAATGTAAGCATTGATCCCACTTGTTCAGTATACATGTGCAACTAGTGAGCTGAAGTATTTCTTCGTGAAACTAGCTTCACGGAACTACTGGGAATATTGCAAAGTCGAACTTATCCCTATAATATTTTTCCTGCTAACTTAAGTAAGGAATTTTAAAATTTTGCAAAAAGGGGTTTTGCTTTATAAAATTCGTACTGAGTTCGTGTGGTGGCACCGCTTCCCCGAGACCTCAGTACCAGAGTCGCCTGCTTAGGTAGTAACTATTATCTAATCTGTGGCTTGGGTGCCTCCATCTTCCTTACCTATTTCTGCCGCTAAGCAGTTCTGCTTGGATTGCTGTGTTCCTGTTTGAAGGGTAAGATATGGCAGTGAAATGACTGGGTACCGTGACATTACATGTGATGTCGCAAGTTGGCAACGTATACTGTGGTTCTTGTAGGGCTTGCAGATCTGCTGTGCACCTCACAAGAGCCACATGTACTAAGGTGACTGTTACCACTTACCACCAGGTGTGTAGTGTGCTCCTTTGCTAACTTAGTTGTCTAAATAAATAGTTGCATAAAAACTTGAAACACAACGCCATCTACTGGATGGCTACTTGCCTCAAAAGCAGAGACACATCTGAGGCAAAAATACCATACGTTTCGTTACTCTCTGTAGATACATAATTAGGACCGCCCACGGATCTCTCCAAAATCCACGCGAGCCGTTTTACAGCGATACTCCAGCGGCTACATGATACGAGCGGCTTTCAGTGATATGGAACGTTAAGTGCAGGTCAATGTGAGTGACGCAGGCTATGTGGGTCAAGTGGGCTCACGTCGCTAATGCTGGATACAGAGTTGGGATTTTCGAATATGAAATTTAAATTTCCAGGCAGCAATCAATTTAACAGAAAGTGATGATAGGTATTCGTAATAGTCGTTAGCATCACAGATTACATATACTGGTACCGATGCTCAATTCCATACAAAAATAAGCGAATCTGCTTATGTAAACTATTTTGGGTACCTAACTACATATTTTATTTTCAGAGGTCCCCCACAGGCGGAAGCACTAAAAGCCTTATTTTTAATATCAAAACTAAAGCACGCTTAATCATACTATTAATGTGGGCAGAACAATGTTTCGATCCGAAAAGGGAAAATTAAATGCGATTGATCATATTTTCAAAAATCGAAAAAATATAGATAACAATCGAATTGAAAGATGAAAATTAAATACGAATCCATAATAACAAAACGGAAACAGTCAGTTCCGTTTATAAGTACGTAAGCTACTTCCAACTATTTGTCAGATTTTTTATTTTTTATGAAGTGACGTGGTCAACTGAAGCGTCGATGGCGTAGTGCGTAAGGCTGTCGCCTTCCAATCGGCATGTAGCGGTTCGAAACCCGCCACGAACCAATGTGTTTTTAAATTTATACGTTACCAAATTTTGAATTTATACGTACCTACGATTATTCGACGCTTTTACGAAGAAGGAAAACATTATGAGGAAGCCTGCACACACCTGTAAAGAAAAAAATTCTTCACAGCTTGTGTGTGAAGTCGACTAACCCTCACTTGGCCAGGGTGGTTGACTAAGGCCTAATCGTCCTAGTAAAGGGTAGGCTGGAGCCTCTAGGTGGGGACGTATATGAGCTGAACGCAATCATGGTAAAAGCTCCCAAGCAGTCTCCGGCGATGACATCACGCCTGTGACAGAAGGGCGAATTCGAAAGTTATATCGGGCTCAGAAGCTCTACCACCAACCAAGCCAAGCAGAAAATCTTTCGCCCTCATGAGGAATGGAAAGCCATGTCCTCAAGATCAATACCGGCTAGTCTGAACCTATGGTGAGGGAAGACATCGTGAGGCAACCTGCATACATCTGCGAATAAATTCAAAGGTGTATGTGAAGACGACCAATCCGCACTGGGCCAGCGTGGTAGACTAAGGCCTAAACACTAACTCAGGGCACGCTCGAGCCGGTATATGACGTATATGAGCTGTTATGATGAGGCTGAACTACTAGACCATAGAGGCTAACATCAATCTAAGAACATCCAGACAAGGATAAATAAATGTTGAATTTTTTACGCGTAAAGCCAAAGATTACCGCCAGAGCCACGGATCTGTAGCAGCGTATGGCTACGTCTAAGAATAACCGTAAATTCAGATTTCATTGACGACCGACGGCCACGTGATATCACCGGCTCAAAAATACACCGGGTCGGATGGCGCCCTTCTGTCACAGGCGTGATGTCATCGCCGGAGACTGCTTTGGAGCTTTTACCATGATTGCGTTCAGCTCGAATTCGAATACCAAAGACTGTACCAGAGTTGTCTGCAGGCACCTCTTTCTTACCCATTCCTGTCGCCCAGCAGCAGTGCTTGCATCGCTGTGGTCCGGTTTGAAGGGTAACATAGGTGAAGTAGCCCGGTACTATTGTGATTCTACTTAGCCTTTGCTGGTTCTTTCCAGTACAAGGTCTCCCGCCATAGACTTGTGAACCATTGAGTTGCTTGTGAGAATATGAGAAAGCCCATTATAAATATGTACGACTTACTGAAATCAAAATTACAAAATTACAGCTTAAAAGCTTGCTTGTATTTCTACGTATTTACGAAATAAATTTATTTACATTCAAAGTAATATATTTATAATACTCATCAGCACACAATCTTCCAATCAACATAAAAACTGATTGGCGCCATTTAAAACTCGCGAACAGAAATAAAAATATGTTTTACCAAATAACAAACGCTTCGTAATTATCTTCTTTTTTAAACTCACCCCAATAAACGAAGGCAAAGGGAAACAAAGACCACAGAGCCACCGCTTTTGTAGTAACAACTCATAGGGAGAGTTTAATTTTCATTATAGTAAGTAACCCTTTGCTGTTATATCTCCCGGATCCACGACATTCGCCGCCGCAGTAATTAGGTCAGTTGGTGCGAAGTTTTAAATTTAGACATTTTCGTACCATTTCCAAACAAGCGGCCGTGCGGCGCAACGCCATTTTTTAGCATAACTAAATTTACTGATGAGCTGTTTCTTTACACGCTAAAATTAAAACAAACTTGTTTTTAAAGTAGATCTTACCTAAAACAGTGTAATGAAAATGGTTACTTGTTTAAGTAAAAGCTTCAATTTATCACAATAAAAAACGGTGATTTCGCTGCATAAAGTTTAAAAAAACCGAACCCCTTAATTCCCTCTATAACCTTCCCTCTATAACAATTTGATTCAAAGAGATTCATTAGAGACGAATCAAGATTAGGTTAGAACTCACTTTCAAATTGTGATAATTTCAAAGTTACACAAAAAAAGGTACTTTGAAATACTTTTCAACAAAATGAAGAATGCTTGGTGCATTTTATGTATAAAAGGAAACATACTGCTATCATGTAAAATTAGAGAAAGTTAAAGTTGCTTTTATGCTTCGCCTAAATTTACTTGTCTACAGTTAATTTACTACACGTAAAATAATGGTAAATTATGAGAAATGACTATTTCTCTTCACACATTTTATATCTCAGGTCATTAAGAGTCTAATCGAACACTTTTTTGAAATCATAACTAGTTTTCCAGAGAAATAAAACAACAAAATGCACTCGTGGAATATGGCCAAGGTTTGTCGTGCCTTGAACAGCGCACTAAAACAGTTATGAATTAACATTATTCAACCCAGTTACACCATAAAGATATCCAGATCGTTATTACGAAAATACTGATGAGTAATCAATGGAGTAAGTCAAAGCCAGTACAGAAATGCTGGAAGGCCGCAACGCTGGCCGCGCGCCAGGTCGCAAGCGATGCGCTTACGGCGAATTCAAAACTATTCGCGACCACGATGTTTTTTTTTTTAAATTAAGTTAGCAAACAAGCATACTGGCCACCTGATTGAACAGTCACCTATAGTACATGTGGCTCTTGTGAGATTCGCAGCAAATCTGTAATCCCCACAAGAACCACTGTACGTTGCCAACTTGTGACATAAGATGTAAAGGCGCGGTACCCAGTAATTTAACTGTATGCTGTTAATATTAGCTGTTTTACGGCAGAAATAGGTAAGACGGAGTTACCCAAGCACGCAACCCTGGTACAGAGTCTTCTTCCATTTCCTGTTTATGGGCACCCAAAGCTGATTACAGTGGCCCTTTGTAGCTATTGCGGCCTGCATAAACCTATGTGGATGACACTTTTTGAAACTGTGGGAATTTTGAAAAATCCTTTCTTAGTGGGCTAGATAAGCCAAAGAACCCCTGAACTGAATTTCATGCTTCTAGCTCCAGTATTTTGGGCTCTACGTTTACCTCAGTCAGTCACCAAAACATTTTACAAATACAGATTGCAAGGGGCTATGTTGACTAGATCTAAAACTTGTGTATACTGCAGGACTGCTACTGCAGAATTAAGAAGCCTCCTTCAAAATGATGTAACTTTTGATGTGTGTTGCTACAAATTTCAGGTTTTCGCCTACAAAATTAACTAATTTGCTATTTAATCTGGGTGGGAACTTCGACTGATTTCGCGATGTGGCTCCTCAATCTATACGCACACAGAATGCGAGTACATATAAGGTAAAATAGTTTTTCCTTATTCAAAATAGAATGTTGTTTTGTTTTTATGACGACAAGATTTTTTAATTTTATAGTTATTTCCACGTTCAGACCACAAAATATATATAAAACGGCATGATTCTAACCCATTAGGGATATATTGTAAATATTTACAGTCAACTTTATCGTTTTGTTTCTGTTTGAGACGTTCGACTTTTGTTTTCATAATTGATTTTAATTATTTTCATTTTTCTAAATACTATACAAATCAAAACGTGTATTCCCAAATTCAATATGTCACCAATGATTCGTTTTACTACTTGTCTATGCCCGTTCATTATTTGGCGATTTGCCAATGTCGCTACTATTTTTATCTTTCACAACACTTTTGGAAATTAGCTTAACCATACTTAGTTTTACTACACGCTTACTAAGCTAATTTACTTTATAATAGATCGAAGGAGGCCAAGGGGTCGCTGGCACGGTGCCAAACATTCATAGTTTTGTTATTTATCGACTCATTAGCATGCCGAAAGCCGGAGTTGTTAGTTATGTGATAGTTTTCAAGTATCATAAAAGAATTATTACTGAATTTGAAGAATATAAATTATTCAAACTTTTCAGTGTTATCTATATCAAAGAAAAGGAGAGTAGTAATTGTGTTTTAGTTTTAAATAACATTATCAGTGTTTTTTTAATATATAATAACTTACTTATTAGATTTGGAAACGTTGTATGTGACTTTGTATAACCTATTTGGTTTAAACTTTACTCGAAGTGTATATAACCCAAATAAAAATGTAGAGTAGTTGTATTTATATAATTTTAAACTGAAGAAAGACAAAGCCGGGAACGAACGAACACTTGCTCTACGACTAAATAAATCAATGCGTAATTCACGTAATAATCTCAAATTGTCATTTTTAATTATAATTTCAAACGATCATAGATTTAATTTAGAAAAAAATGCAGGGTTTTTTATCAATCATCTCAGCAGAGCGATTTATGTGATAAGCCTGACAATTTTCAGGTAATCTTGAAATATCAAAGATATTATTAGTCCTACTTAACATTATCTAAAGTACGTTATAGTTTTAGCATGATGCTGTTTCATTTTCATAAATAAATTTTAATTAATTAATTTATTCTTTAGCACGGTAACAAAATACAAATTATATCCTTATAATAACGTTGTACATACAAAATGTTGTTAAAATTGAATTTCAATAACTACCGAGCACAACTTTCGACTTAAATATGTCCGGCTAGTCGTCATCAACAGCTCATATACGTCCTCATCGAGGGGCTCGAGCCTACCCTAAACTAGGCCGATTAATAGGCCTTAGTCAACCACGCTGGCCAAGTGCGGGTCGGCTTACTTCACACACAACCTGTAAAGAAATTCTTTCTTCACAGGTGTGTGTAGGTTTCCTCACGATGTTTTCCCTCACCGTAAAAGCGTCGAATAAACGTACATATGAATAAAAAATTTGAAAACACATTGGTACGTGGCGGGGTTCGAACCGTTACCACCCGATTGGTAGGCGACGGCCTTACGCACAACGCCATCGACGACGTCCATCTAGTTAATAAATTTAAAACAATTAAAGTGTCACTAATCCTTTCAGAGAACCATAACTACGCTTTCCGACAACCGTATACTTTTCATAAAGGATCTAATATTTTAGTGGAATATGTCAAGGTCTTTACAGAGAAGATTGTACTTTCTACACATGCGTAAGAGTGAACTATTTTGTGTTACATTATTACTAGCTATTAGGACATGAAAGAGAAGTTGCCTTATTTATTGTTGCCCTAATTATAATGAAAATACTTATTAAAATATTATTATTATTTTTAATGATAATTTGATTTTATCTCTCATATTTAAACCACGACCAGCTTCTAAACAAATGATAAACAACGTTTATAGTCGCACCGTAAAGTGCTATTGGGAAATAAAACACAGAAGACTGGAACATAAAATGGAATATAATAAAAATATTTTAAAGAAATCCAACACGTAAGCAGATAACCCAAGAAAATAAAAACAATATAAATCTACTTTTTATATCTACAATAAAAGAAAACATGCTGCAAAACTTTTTAATATAACACATACCTACTCATATAAAATAACAAATGTTTTTAATAACACTCGCTACTAAAATATTTGCGAAATAGCTCGAGCTTGCAACTTGGGCCGCGACATAAAACAAACGTGGTACAGAATTGAGCCGAGAAAGTAATGAAAAATGCAGCAAACAATAACAGGGCTTAAAGCAGGGGCGTAGGGTCTATTATCGTGTATGACATTGGATCGGTCAGCGAAGACAATTCTTCACTCAATAAGCTTTAGATACTTTGGAATGATTCGAATGAAATTGTTTCCTTTTCGATATCTTCAGACAAATTAATTTGATAACTTTTTTCTTTAAATTTCTTTTCCTTAAATTAAACAATAATTTTTTGTAGAATAAAATATTTTTCATTGAGGTAGAGCGAAAACAAAACAGAAGTTAATCGAATTTGATAATTGAGTGTAATCTGGTGTTTAATATAATGCGTAGTTCAGTTATAAGATTGGAATAAAACGCTTATGGTAAGCAAATTACTCGTGGTCGAAATGAGCCCGGAGCCTTTTTTTCGAAGTTCACAGATTAATTTAGCACAAAACATATAATTTATCTATACGAGGGACTCGACACTTGCCTAGCAATCGGGAGGTCCGGGGTTCGAGACCGCCATGTACTAATGTGTTTTGTGTTTTCGAATTTTGATATGTAGATTTGTCTGACGCTCCTACGCTGAAAGAAAACATCGTGAGGTAACCTACATAGCATCTGCGAAGAAATTCAAAGGTGTAGGTGAAGTAGACGAATCCGCACTAAGTCATCGTGGTTGACTTAGACCTAGACATCTTTAGGGTAAGCTCAAGCCGCCCCCAGCCCCAAGGCACCTAGTGTCGGGACGCTTTTCGGGGTGTAAAGCGGCGCACAACACCTGCGCCGCTCACAAAGCAGCAGCGCCACGCGCCTTTTGGCGTAGCGCGAGTCCGGGAACAGACCACTCACGTTCAGGGGGTCAGCGGGAACAAGGCCTCGCTGTTGTCCCCTGTGAGGGGTTTTTAGTGCGTAGGCCTGGGCCGAATCCGGTCCGGGGAGTCCCACATACCCTCGTGGTTTGCCTCGGCCACGAGGGATGCGTAAAGTATTTTCCCCCTCCCAAAAAAAGGGTAGGCTCAAGCCCCTCGGTGGGGACGTATATGAGCTGCTATGATGATGAGGTCTTCTGAGCTCGCCTAGCTCGATACCACCGCCTTACTTAAGTGTGTAGCCAAAATAAAAAGGTTCATAATACTGTTGTGATTCAACAATTAGAGGTAAAATAGCCAGTCCCTCAGTTGTGGAGGAGTCCAAGTGAAGCTCGCTTCCACCTTCGGCCATATCGTCACTTACCATCAGGTAAGATGAAAGGGAAGCTCTTTTTGTGTATAAAAAAAATTGACGCATTTCACCGCAATGAATTCGCATATTTCGAGTCTACATTTCATGCTTTAGTAATTAGTCTAAAAAGTCATTAATCTTCTGCGCTCAGTGGTCTGATAAAAATATTTCTCTATTTAATATGTTGCCCAGCCTTTAATGTTTTGCTCGGTAGAGTTTAGGGTTCTATGGTGCAATGGTAGTTACAGTGGCTAAAGGCAAGCAGCGGTTGATGTAAAAACGGGTGACCAAATAATGTATCTTTCATACATTGGTAATTTACTGGAGGGAGACTCTGTACCAGGGTCGTCTGCTTAGGTACCTCCGTCTTACCTATTTCTGCCGCAAAGCAGTAGTGCTTGCATTGCTGTGTTCCGGTTTGAAGGGTAAGATATGGCAGTGAAATTACTGGGTACTGTGACTTTACATCTTGCGTCACAAGTTGGCAACGTACACTGTGGTTCTTGTGGGGGTTGCAGTTTTGCTGTGAATCTCACAAGAGCCACATGTATTATAGGTGACTGTTACCACTTATCATCAGGTGGGCAGTTTGCTTGATTGCCAACTTTCAGCAATAAAAAAAAATGTATTTTCTTAACAAAAATTATTACAAAGATGGTATACATTATTGATTTCAACATATTATCCTGTCGTTTGTCGACGCGCAAATATTTTATGCATTTTAGTATGTATTTGAAAATCATTTACGCATTGCGCTGTGGACTCGGCACTTGCCTTCCAATGGGGAGGTTCGGGGTTCAAGACCGCGATATACCAGTGTTTTTCGTTTTTCGAATTTCATATGTACATTTGTCTGACGCTCCAACGGTGAAGGAAAACATCGTGAGGCAACTGTGAAGAAATTCAAAGGTTTATGTGAAATCGACCAATCCGCACTGGGCCAGCGTGGTTGACTAAGGCCTAAACACCCTAACTTAGGGTAGGCTCGAGCCCCTCGGTAGGAACGTGTATGAGCCTCTGTTATGATGGTGATGATTGAATTATAAAATGGAAACCAAACTAGCTAATACTTTCAGAACAATAACTAAAGCATGTCTTAGTTATTCTTCTGAGTTAATAGTATTAAAGTGTACCAGGGTAGTGTGCTTGGGTACCTCCGTCTTACCTATTTCTGCCGCAAAATAGCAGTGCTTGCATTGCTGTGTTCCGGTTTGAAGGGTAAGATATGGCATTGATCACATCTGATATCACAAGTTGGCAACGTGCACTGTGGTTCCTATGGGGGTTGCAGTTTTGCTGCGAATCTCACAGGAGCCACATGTATCATAGGTGACTGTTACCACTTACCATTAGGTGGGCAGTTTGCTTGTTTGCCAATATAGTAGCAGTAAAAAAAACAACTAACAATTTTATATATAATGCAGTGTTCGCAACAAAAATTCAATTTAAATTATTGACTAATGTCGCTGATTTATTTGGTTTGTCAACAATCTTGTTTATTTATTCAAAAGATAAAGAAATAATGTAAAAGATATCATGAAAATAGACACAAAATACTCAACCTGCACAGAATTCTTCGCACAAATCGGTAGGTACTTAAACGCTCTAAGTAAAATGTTACACTCATGTAATCCTTATTAGACGCCTTCTTATGGGATTAAGTTCCCTTTCCATTGAGTGACCCTCGCAGCTTAAGCTTAGTTGAGTGCAGTAATTGAGTTGCAGTGTACCTTCAAACGGGGAGAGAGATTGTACGAATTTGTAATGCAGGGCGAAAGTATTACCCTCAAGGCAAACTGCTATTTACCCTCAGGCTAAAGAAATTTCGCATACGTTATACGTAGAGAGCCAGATGTTTTACTAGGCTTCATTATATTAAAACAATTTTGTATGACTGATGAGTTAATTAACGCAATAATTTCATACATGTGTGACCAACACTTTTGCGCGTTAATTTGCATGTGGCATAATTGTTAATGTGGCTGGAGTGGTGGTGTAATTGTTAAGGCATTTGTGGAGGAGCTCGAGATATTTCGTATTTTGGTCACCCATTATAGGACTGACTACAGCCAACGTTGTTTAACCTTAGCAATCGTTAGCTGAGCGCACGCGCCAATGCGCCACCCAAGCGCTTATGTGGCCATGTTTTCGCCCTTCCGCCTGCCCGTCTTTCTGTCTGCCTCTCTATCTGTTTTATTGAGATCTCGGCCTCGCTTTTTGTTGCCCATTTTGGATTTTCATTTACTTGTATATTATTAGTAAAATTACTATTCAGTATTTATTTGCGCTTCGCAACTCAATTTTAATTACAATAATTAAATTAATAAATATGAGTTACATTAAACTACAGGAATACCTGTCGTGGTGCCAATTTTTTTAACCGACTAATATACATTTATTAAGTATTTGTTTGTAATATATTACTTTTGTAAGTATTTTTCTTTTACCCCCGATGCAATCCTGCTCTTTCTTTATTAAAATTACTTATTCTTTTACTTCCCTCTCTCACTCGCACTACGATGAAGTGACGTCAAAAATATTCAGCCAACAATAAGTTTTCATCGGAACCAATAAAATTTACGCCGAACACAACAGTACAATGGGAGGAAACGACAAACAAATTGATTTATGACTTAATTTCAAACTCGACGGAGGGAGGGAGACGAATCGAGACAAGATCTACCAAGTCTACCTACATAATGTGTTTGCGAAAGTTTCAAAGTATTCTAATAAATATACTTGGGGCTATTATTATATTTCTGCTCACTAACGCAACGTATTGCCTGCCTTTTGTACTTCGGGCAGCTGAATGATCCTTCACTTTTTCCTAACGGGAATCTAGACGCATGCTGGATACCCATTGATTTACTACCAAACGTAGATAACGCATGAACGATCGAAAAGTAGGCCGGTGAAGAACTGCTCAATCGCGACTCGTGCAGTTCCTTTCCATAGTGAGTGATTAGCTGTCGGCACGTAAACATGCCGAAGTGCGCATTCAAAAATTGTGGTAACAATAGCCAGAAACGGCAGAAAAAAGACGGGACGTGAGTAAACTCATTACACATCTTATCATGTATTCAAATATTCGATTTATACGTAAAAACCATTAAAAAACTATTATTTTAATCATAAACATGTCGCTTCGCGTCGTGTCAGTACATCACAATCGTCTCGCTCGCACGGGCATCGTATTACGATGTGCTATCTCATTCATGCGTTGGAGCGACAACGCGATAAGCAATTTCAAGCATTATGTTTGAGTGTATAAAGTTGATATTTTCTTGTAGCAATTACTAAAACGTCGTTTGCTCTGTGGCTAGGTATGAAATGTTGTAACTTCCCACGGTTGTACTTAAAATAGTTGCCGTAATAATGCAGAATAAGGTTGAATATACGGTACTTTCTTTATGGTAATTTTCATTTGGGCGTGCATATCCAAGTATATATATCAGCGAGTACAAATGTATAGTCGATTAGGTGACAGATTTCAAGCGCGTTTTTGTATGAAGCGCTCTATCTACGTTTGGTAGTATATCAATGTGGATACCATCCTCATCGGGCTAATGTTCCATTGCGTGGCGACGTACCCTGTAGGGGTTGTAGTTTTGCAAGTCTTACAGAGACTATGTGTACATTAGGCGACTGTACTTAGTTATCATGGGGAGGGCAGCTTGCTTGCCAACTTGGTTGTATAAGAAGTATCCATTGTTTCGGCACATTATTGAAAATGAGTTCGATATTGCTACCAGAAATGCCACCTCCATTGTAGATACTGGCATTTCCGCGGGGTTAAATGCAACAAAATAATCCTCTTTTTGGGGCATGTTCAGAATCGATATACTATCATTTCTATGTATGTCATTTCTTATTTGCTCAATAATTGTTTTATTTTTAACTAGCTTTCCGCTCGCATCTTCGCCCGCGTTATCTTCGTTTTTTCCGTGGGAATTCCATATTTTCCGGCAGAAAAATATTCTATAGCCTATGTTACAAAGTGATATTGTAGCATTCTATTAGTGAAAGAATTTTTCAAATCGGTCCAGTAGTTTCGGAGCCTATTCAATACAAACATACAAAAATACAAATCTTTCCTCTTTATAATATTAGTATAGATTGTAAATTGTAATTTCTTTTTTGGTTAGTGTTTAAGTCAACATATACGCACCTTTAGAGGTTCACAGGATTTTTGTTACGCACTATATAATAACAGAACCAAACTGAGCATTCCTTGAAGATGAATTATTGGGAACTTCACTCCGGACTCATATTTATAGTGTTCTCAAAATAAGAACGCAGTAGCTGTTAAGTTTAATATTTTTTTATAGATTTTCCTGGTAGCTCCTTCATCAGTGAACCAATATCCTGTTCACTATAAAGGTCTCATCTGTCAGTGACACGCTCCAAAAAGTATTAGTTTCAGGGTTCCTCGTGCGAGGAATTTTTTTCCCTTATAACATTATCAGTGTCATCTAATAAAATTCTCGTGTCATAGCGTTTGCAACTGAAATCCTCCGAAACGGCTTGACCGATTTTTATGAAATTTTTTGTGTATATTCGGTAGGTCTGAGAATAGGTCGTAGGTTATTTTTCATACCCCTAGGTGATAAGGGTGGCTCTCTACAGATTTTTGTGGACACTTTTTTTATGAGTTAGCATCAAAAAAATCTTATAATCCAAAATTTTCACCCTTCCACCACAGACCGCCGTTTTTTAATAGCGACATTAATATTTTTTAACTGTCAAAACGTAGTTCGCGGGCATAGCTCGGTAAACTTATAACTTTATGTGCAGCGACTCTACATTTTTACCTTGATATAGGGTCGCTTTTTTCATGTTAATCTAGATTCGCTATAATATTGTGGCGACTCTACAGTTTTTGTCTTTTGACATTACGCATGAATTTTAAACCATCTGTGTTGAAATTATCAAATGTTCTGAAACTTCTCCCGCTTGCTCCAAGCTTAACTTTCCCCCAACTCCAAGTCTGTCCGTTTCGCCTGACCAGCGCCGGGCAAATCTTCAAAGGGAATTCTTTTGGTTGCCACTCGTGCCACCGAAAAGCGTTTTTAAACGGTTTACCTTATAAATCCCTCGATATAAATTTATCGCCGGTTACTTCGGGAGAAAAAGGTTTTTTTTTCTCGTAACGTTTGTTGGAGCGCTATTTATTGCGTTGGACTCGACTCATTGTGAGCTTGATGCGTATCTTAGTTTTTTTAAAGTAGGTTTCAAGTATTATACTAGCCGATCCGGTGAACTGCGTACCGCCTGATAGTCAATGAATGTCGTATTAATTTTTATCTAATTTAGTATTTTATTAACGTAATGAAATGAATACAAAATTATGTTTTTTGACAAAATAAATGACAAACATATTTGTAGTGAAATAAGCTGCCCATTACGGTAGACCGCGGAGTTTTAAGCCTAATTTATTAAACAATCTTTTCGTGTATTTTTTCGATATTTTAATAGTTATTCTGCTATTCGGAGAGGAGACGAATCCAGCAAATCATAGATCACTAAAATCAGTCCAGCCGTTATTGAGTTAACAATTGTGTAACTAAACCGACTTTTCTTCTTTTTTTTTTCTTTTTTAAAAACGTCACTCCACACTAGGATTTTCTCCTGTGTTGTGGGTGCAGTTACAAACATAGAAGCTCACATGCACATACGCCCAGACCGGAACAAATTTCTGTAGGCCATACAAAATATTTATCCCGTACGGGAATCGAACCCGCGACCCGTTGCGCAGTAGGCGATCAGTCGACCTCTCACTAAACAATGGTGTAACTAAACCGACTTTCTTTTATATATCCTACTATCCTACTTCCTACTAATATTATAAATGTGAAAGTGTGGATGTTTAGATGTTTGGATGTTTGTTACTCAATCACGCAAAAACGGCTAAACGGATTTGGATGAAATTTGGCATGCATGTAGCCTTTGACATGGAAAACAACATAGGCTACCTTTTATTCCGATTCCTTAAGTAGTTCCCGAGGGAAAATTTAAAATTGTTTACGAGCTAAGCCGCGGGCAGACAGCTTTGAAGTATGCATGTCACCTATGCTATGGAAAAGGACATGTACTTTATATTCCTTAATGATCTCTCAAATAGTTCCCGTGGGAAGATTAAAAATTGTTAACGAGCGAAGCTTTAGACCCAATTCTGAAGTCTACGCAGACGAGGTCGCGGGTAGAAGCTAGTATAGATATAGATACAGTTGATGTAACAGTTTTGTTATGCAGTTTTAAAAATTGTATGTTTTATTCTCTATACTAAAGAATTTTTATTCATTTTCATTCAGTGCCAAAAGAATTGCTCCGACAATCATGAGTAACATAGCTAGTTGCTCAGTTGTTGAGATATCCTGAAGGTTGCGTCCATTGTCACTTACCATTAGGACTAAATAAATAACTTTTTAGATTTAAACTTGGCAGTTTTTAAATTTACTCTTTAACTTGGTGTATCGAACCTTAGAAAGTAAGGTTAATAACAAAAATAATCCAAATAGCACCGTATTAACTCAAATTATAAACGAATTATTTTAATTAACTCCTCATACCGTTCGTTCAGCGAAAATTATGTCAACTTAAAAGTTGAACTTCCAAGGCAGTTTATTTGAAGACTGTGTTCCGTCAATTTCGGATAATTATTGGGCCCGAGTTTCCATCGGAGCGATTCGTTTAATTAATTGTTATTTCAAGTTGGCGAACTAAGTTCGGGAGAAGGAATTTCGATGTCATGTGCTGTTATTAAGTTTCAAATGTTATGATTGAAGATGTATGACGATGTTTTGTCGGCAGTGATTTCTACTGGAGGTTTACCGAAAGAAGGATTAAATGAGTTAATCCATTGCATCGTTACCTGCTCTTATCCCAGCTTTATGTGGGATCGGCGCCTAACGTTATAGTGTTTCCTTCGTTTACCTCATACGTCATATCCGTACGTATATTATTCGCATGCATAGTCTTCTCCACACAATCCATACTAATATTATAAGTTTCATCTCTATGCAGACGACTTGCAAATCTACCATCACTTTAATATCAATGATGCGGCTGGTGCAGTCTCTTTTATGAATCGAGATTTAGAATCTATAAACGCTTGGGCGAACTCATTTGGTCTCAAACTGAATCCGGCTAAGTCCCAGGCTTTGATAATAGGTAGTAGTTGCTATAGAGATCGCCTAGACATAAATATTTTACCGCCACTTGTGCTTGATGGGGTGCGGATTCCTTTTAGTGATACTGCTAAGGATTTGGGGGTAATAATGGACAATAATCTCTCCTGGCGATCATATATTAATGAAATTAGTCGTAAAGTCCATTTTACCTTCCACTCTCTGAAACTCCTTCAAAAGTTCCTGCCGCTAAAGACCAAAATTACTTTGGCAGAGTGTCTGCTTCAGCCAATTATTGATTACGCTGATACTTGCTGCGTGAATATCACTGAGGAGCTACTAAATAAACTGGAGCGAATCCAAAATCTGGGTATTCGTTTTATCTATGGCCTTAGAAAATATGATCACGTGTTCCAGCAACGCAATGAACTTGGGTGGCTTCCTATTCGTCTCCGTAGGAACTTTCGGGTGCTGTGTCTCCTTTTCAAAGTCCTTTATGATCCCAAACTCCCATCTTATCTCAGAGATCGTTTTTTTTACTCCTATCCCGGTTCTATCTGTAGATCTCACCTCAAATCTCTCCTCAATATCACTCCCCATAATACTACTTTCTTTTCCTTCTCCTTTACTGTATACGCAGTCAGATTGTGGAATGCACTCCCGCACAAAATTCGTGACTCGGAGTCACTCTTTTCCTTTAAAAAAAGACTTAAAGAGCATCTCCTGTCTTTGGTTCCATAACTGTCATATTTTAGTGTATGTAGTTTATTTATATTTAAATGTTTTTATTTATATGTAGTCTACTAAATTTTATATTTGTATTGTTTTTTTTTGTTTTCTTTCTTTTTTTTTTGTGCACGTCATGTCACTCTTGTTTTATTTAGGGACTTCCTGTCGCAGAACTGCTGGAAGAAATTTCGGAAGAAATAAGCAGTTCCTTTGTACGTCATATTTTCTATTGTGCCTGTGTTTGTTTGTTCAATTTCTATGAATGTGCATAAATAAATAAATACATAAATAAATACATAAATAAATAAATGCGAAAGTAACTCTGTCTGTCTGTCTGTCGCGCTTTCACACCAAAACTACTGAACCGATTTAGATGCAATTTGGTATAGGCATAGTTTGAGTCCCAGGAAAGGACATAGGATGGCTTTTATCGCAGAAATCACCCCTTAAGGGGGAGAAAAGGGGGATGGAATTTTGTATGGGGAATCAATAACCGCTAAACTGAACCGATTTAGATGAAATTTGGTATGGAGATAGTTTGAGTTGTGGGGAAGGATAAAGAATAGTTTTATCCCCGAAATCATTCCTTAAGGGTGTAAAGGGGGGGGGGGGGATTTGTAAAGGGAGTCAATAAAAAAGGATTTTCACGCGGACGAAGTCGCGGGCAAAAGCTAGTCTATCCATATTTATCTGGGTCTTCTTTTCTTCTATGCGTCCTCAATCGTGGTAATAACTCTTCTAGTAATCTATACATATACAATTTCATGACCCGACTAATTGATTCTTCATCGATTTTTTTCTTCTGTAATGGTAACATTCGCTAAGATAAGGTTTTTGAAAATTCATCCCTATGGGGTAAAAAGCAGTGGAAAGTATGTTTTTTGATTAAATATTGAATGTTCCACAAAATAATATAATTTTTTATTAAATCAAACATGAAACTTTATACTTTTATATCTGCTCCCATAAGGGTTTTCCCGCGGTATGAGAGACAAGTTCTTTTTTTATTTTTTTTTATTTAAAATCTTTCTTGTCAAGTTTTTTTTGTTGACTATGGAACCTCAAAGGCCTTCTTACATCAAAACTAAAACAAAATTCGAATTAGAAGGAAACTTATTTAATCTTGTATGTGAATACATCCCAAACATAGTTGGGTCAATATTTGCTATTTGGGCAAAACGAGTTTTTGCATATTTTAAAGAAATTAAACGCTACTTTATTTTGTAACTATTTTTATTTAATACTTCAATATCATACTTCTGTGGCATTTAACTTTCAGGAAAGTATTTAAAAAAATAACTACCAAAATAAAATATTTTAGCCAAAAAAGTCATATTTCCTGTCGGGGAAAAATCCCGATTGCTGAACATATTTTTTCATAACAAAACTGTTATAGTAATCTTAGTTTAAATGTGTATTTAATATATTTGTTACTTAGTGATAGTTCATTTCTAAAGCCTAGTTATATTATTTTATTTAAATAATCAAGTCCAAATTCATACTTATATTTTGGAGAATGCCTATTGGGTCATTAGTCTGCCGAAATTTCATTTTAAAAAATCTCGCCAAGTAGAAGCTGTAGCATAACCAATCAAAAACGTTAAGATAGACGCGGCGACACTTGTTGTGATTGGTGGGTCGAAAGATGCCATTTAATCAGAACATTGGTTACCGGCGTCATTGAAGCACGTTTTTCAGTGAGTGTCTCTAACTGTGGTCATATTTCCTGTGCATCAAAACATTACTAAAACATGAGTCAATCTTCAAAATATTTATGCAAATACATGACTTATTTAAAAGGTCAAAAAATGCAAATGCAAGAAAAAATCGGGAGAGCTTCCTCGAGATGAACAGGCAAGAAACTCGGAAGGTCCAACTTATCTCCTCTTTTAAATTACCATTTATCTATTATCTTTTAATTTATCTTTTACACGTGCAGCCTGTGGGCCAGGCACACTCAAAAATCTTATAGTGCCCTTCGTGTTCAATATAACAACGCGTTCAGGGTATTGTCCGGGCTGGCTCTCTTCTGCAGTGCATCTGGGATGTTTGCAGATGCGAGGGTGGACTGATTTTACGCAACGATGCGCAAAAGTGTGGCTCCCAGCAGGCCTATTCGCTAACTACGGTTGGTAACTAGAACTTGTCATTTTTGAAAGACACTATATCCATTACTGGTTTAGTGATCTTATGAGTTACAACAGCGTTCATGATAGCAGTAATGGATGTTAAGTTCCTTTCAAAATGGACAGTTCTAGTTAGCAACCGAAGTCACAGAATAGGCCTGCTGGTGCGCCGGGTGCCGGGTGGGTCATCACCAACACCATCCCAACGATGATCGCGGGCCGGCTTGATTGTCGCTATGTTAATCATTGCTGCAACATCTCAGGTGGGATGGAGTGATGATTCCCTATTTAATTTATACCCCTATACTTTGGTCAACGGATTAGCTTCGCCATCTAGCGGGGCAACGTGGCCAGCCTTCTGGGCACTGTTCAGCATTCAGAGGACATGGGACAAATTTTTTATCTTAGATTTTTTTTTTGGCTAGATATTCAATTGTAGTTATTTAGTCGTTTATGTGTATGTTTAATACTTTATTATTGTTAATTAAGTTTATTTTATACTTTACTTGATCAAAGTTCGTTTATGTTTTTCTTTCCTTAAAATGTAATATTTTATGGTGAATTAGTAAAAAAAGAATAGTCCCCTCTAAAATAATAGAATTAAGTTTTACTAACCCTATGAGTCTTGGTTACTAAATTTAAAATCTCTGAAAAACCTTTTTGGTTTGTTATTTGATGCTTACTTTTCATGGCAAAATGTTTAAATGGAACACACGAAACCAGCACGAAAAGATAACACCAAAAACTAACGAAACGCGTTGATACTAAAAATGTTGAAAATGCTGCAAGTCCGTGCTTATCTGGAACGCGCCTCAAAACACCCACAACGGCACCGCTCCTTGGCGGCAGAAATAGGTAAGGTATAGTTAAAAATAAAAGTACCTTCTGTCATAATTTTTATTAATTCATTTTATATGTACAAATTTCGAATATTTGAAATTTAATAAATTTTATGAATTTTATTCGTAATGTATTTGTTGAATCCATAATGATCTTTGATGATGTTTTATATAGTTTTTTATTTATCTTGTTGTTTAGCAATTATGGAATAATTTTAAAAAATATTTTTTTGTGAATATTATAATGTAATAAGTAATTTTAATGACCTTTTTTAAATGTTGATGATTAGTATTTATAATTTGTATAGAGGTCACAGTTTTAATTTCAGCATAAAGTCAAAGGGTACTTTGTAAATCAGCGTTACCTCTCTTGGCAACATTAAGCTGAAAGTACCCCTTTGGCACAATATTTTTTTAAACATTGGAGTGCTTGTATCTAAATATGTATAACTGTGTCAATAAAGTATTATTATTATTATTATTAAGGTAAAGATGACAGACGACAGGTATGTACGGTTTCCCATAAACTAAACATAAATTACACTTAGAATGTTTATAAAAACTTCTAAGCATTGACAAAAAACTATGTTGTTATCAAACTTGACATAGTAACTGAGGTAAGCTAGTTCCATATCGTGTGATCAGTTAAATTAATGACCACTAGCTTTGTTACTAATAATTAGTACTATTGATTATTCTGTACTAATTACCTTTGCTGATGAAAGATCTTTGGACGTGAACTTATGACCTTAGTTTCATTGAAATCATTTTTTTTATCATTTAGATGACAAGGTACTTTCAAACATTTTAAATTACTACTACTAACTAATATTGGCTGTTTTATGATTTATTGTCGAATTGTCTCCTCCGCCTTGTATAATATTGCGACAATTTTTAAATAGACTAGAAATAAATCTTCTGTCATGCGAGTTCCTAATAACATGCGACGTACTCACACGCCTCACGGAACCAATTGCCGGTAGAAATAAAAATCATCGAACAAAGCGACGTCACGCGTCACGTTTCTTGGTACAGTCACACGCAAAAAATAATCGTCGAAATATTAACTTTATTGTGTGTTTAATACTCGTATATATCCGAGTACAAGAAGAAAGAGTGCTCTACGCCTGCTTTGAAATTGGTAGAGCTTGTTGTGGTAGGTGATCGAAGGAGCATAAGAGTTCAATAGTCAAAGAAGCCAAGAACGTTGCAGAGGAGACGAAAATAAATGCAGAGTCACTTATCAAATATTTAAAAATCTTGTGGTAACGGCTTCACCGATTTTTATGTTTTTTTTGTGTATATTTGATAAGTTTGAGAATGGGTTGTAGACGATATTTATACCCCTAGGTGATAAGGGTAGCCCTCTCCAGAATTTTATTGATAATTTTTTTCTTTTAACCCTATTTTTTACCCTTTTATCACCAACTCCCATTTTTTAATAGCGATATTTTTTTTTTAACGTGCCCACACTAGGATTTTCTCCTGTGTCGTGGGTGCAGTTACAAACATAGAATATCACATGCACATGACATTAGTTTTTTTACTGGCGAAACGTATTCCGCGCCACAGCTAGTGGTCCTTAAAATATATTGTTTAATTCTGAATGTCCTCTGTGCCTCAAAGATCAATTTAATTTCTTTATTCTTCTCACAATGTGAGCACTCGATCCTCTTGTAACTTACGATTCTCCACACATTGCACACAATGTTTCAACCAGTCCTTTATTGTATAAGCTATTCGTCTTTGGAATAGCCTGCCTTCCACTATTAAACGCAAACATTCTTCTTCTTTTAAGAGCGTCGGTGGCGCAGTGGACTCGGCACTTGCCTTCCAATCGGGGGGTCGGGGTTCGAGACCCGCCATGTACCAATGTGTTTTTCGTTTCGAATTTCATATGTACATTTGTCTGACGCTCCTACGGTGAAGGAAAACATCGTGAGGCAACCTGCATACATCTGCGAAGAAATTCAATGATGTATGTGAAGTCGACCAATCCGCACTGGGCCAGCGTGGTTGACTAAGGCCTAATCACCCTAATATAGGGTAGGCTCGAGCCCCTCGGTGGGGACGTATATGGGATGTGATGATGATGATGATTCTTCTTCTTTTAATTTATATTAAATGTTGCTTTGCGCATAAGCGCAAAGCAACATTTCAGCTCTGACAACACCTCCCCCTTCATAGCCGTCATTGAAAATTTATATTTGTTATTTTGTACTTAATTATGTAATTTCATTTGATTATTATTTTGTATTTTGTTTTTTCATTAATTTATTTCAATTTTATTGTTTTGTGGTGTTATTGATTGGGATGCCTATTTAGTTTTTTATGTTGCGTGTTTTGCGTCCTTGTATATGTTATTTATTTTGCAAAATAAATTGTTTTTATCTATTTTTTTTTGTGAAAATACGCAGATACATGAATGCATAACAAATGTTATAACTAAAGTAACTGACCTATTCTAAATACGAATACAGTAACAATACCTTCACGAGAAGAACAGGAAAGAAACTCCAGAAAGTTTAATTTAATGGTCTTATCTTTAAGTTGCCGTTCATCACAATAATATCCAACTTGATTTGATTTATATTAAACTTTGTACAATAATTCTAGGTTTTTTTAATAATAATAATAATAAATGCGTTTATTTCAGACGGAGTCCATATCTTTGTTAGTAACAATCTTCTTAACCTATGTTAGTAGTAAATGCAAACAAAATTAAGGAAAATAAATAATAATTATAAACTAACTGTGCTCATCTACACACCGATGCTGGCGTGCAGTGCAGGTGAACCCAGCGCCTCACCATAGGAGAGTCCCATCTGGTGGCTAATGCATTCAGAATGCTGTTTGTGCTGTTGCGAAAACGACCCATAAGCGAAGCGCACCGTTTTCGGATCAACGCGTGGAAGCCGTCTATATGCGCCTCGGTGAACATATTCGACGCGCTGCAAAATCGCGGATGACCAAGCAGCACCCTGAATGCATTATTATACTGAACCCTTAGTGAGCTGTACGCCTGCTGCGTGAAATTGACCCATAAGCTGCACGTGTAAAATGTCTGGCAATAAGCCTTAAAAAGTGTCACTTTAACATTGTTATTGCAACGTGCAAACCTACGAGCCAACATATGGCAACGTACGGCCAGCGCCCTACGTTCCCTTTCTATGTCCATATTGTCCCGCAAGTCCTCTGTCACCCAGTGACCAAGGTATTTGAATGTATCAACCTGTTTTAAAGGTGTCTCACAAAGTTGAAGCTGAGGTACTACAGAGTAAGTTTTTGTGCCCGCTTTGAAAACCATGAACTCACTTTTCTTGACGTTATACTTGAGTCCATGGGCTACAGCATATTTTTCGCAGATGCTTAACAGTTTACGCATTGCACTTATCGATGGTTTTATGTTATAGGTAAGTTTATGTTGACAGATTCTTTCCCTCCGCAGGTCCTTTTTATACACAATAAATTTATGACTACTTTTGACCTATACTTAAAATTAAATTGAGTTGCGCAGCTCATACTTTTTATAATTAAGGGTCAGCTTTTAAATATATGGTTATTTTACAAGAAATTGTCAATTTAACGGTAGCATGAAGAAAGTTAACGTTTATGCTACCGATGAAGAAAGTTAACAAATATAATGTTGACTGACAAGTGAAACTGCTTAGCAATCATTTTAAGTAATTTGACAATAAGTTAACCATTTCTTAAAGTGAACTAGGTGTCGAAAAACTGGCCCTAAATCAATCGTAGGTTTAGCAAAGAAGCAATATAAAATATCATATTTGGGTTCGACTGTACGGTGCTCATTTCCCACGGCGATTCACGCTTGGCCGCGCGGGGGCAGACAATCGCAACACCTGCGATCCCTTGTGGCGTCGTAGCCTCAAGGAACACGCGTTTTTTTTTTGTTCACTGGCTTCAATGCACCGTGGTTAGCGGTTCGGCTTGTATTTGTAGTATGTTTCCCTCTAGCTAGTATATTCACCCCAGTACCAGGTTTTTATCGTAATCACCATATTCACCATAGTATTTTTTATTTAGGGCCTCGCAAATGGCTCCATTCTACTTGATTGTAATTGGTAAATAAATTTTGATGCATGTATGTGGTGGTATAAATGTCACTGCTATGTTAACCCATTTGAGGAACATTTTTTAACTTGTTTATGTTTCCTACCAACTAATTGAAATTTCTATTAGTGATGACGATTTGGCTGGAAGGCTGGAAGACATTTCGCTGAGAAATAAACAGAACCTTTGTACAGTGTCTCCATGTGTACATAAAATATTCTTGTTGCTGTCTTTTGTGTTTTCATAAGTTTTAAAATAATGTTTTACAACACATGCTAAGAAAAAACCTGAAAAAATATATACTTAGGAATTTATATACGTAGATAAGTTTGAATCTGCAATAAATATTTAAATAGAATGATTTTTTTTTCGTACGAGAATTTGGCAACGTCTGTCGTTCAATAACCATAGTCTTAATACATTCGCATTGTTTATCTGTTCCATGACAGAAAAGCCTAAATCTATTTGCCTTTATGGGCAGCTTTGCGCGCAAAACCAATGTTAGTTCAACTATCGATGTGTGTGTGGACACATAGATAAAAAAATGTCCGATCCGATTCCCTTCCCCCCATTCGTCTGTAGTCAACAGCCACGCCACCACGCGTGATTACGATTGTAAAAACCCTGGCTCGGGCACAAAGGAGTCAATACCGGGACCCTCAACCGCTGTCAGCGCACTACTTTTTAATCTATTCGTTTTCCATTCTCCAGGTGTCACGTTAGGTGTCTATTCGTGCGAAATCGCGTTTCAAAAATCTTAGTCGAGTGTCTGCGTTTCGGCTTTTTTCTAAGTTTGAGTTATGAAATCGTTATAAGCCTTTTTTACATACAACACGAAAGGTCTTGGCTTAATCTCATATGTTAAGTACCGACGAGGTCGACGATGCAAGCGAGCCGTCTATTTTAATATGTTCAACTATCTGTTCTACTAGTTGAACATATTGGACACATTTATTTTTATTATTTAAACTAATTAAACAAGTTTGGTGTAAATAGAGACTGTTTTTGCTGACTCTTAGCCTTCATTTACACGAGCGTTAAAAAGCGTTGCGTTAAATTCCGGCGTTAGCGCTTTTCGCTGTACGATACAATAAAATATACAGTTTGCTATTCGCTATACGTTGAAAACACAACGCTGAGAATAAAAGCGCTGCCGTGTGAACTTATACATAGGAATGCATTTGTTCTGTTTGAACGTTTTTTCAACGCACGTTAGAAAAGCGCTCGTACAAACGGTCTCTTGATGTTCGCATAAGTATGTATCGCTACGAAATATAGCAACTTTGCCGTTTATACTACTTTTCAGGACGGGAAAACTCTTTATAAATAGTATGGTTACTTTGTTTCAATTGTTCGCTATTTAGTTTGTTGGAAAAATATATAATTTGGATGTTACTTTGAGTTATTTTAATCATTTCAAATGATTACTATTAACAACTAATACTGGGCGTTTTTCTACTATCGTATTGTAAGCATTCTCCAAATCTCACCGCACTGAGATTTGGAGAGAATAGAGTGCGGTATTGAGTCGACTCTACAAAAAAATTAACGGTCTTATTACTAAACCTGTAGGCTTACTCTCGAACCAATTTAGATCGGTCGACGTTGGAATTGTGATTTTTTGTACGCTTGAGTAGCAACACTAGCGACAAACGGTTCCATATCTTGAGAAAATTATATAATCACTGAGTTTGGTGCACTCGAAATCAGCGCAATACGGGTCGAATTTGGCGCCAATATGGCAACATAATAGAAAATCTTAAGGTTGATCTATCGAAATTCGTTCAAGAGAAAACCTACAGGTATAAGCTAAGTCTTGGTTAAAACCTGATGCGGTTTCATTTCTGTTAATAATACTAGATACAGACAGCTTCAGGCTTAAACCAAGAGTTACAGCCGGTTGCACCAAGTTTTACGTTTTACAATTTCGTAAAAAGTAACAACTTAATACATAAAATGGTCGTTTCACTATTAAATTTATGATTCGCGCCGTACATTTGACCTTTTTAAACGTGAAGGATAAAATAAAATTAATATTGTAACTAGAGGTTTTACTGTTACTTTTAACGAAATCGCAAAACGTAAAATTTGGTGCAACCGGCCGTCAGTTTGGAACGTGTTTTGTAATAAGACGACAACGGTTTCGATAGATTAGTTTGAGATCCGGAATCGACCCCCGGTTTCATATCGCCTACTGTGACGTTTCGATGTGAAATTATCCAGCCTTCTGCTTGGACCCTTCGTAGGCTATCCTATGTTGGTCAGCACGCTGATTGCTTCTGTCAATCACTCCCTTTGCTCGTGGCATTCCGTGGATCCGTTGAGATTGGCCAATTTTCTTTTTGCAGTCGACCCAGCAAATTTATTCTGTGGCAGTGGCAGTGCAGTTCAAATGCGAGGATACTGCACGAAAGCATAAATATTATTACTGCACTGGCCACCGTTCTCGACTTGCAAGCTGCTTCTTCAAGCGTCTAAGTTCCCAGGGTTGTAAAAACACGTAAAGGCAGCGAATTGTATTTTTACACTTTTAGAGACAGTAAAAATGCCTGACTATTAATAAAACTCATTTTTTATTCGTTATTTAGTCATTTACTATTATATTTTATATTTATTATAATAAGTCATTAAGTATTATATTTATTAATATTAGAGCCGTTGTATGCGGAATACACGTATAAGCCTACTTCATTCAGCAACATAATTTTGAAGCAGTTATTGAGAAACTAGCGCCTTAAATCTAAAAGTTTACATTAAAGAAAAGATTCAATCAATAGATATAGTCATCCTTGATCTATTTAAATTACACATGAATATGACATCGTCCGTTTATTTACACGACTACTGTAATTTTTCACGTGAGTCATAAACGAAAAAAAAATATAGGCCGCCAAGCTGCACTGTACTATCTAAGTCCATAATATAAACCGCAAATAGTCTATTCACAGTACAATGATGCGGGAGTGCGCGTCCCTTAGAAACGTGAGGTAAGCACGCATCAATATAACACGTACATGCGCTCAGAGCATTGATAATAGAGCTAGAGAGTAGAGCCGCATACTCCTACGCAGTATTGTCATTCTATTAGTGTGCATGATTTGATTTCAGAACAGTTATTACATTTAAATGTGACGTCACGGTTTTTTTTGTGAATGATTTATTTCAACGCTTTGATCACAGACATGTCTTCAGCTACATACCGCGAGTAAGTATTTAGCGTCCAAAAAATCAAAGCTCCATTTTTAATACCAAAGGGACAATCGAACTATTTACAGCGCTGTTTCCGTTCTCATACTTTGATAACACGTTGACAGCTGTCAAAGTCTCTGGGAACCTCAGAAAAATAACCAATGTTCTGAGCTGGGAACGGTAACGATATCTTGTTTAACTGTCCACTAAATTATTTATTCTCTGCATCACCTGAAGGTTGACTAGCAGATATTAATTCAGCCTCAGGCATTAAGTCCGCCTTTGTATACTAGATTGTACATAAAGAGTTTTAAATAAATAAATAAATCTCATTTCCTTGTATGATATGATACCTCCCTTTATTCCACGCCCTTTAAATGTCAAGTCTCTCTCTTAATCATGTTAGTTTACCTCATTTTAAAAATTCTCTGTAAATATATCTCCACTTTTAACATTAAGCTTTAATCGTACTGTACTATAAAAATGCTTTACCTATGCTGTATTGTTATTGTGATGTTTTGTTTTATCCCTTCTTTAGGTAATCCAAAACAAATTCATTAAAACTTTGGCCATACGTCCATAAACTCTATAAACAGTGTTTTATCAAAAACTGAAGTTTGGCAGTAATGGGAGTGATTGCGATCGATTGCCATACCTTAAAAAAATATTTTCGTTAAAACTTTCATAAAGTGCGATGACCCCTTTGGTCAGCTTCCAGTGTGAACAACAACTGTGTGTTTATTAAATTGGTATGGCAAAACAGAGTTCCATGAAATTAAATCCAAAGTTGGCGAGTGCCAAAAAATACCGACATTCCGCCGGCAACCACGCAGCCGCGCGCGTCCCGTCCACACAGCTGACAGCAATGTTGACAACTTGCAAACATTGAATCCAAACCTCCTTGCTCGAAGTGCGCGGCAACGTTCAAGCCTCGCCAAGACCGTGATATTTTATCTGTGAACGGTAGAAAGATTACTCTTATGACATAAAGGTTTTTGTCGATAAGCCGAAAAACAGGACAACTGTACTTTAGAGAAAAAAAACAGTTATTTTATAGCAGTTTCCTTAGCAACAACAATGCTACTTATAAAATAACTTTTTGTTTATTATAGACGAATATAGTTGCAATTCTAGTATATTTTTCTCTTTTAATACTACTTTTTTAAAAGACGGACATGAATGAAAAAAAAACTAATATTGAATATTTAGGAAAAGGATTTTCATCCGTCATCGAGGTTCGAATAGCTTGGCATGGTTTCGAGTTTTGATTTTTGTTTTATTTCTAAGCTGTTTACAAATTTGCATATATTCACAATTTAGCAATCTCATATATATGGTAAGCATACATATGAGATTGCTAAAAGATAATGTATCATTTCTCCATACGCGAAAACTAATTAAGGCATTCGTGTTCTATGTCTAAGTATTTTATTTAATGTAATTCAATTTTTTTCCATAAATAAATAAAGAATTTATACCATTCCCCCTCTAAAAAGCTTATTTCATTCACTTACGTACTTTTAATCACTATATTGGTGTTTGAATTTAGAACACACCGATATATTTGATCCCCATCTCAATGCTGTACAACCTACGTGCACAAAAAATACTAGATATTAAATGTCTATTTTAGCTTAAATCTTTCTTTATCTCGTAGTCATGGTATATAGTATAGAATGCAACTCTTGAATAAAACGAAATTATACCGAGGGCCATGAATATCTCGCGTCGCTCAGGATCCTAACACGTGATTCAATCATTATAAATCACTCCCTACAGTCGTGATTCAGTCGTGAGAATCCTTCACTTGCTCGTGATTCATCAATGACCCTTGCTTTAATTCCGTCCTTTATTCACTAGTTGCATAATATACTATTATTACACTGATTAGAGTTCATAATTAGATTTTTACCATTTGAGTGTGAATAAAAAAAAATGTCATCATATCTTTTTGTTTCTTCTATCCGCGGACGCGTAAGCCGAAGCGGTGAACTATGCGGTAGACGCGCGCACGCGCAGATTATTTTTACCGCGCGGCGCCTACTGGAGATATTTCGGCGCGGGAAATCGCCTTTGCGCTTTCTCGGCGCTATTTTTGTGTGATGCGTCGCTGTCAGTTCACAATACAACATATTGAATGACTAGCTGAGGCGCGCGGTTTTGCCCATTGTAGTCTTGATTCTGCAGTCGGAGTATGCGGACACGCCAAGAAATTTGTGATAAAACTAGTCTTACGTGACGGAACCGTAGACTTAGATATACTGGCAAATAGACGAACTGACAGTGCTAGCGAGAATGTAGGTATAATATAGTCATATAAAGTTTTAGAGAGTTTGAAAAATACAGTGCAATTAGCTTCTTTGTAGTCGATTTTGAATGACAGAGCAGCCATATTGGATATTGGAATTCAGTTACATATGTATTATAGAATTGACATATCAAAATTGGTCACATTTTAAAGAGTTGTCAGTATGTCTATACGCCAGTATATTCTAATTCTATGGACAGAAGGGACAATACGAACAGACAGATTAAGAATTAAACCTAAAAAAGGGTTCCATTTTTTCTTTTGAGGCACGGAGCCTTTAAAACGTCGAAATAACACTGTGCTACCCAAACGATATGTAACACAGTTTATCCGCACCTACAAACGAGCTTGACATACGAATATTGAGAAACTGTTAGAGACTGGCACACGAAACATGAGCTTGGAAAAAAGCGGCAAATTCAAAAATTCTAGCTCTGGTAATACATTTTGATACTAGAAATATTCAAATATTTTTTATTTATGTAGTAATTTAGAATGTTAAATTTGTGAAAGGATTGTCTTTTTTTGTCCAACTATATTCTACTGAATATAGCAGGAAAAAAAGGAGTTAATACTTTTTTTAAATTAAATATTAGGTGATGTTTAGTTTCAATGAACTTCCAACAATGAACCTTTTTTAAGTCATCGCTGTATTTGGATTCATGAATGTTAAAATTACATAATATCTGTAATATTTCGGCAGAAATTAAGAAAAAAATATGATGAAATTGTGTATTACAAAGTATCAAAATCACCATGTTGAACTAAACTACATGGGGACATTGTATCAGTGTTGCTACTTGAAAAAATGTCAGGTTCATCTTTCATTAGCCAGACTCTAAACAGAGAGTTTCATGACATGAAAGGGACATCCGTAGTAGACAGTAAGTCACAGAACGTCTTGGTCAACGTCAAGAAATTTTTATCACGTCAGTCACACTAAATACGCGCCGCCGTGCTACTTTTTAAGATATAGAGATTATGTGACTGAAATTGTAAGATAATGCGTAACTAACGACCAGTCTTGGCAGCCCGTATACTACGGCTGCTGGAGGAATTCTGCGTCGTGACGCCGATTAGTCAAAATCGCTGTAGTAGCTTATTTGTGCTAGAGAAACTAATGAAAACAATATTTTTTTATACAACTAAGTTGGCGAACAAGCATACTACCCACCTGATGGTAAGTAGTAACAATCACCTATAGTACATGTGGCTCCTGTGAGATTCGCTGTAAATCTGCAACCCCCACGAGAACCACAGTGTAGGTTGCCAACATGTGACATCAGATGTAAAGTCACGGTGCTCAGTAATTTCACTGCCATATCTTACCGGAACTAGAACGCAGTAATGCAAGTACTGCTGCTTTGCGGCAGAAATAGGTAAGACGGAGGTAACTAAGCAGGCGACCCTGGTACAGAGTCTCCCTCCGGTGCATGTGTCTGCTCAAAAGAGCTATGGCCATAAATGTAGACATCCATCTATCCCTTTATATGTCTGTGATATTAATGGCATTGCTCTTCTAGAGGAAGATTGTCAGTACTTGAGATGACTATGTTAGAGATGAATGGAAGAAGGAAACTTTTTTATATATATTTGTGACTTTGCAATTTCTTTAAAATGCTAAATTAATTTAAAAACGATGAAAGCAATAAGAGAAAGCTTTTGTCTCGCGCGGGGATCATACTCTCTTCTTTAACATACCGTGTTGATGGCTTAACTGCTTGTCCATCTTGTGACAGTAACACAAACTATTTTATACTAAAGTGACCGGACAAGAAAAGGGGAAACTCTAGGAAAGTCGTCTGCGTGGGCCAGTGAGTCGCATAATGTTTTATTAATAAGTCCACGGTGAGTCGATTAAAAGATATATTTTATCTTGGTAGAGTTTCAAACTCTCTGGTTCGCACTTGAGAATGACATTCGTCATGACAGTTGATGTCTCTGCGTTGGTCCAAAAAGCAAGCTCGCAAAATACATGCTTAAGATATAACTATAATAAATATAACACGAATTTATTATTTCAACATTAAGATGAGACATGAACCGGAGTGTATATTATGCAAAAAATATAGGTACTCATTCGTAGTGATATTGTATAGCTTGTTTATAACTCAGGATATTTTTATACAATTTGGAAGCAAACAAGTTTCGAAACCATTGTCTAGACTCATGAATCTCATGATGGTCTAGTGAGAAAGATAGGTTGCGAATTGCTGACCTAAAACCTGATTTACAATAGAGATCAGACCGACACTGTGTTCTTTCTTAAATTATAAATTAAAGATTTAAATGGGCGATGAAAACAATCAAACAAAGCACATCTAAATATTTTCTTAATCTCATACAAAACTCATATCAGAAAACACGTGAGGCTTGGATCGCTTCAAGATCCAGACGAGAATAGATGGTTTGATTCCAGCTATATTTGTATGGCACAGTGCAAGTAAGTCAGTGTAATAAACCACATTCTGCCAATAGCATGACAGAATCTTGGGAGATTTAAAACATGGCAATGGGAGTCTTATGGACAAAAATCCAGATAAGTCCCCGTGGAGTTTAGATAGAGATCCTAGTGACCGGAGGGAGAAAATATCACCCAATTTCGATCAATCGCAAAGCAAAAGAGATGCGTCCAAGGAATGCTTCTTATTAAAAGTTCTCAGTCCAATTGTAGTGCAGGTAAATCATGATGTGTTCCCAGAAAATGCGAACCCAGCCGATTTTGGCTCGCCGCCATGTCTATGTGCAAACGAGCAATGGAACGGAAATATCTTGTCACGGAATTAAATTGTGTTTGCTTTGTGTATAATAACATCAACATCATTAGTTGTAGCGGAGAAAAGATGGTAAGGGATTCATCATAACAGCCCATATACATCCCCACCAAGGGGCTCGAGCCTACCCTAAGATAGGGTGCTTAGGCCTCAGTCAACCACGTTGGCGCAGTGGTTGGCCCAGTGCGGATTGGTCGACTTCACATACTTTGAATTTCTTCGCAGATGTATGCAGGTTGCCTCACGATGTTTTCCTTCACCGTAGGAGCGTCAGACAAATATACTATAAAATTCGTAAAATAAAAAAACTCAATAAAAATATGATATTTACATAAAACACGATTCAGAATAGAATAGTTTAAAATCATTTTAATATTACAAAAATTTGCCAGTTTATAACTGCCTATTATCACGTAAACTGTTCAATTTCTAAAACGCGTCCGGACTCCAAGAGCTTTCGCCGTTTCAGCATATTTCGTCCACATTTATAATTTTAATTTTATTTCAAAACACAATAATACTCGGCATATTTCGTCCACATTTATAAGTTTTATTTCGAAACACAATAATACCTGAGGGAGACTGTACCAGGTCGTCTGCATGCTTGGGGCAGAAATAGGTAAGATAAAGGTTACCTATTTCTGTCCTTTATCTTACCTATTTCTGACCTTTATGTTACCTATTTCTGCCCCAAGCAGCAGTGCTTGCATTACTGTGTTCCGATTTGAAGGGTAACACGGGCAGTGAAATTACTGCATTATTCGCACAATACCAGATTCTCAAAATACCAGAAACGCAAAATAGGAGATTTTGGACAGTCGAAATCAAAATATTGTTAACATTTATTTATGGGTACTGTGATTTGACATCTTATGTCACAAATTCGCAACATACATTAGCATCCGTTTACAGCAATCATTTACCATCAGGCCGCTATTTCACCATCTCTGACAGGTGCGACAATTGTCAAAATATATGACATATTTCATATATTTTTTGACAACTGTCGCACCTATCAGAGATGGTGAAATAGGGGCCTGGTGGGTGGTTAAGCTATGTTGGTAAACTTGGAGGCATGTTTGCCAACTTAGTTGCATAAAAAATATATATTACGATAAGATGTACATATAGTTTGTAGGTATCGTGGATGATTCATATTAATGCCATCACAATGGCAGCTCCTGGAAAGTTTCTTTTGCCATCCGCACAGTCACTACTGCTGGCTATGCGCTGCCACCTATATTCATACTAAATAGCATCATCATACACAAAAAACAAGTCTGATTGAAAAGTTATCTGACACTATCAGCAAAGAATGTCAATTGTATGTACGCAATGTTATTTCAAGACATGAAGAACTTATCTCTGACATCGTTGTTGTGCGGAAAGGGAATATCTATTTTGCTTAGCAGGAAACAACAGTTAGTCTTCGGAAGACACGTTAAGCAGTTGGTCCAGTAGGGCTAGCACAAACATTTATGTCAAAGTATCGTCACCGTGAAATTTTAGTGTGAGAATTGTACTGCGCCCCTACAGGGCGTAATTGCAACTAAAATTCTCATACAAATATTTTACAATGACGATTGTATACTATGACGCAAATGTTCGTGCTAGCCCTACTGGTTGTTATTGTAACCGTTTCTTCCACCAATCCCCATTGGGCTAGCGTGTTGGTGTTACAGCCCATACTCCTCATGTCTTTCTTTCATGAAGGAAGGCCTGTGCCTAGTATTTGGTACCTATATAGGCTATGATGAACACTGCGTATTGAATTTATGATTTACCACATTTTTAGGAGTGCTGCATAAAAAAATAGAACGAATGGAGAAAAACGAATTTCATATTGAAGCCGTCACGTCAGTGCACTTTTTGATTGCTACAGCTCCCCTTTCGCACAGACTCCACAGACTTACCGATAACAGAGATTGAGACAGAGATGCATTACTGGTTTGTAGATTCCTTGTAATGCTCCCAGACACGGATCCGTATTTATGCGGCAGTAAAGTGCACATCGCTACTGTAAATCAAGTTTCGTTTGCGCACTTCCGCCGGAACGCGTAATGTTTATTAGTTCAATGGGAATGAATATATACTCGTACATTGTCAATGCTATAATTTTTGGGAAGACGTCCGAACACTAACATCATGATTAAATTAAATCTAAACTAATATGTATGGAGGAAAAGCATTTTTGAAGGTTGGAATACACCAATATTATTCATTAAAAAAAAATTTTTTGAGTTTCTTATGGAATGTATGAGACAAGGACAAATGTGACTTGGCTGGCAAAAAACGAACGTTACAAAAAAGCGTTACAGTGTATTTATTATTAAATAGCTCGAAAACAACGCATCGGAGATCGGGACATGATGTGTATGATTTTAGTTAATTTTATAAAAAATCGATTGAGATTTTTAAATGAATTTTTAAATTATTGATCCTAAAAAGGAAAAGAAATGTATTCTTGAAATATGATAATATTAATAAAATATTTGTGGAATATTATAAAGAACTTCGTTTCTATCTGGTGTCCCATAGCACCAAACGGGTTGTTTCTGATCCTAGATAGGACTAAACATACTAAAAATACTCGTGTCAGCATAAATATTTTTAATTCTATGGCGGCTCTTTTGAAATTCGCCATCTTTGTTTCTAATACTCGTATTTGTTGTTATATTGGCAATAATAATTCAAACTTTGTAACCATAACAGTTAGTGGAGGCTAAGTATTAGGTCCCGTTGGCACCCATTGTTACGACATATTCAAATAATAATCAATAAATAAAAACGACTACTGCGACTTTGCAATTAACAGAAAAGAAATGTAAACACTGAATTAAGAAAGGTACGCTGATGTAGGGCTGTCAATACTTAAGATCAAAAATAATTTATTTAGTACTCTTTATATCTGGAGGCCCATGTTTAACTCCCCATAGGGGTAGAAGTATTTCTGCTTGGTTTAGTTGGTGGTGGATTTGAGACCACCTGGTTAGCTACCAACATCTTACCTAAGTTTGTCGCCATAATGACATTGTTGTGTTTAGACAATTATGGCCTTATTCATAAAAATATTTAAGCAATGTTTAAGTTAAGTAATGTTGCTGTCTCTTTTGATGTCCTTTCTTTTGTAATGAGATTGGAAGTGACAGCAACATTGTTTAACTTAAACATTGCTTAAATATTTTTATGAATAAGACCATTAGAGGCAAGATAGCGAGTTGGCGTCCAGGTGAAGGTACCTTCCATCTTCGGTCTTATGTCATTCACCACCAGGTGAGGTGAAGGACAAATAATTGCCTGCTATGCGTAAATAACCCAGCTTTCCTTGTTCCAGATCAGGCGAACGACAATCGACTAAGTCAAAACGAAATGCCCAAAGTGTGTGACCTGTACAGTGCGTGACCTCGTCCGGTGTACAAGTGTATAGTGCGTGTCTGTGTAATGGTGTAAGTGAGATGGCGCGCGCGGCTTGCTTCACACTGCTGCTATTGGCTGTCGCGGGCTGCCACCGTGTGCTGGCCGAAAGAGGTAAGAATTTTGCTGAAACAATTTCTCGCATAAAAATTGTAATGCATTTGATACCGATCTTTAAATAAATAATTTAAAGTTAAAATACACTTGCCATTGCAACGTTCAGGCCTTAGTCAACCGCTCATTGTAACCAATATTATAAATGCGAAAGTGAGTTTGTTTTGGCGCCTAAGCCACTGAACTAATTAAATGATATTTAATATAGAGGCACCTTAAGGCTACTTTTTAACTCGAATTTTCATGAGTTCCATGGGGACGCAGACGAAGTCGCGGGCAGCAGATAGTATTATTATTAATGTTATATTTTTTATATTGGTCCGTTATGTTAATGAAGTGAGTAGCTACAGTGAATTTGGGGTTCCTATAGTAATGTAACCCGGCATATCGAAAATAGACTGTGAACTTTGTTTAACACGATTACAATCCCCAATCTCCTAGGAGTCAACTTGAATTAGTTTTAGAATCTTAATTAGCTCACTGGGCCTAAGTTTATCTGGTGGGCTAATTAAGCCGCGGTTTGATACATAACCTTTGGTTTCTCTAATGAAGTATAGTTTCAGAGCGATATAAACGATTTAATTAAACGATTTTATTTAGCTTGCCCTATTTGTTGTTGTTGATGTTGTTTTCAATGTTTGTTGTTGTCTCTTTCTGTTGGCAGATTGATCTGAAATTCTGATGTAAATCCCATTGTAAATCCAAGATGGCCGCCACCACAAAATAGCGGATTACATGTCTTATCAGCTCCTCAAAATGCATAGGAAATGAAAGAGCTTGACTATTAGAATACTTTACACCATAAAAAATATCAAATAATGCAATAAAAACTCAAAACTTGAAAATGAAAAATAGGTATTTTTTAAAAAAGTTTATCGGTTTTATTGAAAAAAATAATAGTGATGATGTTATTGTAGATAGTGTACTGAAAAGCAGCTGATGGTATGAGCAGTTAACTGTTGAAAGAAAATTCAAATAAATCGGGAACTAGGGATTGTGAAGAATTATTTTAAGTAATGTGTATTACATAAAATGAAACTACAACTTAAACCCTGAAAAAAAAGTATGTATTTTAGCACTTTCCTATATATAAGGTCACTAATTCAATAGGATGCACTGCCATGAAATATCTGGTTTTCCTAATGGTTGACCGCTAGATAATGCTATATTTAATTAAGCCCGCCATTTGTATGTACATTTTTTTAAATTGTGCAATAAAGATTTAATGAATAAATAAAACCTACTTTATGCAAAATAATGTGAAGTAATAGTGAGACAAATTCCTATTGTAACTCAGTGAGACACGGTCCAAGCCCGCTGACTGGGGTGATCCGGGACGTCCTGACGTCATGTCCGGTGACGTGCCGAGTCCCGGCCGCTCCGCCGTCGGACGCGACACGAAAAGCCTTTGGAGCTTTTAATCCTTTGCCACGGGCGGCTCGGCGCCACCGAGTTAAGACACCCATTTTTTTACTATTCATTCATGTTTTTGATTTTTTTAATTTTACCGTGTTGTCTCCCTCCATTAGGGGAGAAGGGTGTTGTAAATCTGGATTATTCTACTTTGATCGTGTTCATTATGGGGCTCCAGTTTTATTTCAGCAATCCATATTAAAAATGTCCATATTAATACCTAGAAACGCCGATTGCCTAGTGCGTAAGGTCGCTATTCAATCGAGAGGTAGCGGTTTGAATCTCGCCACGTACCAATATGTTTTTAAAATATGAATTCATATGTACGTTTTTTGACATATACTTTTATAGTGAAGGAAAACATCGGGAAGAAAGCTGCACAAACCTGTGAAGAAAAAATTTCTTTACAGGAAGTCGACCAATCCGCACTTGGCGGGTTGGTTGACTGAGGCCTAATCGACCTAGTTTACGGTAGGTTCGAGCCCCACAGTAGGGACATATATGAGCTGTTGATGATGATCAATACCTTATAGTGTGGTGTAGATATAGAAATAAAATCGTTTGTATTGTGTGTTATATAAGATAGAGCCGTGCACAATACAAGCACGTGATAAGGAAAGCTAAAAACATCTCAATGTCTTTATTGTTTATGTCTTATTATAAGTTACCCACGTAAAAATATTTAATTGAGGTGTATCAAAATAAGTAGAATAGTTTTCATGTCCATATCGAAGACATTTAACTGCCACTGAAAGCATTCACTACCGTTAAA
This sequence comes from Schoenobius gigantellus, assembly GCA_963935595.1. Lineage (NCBI taxonomy): Eukaryota > Metazoa > Arthropoda > Insecta > Lepidoptera > Crambidae > Schoenobius > Schoenobius gigantellus. The sequence continues at coordinate 577,433 of OZ012543.1, forward strand.
TTTGCATATTTGCAAAGTTCCTGTGTAACAAACACTCTTGTCCTACCTCCATCCAATACAAAATTCTTTTTTAACTCGTTCACCGTCCGTGCAGCTCAGATGTTGAATAGATTGCCAGCTGCTGTCCGGAAAAGCACGTCAGTTGGTATTTTCAAACAGAAACTGAATGAGCACTTATTAACTAACTGTTAATAGTATGTGTGTGTGTGTGTGTGTGTGTGTGTGTGCGCGCGAGTGTGTGTGTGTGTGTGTGTGTACGTGTGTGGGTGGATGGGTGTGCGTGTGTGTATGTGTAAAATTAATTTATTTTTTATGTTTTATTTGGTTTTGGTGCACAAATTATATATTTTATTTTGTTTCCGCAATCAGAGTTTTAGTACACCCGCTAGGGTTGGCTGGTAGAAATCTCTTATAGAGATAAGCTCACCCTTGTACATTTTTCTTCTTTGTAACACCTTTTCATGTACAATAAAGAATCTATATAAAGTTATCTCTGTGGTGCTCTATGTCAAGTCGCCACAGTGTTTGCTCCGCCGCCGCGCGCCGTGTCGTTCGTTTGTTTTGTCGTTTTGGATACAGCGCGAGTTTTTTTTGCATAGGATTTTTGATGCTGAAAGAAACGGTTGGCGTGAAAAAACACGCTGGAAGAAGTAGTATGATGAGTTTCGTCACAATCGAGTGGAAAGCTCATCATCATCTCAGCCTCAGTTCATCCATTGCCAATTTGAATGAGGCATGAAGAGGCACCTTTCAGGTCGGTGAGGTGATGGTGGCTAGTGTAGAGTGTATAGAAATTATATATTCGAGCTATTAAAACAATTACATCGGATATTTGGGGCTCCCTATCTGTACACCCCCCCCCCCCTTCCCCGCGCCCCTTTACACTCTCTCACACACACACAAGTACATTCACACACACTCATACACATACACAAAAACACACAACTTACATTCGTACCCTGTATGGGATTATGTAAAATTTTGTACTTCACTGTTTTTTCTCTAATTGGTAAATTTTAGTCTGTTCTTATTTATCGTACAGTACTTTTTTGTGAAACCTGTTATTGGCATCCTAAAATGTATTATAATATGTAAATTTTGTATTATAAATATGCTGTTGGTTTCTGAATAAAATAAAATATTCACACCACTAAAATCTAGTAGTTCAATTGAATTTAACTACAACTTATTGCAGTTGTGAAATGATATCAACGACGCTGATCTTCCGTGAACGCCAGATGAAAAATAAATAAAAATAAAATTAGGAAGAGAGCATCACTGTTCTCCAACGCAAATAAAATTCAGTGGTACATTTTTTTATTGCAGAAAGTTGGCAAACAAGCAAACTGCCCACCTGATGGTAAGTGGTAACAGTCACCTATAATAATACATGTGGCTCTTGTGAGTTTGCAGCAAAACTGCAACCCCAACAAGAACCACAGTGTACGTTGCCAACTTGTGACACAAGATGTAAAGTCACTGTACCCAGTAATTTCACTGCCATATGTTACATAAAATCTGTATATTGCTCTCCTACTTGACGTCAGAAAATCGTCTAGTAAATTAGGTTTTAAGAACAAATTAGGGAAACTGTATCAGGGAAAATGTTCGGATACACAGTGAAGCTGTGGTTAAGCTTTCAAGTATTCGTCAACACCAAAATAATATTATAGGTTGGATTTAAGTATATATATTAATTATATACACATACTAGCTATGCCGGCGAACTACGTTTCGCCATAATAACGGCGAACTTACGTTTCGCCGTAATAAAAAATAGTTTACGACCTATTCTCAGACCTACTGAATATACACAAAAAATTTCATAAACATCGGTCGAGCCGTTTCGGAGGAGTTTGGTAACAAACACTGTGACACGAGAATTTTATATATTAGATGATAGAAGATTAAACATGTTTGCAATTCATTATTATCACTTGTAAATCTACTTCTTTATTCTCTGCATCACCTGAAGGATGCCTAGCAGATAATGTTCCAGGCATGAAGTCCGCCATTGTAAACAAAATTATATGTCACTAGGTTTCCGCTCGCGACTTGGCCCGCGTTATTTTTGTTTTCTTGTGGGATTTTTTTCCCGTAGGAAAATTACCCTATGTTCTTCCCCTGGTCTCGAACTATCTCTATACCAACTTTCATCAAAATCTAAATACTTTGTCTCGTTTGCACCATTAATGGTGCAATCGTTATAGTATTAGCATAGATAACACTCCGGGTGAATTACAAGTGTGTGAGAGTTCAAAAATGTTGTACACCCACTTGGGTGGGTCCAGTTAAAGTCGTCGCGGACCCACGCTAAACGGATTCCCCTAAAATTGAAACCGGATATTAAGCAGATTACACAAAGTGTTCTACATTTTAAGTTCAAACTTAGTTTATATCGTTGGTTATTAGATATTCAAAGCTTAATTTGTTCACGGCGTTGGGGATTAGAGTGAGACTAGGCCGGACTGAGTCCCGAGCGCGCCGTCGAAATAGTGAGACTTAAATTTGAATCAGCGATATTTTAATATAAGCCGTTTAACTAAAAACAAAGTCATAGTGTAATCCGGTTCAGGTGAAATTAGTGGGATAACGCTGAATAGAGTTATTGTTTTGATCCCTGCTAATATGTATTATAAATACATCGTTTCGCTTATATTTTTTGGGTGGGGATTTCTCAGCTTTCTGTGAGTATTTTGCAGATACGCCCATTGGCTAGATAACAAAAACTTGTATTAAAAAACTTTTTAACAAAAAATTGAACCGCCGAAAAAACTAAAAAGCAAAAACTCTGAAAAGTTAAAAATAATATAAGAACATCACACTTCTATATTGAAGTCGGTGCCAAGCGATTATCTTCTAGAAAGTGTTAAAATTTGTCACCAACTTCAATATAGAAGTGTGATGTTGTCTGTACCTATTCTTATATTATTTTTAACTTTTCAGTATTTTTGCTTTTTAGTTTTTTCGGCGGTTCAATTGTTTGTTAAAAAGTTTTTTTTGGTTTTTTTTTGTGACATTCATTTATTAATTTTACAATCAGTGAGTGAATCATCAATCATCCCCCGTTTTTGTACCTTTTGGGTTGGAATTGTTTTTCAAATTTATATGGGACCGCCCCCGGGGTATACCCTTTTCAATAAAAAAAGAATTATCAAAATCGGATCACTCTGTAAAAAGTTATGCGTGATCACACATAAAAAAATATACGCGTCGAATTGAGTACCTCCTCCGTTTTTTCGTCGGTAAAAAAAGCATTGCGCGTTCAAAATGAAAATGCGATGTTAGAAATTAAAAAAAACCAACAATCAAACAAATCGCCCGACTTATTGAAAAACGGAATTTCTTGCGAATTACTTACATTTAATAAAAAAAATTAATTAAGCATTACGCGTCCGAGCGGCTCCGGAAGATTGGCCGGCGGGAGATGTGGAGAATCCAAATCTCCCCCGGAATCCGGTGAATATTGACAAATTTAATAAGCGCGAAGTGGGGCGCGCGCAATTTATAAAATGACTACCCAATTTCACTTTCGGTTTCACGCAGGTGAATAGGGTACGGTCGGCAGAGGAGGCGTGACCAGGAAAACAACGTTTAATTCTAAGCATGCTCTAAGCTCCGTCTAAAATCGCTTTAGAATTCGTTTTTATTTGTACAAGATTTTTGATGACAACTTATTGGAACCTCTATATAAAAAGGAAGACCCAGTTTTAGAAGTTCTTACCAAGCCACACTTTCCCAGCGTGATGGGAGAGACGGCTTAAATCCCACTTTCAAATGGAAGCCGCTAGCAACAGCAGTAACTGGACATTGTTATAAGTTTTACTTCAAAAATAAGAACGAAGTTACCATAATGAAAAGTAATGTCAGAGAGATTTAAGAGAGATAATGGTTGGAGATTGTAAAAATACAAAATGTTTGAAAATTATACATTATCGAAATTTAAGTGTTTTCATTGCATCCGAGAAGAAGAGTAAGTAACACAGTGTGGCCTATTACTAGATAATTATGACAAATAAGATAAATTACAAATCTTCATTCAAAAGTAATCTTTAAAATAATATTTACTGATCAATTAGCTGAACAGCTTTTTTGACTTAAATACTTAATAGCCTTATTTGAAACTAAGTTCACCGTTGAGTATTATAAGCAGAAATGCCTGAACAATGCTACTGAAAGTTGCAAAGTTCTCAGTCGCCCGCGTTCCGGCAGGATCTGAAACCTGAAAAAAAAACTGAAATGAAACTTTGAAAGTAAGTAGCGTTTAAAGTTTGAATGGAAATTATGACGCTCGCACTGAAATAAAAGCTGCGCGAGCTTTTGCAGGAAAGCTCGGAGTGGTGCGCTTTGAAAAAGCACTATTATTAAATTAGAACCTAATGTTTCTGTATATATGGGAATTTGAAAGTTTCTTCGCGTATTTATTATTATTTTTGTTTCTTTTTGCATTGTTACATTTATATTTTTACACTAGCTTTTGCCCGCGACTACAGCGTGCAATAAGTAATTTGGTTAGCTTATTTTTTATCCAATCTGCTTAATACATCCTTCCCCATAACTCAAACAATCTCCATACCAAATTTCATTTTAGTCGGTTCAGCGGTTAGTTATTGATTCTCCATACAAATTTTCACTCCCCCCCCCCCCCCCCTTTAATGATTTCTGGCATAAAAATCATTCTATGTCCTTTCTCGGGACTACAACTATCTAAAGATATATCAAATTTCATGTAAATCGGTTCGGCGGCTTAAGCGTGAAGAGGTTACAGACAGAAAAACACACCTTCGCATCTATGATATTAGTATGGATTATTACACAGTGCTGCATAAACCTTTTTAGGTTTTACCAAACACTGAGATTTACATGCTGTATGAAAACACCAAACATAAATATTTTTGACAAAGGTGGGTGGATATGAAATAACTACCTACTATTTTTGCTTCTACCGTCTACACGCCCGGTCACGGTAGCTAACGGTGACGGTAGCACAGTGTACACACGGGCCGCGATTCTCTAGTGAAGCATTTTCACGTTTTTTTAGCTCTATAAATGTTTCAATATTAAGTTGATTAATGCAATGTTTAATTCTAATTAATTTCTCTTGATTATATTTTATGATTAGTGATATATAATTGAAATTTATACTGAACTAGCTGTGCCCGCGAACTACGTTTCGCCATACTACTTTTTTCCCCGTTTTTGAAACATGTTTCATTGATGCTCAGCTCCTATTAATAGTAGCATGATATTATATAGCCTAAAGCCTTCCTCGATAAATGGACTATCCAACACAGAAATAATGTTTCAATTTGAATCAGTAGTTCCTGAGATTAGCACGTTCAAGCAAACAAACAAACAAACTCTTCAGCTTTATAATATTAGTATAGATAGTATAGATACTCGGCTCTGAAGAGCGCCGGTGGCGCTGTTGACTCGGCACTGGCCTTGTAATCGGGAGGTCTGGAGTTCGATCCTGTTATGTATTATTAATTATCGAATTTCATGTTTTAGTCTGATGGTCACATTGCATAGTATTTATTGTCGTTGTTTTTTTTAGCCTAATAATTAATTTCGTTTCACATCATAGATTTTTCGTTATATTGCTTTATTTAATGGTCTGAATGCGTAGACGTGGGCTTCGGTATACGTCTTTTTATACCCTGTATATAATAATAATATATATCTTACACATCAATGACGAAGACGATGACTTAAATTACGAAGAGGTGGACAGTTTAGACAGACATATTTCTAATAACAGAGCCTGTCAAAGCAACTAATCTCAGATGAATCTGTTTTGTCGACCCTCCAAACGCAATACATTACTGCAGAAGCCGCCGGGAGGCAAAATGTGAACGATTCATATGTTTTATATATTAAATTTAGCAAATATTACCGTTTCTGGCAATTTTCGCGACGCGTTACTTGCACAATTCCCGCTTTATTGGTTCGATGCAAATTTTGAGTGATTCAACTGTTTGTTTGTGCGCGGTGGTATTACGGTAATGTTCAAGCAAAACATGTTGTTGATTTAGTAACTGGTAAGGATTCATTTCTTATTAATACATTTGTGTACTAAGGTGGATTTAATGCCTGGGGCTTTGTCTGCCAGTCAACCTTTGGGTGATGCAAAGAATTAATAGGTAAATGTACCAAAACTACAAGACGATGCGATGAGAAACATTGTCTTTTAAGAATTACATATTAAAGTGAGGATTGTCTTATTATTCCAATTATTTTAATAGTCTAAATAAAGCAAATTAAATTCGGAGCAAAGAGAAGTAGGTTTTTTAATGAGCTATCCCTGGACTTAAAAACTCCTGACACTATCTCGAAATAAAATATGATTGGTTAAAAGAGACAATTACATTGCATTATGTATATTTCCTGACTAATGATTTTAAAATTGATTTTTTTGTGAGTAATTTCAAATCGTAAATCGCAGGCTCTGAAAATACTACAATTAAACTATAACACATTCACAACAATATGCAAATAATTACTATTTTTTTCTCTTCAATTTGGTTAAAAACTGTCACCACTTTATCTAATATATAAAAATCTCGTGTCACAGTGTTCCTTGCCGAACTCCTCTGAAACTGATGGCTTTACCGATTTTTATGAATTATTTTGTGTATATTTGTTGGTCTGAGAGTAGGTCGTAGGCTATTTTTTATACCTCTAGGTGATATAGGTGGCTTTCTCCAGATTTTTTTACAATTATTCCTCGATTTTCATGGGATCCCATCATCAGATCCTGACTTTGTTAACCATGGGACCATCCTTGGAGTATACTCTATCGAATACAAAAAGAATTTTAAAAATCGGTCCACTATTGGCGACGTAATCGCGTATCATACACACAAAAAAAAAGAAAAACATACGCATCGAATTGAGAACCTCCTCCTTTTTTGAAGTCGGTTAAAAATTGTATTTTTACAGTTTAAGTATCTGTCACTTGCATGTTGAAATGAACCTATTCTTCTTCTTCCAGTTGGTGAACTTACCCATCGTTCTTAGGTCCACTTCTATGCAGTACCTCCATCTTTTCATCCATCTGCCCCTTGGTCTCTTCTACTGTGGTCTTTACTCGATAATTACTTTCAATGCCCTGGCTACCGGCATTCTTTCCAAGTGTACAGCCCACCTCAGTCTTTGAGATTTGCAGAATCTGGCGATATTCTCTCTGTTACGTGCGTCTATCTCATGGTCCATGAGATGTCGGTCCTCCTTAACGGGTCGGAATGTACGTCTCAGCACTTTTCTTTCGAATATCGCCAGCCTCCGCTCATCCCTTTGCGTTAGCGTCTATGTCTTACAGGCATAAATGACCACAGGCCTAATAATATAGATGGTCAACTTGAAATTTATTATGATGCCATTTTTATCACAAGCTTGCTGTTCGTGTCTTGATAAATAAATAAATTAACGTCTATTTGCGTAGCCAAATATTTACAAACATAAGTACCTCACCATCCGCGCCATATGCCCGTCGGTCGCTAAATAAATTGGCTAACCCCAATTCGCTAATGTTCTCCGCCCGGACTCCCGAATGTAAGGGAGGAACGAATTTCCCGATGCAAAGTAGAATTTCGGACGTCACCGGTGAATTATTCAGGGAAACTTGGTTATGGAGCGACCCTTAGTAAGTATATCTCTACATTACACTGTCGAGCGAAAATAACGCGTCATTCGTAAACTTTTTTTTAGCAACTAGATAAGAAAATAAAATTAGAAGGTTACAAACGTTTTCGTTTTTTAAAAGTAATAGCTTTAAACAAAGAACCTCAAATATCTCTTACTCGAAGCATTTACTTTTATTAAATAAAATGCTTAATGATCTTAAAAAAATCGATACAAGAAAAAACTGCACCTTGTACAGGATTGGAACTTGCGTGTTCAACATGCAAATAACTTGTAAGTGTGATTTATTCTTAATTTTCACGGAATCAGTAAAGATTTCCAAACCAGAGGGAGACTCTGTACCAGGGTCGCCTGCTTGGGTATCGCCGTCTTACCTTTTTTTGCCGCCAAGCAGCAGTGCTTGCATTAATAATAATAATAAAAAATATAACATTTATTTAGATAACACCTCCAATTTACAAAGTACTTACATATTATATACACTTTCACAACAACAGTGTTAAATATGCCGTGCAGAGTGTACTCCTTACTTCCAAACTAGGAAATCCCTATATCTTGGGAGCTAGTGATTCCTCTACAAGTTCAAAAGACAACATTCATATCATATTACTAACAATTACAACTTAGGTACTACATTGCTATGTTAATATGGCAATAAAATTACTGTGTACCGTAACTTTACATCTGATGTCACAAGTTGGCAACGTACACTGTGGTTCTTGTGAGGGTTGTTGCAGATTTTTCTGCGATTCTGACAGGAACCACATGTACTATAGGTGATTACTATTTACCACCCATCATTTGTTTGCCAGCTTAGTTGTATAAAAAAAAAGATTTCATAATCGGATGTTGATATGTAGCTATTAACAGTGATCTGAGTCTACTTTCGCTTAACAAAGTATGAAAAGAGATAAATACACTTAAAATTTCGCTCGGCTTGGATAGGTCATCTGTGGCTAAATGGTCATGGTTTCATCACGGTATGATGAAGACGCTTATTGATCATTTATTTTTCACCCTCAAAATATTAAAAAGCGGTTCTCGAAAATAGCTGCACCTTGTGGGGGCGTACCAATGCTGCGTCTCCCGGTACGCGGCCGACACTCCAGGACCTTTCCGCCCCAATGGCTGTCAGTCCTCCGAGCGATGTGTCCTGCCCACTGCCAGGTTTGCGATTCTTTTGGCTATGCTATGTCGGTGACTCTAGTTCTTTTACGGATATTATCATTTCTGATGCGATCACGTAGAAAAACCCAGCATAGCCCTTAAGTAATCAAGTTGAACTAGAGTCATATGGTAAATTAGTGTCCTCTACTAGCAACATAGCTATAAAAATAACAGTTTAATACAGTTCAATTCAATCCTTTCTTACATTTAACAAAATTAATGACATTATATTGTTGTAAGTTTATAAATAGTCACGGGCATAACAATCTTTTAGTAGAAACTACAAAGATTCGAAATACAATTAATATTAAAACGCGTTCAACATTTTGAATTTCCAACAGATATCGGACAGCAGTATCTGAATAAATTAATACTATGAGGCGATTGATCCGAGTTGTCAACAACTCGAACTTAACACGGCAAGTTGGCACTTTAGCCTCCTCAAACGAAACAGGAATTTATAATTGAACTAGATCCGGATTTGGCTGTGTGGGTTCCAAAATTTTGCCGTCGCTGCGGGACAATATCTTCATGAAATTCTTCTATAACAAATCCTGTCCGGTTTTTAGCTCTAGATGGCGTGACCTTAGGGCTTGTTCTACAACATTATCAAAATAGACTAAACCGGTGAAAATCCATAGCCTTTAAGTAACCATGGGGCCGTTATCTGGATGGAATGGATGGACGGAAACACGAGCACATAAGCGTTACGAAACTAAATATTTTTCAAAGGTAAAAAGTAAAAAAAGGAGAGTCATGCATATATTTTTAACCGCCTCCGTGGTCTAGTGGTTGATACCACTGGGTATTGATCGGGAGGTCCGGGCTTCGATTCCCCATGGCGGCAGAAATTTTTCTGCTCGGTTTGGTTGGTGGTAGGGCTTCTGAGCCCGCCTGGCTCTGCCACCATCTTACCTAAGTTTGTCGCCATAGTAACAATGTTAATAGCATTGTTGTGTTCCGACAATTTAGAGGTAAGATAGTCAGTTCCTCAGTCGTTGAGGAGTCCAGGTGAAGCTCACTTCCACCTTCGGCCTTATCGTCACTCACCATCAGGCGAGATGAAGGCCAAGAGCTTCCCTGTAGTATGTAAAAAAAAGTTTCACTTTAAAAAATACAAAATTAATAAATTGAAATTTATTCCCGCGCTCTGTTATCATTTGCGATAGGTTCGCAGCATCACATGTCCTCGAAACACGTGCGGAGTTCATCGCCATTCATTTAACGGTAATTAAACTAATAATTAACCCCCTGCCGACCTCCAAAACCGGTCCGTTATAAATTTTAATTGTCGCGCCGTAATATTATTTGTTCCCTTTTATTTGCAGGAAGTGTACAGTTGAGGTGAAATTATTGGTTTGTACGTGAGATGTCGAATTTCTACACTGTCTTGTGTAGTTTTTGTGACATGTATAGCTGACATCTTCTATTATATAAAAGGAGAATTTCCCATCTATAGACGCACGCACAGCCGTAACCGCCAATGGTAGAAACGTGAAATTTGGACAGTTGTTTTAATTCAAAATGCGGATGCACACTAAGAAGGGATTTAAAAAAATGTTAACCCTAAAGGGATGAAATAGGGGTTGCAAGTTTGTATGGAAAAATATTGAAATTAGCAACGATTTTGATAAAACTTGAGATTCACGCTCTTAAAAATACGTGCTTCATGGTTTATTGGAATTTACACCTTTGGGGTGCAAAATAGGGGTTGAACATTTATATTATTAATTTAAATCTGCTCCAATTTCTATAAAATTTATTATTCGAGTTTCTAAATATAATAGGCTATTGTTGAGTAGTCCAGGTGAAACTCGCTCCCACCTTATGAAGGCCAAGAGCTTTCCCGTTGAACATAAAAAATAAGATTATTAACTGATATCATTTAAGTTATACTGTGGAAACAATGCTTGAGAAATAAAATAAAAACAGAATGACAAGGCGACTCGACCCCGACCCCGAGCAACGGCAGGTTTATCTGAGGAGTCGAACTATCTGGAATGGGGCCAATACAGCGGGAATGTGTCTCCTAACAATAATTGCAGGTTCTGCAACTTTCTTATCTGCGAGCGCCGCGATCCCCGGGGAGCCTCCTCCCGCTCCGCAATCTGTATTGTTTAAGAATAGCACTCGCTTCATTCCTAACCAGGGATATTTCTCGGTATACTTTTATTTATTATATAAAATTATAATAAGCTTGCATAAATAAATATTTATATACTTACCACGTTGAACAGACAGAGATAACGCACTCCAAAAAGTAAACTGTTCCAAATAAATCAATTTCAGCATTTTTTTTTAGTTCAGTATTAATAGAGATAGGTAATTTAAAAAACTAATCCTCATTACAAACGCAAAGTATGGACAGTTTACGCACCGCGCGGGGCGGCCGAGTACAGCGGGACATGTGAATAAGCGAAACAGCTGATAGCGACAACGCACGCAGCGAAACTCCGCCTTCAAAATTAACTCTTATTACCTCGTATTGTGTAGCATACCTACTCTTGTTTACAATCTTGATCGAATGGGTAACTGCAATTAAATTATTTTCAATTATTTTTTTTGGGGATCATTCATTTTTTTCATGAAATCGACTCAAAAACCAATTCCACCCAAACTACTAACAGGGAGTGCATTATTTATGTTACACGTCAAATCATATTAATATGTAAAAACAATTAATGAAATATTATATTAATGTTCGTTTATTATATTAATGTTGTTTTAATAATTTATTTCATAAAAAATGGGATCTAATTGTTGATTGGCAGAGAATGCCATATGGCAATAAGTTCGCTAATTGTGCATTATTTTTACTGTGCAATAATATTTTACCCCCTTACTAATAAGAGTTACACTCCCGTTGAAAACTTGTTTAAAATTACATTTCAATAGAACATGTCATTTTTAAAAACAAGTGTCCAACGGGAGTGTAACTTCGATCCACTCTGGGACAGACAAATTTCAAATTATAATACATAATATTCAACTGTAAAAATTATAATACATAATATTCAACTGTAAAATGTAATATTAATTTTCACGTTTGCGTAATAGCAGAGTTGATAAAATGAAATCATATAAATAAAATAAAAATTAATCCCTAAATTGTTGGTAAGAACAAACTTCAGGGATTTGTTTCTATAAAAGGGAAAACTGTAACTTTTCGGATTTACTGATTTTTAGTTGGTTTTAAACATTTCATTTAGTTTTTTTATGTGTAGTACTCGCGCCAATTGAAGACAGTACTAAGGGAAAACTGGATAAAATGCAGTGAAAATATAAAAAGTACATTTTCACTGCTCATGCTCCGAAAGTGCTTATTTGTGCATTTGGCTGCACAAAATCGAATTTTGTGCACAAGTGCATTAACGTATCTACGTATACATAAATGTATCTATATAAAGGCAAAGAAAATGAGTCATACAGCCAAACACAATAAGAAGTTCATAGATAGAATTTGTTATTTATTACATTTACTTTAATTTAATTTTACAAGGCAAATCCTTGTGTGTTTTTTAAGGCGAGGATTTCCCAAATTTGCCGATCTTAGAACGTCTAGATCTGGATAATATTAGAACCCACAATTCTGAAATTCACACACCTTAAACTTGAAGATATAATCTAGTGAACTGTGAAAGCAGAAACAGGATTTACTCCATTTCACTCGATAGAAAAAAATTTTAAACATAGGTCTAATCAAAAACTAAAACCACGATTTGAAATCGAAATATACATAAAACAGTATAAAAGTTATACCAAAACATGTAGTTCGTTATTATCTAGTGAACTGTGAAGACAGATTTTTTGATGTCATATAAAATATTTAGGAAAATGACGAAAATTCTATAATTTCGCTTGGTTGCAATCGCGCTCCATATAAGACAGTACTCGCCAAGTCGTCTCAGGGTATGGTCATGTCGCTTCGTGTCGCGGGCGCAAAAAAATATATTACGTGTTTCTTTACGATCGAATTTTAATTTTGCAATTTGCGTTTATTTTGTTAACTTTCATTATTATTATAGATTAGTGTAGTAATATGGTGAATAGTGTAAATAATGGATTAGGTATTATAAAGGAGAAAACTATTTTAATCCTTCTTCCTAAATTATTTTATGTGTGAAAAAATATGTTTTTCGTTCTTTTTTTCTATAAGTTATTTTATGTGTAAAAATCGCTAATAAAAGAAGTCAAAGACGAAATGTTAAATCAAATGCATACAAAAAATGCTGAAAGAAAAGTGGTAAATATTTATTTCCCAAATGTTTATATTTTATTGCCGCGGCCATATAGCACAGTGCAGTGTTAATAAACCAGTATGATAATTTCTTCAAGTAAATATGCAACGATTTATAGGTTCAAAATAATGTTTCCTATAAAACTTTATTGCTGAATTCCTTTAAATACTTAATGTTACCCCCTTTATTCACAACGCCTTGCATCAAAACTTTAGAAGGTAGAATCAACAGCACATTATACATGTAGCTAAATAATAGAGTTTTATTCGAGCCTATGTATTATATATGATTGTGAACAGTAAAATAGTATTTTAGGAATCTTTTAAATTTCGTAACATTTATGGTCAAGCGTGAGTTGATTATAAAAAACTAAAAAATAATTAACATAAATTTCCGTTCGATTTATGTAAAGATCACTTCATTGTATTAAAAGAAAATATCTGATCAGCGGAATTTTGTGAAACTTTATAAAATATTTGCTTTTGCCCGCTGCTTCGCCCGCATAAATGTCATAGAGGTTCCATACAAACTATTATTTTTTAGTTTTACCCCCTTAGATGGCGAATTTCCAACATACATGTCAAATTTCCACTTTTTGTGCCTTTTAATTACGGCTGTGCGTAATCTGTCAGTCACTCAGTAATGAAAGTGTTTTTTATATAAATACGTCGGCCCACACTAGGATTTTCAACTGTGTCGTAGGTGCAGTTTTTTTCTTTTTGAAAACGTCGCCCCACATTAAGATTTTCTCCTGTGTTGTGGGTGCAGTTACGAACATAGAATATCACATGTACATACGCCCAGACCGGAAAAAAATTCTGTAGGCCATACAAAATATTTGTCCCGTACGGGAATCGAACCCGCGACCCGTTGCGCAGTAGGCGATCATTCGACCTCTGCGCTAACCGTGTCATCAAAGTTACAAACATAGAATATATTACATATCACATGCACATACGCCCAGACCGGAACATATTTCTGTATTCCAAACATAATATTTATCCCGTAACTACAAAAAAATATTTTACAAAAAATAAAAACCGACTTCAAAAACACTGAAAACTTAAAAATAATATAAGAATAGGTACAGACAACATCACACTTCTGTATTGAAGTCGGCGCCAAACGATAATCTCCTAGAAAGTGTTAAAATTTGTCACCGACTTCAATATAGAAGTGTGATGTTGTCTGTACCAATTCTTATATTATTTTTAAGCTTTCAGTGTTTTTGAAGTCGTTTTTTATTTTTTGTAAAATATTTTTTATTTTTAACTTTTCAGTGAATGAAATCTTTTTAGTGAAAGAAGTGTGTTTTTAGTGCTTTCTATGGGATCCCATCATCAGATCCTGACTTTGGTGACCATGAGACCACCCTTGCTCTATACTCTATCGAATACAAAAATAATTTTGGACATCGGTTTAAAATGACGGAGTTATGAGGTAACAAACATAAAAAATACAACCGAATTGATAACCTCCTCCTTTTTTGAAGTCGGTTAAAAATATTTGGGAATCGAACCCGCGACCAGTTGCGTAGTAGGCGATCACTCGAACTCTGTGCGCTAACCGAGTCGTCAAATGTAAAGTCATCATGGTAAAGAACGCTAGCTGTGTAGTACTTCCCGAGTTTTCTTACAGGCCTAAGGTGGTAGAATATTAATTAATATTTTAAAACCAGTTTGCTTAGAGACTAATACGGTTGCCTCATATTCATAGCGATTTGTGGCTTTCTTCTTGATAATCTTGTTTAGTACATGCACGCCCCTGTCACTCACGCAATGCAGCGTTATAAATACCTACCACTAAGTAGCGCGCCGGCGCGCCGACCGCTGCACACACGTGTAAAGAAATTCTTAGGTTGTGTGTGAAGTCGACCAACCCGCACTTGGCCAGCGTTGATGATGGTAGCACATCAAAAACAGGTTTGAGCTTGTTTCGAATTCATCTAATAATAATATGATGGATGACATACCTGCCAGAGATACCTGTCACAAAAATTGGGATATAATTAAAAACAAAAATACTATCGTTTTTGATACTTGCTAAGGCAAGGATAAAAATACCTCCGTCTTACCTATTTCTGCCGCAAATCAGCAGTGCTTGCATTGCTGTGTTCCGGTGTGAAGGGTAAGATATGGCACTGAAATTACTGGGTACCGTGACTTTACATCTGATGTCACAAGTTGGCAACGTACACTGTGGTTCTTGTGGGGCTTGCAGTTTTACTGCGAATCGCACAGGAACCACATGTATTATAGGTGACTGTTACCACTTACCATCAGGTGAGCAGTTTGCTTGTTTGCCAACTTAGTAGCAATAAAATAAAACACACAACATTACATTTTTATTTTGAAGGAGTTTTTGTTTTGAAGTGGTGTCGGTATTTTTGTAAAAAAAATATTTTTATTTTTTCGTGAAATTAATAATAGCTCTCTAAGTCAACTTGAAAGAATATACCTAACTGAGAGTCAATACGTACCTTTTATATCTAAAGACTAACTCCCTAACTCCTTAAAGTTAAGGATCCATCGTAAGCTCAGCATAGTGGAAGAATCCTTGAGATGATGTCTTTCAGACGCAAATACCTGAATAGCTTCAGAAAAAAAACAGGAAAGACGTTGGACGTGCCTATTCTCTCGATTTTCTTGGGATTCCAATACTAGATCCTGACTTGATGGCATGGAACCACTTCGGGGGTATACTTTTCTGAATACAAAAAGAATTTTGAAAATCAGTTAATAAATGACGAAGCTATGAGGTATGTGTTACCTCATAACTTCGTGAAGTCAGTGAAGTCGGTTAACAAATCAAATCGAAATAAGTTATAGTACTTATTTATTCAGTAATGTATTAAAATACCTACATATATCTATTAAAATATTTTTCTTCAAACTACTCATTAATTTTACTCTAATCATCGGAAAAGGCAACACTAAGTAATACATTACTACCCTGGAAAGCTTTTTAAACTTTGTTATTTTTTAAGTTATTAAAAAAATCACGTGGTTGTTTGTCAAATAAAAATACTATGTAATGTAACAATTAAAAAGTGTCCATATTTACATACAAGTAAAGATACAATAAAAAATAGCAATGAAGTCATAAAGCTGTATCTTTATTGGTTGTATTACTGTAGGTACTTACCTCAGTTTATAAATCAATACTTATTTGTAACCTAGCAAAAAGTATATTGCATACGATATAAAACGTCCTTGTTGTACTGTTATATTTTTACTGTGCGGCACATGATGTTGGCGCCTGTTCAGTGGCCGCGTCCGCGCTAACGTCATGTACAAATGAACGGTGTGAAGTGCGGAACATATGGGCTTGCACGTGGAAATTCCTCGCCTTAAGACATAAAATACCGTTAATATGCCGGGAAAAACAATTTCCTTCAGTAACTGTACTAATTTTACTTTGAATTTTAATTAAAGAAATGTTATGTTATACTACTGTTTTATTTCCTCGCAATCGAAGTGAAAAGCAGAGTTTATAACTCGTCCACAAAACTATTTTAATCCTCGACATTACTATCAGCTCGAGCCGAAGCAGTCGCGGATAAAAATGGTTCGTTTTGTGCACTTGTTGTAAAATCTACTATATTAAAATTTCGTCATTGTTCAGCAATAAAAGTTTTGATAGAACAAATGAGTTGTATAGAACTACTTAACAAATATATTTTTCCTTACTCATACTCTGAAAGTAGGTCTGAAGTTGCCTGAGGAGCGGGTTGAAAGTAATACTTTTCAGCCCTAGGGAGAATCACTTTCAACTGAAAGTTGCTGTCAAATTTTAAAAACTAGTTCTTTTTCGCATTTTTATTGAACCATGTTCCGACTTTCTATACAGCCACTCAATTACAGCGCGGTGTAAAATTGAAATAACATAATGTTAAGTATTTAAAGGATATATTTTTTTAATGACTATTATAATTTATTTTCAATTATTTCTTTAAAATAACATAGATTTGGGCAAAATATTTACCATTTTTTAAATTATGAAAATGAAAAATAATGGCTGAGTAGCTGGCTGGCCACAGAAAAAAAAAACAAAATAAGCGGGAAAACGGCAATGCGATCTTCATTTGTTTTTTCAATTTGAAGAGTTTTGTTAATACTTCCGTATAGCAGAGATTTGTAATAACTGTTAATTATATTTGTATAACATTGTGTTAATAATTAACACAATGAGTTCATCTAATTCAGGTATGTAGTTAACGCCTGATTTTATAAGAGAAAAAAAAGCGGGCTATAGCATAAGTTGTTGATTTATGTAAAAAAAATTTACACGTTTTTTCTTTAGCCAATTCATTGTTTTATGTTTACTTTCCTTGTATTCGTAATGAAAAGTACAGTGTTTACCTCGGGTTAAAGACTTATTTAGTCCCTCGAACTATTGGTGCCCTCGCTACGCTCGGGCGCCAAACACCGTCTCGGGACTAAATAAGTTACTTTCACCCCTGGGGTAACAATGTACTATTATGTATTCGCTCGTTTTTTTCGGAATTGATTGACAAGTATTGTTCTTTTACATTGAAAAGTATTATTAATTACAACTAAACTATAGTCTCACTGAGGAATAATATAGCTTTCTAAGTTCTACGGCGTTACAAATAAAAAACGTATTCCTAGGAATAACCTCGGAATAGTTATTCCGTGTTTTGTCTTATTTTGACATATTACATCTGACATGTGCTAAAACAAGACAAAACACAGAATAAATTATTCCGAGGATTATCCTCGGTATAAGTTTTTATTTGTAAGGCCGCTAGAGATTAGTTCTTACGAAAAAATCACAAGCCTATAAACTTAACCTCCTTATAATATATAGATAATTATTATACTAAGTACCCATAGTTAATTTAATTATAGTAATTGTAGAAGATATGGTGTGCCCTATTTCTTGAAAATAACGTCGCCTTGCCCCCTAATCTACGCCAATTTTCATCATGGATTAGATATTCCCCGTGTAGTTAACAGTAATTTTAATCTTGTTTGCGTCAAAAATATATTTAAATTGAAAATACTTTACCTTATAGTAAGTATAATAAGTGGGAGGCCAGAGAAAAACAACGTCTCTCGACAGACATTTCTATTTGTGGACAGACAACTATTATTATTAAAATGTAATCATTACAGCTTATTATTGAATAAGTTTATCTTACACAGTGTACTTATATTTCAGGTCTTTATTAAGACCTGAAATATTACATTAATCTGCAAAGCTTTAGAATAAAATGGTTACAAATATACGTGAGAAATATACCTATAACTAGTAGATACGAGGTGAGATAGTACTTGTTATGAATATGTTGTGAAACGTAGTTTTAACCTAATTTATACTAAAATTTGTTCTTTTTAGTGCTATGTCGTGATTCTCGCAATTACAGCCTTACTACAGCTGGTAGTGTTGACGACAGAGATTTCTTCTAGAATAAGTCCACCTTTGTATATTTTACCATTTTTGACGAATGTTTGTTTACTTGTGTACAGTTTATCTTGTCTCTCGATGTGATTTCCGCAGAATACAGAAATTAACAATGATATTGTCGTATTTTTATGTACTTTTGTGAACTCTCAAGTTGCAACATGGCTTCGACAGTAATCCATTGATGCTCCAACGCAGGACATCGCCGCGGGCTCATTATCCCGCTGTCAGCCTACTGACTGTCGCCATCAATCTTGCTCCTACAGGATTAGGGACTTGCCCCGAGGGCGGGAAGCGCTTACGCCGGAACCTAGAAATAAGTTGATCGTTGTCGAATCTCTTCTCGCTGGTTATGCTGTCCTGGTACCTGCTCTTTTTATTGTCTTTATTTTTTTCTTGTTATAAAACTGAAAGTGTCTGTCTGTCTCGATGTTCGCTACTTCGTGATTGACTAGCTTCGGCCGCGGCTTCGTCCGCTTTCTGTTTTTGTTAAAATTATTGGGACCAAATACATTAATTTTAATAAAACATTATTCATTTATTTATTCAAAGTAATTATTGTTGACGGTATCGTGGGTCGGTGGCGGGTTCGAAGCGCCTCCCCACGTTGAAACCGTGACCCCTTGCTCAGCGGGTTATATTCCTCTTTTCTTGGTGGCGATAAATGAAAAACTGAATTGAGTTAATTATACTATTTAATTCGACAATCTGTCTTACACTGACGTAAACTGAATCTATTAGTGAATGCGACAATTTCACTATTAATTTTCTGATCGTGTGCTATAGAGAAGAGAGCTGGAAGCGAAGAGAGAATGAAGTAACGTCATAGACAATACATTATAAATATTATAGAGCTTATCATAGAGTAATTTAACATTTTTATGGATTATGAAACTATACAGCCAAAACAATGATTGACTTTCTCTGAGCAGACTATCTGATATAAATTAAATTAAAAAACATGTTAATTTTCAATTAACAATTATAGTCGATGAAAACTTAATTAAAAAATGAAAAGGAAAGTAAGTTTACGATACTTCTTGTAGGCTATGCATTCCTGGTACCTTGCATTTCTTCGGAATTTTTGCTAGAATTAATCATAATTCTCGATTCGACAAAGTCACATAAACCAAAACGGCCCATGAAGGCAGAATTAGACTAACTGTAGTTAATTTTAGGCTTTATAAAAAAATTCACCAAGTATTAACTGATTTTATTTTTGTTTTCACAAGCCAATACGCGACATGGCGCCATAATGAAATATTGTTTCGCCATATCCCCGTGTTTAGGTTCCGCCGCGGAATGTGATCACGCGCGCGGCGTACGTACCTACTACGGCCTCATTCGGCGGGGGCTGAATTTTAAATCAGTTGACTGACACAAGAACTTTATTCCGCACTCCTGTTTGTCTGAAGGGAAAGAAGTTAATCATTGAACTTGGAAAATTTGAGGCTCTGCCGAAGCTCTTCCTCACTTTCATTTTTTATTCTTCACGGTTTTTGTTGATGATATTATCGCTACTAATATTATCAATACGAACGTAGCTCCAGAGCGTCGGTGACGCTGTGGACTCGGCACTTGCCTGCCAATCGGGAGGTCCGGGGTTCAATTCTGTCATCCCCTAATGTGTTTTTGGTTTTTCGAATTTCATATGTACATTTGCCGACGCTCCTGCGGTGAAGGAAAAAATCGTGATGCAACCTGCATACATCTGCGAAGACATTCAAAGGTGTATGTGAAGTCGACCAATCCGCACTGGGCCAGTGTGGTTGGCTAAGGCCTAATCACCCTATCATGGGGTAGGCTCGAGCTCCTCGGTGGGGATGTATAGGAGCTGCGATGATGAATGTAGCTCTGTCTATTTCTAGCGTCAAGAAGCGGTGCTTGCATTATCGTGTTCCGGTTTGAAAGTTAATACAGAGAGTCAGTCACAGTCATCAGTCAAGCCTGATGACTGTGACGTATATAGTTCGTCTACTGTGGCTAGACATCTTAGGCAACGTACATTGGGCCCCTGTAGATTGTATATTTGCAAATCCTACAGTACTATTGGCGACTGTAAACACTTACCATCAGCTGGACATCCAGCTTGTTTGTCAACTCTCTTGCATAAAAAAACCATGCCAACCAAACACGTACCCAAGCTGAATCATAAAATCCATTAGCGTTCAAGTTACCACTACACGGAAAGGCAATTGTTCAGTGGTGATCCGTCGTCGCGAAACAGAACGAAATGGGTTTTGCGAGGATCCTCCAACCTGTATTGTTCCGCTTCCTGGACATTTGTCTGAGAAAGCATCCCGGCAATTAACCAAGATATAAATCCCTGGGCAGGCGCGCCACAAATCACATCTCAACGGGCCCCGAGTTAGGGCGCAATTTACGCGTTTCGCTACAATGCCAAGACCCATTTTGACTTCAATCGGCAGGGCTGGAGTTGAAATACTTTATTTTTATCTGAGAAAGGAAAGCTCTTTCCTCTAGAAATTACTTACATTTATTTATCGATTTCAATGTTTATTGTACTAATATTAAGAACAAAGGGCT
The DNA here is from genome assembly GCA_963935595.1 of Schoenobius gigantellus. Classification (NCBI taxonomy): domain Eukaryota; kingdom Metazoa; phylum Arthropoda; class Insecta; order Lepidoptera; family Crambidae; genus Schoenobius; species Schoenobius gigantellus. The sequence goes on from OZ012543.1 coordinate 598,456, forward strand.
GGGTTAATGCGACATCCTCTATCAGTCAACTGAACGGTAAGTTATAATGAGAATTGTGTTCGGCGCAAACAAAGATTAAACTAAAACAAGAAATGTAAATTAACATCCTAATACATACACATACATACACCTATTTTAATAAATATACATATATAGATATACAATTTTAGCTGAAGTTATCAATGGCCCGAGATTAAGAGAAAATCATACGGGCCTTTTTTCCATATACAAACGTAGACCCTGTTTCCTTCAAGGGGCCTTATTTCGCTAATCTTAACGTCGTGTCTTGATAGCGTTTCAATAAAACTGCTTTTGTCGCTTTTATACATATTCGACGACACGGTTAGCGCAGAGCTCGAGTAATCGCCTACTGTGCAACGGGTTGCCGCCCGGTTCGATTCCCGTACGGGACAAATGTTTTGTATGGCCTACAGAAATTTATTCCGGTCTAGGCGTATATGCATGTGATATTCTATGTTTGTAACTGCACCCACGATACAGGAGAAAATCCTAGTGTGGGGCGACGTTTTTTAAAAAAATATATTTCCTGGTGCAATTTATTCGCATTGCAATTTTATGATAAGTCAATAATGACAAATGTTTTAGTAAGTATTCGGTTAACCAACAATACCTGTCTCAAAAGTGATTGTCGCTATTGAAGCGACACGCCACAAATGTTTTAACGCTAGCAGAATAAGACCCCTGAATAATCGCAATAGTTGCTCTATTTTTTTTTCAAAAATAAATCTACGGCCACTATTATCATAGTCGTCTGTTTTAACTTTTTTATCAAACTAATTATTAAAATAGTTTAAACCATCAAAAATCCAAAAAAACTGGTCAGATTTTATGCGGAATTCAAACATTTTGAAAACAATTTTGACGAGATTATATGAAAAAAGCAAAGCATAAAAAAATATTTTACAAAACATAAAAACCGACTTCAAAAACATTGAAAAGTTAAAAATTGAATTGAAGTCGGTGCCAAACGATGATCTACTAGAAAGTCTTAAAATTTGGCACCGACTTCAATATAGAAGTGTGATGTTGTCTGTACCTATTCTTATATTATTTTTAACTTTTCAGTTCAAATTCAAAAATCTTTATTCAACTTAGGCCTTTAAGGGCACTTATTGACGTCAAAACAAAGCAAAACATTCTAATTTAAAGGAAACATATTTAACCTTGTATTTGCATACATCCTGAATATACCTACTCAAGATGTCTGCAAATATGTACAAGTAGCAATGAAAAAAAAAGTTGAATCTACACCTGTTCGGAAATTGGGAGAGCCTTCTCGAGAAGAACAGGCAAGAAACTCGAAAGGTCAAATTTTTTATCTCCTCTTTTAAATCGCCATTTATAATATTGGTTTTGTTACATAGTCACTGAATGTTAAAAAAAATACAATCGGTATGATTAAAATGTCAAAAAATACAATCGGTATGCTTAAAATGTCAAAAAATAAGTTATAGACTTATACACTAATCACAATACAATAAATTATGTTGTTACCAAACATAATATGATAACTTGGTCTGATTCAAAATCAGTGTCAGTTCTTTTCCTGACAACAATATTTGTTAACATCAGTAGCTATACACAACACCACGATTATTGACATTATAACGAATCATATTAACTCCAGGCATTGGCATCATTTAAATAATCATTAACTTTATAATATCCTTTACTCATTAGAGTTTTTTTTACATGTGCTTTAAACTTATGAAAAGGCAAGTCGGTTATACTATGTGGAACTTTGTTGTAAAAACTTATACATTTCCCCATAAATGAGCCTCTAGTTTTTTGGAGTCTGTACGTTGGAACGGCAAGTTTATTTTTATTTCTTGTGTTTAACCGGTGAACGTGGAAATTGGTTTCAAATGTATTATAATTCTTATAGACATAAATAAACTTTTCATAAATGTATTGTCCTGCTAAGGTCAATATATTAATTTCTCTAAATACATCTCTTAGAGAATCCCTTGTTCGTAAATTATAAATAGCGCGAACTGCTCTTTTTTGAAGTACGAAAATACTGTCTATACTAGCAGCCGATCCCCACAGTAGTAGTCCATACGACATAACACTGTGAAAATAACTAAAGTAAATCAATCTTGCCGTTTCAACATTAGTAAGTTGTCTTATTTTTTTAACTGCATATGCCACAGAACTAAGTCTGTTTGTCAAGGACTCAATATGTGGGTCCCACTGCAAACGTTAATCTAATGTAATTCCCAAAAATTTAGTACAATCAGTGAATTCAATAATTTGATTATTCATTTCCACAATAGTATCCACTTTCCTTACATTTGGCAATGATAATTTTATACAATTAGTTTTATTTGAATTTAATGATAAGTTTTTTTTATACATTTAGTTTTATTTGAATTTAATGATTGCATTGGTTCACAATTAATAAGTTATTAATTGTGAACCAATGCAATACTTTAGAAAGAGTACTATTTACAATGTCAGTATTTTCATTTCCTCTGTCAACCTTAAATATTAAAGAAGTATCATCTGTAAATAGTACTGTATCGCACAGATTGTTAGTGAAGTGTGGGAGATCATTAATGTAAATTAAAAAAGCAAAGGTCCCAATATCGATCCCTGAGGCACACCCATAGTTATACATGCACCAACAGACTCAGTTTTGTTAATAACAACTTTTTGGACCCTATTGGACAAATAAGACTCCATAAGGCTAATTGCTTTTTCGGTGACACCATAATGTTTGAGTTTATTTAAAAGAGTCTGGTGACTAACGCAGTCGAAAGCCTTCGACAGGTCACAAAATATACCAATCACATCTTGTTTACACTCCCAAGCGGCAAAAATATGTTTGAGAAGTGCAACTCCAGCATCTGTCGTGGAACGACCTTTGGTAAAACCAAATTGGTTCATATGAAAAATGTTATTACATGTGAAATGATCTATTAACTGCTGAGATACAATTTTTTCGAATATTTTACTAAATGCTGGTAAAATAGAAATTGGTCTGTAATTTGAAGGATCATTTTTATTCCCAGATTTAAATAATGGTATTAGCTTGCTATTCTTCATGAGGTCGGGGAAGATACCTTCATCAATACATTTATTGAATATCAACGCGAGTTGCGGGGCAAGTTCCACTATAACCGATTTGATTATGTGGGTCGAAATACCCCAAAGATCTTCAGTTTTTTTCGTACTAATTGTGCGAAATGTTTTAAGCACTGTGTCAGCGTCAATATTACAAAATTTGAAAACCTTGTTGCACCTCTCTACACTTTGCCCTAGGAGAGCTACAGCTTCATCGGGACACGAGTTGAGACTACTTGTAGTTTCTATGGGTATGCGAGAGAAGAAGTCTTCGAACGCATTGGCAACTGCCTTGTCTGATTTGATTGTTTCATTATTGATTTCTAATGAGAATGAATTTACAGTACTTTTAAGTTTACCTGTTTCCTGATTAATGATTCCTAACATAATTTATGAAAGCGGGGTCACTAGAGCTTGCTTTTAAGGCGAAAAGGTCAAACAGTTTCCTTCGACTTTTGTATATATCAGGAGTAGCCCAGTCACTGAATTTCTTACTCCCGTTTTTGACTTTAATGACATTTTCCTTGAATATATCATTATATTCATTTTTTACTACATGGAATAAATTATTATAGAGATTATTGACGTTCATCCCTTCGATCGACAAATTTGCAGTTGCTAGTTGACCGCTGTGGTGTTTTTGAAGTCGGTATTTATTTTTTGTAAAATATTTTTTATTTTTAACATTTTAGTGAATGAAATCTTTTTAGTGAAGGAAACCCTAATTAAATACTAGCTCACCGTTTCTAGCGTTTCCCTCAATTTTCATGGGATCCTATCATCAGATCCTGACTTTGGTGACCTTGTGACCGCCCTTGTCTATTTTGTGTACTTTTCTTAGGTATCTTCGATCCGAGTTGCAGGTCTATTGCGCTCAGGGGCCCTATTTTTGAACCATTCTTCCGGCATGGAGCGCTCGTCAGTGTTCGATGTCTAATTATTTTCGTTTTGTTTTCAACGAAAATCAAAACAATATTGATCTTCGTCGTCGTTCTATTGATTTTTATTGCAAAAGAAACGAAAATTAATAGGAATCGAGCACAGATGACATTTGAAAAGCGTTCGATGCCGGAAGAATGACTCAAAAATAGAGCCCCAGGTCGTTCGTTCGGGGGCACAGCGCGACAGCAATACATTTTACGAATACCTACCTTTTTTTGAATTCTCTCGACCTTAAAATTTCCGTTTAACGTATTCATGTAAGTGACTTCAGATAGCGCTCACGAACTAGCCCGTTAATGTGAGTTTATTTGGAGACGCACGGATGTGGTAGGAGAGATCATACAACATAATGTGTATATTATTATACTTACTAAGCGTTTTTAAAGAAAACGCAACGTCAATAAATCGTCACGTGACTTTTACAAAATTAGCACTGTAAAATAATGGATCTCTGAAACGCAAAACGGTGCCCACACACCTACAACATTTTCGAAAGACCTGTCCAACGACACCACACACCGTAGGATAGACGAGACAAAAATCATCCCCACTTTACATGTAGGGGAGCTAAAAGCTATTTTTCCCAAAATTTTATCTTACTTCTGGCATCGTCATTAATGTATATGCCCAAGCCACATTGCAGCTTTCTAGCGTTAAAAACCTCTGTGCTAGACCGCCGTCATACAGACAGACGGACACGACGAAACTATAGAGGTTCCTTGTTGACTACGGAACCCCAAAAATGAAGTAATGAAAATCGACAAAGCCGCCGGCGGAAGGTCAGTAGTGAGTTAAGAGGAAATAGTACAGGCCGTTTTTCCATACACACGTAGTCCCCTGTTTCCTTCCTTGATAATGGCACTAGTTGCTCTATTTTTTCCAATAAAATCAATGGTCACTATAAGCATGTTCCTATGTTTTCCTTTTTTTTATTAAGTTAACTATTAAAAGAGATTTTAAACCTTCAAAACCCTAGAAAGTCGAACTAATTTTGTGCTGTATTGAAATGTCCAGCAAACAAATTGAACAAGATTATACGGAAAAAGCAAAACATTGAAACACAGAAAAAGCCTTGCTTTAATTTCTAACGCAAAAAGTAATTAAATCGGTCAATTTTTCACGGAGAAAACAGGGGACTACGAAACGTACTCATATTTTGTGTACTTGTCATAGGTATTTTCGGTCCCAGCTGCAGTTGTCCTTATCGCGCTCAGTTCAGTTGTTCGGTCACACGGCGCGACAGCAATACATTTGACAAACACCTATTTTGGAATTCTCTCGACCTTGGTGTTTCCTCTTAACACTCGCTGCCGCATCGAGCATTGTTTCGCCCCGCGACCAGCAAACTTCCGCTGCGATCCGCTCAAGGTGTTAGGGGCGCTCGTGCGGGGACTGCTAACTACGTGTACCTATCCATTCCGTATTCGCCGTTCGACTCCAACTTTCGCGAGTCTAATTGCGCGAGTAAGCGATGGTGGAACTTATGTTTCTTCGGTCGAGTGTATAAGTGGCGAGGCCAATATGTTTCAATAGTATCGATTTCATTCCACAAGACTGTAGAATGAGTAGGGTTCTATAATCTATAACACTAATAGAGGACGCTAAAATACTCTTCAAAACGTTTACTATACTAGTGCCAGTCACGCATATAATTATGATGCAAAAAATGAGCTCCTGATCTATGTAAACTTCAATGTTTGGTTGGAGTCGTACAATTCTTTTAAAAACAATGAAAAATTGTTATCTGCTGAATAAAGTAGCAAAAAATACCTTTTGAAAAATTTGAAATAAATGATACTCTTTTTTATAAGTCCGTACTCTCTATTTACCTGCTTTGAAATTGAAACTGGAGGGAGACTCTATACTAGGGTTGTCTGCTTAGGTACCTCTGTCTTACCTATTTCTGCCGCAAAGCAGCAGTGCTTCCATTGCTGTGTTTCGGTTTGAAGAGTAAGATATGGCAGTGAAATTACTGGGTACTGTGGCTTTACATCTGGTGTCACAAGTTGGCAACGTACACTGTGGTTCTTGTGGGGGTTGCAGTTTTGCTGCGAATCTCACAGGAGCTACATGTATTATAGGCGACTGTTACCACTTACAGGTGGGCAGTTGGCTTGTTTGCCAACTTTCTGCAATTAAAAAAAAAGATTATACTCTATCTCTTCTAATAAAAGTTCACAACCCTAAGAATGAGTTTTATTTATTACTAGCTTTCGGCCCGCGACTTCGACCGCGTTATTTTTGTTTTCCCGTGGGATTTTTTTCCCGTAGGAAAATTACCCTATGTCCTTCCCCTGGTCTTGAACTATCCCTATACCAATATATCCTCTTTATAATATTAGTATAGACAAATAGACTTTTCGTGATGTTGGTCAAAAAGCAGGCTTTAGTTTGGGTGGTAAGTGGTTTCAGTCGCCTGTAAGGTAGAGGCATGAATACAGTCGCTATTACACGTGGTTCCTGTAATCGAACTTTCGCCTTCGACTTACCGTGTTGACGCCGCAACCACTGGGCCACCGAGTTCTTATCTAGGATTCGATTCTCGCCCGAGACTAATTTTTTCCTTGCTCTGTCAACAATCATTGTGAATCAAATGCCAATGTGACAAAACGTGCGAAGGTCGTGGACCGAGCGTCCAGCTGTTGATTTTTATACGTTGAAACTACTACGATCATTCACCCAGCCAATATGTCCAAGATTTTTAAAAAGCTTTCGAGATATTCCCGTTATTAAAATTATAAGAAAGAAAAAATCTGAATCTGGCCCAATTCTGAGAAATGTAAATTGCAGTGATATAATTTAATAAACTTTCATAAAATATTATTTAATAAAACGCAAGCAGTGGAATATTAAATTTCTCTGAACAAGAACCGTTTCATGTTACGCGTTCAATAGCAATTAAGGTTTTAAATTTTTTTTATAAATAATTTATCGTTTATTTCGTGTTTTACCTCAATAGTGATACAAGTTTGGTTCATCAACCTCCATCGGTCTCAGTACGGGATGGTGAGAAGTTTCAATAAAAAAAAGCTTATTGTTTATCAGCCAGGAATAACGGAACTCGACATCGATAATAATTAATTTCAACTGTACGTAAATCGTATCCTTTACAAGGCGATAGTTGTCATAGACTCTTGTGTGACGGCGCAATATATTTGCATTATATGGCAAATTGGAAGCTTTCGAAATAAATGTTCATTAACATAATTAAGTGGATGGTTTTTTACGTCATTCTACCTATAAGTTGAAATTTATCTAATTATTTCACAAATAAATAAAAGTAATATTAGAATTAAAATAATACATTTTATTTATTAATAATTTCGTTTATTTTACATATTTTCTAATAATGTTGCAGACCGGACGATCGACATAAAGATACTTTTTTATTCCACTATTATATCATATAAAATATTAAGTAACTTTGATACCTTATTTGATTATGACATCTTCCATGTAACTTTAAAGGAGTTTCGTACAATTCTCAAAGCATAATAATTATTAATTACGTATGCATTTTTGTTCCATAATTTGTATCTTATCCTCTGCAGAAATGGCAACTTATTAGTAACTCGCTGTGCCCGCGACTTCGTCCGCGTGGAATAGTAACTTTTGGCAGCATTTTTAATTTGGTCCCTACCAAATTAAAAATGCTGCCAATTTTGTTAAAGTCTTTATAAAAATTAGCCTATGTTATTATACCTTATATAATTAGCTATCTATTAGTGAAAGTCCCGTCAATATCGGTCCAGCTGTTCCGGAGATTAGCGGAAACAAACAGACAGACAATTTTTTTTTAATTGTGTTTTTGTTATTGGTGTCCGATATACATTCATACCCATTTAAATAAAACTTGTTATTTTCTCATTAGAAACAGACACTTCAATTTTATTTATTTGTTATATTTATTTTATAAATTAGTTATATTGTGTCATAATTATGTATAGATTAAAGCTGAGTGTTTAAATAATGATCGCCACGCCACAACATATCATAACTATTTGAATACTGAAATGGGTGCTGAGTGCTTTGGTGCTGTACCGCCATTCTGAACAGCGCTGCAGCGGTCAAGACAGGCCCAGACAAAGCCTATTCAACTTCAGAGAGGCGTAAGACAGGCAGACGCCATTTCTCACAAACTATAATCCTCGTTATAACATCAATGCCTATTTATCCCTCACGTTTCGCAAATAACTATTATCTGATGTGTGATAATTTAATGAACACAGTCTTAAATTCTTTAGATATGAGTTTTAAACGTTGCACAGTCGTGAGTTTGGTTTAATCAAGATAATACTATTAAAATTTGTGGTCAATGATGTCGCTACACTTCCATTAGCATAAGCTGCAACAACTTCATAAAAGAGCTTGATAGACTCATCTTCGTCCTCAGCTCCGTCTCATATTTGAACCGTCTATCAAAGGTGCAATTCTTAAATAGCCTTCCATTAGTTTATTCTGTGCACCATTATTGTAGACACTAATTGTACAACAAATATCTAATTCAAAATTATAATTATATTCTTTAGAATAGTAATGTACGTTGCATTAATATGAGATGTAATGTTACACGGAAAAAAAAAAAGATATCTTGATTCAAGAAAATATGCGGTTATATATGCACTATGCAGTTAAATGCCTTGAATTAAGACGATGTATTTTTTTGAATTCAAAAATTATATCATTTTGAACGAATGTAAACTACATTCAATCAAAATAACACTGTCGATTCACTAAACATAACAGAATCTTGAATTAAATAATGATCGTCTTATTCCAATGAATTGGTTTTCAATAATACTTTAGTATAACACGATCACGCCATTCAGTCAAGATAACAGAGATTTTGTCTAGAACTCTTCAGTCTTAAATTGAATGAAATAATTTTTTGATTCAATGATATCGCTTTGCTAAACCACTTTATTTAGACGATCATTTCTTCCAGTCAAAATAATTTTATCTTGTGCTCATCTCTACACAATTAAATGAATTAAATATAAAGTATTGAATGGAGATTCTGTCTGCCTTGGTTCAACATGATCGATATGATTGATTCAAGTCATTACTTCTTTCAGCCAATATAACTGAAATCTTGGTTCTAAATATCATCTACTTTAAACTAAGTAGATATATTATTGTTCTGAACAATTATTTGTTTTGCATTATAACATCAGCATATTAGCTCAAAACAATATTTTGTTTTCGTAAGATTTAACATTTTGAACCAAGCATATCAACTTATCTGATGGAAATCTATGTATTCGAGTCAATATAATTTTTTATTGTCTTAAAATAATAATTTCTATTTAGAAGAAAATATTCTCTCGGTTTAAAGTATAAATGATCTTCAAAGAAACTGACAAAAGCTTGACTTAATGGAATAAATTTATCAGGGCAAAACCCCACTAAACAGAACCGTTTAGATTCCTTCTCCTCATAGGTATATTAAATGTTTTTGTGGCATTATTACTATTGTTACGTACACTTTAGTTACACGGCGTATTTATAAATAATGCAAGAACTCCAAGGGTGCTACACCACTGCTTAGATTTCTACACGACGATTCGGAGATGCGATAAATAAAGTTGTTGCATCTGAGCAGTACTATAACATCTTCGGAGTTCTTGCATTATTTCAGGTTACGTCGTGTAACTGATGTGTGGGTAGCAACAATATGCCACAAAAAATAATAAGTATGAGGAAAAGAATGTTAAACGGTAATGCATAGTGGGGTTTTGCTCTGATAAATTCATTCCATAGAGCCAAGTAGAGGTACAACTGGATCTGAAACAACAAAAATAATTATCACTACAAAGTACTTCGATCATGAAAAACACATTCTTTTACTCTAGTATTGTCAGTTTCTTATTTAATTCATTCTGGAAAAGAGTTTTAAAAATGAAAATATTCTTAATAAAGTATAAAATATTATTTATTCATTAAAAATTAACTTTACAGAAAGCAATTTCCTTAAGATACACAATTAATTAATTCCCATTTTTATACAATTTTATTGCTTAACTATATAGTCGATATATTTTATAATTTTTTTACAGATGCAATAAAATATTACTGTGCCACATACATCAAAAGATCTAATGACCTAAGCCATCTCGATGATCCCAACGTGCAATACCCTATGCGGTAGATCACATTTGACAGAATAAGTCTATATTGGCAGACTAAACTTTAAATCTAGACTCAAGTTTCCCTTAACTAAGACAATATACACAATAACATATTTTTTCGTGTCGCACCTTTTTCATCATCTGCTTTTATATAGAGGCGTTATTATCACCAGGATTCTGAAAGAAAAATGAAAGTAAAATACAATATGTTTGCCATCATCATAACAGCTCATCTACATTACGTCCCCATCGAAGGACTCGAGCCTTAAGTTACGGTGTTTAGGCCTTAGTCAACCACGCTGGCCCAGTGCGGATTGGTCGACTTCACATACACCTTTGAATTTCTTCACAGATGTATGCAGGTTGCCTCACAATGTTTTCCTTTACTGTAGGAGCGCCAGACAAATTTACATATGAAATTCTAAAAAAAAAACACATTGGTACATAGCGGTCTCGAACCTTGAACCTCCCGATTAGAAGGCAAGTGCCCAGTCCACAGCGCAGTCATTTTTGTCAAAATGACTAAGTTTTTATGCAATTTTGTAGCTGACATATTCATGTTCAGTCTGATCTGCTGATTATGAATCTGCCAGCTATAAAATTGTATAACACTTTTTGGTCGACCAAACTTTTTTTTAAAGTTATGTTATGGACAATATAATCCAAAGGTGCAAGGTGACTTGATTGAGGTGTTCCGGAGTGTATAAACGACCATGAGCCATCGGACTCGCCCACCGAGGGTTCCAGTAACATTATAGAGATGCAACCGCATATTATCGTAAGCTTAGAGGATTTTAAAAAGTTTTGAAGGATTTTTTATGATGTCCAAAGCAAAGTAAAAGAATTCAAAGAAGTTGTATTCTACGTTGCATAAGTGTTGACTCACCTCAACTAATATCATGATACTGTCTGACATTCTTGAGTGAAAGCTTTCCAGTCTTGGATGACTCCCAGGATGTCTTTCCATGGATCCTGGGACGGGTGGGACAATGTAGGCTTGCGTCGAACCCATGTCAACTCCGTTGGTAATTTTGTATCTGAAAATTTATATTTTCGATGTTATTTGGAAACGTCATATGTCATATGCGAGGTGCAACAAAGTACCTTACACTAACACTCAAGGAAGTGAATGAATGTTAAAAATTTCCAAAGTAACATCTATCAAAATATGAAAAATTTTGACTACAAATCAAATTTAGATTAAGTATATTGGTATACTCACTGCAAAACGTTGAATTAAATCTTTCGGAATTTTCCAGGACTCCAAAAGAACAGCAATAATATTTTTTGGTACGGCCATGGTAATAGTGCGCTGCTTGCTTCATGTTTCACTAAATTTGATGTGAGAACTATTAAAATTATCACTAAACTTATACATTAACATTATATTGGCACAGTATTCGTTGGTTTTCATACTCCAAACCAGTCGCAAACACAGAAAGAATTCATCAGACGAAGGCTTCTTCACTGAATCAGTCAATCAGAAACGCGTAGTGTGGTATGGTTGACGCATTGTGGAAGAATACTCGTACAAGTTCTCTGTGGAAATTGTGTTTTTCATCCAAGCATTGTGTATTACATATGAAAATCTGACATCTTGTTTGAAAGTAAAAGTTATAAACCGAAAGTGATATTGCCTTAGTTGAAAAGAACATTTGTTTTCAAATTAAGATAACGGAATTCTTGTGCTAAAGCAATATCGCATTAGATTAAAATTCTATTGACTCTATTCAAAATTCACAATTTATTTACATTAAAACAGTCATAAATTTTCGTCCAAGAAAAATAAAAAGTTGGACGGACAAAAGATATACTTGTAACAAAGAAAACTACGGTATTAAAGCAAAATTTTCAAATATTTTAATTGAAGAACTTTTTACATTAAAATAATATATACACACTCTTGAACGAAAACAAAGAGAGTTGTGATAAAAAACCTCAGTGTATTCGAACCAAGACAATGATTTTCTTGTGTTAAAGTAATGTTGCATTCTATTAACAATCTGTTGACTCCATTCAATAATGTCTTTAAATTTCATCAAAAAAATAAAAGTTTCATCGGGAAACAAAATTTACTTTGATCAATTGGCTGCGATATTAAAACAAAATTTTGAAATAAGTATTTCAATCCAAGAAGTTTTTGTATTGAAATGAAGCAGACACACCCTTCAACGAAAACAGAGAGAATTCTGATGAAAAACATCACTCTATTAGAACCAAGACATCGGTTTTCTTGTGTTAAAGAAATATTGATTTATATTAATATTCTATTAGTTTCGTTTAATATTATAACTGAGTTTCGTTGCATATTTATAAATACTTGATCTAAAGGCATATTTTGTAAAACAAGAACATGAAAGTATTGAAACAATTATTTGAAATATCTTCGGTGAAGTAAGTTTCATGTTATTGAAGCAACGAAATTAACTTCAGGTTAAAATAATATGTTCGAATTGAATTAAGAAAATGAACATTCTTAATTCAATTCCGTGGCATACTGTTTCAAAGTAAATTGTTTTGTCTCAACAAAATATGTTCAAGACAATATAATGTTTTGAATGAAAGAAATCCCGGAACTCTTTTTTTTCCGTGTATGTGTAGAAACAGGCTAACAACGATAATGATAAAAGACATTTAAAGCAGATATTTAAAGCTAAAAGTGTTCCAAATAAGAATTTCCTGGCTAAAAGAAATAATAAGACAATATATTAACAAGTAATTAAGGCGTAACACAATATTAATTATAAAAGAAGGCGCGTATTGCCGCAAATCCGCTGTGTTCCCTCGACGAAGAGGAAAATATTAATGGACGATAAGAATAATCGGGATGAGACCAAGTCTTTCCTGTTCTATCTATAAATAAAGTTAGAGGAACACTTAACCGATCCGACGATTCTCAATATAAGCCCCTATCAATATTTAAAGTTAGCACTTAAATGGGATGGAAACGGATATAAAGTTGTTACGGTTGGCTGCACAATTGTGCAACTATCTCGAAAAAGTCTTATAGGTAACCAACAAGATTTAAATTTTATCTCCGTTCTTCTAGAGATCGAACCACAGTCTCTGTGAATATACCTAATAAGTGGATTTTGAAAACGTGCGCCATTACTTGAATTATTTAATCGCGACAAAAGGCATTTCCAGCGGTTGGGCATTTATTAGATCATCATCATCATTTCAGCCAAGAAACGCCCACTGTTGGACATAGGCCTCCCCCAGGGATCTCCAAACCGATCGGTCCTGCGCCTCCCGCATCCAGCAGCTTCCCGCGACCAGCACCAGATCGTCGGTCCACGTTGTGGGGGGCCTACCAACGCTGCGTTTCCCGGTACGCGGCCGCCACTCGAGCCATTTATTATAGTGTTGTCTCATTTACTAAGATATTATGTAGTTTGTGTTGTCTTATTCTATGATTGGTATTAGTATATTTAACACATATAGTCATCGCCACAGCTCAAAAATTTCCCCACCGAGGGGCTCGAGTCTACCCTAAGTTAGGGTGTTTATGCCTTAGTCGACGACGCTGTGCGGATTGGTCGACTTCACTTCACATACACCTCTAATCTTTTCGCAGATGTATGATTTGCCCACGATGTTTTTCTTGACCGTAGGAGCGTCGGACAACTGTACATACGTATATGAATTTCTAAAAACGAAAAACACATTAGTACATGGTAGGTTCGAACCCCGGACCACCCGATAAAAAGACTAGGCCGAGTCGCTGCTGTATACATATGTATACAGCAGCGACTTGAGATTATAAGTTTCAAGTTTCAATCCGACACTATTATATACTTCAAATATTTTACCCTAACTCTATAGAATATACAGGGTGTAACTGAACACCCCAATAACATTTAAGGGTATGTATCCATCAGAAGTAGAGATTCTGTAGGAAAAACATAAGGGCTAACAAACCTACTTTTTTCCCATACAAACTAAATAAATTATTTTTTGGTATTAAGTGCCGACAACCTATATGCCCCGTAAATGTTATTGGGGTGTTCAGTTACACCCGGTATATATCTAACCTAAAACAGTAATCAACCTAAAAAGTAATCTATCATTGGAACGAATGGTTAAATTGACCTTGTATTAACAGAATCTGATCCCAAACTCTGTGAATACAATTAGAGAAATAGATTACTTAAAGGCGTGCGCCATTACTTGAATCATTTAAATGAATTGGTGAAGCGTTTCATGTGGCTGGACATTGAGATGTAGCGTATTCTATATATGGAATTTGTATATTTATTTATTTATTATTTGTATATTTATAGAGCGGAAAGCTACTACTCGTAGCTTTCCGCTCGCAGCTTCGCCCACGTTATCTTCGTTTTTCCCGTGGGAATTCCATATTACGGCGTAGGAAAATATTCTATAGCCTATATTACTCAGTGATATTGTAGCATTCTACCTATTAGTGAAAGATTTTTTTCAAATCGGTCCAGTAGTTTCGGAGCCTATTCAATACAAACATACAATAATACAAATCTGTATCTCTCTATTGATTTGTATAGATAGTAATGTATATTGTATTATTAATATATGTATTAATACAAAATTAAAGTATTATTTCGTCATTATTACATCTTCAACTTTCAAAGATCAGCTTTCCTCTATCTATAGTTTGCCCGGATTTATTTGTAACTGTATTTTTTTCTAATATTCAATCACCTCTCAAATATATCCAATGTTCGACCTAAAACAGTTATCTCCATTGACATGAATTATTAAAATAGATCTTAGCTTAACAGCATTACTGTGAGTGCCCGCGGGAACCGCATGGGAAAAACGGGTTGGCAAAAACGAAAAGACAGCTGTCACTCAAAAACAATTACTAAAATGGAGGAACGCGGAGGCTTAAGTCCCTCAAATATGGGGCCGAAAGTTGAATCGGGAACTTGAGCCATCGAATGCCAGTCGGGTCGAATTAGCCCCGCGAAAGTTCCCGTTAAATTATTTAATTGAGAAGTTCATTACGGGTCGGACGAGTGGGGATCTCGAATCTTGCGACTAACTCTCGTTTTCCCTGTTGATTGGAAAAATCTCAGGGAATATTCTCGGACTGAGTTGAGATCGAATTTTAGTATGGAGGAAATAAATGTGGTTTCCATTATTATGACTGCAATATACATGCAATCGGTCGGTGGGTCTGTGGACTCGGCACTGGCCTTCTAGTCAGGAGATCCGGGGCTCGAGACTGTCTTGTACCAATGTGTTTTTTGGTTTTTGGATTTCATATGTACATTTATCCGACGCTCCTACGGTGAAGGAAAACATCGAGAGGCAACCTGCATACACCTGCGAAAAATTTAAAGGTGTATGTGAAGTCGACCAATCCGCACTGGGCAGCGTGGTTGACTAAGGCCCAAACACCCTTACTTAGGGTAAGCTCGAGCCCCTCGGTGGGGACGTATATGAGCTGATGATGATACACGCTATTCCTGGGCGTGGGATGAGAAGTAATTGGTCTCCTACATCACGCTAGACGGGCGAAGGAAAATATCACACACATATTATTTTTTGTTTTGTCGAAATAACAAAATGCTATTGAAAGAGAGCGAGTTAAACAACTTTTTGTTTATAGGCATCACTAAATGAAGCATAGTGCGAACTAAATATATCGATATGTATGTATTAGGATTAAGCTTTAAAGGGGATAAATGGTATCGTTTCTTAACTCCTATATCGAGGCACAAT
Organism: Schoenobius gigantellus; assembly: GCA_963935595.1. Taxonomy (NCBI): domain Eukaryota; kingdom Metazoa; phylum Arthropoda; class Insecta; order Lepidoptera; family Crambidae; genus Schoenobius; species Schoenobius gigantellus. Next base: position 614,319 of record OZ012543.1, read on the forward strand.
AAAGCTGTTGTCAAGTTGGAATTAAAATAACTATGCACCAAAAACAAGATAATTACTTTAATTGATGGAAATAGGTAAGAAAAGGGCAAGCAAAATTAAATGCACCTATTTCAGTGACAAATAAAAGTATAATGACATATCAAAATAAAACAAAAGACAAATCACAAGTAATAAAAAAGAATAGTAACTAAAGTGTACAGAGGCGTATAAAATAATGCTGTTTTAGCCTAGCATAGTCAACACTAATCGATTAAGAAAAAAAAAAAGAAAGAAAATCATTGATTGACCACAAACACAATAATATACAATTAGACAATTACAGATACACATAATGGCCAATTAGGACCTCAACATAAGCTGCGACCAACTAATCTGATGCAGCGCTCGTATTCTGACCGATCTATTAAAATGTTTTTAAAAACATTAAGGCGCATAGTGCTCCCAATGACCTTGCGTTGATAGTCCCGCACAGATTACATAGAAGTGAGTGAGTGAGAGCGAGGGGAATATTTAAGCAAACCTTTACACGTAAGATGAAATATTTCAATAAAAAATTAATAAAGGCATCTTATCTATCTATGCACTTCTCCCATTGCGGGTGAGTTGGAAGAGATTTCTATGTGAAATAAGCTCACCTTTTGTACTGTCTTCACTTAGTAATATTCCTACATATATTTTTAGTGTACAATAAATTATTAAATAAATAAATAAATAAAGGCGAATAAGAAAAATCTAAAAAGACCATCCCCTAGAATATTGTTCACTTTATTTATTGAAATCGAAAGTATATGATTTAACCTAATATTTACGAAGCGATTAGGTTTACAGTTTTAAAATCGAGGCATGTTTGGGTCACATTTTAACCAAGTTTTAAGTAATTTATCAAAAAATTAAAAAGACCATCCTCTAAAGAATGCGTTGAATAATAACATATCTTTTTTAAAGATTTTTTTATTCAATATTTATGAAGAGAATCGGTTCTTTCTGCAGTGATTTTTTATGATTGACGTTACTATGCGCCTTAACAGCTATATTGTGTCGCGCTGAAATAGAAAAGATACGATACTGTTATTCACTTTAAAGCTTGATCCTAACACATTCCAACAAAGTTTGCTAAGGTGAAGTTGGTACGGCTAAGTAGCCAAGTGGACTTAAGACGGATTTATCTCATGCTATGGACGTAAATACTCGTAAAAACCGGGCAGGTGCTAGTTAAAATTGCGCACCGAGGTTTCCTTACAAACTTACCTTAGTATTCTAACTCATTGACGTATATGTAACATATATGGCAATGATCTTGGTTCTAACTATGTAGATGTTTACGTGCTAAAAGACCTTGTCAAATGTCATGATTCAAGGTCAACGGGAAGTCCCTATAGGTTTTGATTATCCTGTGATGGCGGCTGTACACTCTCGACGAGTGCTCTAGTCAAGTCTCGTCGAGAGGTCTCGCCCGAGAGACCTGTCAGCGAGTGCTTACCATGTACACTCTCGTCTATTCATTTGCGGTTTTGATCACCGAGAGGATGGACGCGTTAGAAGTCGCTTCCACTGTTTCGCTATGCACTATTAATTATTATATGTATGTACATGAATATCATACAAAAAAAAATCAAAAAGAGTGGCGTTAAAGAAGATGGTGAATGGTCGCTATACATCGAATAATAATAATAAAAACCGACTTCAAAAACACTGAAAAGTTAAAAATAATATAAGAATAGGTACAGACAACATCACGCTTCTATATTGAAGTCGGTGACAAATTTTAACACTTTCTAGGAGATCATCGTTTGGCACCGACTTCAATATAGAAGTGAGATGTTGTCTGTACCTATTCTTATATTATTTTTAACTTCTCAGTGTTTTTGAAGTAGGTTTTTATTTTTTATATAATATTTTTTATTTTTAACTTTTTATTGAATGCAATCTTTTTAGTGAAAGAAACCCGAAATTAATACCAGCTCACCTTCAGTGAGCTGGTATTAAATTAGCGTTTCCCTCGATTTTCATGGGATCCCATGATCAGATCCTGACTTTGGTGACCATGGGACCACCCTTGGGGTTTACTCTATCGAATACAAAAAGAATTTTGAAAATCGGTCCACAATTGGCGGCGTAATCGCGTAACATACACACACAAAAAAACATACGTATCGAATTGAGAACCTCCTCCTTTTTTGAAGTCGGATAAAAATATGGTTACAGAGATGATTATAAGAAGCTAATCCAACATATTTTGTCATTTTTCGACGTGCAAATACTTATTCCGATGTGAAATATTATGATTAGTACGACTCAATTCACGTGTGTTCACAGCGGTTGCTGGCTGTGCACTGCACTGGCGAGAGTGTACATCAATGCTCTCGCCGTTCCTCGCGAGACATGCCGAGACCCTTTGACTCGGGCACAAAAAACCGACACGGGAGCGAGAGCGGGCGAGTAAGCACGAGACATCGCGAGGCGAGGCGAGAGCTACCATGTACACTCTCGCACTCGGCCTGTCTCGGGGTGTCTCGGCGAGAGTGTACAGCCGCCATGAAACGTGAAATTAGCGAAAATATGCGACACAAACGGCCATATCTTTTGATTGCTTTGACTTCACAAGTTTGAATTTTTTACAGCTGAAAGAGACCGGAGACCCGAGTATTCGATATAAATTTCAGTTTGATATTTCAACGCGTTCCTAAGAAAAAGGGTCTTTACAGAAAGAACAGACGGACAGACGCGCAAAGTGATCCTATAACGGTTCCGTATTTTCCTTGTGAGGTACGGAAACTACGGAACCCAAAATAAAAGAAAGGAGAAATTATTTCGAAAAGTTCCACATCACATTACATTTTTATCGATTACTGTATGAATTTACAAATATTTCTACATAATTTACAGGGCGTATGCTGGACTGCGATGAAAACAGATTAGTTACAAAAACCTCAGTATCATCTAAAGCAGTGTTTCCCATTAGGTGGGTCGCGACCCGGTACCGGGCCGTTAAAATAAAATACTCGGTTGCAGCATTCCCGCTTCATTTTAAAATAATGCTACATGACCAGGTATCGATAATTCACAAAATAGCCGGTACCGAAATATAGTTGGCAAATTTAGCTAGGAATAACATTGAATTGTACTATGTATATATGTCAAAATATATACGTACTTCTAAAAACATATGTGTATTATTTAACTTAATGTTACCACTATTGAGTCAATTGAGTGGTACCAGTATTGAGTTGTTAAAACCATTTGAATGGGTAACGATGGGGCTGTATGAAAATTACCGGGCCATGGCAGAACAGTGATTGGGAAACACTGATTTTAGATTTTATTATAATTCGTGGTATTTAATAAAACAGGTATTGACAAGATTTACAGCTACATATGTAAACATTTTTTTAGTGAACATTAATCTGGTATTTACAAATGCTGGTAAGAAAAAAGAAGGTTAACAATTTCATCTAAATATTTGTTTAAATCATAATTTGGTAATAATTTCGCTAAGTTAGCTACAATATTTTAGAAATCAAGTATGTTGGTGACCCGTTTTCTTTGCTGCCCACTGTATTTTTTATAAGTTGCTCCCTTTCTCACGACACTGAAGCAGTACGAGCGACGAGCAAATTGAATTTCCAATTTCAGCTATTTGGCGATTCTCGACGAATACACAATTTGGTGTAATTCGAAATTTAATTAAACGATCTCCTACGTAACTGTCAATCAAGTGATTCGCTCCTGAATTAATCAGAGACAGGTGACGTAGGTGGAATATCCCGTAGCCTAGACTGAGCACGGAAATGCTTTCTGAACGAATAAATGTATGATGCGAACAGGAAAGCTTTAAGACGAAACTCGCGCTGGAGATAGGCAGGTAATCGAATATAAATTTTAAGGATAGCGATTTTCGTCCTCCATTTCTGTGAATGGCGAGGAAGATGGCTAAAGGAACCGCAATATTATGAAAAAAGCTAATCTCAACAATACTAACCAGTTTTAGCAGCGTGATATTCACAGTGATTTTGTCCCGTAATAATAAAGTAAGAATAAAGATTTTTGAATTTGAATTGACAGCGTTGTCTATATGGAAAAATGTTTGGATCAGTGCAGAGGGAGCTAATTTGAAGAAGTTGTATGTGCATGAGATTAAATAAACTTAGTAATAACTTAGTTTTTCTTTCTTTCTTTGTTAATAAATTTGGACGAAACGGGAGCCAGAAGCCCTAGTAGCATGACCGTAGATGTGACACTACCCATGTGGGTCTGAGGGTGTTAGTATCAGCCTTTCTATACTCAACCTCAAAACTTCAGTTCAAGGAGCTGTTACCAACCATATGTTGAATTGTTATGTAAAAAATTAGAGGTAAGGGCCTTTCGCTCTTAGTGGCATGATCAAAACAAGAGTTTGAACCCTATCATTGAAAGAATATCCAAAGACTAAGTCGTCCAGGAGCTGAGATATCGATGGAATAACAGACAGATAGACGGACGGACAGAAAAATGAGCACAGCGTTACCAAGCAAAGTTTGTTTCATGTTAATAATGTTAATGATAATAATGTACAATTGCCGTAAGCACTAGCACTATATTCAAATTTTGATAAAGAAGCTAGATTTTCTTATATTTTCTTTGTTGTTGTCCGTTGTTCATACCATATTTAATCAGTGTTCACCTTGTGAACAATTTCCTTGAAATGTCGTTTGGTGTCGAACTCGTAAAGTACATCGGAACACGGCTCGAAATGTATCCTGGCCTCGCGAAATAAATACAGATGATTGCGCAACGTGGAGATAATAATTTGCAGAGCCTCGAGAGTTACCGTCAGTGCTGTCTTTTAGCGACGTAATTTTTGCCCTCGGCCGAATATTTCAGGTTACATCCCCAGGGCTTTTGAGAATAACGGAATAATCTCGTGTCTAAGGCGACGCTCGAAAAAACGTTGGCTCGTGTTTTCTCGACGCGTTCGCTTAGCAAAGGATTTTGGGCTTAGCCATTTCTTTTCATTTGCCGAGACCAGTTTCGCCTCGATGGCGTACGCGACGTCGCCGTCGTCTAAAATTGGAAGTCTAATTCTAGTTTCGTTGTTGGTAATGGTTTGTGAATCAAAAGATGTATGCGTGCTCTGATCAAATCAAAATATCTTCATTCAAATATGACATGTTAAAAAGCTCTTTTGAATCTACTACAGGACCTATTCAGGAAATCTTTTACCTGATAAAAAAATGGACGCAGGAATCTTATTAGCTGTATTAGAAGTATCGACATTTACAATAAATATGTCATTACTATACACAGCAGTATTGGATTACATACATTTTAACTTACTTTTAATTTAATACACAACAATATTTCTGTATGGATAACGTTTACAAAATTAACACCAGCCATTAATAATAATTGCCGTCATTCAAATAATTGTTGACTTTATAATAACCTTTACTAATAAGAGTTTTTACGTGCGCTTTAAACTTATGAAAAGGCAAATCAATTACACTCTGTGGAACTTTGTTGTAAGAAGTCTGAAATTTTAAAAATGCTCAAAATGTAATCAAATGATGAATTGACACTAGCATTTCGAGTCTTTCAGACTGAATCCTAATCACGGCCGCTATTCTCAGTAAAAGCTAATGAATCGCGTGGGAGATATAATAATGTAGAAAGCGTCCCTTCACTCCGGCTCACTTTTTGCTCCCACACAGAGTTTGATGCTATGGTTCTAATAGTATCCACTGATTAAATCCTCTTCAAACTTCCAGACAGTTTAAAGGTTTGTTCCATCATCAGGTCCTGACTATGCCGAACTTTGCTTGGCTTTAAAACTTCTTGCATTACTTTCTACTGGTTACTAAAGGGTATTATGATTGTAAATTTATAGTGGGTATTTATATTGTTATGATATAGACGGTAATTTTATTATTAAATCCGACAATGGTAGTATAATAATAATATAATTTGCGTATTGTGGAGTAAACACTTAGACTGATACCGTATTTGCTCATTATCTACCTTGCAGGTGGAACACACTACAGTTATACATAATCTCAAATCATTCGATAAGTATAGCTACTTCATTTCATTTAATTATCTTCTCCGTTATTTTGTTTGCGCTTAAGACCATATTGTGCCAAATTAAATTTTGTAGTACTATTTGTAATTTCATATTTTGATCTTGTACAGGTGCGACATTCATCTACAACCTTTTAATTGACTTACAAACGTGATATTCATCTTTATCCTGCAATCTATACTATAATTTGTGGTCAAAGTATTATTTTTGAGTCTACATAAATAGTAACTAATTTGGAGACGAATGCTTTGTAGAAAATGCTAAGTACAAAAATTGATATCTTAAACGTCCATATTTTAGTTTTACTACTCAGACACATAAAAGAAAAAAGTGTACGTAAGCAATAAATTCAAATTCAATATCTTTTATTCAAATTGGATTGTTACAATCTCTTTTGAACGTCAAAGCAGCTACGCCATTGGTTCACAAGTCTACGGCGGGAGACCTTGTACTGGAAAGAACCAGCAAGAAAACCAGCAAGGGCTATTTTTTTCTCCCTGTATTGTTACAGAGTCGTCAATTGTAAGCTGATCTCACAGCAGAAGTTTGAGCTCAACTTCCATTACAAGATTAGATGTGTCCGTTCTCTTCTTACTATTTATTACCAAAAATAATATTTGTTTAAACAAATAGTTATACATAACAACACGATTCATTATCTGAAAAATTAACACCAGGCATTGGCATCATTCAAATAATCGTTGACTTTATAATATCCTTTACTCATAAGAGTCTTTTTTACATGCGCTTTAAACTTATGAAAAGGCAAGTCGGTAACACTTTGTGGAAGCTTATTATAAAAGGTTATACATTTCCCCATAAACGAGCCTCTAGTTTTTTGAAACCTGAATGTTGGAACGGCAAGTTTATTTTTGAATCTTGTGTTTAGATGGTGAATTTGGAAATTGGTTTCAAATGTATTATAATTTTTATAGACATAAATCAAATTTTCATAAATGTACTGTCCTACTAAAGTCAATATATTAATTTCTCTAAATAAGTCCCTTAAAGAATCTCTTGCTCGTAAATTATAAATAGCGCGAACCGCTCTTTTTTGAAGTACAAAAATACTTTCAATACTAGCAGCCAATCCCCACAGTAGTATTCCATATGACATGACACTATGAAAATAACTAAAGTAAATCAATCTTGTCGTTTCAACATCAGTAAGTTGTCTTATTTTTTTAACTGCATATGCTGCAGAACTAAGTCTGTTAGCCAAGGACTCAATATGTGGATCCCACTGCAATCTAGAATCTAGTGTTATACCCAAAAATTTAGTAAAGTCGATGAATTCAACAATTTCATTATTCATTTCCACTATGGTATCCACTTTTCTTACATTTGGCAATGAGAATTTAATACATTTAGTTTTACGTGAATTTAAAGATAAATTATTTACAGTGAACCAATGCAATACTTTAGAGAGAATAAAATTGAAGTAGACGACGTTACTGATTCAGCGGAATAAATAAGCTTTAAAAAGTCTACAGTACTTGATTTGTTAACAAAACAATTCTAAATAGAGGTTCTTTTATCCGACTTAGCTTACACATTTCCATAAGAATATCTCACAATAAGACATTGCTTAGACAATGTGACTGCTTTTTGCGCAATAACCGTGGATTTGACGACACCGCTATACTCTTCTGGCGTGAAGAGAGATGCTATATCCATCCCTTTCTAACGTTTTCGAAGGTTCTTATATGTTAGTGTTATCGTTTTTATAGCGTAATTGTGAGGATAACCTTCCGCTGTCCCGTCAGTGGGTGTTTCGTCGATTCTTTTTTATGTCTCCCTTTTTGGGTTATTGAACGCCTTTCTGATTTACACGTGTTTATCTTCGAATGTCGGATTCAGTAATATTTTAAGGGAGTCAACGTTTATTACGCTAGGAGGAAGTCCCATCTTCAACTCACTAATAAAAGATAAAGGTCAAGTAGGTAGTTCACTAACAATAGGAAAAGTTCAACTTAACCTGGATACCTGAACGAAAGAGGAGCGGGAGTTTGATTGTTGGAACAATAATGCTATTAACATTATTGTTATGGCTAGACTTCAGTAAAGTAGAACACAAATAATAATTAGTATAACACTAATATAGTATTAATTATAATAGCTACATCATAAATAAATGCAATCACTACGACACAAATATTAATCGTAGATCTATTTTAGTTTCAGATTTGTAACATTTATTCTTTGAAAAGCTGCAACCTTGTCAGACGTATCTGAAACCAACGCTTAACGATAATGTCTCTCCGAGCATGCACATTTTAATACGATCCTCGACGCAGACTCTAAGCGAGGAACATATCAAAGTGAAGGATCAGCAATACTTCCCCCTTTAGATATTCGGGGTGCTAACAGTTTATCTTTATTGCTGAGTCACCCTCTCGCATCCCGAGAGCGCAACAAGCCATAACCACTATAAGGGAAGCCAAAATCCTCTTGTTGAAATTTATCAGAAAAAATATCATGCTATAAAATTACTGTATGATGATTTGAAACGTTTTATGAGATGTACAATGCATCTCTTAATGCGTTGATAGCAGTGAACATGGATTTCAGCTATTCCTTTTGCCTTGCACCCACGCACGTGTTAATGTGTATTAAATTATCTTAGTGCTGTTACAAAACGGTTCTTGTGGTATAATTAAGGTGTTTAAAAGGTGATATCAATTATGATGAAAAAACTTAAGTGACTAGGGATCTCATATCACATGGAAGTGTGTAGTATATTTCGATTTACAAGGACATTTCCATGATTTTCTTAATATTGAAGTTTGTAATGTCAACCACACTTCAAAAAGAGACAGAATTACATTCTACTGCGAGAGCGATAAGGACACGTGGATTGAGGGACGTTTTCTTAAACACTAGCCGTCTTCTTTCTTCGTATTATTTTAATTATATCCTTTATAAATCGTTTGTCAACGTCGCAGTGGAATGGAAAGCAAACGAAATGTGTAGTGCGTATGTGATATCGTTGTTTCCGCCGGAATACTTCTCTAGGAGTCATTTGAAATATTTATAATAAAATAGCAATGTATGGGACCAAAAAGTTGGTGAAATATGAATAATTAAGGTTTCGTACCCTAAGAAAAAAAACGTAACCATTAAAGGATCTCTTCGTTGTGATCCGTCTGTCCGATTGTTTCTCTGTAAAGTCACTTTATCCTTTAGGATTGCGCAGAGTTATCAAACTGGAATTTATAATAAATAGTTGGGTTTATTATATTCTTTTAGGAGTGATTTTATGTCGTATATTTTCTCAAATTTTGCAATTTCACAGGGAAACAAAAACCTATAGGATACTTCCCGTTGACCTAGAACCTTGCGTTTTGCCGAGAAGCAAGGTTTTTTTTATATGTGACTTAGCATTTTCCTTAAAAATGCTAAATAAATTGGAAAAAATATGAATATAAAGAAAAACATTAGTCTCGGGCCGGATTTGAATCCGCGTCTCCAACATACCAGCTTTTGTTACCCCGTGGGTGTCATAGAGCAGGATCAACATCGGATTTATTATTTTACTACCGTCATCTCATATATTTATGTGGTCTGTTCCACGCAACTCGAACTCACGATATAGCTATGGCTTTAGTAGTCTGTGGACGGGCTTGGGATTTTATTATTTTCAGTCCCAAGCAGTTGAATTAATCCAACCATAACATCTTTTTTAATTCGGGTGCTTTTAAATCTCAATAGTCTAGCATAGCATTATTGGAATGAATCAGTGTTCTTCGGCGAGGGTCTGTGGCTTATCAAATTTCGTGTTCATAAACTACAGATTTTGTTCCGTGTATATGTTTTATGTCATCTTTATTTTCTATTATAACACGTTCTATTATATCACACGCTGGCGCCAAAGTAGATTAAATAATATTATTGGCATTACGCGAGTCGCTATAACCGTAACGTCAATACGGGACCCTTTGTAGGATGCGTCAATTTGTTATGTCAACACGCGCTTCCCTTCAGGAAGGGCTACGTTAAAGCTTACTATTATCTTTATTGAACGCACACCCATCTGGGACCCACGCGTCCGTATTGTGCAATTATACAATTTATTGTTTGACTGCGAGCGAAAACATTGGAAATGGTCTACGGAATTATTGAGCGTTGCCTGCCTGTTTTCAAAGATATTGACCATAGCTACACAGTGAATTCACCCATTTCTTAATCCTAAAGTTAAGAAGAAGTTGGAAGAGTGAACTGTTGTTGAAGAAAGGAGATGTTCCAGTTTTGTATGGAGCTCTGGACATGACCCTGTACAGTACTTTAAAATTATTCTGGAAAGAATAAAAGCAAAACCTACTATTTATTTTTGTTGTCTCTTCATTAGTTTTAATGTACAAACCGTTTTCCTAACAATCAACTAGCAACATATCTTTAAAAATGGCGTCCATTTCGGACCGCAGCCCTTCTGAGTCAGAACGTCTTGAATGACATTTGGTAAATATGTTAGTAGAAGAAAAATCCAAAAACAAGCCGGGTCAATAAAAAATAAATGGGTTTGGCATCGGAGATAAGTCCAGAATACTGACGATCCACGAAGCACAGGGACTAACGTACGAACACGTCATAGTGCTCAGAGGAGCTGAAAGATACAACCCGGTCCACGATAGTGTCCCTCATGCGGTGGTCGCCATAACTAGGCACACGGTGTCCTGCACTTATTTCTATCGTCAACTGAAGGAGGACGACGCCATAAGACGCCTCATTACCCCTTCCAACACGGCAAAAGATGACGAGATCAAAGACCATAATGAAAAGATGGCGTTCAGAGCCTTTACACGGGCAGCAATCTAGGTGCAAGACCAGCCACCAATAAAGATATCATCCCGAACCCTATCCGGAACTAGTCCCATCAGTAGATTGTAACATATGAATAGTATTATATAGTTAGTATAATAATGCACGTACGAAAATAATAATACATAGATTATAATAATCATAATAATACACTTTATTGCAAATAATTATTATTTTATTAATATTAGATTAACTTATATAGGCAACTATAAAATTGTTAATGCGCAACTCACCCTTTTTTTTTTTCTTTTTTTTTTTGAGGGGGGAAATGCGTAACCGCACCGTACCCGCCGTTGGCTAGACGGCAGGCGTGTGTGGGGCTGGCCCGGCAGAGTTCCAGGCCGACCCACTAAAACCCCCCGGTGTTCTCCCTGCCCTTCTCGGCGCGCATAGTAAGGTCCACACTGCGACTACCACTACCAGCGCGCCAGGGCAAGCCCGACCAAGTTTGTCGGGCTATCGCCAAAGGGGGATTTCCCGAGAACACCAGAGCAATCCCCAGACGGAGGGCCTTACGGCGACGTGCACGGGGCCATCCATGCACGCAGGCCTCCACGGCAGGGTCATCAGACGGGCATTGCTTGCGCGAATGCCCGCCTTCTCCTGCCTATCCGTCTGCGGCGGAGGGGAGCGGCTTGGGGATCTTCCTCCCGCTCCCTCTCCGCAGCCTCCTTCTGCGAGATTACTTCTTCGCAGAAGGAGTCCACAGCCTCCCATTCCGCCTCGCCGCGGAGCATGGCCACGACCATGCTCGGCAGCGAGAGGTCTTCGCCTCCCAGCGCAGCGTTAAGTTCGCTGCGCTGGGGTCGCCAGGCCGGGCACACCAACAAGGTGTGCTCGGCAGTATCGTCGGGAGCGTCGCAGTGGTGACACCGCTGCGTTTCCTCCCGACGCGCGACTCGGTGCAGGTAGTGACCGAAGCAGCCATGCCCGGTCAGTACCTGCACCATGCGGAACGTGAGGCTGCCCTGCCGGCGCCCAACCCACTCCTCCAACACCGGACGGATCGCGTCGATCGTCCGGTGGCCGGCAGCTGGGGAGGCGAGTGCCACACCCCACTGACGCAGAGCCTCCCTCTGCGCCAGGGTACGAATCCGCACCACTTCCTGTGGAGCGGATCGTCCCCCCCGTTCACGAGTAGCAACCCGATGTCGATACACCTCCGCGAGGACGCGTGCATCGACATGCCACGGCGCTTGGCCTGCTAGAACGCAGGCCGCGCAGTGACTGACCGTGCGATAAGCTCGCACGGCCCGGGTCGCTATGACCCTCTGCGGACGTCGCAAGAGGGCCACCGTTCGGGAGGAGAGGCACTCTGCCCATACCGGGGCTCCATAGAGTGCCATCGACCGTATCACCCCGTGATACAGTCGACGGCACGCCGATCCTGGTCCTCCCACATTAGGGAGGACCCATCCAAGTGCGGCTGCAGCGGCGCACAGCCGTGGAGCGAGGAGCTTAAAATGCTCCTCGAAACTCCATCGGGGGTCCAGAACCAGGCCGAGGTACTTAAAGTGCGCCTCGACCGGTATACGGACCCCCTCCACTCGGACGCGGAGTCCCGGTGGGATCCTGCGACGGGGGGCGTGGAATAACATGGCCTTCGTTTTGTCGAGGGCCACGCCCAGGCCTAGGAGGCGGATGCGTCGGACGACCAGTGAGGCGCCGACCGATGCAAGGTGGGCCGCCTCCTCCCCCGTTTTTGCTCTCGCCGCGACGAGCGTGTCGTCGGCGAAGCAGACGACCTTCGTTCGTGGCAGAAGGTCGCCTCGCAGAACCCAGTTGTACCCCAGGTTCCATAACAGAGGACCTAGTACGGAACCCTGGGGCACACCCGCCGCCATTGATGCGCAACTCACCCTAGATTAAGTGAAGAGTACTTAGTAGTAAGCGTTTTATAGATCACATAATATTGTACCCAAGAATTCAGAAGGCACGGACCACGAGTCTGTGGAGTTTAAAAAAAGAAAAAAAAATCAAGCGCATTGAAATCCAAACATCCAAATTACAAACAAGCGAATGCTAAAAGCAAGGCACAGACGAGAGATGTCCATTCAACCTATTTTTTTAATGGTGTGCTATAGAAACGGAACCAAGTCTTTTAGCTTAAAATCTACGATTTCAGACCTCGAAAATATTGCCATAGTAAATATTAATCCATGTATATTTATTAAGTTGTACATTATCTAACAGCTAGAAAATTCGAATTTGATATTTTTATTCAGTTTATATGATTTTTTCGCATTTTTTAAACAGCTGTATAATGTCATTTCCAAAAATAAAACATCTCCTTTAAGCATGCAGCAAGATGTCACGGCGAAGATATTCGATGTGTTCTTACTTTTTTCATGTCAAAAGCTTTCTGTATTTTTATTTTATTGTCTGTCATAGTTTACAAGATGTTAACAAAAATATCACAGTACACTATGACACCCTGTATTTACGAGGGTGGGTCAAAAAGCTCGCGGAATGGAGGGTAAAAAGTAAGAAATAAAACACAATATTATTTTTCCTTCTTAATGTATTTCCCCTTAACTCTAATACATTTATTAGACCTATCAATTAATTTACCTTCGAAAAAAAATGATTTCTCTTTGTCGTCAAAAGAGGCCGAAATTGCGCTCTTCACTTCTTCATCGCTGGAAAATTTCTTCCCTCGAAGCTCTTTATTCATTTTTGGGAACAAATAATAATCACTTGGGGCTAAATCTGGGCTATAGGGAGGATGTTCCAAGATTTCGAAGCCCACTCTTTGAACAGCAGCCATCGCAACTTACGCCTTGGGCACGGGTGCATTGTCGTGCAAAAGGAGCACACCTTTAGTCAATTTTCCCCGTCTTTTTTCTCTCACAGCATCTCGCAGACGTTCTAATAGTGCAGCGTAGTACTCTTCAGTGATAGAGACACCCTTTTCTTTATAATCAATAAGGAGGATTCCCTCTGAATCCCAGAAAACAGTAGCCATGAGTTTTCCAGCCGACGGAGACACTTTGAATTTCTTCGGAGGTGGTGTGCCCTTTTTGTGCCACTGCATGGAGTCTTGTTTGGACTCAGGCTCATAATGATGAACCCAAGTTTCATCTCCAGTCACAATTCGGTTCAAAACTTCATCATTTTGTTCACCACAGAGCGCTAAAAACTCGCGACAACACTCAACTCGCCGCTGCTTCTGGTGTGGCGTGAGCATTCTCGGCACCCATCTTGCACACATCTTTGACATGCCAAGATGGTCGTGTAGGATGTTCAAAATGGTTGTAGCTGATACTCCAATCATTTTTGCAAGCTGTTTCTTCTTTAAACGGGCATCTTCCAATATGATTTTTTCAAGTTTTTCGACGTTTTCTGCCGTGGTTGCCTCGACAGACCGCCCTGGCCTCGGATCATCTTCAATCGAATCCCTGCCTTGCTTAAACAGGTTGTGCCACTTGTAAACCATGGTTTTACCAGGGCAAGAGTCCCCGTAAACAGAAAAATCTCTTACAAAGTAGTCTGGGGAGGTTTTCCTTGTTTGGTAAGGAACTTGATGACTGCGCGAAACTCAATTTTCTCCATGTTGCAAATTTTCTTCCGGATTGACTTGTTGATTGATGTGTAGCTCAGGTAATTATGACCTATTTTTTTTGAAACTTAGTATTTATACTCTTAATAAGTGTCACAACTAGTGCAGGTAGTAAAAAGTCACCTTTCCCCCCTCCATGCCCCTCATTCCGCGAACTTTTCGACCCGCCCTCGTATGATCTGTTGTGGAAATCGTCATTATATTCGTAGCGTTTCAATCAAAACATTTATTTTTTTATCCTTACATGAAAACATTACATGGAATTTTGTGCTGAATTGGGAAAAGGGAATGTTTTTTTAATAACCATATTTACTTTTAATAAGTTTCCTCATCAATACTGTATTGAATAATCTACTACGATTCTGAAGATTTCCAAAATCTAATAAATATGAATTGATACATACTGTCGGGTGGCTTATAATCACTTGGATTTTCCTCAAGAACAAATATTAAAATTTTATTAGCATTAAAAATACGATATACCGGCTATGTCGTTAAAACTTTACCTGATTCTTAAAATCTTTATAAATATCATGAAGCTTCCAACAAATATAAAAAACCGTGTGGTGTCGTGGGGCACCCGATAGGAATGATTTTTTATATTCGACAAACATTTTATTAAATTTATTATATTTAAAGAATACATTTTTCCTTTTTTTTGGATCAATATGGATTTCATTTAAAAATCTCAATTGATTCCCTAGAAAATTCTTGAAAAATCACCCGCGTCTTGTCTCGATCTGGGATGCGTTGTTTTCGAATAACGCAGTTAACGTTCTTTGTTACGTACAGTTTTTGCCGGTCAGCCCCCACACCGTCCCATAAGCATCTTTATTCCAAAAATATGATAACCTATATTATTTTAAGTTTAATTGATGAATTTTGTAAGAAACCTACAAAGATTACCCTGACGAGAAAAATTCTGTGCTAATCCTTAACTTGAAATGTTTGTACACAGTTCTGTCGATACATGTTCTCTCTATCTAACGATGTATCGACTTTAACCCTAACTACTGAATGATCACTCTATTCGCGTGTTAGCCTCGCCATTCATCCCATTCTGTCCGCGGCACGCAATCTTTCACTTTTAACATCTAAAGCGGCAGCTACACGATCGCCGTCCAATTCAAATACGGACGAGCTTGAAATATTGCGTTCATTTTCGCTTTAGTGCAACCAGGAGGGGAGCAGACTTGCAATCTTGACCAAATAAGTCAATCGGGATCTAATAGGCGACCCGCGGTAACACTGTTACGATAACAGAGGGGATGTAACAGGGGAGAGTTCGTCAGTACATCGTAATATAGCACTAACAACACCGGAATAAGTCTCGTATTCCATAAAATTGATGTCGTCTGCATATTTCACTTCGAAGTCATTAAACACTTCACTCGTGATGCGTACAATCGATTTAGTATCACGTGTTTTACAAATTTGAATTTTAATGAACGAACGATTGGATTTTGAAATTGATATTGTTACTAAAATATCACTTAACATAATTTAAAATCGTTCCTTTTATGTGATTGCTTCAAATATCTGATTGATTAATTCTTATCACTAGCATTATAAGAGTTAATGGTATCAGGCGTTATTTTTCGGAAGACTATTACTAATTGTTAATGAGACGTGAGGTATATAGCAAAATAGAAATAGCTAAATATCTACTCATTAACATTAAAAATTACAATTCAATCGATTGCATGCTAGTAAATGAATTAAGTGAACCTTGGTTTAAAATCAAATTCAAAATAGATATAATTATTTTTTATACGACTCTAGTCTCTTTTAATTGGTTAATGTATTATACCTTCACCCAATCAGGACGACTTTTGGCTGATGAGAAAAAAGGGCGTAAAAAATTTATAAGCTTTATCAGAAGCGACATTTACAATAAGTTACGTTATGGTGTATATAACGTTAGCTTACATTGTGAGTATTTTAAATGATACAGATAACTTGTAGGTATCATTTAAATAAACTTCGACTGTGTTATAACATTTTCTCGTAAGACTGTTTCTATATGATCTTAGAAGTTATAAAAAAGCAAAGCAGCACTTCATGGCTCCAATAAGAGCCTCTGGTAGCATAGCTCATCGGCAATTTTGGTTAAAGCAGCTAATGATTTTTGAAGTTTTGTAACTTAAGCTTAATTGTTGAATGGGGTTTATGTTTGTTAAGTTCGTTCTTGCTTAACTACTCTGATTGATAAAATTCTCACATAATCACAAATGTAATAAATACAAATACCACTTTTGCGTAATACATCGATAACCCTAATAATATGTGCAACTGTCATAGTACAATTTTCTGTACCTATATGTACAAATTTTATTTAATATACTTGCTGAACAATGTTTACAGGACACATTAATCTTGATGATGTAATATGTTCGAGTAGTTATATCTCAACGCATCACTCATGGCAGCTTTGGTAAATTTGACACATTAGTTGGTTAGCCAACCTCGGAAGAGGGGAGACCGGGAGAGCCAATCCTAAATTGATGAGAAACAATCTCGCCAAGTTGGATTTAAAAGCTGGCGTCATGATGGATCATAATTGATGATAATACGAGACTTAGTTTCATTGACAATGAAACACGATATTAAGAAATCGTATGTTACGATGTAATTAATATTAACATAATATTACGTAGTGACCACATAATATTGTCTTTCTAAGGTAGATTTTGGAATCTGTTCATAAATACTTAGTACTTATAATATTTTAAAATGCTATAAATGTCTGTAAAGACAACTTATGTAGATTCAACTTTTTTTTTTTTTCATTACTACTTGTATTTGCAGACATCTTGAGTAGGTATATTCAGGATGTATGCACATACAAGGTTAAATTTATGTTTCCTTTAAATTAGAATGTTTTGCTTTGTTTTGACGTCAATAAGTGCCTGTAAAGGCCTATGCTGAATAAAGATTTTTGAATTTGAATTTGAATTTTATGCCGATAATCATGATGTGCAGGCGTAGACGCAGGTAGGAGATGGTAAATACACATTAATTACTCCTTGAACATTGCTTAGACGACAAACTGTGTCATTTTAAGTTGAATAATTATTTTCCAGTTTTCCGCCTTTTCTTATGTCTTGCAAAGTCAAAAATGTCAATTCAGTATTATGTGCAATGTGTAAAGAAAATAAAACTAAAGTATAGCTTATAGCCTTCTAAGCTGTGACACTATGAAGATTAGTGACAAAAATGCAATTTTGACACTGTTTGTTTACAGTTGGTGAGGCAACTTCTTGAACATTCTAATGCCACATTAAATTTGTATCAGCGAAATGGGACATTCGACAAGATTGTTCCATAGAACGCAGATTGAACGTCTCAAATTTTATAGTTCGAAATAAAACCCGAAAGAATATCTGGACATGCTATTATGGCCAGATGAAATAAAGCGCAAGACATTCGGGCACCCGGGGCCAAGATAAAGCGATTACTAAGCAAACGTGCCGAAATGAATCATCGCGAAGCAGATAAGAGAAGGGAAATTCTGGAGAGTTTTTACGGCCCAGCCGAGGGAGAGGCGAAATTGTCTCTTTTAAATTTTCCTTTTTACGTCTCGAATGTCAAAGGGCAAGAATAATGTTGATATTCAGTGTGACGGAATGATGGTTTGTTAATTTTGCTCATTGAAACGCTCGAACGTGTCTGCACAAACAAATTGAGCGGCACTTTCGTGTTCTACTGCCTTCGTTCGCTCGAAGAGACAACATAAAATGTATAGCTCCGAATAAGAATTAATTTAATTTCTAACGACTTGTTTTAAGGTCAGAACTTTTGTGACACGTTTTCAGGTGGCTGAATTGAAAGTATTTTTAAACCCTTTCAGGGTTTAAAAATTATGAGGTTTTATATTTACAGATGTTATAATTATCCATTTGGGTGAATCTATTTTCTTGTAGAGAGACCCGTGCCCAACAGTGGGGCGTATATGGGAAAGGAAGTAAGAATCTTTGTTTGTTGGCAAGAATACGGTAAATATTGGTTCTTAGAGTTTAGTTCCAATAAACTATTGAACTCATCAAAGTGCAAATGTTATAACTTATGAAGATCACAATTAAATTTTATATTTATCAACCTATTAGATAGGTTGATGGGAATCTTGAGTTTTCAGCCTGGGATTTAG
This sequence comes from Schoenobius gigantellus, assembly GCA_963935595.1. NCBI lineage: Eukaryota > Metazoa > Arthropoda > Insecta > Lepidoptera > Crambidae > Schoenobius > Schoenobius gigantellus. The sequence continues at coordinate 632,898 of OZ012543.1, forward strand.
AATTTCATCGAAATTATAAATAGTATTGCATCTAGGATTAATTAAAATCCATCAAGATTCGCAAACTCACATTTATGGTGTATTGAGTTTGTACGTGATCAAAAAAAGATGTTTTGCATCCATCTCCGAAGGTTCCTACAAAACATATTACCGTCTAAGGCACTAATAATATCACATGTCGATTAATAAATGTTGGCTAGATGGTATGTGTAATATCGCGTTTATTAACGCGTTACGCCGCAAGCAGTCCGAGCATAAAGAAATTTACAATGACTCTTATTACAGGCGAGAACGTTGGAATCAAAATACATGCCTCCCCACACATCCTAATCATGAAGAATGAATGCGTAACAAATAGGGTGGGGCTTTACTTGACCGTCCAATGGCCTGTATAAGATTTGTGTGCGAGCGGGGACTCCGCCACCATTAACACGTTTAGACCTCTGAAATAGTGAGGAACGCGATTTTCTCCTGAACGAATCAATGTGAAACTTATAAATGCATTAGCTGGTATTGAGTCGACGTTATCTGTTGGAGTGGCCAGTATCTTTTTCCGTTTAGAAACCAGCAGCGTATTTATGATGCAAAATTTACATTGACATATTGTGATACATGATAATATTGTGTTTGTGTGTGCGTGAGAGTGTGCGAGTGCGCACGTGTTTGGGCGTGTGTGAGTGCGTGTGTGTGTGTGAAAGAGAGAGGGCGTCTTGTGTAACTCTTGCGTATTTCTGAAGCATTTCATTTATATGTTTGAATGGAACACCTGATAAAATGTCAGAAGAGTTTTATGCAATCTTGATTTTGTAAGTTTGATGAATTTCCCTCATCATTACAACCTTGGCCATAATACGCGCAATGCCTACAGAAATTTGTTCCGGTCTGGGCGTATGTGCATGTGATATTCTATGTTTGTAACTACACCCACGACACAGGAGAAAATCCTAGTGTGGGACGACGTTTTTAAAAAAAAAAAATGCTGAGTATATCCTTCACCAAAAGGCATTTTTGGATCATATGTCATCATATGTCATAGGTGATCTTCCACAATAATGGCCCAGAGAGCACCAGTCTTGTAAATAAGGGTGAACCGTGAGAGTGTAAGGTTTGCTAAAGTCCCATAAGTATTATTCACGACTCTATTCACCCCTCGGGAACCCCTTAGAACTTGATAACTTTCTCTTCACAAAAATGTTCTTAGATAGCGAAGGAAAAATTGAATCTTCGTCTCGTATTTGTGGTGCTATATCCATGAGTAATATTTATATTCTGCGCAGAGATCCTTCTTGTGTCGATGCTAATAAAACAGTACGATGTCGTTCCTCAAATTCCTTATGGTTCTAACAAACTCTTCTTTATCACTGCTCACTCATGGCAGAAAATCTTTCAAAGCATCGACCTCGTACGTATTATCAAGTAGCAAGTTTCTAGATTTGCCATGTAACGTACTTTAGAGACAGCTCAAGTTAAAAATAAGCTTAAAGCACTTAATGTGGACATGCAGTGAAGGTATACTGGTTGGGATAATGATGACACACCTTACACCCAGGGCTGCCGAATTAAAGTATAACTTTATGAAGGTAGATTAGTTAATAGTTAGTTGTATAATAAATAATATGTTTCTTTTTTATCTTAATCTTATAACAGACTGTGTGCCAAAATCTTTTGGGTGACCGAATAATTAATAACTCGCCCAGATCTAAACATACAGACGAGAGTCATCACGATGTCTGTGGGAAATATCATAAGAGGATAGATCACTCAGCATAACATATTGTACATGTTGGCATGCACCTTTGATAAAGATGATTCTTTGCTCCCATTTTTATTATCAGTTCAAAGGCATCCTGAATGAATAGTAGCATAACATAGTCTAACACAAATTCTCACGATAAAATGTACAATTAAATTTTTATCCTCATGCTCATACTCAATAATACACACACACACACTCACACTCAGATACAAACACAATTCGTTTCACATTCTCATATTATAAGATTGTCTCAATTGTATATATAACCAGTAAGTATATTCTTATATTCCTTTTATTATTTTTGTTGCATGTTAGTTACGTCGCCTATAAGCATTATTGTCGTAATTAGTTTAATGTTTTTCATCTCACTCTTCATATATTATTCATATATAAGGTGTATTTTAATAATACATTAATTTGTGATCCACTTCGTGTGGGGAGAGCCACCAGAATGGCCTGAGATACAGGCTTGTTGCCTAATTCAGCCACCAGTCTTTAATATATACCTACTTTTAGAATAAGGGTTTAGAGAATATAATTTACTATTTATACTGTTGTACTAAGATTGTGCAGAGCAAAATAAAGTTATTTTTATTTAAAAAAAAACATATTTTGAACGATTCAAAAGAGTTTATTACGACATATTTTAGTAATTATTATTTTTATTTACTATTAAGGCAGATATTACTCCTTATTTTTTGTGTTTTGCTTATATTTCTCATCAAGAAAGTACGCTTAAAAGTGTAATTCTATTAATTTAGACATTCAGAGTTCATTTCGCTTGAGGTGCTGTTTAATCACTGCAACAATTAAATTAACAACCATTCATAATGATCGAATAAATCATCATTCACTGAATGTGAGATACTGCGTGAGAGTTCATTTCCAACGATACAGCCTTGCTTACGTCTCGCGACGTGACCCAATTTTCAAGAAACAAAACGATTTCGCGCAAACAATATTAATAAAAAAATCAACCTAAGCAAAATCCACCCAAACACCCTAAAGATAGAGTTTAATCTGTACGCAAATAGAACTTGGCTCGCTCGTGGCAATTCCTAAATCGAATGTGGCGCAACCGGGCAATAATACACTTTATTACGTCGACGAAAAGTCGATTTCGCCCGCAAATTGCATCTTTGCCGGCGTTTTTCGGGAACTCCACACATCTGGTGGGTCCACAAACAAAAACCCACTTTCAGTCTATTGTGTTATAGTTGAGTTTTGGGTCGGAATCGCCGAGTTCGGCCGCCTCGATAAAAGCCTTAGGTTTCAATCATGCCGGGAGTAAAATTCGGGATATCTTCCTCAGATCTCTCGCTTCGTATTTATTTTCTTCTCTGTGTAGTAGTTTTAGTGCTCGATGATATATGGAACTGTCAGATAGGTGTAGATCAATAAATTTAAAAGGGGAATCCATTGTTTGGTATAAATTGGCGTCTTCGTCGTAATAAACTGCGTGTTTTGCTGAACTCTCTCTCCCCCAAGGTTAACCATCTTTGTCATATTTGCTGAGAATAAAGTTTTATGACGTACCAGCTAAATACCGACTGAGGATTAAGTATGCGTGGGATTTAATACATGTATATCACGATATATCTATCTGACTCCGACTTTCCGTGGTATATCCATACCGGTAACTGATCATCTCCACCTACTTGGTATGCAAGTAACTAACAATCTCAACTTTGGTAGTTACATAGAAACCGTTGCCAAAATTGCAGCTATGAAGCTCGGCATTCTCTCCAAGGTCAGGCGGTACTTCACACCGGAACAGTTGCTCCAACTATATCAAGCACAAGTTCGATCTTGTATGGAGTACTGCTGCCACTTGTGGGATGGGTCTGCCAAATATCAACTAGCGGCCCTTGATTCTATTGATAAGCGTGCTAAGACCCTCATTGGTGACACCAAATTAACGGGGGCCAAGCTTCAGAGCCTCGAACATCGTCGTAAGGTGGCATGTTTATAGGTATTTTATAGGATATATCACGGAGAGTGTGCTTTGGAATTACATGAAATAATTCCGGCTTCTCCTTTCCATCTCAGGGGAACCAGACGGCGGCTGGGGTTCCACCCTTTTGTCATTGATATTCCAATTAAACGCACGAAGCGATGCGCTTCCTCATTCATATGGCGAACGGCAAGGGAGTGGAACTCTTTGCCCGCGGATTTGTTCCCTGAGCAATATAACTTGGAGTTATTCAAGATGAGAGTGAATAGGCACCTTCTGGCTAGGCGTGTCCCATCTTCGGCCTCATCATCACTTTCCATCAGGTGAGATGGAGGCCAAACGCTTATCCAACATTCATAAAAAAAAAAAAAAAAAAAAACAATCCCTGGGGAACTCATTCAAATTTAATTTTCCTTCTAAAGAAGCTTCGAGTGTTGTGTCTCCTTTTCAAAGTACTTTACAAAGTACTTTCAAGCTTCTGTCCTATCTCCGCGAAAGTTTTTCCTTCTACTGTGCTAGTTCTCCTTGAAGATCTCTCCTTAAATCTCTCCTCACCAATTACTCCCCATAAAACTGCGTTCTATTCCTTTTCCATTGCTGTTTACACAGTCAGATCGTGGAAGTGACTCCTGTTCAGAATTTGTGGCTCGGAGCCACTCCTTTCTTTTAAAAAGGGCCTTAAGAGGAAACAATAAGGCCAAGGGAATTAAAAAATAGGTATTTGTAAAATGCATTGCTGTCGCGATGTGTGCCCGAACGACTGAACTGAGCGCGATAGGGACAACTGCAGCTCGGACCGAAAACACCTATGAAAAGTGTACACAAAAAATACGTTTCGTAGTGCCCTGCTTTCTCCGCTTTAATTAGACCGATTTAATACTCATTAAAATTTAAACAATAACTTTGGCTGTGTTTCTATGTTTTGTTGTTTTCATTTATAATTGCGTCATATTTGTTTACTGGATGATTAAATATAGCAAAAAATTTGGTCAATTTAATAGGTTTTTGATGGTCTAAATCTCTTTTAATAATTTACTTAGACAATTGATTTTTTTTGTAGAAAATAGTGCAGCTATTGCCATTATCCATGAAGGAAAGAGGGGACTACGTTGGTATTGAAAAACAGTCCGTACGATTTCCTATTAAGGAGCATTACCTGTCGTAGGTTCCTTACCCGTCATGTTGTAGTGTGATGTAATGGATATAAACAGACTATATACAATACGTACGTAGTCTGTTTATATCCGTATAAGCCGACTGTATGTATCTATGTATTTGTCTGTATGTATTTGTTTATTTGTATGTAGTTTATGTAAATTAACTAGAATATTTACTAGAAAATAAAAATGCACGTCTATTGGTGAAACTTTTATGTCATCTATCTATAATATATAAAGCTGGATTCACAGCTGTTGTAAAATTTTGAACAGAAGAGTGATCTTTGGATTTTCTTTTCTATTGAGTGAAGTATTATGAGTGATATTTTTGTATTTTTAAGAATGTTTGGTAAATGTTGAATCAATAATATCATATATTCGTACATTTTAAAAGTGTATATTTAATATTTTTGTGTTTCGACTTCGATTCACTGTGAATCGAAATTGTTCTAAAACGAGAAAGTATAAGCCCCCTGAGCATGAAAGGGTAACAGACAGACAGACAAAGTTACTCTCGCATTTATACTATTAGTGGAGGAGTAGGGATGTCAAAGATTCAAGGCTGATTCGCACAGATCAGCGAAGCCACAGTTCAGTACAGTACCGCCACCGTGATAATTTTTCCACAGTGTGAATAATAGCAGTCTATGTTAAGCGAAGTAGCAGATGGAACAAATAAAGGTCATTTCATATGATTTTTTTCACGTTCTTTTCATGAAATGTTCCGTATATACCCAGTTTCTGTTTCTATACTGTTTATCCATCAAGGTAAGCTCTGTGTACGCGAATCTACGAAATAGTGTCATACAAACATCACCACGAGTGCAAAAGCAAAGCGACTTTACAATAAATAACTATACGTATAGCTTTCCGATAAATATTTAAGGAGAAACCAAAGCACAATATACAAAATTAAACAGAATCCCTATTAGGAAAGCGGCCGCCGAAAAATGCTATCTCCTCTTCCGCTCCCAGCATCACGTACCAACTATTATGTCTGAATTTTATCCAATAACGGATATATGGAGGGAACGTGATCTTACTGGCTCTTTTTATTGGCTTATATATGGGCGGGACGTATAATCGGTTCGGAAACGTTTATTTTTGAGAAGGAAAGATTCTCGATAAATGTGTCAGTAGGCGTTATGAGGTTAACACTGTCTAGATTCGAAATTAAAGTCAAACTCAAACTTGACCATTATTTTCGGTAAAGATTTTAATTTCGGTGAATTGGCCGATTGTGAACGTGCTCTCGATTGGGGTGGAGAGGTTTCGAAGGGAGCTTAAGATGGATATCAGGATGGTGGAATATCGTACGTGGACCAAAGTCCTATGCCATATAAGGGGCAGCCTAGTGTGGTTAGCGGCTTAGTCCCTTGATACCTATCGTAATAGATTACTTCGCCATAAATTCGAGTTCTTTATTTCAATAACTTACGACATAATATAACATCAAATTTTGACAAAAAATCAATACAGATACACTATAACGTGAGCCTGAACTACCCGTGTTTCAGGAAAATAAAAAACAGATTTTAAATATGAGCAATAAAATGGAAATCAATACAATAAAGAAATGAGCAAACTAGAATTACATAATACACATACAATCACGCAGAGATGACGAATGAAGCAATACAAATTATTTTGGAACTATTAGTAATGTCTACCTAGATCACCTATCCCACCACGGTGTATAAATTATTTTAAAATTACGAAATAAACTGGATAATTATATACTTAGATAAATTTCATCATCATTTAGATAAAATTCATCATCATCCTGCCTTAATGCCGTGCCCACTCTTACGTGAGGTCGGCACAATACGTTTTCATTTTCTTTGTATCTTCATACCACATATCTTGAAGTTTTTTTTAAGTCTTCTTGATTAAAAAAGGGATGTTACAGAATTCAACCAGCAGAAGAACCATACGCCAGGTAATCAAATCACAGTGATCCTCATCCATGTTCAAATACATGACACTGAAAGCGGCCAAAATAATGTGAATATGCTATTAACTCATTCGAACGAAACCTACAGCAAATACGTTATCAACTTCCGGAGGTGACTCGTAAAATGAACGGAAGCACCGTTATTTACACTCCAGAGAGTACACTCATTACATTATTCCTAGAAAGTGAGTACCTACCTACATATAACGCACACAGCCCAAACAGCCAACGACGATAAATCGAAGGGCTATTATAAAGAAAAATAGACCAGCTTTTTTAATTTAATCAAAAATTATATGAAAATGTACGCAAACGCAAAGTTAGTTTTGCAGATGGTGGAGCACTTATTGCTCATCCTCAAGGTTGGGTTTTGCACGGATTTAACGATAGAGATCGCGCGGTTGTTTGCGATAAATAAGGGTAGGTAAACAAAAGGAATCGGCCGATCGAATCGCTTTTTCAATGTGGGCCTTCCGAAATAACGGCTGAGCGCTAAAAAAATTAAATGAAGTGGGCTCCGGTGTGAGGAAAGGGATTGTGTTTATTTATTTGTTTCGGCTATCGATCTGTGGCTTATCTCGGTTGCTAGGGGTCAATCATTATTTGGAGTTTCAAGGTCAACATAAATACTTGAACATACACTCTTTACATTCAAAGTGCATGTAAGCTTACTAGTAGAACGATTATATTTTTTCACTAATCAATAATGCATGTGGCGATGGCGATCGAAAAAGAAGATCTTCTGAATTTCTCGCCCGTTCTTCTCGAGAAGTTTTTCTCAATTTTTGAACAGGTCTAGAGTCTATTTTTTTGTCTTTTACTTGTATTCGTAGACATTTGAGGTTATATGTATAAATGTTAATCGTGTCTGTTTATGTGAATTGGCGTTATGAAGAAATTGGTATTTCTTGCGTAGCCTTAAAAACATGTCTCATAACATTGTTGTCTGATGTGTAGTATACATTTCAATGTTAACCTACAGAAAAGTTTTAATATTTCAAAGTACCTCCTGGCGGAACGCATTAACAATTACTACAAACGAATCATGAAATATCATGAATAGGGATAACTAATTACGTTTTTTATACAACGAAGTTGGCAAACAAGCAGACCTGATGGTAAGTGGTTATATAGTCAAGTGGTACATGTAAGACATGCAAATGTACAACTCTTACAAGGACGCCAACGTTGTTAACTTGTGACTTGTTTTGATAAAAGATGTAAAGTCATAGTACCAAGTAATTTCTCAGTTAGTCTTCCAGTCTTACCCTTGAAACCGGAAACGCATACAGCTAATGAAAGTACTGCTGCTTGGCGGTAGAAATAGGTGAAATACGGTATCGATGCAGATTACTCTGGTTAATAATATGTGTCCCTCTAGTTACAGATACCTAATTAGATCCAAAAGAAATTTAGACACTAGATACATTGTAGGAATACTACATACATTAGTATGACATAGAATAGAGAAACATCGTAATATTCATCGCACGACCCTTTTTAAATAGGTTAAAATATATGATAAATGCCCTACCACGTAAGCAAGCCAACCATAAAAATACTAGACAAATACGCGAAAACCAACTTCGCTTCCCCTTCGCTTAAAAAGGGAACTCTTATCGCAGCCTTTTCTATTTCAATTCCCTCCAAAGTTAATACATTAAATCGGTGCGGTCATTCCACTACAATAGAAAACAATTTGTTTGTTCCCCCAAATATAGAAAGAAAAATGATGACATTATTCGAACAAAAGCATTCAGCGGAACACTTTTAAACGGAGCTCTTTCCACTTTGTGTAGGCCGTAAGTAAATAATGAAAATAAGCATAATAAATAAAATCTGGATTTATTTATTACAACGTTCTCTGACGTTATTATCTAGATTTGGGGGTGAATCGGTAATGGAAGAAGGTTTTGTAATGAATGTCGTTGTTTTGATCAACTTAGATACGGTACTTGATAAGAGTGTTGAATTGTGTTGTTTAGTGCTCGAATCTCGGTGGATTACTAAAGCCCCATCTTAACACATATCTAAGTGTCCAGTGTTTGTGGGGTCTTTCTCCTTGTTGTTTTTTGGCTTTGTTGTTGGTATATCTTTTAGATCAGCCTGCCTATTGCTATCTAACCTAATTCTGTTGCTTTGAGGTTAGGAGCCAATTATTTAGAAAGAACCAACATAAACTTGTTTAAATTTTAAACCCTTTTGTCACTTTATATTAAGTGAGATGCAAGACAATATTCTTTCCTTACTGACATCTTAAGGTTCCCATTCATAAACAAATCACATTCATAACATTATCAGGATCTACTTACTTGTTTGTTAGCACGGTAGAGGGATTCTGTCAACGTTTATCACTGCAAATACGGTTGTGTCTTCAAAGCTTTAGCCAAATAGCGAACTGAAATACGTCAAGTATAATCAACACAAGTGTATCCGACTATAAACACCACATTCTGTTTCGCCGCAACGCCGGCAGCCGGCTTCAAAGCACCATTTCCACCTCGCATTACCACTGCGCTATTGTATAATTCGGCTGGAATTTTTCGTCTGACAGAAGCTTAACGTCCATTACATTACAATAACATCTTCAGCTCCCCGCCATAAGTTGTGGGAGTTGGCGAGCTTCAAATAATGTTTAAGTTTGAGATATGAAAGTAATTTTGCTCGAGCGTTTTGGAGTGTTTTATGTTACGTTATATAATTACAGCTGTTTTGTGCGTTTCTTGAATGCTTTGTACAGTCTAAAAGTGTAGAAATGTACTGGATCCATATCCATTTTTAGCGTAACAATTTAATTTAGAAACATTTGCGTATTTGTATTGAATTCCTGAACCTCCTGCGGGAGGCGCAGGACCGTTCGGTTTGGAGATCCCTGGGGGAGGCCTATGTCCAACAGTGGGCGTCTCTTGGCTGAAAGGATGATGATGATGAATGAATTCAGTTTTACATTCTATTTGGTGATTGCTGAAAGTAATGCTTTCAAATTTGCGTTCAAAATGAAAATAAATGGAATTGATTTAACACTGCTTGCTGCTGGTGCACATGAAATAAGGTATTGACATTTAGATAAAATTGCGAACACTGATACTATCTGCTCAACTGTTATCAATTATTTGAGTATTGACAATGAATTGAACGAATCCCAGAATAGATTAATCGGACAACAGCTTACAGCTTAGGCCGACCTTAAAAGCCACTCTCGACAGTTTACACAAGCTATGTGTGTAAGTGACGTCCCTTTATAAAGGTCCTATGTAAACCGCGCGGTAGCCACGAATGTTCCTTAGGACAAAGGGAAACAAATTCTACGTAGCGGTGTTAAGTTTAAAATTAGAGGTTAATCTGCGCGCACATTGATCCTTGCTCGTCGAATAATCGGCAGTTATATGTCATTGTGGTAAATGGATTACCCCAGGTTATAAACAACTTTGACGGACTATGAGGCATAGATGAGTATTTGAACCTAATTAAGGCATCTTAAAGTAAGAAAAAAACGGGTTATTCAGTGGCACAATACTGAGATTCTGACACATAAAAAAGAAAAAAAAACAGATAGATGTGCCACGTAAAAAGGAATTCCCGTTTAAGTTTGTAACAATATTACTACCGAAATTATTATATGATATTGAAAAATTTTAATATTATTCCAGTAATATGTGATTGGGTAATAAATATAGTATAAAAGAGCAACAAAACATTAATATTAAAAGCTAAGCAAAGGATTTTAATACCTTGCTTCTGAAATGGAATAAATATCAATAAAAATGTCAATATCAGTTTTGCTGCTCAAAATATTATAGGCATACTTATAATACATTCTTAACATTGGCGAGATGGCGCCGATATCAGCTCTAACTAGAGGAACATAAAAGATGCGTACTGTAAGTTTTCTGAAGAATGTTAACCAGATTCTAACCATATGATACGAGTATATCTATACGGAGTCACATTCCATAAATCATTTGTAGCTTATGCCTGATGACTTTATCCAAAACACGGTTTAACCATTTTCTTTTATAAACATGTTAAAAAGTTTTAAGTTACATAATTAACAATGTTAATGTTAATTATGTAATACTAAATAGATATTCATACTAATAATGCAAAATGCAACTAAACTAGAGCACAAACATGATAAAAATTTTAAAATCGTTATATTTTATTTGGATTTAAAGAAGCAGGCTGATTTGAAATCTGTAACATTTATTAGGGGATTGGAAAAAAAATAATCCCCTAATAGATGTCGATACGCAAGGCATTGTGCAGTATTTGCATAAACTAATATATTCTCTGGTAAAAATGAATTATTTATTAACTTATCATGGGAAACCTCTAACCTATACCATTAATTAGTTAACTCGCGAACCACGCGATTACGTAAGTAATTATAAACTTTATTGACTTTAACTGTAGTACTAGATTCCCCTTTTAAGCATTGTATATTGCAGAGTCAACCAAAGTTGAATCTTATGAAGATGGGATTAAAGTTGATGGTTCTGCACCGCCACTTAGGTAACCAGACACATTATAGACTCAATTTCGTGGAGAATATAGGTGAAACTTGATTGCTGTACAATTTGCTTGAAAAAGAAACGTGGGAATTCGGTCCTATTGTTTCTCGTACTCTCTAAGACGTTAAATTGTGAGGTACAGAATGCCATTTCCTAACAGGTAATGTAGATTATAGGGTCCAATTGCTATTGCTTAATCCTTGTTGCGGTTAAGAATCTCAACGCTTTTCGAAGTTTAACTAGATATCAGTATTTGATGAAAAAATTAAAATTTGCGCTTCCAGTGTATACGTACTACACAAAAATTACTGCGGACTGAAAAGGAAACTACTAGGTACTATTAGAATATAGAAAAAAGGTAACTTAAATAAAATATAATCGTCAAAATAAACTTCCATTTTGACTATTTCGTAATTTTCACCGTCAGCGATATGTATTTTTGTTAAAAAAAGGAGAGATGATTTTGGGCTATTCCCAGTAGTCTTACCTGTTTATCGTTCTCACACAACAGCTGGTAAGATTTTTAATAAATGATCAGGTGTTCCAAAAATCAGCTACAATATAATATAAAGTTATGGTTTCATTCGTGAACCTGGTAAAGCGAAAATTGAGGCTATGCAATAACCAACCATATTGCAACGCAATAAGCAACGTCATTAAGTATAAAAGTTAAGTTCATCAATTGTGCTGGACTTGAGCTTACATAGATTATATCACTGCCACTAAACGAAAACTAATACTTTATTATGTGTATTTAGGAAATAAAGATTATTATTATTTATGTCCCTTAAATCCTCTTTGGCATTAACACACATTATCAATGCAAAAATACAGTGATTGAGCATCATCTCTTTCACATACTTCACAACAGATTAAGTACTGAAGAAAATTGATCGTTTCTATACAAGAACTAGAGTCGACCTTTTTAACTTTTACTTGCATGAATCAAATTCCTTGACTGGTTGCATGGGGTCTTAGTATAAAACGTAATATCGCAGGGTGTAGAAGCTAATATTTTTTCAAGTATTTTACTGGATGATCATTCTGCTTGCTTGTCAACTTAGTCGTATATAAAAAAGTGATGGTTACAGTCACCATACATAATTATGGTTCTTGTATGATTTGCAAGCATGAATCCTTACAAGGACGCCAATGTACGGCGCCAACCTGTAACATAAGATGTCAAGTCACAGTACCCAGTAATTTCTTCAAACAGGTAAAATATACAAGAGAAGACGAGTACAAAGTACAGAGTACAGTCCTCTGGCGTAATACATTTCTGATGAGAGCCGGTCTGATTTTAGTAAACAAAAGTCCGATAAAAGTAAACTTTTAATCGGACTTTATAACACTCTTGCAGGAATTTTGACAGAGAATTCGGAATCAAACTCTGAATGAAGACTTCCAAGTTACAGTTTCCAAATAGGTGTACAGTTGTATACATTTAATAATAATGTTTGGGACTTATGGATGCAAAACAAGAAACAAGTTGTTTTCAACGTTATGTGCTTAGAAAGGTCGATTTTGAGTTTGAACAACAGCCGTTCCCGAGTTTCCTGCGATTTCATTGAGGTACAAATGCAACTACAGTCCGCTATTTTAATTGTCATTCTCAAAGCAACAGATACAATAGGGTTCTTATGACACCCCGAGCGGTTCCCACGCCGCCGTCACACTCGCTGCTTCTAGACAGAAAAACACGCGTTAAGGTTCAATAAACTGTGTTGAACTGAAGGTCACATTATATGCGAAGCGTCGTAAGGATTTGAAAAAAAAAACACGATCATTACAATATTGTTACAAAAGTAAATGATCCACCAAAGGTTCCGTCACTGATTTATATTTCCAACGATTACAATTATTCTAATAAACAGACACTACATAAGTGCCTGAATTTCGCTAACTCACAACATAATTATGATTAAATAGCTGTTATACTGCCTTTCAGATTTGATCCCCATTACAAATAGCGTCTTATGTAGGACAACCCTGCCACAGGAAGAAAAAATGATAATAGTCAGCATACAAGTAAACAATATAATTCCTCCACTTCCCGACGCAAACACTTCACCGAAAAGGGTCAACTTTTTAATCCAAGGAACAAATTAATCTCTCCCCTTGTAATTAACTAAAGCGGCGCTTTAAGTGAAATTTGCTATATTCAATATTTAATGCCGCTCCCCTGGCTCGGATCGAGTGCACCCCTCATAATTTCCTCTGCCTACTATTTTCCAAGAGTCAGTGCTCGCGCAGGGCCAAATTAACTAAATTAATCCCTTCAAAGGATGTCCGGAGTCGTGCGTCGAGGTCATACGGATAGAGTATTCAGTTTTACCTACGATGGTTAATGCTTTGATGTTTAATGCTGGAATTCTTTTTAATACTAGGCCTAATTTTCAACGTTTGCATTTTTGTTTTTAACGTTAAATTAATTTATTTACATCATATTATAATAAAAATCTACAATTACAAATGTAAAAATACTTAACAAATTTTAAAACATATAAAATTTTATCAATGTGATTGTAACGATCCAACCTAACGTCAAACGGAACCCTAAATAGAAAACCCCTTTACACAGTTCTATTCGTAGTTTTACTAACAATTTACGCCTTTAAAAGAAACGCACAAAATTGCTTTGATTTGTATGAAGTTTGGCCAATGATCGACTAGTGATTTTATTAGGATCTACGTTGCAACCGCTTATGTAACCCAAGATCTTTTCCAAGTGGATAGATATAGAACTCCTATTGCCGAAACTATTCCTATACCTTATTTATTCTATCCAACATGATCAAACGCTTATTAAACTCGCTACCATAGTAACGAAATAACAATCTGTTCTTTTGAGTGAATTTTACGATCTCAGTAATGAGAAAACAAATGTTTTGATTTTTAAGTATGTTACCGCCGCTGTCTTTACTTTCTGAAGCTAACATTGGGATTTTGATACCTTCAGGAAGGTAGTCCCTTAACCCTCGGGCCCCATAAGATTCCAAATGAACCTTACTTCGCCCTACCAACATACTTTATAAACTACTAAAATTCTCTACGCTTGAGAATTACATCCTTTCAGAACTTTAGTTTTGTAGAGAAGAAAGGAGCGAAAGAAACTCTACCAGTTCATATTCTCAATACATTTGAGATTAATCTCTAAGACATTTAATGTCTTAGCAAAATTAGCTTTACGTTGAAATAATGATGATGAAACTTACATGAGATCTTTATCACAATTTTGCACAACACAAAGTTATCACTTCAAATAGCACATATCACTTTAGTTTTAGCAAAGAGTTCAAGATTTCGGCACCGATCCATAGTGTGAATAATTCGTCGATTCGTAGATAAAGAAGATGTGTCGGAGATGTCGTCGAAGGGAACAACTCCAGTGCCTAACCTTCTGACACTGAAGCAAATATTTTTTAGTAATAGTCGACTAACGTGCCTAACCTTCTGACACGTTGCCGTTGTAGATAATGTTCCCAATATAGTATTATCCCTCCACATCTCTTCAGTTTTTTATATGTAAGCACAACCACTTCACAGTGCCAAAATAATTCACTCACGAGACAAATAGTGCATCAAACACAAAGCTCTTATTAGAGCGGACTTCATAGTCGAGCCCAATGGAAAATATGATCCAAAATTCACTCAATATTCTCAGATATTGGAATAAGCCACTAGAATCTCTTCGAGAAACTAGGAATAAATATAATCGTTGCAGGTTTCCTACGGAGTGACCTGAATAATCGATGCAGGTTTCTTACAGAGGGACCTGAATATAGCGTTGCAGGCTTCCTTTCGGAGTAACCTGAATAATCGGTGCAGGTTTCATATAGAGGGACCTGAATAACGGTGCAGACCTCTTTCGGAGTGACCTGAATAATCGGTGCAGGTTTCTTATAGAGTAACCTGATTAAATTCAGTAAAATCATTGATGGAGATGATGATAATAATGATTTTAGCTTAAGGGTCCCTACCTGATGTATCGTGTCTAACCGAATCTATAAACTTCTATTTGTGTAGTTAAATAAGAACAAACTAACCCCATTTTAGATATTTAAACGTGTGGTGTGTTGCGTTGTCTTACGAAGTGCAATGTAAGACACCTAACTAACATTAAAAGAATAAGAAAGCGAGGTGAGAGGGCCTCTGTGTGCCTATTTCCCTATACTCGTGTATGCGCGAGCACGGGCAGGTGGATTGGGATCGCCGTGTGCTCACGAACCCTATATACGTGGTGTAAATATACATATATAAATAGAGGACCAGCTTCTTTAGTCCATGCGTAGCTAAACGGGTGCAATTAAGGCATGGGTCCACTTCGACAGTCCCCCCGCCGCTAAACACTTCCCAAAGAAACCAGGGAACTTGAGCCACTATGTCGGTAAAGAGTGACTGCGCTGATATGTTCCAAACAACGCCCTCCCCGAAGGGAGTTAAAACCACAGTCTGTCGTAATCTCCGTCAGGTGACCCGACCGTGGTCCATCGAACCATGTCGATGTTTTAGGTCTTCACAATTCGATATTCGAACTCGAAACACTAATATCTTAAAATTCACAAATCTTTGCAAACACAAATTAATTCAAATGAAATATGAAAAATCAAAGAGCGCGACGAAGACCAACCGGCTTGCACGAAATTCAGTAATCTTCCCCCTTCAATAAATGCCTGTGACATTCCTGTCAAAATCAAATCCTTCCCAGTTTAAAATATTAATTTTTAATTGTCATATTTCTACAACAATACTTCTTTGATCAAATAATTGACCGGACGAAAACATGGAGATAAAATCAATGGACTTCGACCATTGAGCTAGATTTGGTTTCGTTACATGATGAATATGTAACCATAAAAAAAGAGTTAAAATTTCATCAAAATAAAATTAAATGTACAGCATGCTCTGTTTCTTGCCACGGGTGGGCATTCACGGGTGATTACTAAATAATCATTTTGTATAAGATTACTCAAAATCAAAATCTTTATTTTAAATAGGCATTGAAATGCACTTCAGGCCATTACATTGATGTCAAAGAAAGGAATAAACTGGAATTAGAAAAATAGTATTAAATGTTGCACTTTTGTATCTACACATAAGTACCTGAAAGGTATCTGCAAGCCGGAGGTTAATATTGAAGTAGTTTATAAAATTAATATCACTTTACTTATTTCTTCTGCTTGCAGACACCTTGTAGGTTTGTGAAGATACAAAGCTATTTTATCCTTCAGCAAAGAACCTCAGATAAAAAGGAAGCTCATGGCCTTAGTCTCACCTAATGGTAGGTGATAATAAGGCCGAAGGTGGAAGCGAGCTTCACCTGGACTCCTCAACGACTGAGGAACTGGCTATCTTACCTCTAATTGTCAGAACACAACAATGCTATTAACATTATTGTTATGGCGACAAACTTAGGTAAGACGGTGGTAGCTAGCCAGGCGGGCTCAGAAGCTCTACCATCAACCAAAGGAACCACGGGGCTCGGAGGCGGTTAAAAGGGCAAAGGCCGAAATTCATATTCACGAAAGAAACCATCTTATTCCTTGAATGGAAAGGGAAACTGCTACCACGAAGAGGCACCTACAAAAATAATCCAAGCCGTGCTACTTATTTTTATTCTATTCACTCGCTAATTGAACGCGAACACAAAGGGGCAGGGCTCGTCAATTATACGTAAGCCGTGCCGAATTAAGGGAATTGATGTCTCAAATAAGATAAAACGATTCGCCTAAGACCCTAAGAGCTTTTTTGAATAACGTTCATTTGGTTGTTATTTGAGATTGGCTGCCGCAAGTTGGGGGAGGGAGCGGGGACCTTGACCCGATTGCTGCTGGAGTTTTGTTCGCCAGTTCATTGACTGAATACTGTATTGTATTTCGTAAAAAAAAAACAAACAATTCTGAATTTGATTCGAGTGTTAGATCTCAACTTTGCTTTCGAATGGAAGGCTTAAATAGAATATGTTTTTCCTGTGCTCTCTTGAAACTTCCTCTCTCTTCTCTCTTGAAATCGTTTTTTATAGGTCAAAACATCAACTAACACGCTGTTTTTTTTTCTATTTGCTATATCGTTGTTATAGCCAGGGTATTTGTGTGTACATATAAGGATCATATAAATTTTTAATATGAGTATCTTAGATAATGATGTTATTGGTAAAGTTAATTTTTTCGTTTTCTTTGACGTCACTTAGTATCTGTAAAAGTCTATTTTAATAAACATTATTAGTTTGAATTTTGTATTACCGTTTCAAACTATACACGTCCCACTACTGGATAAATGCCGCTCTGCTTAAACAAGGCGTAGTTTATCTTCTGAATCACTCTGGCCAATCGGATTGGTGTAGGGTGTTGGGTTGAGTTTTCCATCTCAATGCAGAGGTGTAATTGCTATAAAGTCGACTCCTACGACATCCACGGCGAGAAAGAGGCAGCAAATCTTATCACCACAGAAATATAAAGATAGCCGTTCCCTCGATTCTCGTTAAGGTTGTATGTATGCACAGACCTTTATAGCATTTGGAGTCACGATGTAAACCTTTTTAGAAATATACAAGGCATTTATCTATTCGTCATCATTATCACTTCGGACCGAATATGTCTCATTACTGGGTCAAATTAGGAACAATTCGCAGATAAAAATGTATTCTTATTAAATTATTGATTTCATAGTATTTTGATTAGAAATGCCAGAAAGTCGAAATCCTGTTACTTGCACCACGCGAGCAATCCCAAAGCGACTGAGAGGTTCTATAAAAAGTCATTGATTTTGTATTGTGAATCGTTCAAACCACCCCCTACTTAGGAGGGGGTGAGAATAATTTATGGTACATGTCGCTTTGTTTACCTGTCTCCACGAGTCTTATTTGATTTGATCCGAGTATGTTGCCAAGCTAGGCGGCCTTGGGGTGCTTCGAGAATATTTTTGAGATAGAGCTATTTTTTTTTTCATATCTATGGCGATGGCGAGGTTCGAATGAATTTCACTTTTATATCCTAGTTTTACTTTAACAACTGTCTAATAAAAGCAGCCTGTAACCACCTGCGTAATCATTCATCTGGAATTTCGAAGTTCGACTCCCTATGGGGGCAGATGTTTTTCTGCTTGGTTCA
The DNA here is from genome assembly GCA_963935595.1 of Schoenobius gigantellus. NCBI lineage: Eukaryota > Metazoa > Arthropoda > Insecta > Lepidoptera > Crambidae > Schoenobius > Schoenobius gigantellus. The sequence goes on from OZ012543.1 coordinate 651,339, forward strand.
GTCCGTGGTAGGGCTTTTGAGACCGCCTGGCTAGTTACCACAGTCTTACCTATGTTTGTCGTGACAGTAACAAAGGTAATTACATTGTCGTGTTCCGACAGCTAGAGGTAAGATAGCCAGTTTCTCAGCTGTTGAGGAATCCGGGTGAAGCTTGCTGCCATCTTTCGCCTTATCATCTTACTATCAAGCGAGGTGAAATCATCCATTCGATCATTCGTCCAATCGTCCATGAATCATCCAAGAGCCACCCTGTTGATTGTAAAAAACATGATAAACTAACCAATGCCTGCGAATGTAACTAGGTTTTATCGACTTGGCACCACGACGGCCATTTTTGTCTATTCCTTTCCCTGTCTACAGATGTCAGCGGCATGTGATGACACCGATTAGGGATTTCGTTAATGGGTGAAGAAAATTTTAGTTAAAAGTTTACAGTTGAATAAAAATATCAGATAATTTTAATGGTTGAAAATACCTGTTAATATTTTTATTCAAATACAATATATTGATATTTTTACTAACATCCTGACGGTCAATGTTTTTATTAGTTCGGTCTGTGACTGAAATTATTAATTAGGATAATTTTATCAGTCGGTTACATTCATATATACGAATTAATATTACTCTCGCTTTAAAATCAATTTGAATTAAATGAATATTTTTATTCGATATGGTTGAAAATATTTATCGAATATTATGTCTTAATTATTTTTATTAGTTTAATTTAACGGTTGATAAATATCTTCAACAGCACTAACACCGACACACTTTATAGAACATTCGTGCATGTTTACAAAGTTTTATTGGAAACTAGCTGTGCCCGCGACTTTCGCGTGGATCTTGGACAATAACAACATCGTGATTGTGTAGCCTATATAGCCTTCCTTGATAAATGGACTATCCAACACAAAAATAATTCTTCAATTTGAACGCTACGATATGTCCAACTTCAAACGAGGTTTAAAAAGAGTACTTCTCTCCAGGTAGGCAGCAACTGGCATTGCAGATGTCCATGAGCGGTGGTTACCACTCACCATCAGGTGGGACACTTGCTCGTATGCCACCGTTAGCAATAAAAAAAATGTGGAGTTCGTTTAACTAAACAAACAAACAAATTCTTCAGCATTATAATTTTATGAGATATTAGAAATAAAATTCTGTTTGTTCTATATGCTCATACCAAAACCACTGGACCAATTTCAATAATTTATTTATTTATTGTTTATGTACACAAAAATGACAGGACAGGAATAACACATAAAGAAAGACGAGTACAAAGGTGCTGCTTATTTCTAAAGAAATTTCTGCCAGCAGACTTGTGACAGGTGATTTAATTAAATATATCTGGTAAACACAGTGTACAAAAAAAACATCAAATTACTTACAATAAAAAGATACATAAATAATTAAAACGATATAAATATATTTGATATAGATATAACTTAAGTCCTGAGTTGTTGCCTAAACATGCATGATATAACCGAACACGTGATACGACCCAACTCGCGATACGACCCATCTCGCGATACGACCCAACCAGCGATACGACCGTCCTCGCGTTATCACGGAATTTCACTCAGACGAAGTCGCGCTCATCATGTAGATTACTCAATTTACAATATCAGTAGGATTATGAACATAATGAACGAATCATCATATCATTAGCTAAGAGCGAACCATCAAACAAATCCCTAATTAACTCAGCAAACATCTTATGACTTGGCTTATAATCCCATCGAGTGGCGTAATTGGCCCGCTTTCTTAACCGAATCAATTTCCTGCAAATTAAGTGGGGGTTAAGCAAGGGTTAGCTTATCCAATATTAACTTGCTCGCTCGCGGTGTATTGCGTATAGATGCGCGTGGACTCCGGTTAAATTATTCTCCGTTAGTTGGGATCGTCTTCTTTTCCAGATCTCCGTATCTGGTACCCACGATTTGAGAGAGATTCGCCTATGTCAGGCCCTGATGTCACCATCTCTGATAGGTGCGATAATTGTCAAAATGTATGACACTAGCTGTACCCGCAACTTCGTTCGCGTGGATTTAATATTTTTTCCCGTTTTTGCCACAATTTTCATTGATGCTCAGAGGCCCAATTCCCCTAACAAGCTACAGCCGAATCGAAACTGAACCGTTGCGATCGACCAATCAGACGCCACATTATCGCGTCATCGATCAGTTGAAAGGTAATTTGAGTGCTCCGATTGGTCGACCGCAACGGTTCAGTTTCGATTCGGCTGTAGCTTATTAGCTGAATTGAGCCTCAGCTCCTATTGGCCGTCGCGTGATGTTGTGTAGCCAATTTAAATCAGTAGTTTCCGTGATTAGCAGGTTCAACCGAATAAATAAACAAACAAACTCTTCAGCTCTTCATAATGTTTTTAGTTAGTATAGTATAGATATATTTCATATATTTTTTGGCCTGTTTGATGTCTAAACCGATGATATTTTATTATAGACATGTCACATGCCTACACTTCAAGCGAAACAAGTGTATCAGTCATAGTGGTAGAACCGTCTATGTTCAGAGCGTTAAACAGACTACAGCATCAATAGGTCTACTGACCCATTTCGTCTACTCCCAATTTAATTTCCTATAATACCTAGTAGTCATCTTTGTCTAAAGTGCGTTACTTTCATAATTTGTAGGAACTTCCTACAAAAGTTGAATCGAAACAAACCTATTTAATGATCCTTCTTACTTATCCTCTTTGGATTATAAATACCATAACGTATACAGCTATTTGTCACTCAGACGTAAATATAAGCAGACGTCACTCAAATAAATTTACGTGTTCTTGTCTCTCTCACGGTAAAATGTTTTACTCTCTCTCTCTCTTTAATGCCCAGTCAACATTAATGGTAATATTAAGTAAGAAGAAATATGCTACATACTGACATGAGATATAAAATCCCTTGTGACCTTATAAGCTTTATCATAATTTGTAGTCCTTTTAATATAAAGAACTTGACTGCTTGACCGTCTTAACGCGGACAGAAAATGAAACGCACCAATAAGGACGTTTTCGAGCCTTCAGTATACTCGCGTTTATTATAATACTGCCCACCTGATGGTAAGCAGTAAAGTCGCCTATAGAACATGTGGCTCTTGTAAGATTCGCAGCAAATCTGCAACCCCCACAAGAACCACAGTGTACGTTGCCAACTTGTGACATAAGATCATTTTCCTAACATTTACACTTAGTTCACATGTATGAAGTCGCAGTCAGAAACTTGTCATAGTACTGTAATTCTCGTTAATGCTGAAAGATCAGTCAAGAGACGCCCGAGAATCTCCAAGCCGATCGGTCTTGCGCTTGTTGTCCAGTGGCTTCCCGCGACATCCACTAGATCGTTGGTCCACCTTGTAGGGGTCACCAAAGATGCATCTCCCGGTACGCGAGGACCTTTCCGCCCCAACGGCCGTCAGTCCTGCGAGCGATGTGTCCTGCCCACTGCCACTAAGCGTTCGCAATTCTTTAGGCCATGTTGGTGATTTTAGTACTTCTACGGATCTCATCATTTCTGATGTGACCACATGGATAAATCCCGAGAAAAGTACTATCCATCGCCCGTTCATTGACCTCGAGCCATCTTATTTAAGAGGCTCTTTTTGTTTCAAACGAAATTATGTTGACAAATTAACTAAGCCAACATAGACATTAAAAGTAATCGCCGAAAAGCCACAAAGAATTATAATTCGCAAAGAAAACAAATAAAATTACTTATCACAACACCGGCCGACTTGGAATCCGACGTCAAACGAACCGCTCCCGAACTTAGCGTTCGGACAAACTGTTTACTCACGCTTAATTAGATTTCGCCGGAGTAGAAACAAAATTCCCCAAGTCGACAACGTTAATTGTTATCGCTCAAACAATACTATTTTTGTTTACAGGTAACACTGCGCGGCGGGGCGGGGCGGGGCAGGCGAAAAATGGAGGCGGCCAGTATTTTTCAATTAAAAATTAATCAACAATAATTTTTGGCGGCAGACAGATACGCGGCGGGCGAGGATTGAAAATCGCAAGTGATTTGTAACTTTGCGCGTTTAAAAAAAAATAATTTGCGAATCCTTCCTCGCGCTCGCCGACCATGCAGCGTTAATTCGACGTTGCGTGCGAAATTTTCACGCATATATATCTCTGGTGAAATGTCGAATTTCGACCCCGAGAGAGGCTGAATGCTCCCATAAATTCCAATGATTTCGAGTTCCCGATAATGGAACAATGTGAGTGTATTCTGTAAATTTTTAATTATAATAACGTCTTTTTTACCGATATATATTATACTTGGTCGTGGCGGCCAAATTGCCCAAGCCAATCTCAACAGATTAGCCATCTGCACATTAGGCGTAGTGCACAAGACAATTTGCAAAGAAAAATGACTCACACATCGAACAAAGTCTCTAAAGTCCGATGGGACAGAAATCGAAACGGACCTTAAGACTATAGCGAGACCTGGCGCAGGACCCACTGTAGCGTATGGTCCGAAACGTGGAGAAGAAGGTATTTCAGATTTTTGGTCACCCACCATAGACCTATCCAGGACTTATTAAAATAATATTGAAATTCCCCTATTTTCAGAAATTATGACTGAAACGCTAGATTCAATTAATACCAGTTAAGGAACTAGCAACCTTTGGAAGTAATTAGATGAATGATGAATCTTAGCAATTATTTTCACAGTGACATACATCCCTTACAATCCGCAAACTGCTGCTTGAAAGACTACACGCTCAGTGGTGGGCATTTTGTGGCTTACATTAGTCTTAAAATTTGTTTTTATTTTATTTGCAAACGAGTGAAAACAAATTTAAAAGCAAACCCGCAAATTAAGGTCTGGAATGCTGAAGACACTGACAGTAATAGTACTTTCTGCTCGCCAAAAACTAGGGTTGTCACTTCTAAAACGGGCTGGAATTTTAATGTTCAGGGACTTTTTAACATAATGATCATGCTTATCCCGTTGTATTACTATACTGGTTACATATTTATAAATAAAAAATAATTCAAAAACCACTCAAAGAAAAGTTATTTAAACGCTCATTATTTTATTGATAAACTTGCAGTACGTCTGTGTTATTAGGGATTTAATATATGTTTTGGTAACTTATTACTTCATGCAGTACGCATAAATTTATTGAAAAAAAAATATTGTTAAGAACAACCAACATAAATATCGGTTAATTGTCCATAATCCTAAAGCAGAACAGATTATTTATGAATGTTCTTCGATTTCACACCCAATTGTGGTTCGATTTTTTAATCGGAATTCTTTTTTTATTCGATAGTGTACCTACACATAGGGTGGTCCCATTATCACCAAGTCAGAATTAGATTATGGGATCTCAGATGAATCAAGAGAGATCCTCAAATCTAGGCACGTTCAACGTATCAGTTATCTGCATAAGATAGTCATCAAGAAGAAATGTCTGATTAACTTCGAGACAATGAGAGGATAGTTTTTTATTACGTATTGTCATTTAGTCACAGAATATATAATATTACTCCATACAGAACGGCCAGTCACCTTCTCGCACTCGTTTCAAATACCTCACCCCACTCCGAACTTCGTTGTAGACTGACACTTAAACAAGGGCGTGCGCAATCGTTCGACCATGGCGACACTACACGTTCACCGAGTAGACACGGGTAAAAGAGGAGGCAGTCGATGCACTTCTCGCGTCATTTCGATTGATAACCACGCACTCAGCGCTACTAAATTCCACGCACATATTTGCGCGTGTACAAACGTCATTTGCTTAAGTAGTAGTAATAGGTAATTGATTTGGGAACATTGTATGGAGTGTCCGGGATGTGCTTTAGTAATATTACGTATTGACCTTTAGATGACTCTAGTATTCAGTTTCCCTCTGGTGGGTGAAAATAAATTTTCCCTACTGATTTTTAAATAAAAACTACAGCTCTTGCATATCTCAATAGTGCCGGACATGATTCTTGACATTTTTATATGGTTTTTAATTTTATTGCATTATTTTTAAACTTACCACTATAATTTTAAACTTACCATTGGCAACCCTGCAAACTTCTCTGGTAATTTCAAGAGCTCGCGTTACCATGGGCTTAATTTAAATTCAGTGCGATTCTAAAAGGCCCGGCGGGTTACAGGGATCGGCGAAGAATTAAGGTGTTACGCTGAAAGAATGAACAACACTTGACGATTTGCAAACATAGTACAGGGGCGCTACGAAGCCCGTAGTCACAGATTCGTAGCTACAGCTTTTGTATACAGGATTATTTTTGTAACCCCGCCAAAATTGAATATAACATAAAGAAAGTAAAACGGTCTAGGTTTAAAAAAATATTTAAGTTCACATATTATGTCCATATTTTAAAACCAAATTTTCTAGGCACGCGCACTGATGAGCCTGAGTTTCGCCTGGAGCAGGGTCTAAACATGAGCCTTCAGCTGAGTCCTGAGTACCTACTTAGTACAACAAGAATTTTTTATATTTTCTATCCGAAAAAAATATTTCGGTGCTACTACAAAAGGTTTTTAACGCCGTTTAAATTCAGAAACTGTTAAAACATGATGCTGTCTCTATCTGTCCTTTTAAAACAAATGAAATAGCATCATGTTTAAACAATTTCGAACTTTAGACAGCGCCTAAAAGCTTTTTGCAGTTATAGGGTATAACTTATGTCTTAAAATTTGAGTAGGAAAAATAGTTTTAAATATGTAGGCAATTCTATGGTGGTAGGTGCATTTCGCGTGCTGTCTCCGAATCATTATACAGGACATGATCCCCAAATCCCCAATTTTCTAACACAAATTCATATTTCCAAAACTAGGTGAAATTTTCTTGTGTTTATTTTCATATTGTTTGGAGGAAGTTTATTAGTATTGAGCGTCTTTTTTGCGCACCCTACGGGAGCAACTCAACAAAGGGTTGAGCCTTTAGTATTAGCTTCGCGTCTTCGCAATAACCCTCTAATGCCGCATAGGCAACACATTACGCCCGTGGCTGCAGTTAAGCTAAACATAAAGTTTTACGGCACCTAAAATTAACCTTAGCATAAGCCTGCAAACGGTTAGTGATCAAAAGCGATGCCTTCTTTAGTTTGACCGACATTTTGTACGACAGATAATCGGCCTGATTTTTCCTTCGACTCTTCTGACCGACTCAATGCATACTTCTGTCACATTGGCCTATTTAATTGGTCTATTAGTCGACGTCATGGATTTAAAGGATTTGATAGGAGTTTTGTATACCCTATATATTATTGCCGAGCAGTGACACGGTATTAAGCAAGTGCAAGCGGTCAACTGTCGGTCGGTGAGTAGGTAGTGTGCGTTACATTTACGAACGTTCTATTGTCTATTATTCACCGACAAATCGGGTCGGCCGGGATTGACCGATTTGTTTTGGTCGACTTTTTGTAGTTCGTGTGCTTTGCTACGTACAACTATATATGTTTCATTTTCCATCGTCAGAAAATTGGTCACCGATAGACGGTCGTGTGTATTCGCACTTAAGTATATGCGCAGCAGGCGGAAGGAAAAGCTTTAAACAATTCCGGCATATAACGGCATAACTTTAACCGTTTACGCAGGGCACGCAAGGAAATCTCTGAAAAGGAATATTTTTCCGTGTTTTTGCAACATTTTTCATTGATACTCAGGGGGGCTGCAGTCTCGACATACATAACGATCGATGTGATTTCCTATTGATCGTTAAGTTTAGCGAAAAAAATCGCTTGCCGTATCGAGACTATCGTAAAATGCAAGTCTCTACTGATCAAATATCGTGCAAAATCGTTATAAAGCCGATATATCGATACGATAACGATTACGATACGGTTTTTCGATATCGATATATATCGATATCGAAAAACCGTATTCATAGTGCGAACTTTTAAGTGCAAAAAAAGAAAGTTATTGCCAGTAAAAATACAAGGTAAACATGGAAAGAATATTTAATTAAAATGATTATTCCTAGGTATTTATTACATAATTTTATATTTTCTATAGACCGTTTACTGGATTTTTTTTAAAAAAAAAACGTCGCCCCACACTAAGATTTTCTCCTGTGTCGTGGGTGCAGTTACAAACATAGAATATCACATGCACATACGCCCAGACCGGAACAAATTTTTGTAGGCCATACAAAATATTTGTCGCGTACGGGAATCGAACCCGCGACCCGTTGCGCAGTAGGCGATCATTCGACCTCTGCGCTAACCGTGTCGTCGATATATAGATATATAATCTAGATAATATAGATCTATTATCTCCAAAAATACATTGATTTATTTTTATTTAGCTTGATTTGTTTAAATGCTATCGATGTAAGTGGAAAATAAATTATTAAGATCATAATACTCATGTTGACAGTTCCGTCGAATTCTTGTCTGATTCTTTTGAAAGCAAATAATAATAACTGGTATCTTGGTTTTTTGGTGTACCACCCACCTTGTATCTAAGTCACCTGCGTTTCCGTAGAAAGTCCGTAAGGCCGTTGTCTTTGAAGAGCGGGCCGTAAAACTTCAGTGAGTTCATCATCACAGCTCATATACCTACGTTTCCACCGAGGGGTTCGAGCCTACCCTATGTATTAGGGTGATTAGGCCTTAGTCAACCACGCTGGCCCAGTGCGGATTGGTCGACTTTACATACATTTTGAATTGAATTGAATTTCTTCGCAGATGTATGCAGGTTGCCTCACGATGTTTTCCTTCACCGTAGGAGCGTCAGACAAATGTACATATGAAATTCGAAACGAAAAACACATTGGTACATGGCGGGTCTCGAACCCCGACCCCCCGATTGGAAGGCAAGTGCCGAGTCCACAGCGCCACCGACGCTCCTCAGTAAGTTCAATGAACATATTTTGTGATACTCTGTATCTATGCAAAAAATAATTTCCTTCCAAAAGAAAAAGGTTTTGTTCTTCTCTTCTACGACGCGCAATTTGCCGCCGGTTGATCACATTGCGACGATGCTCCAATTGGAACAAATCCCAAGTTAAATATGCTTCAGCAATTGAACTATTGAGCTCACTGGGGTGGTTAATTTGAACAAAATATTACTTTTTGAATATTTTACGTTGTTATCAACAGAGATTTTCTACATATCGGACAGTCACAAAGGCTCGATAAGTTATCAATAGAAATCGTTATTTTGACATTTGTTTTCGATACGATAGCGAAAAAAATCGATATTTGAACTGTAGGGACTACGAAAAATCGATATATTTTATTGTTATGAATTTATCAACCGAAAACGATCGATAAGCTGTCGTTATGTATTTCGAGACTACAGCCCCTGGGGCTGCAGTCTCGACATACATAACGACGTTTCGTCGTTCGATCGATCGTTTTCGGTTGATAAATTCATAACAATAAAATATATTGATTTTTCGTAGTCCCTACAGTTCAAATATCGATTTTTTTCGCTATCGTATCGAAAACAAATGTCAAAATAACGATTTCTATTGATAACTTATCGAGCCTTTGTGACTGTCCGATATGTAGAAAATCTCTGTTGATAACAACGTAAAATATTCAAAAAGTAATATTTTGTTCAAATTAACCACCCCAGTGAGCTCAATAGTTCAATTGCTGAAGCATATTTAACTTGGGATTTGTTCCAATTGGAGCATCGTCGCAATGTGATCAACCGGCGGCAAATTGCGCGTCGTAGAAGAGAAGAACAAAACCTTTTTCTTTTGGAAGAAAATTATTTTTTGCATAGATACAGAGTATCACAAAATATGTTAATTGAACTTACTGAGGAGCGTCGGTGGCGCTGTGAACTCGGCACTTGCCTTCCAATCGGGGGGTCGGGGTTCGAGACCCGCCATGTACCAATGTGTTTTTCGTTTCGAATTTCATATGTACTTTGTCTGACGCTCCTACGGTGAAGGAAAACATCGTGAGGCAACCTGCATACATCTGCGAAGAAATTCAATTCAATTCAAAATGTATGTAAAGTCGACCAATCCGCACTGGGCCAGCGTGGTTGACTAAGGCCTAATCACCCTAATACATAGGGTAGGCTCGAACCCCTCGGTGGAAACGTAGGTATATGAGCTGTGATGATGAACTCACTGAAGTTTTACGGCCCGCTCTTCAAAGACAACGGCCTTACGGACTTTCTACGGAAACGCAGGTGACTTAGATACAAGGTGGGTGGTACACCAAAAAACCAAGATACCAGTTATTATTATTTGCTTTCAAAAGAATCAGACAAGAATTCGACGGAACTGTCAACATGAGTATTATGATCTTAATAATTTATTTTCCACTTACATCGATAGCATTTAAACAAATCAAGCTAAATAAAAATAAATCAATGTATTTTTGGAGATAATAGATCTATATTATCTAGATTATATATCTATATATCGACGACACGGTTAGCGCAGAGGTCGAATGATCGCCTACTGCGCAACGGGTCGCGGGTTCGATTCCCGTACGCGACAAATATTTTGTATGGCCTACAAAAATTTGTTCCGGTCTGGGCGTATGTGCATGTGATATTCTATGTTTGTAACTGCACCCACGACACAGGAGAAAATCTTAGTGTAGGGCGACGTTTTTTTAAAAAAAAAACCAGTAAACGATCTATAGAATATATAAAATTATGTAATAAATACCTAGGAATAACCATTTTAATAAAATATTCTTCCCATATTTACCTTGTATTTTTTTTACTGGCAATAACTTTCTTTTTTTGCACTTAAAAGTTCGCACTATGAATACGGTTTTTCGATATCATAACGACAGGCTTTATAACGATTTTGCACGATATTTGATCAGTAGAGACTTGCATTTTACGATAGTCTCGATACGGCAAGCGATTTTTTTCGCTAAACTTAACGATCGATAGGAAATCACATCGATCGTTATGTATGTCGAGACTGCAGCCCCTGGTCTCATTGGTCGTAGCGTGATATTATATAGCCTATGTAAATGGACTATATAACACAAAAAGACTTTTTCAATTTCGTTCAGTAGTTTGCTGAGATAAGCGCGTTCAACCAAACAAACAAACTCTTCAGCTTTATAATATTAGTAAGTAAGTAAAGATGCTAAATTCTACTTTGTTTTTCCAATATTGCTACAAATGTTTTGGCAGTGACCTAGCAATGTCCCTGATATTGGCGAAGTCTATGGGCGGCGGATACCACTTACCCTATCAGGTGGGCCGGCTGATCGTCTGCCACTTGCGGCAATACACAATAATGTACTATGTGTTCGTGAACTATCTTAGCCTCCGAGCAGCCTTCCCACGCACCCGTCACAATATCCAACGAAAAATAAGACATGCGAAGAATGATTAATTACAGTTAAGGGAAGGCTCAAGGTTACCCCGAAATTTGCATGTTTCAAATTATTACGTCGTAAAACAAGACCTATATTCTACTTTTCTACTTATATGTATATCATTTTTTATTTTTGTGCTTAGCAACATATTAAGTGGATTTTTTGATAACAATATCTATTTATTCTATCTTTCTCCTTATTTTTATATCTTTATACATAAATATCTCATGTCATAGTGCTTGTCCGGGATAAACTCCGAAACTGCTGAACCGATTTTGTTCAAATTGGCTTGCTGTGTGTAATTTGGTCCAACTCAAAAGATAGGATATTTCGATTATTGACTTCAAAATTTATTTATGTGAATTAAATCGCTTGTATTTATTTCTTAGTTTCATAAGCCTCAAACAGATGGCGGTGTGAGTTAATTTGTCGACACAACATTGCGTTTTGATTTCTACAAGTTACAGTATATTCCACGTCGTATACATAATGTTTGTATTAACGACATAATATGTATTATGTTATAATTGGACTTTATTTGAATACAAGCTTTTGCCCGCGACTTCGTCCGCGTGGAATTAGTAATTTTACGAAAAGTTAAAAGATCAAAATCATTAGTCTTTTTTTATTGATTCCCTTTACAAGTTTCCACCTCCCTTAAGGTATGATTTCGGGGGCAAAAACTATTCTTTATCCTTTCTCACAACGCTAACTATCTCCTTACTATATTTCATCTAAATTGGTTCAGCGTTTATTGATTCCCCATTCAAATTTCAATCCCCCCCTTTTCATCCCCTTTAAGGATGATTTCCGTGATAATAACTATTCTGTGTTATTGAACGGAATTCAAACTATCTCTATTCTATAGACAGACAGACACACTTTCGTATCTATAATATTAGTATGGATATGGATTAATTTCACTAGGGAGGTACATTCGGAAGCTTAGTATAACATTGATCCAACGTACTATAACTACTAAGACAATGCAACGCGTGGCCGGCACAGATTTATAGCTTAGCTTTCCGCTCGCGACTTCGCCCGCGTTATTTTTGTTTTCCCGCGGGAATTTTGTATTTTCTCGTAGTAAAAATACCCTGTGTCCCTCCCCTGGTCTCGAACTATCTCTGTACCAACTTTCATCAAAATCGGTGCAGTAGTTTCGAAGCCTATTCAATACAAACAAACAAACAATCAAATATTTCCTCTTTATATTATTAATAAGTATAAGTATATAAGTATAAGTACGAGGTCGATTCAACAAATATTTAGCCTACAAAAGAAAAACGAAAATTTTAAGAAAGTAGACATTTATTTTTCAACATAGTCTCCTTTCAATTCAATTCAATTCAATAAGTATGGAAAACAAGAAGTCGTCGCGAACAAAACCAACGGACGAGCAAGTATTCCACAAAACACGAGCCAACACTTCATCTTCAAAACTTAAGAATCTTGTAGAAATATGTCGCCTCTTACAAACTACTTACAATATTGACAAGTTTCAGGGCTCCCAGCTCCTTCGGAGTGGCCAGTTTTACAAGAGCTAGAGCTCTGTGTAAGTACCAGTGATGAATAGCTCTGGGAGTTCTGGCTAGAAACAGTGTTGGAGTCACTTCGTGATCTGTTTCACAAGGATGCAATGAAGTATAGCTGTGTTGGTTTGACGATAGGCAGTTCTTGTTGGGAATAACGAATGGCTCCAAATGAGAATAGGAATAAATAGTCGTTGATTTTCTCCATATTGTGACGTCATATCTGTCAAGCGATCAGTTAGGTAGGGTGAGCATAAAATATATTTTGATAATTAAAGTGACAAATGGTTATGAATGAAAAGAAGACTAAAATAGACTTTCCGATTTTCATCTCATTTGGATCTGTTCTTCTGGTGAAGGCTCTCCTAATTTTCGGTGTAGTCATTTTAAGCTATTGCATAGCTTTTATCGCAGGCTTTGAGCGCGGCGACCGAATCAAGAACTTCCGTAACGAAAAAAACCTAACACCTCCCACTCCGACCGGCAGGCCTATTCGCTAACTACGGTTGGTAACTAGAACTGTCATTTTTGAAAGACATTTTATATCCATTACTAGTTAAGTGATCTTATGTCTTACGGCAGCGTTCATGATAGCAGCTATGGATGAAAAGTTTCTTTCAAAAATGACAGTACTAGTTAGCAACCGAAGTTAGTTAGAGAATAGGCCTGCGGCACAGCGGTGCGGCGTTGAAAGCCGTGCATCGTCTAGCGTCGTTTCAGTTCGGCAGACTTCGGCACGGTGTTTTGACGCGGTATTTTCCAGATAGGTATTTAGAGGATATCAAGTCTCAAGCTTATGTTTCTTATTTCATACCATAAACCTATAGTTTCAATGATAAAAATTCCTGAATAACCTACATGTATTGTAAGATAAAAATATTTTAAACAATATTAACTTCTCATTTATTCAATAAAAGAAAAAAAATGTTTTCTTATCGGTCACCACGCTCAAAAAGTGTAACTTGAATTAATATCAAAGAAAAAAATACTGCATAAATAAAATAAATAAATAATTATAATTGCATAAGTTGATAAAAAATGCTATGCAATAGCTTTACCGCGGCAGTCCCCGAGTGCCACTTTAATTTTTTTTATTTTTCTTGTTGGACATCTTGGGAGCATTCCAATACAACTTTAAATAATCTTCTTACTGGAATTTTATTTTATTTTTTTGATAACAATTTAAGTTCCGGTTAAGATTTTTCATTCAGATTTTCTCATTTTCTACCTTATTGTTGTTTTATTAAGAGTATCAAAAGGTTGACTATAAGAGACCGCCTTTGTACATGTTTAGTAATCTACATGTCTCTAACATGTTGTGGTGTATACAACACACCGTTATAGCAAGTATAATTTAATTCCATTACTGATTCGTTATTGATGTGAAACTTCAAAAGATACGCTGTGTAGGATACGTTTTAATGCTGCGAAACACGTTATAGGTAATAAAGTAAGAGTCTATGAGAGATAATAATTTGATACGCGAAAAACATAAAGGCTCCAATCCTTTCATGCGGAGTTTACTGCCCGTTTATGTAGCGTGTGAAGCGATATGGCCGTTCAAAAGGGCCACGCGACCGCCCAACACGGCCCCCCCTGATCCGCAAAGCGACAATGTAACCGGGGACCTTAAATTTCTGGCGAATTACGTTAACAGACAATTTTAAAATGACTTTATTTGTAATAATTTGGTGGTGACATTTTTTTTTATTTAGGACTTTTTAAATCAGATTTTACCCGGAGGAGAGACTTGGCAACTTGCTGAGCTTGAATAAATATCTGAGCGTCCGTGGTGCTGTGGACTCGGCTCTGGCCTTCTAATCGGGAGGGCCGGGATTCGATCCTACCATGTACCAATGTGTTTTTTGTTCTTATAATTTAATATATCGGGATCGGCCGGGATCAGAGTTAAAGATTTAAAATTTATTAAAGAAAAAATAAGCATAATCTTAGCCCATTTTATTAATAGTTGCATTAAGAAGGGAGTCTATCCGGATGAATTAAAAATAGCAATCATTAGACCAATATTTAAAAAAGGCGCTCACTCTGATTTATCCAATTATAGACCTATTGCAATTCTGAATACCCTCAATAAAATTTTTGAAAAAGTAGTTGTTCATCAAATTGTATCATTTTTGGAAAAACATAACATCTTGACCAATTGTCAACATGGATTTAGGCCAAACAGAAGTACGGCGACAGCCTTAAAAAAATTTGCAAATGACATAAATATTGCTCTGAATAATAAAAAAATAATACTGCTTGTTTTTATTGATTTTAAAAAAGCGTTTGATACGTTGGATCACGAGTGCTTGCTGCAGGCCATGGATGAATGTGGAATAAGAGGACCAATAAAAAAATGGTTTCATATGTATTTGAAAAACAGGACACTGCAAGTAAAAATAAATGGAGTCTATAGTGAAAGAGGTGATGTTAAATATGGCGTCCCGACTGGGTCAGTGTTTGGGCCTATAGGTTTTATTATATGTGTTAATAGCATGATAAATGTAATTAAAAATTGTAAGCCATACATGTACGCCGATGATACTTGTTTAATGTATAGTGGAACGAATGTCGATGAAATTACACAAATAATGCAAATGGACCTCGATAATGTTGTGAAATGGACACATGACAATGGCATCATCATAAATGTGGAGAAAACAAAATGTATGTTAATTGCGAGCCCATACAATAAATCTCTAAAATGGAAAAGAATTGAGATTAGAGGCCATACATACGAGTGTCTGCACCTAAGCCTCAATAAAAATGTAAACTGTCAATGTAAACACATTGAACAAGTCAACACCTATAAGTACTTAGGCATAACTGTCGACAGCCGCTTTTCGTGGGACATACATATAGACAATACTTGTCAAAAGCTGCGTTTAGTTTTGGGGATATTACATAATCTTAAATATGCAGTAAGTCGGGGTATATTGTATATGCTGTATTACTCTCTTGTAGATTCACTAATAAGTTATGGAATGGGTGCTTATGGACTGACATTCCCTGTACACTTAAACAAAATTAAGGACCTGCAAATAAGGTTTCTAAAACTATTATGTAATAAAAAAGAAAAGGATAAATTAAATAAAGAGTACATAAAATTATTTAAAATTTGCAATATATTACCAATTGAAAATAAAGTTAAATTAATGTTATTACTAGAGCAAAACAATAAAAATAATAACAAAAAAATAGAACATAAGCACCCGATCCGAAAAGTTTCGTATAAGCGAATATACGAAGTGCCTACATATACAAACTACTTTGGTAAGCGTACAAGGCAGTGGCTTGTTCCTACACTGCTTAATGAACTACCAGAGAAGATAAGTACTAAAATACTCGTAGATTGCGTTTCACGATGCTTACTTAAAAAAATACTTAAAAAACACTATTTGTCCATGTGTCCTTAGGCGACATCCCTACTTGTATTTGCAGACATCTTGAGTATATTCAGGATGTATGCACTTACAAGGTTAACATGTTTTCTTTTAATTTTTGCTATGTTCTGACGTCAATAGGCGTCAATAGGTGCCTGCCTATGTTGAATAATGATTTTTAATTTGAAGAGAGTGATGTTAAAATACGGTCCTTTAAAATAAGGTTTTTGTGTATGCGTATGTGTGCGGGTGTGTGTGTGTGTGGGTGTGTGTATGTATGAGTGGGTGCGTGTGTGAGTGTTGTGTCTGTCTGCTTGTATGAGATGTTATGACGATTCGTTGCTGCGTGGGTTGTGTGGTTGGTTTATGCTTATCTGTTAATGGAATACGAATATGAAGTACCTATACGTTAATAACATATTGTATTTAATAAAATTATGCAAAGTTAAGTAGTTTATGGAAATGCGTCCACGGGGATACTGCCGACAAACTGTTGCACAGTTTAAGATTAATTTTTAAGTTATTTGTAAAAATACTTATATGTAAAAATAAATTAAAAAAATATATACAATAATGTTTACAAGTTACCTAAGACGTCGATGGCGCTGTGCGTAAGGCCTTCGCCTACCAATCGGGAGGTAGCGGTTCGAGCCCCACCACGTACCAATGTGTTTCCAAATTTTGAATTCATATGCACGTTTATTCGACGCTTTTACGGTGAAGGAAAACATCGTGAGGAAACCTGCACACACCTGTGAAGAAAGAATTTCTTTACAGGTTGTGTGTGAAGTCGACCAACCCGCACTTGGCCAGCGTGGTTGACTAAGGCCTAATCGCCCTAGTTTATGGGACGTATATGAGCTGTTGATGATCATGATGATGATTCACCGTACGACAGTCGGATAAATGTACATTTATCCGACTATCGTACGGTGAAGGAAAATATTGTGAGACAACTTGTATACATCTGCGAAGAAATTCAAAGGCGTATGTGAAGTCGACCAATCCGCACTGGGCCAGAGTGATTGACTCAGGCCTAAACACCCTAACTTAGGGTAGGCTCGAGCCTCTCGGTGGGGACATGTATGAGCTGTGATGATTATGGAATGTCTCATATTATTATCACCTACATCTCTACCGCCTCTGTGGTCTAGGGGTTGAAATCAGTTACATTCATCTGAAGTTCCGGCGTTCTATTTCAAATGGGGGCAGAAGTTTTTCTGCTTGGTATTAAGGCTTCTGAGTCCGCCTGGCTAGCTACCACCACCTTACCTAAGTTATATCCATAGTAACAATGTTGATAGCATTGTTGTGTTCCGACAATTAGAGGTACACGGAGAAAAAAATTATTTACTAAACTACCAGAACGATTTGTAAAAAATATTGTAGTGAAAGAAAACAAAAACCTGTGGCCTTCATAAGAACTAGTTAAAAAAGATAAATAATCGCATTATTACGAATACTAAAAAAATCTAGTAAATAAATCTAGTTTACAAGACACCTTAAAAAATAACAGTCATTAAATTCCTTATTAAAAATAACAATCTTAACTTGGTATTGTACACGACTTGATTATTTGTACAATCTACTAGAATTTATTGTTGTCTGTACCGTACGTTTTTACGAATTACAACGCATAATGTTGACACTAACAATAAGAAAGCATTTATAAACATAAGCAATGGTTTCGAATAATGTAATGAATCTGATATGAACTTCGATACATTATATTAACAAGAACAAGAACAATATTTTTTACCCAATCGATATTTTGTTACGGAAACAATATTTTCGTGTGCTCTCGCCGCCGCCCACGCCACAGTGCTTTGATTCGGTCATTTCGTGTGTCGATCGTACTCGTGACAAGTTGTGTGAATGTGAGTGAGCGGACCATTTTATCTCTTCTATCTTTGTTTTGGCACCATAATTAAAACAGGTCATAAGAAATCCGTAAATGATAACGTTAAAAATAACATAATGAACAAATTGAATATCACATCTTTGTATAATTATTATAGTTGCAATTGGGTTACTGTCAAAAGGGACCCATTACACGAGAAATATGATTATTATGTTAGATATAGAAGTTGATTCCTTACCAAAGTTTGCGATAATTGAAAATATTTATGTTATTAGTATTACTGACAATGAGCAGAAAGTGATCTTTGAACATTCATTATATGAAACATTATATTTTAATGAGAAAAAATACTGTTATGAAGTAATACAAACTAAAAACGTTGCTAATTGTTTTTGTTTTCAAAAAACCCATTGTAATTTTTCTTGTCATACCTTCACAAGAAGTACTATTGATGATTTTTTATGTAACTTTAAGAACACCTAAGTATATGAAAATAAAACAAAATAATTATTTGATTAATAAATTTATTGTTTCATTTCAATTAAGACACATTTCTAATAGAATTTCGTTTTTCGCAGCTGAAGACTTTTGTAAACGTCTAGTTGTACTTGCTGGGCCTTACGAATGGTTTTGAATGCACCTTCAAAACCATATGGCATGAATGAAGGCTCAAGCTATGCGTTTTCAGGAAGCCAGCCCCCGTAGCACGTCCACCAAAACACGATATGATAAAGCGATTTATCGCGGTGAACTGTCAAAATACGACGAAACCCTATTGTATTTTGACAGTTCAACGCGATAAACCGCTTTATCATTTCGTGTTTTGGTGGACGTGCTAGGGGGGCAGGAGTTAAAAACGAAAGCAACGTCAACAAAGCCAAAAGTCAAAGGATACAAAAATGTCTGGTTATGTCAACCAGAAAAACTGTCACAAATCTGTTGTTATTACAACACATTTTGTAAAAACCATATTATATTTTATTGCAGCTACAACTAAAATAGTAAACAACACAAAATAACGTTAAGTGCTTGCTATATTAAAGTCATCTTTACAAAACTTTCGATGTATAGTATCCTAATATTTGTTGTGATGACTAAATTTCTGGTAATCTTTACTTAGTAATATAATAATTTCAACTATTTTTTTTAGTTTGTTTAAAATCTTGGTCTGTTATGTTAACAAAGCACAAAATGAACTGAACTAATATATTACTAGCTAGCAGTACAAATTTTCTCATGGGGTCTAATAGAAATTATGTTCAATATATCATAATCTTTACGTTATCAAAAACTAGATTTTTAACATATCATTTACAAAATGAATAGTTGTCACGTATAGTACTATACTTTCTAGTTACGTCTTCAATATTCTGGTAAACAATACTAGACTTTTCCGTGTAAGATAGCCAGTTCCTCAGTTATTGAGGAGTCCAGGTGAAGCTCACTTTTAGATTCAGCCTTATTGTCACTAACCATCAGGTGACATGAAGACCAAGAGCTTCCCTTTTGTGTATAAAAAAATTATTATGTCATAGGTTTCCTAAAAAATAAATACGCAGGTTAAATTTCCTTATAATCAAATACGCAGTTCTACAAAGACTGGAAAGGCATAGGAAGCCCACGTATGCAGCAGCGTAGAACCGAACGGTGTGGACATCCTTGGAGAAGGCATGTCCAACAGTTAGCTGATATGATGATAATCACACAGACTCGCATTTTTATTTGTTTCCTCGATTTTCCTTGAAGCTGTGAAAGATTGAAACTTCTGGGCCGTCGCAATCCAAGATGCGGCTGTTTAAGTCGCGCACTAGCAATGGAATCAAAACCTATAAGATTACTTCCTGTTGACTCTGAGAATCAATCACTTGCACTTATACAGGATAGGGAAATTTCGAAAATGTTTAATGTCTTACATCGCCATAAAAAGATGATTTGCGCATATTTGTCGCCTTGGTCTGCATGCAAATCAGTAATATCGCCAGTTCCCTCAGGAACTCATTAGAACTTCGGACAAGAAGTAGTCTATAATTTCATAAAAATTGGTTTAGCTGTTTTGGCGTGAAAACCTAACAGGTAGACAGCATTACTTCCGCAATTATAGGGATTTGCATCGAACCTCTCTTACGTGTTCGTCAGATAAAAATCAGTGATCGAAAGTTCCATTCTCAATGTAACCCATCCTACATTGACCATATCTCACGCCCCTTCACTTCAACGATTTACAAAATTCGCCGACTGTGCTTACAAATAAAATCGTAATAGCAACATTTTTCACAAACGGCTCAACCACAAATAGCCTTTGGGAGCTGTTCTATTTCGAACATAACAAGATATACTTACCACTGTAACGAGAGCCCTATCTTCTAAGAGCGTTAGAAGAAAGCGAAGGAATGTCCACACGCCACAGCTCTGATAACAATGGTCTGCGTGAGCACCATTTTATGTGGCCGCAGATCGCACACTATGTCCTTGATCACGAGGCTCAAGTATAACTGGTTACTTTAACCGCAAGCTTACATAAGATTTTGCCGACTTGAAACGGTAACAGGCAATTTGTTTGTAAATTATCAGCGGTTTTATTATTCGTTGCATTTGCGATACTTTTGTTTTTTTTTATTTAATTTTGTTTTATTTTATTTTGTCGTGTCACATATATTACTTCACAGGTCATCGGGAAGATTGTAGGCTTAAGGTTTTAGTGCTGGCTAGTGGGAGGGAATGTGGAAGCTGTCGTCTCCTGCTGCGAGAATAAAGAGAAGAAGGCAGCAGAGAAGGAGCGAGAAAATGACCCAAATGCCGCTCCCCTACGAAGCAGGCTGTTGGGCGGTAGAAGTTGGGCTTTCGCAGCCCACCTTCTATGACCGATCTAGGTGT
Organism: Schoenobius gigantellus; assembly: GCA_963935595.1. Classification (NCBI taxonomy): domain Eukaryota; kingdom Metazoa; phylum Arthropoda; class Insecta; order Lepidoptera; family Crambidae; genus Schoenobius; species Schoenobius gigantellus. The sequence goes on from OZ012543.1 coordinate 672,285, forward strand.
GACCTGCACACTAGGTAGATATGCACAATTATATCTCCTTCCCCCCCACTCCCCCCGTTCCCCCTAAGTTCAGCGTAATAACCTGACCGGGCTGTCCCGAGGTGATCCAGAGAATCGTGGTAACATAGACCCCTATCACCCTGACTATGGATAAGATGAACATCTAGGTTGGTTTAGTGGGTATACTCGCACTTAGCAGGAAGTGTCCGATACAAGCTATCCATCGGCAGGTACGGTGTACAACAGAATTCCACTTCCTTAAAAAAAGCTTTAGGTTTTGGGTTGTCAATGAACAAGATTGTAGCAAACATCCAAAAGCTACTTTTATACCCACCACCTATTACAGTACTCTCAAGCTCGTTTCTTTTACACACCATTGTAATATTCTTTTATACTTTTCGGTTACACCCATATGTAGAGTAATTTCCTAGAGACCTCCTCCACTCGATCTTAGTCGAGGTCACCTCAAGGAAATCTTGTAAACACTCTTGAAATCAGTATGTTTAGTTACGGCTCTAGCCTCTAGTGAGTCTGTGATACGTATATTTTTTTCTGTAAAGACTTTCATTTTGAAAAAATTATTTCAACTTCATAACTACCTTAGAATGTAATCAAAACATGCTTCATTTGTTTTAAAGCTTAAAACCAAATCGTTCGGCAAATGTTAAGCTAACATGCACTATCTTTTTTAATAATAACAGCGACCAATATTTTATGGTGGTCATTGGTCCCCTGCCTTCTTCCTACTCTTGTGTGGGTTCAGCCCCCTTTCATACATCTCTTTCATACGTCATTCCAACATTATTCTTCGCAAGCATATCCTTCTTCAAGTAATTATCCACACTTTCTTAGGCCTTTATCTACCCTTATGTCCGACTACATTCATGTCCGTAATACATCTGGTATTTTGACTCTTATCTCTCTTCATCATATGCCCACACCACGCTAACCTGTTACTTCTTATCAACTCTGTCACTTGTGCTACTTTCAAACTTCTCCTTATTTATTTATGTATGCCTGATAATATTCATTCTAGTCACACCACACATCCATCTTAACATCCCCATCTCCGCCACGTGAACTCTTCTTTCATCCATCTCCTCTGTCGCCCAACATTCAGATCCAGAACAATGACAGATGTGATGATCGATCTTATTTCTATTTTAAATATTAACTCCGAGACAGTATATCTAGTTGATACCCATGATATTAAAATAATCTCACAGTTTCACAAGTATCAAAAAACAATTCGTTGATTAAATCAAACTGACTAGCTAGTACAACGTTACTTGAAATCAGTGCAAACAAAAAAAAATGGCGCCTCCCCGGAGAATTCATTAAAGATCGTTTTGCGAAAATTAGCAAAGTTCAACGCACCATTAATCTTCCGAAGAAAAAAAGGCACTTAATTGATGAAAAGTTTGAGAAAACTGTTGACACACAATTCGCCAATGGTTTAGGATCTCGGCTCTATTGGTTCGGGAAATCGAACTTTGACGTCTGCAAATAAGCTTCAATTTTCTCTGAAGCGATATCCAGAGGAATGGTAGAGGCTATTGTTTGCTTGTTGTCCTGTTTCAGAACCAGTGTGCGTTGAATAAAACATTTTTAAGCAAAAATGAGGGAGACTACCAGAGGGAGACTCGGTACAGAGTCGTGCCTATTTCTGCCTTCATGCAACGGTGCTCTTATTGCTGTGTACCGGTTTAAAAGGTGACACTGGCTGTGAAATTACTGTGTACTGTAACTTGACATCTCATGTCACAAGTTGGCAATGTACATTAGTTATCCTGTAACGGTTCCGAGTTTTCCTTTTGAGTAACGGTACTTTATCATGTAACGGTTCCGAGTTTTCCTCTTGAGTAACGTTACTCGCCGTTGGCTGGACGAGCCGGTGCGGGGCTTTCCCGGCAGAGTGCTGGCCTACCCACCAAATCTAGGCGCGCGTGATAGGGTCCACATTGCGACTACTACTATCAACGCGCCCGGGTTAGCCCGACCTGACTGATCGGGCTATCCCCAAGGGGATTGCCCGAGAACACCAGGACAATACCCAGACGGAGGGCCTTACGGTGGCGTACACGGTATCAACCGTGCATGTAGGCCTCCACAGCGAGTAACGGAACCCTAAAAATTCATGGGTCTCAATCAAGAGATCTCCATAAATACAATAGAAATCGTCATTTGAACAATGTTTACTCGCACTTACGCACATACATTAAAAGAACTTTAGAATTCATTCAAATGCCAGTCCGACAGTAAAATGTTCAAACCCCATTAAGGTTCACCGAAATAAATTCACCGACTTAAAAACAAAAGGCGGGAGCGTTGAATCAACGCGTATCTGGATAATTAAATTTGAAAAAGTTCACTCACCGTCCGCGTCCGTTCGGCGTGTAATTCAACTAATCAAAGCGGATTGATTAAAAATCTCTAATCAGATTACAGTTTCGGTGAATCTTATTACAGGCATTGAGGAGGCTTCGATCGACGACTGTGCGTCCGGTAAAAAGAACGACTGAATTTCCTCTGCCAATTACGAATCCGATACTTCCTCAACTGTAACTTTTTGCCTAATAAACATTGTATGTACTTCTTTGATACTTTACAATCACAGTCTTGTATCCAACAAAAATGTTTCAAAATCCATATCATGGGTTACCGCGTGACCCATATTTAGAGATCTGAGGAAAAAAACAATTCGAGGAAGTTGAATAAGGGTGTAACAATGAGGAAACCTAGTAAAAACAACCTATTTATCTAATTTGAACGAACTTAGGGTAAATGACCTTAGTACCATTATCTTAGGGCAAAACACTGATTGCTAGAATTAGTATTTAGAAGTAATATTCAGTATCAAAAGACTACTTTACGTAACTGAATGCTGGTCAGTAAAGAAAAGCACATGAGCAAAAAATGCACATAAATAAAAGAAAAACGCTGAGGTGGGCAGAAGGTGTAACCCAACTAGAAAGAGTGCGCAATAAATAATTATATATGGGGCATCTTCAAAGTTGCGCTTATCATCGAAAACTTACAGAGAAGTGCCTCAGATGGCATGGACACATTAGGAGACGAAGCAAGGACCGTATCATAAAAATAGCGCTAAGCCTGTCAGAAAAGACCAGCAGCCGAGGCCGCTTGCTATTGACCTGGTGGTGGTCCAAAACCGAGAGAGACCTCAATTTTGCTCAATTGCTAGATCTGAACTAGGATAAAATATCCTGGAGCAGCCTAAAACCCGAACCCAAATAATGGAAACAAGAGAGGACAAAGAAGCATCAAAAGACGAACTAAACGAGGCACTATAAGCCATATACACCGTGTTTGGTCAATACCCTATCAAGTTAAAACCTACTCATGTTAACATAGTCATATAAAAGTAATGGCGTTATTGAAAATTCGAAATTCTAATATCAATTTTAAAATCATACAAATAGGTCTGTTAAAAAAAATGTGTGGGGAATTAGAAAATATATTTAACAATTTGTAATTTTCAAATATTGTAAATTGTTAACATAGGTAGGTTTCGGCTTGATAGGGTATGTACCAAGCACCTTGTATTATCGGTCTAGGGCCAGGGAGCTTAGTGGCATGACCCTAGATGTAAGGGATCCTAGTATTAACATTTCCAAACTCAGCATTAAAAATCCAACGAGTTGCAATAAAGCATATATTGTATTTATTATTTATATATTAATATTAAGGGTCTTTCGGCCTAGAGCATGACTCTGGCCGGCTTAAAATTTTCTAAAATGGGCAAAACTAGAATATGACCCTAATATGATCCATTAACAACACGAAGCTTCTAAGTAGCCCACGGGCCGAGATCGTTATGGAACGGACAGACAGAAAGACAGGCGGAAGGGAAGATAAACACATAAGCGTAACCAAATAAAGTTTGTGTCACATTAAAAAAATTGTATTGATTTCAAAAACCTTTATCGCCTTGCAATTTTTCTAAAAACTGTCTAATTTCCCTATAGTTTTACTGGATTGGTTGCCAACATTCCATGAGACAGTGCAAGATTTCACGCGTGAAAATATCCAAACCAACAATATCTACTATACTTTGAGACGAAGCAACGAGACATCGAATGAATAAATCAATCAGCTTATAACTGTCATTTGTTGCTTTGCATGTTCGATTTGTTCTACTTGTGTAACTAATAAACTTTTTTTTTATTTCATTTCCTTCCTATTTCATTTACCTCGTCAACGCAATTTTCGTCACATTCCCTCCATACGCGAGTCCGCCAATAATTCGATAACTCTATTCTTCACGACGAGATTCGAGGCTCCCTCAATAGGAGGTTTTGTTTAAGCAAATCTCATTATTTAAATTCAATCTGTTACGTCTGTGCCCTCGTAACTCGGCGAGGGTCGCTACAAACCCTTAACCTTGAATAGTTTGTGGAGATCGATGGCTGACGCGTATCGAGATGGACGTTTTGGAGCGTAGGACGTTGTAAAACGAATGTAGGGTGGTTGAGATAAGGTTGCTTTTGGTGGAATTTGGTTTAGATTACAAATTACAATTTGATTATAATATCTGTGGTGGATTAGGAATACCTAAAGGGTATTAAGAGGCAATGCTATAGTATCATCATTCTGTAAATGAATTCTTTTCCTTTTTTGTCAGGATATTGTAGCGTTTAAGAAAAACAGGGTCTATTACATCCTAACGAGAATGAATTGACTTCCTATATCACGCTGGTGAAGCGGGATAATATACGGTTTATTTAGAATTTTCCATCTCTTTCTCTAAGATCGGCTTTTGTATATGTGTATATATGTTACTTGTAATCGTTTATAGCTTTTGGAAGCAATGTGACAGTGACAGGGCAAATACCTCTTCACCCCATAGACAAACAAAATTTAATACTCCTGTGCGCCAGTTCACCAAAGCTCAGTGGGGATATCTAGTGCTTAAACTAGAATAATAAGCCGGCTGCAAACTGCATACGTCTTCGAAGAAGCTCAAAGGTGTATGTGAAGTCAACCAATCCGCACTGGGTCAGAATGATTGACTAAGGCCCCTCGGTGGGGATGTATATGAGCTGTGATGACGATGATGAATAAAGGAATAATGAGCTCTTTGCTTGTGAAAATAATGTGACGGTAATTCTATTTGAATTTGATTACACATATAATTCAAAGCAATACTGGTGTATACAATTTGCCGTTTCGCAACACAAAGGCGGGCAGTCGCAACCCGAAAAGTAACAGTATTAGAATCGAAAGCGACGAAGTTGCTTGCTCAGATCAAACCTTGTGCCTAAGTTAAGACGAGCTTTTTCGTGGTGTAAGGCAGAGGAGATAAATAGATACATTTGTTTAAACAAACAACACAAATACATAACGAAAATACTCGTATACTTAAATATAATATTTATCGCAATTACATTTGCATAAGTTTGTACAACAAAATTTAAAATTTTTAAACATATGAATTTCAAATGCAGCTCCTTTGCAGTATAAAAGGGACATGACTCAGTGTTGATACTCCGATAAGTACAAGGCAACACTGATTTTTAACTAAATCCAAAGTTTTACCTTCACTAGCCAAACCGGAAGCAGTAAAAGAGAAAAGTAACAGTGTTATATAAAGTAGTAAGAATGTAGAAGACTCACCAAAAACCTACTAATCAAATAAACTAGTATAGCAGAAAGGCAGCAGAGATTGCTTAAAATATATTGGAAGATTTTACACTAATTTCGTCTACAGCATTTATGAATTTTGTTTAAAATTTATATTGCTGAATTAATAATAGAATGTTTAGTCAGTTAAGATAAAAGGGATCTTCCAAAATACTCAGGCTGTGAAATAAATTTCCTGAGAAAGAAGGATAAAAACAGTGCCAAGTGTACAAGGTCGGCAAGGCTGCGGTCTTACGAACATATCAGATTGGCTTTATGTTCATACGCCATCTTAGTTGTATGAACAAGCTATTCGTCTATTGGTAACAGATATTGTGGTTATTGTGAGAGAACATCTGAAAGATTGCCGTGGTTCACGTAACATTCTATCTTAACTACAATAATACTTGTGTTAAAATAATTTATAACATTCCAGAGTTTTTTAACTAATATCCCATCTGTTAGAAACTGGCTGGCAAGCTGACCTTTTTGTAAATAATATATTTTTTGAATTGAATGTATCTATCAAGCTTACGTTATGTGTCATTCTAGTTTTGTTATTGAAAAATTGGTTTTCTGTCTGCTTGTCATACTTGTCGTAAATCCGTGTTTCTACCAAATTATAATTATTTTACCTTAATAATCATTTCATTGTAGTCTACTAGCTCACCCGTCGTTATCCCCATCCTTTCCGCTCTCCGCTTATACCTTATTACTCTCATCCAGTTTGCCTTTGCATTGTTAGCGTTTAGAGTTTCGCCTCGGAAGGTGATTGCTTACAAAGGCTCCCGTGGACGCAGCAAAGTAAATGCTGGGCCGTTCAATTGGTTGTTTGTTTCATTGATTCCCTCGACCCCACTTTTTGCTACAACGTCCACCTTGCGATGGGCTATTTCTATTGCTTACAACGTCTATTGTTGGGAGGCGGATTAAAGCTTATCTTTTAAGGCTGCTTCTTGCAGACTCTGTTACCTCTTGTCGATCTATTTAGATTTAGATGCTATACTCAATATCCTGATTTCGACTATAATTCTACTAAAATTGTTACCAATTCAACTTCACCTCAGTTTTGGTGGGAGCTGCTCAACTGTTGCACACTACTATCGGGCATGTCAAAATACTCATACTGAACATATTCAAAGTGCTTACTATCATTATTTGTAGTTATCATGCAACGAGTCAGTATTTTTGCTTATTTGAAGTATTTGAATGTATATAAATTACGTTTAATACTATGTTTGTATTCGCGTTTAGTTGTATGTACGAGTATATTACTAGTCGTAATACCCAGTAATTTCACTGTCTGTCTTACCCTTCAAACCGTCACATCTCTCTTGCATATAAAATCGAGATGAAAACTCTCATATCTTTCTTTCAGCTAAAATCGATTTAAAAAATTTAAACACAACTGAGCTGAATCATTGGTCTAATTCCCCCCTGTTCAGGGCGTTGTCACATACATACATACACACATTTTGAAACACCTCTATTTTAGGGATTTAAAATTACAAGCGGTGACATTCTGAAACCGTTGTCATGTGAACAATATATTATTCTGAGTTGCCTAAAAGTAGTGCTTGCCGCACTTAAAAGTACGCTTGCCACCATCAATCAAACACGACTTTAAGGGCGGAGCCGCCCACGTATTTCACGGCCGTAATAAACCGCCTTACCTGTGAAACAAAGTGGTAAGTAAGGGTCTTCGCACACGACGATTCGACGACTTCTCCGACACGACTCGTAGTAGTATCGAAGTGTGACCAGCCCCTTGATTGTGTAACAAAAATCTATTGCGATCGATTTCAATTTTGACAGTCAAAGTGCATCCGTTACAATTTTTTTAGATAGTCGAGTCGACACAGAGTCTTGACGCCGCAATGATTACTAATTTTAAGGTGATCCTGTAGATTTTTTCATAGACAATAACGCCCTGTATGTAACACTTTTTTTTAATCTTTATTTATTGACTTTCGTAAAACAACTGCATGATAGTCCAATCGTGGCTCTTATTAGATATGAATTACTTACACTAACCCCCTTACTAATAAAATTTACACTCCCGTTGAACACTTCTTTATAATGACATTTTCTATGGAAATGTAATTTTAAACAGTGTTCAACAGGAGAGTAACTCTTACTAGTAAGGGGGTTATAATATTATTATTGCTATACCTTTAAGTTTTGCACTGCGAATTTGTATGTCAACAGAGCTTCCTTTGAGTGAGAGTCGTTGAATTTATTAAATAATTTGTTTCTGTTCCCTTTGTCCTTGTTGCTTGACACATTCCGCCAACAAAAACGACGTCGTCAGTTTTGTCGCACACACTACAATTAAGGGAGCTAGCTTTCTTCATGAGATAGCCAAACTTGTTAAGCGGAATGTGTCCAGAACGAAGCCTATGTGCAATATCTGTTAAGTTTCTACTTTACATTATTGAACCACGGAATACGAGGAGGTTCACAAGTAATAGTCCTATACCAAATGCCCGTTGTTGTAGATCTTTCATCAAAATAGGTTTTCCATTCATTTTGGCATTGGCTCTTATACAGCGTGTAACTGAACACCCCAAAAACATTTAAGGGTATGTATCCATCAGAAGTAGGGATTCTGTAGGAAAAATATTAGGGCTAACAAACCTACCTTTTTCCCATACAAACTGAATAAATTATTTTTTGGTATAAGGTGCCGACAGCCCTACGTAAGCGTACGAGGAATTCTACGCTCACGTCATACAAACTAAATAAATATTTTTTTGGTATTAAGTGCCGACAGCGCTACGTAAGCGTACCAGGAATACTACGCTCACGTCTGCCACGTGTCATTATGTGTTTAAATTTCTTTTGTGTTAAGAGCTGATTATGGTTGTCACTTGAAAGTTTTTGCTTTCAGGTTAAAATCAAATAACTCTGAAAGTATTGAGGTTCCAGGTCTCAGACAAGCACCGAAGTTCCATTTAGTATCTAACTTATATGCCCCTTAAATGTTATTGGGGTGTTCTGTTACACCCGGTATACATGTACAGATTAGCAGAAAAGAGTTTGAGGGCGCCACTAGTACAGTTTCGCATAAGAAACATGAAAATAAAGACATAATTTTAAACCAGTTAAGTAATTTTAAAATAACATTTGGAAAATTAGGTAACGACAGTCTCATTAATACACTATCTAGTTGTGAAACTACTTTTACTACGGGAATCGCTTTTTAGTTCCTAAACTCTTTTTTGCCAAGCTATATGATGAGCTATATTTATCATAATTCTTAATATTCGGATCACACGTCGTTAGTGTGTTGCTGACTCCACTCCAACTCATTATTTGACTCAGTGTAGCATTGGAATTGGAGCTATATGTCGTATTCCTCAATGTGTTGTTTTCAACATTAACGGTGCAGCGTTTCGCTTTTTTATAATGGTACTAGCAATTTCATCCCACCTGATGGTATATAAGTGAAAGTGGAATCCAAATGCGAATAGTTAGTAGAATATAGTACCAAAGTCGTCTGCCTGGGTACCTCTAACTTATCCATTTCAGCCACCGAGCGGCGGTGTTTGTATCGTTGTTCCGGTTTGAAGGGTAACACAGGCAGTAAAATTACTGGGTACTGTGACATGACATCTTACGTCACAAGTTAGCTACGTAGGGGTACGGGTTCTTTTACGGGTTGTAGATTTGCAAACGTTACAGGAACTACGTGTACCTACTATAGGCGACTGTAGCACGGTAATAACTTATATACTGTAGCCACTTATTATCAGGTGAGTAGCATGCTCGTTTGCCAATTTTGTTCTATAAAAAAAATATTTTATAAAAATTAAAACCGACTTCAAAAACACTGAAAAGTTAAAAATAATATAAGAATAGGTACAGATAACATTACACTTCTATATTGAAGTCGGTGCCAAACGATGATCTCCTAGAAAGCCTTAAAATTTGTTGTTTAGTGTAACATTTATTAGTGAACCGAATAAATAAATAAAATTAACTTTTTAGTGAATGAATTCTTTTTAGTGAAAGAAACCCTAATTTAATACCAGCTGACCTTCGGTGAACTCGTATTAAATTAGCGTTTCCCTCGGTTTTCATGGGAACCTATCAATAGATTCTGACTTTGGTGACCTTGGGACCTGGGACCATCTCAGGAGTATACTCTATCGAATACAAAAAGAATTTTGAAAATCGGTCCACAATTGTCGGAGTAATCGCGTAACATACACACAAAACACGTTGAACACACCTTAAAATTTAAGGGTTTTCCTCGATTTTCATGGGATCCCATCATCAGATCCTGACTTTGGTGACCATGGAACCACCCCTGGAGTATACTCTATCGAATACAAAAGAATTTTGAAAATCGGTTCACAATTGGCGGCATAATCGCGTAACATACACACAAAAAAAATCATACACAACGAATTGAGAACCTCCTCCTTTTTTGAAGTCGGTTGAAAAACGTTGGTCAGACGGGTTGGTAGGGTTTTGTTTGGAGCTTATTTCTCTTCGTAAAGGTGTGGTAGTTAACTCCCTTAGTCGGCTTTTACGACATCCACGGGAAGAGAGGGACACGTGTATTTTAAATCTGTCATCGTACAGACGGCAATTTATATCTAGAATATTTATGGCCGCAGATAGCTTTTACAGCTGCACCTTAATTAGTTAAAAGAAGGCGAGAACTTTGGTGGGTCTTTAAGCCTCGCTGGCGAACCTTACTCGCTGGATTTCTAGCGTACAGGCATCAGCTCAAGGCTGTCCCATTGTCTGAGTAGAATCTCCAGGCGGTTCAAGCCGGAACTAGTAGTGACGCAACCTGAGCGCGCCTACGAGGCTCGTTCGCTCATGACAGTTTCTTGTGCTGTCCGTTCCGGCACAATTTTTTCTTTGATTGAGAATTCTATCTATATAAATAAAAATGGATCTTCGAAATGTATGTACGCCCATAACTTTCGAACGACTACACCAAATTGGATGATTCTCGGTTTTATGTATTCGTTATTGTTGTAATATAAAAATTACAATAATTCAAACAAACATTTCAGTACTTTAATTAAAAAACATGGTGATACAAAGTACGCCGGGTCAGCTAGTTTTAAATAAAATTCTGCATTTTCCCCCCAGAGCTGCGCCAAGCGAGAGTAAGACAATGAAGTACGTAATAAATCTGTTGGTCGATTTTCTCGCTCACCGCTTAGATACCTCGCGTATTACTGGTGGAGACGCACCCTTACGTGTGAACCTGGCTACTTACCTCGCGCCCTCGGCAGTAAAACGATGTAACTCGTAAAGTATGATTTAAGGGAGACGAGAAAATAAAGTCGCCCGTTTTACATTATTGATGCGGAGTCGTTATTTATACGCGATGTATTCATTGTGGCTCTGTTTGGGTGTTAGATCAATATTAATGTTCGGGAGAGAAACCGAGTTTTTTTTTGTTGCCTGGAACAATCGTCAGTTTTGCATTACACTGCACATAATATTTTTCATTCACATTATTTTAATATTTGATACAAAAGTCCCATTTAATCTAGTTGATGCACTCCGCCAACAAAATAACTTACAACGTGAGCGCTGATGAGTTAACTCATACAGAAAAAGACAATTTTTTTGGTTACAGTGTTTTGTATTAAATAAGTAACTTATTAGTTTTATGCCGTAATAAAGACAGCACGCATTGAAATCACCGAACAATAACGAATGTGTTAGACATAATTATTTCTTTAAATACTAGTTTGAACTTATAATTTTATTTATACAAGTATTAAGATATTATATAGATAATAATAATAATTAGGTGTTGCACGTGATTTCGTTTGAATTCAATTCAGTTAAATCGCGAGGTCGGTTATATAGTTCGTTTCCCAGTGAACTCATTAAAATCTGAGATCAAAAGTAGTTTATATCCTTTCTAGAGCTTGAGCTATCTCTAAGCCAAATTTCATTAAAAATTGGTTAAGCGGTTTAGTCGTGAAAGCGTAATTGACAGACAGAAAGATAGAGAGTAAATTTCGCATTTATAATATTAGTGAGGATAGGATTGTGAAATTAAATTAACCTTTAGTTAGGTGCGCCAAAAAGCTAACACTGTTGGTCGCGTGGGGTCCATGCGGCCCATAAATAATTTGTGATTTACCTAAATAATAATTATAAATGCTAATACATATATCTCAATATAAAGAGGTGGGCATTCGAAGTGTTAATTAAAAGTGCTATAATTATGCAAATATTGATTTTTTTTAATTTAAAGTCTTAAGTATATCGTTTAAACATTTTTTGATCTTGCTTATTTTATATTTTGTGGGGCTTCAATCGAAGCTCTTTTTTTAATATGCGTCTTATGCTACGAGCAGACGTAATGAGATTATGCTACGAGCAGACGTAATGAGATTATGCTACGAGCAGACGTAATGAGATTATGCTACGAGCAGACGTAATGAGATTATGCTACGAGCAGACGTAATGAGATTATGCTACGAGCAGACGTAATGAGATTATGCTACGAGCAGACGTAATGAGATTATGCTACGAGCAGACGTAATGAGATTATGCTACGAGCAGACGTAATGAGATTTTACTCCAATTGAACTGAGCTTTATCGCGGATTACGTTGAATTCTGGATACCTTTCGAACCATTTCTGACGATGTTGCTGATGTTGAATATCCTCTCCATAGCGTTTTTGATGCTGCCAGTAACATTATAACGTGTAATGGTCCCATACACAAACATTTTGTTTACATGTCAATGTCGTAGCTCATTAACAATGGTTAGTTGCGATTTTCCACTTTGTTACACGTCGGCGTAAAACGTTCATGGTTCCGTAGGCTTGTAATCAACATAACTGATTGACACAAAACAGACGGAACCAGCAAATTATTAGAATCTTGATATTGAAGAAGGAAATCGAAGGAAGGATTTGCAGAAAAATATACTACGCTGATGGGGTCCAGCGGACCTCAGGCGGCACCATATGGCATCGTGTGGTCGTTGCTGAGGCTGGCAATACACTGTGGTAGGAAAGGGCGCATGAGCTAGATTCTACAGGATATGAAAAAATCTAAGTTGACTTTGGTGAAATAGACCCCAGGTAACTAATTAAAAATTAAAAATGGCTAACAACTCATAATTTAAGGATACACCTAGCATTTGAGGATAACGGGCCTTTTATACGGTGACGCGAAAACACAAGCACATCGCGAGCTCAATAAAGGCGACAGGCCCCTTTGGCTTAGGCTTTGTGTTTTACGTTTATGGCCCAACCTCTAATAAGACGTGCGGAATATTTCGGACGTGTTCCAGCCGAACATCCTTGTTCTTTCTTAATGAACTATTCATTAATGCGCCCGATTGTACCTACTTGGAAGTTGGTGAAATGGGGTGGGGGTGGAATATGTACGAAGTAAGATAGATACGTGTGGTAATGTATTGGACTGTTAATACATTAATACGAGTAAATTCCTATCTTTATCCCTTAATTAGGCGCGTGGGGTGTCATACACCCCAAAGCAAGTTTCCTGGCTAATAACTTTTTAAAATAATAAATTATGGCGCTGCTCTTCTAGGTAGCTTCATAAACAAGTGTTTAGAATTTAGTCGGGATAGTCGTTCCGTTGTGAACGGTTTGGGCACCAAGGGCAGAAAAACCTAGACTGTGTGCTCTAAGTACCGCGATAATGTACGTAGTGACCATATGATTGTAGTCTGTCAAAATAATGTCACAGATAACTAGTATTTACATTTATGTCGTTTCTGGTTTGAAATTTATGAATTATTTTAAAAACAACTTTGAAAGTTGATTAATATTCATGTTCAAATGTGGTCACCAATAAAATTGAAAATTACGTTTATTTTGCATTTTATTAAATTAACTGACTATGGGGTGCTACACACCCCGCGCGACCATATAGGTACGCGACTTTTTAGGTGCGCCCAGTTTTTTTTTTATTGCAGAAAGTTGGCAAACAAGCAAACTGCCCACCTGATGGTAAGTGGTAACAGTCACCTATAATACATGTGGCTCTTGTGAGATTCGCAGCAAAACTGCAACCCCACAAGAACCACAGTGTACGTTGCCAACTTGTGACACAAGATGTAAAGTCACAGTACCCAGTAATTTCACTGCCATACCTTACCCTTCAAACCGGAACACTGCAATGCAAGCACTGCTGCTTTGCGGCAGAAATAGGTAAGACGGAGGTACCTAAGCAGACGACCCTGGTACAGAGTCTCCCTCCAGTAAAAGTTAAGGGTTAGCATGGTTTTCATAATCTAGGTCGTTAATTTAAAGCTTCACATCTATCCCAATCGAATTCGAAAGTCGTTCTCGCGATGTCAGTACAAGACGAAAGCCTCCGTCCGTCACACACAGAGAGTAGCAAATGCTAGTATCTGTGTGTGCGAGTGTTACTTTTCGACCAATGACGACTATTCGCTGTGTGTGACGGGCTACTACACTCGACTCACTTGCCGTGATTCGCATTTGCCGCGGATTGATATTTCGACAGAAAAGTCATAGGTTCAGTTTTCCAACATTACGGTGACTTTGGCCGGAATGCAAGGCATCGGATAGGTGTAGGTGAGATGAAATTGCCACAGGTCATAGAAACTATTTGTGATCGACGAATGCCCATAAAGGTGTATTCGCTAGCAGCGAATTGAATCGCAATAAATAAACACTGACCAGGGACCCATACCATGATCACTTGTAGCAAGGTTAAAATAATATTAAAACGACATCCCGTTCTCAGCGCGGTTTTAATATTGTTTTAAGCGATCATGGTTAGGGGGCTGACCTACTAAGGTGGTGATAGACAAACAACATTTCTAGCGTTTGTGGTAAGATTCAACGCCTTTCACGATCAGTTTAATTTTTGGAACGAAGTTTTGGAGCGTTGCTTGTGGCAAGCAAGCAAAAACCGAACATTGCAAAAAAGCGGTACAGCGCTTTTATTACCATAGTCCATTCAAGCTATAGTTCCCGTGACAGGACGAAGTTTTCCGTTTCACGCATACTAGTTTCCGTGATTAAAAATATTATGTTTTACAAATATAACTTATCTCTTTAGGGTTCTTTTTATCAAAAATGCAATAATTAATTCCACATTAAATAGAAACAAGAACATCAGTCCAGTTAGATAAAATTATAATTCTGAAAAAATATTTGTTTAAATTTTTCAAATAAAACATTTAATTTTGTGTAAAGTATTATGTACGAGTAATTGAATCGTTCCGATTCACACTTCAAATACACACTTAATAAACAAATATTTAACAGGATGTCATGAAACCCTGATCTATGAAGATCGCCGTGTCAGCAATTCCCCAAAACAACATTGCACACGGCACTACTCAGCACGAGGTGCAGCATCAGCAGAAGATGACGACAACCGAGTCTTCATTAATCGTTGAATTAGAATTAAGCGCATTATAACTTCCAACTTCGAATTGTAATCACCTAAAATTAGCTCCTAAAATAATTGTAATTTTTAATTAATTAAATAGTTTTAATATCGAGTTTGATTTTTTTTGGAGCCTCCGGCTGGAGACTTCGTAATTGGCGCAGGCGGTAGGATACTCACGGTCGGTTCGGAAAGAACAGCAGAACATTTCCATAGTCGCCAGAGCCGCCCGAGTGGCTTTCAAGTCGCGTTTCGGGTATCCTGAACTTACGGGAGCTGCAGCACACCCCGGACACTCCATACAACGTTCGCAAATCAATTACCTATTACTACTACATAAGCAAATGACGTTTGTACACTCGCAAATGTGTGCGTGAAATCTAGTAGGGCTGAGTGCGCGGTTATTAATCGAAATGACGCGGGAAGTGCAGCGACTGCCTTCTCTTTTACCCGCATAGCGCTGTCTCTGTTATCGGCCGGCGCTCGCGTCTATTCGCCCGAGCGATCGCGCGCGCCCTTGTTTATGTGTCAGTGATGTCTACGACAAAGTGCGGGGTGAAATGAGGTATTTGAAATGAGTGCGGGGAGGTGAGTTGCCGTTCTGTATGGAATACTATTATATATTCTGTGGCTGCAGTCCAGAGGGAATCAAGACATAGATTCGCCAAAAGAAATTATGTTGTAGGTCCTTGAATCTTTCGAGACCTTACCCTACCTTATATCTATTTCTATTTAATGTGGAATTAATTATGCATTGCACTGCAATGCATTTTTGATAAAATAAAATTTAAAGAGATGTTATATTTTTAAAACATAATATTTTTACTCACGGAACTAGTATGCATGAAACGGAAAACTTCGACCTATCACGGCAACCTTCTTATCTTGAACAGATTATAAATAACTCGAAAACAACGCATCGGAGATCGAAGAACGATGCGTAGGTATGATTTTTAGAGAATTTCCTAGAGAATCGATTGGGATTGTTAAATGAAAACCATATTGATCCTTTGTTTAAGGGGATAGCTTGAGCTGCCTTGTGTTAAGTTTCTTTCAAAACTATTCAGATTTTGTTATTTCATTCATAATAATCGGGTTAACAATGTTTGAATATATAAACAATAATTATTTACCGCCACAAGAATTATGCCATTACCGGAATAAAAACGGATTTATATCGTAAAACTATACCTACTACAAACTATTTGTGTGCCAATTTTTATGTATGTATGGGCTTCGCTCCCTTTGTCTTCCTCTTACCCGAATTATATAAATTGAAGTACAGTTTATTGAATTGTATTTTTTACTACACACTTTTTTTTAGTAATATAACGCAACAATGCGCCGCTTTGTACTTCATAATAGTAGTGCTGCAAAGTTGGAATAAAAATAATCTACATAGGTATTCTTCAATCAAAGTTATCATTAATCAAAAATGAAATCTCCTTAATTATGGTATATGGCATAGCTCCTTGAGGTCGCTTAAAAATGCTATCCACCATTAACTTGGCAAGCTTCGACACGATGACAATAGGAGCTGTTCACTTACCTCTGGCCCCTCCTTCAACCATTCTTTCCCCATTAATCAGCCGACGTAACAGAAACATGGCGCTTACAATAACAGGGGAAGGTGAGACGGTCTAACGTAAGCGTGAAATAATAACCGATGTTTCTATAGCCTATTCATTAGAGTTCGTAATAGGGTAAACTGACCTATATTTGCACCTGTGGTGTAGTTGTACTGTAGTTAATTAATAAAAAAAAAATTAAAATATGTTTACTTTCACGTCAATTTACTATCCTAAAGCTTGTGTTGATTGATACCATCGAGTATTGATGTATTGATCTCGAGGTCCGATGTTCGATCCTATGGAAGCACAAGTTTGCCTTGGTCTGGTTGTTGATAGGGCATCTGAGTTCACCTAGCTAGCTACCACCATCTTACCTAAGTAAGTTGCCATAATAATCACGTTATAACATTATTGCTGAGTTCTGACAATTAGAGATAAGATATGGAGTTTCTCGGTCGTTAGGGAGTCCAGGTGAAGCTCCCTTCCACCTTCGGCCGTATCGTCACTTACCATCAGGTGAGATGAAGGCCAAGAGCTTCCCTGCCGTATGTAAAAAAATGGAATTTATTACAAAATTATATTGAATATACACGGTTATTTTTTTATCACCCTGGAAAATTTAAGGGACGCTTCACGACATGGACAGTAGAATGATTTAAATATGAATAATAAAATAACTCACTTACTTAATTTTATATTAATTGTCAAAAAAATTCGATAAATGCTGCACTAGTTGAGAGCAGCATTTTTAGAGATTTTTTATTGTCCTGAGTCCTGAAGCGTCTCTAAAATTATCCAGAGTGATAAAAAAATAACCGTGTATATGCGGCTTGAACCATGATCATTCAACGACTCCAGGTATACACCTTTTTGCTAAAAAAGAAATAGTATGGTGGCAAACTCGTCCTCCCTTCAATGTTATCTATTTCACTCAAGGAAAACCCATCCCATCGATTTCGTTTGGCATTGATGTATCGGCAGACAGGCCACGTATCTTTGCATATAGTGAATGATGCTTTTCTATTATTTCTTCCAAAAAAGAATGTGTTTGAGTGCTGATATATTAGGTGTAAATATACCTACTCTTCTTCTTTTGAATCTGAGTGCTTTCCTATGAAGTACGTAATGTCTCATTAATATTCAAATAGGATTCAAAGTTTGATGAAAATATTATTTAATTTTCACGTATTATCCTACCTAAAATATCATTTAAAAGCTTTATCGTGTGTAAATAGACAACATAAATCATATATTAGCAGAAAGGAAACTACCTATTTTGTAATTCAAACTTTACTCTATCCATCGGAAAGTTTGCTGCTTTGGGACTTTCGTTTTTTTCGTATTTTTCACATTTACTTATTCATAAACAACTGTAAATCTTGCTATAATAGCTCCTTTGATATAGATAGTTGATCATCTGGTTAGAGCTAATGGGCTGGTTTTGGTGTACAGCAACTTGCATAGCTTAAGTGAATGATTAGTATGACTCTTTTCTATCTCGGCCTCGGATTCACGTAAAGCCCGTTCGACAAATTCAGGCGATCGACTAACATACTCAGCATCAATAACGTTATCGCAAAACGATGAACGGACATATAAATCAATACGACACCGCAACAAAACGGCCGTAAAGCAAAATGAGCCACATTAAAAAAGAGGAACGAGCGAAATCAAATTAATTGCGCGGACTCTAATCCGGGGACGAACGGAGCGAGTGCACGATGGTATGAACGGAGCGGCCGGCCGGTCGGATTGATTGAATGAGATCGTTCGTCTGTCAACTTTTATGGAAACGAATTGGTTGACATTACACCCCATTACCCTCAAGTGTATCGACGTCAGATCTGTTGAATTTTTCAGCGCTTGAGAAAAGAACTAGTTTTTTTAATGAACAGGTAAATTCAAAAGTCTTTATTGAAGAACGATTTGATAGAAAGCTCTTTCGATATAAAGAACTGTTGCTATAAATTTATCAGCTTCATTAAAAGTATCGACATTTAGAAAAGATATGTTATCAATTTATCATACATAATTTGACGAGTATGGATTTACCTTGTATTTTTTTAAGTGTCATTTAAAAATAATTACTCCAAGCATTGTAAAACCAAACCTCGCTGCTACAGGATAAACTCTTTATTGCTTCACTGCGACAATGTCAGTACAAGACTGCTTGCTAGACAGTCCTACAAAATCGCATTTTATTGTATTTTCGATACAATGCAACCAATGCGACCGCGGGGATCGTGGAAAACTTCGATTCTAAGTCAATACAACTTAATTTATATGAAATTAAATTAAAAAACAAATTTACATTAAAAGATTAAAGAAAAAAAACATGCTCGAGATTTGTGCAACAAACCTCGTAATATATATTAAATATTACAATATCCGTTTCATGCCATACATTCAAGTCTCAAACATAGTTCATTAAAATAAATATTAAATAAAACGAATATAGTTTTAGACTTAACCATTTCACAAATTCACAATAATTTAACTATAGAATTATTTATTACAAAAATCACAACAGTTGGCAGTAGGCGGAAAACTGTGATTACAACCATAAGCACAAAAACCGATTGAAATTTACTCTCGACACTAGGCGTTTGATTTAAATAGGGACCCAGAATAGATCTGGGACAATCTAGATAGGTCCGGTAGGCAAAAGTTTTGGTTTTTTATTTAGTCTTAGTTTGTTGTGTTATAGTAAGCTCGACGCCTTGTAACATGTTGGTAATATATAGTGTATAATGACAGTAAAATCTAGGTAACCAGTCCCTCTGCTGTTGAGGTGGAGATTTTCAGGTGAAGCTCATTTATACCGGCCTTATTATCACTTACCATCAGGCTAGAGAGAGTCCAGAAGCTTTCCTGAATTTAATAAAAGTAAAGCTCTTGTTTGTAAATTTTTAACCCAAACCGTTCAAAATGACGGACTGTGACAAATATTCTCTATAAATCCTCGCTTTGCACTTGAATAAAAACAACAAACACACAGTACAGTCGCTAATAGATTATCATAATTAATCATAATAGAATCAGTTATATCGCCTAATGGCGTCCGTCGGAGCGGGTAGTTTTACATTACCGCAAATCGTTTCATGCTAAACTGGCCGCTCGCTATTGTAGGTTTGAAACTGTCAATATCAATTAGTTGT
Source organism: Schoenobius gigantellus (assembly GCA_963935595.1). Lineage (NCBI taxonomy): Eukaryota > Metazoa > Arthropoda > Insecta > Lepidoptera > Crambidae > Schoenobius > Schoenobius gigantellus. The sequence continues at coordinate 692,042 of OZ012543.1, forward strand.
GGGGGGATCCCCCCTGCCCTGTCACCTATCATAGTCTGGGTTTGGTGTAGAAAGCTCTAAAATTAGGAAAGCTTTATTAATTTGTATATAAATTAATAATGGCATTGATTTATATGTATACCAGTATACAAAAAAAAAATGCTTAAAACCAATTAATAATTTAGACTACAAGAAAGCTTGCTGTAAAGAAACAAATGTGTTACGTGTATTGAATTTTTAAAAATGTGTATCATACCTGTTTATGTAATTAATTTAATGATTCAAAATAAATTATTTAATTAATTATTTTTTCATAAATAACTTATAAGACTAGGAATAGGGAACGCAGATTTAGTTTCCAGAAGTAAAATAAAAATAAAGGCACAACACACACGGTTTATGAAAAAATGAAATTTTTATACGAACAACAAAAAAAAATTAAGTGACATACAAGCAGGCTACCTACTTGATGATAAGTCGTTATAGTTACATACATGTGGATTCCATATAATTTGCAAATATACAAGCAACTTGCGACTTGAGATGTCAAGTCACAGTACCCAGTAATTTCACTACTTGTCTTACACTTTAAGCACGAACTCACACGATCGACTATCGGTTCTACATTGCAACGCACACGAACTACAAAGAGTCGGCCAAAAAAATCGGTGCATCCCGCTCGACCCGATTATCGATGAAAAATGGAACGTTCGTAAAGGTATACGTTAATACACAAAAATCGGTCACCAATAGTCGGTCGTGTACATTCGCACTAAACCGAAACACAGTAATCAAGCAAGCGCCGCGGCTGGGCGGCATAAATAGGTAACTGCGTAGATGACTAGTGTCAAGTGTCCTGCTGGTGGTAGTGGCATTATTTTGTTTTCCTCCTCCTCCTTAAGTCGGTCCATCACTGTTGAGGATCGTGGCCCCGACGGAAGCGTTGTAATAGGTTTCTCCATGTGTTACGGTCTCTAGCTTCACGGAGAGCCTGAGACATCGGCATCTCTAGTTCTTCGGACACCTGATCTGACCATCGTCTGGGGCTGCGTCCTCTTGGTCGTTTGCCATCCAAATTGCCGGTTATTATGAGCTTTTCTAAGTTGTCTGTACCTCGGCGTGCTACATGACCAAAGTTCTGTATTACCAAAGTGGTTACTGTAGTACCAAAGTACTGTATTTTGTTTTAGTCACGACAAATACCTGGCCTCCGTCACTGCGTGCTTAAGTATAAGTACCCACCGTTTCGTGCACTCTGAGAGTGCATAAAAGCAGCGGGGCTGCCGCGCTCTTGGGACCGTTTCACTTTTATATGCACGCGCTTGATTATTCACCATCAGCAACAACCCTGTCTGGGCGACGCGAGGTGTCAGAATTACTAATAACATACGCTTACGAGTGGCGTTAAGGTGTAATTCAGGGTGAAAGTTTAAAGCTTAGGTATTTAAAATGTCGACTTTTTTCAAGAACGAAGAAGTGCAACGTTTGTACGTAAGTAGTCCTGTTATCTAGTCTGTGCAAGTCGGTTAAGAGGATTGTAAAGCTGTATACAAACAGCGATAACGTTTGCCCCCCCCTCTAAACATAGTCTAATCTTCATAATTTTGGAAAATATTGTAGATATAATGAAGATCTAGGTTCGTACGTTTTGATTTTGAAGAGATATTTCACAGAATATCAATTCACCATCATCACAGCTCATACGTCCCCACCGAGGGGTTCGAGCCAACCCTATGTTAGGGTGATTAGGCCTTAGTCAACCACGCTGGCCCAGTGCGGATTGGTCGACTTCACATACATCATTGAATTTCTTCGCAGATGTATGCAGGTTGCCTCACGATGTTTTCCTTCACCGTAAGAGCGTCAGACAAATGTACATATGAAATTCGAAACGAAAAACACATTGGTACATGGCGGGTCTCGAACCCGACCCCCCGATTGGAAGGCAAGTGCCGAGTCCACAGCGCCACCGACGCTCTCCAGAATATCAATTATTAGCATTTAAATATCCATATTTTAGACTTAAAAACTACCTCGAGAATTTTTATCTTTTTTGGCTATTATATTAAATTGAATTACAAAAAAATCAAAACGTACAAACATAGATTAAGGTGTATTGAATCTAATAAGCCCTATATTGTTTCATTTTGTAAAGGTGGAAGGGTTAAAACGTTATCGCCCAAAGCAATATTTTAATAAGAATTGTACGCACTCGTATCGAACATTCAACAAATTGTATTTTTGAACATGCCTACTTGAGCTATGAATCGGCACTTCACAAAATTATCTTAAGAAAATGACATGCATAGGAAATTAGTTTCTTGTTAATCAAATTAAGTATTGGCCCTGGTCGTCCGAAGAATAAGAGAAGAAAAACTTTTTAGTATCAAATAAACAGCCAGTTATATATAATTCTATCAAATCAAAGTCGTCAGTACGTCCATCGCACCCGCAATAATAGAATTAGTCCAATAATTATGACTGACTTAATCCAATATTCACCCTAGGCTTGAGCTCTTCCATAATAATAAGCCTTAACACAATGATGCAAGGCTTAATTCGGATTGATGCAGGTAAGCACAATAAGCTCCGGTATTTCCATGTTAGCTAGATATATTAGTTGGGTTATTTAGCTGTCGAAAATTACCTTGTGATCATATTGTCCCTAGACAAATAATAAAATATCCTTTATAATTTGTATCTTCAGATCTTCTATTATTAATGTCTTATATTTCTTTCTGTCTGTTAGGTACTTAAACAATACGTACTTAATTAAATCTGAATCACGCTGAACAAGTTTCGGTGTTGATAGGTAGTTATTAACAGTAAATATAGTCTACTTTGGCTTAACAAAGTACCAAAAAAAAACCGACCAAGCGCGAGTCGGACCCGCCTATGAAGGGTACCGTAGGATTTATGACGTATTAAAAAAACTACTTACTAGATCTCGTTAAAACCAATTTTCGGTGGAAGTTTGCATGGTAATGTACATCATATATTTTTTTTAGTTTTATCATTCTCTTATTTTATAAGTTACAGGGGGGGGGGGGGGGGGGGCACACATTTTACCACTTTAGACGTGTCTCTCGCGCAAACTATTCAGTTTAGAAAAAAATGATATTAGAAACCTCAATATGATTTTTGAAGACCTATCCATAGATACCGCACACGTATGGGTTTCATGAAAAAAAAAATTTGAGTTTCAGTTCTATGTATGGGTGACCCCCAAAATTTATTGCTTTTTTTTCTATTTTTGTGTGAAAACCTTAATGCGGTTCACAGAATACATCTACTTACCAAGTTTCAACAGTGTAGTTCTTATAGTTTCGGAGAAAAGTGGCTGTGACATACGGACGGACAGACAGACAGACAGACAGACATGACGAATCTATAAGGGTTCCCTTTTTGCTATTTGGCTACGAAACCCTAAAAAGGATCAATACAGGTGAAATTTCGTAGGGGCTGGTAAGCTGTATGTTGAAGACGCGGATTAGATTCCCGCCCGAGACAATTTTTTTTCCTTGTGTTGGTTTATTAATATTTCAATTTATCTAGTATTTTGAATGAAAATGCAGTTACAAATTAATGCTTGTATTATTGTTAACCAATTTTTATAAAGAAATTTGTAAAGATTTTTTAATAAGGTATTGATACGTAATTACTAATTTTAACAAAGCCTACTTTGGCCAATATTTGAAGTATTTTCAGGTGATGAGTTTTCACGTTTTGTTGATTTTTTTGTATCTCTATCCGAATATTTTATGATCATTTATTTCTAAAATTAAATTCATATACACATACACAACACTTTATTGCATAACACATAAACCGTAATAGGCGGCTTTATTGCTACAATTCAAGTATGAGCAGCCTACTTATTTTTCAGTTTCATCATAACAGCTCATATCCGTCGCCACCGAGGGGCTCGCGCCTACCCTATGTTAGAGTGATTAGGCCTTAGTCAACCACGCTAGCCCAGTGCGGTTTGTTCGACATCACATACACCTTTGAATTTCTGCGTAGATGTATGCAGGTTGCCTCACGATGTTTTCCTTCACTGTAGGAGCGTCGGCAAATGTATATTATGAAATTTGAAAAACGAAAAACACTTTGCTACATGACAGGATTGAACCACGGACCTCCCGATTAGAAAGTCAGTGCCGAGTCCACGGCGCCACGGACACACAGACCGACGCTCACCGACGTTTTTCAGTTTAGATGTATAAAAAATATAGAACATCTCTCTACCCCCCATTCTTCGGAAGGCACGTCAAGTAGTGGGTATTGAATGTTATCTGGGCTTTGAATGTGATCTAGGGTCTTGATTCCGATCTCGCACTAGTTGTGCCAGTTGGCAGGTCTTATAGGACTGTGCGAGTGAAGGAATAGAAGTATACAAACAGAAGCGTGTTCGCGCAGATAATTATGCATTTCGTCTTTATGTTTATTTAAGAACTTGACGGCGCACTGACTTTCGTGTGACCTAAATTGTCGAAATTGATGGGTGATCAAAAATGTGAAATAAAGCGAGCTTTCTGAGCTTCGGAGGGCACGTACTTGGAGTAGAGGATTTTGCGTCTGATCTCTTTTGCCAATCGGACTGTGCTAGCGAAGAGACTTCTCTCTAGAGTAGAGTATAGCAGCCTTGACTTAAAAAAAATATTATACGTTTTTTTATTGATCAAGGTATCAAAGAACTTGTGATGCTGATAAAAATAAAAGCCCCTTAAAATAATCGTATATTGAACATTTTATTTCATTAGCAGACTCTGTAACTTACACTAAAAAGTAACTATAACTCGCTGTATATAAATGAGCCGAAATTAATCCAACAGTTTGTATCATGAAAATACAAATACCACAATAAATTGCTGATTAACGTAACGACTAGCAAAACAACCATTGAAATCATATATGTATAAGTATGTATATCGACTCAATCATACATTTGACTGATTACAATCGCAATGATAACGCGTGGTCAAATGTAAATCAGCGTTAAGCCCCGTAAATGTGCCGCCGCGTAACACAAAGCGATAAATTGTATTAATATCGAATATTCGACCGCATCGCTCGGCGCCCGTGATTTTGTACGACCTCCACTAATTATTTGTTTGTGCGTCTGCAATATTTGCGGGAGATTACACCTTTATTGCAGGCTACTCGTTTTAAAATTTTCCCCGCACTGCCCTTTGTCGCTTTGTCGGGGCAGCGAGCGGCGCCGTTTATTCCAGCAATCAGTTGTAATCTGGGGCCGAATGTTGGCGCTTTGACCCTAATTTTCGGGAATTATTGCAGCGTGATAATATCTGTGTTGGGCTCGTTTTAAATGCATGTAGGTACACACTTTTTGACATTTTTTAATAAAATAAAATTTTACATTAACATAGTTTTTTTTAATTAATAAAATATAAGATTTGACGAGAGTCGTTTGTGTGTCATACTAATATACCACCGAGCAGCGTAAAACAGACAGTGAAATTATTAAATGCTCATGCCACAAGCTTGCAACGTACGTTGGGTTGGTCTTGTAGGGGTTTGCAAATCTTACAGGATTTACATGTAGGTAAGATACGAGTAGGTGACAGTTTCCACATCAGGTGAGTCTGCTTGTTTGCTGTTGACCTTAACAATAAATAAATAAAAAAATAATTTGCTAACTTTGTGAAAACGACTTAACTAAGTACTCGTATTTTCATTTCCTAATAATTATAGTATTGATGTGAAAATGTATAGTTTTATAATTGCTCAAAAATAATTAAAAAGTAGTAAGTACCTATTTATTATTGTACTGTTTAATTAAATCTAATATTAATTCTTAATTATATTGCATTGCATCACCCCCTCACTCATGTCTTGTGGGTCTTATAACTAATGATTTATCCAAAACCCAGAGATAATAGAGTTTTGAATGAAGACATTAACGGTAACTAACACATTTACAGCCAATATCAAGACATTGATTAGCACCTTTACGCTTCCAATCAAACAATGCCATTGAAATAAACCAAGATATCTTAGTCTCGGGAATGTATTCAATTCGAGAACTGGAATCGTCTTTACAATACCTGAGTAGGCACTTAAAATTGTTAGCTTAGAACCAAGCGAATCTGATACAATTAATTCATCTAGCGATACATCTAACGTCGATCAAGCTAGCCTCGTTCTAGCATTTACAATTGAATTAACTCGGATGGATAAGATGATAGCTGTTTCAGATTACACAATTTTAGAAATAGCTGTCTTTAGATGTATTACGTCGCACAGTTGCAAAAATGGTAGGTAAAAAAACCGGCCAAGCGCGAGTCGGACTCGCCCATGAAGGGTTCCGTAGGATTTATGACGTATTAAAAAAACTACTTACTAGATCTCGTTCAAACCAATTTTCGGTGGAAGTTTGCATGGTAATGTACATCATATATTTTTTTTAGTTTTATCATTCTCTTATTTTAGAAGTTACAGGGGGGGACACATTTTACCACTTTGGACGTGTCTCTCGCGCAAACTATTCAGTTTAGAAAAAAATGATATTAGAAACCTCAATATAATTTTTGAAGACCTATCCATGGATACCCCATACGTATGGGTTTGATGAAAAAAATTTTTTTGGGTTTCTGTTCTATGTAGACATGACGAATCTATAAGGGTTTCGTTTTTTGCCATTTGGCTACGAAACCCTAAAAATTGGTCTTCGAAATGTATGTACGCCCATAACTTTCGAACGACTGCACCAAATTGGATGATTCTTGGTTTTATGTATTCGTTATTGTTGGGACAAGGTTTAAATTGCAATAATTTAAACAAACATTTCAGTAATTTAGTTGAAAAACATGGCGATACAAAGTACGCCGGGTCAGCTAGTGTGAAATAAAAGCCAAGTTCAATGTATAGAATATGCGTTGTTGTTGACTTCGCCGACAAAAGAATTGATATCTATATGGGTGCCAAGTTCAGACTTATAATTTACAGATAATTATTTACACAATGCGTTTATTTCACTTGGGATGTAATTCAAGTTCAGGATTTGAATTGGCTAGTTTTTATCGCATTTTACGTTTTACGCATAACATTACAATGAATCGAATTTATTTTATCGAACCCTGATTAAGCTGTCTTTTTAAGGTCATGGGTTGCTTTCTTTTATCTACACTATACTTTATTTTTTTGGCCTTTAACTACAAACCCACATTATTATGGTTGTTTAATAAGTGCAATTTCCTCACCATTAACAAACGCCGTCTTTACGTCCATGTGATCAATTTGCAAATCAAACTGTGCAGCTTATTTTTTTTCTCTTTATTTGGGACAAAACAAACAGCTATTTAATAATAGTATTATTGAATAGCTAGACCTTTAATAAAAATATTGGTAATTGAAAAGCCAGCACCGTTATCCACAATGTACTAAGAGTTAAGAAAAGACAAACAAAAATGAATTAAAAAAGAACAAACAAATTGACTCAACTCAACTACACATTACATAGAAACCGTTAAAAATCGGTTCTTGTCTTATATATACAAATATAAGGCTATAAAATTTAATTTTATAATTCATATTAATTAATTAATTAATCTTTTCTAATGTTCTAATAGTCGAATATCTCACTACATCACCAAAGGTTTCATGGTAGTCCACACCGCATTATTCAAAATGTAACAATAATCATTTTAAGTATTAGGAGATTTATTGTATGAGAATCTACATATAATTGCAGTGCCCTTGCAGGGTTCCATGTAAAAACTTTGAAATATGTTAACACCTTAAAATGTACAACATGGAAGCAATTGATAATGAAATAAAGAAATAAAGAAATAAAGTCGATGGCGCTGTACGGAGTCCCTATTTGGGCAGAGCATCTCGCCCCCCGAACGGTGGCCCTCCTACGCAAACATCGGGTGGCAGCGAGGAGTCGAGGGGAGAATGGCTAGCGCCGATCCCGATCTCTATGGGGGTAGAAGTTGCTGGAGGGTGGTTTAGCCAGGTATGGGGTTCTTACCTGAGTCCAAAGGCATATCCAAGAGACGGCTTGTCAGCTTTTCATTCCCTTGTTGAATCGTCAAGAGATTCCCCCGCCCAAAATGAAAAAAAAAGATCTCTGTTGAGATTGGCCGCCATGAGCAAAACTCATTGGCAAACAAGCATACTGTCCACCTAATGGTAAGTGGTAACTCAGCTAACGATTGTTAAGGTTCAGCAACATTGGTTGTGGTCAGTCTTGTGATGGGTGACCAAAACATCTCGAGCACTATAATATCTCCCGCGCAGCTGACTAGTGACTGTTGAGCTTGTCTCCACAATTCAAAACGTGGTTAGGAGGACATTATTATGAATGTGGCAGTAGTGTCGATAGTCAATTTGAAAGCATGACGTAGAGAACTCTGTTTTCACTGAACGAATACTCCTGGGATAGGCCCAGCAGTATAAGTAAGACAAGACTTCGTCCAGGGAGGAGTCATAGGTTTTAAATTCTGATTGGACTAGCTCTTCCCTGGCTGCTTAGAGTAATTGGAGTGCGCCTACGTAGGCATGTCTTCGTTCACCCCGCCATCTGGAATTCCGAAGTTTACCTAGATGAAGTCCTGGCTGAATCTGGTAGGCGACAAGAGGTTACCGAGGAACTAAGGAAAAGTAGAAATCTAATCAATATCGCCCAATCAACCTGCGCTTTCTTTAGGCTCGCCTAAGAGGCAATCCAAATGGAAATTTAAGAGCACGCGGCAACTTAAAAAAACCAATGCTGCTCTTAATATAAATTATCTGGGTGTCAACTACGCACTCGCTTACCTAAATACGAAACACCTTACAGGCAAATTTGAGCTTAGCCAGCAAAGCATACAAATCCGAATCGTTTGACACCCTCGGAGCGTTTAATCGCGAGGCTCGGCACTCGAAAGTGGAATGTACACCGCAAGAGATAGAAGACAATTTTGAAAACAGTCTATCAAGATTAAACGCTGGGGGGTCTGATGAGAGATTATGCGGTGTATATTGAAGCGATAAGGTTGATATTTCATTGAAGTGCCTCCGACTGGCTCGATCATTTATCATGCTGGATAGAAGATGCCAGTAGCTTGATATCCTCGGGCCGATATCCCATCTTAAAGAAAGGTGATATATTCCAAATGATATATCGTATATATTCATTGTTAAGAATAATGGACGGTGGAGATTGCAGCGTAATGGGGGTATCCGCTGATATAGCCGGCTCTTGGTTCTGTTCTAAATCATAATAGAACCAATTTCAAAGAGATGTTCATTAATTATGCCAATTACTTCAGCATAACCAAGACGTCCATTGTTAACGTTTGATATTTAAAGGATTATTAAATGATGTTCGAGAATTGGTGAAGGGTGTAAATTACTTAATACAGGAAGCAAGTACACTGACGAGCAAAAATTCCGGGTCACTTGGAATTACTTCGATTTCTCGTAGAGTATACATATAAGGAATAGATTTGAAAGACAATATGTGAACCGTTTTCTTTCTTGAGCATTAAGTGCTTTTTTATTATAATTACTATTTCACATATAACTTATTTAGTACCCTATATGTTTCATAGCTTAGTAGATATCGAAGATTTTGCAAGTGACCCGGAATTTTTGCTCGTCAGTGTAGTTCAAATTTTGCACGTGTAAGAAGCTACGTTTTCTCTCCTTATATTAATAGAGTCATGGATTGAAAACTGGCCTCAGAGAAAATAGTTTGAGCCCAACTTCTATTACAAGATTAGATAAGTTTTAATTCACATTTTACATTTTCTTCTCTTTATATCGTTTAAAACTATTCATCAGGTATGGAGCTTATCGCATGTCCAAACAGTTTTAACATTCGAACAATCTTTAACTGTGTAACAAAAAAGCATGCACTTTATATTTTTTTTAATTATCTTGTCCAACCTATCTGAATGGTAGGCACCATTCAGGTATTTGTTGTTGACGACAAAATTGTGTACCCTCAGTAATTTAGCTGTGTCACCTGTGTGTAACTCAATTTGAATACTATTTCGAGTAAAATTGAAAAAGCCCTTGCTGAGCGGAACTTCATAGTGCAGTATTCAATTATATCAGGTTTAAAAGAATCCCCTTCTGGTTTATATTACATTGTATTTAGGATACCATGAATAATGTATTTGTGAGCCAAAATAAAGTACACACGCCTTCAAAAGGGCTGTAATATTCTTGAAATAGAGTTCAAAATAGAGTCCAGTTTATTGCTAGAAGAAGCTTTTAATTGAATGTTGGCGTGTGAAGAGTCATTAGCCTTTATTAATTGGTCTACATGTTTAATAATGATAGACCGTTGAAATCGACCCAGACGATTCTCGTCTTTATCTTCAACGAATAGAGAAAGTAATTCACCGATTTTATATTCGTTGACGGTATCAAACGATATTAAACTCTAACCATTGGACAATAAAGTGGAAACGCGAGTCGCCACTCCAATTTGTGCGTTTGCAACATTTTTCACGGCTGCAGAATGATGGATGTATTCTGATATTAATGTGGATGGAGTTAAGACACATTTTCGGTTGGTCAGTAATAAATTCTCCGTGAGAAATTGCAGGTCTTTTTTCTAGGAGGCATATTTTCTTTGATTATTCCATGGAAAAGAACCTTTGTTCTTGGAAGGCGAGTGTATTTCTTCTATGAAGGTTATAGTTAATAGCGCTATTTCCTAGAAAAAGACAGATATTTGAGAATCCCCGTAATATAGGAAAATATCTTTGGGATGTTGTGAGAACGTAATTAAATGTAAACATTTGTTAACCGTGTGCTGTTTGGTTTCAGGTAATGAGTTTGTGTCTTCAGGATGTGATTGGCGATTCCTCGTATTCAAAGGATGAGATATGCAAGTGCTTTTGAATAATTTACTAGATTTAAGGTAACATAGATAAAATATTCATTATTTGCTCTTATGGGTTATTTGCTAGAACATAAATATAATTTTATTAAAATATATAAAAAAGACAGATCACCATAATATATAGCAATATTCTATTGCTCATTAGCCTCTTAAAGTGTTTGTAAAGGAACCGTTGAAAAAGTATTTAGCTAACAGATATTATGTGTTATCTAGCGGACTTTTGCACTTAGGTAAACGCCTCCTTTGTATTAAAACTTCTATCTACTAAAACAGCAATATCATCATTTCATTATCAAACTGACAAAATTTAGAATAATCACACAAAATTCAAGAATTTGTGACATTACTGCATATAAGAAACGTGAATGGTAAAGAACAATGGTAAAGTTAGGTAAAATACGGAATAGTCTTATACATTGTGGAAAACATTATTTGGTCTGAAATAATACAGTCGCTTGCTGCCTTCTGCACCTCTGTACGCTTAGATCTTCTCAACTGCGCAACGGATTTATTTATTATTGCGATATTTATCATCAATTAGATTTCTCTTAACTAATGTTATTTAATTGTTTATTATATTGAAAAATATAAAAATAATTGCCAAATGGATTTACAGCAGTATTAAAATATATTTGAACGTTTTTATGTTTTTGCACGATTGTCAAAAATCACAAAATGTGTTTAATGAAAGTATACTAAAGGATATTTATACAACCATTGAATTAAATCTGGCCAATATCATGCCGCAAATGTGACTGCAAATAGCTTTTCTACCCCTTTTTACCCTCGAAGGGGATGGATTGTAAAAAAATTAACAAAATACGAGTAAATCTCGCTTTAATCCCGTTGTTAAATATTTGTACAATGAAGTTGGAAGTTAGTCAGGCTAAGCAAACTTCTCCATCCCTTGCTATTCCCTTAGGGTTTGAATTTTAAAAATCCTTTCTTATCGGATGACTACGTCTTATGAGGAATATTTTCACCAAATTTTACGGCTCTACGACCTGTGGTTGATCAATCAGTCAGTCAGGACAGCCCTTTGTATAATTAAGATGGAATCGAAAAATTGGTACACCATTATAGTGATAAACCTTAACACTAGTCCTAAGAAAGTCCAATACACTTAGCATTGGACTTTCTTTACCTTCTTATGTATGATCCGAATACAAAAGTACTTAGGCATCAGATCGTCCCCTATGTCCAAAGCCATTCTAAAATCCTTGTCCGCGCAATTTGTCTCTTAGCAAAATATCACTTCGCCCATCAAAATCGAATCTTGCCTTGCGATGCTCCTCTTCATCAATCAAGTCACACTTGCCGCCAATTGTGTTACAAAAGGCAACTCGACTCTCCCAATCCCATTCAGGGGAGCGCAAAAAATATTTATCAATAGAGATTTCTTTGTAACTTTTGACAGGAATATGAAAGCGGGTTGTAGCGTAATATACGGCTTTTCCTATGTGTATATGATTTATAAAGCCCCATGGCAACATCTATCGGAGTTTTTCTATTGTGCGCTGTGATGAATTTGTAAAGTTTCGCCATTCTCGGACAATTGGCCCGTCATTTATGCTTCGGCATTGTGCGTTTAAGTTTTAACGGTTTGTCACTGGCGTGAATGTTGGATGGCACACGGTTCCGTTAGCTAAATACTGGCATATGTAGATTGTAGGTACCTATTATATTTCAGGTTACTGAGCCAATTACATAGTATACCGTTAAATGTAAAACTATCTTATAATTACTTGTGATTTTCTTTGTTACACTACAGCAAACGTATAGGGGTCAGAGTAATACACTGACCCTTATTTTGTCAATTTGCTGTTACTTGCGGCTGCGTCGTCGTCTGGGTGGAACTATGTTATATTGGCAACTCGACTTAAAAATTTGAATTCAGTCATCACGCCCAATTCTTCAAGCAAAGCGTATGTATGAGCGGCCTTAGTATACACACATTATTATTTACTGTTCCACCTCCTCGCTCTCTTGTCGTAAAACCAATCCGAGTCTTCCATACAACTTGCATTTACTCAGTAAGATTTGAGAGACTTAACATGGAAAGAGATTTAATAATACTATGAAAATACTTAACACACCCAATCGCAAGGTAGGTAAAATGATTGTTATATTTCGTCGCAGTGTATAACTTTTATAGTTGTGTTTTTGCATCTTCTTTAAATGCTAAATAAATGAATACAACAAAATAATCACATTGGGTAGCATTCACGCCACGCCATAATCATCAGGCCCCATGACCAATCAAGCCACCGAAACTTATCCAACCCGAGCGAAATTTCAACTGTATTGATCTATTTTAATTTTATTGAGCCGAAGCTAACTTTACTTACTGTCAATAATCGTCATCACAGCTCATATACATCCCCACCGAGGGGCACGAGCCTTTTTTTTTAGGAGGGAAAATCCTTCTTACGGATTCGACAAGGAGCCGACTGACAAGGCCACCCCAAGGATATGCCGGACTCGGGTAGAAGACCCCATACTCGGCTAAAAACCCTCCAGATACTTCTACCTCCGTAGAGACACAATCGGGATCGGCGTTAGCCATTCCGCGATTGCGCCCCCTGGAGGGTTGCCTGGCGCAAGCGCCAGGACTTTCTCTACGGCGGGGTCGACAAGTATCTCCAAATTCGACCCCCCAGGCGGCCAAGCCAGGGGTGAAAAGTATCTCCCGACCGGTAGTCAGCCGGCCGGGCCGTTTTAGTCCCCAGCTTGCTAGGAAAGTTGGTGGCGCGCGTCCATGAACGCTCGCCTTCTTCTCCCCAACCACCTGCGCCGGAGCGGTGCGGCGAGAGGGTCATCCTCTCGCGCCCGCTTCGCAGCCTCCTTCTGCGAGATAACATCCTCACAGAAGGAGGCGACAGCCTCCCACGCCGCCGCGCTGGTCAGCATCTTACGTGCGACGCTGGCCAGCGCGACGGGCGCACCCCTACCTAGGCCCAGCGCGAGGGCTAATGCATCGCGCTGGGGTCGCCAGGCCGAGCACTCCGAGGCGGTGTGCCCGGCGAGGGGCACGAGCCTAGCCTAACTAGTTATGTTAGGGCGATTGAGCCTTAGTCAAACCACGCTGGTTGTCTTCACATACACCTTTGAATTGCTTCGCAGGTGTATGCAGGTTTCCTCACGATGTTTTCCTTCGACGTAGGAACGTCAGATAAATGTACATATGAAATTTGTGAAACGAAAAACACATTAGTACATGGCAGGATCGATCGCGGGCCTCCTGATTCTACTCGGGGCACAGTCCAGTGCCGAGGTCACAGCGCCACCGACGCTCTCTGTTAATACCTACGTAGGTATTGATATCTTATTTAGAAATCTATAAAGACTTAACGAAAATAGTTTAAGAATTATACAAACTTTCAACTACATATTTTGTGACTTTGCATTTTCATTAAACAAGCTAAGTAGTTTGAAAAGAAAATTAATTAACACAAAGCTATTTTTAAACAGCTACGAATATAAAATTTGTAAGTTTGCTTTATTATTAAACAATTTCCATGAAATCTGTAAAGATTCTTAAATTGGACAGTGATAGGTAGCCATTAACATTTAAGTCCACTTTGGTTCAACAAAATAAAAAGAAATCAGTGCAGTGTATAACTATTAAATCGCTACCCCGCGAAGTTACTTAATCCACCCGAACTGTAACACATAACTTCCCAGCCACCTCCGCAAAAAGTCAATAAGCTATAATAAGAAAAGTTTCAGAATGTGCAATAACCAAATTTATCGAGATCAAAACTCCTTGAAGTCGAGCCGAGTAAGGAAGTTGCCCGAATTGAAGGATTCGGCGACTTTTTACGACTGCGCGTTTTAAAGTTTGCTAAATTCCCGAACTACATTCATAAGCTTGCTGAATGTGTTATGTTCGGAATCGGCGAATTATGTTTGATTCTGTAATTTAGTGGTAGGTAAGTCTGCGATGTCTGCTTCTTCCAAGTTATTGGCAAAATATCTTAAGCTTCGGATTTAAAACTTGTATATTATACATATACGAACGTGTAACGGAAATTACGCACACTCTAAAGTAGTTTGGTTGTCATTGGCTTATAAATGAAAAAAAAAAATTAACTTCTAAGTAAATTTACTAGAAAGTGATTGAAATTAACTCAAGCACAGGTCATCCGCGCACTCTAAGCGAATGAATATGATACATAATTCAAGGTGATAAAAGTTATTCATCAAATGCACATTTTCAGTAAAAAGAACAAGGTGGCCTTTAGATTGATAGATTTTTTAAAAGTAGCAAAGGTTGTGACCAAATCAAAAAACTATTTTGCGTACAGATTTGCATTCACGTCTCGAAATTTTATTACATTAAACATCAAAGGGCACAACAGTATTTTAAATAGTCTGATAATGCCATTTTTATTTAAAATACATAATTTAAAAAACATAATATACTCTTTAGTTAGCCTCCGTGTTAACTATTTCTGCCGCAAAGCAGCAGTGCTTGCATTGCAGTGTTCCGGTTTGAAGGGGAAGATATTGCAGTAAAATTACTGGATACCGTGACTTTATGTCTGATGTCACAAGTTGGCAATGTACACTGTGGTTCTTGCTGAGGTTGCAGTTTTGCTGCGAATCTCACAAGAGCCACATGTATTATAGGTGACTGTTACCACTTACCATCAGGTGGGCAGTTTGCTTGTTTGCCAATTTACTTGCAATAAAAAAATCTACGATAAGCGACTGAATCAGAAAATTTCTCAAAATCGTTAAACATGAAAACTATGGTTGGCTGTATTTATTATGTTATCTGTGGTGAAGTAAAGTTAAATAGTAGCAGTAGTTATAAGCAGCACCACTTCCGAGGTACTGAGAAAAAAATATTTTATTGTTTTATGTTTAGCTACAAGCAATACCACTTTTGAAGTACTGTGTCAAAAGGTTCATTTGCTGGATTTTGTAAGTCGTAATTCGTCGGTATTAACACCAATAAGAATAGTCATATTGACGCCATATATTCCGAGGCACACGCGAGCAGATAAAATACAATAAAAGTCTAAGCAAAATTGGATGACGAAGGACTGAATAGGAACGGCGTAATAATATTATTCGGTGCCTATAAAAGGCCGAATATCTCGGCCGGAAGCTTTGACAGTTTGCCTAAAACTAAAAAAAAACGCGAACACACAATTTGGGCCCTTCCTTGTCAACAGGAAAAACTGCGTTGATAATTCGCATGCGGCTGCCAATGTTTGAGGTCCCTTGTCAATGTCTACCCTCGTCCGGCTCTGAGCCCTGATGTGCCACTAATCATACATGAGGTTAGTTTTGAGCGGAATCCAAATTATCTATAACTTGGCCGGCTTCGAAGATCTTTATTGAGTTTCTGGATTGTAACCCGTGGGAGCATAGGAAATGGATCTTTGGTAATTACTGTATATAATGATATTTGTCCTTCAAATGATGGTATGTCGATAATTATGATAGCCTTGTTCTCAGTTTTACGTTTATAAATTATATATTTACATACGATACTAGCTTTCTGCCCCGCAGCTTCGCCCGCGTCATTGTCGAAACAAACATTTAAACTAAAAAGAAACCCGCTGAAATGCATTAAGCAGTCAGATGTATACTAAAACAAAAAACAAAATATTAAATCTCTATTTCACCCCTTCAGGGGTAGAATTTCCAAAAATCCTTCATTACTGGGTGTTTACTCAATAAAATGACCCTACTGACCAAAATTCATGGGTCTAACTTCAATAGTTTACGCTCGGCGATAACGAATCAGTCAATCAATGAATCGTGTTTTTAATTATTTTATAAGTATTGCACGTATAAAACTCTTCCTCGCATATCGTTGGGTTATAGTCTAGTTATTATTGCTGTTACTGTAAGGAGTATTTTCTTAAGCTATGAGCACTTGCGCAAACACTAATAACTATTGATTCAATCCAGGTTCCACATATTTTAAAGTCAATAACAAATTATTATCTAAAACTAGATTGTCTCATTCATATTGCAGATGTAATTGCGCTGCAGGAAACCTGGCTTTTACCTGAAGAATTAGCTTTCCTTAATACTATTAGTGACGACTTCAGTTGCACGGGCGTTTCAGCGGTGGACACAGCGGCGGGTATTCTCCATAGAAGACCCCATGGAGGGGTAGCACTTTTATGGCGGCGTAGTGTTTTTCACGATGTGTCCGTTATTGAGTGCAATAATCCGCGCATATGTGGCATAAAAATTGTATTGATGGATAGATCGCTACTAGTGATGAGTGTGTACATGCCAACGGCTGCAGTGACAAACCTAACGGAATATACGGATGTGCTGAGCTCGGTAAGTGCCATTATAGACAGTTGTAGTGTGGACTGCGTTTATATGTTAGGGGACTATAACGCACATCCGACGGAAAGATTTTACCAAGAATTAACAGATTTTTGTGTGGACCAACAGTGGACATGTCTTGATGTTGAATTATTGGGCTTGTCATCTAATACCTACACTTTCATAAGTGATGCGCATGGGTCGAGGCGGTGGCTTGACCACTGTTTAGTAACTAAGGCTGCGGTACAGACAATAAGAAAAATGTACGTCATTTATGATATTTTTTGGTCAGATCACTTTCCTTTAGTGTTAGAATGTAATTTAAATGTTATGCTACGTAAAACTTTCAAAACTGTTCTTTGTCATAATGAAGTTCTGTGGGGGGAGAGAAGTCAAGATCAAATTAACATCTATCGCGGGAAATGTCAGGAAAGTTTAAAACTAATTGATTTTCCCCGTGAGCTTGACTATTGTTGTGATGGTATGTGTAACGACCCTAGCCACAGAGTTAGGTATTATAGATCAATTGTATACGCGTATTGTACAGTCAATTTGACAGGCTTCAGTAGTAGGTCGTGTGATTAATAATTGCATGAAAAAAAAGGTCGTAGCTGGTTGGAATAAATATGTTGCTCAATTTTATGCTGAAGCGAAGCTTAAATTTCACTTGTGGGTAATATATGGTAAACCAACTTTTGGAAATATATATAATGAAATGTGTGAAGCTAAGAAAAAGTTTAAATCTCGTTTGAAATGGTGCCACGATCATGAAAAACAAATAAAAATGGACATACTGGCGTCCAATCACGCAAGTAATGACTACCGCTCATTTTGGAAAAATACAAATAAGTTACAATGTAAACCGGGACTTCCGGTAAGCGTAGGTGGTGTAAGCGAACCAAAACAGATAGCTAACTTATTTAAAGACCACTTTTTTGTACAATCGCCTTTGGGCCCGTCGAAGTCCGTGCTCGATGCTGGGACCGTTGCGAAAAGGGAATTTAATTTCACAGCAAGAGATATAACCTTAATCATAAAATCAATGTCTAGAGGCAAGTCCCCTGGCCACGACGGACTTAGTATTGAGCACCTTAAATATGCCGGTCCGCATTTACCTAGAGTGTTGTCCCTTTTGTTCAAACTTTGTCTGAGTCACAGCTACATGCCTAGCGATATGGTGCGTACAGTAGTTGTGCCTATTGTGAAAAATAAAACAGGCGACTTAGCAGACATAAGTAACTATAGACCTATTTCGCTAGCAACTGTAATCTCGAAAGTATTTGATAGCTTGCATAACACACAGCTAAATAAATTGTTTACTCCGCATGATAACCAGTTTGGGTTCAGACCAGGATTGTCAACGGAAAGTGCTGTGCTGTGTCTTAAGCAGGCTGTCACTTACTACACGAAGCGCAAAACACCAATTTATGCTTGCTTTATCGACCTTTCCAAGGCTTTTGACCTGGTTTCCTACGATGTACTGTGGACAAAGCTCGAAAAAGCCAAACTTCCAATAGAAATAATATTTAAGTATTGGTACGGAAGCCAGGTCAATAACGTACGATGGGGTGGAGCCTTATCGGAACCGTACGGGTTGGAGTGCGGCGTAAGGCAGGGAGGGTTGAGCTCACGAACGCTCTTCAACCTGTATGTGGACGAGCTCATAGGCGAGCTCAGCGGCACGAGGGTTGGCTGTTATATCGATGGCATAAATGTAAACAATATTAGTTATGCGGATGATATGGTGCTGCTGAGCGCGTCTGTGTGTGGTTTGAGAAGGCTGGTGGCTGTATGTGAAGCGTACGCTGAAAGGCATGGGTTGAGATATAATGTTAAGAAAAGTCAAGTCATGGTCTTTGAGGCTGGGAGCAATCGACCAAATCGAATTCCGCCTATTTTACTGAAGAATTGTGAGTTACAGCGTGTGTTTCATTTTAAATATCTTGGTCATATCTTGACTCCCGACCTCAAAGACGATGCTGACATTGAAAGGGAACGAAGGGCGCTATCGGTAAGAGCGAACATGCTGGCTCGCAGGTTTGCACGTTGCTCAAAGAATGTCAAAATTACTCTCTTCAGAGCTTTTTGCACGTCATTTTACACGTGCAGCCTGTGGGCCAGATATACTCAAAAATCCTATAGCGCCCTTCGTGTTCAATATAACAACGCGTTCAGGGTGTTGTTAGGGCTGCCTCACTTCTGCAGTGCATCTGGGATGTTTGCAGATGCGAGGGTGGACTGCTTTTACGCAACGATGCGCAAAAGGTGTGGCTTCCTGGTGCGCCGGGTGCGGGGCAGCACCAACACCATCCTGACGATGATCGCGGGCCGGCTTGATTGTCGCTATGTTAATCATTGCTGCAACATCTCTAGTGGGATGGAGCAGTGATGATCTATTAAGTTTATTTTATTCCCATCAAAAAAAAAAATTACTAACGTAGTATTAAGTTTTACTAACCCTATGAGTCCTGGTTACTTGAATAAAAATATTTATTATTATTATCCATTTATTCAAAAATATCCTTAAATTTAAGTTTTTTACAATATAATATATATATAAAACAAAATACTATAAAAAACTTAAACCTAGTATGCCGCCAACAGCGAGGCAAGGCCCAAGCTGCCGGTGGTTAGGGCTGCAGAGAGAGGAATCTCCGGACAATACGTGCCGTGTCGAGAATCACTGCTTTCTGTATCCGACCCTTGATCCATTCCTCAAGCGAGAGCCTCTTAAGATGTCGGTCGAGACTTCGCTATCAAGCCATTCGCCGAAACAACTATCGGAACAATGATCGTCGAATCAACATTCCACATGGCGGTTACCTCGTGAGCTAAGTCAAGGTACTTGCTGACTTTGTCCTTCTCAGCTTTCACGAGATTCTCATCATGAGGGATAGTGATATCGACGAGCACTGCTCGGCGTTGGGACCGGTCGATCACCACGATATCAGGCTTATTGCAAACAATAGTCCTGTCCGTGATGATAGAGCGGTCCCAATAGAGCAACGCACGACCATTTTCAAGAACTGGCACTGGCGCGTACTTATAGTACGGCGTCTCAGATTCGACAAGGCCGTATCGAATGGCAAGTTGCTGGTGGATGATCCTGGCCACTAGGTTGTGCCTGTGCAAATACTCGCCGTTAGCAAGATGAGAACAACCAGAGATAATATGCCTGAGTGACTCTCCGGGACGGCGGCATGCCCGACAGATGTCAACCGAACCGTCCTTCAGGATATATTTTCTATAGTTGTTCGTCATCATTACTTCGTCTGCAATTGCACAGGCAAAGCCCTCAGTTTCCCCAAATAGGTCACCAAAGCGTAACCAGTTCACCGAAGCGGGTAGGTCTACATCAGGCCCAGTCAAGGCCCGATAAAACCTCCCATGTAGCTCCTTGCCCTTCCATACCTCTTTGCTGTCTTCGACGCTAAGCACCGGTGGTTTGCGCCAGTTCTCGATTGCCATGAAGAGAGGGGTAAATCCTTTGTCAACTGCCACAACATCACGATGCATCCCACACTCGTTGTTAAGGAAGTAATTCCTAAGGCTGTACACTTCACGGTTGTGGAGATTCTTGGCATTTAGAAAGCCCCGTCCCCCACACTTCCGTGGAATGTACAGTCTCATAACAGACGAGCGAGGGTGGAGCATGCGATGTGTTGTGAGCAGTTGACGGACTCTCCTATCCAAGGCGTCCAGCTCAGTTTGAGTCCATCTCAGTATGCCAAAGGAGTACATCAATAGAGGCATCACCCAGCCATTGAAGGCACGCACCTTATTGCCGCCAGACAAAAGGCTGTTAAGTACCTTTGCTAGGCGACAGAAGAAACGTGCCTTCACCGACTGCTTGACGTCCTCCACAGATATTCCCAAAGTCTCTGACATACCGAGATATTTATATGTGTCGGCTTCGGAGAGAGATCTGAGTGTCATTGTCTCGGAAAGTTGTACATTCGGTGAGTTTACAACTTTCCCCCGCTGCACATGCAAGATCGCACACTTGTCTACACCGAACTCCATCCTTATAGCGCTGCTAAAAATCTGTGTGATTTTCAGCAACTCTACCAGGTCTTGGTGTTTCGGTGCAAACAACTTGAGATCGTCCATGTACAGCAGATGACTAATAACTTCACCCTGTCTCCGAAGTCGACAGCCCAGCCCTGAATCCTTCAGCAAAGTGCTGAGAGGATTCAGTGCCAGGCAAAACCATAAGGGGCTCAAACTGTCACCCTGGAAAATGGCTCTCTCTATTTTGATCAAGTCTTGCGGACCAGGAGGGCTGTCGCCGCCACATGGTTGACGAAGAGCTGTGGTCCACTGCCGCATACAGTTACTAAGAAAGTATTTCAGAGTTGTATTTATTTTATACAACTCTAAAATCCTCTCCAGCCATGAGTGCGGCACCGAATCATAGGCCTTCTTGTAGTCAATCCATGCAGCAGAGAGGGATCCCCTATTCCGCCGGACTTGTTGGCTAATGGTCATGTCTATAAGGCGGAGCTCCTTGGTACCACGGGACCCAGCCTTACATCCATTCTGAGTAGAGGCCAAAATGTTATTTGAAACAACGTGTGTGTTCATTTTTGTGGTCAGAATGGATGTAAGGAGCTTGTAGATGGTGGGTAAGCATGTGATAGGTCTATAGTTCTTGGGGTCCATGGTACTTCCGGACTTGTGGAGCAAGAAGGTTGTCTCAGTGGTCATAAAAGTGGTAAGGGAACCGTGTTCTAGGGCTTCTTGGAATTGTGTAGCCAAACGGGCATGGGAACATCGGAACCACTTTATCCAGAAGTTGTGCAATCCATCAGGCCCTGGGCATTTCCAATTGTGAGCCGAACGGATGGCACAACTTACGTCTAAGGGGTCTATGGTAATAGACTCCATGGGCTCGATGGATTCGCATTCCCGTTCGACCACACGTATCCAATCACCCTCCGCATGATCGACAGGCAGCGACCAGATGTCACGCCAGAAACTGACCATGGCATTGGCATCAGGCAGCCGCCCGTCGACCACGCGGTGATCGGTTCCCTCCCACCTACGATACACCTTCTTCTGGTCACTTTGAAAGAGGCGATTCTGAAAATATCTGTCCACACGTACTCTGTAGCGACGAATACGGTTCGCCCACGCATAAACTTTCTGCTTCAGATAATCTATGCATTCCGTGACATTCACCATATAATCTTTAGGCCGGATTCCGGTTCCGGCATAGGCCTGTGTCACGAAACGCATAACTCGAGGTCGGGTGTTACCCCGTCTGAAGCAGATAAGCTTGCCAATGAGAACCCTGAACGAGTTGATACGCTTTTCTATTCTAACTTGCCATGCAGGTACCGCAGGCCGCGGTGCTCGATCAGCGTCCAAGAACTTGACTCGGGCAACACGGCATGCGGTAAGGGCACCGCAGTACAGAATAGAATGCGTATCAACCAAATCTTCGCTAGTCCGTAGGTACGGAGCTAGCAAAGCATTCAGTGTTCCCAACAGCGCTAGATTGCGTTTATGTGTCGGCAAACGTGGTATTCGTCACCAGTCCGTAATAGATCAGATTGTTGGAAAAAGACACAAGACCTTTTCTAGATAAAGGTATTTGTCTAGAATTGGGCGTATCGTGGTTGTAATTCAAACACACAAACATAAACAATATTTTGAAATCATGGGTTACTGATTTTTTATAACATATAAAAGTAACTTGCCGTTCCAACGCACATGCTTCTAAAAAGCTAGAGCCTAGTTTATGTCCAAATCTATCACACAAAGCTCCACAATGTGTTGCTGATTTGCCTTTCGCAAATTTAAAGACATAAAATACTCTTATAATAGAAGGTAATTACGAAGTCAATTACTATTTAAACGTTAACAATGCCAGGAGTTGATTTGTATGACTTCAGTAGGTAATAAAACGCAAGCAAATGTATTTGTGTTTGGTAAATGCGTAGTTTCAATGTAAACGAATTGATGGTGCCCAAAGTAGACTCCACCACGTCGGCGTTTCACCGACTTGTATTGCTGAATTTTATTTACCGAATACCAGCTCTTAGAAAATTGGTATTACTTACCTTGGATCCGATTGGTCTCCGTATGTAGCCGGTGGACTTCCTGAGCTAGCTCGAAGGAAGTCGCGGCTCCTGAAGTTCTGCTGTCTGACCGAACCGGATGGTACACTTGCCTATTAGGCCACCAATACCTGAACTCATTAACGACCACAAAGCTTGATACACTATTCACACTAAAACTTGGCGGAACCTCGCACCAACAATCACTTGGTGCGCCGCGCAATACTATTTGTTAGATGCTTATATATTTTATTGAAACCCGGTGGTCATCATAACCTAATTCAATGTCATGACATTTCGACTCGACTCAACTCACATGTCACATGCGGCCGGCCGCCAAAAGGCTCTCACTGCACAGACTATAATGCAGTGTTGCCACTCGCTCATCCTCGAGCGTAAACATCCCCCCGCTCCGGACAGTCCCGGACTGTCCGCCAAATCAGTCTAAGGGGAGGCGAGAAAGAGTAGCGACCGCGCGCTTCAAAACAGAATCCCCAACTAGGACCTCGGCAAACCTGGGCACACCATCAGACCCTAGAGTAAGTTGGACAATGCGTCCGCGACGCCAACGTAAGGGTGGCAGGTTTGGGTCCTTCACTAACACGAGGTCTCCAACCCTCGGTGGGTTTGTCTTATCTGACCACTTAACGCGCTGTTGCAAAATGTGTAAATATTCAAGGTGCCAGCGGCGCCAGAAGCTCTGGGTAAGCTGCTGGAGCAACTCAAACCGCGAAAGGCGTCCTGGATTGACATCTCTATAAGGATACTCGGGCAGGGCGTTAAGTGGTCTGCCTATCAAGAAATGGCCCGGCGTGAGGGCCTGCAAATCGTTCGCGTCGGTAGACAACGGACATAACGGACGCGAGTTGAGAACCGCCTCAATCTTATGAAACACCGTCGCGAGTTCCTCAAACGTGAGAATAGTCTCCCCAATAACGCGGCGAAGGTGAGTCTTGGCGGCCTTTACAACAGATTCAAAAATCCCTCCCCAGTGAGGGCAAGACGGCGGGGAGTATCGCCATGTAACCCCCCTACGGGAGAGTGTGGATCCGATCTCAATATTATTTTTATCTAAAAATTCACAAACTTCTCTTATATGTCTATCAGTGCCCTTGAAGTTCGTCCCACAATCGGACCGAATTAGAGAAGGCAGTCCCCTGCGGGAGACAAATCTGCCTAACGCTGCTAAGAAAGCGTCCATGGTGAGTGCACTCACCACCTCCAAATGAACGGCTTTAGTGGCCAAACAAACAAACACACACAAGTAAGCCTTTTCAGTCTTAGCATTACGGAGTCGCGACGTTTTTATAGTGAATGGTCCCGCAAAATCAGTTCCAACTCCTAAGAAGGTCATCGATTCATTCACACGATCAGCAGGCAAATCACCCATTTGGGGCTGCATCGTCTCGGGGCGTAAACGATAGCAGGGCAGACATCGAAAGATAACAGATCGGATTATTCTTCGCGCTGACAAAATCCAAAACTCCCGTTGGAGGAGCGCGGTCAATGCATTACATCCGGCATGAGCATTCTTCACATGGCGATCAATGATCAACAATCGCACCAATGGTCCGTCCTTGGGGAGCAACAGGGGATGACGTGATCTATAAGGCAAGTTAGCGTGCCTCAATCGGCCTCCTACACGCAACAATCCCTTATCATCCAGAAAGGGAGTCAAACGCACCAAGGGTCCCTTTAATTTGGACGTCCCGGTACGGAAAATCTTAAGTTCCGGTTCAAACGCTCTAGACTGGGTCATACGCACCCAATGTAAAAGAGCATCTTGGCGCTCCTGCGGAGAGAGGACCGGACACAAATCTTTGTCCTGAGGCCGGCCACAATTTCGTATAAATCTTCTTATCCAAGCGGTTACGCCGAGCAACTTGTCCAGAGAACTGTAGCGGTCTAATAAAAGTTCCCGCTCTGGAGCCGCCATAGTCTCGACAGCGTGAACACGCAAGCCCGGATTTGGTGCTTTCACCACAGCTGGTGTGGAAGGCCAAGACGGCTGTAACAACCATTCGGGACCCCACCACAGAGTGTGGTCAATAAGCTGAGGGGCTTCGCTGCCACGTGATGCACAGTCAGCAGGGTTTATTTCACCTGGCACGTGGCGCCAAATCAACGTGGCCTTCGAGGCCTGTATTTGGGATACCCGATTGGCCACAGATACTTCCAGGGAGTGGACGGAGTTCTTAATCCAACACAGGACAACCTGACTGTCGGACCAAGCAAATAGTGACTCAAAGTCCACACTACGTCCCAGGGTGTCAACAACGTGGTTCATCAAACGAACCAGAAGAGTAGCTCCAGACAATTCTAACTTCGGAATCGTTAATCGAGTCCGAAGTGGAGCAACCTTACTCTTAGCAATTAGCAAGTGGAGCTTAACAGCTCCTCTATCACCGACCGTCCGGATATATACGACGGCTGCGTATCCACTCTCAGATGCGTCACAAAAGCCATGAAGGCTGGCCGTAAACCGTCCCTTAGGCAGTATATGTCTAGGGATACTAACACGGTTAATGTCGGGGAGAGACGACATGAAGGACTCCCAATCTCGCAGCAAACGGCCCGAGGGGCTCATCTCACGACACTTTGGCTGACCAAAGTTCCTGTAGGAAGCACTTCATCCAAAACACTACGGGGCTAATCCAGCCATTTGGGTCGAAGGTACGAGCTACTGTAGACAAAACCAACCGTTTCGTCCAGACCCTGGGGCTTGGCAGCTCCAATCGATAGGTGAACGTGTCCTGGACAGGTCTGTATTGCACTCCCAAAACAGACAGTAAATCTGGAGTGTTGGCATTCTCAAAAATATGAGGCTCCTGCTGGTGGTCGTCTGGCAAGTCACACAAAAGCTGAGGTGAGTTGGACATCCACTTCCTCAGTTCATAACCACCAGCCCCGAGAAGAGCAATTAGTTCATCTCGCAAAATCAAGGCTTCCTCGACACTAGAGGAGCCCGTACAAATATCATCAACAAATGCATCCTCCTTGAGAACCAAGGATGCGCGAGGGTATCGTAACCGCTCACGTTCAGCGAGTTCCACAAGTGAGCGAATTGCCACAAAGGGGCTCGAACGCAAACCGTATGTATTGGTGTTCAGCTCGTAGACTAGCATGGGATCTCTGGGATCCTCCCTCCATAATATGAGCTGATATCGCCTATCGTCCGGGTGAATCACAGTCTGCCAAAACATCATCCGGATATCGGTCACAAAGACGACGGCATGACGACGGAAGTTGGTCAATACATCACCCACCTCGTGGTGCAATTTCGGTCCAGCATGCAGACATTGATTCAGCGAAACTCCGGTAGACGTGGGAGCTGACCCATCAAAAACAACGCGTATCTTCCCAGTGGGAGGTTTCAAAACCGCGTGGTGAGGAAGAAAATTATGTTCCTCGTTTCGCCAGTCCAGTCGCGAGACCGACATGTGCTCCAGTTGCTCATATTCTCGCATGAAGTCGACATACTTCTGTTTGAGGTCGGAGTTCCTACTCATACGACGCTCCATGGACAGCAGCCGCTTCTCGGCCAACGGCCGGGAGCTGCCAAGTGAGGGGCGAACTGACAAAAAGGGCAAACGAGTGATCAGCCGTCCCGAGTGAAGGCGACCTGTATTGTTCTGGTAAAACAACTCACACTCCTCGTCTAAGGGGTTCACTCGCTTCACGGTAGGTGGCTCTTCCACCTCCCAAAACCGTTGAAGGACATCCGATAAGGTGGAGCTAACAGTTATGTAACTGTCCACCGATGGAGATGGTGGGTTATGCCTAACTGGTCCCATCACTACAAACCCAAGCGATGTAGATAAGGCTACCAGCCCACCCTTCTGTAACTCTCTCCTCTTCCCACAATACACGCGGCCTAGAACATCGGCACCGAGCAATAAGTGAATCGGACCGGTTCAGTGGAAGGAAGGGTCAGCCAAGGTCAATTCTGATGTCGCATCAACGACAGCGCGCGAAACGTGCTTTTGCGGGAGCTGACCAACAACCTTCTCATAAACAATCGCGGTAGCGCCAATTTTGGGCGCTGAAGAGAAGTGGGGGGAGAAGGAGAACAAAACCTGACCGATCGGATCCGGGATCCGCAGGTCTCCGATTCCTCGTACCGACTCAAGGTATGGAGATGTGTTCAAACTCAACTGCCGGACCAGCCAGCTGGAGGCAATGCAACCCTGAGCTCCCGTATCCAAAAGGGCGCGAACTAAAACAAAGGTGCCCCTCGGGCCCCACACCTGTACGGAGGCTGTTGGTAACAGCACCTGCTCCTGTGGGGGGGTTGCAGCCGACAGTTGGTTTAGTGAAAATCCTCCCGCATTCCCCGCAACGGGGGGGAAGGGGGGTCCGAAGAAAAATGCGTGCGCGGCGGAGGAATAGGGCGCTCAAGGCGCTCGAGCGGGTCCCAATCCGGCATGTACACACCCCGACCAAAGCTGCATCGAGGGGCCGGGTGGTACCCATGATGGGCGAAAGTTGGGGGAGCCCGTGACAACCGGGGTCTCTCCATCAGAGGGGGAGAGAAGCGTATCGGCTCCCGACGTGGCTCCCTAATAACCGCGGCACAATCCCGCGGTGGCGCCTCATAAACGGCGCGTCGATCCCCCCCGCCCGTAGGGGGGGTGGGGCGCCCAATCCTCTCACGGGAGGGGGGGCGTCTCTCCAATCTCCGCGGAGGGGTGGCACGCCCCTCCGATCTCCTCGGAGATGTGGGAGACCTACCAGGGCCCCCGCCCGTGTGCGAGTCCCTCTCTCTCACCACCTCACGAGTGTCTCTATTGTTGAAGCACAAAAGGGGGTGATGGGCCCCTCCACAACAGTGGCAATCTCGTGGGTGGGGGCAAGCCGATGCCATATGAGCCCCTAGACAGCGGTAGCACCAATTCCGCTGCTTGGCCATATTCCTACGCCCCTCGGTGCGTAGGCCAACAAATTTGGGACAGGCCGGCAAACGATGGCCATCGCGCTTGCAACACTTACAAGGCAGCGGCCTCTCCCCTTGTGGAGAGTTCTGCCGCACGGCAGTATATTGCTTGTACGGGCGGCGCTCTCTCCGTGGGGCTGCCCGGGTCGCCTCATAGCGGCCTGTACTCGGTCCCGGTATGGGAGCCAGATCCAAGTGGTCGGTCATCCGACACTCATCCTCCAAAAATCTGAGGAGATCCGAAAAGGGGGGTAGGTAGGAGGCACTATTGCCCCCATACCTTTGTTCAAAGCGCCCCTTCATCTCCATGGGAAGCTTATCGAGGATGAGGTGGAGCAAAATAAAGGACCACTGGTCCACCGGTAGATCAAGTCGTTTGAGCGCGTTAATAGCGCTTAGCAGCGGGTTCAAAATCTCCTTCCTCAATGAGGAGACCCGCGATACTCGTGGCAGCCCTAAAATGGCAGCCACATGTGTGTCCGCTAGCAAGCGAACATTCTGATACCGGGCGGTCAACAACGCCCTTGCAATCTCATAACTGTCATCGTTGACAGGTAGATGCTGGACACGCCAGCCTCTCCACGTAAGGCAGAGAGCAAATAGGCCAATTTCTGGCTAGGGAACAGGTCGTCCCTCGAGTGAACCAGGCTATCAAAGAGGTTAATGAACCCCATCCAAGAAGCCAGGTTCCCATCAAAGGTTGGGATGTCTAAAGTGGGCAGTCTGCCCAGCAAGCCGGCCGGGGTAGGCTTGACCTCCCCTTGCCTGAGCCTTGTTTATAATCACATCCGCCTGTTCCAAACATTGATTAAAATCGGCATTAAATTGGTCGACTGCCCGCAACTCAGCGGCACCCTCGGCTGGGTGGTCGAGCAGATATTGTTGATGAGCAACGAAAAGCTGCTCCAATTCCTTCAAGCGAGCAGGTACTCCCTCATGCCGAATTAACAAAGCCTGTTCTCGGTCTGGTCGGTCTACCAAAGCGACGGCACTAGCAAACCATCTCAAAATCTTTTGTGCACCCGCGCGGGCACCACTAAGCGGGCTGACTGGCGGGACCATTTTGCACCAAAATTAATATACACTATAATAATACACGGACAAACAGACCGACAACCGCAGACAATAAAACAGATCGGGAGGAACTTCAAAGGCAGAACAAAATATATAAACAAACCAAAATCAAGTGTAAATGCTAGAACTTAACTACAACAACAAAGGCATTTAACAATAGAATTTTTCAAACAAATTAAATTCAACTATTAAGTCAATAACTTAACAAACATAATATTCAAAGGCAAACAAAACAAAATCAAATGTAAATGCTAAAACTTAACACAGCAAAATAGTGTATTACAAGTTTACAACAACAGCAAAGTCATTTAGCAGCAAAATTTTTTCAACAAAATAAATTCAAGTATAAGTTTACAACTTAACAAACAAAATATTCAAGGGCAAAACAAAGATATGAAAAAATAAACCAAAATCAAATATAGGTAAATGCTAGAACTTAACTAGAACAACAAAAGGCATTTAACCCCAATTTTTTTTTTCATATACAATGACAATTAAGGAGATCGGTCCACAAATGAGATTGTTGTCGGTTTAAAATCAGCAATCAAAAACCAATTAATATGTATTGCCCATTTGGACAACCAACAAGATTACAATATTAATTGTACAATACTAATCAACCACTCAAATCTAAAAACCACGCTCTGCTACCAAAAGATGATGGTGCCCAAAGTAGACTCCACCACGTCGGCGTTTCACCGACTTGTATTGCTGAATTTTATTCACCGAATACCAGCTCTTAGAAAATTGGTATTACTTACCTTGGATCCGATTGGTCTCCGTATGTAGCCGGTGGACTTCCTGACCTAGCTCGAAGGAAGTCGCGGCTCCTGAAGTTCTGCTGTCTGACCGAACCGGATGGTACACTTGCCTATTAGGCCACCAATACCCGAACTCATTAACGAACACAAAGCTTGATACACTATTCCCCGACACTAAAACTTGGCGGAACCTCGCACCAACAATCACTTGGTGCGCCGCGCAATACTATTTGTTAGATGCTTATATATTTTATTGAAACCCGGTGGTCATCATAACCTAATTCAATGTCATGACATTTCGACTCGACTCAACTCACATGTCACATGCGGCCGGCCGCCAAAAGGCTCTCACTGCACAGACTATAATGCAGTGTTGCCACTCGCTCATCCTCGAGCGTAAACACGAATGTATTGCTATTTATTGAAAATATCCGTACTTCTGACAAATCTAATTAGGTTCTTGCGCCCAATTTTCTTTTCAGTTGTAATATCTCCTGAATGGGTGATCGGTTAAAAGTGTTGGACGGTTCAAAATTCCTTTATCGAGTCATTTTATAATTAAAATTACGTGATAGGCATGTGTGGAAAAGAGATGAAAATTATATTATAGAGGAGATATGGAAATGCATCTGGAAGGACATAAGGGAAGAGATAGAGCTATGACAGACGGTATGAAGCGTAAATAAGTATAATTATACATGTGAATAATTTCAGTACTGAAAATGATCGAGATGAATGTTGGAAGAAAACGAGTTGCGCTGATTCCACATAAAAGTGAAACAAGGGCACAGTAATAATGATTTAAATGAAGTTAATTTTGATTTTTGTGCATTTATCAGGAAAGCATGCAACTGAAAGATACGCATATTGACGTCTACAACCAGCGACCTATGAACCCCGACACAAAGTGCACGAACAGCAATCGCGAATAGCGCGATACGAACAGTGATGGATTTAGATCAATAAAAAATACAATATAAAAACAATCAAACTGTCCTATTGGTTCCTTGGACTAATGTAATAATAATAAGTAATAGTAATCATCTTTTCCTCCCTGATTAGACTTGATTAGAGTGTCTTACTTTTTATAGTAGGTCTAGCAATGACTCCATTTCACCTGATGGGGTAAGTGGAAGAAGAGTCCAAATGCAAAGATAGCTAGTGCAGGAGAGGAAATATACGCTGCACTAGCCAACCCACACCTTACCGACCCACAAAGTGCTTTTTCACGCCCCTTCTAAAGGACCCGGTTATTGCAAGAAGAGAGTTACACGTGTGTTGGCAGAGAGCTTCATTTTTTAACTTTGCGACATAGAAATGAGTTTGTTAATTTACTTTGGAATGGCGATCATAGTATGACGGTGAATACGCAGGCCATTAAAAGGTGTAAATGTAGTCATTAAAAGATGTATCATTAAGGGAAAGGACTCCGTGCGTATTAAGAGGAAAGGAGAAGTTGGTATTAGGAAAAAAGCTCTTCAGAACACTCACCGTGGTAAAGGCGGTACAACGCGCAAAAGGATGCAACAGCGCGACGTAATTGTAGAGATTCAGGGTTATTACTTTGACAATTAGGCCGTCGTTGGGTTTTCCTATTACATTTCTCTTTTGTATTTTTCAATTTTAATTTTAACAAGAAAGTTGTTGGTCACACCTACATCGCCAATGTTGCATGTTGCGCACCGCTGCAACTTATCCAAAGCATCGAGTAAGTACTTGGCGGGGCCATTCCACAAGTCAGCAGTAGCGAGCAATATCACAAATGAGATATAATTTACAAACACGTTTTTATGGATTTGGATATGTCTTAGAATCAGCATTTCAATTAAAAAATATACTTATAACAGCAAATAATATGTAGTTAGTACGTTTACTGACTGAAATGCATTAGCACGAGTGAATTTTTAAAAATATGAGGACTTATAACTATTGTTTTGAATGCCATAGTATTGCTGACGACACGAACTATAGCTCAATACGACCCTGTGTCACGATCAATAATTAACGAATTACACCGAATGGGCGTACATTATACAAAGGCATCAATTAAATGTTTCGATTGTGCAACTTCGCAACACGGCATCGTCGGGACTTTTTAATTAACAATGAATTATGGATAAATTAATTTGGCGAAGAATACGTCCCCAATTCATTTGCCTGGCTCTTTATTTATTTAAGTGTGTGGTGATTGAAAACGTGGGAGCGGGATGTTTCGCACAGGGCAGGACTTGGGTATTTATTATTCATTGGCTTCGACTCCGCTAATGAAGATAGTGTGGCACATTTGAAACCAAAATTTGTCGCTTTATTTCGATCTAACTGGAGAATTGACAGTGGAAATATGATCAGATTTATGTCAAACTGGTGTAGAATATTTATTCGATGAGAGTTTTGTTTTATAGTTGGCCTAGCAAACGACTCTATCTTACCTGACGAGTCTAAATACAAAAAAAAGATACCTTTATAAACCAGATGTTGTAAAAGGAGCACTTAAGACAGTTGCAAATTAAACAGAGTGTTTATTTTATTTATTTATTTACAAAATAAGTTTGTATCATTTTATTGTATTAATAATTGATAAGGATGTAACAAAAAGGTTATCTAATGAAAAAAAATACTCAAATACTCTAAAAGCTTTCTGGCATATAGTAAATACGAGACGATGCATAAAGATATAAATCTTCAACACCAGAATAGGAATCATTGAAATGGGTTCGACGCTTGTAGGTAGTTAAGCCACTTTCAAACACATAATTACTTAAGTCTCTTTCAAAGACAGAGAAAAATCAGAATATTCTTTATTTAAATATGACTTGATAGAAAGCTCTTTTGAATTGTCCACATTTTTTACCTACCATCGTCGTTAAGCTGATTAAAGAATGGACGCAAGAAACTTATCAGCTTTATCAGAAGTATTGACATTTACAATAAATTATGGCGTTACCATACACAGCATTATTTGTTTACATAAACTATCATACACAATAACATTTCCTAATATAACGAGTAATGTATTCAAATTACCACCAGGCATTGTCATGACATCATTGAAATACTCATCGACTTTATGATAACTTTAACTCAGCCTTTACTCATCACTCGAAACCTTGTGTTTCCTAATCAGGGTATATACAAAAGATCACGAGTCCGAAATAACAATGGAGAAAATTAATTGAATATTCCTCACAGCAACTACGAACGTGGATAACTATGGGTAGGGCAAAAAGGCAGTTACGACATTGTTTCCTCCCGGCGGGCATGCCTCATGTAAACTGCTAAACTTTTGGTTACCACCTGTTAGAAATTAAGAGAACTTGCGTGGAACTTGCGAACACCGATATATTACGCCTGTGTGTACCGACAGCCTAATAGTTTGAATGCAATATTTTGTTTATTGTCACATTGTATTTATCAGTATATGAATCACCTCGCTGCTTCAACCTACAGGCTTCAAAAACGTAGAGGTTCGCTTATGGGGAACGTACAACTTATTTACAGCAAAGTTCCACGAAGTTTTAAGCGCATTGAAAAAGTCTCTTGTGAGTAAGGTTAACAGCTACAGGCGCGCCTGATGATGAGTACAATAAGACTAAAGTAAAAGCAAGCTTCCCCAAGAATCTACAACAATAAAGAAACTGTTTATCACGCCAACCTTACCTCTAATTGTCAGATATGTAATGTCAATGAACATTGTTACTATGGCGAGAAGCTTAGGTAAGACGGTGGTAACTAATAGGCGAATATTGAAGCTCTGCGTTACTGTTCATGTAACTCATACTTTTTCTGCTAGCTTACATACGTTATGCAAACTAGTCTTTGCGTCAGCAACTTACTAAAGCAGCCTAGGTGTTTGGTGATCATCAGTCAGTCCGTGATTTTATCTGGTTATTTTGGATATTACCCCAATATCACAGTATTAACCCCCCAGTATCCCCGTATTATCTCTCACAGTTTCGGTTGGAGTGATGCAGATATGATTAACTCCAAACGCACGGAGATACTGCCGTACATACATAAGAGATACAGGGTCACACAAAATTAGGGTAACGAAAAAGTCACAGCTAGACTTCTTTTACACATTATTATTTGATCGTAGCACAACTAACAAGACTCCCAAAGCGGAAATCGTTCGAACATTTCGTTCCAAGTACTCTTGTTAAAGCCTATCATTTCTGCCGACGCTCCTCCGCGCCCCATGACAGCTGATTTATATCACACAGCGCTTCGGAACTACTGTCATTATTCACTGAGGTTTTTATGCCGACCGTACTTGCTGATTAACGCGGTGCGAACCGATTTGAGTGACGACAGGGGACTCGCAGATCTTGGGTCCAGTATTGATGGCCTGTCCACAGGCTCCAGCTGCTGGTTCAAGGTTAGAATTTATTGATGAAGGCTAAGGATAATAGAAAGAGGTGTGCTTGAAGTTTCTCTACGTGATCAAATCAGAAATGACGAGATCTATAAAAGAACAAAAATCACCGATATTAACCAAAGAAATGCGGATCTTAAGTGGTCTGGTGAAGGATTGATTGGTTTGAAGGTGGGGAAGCCCAGGTCTAGCATTGGGCGTCTTTTGGCTGGAATGATCAAAGTGATGAAAAAAGCTATATATAGAGGTAAATAAGTACTTCGAACCAGCTGTAAGTTAAGTGTTGGCTGAGAAGATTGTGACTGGAAATAATGACGAAGGTACTCACCACGTTTTAATGTCAGTGTCTGCTGTATGAGGACCTTGTGAACGAATGGTAGATGGTATATCCTAAGATAAAAAGGGGACTGTTGACTATGCGGATCTGATATATTTGGAGGACTTTGGACCGTTGTGGAGTGGCATAAGAAGCAGTATAGGTGAGTGATGAAATTATTGTGTGAGAATAAAGCTTACTATAGAGTTGTAGCTGTAAGTCTCATCCTAGGATAGGAAAAATATATAATAATATGAACAGGGAGTACCCGTTCCTGTACACACGGGAAGAAAGAGAGCGAGCGGTACAAAATGTACTTTATGTCCGTCTCTCAACGCACACCGCTTCTTGTAGTAAAAGATGAATATAACACCATAATCTTAAAACAGCATTATATATTATCATCTGCATAGATGTAACTCGCAAATAGTTTTGATGTAATTTTAAAATAAATTACTTCAAAAGCACATTTAAACAAGTTCGTTGTTTATTTCAACAATATCTTCAGCTAGTATGCATTTCGCATGAGACTTGACAGACAGAAATTCAAAAGCAGCGACGATTGTTACTGCTAAATCCTGAAAACCGACTTCCTTTTCGCTGACCACAATCAAAACAAACGGGCATGTTCTTCGCTCGGCGCATCCGTCCAGCGAGGCATTCTTCAGGAACTGGGCTAATGCGATGTAGTGGCATTAAATCGCGCCATTAACTGGCCCATAACTGTATCGCGGCACATTCTGCGGCGCGGAGCTAAGCTGGCGTAAGTCTGCCCAATTTGGAATGGCCGCGGGTTGGAAGCGGTCCAGGGTTGTGTAATGCCAGACGCACTTGCATACTGATTGTGTCTTGGGCACGTCTTTAGTGGTAAACGGTTATTGATTCCTTGCTACAATCAATAATTAAATTTTATCTGGTGATTTCATTGAAAAATCTATTTACAAGGTAGCTTTTGAAGCAGAAGCCAAAGAGATGTATGGAACAGCTGATTTTTTTTCGTGATTTCTAGCTTGGTCCCATAGTAAAAGTTGTTCAGGTTGCTCAAAAAAATTTGGCTCCTGCTTCAAAAATAACCCTGCTTAGATCACTATCGGCCTTATTAATAAAAAATTTACACGGAGTAACTAATCCAAGGATTAGTTACTCCGTGTTTCGTCTCGTTTCCGCACATGTCGGTTGTCATGTGTCAAAATAAGACAAAATACGTAATAACTAAACCGAGAATGATCCAAGGAGCAAAATTTTAATTAATAGGACCGCATGAATACAGAAGAACGGTGGGATATTGCAAAATTTTAATTTGTGGTAATAAAAAAAAACTAATAATTAAAGAAATTCATATACACATAAGTAAGGAATAATACAGGCATATGGAATGTTATAAAACATGTAGGTAGTGTTTCCTCACCAGTTCATTGAAGTATATTACTTCGTTTATTTCTACTCGTATGTGTTGCTGTACTCGTCATGATCTTATTGTAAAAAATGATATATCAATATTCCTCATGTGAAAAATTATTACTACAAAAATCTAAATTAATACAAATAGTTCAGTTAAGAATTGAAAGAACTATTGTGTCTCAAAGTTGGAAATGTCTGTTCTCATTTCAGATAATTGTAAACAAATATTATATGAGGTCCTTATAAATGAAATTGGCGTTTTTTAGTACTGGCCACTTTGATCTTATCCACTACTTGGCCACTTTTATCTGGTGTTTGGTTTTGAATTCTAAATTCAAATTTATTTCGCAACTTTTAATTTTTCTTTGACGTTCTGTTCACATAATGGAAAACATAAAATATCGCGTTATTTATGAATATGAATCTACCATAATACCAGCACTGCAAGAACATCTCGAATGTTTAATGTTAAACTACTGTAAAAGAAAGCACAGTGCGTTTTTGGTTCCAATGTTTTTTGTCTGAAAATTTTAACATAAAGAACAAACCCTGTGAGTGGTAAGAGACTAGTTGATAATGAAGAATTATAATGTTAAATAATTTTAATTCATTTGAATCAAACTGGATAAGTGAAAAAGCTCTCAAAATAGGTGCAGTGTGAACTAAGTAAGGTACACCAACAAACGCACGTTGAGTACTGCGTTACATTTACTCAACCGTCACAATAACGAGGAAATGTTGAAATACATTGTTACTTAAGAAGAAAAAAGGTCCTGTATGACAAACGGAAACGCTCATTACAGTGCTTAAACCCAAGAGAATCGGTCGAATCTTGTCCCAAAAAAAAATTGACTCATAAGAAAGTATTGGTGAGTGTTTGATGGTCCAGAGCTGGTGTCATACATTACAGCTTCCTAAGATCTGGCTAGACGATTATGGCAGATCTGTATTGTTAACAATTGCAAACCATGAAGGAAAAACTAGCTGTTAAGCAGCCGAGACTAGCTAATCGCTCTAGCCTTTTGATGCTTCAGAACAACGCTTGGGCTCCGATTGGGATGCCTCCGACACTCACTATTCTTCTAGACGACCAGATCTTTTATTAAGGGATCCAAGTGAAGCAAGCTGTTCATTCTTATGACTTACTTTTAAAATCCATGCTGAAAGATAACTGTGGAGTCAAACAGTAAAATAACGGCTTTCATATCATCATCAGCCTATATGCGTTAAAATGATCCAAATGTGACACCTGTGTGATCTGATATTGTATGATGGTTATGGACAATAACCATTCCAACGAAGACCATCCCATTATTATTATCTAAGTTCCTCATAGCCACTAGCTGAATGGATTCATTGCAAAAACAATTTATCGTTGTCAAAAAAGAACGTATCAAATCGAACCATCTAAAATCATTTGCCATAACTATCGGTCAAGTTTCGAACAACTTGGAACACGACATGCTATAACGAGACACTTATCTGATCCGATATTTAGTTATTACCGCATTAAGTGTCCAAGTTCCCGGATCACACTTCTTTTCGAGTTGCCGTGACTTTTATCGAGTTTGCTGTGTTTTTGACATTATCGTTCGGCTAATCTGTTTGATCTTTGGTAGTTCGTCGTCTACTTGTTAGTTTAGAATTTCTGAATTGCGCGGTTAGGTATGTCTAAGGATTTGAAGCAATG
Source organism: Schoenobius gigantellus (assembly GCA_963935595.1). Lineage (NCBI taxonomy): Eukaryota > Metazoa > Arthropoda > Insecta > Lepidoptera > Crambidae > Schoenobius > Schoenobius gigantellus. Next base: position 729,794 of record OZ012543.1, read on the forward strand.
AGAAAATGCACAAAATTTTCAAGCATTAAATCCTACCTTTACTTAAAGCAATTACTATTTTTTCTCCGATAACGTATGTATGTACCTACTCCAGTTTTGATGGTAAGTAATAATAAGTTCAGAGACTGAAACTATTTCCATCTTAACAGACAAACCACCCCTTCTTACTTTCTCGTCAAATCCTGAACCCAGGCATAACTCCCTTATCATATTGACATCATTCAAAGTCTGTTTCGTCCTAGCAAGCATCCATAACTTACCAGTTGCTATAAAAGGGCTGTGATTTGTAGCGGGTGCGCGGTGTAAATCAAAGTCCCCGGAACACACCTGAATTGGTGTCCCACAGGACTCGGGCATGCGGGGACGCTCACGACTCTAACCTGTACAGCGGAAGGGCCAAATTACAATTACGAAAACACTGGTCTCATGTTGCATAACGAAATTGGTGGCGCAACGCTCTCTATTGGTATAGGAGTAAAGTTTAAAATTGAGTTGATAAAGCGATCGCAGTTTAGGATGCGTGCATTTATATAAAGCACTTTATTAATAAAAGCTAAGAGTTCAGAATCAAACAAATTTAGCTTTTGCGATGAAAGATCCAACATTTAATTTGCCAAAACTTGACTAATTACTTATTAGTAATACCGGTGACTTGGTCACGGAGGTCCTTTGAACTCTGGTACACCATTGGAACAAAAAGTATCAGACGATATCTTTTCATCCTTATTTGCTCTTTCAAATTATATGGTAGCAAAGCTAAACGTTGTTTTCTTTGATCCGATGTTTTTGTATGATTTTGTATACAATAAACTCGAACTACGAAGATTGTGTTCACAAGAAGAATTCGAAATAGCTCTTCTTTCCTATTTATATTCACATAAAAAAGCTCTTATTCAACACAGAGGAATTAGCAGTTTTATAACATTAATGCTATCAACATTGCAATTATAGTGACAAACATAAGTAACTGACCAGCAGGCGTAGCGCGGGCTGCCAAGACTGGACTCGAGTCACGCATTATCTCACAATTTCATTGACATAATCTCTATGTCTTATACAGTAGCACGGTGGCGCGTATTTAGTGTGACTGACGTGATAAATTTTCTTCACGCTCATCAAGGAACACGTGTGACTGAGTTTTATAACAAATTTCTTGGCGTGCATTTGTGCCGACTGCTGTGGTTGTAGCAAGGGCTTTAATACTTTGGAAGATGTATATTTGATGTATGAATATACTGGGTATTCTGACTTGACATCTTATCTCACAAGTTGGTAACGTACATTGTCGTCCTTGTAAGAGTTGTAGATTTGCAAGACTTATAAAAGTCATAAGTACTATATAGGCCACTGTTCGCAAGTGCCGGGGACCCAGAACTAAGCAGCGGACGTAGTCTAAGCTTATGCGGGCCAAGTCCCCATGAATGAACCATATCTTAAATAAATTCGGCCCCTTTTGATTGGTCCGCGGGCGGGATGTCCCCCCGCGAACCAAGGGATAGTGTATAAATATAGGGCCGAATTCTGTTAAATTGTAGTCAGTTGTAGTCGGTCAGTGGAAGTCGTCTTGCAAGAAGTAAATAAAGCTCCAAATATTATCACAAAGAAACCAGCGTTTAACTCAAGTACCTACATACAGTCCACTCTCAACAGCCACTGTAGCTATTTACCATCGCGTGCTCAAGCAAGCAGGCTGCCCTTGTCAGTTAGCGCCATCCTTCCCCTTTTTTTTATAAGAAAAGGTAAGATGCTGGTAACTGGAAAGGACGTTTCTGAACCTCACCACTAACCAAACAACGAAAAAAATCCAGCCCCCATGAGAAGTTTATCACCTTACGTTATAAAACAATGGAATAATTCAATTGACATTTTTGGTACAGTTGCGCACAACAATGAAATTTGATTGCGGTCGTTACAAAAACGGAATGGACGCATGTTCGGGTAGGGTTGCCAAATATACACATTTAAAAATCTCTATGACACAATAGACATCAAAAAGATACTGCACTGTTGAGGAATAATGTGGTAATTATCAAATTCAACTGAAACAATCCTGATGTTATTAAAATTATACGAGTAATACATAATAACCACAAAAATTAGATATATATGCAAACACAAACAGTACACAATCTTCTTGAAACGAGAAATTTACCTCTTTCAAGATAGAAATATCTTTTTAGAATAGCACAACACGTAAACATTAAGTCAGTTATTTAACAATATTTTTTTATTACCAGCAGATTACGTTGTTGTGTCTAAAGCTTATGCTGACGATGATGTATTTGTCGTCAATATTCGATTTGAATTATAGAAATCAGAAGGGATAGGAAGAGTTTAAATTAAAATCATAAAATATTTTACAAAAAATTAAAATCGACTTCAAAAACACCGAAAAGCTTAAAATAATATAAGAATAGGTACAGACAACATCACACTTCTATATTGAAGTCGGTGCCAAACGATGATCCCCTAGAAAGTCTTAAAATTTGTCACCGACTTCAATATAGAAGTGTGATGTTGTCTGTACCTATTCTTATATTATTTTAAGCTTTTCGGTGTTTTTGTGAGAGGAACCACAATTTAATACCTAGCTGGTATTAAATTAGGGTTTCCCTCGATTTTCATGAGATCCTATCATCAGATCCTGACATTAGTGATCTTGGGACCACCCCAGGAGTATGCTCTATCGAATACAAAAGGAATTTTTTAAAATCGGTCCACAATTGGCGGAGTAATCGCGTAACATACACACAAAACACGTTGGACATACCTAAAACTTTAAGGGCTTCCCTTGATTTTTATAGGATCCAATCATCAGATCCTAACTTTGGATCATGGGACCACCCTTGGAGTATTCTCTATCTAATACAAAAAGAATCATCAACATCGGTTCATAAACGACGAAGATATCCGCGAACAAACATAAAATAAAAAAATATTAATCAAGACTTCAATTCTGTATTACTTTTTGGTGGATGCGTGGTACAAGACAAAATTAAAAATCTTTATCCATCATAGGCTTTTACAAGCACTTATTGATGTTAAAAAGAATTTTTTAAAATGATTATACCTTTTATGTGCATAAATCCCAAGATATCTTCAAATACATGTAAATGAGATCGACTCATTCATAGATTTTTATTTACTTGTCGTTACTTGTCAATATTTTCTTTTGAAAGACAACCAATGTCAGGTGTGAATTTTATTGTAAGAAAGTATATTTAGTTAATGATATCTGAAATAATAGCTTTAATTGTTGTTTTTCTATTTTTAGGTAAGTTGCATTTACGTTGTATTTAGATTAATGGAGAACTACATATATGTTAGAGATTATTTTTAAATAGTTGCATTGGTTATTAAATTACTTATATTTTCTATTTTTAGAACAACACAACGAAGACTTTTATTTCATCAAATATTAACATATTATAAAACAACAATTCTGTGGCTATTACAATGGAAAAGTTAAGATTTGAATTTGTTGTAAAGGCTAGCGAAGACCCGAAATCAAACGCAATTTGTATAACTACTATTTCGGATTCTGATAAAAGTAAGTTTTTAATTCCGGAACACCTTCAGCCGGTAAAACTACATGACACATTAATGAAAACACAAGCTTTTGAAAAAGTTAAAAATACACTAAAAAAGAGACATGATAAAAGACAAGTTTGGATTTCTATGTCATCCGAATTAAGGAATAGTTATTTTGATGAAGATGGTAATATGCAATTTAATGGGTATTTATTAGAGGAAGTTTTTCCAGAGCAGCAGCCTCTTAATACTAGTAATATTTCTTCGGACACTTTGACAAGAATATTAGAAAATTATATTGACGTAAAAAAAGAGATACCTAAAACTTCAACTATTAGGAATTGCATAGACAAATTTGTCATTGATAAATTTTCAAAGAAAACTTCAAATGTAGGCCAATGGATGGACACTTTTGAAAGAGAATGTATTCGTCTAGAAATAGAAGAAGACTTTAAGAAAATAGAGGCGTTAAGACTATTTTTGGAAGATTCGTGTTTGGATTGGTATAGTTCTATGCTCATAAAGCATACCGTGAATTCTGATTGGGCAATTTGGAAGAATAATTTTTGTGAAAGTTACGCGGATAAAGGATGGTCACCAATCAGGTATGCTTTGTCATTCAGATACAAGCAAGGGCCGTTGATAGATTATGCCGTAAAAAAAGAAAGGTTACTGTTGGAGATTAATAAGACGATGGATAAACCAACCTTGATTGACTTGATAGCTACTGGACTTCCAAATAATATAGCCGATAAGATAGATAGAAATAACTTGAAAGAAACTAAAGATTTATTTAATAATATAAGAGGGTTAGAACATTTAGTTATGAAAAATAACACTGGAATAAAGGAAAGGGTATTTGTGAATAAGATTAGAGAAATTAATAAAAAAGATGCATGCAAGATTTGTGAGCAAGAGAATAAGGGAAACCGTTATCACCATGAATCTGTATGTTGGTTTAGGACCAAAGCTAATGATAAACAAAGGAAAGATCAGATAAGAAATGTAAATAATTCAGAATTGGAAGTAGAATTGAATGAAATGAACCCAAAAAACTTATGATTCCGCCATTAATCAAAGTTAAATTGTTAATTAATGATACCTTAGAAATAATGGGGATTTATGATTCAGGATCTAACGTATCTTTAATAAATTCCAAATTGTTATTGATAAATAATAATTTTGGGAAAAATGATATAAAATATGCTAAGCTGAAAACGATTAATGGCGTGAAAAAAAGTAAAGGAATGGTAATGTTAAAAATAAAAATATTTAATATTGAACAATTTATTAATGTTTTTGTAATAGATAAAGAAAATTTTGATTACGACTTTTTGATTGGATTAGACTCTATAAAGAAGTTTAATCTTAACCAAAACGATGAATTAGAGATAACACAAAATACTTACGAACCAAAAATAGATAATGACGATAGTAAAATTATGAGAGCTGGAGATAAAATAACTGAAAGATGTGAAATAAACTTTAATGAACATGTTGATGAGAATAGCTTTGACATTTCTATAAATCATTTGGATATTGAGAAACAATCGGCAATAGAAAACCTTATAACGAAATATAGATCTCTTTTTGCTAAGGACAAATATGATATAGGCACTGTAAAAGGTTATGAAGCACACATTGATTTAATAATAGATAAATATTGTAGCAAAAGGCCTTACAGGTGCACTATTGATGATAAAAAAGAAATAGAACAACAAGTATCGAGATTATTGCAAGAAAATTTAATAGAGTAGTCTTACAGTCCTTTTGCCGCTCCTGTTACTTTGGCATATAAAAAAGAAGAAGGGAGAAAATCGAGGCTATGTATAGATTTTCGCGATTTAAATAAAATTATAGTTCCACAGTCACAACCGTTTCCATTGATTGAGGATTTGGTGGCTAAGACGAGAAATTGTAAGTATTTTTCAACATTGGATATAAATTCAGCATTTTGGGCTATTCCGCTAAAAATTGAAGACAGATATAAGACTGGATTTGTCACGCAAGAAGGACATTATCAGTGGACTTGTTTACCATTTGGTTTAAAAACTTCTCCTGCTATTTTTCAAAGAGTATTGAGTAGTATCATAAGGAAACATAATTTATCAGACTTTACTATCAATTATATCGATGACATTTTGATATTTTCTGACACATTTTCATCCCATTTTAAACACTTATCATTATTATTTGATGCTATCTCAAAAGAAGGATTTAGATTGAAATTTTCAAAGTGCCATTTTGCACAAGATTCAGTCAAATATTTAGGACATATTATACAAAACAATACCGTCACTCCTCTGAAAGACAATTTAATTGCCATAAAGGAATTCCCTGTACCAAAAACACCTAAGAACATTAGACAATTTTTGGGAAAAATTAATTTTTATGGAAAATATGTACCAAACATATCGATAATATTAGACCCCTTACATAATTTGTTAAGAAAAGGACAACAATTTATTTGGTCAGAAGAATGCCAAAAATCTTTCGACAAAATAAAAAATCTTCTTTGTGAGAAACCTATTTTGAGTATATTTGACCCAAATCTACCAATACATATTTATACTGATGCTAGTATACAAGGTATAGGGGCTGTTTTGAAACAACCACAGGAAACTGGAGAAGAAAAACCATGCGCATATTTCTCAAGAAAATTAAATAATTGTCAAAAAAAGAAAAAAGCAATTTATTTGGAATGCTTAGCAATAAAAGAGGCAGTGAAATATTGGCAGCATTGGCTCATGGGAAAATCTTTTAAGGTATATACAGACCATAAACCTTTAGAAAAAATGAACATAAAAGCCAGAACAGATGAAGAATTAGGAGATCTGGCATATTTTCTATCACAGTTTAATTTCGACGTAATTTACTCTCCAGGAAGATATAATTTAGAAGCAGATAGCTTAAGTAGAAACCCAGTATTAGAGCCACAAGAAAAAGAGGATAATTACTTGAAAATTGTGAACCTAATTAAGATAGAAGATATCCTAAATGATCAAAGTAAGAATGAAGATATTATGCAGAGTAAATTGGGACTAGAATTAAAAGATAAAATATACTATAAAAAGATACGAAATAATTATAAAATTATACTGACTGAGGAATTTAGTAAAACTTTTTTTAAAAATATTCATGTAATGTACTGTCACATAGGATATCCTCCTCCTTGAGTCGTATTCCTCAGTGTTGAGGGTCGTGACCTCCCTTCTGCATCACTTTCTCACGTACGGTCTTTCTCCATCTGTTTCTGTCTCCGGCTGTGTTTAGGGCATTGTGGATTGTGGAGTCAAGAGCGGTGCGGATCTGGTCGGACCAACGCATTGGGCTGCGTCCCCGAGGCCTTTTCCCATCAACTTTGCCGGTCACGATGAGCTTCTCGAGGTTGTCACCGTCTTTCCTGGCAATGTGACCGAAGTATTCAAGGACTCTGCGTAGACACTCAGATGACAGCCGCGAGGAGATTTTGAGTTCTCGCAATATGGAGGCGTTAGTCCGAAATGCTGTCCACGGGATACGGAGCATCTTTCTCCAGCACCACATCTCAAAGGCGTCAATGCGTTTGCGGTCTGCAGCTTTCAGCGTCCACGTCTCAGCGCCATACGAAAAGATCGAGAAGACTAGAGTCCGTACTAGTTTGGTTTTAGTTTTTACCGAAATGTTGCGATCTCTCCAGATTTTTTCAAGCTGAGAAATGGCGCTTTTGCCCATGCCAATTCTCCGGCGCACTTCCTTTTCGCACGAGCCATCGTTACTGATGTTAGAACCCAGGTAGATGAAGTTGTCCACTATTTCTAGGTCCAGCGCGCCTGTGAGTTCTAACTTACCAGATCTATCTACCACCATGATCTTGGTTTTGGACCTGTTTATGGAAAGTCCCAACTCCTCGCTAATCCGCTCCATTCGGCCCAGAAGTGTAGACATTTCTGACTCATTTGCTGCAAGGAGGGTAGTGTCATCGGCGTAGCGCAGGTTAGTGATTTTTACGCCACCAACTGTGATGCCACCCTCCCAATTCTCGCAGGTTCGTCTCATTATGTATTCTCCATAGGCGTTGAATAGAATGGGCGATAAGATACATCCCTGGCGTACTCCTTGGTGAAATTTAAAGGGTTTCGAGGTTGTTTTATCGACTCTTACGACTCCCTGGCTTGAACCATACAGGGTGCTAAGTAGAGCGATTAGATGATTTGGTACTCCAAGTTCTAGTAGGACCCTCCATAAGCAACCCCAGTTGACACAGTCGAAAGCTTTGCTGTAGTCGACAAAACACATAATTACGGGCGTATCAAACTCGTATGCCTTCTCAACGAGCTGCCTCACATTGAGAATCTGCTCTCGAGTGCCCTTGCCTTTTACGAAACCCGCTTGCTCCTGCGGTATTTGCCAATCCAGATAGTAGCGGATGCGATTATTGAGAATATGGAGCAAGATTTTGCTGGCATGTGAGATGAGGGACAAGGTTCGATAATTGCCGCAGCTCTTGGTTGACCCTTTCTTGTGCAGCGGAAGTATTACAGATTCCGACCAGTCCTGCGGCCAATCACCGTTTTAATGAGAATGGATATCAACAGATGAGAAATAAAATTACACCATTGTATACAGCAAAAAATTTAATAAGTAATATAAAGAAGATTTGTGATAACTGCGAAATCTGTATAAAAAATAAGTCAAGAGGAAAGTATAAATATGGATTAATGTCATATTTAGGGCCTGCTACATACCCATTTGAAATAATATCCATAGATACAATTGGTGGATTTGGTGGCTCTCGTTCTACAAAAACATATTTACATCTTCTGGTGGATCATTTCACTAGATATGCGTTTATTTTAACTTCGAAAACTCAAAATTCTAATGATTTTATAAAATTAGTTCTAAAAGTGCCATCTGGAAATAAAATTGGAATGATCCTAACTGATCAATATCCAGGTATAAATTCAAAAAGTTTTAAAAGTTTTTTAGATAAAGAAAACATACCAATTATATTCACTGCGGTTAATGCACCATTTTCGAATGGATTGAATGAAAGATTGAATCAAACACTTGTCAATAAAATCCGATGCAAAATAAATGAAACGAAACAGAAATTAGCTTGGACGACAATTGCTCATGAATGTACAAAGAAATATAATGAAACTGAACATACTGTCACCGGATTTTCCCCAAAATATTTATTAGAAGGAGAGAATGTTGATATCCTACCAGAGGAATTGAAACAAAGAAATACTTATAATGACTTATTGAGAGATAGGAAGCTAGCTTTAGAAAACAGTTTAAGATCACACTTGTATAATAAAAAATACTTTGATAAAAACAGAAGAAAATGTGATTTTGAAGTAGGGGATTTGGTATACGTCGAAAATGGAAATCGTTTAAATAGGAAAAAATTGGATGAATTGAGAATCGGGCCTTATAAAATATTAGAGAAGTTATCAAATACTATTTATAAAATAGATACAGGACATAGAAAATGTGAATCAAATTTATTTCACATTACGAAGCTTGTTCCCCTGAAGCCTTACTAGGAAATATTAATTTTATGGGGGAGGGGAGATGTAAATGAGATCGACTCATTCATAGATTTTTATTTACTTGTCGTTACTTGTCAATATTTTCTTTTGAAAGACAACCAATGTCAGGTGTGAATTTTATTGTAAGAAAGTATATTTAGTTAATGATATCTGAAATAATAGCTTTAATTGTTGTTTTTCTATTTTTAGGTAAGTTGCATTTACGTTGTATTTAGATTAATGGAGAACTACATATATGTTAAAGATTATTTTTCAATAGTTGCATTGGTTATTAAATTACTTATATTTTCTATTTTTAGAACAACACAACGAAGACTTTTATTTCATCAAATATTAACATATTATATACATGTAGGAGAAAAAAGTCAACTATACACATCCATAACTCTACACAAAGACCAAAGACGTCATGAAAGATAGAAACGTTCGGGAGTTGTAACCTTACGAATATTTTAATAAGGTTGGAAATCGCTACTCACCGTATATGCCGATGGCTAGCCGGACAGTGTTTGTAGGACTCCCCTTCACCGACTGCGGTTCATACTCATCAAACCGACATAGTAACCGTAGTCATCGAACCAACTCCTGTTGTATATATCTTGCCCATTGGGTGGGAGATCTGGAATCAACAACTGCCCCCTAAACATGATCGCTCAAAACAATATTAAAACCTCGCTGAGAGCGAGATGCGGCTATACGCAGCAAGAGAGTGTCTCTGTTTCAATATTGTTTTAACCTTGTTATAAGTGATCATGGTAAGGCCCCCGTTCACCGGAAGCCTAGCAACCTTAATTCACCAAACCAATCCTATGTTAATCTTGTCGTTGGGTGGGGCGATCCGAGATTAAGAATACGCATTTCACCGTACCATGCCCGGAAACACTAGTTCTCCATACCAACTCCTGTGTTCATCTTTCCCTTAGGCTACACGATCAGAACAATCAGTTCACCGCACCATGCCCAGAAACACTAGTTCACCAAACCAACTCCTGTATTAATTTTGCCCTTAGGCTGGGCGATCTGGGATCAAGAATACGCATTCATCGTACCATGCCTAGAAACACTAGTTCACCAAACCAACTCCTGTATTCATTTTTGCCCTTAGGCTGGGCGATGTGGAATTAAGAATAGGCAGTTCACCGACTATGCCCAGAAACACTAGTTCACCAAACCAACTCCTATGTTCATCTTGCCTTTAGATAGGGCTATCCGAGATTAAGGAAACGCAGTTCACCGGACCGTGCCTAGCAACCCTAGTCGGGGTCGAGATAAAAATGTGCGGCGATAACGCGCCGACCGCCGCCATTTTGCCCGATAAATCGCGCGTAACTCTGTCGTGCGTGATTGTACATGAAAGGGGACTTTTATGAATTCTAAAGCGGTCGGACTGGACGTAGTCTATTACTGTTATTGTCTTGGTTCCGCGCGGTTTTTCAGTTTAGCCTTAATTGTTTTTGCGTGACTCTTTTTAGGCTTCTGTATCTCAAAATGGAAAAAAAATAGAACTCATAAAGGATCGCTTCGTTGTACGTCTGTTCGTCAGTCTGTCAAGCAAGACCCTTTTTCTCTGGATCGTGTAGAGATGTCAAAGTGAAACTTATATCAAATACTCGGGCTTACGTTCTTGAAAATTAAATTTGTAAGTGAACACGTCGAAAACATACTATGACCGTTTATGTTGCATCTTCCAATTTTACAAGAGAATAAAAACCTATAGAATACTTCATGTTGACTAGACGCATGAAATTTGGCAAGAAGCAATGTCTTGCAAACACACATTGAGAAAAAAATAATAAAAACCTTTAATATGTAAGTAGCTAGGAACGTATTGGTTGACCGGTTTTTTAAATTGACTTGGAATTAAAAAAGCTTTCGACGTCACCTCGGTCACATCATCCATAGCACCAAACAAATTCAGCCAGTATTAAGGCGCATAGTGCTCCCAATGACCTTGCGTCGATCGTCCCGCACTGATTACATAGGAGTGAGTGAGTGAGAGTGAGGGGAATATTCAAGCAAACCTTTACGCGTAAGATGAACTATTTCAATAAAAAAATAATAAAGGCGAATAAGAAAAATCTAAAAAGACCATCCCCTAGAATATTGTTCACTTTATTTATTGAAATCGAAAGTATGTGATTTAACCTAATATTTACGAAGAGATTAGGTTTATAGTTTTAAAATCGAGGCATGTTTGGGTCACATTTTAACCAAGTTTTAATTAATTTATCAAAAAATTAAAAAGACCATCCTCTAAAGAATGCGTTGAATAATAACATATCTTTTTTAAAGATTTTTTTATTCAATATTTATGAAGAAAACCGGTTTTTTCTGCAGTGATTTTTTATGATTGACGTTACTATGCGCCTTAAGATACATGTATAAAATATATTTATTGAACACGTTTAAAAACGAATTGTTGAAATCAATCTGGCTTGGCAAACAAGATACCTACTGTTCATGTTTTGAATATTCATATTATTTTAGCTCTTTGTACACGAAATATCGTAACGGTGTTAAACAGCAATTACAGCGAAGGTTCAAAATAAGCGAACATTCGAGCAACCTTGGTGCCGCAAGCCGAGCGCGACCTCCAACATATACAAGTCCCGTGGGAACCTTCCAGCGGGAAGGCACTGCGGGAGCTGTAGGTACCTACTGTCTCAAAACTTTACAGTAGAAAAGCTATTACTTTTCAAGAGACTTTGAAAACCTGAAAATTTTATGTCAAAATTAAAATTATGTTGTTCACGACAAAAATACATATATCGATCCTTACTAATAAAATATTATAAATGAGAAAGAGACTGTATGTCTCTCTGTATGTCTGTTAAGCTTTCACGCCTAAATCACTGAACCAATGAATGAACTAGGTTTCATATTCACCTTTTTCTTGATTTTTATAGATGAACTGTAAGAGTTTAAAGAGGTAGTAAGAAGCTGTGAGTTTGTTAGAAGACCACCTAAGATTTAAAGGGAAGGGAAAGGAAGGCAAATCTTGAGTAATGAAGCACATATTTCATTTATTTATTTCATTTTAGAATGTTACTCAATTATATATTAGTCGTAATTTATTTGAAAATAAATGAAATGAAACAACTTTTATTTCATAGGTAAGCATATACACCTACCCATCAAATAAAATCGTTAAAATTAATTCATTGAAATAAATGAGTGTATTTTACTCAATGCAATCTTTTTTAAATTTAATTTTGCAGAAGAAATAACCTGTGTCCCACTCGGGGCTCCTATCAATTTATATGTAGAAATTCTTTAAAATGTTTCGGTGGTTTTGACGTAATAACTTTGCAGACAGGCATATTAACGCATACAGTCTCTACATAAACGCCTCCATGGTCTAGTGGTTGAGACGACCTTGTGTTGATCGGGAGGGCCCAGGTTCAACTCACCATGGAGCGGAAGATTTTCTTCTTGGTGTGCTTGGTGGTAGGACTTTTGAGCTCACCACCGCCTTACCCAAGTTTGTCGCCATAATAACAATCTTAACAGCGTTGTCGTGTTCCGACAATTAGAGGTATGATTGATATTCCCTAAGCTGTTGAGGAGTCCAGGTGAAGCTCGTTTCCACCTTCGGCCTTATTGTATCAGGTGAGATCAAGGCCAGATTTCAGAGGAGTTGGATTACCACACCGCACTGGGTAGATTGATTTTTGTGACTGCTAGATTGAGTTTAGTTTGCAGTTGAGCGTCTCTTCACAGAGGTGTCATTGCAGTAAGCTCCCTCTGTCGACATCTACAAAGACAATGGGAAGAATTGGAGCGGGGGTGCAGTCTGCTTGATGCTCAGTTACATCATGCCTTCCCTCGGGATCTCATATATCCACCCTTAGGGTTCTATACCAAATTTTATTAAAATCTGTTCAGCGGTTTAGGCGAGATAAGTGCACCTTTGTATACATTGTAACTGTAAATATTTGAATTGTGTTATTTATGCGCAATAAAAGAGTATTATATACCTAATATAAGGGTTGGGATTTTCAACCCTGCATGAGCTAAATCTTATTCAATATGTCCGCCCAACAAAAACGTTAGGAAAAGCAAAACTCTTGGTAATCGTTCCATTCATTAAGTTAATCTTTCGTGAAATATGCTCATTAATTACCCTGTTGCCTCTAACATTCATCATAATTAACGGGGCAAGGATGTTTTCAGAGATATATCGTGTCTTTGCGATGTTAATCTGTCTGTCCATGCTTCTGTGTCTGTGCTTAGAAGCAGTATAAGCTTACTACAACGAGACTCAATATAACCATTTCCTCGATTGAACAAATTTTTTGAAATCCCCTAGAACTGCACGGTATGCACCATCTGCAACACGGCATGTTGAAGACGCGAGTTCAAATCCCGACCGTGGCGAAATTTTGCCTTTGTTGGTTTTAATTATTATTCATTTCATTTAGCATTTATAAAGAAAATGCAAAGTTCTATATAAAATTAATAAGTCATATTTGAAGTATTTACGACTGAAAAGACAATTTTATAACGTTGACTTAATTATTTTCACCCGTGTACTTGCAATAACCAATGACACAGCACTTCATTTTTTAATAAAACTTATAACAACATATTTGTGAACTGATTGCAGTATCTTTAATGCTGAATTGTATTTCCTTCATGGTTGCCTCACTGAGCGCGAAATATTTTACAGTAACGGATATTCAAATTGTCACAAAATTGAAAAAAAATCTTTAAAAGGGCAAAATTTGAAAGAGATATATCTGAGAAAATCTTTGTTTGTCGGAGATCTCTAGGAGTTTTAAAGCGTTTTATAAAGTATCATGTTCCAATGAAACAATAATGTCGTTATAAAAAAAACCAAACACAGACCACACGAGCGGACGCGTTCCTGAGGCTTCGGTATCACATTTCTTGAAATCGGCTCTGCGAATTTCAATCTTATGACCAAGTTGATACAATCGATTTTGACTGAAGCTGATCTTAACAGAATGGTTGCTGACAAGTCTGTAGTGATAGAAGCTATTGCGTATTCAATTATGTACCTTGGTGCGTGGTAGGTACTATGGCCGTAACGGTGTAAGGTAGAGAGGTCAAGTGACCTTAGATGATGAAATTCAGTTTCTAAGAGAATCACGAATGAAGGTATTTTTGTGAATTTTGCTACTTTAACAAATTACACTTTCGCTTTGCATGGTACCTATTTGATTTTATCGCGATACTTGTTATATTTTATAAAAAAAAATTAACAAATTGAAATATTAAGAAAATCGTTGAAATGGACGTAAATGTCTCAGGCATTAAGTCCGCTACTGTACAAAAATTGTGTACAAATCAATAAACAACAATTTTAAGGGTATTTATTTAATATGTCATGAAGATGATTCAAGTAAGAATGTATTATCAGTAAATGTCAAAGTTTTAAAGCTTTTTGTTTACAAAAATATTGGCATTGAATTTTCCATTTTGTAGCAGTAATGTAACTTCGGAGCAAAACAACAGACGTCGTTGTTTCAATATCACATTCAATAGACTTGATTAGAACCGGCGGAATAATGTCATAACACGGAATTTTAGGTACGCCACCCCTGAACTGCAACTCGACGCGGATACACTCATCACCGAGCGATATTACGCCTAACGTTCCCAGTAATAACGTCCAACATCGCGTAGTCGGAGCACTAGTAAAATGGCAGCTACAAATTGCCTGCGTACGAAATGGAGCTCTAAATGCTGAGCGTAAGGTTAAAATTTGTAGTGAGCAGTCCGGAGGTGTTTCCGTAAGGGATTTTCGCACTTAGAGCGTTGGGAGTGGGCTTATTTCCACTTGAGGCGTCGGCGAGATACGGACGGCATTATTCGAGTCGGTGCAGTCGGTAATGCTGTTATTGTGTATTTTCGCGCGGATTTTCTGCGAAGGATGCTTCAGGAGATGGCTCCGTGCGAGCGTGTGCTTACGGGTATATTAGATCGGTGAATTCTTGGGAGTGATACTGGTAAATGGTCTCGCGTTGAAAGGTGTTTTTGCAGTTCACGAAATAAATTGTATCGTGACGTCATAATTCTAACGCGTACGCAATTTTAGGCGCTGTTGATGGTCGCAGTAGATCTATGTTTATTCGTCCTAAGACTTAAATGCTATTGTTCTAAGTAAATTAACACAATTTTCTCAAACTCATATTAATTTATCCTATATACGACGTACTTATTCAAGCCACGTTAAAAGTAATTGTTCTCTATCGCACACTGAATCGGTTTCGAATTCGGACCCCGGTTTCTGTATTGATAGAAATTCTTTATTTTGCCCAATATATGTATTACAGATACTGGGGCACAATACATACCGACATAAATAACCTAATAGGCGGCCTTATCGCCCATGGGGATTTCTGCCAGGCAGAACAAATTCACGAGTAGGTTGGTGGTCAGAATATTATTGAACTTATAAAATGAAATAAAACAAAAAATAGAAAATAAATAAGTTAAGAATATCTCTTAGAGCCTTAACTATTAGTATACTGTCCAGTTAATGAATAACTAGCGTTTGCTTAGCATTGTTAATTGCTGAAACTGGAACAAGATTTCCATTTCCAGCTCGGTTGTAGATGAAATATCCGTTTAAACAATGTAGAAAGGATTGCAAAGCGTTATGATAAAAAAAATAAATTGAATTTAAAATAGGAAAGCGATTATAGACATATTAAAGAATTATTTTTGTTATAGATATTTTTTGTAATAAACTGACATTAATCGAGTTCAAAGCAGTCGCCAGAAAGAGAGCTGGGTACGTGACAACATCCAAATTTAAGAAAATCTAGTCACCAATGTAAAATCTGTGAGTTCGCTTTATCCTCCACCAATTTTAACAAAATCTGCAGTTTTCTTAATTTGTAAGTCCACAATGGCCTAATGGTCACGGCGTTAACGCGGTATTTCCAAGGCGCAGGTTTGAAACTGCCCGAGGTGAAAACGAAAATAAAAATTATCAATGTTTTGTAGAAATCTAAATAAACAATTAGCTGTGCGCAAGCTACGTTTCGCTTTAATAAAGTTCATTATTAATTCCCTTATTTTTTGCATGAGGATTTATCACCCTTCCAGTTCCAGTAGCTTGCCCTCTACATCAATACCGCCGGAGAGAGACTATGTCCCAGAGTTGCTTGCTTTGGTACCTCCGTCTTATCTTTTTCTGCCGCAAAGTAGCAGTGTTTGCATTAGTGTGTTCCGGTTTAAGGGTAAGATATTATGGCGATGATGTTACTGGGTACAGTGACTTTACATTAGATGTCACATGTTGGCAACGTACACCGTTGTTCTTGTGGGGGTTGCAGGTGGGTAGTATCAAGTATGCTTGTTTGCCATCTTAGTTTTAGAAAGAAAAGGTTTTTTTTCTTCGTGTTTGGCTGAGCAATTTAGCGTCACAAGTGCGCCAAAGGAAAATAAGCATTATAACACTAACCGAAAGTGATTGTTATAATCATTGTTTTTGTTTATCGGCTCGAGTAACCGTTGGCCGCGACGATAGGCGCGGAAGCAAAAAAACGTCTTGAGAACCGTTGGGACCGGGGCTGGGGTGTGCGTCGGCCGTGCGTGAATCCGCCCTCGCCTGTCGCGTGTTGGGGCCTAACTACCCTTTACACTGTCCGATGAAGACTTCGGAATGTCAAAGGGCAGGACTGAGCGTAGCGTGAAATACTTTATTTTGTTTAAGACCAAATACGCGATTCCAGTGTACTAGGGGTCAGTTTTTCAATTGTGAGGTAACTTTTATCCTTTTTATTCAATAACTTTTCATTAATTAGGAATAAATATGACACTTTAACCACTTTTATACATGGAAAATCTGTTAAATCGCCATATTTATTCTAGATTCAAGATTTATTTGACGATTAATAAATTGTCCCTAAGATAGTTGACTTTGAAATAATATTTTTTTAATAACTATCAGAAACCGTGACATATATTAGTTCACAAATTGTGCATCATCATCTCAGCCGCACGACGCCCACTGCTGGGTATAGGCCTCCCCCATGAATTTATGCATAGGTAATTCATAAATTTTGATTGTATAGGCTTTTTAAATTTACCAAGAATGTTATTCACAGTTGCGTCAATGTCTTAGTATTGTTGGTAATTTGAAGAGTTCGGTGGCAGTGCTAACTAATGATTGCCAAAGCTTAGCAATGTTGGCCATGATCAGGCGTGTGATGGGTGACCAAAATATAAAACACCTCTAGCTTTTCTGCGCTTCGAGGTCACGTTAAGCAGTTAATTCTGCGAGTAGATAGAGTGTATTTGGGTTTGTACAATATGTCCTGCCCAGATGGCTAGTTATTTCTAAATTAGAAGGATATATAAATAAATATTATCGATGCTTTTGATAGTCATATCGGGAATATTTTTAAGAGCAGTATTTTGTCAATTTCTAAGTGAAAATATCAACGAACCAAAATATTAAAGATTGTTCATTTTGCAGTAAAGCTATCCATATCCCGCCGCTTAGTTGGTAATTTTTAAATAATAATTATGTATGACAATATACACTATGTCAAGCTATACTTTTAGACCATTGGAAAAACGTAAAACTTTATGTGGCTCAATACCAATGTAATAATTTCTTCAACATACTAATTACTAGTACACAATAATTTGGTATCAAGTCCGCCTCTGCATACACAATTCACTGAATGAATATACTAAATAAGTATAAGTAAATGAAATTGCGTTAATCATATTCAGAACAAAAAACATAGGTACAATTTTTGTTCCCTTGTAATAACTTGATCACAATTTTCCACTTAGTTCTACTTATTCCATGATATAGCCCCAATACAAGGCGAAAGACTGCCATCCGATTTCCGTTGAAATCGTACGGTGTAAAGAGTCCCGGGGGCGCTGGGCCGTGAATCCGCTGCGACCGATCAAGGTCACGACACTCGATGCGTCGAAATGTCGTATGGCGTAACCTAATAAAGGTTATTTGCTAACCAACTCTTAAACCATCCGAATAAAGCATCCCTTTGAAGGCTTTGTAGTGCGTATTTTAGATAAAAGTTTTGATTTTTTTTGTGGATTTATTACAGTTTCCGATTACGACATCATTTTGTGTTACGACAACAATAAGAAGTAAAATCGCCTGTTCCTCAGTCCTTCAACAGGAAATCTCCAACAACCTTTCCTGTTGTATATAAAAAAATGTATCATCACTGTAAACTCACTTACTCGAGTTTTAAGATATCCACAGAAAGAAGAGAGCGGCGACACGTGTATATAAGTATTCTAACCCTATACCTTTTTTTTATTGTTATTCAGTACAAATAATATTTTATGAAAAAAACTATACTTCTCTGATAAAACTCCCAATGGAGTTTATGCTCAGGAAGTGACGCTCGCAAATTTAGACTATGCTTAATCTAATTAAACCTATACTAATCTGAATTTGATAATAAATAACATTTTAACCTACTTTTATAATTTTCTAAATTTAATAAAGAGTTGAGATCCTCCTTAGACAACTCGTTTAGGAATTCCGGTAGCAGACCTAGACCTAATCGTGACTAATTCGAAATAATCACTTGAAAGAATCCAATCTCGCAATTGGCCGAGTCAAGTTTGTCAATACGGGACCTATTATGGCGTTCTGTGGGCTTTTAACAAAATTGCTGGCCGGCTTGTGCAGTTCGAGGTTTACATGGAAATGGTTTATTGGGAGGCCATTCGGAAACTGTGACCGCCGGGACAAGCATTGGGCCAATCAACGAGCCATCAATGCAAACATTCGACTCAGTGGTCTCGGAATAGCTTGTTGGAGGTTTTATAATAAAGTTTACGCGATGTCTTCAAAAAGAAAACTTATAATCGTATTGTTAAAGTCTCCCTCCACATTCCTCGTGTTGTTCTAAGTCTTTTACTAAGAAAGCGATTACGCTGTGGAACTCTTCGCCTGAGGCTATAAGGCGCGCACCTACACAGGAATCATTTAAAACTAGAGTTGAAAACTATTACCTTGAGCTGGAATATAGTACTCAATTTGTTTTAAAATCTCCTGTTGTGTTATATTTATTGTTAGTATTTGTGATAATTTATAAAATATGTATTAGATATATGTTTATGAATGTATTATGTTTATGCAATATATTTTTTACTACACGTTTGTAATATATAATGCACTTCCTGCTTTACTATTTCAGTGAAATATAATCCTTTGCTCTAAAGACTCCTGGCAGAAACTGCTTTTTTTTATTACAAGCATTTATTTAACTTGCAATGTATGTAAGTATGTAAATTGTAACATAAATTTCTAATCAGGTTCCTACTGCCATCTAGTGACATTTCCATGTATTAGTTACCTTTTTTTATCTAAATTCAGAAAACATTGAACGCGCCTTGGGTTATAATAGTTTTATATATATCGTGTCTTTGATTATTTTCAAATTTAGTTCAGGAACTTTTAATTCAATAAATATCGATAGTTTACTTCGTTTTTTTATCTATGTTTATGAGTCTATGTTATCTCGGAATAGTTAGTCTGTGGACTGGCCGAGCCGAGACAGCCATATTTTCTGTTTTGAGGTTGACGGTCGAACGCTTGTGCCTGTTGGCTATCTACAAATTATTTTATTAAAACAAATCTCAAGCATCGATAAGCGAACACCTAATCTTCCACACAGTTGGATTTACTGAATTTAATATAAGGGCCTCCAACCCATTTTACCCGTTCGTTCACATGATTTTGGAGCACGACATAGTGTAGCGTCATTAAAATAGACACCAGCCAGCAATCTACCAGCACAGCCAGGCAGACCCACTTTCCTCCGATAGGAGGAATTCCCTTACCCCGTGATTATTGCATACCCCAGAGTCGGACTCAACTACTGAACCCGGTTGCCCCGACTTCTCTTCTACCATCAGTGTCCGGTGGCCCGGAGCCTGTGGTGTCTCCGGAGCGGGATCTCCTCGAATATAACAGCTGAGTCCACTCCATACAAAAAAGTTAATTATAAAACAAACCGTCCTTAGGTAAAGGCTTTTAGCGAGTAAATTACAGAGTGCGTTATCGATCAAATCGTGCAAAGAACCTGTACCATATAGTTAAATAATATTAGTGATACAAAGCGGAACTTCATATCCCCACCACTGATTGGCAGCCATAGGCTACAATCAGTGTGCCCACTAATATTGTGTTCCCTTGGATAAGATAAAGAAAATTATTCTGTCGGCTTTGCCGGATTAAACCACATATTTTGACACTTTACTCGTTTTATTGATCTCTTTAATATTAAACAATCTTAATTAAAGCTAACTCAAAAAACAAGTAAGTATTACAAAATATGTATGTATGTTCGGGTGGAATCTTGCAACTCAATTTTGAAGCAGAAATCTTTAACCGATTGAGCAGAAATTTTGTATACACGTTCAGTTTGGATGACAATGTATGTTTGACTGTGTGACGTCATTCTAAATTCAAGATGGCGGCATACCCAAGATGGCGGACCAATTATTTTTAATGCACCCCTACAATATAAGTATCAAATAAAAGGTCTTCCTAAGAGTAACTCTAAAAATAATGTGACGTCACTATTAATCCAATATGGCGGACTTCTAAAGCTTGAAAATCAATTTTGAAGTAGATATCTTTAACCGATTAAGCTGAAATTTTATATACACACACAGTTTGGATGACAATGCATGGTTAACTGTGTGACGTCATTCTAAATCTAAGATGGCGACATACGCAAGATGGCGGACCAATTATTTTTAATGCACTCCTACAATATGGGTATCAAATAAAATGTCTGGCTAAGAATAACTTGAAAAGTAAAGTGATATCATTATTAATCCAATATGGCGTACTTCTAAAGTTAAAATATCAATTTTGAAGTAGATATCTTTAACCGATTGAGCTGAAATTATGTATAGTCGTTTCGGCAAACGACCTTGCAACAATGATGCGTTCAATGAGATGAACAGAGTGAGAAACGTGTCCAGTGATAACTAAAAAGTAAAAAATAAATTAAATGTAAAAAAACCTTTTTAAAAACAAGCTTTTATTTAAATGCGCTAAAAAGAAAAAATAAACTTATACACTAAAACTTTTACTTACTTATAACGTTATTTCACATTTGACACAATTTATATGACATAAAAGCTTGTCGCGAGATTTACTTTTGTAGATAAACAAGTAAATTAAATAATTTGATGTAAATAATTTTATACATTACAATTTTCAAAGTAAGTAAATACAAGTAGGTACTTAAAAGTACTCTTTTAAGTACTTTTAAGTTACTACACACAAGTAAATCTAGCGATAAGCTTTTATGTCATATAAATTGTGTCAAATGTAAAATAACATTATAAGTAAGTAAAAGTTTTAGTGTATAAGTTTATTTTTTCTTTTTAGCGCATTTAAATAAAAGCTTGTTTTTGAAAAGGATTTTTTAGCAATAAGGCCGCCTTTTGTGTTTGTTTCTGTTATGTGTAATTTTAAGTTTCTTTGTGCAATAAAGCATTCATTCATTCATTCAAATATTACTCAATAGGAAGCTCGTTTGGATCGTCCAAATATTTTTACCCAAGCAGTATAGCTGATTAGAAGAATGGGTGCAAGAACCTCTCCGGACGGATATACTGTATTATAGTTGTCGTTATGGGAAATAATATATTTTAGGAAGTTGTCTTTATGGAAAGTTGACGTTTTGATGTCCTTTTAACACTGTTGACGTTTTGTCACAGTTGTCTATATGAACCTAAACGAATCTTATCAGCTTTATAAGAATTATTATCATATATATTATATTACATGTATATTATCATATATTGAGATCTACAATGTGTTATAAAGCTACCAAACATAATAACTTTTCTTTACATTTTACTACTTAACTACAAATTCTCTGTACCAGGGTCGTCTGCTTGGGTACCTCCGTCTTACCTATTTCTGCCACAAAGCAGCAGTGCTTGCGTTGCTGTGTTCCGGTCTGAAGGATAAGATATGGCAGTGAAATTACTGGGAACCGTGACTTTACATCTGATGTCACAAGTTGGCAACTTACACTGTGGTTCTTGTGGGGGTTGCAGTTTATGCTGCGAATCTTACAGGAGCCACATGTACTATACCGTTCTGTTACCACTTACCATCAGGTGGGCAGTTTGCTTGTTTGCCAACTTAGTTGCAATATAAAATATAGCTCTAAGAATTGGCAACATTCAAATAATCGTTGACTTTACAGTCACCTTTACTCACAAGAGTCTTTTACGTGCGCTTTAAACTTATGAAAAGGCAAATCAGCAACAATTTGTGGAAGTTTGTCGTAAATGATAGGTTTTCCTATGAACTTGTACGTTGAAATGGCAAGTTTATTCAAGTTAAGGTACATTTTAAACACCTATGTGGTTGATTGTTATTATTCTTTTTTTTCATTTATGTTCCGTCTGGCTCCTTCTTTGGACTATGTGGAAGACTTTGATGCTGCGACGGATGTCATCATTTTTGATTTGACCTCGCGGGGAAACTCCGAGCACAGGCCCCTTTTTGCTCTTTGCCACTAACTGTTATATAAATAAATACAGAAAATAAACCTATCACTTTTGTAAAGTCAGATGATGATGACAGTTGTATTACTAAAATGTAGTCTCCTCGGCTTAAAGCTTAGGGCTTAAGGCTTAAAGCCGGCAAAGACATGACACCATTTGACTATAAAGACCGTCTGACCGTCCGACGAAACAGAAGTAGCCGTAAAGGTGCTAAAGCTGACTTATTTAGCAGAACAGGCTGATTAGGGTGGAATTAACTCGCACCCCATTGGTGCTCCGGCAATTCGATACTTACATACAATAATACCGCAGTCAAGTCTTTTCCAGTAGGTTGTCTTTGATTCGTATTTTGAACAGACAATATCACAAAATATTCATTTTGTCGTTGTTTTTGTTTGGCTGCTTTTGCGTTTTGAAGATTTATTTTTATAGATAAATTTTTAGGGTTAAACAGAACCTTTGTAGGATCACTTCGTTGCCCGTCTGTCTGTAAAGATCCTTTTCCTCGGGAACGCGAAGAGATAATAATCAAAATAAAATTTACATCAAATACCCGGGTTTACAACTCTGCAGTCTCTTTCAGCTCTGAAAAAATCATTATATATTCTTTATTGTACACAAATTTACATGAAAAGGTGTTACAAAGAAGAAAAATGTACAAGGGTGAGCTTATCTCTATAAGAGATTTCTACCAGCCAACCCTAGCGGGTGTACTGAAACTCTGATTGCGGGAACAAAATAAAATATAATTTGTGCACAAAAACCAAATAAAACATAAAAAATAACTATAATAATCATACTTGTAAGTTAACGCGATCTAAAGATAAGACCGTTTATGTCGCATATTTTCGCATATTTTGCGATTTCACAAGGAAATCGAAACCTAAAGGGTACTTCCCGTTCACGTAAATAGAGTAATTCCCGGGACAAAAAAGAGTAGCAAGCCTTATAAGAGCGTATTCCTCTGTCAAAACAAATGATTTAAAATCATATCCTTTATCTTTAAGAGCCCTAAATGTTCATTGTGTGACACGAAAAGAATAGCGAATTATGAGAATGACAAAGTTTTGTCGCGTATCCTCGTTGATTGATTCTAACATAATATTTTTCAATTAGTTAACGAGATGAACTTGTAAACCGACTTTGTGCAGAGGGGCAAGCACTTAATGACCTTCTGTTCAACTTTTACACTATGGCTGCAGTCTGTAATTCGTAACAGCAAAGCAGTTGCCCATTACCGTTTATTGCTACATCAATATCACCGGTTATGTGCCTCTGGACGGCTCGTGTTACCGAATTAGCGATAATGTTCCCTCACACGATGATAATAAATTCCATTTTGCGTTGATAATTTGAGGGTTATTGGACGTGGTTTGTTGGTGGGTGTAATGTGATGTCTGACTTTTATTGTGGATTCGGTGTGAAAAGAGTTTCAGCCATTAAGTGAAACCTAGTTACAACTTCTAGTCGTAGTCGTAATGTAGTCGGTGAAGCTAATGGTTGCCTAATGGTTGTGAGGTTGGGATACCGGTAGTACATGTGGTGTCTGTAACACCATTACAAGGATCACATCATACGTTGCTAACTAGTGACAGAAGAGATGTACAGTCACAATACTCATCAATCTCAATTATAATAATACTAGCTTTCCGCTCGCGACTTCGCTCGCGTTTTTTTTGTTTTTCCCGTGGGATTTTTTTTCCCGTAGGAAAATTACCCTATGTCCTTCCCCTGGTCTCGAACTATCCCTATACCAACTTTCATCAAAATCGGTTCAGTAGTTTCGAAGCCTATTCAATACAAACAAACAAATAAACAAACAAACAATCAAATCTTTCCTCTTTATAATATTAAGTATAGATATAGATAACACAGCTGTGTTTAATAGCCAGTTCTTTAGTTGTTGAGGAGTCCAGGTGAAGTTCATTTCCATTTTCGGCCTTATCGTTACTAAATCATCTTGACATAAAAGCCAAGAGATTTCGATGAAGCAACATAGTCCATTTTAATAAAAATACTGAATTTATGGTCTTCCAACCAAACCATAACCAAACAAAAAATTGCGTACAGTATATCAAAACTCGGAACATAATATTGGATATCCATCAAGAGATGAATCGTCCTATAACGAATCCGTATTCCCCGGACGGACACACCGAAAATCGGGAAAAGTTAACATTAATGAATTTTAAATTCTTATCAGAGATGGCTGAAAGACAAGCTGGCACTCAGGGGAATTGAAAAATCCAATTCCCCGCGGAGGTAAATCTTAAAGTTGTTTCCAATTTAGTGAAAAGAAAGTTGCCCACCGTTGTCTCGGTCGGAGAGGCTAAACTCGACGCTTTCTTGTTCAATCGCATTTCAGATGGACTACATCGATTGGACTTGCTTACCTCCTAAGAGTTGGGAATTTTCCTCTTCTCAGCACTAGTCGCCTTTATCACTCTCCATGTTACCTTTAAAGCGAAGAGAATCGAAATTTTATGTTTAAAGTTTTTGTAGTATTCAGTAGCTGTTTCATTTATTACATGAAATAGTAAATAGGCTTAACGAGGTCAAAGACCTAGGAGTTCTACTTGATAGCGGACTGTACTTTGAGTCACATGTTAATAAAATTATTGGTAAGGCTTATAAGTTGCTTGGGTTTATATTGCGTCAAAGCAAGGACTTTAAAAAAATCGACACGTTATTCCTTCTTTATAATTCGTTTGTAAGATCTCAATTGGAGTATGCATCTAGTGTGTGGAACCCTCAATACTCAAAATACATAAATCTGCTGGAAAGTGTTCAAAAGAAGTTTTTAAAACACGCTAAGTATAGATTTAGGAACTTCAACACAGATGTGATAATATCTTTGCAAACTCGGCGAATTCATAAGGATCAAATTCTTTTATTTAAAATTATTAATAATGTCGTTGATTCTACATATTTTGTAAACAAAATCTCTTTCAAGTGTTCCAGACCAAGCGCTCGACAAAAGGATACTTTTTTTATTCCAACATGTAAGACTAATTATAGACGAAATTGTTATATTATAAGATCATTAAGTAAGTTTAATTCCTCATTTAACCATATAGATATATTCCATATAAGTTTAAAGCAGTTTCGTACACTTCTAAAAACGTAATATTTTAATAAGTTTTTTATATGTTTATTTCATGAATGTGTGTCTCATCTGCAGCAATAATTTAATTAATTAGTAGTGGAAACTTTATAATGCTAATGTATAAATTAGTTTAAAACTATCTTTTAAGCTGTATGTTTCCCAAATAAATAAAATAAAATAAAATGATAGCTCCTGACGCTTATGTCATCTGATGGTGAGAGGTGATGAACCTAAAGAAGGATGCAAATTTTACTTAGAATCTTCTACAGCACTTGCACTATCTTAATTGTTTGAACACCACGACACTCTGCTTGTTGTTTTATCGACAAGCTTTGATAAGACGGCGGATGTGAGGAAATATTTCGAAAATCTAATCAGGCGGGCTCAGAACTTGAAGTATATCGATAAAACCAAGCATAAAAGCTCCCGTGTCCCCGCTGAGCCAAGAGCTCCCAACTGAAACATGTAATCTCAACTAGGTGAGGTGTTGAATTCGATATCGATTGAAATAGTTGAGAGTAATGGAGATTTAATGAGCTGCAGATTACTGAGCTATTCCTCAGCTTAAAACAGTGTTCCTGAGGATATGAATAGCTTTGGTCTGATATTCAGACTACACCAACTAAAAAATTTTTGCTACTGCGTCATACGTTTCGCTCGAGTAGGTGTTGAAGTTTTGTATGAAGCGGTAGATTTATTCCCCATTTCAGAATTGAACAGTGAGAGTCTTTCAATAATCGTTCAAACAAGCTTTTATGCTCTGAAAAGTGGAAAATAAACTTTAATTTATTGCATGACACAATTTTTTATGATAATAGAATTTAACATTTTTTCGCCAGATTTACCTATGTATATAAACCATGATACAATACCTATTTAATTTGATGATGATATTGGTAGTTCTAATAAAAAAATATGTTTTTGTAAATCTCTCAAGTTTTTAAATTATAAACAAATTGTCATGTAAAAAATTAAAGCTTAGTTTCCTATTTTGAGAGCATAAAAGCTTGTTATTGGATTTTTTTACTATTAATTTATTTTTTCCTTTTATGACAGCGGACATCTTGAATGTCATTTTCTTTGTGCTGTATTCTACAAGTCGAGCCCTTTCATTTGATACCTTGTTTCTTTTCGAACAGACGCGAAAAAAATATTTTTGTCATCATTCATAGTCCTCAAAGTGGCAATGTAACACGATTTCCCAAGAACTCATTAAAAAATTCGTCCCCAATCTCGCCGAGTTCATACGAGTCGACATTCGTCAATCGAGTTTGCTTACTCAGCCTCAGCTCCCAAATAGGTACGCTTGTTTCGTTAGAGTTTCATGTTTCTCGGTAACCTCTGACTGTGTGTAAAAATTACGAATTAATAGATGACGTTTCTGATGAAATTAAGGATGACCAACTAGAAGACGTCTTAGGTGACGGTTTTGAATGTTTTGATGATTCTTGAGAAACATAATGATGATTTAATAATGATGAGCTTAAAAATTTTAAAGAGGAAATTTGAAAGAGAAACTAACGAAACAATCTCGAGTGTGACAGAATGCACAAAATTTTGATAGTGTTATTTCAAAGTTTTTAGAAAAAAACTTTTTTACAAGTGATGATGATGATGATACATATTATATACTAGCTTTCCGCTCGCGGCTTCGCCCGCGTTATTATTGTTTTCCCGTGGGAATTTATATTTTCCCGTAGGAAAAATAATTATGTAGCCTATTTAAGCCCTGATAATACATTTCATAGAAATGGAGCAGATTTTATATAATTTCCATAGAAATTTTCAACCCCTATTTTGTACCCTAAGGGGGTGAATTCCAATAAGCTATGAAACACGTGTTCAATGAAATATTTTTAAGAGCACGAATCTCAAGTTTTATCAAAATAATTGCTAATTTAAAGATTTTTCCATACAAACTTGCAACCCCTATTTCATGCCTTTAGGGTAATTTTTTTTAAATCCCTTTTTAGTGTGCGTCCGCATTTTGAATTAAAACAACTGTCCAAATTTCACGTTTGTACCATTAGCGGTTACGGCTGTGCGTGCGTCTATAGATGGGAACATCTCCTTTTATATAGTATAGATAACATTTATTCTGAAATGATAAAAAGAACCATATCGACTATATGCGATTGTAGCTTACCATCAGTTCGTGGTTATGATAAAAGAAAAGAATTTAAATTTTTCGACTTACACGCGAGTATTTTCTTACCAATTCTCCTCGTGCGCTCTCGCTCACACGTAAGTGATTGGCGGGGGACAGTCGATCCTAAGCCACTGGCATTCCCAGAAGAAATATTAATTAAAACCAACGAGACATTTCTGACATGTTTCCTGGCATTTCACAAGTGACGTTTAAAAAATAACGTTCCGGAGAGTTCGAGTGTCATCCGGCCCGCCAATTATGGGCCGTGAATTCAGAATGGCTCCTCGCGTCAACCCTAAATATCTCGTGGAGAGCACTTTCCATTCAGGCCGGCTTGGTGCCCAAGTGGCGGCTCTCGCCCCTCCTTTATTCTAAGGGGGATCTTATTTCGAGGAATAAGAAAAAAAATGTGCGCATTTTTTTTTTCGGCTCGGTCATTGTCCGACTAATTAAGCGGGGTTGGCGTTTTCGAATTTTCAATGTGATTTTTTAAATTCATCTAATGGATACGCTCAGATGGAGGTAGATACTGCGCCTGTATTGCGTACCCATTATGAACTTAGTCTAGGGGTGTCATTATTTCTGAGCGAAGCACTACAAACTAAGGCACTTATAAACAAACTTTTTAAGCCTGGCTCACTCAACATCACAATTATATTATATTTTGCATCTGTTTCCCTCTTTTAAAATTTGACTTTTGTTAGAATGAGACAAAAAAATAGAATTCCTGTAATGAGCGCTCCACATTCTCGCGAGAATCTCGCGAGAACGCGAGAACAACACGAGAAGCGTGAATGTGGATCCGATTCGCATGTTCTGGCGATGTTCTTGCGTAGTTCTCCGACTTTTGTCGGTTTTTTGGCGCGAGACAAAGGCGCGAGAACTATGTTGAGAACCTTGTACCAGGGTTGGAAAATATCATGATTTTTTAATAAAATCCAATTAATCATGATTTATTGAATAAATCCTAATTTATAATGATTTTTTTGATTTTTCCGTTTTTATCGTTACTAAGTTTAATAAGTAAGCAACTATTTTGCGGAAACGAAAGAGGAAGAGGAAAAATTTAATATTTACCCAGTTCTGCCCCCGTAGCACATCCACCAAAACACGATATGATAAAGCGATTTATCGCGGTGAACTGTCAAAATAAGACGAAACCCTATTGTATTTTGACAGTTCACCGCGATAAACCACTTTATCATATCGTGTTTTGGTGGACGTGCTAGGGGGGCTGAGGCAACTATTTGGAGCGATAGCCTCCTCAGCATCAGTGGAAAGTTTTTTTTTACATTTGGCATTGTTCACTCGAAATTACGTAACAGACTAGGGACCAAAAACCTGGAAAATTAGTTTTTTTAATCAAGAATTACAATAATGACACTGAAATATGAAATATCTGATTTACTCGGAAAATAGATATTCATAAAAATACATTTTTCTTCACAAAAATAAATAATTTTGATTTAATCACTGATTTTGTGCCAACCCTGCCTTGTACCTTCTCGCGAGAATCTCGCGAGATGTGTGTACCCAAGAAGTTCTTGCCGAGGTTCTCGCGTACATCTCGCGTAGATTCTTGCCGAGACTCTCGCCGAGAATTTTGCGTGAATGTGGAGCGCTCACACGACTTGTAAATCTACAAACCCCATCCTTTAAATAGTAATAAAGTATATTCCCTTATAAACTTTTTCACGGAAAATACGATATGTATTGTTTAATAAAAATAATCGTATCAAAACATTTCAAACTATGAAAGAACACTTAAATACAAATTATTGAATTAAATTGACCACCTCCGCGAAGAACGTGCCCGAATCAAGCATTTGTATAAAAAACATCCAAGTGCTAGTTTCACTCGCGCATCTAGGATTCCGCACCAACTTATTATCTAGGTATATAAGTCTTAACTACATATTTACAGTTTTCAGATTTTTGCCATATAATTAAAGTACTGTAAGACATTGCTTCTTACCAAATTTCATGATTCTACGTCAACGAGAAGTACCCTATAGGTTTTGATTCCCTCGTGAAATCACAAAATATGCAACATAGATCGTCATATCTTTTGATGGCATTGACCTAGAAGTTGGTGTTTTTTCCAACTAAATGCAACGGTAGACCCGAGTATTCCGTATGGATTTTAGTTTAATATCTCTAAGTGAGTGAGAAGCGGCGCTGTGGACTCGGCACTTGCCTTCCAATCGGAAGTCCGGGGCTCGGGGCAGCCATGTACCAATGTGTTTTTTGTTTTTCGAATTTCATATTATGTACATTTGCCTGACGTTCTTACTTTGAAGGAAAACATCGTGAGGCAACCTGCATACATCTGCGAAGAAATTCAATGGTGTATGTGAAGTCGTCCAATTTGCACTAGGCCAGCGTGGGTGACTAAACACCTCAGCTTGAGGCTTGAGCCCCTCGGTAATGATGATAATGATAATTTATTTGTCATAACATGGGGGTATAAACAAAAATATTACATAAATTGTATGGTATCACCATGTTTCACCATTTGACATACAAATATTTATAAAATTTGAAAAAGTTAACTTTAAAAATTAGCAAAGTGCAATCAATTAGTAATAATGTCAAGGTTGATAAAATAAGTACAATTCATAAGTCAATATTTAAATTTAGGCATGTCAAATAATACAATTCTCATTTGGTAATAAATAAAAAAATAATAAATCAATCAGTATGTCACAAACTAAAAAAATATAAATAAAATTTAAAATATACAATTAATACTCAAGTCCATTGAAAATAAAATTACACCAATAAAACATTCTTACAATACTCTAATCAATATAAATTTTCTTATCATTTAAAAACTCGTCAATAGTATAATAACATTTACTTGTCAACATTGATTTCAATTTTCTTTTAAAGCATGCTATTTTCAGATCTTTTAAATAATCTGGTAACTTATTGTAAATCGTTGGGGCCATTCTAAGTATGCTTTTACGTATCAAGGCAGTTCTACATTGTTGGAGAGATAATTGTGTTACATACTGTTTTCTTATTGGTTGATTTCTAGTCTCCGATATAAGTTTAAATAGGTGTGTATTTGATTTTACAAAGCAAGCAATTTCAAAGATATACAGACATGGTAATGTTAAGATATTAAATTTCTTGAAGTAAGGAGCACAACTATTTCTTATCTTAAGACCAAACATAGATCGAATACATCGTTTTTGCACCTTAAATAACATTTCTTTAGCAGATGCATTTCCCCAGAAAATAATCCCATAGCGTAAAACTGAACCTACTAGTCCATGGTACGCCATAAGTACTGCTTCTACATTTACTACTTTGGATAAGTTATACACGGTTATTTTTTTATCACCCTGGAAAATTTAAGGGACGCTTCACGACATGGTATTAGAATGTTTTATATATGAATAAAAAAAATAACTCGCTTACTTAATTTTATATAAATTTTTTAAAAAATCCAAAAAATGATGCCTTAGTTGAAAGCAGGATTTTTAGATTTTTTATTTTTTTGTATTTTTTTTTTATTTTTTTTATTTTATTTTTTTTATTTTTATATAATAATGGATGTGTCCTGAAGCATCCCTGAAATTTTCCAGGGTGATAAAAAAATAACCGTGTATAATACAAATGCAAATTTACTCAAGCGCTTGCAGAGATGTTCAATCTGTGGTTGCCAAGTTAATTTATTGTCAATCATCAGTCCTAGAAATTTTATTGTATCTGTGTCACCTATTTCTGTTTCTTTATAACATACTTTGTCACTAATTGATCGATGAAAATGCACTTTGTTTTTGATAAGTTAATGTTTAAATTTTTACTATCAAGCCATTGTACAAGGTCATATACGGTTTTTTTCAATTGAGATGTGCGATCTAGAATATTATGAGAATTTAACATAATATTAATATCGTCAGCAAATAATACCATTGGATGTGATATATTTTTTGGAATGTCATTAATATAGAGCAAAAATAAAAGAGGGCCCAATACACTTCCCTGAGGCACACCATATTTTACAGTTCGTTCGTTAGATAAAAATTTGCATTCATGTTTAGTTTTCTTGGATACCCTTAAAATTTCAGTCATTTGTATCCGGTTAGTAAGATATGATTTTATTAAAGCTAGAATATTTCCTCTTATACCAATAGCTTCTAGTTTCAACAATAATTTAGCCAAATCAACACAATCGAACGCTTTAGACATATCTGCATAAATAGCACTTACAATATATTTATTATCAATATTTTTTAAAATGTTACGTAAAAAGCCAAAAATTGCTATGTTTGTGGTTTTGTTCTTCCGAAATCCCATCTGTTCATCACATAGTATTTTAAATTTCTCTAAATAGCTGTAGAGTCTCTTATATATGAGTTTTTCAAATATTTTTGAAAAAATAGAGGTAAGTGCTATTGGCCTGTAATTTTGCATATTAATTCTGTCGCCTTTACCTTGGAACAGTGGCTTCACAATAGCAATTTTTAGGTCTGATGGATACACTCCGTTGTCAATACACTTATTAAATATGTCAGCTAAATGGGGAGCAATTATATCAATAACAGATTTAACAACTTTTGTTGATATATCATCATATCCAACACTGTTAGTGGTCTTCAATTCATTAGTGCATTTAATTATATCAATTGGTAATACAGGATTCATAAAAAATGTTTGTACTTGGTTTGGCAATCGTTTGTTAACTTTGCTTGAGTAATCAATTGTCTTAACCTGGTCAATAAAAAAGTTATTGAAAGTGTAGCTATATCTTTAGGTTTACTTATTTATAATATGGTTACCATTTTGGATATACTGTATATAGTGTTTTTCGCTTACATTATTATGTTTATTAATAATATTCCATGACGCTTTTGTCTTGTTTTTCGAAGTTTTTATGATAGTCATTTTGAGATTTCTAAGTCAGTTTTATTACCTTTTTATAAATATTATTATATTGTTTAAATTTGGTTTTGTTTTCCATTGAAGGTTTAAATCGGCAACGCCACAATAATAATCTACGTTTTCTACTACAAGTCTTTATACCATTTGATAACCATTTCACTTTTTTATTTAAATTATTTCGTATTACTTTATATGGAAAACATTGATCATAAAATAATTTAAATATGTCAAAAAACTTTGACATGAGCTATTATGGTGGGGACGTATATGAGTTATTATGATGATCTCTAAGTGATCCTCAGAAAAGGGTCTTAGCAGACAGATAGACGGACAACGTGGTTATCCTATAACGATTCTGTTGTTTCTTATCGAAGTACGGCGGGCAACCCTAAAAAGAATTGATCATGAAGTATTCTCGCACAAGCCTAGCGCCATTCAAACCGCGCCGGCTGAAAAACGAGAAATCTCCAGACGTCGTCGGTCGATCGCCGATAAATTACCGGGAAATCCAATGCAAATGGCACAACACTGGAGCGCCGAGCCGGGCAGGAGCCGTCGCCATAATAGTGGCCCCGCTCAGCGGGCGCAAGTGGCTTTTCAGACGCTCTGAATAGCCGCGAGTTTTAGGCGCATTCAGTGGCTAGAAAAAATGAGACCACTCGACGAGCGCCCCCCAGTGCTCAGTGTAATTTTTAATTATTCCATTCCAGTTTTAATGACTCGACGTCGATGCTCCGTTGTTCTGCGCTGCGCTTGTCTCGAGCGCTTCCACGAGACTTGATTAGTTGGAGCTTGGAGCACGCTGTGCTGTGTTGGGATGTGCATTGATTGGTTCCATTCTATTGTAGTTTTGGAGCTGGCCTCTTGATATCTGCGTTCGATTGT
Organism: Schoenobius gigantellus; assembly: GCA_963935595.1. Taxonomy (NCBI): domain Eukaryota; kingdom Metazoa; phylum Arthropoda; class Insecta; order Lepidoptera; family Crambidae; genus Schoenobius; species Schoenobius gigantellus. Next base: position 763,404 of record OZ012543.1, read on the forward strand.
ACGCTTATGCATTAGTGTTGCTTTTTATTTATTTATTTATTTATTTATTTATTTATAAGACACATAACAGGTTACAGTTACAACAAATATGGGTAAGTATGCAAACAATGGTCCTGGGTCTAACTATTTATGGGATAGTTCGTACCGACAATCTGAGAAAGACATCTAGATATCCATCGGGACATTTTAAGTGGATATCAGTCCGGCCGTTTTCCCATACAAATTTGGCTCCTGTTTCCTTCCTGGATAATGGCAGTATTTGGTCTATTTTGCTATAAAAATCTATGGCCACTATAAACATGCTCATATGTTTTCCTTTTTTTATTAAGTTAATTATTAAATGAGATTTTAATCTTCAATAAACAAAAAATGTTGGCCAGATTTTCTGTTGTATTCAAACATTTAGCAAACAAATTTGACATGATTATATGAAAAAAGCAAATCATGAAAACATAGAAAAAGCCTCTCTTTTATTGCAAAAAGTAATAAAATTGGTCCAGTTTTAGAGGCGAAAATAGGGGACTACGAAACGTTTAACGTACATTGGCGTCCTTGTAAGCAATTGTACAAAGACACCAATGTATAGTCAAGAAATTTAAATTGCGACCCATCTAAGGTTGAATATCGTAAGGCGATATTGCACCATAAGAACTACGAATGTACAGCTATGACGACTTTGTGTACACTACTTACACGTAACTAGGCAATATTCGACATCATTTTGATATATACAGGGTGTAACTGAACACCCCATTTAAGAGTATGTGCCCATCGGAAGTAGAGATCCTGTAGGAAAAATATTAGGGCTAACAAACCTACTTGTTTCCCCGTACAAACTAAATAAATTATTTTTGGTATTAAGTGCCGACAGCCCTACGTAAGCGTACTACGCTCATGTCTGTCACGTGTCATTTTGTGTTTAAATTTATTTTGTGTTAAGAGCTGATTATGGTTGTCACTTGAAAGTTTTTTCTTTCACTTTAAAATCAAATAACTCTGAATGTATTGGGGTTCCAGGTCTCAGACAAGCACCAAAGGTCCATTTAGTATCTAACTTATATGCCCCTTAAATGTTATTGGGGTGTTCAGTTACATCCGGTATATTGAAACTGTCGACCTTAATGCATTGTCAGTGTCAACAACAATATGTTAACAACAAAGTTTGGGTCACTCGAAAGCTTCAGAGGTTCAGGACACACCGAGGGCATCGTTGTGTAAAACCATAGCAAAGTTTTTAACGATTACTAGTGTTACGCCATCTTGTTATATTCATAGGGCGCAATCAGCGAGATATAAAACGCGCAAATATACATAATTACGGCAACAAGAGTCTCAGTTTCAAAGTTTGTGCTCAACTAATTTGCATTTTCGCTGAGAGAGCTGCGGAGCATCCCGACATAGTGTAAGTAGAATAGTGTATGCAACATTGAAACATTGATTTTTTTGATAGATCCACTTTATTCTTGATTTTGATACCATTTGATAGAGCTCGTGAAGCACTTTCAGGATTAGTAATCGGTTTTCCGATATCTTTATAGTTATATAAACATCGACTGAGACTTATCACTTTCACCCTGTATAATCTCGTGGGTAAGTATTTCAACTTGCCTTGGAATACATGCCACAGGTGTATAGGTATGGACATTAACAAATTGTCGAGTGAAGTAGTAGGATTCACAATTCATTATTGGACATTTGCACATACTTTGTGTTTCGCACATAACGATGTATTCACACTGCTGTCATCGTATGACTACAACTCAACGAAGTTCCTCTTATCTAAAATGAGTTATAATCCCAGATTCACCTTCATAAACAGCCTGATACGTAAATGTCTTCGGTTTCCCAAGGGACAGACATGGCCTAGTTCGGGAGCCTCCGGTAACTATGTGTGATTAATATTTTAAGACGTACTTGATTGTAACTATCAAATGTAATCCTTACTCAGTTAGTCAATATACTTAGTAATGCTTTATGATTTTTAATAATGATATGTTGACTTAATCATCATAGAATCAAATGTTAAAGTAATAAAGGTACATAATAAAATTAGAGAACGTAATGTTATGTGAGAGTCTTCAGTATTTCCCGCTTCATGTTTTTATAAAATGTGTCATTAGCAAGCAAATACATGAAAAATATAAAAAACAAAAATTGCAAACAGTAGTGGTGAGAAAGCAGAACAATAGATAGGAGTATTTAACTGATATATATAGCTAGCTATATTTGTGTAAAAGTGTTATACATTATAGTTGAAGTGATAATTTGTTTTTATGCAGCTAAGTGTGTGTATGTGATAATATAATCGAATGCGAGTGTGTTTAAGTGTAGGTAAGGTGAGTAGGGTAATTTTGTTAACTTAGTGTATATGGGACCAAGAAAATCTGCGCGTAAAATTGTACGCTCTGACAGAGAGATACGCTCTTATAAGTCTTGTCCTTGAAGTATCGGATTTTTATTTTTATTATTATAATATAAGGCTGCTCAAATTGTATATTCTTCAAGCGATTTGCCGAAGTTAAGGTGAGCCAAAGGCATTATGAGGTGAGTCAAAGCGACAGCTTTGAGAATGCCCCGTACGGTGTTCGAGTCTAGCTTCCTTTTACCCAAGTGTTTTTTAACTCTTTTTCTTGTCTATTTGCATATTTGTGCGGAATCTAGCAACACAATTATTTGAATAACTTCCTGACCAACGATTGAGCTGAAACTTTCAAGGTAACGCAGAATCCGATGACAATGCATTTCCTTCCATTTCCAACAGTCGATATTCAGTCTGAGCCGCCATTTTGAGTACTCCATCTATGTTTCGGAGAAATTTCTAACAAAATATGCGCATCATTATGTAGTTTACACCTTTCCGTTATAAACCTCCTTCTCAAGACTTGGAAACAAAACTGAGAGATTTTAAATTTATTGTGAGATTCCACCGCAAAAAACAAACAGACAGAGTATCAGACATGGCATTCAGACATACACGCAAGAAAGTAACAAAGAATAAAATATTGATTATACCTAAAAAACCCACTTAAAAGATCCAACGTCTTAAAAAACGCAAAATAACCTTCTGGGCCTGAGAGAACTGTAGATGAACTTTCATTTTCTTTAAGAGTGGTGCTTGTGACTCAATTGTTAGACGAAGATGCACTGCACGTTTTTACTTATACTGTGATCCTGCTATCAAAGAGTTGTGTGATGTTAGGTCAAAGCCAGGCGTCTGGAGGATAAAATTAGTTGCGAACTTAGAAATCTTTGGCGCTGGCAGCCAACGTGTTGCATCTTGTTCTGGGACGGTTGAGTTCTATTTTGCAGCGAAATTTGAATACACAATTCCGTCACTCGTTGAAACTGTATGAATGATGCGATTTGCGAAAGCAAATTTTCGCACAAAGTTTCTTGTGATGGGTAGGTGGTACATGAAATTTACTTTTGATGAAATAAATCGATATTTACGCCTTGAAAACATAGTGATAACGCCGTAACCCATTAAACCACTCACTGCGGACTTAATCCGAACGAAATATTGACTGTGTATATTACTTTTTGTTTTGTTAAGCTAGAGTAGACTTCACTTTTTGTTGTCTACTTACGTATCAACACCCAAATTAGGTAGTTTAGAAATCCTAGATTTCTTGAGAATTGTCATATTTGACTTTGCATTAATCCAGATATGCTCAAATATTCCCAATAATGGGTCCCTATTGCTAGAATTTTATACTTCTGGGTTTGTTTTTCTATTCAGTTTTTATTCAACGTTTACATTTAATGCAATAGGTGTTTTTTTATTTACTACATTTCAATTTATTATTTATTTTTAATTTTTTTGGAAATTTATAATATGCACGCGACTATGTTCGCGCGCGCGCTCTCACTTGGGTGTAAATACTTTACATCGTCAAAATGAAAATGGTCAAAGAAACCAAACAATAATTTTCAAAGATCTTTTTAATGATATACATGATGTAGTTCAACAGATTTTATTATTATTTTATTTTTTCAATATGGCGTCCATCACGCGCCATATTGGATTCCGATTAGTGTCATGTCTGTAGTGACACTCGCAATATTAAAACGAATTGATGGACATGAGAATCATGAAACTCGGTAACGCGTTTGGATAGTATAGTGCCACAAAGGAACAAATATACATAGACTGATGAACACATTACCCTTCCTTGTGTTGCGCAGACGGTACACAGGTGACGTCACGTGATATTTAAAATCAATGTATCGATTTAAGTTTCAAGTTAAGTAAAAAAATAGAAAATACCTGTCCAATTTTTTAAATGATGTACTGTCAGCAATGCGTCAATCTTTACATTAGCATTACGAAATTCGTCGCTATTACGAGCGACATAAGAGCTGTCTGAAGGTCAACATGTAAAGTCTGGCGTGTTGCCGTGTGTACACACATGATGCATATTAAAACGAAATTTTGTTATCATGCCAATTATTTATCTAACGTTTTGTAACCAAATATGCATTCTAGCATGAATTCGGTACACAAGGCATTTAACTACACAAAATCATCAACTCCTTCCGTTTTCACGCAGACATCACCTGAACGTAAATATTTCCCATTAATTTTGTATATTTCATTACATCGAGTGGTAAATTTCTCGGAACTCTCGGGCTATAACATGCGTCTTAATATTATCACACGGGCTCTGTAATGAGTTTCATTTCTATCATCCTGGCTCGTTTAACGGCTTGGTAACAGTATTAGTGCTTTGAATAATAAATTATTATATTAAACTGGCCCTCTAGAGGTTGAGAGCGTCTGGCTAAATTTGAATGAAACTTACATAAGTGAATTACCTCTTTAGTAATCTATACTTTTATACTCTCGTCATATTATAAAGAGAAAAGGTTTGATTATTTGTTTGTTTGTTTGTATTGAATAGGCTTCGAAACTACTGAACCGATTTTGATGAAAGTTGGTATAGGGATAGTTCGAGACCAGGGGAAGGACATAGGGTAATTTTCCTACGGGAAAAAAAATCCCATAGGAAAACAAAAATAATGCGGGCGAAGTCATGAGCGGAAAGCTTACATTGCCGGCCGCTCGAGCACGCCAGATAAGAAATTGCTGGTCGCTGCCTGGCCCAGTACTGCAATTATGATTTATCCCAAAGTTGTTATTGATATGGTCGTATGTCGCAGCATGTTTGAGAAAAAATAATTTTTGATCGTGCCTTGTTTCTACATTCAAGTGTTTACATTAATTCTTTTGTGTTTATTCGATAGTCAGTTAGACAATGGCATGGTTGTCACTTGAAAGTTTTTGCTTTCAGCTTAAGGTCGTTTAACTCGGAAAGTATTAGGTCTCCAGATCTAATACAAGCACCTCTCAAGCATTATCTAACCTATATCTGGCCCCTAAATATTATTATTTTGGCATTAAATTACACCCGGTGTAAAAAGTGAGAAAGAGAAAACTTTAAAATGCGAAATCAGTAAAATTTTCCGACATCCGCGTACTTATACCGTTCAAAACTAATTCAAACTACCCTCGACTTTTTTCTCCGCGAAAAGCGGGCGTTTCACTTAAGAGCCGCTGAACGAGGCCGCATTAAGTATTTCATGCGACATATTGAATACACGCGCGGTCATTTGGACCCGGACGGGTCGCTTTGTGGCACGCCATTGTGGGGTTATTACGTCACTGACTCGACGTACTACGTCAGCAGTTCCTCAATGGAGGCTCCATTCGTCTCGTGTGCTTGCATTTTGACTTGTTTTCCAAGTTTGTCTGAATGCGTTATGTTGTCTGAGAAGAAAAAATTCGCCTTTGTCACTGAAGCCACGGAGGACTTATAGTATTGATCCTTGTTTACTTTGTAAAGCTAAAGTTTTGAATTTTTTATAGATTTCTTGAAAATTAGTTAGGAATAAAACAAACTTATAAGTGCGTTATTTGTGACTTTGTTTTTTTTAAAGTGATACATTCAATAATGAATAAATCGATACAAGATTTTTTTTATTTATTTATTAACAAATTGAATCATTTATTTTTAAAGAAAATGCAGTCACAAATCTTGTTTTTCTTCTTCCTACATATAAACATGAATCGCGCTTCGTTAGTCTCCCTAAAACTCATTTAAAAAAAATCTTGCAGGTGTGGTTCAAAAAGAAAAAGAATAGGGAACATCATGAAGCTAAAAAAATAACATTAAATAATAATAATAATAAATAAAATAAACATTATAAATATTATAATGTTTATTTTATTTATTATTATGGAAAATGGCGGTACAATCCGCAATTTGTTTATTTTGATCTGTCATTTTTGTCAAGGTGATACGAAGTCACCGGATCAGCTAGTATAAAATACACACGAGATCGTTGATAGTGTAGATTACTGTAGATAGACTAATATGTACTTTTATTGTTCACACCATCTGGTTTAAATCTGGCGGTACAAGTTTGATTCCCCATGGAGGCAGAATCCGTAATATTTGGTGGTAGTACTTTGGTACGTATATTTAGTCCGCCTGGCTATTCACCACCATTTTTATTAAGGTGGCAAACTAGATGAATAATCGCCATAATTACAATTTCGTTGTGCTCTGATAATAATAGCCAGTCATGTCTGATTGAAGTACATGAATAAGATTCAAAGTGATGCTCGTGAGGGTAGGCTCGTGCCTCTCGGTGGGGACGTATATGAGCTGTGGTGATGATGATGATGCTTATTTCAAGTTGGATAAAGGTGAGATTCCTTGTTGTACTTAAATAAAAAAGTGAAAACTGTGATAAAAAAGAACAGAACTTTATATAAATAATATAATTCTAAAACCATCCTATTCACTAGATGCAGAGTAGAAATGAAATTTATACATTTTTCTCGCTAACGGTTATAAAACTAGTGAACAATACGCTTTAACCCGTCAAAAGTAAAATATTTTTTCTGATAAAAGCATTTCGTATTGTTCGCATCGCGGATGTTAGCATTATTAAATTATTTGAATCAAGCGTAAAAATGAAGTATTTTTGTTGATTTCATAAAATCTTTTAATGATTTTATTGAAAAGTTTGACACTGTTTTTATTAGAATGCATATAACAATATGATGTAGGTGATTTTCCAAATGTCCTAATGATGATTGGCGCAACCAACCAAAATTCTCTACGTTGTAGAAATCAACGACTATTACGATTGCTTTCCACTTCATATCCTTATAACTGACGCCATCAATACAAGCGTCAGAGATTACATAAAGCAGAGATGGACGTGGATTGACTTTCAAATCAAAAGTGATCTGATTATTACATTACACATTATGGGGGAGGTTACGTATTGAATTTGTGAAGTCCTAGGAATAAGTCAAGATGCTAAACTAGTTCTTAAATATTAAGCACTAAACGTAATCGAGTAAGTACTCGTAACATCTAAATATAATACAAAATGAATCATTTAAACAGCAGGATATATTTTGCTGTCGACATAAGTATGATGGAAAGTACTTGAATTCTCCCGGCGTATGTAAGCTCCTAAAGATTTATAATGTTTACTTCCAATTTTCACTGCAACGAGACAGGAGGGTTGTCTTGTAGCTCCGTGAACGAGCACCCTTGACCCTCGAGCACCCCGCCGAGCTTGCACAGCTGCGCGAATACTGAACAGCTATTCAACTTTTTTGTAATGTTTTCATTCCGTATTTAACTGATACTCAGTGTTTTGGTAATTTGCTGTGGCTCATCTTCTAGCTTCGGATCTACGAGTATGATAAAATAATTTCCAGAAATTATTACATTAATCCAAAAGCATGATTGTGTGGTTATGATATTGCCGGTACCGATGAAAGGAGACCAAATTAGTCTCACTTAGCTATTATGTCTTGAATACAGAAAACGATGGCGTCTCCGTCATTCATGTTCTTTTCTTAGCTGAAGCGGGCCTGATTGAAAGGCTCCTTGATTAGTGAATATAAATCGATAAAAAAATAAATTGTTCCCGTTCAGCCACATGCTTGCGTTTCTGAATCAGTATCGGTCATTATTATCGAACTCAATAGTGGGAATACTAATGCGATTTTAAAAGTTCAGTCACAAAGGAAGTCTATGAATCACTCGCTGACAAAAAACCTATTATCCACTTGTGTATCTAACCTACTTTCATGTTTACTATTAACCTATGCTATTGGTCAAACTTTTATTGATTTTCCATTAACAGAACAACCGGTCAAACTTCACGGGTTAGATTACACATCACCGTAATCACCTTTCGCGTATATCGTGCGAAGAAGTTTAGATATCACAGCGAAAGCGGGCGAACGAACGTGCGGAGCGGCGAAATACATTGGTCATTTTAATTCAAATGTAAATTTGCAACGTGCAAATGTAGATTCGGTCGGAGCGTTGCGCGAATTATTGTTGCGCCTGTACCGGGGATTTTATGCGTCCGTGAATTTCGTTTGGGAATGTTGATCACATGAATGTGGAATGGTGATTACATGGTGATACAATTATGTTTACTTTTGTTGCAGGTATGGGAGCCGTTCTGGTACCGTCCGCTTTTTGTGAGAACGCGTTTGGGAGTTTTTGTGAGTTGAGATATTCACGTATCCTTCCGAAATCTAACAGAATTATGAATCAATATACATTATATATTTTTTATTTTTACTAAGTGTCAAATGCGAAATAAATACAAAAACGTCAAAGAAATGTGAAGCCGGAAAAAATCAAAAGAGCCGCTATAGTAATGAGGAATGTAGAAACAAAATTATCAATAATAATAATTATTATTATTTATTTCAGAAATTGCTTTCCATAGTGTGTTAGTAATTAAAAAAAGAACTTATAAGCTAGGGTTAGTTAAATCATTTAATTTGATAACAATAATTATACAAATTTAAAAAAAACTATATATATATATATATATATATATATATATATATATATATATATATATATATATATATATATATAACCTACTTAACATTAACCAGAGTAGGTCTCGAGCCGGTATGAACCTTGTTCCAGTGCCTCAGGATAGGATAAGAATAGCGACTTCCTATCGCCGCCAGGAGGCTGTTGGGGCTATCTCGGATGCGGCGCCACGCGGAGGCAACTCTCTTGCGTATGACAACTTGAAAGCTGTCTATATAAGTCTCAGCAAACATTGTCGACGCGCTGCAGTACCGAGACAGCCCCATCAGCATCCTGAACCCGTTATTATATTGGACACGCAGGGTTGCAAGTGTCCTTTGTGTATACTCAACCCATAGACTGCAGGTGTAGAAAGACTGGCAATAAGCTCTGAAAACAGTTTTTTTAACTTCTGTATTACACCGTGCAAATCTACGGGCGAGCATATTGGCTCTCATAGCTAGAGCCCTGCGCTCCCTCTCTATGTCAACCACATCCGACATGCTTTCCGTAGTGCAATAGTGTCAGAGAAAATTCACATAAAGAAAATAATACAATAACTTGTTTCAAAGACTTCTTCTCTTCAACACTACAAAGAAACGCTAGTATTGAAAATACAGAGGCGCGTTCAGGGCCTTCGCGCGAAGTACAACTTTTCGCTCTAACCCCGTTCAATGCCTTCGAGTGTGACAAACGGGTGAAACAACCGGCCCGTTCAAGACCTTTGAGTGTCGGCGCGAGTTACAACCGAACAACCATCGAATTTGATGGTTGTAAAACGCTCTGACGTTTATGACTGAAATACTGTTACGTGATTGGATGATATTGGCGGCCATATTCTATAATGTCATCTACTAGAAAGAGAGAGAAATAAAAAATCATGTGAAAGAGGGAGATAAAAGATCTGGTTGCTGCAATCCGTTCAACGCCTCTGAGCGAGTTAAAAAACAACCGGACAACTACACCCAGAGGCGCTGAACGCGCCTCAGCTGATGATCACTTAAGAAAAGGTAGATATAAACGAAACACTCTGAAGTTACAATAATGTTCAATTCTACTTACATGTAATAGCGAAATATCATCTATACGTATAGCTGTTGAATATCCATTCGAATATTATAAATGCGAAAGTGTCTGTTACCTCTTCGCGCTTTAACCGTTGAACCACCGATTTAGATGGATTTTTTATAGGGATAGTTTGAGTCCCAGTAAAGGGCATAAAATAGTTTTTATCGCAGAAATCATCCTACGAGGATGGAAATTGGGTTGGAAGTTTGTATGGGGAATCAATAACCTCTGAACTGATTTAGATGAGAATTGGTATGGAGATAGTTTGTGTTGTGGGAAAGGATATAAGCAGATTGGATAAAAAATAAGCCACCCAAATTAATAATTCGTCGCGGACGAAGTCGCGGGCAGGGCTAGTTTTACAATATACCATCTAGCCAATGTAGCTGTTATTGTGTTATAGTGTTGTTATATTTTCGCTGAAGTATAGCGGTATTCGTGTTCAGTTATCATAAATCCCACACAAAGGAGGTTATAAGCTTCGCGAGAGCTCTCGAGTTAATTTGATCGCACTCCTTGATAAGGTCGATTGATGGAACAATTGTAACACAACTTTTGATCGTTCAGAATACACCAATTATGAATCGGCTGCAATACGGCTTCAAGCTATTGTAGCTGTTCACGCTTCGCCCCAAATCCTTTACACGAAATGCTTTTGAATATTAATTACAGTCGATTATAATAATTAGCGCTGATTTATGGGAGCACGTGAGTTTGGTTTGTTGTAAGAAACATTAGGAAGCTTAATTAAACTTGTATAATATATTTCTGATGAGGCCAACACAAGCGCTTGGCTTTCTGTGGCAAGTGGACGGAAACTAATATTGGTAATTAACATATGAAAACTGAAACATGCTAGCTAGTAGTGTCGGTTATGTAGCATATAAGTTTCATCCAAGAGATTGATATTTTACACTTTCTTTTCTAATTATTTTCATGCAAAAAAGTTGACAAACAAGCTGTTGTTCACTTGGACGTATCTGGCTACTGTTACCTACAATTGCTTCCTGTAAGCATTGCAAATATGCAACCCTTACAATGACCAAAGGGTTCAGTGTTAACTTTCGACTTAAGATAAATTTTTTTCCTTCTGTTTAGTTCAAAATTTTTGGAAAATCATGCAATAATCATACATATTCCTTACACGACAACCTCACAGAAATAAGGTAGGTACCTACCTTAACTATTCAAAATAACAATTTTGCAAAAAGTACTTTTTAAATTTGAACTTTTTACCACTTGTCGATTCTAAGTTTGATTTACAAAATGTGTTAGGTAAATTGTTTAAGTAGTATGGAATCATGTTGTTAAATAATCTAATGCCATACAAATCGTTTACCTCCGTATAGCCACAATATAGAAAACGATACAGTAGCCCGACTCAGGCGTGTCTTTGAAATGTATACCTAAAGCTGAACTGGGCGCTAGGGTTGGTAACTACAAAAAAATCGGCGAACGTATACGTACACGCCGCGCGTGAGCGGCGCAGCGTGTACATAGAGCACAACAATCTCGGCCGGCGCGCGGCGTAACACTGCATTGCTAATTGCTATGCCGTTCAGAGCATGCTTGGCGGCCATGTAAACGACAATTGTATGTGTGAGTGCGCCGATTCGTCCCCTTTATATGGAGTCGGGCTACTGTATCGTTCTCTATATTGTGGTATAGTCCTCCTCCTCTATATAGTACTCAGTAATTATCCTGCCTGAATTATCATGCCTCTGCCTAGAGCAGAGCAATGCATGTACCGATGCTGTACGGTAGAAATGGATAAAATAGTGGTGTTCATGCAGCTGTATCTGGTACTGAGTACTGATTTTCAATTCCGGAATCGTAAGTCGAATATAACAACATTGTAAATATGCTAGCGTTTCGAGGCTTAATTTCAAATGATAATTTTCAGGTTGCACTGAAAACTTAAATTAGCATATATATATTTTAGGTTAATCCCATGCTCGGTGTATCGTTATCGTAACTGAAAATGCGAATCAGCCAGTGGATGGCAACTAAATAGCTCTTTATGCAAAACATAATGAACACCAAAATCCAATTACCATACCTAACTGACGTATTTGAATGGAGTGCTTTGATTTTTAAACGGTTGCTGGGATTACAACAGTTTTAGATAATATAAAGAGGGTTTTGAAAGTCAAGACTAAGGAGGATATGATAGTGCTAGAGTGGGTAGGTAAATGTACAAATATTTTTCTACTTAGTTTCCTGTTACACAAAACTTGCACTTTGGACTCTATTGAATAGATACTAGACAAAATGCAATTGAGCAAATAAGAATGTCTAAGGACAACTTTGAAAGAGATTTAATATTAACTTTTAAGAAAGGCAGAGTTCTTGAAAATAACAAATCAAGGACTCATCGGATATTTAATTGCTTTCGTGAATTATTTTATTCTTTTTTCATTTCTCCACTAAAAGGAGAGAATTGGTTGCTGGAAAGGTATTTAAGGAAAAAGATAGCGAACTGCGTTTATCGCTGCAATAAACAGGCGGACTGAAGTAGTTAATAACTCTACCTTACAACAGATCGCAGTTAAACGTCGTCATGTTGAATCTATACAAATAAATAAAATTGAAGTGTCTGTTTGTAATGTCAAAATAACAAGTTTTTACTAAATGGGTATGAATGTATATCGGGTACAAATAACAAAAACACAATTTAAAAAAAAATTGTCTGTCTGTCTGTTTGTTCCCACTAATCTCCGGAATGGCTGGACCAATTTTGACGGGACTTTCACTAATAGATAGCTAATTATATAAGGTATATAACATAGGCTATTTATCAAATTTAATAAAAGTTACTATTTCACGCGGACGAAGTCGCGGGCACAGCTAGTATGTGAATAAAGTCACAGAGATCACTACTCCCAATAATTCAGTACTGGCAGCATCAAGCTGTTGGCATAGCACAACTCTGGTCGATGCGTTCAACGGCCACTACAGTAAGCTCTCAACACCAAGGGTGAAGTGATAGTATATAAAAATTGTTATCAAACACTATTTTTCATTTCAGCTCGTCATTCTAAATCCAGGTTGGCAAGGATGGTTAGTACAGCGAGTATTCTCTCTCTTGCACTATTTATTTTCGCATTTGGATTCCACTTTCGCTAATCATCAGGTAGGGAATAGTCGTTTGCTTGACCCACAATAAAAAATCCAACTATAGCTCGTTACACACAGAGATGAACTGACGCTGACAGTGACAATACTACCCTTAATCAGAAGAAAGGAAACGACAGAAGTGGACGTGAAAGTGAAAACTAGGTGGCAGCTGAAGCGAGCTCGTTACGCTCGACCCAGTTGCATCGTGATTAAGTTAAAAATTAACGGCGTGCATAAATTGTGGATGAACGCGCTGTTGTTTGGAAATTTCGGGGTTTTATTATAACTAGGGTTGACAGCTTTCAGATGTTAGAAATTCTGGCAACAGCGGTACTGTATGTGTGCGGATAAGTAATCAAATAAGAGTTTGATGCTATGAAAGAAGACTATACTTATTTTGAGTATAGTGATGTTTATTGATTGGTAAATACTGGAATACTTAGGCTTTGATTGATTTCCATGAGTTTACCTCTACTATGAAATCGAGTGCTCACGTATTTAATATATTTTGTTGTCTTTTATCTCACCAGATGGAAGGCGAGGATAATTACAAAGATTGAATTGAGTTTCACATTCAATTACTAACCACAAGTGAACTGGCATTTTAACATCAAAATGCGAGAACATAATTCCAAACTACAGTTTGTAGGGGAGCTAGTCAGACGAGAGCCATACCATTCATCTGTCAGACCCAACTTTTCAACTGACTTTTTTTCTCGCATTTTAAGACTTTTCAGTAGGTGATTGCTCGGCACTGACTGTGATTGAAATTTGTTATGATTGTTTGTATTCCAATATTATTTTTGATTTACTAGTGTTTTTTTTTTGAAGACGGTTGTTATTTTTTGTGGAATACCTACATGTTTTTATTTACAGAAGTATTATTAGTAAATGAAATGTGCGTATTAAAAGTTGAATTGACGGTAACACCTACTACTAATAACTGTTAATGATACGACTTTTAACTCTAAGCGGTACTGAAAGATTTATTACCTAACTTCTAAATATGATAATGATTTGTATTTTCCACTATCAGGTCACCTGAATCGCTTAAAAGAATATAACTTCTAATCAATATGTAATATTTAAAAACTATCCCCTCACTTCTGACCAATAAAGAACCTTCCATCATCAGCTCAGCAACATGTGATCGTGATCAAATGCAGATAATTAAATAACTAGAAAAACATAAAATAAGTTTACCTAATTATACAATTAGAGAATTTATTAAATATTTAGATTTTTTGAGAACTTATTGTCAGATCTCTTGGTGACAATGACCACCTCGGGAATATACTTTTTCGAATAGAAGAAGTATTTTCCCATAGTCGCCAACAAACTGCGAGTCAGTTTGGCGAGAATATGTTTGTTTTTTGTGTACATACATTATTTGATTAAATAAATGAAAAAGAAAAATATTGGTGAACAAATTGTTGAATATAATTTAAAAGAAAAACATAGAATGGAACCGTTTCAATACTTGGACTTGAACTCTGTTAAAAATAATAAAAGCAATGGTTGCAAATAAGCTTAAAATAGCTTAAAATAATTGTGTTTGAGCGACTGTTTTAATACCAAATCATGCAACAGTTAAACATTTCTGCAAAAGAGCATTTTTAGCTTACCATTATATTTTAACCCTTGAATATTAATTGCCACGTTAATATTCCGATGGAAAACAATGGAAATAAATTATCAATTATAACGCAATATTTATTTCCGCCAGCCCTGAAAGCTTTTACACCCTTGGGGCGTCCCACTGGAACAACGAATTACCCTGAATTTCGCCCAATATTCATATCAATATAATCATTCTGAAAGGTTTTAATGAGGACGTTTTTCAATGTAACGCTTGCACTTTTGTTATTGATAGCTTCAGGGGCTTTAATTACTGTTTCTGTCGACTAAAAAAGAGTCAGCGGGAACCTGAGTTCATTCAGCCAGGTGCAGTGAGGCGATTTTGTTTTTTCGATTTCAAGAATGGCTGCGCCCTACCCGTCATATTTTAGTTTTCAAATTGACGCAGTGTTACAATAGCCTACTAAAAGATTTCTGTTCAGAAGATGGAATTACTAGGAGTAGGCATGTAACGAGCTCTAAGTTTATTTTTTAGAAACTTATTTATAATATAACATTTACATATTACATTTAAGAAAACCAATTACAGATTTCACACCAATTACAAAAATTACCATAATTTTAAATAATCCTGCAGCGAACAAGTGTGATTTACGTGTTTGTGTGTGTATGTATGGGAGAAAAAGATAGAAAGAGATAGGGAGCCCCGGCGCATTATGATGCTACATATATAATTACGTTCTGTACACATTCTTATTTCTATACTATATAGCAAGTAATGCACGAAAGGCCAGATACGGAGGATTTCTAACTTAGCAACATATTAGCAACTTATCAAGACAGATTTTAGTTAAAATAGTCGTACAAAAAACGACTATTATTTACAAAAAACACAAACATTACACAAAAAACGTCGTTAAAACTAGCGAAAAGCACTCAAACAAGCCACTAAATCAATTAAAAATACGCCTGCTTTATCTTATTATGTATACACGGTTATTTTTTTATCACCCTGGAAAACTTAAGGGAGGCTTCACGACATGGTATTAGAATGTTTTAAATATGAATAACAAAAATAACTCATTTACTTAATTTTATATTAATTATCTAAAAAATCCGGTTTGAAGGGTAACATAGGCATTGAAATAACTGGGTACTTCGACTTGACCTCTTATGTCACTAGTTGGCAACGTACACTGTGTTACTTGTAGGTGTTGTAGATTTGCAATCTTATAGGAGCCACATGTACCTACTATAGGCGACTGTAGAGCAGGGACCGGACCCGGTTACCGTTATAGCCGGTAACCTTAGGGTTTTGATCGGGTATTTTATAACGCTGGGTTTTTAAACCCTTTGCCTTACGGTAAGCTTTCAAACAGCTTACCGGTATACACATTAATCGCTTCGATTGAATTAATTCGGGTTACCGCTTACCGATATCAAAAACCCCAAATGGGTTACCGTTTTAAGCGCTGATTAATTTGTGCAAGTTATTTTAGACCTTACGTATATCGCGTGTAGATTGCTTTTGCACCGCATATATGCCCTAGGTCGCCACCGAATACCGGCGTCATTGCGCCCGCAGTGCTATTTCAATCGCTCGGTGTGCGTGAGGGAAAGGGTTACCCTAACCCGAACAGTAAGCGGTTAAGCACATAAACACTGAAAACCTTTAAGATTAGGTAAGCGGTAAATTATTGTTGTGGGTGGTAACCCCTATTTTACGGGTTATCGTTATCGTTGGGAAACCTGTTGAACGGCTTACCGAGCCCACTGGGTTACCATACGAATGGGTTACCCTTTCGATCGGCTTAAGCAAATAAACGGGTTTTCCGGTCCCTGCTGTAGAGTGAGGAGCTTGGTGGCACATTGGCGCGTGCGCTCAGCGAACAATTGCAAAGCTTAAGCAACGTTGGCTGTCGTCAGTCATATGATAGGTGACCGAAATACGGAACATCTCGAGCCCCTCCGTGCTTCGGATGGGATGGCGCTAGTGAGCCAACACGGAAACATCAACTTTGTGATTATTTTAAATTAAAAAATACTATAAATGTGCGAATTAATGTGAATTGTTGTGATTGTATTCATTGTGTTATCATTGACAAATAAAAGTGATAGGAACTAAATACTGAAGAGAAGGACAAAGAATAATCGTTGTGAAAGTGCTGCTACTGATTCCTTAGTATTTATGAATATCTAAATAACAGAAAACTGCAAAAGGAAGTATTTATGACAACGTTTATAAGTATGTAACCATATTCTTATATAAAATCAAAATTTAGATGATTTCGGATGACTTGATTTCAAAATATTCGCAAGCAGTAACGGTCAAATAACTACTCACTTGTGTGCATTACGATACAAATATACTCGTAGATCGCAAATATTCAACATTATAAACACAAAATTGACTAAATTATAATAAATATAGAACTCAAAACGAACCCTTATAACATAAATAACAAGAACACAAATATTGTGTCGCTTACCTGGGTTGTACTTTGGTTATTATCATTTCCATATAATACACGCAACAAAAATGGAGCATGTAACATTTCGCAACAGATTACCCAAATCAAAATCTGATTTGGATTTGTCGACCACTGCACAAAATATATTGAATTCGACGATTATGGACTCAACAATGCATAGCATACAAAGTGACATTCATATAAACGACAACTCGCGAATTGAAGACTATGTACAGGAAATATTAACACTAAAACAAATGTTGCAACAATCAGAACAAGAAATTGATAATCTAAATACAGAATGCAGTTCATTAAAAAAAACTATAGACGGACAAAAGAAACAAATTGAAATATAAAAAAAAAAATACTTCCGATATCGGTCAAAAAAGCAAAAACACACCACTAAAACGGAAAATGACGCACATACATATGAATTCTTCAAAATTATCACCACTATGTATAGACAAATGCGTCACCTTTAATTCTATTGCACTAAAATCACAATGTCAACAAATAACACATCAGAGTGATTGTTTTTTCTCAAGTACCGGCTCACAGGAACGAATGATACGAACAAGCGCCACGATAATGATACCACCGACAGATGGCATCAGTAGTGAGAATATTATCGACACAAACGACAACCAGAAAGGCATCACAGGAACATTAGAACCAAAATTACACATAACAAGAAAACAATCTCAAATCTTTATTCTTGGTGATGAGCAGGCAAAGGGACTTTCAAAAAAATATATCAGAGTCGTGGTAGTATTATGAATGACCCATACACCATCACAACAATGACAAAACCAGGGGCAACATGTAAACAAATATTGAGCTCATGTGACTATATTAAAGATTCATTGAAGAAAGAAGATATTTTAATACTTTTCATAGGATCCAATGATAAGAATCCCTACTTGTTTTACTCTGAATTAATAACAGCTCTGTATAAATTAAGACACTTAAATATTTTTATTGTAAATGTATTACACAATCCATATTTAAATACTAAATTATTAAATTATAATTTAAAATCATTAATTAATAATTATGACAATTGTAGGTTCATAGATTTAGATTATAAAAGAAACTATTTGCATGACTTGTGTTATAAGCTCAATATTGAGATAGATTACATACACTATAAAAAACATTACTTATCTTTAAAACAGAAAACAATACTACATTATTCATTCACTCCCTACTCAAAATTAGAAGAAAACAAAAAATGTTTTCGTCTCCACAAGTAAAATAACATTATTCCATCAAAATATAGTAAGCATTTTAAGTAAACAGGATCTCTTTGAAGTCACTCTTATGGAATTATCCAGAGAAATTGGTCAAATATGGCTTCTGCCTTTTCTAGGAATGAGAGAAGAGGTGGAACTTGCATATTACTGAAAAATCATATTGATTACATAGTATTGGACATTATTCAATCGAAGCTCTTTGTGTTTGAGTGTTGTGCTGTGAAATTATTGCAATGTAATCTTATAATAATATGTATATATAGGACTCCCTCATCTGACATTAATTTATTTTTTGAGCAATTGACATCTCTTTTACAATCCTTGATGCGAAGGCGAAATAAAAAAATAATTCTTTGTGGTGTCTGGAATATAAATATTTTACAAAAAAATAAAAAGTAATGACTTGATAAGCATACTAAATAATTATAATTTGAATTGCCATATAGACGAACCCACCAGGCAGAACTCGTGCTTAGATATGATAATTAGCAACTTAGAAACCAATGTTACATCAACACTTCACTTTTTGGACTTGTCAGACCATGAGACAGGGCAGAGTATCACATTTGAAGTTGCAGTTAATACCAAATATAACAAGAAACCGGTTTATTGGTTTGAAAAAAGAAGAGATATGAGCATATCTAACATCAACAAATTCTTAGAATGTATGTCTTTACTATCATTTAGTGAGGTACTAGATGAATCTGACACTCGGAAAGCCTTTACATGCTTCCATGAATGAATTACCTTGATATTTAATTTGTGTTTTACAATTATAAAAGTTAAAATTGTAAAAAAGTCACTAAAAAATACCTGGATTACAAAGGGTATAAGAAGATGTTGTATTAATAAACGAAGGCTTTATCTAAAATATCGTTTACATCCGACAAATAAAATGTATGCTAAAATAAAATATAAAAACTATTCTAGAATATTAAAGAAATGTATGCTCTAATCACAAAAAAACGCAAATGCACACCGTATTCTAGATTCAAAAAATAAGTGTAAAACGTCATGGGATATAGTAAAGAACTATACCCAAAATAGTAATAAAAACGATAGCATTACGGTAATAAAAGTGAATAATATTAAAATCAATGAACCATTAAGAATATCAAATGAATTCAATAAACATTTTATTAATCTGACGAATAAAAGTAACCCAATACATATCAATGAATCAAGACAGGCATTGAGTAATGTTCCATATCACTGTAAAAGTATATATTTGACACCAATAAATGACATAGATATCAATAAGGTGATAAAAGGATTAAAAAAGACACATTCTAAAGGATATGACAGCATTACAACAGATATTATTAAAAAATCGGCTAAACATATTTCCAGACCGGGTTCAAGGTCACTTTCCGTCTGAATTAAAAAAATCGATAGTAAAACCTACATTTAAAAAAGGGTCGAAAGAAGACTTGAACAACTATAGACCAATTACATTAATACCAATCATAGCAAAAATTTTTGAGAAGGTTTGTACGACAAAATCTATTCGTTTATTACATCACAAAAGTCATTCTCAGGTGCCCAGTTTGGTTTTAGAAAAAACAGCTCAATGACTCTAGCATGTTTTCACCTAGTAAAGGAACTGACACAAAATTTAAATTATGGATTTAAGACATTAGCAATTTTCTTGGATATGAGCAAGGCCTTTGACTTTGTCTCTCACCAACTCTTACTACAGAAACTGGAGAGATATGGTATAAGAGGTAGTGCATTGTTATGGTTACAAATCTATTTATCCGACAGAGAACAATGTGTAGAAATAACCAAAATAACCGGAAATACAAAAAACTCATACCACTCTGACTAATGTTTAATAGATGTGGAGTTCCACAAGGAGGGGTTCTGGAACCATTATTATTTTTGTTATACATATATTAATAACCTACCTAGTATCACAGACCAGAAATGTCTATTGTTTGCAGGCGACACATCCATCATCATTAGAAGTAAAAGTGAACATGACTTAAAAAAATAGTAATCGAAAATTTCCAGAAATTTATAGAATGGTTTGACAATAATTCACTGAAAGTTAATATTGACGAAACTAAATTAATTCGATTTAAAGCTAAAAGTATTGACTACGCTGATATTGACATAAATTATAAAAATAATAAACTGGACATGGTAAAGGACACAATGTTCTTGGGAATTAAAATACATGAATTATGTAATTGGAAACTTCATATTGACCTAATAGTAAACAAAATTGACAGATATATATTCGCTCTTAATAGAATTAGACAGCTTGTATCACAAGAAACCGCTCTCGTTGCTTATCACGGATACGTCTCATCAATATTGAGATATGGTCTTATAGTGTGGGGCAATTCAGTAGATATGCTTAGGGCATTTAAAGCACAAAAAAGAAGCATGAGATCAATCTGCGGTGCTGATTATTTGGACAGTTGTAAACCACTGTTTAAGAAATTTAATATACTTCCATTACCCTGCCTCTACATATTGGAGATTTCTATTTTCGTGAAAAAAAATTTCACCTCTTTCCAAAAAATAAGGATTATCCATACAGAGGTAGAAAGGTTGACGATCTATACGTTCCTCAACAAAAATTGGTACTATACTCAAGAAACACGTACTGTATGGCTATTAGAATATATAATAAAATACCAGACATAATAAAAACATTGACATATAATAAATTTAAATCAACACTGCATAACCTTTTAATTAGTAAAATGTATACTATTAATGAATATCTCAATGACAAATTATGACAATTCTATTAAAATTATTGACTATCATCTTGACATTACTATTATTTTATTTTTACTACAATACAATTCTCTCTAATAAATAATGATATAAATCTATGACCCTGGAATAGCCATTTATATGTAAGCTTCTATCATAATAATAAGATATCCATGCTCATGAAAAACAAAATATCTGCTTATATTAAATGTATAATTTAACCAATAATTTTAACATTTGCACATCAAACATTCGATAGAATATGTCGGGAAATATAACTGTAACAACCTACTAACCATATTCTGGCAAATAAATTTATTATTGTTATTATTATTAGGAAGAGTTCGGAAGGCACGTTCAACAGTGGGTCCCGCGCCTGAGCTCCCCCGGCCGTGTCGGCTAACCGTCCCAACGGACGATGCGAGTGAAGGAGCAGAGAGTGAGAGAGAAACTAACGTTTGCGATGACACTTGAGGACTAAGGTATATGAAGGACTAAAATATCTCCTATGCAGATGCCTAGTCTGTTGAGATTGGCAGCCGTGATAAAATATAGGCTAGGAAGACATTAATTAAAACCATTATTTGGTCGAGTGTCGGTGGCGCTGTGGACTCGGCACTTGCCTTCCAATCGGGAGGTCCGGGGTTCGAGACCGCCAAGTACCAATGTTTTTTTCGTTTTTGAAGTTCATTATGTACATTTGTCTGAAGCTCCTAAGATGAAGGAAAACACCGTGAGGCAACCTGCATACTTCTGCAAAAAGAAATTCAAAGATGTATGTGAAGTCGATCGGAAACGTAATTAGTAGGACCGGAACCATTTGTCGGGATCACTCCAAACAGTCAGTACAGGTCTAAGAACTCAACTGCAAATGAGGCATCAAAAAGAATGGGCCAATCAGAAAGGAATGATTCACGCCAAGCTCTTCATGGGTATGGATAATTGGCTCAAGTTTACACTGAGCTCAAGCAGATCCCAGACTCGCCTACTGTTAGGTGCTCTAATCGGAAACTTCGGCACTAGGATCATGCTAACCAAGATGGGACACACCAGTTCCAAAATCTGTAGGGCCTGCAAGGAGGTAGAGGAAAGCATGGAACACCTGCTGTGCCACTGCGTAGCCTGCAGGAGATTAAGGCTGACGGGAATTGGATACCCAAAACCGGAAGACTACAGGGCCATACCACCCAAGGGCATCGTTGAGCTCATGGGCACAATAGACTGGACCGTAGATGGCGATGGCTGTACGGACTAAAGCTTGGGGAAGCACAAAAGATCCATGGTGGGTCGAAGTGCGAAGGCTCAATAATTGGGCCGCCCTCACACTAAGATAAGATAAGATAAGATAAGATAAGCATCGAGCAACTCGCACGGGGCCAGCGTGGTTGACTAAAGCTTAAGCAACCTAACATAGGGTAGGCTCGAGCCTCTCGGTGGGGACGTATATGAGCTGTGATAATGATGACTAGTTGGTCCGCCTGCTTGCTTGCCGCCTTAGTTGTACAAAAAGACACAGCCCAAAACCCGCTTCAATGTAATCTACATGGCACTGCGCGTCCAGACAATTTTCATTGGAACAAATAACGTCGAAAAAGCTCAGCCATCAGAACTAACATTGTCCCTAACGCGGCAGTCGGCGGCGGGAGGAAAAAGAAAAAAAAACAGAATCCCAACTCCATACTGCACGGTTCATTGTCGACGGCATTCGAATTTGGAACCTAGTTAGGGATTCAGAAATGGAGACTGGACGCTGAAAAAAAATTGAAAAAGGAACGTTACATACGTTCATTTCATCGCTATTTCGCGCTCTCTTTAGACTCTGTATTCGTGTGGATTATGAATGCGTATTGAACAAATTTATTTAGCTAACAGCGACAACATGGAGACGAAAGGATATTGGAGCGGCGGAGAGGGCTATCGAATTTAATGCTCATCGCACACATCCTCGCTCGAATCTCGCACTGGTATCTCGCACAGATTCCTCGCTCGTGTCAGTAATAATATTCCTGTAATATAAATGTAAACATTGTACCGAATTCTGTTACAGTTCTGTATTTTTTAAAATATATAGTAACATTCTCGCTTTCAGAAGACAAAATATCCTTTTAACTCATGTACCATATAGCTATCACTATCAGTTAAAAGGATAGATAGTTCGGAGTCAAGGTTGATTAGTACACACGGTTAAGCGACACGATCGAAGCTTAATTTAAATATTGTGTAGAATTGCATTGCCGATATTTTATGGTGTGTAGTGTTGACATGCCAATATATTGTACTGTGTAGTTGGGATTTCTCAGCTTCCTGTGGGAATTTTGAAAAATCCTTTCCTAGCGAATGCCTTTATAAGCCACCCTTGCCCTTGGACCGAATTTCATGCTTCGAGCTCTAGTCGTCTAGCTCAAAGCCTACATGTACATACATACAGAAGTACAGTGAAGTTTGTATCTCTTTCGATCAATATCAACTTATAAGAAGCCTGAAGAAGTCTGAGCAAACCTCAAAAACGAAAAAAGAGTCGAGCCGTTTTATTCTCCATATTTCCGATCAGGAGACGCATTTTTGAAACAATAGAATTCGAAATCATAAGATTCGCATATTTGATTTTTGATTTCTATTCCACTCGTTTTTGATTTCTACTTACTAGTAGAATATACGCTACGTATATACGTTCCGTTTTATATTCATCGCTGTTGTTTTCAATGAATGCGTCATTACCATGTTACTGCCTACTGGATTTTATTTATTCTCCATCTAACGGTTTCTAATGTGGAATTTCTTTTTAATGCCAATATTGATTTCGAGTGATTCAAAAATCTTTAAAATTGAGAACGATCGAAAATAATTTCGCACGTCATTTGTGCGAATTTGTGTTCGGATTCAAGATTCATATCTAACGATTCATAAATGCGTCTCCAGTTCCATTGACCAAGCTGCGACGAATTATTTTCCCAGTCTTAAGTAACTCCTTGAATTTGTATTGAGTAATTTTCTTATGCCGTCTGCAAACACGACAACAGCGGTATCGGGGTGAATGGCGCGCAATTCTTTATCCGTTGCCTCTTCTGCGTTGATTGTTGGCGTTGCATTTTTTTCATCTTCACAAGGAGTGTTATCTGCGAAGCTGTTTATTGGTTAATCCGTGTTTGCATTGTTCTGTTCTTTTATTATAGCGGCGGGAAGTATAGCTTGTTCGCGTGTTGTTTTATCCTTTGATCTTCATTTGTTTTTAATCTGACTAATAGGAGGAGCTCGTTACAGTGTTGTGTAACATTTGAAGTCTGCTAAAATATTATCATGCAAAGGCATGAAATTAATTAGATGAAGTGAGTACGTACCTTGCGAGATGAAAGGAGTCAGAGTAATGCTCCTCTTTCTGGACTATTTTATATAGTCCGCGCTCCACTGTTGTCACCAGCGGCCGTCAATTGAAAACACAATGATTGTTTTGGCTTTGAGCTAGTTTATTTGAGGAAGAGGATAAAGAAGAAGAAGAATTAATTTTTTAAGGGTGCCTGTATGATAAATCCGAAAGTATTATAGATGGCGAAAAATACTCAGAGGTCGAAGAATCGAACCCGCTATATTTGAAAAAATAATACCAACCGATAGTGTCGCTTATAAGGACCAAAATCGGGGAAGTAATGACATATTGCGAACTTTCAAAAGAGCTCTTTTTTCAAATCGAGTAGGTTCGATTTCCGGTTAAGATAATAATTTTTTCAAAAATCTAATGATGCAGTTTTGTTTTTGTTTTTCTCAAAATAGGTTCCGAGACCTCTTTGAGAATTTTTCGATATCTATAATAGTATCGGATATGGCCATTCAGGCACTCTTGAAAAACTAATGCTGTATAGATATACTAGCTGTTGCCCGTGACTTCATCAGTTGTATATGTAGTACGGTAACACATCGCGTTTCCTAGGGAATCTATTATTATTCGGGATAAAATGTAGCCTTTTCCCCTTTTTCAGGGCTAAACCAGTTACGGCTTAGACGTGAAAGTGTTACAGACAGACCAACAAAGTTACTTTTGTAATAATTTTAAGTCGGGGTCTTAATCATTACTGCCTATTTATCGTTGAATACACTTCTACAAGATGTTGCGTGTAAATACAGTCGTAGACTATACTATGAACTAATTATACTGTGCAAAAAGTTTTCCCTTCAGGTAATCTTTTGTATTAGCCATCCTTAGTTGAAATTTTGATATTTTATGTGTATTGAAAACCATAATCTTAGCATTTGTATATTCGTATAATTTAAAACATTACTCAAATATACCTTTGGAGATAAATATTCTTTAAAGTTTATGATAATCATATTATCCACACTAAAAGTAGGTAAATCAATATGCCTAAAGCCTAGACAATAGTTGCATTGCGTCAATAGGCGTCCAGCAAAAAAGATCCACCAACGTATAGGAACTGTTCATTGTTCTTCAGAAAAATGTTCTATTGTGCCGTATTCAACTGTAAAAACTCAAAAAAGACTTTAGAATTAGATCCACATGAGAACAAAAAGTTAAGCATGAACATCCCGAATATTCAAGTATATTCAGGATGTTCATACTCTTCGATACTATTTTTGGTTCTGTTTTCGGTTTTGTTATGCATTTTTCTTTTTCTTTTTTTATACTTGTAATGACTAAAAATGAAAAGGTAAATATAGTTTATTAATAATATCAGTTTGTTTAAAAAATAAATCTCCGTACCGAATTTTGATTCGTTTCAAAACGGTTCATTTGTGGTTTAAGCGTTAAACTACATAAGACAGACAAAGTAACTTTCTGATTTACAGTATCAGTGGAGGTTACGATGCCATTTAGTCAACTTTTTGTTAGGGAAAATCCGTACGAACTCAAAAGGAACGTAAAAAGCTCATCTCGGTTCCGTAACTCAAAAAGACCTCCATAACCGGCGAACTAATCAAACAACTTCAAAACCCCATCGAGTTTACATTCAAACGGCTATGAAATCGTTTCAGTTTTTAACTAGCTCGGAGCTCCGGTGGAAGTGAAGTTTGCCGGCTTAGCGCCAATAAACATACTTAGCGGCGTTAGTCCTTTGAGCTGTCATTGATGTGAAAGGTGCAGAGGCGCCACTCTCTATTAGGCACTGTGTCCATCTAAGCAACATACCACGTGATCGAACTAGTAACTTTGCTCGCTAACTCCGAGCTGTCATTTAGAAATATACACTTTAAATTCATTACTGCTATGATTAATGCCACCAAAATAGAACTATCTAATGTATCTATGTCTTGGGCAGATCGTAAAATTTACCATTTCGTGATGTGGCCGACCATTTCATTAAATGGTTGTATATTTTCATGAAATGGCCAATACTCGTATGGCCACATCATGATGTGGTGTGGGTCAATGAATGATTAACGTTTAACAATATGAACAGCTAAACGTAAGGCTACTTCATGATATGGTTAAAATTTGGTGATCATATCGTTAAATAATTACATTATTCACCGCTAGAGGCGCTGTTTTGGTGATGCATAATGATGGTGGACAATTATTTTGATTAAAAATATGATTAATAATACGCAAAATGAAAATAAAAGTGGAGTGAAATGGCGTTACAGTTTTGTGTAACTGCTTTAATCAATCTAAAAATGACCATAACGTAAGAAGACCTTTCACACATACTGGCTATTCATAAGCACGACATATTCTAAAAAGTTCACGTACGTCATCTTCTAATGGTGATTAAAGTAGGTAGTTAACAAGGAGATACAGCATAACGTAAGAAGACCTTGAAGGAAAGCTTGCACTTGGCAAACAGAGCTACATAATACGAGGCTGTGTCAGATCACATGTCATGCTGCTTAGGTGGGCACAGCGTCTGTCATGGCGTTGTTGCATAATCCAATGCGTAAGATGAACCTAAAAATTGTAAAGCCACTCACCTGGCAATTATTAAACTCATGGGTAAACTAAAATGGTTCAACATTGGGTATAGCAAGGAACAAACAAAATAATTTGTCAAAGCAGGATTTTTCAAAAAATGAACGGTCGGCCTCGGTTGCTAATCTAGTATTTTTTAAACACCATAGCCGGTCCCTATGGTGTGTAAAAAATTTTAGATTAGCAACAGAATCGACCGTTTTTGACCTTTATCTCTGATGGTTACGATAAGGCCTAAGACAGACGAGAGATCATCTGAATTCCTCAACAACTGAGGAGCTGGCTATCATACTTCTACCTCTTGTCGAAACACAACAATGTAACTAACATTGTTTTTATGGCGACAAAGGTAAGACGATGGTAGCTGGCCGGGCGGGCTTAGAAGCTGTGAAGCTGTACCAACGATCAAACAAACAAAAAAAATTCCTATCCACATGGGGAATCGAACCGTAGACCTCTAGATGAGTACCCAGTCGTCTCAACCAATAGACCACAGAGTCTTTAAAAGAATCCAACAATGTTGCATACAGAAACATATAATTCCTTGAAAATAAAACAAGTGAACATTCAAACTCAAACTCAAACTCAAACTCAAAAATCTTTATTCAATATAGACCTTTACAGGCACTTATTGACGTCAAAATAAAAACATAAAAATCTTCAACCAAGAATCTAATTAACTAAATTATTTAATCCTTGTATGTGCACACACCCCAACCATTATTAAGATGTGTGCAAATACAAGTCAAATGAAAAAAAAAAAAAAAATTTGACTCTACACCTGTTCGGAAATTGGGAGAGCCTTCTCAAGAAGAACAGGCAAGAAACTCGGAAGGTCTTGTATTTTTTTTGTCTCCTCTTTTAAAATGCCAACATTACAATATTATATTTCACAAACATTTTTTTAAATAATATAGAAATGCCTGTCGGTGTGAGTGGAACAGTTACTCGAATGAAATTTATCCCACTATCACAAAGTGTTAACACCCTTTAAACGTCAATTATCACATTTTTTGTCAATCCCAAGCAGTTTTATCTGTCATATAATCAGACACTTTATAATATGCTTTTTTCATAAGTGCGCCCTTGATAGCGACTTTAAATTTATTCAAGTTAAGTGCTTTAATATTATTTGGGATTTTATTGTAGAAACGTACACAAAGGCCTTTGAAAGAATTATTAATTTTTTTAAGCCTAGTATTTGGTAACGCTAACATATTCTTTTGCCTAGTATTTACTGAATGAATATCACTGTTTTTACAAAACGAATGTATATTTTTATGAACATATACTATATTCTCGTAAATATATTGCGACGCGACGGTCATAATACCAATTTCTTTAAATTTTTCTCTCAAAGAGTCTCTTATTTTAAGGTTATAAATAGCACGAATAGCCCTTTTTTGCAGCACAAAAACAGTCTGAATGTCGGCAGCATTTCCCCACAGCAAAATGCCATACGACATCACACTATGAAAATAGGCAAAGTATACAAGTCTTGCTGTATCAACATCAGTCAGCTGACGTATTTTCCATACAGCGTAGGCTGCAGAACTAAGTCTCTTCGACAATTTATCAATATGTGGGCCCCACTGAAGCTTTGAATCTAAAGTAATACCAAGAAATACTACGGTATCCACAAGGTCCACATTTTTATGCTTTATGTTAACAGTGGTGTGAACCTCTTTAACATTGGGTAAAACAAATTTTATACATTTAGTTTTCCCTTCATTGAGGCACAAGTTATTCGCATTAAACCAGTAAACTATTCTTGAGATAGAACTATTTACATCGTCATAAATTTGCAATCGTCTTTTAATTTTAAACATAAGTGAAGTATCATCTGCAAATAATACAATCTCATGCCTGTCTTGTACAAAAGCAGGCAAGTCATTTATATATATTAAAAATAGAAAAGGACCAAGAATTGAACCCTGCGGAACTCCCATTTTAACCGAGGCGCCCTGGGACCTCTCCCCGTTGACGTCTACTTTCTGAATCCTCTCAGTCAAATAGGAGACGAGTAAATCCAGAACAGTGTCGCGAAATCCATAGTAGTGTAATTTCCTGATCAGGGTGTCATGATGAACGCAATCAAACGCCTTGGACAAGTCACAAAAAACGCCCAGCGCATCATGTGAGTCCTCCCAAGCCTCATATATATTTTGTATTAACTCAACACCAGCATCAGTTGTTGAGCGACCCTTTCTAAAACCAAATTGTTTACAGTGTAGAAGATTATTTCTGTTAAAAAAGCTTTGCATTTGTTCCAACATTATTTTTTCAAAGATTTTGCTAAAAGTAGGTAGCACAGAGATAGGTCTAAAATTATTGGGGTCTGATGTGCTACCAGATTTGTGTAATGGAATAATTTTACTCAGTTTCATTAGATCAGGAAACACACCACAGTCAATGCAATCATTAAAAATACTAGCAAGTATTGGAGCTATTGTTTCTATTACAGATTGGGAAACATCTACAGAGTTGCCCCACAGATCCACGGTTTTCTTTTTATTCAGCGCTTTAAATGACTTTATTAAATCATTTGCACAAATATGGGCAAATTTAAATTTATCATCACAAGTTTTAACATAATCTTTTAGAATAGATTCGGCTACAGTGGGGGAGGAATCCAAAGATTTTGTGATTGAAACTGGAATGTCAGTAAAGAATTTTTCAAATTCTGTAGCTACCTCAATATCTACTGTAACTTTCTTATTTTCAATATTTAAACAAAAATTGTTGTTATTAGTTTTTACTCTTCCGGTTTCATTATTAATAATGTTCCATGTCGTTTTAATTTTGTCACTACTATTTTTTATTTTAGAGCTTAAATAATTGGACTTTGCAAATTTACAAACTTTTTTAAATACTTTGGAATAAGTTTTTACATACAATTTAAATTGATCACTAGTATTTAATGAACGCTCATTGTAAAGTTCATAAAGTTTTATTCTGCTTTTGTGAATACCTGGTGTGGCCCATTCACTAAAAGTTAATCTACCATTGACTGAGATGGTTTTTGGAACAAAGATATTTTTAAATTCACAACAAAATGTGTTAAAAAAGTTTTCATACAATTTATTTGGGTCTTCGTCATAATCAATATACTTTAAATTAATACCAAGATTATTATTGAAACGCTCCAAGCGGCCAGCAGTCTTTGGTACAATAGTGATATTCTTTTTCGCCATAAGCTTACATTTGTAAGGTATAGTAACAAATTGACCAGAGTGGTCAGATTCTAAGTTATTAAAAACATTTTGTGCTAATGGTTCTATGTCAGTATAAATATTATCAATGCATGTGGCAGAAAACTCAGTAATTCGTGTTGGCTCCAGAAATAAGTTTTTAAGATTATATGACTGAAACAAATTTTTAATTCTCATACATAAACTAGAGTTTTCTAATAAGTTAATATTAAAATCTCCACAGACTAATATTTGTTTGCCTTGCTTACAGACTTTATTTAAAACTTCATCCATTATATTTTCAAAGTGGTCATACAATCCCGAAGGAGGCCTGTATACGCTCACTACAATAATCTGGTCCAACTCTACACAGGCAATTTCTATTGTTCGTTCAACTGAGAGGTTCACAATATCTTTACGATCTTTATATTTAAGCTTTTTATTTAATATGATTAATGAGCCACCGCGAATTGCATTTTCTCGACTGAACGAACTACCAACCTGGTTGTTGCTAAAATTAAACATGAACTGGTAGCTTTTAAGCCAATGTTCGGTTATACAAAAAATATCTACTTTGCTACTGTTCATGAATAACTCAACTTCCAGATCTTTGCCCATCATTCCTTGCATGTTCTGGTGCACCAGGTTGATAAAATTTACATGTTTATTATATTCAAATGGGTCTTCCAGTACATTATCTAATAAACAATTTTCATTTTGTTCTTTATTTAACATTATGCAAGAGGATTTCTCTATTGTCTCAATACCTAATTTAAAGACTTACTAACTAATACATCAGTAATATTACTGACAGTCATCCTACTTCTACGTTGCTCAATAGGAGCAATTTTTGTAGCCAAGTTCTTGGCTGAGATATAAAAATAATATGATAGCGATTTTGCTATTCGTCTCTTATAATAATTTGATAGACAATATCTATTATCTTTAGTCAAATACAATCTATTTACATAATTATTGATGTCAATTAAATGAAATTTATTATTATGACATAAGGTACTTAACTTTAAATTCAATTTATATCTTACACTATTTTCCTCTTGTGACAAGTTGTTGTAATAAGGTAATGTGAACAAAATAATTTTTTGTACATTTAAATTATTTAATTTATTTAAATAATGAGTCAGGACTTTTTTGTTCATATTACCTCTATTTGCAATAAATAACAACAATGTAGTAGACTGGTTAAATTCACATTCGATCACTTTTTTTAGTATGTCACAGTACGAAGCACCAGGCATGCAATAGTTCATTATTGAATGTCCCATGTTTGTTAGAAGTTGGCCCATACCTATGCCAATGTCATCACTAAACATAACAATATTGTCACTTGTGACCACTGAAGTCTGTAGTAATTGTGCATAGTCAGCTGCTGGTGGCTGAGATACCATGTTGAGAGCAGGACACGCATGATCAGGTACAACATTATAAATTATTTGGCTATCCAATGTTAAGCTATCGTTAGTGGAACTTAAGGAGTGTTTGTCCAGTAAGGCCTGATATCTGTCTTCATTAAATTGACAAAGTGTGGCTAGCTCTGTGACTGATTGGATATGCTCCTTAATTTCATTTTGAGCATTGTAATAATTTTTTGTCATGTTTGCTAAAGAATTTTGCAAGTTATTAATGACATTATTTAATTCTTGTATGTCCCTTTCATACATGTTTCTGCTCTCTCTCAATTTTGAGTCAAAAATGTCCAACGAATCTATTAAGCAAGCACGCTGCTTTCGTAATTTAATATTACTTTTAAAAGAGTTATGATTCTTAATTAATTTTTGTTTCTTCTTAATTAATTTATTAATTTTAACATATTTTTTGAGTTTATTTTTACTACTAAAATGTAAAGGTATGGACTTAACTGATGTACCTGAATACTGCTGTGTGAGATTTTGTCCACCAGGAGATTGCATTAGCTCCTCAAAAAGACTATGGGTATGTATAATTTCACTATTTTGCATAGATTGTTCAAGTTTACCGATTTTTCCATTTGCATCACTCAGCTCCCGTTCCAGTTCAGAGATTTTATTCAGTGCTGCCTCATACATACTATTGCACAGAGTAAGGTCATTGATGTGGTCTTGTAACTGGTGCCGCTCCTCTAAGACTTCTTGAAATTTGGTATCAAGCGCTGAGAGCTCACTTTTGAGAGTGGTGTTTCTGTCGATAATCTTTTTTATCTCATCTTCACTGTCATCGCGTTCCTGTAGTAGCCGTTCATGGGAATCCTTTAGGGTTTTTAATTCCAATACAGCCTGTCTGAGCTTTGCCTCAGTGTTTTGTGCAGCAGCTTTACGGGTCAACATTTTGATATTTCAGCAAAGAAAACCTAAAAATGTACAAATACGTTTAAGTTCAAGTATAAACTGTGCAAAGAAATAGGGATGCAAAAAACACAGAGAGAAATCAAGACTATTGAAAGTTAGAAAAGGAAAAAGAAAAAAAAATGACAAAAAATAACTAGGACTTTTTAGCAATAGAATCTAGGGTTAGATATAATAATGAAATCAGTTTATACTATGAAACTATGAAAAGTCACTTTTTAGCCTATTTTTAATAATTAGTTAAAATGTAACATATCAGTTCCCAGTTTGTCACAGCCGCTGAGCACTGTATACATAATCACAAATTACATTTGTAAGGTATAGTAAGTCACCGTTATCCTATTTGTATTAGAATTATTAAGAAAAAAAAACTTCATGAATAAACTATCTAAATCAAAGTATGATTGAAAATTATAATGGTTACCCAAAAATATAAATTATAATATATTATATGTACTATATTGTTATACTAATAAAGTTTTCAGCAGAAAAATATCTGTGCAGTGTGTAGAGGGTGCTATGTCTGAGGCTGTAGGCGTTGACAAGTCTCAACTTTAACTTCCACTTTATGTCAAGTTAAGAGAGACACAACTTAGCCCAAGTGTGATACTGGACGTGTCTCACTTCACGTGAGAATTATTGAGTTAATTTACTAAGTACCTACTTAATAAAATTTGTTTGTAAATGTAGGTATAAAAACATTTGACCAATGTCACTATATGTCTGAACTAAAGCTGAACCCTACTTTCACTGTATGTAAAGTGAAACAATCAACGTGTAACAGAAAATTGAATGTTCTAAGATAAAACTGGATAAATCTCAATAGCTTTTAATAAGTGTGCTGCCTATGTTGGAGAGTAAGATAGGTACCTATGTTCTAAGATTTGCCTAAATGAGGACTGAATGTGTAATAATAAATACAATACTCCCCCGGTTTATGTATGAGTAGGTAATCCGTCAATCATCAAAACTGCCGTCACTGATTAGCTTGAAGAATTTCTTGCTAGCTCTGTACCACGGATACTTTCCACGATTTCAGTTTTTCCAAGTATTTCCTCTTGATAATCAAACGGCTTGGAATTAAAATTTTAGCCTTTTGCCGTGATCTTCGAAAATATTCGTTGGCTCGTTCAAATCCGTGACAGTAGGTGTTAACGTCGTCATAAATTTGTCGTGATAAACATAAAATAGCACCGCGAATCGCTTCACAAACAATACAACCGCGTTTCAACACAATACTAATTCTAAAAATGCATTAATTTACAGCAATTTGTCGAAAATACAATAAATTAACTTAAAATTATTACGAAGCTAACAAAAGACGTCTAGTCACTCTCGTTACGTCTATTCTGTTTCAACACCATTTTATTCTTTGACTAGTAACAATGTTTCAGCTTGACGCCTTATGAGATTGCGGCAAAATTGTCTTAAGCTCTTAGTTTTGGGGCAAGTGCCGACTTCAAGCGGCAAACTTTACAATGAGCCGAAATTGGATTAGTTCCACACATACTCGCTATTCATAAGCACGTGACATATTCAAAAAGTTCACGCTCGTCATTTTCTATGTAGTGGTAATTAAAGTAGGTACTTATCAAGGAGCTTAAGATTAGCGCGTTCAACCAAACAGACAAACTATTCCGCTTTACAATTATATGCAAGTATAGTTTTAGTATTTATAATATTACAGTATAGACATATGGTTCATATTTAAAACTTTCGCATATAAATAAAAGTTGTGATGGAAAAATCAGGAATAAGGAGCCCTTGTCCTTGGATTAAAAAATATTTGTGTTTCATTTATTCCATTAAAATATTTTTGAAATGAAATCTCCATACTCCTAACAAACGAACAGCAATAAAAGTTAAAAGCATCATATCAGATGCGAATTAAAACAACAAAACATATTTTACAGCATTCGAAATAAATTCAATATGGCGTCGTTATCCGATGTCGTACGGTTTTTAGTCTTTCTACGAATTAATAAGGTGCATAATGGATCGGTTAAACCGAGCAAAGTATCCATCAAGTTGGAAGGTTTTTATTTCGAAGTTGTTCCTTTTTGATGTGAAAATTTAGGATGTATATTTCCTGAGCTGTAAAGAGCTTATATAGATGTGCTAGCTTTTAGCCCGCGGCTTCGCCCACGCAGAATATATAATTTTATAGCCCGTATAATATTTTACCTGGATTTGCGGGGTTGTACTTGCGGGGTATTTGAACAGATTAAATTAATCATTAATTTAAAATTTTATGAAATGCATTTTTTTACATCCATACTGTAACGTTCACCCCCTTTATGAACTTTGTTACTTTACTTAACCCCTTAAGTCGACGAGACGCACCTTAATGAGGTACAATATTTGGCCAGAAGTGATCGACAGTTAGGACTCTACCTTGCGCCGCGTCTAGACCCAAACCCTTTTTATGTGGTATGTGAAAGCACCGTTGTACCTGGATTAGGCATATAGGAATATATGGTCACTTTAACACGCTTGTGTGGATTTAAGTACTATAAACAAATGTGTGTGAAGATTAGACAATGTTATATATGTCGGTGTTCAGGCACGGTTTTTCTATACTATGTGGGTAAGCTGCGAAACCGCGACCCTACGGCGACGGACATCGGCCGCTAGAACTACTTGCTCTCTCGGCGGCGGCGCGAGCTAAGTGCATGAAGTCTTCGGACATTATTCGGCATAGATTATTGAATTTCCCATAAAATTGGTTGAGTCTTACATATAATTATCGAACACTCAAGAAAAGTGCATATGTAAATGTGTTTGTAAGATTTGTGACGTCTGTGAACTGTTGAAACTCGGATTGCGGCTAGCCAGGCACGTGGTGAGAAGAATCGGCCCCATACCAGCCCAAGCTGACGGTGTCAAGGTGAGTGGTTTGCCTAGTAGTGGGGAATTCTGTGCCTGGACATAATATAATTAACAAGAAAAAATAGGATCAGTGACCATAACCTTGTTCTCGTGAGCTATCGAAGGTGTTCTCGCGAACATAATAATTTTGGTCCCTCTCGTCGGATAGTTTTTTCGTTTTTGTTAAAGTTTAGAATTTAAAGGATTTTCGGATTTAATTATAAGTTTCATATTTCGGTACTCTCGGTTTTGTACGGATTCGGATTCGGTTGTTAGATTCATTTGAAATAATTTATAGTACAATGGCGTCTAAAGCAATAGAAAATAAATTTAAAATACAATGTGATTGGTTTATAAATACAAATGAGTTTATTACTAATAAAAGTCAGACTTCTGGTGTAATATCGGCTCGGTTGCGTAAGATAGAAGAAAGGTACAAGTTGTTGAGCGAGGCATACGAAGCACTATTAAACTGTTTAACGGATGACAAAGCTATTGTTTTATATGATACTCAATTTAAAAATGCAGAAGAAATTTATTATCATCTGGAGTCAATCTCATCTGCTTATCCGTACTTGGACGGCACTCATCAATCCACGGAAAGTGCACAAAATGCTCGCTTGCCAACTATAAATTTGTCTGTGTATGATGGAGATATATTTGGTTGGACTAGTTTCATTAGTTTATTTAATTCTCTAGTAATGTGTAGAAAAGATATTTCTAAAACCGAAAAATTTCATTATTTATTTTCTAACGTTCAAAAGGAACCTCGAGATCTCATAAAACATTTACCTATGGTGGATGATTCATTAGATACGGCTATGGAAATACTTAAGAGTAGATATGAAAACAAAAGATTATTGTCGGATTCTCATATTTCACGTATTTTAAATTTACCATGTTTAAATAATATAACCAGTCTTAGAACAAAAATTCTTAACCCTTTATTGGAGTCTACACGCGCCTTAAATAATCTTGGTTTTCCTATTAACGAATGGAGTTATTTGTTATTGTACATTAGTCTTACAAAACTACCTTTAGATATGAAATCACGTTTTGAACACAAGTACGGCGGAAATTGTGCTACTTTACCCACCTTTAATCAATTGATCGATTTCTTACAAAATGAATGTCGATTATTAGACACGACGACTTCAGAAACATTAAATAATAACATCAATAATTACTCAGATCGCGGGCGACGCACCCACCGCACAGGCTTAGTAGCTCACAATAATGTTGTGTCAGCGAAACGTTGTTTATATTGTCAGTTTACGGGGCACACTATAACGGAGTGTTACAAATTTAATAAGTTAACTAACAACGGTCGCAAGGATTTTATAAAAGATTCACGATTATGTTTTCGATGTTTCGAACAACATAATGCCGTGTCATGTAGTAGTAAGGTCCCGTGTAATAGATGTGGTAATATCGGTCACAATAAATTAATTTGTACAATGCATATTTTACGTTCGGTATCCCCTGCGCGGCATGCATTCGTTGTGTCATCGGAGCGCAATCCTAACTTGACAAACCGGTTTCCTACTACGGCGCGGCAGCGAAGGAACGCCAGTCCGCGCGCAGTGCGTGGTGAATCATATTCAGCTTACGATACGAATGCATCGCGTTATCAACGGCGCATTGATAACAACAATGGTGAAATTATATCGACGGATATTGAACGGTCACCGCAGGATAGACGCAGTGCGAGTCCTAGGGGCTTACGTCGTCAGAATATTTCGGAATAGCAACTACAGTTGTGTAATGTCGCTTCGGAACCTAAATTAATAAATAATGTTATTTTGCCTACTGTTATTATTGAAGTTAAAACATCTCAAAATTCTTTTGTACAAGCTCGGGCTTTACTTGATCTCGGCTCCCAAATATCTATAATTAAAAGCGATTTGGTAACAAATTTGGGATTAAAGCGACATTACTCGGAAATACCTATTATAGGAATTGGCGGCGTTCACACTAGTGAATGTAGTAATATTGTTAAATTTCATTTTCGGCCTATCAAAAATAAAAATGTTTTATTATCAGTTACTGCGGTTGTTCTAAAGAAACCTACTTCTTATTTAGCTAGTAAATTAAATGTTTTAAATAAGAATATAAATATTTCGGATGATGGATCTTATCGGATGAGACATATAGATATAATTTTCGGATGCGACATTTTGGGTCATATTTTGAACGGCGAAAAACTTGACTTAGGTACTGGTGGGCCTTACGCTCTGAGTACTATTTTTGATTTTGCAGTTTTCGGAGCAAGTCAAGAGGTGAATTCGGATATGATAAACTTGGCTTCTAATGTTTCAGCTATTCAATTGTTGGAGGCGGTAGAAAAGTTTTGGCGCTACGAACAACCACCTCAATGTAAATTTATTAGCCCGGCGGACATCGAATGCGAGCGATTGTTCTGTTCTAGCACTAAACGGGGCGCAGACGGGAAGTATACCGTGCGCCTGCCGCTCATACCAGATCATCAGCTCTTGGGTGATTCTAGGGAAACAGCTCTTAAACGATTTTTGGCAATTGAAAGAAGAATGCAACGTGATCCGGAGTTTAAAGCTAAATATGTGGAATTTATGTCGGAGTATATTAATTTAGGACACATGGAGGTTTCGAATTTCGATTTTTGCAAGGAACATTATTTTTTGGCACATCATGGGGTTTTCAAGGAATCGGGCAACGGTGGTAAAATTCGTGTAGTTTTCGACGGTAGTGTTCCAAGTAGTTCAGGTGTATGTTTAAATGATTGCTTGTACTCTGGTGAAAAATTGCAAAGAGATATAACGGATATCTTATTAAATTTTCGGCGGCCACGCATAGTTTTTACAACTGACGTACGAATGATGTTTCGACAAACTTGGATACACTCGGATGATCGTAGATATCAGCTTATTTTCTGGCGATCTTCGCCCTCGGAACCTTTGCAGATATATGAGTTAACAACTAATACTTACGGTTTGAAGTCTAGTCCTTTTGTAGCTATTCGGTGCTTACATCAGCTTGCCCAGGATGAGATGGCGAACTCGCCAGCGGCGGCGAATCTATTGTTAAAGAATAGCTACGTCGATGATCTGAACGGGGGCGCGGATACACTATTCGATGCAATTGCATTACGTGATGAGTTGATAGCACTCATGGACACGGCCGGCTATGAATTGCGTAAATGGTCCTCCAATGTTCCGGAGCTTTTGGACGGCATGCCATCTACTCACTTGGAAACGCCCAAAAGTTTTGATAGCTCAGGTGATTCGGGTCTTATAAAAGTGTTGGGTATTCTGTGGGATCCAGTTACGGATATCTTTACTTACCATGTTAATTTAACCCCGGAGTCTAAGGTAACACGTCGTAGCATCTTGTCGTTGGCGGCTCGTTTGTATGATCCCCAGGGATGGATATGTCCTGTTATTTTCAAAATAAAAATTCTTTTACAACAGTTACTCGGCACTAGTGATAATTCTCGTAAAATAGATTGGGACGCACCTGTTTCTGATGACATTAAACGGCAATGGCATATGATTATTTCGGACTTACCTAATTTATGTAAAATACGGATATCCCGATGTTTGAAGCCTGAAGGTAACGGATCAGCTCGGTATAGTCTTCATGGATTTTGCGACGGTAGCTCGTTAGGTTACGCCGCAGCGGTTTATATTCGGTCGGAGTTACCGGACGGAAATGTTCTCGTGCGACTACTTATATCTAAATCTAGAGTAGCCTCACTGAGGAAAAAATTGACTATCCCTAAACTGGAGTTAGAAGGCGCCTCACTCTTAACCAAACTCTTCAATCATGTCGTCTCTTCGATGAGAGACAACACTGTATTTGACGAAGTTGTAGGTTGGTGCGACAGCACTATTGTCTTGGCTTGGCTAAGACGACCGGTACATACTTTGCAAGTCTACGAGGCTAATCGGGTATCGCAAATAACATCTCAGCCTATTGATATTCGGTGGAGACACGTGCCTAGTGAAATGAATTGTGCGGATGTGGCATCTCGTGGTACTTTAGCGTCGGATCTGCTAAGGCATCCACTTTGGTGGCAGCCACAATGGTTGGGTCAATCTCCATCTACCTGGCCGCGGGAGTATTTAGAGTTCCCTGAGGATATGTTACCCGGATTAAAAACTAAAATAGTTAATGTAGGAGTATTACATTCGGAATTTGACTTAATTGAAAAGTATAGTTCATTTCAAAAATTAGTTAATGTTACGGCTTATATTAAACGATTTATTAATAACTGTAAAAATAAACAAACACGGCTTTTCGGTAATATTACAATCAATGAACGTAGAAATGCAATTTTATTTTTAATTCGGACTGTTCAACATAGCCATTTTAGTGACGAGATTGAGGCTTTGTCAAATCAAAAACCAATTAAATCGGCATTGGTAAGATTAAATTTATTTTTAGATCAAGATCAAATTTTACGTGTCGGTGGACGGATCGGAGCTGCGGATTTACCCTTTAATGCTAGACATCAGATTTTATTACCTAATCGTGGTCATTTTACGGATTTATTAGTAACTTACTATCACAACATTTACTGTCACGTCGGAGCTAATGCTTTAGCAGCTATTCTCTCTCAAAACTATTGGATAATTTCGGTACGGCGAGTTACTAGAAATGTAACATTTCGGTGCATTCAGTGTTATCGGTCAAAGGTTCGGTGTACACAACCTTTTATGGCAGATTTGCCTGCGGACAGGGTTAAGGGTGTACGAGCGTTTATAGGTGTCGGTACAGACTTCGCAGGCCCATTTTACATAAAATCTAGTTCATTTCGGAATGCTAAAATACAAAAATGTTATTTATGTATTTTCGTATGTTTATCCACGAAAGCCGTTCACTTAGAGATTGTTTCGGATTTGTCGGTTGAAGCTTTTATGGCGGCGTTGACTAGATTTGTTTCACGGCGCGGACTTCCTTCTTTAATAAGATCAGACTGCGGTACGAACTATACGGGCACTAACAAATATCTTAAGGATTTATACATATTTTTACGTAATAACACTTCGGAGATAGACAGAAAATTAGTTCAACAAAATATAAAATGGTTGTTTAACCCTCCATCTAGTCCTAATCACGGCGGTTTATTTGAAGCGGCAGTAAAATCGGCAAAAAATCATGCTCGGCGAGTGTTGGGCGAGACTAAATTGACCTTTGAAGAACTGACAACTTTCTTTCATAAAGTAGAGGCAGTAATGAACTCACGGCCTTTATGCCCTCAAAGTTCGGATCCGGCGGACTTTCAAGTATTGACTCCTGGTCATCTTTTAATCGGCCAACCTCTGGTGGCTGTACCTGAATATCCTTATGAGGAAGTTAAGTTGCATCGGTTGTCTCGCTTTCAACAAATTCAAAAGATGTCTCAACATTTTTGGTATCGTTGGAAAACAGAATATCTGCATACTTTACAACAGCGGTATAAGTGGAACTCGGTTACGGAACCTCCTAAGTTAGACGAATTGGTTTTAATAAAAGAAGATAATGCTAGTCCCCTTCATTGGAAACGCGGTCGGTTAGTTAAGCTCCTCCCGGGTAAAGATGGGATTGTTAGGGTCGCAGAGGTTAGAACGCAAAACGGTATTTTGCTTCGCCCCGTTTCTAAATTATGTCGGTTACCCATTTTATCTTAGGAACCAAGGCAGGCCTTGGTTAGGCGGGGGGATGTTCAGGCACGGTTTTTCTATACTATGTGGGTAAGCTGCGAAACCGCGACCCTACGGCGACGGACATCGGCCGCTAGAACTACTTGCTCTCTCGGCGGCGGCGCGAGCTAAGTGCATGAAGTCTTCGGA
Organism: Schoenobius gigantellus; assembly: GCA_963935595.1. Lineage (NCBI taxonomy): Eukaryota > Metazoa > Arthropoda > Insecta > Lepidoptera > Crambidae > Schoenobius > Schoenobius gigantellus. The sequence continues at coordinate 804,616 of OZ012543.1, forward strand.
CATTATTCGGCATAGATTATTGAATTTCCCATAAAATTGGTTGAGTCTTACATATAATTATCGAACACTCAAGAAAAGTGCATATGTAAATGTGTTTGTAAGATTTGTGACGTCTGTGAACTGTTGAAACTCGGATTGCGGCTAGCCAGGCACGTGGTGAGAAGAATCGGCCCCATACCAGCCCAAGCTGACGGTGTCAAGGTGAGTGGTTTGCCTAGTAGTGGGGAATTCTGTGCCTGGACATAATATAATTAACAAGAAAAAATAGGATCAGTGACCATAACCTTGTTCTCGTGAGCTATCGAAGGTGTTCTCGCGAACAGTCGGGATTTCATAATTATTAAACTCAATTTAATATAAGTTCTCAAGTAATTTGCAAACGCTAGTGATTATGCTTTTCCCTTATATGTACATCTATGTTAAAAAATAGCATAAATAGGTTCACCTACAGGTTTAGCGTATTTGTTGCGGAAGTTTTAATATGTAGCATCACTTATACTCAATATTTAACTACAGGCGTTTATATGTATATACATGAGGTCACCTATACACAATGTATTGGTTTCAGGGGTCTTCATATACCGGGTTATTTAAACACAATGTAATTGCGTCGGAGGTCTTGATATATAAACATACTCGTAGTTACCTATACGCAATGTAATTGCATCGGAGGTCTTAAATTTAAGTATGGTTATCTATATGCAATGTAATTGCGTTAGAAGACTGGATCTATGAACCGGGTTAGATATACGCAATGTAATTGCGTCTGAGGTTTCAAATATAAGTATGGTTATCTATACGCAATGTAATTGCGTTAGAAGTCTTGATCTATGAACCGGGTTAGATATACGCAATGTAATTGCGTCTGAGGTTTTAAATATAAGTATGGTTATCTATACGCAATGTAATTGCGTTAGAAGTCTTGATCTATGAACCGGGTTAGATATACGCAATGTAATTGCGTCTGAGGTTTTAAATATAAGTATGGTTATCTATACGCAATGTAATTGCGTTAGAAGTCTTAGAGCTCCGCCCCGCTCAAGACAGTGGAGACCAACCATATAAAGCCTCCCCCTGAAGATTGAATAATTGGGCCTAATTGGATATAGTCGTAAGACTATAGTGACACCTTGGTGAATTTAGAATACATTCGTAGATGAGAAAGTAATAAGAATAGGAATCATAACCGACCGCGAGTAACAATATATAGTGGTGCTTCACTTTACTTCAACTTAATTCATTCCACTGAATATTATGTTCGGTTAATAATGCGCGTTCGCAAGTCCGTTTAATCATTACGTTCCTATACATTAATTGTAAATAACACCAATTAGTCCAGTGGATCCGATACTAATAAAGTTCCCTATGTGTATATATTTAGTTTCGTTCGTTGCCGAAGGACTTGAAGAATGTGATAAAATGTGATTGTTCAGTATGTGAGGTCAACAAGTCCAACAGTTCGAAGTAGTAATAAACACACCCCATCAACCAGTTTGTAGTTCATTTATAGTTCATATGTTCCAGATCTCTGAGGTTGCTGTCCTGAGTATCTGATTACCGGACTAATCAGGATGGTGAGCCTTTCATGGGTATAAGCGAACCAATTCGATGAATTAGGTCTTGATTCACAAACAATCCCTAGCATAATTTCAGTGAAATATGTCAACTTCAACAGTGATATTCGTATGAATTAATATTACTAGCGGTCAAGTTATAATTATGAATATTATACATTCAAAATAGTATAATATAATGTGTTGTAAACAGTACTAACTGTCTCAAGGAGAATCACAGCATAAAGCTTACTTGGGTGTATAAAGTTCTACAAAGATAAATCCTTTAGAAGTGTGCAGAACTACTGCTGGCTAATATAAGCTCTATAAAGCTTAAGTAACTATTATTTTATTATATTTAGAGGAAATAGGTACCCATAGGTTATTGAGATATTAATAGCTCGGAATGCTAGCCTATTTGCAAATTAATTATATTTTCAATTCGCATTTTAATGTTATAACTTATATGTAATTAAATCAGTAAGGTGCCACATGAAACAATCAATATTCCAGTTTATATAAATAAGGTACCTATATTATTATAATTTGCGACAATATGTTACTTGATAAGTTTTGTATTCTTCACCCCTTACCGTATAGACGCGTTAAAGTGTAGTAATATTTGTATTGCGACCTTTTTGTCGATAATAATATTGTTATCGTTTTGGACACACTATCCACGCAAACACATTTTAAGTCAACTCAAAGGAACCATAGCTGTTAAATTATGCATAAAGTGTAGGAATCACAACTAACCTTTGTTAGAGTGAGCTACGGCTCAATACTGTCTTACTCACCCCCATCTGCATCTTGAAGACCGCAAGACTTACCAAACTGACAGGGAACCAAAACCGTGCACTTACTGTACATTACACAAACCGATATTTTAATCACCATTATTACATCACTCTTAAACTGATTTTGTGCGATACCGAACTAATGGAGCCCCGATCTGCCCATTGTACCCCGAGGTACAACCAACCGATAACTCTCTTGTACACACCAAGTACAACCAAATTAACGAACCCTATCCTTTATTCGCGAGCGCGAGGAAACGTCCACTCTGCTGTATTCGCGAGCGCGACCATCCCCCGACTATCCCTTGTACTTTCCAGCACGGTCCAACGTCAACCCTCCTCCTCCAATTTCCGAAATCTTTGGTGGGCTGAGTCACACCCCCACTAATTTTTGTGTCCAATCGTTCGTCTGATTTACCTATTGCACACGCCTTTTAAATCCCTAAGTGCACGCCTCCTCATCTTTCAGCAAATGCACCCCGTGTCCGTCCTCAAGCCATCTACTCAATTGGTAAATCTTATAGCCCCATTTGCGTTGCTCAAAATTATGGCACAAAAAATAACATTCTTAAAATCTTTGGGCCTCATAAATATACCTTTCAAGTCCTCAAAACAAAAAACGAACGTCGCTCTTAAGAACATAATTTTAATATTTTATGGCGACCTTTTCGCATTCCTAAGCAATCGTCGCCACATACTCGACCAAAATTCAGCTCTTAACTCTGTAAAACGCTTAAGAGTCGTACTATTAATTTAGATTTATTCATTAGAACGACCACTTCTCAGTCAGTAAAAACCCCAGCGTGGGATCGCAACATTTTCGTTTTCTACGTACCAAATTTAACCGGCGGTAATAACTATAAAACAATAAGAATATTTCACTAGCACAAGCAACCTACGAGGCTGACCCTCTGTACCGTCACAATACTAACATTTAATTCCCACTTTACCTCCTTGGGGGTTGAACATTACGACGGAGATCAATATTGTTTTGATTTTCGTCGAAAACAAAACGAAAATAACTAGAAAACGAACACTGACGAGCGTTCGATGCCGGAAGAATGATTCAAAAATAGGGCCCCAGTGACCGACTGAAGTTAATTTATAATTTAAGAGTCAATAATATATAATTTATGAGTAAATAAACTAGTATTAGATACCCTATTATTAGAAATTTTTATTTAAGATGCTGAGCCGGCCACTGCGACCTGTACAGATCTATTGTGACCGAATGAAAGAACAATGTTACCCAATGAGTAAAAACACACTTATATCTTTCTGATAGTAAAACTAGAAATACGGAAAATCTTGTGATAAAGACGTCTACTAACAGACAAAACACCAAAATCTAATTAAAGAAGAGACTAGTCAAAAATCTGTCTATGATAATTAAATGATAATTAACAATTAAGTGTGTGCACATTACCAACCTTAACACAAATAAAACGTTTGCAAATACAATTTGAATGGAAAAAAGTTGACTCTACACCTGTCCGAAAACTGGGAGAGCCTTCTCGAAGAAAAAAGGCACTCAAAATACAATTAAGATTAGCACATACAATACTTTCATCCATAATCTCGGTAAGAGTCACGCAATCCTGCACTGCACTGCAGATTGGAACCAATTTTATAGCCACTTCAGAGAGTAGGCACACGCACATAGAACTACGCGTTCTATTAGAAGAGAATGCTGCGATAAAAAGATTATGTACTACAATATAAGGGCCGTAATCAGGTTGGGAATCGGTTCTTACGACCCATTTCCTTAATTATGGCGAGTCCGGGGAGCCGGGATAATCCGGGAACAGTCAATGAGAGTGGGGTGAGTTTGTGTACGTTACTATTAATGTTAGGATTAATACGGATGTTTAGTTGGTTTCGATAGCTGAAATTGCGATCATGGAGTGAGATTTTTTTTTATATACAACTTAGTTGGCAAACAAGCAAACCTGACGGTAAGTGGTAACAGTCGCCTGTAATATACAATATTGTGGCTCTTGTGAGATTCGCAACAAGAACCACAGTCTACTTAGCCAATTTGTGACATCAGATGTAAAGTCACGGTATCCAGTGATTTCACTGCTATATCGTACCCTTCAAACCGGAACACAGCAATGCAAGCACTGCGCCAGAAATAGATAAGACGGAGGTACCCAAGCAGATGACTCGCAGGTATTTTTGTTGGAATTTAAAAAAAACGAGAAGGTTATTTTTCGATCGAAAAAGTCCCACAGGATTTAGTTAGAATTCAGGTTCTGCCTGTAATAGCCTCTTCAAATGTCCCCTTCACCGTTCTAATACTGTTCATTCATACTTTCTTCTTCAGTCTATTCCTTTATGGAATGCCCCTCTCAAGAAATGAGAAACTCCCCAGGCAAGCTTTTCTTTTAAAACAAATTATTCAAGATTTTCTGTGTGTAAAGTCTGAGGCAATAAAACTTAGGCTATTTAGGAAGTAGGCAGTAATTCTTAAACAAATAGCAAATAATATTAGTGTATGTTATTTATGTATCAGGATTATAATTTTATTATAACTGTCAAAAAATCTGGTTTTTTTCGGTTCATCTACCATATTGCATCTCTATATCATCTGACTGGCAAAAATGTCTCAGGCATTAAGTACGCTTTTGTACAATAATATTTGTACATAAAGTATCAAAAAAGAAATGAATTTAACTTAATGTATTTTTACACACTTTAAATTGAACATGCTTAAAATACATAATATAGCTATTGATTTAACAAGTCAACTTCCATCAGATCAATTTGTTATCTTGTATCTACGTAAATAACATTATTGACTAATGACATAAATAACATAGTATTGCCACATGATACGACATTTACAAAACATTTACACAATAGGTCATTACAATTTTTGATATGAATCACAATAACGGTGTACATGGAACTCAGTTTATTATGAAAATGACTATATTTAGTTAAAATAAGCACCTCGTTATAGTTGTTTAAGGTGAGTTTTAATATGAAAAATACAACTGAGATTCGTAAGAAATTTCGATGTTTCAATAAATAATATGCTAACACATCCAAAACATGTCTAAATATGTTTTGATCCTTTGACAAAGTCAGAAATTATGTTCTAATTTGACCTGTGCACCAAGGAAACAAAGTCGCGAATCGCCCGTCCACGCACCTTAAAGTTGAAGTTGCCAAATTATTACTCCCCTGCAAGTTATGGAGAGTGTAATGACGCGTAAACCAGCGTAAACCAACTCATAATAAGGAGGGCGTTTGATCTCTATTTCTTTATCATAGTGTTCAATATCGCGCGCTCACAATAGACTGTTGAGTGCGATCGCATTGAACTGTGGCGTTGCGTTAAATCGTAATGAAGCGAAAATATTATTATATCGGTCTCTGGGACCCTTCGGCATGAAGTTGTTACGTTCTGTATCGTTAAACTATGCGGTGGTCTGGTTGCGATCACAATACTTTTTGTGATTATTTTACTTAGGACCTGGTTTGCCGGGAAACCTACTTGTGCACGGCGACTTGTAAGGTTGTATGGTTGATAATTGTATAGCTTCTAACAGTGCTCCCACACTGCGGTTAAAAAATGTTTCCAAACATTTTCTAACACTTAAACATTTACTAACAAATGTTAGGAATTGTTATATTCTGATATGAATTGTTAAATGTTATTGAGTGCTCCTACACTCATGGAAAATGTTTAGAAACATTTTATAAACATTTGAAAACATGACATTGGCTCGCAGTTTGATTTTGCGTTATGAGGAGTCTACACGAAAATGGAAGAAGACTTGCTCCTTGGAATAGCTTTTATTTATTGTTAAAAAAAAGAAAAACGCTCTTACTGGATAAGGCAATCGCTAAGAGTTAGAAACAAGTATAGTGCCACAAACTATTTCAAGGATTTGGGCATTGACGGTTGCTTAAATTATTTTTTTAAGAATGAACAGTTCTGAATTGGAATTCCCCGCTGTCACCTGTAGACTGTACCTGTAAATATTTACAAACAAAAGATAATAAATGTTTTATTTAGTTACAATTTGTTTACTAACAATTTTGTTTAGAAGCGTTTATTAACTTACCTAACATCAAAACATTTTTTAACATTGTGATCAAATATTTATTAACAAAATGTTAACTAATTTTGTAAACATTTTATAACGGCAATGTGGGAGTACCATAATGTAGATCACGCGATGTGACAAAACTAAAACGTTACGTTACTACTAGCTTCTGCCCGCGACTTCGTCTGCGTGGACTTCAGAATTGGGTCTAAAGCTTCGCTCGTTAACAATTTTATCTTCCCACGGGAACTATTTGAGAGATCATTAAGGGTGTGTCCTTTTCCATAGCATAGGTGACATGCATACCAAATTTCGAAGCTGTCTACCTGCGTCTTAGCTCGTAAACAATTTTCAATTTTCCCTCGGAAACTACTTAAGGAATCGGGATAAAGGGTAGCCTATATTCTTTTCCACGTCAAAGGCTATATGCATGCCAAATTTCATGCAAATCCGTTCAGCCGTTTTTGCGTGATTGAGTAACAAACATCCAAACATCTAAACATTCAAACATCCACACTTTCACATTTATAATATTATATAGTAGTATATTTCCTTGCAGTAAAGCAGTCGCCCTTCACGTGTAGATTTCTTAGGAAACCTCGCCTTAATGATAATATTTAGAATAATCAGACTTTAACTCGCGAAAATTCCCAAAAAGGCTAAACACGGCTCTAGCTCCCTATTGGAAAACTCACAACACAAGTCGGAAACAATACACGGGGTGTTATTAAAAGTTGCGAGTCGAGGAATGCTGGGCCGCTCGAACTGTTAGGGCGTCGCAGACGAGACGCTTCACGCATGGTGCCTTCATGTTTTGTCTTGCTCTCCAGAGAGATGAAGGCAATGCTTCATCATCATCAGCTTAATGCAGTCCGCTGCTTCCAGTCACAGCACCCAGTCACTGCCAGCCGTTCTACGCAGATCGTGGCACCATCTAGCAACAGGGCTCCCCACTCTATGTTTGCCCAAAAAAGGAATCCACTCGGGGACATGTTCACCCCATCGACCGTCAGACCGTCAACAACTGTGACCAACTCACTGCCACTTCCGCTTGCAAATTCTTTCAACTACGTCAGCCACCTTGGTCCTCTTACGGAACGTAAGATAAGGCTATGCTTTTGTTGAAAATTAAAAATGCGAATCAGTTAAGAATGCGATTACTTTTTCAATAACAAATGTGAGCGACTCGGTGGCTTTTTAAAATATCAAATAGATTGCAATGTTACATTGTTACCGCAACTAATGGATACTAACAATTTGTTGCTTACTCGAGTTTTTCCCTTTTTTTTAAATTACGACTATTGCCCATTACCACAATCATACCAACATTCCAGTTATAAACCGGATCTCGAGCTACGCCTGAGCCGGGGAATCCGTAAGCCAGTATTGAGCCAATGGTACACAATCGTGCAGCCGCTGCGACTGTCGTATTGCAAGATTTTGTGAAAATCGCCCGTCTACGCAGCGCCGTATACGTGCCGAGGCAACTTTTAGATGAGATTTGTTAGGTACGCCGGGAAAGGACGTGATTGTAATTAAGTTAATTTTATTATGTAACTCTGTTCTTTCGGGGTCTACGGGCGAGTTGCCCAAGTTGTTTTTTTTTGTGTGCCTAATTTCGACAGTGTATACACTCGTTGACAGGATGTGAGGAACTTTGTATGAGCAGCATAGCGGATTTTCAAAAATTAATTCTTCTGCTTTTCTAAGAAAGGCTGAACCAAGATTCATATGACATTCACTAATTCTAAAACTGGTAATCAGAGAAATGATTTAATCACCTTTTCAAAGCACTTATCTACGTCTAAGCATACGAAAGCCATACGAAAGCCATATACGAAAGCCAATATACGAAAATAAACTTATGATCCACTCATAGATTAAATATCTTCTTGCATACATTCACTCCGATAACTAGTTTCATAGGATATGCCATCAACATTTTCTAAGGCAGATGGCGACGTATTCAGTTTAGAAAATAGTATGTCTTCTATTTACTGTTTTCCATTTATTAATCACATTTTTTACTGGTGATTTAAATTAGGTTTTGTAAAATATATAAGTCTAGTGGTTTCCTATTATTTTTTATTCTTATAAGTTGGAATCCAGAGGAAGTACGAGATGAAATGCTTATTTTTGACTACTTTCTAAATAAATGCTTACTTTCTAAATGATAAATGATTGAGCTTTCTAATATTAACATAATCAGTAATATTGATTTCTTATAAGTATAAAAACACAAATGATTGAATTGCTATCAAACCATTATACAACGGTTATTGGGAAAGGCCTTTGCATACACGAAAAATTAATGAGAAAAAACGGTCTATAATACATATTACAGTCACGAGGAATAACGCACAAAAACGGGCAAAGCAACAGAGGTCTATTCGTATACAATATTTAGATAACCCTTTTAGCCGACACCAGAGTTATTTCGAAGTTGACCTTTTTCAAACAATGGCCGCACAATTACTTGCCCTTTGCCCGCTAATACCTAGCTCGATGAAACTTTCACACTATTCCGTGTCTTGTTATTGCGTATTCTAGTTTGATTGCTAATTCATGGGAAGCTATGATATTTTTTTTAAGCCACAAAGGTGGCAAACAAGCATGTGGATCGCCTGATGGTAAGCGATCACCATCGCCTATGGACGCTTGCAACACCAGTAGCATCGCTCGCGTGTTGTCAGCCTTGAACTTTAGCAATTGATAGGACATAATAATTACAGGATATGATAATGATTATGTCAATTAAAACATTGCTATTTAGACTTAGGAGCTTGGTGGCACATTGGCCCGTGCGCTCAGCAAACGATTGCTAAGGTCAAGCAACGCTGTCTGTGGTAAGTCCTGTGATAGGTGACCACAATATGAAACATCTTGAGCGTCAGAAGGCACGTTAAACACTCCTGCGCCTGAGCTATCCCCGGTCGTGTCGGCTAACCGTCCCATCGGACTATGCGGGTGAATTACCAGAGAGTGCACTTGCGTTTGATATCTCCTGCGCAGATGATTAGTCTCTGTTAAGATTGGCCGTCGTTACCGAATATCGGTTAAGAGGAGATTATTAGATATCGAGTCTTAACTTTTGTACGTACTTAGCCCGTACTCTTTCTGGTTTAGTTATCTCCTTATCGTTGAAGGCATAATTTTCTTGTTTGATTATGGCTCTTTCTAACTTTGTTTGTCTATTTACTAAAGTTTCCTTTGAATTTGTAGTTGGTCAATCATTATCATCGTGATTTTAATTAGTGGCTGGTTAATGGTTATCATTATATTTTTGTCCGGTGTTCATGGAGGATCAGCGTCGAGGCGTCTTACGATCGTCCCGACATTGTGCTGAGTGAATACCATTTCACAACCGCAATAAGTTGTAATTAAATTCAACTGTAAGATTAGATTTAAGTGCTGTGAATAAACAAATTTCTATTCTATTATATTCTATTCTATAGAATATCTTAATATTCTATTATAATATCTTGATTTTGTAAGTAGTTGGTCAATTCGTCTTACGGAAACCAATTTTCTCATGAATATTAAGGTTACGATACAAATAAATCATTAATTTCGCCTGTCAACTGCCAGGACGACGAACCGACAATGTTTTTAAGTGAACAATAAACTGCTCACCCCGGACCTTTGCAGTAGTTTGTAATACAGCCGTAAGCTCCTGTCTTCCCGGGTCTCCCCTGGGAGTACAATTGGCTGGCTTCACGGACAATCGGCTAGCCCTGAGAGACTATTCACAATCTCGATCCGTGGTTTCGTGACATAAAACATTCTTGTATCGAGGAAAATTTTGAATTTAATAAGTTTGAAAATTTTACATTAAACATTAGAAATTTTAATTTATGTCAGGGAGACATGATAGTAGATGGAGACGAGCTTTCTAGATTCCTAAGGAATTGAGAAACTCGCTATTTTATCATTAGTTTTAGCTTTTATCACTAGTACTTTTACCAGGGGATGACTCACACTATGTTATCTATATCTTTCGCCAAGCAGGGGTTCTTGCATGGCTGTAGTTCGGTTTGAAGGCTATTACAGATAGTCAAATTACTGGGTACCTATTGTTAGTTGACAAGTCATGTCACAAGTTGATAACGTACATTGAGATCCTTACAGGGGTTTTTAAATCTAAGGAACTACGTGCACTATATAGGCTACTGCAGCTGTTTATCGTCAGGTGACTGGCAAAAAATCCGGCAAACCTACGTGTTACTTATGCATTATTATGGTACGAAGTGGTTGTCTGGTTTTAAGCTAAAGATTTTGACAGTGACAAAATATTTTTTCTTTTAAACATCTGCGTTCCTTCATGGTGTAAATATAAATTTGGCGTATGTCTTGCACTTCGTTACATTTTAGAGTTGAATTATTAAAATAATCCAAATTTGCCGGACAACTGGCAATTTCATCAACATTGTCTATGCTTAGGATACTCTTAGGCGGCATGCTATTACATTCTTTTCATTAATGATAAAAAGTGACAGCATACTTCTTAGGAGTGTCCGAAGGTAAGACAAGGTGCAGGTGACTACGAGAAGGTCGATTAATATTGGTCCTCATTTCGGATCGAAACGTATTCCGTTTCGAAATATCACTTCAAGACCAGAATAGCCCCCCCCCCCCGTCTTGTTAAAGTTCGACCCTTTGTACTTTTGCGACAGCTCGTAATTCTGGTGACAATAGGCCTCGAGCCCCTGGCCCGGAGCCGCCGGTCAACTTATACCATTACACGATATTGTTATCACATCTTCTTTATTTATTGAATCAGCCCTTAGATATTCTAGAACTGGCTGAAATCCATATGTAGCGGAAATTGAATAGAGTTGATTAAGGAATCTCTAGGAGCAATAGAAACCATAGCAATATTAGTGTTAGGGTATGCATAGGGTATGCGAAGAATATCATCTTCTCCCTTTTGAGCAACGTCGGGAAATATCGGAGCCTGTGTTTTTACTCAAAATTATTTCAGCAACCATCGACTGACCAGAGCTATCGTGACGTGCCTTTAAGGCTTTTAAGGCTCATGTTAAAATATCCAACTTTTCCAACTCATGTCTTTCGCGCGCGGCCACTGATGTCAATGCGGTGTTCAAGAATTTTGAAACGAAATGTGCAGCTACGAAGTGTCGCATTGCACTTGTGATGTCACATTGTTCCATGCAGAAGAAGTCGCGGGCAACAGCTGGTATCAAACATCTATATAATTATCTGCAAATATTGCTTAGATTACCAAGAAATTACACCAATGAACGCAGGCTTATTGAAGCACGCGTTACTTGGTGTAATATAAACCACGAAAATTTATTTGTAACCAACAATTATGTATGAGCTTCGGTGGCGCTGTGGACTCGGCAGTGGCCCCGCTAATCCGGGGTTCGATCCTGGTGTTTATCGTTTTTCTAATTACATTTATACATTTGTCCGATGCTCCTCCTGTGAAGGAAAATATCGTGAGGCAACCTGCTTACATCCGCGAAGAAATTCAAAGGTGTATGTGAAGTCGACCAGTCCGCACTGGGCCAGCGTGGTTGACTAAGGCCTAAGCGCCCTAACCTAGGGTAAGGCTCGATCCCCTCGGTGGGGACATAGGTATACGAGTTGTGATGATGAGCAGTTAACAAGGTTGGCTTCTTCTTTTAAGTATAAATATAGCTGTGTCAGAAGGCATTACTTTTCCATTCCCACAGGGTTGCTCACAATGGATCATTGTTGTATGCCCTGACTTCGATCATCATTGGAAATTAATTCCCGTACATGAATTAATGTAACATTAAAATGCTAGAAAATTAATACATGCTAGAAAATTAATATGACATTAAAATTTAATACGCACGTCTTCCCGAAGTCTATCTCATAACCTTCCAACGCTTTTGCTAACGAGAAGTTAGTTTAAATGTGAAATTTATTAATTCCCAAACTCTCGGGGCGTCCTTAATTGGCGTTGGATCAATGCTTTCGTTACTTCACTTACTTAAAAGTTATGAAGGCTGTCTTTGGAAAAATTTGAGAAAAAAATATTTGGCAAACGATATATACTGTATTTTGTTAGTGTACATGTAAATAAATTAATTTACAGTTAAATAAAAAATCAAGTACCCAATTACTCGAAGTAAAGCGACCACAAGCGACACTCAGCTCTGTCACAGAGAAATGTGACGTTAAGTTTCAGTTTGACGGAAGGACGATAGAAGATGATGCGCCCTTAATACGCTAATTTAAGTACTTGCTCTGATAGCCGGTACACACATTGTTTAGTGTTTAGTGCGAGTGGCTTGTTTAGTGTTAAGTGTTTAGTAAAAAACACGTTCGGACAGCTTCTGTTTAGTGTTAAGTGTTTAGTGTTTAGCGAATAGGAACGCGTTCTATTTTTTCTGCGAGTCGCCCCTCCCGCTCTCCCGCCTTCACCCCTCACTTAACACTAAACACTCACTAAACACGTCTGGACAGATCTGTTTAGTGTTAAGTCCATATAATGAACAAATAAACTAAACACTGTTTACTAAACAGTGTATGGACAGCACCTACTAATCACTTAACATTAAACAGTCTACTAAACACTAAGCACTTGACTAAACAAAGTGTATACCGGCCATGAGACACAGAACGCCACAAAATTTTGTTTTATAAGGACAGAACAGCACCCATTATAGTCGAGATATTTTGCAAATAGTTTCAGACTGAAATGGGTGTGTTCACCCGAATCAAATACTGCACCATTAATTTGGAATATAAGGAAAGTTTTAAATAAAGATATTTATTTATTATTTATTATTATAGTAAAACAAGACTAATACTGTACACATACACGGTTATTTTTTTATCACCCTGGAAAATTTAAGGGACGCTTCACGACATGGTATTAGAATGTTTTAAATATGAATAAAAAAAATAACTCACTTAATTTTATATTAATTTTCTATAAAATCCAAAAAATGCTGCACTAGTTCAGAGCAGCATTTTTAGTTATTTTTTTAATTTTTTATTTCTTTTTTTTTTATTTTTTGTATAATAATGAATGTGTCCTGAAGCGTCCTTAAAATTTTCCAGGGTGATAAAAAAATAACCGTGTATACATAATTTTTAATATAAATATTTGTGACTGTTAAATAAGTTTCTAATAAAACTCTTCGATAAATTTGAAAAAAGTATTACTTAGATATTTGATTTGCTCGTAAAGTTTTCACTCAGCGATGTGTGGCTGAATATTTTTTTTGTGAATGCCCAAAAGAATACATTATTTTATACACTGGATGTGTACTGTATTGGACTTAAATTAAAACCGCATATTATGACAAACGGTGAAATTCATTTTTTGATTTACTTGTCGGCCTAGGTTGCGATGTGTTACAACGCCATACATAGGTAGACACCGACCTACTTTCAGAAATGAGAGATGAAAATAAGTTTTAATTAAACCAAGTAGACGTGACGTGGTGTTTGCCAGTGAACATGGCACGTGTTATTCTGAATATCGTTTTTGCACGAGTAGGTTATCCATATTATTAATATTAGTAATTCTTGGAAATGGATGCGAACTACGTCTGGAAGCTTCCACTTTCCACAGTGAAACACATTATCTCCAAATTTATTTATTTAGGTACATTAACATCATATGCATATATATTTTTTTTTTTTTATTTATTTATACTTTTTCGTACAACATGTTGAGGATGTACGGAAGGCGGATTTAATGCCAATGGCATTCTCTACCAGTCAACCGGCATGGTGTGAGAGAATGTGTAGACGGTGTACGAATTAAACTTACTAACACAAATAAAATAGGTATACATAATAATAATTTTACATAAAGATTTCCTTTATATATAATTAAGATATACATACATACATAAATAACAACATACATATAGATTTAATATTATATAGATATAATAAAAATAATACTATAAATATATATTAATACTGATATTAACACAAATATACATTTTAGGGCATTTTAACTCATACACATGACAATTATAAATGTACACAAATCTAATATATAAAGTTCTCGTGTCACAGTGTTTGTTACCGAAATCCTCCGAAACGGCTTGACCGACCTTTATGAAATTTTTGTGTTTATTCAGTAGGTCTGAGAATAGATCGTAAAATATGTTTTATTATGGCGAAACGTAGTTCGTGGAAACACTCCGAATCGGCTTGACCAATTTTTATAATTTTTTTTGTGCCTATTTAGTGGGTCTGAGAAAAGGTCGTAGGCTATTTTTTATTCCCCTAAATGATAAGGGTGGCCCGCTACAGAAATTTTTAAGTATGGAGCTTTATAAAAGCAAAAGATAGTTTGCGAGCATAGCTAGTCTAATATATAAAAATCTCGTGTTACAGTGTTGGTTATGGAACGCCGTAACGGCTTGACCGTTTCTGTGAAATTTAATATTTGGTAGGTTAGAGAATAGGTTGTGGGCTATTTTTAACCCCTAGGTGATAAGGGTGACCCTCCCCGGATTTGGACAGATTTTATGATTTGGCATAAAAGAATACTTTATTACATAATACCTGAGATTCGTTAGGTACTGTAAAACTTTACACGCAAGGAACAATGACTGTGTAAAATAATCAACACTAAAGGAAAACACTTAAAGCGCAACGTAGGGTCAATCATAAAAAAATCACTGCAGAAAAAACCGGTTCTCTTCATAAATATTGAATAAAAAATCTTTAAAAAAGATATGTTATTATTCAACGCATTCTTTAGAGGATAATCTTTTTAATTTTTTGATAAATTAATTAAAACTTTGTTAAAATGTGACAGAAACATGCCTCGATTTTAAAACTTTAAACCTAATCGCTTCGTAAATATTAGGTTAAATCATATACTTTCGATTTCAGTAAATAAACAGTGAACAATATTCTAGGGGATGGTCTTTTTAGATTTTTCTTATTCGCCTTTATTAATTTTTAATTGAAATAATTCATCTTACGCGTAAAGGTTTGCTTAAATATTCCCCTCACTCTCCTCACCAACCAAAAAATTCAGAACTTATGACCAAGAAAATGTATAAAAACCAGCATAGATTTCCCTTCTCAATAAATCTAAAATCGAGATACTAAAAGTAACACAACACTTATTACTCCCAATAATTTCCGACAAGAACTGAGCAGGTATCGGCCAACAAGCCGCAGTGTACCGCAGTGTCTCAAGACGAAAGTCTTCAATTCATGCGCGCTGCTAGTGATGACGTACGGAACTGAGACGTGGCCGCTTACAACGAAGCTCAAGAAGAAGGCTCAAGATGACTCAAAGGGCAACGGAGAGGGCTATGCTCTGGGGTTTCTCTACGTGATCGCATCAGAAATGATGAGATCCGTATTAGAACTAGAGTCACCGACATAGCCCAAAGTATTGCAAACCTTAATTGGCAGTGGGCAGGACACATTATCTTACAGCTAGAAAGTATGTAATATGCGCCTTTATATCTAACCGTAGACATCGCCCAGTTCAATGTTGCCAGCAACAAATAAAACGTAACGACGCCGTAAACGGACATATAAGTGCAACACTGTCAGCTTTGTTACGACAATGTCGGCTTGTTTAATGTTTAGTGCTCTCGCTCGGTTCTGAGTTCTCGAATAGGTTAGGCGTTTAAGTATGAAAGAATTTGAATGAGGACCGTAATAAGTTTGAAGGGTTCTGTTTTTAAATTACCATCTTCGCAGAGAAACTCCCATAGTCAACTCCAACATCGACGGGTAAAAAGGGAGCGGCGATACTTGTTTTTCATTTATACAAATAAGTTGGTAACAGTCACCTATAGTACTTATATGTGGCAATTTTGAGATTCGCAGCAAATCTGCAACCCCCACAAGAACACAGTGTACGTTGCCAACTTGTGACATAAGTTGTAAAGTTTCCCTTCAAACCGGAACACAGTAATGCAAGCACTGCTGCTGGGTGGCAGAAATAGGTAAGGGAGGTACGACTCTGGTACGTGTATTCCAAATGCACCACCACACGGAAATAAAGAAATCTAATCTTCGCTAGTTGGGAATACAAACCCCTCCACATTCCTGCGGAAGTGAGGTCTAGCGACCTCCGCAGGAAAACATCATGAAGTTATTGGGCTACTGTGCAGTGGAGCCACTTCCTCGTAAGAGCTTCTCTTTATAAACGCGAGTCACTTCCATCGAGGAAGCTTATTCTACTATCCCTATCAACAATTAGAATTTTTGCTTTCACACGTAAAGGCAATCCTGATTATTTGAATCCTTGACATCGTAGCATTAGAGGCCACGTCCGCCCTTGATCAAACACTATTCACGAATTTAAGGGGCAGGAAACGCGAAGTGTCAACGAAGGAACGCTTACCCTGACCTTTAAATGGGAGATCGTATATTGCCACAACAGAGGAGTTGGCAAGCCTCGCAGGAATTTGGAAGCTATCTGCAGCAATATTTCGCGGACACCCGATGTTTACGGCCTGGCGAAGAAATCGTAAAGTCAGCTGAGTTATGCGAGCAGGAGGACGATGGGTGATATTAGGTATTATGTTTAGTGGCTGGTATCCGCTATGCCTACGGATGAAGGATCGTCTAAGCTATTTACTTTAGTTAGGCGCAAATTCAGGAAAGGGAATAGAAAAATATATTGTTGCGGGTGCTATTATTTCGCCCTCGACAATAAACCCTCAAACAGAACAAACAGATAGATTGATAGATAAATTTGTTTATGGCTACATCACAAACTGTTTCAGGACGCCAAGTAAGTAGGTAACATAAAGGTACGTTAGGTATTGGAAAACAAAACAAAACTACAGGAAATACATTTGGCCAAATGTATGTACACGTGTACAGTAGCAAGTACGGTCAAGGCTCAGTGTAGCCTTTTTCCCGAAGACAAAACACTGATTTTCAGACATCACCCTGAGATGAACGCGGTTAAGAGAACTTTTTTTACGCCTGGAAGAAGCATGTAAATTGTGTTTAACAGCTATTAGATAATGTGCCTAAAATTAAAAATACATATAAATGATGTTTTGTAGCAGCACAAGTTAAAACGCACTACACTCCTAATTTCGCAATAGGTTACACTTACTATCAGTAACGGCACTTGCCTTCCAATCGGGAGGTCCGGGGTTCGAGACCGGGGTACCAATGTGTTTTTCGTTTTTCGAATTTCATATGTACATTTGTCTGACGCTCCTACGGTGAAGGAAAACATCGTGAGGCAACCTGCATACATCTGCGAAGAAATTCAAAGGTGTATGTGAAGTCGACCAATCCGCACAGGTCCAGCGTGGTTGACTAAGGCCTAACCACCCTAACCGCAGTATAAATAATAGTATTAAAGTACCCTAACTAAGTGTAGGCTCGAGCCCCTCGGTGGGGACGTATATGAGCTGTTATGATGATGCACTTATTATCGTCAGTAGTGATCGTTTTGATCGCTTCGAGTCAAATTTGTAAGTTGTGATTTTTCTTCCAGATCTTTCTCAATGTTCTAGAACATTCGACACGTTTCTATACCTTTCTCTTAGATTCCAGAACTTTCTAGTGGTTTCGGCAACTTTACAGAACTTACGACGCACCTGTAGTTCTAATAATTTTCACTTCTGTCTTTTTAGGGTTCTGTACAGTCAAAGGTAAAACAAACCCCCTATTGGGTCACCGTGTTGTCCGTGTATTCATTTGTCCAACTATCCAAAGTCTCGTGAGCGTGTGGAGGTGTCAAGTTAAAATTTATATCGAATACTCAGCTCTACAGCTTCTGAATTTTTAAAATTATAGCTAATTATAGTAAACGCCATTAAGACCTAAGGCCATTAATGTGTAAAAATTTATACTATACTATGGGTATGGGTACTTCTGGTTAACCTAAAATCATTAAATTAATCAGGAGATCAAGGAGGCCTTGTTATTTTGATATTACAATGAATGAAAAAAATTGTGAATTTAACGGTCGTCATTGCGCGAGTGCGATTCGCATTTGACCAAGCTACTTTTCCATTATAAATCGAAAATAAAGCATGAAACGAATTACTTAGTGGTTGAGATTACCCCTCCCACGTTAGTGCGCAATATAAATCTACATAAGTGAATATACGCATAATATTTTTGAAAAATCACCAGCCATTTTTATCACTCCCATCTACGTAAGCCACATCATTTATTTTAAGTTAACACCACTTAGCTATATGGAATAAAATGTGTCATATTTTGTTGTGTAAAAACATTTTTTCGCGCAAACAAAATGTCCTTCAGGTTCCGTCGCGCGCGAACGAGCGCGGCGTTATGACATTTCTCTGCGTATTATAAATCGTTGCTTTTAGCCAAATTAAATACGAACGCTCTACGAGAGGGACAGCGATAGCAGGAGTGTACGCGTGCGAAAGAGACAGGTGTATAGCGTCATCGCGCCTGCAATATTACCGGGCTTAAATGGGCTCATAGTATACACTCCCAAAATCATATCTTTTAATATATGTTGGGGTAGTATGAAAATTGTTTTGTATGCGTTATGTGGTAAGTGTTTGTGGTTATTATGTCAATATATTTAAAATCAAAATATTCTTTCTTTTGAATCGATCACATTTTTTTTATCTACCCACACAGGACGTTCTTCAGCTGATAAGAAGAAGAGCGCATGAAATTTACCAGCTCTAACCGAAATAAATGCCGTTATCATACACAATAGCATTTTGTTAACGTTAATAGTTTCTTTACTTTAATGTCGACAAATTAACACCAATTATTAGCATTCAAGAGATCATTGACTTTTTAATAACCTTTGCTGATGAGTCTTTTTTACATGCGCTTTAAACTTAAGAAAAGGCAACACTTTGAGGACCTTTTTAGTTGTATACATTTCCATACAAACGAGTGTCTAGTTCATTGCAGGCTTTAGGTACGTACGTTGGAACGGCAAGCTAATATTTATTTTTATTAATGTTAGAAAAGGCGAACAATCCATATTTATTTAATTTGCTAAAGTAGCAATTATCGGCCTGTTTGGTGCTCTTTTTACCTTTAAGTTGATTTTGATTAATTTTAGTATTTGATATGTAAGTTTCTGGATTAAAACAATGGTTGTCGTCGGATGGAAGCCTAGATTTGTTAATTTATAAGGAGCGCGTAAAATGTGCTGTGCGAAACTGAGTTGCGGTGACAGATAGTGATGCCACAAAGTGAAAGACGATGTTAATTAAGCAAACTTACACCGGAGCAATAAGACGCGTTGAAAAGTCTTGTCAACTGTGCTTTAAACGAACCATATTAATATATGAAATGATGACGGTTTGGTAAAATTATAAATCTTATGTTGATCTCCTCCCTACGACACCCACCCTTAGAGAGCCCGCTGACTTACAATTTTAAGTTGGCCGACTATCGAACTAGTCAAGTGTTAATCGGCCCTCGTTAATACAGTCAGTTTCCAGCCTTAGTCGTAGACAGTGTTGCCAACGTGGTGATGTGTTGAGGAAAATGCGGAAAAAGAACGCTTTAATTGCTATATTAATAAAAAGAACACGAAAATAAGAAAGCACATTTTGGGTGTATCCTATATTAAGATTATAATTTGGGAAACATCATACGTGCATTCTAAAGCCGGATAAGTTTTCTTCATTCTATAGAATGAGGGTTTTTCTTGTGACGAGTTTGTATATCTAATTGGGCCAAAAATAATCAAACAGGACAAGATTCCGACTTGCCATCGCTTTTGAAGTGAGGCTTGACTTAACACTCCGGCAGTAAGCTATAGTATAATCGGGAAATCCGATGACTCTGAGGAGTGTGGCTTAATTAGTTTTAATTTCTTGTATAGTAAATAACAGGTTGATTTTTGGATTTTGCATCAAGTGATCGAGTGACCGAAGATGTAGTGCCGGGAGTGGGGTAATCAGGTGGGCATCACGTGTGGTCCTCTTACTTCATGCCGTCCGACTGACCAAAGCAGTTGGCCGATAGTTGGCAAACTTTTTAATTGTACGTAATCGGAAAGAAATTTCGATTCTGATGCGATCGGTGCCAGATTATTTAGTTGGTCAATTCAATTGGATATGATATGCGAGCTACAATACATCACTATGTCTATTGACATACACTGCGATTTAGTCGGCCAACTTCAAATCGTAAATCTGCGGTGTCTCCAAGTCATTTCGTGACCACGCATGATGAAAAGCGTTCGAAACAAATATGTTTAGTTTGTGTTAATGTTATCAAATTTTCACTTCTTTTTCTTACATTTGCGATCTTGTGTTTTCTAAATAAATACAAATAGAAATACATCAATACAAGCAAAAAGAAACGGGCAGAATTTTAACCTGTAACTTCTACATACCGTGCTGTTGACGCGATGACCACGAGGCCACAGGGGGCTTACCTAACCCGAACTTAATTTCAACTGTATTGATTTCTTCTTACTTTGTCAAGCCAAAGTAGACTTTTTACCTACTGTTATTAGCTACTTAGTAATGTCTAAAATGAGATCGAGTTCAAATTTATTTCGGGCTGCGTTAAGTTTTTCAAGATCCACTCTTTTTTTAACCGACTTAAAAAAAGGAGGAGGTTCTCAATTCGATGCGTATGTTTTTTTTTTGTGTATATGTTACGCGATTACGCCGCCAGTTGTGGACCGATTTTCAAAATTCTTTTTGTGTTCGATAGAGTATACTCCAAGGGTGGTCTCAAAGTCAGGATCTGATGATGGGATCCCATGAAAATCGAGCGAAACGCTAATTTAACAAAAATAAATTAGGGTTTCTTTCACTAAAAAGATTTCATTCACTAAAAAGTTAAAAATAGAAAATATTTTACAAAAAATAAAAACCGACTTCAAAAACACTGAAAAGTTAAAAATAATATAAGAATAGGTACAGACATCACACTTCTATATTGAATTCGGTGCCAAATTTTAAGACTTTCTAGGAGATCATCGTTTGGCACCGACTTCAAAATAGAAGTGTGATGTCTGTACCTATTCTTATATTATTTTTTCAGTGTTTTTGAAGTCGGTTTTTATTTTTTGTAATTATAGAGGGCAAATGACTCCACTCGTGGGAAATGTGCGACCGCACCGTACCCGCCGTTCGCTAGACCTACTAAAACCCCCCGGTGTTCTCCCTGCCCTTATGGGCGTACATGGTAAGGACCACACTGACTCTACCTGCTGGTAAGTGGTAAGAAGGTTTTTTCAACTCAGTCCACTGAACGTGTAACACCTATGTGTTGTTAAAGCACCTATTTTAAGCTTACTGGGTACACGTCCTAATGCCGGAGCACATTTTTTTGTATTATATATTTTTTTTGTAGTTCAGTCCGACACAGATTTTGGAAAACGAAGCTCTTAGGCGTAATCCTCTCTTATGGTACAGTTTTACAATATACCTATATATTTAAACTACGTCAAGAAACTCGGAAGGTGTAATTTTTGTCTCCTTTTTTAAATTGTCATTTAAACTACGTCAAGAAACTCGTAAGGTGTAATTTTTGTCTCCTCTTTTAAATTGTCAAAAATAGAAAACATCTCCGCTCCCACTGGGAATCAAACTTAAGTTAACCGGTAAGCCACAGACCGCTTAGTTCACGCATCGTTTACACACTTTTTAATTGTACCGCCATTTCTATAGCCGTGAAATTCGCCCAGCCAAATCTGATAAGATTAATTTAAACAATGTAACGAACGGGTTGTTAACAAAGCTGATTCAGTCGAAGATTAGCCTCACCTGTTTCTTGCCGTGAAAAGTTATGGTGGAATTATTACTCTGATTCGGAAGCTGGTTTTGGAATAAAATCGTTATCTGTTCGTCTTTGTTTTGTTGAATGCCTGTGAATGGACGTGGTTAATTTGTAAGGAGATAGGGGTTTACTGTGATGATAAAAAGTAAAACGGACCATAAACGGTCACAACTGAAATTATGTCTGCACGTTCCTGTGAGTGAGTGACCTCTTTGGGCTTGCAACTATAGTAAGACACTGGTTGCAAGCAACTATTTGCACATTTCTGTGAGTGAGTGACCTCTTTGGGACTGTAATTGTAACGAGACACTGGTTGCAAGCAACCGCACCTTCCAGCGAGTGAGTGACCTCTTTGGGCCTGCAATTACGGCGAGACCCTGGTTGCAAGCAACCGCACGTTCCTGTGAGTGAGTGACCTCTTTGGGTTTGCTACTATGGTAAGCCACTAGTCGCAAGCAACCACACGTTCCTGCAACTAAGTGACCTCTTTGGAATTGCAAATGCGGCGAGACACTGGTTGCAAGCAACCACAAGCTACGATTACTGGTTAGTTTTAAACCCAATTATATCTTAATGAACATTTGTTATTAACTATTATCCCGTTGTTGACTCTTCACCTCCCTAGAAGTGTAGAGTACTACAGGGTAGAATTTTGGAAGGTATAATATGTTGTCTCCTCTTTTATTTATTTAAAATGCTAAGATTACAATAATAGGTTTTCCATACACATCATTTATCAGAGTGATTGCAACAGATGCACAACATGATCAAATATATTTATTAATTTCAGGTTGAAACACAGTTACTTCTTCCATAATTGCTTCAATGTCCATATTGTCCATGCTGTCCAACTGTGGAGTAGACTGACTGTTAATATACGATAGTCTAACTATTTCAACGTTCAAATTCAAACTAAAATATCGTCATGTAACCAAATCTCCATAAATGTTACGTACATCAATATGAAAGTTTGTTTAATTATTAATTTCAAAGTGTTTACGTTTATTATTATTTATATCTTGTTCTACTCTGCACACTATTTTTCACGCAGTTGAAATCTACATACACTTGCTAGGGTCAGCTGGTAGAGGTCTCTTAAACAGATTATCACGCTCTACTACACAAGCCACTTATGTAACCAACGATAAATGTTAATCGTGAACACAATGAAGGATATACAAGTACACAAGATACGCACTTAAAATCCAAATTAATGATAACACTGACAAATAGGCACCTCTGCAAACCTCAGCCGAGCGAGCGAGTTTTTCCATTTGTCACATTAAGTGTAGAGACCTCGTGAAATGACGGAGCGGCGCCGAATTCCCGTGTAGAGCACATCTAGAGCGGCGCGTAACAAATCGTTGCTTTTAGTGAGCGCGCGATACTTGACGGTGTCCGGAATTTATGGTGACCGGCGGCGATACAACGCATCCTGATAAATTCGTGACACGCGTATATGTCGGGCACTCGAGTGTGGTGATGTTTGCGCTGAAGCCTCATTTGTTGAAGCGCGTATTGATAGAATGCTGTGGACGTTCTCTCAAAAACTAGGATATCCATTTGTAGTGTGGACGAAGGGAGTGGCTTCTGAGTAAGTGCGAACGCACGCGACCGACTATCGATGACCGATTTTTGACGGTGGAAAATGAAACATAATATTTCCTGAAAATGTATGATATAAATAAAAGAATTGAAAAGCAGGTTTTTTTATACCACAAAAGTGGTGAACAAGCATGTGGGTCACCTGATAGTAAGTGATCACCACCGCTCAGGGACGCGCGTTATCATCCCTAAATAAAAATATCCTTCACGCCTTTTTTGAAGAACCCCATGCTGTAGTTCTTATGGACTACGATAATATAACAAAGAAAAAACGTCCAAACATATTAAGTTTCAACTTTTTTATTTCAGTAGCATTGCGTGCGGTTTCGACAGTATTACACAACACGCGTCATGTTGACCCGCTCTCCCCGGGAAGTTTCAGTGCGCTCCACCAATTTCGGGGCGAGTGGATTACCATGTTAGGCCGTATCGCCGGGGGATAGGGTGGCTTTCCGAATGGCAAGCGAAATCAAATTTGTTGGCAATGTAAGGTTCGCAATAATTCTTCAATTAGAGGCGAAAGTGAAATGTCGGGTTCGAGGCATGGGATGGAGCGTTTTTTGAATTTAAGTGGTGTAATATTTGTGTAATCTCAGAATTACCTTTCCGCGTGATACAAATATATCCTTTAGTCCAGATCTACATTTATATGTAATATTCCAGTCAGTGTAATTTTCTAAGTCATTTTCGCGTAGATGGCTTATAAACAGCTTAACATGTATAACACCCTTTTAAACCCAATTTGTTAATCATCAATATTTATCACAATGCTTTGATAGAATTGTAAAGAATGTTAATTATAGAAGAATAAAATAAAAATAATTGTTATTATATATGTGCATTATCTCGATTGCTTGGGTCGTAATTAGTTACATAAATATTTTACCCTCATATCGCTAGTTGTAAGTTTAATAGCAGCAGGTAAATTTATCAATCTGCATATTATGAATGGGACTTGATGAATCTCCCTGTGGTAGCTATTTCTACTTTTATTTTTTTTATTATATTTACTAAGATAGTTTTTAAGCAACTGTACTATCACATAATGAGCCTTTTTGATGCTTGACAATAAATGATTTTTATTGTTTTATTATAATTATAGCGAGCCTGTGTGTGAAACGGCATTACGTATGCTACCTAAAAAATGTTTTCTTTTCTAAAGATTACTAAACTCTTTTTTAAGTGATCACTTATAACACGGTGCCTATAATTAAAATCGCTCACGCTTACTAATGAGTCCACGCCTCAAGACATCAACACGAATCAGTCCGGAGCTAACGATTTATGAGTTAACCCCCAAATGAAATTGAGTCGGCACGATATTTAGATCGGCTGTAAACAGCCCCAAAATCATATTACCGCGGGGTATAAAATACCCCTTGTTATTACTTGTATAACACTGTAACAGTTGGTGCTTTTGAGCCGCGTAAACTCTTGTTCTACTTAAGGTCTGATTGCTGTTAACCCTCGCACTGGTAATGTTGAGTTAATTTATATCGAATTGTCACGAAATCATTTTAAATGAATTCAACATATAAACTTTGTAATATTGCTTAACTTTTATCCGGCTTGAAGGACCAAATTTTTGTTCATGTTCATAAATCTGTAATGTTATATTAAATTAAACACTAAATGTTTTAATAGTGCAAATTTATTCGATTTGATGTAATAATAAACACAAGCTTTTGGGAAGCTAAATTGTTTAATTGTAGAAGGTCTTTTGTAAATCAAACTAACAACCAAATCACACACTTTTTTTTCTTGGGAGGGGGGAAATGCATTTACGCATTCCTCGTGGTCGAGCCAAACCACGAGGATATGTGGGACTTCCCAGACCGTACACGGCCCGGGCCTACCCACTAAAAACCCCCCAGCAGCTCCTCCGTCCGTCACAAGACAGGGGGAAGGGGACAATCCGTATCCCCTGCCTGTGACATATCCGTAGCCGGACTCTCCACCTGGCTCAGCTACTTTGTGGAGCGGCACAGAATTCCGCCGCTCTACATCCCGGTTGGTTTTTTATTGTGGTTGTCTTCCACGCGGTCCGACGCTCAGTGCGCCGAACCCCCGGCCCGCTCAGTGCGGGTAACGGGTTGCCCAACGGCAAACCCCACTGGATCCACCGCTGTGCGGTGAGTCGAAGCTCAGAGAAACTCCCCAGAGGGTGCAAAGCACCAACAAAGGTAGACGCCAAAATCGGCTTCCAGCGAAAGTCACACCTCTTCTTAGGACAAGAAGAGAGGACTTCGCCCTTCTCCGCATAAAGCGGGTGACCACACGAAGTGGCCCGCCAGGTTGAACCCGGCCATTCCACGCCTCCCCTCCATGAGGGTCCCCTCGTCAGACTATTAGCCCGCGGCAGAGAATCTGCCGGGTTGCCCAGGGTACACCACAAGGAGGTTGTCTGACATCGCACCCCATACAGCGACACCTAAATCATCGTTTGCCAACATTGTACATCGTTCATGGATACCCTCAGTAGGAAATACGTTCACTAAGTGACACCGCCACCGGACATGACACCACCACCCCACGAAGACCAATGGCACCCTCCTCCCCCCACCGCTCCTCCGGGCGCAGTGTAAGCCGCGGCCTGCTCGCCGGCGCTCGCTGGGCTCTAACCTGGTGTGCTTGACCGCGGAGGGCCGTGCATCGATCCCGGAGTCGCAGCACAGGGGGGCGGCCAAGAGGGGCCCGTCACTACGTGACGTGCCCAACACCGGCGATGATGCCCGGGCAAGAGACGATCAAATGCCCGAAGCCCGCACCCGCCCATGGCGGATGAAATCCTGACTGACGTTCACGACTTGAACGTACAGTCAACGTCAAAAGTAGCTAAATAATTCACTTTTTACTCGTGTATCTGGATACACAAAGTAACAATACGCGGCCATTTTTGCTTTAAGACGTGCAAAACGTAATGTACATTACGTTAGATTGTTGTGCTTTATTCCTCTGTATTGTAGGGTGAAGAGAGATATATTCTATGTCATATCGTGTGTCATTATATTTCTAAAATATGTGTCGCCATTTTAATTGGGTACGTTATACCATAGGTCACTACTGCGTTCAGCAGAAAACTAGTGCAGCTTGCCTTGCTTGCTGCTTAAACTGAGCTGACGCAATTTGGACATCACATGGCGCCACACAGTTTGTGTTGTAAATGTTATTTGTCATAACTGTATTTGTTATGTTAATTGTGTAATGTCGTGTGGAGTTAAAATAAAATGGATTTTCTTTCTTTCTTTCTTTCAAAAGCACCCCTTTGCCTGCACGAATGAAACGAACATGTTAAGATCAACAGAATTTTAACCGGTGTTAACTGCGCCAGCGTAACCGGCACGCGGAGCTGCTGGGACATAACTTAGGCTCTTGAGCCCACTCCACTACTGAATTTACATGATATATTAGTTTTGACGCGGGAAAAAAGCTCTCGCTGCGTCGTCGCGAGTCGCAAGACCCATCTGACATGAGTGCTACACATTGCTGTCACCATTGTCCAGCATGAGGGTGCTATTTCACCCAAATATGCTAAGTAGTTGAGCGGAGTTAAGGGGTTCCAAATTAAGTTAGTAATATCATCATCATTGTTTGATTTGGTGCAACCCCAACCATTCTCTGCTACCACTCGAAGTCAAGAACTATATTGGGCTTCGAGTCCCGATCTATTTGTTTTTGATATATATAAAAATAACTTACCGTTCGTTATGAAGTCCGCCCTGGAGGTCACCCGCCACGGGTCACAACTTGACGTGTTTATTCAGAAGTTCCTTTTTGCGATTCCTAATCACCCAGACTAACCCTGTGGTACCACACCAAGAAATGAATTTGAAGAATCTCACGCTCCGCAGCCACAAACCAATATTCAGTTTTAGTTCATAGCCGATCCGCCATTTCATATGCGACACACCTTTTCTTTAACACAATTACAAACGGTCCAAATACTTATTCTATTGAATGCTCCACGCGAAATCAAAACTCAATTTCTCTTTTCAACACTCCACGCGTAATTATCAAACGAAAATACAACAAAATTCACAAATCAACAATTCTATGCCATTATCAATGACTCAAGCGTCACAGCAATCTGTCGTGCCCACCGTTCCTTTACACAAAGCCGAGTTCGTGCGCCGTCGGCAAGGCTCGTGCTCCCTCGCTAAGAAAAGTCGCGAGGCGACGCAAAAATGGCGCCAGGTGCCTGTTTATTGTAAACAATCATCATCATCAACTTCTCATATACGTCCCCACTGAGGGGCTCGAGCCTACCCTAAACTAGGGCGATTAAGCCTTAGTCAACCACGCTGGCCAAGTGCGTGTTGGTCGACTTCACACACAACCTGTAAAGAAATTCTTTCTTCACAGGTATGTCCAGTTTCCTCACGATGTTTTCCTTCACAGTAAAAGCGTCGAATAAACGTACATGAATTCAAAATTTGAAACACATTGGTACGTGGCGGGGTTCGAACCGCTACCTTCCGTTGGAAGGCGACAGCCATTACGCACTACGCCATCGAGGCTTCGAAGTTAGTAATATAAAGGTAGGTTAATCAAATTTCGTCGAGCGTCGGTGGCGCTGTGGACTCTGCACTTGCCTTCCAATCGGGGGGTCGGGGTTCGAGACCCGCCATGTACCAATGTGTTTTTCGTTTCGAATTTCATATGTACATTTGTCTGACGCTCCTACGGTGAAGGAAAACATCGTGAGGCAACCTGCATACATCTGCGAAGAAATTCAATGATGTATGTGAAGTGGACCAATCCGCACTGGGCCAGCGTGGTTGACTAAGCCTTAGTCACTAAGGCCTAATCACCCTAACATAGGGTAGGCTCGAACCCCTCGGTGGGGACGTATATGAGCTGTGATGATGAATCAAATTTACAATAGACTATTTGAGAACGGGCATGTTATACATCCACTAGCTTTCCGCCCCGCAGCTTCGCTCTCGTTATTCTCGTTTTCTCGTGGGAATTTCTTCTCGTGGGCATTGATTCAATATTTTCCAGTAGTAAAAAATATTCAAACTAGAAAGCAAAAGGTTTTTAAAAAGTCCTGTAGAAATACGCTTGGCAGTTAGATATCGTGTTGTTATGTATAACCATTTGTATAAACAAATATTATTATTTTTGGTAATAAGTAGTAAGAAGAGAACTGACACATTTAATCTTGTAATGGAAGTTGAGCTCAAACTTCTGCTGTGAGGTCAGCTTCCAATTGACGAATCTGTAACAATACAGGGAGAAAAAAAAGCCCTTGCTGGTTTTCTTGCTGGTTCTTTCCAGTGCAAGGTCTCCCGCCGTAGACTTGTGAACCAATGGCGTAGCTGCTTTGACGTTCAAAAGAGATTGTAACAATCCAATTTGAATAAAAGATATTGAATTTGAATTTGAATTATGCTCAAACAAAACTTCGACCCCTATTTCACAATCACTCATAAGAAATGAATTATCAGCATAAATACTAAACATGTTTCTTTCTTCAGAAATGACAGACTTACAGAATAACCTAAATGTATATGTACTGTCTACTCTTATTTCATCCCCTTAGGAGTAGATTTACCCCAAACGCTGAAATAGCCCTTTGCTCACTTTTAATCAGTACCTAGCCATAAATAAAGTTTCATGTTTCTAAATTCAAAATTGACGGAAGTTCCATACAAATTTTTAATCCCTATTTCATCCCTTTAGGGTGGGTAGAATTTCCAAAAATCCTACCTTGAAGTTGCGGCACGCTATGATAGCCGTTTTGACATCTGTCATCCCCATAGTGTATTTGTCAAAACTGACGGATAAAAAATATGGAGATGAAAGCTGTCAAAACGGCCATCATAGCGTGCCGCAACTTTAGTGGGTGTCTACTTAATAAAATTTCCGTTTCGTATTCTCTTATTTGTTTAATTCTAATTTAAGCCCTAGTTATAATAAGCACAGACGTAACAACGTTAGAAATTAAATACATAATCATGATTGCATTGGCAACAAACTGTCTTCGTGCATGCTCGCACCTCTGCTGCCGTCTTTGTACGTTATAAAGAACATTTCGATTTGTCACCGCCAACGGCACGCGCGCGCGCTCTCTATATTATTTACAAAATATATTGTATATAATAATATACACTATAAATAGTCTGAAAAATTAGTAATAAAGAGGCAAAATTAGTAATAAAATAATGTCCAACGTCTGCTGCAACCAGCGAAGTTCCGCTAACATCAAGAACTGTAAACGGTCCCTGGTCATGAAAGGGTTGGGAACCACTGTTCTAAGCGATCAGCAGGCCTATTCTCTAACTACAGTTGGTAACTAGAACTGTCATTCTTGAAAGAAACTTCATATCCATTACTGGTTTAGTGATCTTATGTGTTATGGCGGCGTTCTTGATAGCAGTAATGGATGTTAAGTTTCTTTCAAAAATGACAGTGCTAGTTAGCAGCCGAAATTAGAAAATAGGCCTGCAGGTGTTGCAAATGAATGTTTTTCTTCCATCCGGTCCGTGTGTCCGCCGGCACTTTCTTTGTGAAATAACGTTTTTGATAGTGTCATATCTTCTGGCAACCCTTTGAGAGTCCCGCTCGGGGTTATTTAATCCCGTGTCGCGTTGTTTTCCGCAAATTGCGTCAGGGTGATTTAAGGGATGTGGGGTTGATTTTTTTGTTGTTTTATTGGATTTTCATTTCTCGGTAATCATATTTTTTATGAAATCAAATTCTTTATTCGCAATATACAGTGAATTAATAGTCATACACGTTCTACGAGAAAACATGATCTACACTTACGTCTTACTTTGAACTTGACACTGGCTCTATGTAAAAGCGCATCAAGTTCAACAAAGTACTTATATTTTCTTATAAGATAATGTCTGGTATTAGTAGGTATTCTATTCTCAAGGAGATGCAAAGGGGTATAATTTGTAGCATGAACATTGAACATATTCAACAAAGAAGTTTTGCCAGAAGTAATATCGCAACTTAGTTATGGGCACTTCAGTAGCGATACTGTAAAAGGGAATATACGTAATTCTGACGGGTATAATGAGACAGAAGCCCACATTTTAATTCAAAACACAATTATTGAGATAATTAAATATGTATTTATAAAATGGTTTGGTTTTTATACATTTTGGTGAGGGAACATTAAAAGCCGGCACCTAACCTAACCTAACCTAACCGTGCACTGGTGGTCTCGTTGGTTGAAGCTAAAATATCCCACTTGGGTCACTTCATGTTTCTGGCAAACAATGTTGCGTGGTATTTATCTTGACTAGTATTAAAAATAACCTAATTAGTAGCAATTTTCATTTATTTCAATAACAATTATTGGTTTTTACGAAGAAACTTCAGTGTGATATCTTGGCTCCGATATTATTTAGCTATAGTACATAATATATAATAAAATTTATTTCTTTTGAATTGTTCTTCCAAAATTTACAACTTTCATGAATGGCCGCCAAAATTGAAAACAAAGCCAATACCCCTTTATAATATTTATTGTAAATTTATGTTGGTTTCATATTTTGTTTATATAATATATATCTATCCAAAAACATCCCACTCGATGTTAAGAGGTTTTTAAAAACCTTGAAGACTGCTATTCGTTTGGGTATCGTGTTTATGCTTACTAATAAACAATAATTATTAGTAAGTAATGATTTTATAGTTAGTAGATTATTTATTAAAGATTTCAAGTTTTATTAAAAATTTATGCGATATTTTAACTAATGAATTATTTGCTTTGTTTCAGGTATTAAGATCGTGTCCGCTGCGAGTGAATAATGTTTTTCATTTTGCTGCGAGGTTTAAACATACGAGAGTTTTTCGTGCGGCTAACTGTCTATGATGGTAAGTGACCATAGTCGCCTATAGTACTACATGTGGTTAGACTTGCAAATCTACAACTGCCACAAGGACGTCGTTGCCAACTTGTGACATAACATGTCAAGTCACAATACCCAGTGATGTCACTGCCCGTTTTACTCTTCAAACCGGAACACAGCAATGCACGCACCACTGCTTGGTGGCAGAAATAGTAAGATAGTACTTTCTGGTGGAGCCTCCTTCTGGTAAAATGTATGTGTACAAGTAAATGAAAAAGAATTGACTGTAAGCCCGTTGCGAAATTGAGAGCTTTCACTAGATCAACAGGAAGGAATTTGCAATTTATATACTTACTAACTTTTGCCCGCGACTTCGGCCGCTTGGAAAATCCTTTTTATTGATTTCCTTTACAAATCCCCCCCCCCCCCTATACACCCTTAAGGAATGATTTCGGGGATAAAAACTATTCTTTATCCTTCCAACAACAACTCAAACTATCTCCATACCAAATTTCATCTAAATCGGTTCAGCGGTTATTGATTTCCTATACAAACTTTCACCCCCTTTTCTCCCCCTTCAGGGGTGATTTCTGCGATAAAATATATCCTATGTCTTTTCCTGGGACTCAAACTATGTCTATACCGAACTTCATCTAAATCGGTTCAGTAGTTTTGGAGTGAAAGCGCGTCAGACAGACAGACAGAGTTACCTTCGCATTTATAATATTAGTATGGACTAGTATGGATTACATTTCAAGTACCTATGACCATATTTTCTTTTTCGGTGTCAGCAAGTGCCTGTTAAAATCAACATTAAACGAGGTTTTTCGGCTTTGACTCTGACAATATAAACTATCGATAAAACAAGCGAGCATACCACTTCACTACGACAGTGCACTCACTAAAGTATCGAATTTAATGTCGCAGGTACTATCGTATCATCACGGTGATTAAAAGTGACGTTTTTTATCGAGGAACGATACACAGAACGTCCTCTAGACTATTATATTTCGATCCCATATATAGGATAAATTTTGAGGTACCGGCAACCTCGCAGATTAGATAGCTAACATCATTAACCACAACATTTGTTTTACGAGTTTTAAGATAACTCAATACATTGAACAAAAATCAATTTTCATGTTTTTATTGCACTGTTGTGACATTGATAATTCTATGTTTCATTTATAAACGACGACGGAAGACAACGCTACGCTCGCGCGCTGTGCGCGTAGAGTTACAAACATTCTAAGGGTACCTATATTAAATTAATATTTATTTTTGTATGAAAGTAAAATCTAACGAATTATCAAAAGTTGTAGAACAAACGTTGTAGTTATTGATGCTAGCTATCTAATCCTGCGAGGTTGCCGGTACCTCAAAATTAACCCTGTAGAAAGTAATTATACCAGTGCCTCGATACTGCATAGCTATAGCAAGTAGGTACGCGCACACATGAACAAGGAAACTAGAACGGCCTGCATAATGCAAGTAGCACTCTGCATTAGCATACCAGAGGTACTCACCCATATTTTTTAACTTAATATAATGGTTGCACTTTCATCTCGAGCTCCCGCCTTTGTGAGGCGATGCTTGAATTTATAAGCAGGTTGGTATTTCGTTGTTTTTCAGCGGCGCTTAGGCGATGGTGCAAGGTTATTAATCAAGTTACAGACGGTTTTCTTTTTTTGGATTGATTAATTCCTTTTTCAATTAATTTCACATTTTTGAAGAAAAACATAGGGGGAATACTACGATCTTCAGCAGCATTTTCATTTTTTGTTTTACTCGGCTGCCCCACACGGTGCGTAGACTGTCCATGCTATGTATCTATTTATAAAATTAAGAATAATTATTATTTTTTATATTTCTGATAGAACTGATTCAAAAATAATGCTAAAATGGTTAGTTTAAATGGTTAGTAAAAAATAATATTAATTTATTTGCAAAAAAAAAATTCAGAATGTGCGATGTACGTTGAATATGTGGATAGATACATAAAATATTGATGTTTGGCGACTACCTGATCTAATGGTTAGAAATTTACTATAATACCAGCGGCGAATAAATCTTATTATTACTAGAAGAAAATTATGAACCAACTGAGGTGACCAGACTAACGCATATGCAACTCGTTATCCAATAATTCTCATGGGAATGTTGGCGACAAATCAACCAATTAGACACAACATAAAATCAAGATTTTCTCAAATGGAATTCCTTGCGCTCATTCTCCTTGTGGACAAAACGACATCTGGGTTAGGTTAAAGGACATTACTCTGCGTCCATACATTGTCCGCCCCAATACCAACAGCACTGAAAAAATGCTTTTCGTATAATTAGACATTAGTAAATACTGTACGTCCACATTAATTACTACGGACATACTAATTACTACGGAATCAGATTTTGAGGTTAGTTGAAGTAACACTTTATTTGGTTAGAGCAATACACATAGTGCATATCTATAAAGTTATTAAAATAATAGTTATTGCAATCAATCAAAGAACGTTATTATAGCCATGTAGTAAAGAATGAGACATCTCGAAATTATAAAGCAAGTCAAAAACACAACAAACTAACAAGCGACAGCGTAACGTTGTATATTGTGGAAGAAATTATGAAAAACATAATTTATACAAATAAAAAATGTCCATACCTACATAAAATCGACTCAATTCCATCCAATCAAGCAAATAACCATTCGTTTATTTTACTTCATTTGGTTTTGTTTCTAAAAATAGGTACTTTTAAATATTTTTGATTTGTCCGTCGAATATGTATTAGTAATGAGTGTTATAAAATATTCATATAATTATGATGTAAATCAAATATTTGTTGATCATGGGGCGATTTTCGAAATTGTCCTTTATACGGCTCAAAAGCTTTTCAATAGATAATATTTCATAAAGATTGGTAATTGTCTTAAGGAGGTGTATAACCAAACGCGCGTAGCCGACAAGAACAAAATTTCTGACATGACGAGAAATTAATTAAATTAATTTGTACATTTCACGCGCAGACATAATGAATTTTAATTTGTCCAGGACAATAGAGCTGTCCTCTCAATGACCAAGTGGCGGGTGGCGCTCACCGAACAAAACGTCAATACGGAAATTACCCGCGAACTTGGCGTAGTGCTCGGGGGCGTACTCTGCAAATATCAGCAAGTCCTGAATTAGCAATTCGCAGTACATTTCTACATACTGCTCGGAGCTCATCATCACGCATGACACCCCAAAGGCTAGGTAGAGCATAATAAGTACCCACCCTTCTAATAAAATAATAAGAAGCGAGCCTTAAGCTACAGTTCGCTAAAATGAAATGTATGCAAACTTTTGTCTTAGTTATGTCTGCTATCCCTTCCCAGCATTTGATTGTTATTAGTGACGCTATCGAATAGTGCAATAAAACAGCATGTGTTATTATGATTACCAGACTGAGCAACGCTAAGGAAGGTGAATGTGTTCATCATTCTATGGATTGTATGTTAGTTCCTTTGTGGCACGATGCTGGCCAAAGTTTCATGTCTTTAGTGACACTTGAAAGATTAAAACGAATCGAACAACAATATAGTGCCACATAGGTAAAAACATACATACACACAAAGACCGGAAAATACATAACCCTTCTTTGCGTTGCACAATCGGGTAAAAAGGCATTCTGTAACGAATGACCTAAATCTGTGTCTAGAAAATTATAGCACCTCGTAATAGTGTAAGTGGACAGCGCATCCAGCAATGCGTGCCACTTGCATGACATTACAGAATTCCACACGCACTATGAAAAGAGCTGCTTGTTTGTACAAAAGGTATAAGTAGTTCAAGGTCAAGTCACACGCTGAGACAGCGTTGTACATCAAACCGCGAATTCGAAACGATTGGTGTGTCGAGAATAGTCCCCTAACGGCCTGCCGCTGACAGAGGGCGTCATTGTTTCAGGCGTAATTGAGCCTGTGCTTACAGAAATTGTGTACTTGATCCACTGAGAAGTGAGGCGTGGTTTGAAATTTAGAGCTTCGAACGGCAAGGTGCCTATTCTGTTTGGATTTAATTTAGCGTTTTTAGCGCGAACAAAACTGTTTGGTACAGCTCACTATTGTGCCCATCTTTTCGTTCGTCTGTCTGTTGGTACATTTCCCTGGGTTGTTTGCCCCTCGGACCGCTTAAGATTTCACTACATTATAGGCTCCATAATACTCGTATAGGCTATGAAATCTAGGTTTGCCCATTATAGAATTTTTCAGGTTGAACCTTGAGTAATGCTGGTGGCATTAGGTCGAAAAACAAAAAGGGCGAAAAAACCCCAATTTTCATACACAACTTCAATACAATTGGTATGTAGCTGGTTGGACTGAATTTTTGATGCTGAGTATAGAAATGCTGATACTAACAGCCTAAGATTCACACCTAGGGTCATGCCACTTGAGTCTCTGCTCCTAATTTTGCTCATTTTTTTCCTTGGTTTCCTCATTCTCACATACATAATCAACTTCCTCCATCTGTAATGTCATACGACAACACCTATGTTCTGGGGGTTCTGACACACTTTTAACCGTCTTCAAAAAAGAAGGTGGTTCTATGTGCGGCTGTATCTATTTTTTTTATGTAAGTTCACCGATCACTCCGCCATTTGTGGGCCGATTTTAAAAATTATTTTTGTAATCGAAAGAGTAACCATTAAGTTTTATAGGCACGTCCAACGTATTGCGTGTTTTTCTGTGGATACTCAGGTACTTGCATCTGGTAGTCATAATATCATGTAGCCAAGTTTGAAATGTCCTTCACTGGGTTGCAGTTTTGCTGTGAATCTCACAAGAGCCGCATGTATAGGTGACTGTAACCACTTACCATCAGGTGGGCAGTTTGCTTGTTTGCCAACTTTTTGCAATAAAAAAAAAACATGCAAAAGAAGATCATTTAAATATTTTGCCTTTAAAACAAATACACAATTTCACGTTGGGCACATTAAAAATCTGTAAACAAAGAGTAAACGAGGCCCATAGCTCGCCGAAGCAATACAAAATAACACGTTAGCGGTGGCGCGGCCTAAAATAACATCAAAGGCGAATGGTAATGGCGAAAATGTAAGAGAAATACTTTGTTATCGTGTAAAAATATTTTTTCTTTATTTTGGTGAGGTGAACGTGTAATTTTTTTACTAGTCGGACTTTTTGGGGCTTGCTTTCTATGGAGGTTCGCGGTGCAGAGGCGTGAGCGCTCGGCGATACGATTGCTAGGTGATGCGATGATCGCAGTGGTCAAAACACGATGGGTGACGAAAAACATTTTCTTTTTCTTCTTTTTGTATTTGCATGCCTACATTTTTATGTACCATGTATGCGTTGGAATATTTTTTTTGTTCTTGTCATCAATAAGTGATAACTCTATATGATTATGTTCGACATAATTCAATTGTGACAACAGAACAAAATGAAAGAGGTTAGAATGCCCTCAGTGAGCAGTGGACTTGGCATTGGTTTTCTAACCGGTAGGTTCGCGACTCGATTCTGCCATGTAATAAATGTGTTTTTCGTTTTTCGAATTTCGAATTTCATGATATTTTTCCTACGGTAAAGGAAAACATCGTGAGGCAACCTGCGCACATCTGCGAAGAATTTCAAAGGTGTATGTGAATTCGACCAATCCGCACTGGGCCGGCGTGGTTGACTAAGGCCTAAACACGCTATATTAGGATAGGCTTGAGTCCCTCGGTGGGGACGTATTTGAGCTGTGATGATGAGGGAGGCCCTGTGCACTTTATATGCACCACGCAGTTATGCGAAAACGCGCATAGCTTTGTCTTCACCATGACTGTGATCACGCCGATCAATATTTTACCAACGTCGAACGCGACATCGTAATTTATTCCAGAAAAATTGCAGAGAAAGAAGTGGACATTTTAGCTTAAGAAAAGGTTCGGTTCTAGAAAAAATGGCGTTGTATCACTATTCTAACCTTTTACATCGTATCCTGAGATTGTGACAATGGGTTTGGTAAAACGCCCTGTATCAATAAAGTTATGCGAGCGAAAACAGCCGCACCGCAGAGGGTCTATTGAGGCGCTGTAGTAGAGTAGAACTTATCAGTTTTAATCCTTTCGCTCGGTTTCGGCGGGATTACACTGAGTACACTCAAACATCAACATTGTTTAGGCGGTGTATAAACATAATATGTGTAGACTTCGTTATTTATAGAAGTGACAAATATTATTGTGTTTTTGACACACCACAGACTCATCGTCCTTACACCTGTAATATTATCAAATTTGATTTTCTTAAATATTTTTGAATAGCCAGAATAATCCTAAGCAAATTCGCTTAAATATAATTTTGACATAAATATTTACAAACATATACTATACATATACATACATCATAAACATAGATATTTTAACTATAATGATTGTGTTCAAAATGAAAAGTAATCAATATTTGTTTATTTATTCATATTATAATAATAAATTCTTTATCGCAATGGGTTATAATAAAACATAACATAATTTTTCTACTTATCGGGTAACGGACACAAACCCGTGAGAATTTCAGTATAAAAAGCAGCATATGGAGTTTCATCGCAACTTTGTTGTGTGTTTATTCATAGTAATAGGTAATTAATACCTACGAATTAACCTTCCATAGCACAAACTCGAACTTTAGACTCCGTCCAAGTTGTTGCATAACCAAACTAGTTCCTTCAAGCGTAAAGTTTCAGAATATCATTAGGTTTTGATTATATAATCAAAGAACATTAATTAGGCTTATTTTTGTTTCTAGATTATCTATTTCAATCCATTTCCTTTCGGTTTTATAAATACTCTTTTAACAGCTTTAGTTCAACTGTAAAGTTGGAAGTTGAAGCCTTTGTTAAAACTTATCCACTTAAATGATTGTTCTTTATAACTTTCTCACTTCGAAGGCAAAACATACCATAGACGTGTTTTTAAAATCAATATTCCCCTATAAATAATTTTGTTTTGCTTACTAAATTACGTGTTCGTGTTTCTAGGTCAATGCATTCAAACCTCCAAGCTAATAGATAACAGTCGACAAAAGCAAATATCAATTCTATTCCTGTGCGTGTAGAATTGCTGTTTCAACGTTGTCGTTTCAAATTTGTCAAAAACTATGGTAACTTTCTAGACTTGAAACTATTCCTCAAACATACTCAAGTTGGTGTTTTCATTCGAGAAGTTTGTAGTGCCGGAGTCTTGTAAGTGGGGAGCAATAGAAATATTTTGGTCTTAGAAACTTAACGACTGGAAAATGTTTTAACGTTTCGCAAAATTTAACCTGGCTTAATCTGGCTTAAATTTATTAGATTATTAGTGTAGAGAAACAGTCAGTTGTGAGC
Source organism: Schoenobius gigantellus (assembly GCA_963935595.1). Lineage (NCBI taxonomy): Eukaryota > Metazoa > Arthropoda > Insecta > Lepidoptera > Crambidae > Schoenobius > Schoenobius gigantellus. Next base: position 843,491 of record OZ012543.1, read on the forward strand.
CTGAAGATTGTGATAAATTTTGATTTTTTGTTCTATAAATATAAGTAACAATGAATGGTTTGAAAATATCCTAAGTTTATTATCAATAAATATGTGCATATTTGTTTTCACTTATTTTAAATCCTGTTTTCTTCAACTGGAAATTGTAGAGCACTATCCCGCCTTGTACCTATGTCAAGAGTATTCATTAACTCCAAGGTTGTCTCGTGTAAGTTACTAGCTTAACAATAAGGCCGCCAACTATGTTTCTATATGTTTTATGTAGGCTGTGATAATATGATGAATATTTATTCGTAACTAGTGGACCCCGCAAATGTTGTCCTGCAGAGTTATAGCACTACTAATATGATATAATTGTACGTAAAAAACCTTTCCTGGATTTATTCTAACACACACAATTTTTTTTTTAAAAATCGGTCGAGCTCTTTTTAGTTTTAAGCGAGATTTATGAAAGGCGATTTATCCATACTAATATTATAAATGCGAAAGTAGCTCTGTCTGTCTGTCTGTCTGTCGCGCTTTCATGTCAAAACTACTGAACCGATTTAAATGAAATTTGGTACACAGATAGTCTAGAGCCTGAGAAAGGACATAGGATAGCTTTTATCGCAGAAATTCGTGAAGGGAATCAAGAAAAAGGATTTCCACGCGGACGAAGTCGCGGGCAAAAGCTAGTTTTAATATATAAACTAAAGACATAGCACAATAATTACAATAATCTTTTGTAAACGATAGTATTAAGAACTAATCATAAAACGATAATAAAATATTACTTTAAATATAACAAAAATGCTCATGCCACTTCTGTTAGATTGATAAGTCTTACATATCTCGCACGCTTAGTTCAAGCTTGGCGGGGGAAATTCCGCCATCAATTTATTTGGATTATTCAATTCTGCGGCGTAGGATATTTTCATTAATTAGCTGTATTTACAAGTTTCTAGTTTCGTAGTTAGTAAGCTAAGCTCGATCGTGTTTGCAGACTATACTAATTTGTCTTCATCAAATTTAACATTAGAGAATTGTTGCGAAATTTTCCAAGTTTTGTCGAATTTTAGGACATTTTATACACAGTGAGACAGTTGAACCTCTGAAATCAGTCACATGTTAGAGGTCCACCATATGGTAAACGGTTACCGGCCTATGGACCCTTGCAACACTACTAGGGGTATCACTTACGCATTGCCGACACTTCAAAAACTTTTAACCTCTTAAAAACTCCATGCTGTAGTCTTTTGAGAAAACGTAGACATTTTACATCCTGAGCGTGCGCGGAAGGAAATTCCTTCGAAAGCGCACCGTACGGGACCATTCTAAGGTACTTAGCGATCATAGAATGTGGCCTTTGATATAACGTAAATAAATATGCATTGTAGATTTTTATAAATAAAAAAACATTAGCATTTCGGACTCTATTTTGGCTAATTAGATTCTGTGCGCTGCTGCTAAGGTATACTGCCTTGCTTGGGTCCATTGCTTTCTTGTTATTTACCTCACTGTTAACACTGAATACGTTCACTGAAATAGCATTACTTGAAGATTTTCACAGAAGAGTCGGTTCCATTCTTAATTTTACCAGCGGAAGCAAACTAATTTAATCGAAATTGATGTAACGATGACGGAGCTAGATTTGGTTCAGTCTAAGATAAAGTCACCGACCAAACCGTGCAAAGCACCTGCTGAGAAAGCATTTCAGTCTACATCACATCTAGGTGTAGTATAAATCAGATAGTCTTACGACACTACAAATGCGGTGATTTCAATTTAATAGAACTGGAGAAATGATGCACCCCTGTTGCATCCTCTTCTTTTTTTAGCACTAGCTTTCCGCTTGCAGCTTCGCGTTATTGAACCGCGTTATCTTCGTTTTTCCCGTGGGAATTCCATATTTTTCTGTAGAAAAATATTCTATAGCTTATGTTATTCAGTGATATTGTAGCATTATATTAGTGGAAGAATTTTTCAAATCGGTCCAGTAGCATCGGAGCCTATTTAATACAAACACAGAAAAATACAAATCTTTCCTCTTTATAATTTAGTATAGACTAGCTGTACCCGGCATGCGTTGCAATATCACATAAATGTCATTTTTTTTGCCTGAAACCCTCACGGGCCATTCCAAAATATCCTACCAAAGTTTCATTATAATCTGATGAATGACTTCGGAACGCATAGAGGACAAACATATTATTTACATTAATTTTTATTCATATAATATAGAAGATAGATTAGATAATCTGTGCCTGGTTCTTATTGTAACATGTTTCCAATAACTTAAGAGGAACGTAAATAATAGTGCAAATTATAACATTTTTCGTTAGTTTTGCTGCTAACGCTAACCAAAAAAACGGAAGTCATGGATATGTTATTACGATTTCAATAAAAAGCCTTTGAAACCTCACCTGCTACCAAGAAGGGCTGCGTAAGCGTTTTACTATTTGTTTTTATTAAATAAACAATTACTAGACAAGTTTGTTGGGAAATTATACGAGTTTGTGATTTTTTTTGTTGTCTATTTTTATCGCACTTCAAAAAAGGAGTTCTTAATTCCATGTGTATGTTTTTTTGTGTGTGTATATTACGCAATCATTCCGTCAATTGTGGAATGATGTTCAAAATTCTTTATGTTTTCGATAGAGTATCTCCTGAGGTGGTCCGATTATCACGGAAGTCAGGATCTGATGATGGAATCCCAGGAAAATCGAGGGAAATCCTTAAATTTTATTCAGGTATTTGCGTCTGGTAGTCATAAACCGAGCTGATGATGGAAGGATCTTAAAATTTAGCACCGACGTCAATATAGAAATGTGAGCTATATATACTATAGATAATATATGATATCATGTCATATCATTTTTAACTTCTGAGTGTTTTTGAAGTTGGTTTTTATTTATTGTAATTGTTTTTTTTATATAACAAAGTTGGCAAACACGCATTTTACCCAGCTGCTGGTAAGTGACTACATTCACCAATATACAATCATCATCACAGCTCATATACGTCCCCACCGAGGGGTTCGAGCCTACCCTATGTTAGGGGTGATTAGGCCTTAGTCAACCACGCTGGCCCAGTGCGGATTGGTAATATACAGTCACTGACATGGAATTCACCAACTTGTGATATGAAATGTAAAATCACAATAAGGATATTATAAAGTCGATGATTATCTGAATTATGTCAATGCTTGTAATATATTGTAGACTTAATTTATAGATTTAAATGTATAATGTACACTGACACATCTAATATTGTAATGGAAATTGAGCTCAATCTTCTACATTGAGTTCTGCTTCCAATTGACGACTATGTAACAATACAGGGAGAAAAGAATAGCCCTTGCTGGTTTTCTTACTGGCTCTTTTCAGTACAAGGTCTTCCGCCGTAGTCTTGTGAACCAATGGCGTAGCTTCTCTGAATTGAGTAAAGGATATTGAATTTGAAAAAGTACCGAGTGATTTCATCGCTTCTTGGCGGCAGAAATACGTACGATAGAAGTACCCGCTGCCGGCTCTAGTACATTCTCCCTCTCTGGTTTAGCAAATAGCCTGAAAATATTACTTACTAGCTTGCGCCCAAAAGCGTCTGTGGTGCTGTGGACTCGGCACTGGCGTTCTAATCGGGAGGTCCGGGGTTCGATCCTGTCATATACTGATGTGTTTTTCGATTTTCGAATTTCATGTGTACATTTGTCCGACACTTTTACGGTGGAGGAAAACATCGTGAGGCAACCTGCATACATTTGCGAAGAAATTCAAAGGTGTATGTGAAGTCGACCAATCCGTACTGGGCCAGCGTGGTTGACTAAGGTCTAAACAACCTAACTTAGGGTAGGCTCGAGACCCTCGGCGGAGACGTGTATGAGCTGGGATGATCATGAGCTTTTGCCCACAAATTCCTCCGCTTGGAATTAGTAATCTGGGTAGCTCATTTTTTATCTAATTTGCTTATATCCATCCCCACAACTCAAACTATCTCCACGCCAAATTTTCACTAAATCGATTCAGCGGTTATGGATTCCCGATACAATCTTCTACTCCCCTTTCCATCCCCTTAAAGGATAATTTCTGCGATAAAATCTATCCTTTGTCCTTTTCCGAAACTTACACTATCACTATACCAAATATCTTCTAAATCGATTCAGTGATTCAGGCGTGAAGAGGTAACATAGGGACAGACAGACACACTTTTTATTTATAATATTAAGTATGGACATAATAATCTCTTGTCACAGTGTTCGAACTCCTCCGAAACGGCTTGACTGAGTTTTATTTTTATTTTTTGTATTATGTGCTAGGTCTAGGCAAATTAGAGAATAGGTCGTAGGCAAATTTTTATACCCCTTGGTGATAAGGGTGGCGCTATCCAGATTTTTTGACAATTATTATGACGAAACGTAGTTCACGGGCACAACATACGAGTATTACAATATGAATTATTAGTATGGATTAAGTGAATGATCTTATGGCGACGGATTTGCATTCAGGCCTTTGCTAGTGCAACTCCTGCCTTCAGTGATTCTCGTCACGTCCCGGAATAGGATTACGTGGCGATGACGTCACGGGACCTGTCCCGACTTGTCTGAGCTGAAGGTTCGAGTGAAAGTCCCCGGGTAGGTGTCTGCTAGAATATCTCATCGATAAATATGTCAAAGAATATTCTTAATTACTAACTGTCAATTTATTGCATAATTAGGTGACGTGGTGTCTTATACTATTACTTAGAATTAACAGAGATGGACTTATTTCAGGAAGAATTTAAATGTAAGTAAATTATATTAAATTTATTGATTGATGTCTGATGACGAATGTATTTTAAGTGTTTTGTTGTAATGTTTTTGTAGACTTCCATGTTAATATTTAGACTAGCAATTGCCTTTGCTCATTAAAAACATAAGAATTTTGTTTACTTAAAGTTAATTTTCAAATTAAAATGATACTTGAATATAAGTTTACAATTATTCTCAAATTTCGTGTACTATTTTACACAGCGATACTTTCATTTCTTTCATTTTAATCTAAATGATCCTTTAATTATTAAGTTATTCCGCACATTCATTCGAATAGAGGTTATGAAATAGAATACTTTCACTTTGAAAAAACCAATGCCTTTCCCTTTATCTACTCTTGTATCAACCTTTCAAAATTAATTGAGAAAACCAAATGTGCAAAGAACAAAATCGGATGTAAAGTATTACTTTCGCATTCAAAACTTTACCAAAAATGTATGCGCTTTTGCCACTATCACTATCTTTCCGACACATTCACATGTTGATTGGAAGAAATCTTCTTTTGAGATAAGTGTATCTTCGTCTACTCTACTTTCGCTTTTTCTCTGTTATATTTATGGGCGATAAAGTGTTAATGTATACAATACAATAAATTTATGTAACTGAAAATGACATTTTCAATAGTGGCAAATATTAACAAAGTTGACATTAAATAATAATCATTGAGTCGTTCCAACAGCCAGGATCGACACGCAATATTCTCACCCCATTCATGCATTGTAAATCAAATATGTTGATAACAAAATGCTCGCCGGTGGTTTTATTCTGCTGCCAATTTTCAAAACGGGCGTTATGAATAACAAAACTGGCGGGTTATGGGTTCGCGAGACGTGCCGCAGCCGGGCGCTACGTGACTACGCCGTAGCGAGCTGTAGAAGGCGTAGCTGACGCGCCGGCCGTAGTGATGCTCGCTTCGTAGCCAGAGCCGAAGTGATTTTGTTTTGTTTTTGTCCAGTATCCGTTTTGGCTGTATTTTGAAACGCGGGTAGCAGCTACAGTCACGCGCTTAAGTTGATTCCACTATTTTGCTTTGATATTGGAGTATATGATAAAATGTTATTATAATGACTTTTTCACATAGAATAATATTGTACGGTATTCTTGGTATTTGGGTCTGTCTGAGTAATAGTATTAGGAGCAATAATATGTGGGAAATATACATATAAACTTGCTATTCCAACACTTAAACTCAATATAGTCGGTAGTTCATTTATAGGTACAATATTTAATAAATTACATCAGGATATTGTTCGAAGCCGAAGTAAAAAAACGTTTAATGAAGGAAGGCTATCACAAGATTAACTATTATCTTAATGATAGAAATGCATGGTCTGTCTAATCTACTTACTTGCATGTTTTGTGCTGTTTTTTATAATTACTTGATGTTTGATATATTAATTATGATTGTATATTTAATTTATATTGTTTTATATTTCAGTAACTTTTTATGTGCCTAAACTGAATAAATGAATTTGATTTCGATAACAAATTTTCATTCTATGTGTCTATTTTGCGTTCGTGTTAATGAGTTCTTTTAAAGTTTCATAGCGAGTTTTTGTATAACAAGTGTGTTGTTGCACTATCATATCTTAACCAGTTTTACGGAGCTACGCTTGCTAATTGGCCACTTCATCATAAGCCCGTGTTGGTGAAACAGGGGCTAATGTCTACTAGAAGTATAATAAATGAGTACTGTAGTAGGTGCGACGACTTATACTAAACAGACATCGTAATTAAGCAGTTTGCATTTTGTTGTGCATGTAGACCGCTGCCGCTGGTGAGGTAGGTTTTGTTTGTAGGATGAAGAAAATGCAAAACTAGGTTTATTTCAACACTGATTTTACTGGAGCACTATTATCGCACAGTACACGTTATTTAACCGCCATAACGGAAGTCTATTACATTTTTTAATTGGCCAAGTTGCCATACAAAAAAATGATGTTTTGTTGGTGTTACCAACATGCTGGGGGCAAGGGAATACCACCAAATATTTATGTAAGTAAATGGTAATAAAAAGGTACGTATAGTCTTTATATTAAAACCAGCATCTTGCTAACACTACAACATTCCGTTTTTAAGTGTATGTATATTACTTATAGGTAAATAAATCAAAATTAAATTAAGAAAAATTGTTTTCTTTTGTACCTTGCCTTATATCTATCTTAGCGTATGAGATGCAAACATTCAATGTTTTGACAAAGGTATTAAAACGAAATCTAAAGGAATATAATTTTAATAAAAATTATATTGGAATAAACACAAAACTAATAAGTAATAACTCTTTCTCTTAATAATTAGTTATTTTAGAACTATATAACTAAATGAACTAAGTAGCAGTGTAATAAATGAACATAAGTAATTATTGAACTAGTTGCATCTAAAACAGTTTTTTCATTATATCATATGTAGCTCTCATAAATACCAAAAACAAAACTTAAATCTTGGGCTCTTAAATCTTAAAATCATTTATCTTAAATCCTAAAACATTCAAGTTTGAATAATAACTTAATCTATGGGTAATAAGCAAATACTAGCTAAAGAACGTTTGTAACATTTTTTATTAGGTGTCATCACTTCGACAACACGGATTTTCCCATCTTTGCCGGGATAAACCTTAACTATTCTGGCCATAGGCCATGACAAAGGAGGGGAGTTAGACTCTTTCAAGATGACTAATGCTCCCACCATAATATTAGGAACACTATCACGCCATTTTGGTCGACATTGTAAAGTGTTAAGATAATATTTGTACCAAATATTCCAAAAATTACGTCTAATTTTACAAGTAATTTCCCAAAACTTTAATCGGTTATCAGGAATTTCATTAACATTTCTTTCAGGAAATGAGGTTAAAGACTCGCCTATTAAGAAATGACCAGGGGTCAAATAACTGAAATCATTAATGTCATTAACGGTTACAGGTAATAAGGGCCTAGAATTAAGGACAGCTTCTATCTGGTACAGTACTGTAAGCAATTGTTCATAAGTTAGAATATAATTTTGCATTATACGTTTTAAATGAAACTTAGTGCTTTTTACTGCAGCTTCCGCAAGGCCAGCAAACACAGGAGAGTAGCTTGGTATAAAGTGGAAATTAATGCCAAGTGAACTTGAGTGTTTATAAACAGTAATTTGATGCTCTTGCGATTTCTGCAGCTTATACAATTGAGCTAGTTCATTATTTGCACCCTTAAAATTACTCCCATTATCGCAGAATACATCTGTAGGTAATCCCCTACGTGCCACAAAACGTTTAAAACAAGCAATAAAACAATCTGTACTTAAATCTGAAGAAAGCTCTAAGTGAATGGCCTTTGTAGTAAAACATACAAATATACATATATATAACCCTTGGTGATTACAGCTCGCCTTAAACGCGAATTTTTTATTTGTATTGGACCTACATAATCTATTCCTACATTTTGAAATGGCCTAAATGCAGTTACTCTTTGAGAGGGCAGTGAACCCATCAGCTGTTTTGCACATTGAGCTTTCATTCTAAAGCAAATTAAGCATTTATGCACAATTTTCTTTATATGTCTGTGACCATTTACTAACCAGAACCTTTGATTGAGACTAGATAACAAAAGCTTTGGTGCAGCATGTAATAATCTTATGTGCTCATTCTTTATAATTAAATCAGTAATTCTAGAGTTTTTTGGTAATATTATGGGATGCCTTTTTGAGAATGAAATATTAGAATTATCAATTCTACCACCTACTCTTAACAAATTATTTTTATCAAGAAAGGGATGAAGTGGTTTTAATGCACCTTTTATATTTTCCTCACCAAGAATTAATGTATCAATCTCTTGCTTAAAATGAATGCTCTGTTCATGTTGTATGATCTTATTTAATGAATTTTGTAGCTCAAGAGCAGATAAGTTGCCTGACATTCTAGAATTTTTATTTTTAATATTATGACAAAATCTTAATATGTATGCAGTGATATTAATCATTTTATGCAAATTTGAAAGATTGTTCAAGTAATGAAATAATCTATTTTCCTGTTGAGTTATTAAAGATACCTTGGCATTGGAGAGAGCCATTTCCCTCTTCATTTCAGGTAAATCACTCACATGACTTTTCATTTTATTTTCATGTATATATTTATTATCTAATAAAAAATCTGGACCTTGCCACCATAACTTACATTGGGTTATATCCATGGGGTTGGCACCTCGACTTACATAATCTGCAGGATTCTCTTTTCCATTTACATACAGCCACTTCCACTTAGAAGTTTGTGCACTGATTAACTTAACCCTGTTTGCAATATATGCCTGAAGCTTCATGGGATCCGTGGCTAACCATGCTAGTGCAATTTGTGAGTCAGAGAATAAGTAAACATTATCTATTTTTATTTTAAGTAATAAAGTATTATGAACTCTAGTGATAAGCCTTGAAAGTAAAACCATGGCATTTAATTCCAGGCGTGGTATAGTAAGTGGGTGACTGCTAGGATTTATGCGGGATTTTGCACAAAGCAAGTATAAAGAAACCTTTCCAGATTCATCGAGAACGCGGAGGTATATGCAGCAGCCATAGCCTGCAGTGCTTGAAGCATCAGCAAAACCAATAAGTTGTACTTTCGAAGCAGGAGATATATTTATATTTCTGTCAATATGCAGTGCTTGCATTTCAGATAAACTTTTGGAAAAATGTAACCATTCATTTATAAAGATCTCTGTTGGTGTATCATCCCAACCAATGTTTTGTGACCATAATTGCTGCATAAATAACTTTGCTTTTAATATTATTGGAGAAATAAATCCCATTGGGTCATAAAACTGAGAAATATAACTTAATATTTGCCTTTTTGTGAGATTTTCACTATTAAAAGGAGCTGGACTATTAAAAACAAAATAGTCTTCTTTGACATTTAGTGTCAACCCTAATGTTTTCATAAAATAATTATCCTTCTGAAAATCTAAGTGATCAAAATGTTGCTTATCTAATGGAACATCAGCTAAAATTTGCTGACAATTTGATACCCATTTGTGGGTTTGAAAACCACCTTTGTTAAGAAGCTCACACAATTGTCTTTTTGCATCAATCATAATATTTAAATCTGAATGTGAGAAACATATGTCATCGACATATGTACAATTATTGATAATATACGAAACTAAAGGTAAACTATCTTTAAACTGATTCGCAAGTTCCTGTAAGCAGCGTGTGGCCAGAAAGCTAGAACTTTTTTCACCATATGTTACAGTTGTAAGGCGTATGCATTTGACAGGCTCATTAATGTTTTCTCTCCACAAAATATTTTGTAAGGAAGCATGCTTAGGATTTATATTAATGCAGCGAAACATTTTTTGTATGTCTGTGGTAAATGTGTATTTACCAAAACGAAATAAAAGCATAATGTCAAATAATTCCTTTTGGACAAGCGGTCCATTTAGCAGAAAATCATTCAATGATAATTTTTTATTTGTACGCATTGATGCATCAAACACAACTCGTGTTTTCGTACTTTTACTATTTTCATTGAACACAGCATGATGCGGCATAAAGTATAATGGCTCGCTATCAAAGTTTAATAAATTTAAATCAATATAGTGCCCATGTCCCACGTCTATGATCTCATCTATAAATTTTTTATAGTCGGTAAAGAGTGTTTTATTTTTATGCAATTTTTTCTCTAAATTGTAAAACCTATACAATGCTAAGTCGAAGGAGTCTCCAAGAGCATCTTTTATTTCTTTAAGAGGCAACTTTAAAGGTAAATCTACTATAAATTTATTATTTTCAATTATAGCTGTCTCTTTAAAAATATTTTCACATAACTGTTGCTCTGGAATACTTTCGTTACAAAATTCAGGTATATTTTCAGCAGACCAACATTGTTGTATAGTTTTGTTTACCTCAGAATTGCAACTTGTACATAAAAGCGATACCTTACTTTCATTGATTGCCTGAACAGGCAATGGTCCCCCTATGACATGACCAAACCTCGTGCTGATGAAACATGGCTGGCGATTCGCTTTATTAGCAGATTGCGTAGCATATTGCAGCAGTGATGCTGAATGCTCCGGTATCACCGCCTGGAAAAATATATCAGCTCCAATCAGCATATTGATTTCAGATGGAATGTTAAATTCAATATCCGCTAGATTTACATCTGGAGGTATATTTATTTTTGATATGTCAATTTTTTGTTGAGGGATTTTACATGTGATTTTATCTAAAACATAACAATTAATCATAACTTTATATGGAGTAGTAATGGAACATACCTCCAATGGAACAGAAAAGTTTGTAAAATTGCTTTGATTATTTACTCCCACAATATTAGTCCCATCAGGTTTAGGTACAATACCTAAATGATCAATTACTTTTTTAGTTACTAATGAAACTTGTGAGGCGGAGTCCAGTATGGCCTTCAGGTGGATTTCTCTGCCAGTCTTAGAGAAAAGTTTCACTTTGACGGTTGGTAACAATACTTTATTAGTTATAGTGTTAGAAATAAGTGACACTGGCTGCTCCTGCGTCTCCTCATGAAGTAAGGTGTTATGAGCCTTTTTACAAACATTGCAGCGAAAATGAAACCTACATTTACCTTTGTGACTATTCAGACATAAATTACACAAAGAATTATCTTTAGCAAATGTTATCCTGTCTATAGATGGCAATACTTTAAATTTGTTACAAGAGAATAACTTGTGCAGAGTGGACTTACAGTATGAACATGATTTTGCAGCAGGCGACTCAGCCATCACATTCACTACAGCCCTGGGAGCCTTCATAGAAGTAGTGGGTTCAGCGCTTTCCAATGCCAAGGCTCTTTTCTCCAGGTAGCCAAGAAACTCTGCGACAGTTGGGTCAACAGCTTCCTTTCGCTCCAACTGATACGCTCTTGTCGTATAGACATCTATTTTACGGTATAAAATAGCTAAAATTATTGGATCCCAGGTATCTATATTAACATTTAGGTTTTGTAAGGAGGACAGACATTGCTTAATTTTTGAAATAAATTCCCTTAAATTGTTTGATGTAGATTTATGCATAATATTTAAATCAAGCAAGGAATTGATGTGCTCATTTACAATTTTAAATTTATGATTATATCTTTCATCTAGTAATGTAAGGGCAGCTTGATAGCTGTCGTTCATCAAGGGGAGATTTTTTATTAAATCAAAAGGTTCATCCTTTAAAAATGACCTAAGATAATATAATTTTTGTATGTTATCCAAAGACCTATCTTTATCAATGATAGCATAAAATAAATTGATGAAGGGAATGTAGTCACAGTACTTACCGTTAAAACATTGTATTTGTATAGTAGGTAATTTTGTTTTGGTTACAGGCCCTGCCTCTGGGGCTGAATTACATTTTTCTTGCAACTGTTCATCTATTAAGTTGAGAATACAAAAATATTTTTCCTCACAATCGGAAATATCTTCTTTATCGTTCTCATCATACAATAATATTTGTTTACAATACTCTTCATACTCTTTAAATAACACGGTAACACGATTTTTCTTAGATAGAAGCATACTGACGCTATAATCATTTTGAGTGCTAAGCGTATTATACAGCCTAGTCATGGAGGATTTTACATAGCCCCGAGACACAATTAATTGCTTGAAGTTATTAGTATCGTCGCGAGACATTTTGTATTTAATCAAAACCACTTGTAATTAAAACCATAAACTTAAAGTTCAAACTCAAAAAAGAAATCGTGCGCACTTGTATGATGTACTATCGATCGACTCACGAACAAAATGGCGGTTCCGTTCCGTTCCGATGCACACGCCACGCGGTCGGTTGTAGCGTGTAGCTTCACCTCGTTCCGTCTCGCTCGCCCGCTGTTGATCCTCGAAGGATGTGAGTGAGAAGACAAATAACGCCCGGCGCCTCACCAATGAAGTTGTTCGTTCGTTGTTGTCTTGCACGTCCACGTCTTTTGCTTGATCTAGGATGCTTGTTTTTTTTTTGTCTCACTTGCTCGCAGAATATTTTGAAGGGATGCGAGTGAGAAAATGAATACCTATTACTTACGTCGACGTTTTTTTTTTGTAGAAATAATTAATTTCTTCAATATTTTGATGCAATGCAGTGTTTCGTGAAATATACCTTTGCAGAACAGATGACGCTACGCTCGAAATATAATTGCAGGCGTAGATTTCGCGCAATTGCGTTGATACGTAAATATTCAACTCGCAACGCAATGCGTGCCACTGTGCTGAGTCTTGTAGTCTTCTTATTTTTTGATGAACTTTCTTGCCAATATGTTCTTGTTTTCCGATGCCGAAGGACCAAATGTAGACCGCTGCCGCTGGTGAGGTAGGTTTTGTTTGTAGGATGAAGAAAATGCAAAACTAGGTTTATTTCAACACTGATTTTACTGGAGCACTATTATCGCACAGTACACGTTATTTAACCGCCATAACGGAAGTCTATTACATTTTTTAATTGGCCAAGTTGCCATACAAAAAAATGATGTTTTGTTGGTGTTACCAACAGTGCACACGACATTAATAGAACGCGTAAAATAAATATTCATCTTGACTGCAAGGTATTCACCTCGTCTGTATTTATATAGTATATTTATATAATGTATATTTATTTCTATAATAATGTGTAGTTAGGTTTATTTTACCTATATGTATTATGTGTATAGATATAATTATATACAATATAATGTATGTATTATAATATTAGTAATTATCTATACATTTCTGCGCAAGTGAACAGCGCTCACCATTGTATTATTCCAACTACCATGGGTTGGCTGGAAGAAATCTCTTCTAGAGATAAGTCCACCATTTGCCATTGTACCACTGTTAGTCAGGTTCACAAGCCATGACATTAATCAAAACAAGCAGAAAGATTCTGCCCTCATGAAGAATCGAACCCGTGGGCTTAGTCGCAGAATGTCTACTTCGCAAAATGTCTCTTTCGCACAATATCCCCTTCGCATAATGTCCCTTTCGCAAAATGTCCCGTTCGCATAATGTCTATTTCGCATAATGCCCCTTTTAATTCAATTTGCATTAATTAAGGTAATAAATAATATATTAGAACAAAATATTATACACAATCAGTTTTTATTCATGTTTACGACCAAATTACGATTACATCTAGTAGTGATTACATAACTACCTAACGTAGAATAGGCTCGAGCCTCTCGGTGGAGACGTATATGAAGCTGTGATGATGATGATCATGATTACATGTAATCTAAGTACAAATAATCAGGTTATCTAAAGTAATAGTTAATCTGATAACATTAATCAAGTAAGTAGTTATAACTACTGATAACTCGATCGATATGTTTATCAATATGGAACCAGTATCAATACAATATTTCGTATAAAACCAACTTTATTGTATAAAAAAGCCTTTCTTAATTACTACTTAATTCCAAATCATTTTAAAATAGTTTAAAAAATTATCTATTATTCTTGGTAGCACTATGTTAGATATTCTAACAAAATCAATTAATGCGGCTGATAGGTATCCTTTCCAATCTTTCGGATGCAACACAGCTTCTAGCAGATTCTCATGGAAACCGAAACGAGGCATTCACTTATAACGCCTATGATCGATCATCATTTCTGATGCGATCGCGTAGGTAGAGAAATCCCATGCATAGCCTCTCCATTGCCCTTGAGTGACATTGAGCCTTCTTATGAGACCCATTGTAAGCGGCCACGTCTTAATTCCGTACGTCACTGCATGGCAACACGCACGAGTCGAAGAGTTTCGTCTTTGGACACTGCGGCAGAGTGGCCGAGAAAATGCTGCGTAGCTTCCCGAACGCTGCCCAGAGGAGAAAAGTCGAAAACCCTATTTTTATAATTTTAAACGATTCTTTATTAATATTAATAAACATTGATATTATTATGAGTACCTTATACCATAGTAATATAATATACCTATATGTATAATAATACCGTGCTAATATGTAGTTTTATACGTAATTTGCGTATTACTTTTTGGAGATAACTCGAAAAATTATTATTATTACATAATCATATAAGAATAAAGACTGATTATAAATATTATATTGTTAGGGTTCCATAGCCAAATGACAAAAAATGGAACCTTTATGGATTCGTCATGTCTGTCTGTCTGTCCGTCCTTATGTCACAGCCACTTTTTTCTGAAACTATAAGAACTATACTGTTGAAACTTGTTAAGTATATGTATTCTGTGAACCGCATTAAGATTTTCACACAATAATAGAAAACAATAAATTTTGGGGGTTCCCCATACTTAGAACTGAAACTCAAACATTTTTTTTCATCAAACCCATACTTGCGTGGTATCTATGGATAGGTCTTCAAAAATGATATTGAGGTTTCTAATATCATTTTTTTTCTAAACTGAATAGTTTGTGCGAGAGACACTTCGAAAGTGGTAAAATGAAATGTGTGTGTCCCCCCCCCCCCCCCCCCTGTAAATTCTAAAATAAGAGAATGATAAAACTAAAAAAAATATATGTTGGTTTTCCACCGAAAATTGGTTTGAACGAGATCTAGTAAGTAGTTTTTTTTTAATACGACATAAATCGTAAACCGCAATTTTTTTTCATTGCGGTTTACGATTTACTCAAATATAAAAAAAACATTTAATTTCATAAACATAAACCTTATGCATAAACCGCGAACCATTATTTTCAAATAATAAATCTGTAATAGGTGCCTAATTATAATGTTTACTTATCAATAACTTCAAAAGAGGTGTGAAAAAGCATCTTTTAGGCCGGCAAGGGGCGGGCAGGTAGGATAGTGGATGTCGTCTCTACTCTATCTGTCAACTCATTTGGGCCTCTTTCACCGCTTAACATCAGGCGGGAGGAGGTCATTTGCCGGGCCTTACATAAAAATACATATTAAAAAACAAGCACTAATTTCCAGTGTTCACCAGTTCGAGAGCTTAGTTGGAAAATTGAATTATTAACATTTTATACCGCCCGGTGGGAATCCATTAAACTACGTTTTCTGCTTAGGAAACTTTCATATTGAACAGTCGCGAACTGCACGGCGCGGCGGCTGAGCGCGATGACGGTTTGTTTCCAGTCGAAGTTTACTAGCGAGGTTGGTTATTGTGGTGACGGTTAAAATTGAATTTTGTTAAATGGCATTTCTGTTTTTCCCCGTCATTATAATCGAATCCCGAGCGAAGCTGTTTTTTTAAATAATGTATAGTGCATTAAGTAATTTATGCATATGTAATTGTGACAACCCTATGTACAGTTCTATAGACAATTCGACCTGTTTCCGGTTACACGCTACGTCATATAGTTCCGGTGGTGCTATGAATAATGTATTCATCTTACAATTTAATTAGGAAATTGATCAATTAACGTAACCCGGCGCATTAACACGGTTCGATGGAGGATACATTTACATGATAATTTGGTAGGGATGATGAATTGCTGCAACTTTGCATCATCACAGCCTATCTAAGTCAAACTCCTGGGTACAGGCCTTCCTACTTGGAAGAAACACATGAGAATTATGGGTCAATGCGTATGGACGGTTGAAACGGCTGAAATAGCTACCAGGACCAGCAACGGTTTAACGTGCCTTCCGAAGCACGGAGGAACTCGCGATTGCAAAGTTTTGGTCACCCGTCCAGGTTCCGACCATGGTTAAGGTTCTTTTGTTTTCAATATCGAAACCAAAGCGTTCGAACCACTACGTCAGCGAGCTCCTCCTACTTTTCTGCGTCCCTACTGTAGTGCTTTTTCTTGCTGAATTGTATAAATATAGGGAAATCTTAAAGTTAAAGAAAAAAAAACAAACTTATTCCTTTAGTCCGATACAAAATGAAAAGCTTTATTCTTGTAGGTACATAATTATAATTCACTTATGCATATGTTAACAAAATCCCTCAATGCAAAGCACTTAACTTAATGTTTAATCAATACAAGCCAAGGGCAGGATGGTTCAGGTTTGTTTGATCAATCTCGGCAGGTAAAAATCAGGTACAAATTGGGTACAAAACTATAAAATGAGGGGCAATAAAGCACACCAACAAATAGTTATAGGTTTCTTTTTTTTTAAATTAGTAGCTTTCCCCGGAGCGGTTGTTAGTAGAGCGTACCTTCGATGCTAAGTTTCTGCGATCACGGGTCAGAGATTCCAGTTTTATATTAATATATTTAGCTCCACAGAATTCCTCCTTGATAATAGGTTAGTTCATCTGGCTCTAAAGCCAAGCAGCGGAGCCCTACGGCCTCCGGTAACTGCCCTGGAGATTCATAACACAGTGTTAGGTTAAAAATATAATTAAATATGCCTATGATCTTGAGGTCAGTGGGTCTAACACTGAGTTCTGAAGGAATCCCAGTCAATACCTTTGAATTTCAGGTAATAACCATTGCAAGTTAATTCCAAACATAATTTTCAATGAATTGTCAGTTTCTTATTTGTTAGTTAATAAAAAGGACATATGGAGGGGAGAGCACCTATTTTGTGTATAATTATTGCTATTAATAAAAAGAAAACAGCTTAATTTGTGAGTTATTTGCCAAAGTATGATGTGAAACTCAATATAGTGAAAATTTAGAATTTAACATGAAATTCGCAAGTGTTACTCAATATATGCATTAATCCCACTAAAATGCCGCTTACTATCAGGTTTTTTTAATGAAATAGGGGATGAAAAAGGCGAATTTTGGAAATGTAATGTGTTTGATTTAATAATCAATTTACCCACTAATAAAAAATTAACAAAATCTGTTTTAAATCATGAAATATAATAAGTTAATTAGATACCTTATTGTGGGCGGAGTATTATCTATTGATAAAATTTATTTTTCCAATTAATTTAATGAATCGCGCGCCGGCGATTAAAAATATGATTGAGCTTTTACTCTTCAAGCTGAAAACAAAAATAACTGACTTTTGAAGTCTCACTGAAAATTCACCATTTTTAAATTAAAGGCACGCAGAAAACATGAAAAATACCTATGGATTTTATTCGCAGAAATTAAGATTTAAAATGCTGTTCGCAAATCATAATCAATAACAAATTACTTCGGTCGATGTCTCACAGACTAGGTATCCAGTTCTGAGATCATAGCATAGACGCGTTCACAGACTACGGTGAGATAGTGCGCGTTCCATTTACGCACATACTAGAATCGAGGTCCGTTCACCGAATGTTAAGCGTCGTATTGGCGACGGAACCTTCCCTAAAACCAAATTCATTTCACAACATGTGTGTCATGATGTGTCAAGTCAACATACGGATCTTTCGAAATTCTACAATATGCAATAAGTATTTCCAGCCAAAGTTATAAATTTGGTTGGAAAACAAAACGTAATGTAAATTAACCATAAACAAACTGTGAATGCTTTCCAAATTCTATTCGACGAAACCATAATTATATGATCTGTAGCTTTAAGTGTATTTTATTATGATATGTCTCTAAAAATGATCAAAACAAACGGTCTAAATATCAAATTCCGAATTTTGAGAAAATCAACCCACCTAATGGGAAGCACGGGATTTTGGGCGAAAAAAAAAACTATCTTTGTAAATAAGGCCAGGATAAACGCGAGATTTATTTTGTTTATGCAAAAATTTAATAATGACCGAAGATAATTGCAAATGTCACTGACGTGACGTGAAACGACGTTGACGTTGACACTTGACATAGATATTGTGAAATTATGTTGTTGTAATTATGATTTTAGTTGTGAAATTTGTGTTAAAACTACAGTGAAACCAAAGTGTTTTTGCAAAATTAGTGTTTTATGAAATTTTAAGAAAAAAACGGTGTTACACTTCAGGGAGTAAGATGCAAATGACAATACGAATAGAAATATACATAGCAATATTTGAAGTAACAAATATACCTTAGTATATTTGGAGCATCATGCCATTCCCGTTTACCTAAACAGGGGATGAAGGGGGACAGAAATGTATATAGGATATCCATATTTTTTGTATTTTATAGTCTCTTTTTATTAATACAAGAGGGAAACTCTTTTTCTTGATTCCACCCAGCTGATGGTAAGTGACTACAAGGTAATGAAAGAACGAAGATGAAAGCGAACGTCATCTGGACTCCTCAACAACTCAGATAATTAGAAGTAAGATAGCCAGTTCATGGCTATCTTACTTCTAATTATCTGAACAAAAAAATGTTACTAACATTGCCATTATGGTGACAAACTTAGGTAAGACGGCGGTAGCTAGCCAGGCGGGCTCAAGCCCTACCACCACCCGTTCAAGTACCAGGTACTTGAATGGGATAAGAATCGTGAAAAGAAAACAAAAAGAATAATAAACGTAGTTCACTATGATTCATTTGGAAAAGTCCACAAACAGCGCAAGCCGGTTACGGTTACCAAATATCAGGCCCAGTTACCAAACTTCCTCATCCAACTTCAGCATAACTCCCGAGTTCGGTTAGTCGCCCGCGCCATGTAAGTCCAGCGTAACATGCACCCGAAGTCACTGAGAGTTGTTTGGGGACGGACAACAGTAATCAACAGTTTCGAGTCTGTACTGTGTGAATTAGGATTGACTTGTCGCTGAAGTCAAGCGGCGTTTGCCGCGGCCATAAGTCGGATGGGCGGACAAAAGTGACGAATAGAGATAGTGGTTGATAAAACTATAATAATCAACAATTATAGAAAACTCAATGAAGAAATAATTGCAATTTGGAAATTAATTAAAACATATATTGTGCCAATACTAAAGTATTGTGCCACAGCATTCAAGTTTTAGACCTACCACCCAAAATAAAGAACCATGGAATTAGCATCGAACACCTTAAATTAGGAATTAATTTGGTATCACACACTGTGGTTGAATAGTTGACTTTCCTTTGACTTTGCAATTACATACTGACAAAACAGTTGACTTTCCTTTGCAATCACATCGTGCAGCTACCACGGCAACATTAACGATATTTTGTTTATACGCGCAGTTTTGTCAAACTAGTACACCACTTTCTTGTGCCATAACATTTCACCGTAGAGAGAGAAGAAAACCAGTAAAATATTAGTAAATTGAACTCTCTCATGGAAGGAGGAGACAATCTATCAAAACTCCGTGTGATGGCGCAGATATTGCGCAGAAAATATCTGCCTTGACTTGAATCAATCCCGGGTTTCTAGATTTAACTACAGAGAAGCTTATGAATCCATAATTTTATATACACTTCTGTATAGCTGTCTGTGCATTGTTATTACAGGATTATTATCCGAAACAATGTAGATGTAATTAACGCCTGATAAACTAACATCAGATTTCACTATCAACAGATTTATCTCATTGTCGTTCTAATCTTAATTACTTTACATATTAGCAGCGAGATTAACTGTTGCGCCAATACAAACTCTAAGCTCGCTGAGAACGTTTCAATTTTGATGGAATCGTGCGCGCTTGGTCCCTGATCATTTTGTATTGGGATCGCTTGAATTGAACATGAATAGTTAAGATTTGGGCACAATGACTCTATAGTTGGCGAAGTTTATCGATTGTGAGGCGTTTATGTCGCTTGGTTTGGGTGTGGCGAGATAATTCATGCTGGATGCCTCCAGTTAAAACTTTGCTACTTCCCTACTTACCCGCTTTGATGTGTGTTCAACTCCGTCTTTGTTATCGGATTTGTGGATTGGCGTCGAAACAATCCTTCTAGATTGTTCTGTTGCGAAATCGCGTGAAGTTTCGGCAAGTACAACAAGTTTGTTGTCATCCGCTCGAATGTACTGCTAAGTGATTCGTTCGTTAGTTAAAAGCCTCAGATGGGTGTTGGACATCCATGTTTGCTACACGTGTGTCGATTCAGACGCAAGCTTGTGGCAATAATTAAACTAATTTGTTTGCACGTGTGGAACATGTTTCGATAGGACAAACATTAATTATTGTTGTCATATATTTCACAGGATTCATATTATGCGTGATCACTGGTGGAATGATTGTGGTATCATGATCAAAAATCTAAATCCAAATATGAACATATGACTCAAATATGAATCAAAATAAATTTAAATATGACTCAAATATGAATCAAAATAATGATAAGCTCTTTGGAATCGTCAAATTTCATAACGCTAACAATTCTAAACTATTAACATTGACTGGGTTATATATTAAGCAGATAGCAATATTTGTAAAACAAAACAGTGAACTATATAAAAGACACAAAGAAATTAGAGTGAGAAACCTCCGAGAAAAAAATAATAAGCTCTTTTGTATTCCTATTGTAACGAAACCAAATCTAGCTCAATGGTCGAAGCGTCTCCATTGATTTTATCTCCATGTTTTCGTCCGGTCAATTATTTGATCAAAGAAGTATTGTTGTAGAAATATGACAATTAAAAATATATTTTAGACTGGGAAGGATTTGATTTTGACAGGAATGTCACAGGCATTTATTGAGGGGGGGAAGATTACTGAATTTCGTGCAAGCCGGTTGGTCTTCGTCGCGCTCTTTGATTTTTGATATTTAATTTGAATTAATTTGTGTTTGCAAAGATTTGTGAATTTTAAGATATTAGTGTTTCGAGTTCGAATATCGAATTGTGAAGACCTAAAACATCGACATGGTTCGATGGACCACGGTCGGGTCACCTAACGGAGATTACGACAGCCTGTGGTTTTAACTCCCTTCGGGGAGGGCGTTGTTTGGAACATATCAGCGCAGTCACTCTTTACCGACATAGTGGCTCAAGTTCCCTGGTTTCTATGGGAAGTGTTTAGCGGCGGGGGGACTGTCGAAGTGGACCCATGCCTTAATTGCACCCGTTTAGCTACGCATGGACTAAAGAAGCTGGTCCTCTATTTATATATGTATATTTACACCACGTATATAGGGTTCGTGAGCACACGGCGATCCCAATCCACCTGCCCGTGCTCGCGCATACACGAGTATAGGGAAATAGGCACACAGAGGCCCTTCTCACCTCGCTTTCTTATTCTTTTAATGTTAGGTGTCTTACATTGCACTTCGTAAGACAACGCAACACACCACACGTTTAAATATCTAAAATGGGGTTAGTTTGTTCTTACTTAACTACACAAATAGAAGTTTATAGATTCGGTTAGACACGATACATCAGGTAGGGACCCTTAAGCTAAAATCATTATTATCATCATCTCCATCAATGATTTTACTAAATTTAATCAGGTTACTCCGAAGGAAACCTGCACCGTTATTCAGATCCCTCTGTAAGAGGTCTGCACCGTTATTCAGGTCCCTCTATATGAAACCTGCACCGATTATTCAGGTTACTCCGAAGGAAGCCTGCTACGCTATTTATTCAGGTCCCTCTATAAGAAACCTGCACCGATTATTCAGGTCACTCCGAAAGGAAGCCTGCAACGCTATATTCAGGTCCCTCTATAAGAAACCTGCACCGATTATTCAGGACACTCCGAAAGGAAGCCTGCAACGCTATATTCAGGTCCCTCTATAGAAACCTGCACCGATTATTCAGGTCACTCGAAGGAAACCTGCAACGATTATATTTATTCCTAGTTTCTCGAAGAGATTCTAGTGGCTTATTCCAATATCTGAGAATATTGAGTGGATTTTGGATCATATTTTCCATTGGGCTCGACTATGAAGTCCGCTCTAATAAGAGCTTTGTGTTTGATGCACTATTTGTCTCGTGAGTGAATTATTTTGGCACTGTGAAGTGGTTGTGCTTACATATAAAAAACTGAAGAGATGTGGAGGGATAATACTATATTGGGAACATTATCTACAACGGCAACGTGTCAGAAGGTTAGGCACGTTAGTCGACTATTACTAAAAAATATTTGCTTCAGTGTCAGAAGGTTAGGCACTGGAGTTGTTCCCTTCGACGACATCTCCGACACATCTTCTTTATCTACGAATCGACGAATTATTCACACTATGGATCGGTGCCGAAATCTTGAACTCTTTGCTAAAACTAAAGTGATATGTGCTATTTGAAGTGATAACTTTGTGTTGTGCAAAATGGAAATTGTGATAAAGATCTCATGTAAGTTTCATCATCATTATTTCAACGTAAAGCTAATTTTGCTAAGACATTAAATGTCTTAGAGATTAATCTCAAATGTATTGAGAATATGAACTGGTAGAGTTTCTTTCGCTCCTTTCTTCTCTACAAAACTAAAGTTCTGAAAGGATGTAATTCTCAAGCGTAGAGAATTTTAGTAGTTTATAAAGTATGTTGGTAGGGCGAAGTAAGGTTCATTTGGAATCTTATGGGGCCCGAGGGTTAAGGGACTACCTTCCTGAAGGTATCAAAATCCCAATGTTAGCTTCAGAAAGTAAAGACAGCGGCGGTAACATACTTAAAAATCAAAACATTTGTTTTCTCATTACTGAGATCGTAAAATTCACTCAAAAGAACAGATTGTTATTTCGTTACTATGGTAGCGAGTTTAATAAGCGTTTGATCATGTTTGATAGAATAAATAAGGTATAGGGATAGTTTCGGCAATAGGAGTTCTATATCTATCCACTTGGAAAAGATCTTGGGTTACATAAGCGGTTGCAACGTAGATCCTAATAAAATCACTAGTCGATCATTGGCCAAGCTTCATACAAATCAAAGCAATTCTGTGCGTTTCTTTTAAAAGGCATAAATTGTTAGTAAAACTACGAATAAATCTGTGTAGAGAGGTTTTCTATTTAGGGTTCCGTTTGACGTTAGGTTGGATCGTTACAATTTGGTGCCGTGACCAGGATGAGAATAATCTGGCTGGCTTATGAATATAATTTATCACAGATGGGAACCTTATTGTTTCATGTTATAAGAATAACATGAGTTGTCATGGTGATCAGGTTGATATTATAAATTCGTAGTAAAATAATATTGCTTTGATTTGTAATTTCGTGACTTAATAGTCACAATTTGTTGTCAGTGAAATGGACAAAGTGGATAGATAGTTAGGATAGGGGAAAGAAAAAATGTCTCACACGAGCATAAATTCATTTTATAAATTTCACGAAAAAATTGATTCGGGTTGTCTTGTGTAATAAACATGTTAAAAGCCAATAAATAGGTCATTTCATAGTTGCGAGTTAGCTCACAATAGCACAAAATGAAAATATAACAACCCGATCTGAAATTATGGTTTCGAATTTCTTATGTTCATTTTCTTCAGGCTAAATAAATATCTGAAACCAAAAAAATGAGAATACAATTTAAATTCTTATATAGGTAGGATAATATACAAATGTCATCTCTCACTATTAAAATTAACAATTTGTAGCAATTATAATTGTTTGATTTTGTTGACAATCAAAATTAAATGAATTATTGTTGACAGGAGTACAGACTAAATAGCATAATGGTATAATATTTTCTCATAAGTTCATCCGAATGAATTAATCGATTTTTGCGAGATTTCATTTAATAAAAAAAAATAACTTGAAATATTTATTTTTCGCTTTATAAATTCTCTATTCATGAAAAATCAGAATCAAGCGTGTTAATCGAATTAATGAATACTCTCTCAGTTTGAATAAAAAGCATATTCTGTCTTTCGATTAATTTTAAGGTAGATTTAGAACCCAAAGTATGCGTAATGCCAAAGCGTAGTTGAAACATGAAACATGCCATTCATTACACTTACAGTACCCTTACAGTACACGTTACAACCAGAACTCAAATCATTTGTACATACAATAATACTATACGCGATTCCCAATGGAATCAACATAAAGTTGCGTTAGGCTTTGGGTGCTAATATATCACCCTAGTCGAGCCAGCTTAACACTTACGGCAGTGCTGTGAGGGAATACCTCCAGTGTATCCTACATACAAGTGAGTTTGGCGAACACTTTCCTAGGGCAACTCTTGTCGACTATCTAGAGGTGTTCAATATTCTCAAACTTGAACTCTATACATTCATTACATTAGTAACTTGTTTTGCCATGCATGATATTTACAGTACTCTTACAGTACACGTAACAAACGGAACTCAAATCATTTGTACATACAATAATACTATACGCGATTCCCAATGGAATCAACATAAAGTTGTGTTGGGGTTTGGGTGTTAATATATCACCTAAGTCCGATACGCTTAACACTTACGGCAGTGCTGCGAGGGAGTACCTCCAGTGTATCCTACATACAAGCTGGGTTTGGCGAGCACTTTCCTAGGGCAACCCTTGCCGACTATCTAGAGGTGCTCAAAATTCCTAAACTTGAACTCAAAACATGCACTACATTGTTTTAGTATTAGGTAATGTAGGAAGCGTAGTTGAGTAAGCGTAGTAAACAAACTGAAAGTTAGACAGATTTGCTTTTACATTTATAACTTGACAGAGAGTAAGGCAAATCTACTTGGAACTTAATCGGTAATTACATTATTTTGGGCGTTTTGGAAATGTGTGCAGTCGTAAATTAAAATTTGAGTTGTTGCTTATTTTGGTCACCCATCATAGGGCTGACCATAGCGAACGTTGCTTAACTTTAGTTATCTTTCGCTGAGCGCACGCATCAATGCGCCACCAAGCTCCACGGAAATAGGTATAATATGAATGTCTGTACTCGTATTGTTGGTAGTAATAGGTTGGTGGAATAAAATTGCGTATATTATTTATTATGCAATGATATTTGATAGGATAGTAATATTGCTTATCATTGCCTATCAAAACCAATCCTAAGCGATTATCGAGATAGAAATTAAAAGAATAAGATTAATATAATATAACAAGCCATAGAATTATCATACTCTTTACGAATCCGTGCTTACCTCTGCAAAAATTACGTATCTTCTTGTGTAGTTTATGAAAGATTTGAAAAAAATAAAAAAAAAAATAAAAAGAAAAATGAAAAGGAAATATGAAGGAAAGAAAAAAAAGGAAGTAATCCAGTACGGACACAAGTTCGTCTTTACCACGCCTCTAGTTATCTTTTTCTATGTATAAAATATGCAATAAAGAGATATACAACAGCAAAATCTCTCTATTGCGTAATGAATTGGGGAATTTATGGACTTATGTTTAGTAGAAATTTCTGCCAGTCAACCTGTCAGTGTGTTAGAGTTTGTGCGTTTTATTATTAGGGAACGCTAAAAATGATAAATATTATACTAAGTGGGAAATATATTGAAATTGTAGCAAGGGTTGTAAGTTTAGGGGGAATTTCTGCCAGTCGAACTGTCAGCGCATAAAAGATTACGCGTTTTATTTTTAGGCAAAGCAAAAAAATTATAAATATTATACACAGCCCTTATATAAATATAGATTTGAAAAACTAAAGACTTTTAAAATAGTTTTATAGACAGATTGGTATTATGACGGTTGTGTCGCCGATATTTTCGAGGGTCAAACTAAACTCACTAAAATTTTAAAGCTGTTGAGTCTGCTGGTTAGGGTGAACGCGCTTAGTCATCGGAACTGCTAGTTGGATTTGAGGAGTTCCCTTAGTGCTGGATAGACCATGCCCGCACATTCCTCGATGAATCGGGCAATATAACATCACACAGTGATCATGCTGTTTCGCGTAAGCGGGGCTGCGGACATGCTAGTGTAAGATATGTATACGGAAATGAAAACCTAGGTTTTAAAACAATAATATTTGTACGGTCAACACATTAGGCAGGAGAGTATGTGAGCGTTATCCGGTACTAGGTGCTAATAAGATAATCCTTACGAGGAGTTTATACGTACGGTTTTACAAAAAAAACAGTATTAATTTTTATTAAGGAGCTTTGTTTGGGCAAATATAAGATTTCAATAGTGGATAGACTTACGGGTAGGAATTATATTGATTATAGTATAAATCTAATATGGGTTTATTAAAAGAGTTACAATTTGATGTAGGTATATCTTTATCTTTTGCTATTCTTTAGGTTTCGAGTAATTCTTTCGATTGTTCCGACAGGAATTTCTGTGTATTTAAAAAAGTAATAATACTGTAACGTTGAGAAAATGGAGACAATAACAATTTTTGGAATTCGAGTATACGAGGAGCATCTCTTACACGCAGCTCCCGAACGGGTGATAGAATTTAACCCTTTGTGTTTTGGTTGCTATTTTCTTTGATATTTGCATCACTTATATTAATATAATATTGCGATCGTTCACAAGTCCTATTGCTAAGTTGACTTGGCTAGTAAGCGTTTAGGTTTTGCATTGTGAAAGATGTTTCGAAATTTACTAAGGTGGGATGGAATGATGGCTTTAATATTAACGTAAGAACTTGTGTTGGGTCTTATTTATTGATTGCTTGACAGGGGGCCCTACCATGATCGCTTATAGCAAGGTTAAAACAATATTGAAACAGAGACACCGCGTTTGCTGCGTATATCGCCATCCCGCTCTCAGCGCGGTTTTAATATTGTTTTGAGCGATCATGGTTACCGGGCAGGTGACACTATACTACAATGGATTTCTGTACTGTTTGGTGTTAGGTTAAATAAGGTTCTTAGGCGAGTTGAAATAAAATCTTGTCTAGGACTATAATATTTACAAAAATCCATACTCTACACGCAGGGCACAGGCTGCCCTAATGCCAAATTCGCACACTATACAAGCACCAACTTGGGGAAGTTATAATGGGCTAGAGGTTATTCTGGATAGGGAAGAAGGAGCAGTTGGATAGCTATCACTTATATTCCGTTGATTTTTTACCATATCTGGGACGAGACCTGTAGGTCTTTGCAGTCTCTGAGGGGGCCTTTGCACTCTACGGATAACTCCTTCTGACTTTAGTCGCCTCACAACCGGCTACTTGTCCGGATATCGGTAATAAGGAGGTGCGGTGATATTTGTTCATGCTTGTGATGCCTATTGTTCAGAGTCTCCGACGGCTTATTATGGTTTATTCAGGTTGGTTGAAAGACACATAACACCACAGATTTCATATCTGTTAAAGCAACTAATGAATAACCACTTAATTCATTTTGTTAAATTTAATTTAGTTGAAATAAAAGCCTAATGCTGTACTAGGAGGGAATTTTAAGGACCGACTCAACATAGTATAGTTTATTATCAATTTATACTACACGCAACAAAGATTTCTATAATATTAAAATAGTATAGGTACGAAACTTTAATCTTGTAGGTACATGTTAGTGGAATAGGATAGTTATGAGCTAAGTTTGCATCTAGTATCAAATTTATTATTTTAATTATTCGGAAGCGCTGTCTCAATGACCTAAGAGAGTAAGGAGCCTGGGAGGGGGGCGGCTCACAGAAATTTAGGTTATTGATTGCAGCCTGAAGAATAAAACTAAATTGAAACAAATATCAAATATGTCAATCAAATAGTACTATTGGTTTATTGTTAATGGTGCAAATTGATGTTCTTTTCTGTGTTATAAGATCCATTAGGTTCTAGAAAGTATTTTTGAACTAAACTAGTAGCAGTTATAGACTTAGTTGCATCTGCAATTTATTTGAATCTTTATAATTTGTTTTCGAAGAATTTAATCGCGGTGTTCAAAGATTTAAGAGAGTAAGGAGTCTGGGAGGGGGGTGGCTCACAGAAAAATGGATTTTTGAACACATTCCGCTTAACGTTTAGTATTATTTAAATTTGCAAAACCCCTTCTTGACATACATCTATGACGTTTGTTATCAGTGGCTTAGGAGAGTAAGGAGTCTGGGAGGGGGGTGGCTCACAGAAAAATAAGCTATTCATCACGGACTGAGGTGTATACAATAAGAGGTTGTTAACGTATAATTACTTTTTTCAAAGCAGATGCTAACTAATGTTATGGGGAAAATATTATGTATTATTATGAAACTGAGTCTGAAGGCTTACATCGGATTTAATTGAGTCTTGGGGGTCGTAACAGTTGAAATTAGGATTAACTTGAAATTATGCTTAGAATACGTTTACGTTTCCTTTTCAGGATGGTGACAGCGTTCATTCTTATAGGCCATAAAGGCGGGGGGTCGTTAGGTCAATTAAGATATTTTGTTTAAGATTTGAGAAAATAACAGCAAACAATCATAAAGGCGGGGGGTCGTTAGGTCAAAAATGTATTGAATAAGATATTTTGGTTAGGATTGGTTGAGAAGATAATAGTAAGCATTTATAGAGGCGGGGGGTCGTTAGGTCTATTAGAATTAAAATAGACATAACAGATAGTTTGTTTAGGGATCCGTAGGAAGGAAACTTAGTACAATAAATGAATAAAGTTCAATGTTCAAACTCAAAATATACATTTGGATAAAGTCTCATAAGAACGATTAGGTTAAATGACATGAGCACTGGACACTGACACGAACGTGGTGTATATACATATAATTGAATTTTCGGAGCATATGAAAATTACCAAAATGTCGATATTCTCGAAATGTAATCATCAACTGTGAGGACTGGTCGCTGCTTGTACGAATTCACGTTATACTAAAGTTAACTATAGGGTGAATTAATTTGGAAAAGGAGAATGTTTTACAAAAATTAATTGTAAATGAATCAGGAGTTGTTTCATTGCGATAAACTAGCTATATAGCTAGTTGGGGAATCTTTGGAGCTTTGTTATGATAGAGAGGGAAAACAGATGCATGAAGAATGTTATATGTATTATATAATATTATTTTATTTATGAAGAAAGAACTTGGGAGGTCCAAAGATTTGTTCGACTGGTTTTAATAGATAGTAGTTTAATGGGTTGGTATCTCAAAGCACTACTCTGAACAAAGGATTGTCTTCATATGTGTCTTGGTGTTAGGTTTAATTTTGTTTGGCACTAACTGCTTAGTTTAGCTAAAATTGAAGACATTGCCTTACTCCACAAGAAGCTAGGACCACTACTGAAATGACACTCTACATTTTCCTGGCTGGTTATAATTTGTCTCGGAAGGGATGTAACAGCTTATACTCTTTTGAAGTGGGATAGTAATGTTTGCCTTTGGACGTTTGGAGTGTTTCGATGTAGGGCCAATGAAAATGCTTTGTGCTGCCGCTGCTAAACCAAGGCCTGGGTAGTCAAGGTAGATACATTGGACGTCATTAGGGCGGGTTTCCCACTAACGACCGGAAGTTTCTTCTCGGAGCATGCCAAGCTAGAGGGTGGAGCCTTACTAGATTAGTTCAAAATGAGTTTGGATTTATTATTGATTCTTGGATGAAGAGTAATCAGTTCAGGTTTAAAAACACACCACATAAAATACATTTTGAGATACTGATTTACTAAACTTATTACGTTTCTTCGTTGTTGTGTTGGAAGTTGAGATGAGTCAAATAATTGACTAGTCAGGGGTTTAAAAGTTTTCTCCAGTAAATTTCAAAAACTTTGGGGGTCGATTGTAACGAAACCAAATCTAGCTCAATGGTCGAAGCGTCTCCATTGATTTTATCTCCATGTTTTCGTCCGGTCAATTATTTGATCAAAGAAGTATTGTTGTAGAAATATGACAATTAAAAATATATTTTAAACTGGGAAGGATTTGATTTTGACAGGAATGTCACAGGCATTTATTGAGGGGGGGAAGATTACTGAATTTCGTGCAAGCCGGTTGGTCTTCGTCGCGCTCTTTGATTTTTGATATTTAATTTGAATTAATTTGTGTTTGCAAAGATTTGTGAATTTTAAGATATTAGTGTTTCGAGTTCGAATATCGAATTGTGAAGACCTAAAACATCGACATGGTTCGATGGACCACGGTCGGGTCACCTAACGGAGATTACGACAGCCTGTGGTTTTAACTCCCTTCGGGGAGGGCGTTGTTTGGAACATATCAGCGCAGTCACTCTTTACCGACATAGTGGCTCAAGTTCCCTGGTTTCTATGGGAAGTGTTTAGCGGCGGGGGGACTGTCGAAGTGGACCCATGCCTTAATTGCACCCGTTTAGCTACGCATGGACTAAAGAAGCTGGTCCTCTATTTATATATGTATATTTACACCACGTATATAGGGTTCGTGAGCACACGGCGATCCCAATCCACCTGCCCGTGCTCGCGCATACACGAGTATAGGGAAATAGGCACACAGAGGCCCTTCTCACCTCGCTTTCTTATTCTTTTAATGTTAGGTGTCTTACATTGCACTTCGTAAGACAACGCAACACACCACACGTTTAAATATCTAAAATGGGGTTAGTTTGTTCTTACTTAACTACACAAATAGAAGTTTATAGATTCGGTTAGACACGATACATCAGGTAGGGACCCTTAAGCTAAAATCATTATTATCATCATCTCCATCAATGATTTTACTAAATTTAATCAGGTTACTCCGAAGGAAACCTGCACCGTTATTCAGATCCCTCTGTAAGAGGTCTGCACCGTTATTCAGGTCCCTCTATATGAAACCTGCACCGATTATTCAGGTTACTCCGAAGGAAGCCTGCTACGCTATTTATTCAGGTCCCTCTATAAGAAACCTGCACCGATTATTCAGGTCACTCCGAAAGGAAGCCTGCAACGCTATATTCAGGTCCCTCTATAAGAAACCTGCACCGATTATTCAGGACACTCCGAAAGGAAGCCTGCAACGCTATATTCAGGTCCCTCTATAGAAACCTGCACCGATTATTCAGGTCACTCGAAGGAAACCTGCAACGATTATATTTATTCCTAGTTTCTCGAAGAGATTCTAGTGGCTTATTCCAATATCTGAGAATATTGAGTGGATTTTGGATCATATTTTCCATTGGGCTCGACTATGAAGTCCGCTCTAATAAGAGCTTTGTGTTTGATGCACTATTTGTCTCGTGAGTGAATTATTTTGGCACTGTGAAGTGGTTGTGCTTACATATAAAAAACTGAAGAGATGTGGAGGGATAATACTATATTGGGAACATTATCTACAACGGCAACGTGTCAGAAGGTTAGGCACGTTAGTCGACTATTACTAAAAAATATTTGCTTCAGTGTCAGAAGGTTAGGCACTGGAGTTGTTCCCTTCGACGACATCTCCGACACATCTTCTTTATCTACGAATCGACGAATTATTCACACTATGGATCGGTGCCGAAATCTTGAACTCTTTGCTAAAACTAAAGTGATATGTGCTATTTGAAGTGATAACTTTGTGTTGTGCAAAATGGAAATTGTGATAAAGATCTCATGTAAGTTTCATCATCATTATTTCAACGTAAAGCTAATTTTGCTAAGACATTAAATGTCTTAGAGATTAATCTCAAATGTATTGAGAATATGAACTGGTAGAGTTTCTTTCGCTCCTTTCTTCTCTACAAAACTAAAGTTCTGAAAGGATGTAATTCTCAAGCGTAGAGAATTTTAGTAGTTTATAAAGTATGTTGGTAGGGCGAAGTAAGGTTCATTTGGAATCTTATGGGGCCCGAGGGTTAAGGGACTACCTTCCTGAAGGTATCAAAATCCCAATGTTAGCTTCAGAAAGTAAAGACAGCGGCGGTAACATACTTAAAAATCAAAACATTTGTTTTCTCATTACTGAGATCGTAAAATTCACTCAAAAGAACAGATTGTTATTTCGTTACTATGGTAGCGAGTTTAATAAGCGTTTGATCATGTTTGATAGAATAAATAAGGTATAGGGATAGTTTCGGCAATAGGAGTTCTATATCTATCCACTTGGAAAAGATCTTGGGTTACATAAGCGGTTGCAACGTAGATCCTAATAAAATCACTAGTCGATCATTGGCCAAGCTTCATACAAATCAAAGCAATTCTGTGCGTTTCTTTTAAAAGGCATAAATTGTTAGTAAAACTACGAATAAATCTGTGTAGAGAGGTTTTCTATTTAGGGTTCCGTTTGACGTTAGGTTGGATCGTTACACTATGTCCAATTTATTTATCACTCCAGAAAAATGCTCACTTTATGGCGGTGAAAATATATGCATAACTGGTTAGTAGAACAATGCTTCTACTCATTGAAGGAGTTTTTGAATGTAAGAAATGACAAATCGAATTGAGTTTTAATTTGTACTATTTGATGAACATAATCCATAGAATCTGATACTTTATTGACATTGACATAAAATATATGATTTGACATGATAATATTTGACCCCTAATATTCTATTTAATTTTCAATGCTTATCTTATTTGACATAATTTGTAACGTTTAATGTATTAATATTTAATATAAGAAATTGTAGTCTTTAAAGTAATTTGCATACCAAAGGATGGTAAAAACATGAGATTTAAACATATATTGTAATATCACTAATGCCATGTTGTATGCACGGCAAGGAAATTTTATATTAAATATGTTAATATGAATTTCCTTTCCGTTGCCTACGATTAAACACAATACAATCAACATTCTATACGCGTTCCAATCCTAAATCTTCGTCAACACTAAGTTCTAACAGTGTCCGGAGGTGTTCACTTGCTCTAACAACCACGGTTTTAATACTGTTTTAAACGATCATGGCAAGGTGAGGAGGTCTAGCGATCTCACTCACATTGGTAAGAAATATTTCTACAGTAAGCAAACCGACTGGGAAAGAACTAGAGTATATAAAAGCAAAATCAAAAATCTTCATTCTACACGGGCTTTTGCAGGCACTTGTTGACATCAAAAACAAAAGAGATGAGATAAAACCAAGTACCTAGTCTTACCGGAGAGAAACTCTGTACCAGGGTCGCCTGCTTGGGTACCTCTGTCTTACCTATTTCTGCCATAAAGCAGCTGTGCATTGCTGTATTCCGATTTTAAGGGTAAGATATGGCAGTGAAATAACTGGGTACCGTGACTTCACATCTTATGTCATAGGTTGGCAACGTATACTATGGTTCTTGTAGGGGTTGCAGATTTGCTGCGGATCTCACAAGAACCACATGCACTATAATGGAGGGCCGTTACCATCAGGTGAGTAGTATGCTTGGTTGCCAACTTTGTTGTATATAAAAAATACATATGAGTGGAGGGAGAAAAATAAAGTTCAAAGTGTTCCTTCAGATATTTGATTATAAATCAGTGTACTCATCTAGAACCTCGAAATGAGATATCAATTCTGCTCTACATTTTAAAATGAAATCTTCCTAAATAAATACAAGAAAAATCTTTAGCTCTGGCGGGATTTAAAACTGCTTTCACATACTGTGTTGACCATGGCTACTCAGGCCAGCGAGGACATATCCAACCCGTACGATCTTTCAACTATATTGATCCTTTTGTTTTTTGTTAAGCCAAAGTAGACTTTTTGCGGCACGCTATGATAGCTGTTTTGACAGCTGTCATCCCCATAGTTTATCCATCAGTTTTGACAAATGCACTATGGGGATGACAGCTGTCAAAACGGCCATCATAGCGTGCCGCAACTTTAGCTGTAAATAACATATCAAGTTCCTATAGTATGTAATAGGTTTCTTCCTAGATTTTTCTAAAACTCACAACAACTTTCACTTTCATCTCACTTTATTACAAGTGATAAAGATTCCTCAACAACCGTACAGAGGGGCTGTCTACCCAACTCGGAAATCGATTGATAAGTGAATTTGCACAAAACCACTGAATCGTAAGCCGGCGGCCATTCGAAAACACCATTGATCGGAACAGCAGCCGGAATGTGATATTAAATCTAATCTGAATTGAAATAGATCCGAAGCACTTAATCCTCGGCGATGCATTTGAGCTTGCAAATTAATTTCGGCTCGGGGCCGAGTTGAAAACTAAAACTCGGTCCCCTAACCGAGAATGGGTGTATAAACTATGCTTTAATATGTACAACTATGTGCATGATATCCATAGGTCACTGGTTCGTGTCCGGCTCGAAGGACCATAAATATGCACATTGACAACTTAGTGATGATTATTATCCAAAATATTGCGATGATTCAAACTACCTTATTAATATAAACTACTAAAGATAGTAGGACGATTAAGGAGTAGTCTAGGGCCTAGTGATGCGCGTGCTAGAAACGAAGCGTCACGCTTTATGCCTATATTGCCTTCATGAGGTTGGTTTCGGAGGGCTTATTTTGAACTCCTAACACCCTCAATTTCCAGGAGTCGTGCACCAGTAGTGGTACAGTGGGAGGAGCAGGTAGAGATAGATAATTTTAGGGCTTCGTACCTAGAATTGTGAGCGTTGCCCCTATTTAGGGTCTCCATCAAAGTCAGGATAGAGATAAAAAGAATTTGTAGGGATTCAAAAATTGCGCGTGGCAGAGTGCTGCCGCTGGTTTTGTGTGCATCTCCTATGATTCAGGTGAACTTTACTGTTGTTGAAATGATTTCTTATAGGCTTACATTATATTTTTCCATAGTCATTAGATAATCAGTTGATGCGGAATTCAGGTAAAGCTAGCTTCCATTCTTCGGCCTATGCTCTTTTACCATCAGGTGAGATGAAGGTAAAAAGCTTGTCTATTATATGTCAAAAGCTATAATGCAATTTTGAAATATCAAATTTATTGCCTCCGTGATTTATTTTAGAGCACCTTAATTTACTGGCAGATCTAAAAAAAACTACCAGAAGATCTAGACCAGATCAAGAGATAATTTGCAAGTAAATTTTCTAGCATCAACCAATTATAGCTATTGATTCACTGGTTTTTCTCTCTCTCACATACTTCAAGCCATAAGCATCTCAGTGCTGGACTTGTTTCCCGTCAGACGAAACCGGCCTAGACCATCTTGCTGGCTGCTAGTTGGGCTTTGTTTCCACTTTTACACCTCTTCGCTTTAAACACTCCTTAGTCGACTCTTATGAAATCTACGGAAAGAACAGAATGTTTCCTAAGTCCGTCATTACCACTGTTATTATGACGACAAACATAGGTAAGACGATGTTAGCTAGGCAGGCGGACGCAGAAGCCCTTATCACCTTCTGCCAGCACGGAGAGTCGAACACCGGACCTACAGACCATACCGACTGTTCTTAACCATTAGAAAACGGGAAAAGATGCTAATCTATAGCTTCACATCAACATAAACGTGTATTTAACATTATATTGCACAAGTAAATCATATGAATATTATACAGACCATTTCGTAAGTAGATCACAAAGTCATCAACAACATAAGTGGGTCCGGTAAATCACGGGGTGCGTCATAACACCCTCGCGGCGTCGTGAGAGCAATCTAAGTGAAAAATCGTCTCGCTTCGCTACGGAACTGGCGATTTGTCCAATTTTTTGTCGCATCGCCGGCTGGCGGCGGGCGGTGGCGCAGTGGGAGATATAATAAGCTCGACTTCTTTGAGCTATGTTCAGCGCATAGGGCCTTCTTGATATCGAACATGCCTAAGGGGGATGCGAAGAGTTTCCGGAGGGAGATTTAACCGGATATAGACAAGCGAGTGGAGTAGCAGCTGGTTGACCAGAGATCTACGGCATACACAAGTCGCCGGCTTAGTTAAGATGACATGATCAAAGATAATGGAATCACTAATCAACCGCCAGCTTCTCCGGTACCTAGAGGATCACCAGCTGCTCAGTGACCAACAATACGGCTTTCGTAGGGGTCGCTCTGCTGGTGATCTTCTAGTTTACTTGACACATCATTGGGCAGAGGCAATTGAAGCGAAGGGGGAGGCACTGGCAGTTAGTTTGGACATCGCGAAGGCCTTCGATCGGGTATGGCACAAAGCGCTCCTCTCAAAACTTCCTTCATATGGGCTTCCCGAGAAATTATGTGGATGGGTCACTAGCTTTCTAGCAGACAGAAGCATTAAGGTCTTGATTGACGGTGAATGCTCAGACCCAATGTCTGTAAATGCTGGTGTCCCCCAAGGATGTGTGCTTTCACCTACACTATTCCTTCTGCATATCAATGATAAGCTGCAAATCAGCAGCATTCATTGCTATGCAGATGACAGCACGAAAGATACCTTCTATAACGGCCGTGCGAACTCTTCTCAGGAAAACGTCATTGAGTGCCGGAATAAACTTGTGTCTGAAATCGAAACTTCATTAGAGAAAGTCTCTAACTGGGGTCGACTTAATTTAGTCCATTTCAACCCCTCAAAGACACAGGTTTGCGCGTTCACCGCAAAGAAAATGCCATTTGTCGTATCTCCTCGCTTTCAGGACATTCCCCTAACTGCATCAGCCAATATTGGGATCCTTGGTGTCGACATATCGAGCGAAGTCCAGTTCCGTGGCCACTTAGAGGGTAAAGCTAAATTAGCTTCTAAGAAGCTTGGTGTGCTCAATAGATCGAGACAGTATTTCACTCCGGCGCACCGCCTTCAGCTTTACAAGGCGCAGGTTCGGCCTCATATGGAATACTGTTCTCATCTTTGGGCTGGGGCACCCCAATACCAACTTCTCCCACTGGACCGCATTCAACGGAGAGCGACTCGAATCGTCGACTGCCAGGAAATTTCAAATCGGCTTGATACCTTGGCGCTGCGTAGAGATGTCGCTTCACTATGCATCTTCTATCGTATTTATTACGGGGAATGCTCCGAGGAATTGTTCGGACTTATACCTGCCGCCTCTTTCCGCCATCGTTCCACGCGACAAAAAATCCATGCCCATCACTTAGATGGTTGGCAGTCCACAACTGTGCGTTTCTCTCGAAGTTTCCTGCCTCGCACAGTCAAACTTTGGAACGAATTGTCGCCGGCGGTATTTCCGGACCGATACGACCTTCAAACTTTCAAAAAAAGAGCGTATTCCCACCTCAAAGGCCGGCAACGCACTTGTAACTCCTCTGGGGTTGCGGGTGTCCATGGGCGACGGTAATTACTTACCATCAGGTGATACGTCTGCTCGCTTGCCCCCTATCCCATAAAAAAAAAAGATTATTCCACCTTAAAAAAGGCTTTTTATAGCAAAACAATTAGATGACATAACCGATTTGTTTTTATACAGAAATCACCAAGTATTACCAATAAGATTATAAGTTGACGTACTGTTTGTGAATTCGTTTTTTTTTTGGTAGACAGTTATGTATAGCTTACAGCAACTTAATAGGATGGTTTTTTCAGCTAATGTGATGAATGCGATGTGATGCGCGTTACAGATCACGACACTGGAATACAGCCCCATAGCTCGCGAGTCTTGAGTGGTGCTATAAATTATCTCGAATGGGTTGTGATGTCCCAAGGGTCCTTCGCGAAGATGTCGATTGCTTGCTGAGGTACACTTTAAGTGGCAGAAAGACTCGTCTACAGCAAGAGGGATATCGGCACTTATCGGTGTAGTACGCGACGGAAACTGTGCCATACTGCGAGATTGACTATGAATCAATAACTGCGTTTCCTTGAGCGGATCTTGATAATTTCTGGCGTATGAATAGGTGTTTTACAGTACATTTTTTACAGGGTAATTTTTCGATGCAGGTAAAATATTGAAATATTTTTTAATTATTCCTTACTTCCATACTAATTTTCACTAATAATATTATAAATGCGAAAGTAACTTTGTCTGCCTGTGTGTTACACAATCCGCCAAAAGAAATTATCCTTTAAAGGGGAGAAAAGGGGGGTAGAAGTTTTTATGGGGAATCAATAATCGCTGAACCGATTTAGACGAGTTTTGGTATGGAGGTAGTTTGAGTTGTGGGAAAGGGCAAAGAATAGTTTTTATCTCCGAAATCATTTCTTAAGAGTATAAAAGAGGGGGGGGGGGGGGGGATTTGTAAAGGGAATCAATAAAAAAGAAAGCTCTTGGCCTTCATCTCACCTGATGGTATGTGACGATGGGACCAATTATGTCAGCGAGCTGCACCTAGACTCCTCAATAACTGGCTATCTTACCTCGAATTGTCCAAACACAACAATGTTATTAACATTGTTATTATGGCGATCAACTTAGGTAACACGGTAACACGGGCGGTATCGTCATCTGTACAGTAACCTAACCAAACCAGAGGAAAAAGTTTCAACCCTCATCTTAAATTGAACCACGGACCTTCCGTTCAAATTACAAACCACTTAATATAAATTAGTAATTTTTAACATTGTATGAACAAATCATAGGCAAATATAAATATTAAGGTGCTTCAGTTTACAAACTCCTATTTTTCTTGACCATTTCGATAAAATTGATTTTTTATTGTTTCAGGTAACCTTCGGCGGAAGAAGGCCAAGCGTCTTAATTATTCACCCTGAAAAAATCTCTAAACTATTCTTGTTCTGAAAGTAGGTAATTGCTTATTCAGCTGATTCTGTCAAATCTGATTGCGTAGTCAACAGAACTATCAGGTTATACAGGTAGGTATACTGCTTCGGTCAACTTAAGTTGGCAATCAAGCAAACTGCCCACCTGATGGTAAGTGGTAGTCACCTATAGTACATGTGGTTCCTGTGAGATTCGCAGCAAAACTGTAACCCCCACAAGAATCACAGTGTACATTGCCAACTTGTGACTTAAGATGTAAAGTCACGGTTCCCAGTAATTTCACTGCCATATCTTACCCTTCAAACCGGAACACAGCAATGCAAGCACTGCTGCTTTGCGGCGGAAATAGGTAAGTAATATTAACATGGGATTTCTTTTTAAAATTTAAATTGGATATTGATACATAACACATAACCATTAAATGTGAGTTAAGTCTTATTTAGCTTAATAATGTAAAAAAAACTTTTTTATATACAAGCTTTTATATCATCATAATATTGCATTGTCACGCGTCTATAAAAGCTTGTAATAATAACTCACCTATTTAATTTTTATTAATTTTCTTAAATATCCAAAAAATACTGCACTAGTTTAGTGCGATACGTGGAAGATTGTTTTAATATAATTATGGATGTGTCTTGAAGAGTGCCTTAAATTTTTCGGGTTGACAAATAGTAACTCTGTATACTATTATTATTGACCTACTACTACTATTATTAAAATGTCCACTTTTTGATTATTTAAAAATTTTAGAATTAAAAACAATGTTTCTAACATCAGTATGTAGCAGTTATTCATTTAGTAAAGTGGGTTATATATTGAACAGTTTTAAAAAATGACATACATAGGAATTATCGTATATCGATTCTGAACATGCCCCTAAAAGGGTTCACAAGGTTTTTGTTGCACACTGTACCTACATTATGATCGTCATTTTTTTTTTTTATTAGAATGAGCGGCTATGTTTTGTCACTGCGACCTACGAGATCTATTGTGACCGCCACTATTACAGTTCTCCCACAAGCCCAGCATCTTCTAAAAAGTGCAGTATTTTCTTGGGGGAGAGGTGCTTGACCTCATCTGGTGACAGTAAGTGTTTGCCCAGGTGTAGGCTGCGTTTACGCATCAGTGGTCCACAGTTTGTGAGCAAGTGCATAGGTGTCTCTTCTGCCTCGTGGCAGACCCTGCACTCTCTGCACTCACTCAACCCCATGATGGACTTGTGCTTATTAAGGCGACAGTGTCCAGTGAGGGCTCTGACCAAAGTGCGTATGTTGTTCCTGCTTAATCCTCGGATCTGTTTGCAGGTACTACGGTCATAGGCTTTTATGAGTGCCTTAGAGTGTTTAAGTCCTGGCATATGCAGCCACGCATTGTAGGACTTATTGTCGTAATGGGTTTCAAGCGTTAGACGGGCGAGGCTTTTGGGTATACCACAGAATGGTTCAGGACCATATTGCGTTCCTTCGGCGCCAGCCCTGGCGAGCTCATCGGCACATTCGTTGCCAGTGATTCCCGCATGCCCTGGGACCCATCTAAGTATTACTCTGTTACTGTGTCCCAGAGTGTTTAGGCGGTTCATACAGTCATCCACTAGCTTTGAGGTCACGAGGTTACTGCTCAACGCCAGTAAAGCTGCTTGACTGTCTGAATTTATATATATTGTGCGGTTGACTTGGTTGATTGCAAGGTTGGTTTCCGCACATTCTGAGATGGCATAAACCTCCGCTTGGAAGATAGAGGCGAAGCTGCCCAAGCTTTGTGAGAACTTGTGCAGTGGCTGCTCTCTATATATACCAAAGCCCACTTTGGACCCCATCTTGGATCCATCGGTAAACCATACGGTGCTTCCTGTCTCATAGGTAACTTGCTTGTTTAGCCAGTCATCCCTAGAGAGAAGTTCCACTTTGTAGTTTCTATTGAAATTGCAACGTGGAGGCATGATATCAGAGTTCATGCTTAGTATTGGTGTCTCATTGACTAGGTCTAATAGAGACCTTTGTCGAAGGGACAGACATTTGAACCCGCCTTGGGCATTCATCCTGTACGCACACGCTATCGCCTCCTTGACAATAAACATGTCCAGGGGTGTGAGTCGCAGTAGCGCATTCAGGGCTGCCCCAGGCGTGGTGGAAATTGCGCCTGTAGCCATGAGACAGGCAGTTCTTTGTAGACTGCCTAACCTATTTGCAGCGGTTTTTTGTTTGGCTTTGTTGTACCACACCACTGAGCCGTACGTAATTATCGGGCGTATAATGGTTAAGTACAGCCATAGGACCGATCTGGGGCTTAGACCCCAGTTGGTCCCAACCATTCGACTGCAAGCCCCTAAGGCAATTTTTGCCTTATCTATTATGTTGGTAAGATGTGAGTTCCAAGTCAGTTTCTGGTCAAGAGTGACGCCCAGGTATTTGACCTCTGTAGAGAACTGCACATCCTTCCCGTTTAGCCGAGGCTTAACAAGCTTTTCAAGCCGTCTTCGCCTGGTAAATGGTATTATAACAGTTTTATCAGCATTCACTGAGAGGTTGTTTTCCCTACACCAGTTGTTTATGGTATTGAGGGCTTTCTGCATAATGTCAGATATTGTACTTTGGCAGAAGCCTCGTACCGTCACCACAAGGTCATCTGCGTATCCTTGGGTGTCGAAATTGAGGTCAGCCATGTTGTACAATAATTTGTCTACCGCAAGAGTCCACAGGAGGGGAGACAAGACACCTCCCTGCGGGCAGCCTCTTGTGGACAGAAGTTCAATTGATGATTTGTGTAGAGATATTTTAACTCCCCTGTTGGAGAGCATTGCCTCTACCCACCTGGTTGTAGTCGGGTCTACACTTTTGTTTTCCAATCCCCTGACTAACATTGTTATAGGTGCGTTGTCAAATGCGCCCTCTATATCTAAAAATGCACATAGTGCAATTTCCTTGTCCTCCAGCGCTTTTTCTATCCTGTCAGTCAAGCTGATCAGGGCCGTTTCGGTTGATTTGCCTCTACGGTAAGCGTGCTGGGTAGGATGAATAGGGTTTACAGTCAATACTGTTTCCCTAATGTGTATATCTATAACCTTTTCCATGACCTTCATAAGGAAGGATGAGAGGCTTATGGGCCTGTAGGACTTCGGTTGTGATCGGTCCTTCTTGCCCGCCTTAGGTATAAATATGACTTTAACTGTGGTCCACCTCTCTGGAATATATCCCCAGGCCAAACTTGCCCTGAAGATTTTGACCAGATGGGGAGTGAGGACGTTTGCTCCTTCTTTAAGTTGTGCGGGAAAGATGCCGTCCTCTCCACAAGATTTGTATGGTTTAAAGGAGTCAATAGCCCACCGTACCTGATTCGGTCTTATTATTATGGCCGCTCTACGCCAGTCCTCGTTATTTGGCCTGCGGAGGTTGCCAATTGTTCCCTGCGAGCAGGATTTGCTCACAGAGCCAGGAAAGTGGGTGGCCGCTAGTAACTCCAGTGTGTCGGTTTCACTTGACGTGAAGGTTCCATCGGGCTTTCTTAGTAGCCCGACTGGATTAGGCACAGCTTTTGAGAGCATTTTTTGGAGTCTTGCCGTGCGAGGCAGGCTTTGTACTTCCTCGCACAGCTTCCTCCAGGATGCTCTCTTTGCCTTCCTAATTTCAATGTTGTAACTGGTTAGGGCTTTTCGGTAGGTGTCCCATTCATTAGATTGTTTAGCCCTATTAAACAATCTTCTGGTTTCTGCCCTAAGCTTCTGCAGCTTAGTGTTCCACCATGGGACTCTGGTTGTAGAGGTTTTGTTTTTCGCAGGGCAACTACTTTCATAGGCTTTCTTGATTCCTATGGTAACAGTCTCCACTGCTAGCTCAATACCGTCTACTGTTCTAATATATTTAGGCATTACTTCAAGGTTTGACTTGAGCTGGTCTCTATATTCGTCCCAGTTGGTCTTCCTTGGGTCCCTAAATATTTCATTTTGACAAGAAATCGCAGCTTCTATGTCAAACCGGATATGCCTGTGGTCAGACATGGAGTTTTCGTCACTAACCTGCCAGTCAGCGATATGTCTAGCGAGATTCTTTGTGGCAAAGGTAATGTCCAGTACTTCCTGCCTGGTACGTGTAACAAAGGTCGGGATACATCCTAAGTTAAGTGTGATGAGTCCATTAGCGACAAGAAAGTCAAACAATAACTCACCTCTAGCGTTCACGCCTGTGCTTCCCCACGCAGTATGGTGGGCGTTGGCGTCGCATCCCACTAGGAGCTCTGCCCTATGCAGACGCGCGTACTCCACCGCCCGTTCCAGATCCTCCGTGGGGTTAGGTTTCTCGCCCGGTAGATAGGCCGAGCACAAAATTACTCTGGGCCCGGTCCACCCGGCGAGATTTACATATCCTGCAACCAGATCATCACTGCAAAGCTCTGTAACAGGCAAAAGGTTAATATCTCTCCGAAATATTATACAGGCTCTGGGTCTATGGCCACCGGCATGTACTAAAATCTTACCTGCAGACGACAGCCCCAGAATATTGCCATTGGCTACCCATGGCTCTTGGATTAGAGCGAGATCCACCTTGTTGCCGGCGAAGCAACACTCCACCACCGCAGACGCAGCTGCAGCATGGTGGAGGTTGGCCTGTAGGATTCTCGCTCTGTTTACCATTGGGGTAGCCATTGCATTACTGTTTGGGGGGACGTGGCACATTGGCTGGAGGACGTGGTCGTCCTGCTGCACTGTTTGTGCCCCTCCCCGCAGTTTTCCCGCCTCTTGTACCGCTCCCTCCGCCCTTGGTAGACTTCAGCGGAGGCCGCAGGTTGGAAGGTGGTGGGGGTTTCCCAACCAGTCCTCTCCGTGACCCCGGCACTCTCGCTGCCGTCTGTCCACTAGAAGTGGAAGGCGTGGGAGGCGGCACACTCGCGGCCCCCGTGCTGGCACCAGAAGACTTGGGTGGAGGCGGTTCACTCAGGTGCCCTTGGGAGGCTCCCTGAGTCTTCCCCTCTGCCACTTCGGTCTCCTGCTGCCGCACGGGCGCCCGGTTAGGCGTGTCTGTGTCAGAGCCACCTCGGATTCTGAAAACCACAGTTTTGAACCCGAGGGTGGCCCGACCATCGTTAGCCCGGAGGGCCTCCACAGAAGGGTCGTCGAGTGAGAAAGTCACAAGTGACCCTCCCACCCCGTCCCTCCTGTGGAGGACCT
The DNA here is from genome assembly GCA_963935595.1 of Schoenobius gigantellus. Taxonomy (NCBI): domain Eukaryota; kingdom Metazoa; phylum Arthropoda; class Insecta; order Lepidoptera; family Crambidae; genus Schoenobius; species Schoenobius gigantellus. The sequence goes on from OZ012543.1 coordinate 887,329, forward strand.
TCCAGAGCTCTGTGTTGAGGCCTTCATTTTGTGCCCTCAGCAACACCAGCGCTTCGTCAGTTGTCTCCGCCTCGCTGGAGGGCACAAAAGTAGTCCCAACATGAGGCTTAGGCAGCTCCGACTCAGGAATGGTCCTGAGATCTGCCTCAGGCCACGGCTTTAAGTTTGGGATTACACCCACAAGCCAGTCCAGGGTCGCCTGTCCCTCGTAAGTGACTAGGACCCAGCCTGGCTTGTGTGTGAAGCCCATAAATTTTGGTCCCGAACCCTTTTTATCCATCCCCGCAAAATTGCTGGTGATGGACTTAAGGAGAGCACGATGTACAAGCCGCATCTGCTCCTCACTCATGGGTTCCGAATTTCGGATCCCCACGCGAGAGGAGCCCGCTACGGCACTGTACCTCGGCCTCGGTTCGGCGCCCTGGTCCGTCCGGGATGTTTTTTTCGGTTGGACCTGAGGGGATTCTTCTTCAGAGCGAGCACGTTTTTGCGGCTTCGGTCTCTGAAGTTGAGGTTGTTCGGCCTCGATTTGGTTCCAGGGCTTACGGCATAGGTCAAAGGCATCCTGTTTGCCCAAGTCCGATGCCCGGAGCTTCCTGAACCTTTTTCGGGCCGCACCACTAAGCGATTTCCACTTAGATTTCTGAGAGGTCTTTGACAGAGTCCATGTATCAGCTGCCGAAGCGCCGGCCACGGGCTGTGTGTCTGAGACCTCCTCAGTGGGTTTGCTTGGGGCTTCTACCAACTTCATCTGTGTCCCTGCTGCCGAAGCGCTGTCCACAGATAAGGTTGTGAAGTCCTCCGCAATTTTGGTGAAGGGCGAACTAGCCGACCCAGCGCCAAACGGTTCTCCTTTCGGAGAGGAAATTGGAGTTCTCAAAAGGTCATTTTCATTGTCCATTTAAGTCCCACGAGTAGCTAGGGAAATATACGGTCATCCCCGGCAGAGCCCCGCTTGCCGGGGAAAGGGCTAATTACTGCTCCGGATCACCCTGGTCCCGTGCAGGCTCCGTTCACGACTGGGCTCCCTCCCAGCCACGCATTCATCGGCACGGATCGCATAACACCTTGAATTAGGGGAAGCGGATATTATGATAGGAGAAGGAGAAGGGAGAGGGTAAAGATTGGAAGTGGTGGAAGGAGTGATAGTTGGGGTGGACGGGAGAAAGGTATAGGTTATACCCCTGGCCTTGGGTTGGGCTTCAGGGCAGCCTTCTTTGTCCGGGATCACAAGTGTGACACCTCAGCCTCGTCACGGCTTGGTAACCTCGACGTGACCAAGGTTAGGCTATCCGCAACCCGCCCACCCGCTCGGTAGCATAGAAGGAATGCTTCCTACTGATGCAGAGCTGACAGGGCCATGACCCAATCACCTCTGAATCTAGGCCGAGATGATCGTCATGGACTTCGAACTAAGAAAAACACAAATTGTTAGCGTCATTTCCTGGATCAATTCCGATGGAACCGAAACGTAATCACGAACGCCTTATTTATCCCGAAGGATTATAAATCAAATAGAGGAAAAACCGCGTGCATTAACTAGTGCGCATTATTCTCCCTAACAAATATTAATGACTCAGTATTCGATGTTCGCTTTTCAGTGCGATAATTTTTTGTTCGCGCGCGCCATTAATCATATGGATTTCCTTCGGCCTGGCGTGTATCACCTCCCTTTGTGGATCGTTCGTCATGTCACGTCACGTGAGTATGGGCTAGGTATAACTATTATTTGTGCTGAGGCAGACCTTGATAGGTTTGTTATGTACCACCAGAAATGTTTGGGTAGGCGTGGCATTCTGCCGAGAGAGCCTCACACACGCTCGCCGTCTAGGTAACGGCAGGTACGGTGCGGTTACGCATTCCCCCCCGAGAAAAAAAAAACCACCAGAGGTAGATTCTGTACCTGTGTCGTCTACGTGAGTACCTCTAATCTACCTATTTCTGCCGCCAAACAGCAGTATTTGCGTTGCTGTATTCCGGTTTGAAGGGTAACATAGGTATTGAAATTACTGGGTACCGTGACTTGACGTCTCGTGTCACAAGTTGGCAACGTACACCGTAGTTCTTGTGGGGGTTGCAGATTTGCTGCGAATCTCACAAGCCAGACGTACTATAGGTGACTGTTAACCTCGTACCATCAGGTGGGCGTATGCTTGTTTGCCAGCTTTGTAAGATAACCAGCTTCTCGGCTGTTGGGGAGTTAAGGTATAGCTCGCTTTCATCTCCGTCCTTACTGTCAATTAAAATGATATCCGAACTTCACAATCATACGTCAGTTGTCATGACTTTGTTACAGAATTTTTTTCAACCCCAATCAAACTGTGCATGTTTATAGGAGAGAAAATCAAAGTGTTTCCTTATCTAAATTGATTAATAAAGACAATAACCTTTGTAACCAAGACACCCGAAGCACACATCAATCAAGGCAAGAAGCCTGCATCAAAAAATTTAATAAATCACCGGCCAACGACAACCCGCGTCGGCGAAACTTCAACTTTTAAATCCGCCATTTTGTCCCGCGAAGTTCGCAACAACTCGTATTAATCACGCCACTGTCTCTTTCTATTTATTAAAGATGCTAACTCCAGATTTATGATTGTAGATTAGCAGCGAATTAAAAGTAACCACTTGAGACCGGGCGATGCTTTTTTCCCCAAACTTTGCGCCGTTTACCGGATGGGGGATCTGGGAACTGGCGTAATGGAGGATGTTTTTCCGTAATATTGTTTTTGATAATATTTTATTTGGCGTCGACACAGATTGGCCTGTGGGAGGTGTTCTGCGAGAGTTTTTTTGTTTCTAGAGCTTACACGCATATAACCACGTTTTGATCTGCTTGCTGTACTCTGAACAAGTTATAGGTAGAAACATTTGAATCCATTTGATAGGTAATGAGTTTTTTCAAATGACTGCACAGAATTCCCTTTGTAGATTAGGAGAGTGGCTGTGAGTTGAGGCATCTGTTCCTTTTTTAGGGTTCCGTAGTAAACAAGGAACCGTTATAATTTCGCCATGTCTGTCTGTCTGTCTGTCCGCGGTTTTACTCAGAGACTATTAGTACTAGAAAGCTGTAATTTAGTATGGGTATGTATATTAATCATGCCAAAAAATTAGTAGAAAAACATATCGAAAAAAATTTTTTTTACGCCAGCTTCCATACAAGTAAAGTGGGAGTAATTTTTTTTTCTTGACTAACCCATCGTGTGGGGTATTGTTGAATAGGTCTTTAAAAATTAATGTAAGGTTCAGAACACCATATTTAGATTTAGGGATCCGTTTCTGAAATATTTGGTTTTAAAATGCAAATTTTTGATAGAGGTAAGTGTCCCCCCCTCTATTTGCTAAACGGTTATATATGGACACGTGAAAAAAATTACAACAGTAGTATATATAACGAAGTTTAAGGAAAACTATCAGAGTTGAGTACTAAGTACAAACTAAAAAGTTATAGACGACCAAGTTATTAAATGTACTCGGAAAAGTAAAATTTCATTGAAAATTAGTACTGAATATTAGTTTACCAATTATTTAATTTACCAACCACGTGAAGTTAAGGAAATATAAAATTATTGCAGCTTTAATAATAATAATAATAATGCCTAATTTAATAGCAGTGTTGTGAGGTGTAAGTGTGAACTCAAAGTTGGCATTTGCAACTACGGAACCCTTTTCTATAGAAAGCTTAGCAAATGACTCTTCCCACCTAATGGTAAGTAAATGTTGAATTCAAATACTAAGAAAGCTAGTGCAGGAGAGAGAATACATCATGCACCAGCCACTTTCTCTTCACTGACCTTGCGAGGTGCTTCTTCACGCCTCTCTACCAGGAACCCAACGTTGTAAGGAGGGAATATTTATGCTCGTGGAGCATTCAATTTTTTTAGCTATGCGATATGCCAAGCTTAACATTTGCACTACGAAAAATCGCCTCTAACACTAGCGTCATAAGTCTGGTCCAAAGGTCAAGGAGTATAGCTTGACGCGGTGCTTATTATACAGCCGGCTTCAAAAGTAGATAACCATTTTAGAACCATGTCACACCAATTATTAACGATGCAGTATAGGTGTAACCATACTAAATAAAAGGAATTCTTCACACTCCCCATCATATTTCATTATCATGATTACGTCATAGCAACATTAGGGCGACCTCTCCGTTGATATCCCGCCGCGGTGACGTCACTGGAATCCCATGAACATTATTGCCACGTCTCTGACGGAAACGGCCAAATTTCTTGTATATGAGAAAAAAGATGACAACGGCTTATGGATTCGTGCGGTGTACATCGTTTGCTTTAATATTATCGCGCAATATCATAGTGAATATGTAATATTTATATGGTGGTTGATGAATACAAAATATCTGGGTAGTTGTATGAGTGCCGTGATTGGATCTCAAACAGCTATGGAGGTTATCACAGGTAAAATTTAATAAATTTATCGCTACTTATCTCTAAATTAACCAGAGGGAGACTCTGTACCAGGGACGTCTGCATGCGTACCTTCGTCTTACCTATTTATGCCGAAAAGCAGCGGTGCTTACATTGCTGTATTCCGGTTTGAAGGGTAAAATATGGCAATGAAATTACTTTACATCTGATGTCACAAGTTGGAAACGTACATTGTGGTTCTTGTGGGGGTTGCAGTTTTGTTGCGAATCTCACAGGAGCCACGTGTATTGTAGGTGACTGTTACTACGTACCATCAGGTGGCCAGTTTGCTTTTTTGCCAACTTAATAGCAATAAAAAAAATAATTATATAATACTAGCTTTACTTTACGCAGCTTCGCCCGCGTTGTTTTAGTTTCCCGTGGGAATTTTATATTTTCCAATAAGAAAAATAATTTTGTAGTCTATATTATTTAAGAATAATATAGCACTCTAAAGGTGAAAGAATTTTAGAAATCGTTCCAGTAATTTTTGAGTTCATTTGTTACATACATACATACAAATGTTTCCTCTTTATAATAATAGTGTAGAAATGTCAAAGTAAGTCCCCATTGAGGGGCTCGAACCTACCCCAATTTAGGATGTTTAGGCCTTTGTCAACCACGCTGGCTCAGTAAGGATTAGTTGACTTCACATACACCTTTGAATTTCTCCGCATATGTATGCAGGTTGCCTCACGATGTTTTCTTTCACCGTAGAAGCATCAGACAAATGTACATATGAAACTCGAAAAACGAAAAGCACATTGGTATATGGCGGTCTCGAACCCCGGACCTCCCGATTGGAAGGCAAGTGCCGAGTTCACAGGGCCACCGAGTAACGACGCTCAGTAACGTTGTGAGGGAGATATTTTCTTTGGAACAATTGCTTGTCTAAATCAGGCTATAACCCTTCAAATTTCAAATTATATTTATAGTCTACCAAATAAAGTCAGCTTACACTTACCCCGAAGTCGCTGGATGCGAGCAACGCAGGACTAAACGGTTTGCAGAACTTCGGGGAGGTGAAACTGACGATGTTGATAACACCAAATTTAATACTCCACTCCCTAGTCATAATAGTGTATGTCGCGAGACCAGAACCACAAAATTAACTTCCGTAGACCCCATATAACCTGACCCCCATCGATTGGCTGGAAATAGGCTGATTAATTCCAGCCTCAAATGAAAAATATGCTGGCGAGTTATGTGCGGCGAGCCTTGCTTAGCCATGGTTATCCCGGCTTAGCCTCGTAGTGCTGGATTTGTGGACTGACGGATTATCGATATTGATTATTCAATAAACATGTTTCGATGTGAGCATATCGGTAAATTTAGGTTACGAATAGGTGCGGTCAGCCAAGAGTGGGCAGACATCTTATCGTTGAAATTTTATTTGGAATCACAACGTTCATTCTTCACGTAGAGAAACCCCGAGCATAGCCCTCTCCATTGCCCTTTGGGTGACTTTGAGCCTTCTCATGAGACCCATTGTAAGCGGCCACGTCTCAGTTCTGTATGTCATCACTGGCAACACGCACGAATTGAAGACTTTCGTCTTGAGACACTGCGGTAGATGAGCCGAGAATATGCTGCGTAGCTTCCCGAACGCTGCCCAGCCGAGTTGGATTCGCCGATTTACCTCTTTCTGGAAGTTGGACTTACCGAATAAGAATAAGAATCGTTTATTTGTTTAGAATGTAGGTATTTCAGTATGGTGTTAACAAAAGTTTAAGAGGCCTGGTACATTCTGCCTTTCGGCATACAAACATTAATTTATAGGTAGACACATGGTTCGAGATATTTAACAATAGGCAAATAATATTATATAGCTTAACAGAGCAAAAAAAAAATACAAGCATTACAATACGTCGTTCAAAAAAACGGTTATAGAATAGTAACATTTTTCTAACAATAAGCCGGTTAGCTGCTTTTTGAAAATTTTTAATGGTTTTTCCTTTAAATTTTTAGGTAATTTGTTGTATATCATTGGTGCCATACCCATGACGCTTTTTTTTAACAGTGCAGTGTTATAGCCACCGGTATACAACAAATTTTGATACTGAGTTCTCATACAATTCGTCCTTTTTCGTGTTTCGTTTAGCGATGGAAACAAGTGCGAGTTGTTTTTTACAAAAATGGCTATTTCTAGGATATACAAACATGGAAAAGTTAATAATTTATGTAACTTGAATATAGGAACACAGCTGTCTGTGACCTGCAAATTAAACATTGATCTTATGCAGACGGAGTTGAATAGCCGCTGCAGCGCTTTCCGGACTGGTAGTCCACCCGCTTTTAGGAGTTCGGCTGTAACTCCATCATCACCCGGTGCCTTGTTGTTTTTAAGCTGTTTGAGAGCCACACTAATCTCGTACAGGCTGACGTCCGGGATATCTTCGGTGTAGTGCCGGGTCAATTTGACTCTAGGGTCTGTAGCCTGAATAACAGGTGCCTGTGATGTTGCGTAAAGCTGTCCATAGAAGCGTTCGATCTCGGCCATAAGCTCAGGTCGGGATGTAATGACTCTGCCCTCCTCTGTCTTCAGCTTCGTCAGCAGACTCTGACCGAGTGACAGATCTCTTGGAGCCCTTCTTCTGCTCGATGGCCTCTTTCGTTCCGTATTAAATCGGCGTATGTCGCGAGTCAGGCACTTAGAGATCTGTTTGTTGAGTCGCCGACGAGCATCTTCAGAAGACTGCCGACCCAATCCACGCCTTTCCTCCATCAGCTTAGCTGTTGGCTCCGAGATCTTACTTCGTTGCTTAGTACGGCTGGGTTTGCAAAACTTTGCACCCACCGTAAGGACAGCTTCCACAACCCTGTCATTATAAGTGTCCACATCCGTGTAGTCCTCCAGGCAATCGAAGCGATTTTGCAATTCGAGTTGAAAGCGCTCGGGGTTTTGAACCTGGATGGCTTCGGGACGGAACGCAGACTTCACCAGTCGAAACCTTTCCGCTTTTATGTTAAGATTCAATGCGCCTCGTAACATTCGGTGATCGCTCCCCGTATTAAACGAATTGATCACTGAGACGTCATTGAATATGCGGGTCTTAGTCGACATGATGAAGTCAATCTCATTTTTTGTCACGCCATCCGGACTTTTCCAGGTCCATTTTCGATGCAGCCGTTTTTTGAAGAAAGATTTCATCATATAGAGTCCCTCTCTCTCCATGTAGTCGGCTAGCATTTGACCTCGGAAATTCCGGATTCCAGTTCCAAATTGCCCCACTTTCAACTCATTATCGCCCCGCTTGCCTAGCCTTGCGTTGAAGTCTCCCATGACAACGGTGTAATGAGTTTTGGAAGCATGTATTGCCCGAGAAATATCCTCATACATAGCTTCCACTTCCTCGTCGGGGCGTAGACCTGTATGACCTTCAGCGAATACCGCTCGGTGATTCTGAGTATAAGATACGCCACCCTATTCGACACACTTCCGATCTGTACCACGTTGTTCACGAGAGACTTGTGGACTATAAACCCGACACCACCTTGGGACAGTTCTTAGCCCTCCCGGAAATAAAGCAGGTTGCCGGATTTAAGGACCATCGTATCCTCACCCTCTCTTCGGACTTCGGATAGTCCCACAATACTCCAACGAATCCTGCTCAATTCCCTCTCTAGTTCCAGCAGCTTCTCCTCGGTCCGCAGTGTACGCGCGTTGTAGGTTGCCAGGGCCAAGGTCGTTTGACGGGGGGTTTTCGCCGCCCGGGGATTCTTCGCACCCCAGGTCTCAGCGCCGGGTCGACGACCGTCGCCGCCGGCACGGCCTCCGGGACCGCCGGGCACTTGGGGCCTTTGGTTGTTTCGATACATTTTGGGGGGGTTTTGGGCCTTCTCCCACCACGCTGGCCCAGTGCGGGCTGGTGGGGTGCGCCAGTGCCTCGTCTGTTGAACAGCAGGGTGCACCGCGCGCAGGTGAGGTTGACTTGGGTTCCGTTAGATGAAATTCGGAACCCCTTACACCCCAGTTTAATTTAACAATTCTCTTTAATTTAACTTTAAACTAGAACACAGCATGCAAGCACTACTGCTTTTCGGCAGAAATAGGTAAGACGGAGAAAGCCAAGCAAGCGATTCTGGTACAATCTCCCACCGGTAAAGGCTGCATTGGTTTAGTAGTTATAGTACTTACCCTGGATCAATGTTATAATAAACTTCCTATTGTAGTCAAGGAAAAATTTTCTTGATGTTTTTTATCGATACGTTATTACTTATCCTCAGAACCTCACTAGTGAGATTACATCAAGGCCCCATGAATGTTTAACTCTGTTTACTCGCCAATTGGAAACTGCGGCCAGCAAACACATACAGACAAACAAATACAGTTGTATATATAATATATACAAATACGCGATCAGCGGCTGAGTATACAGCAGCGTTGTTCAAAGACGGGTGTATTTAACGTGGGAGAAACGCGATTGAAATTTTTTCAAAGAAAAACAAGCGACTGTTACGTGACACACGGTCGAGAATTTCATAATTATAAACTATAGATTTTAGTTATTATTCTTCTATATTTTTCCCGTTTTAGCAACGTTTTTCATTGATTCTCCTCTCCTATTGGTCGTAGCGTGATATCACATAGCCTAAAGCATTTCTCGATAAATTGACTATCCAACACAAAAATAATTTTTCAATTCCGACTATTAGTTCCAGAGATTAGCGCGTTTTAACTAAACAAACAAACAAACAATCAAACAAACTCTTCAGCTTTATAATATTAGTTAAGATTTAAAGATTTCCGTGGGGTTACAGATTAAAAATGTACGTGTCGCCGCTTCCTTTCTTCCCGTGGATGTTGTAAATGCCGACTTCACCGCCTCCGTGGTCTACTGACTTAGATCACGGTGTGTTGATCGGGAGGTCCGAGGTTCGATTCCCCATGGGGGCCGAAGTTTTTCTGTTCGGTTCGGTTGGTGATAGTGCTTCTGAGCTCGCCTGGTTAGCTACCATCGTCTTACCTAAGTTTGTCGCCATAATAACAATGTTAATAGCATTGTTGTGCTCCGACAATTAGAGGTAAGATAAGCTCGCTTCCACTTTCGGCCTTATCGTCAATTACCATCAGGTGAGATGAAAGCCAAGAGCCTGCCTGTCGTATGTAAAAAAAATTAGGACCAATTTCAATATCCTATCTTTATTTGGATTTGCTTACAAAGGATAGAATTTCGATGTATTTTGCATGGAGCTACTGTCAAATACCTATTACTAGTAACCAAATCTACAAATAATAGGAGTTAAAGTATGATATTGTCGTTTTGTATGAAGATTTTTAAGAACATTGCTTGTTTCATACTAACGTTTTTCTTAGTTATTTAATATTGTTTACGCTCGAGGAAGAGCGAGTGGCAACACTGCATATAGTCTGTGCATGTGGGAGCCTGTGGCGGCCGGCCGCATGTGACATGTCAGTCTAGTCGAATACGTAATGACATTGAGAGAGGTTACCGGGCGGCGCGTTTTCGAGAAATATATAATTGATTGTGTTTTGCGCGGCACACCAAATAATTGTGTCCGTTAATTGAGTTCGGGAGTGTTGGTGGCCTAATAGGCCTATGTATTCCGGTCGGGGTTCGGTGGATTGACAGCAGCCCTTCAGGAGCCGCGACTTCCTTCGAGCTAGCTCAGGAAGTCCACCGGCTACATACGGAGACCGGACCGGATTCAAGGTAAATAATAATAATAATAATAATAGTTTTTTATAGTATTTTGTTTTATATATATATTATATTGTAAAAAACTTAAAGTTAAGGATACTTTTGAATAAATGGATAATAATAATAATAATAATATATTTATTTCCAAAAAACATTACACAGCAATAAAAATTATCATGCGGTCACTGCACTAAGCTAGGCTTGTCTTGCAGCAGCCTTATACATTTATCTTCTCTCTATTACTAATTTTATTCTGGACACACGGTTGCGGTTACAAATTAGCCACTATGTAATAATTTTAAATATACAAAAGAACTACAAAGTTCAAATTAATGAACTGTTTAATAAAGGAAAGAAAAAAAAAAAACTATATGTCTGTAAAATCATGATGACATTCCTAAAACAATAGCTACATGTATATAATGTGTGCGATTATGTATTGTGTATGCATGTGAGTGTCGTGTGTGTGCGGATGCGAGTGTTTCTGTGTAAATGAGAGTGGAAGATTACTGCAGTAAGTTTTCAGTTTGAGCATAGTTTAAGTCCAATAAAAAGGATTGTGTCATTTGTTTGGCTTTATGCTTATTGGCGCACTTTAAGGAGGCTATTTTGTGACATATGATGTTGTAAATTCGCGGTAGAAGAAATACAGCTTGTCTTTTTGCAAAGGTAGTGCGGACTGACGGTACCGGAATCTTATACAGCCGTTGCCGGAGGCGTTCTTCATAGTCAGATGATCTTAGTGCGGATCTGTGCATGGCGGTCACTGCCCTTAAAATATATAATTGCCTAACCCGTAACACCTTACTGTCCTTATATAGCTGGTCCGTGCTATACCGACGGGGTTTCTTCCACATTACTTTTAGGATTGCGCGTTGAGCTCTTTCTACTTCAATAAGTAAGGTTTTTGCTGCACCGCCCCATACCCTAATACAATATATTAATGTGGATTGAAAGAGTGCCTTATAAACCATCATCAATGTATCTATGGGCGCCGACTGTCTTAACGCCTTCAAGACGTATAAGGTTCTGCGAGTTCGCGATGCCAGACTACTAATATGGTGTCTGTATGTGAGTTTCTCATCAAGCATTACTCCAAGATACTTTAAAAAACTGACACGTTCCACGAAATTACAATTACCGACACAGAACATATGGTTGCAGCGATGCAAAATCAGTCGTTTATCAAGTGATGGTTGTGATGCGCTAGTTTTATGAAATGCTATATATTTTGTCTTGCTGATATTAAGTGATAATAAATTTTTCTCCAGCCAGTCACAAATAACAGACAAACCCTTTTCTGCAAACTCGTAAGCTTCCTCCCAAGATGATCCTTGGAAGATGATAACTGTGTCATCAGCATAGCAGACTAATTCCGAATTTTCTATGTTAGCTTCCAGTAAATCACTGATATAGGCTAAAAACAAGGTCGGTCCGAGAATGCTGCCTTGTGGTACTCCGAATTTAATGAATTGTTGATCACTAATATAAGCATCAACGCGAACACACTGTTTGCGGTTATTCAAGTAACTACGAAACCATTCTAAAGCAGTCCCTCTAATACCGAAGTAGTTGAGTTTTTCAAGCAGAATGGGTACTGAGACTGTATCGAATGCCTTGGCTAGGTCAATAAATACCCCCAGGCAACACTTCTTTCTATCTAAGGCTGTGGAAATTGTCTCAGTCACTCTCAAAACCGCATCTTCGGTGGACTTGTTTCTACGGAACCCAAATTGATTCTCCGAAATCAATCTATTTTCCTCCAAGTAAGTTACCAATCTCTTATTCACCAGCTTTTCCAGGAGCTTGGAAAATATAGTGAGCAAGGATATGGGTCGATAATTCGATGGGTTTCTTTTATCACCCCCTTTGTAAATAGGAGTGACAATTGCCAATTTCCAGCATTCAGGGAAAGTACCTGTCGAGAGACTCAAGTTAAAAATGTGTGTCAAAGGCTTAGTCAAAAATTGTCTTGATTTTAAAACTAATGATGGGGCACACTTGTCAATTCCCGGAGAGCTATCTGGTTTTAAGCCTAAAATTAGTTTGAGCACTTCGTCGTCATCGGTAGGAAACATAAAAAATGATTTTAAAGTAGAGATTTTGCTTTTGAACATGGTTGCTAGTGATTCCTGAGTTTGGTTAAGTCTTTCGAGAGTCTGCACAGCAAGATTCTCACCGACATTGGCAAAGTAATTATTGCATTCGTTTAAGGAAGTAGTGGGGCTTTTATTTATTTGCAGCAATTCTATTGGACTTGCGTGAGGCTTATTTAGGTGGCATATGTTTTTAATGGAAGTCCAAAGCTTTTTCGGGTCATTCTTATTTGATTTTAGCAGTTGGTTTTCATAGTCTGCTTTGAGCTTTCGAAGCAAGTTGCTAAGAAAATTACGATATCGTTTATACGTTATTTGGATAATACTGTTCAATGGATTCTTTTTGGCCTGTGAGTGAAGATTGTCTCTGTGTTTCTGACATCTAATGAGACCTGGCGTAATCCATGGCTTGAAGATCAGCCTTGAACGGGGGATCACAATTTTTTTCGAGTTATTTTGAATAGCCGACGTAATTATTTCGTCAAAAACATGTAGCTGCTTCATTCAAATCAAGTGACTCTGTTACCAATGACCAGTTTGCTGAAGAAAGATCTTTCGCTACACCATCATTGTCCACCTTAATACGAGACCGGTTTAGTAGGATTTTGGTATTGTTCAAGGCCAATCCAAGCAAACAAATGTAGTGGTCTGTTATATCTGTAGGGCAAACGAAGCCTCTTGCGTGAGTCGGGGTTTTAACGAAATAGTGATCAAGACAAGTCTTATCTCTAGTTGGTCTAGTAATAGCGGGCAAAAGCTGGTGCTCCGCAAGTAGTGTCACATACCCCGCACATTGGTCGCTTAAAGGCGTTGAACATAAATCAAGGTTCAGGTCTCCAGTCACTATAATATTAGTTTTACTATTTATCGTATTTAAAACTTTGTCAAGTGATTCCATAAAATTAGTGATAATGGCTACTGAGGGAGATCTGTATATAGCTAGTATGACTAGATTATTGTCCAAAATAATTTGCAAACAGTTACAATCATCACAAGAAGGTTCCTCCACCCGAGCAGTCCAAGATTCCTTGACATATACCACAACCCCTCCGCTTTTGTTTATATGTTTGTAAGTTCGAAATGCATCATAACCAGGTATTTGAGGAATTATGGTATATTCATTTAACCAGCACTCTGTTAAAACAATAAGATCAAAAGATATATTGGAACGCTGTAGGGCTACTGAGAACGCATCAAAATTGCGCTGGATGCTTCGAATGTTAAATGTTATTGATCTGAAATTATGCTCATCTAATAAATATTGGGCAAAAGAGTCAATGTTACTGAGTGAGATGCAGTCTATAGTAAGAATTTCGTCAAGATCATTGGTAAAATTGGCCATTGCCATAATATCTGCACAAAAGTTTTTTAAGTATAGGATGTTTAACCTTCAAGTAGACTGCAATCAATTGTTGACGCTTAGGTATTTGCCCTCCTCTTCCGTTTGTGTTTGTGTGTGAGTATGTAATTTGGGTAGTTGTGAGTGTATCCGTGTAAGTGTAATAGGTGAGTAGAAGTGAGTATGCATACATAAACAACAAAGATGACATCAGACATAACAAATTATACAGTGACATCAGGCACAACATTTTCTTCAGGGCACTTTGGTTGGCCCACAATTGAATCGAGATCGTGTTCAGTATTGATGCGCATAGCAGGCTTACCATCGCTTCTTCTGACATAGATGCTCCCATTTCGAACCCAACAATATTGAAAATCGTGTTCCTTAGCTCGACTTTTGGTCTCACGAAACAACTGCCGATTCTCCTTCGTGAGCCTCTCATTGAAGTAAATCGTCTTAGGCAGTCCGCTTACAATATTTTCCGTTGTAATATTGCGTCTTGACTTCGAAGCTTTGATTATATTATCTCTCATCTGTTTTCTCAGAAGCCTTAATACAACAGGGCGGGGGTATTGTTGTCCAGATTTTGCAGCTTTCCTTATTTTCGGGCCTACACGCGTTACTTCAGCAATATCTGTGTCACTAAGCTCAATTCCTATTTTATTGGAGGCCGTCATAACGATGTGATGTAAGTTTTCGTTCTCTTCTTCTGGTACTCCAATTATTTCGAGATCATTCTTCATGCCATCTTGCGCTCGCGAATTTAGTTGCTGTTGAAGACACTCCACTGCGGCTCGTAGGCCAGCTATCTCGGATTCTGCATTTTTGAGCTGTGTGGAATGTTCTTTAACAGTGTTAGTTAGAGTGTCTGATATGAATGATATTTTATTGTTCATTTCCTCGTTTTGTTGCTTTACCTCCGTAACTTCCTGCCGTAGATGTCGGACTTCCTTTAGTAATTCGGATATGTCAGACTCACTAGATACAGATAACTCCCCTACCGGCTTTTTACCTTTGTTCGGCTGTTGCCTGTTGCTTCCACGCGACATATTGACATTTGAGTTTGCTTTGTTGTAAGTGTTCGTCGTGACAGTCGAAGCAGATATCGAAGATCTAATGGGAGTTGTGGAGTTATCCCCCTTTGGTCGCGTGCACACGCATGATGGGCAGCTCCAATCCTCCTTTTGTGATTTATTTAGAGAATTGAATTTCTCTTTGTTGAAGTTAATACACAAAAGGTCATAATTTTTCTTGCATTTCGAACATTCCATAAGATACAAATCTTCAATAGGGTTCCCACACCCTGCGCAGGAATTCATCTTGACGAAATGCACAGTAGAAGTGGTCCGGCTGTCGTTTTGCACACTACCTCGGGTGTTGAGCGCGCCAGCACGACGTACACGAGCGCGCTCGTAGGTAATATAATCCGCGGCGTCGAAAGCGGAGCGCGGTCGCGGCTGATCGTCGAGCGGCCTGCGAGTTGTTCGAACTGGTTTGGTTGTTCGAGTCGCGTCGCGTATTTACCGTTGAATTACAAATCTTTGAAATGTAAACACTTATATCTTCGTCATTTTAAGAGTGATTAAAAAACCGAATTTACCAATAGTTAGGTGGTAGCAGTGGCTTTATAAAACTACAAAACACTACCGAAAAAACTCAGTATTCACCACAAGCAGAGAAAAATTAACGCGGAGAAGGGAGTAACACGTCCAGTGCAACCGGCGTGCGAGCGTCCAATGGTATATAATGGTAAATATTGTACTTCATTAGATTGTATTGTCGACATCAGCAATCAAACAAAACATTAATCGGCGAATCGCCGACGTGGTGGCGTCTACTTTAGGCGCCATCAAATATCCAATAAATCAAACTTTATGAAACTTTTAAAGACTGATCAAAAGACTTTAAGTAATGACATAATTTTGAAGACAAGAAAATTAGTTTTCTCAAAGTTATCGTCAATTATGTACAACATTCTGACAAAAGAATAGGGGGTAAGTTTTGAGATTCTTTTTAATATATTATTAAACTAATTCTGAGATTAAACTAAAAATATATTTTTATAGCACTCTTAGAAAAGTTATAAAAGTTTTATAAACAAACGAAAAAAATGGCAATTTCATACTTTAACCCCTATTAGTTGTAACCAGCCGTAAGTAATTTGGGTGCAATCCATCTCTGCGAAGATATGAAGAACTCGAAAGAAAACTACCAACCATCAGGAAGGTCGGGGTTCGAGACCGCCATGTACCAATGTGTTTTTCGTTTCGAATTTCATATGTACATTTGTTTAACGTTTCTAAGGCGAAGGAAAACATCGTGAGGCAACGTGCATACATCTGCGAAGAGATTCAATGGTGTATGTGAAGTCGACCAATCCGCACTGGACCAGCGTGGTTGACAAAGTCCTATTCGCCCTAACATGGGGTAGGCTTGAGCCCCTCGGTCGGAACGCTTATGAGCTGTGATCATGATGACAGGAGCCACATGTATTATAGGCCCCTGTAGCCACTTACCATCAGGTGGGCATCCTGCTTATTTGCCAACTTTGTTGTATAATAAAATATATTCACGTACATTTCCTAGAAAATCTGATAAATTTGAGCCGTTTTAAAGGAATGCGTGTGATTGTTAATGTTTACAGATTAAAAACATTAAGCATTAATAATAGTACATTTCGGATCAAGTGCGGAAAGTAAGTCATTTCTTCACGAGTCCCGGTTGACCCAAGCCGAAAGCGCTGGTCATCAATAGGGATGAGTTCAAATGACAATTCTGCACGTGCATCAAACGACGTTTTTTAATACATTTGCGAAAAAATAAAACAACGAAAAGAAACTAATGAAAAACAGTTTAATCCTTGGACAAGTAATAATAGACATAACAGTCTGTTTGCTGCGCCCGCGGTGCGCCCATGCTGCGCACACTTGAACCGCTCCATGGCGGCGTGTATTTTAAATTTAATTCATGTATTAATAGTATTTACGCTGTCAAATAGTCATTTTATACAAAAAAATGAACAGAAAACTTTTTGATTAAAAACCTCCTTCATTCATTTGGAGGCTATAGAAAACACGTTAAGCAATAGGTCCTGAGGTCCAATTCTCTAGTCTAAGTTAAAGTCGAATCGAAACTAAACCGTTGCGACCGGGCAAACGGAGCCCCTATATTGACTTTGTACTGTTCGATGACGTGATAATGTGGCGCTGATTGGTTGAACGCTCGGTTCAGCGGTTGCGCATTACCCGAATTAGCCCTCTCCGCTCGACCTAGAGGCGGTCCTGTTTAAATTTTCATTGAACTGTGCTATTCGCACTCTCCTTTGCACCTGCTTAATCAAAGGGTTTGTACTAGAGCATTTTTTGATCCATTTGCATAAGCTGATTTTATGATGCCAAAAAAACGTATTGATTTGAGGTCCGCGACTCCACAGACTCTCAATTGTTGAGGGGTTCAGGTGGAGCTCGCTGCAATCTTCGTTTTATCGAAATTAACTATTAGATGAGACGAAAGCCAAGAGCTTCCCCTTTGTGTGTAAAAAAATTAATCACCGCGATCACAAACTCCAAGCCTGTGTGTCACAGAGGCCTCTCCATTTTTTATTCGCCCAGTTTTTTACTCCCCCCTCTCGAATTGTATTCGGTAAGTGTGGATCCGTGTTCAGGACCTTTAGGGGGCGAGAAGGAAGAATAAATTCCTTCAAAAGGCGTCCCCCCACCGGCCACCGGGCAGAGACATCGGTTTTATAATTCCCCTAAAAAGTTAAGGCGCTTACGCCAAATTGGTGTTTGTTGGCGTAAAGCGTTTCTGTGTCTACCCTGGAATGGGGCGCAAATGGGAGACGTTTTGCATAATTGTCGCCCACACTGCTTGGACAAATTAAGGCGCTGACTTATTTGCGCAGTTTCATATCAGACGTTGTGTCGTGATGCTTTTTTAAACACACTACCCTTTTTGTAAATAAAATAAACTTGATTGGATCTACGTAAGTTGCCTATTTAGCTAAACAATTCTATTTTATTTTATTTTGTAAGACAAATAACAGAATATAGTTACAAAAGCACAAACAGGTGAATATAAGTACTTTTGTTCTAAACTATACTCCAAAACATCCATCCTTGATTTTTTATCGATATTCACCATTTTTTAGGCCTCCACGGCAGGGTCACTGTTTGACGGGCATAGCTTGAGCAAATGCTCGCCTTCGCATGCCTATCGGTCTGCGGCGGAAGAGAGCGGCTTGAGTACGAGTATCTTCCTTCCGCTCCTTCCCCGCAGCCTCCATCTGCGAGATGACATCCTCGCAGAAGGAGGCGACCGCCCATTCCCTCTTGCCGCGGAGCATGGCCACGACCATGCTCTGCAGCGAGAGGTCCCAGAGGTCTCCGCCTCCCAGTGCAGCAGCGTCGAGTTCGTTGCACTACTGACGTTGTCAGGTCGGGCACACCAACAGGGAAGAGACAGTCACTTGCGGTCCAGTTTATCGTGCCCATGAGTCTGATAATGTTCCTCGGTGGCACGGCCCCGTAATCTTCAATCTTTGGAATCCAATTCATCACAACTTACCTATAATTTTTATTTCTATTTTTTTATGTCGACGCTACTGAAACCAGTAAATTCTGTCAGTTCGACAATACATAAATTCCATATAATCAAGTTACTAAGAGTGGGACCTCCTGACACAGTCATATAAATTGGTCACAAATACTGTAATAGTGTATGTAATGTTGAAAAATCTGTTTTCCGAAATGACTAAAGAGAAATAAGAAACAAAATCGACTTAGGCAGGATTCTAATCCTTGTTTTTAAAATACCATATTCTCGCCATGAGCACTTCGGCGACCGTGTGCTTAACTAGTCCGAACGCAACTTCAACGGTATTAATCTCATTTATACTTTTTAAGCCAAAAGCCTTTTTATTTTTTTATTAATTTATTTGAACCACAAACAGGCTTACAATTAATCATACACACACCTAAAATTTACGAGTATATAAACATAGTTATTGTAAATTCAGCATTGAAGGTCACTTAATAATTTTCAAAAATGTATACTATGAAACCTGTACAGCTTTGAAAAAAATTCTAAACATACATGTAGGTAGGTACTTACATCTATCACTATATATATATTTTTTTTATAGTTAATGAGATACAATATTACTATGAGTACGAGTCGTAAATTTTACTCCTGTTAATAGTTCATATCAACATTCAATTTAGAAAACCTTACAGATTTCGTCAAAATTTGTTTAGTGATTAAACAATATAGATTAATTCATTATTCAGCAATTTTAAGGAAAACGTAAAATCACAAATATAAAACTATTTTCTTTTCTATTTCATTTCATTGGCTCATCGTCTCATTTGGCCTCATCAGCGCGGGAAACGGCCTAATTTCTTTCTAAATAAAAAAACTTTCATATCACGATAACTTGGCAATTACCCGCATTCTTCGCGAAACAGATACATAAATTCTCAACGCTTCCAACCAACCAAAAAAAAGCAGTTAACATGTCTCGGCTAAAGGGTGATTTACAATACATCTTGGCGCGAGAAGCTTAAAAAATTGCGCAGGATTTGTTATAAATCATCGAAGTTGGAGCGGAGTTGCCGGAGTTGAGGTCTGCCAAGTTTTAGCGGTTCATGTGGCAGTAAACATGTTAATGTCGGAGATGGGGGCGGAATAGCCCAAGATTGAGCTGGTTGACGACGGAATGCTTATGCGGTGGCGGCCCGACATCAAGTTACGTAATATGAATAAGTCAAATGAAAAACGATTATGGCGAAATCATTTGACTCGTGAAAATACGTGTATTAATCGTTAATTAGTAGGTATGTAGCAAAACTTCCGACAAAAATGTCAGTGATTGGTAGTAACTACTCGGGCCAATGGTGCACTGCCCGCGTTTTTTTATCTTGAAATTTTTGAAGCGTTGTTTTGATCGCCTTATAAGAAGGCTGGATCGTTTGCATGATGCTTAGTCGTTGAAGCGCAGCGCAGGCCACAACATCCTGAAGACACCACGTGGAGTGGTGAAACGCGTCGAATCTAAGTATTTGCATGTTGGTGTGGTACCAGTTAGTGATATTCCTTTGCACCATTTGGCCTGCGTAGCTAGTACCATACCAATTACTGACATTTTTGTTGGAAATTTTGCTGTATACCTACCTACTCATTAACTTAGTAGGTAATGGACTTCGGAAAACTAACTTCTGAAACCATTTATTATACGTGTATTAGTTCAAAGGGAATATAACGATCTAATCAAGCAGACGACCCTGGTACACAGTCTTCCTTCGGTAATCATCTCATATCTTCCTTTTTATACCACAACTTTAAACACGCAGATGACTCTGGTAGTGAGTGTCCCTCTGAGGCGAACGAGTGACCCGAGCTAATAGTGAATCACAAATCAATCGGTTCCGCGCAATGCAGCCTAGGCAATGCCGATGGCGCCACGGACCATAGCCACGAGCCGTTCGTCAGACGTCCGCATTATTAATGAGCCCGCGACCGCGACATGCAGGTGTTCGGCGGGCTCCGTTATACCAACCACAAATATATATACGCAACATGTATATGTGTATGCACATGCTGTATATTGCATCCTACGAGTACTTGCAGGATTTTTAAGGGCACTTGTAGGAGAAGTACTCTGATCAAAAAACAAGATAGGAACTTTTGCGTATCTAACGTATAGGTATACGTACGCGTTTACAGTGTGTAGCAAAAAACCCTTTGAACCCTTTGAATAGCATGTCCAGTGTTGAAATATAAAAAGGTTTTACTGGAGGGAGACTCTGTACCAGGGTCGTCTGCTTAGGTACCTCCGTCTTACCTATTTCTGCCGCAAAGCAGCAGTGCTTGAATTGCTGTGTTCCGGTTTGAAGGGTAATATAATTATGGCAGTGAAATTACTGGGTACTGTGACTTTACATTTTGTGTCACAAGTTGGCAACGTACACTGTGGTTCTTGTGGGGGTTGCAGTTTTGCTGCGAATCTCACAAGAGCCACTTGTATTATAGGTGACTGTTACCACTTACCATCAGGTGGGCAGTTTGCTTGTTTGCCAACTTTCAGCAATAAAAAAAAGGCGTCATTGAAAATTCGAAATTGAAAAATTAATTTCCTATTTCCTCATGATTTTTTTCACATTTAAATTTGTATGGGGGATTTTAAAATTAATTTGACAATTTTGAATTTTCGATGACGCCATAACTTTTATTTTTTTTATTGCTAACGGTGGCAGCCGAGCCAGTGTCCACCTGATGTTAAGTGGTAACCACCGCTCATGGACATCTGCAATGTCAAGGGTACAGTTCTGTCACTGCCTACCTGGAGAGAAATGCTCTTCTTAAGCCTCGTTTGAAGAAGGACATATCGTAGCGCTCAGGAAACACCGCAGCTGGGAGTTAATTCCAGAGCCTACACGTACGTGAAAGGAATGAACGCTGAAACCGAACTGTACTAGACGAGATTGGTTCCAGGTAATATGGATGAACTCTACTGCGATGGCGGGTGGTGCGATGGTAAAAAGGTGAAGAGGGCACCATTGCAAACAGTTCCTCAGAGCACTCTCCGTTAAAGAGCCGATAGAGCACGCAGAGAGAACCAAAGTCTCTCCTTTGCTCCAGCGTCTCCATTGAGGCCGTGATATTGGGATCACCGACGATGCGGAATGCACGCCTTTGCAGGGAGTCAAGAGGGTCGAGCTGATATTTGGGAGCTCCCGCCCAGACATGCGAACAGTACTCCATATGCGGCCGAAATTGTGCTTTATAGAGCATTAGCCGCTGGCTTGGAGTGAAGTACCGCTTGGCTCTGTTCAGGACGCCCAGCTTTTTGCTCGCCAATTTGGCTTTGTCCTCCAAATGACTCCCAAACTGCACTTTAGCAGAAATTTCCACACCGAGGATCCCAATACCATCGTACATACGAAGAGTAACTCCCTGGAACTGAGGCACTACGATAAATGGGTCCTTTTTCGCAGTGAATGCGCACACTTGTGTCTTCGTGGGGTTGAACTTAACCAAGTTCTTCCATCAAGTTCTCGCCCTAGAGAGTCTTCGACTTCAGACACAAGTTGTAACCGCCTTTCTAGCAACGAACTCCGAGGGACATTCTGGTGGTCGGTATACCGCGTATCACCCGTACTGTATGTTTATATATCGATTCTGAACATGGTCCCAAAAAGGTTCACAGGGTTTTTGTTACATATGACTATGATTTTTATCAAAAATGGGTTTCGGCACCAAAATTTATGTGTGGAACATAAATTAAACTCGCTGGTTTGGCAAAATTCCAGGTTTATTTAATTTAAAATAAATTTTAATTACAACAATTACAGAGCGACTTGTTCACAGCGATGAGTTGGTCAAGAGAGAGAGGCAAGCGATGTTGCCAACACCAGATACAAAATTATTTTTTTTAGGGTGCGGTCCGTATCGCACACTGTATATGTGCTGGGTTTACATACTTGCAGGATTCCGCAAATGGAACCTCTAAACGGGACTTGAAGGAAAAGGAAATAGATAAACGAAGATATGAAGATTTGCTTTGCAGGGTATTCACTTACGCGTAATAATATTGTATTCGCACTGTGTGTTTCAACCTGTGTATTCTTGCAAGTATATTTAAATGGGATTTATTTATTTATACTTCCATGTTACAATAGGTTTGTACATATGGCGGACTTAGCGATGAACATCGCTCTCTACCAGTCAACCATTGGGCCAAGCAGAGGAAATAGATGGCGGCATAAAAGAAAAAAAATGTAATATTAAAATATTGTGATATTAAAAGAAAATACTTACATACACGCACATACTCACACACTCACACATACAAAATATATATATATATACAGATAAATAAAATATATATTATAACTATATAATAATATAAATATTAATACAGATGATGAATGATGGTGTCCACGAACGATATTTATGAGTTGTCAGAGAAAAAGAAAAAAAAGTTATTTATTTGCAATTTTCAAGAAAAGCTCTCGAACTCTCTTCTTATAGAGGGGCTTTGATGTCAAACATCTCAAATCAATCGGTAGGGAATTCCACAGCCTTATTGCTTGTAGAGTGAAGGAATCGGACATAAAGCCAGTGCGAAATAGAGGTATATCAATAATATGACGTCTAGAAGAGCGAAGGTTGCGTTGGGTTATATCCTCAACAAACTGAAATCGACGTTTTAAGTAATTAGGAGACTTAAAAATTTGAAATGGGATATTTTTAAAAATACTTCGATTGACGAAGATAAAGATAGATAAACATTATCAATTACAATATTGAATCTTAACGGTACAGACAGCTTAGTCACGGAGGAAAGGCATGGCTATTTTAATAAGTCCCCAGGAAAAACCTGATATAACTGAATTCCACCCATGCAGGTGATGTCGCGGGTAACTGCTAGTAGTTAACATTTTTTAATAGCTTTTTAATCTATCCTATTGATTTTTACTCTTCACAATTTGGTGAGGCTGTTTACAATGTAACATGAATTTTGTGCCAACATTAAAGCTCTTTCTCTAAAGGAAGCTTCACTCTTTATTTTTTGATGGTAGATCACTCGAACGATTAAAAATATTTTACAAAAAATTAAAACAGGCTTCTAAAAACACAAAAATTCCATAAATACAAACAACATCGCCTTTTTATTTTGAACCGGATGTCAAATTTCACTAACTATAGTTTTTATATTTTTTAGTTTAGGTTTTACCTTTATTTAAGACTTTCCAGGAGATCATCGGTTGGCGCCAACTTCTGTGTAAAGATGTGGTGTTGTCTTTCTGTTAGTTTACTAGTTCGCCATTGATATTAGGAAATAAAATATTCCAATACTCCCCATCATTCCGCTACAGCAATTAATTCTGTAAACTCAATTAGGGCAAAGAAATAAAGCAATGTCGAAACTTTCTCGATGGACCGTAAAAGTTAAACAGCTTATCGTGTACAAGGGCCTGTACAACTAAACTCGCGTGTCTTCATAATAAGGCGATATCCGAAACTGTACGAGTAAGCACTCGGAGCGCCGATGATCACAACCCTATATGCCGGCAAGTTTTATTGCGAAACTTCGCACGCGCGGGCGACTGCCATTTTTATGTTCACAATGGTGTTATTCTCAATGAAGTTTAGTTAGGGCTGATTCACTACGAAAATTTACCTTTTTTTAACGGTTTTATTTAGCTTGCCCTGTTTCTGTTTCTTCATATTATGTTTGCTTGGGTCAAATCTTGCGAGTTCAATTTAACCAACTTGCCAATGTCTAAATGAGCTGAAATTTTTAATACACACAGTTCTGATGACTATGCAATTATGCATAATTATTATCTTTGCAAATCCAAAATGGCCGCTGCAACAACATGGCGGATTATATATTTTTGAACAACCCTCTCCAGTATGGGTATCAAATTAATTGGCTTGATTTGCAGAACACATTAATTTATGAAAAAAAATCAACAGCCCCTTCAATATGGGTATTAAATGAAAGGGCTTGACTTGTAGTATACAGTACACTATAAAGAAAATAATTCAAGACGGCCGCCATTATAAAGTAGCGGATTACATATTTTTGTAAAACCCTCCCCAATATGGGTATCATATGAACGAGCATGATTATAGAATACAGTATATTATGAAAAATAAATCAAATCAAAGATGGGCGTAGTCACAAAATGACGAATAACATATTATTTTTCACAACCCCCTCAATATGGGTATCCAATAAAAGGGTTTGATTTATAGAATACTCTAACATTATGACAAAAATGAAAAACTTGAAAAAAAAAAGGTTTAACATATTTTTTTTTTACTTATATCTTGGAGACTTTCTTGCAAGTATGGTGACTGCTGTGTCTGTGATATTAATATTAAAGAACACTTATCAAGTTTGAAATTTGAAGATAGACATCACAAAACAAATACAAATAGATGTTGTTCATGTGAAGACGAAGTGCGGGGCGAGGGGGGATGTTAAGAGCCATCTGGAGGGAGACTCTGTACCAGGGTCGTCTGCTTAGGTACCTTCGTCTTACCTATTTGTGCCGCAAAGCAGCAGTGCTTGCATTGCTGTGTTCTGGTGTGAAGGTTAAGATATGGCAGTGAAATTACTAGTTGCCGTTACTTTACATGTGATGTCACAAGTTGGCAACGTACACTATGGCTCTTGTGGGGGTTGCAGTTTTGCTGGGATTCTCTTAAGAGCCACATGTATTATAGGTGACTGTTACCATTTACCATCAGGTAGGCAGATTGCTTGTTTGTTAACTTTTTGCAAGTATTCGAAGCACGCTTTGTGGATTTCTTCAATACAAGTTTTCCGTATTTTCACGTTAGAATACAAAGTCATTCGGAATGGGTGGTATATAAAAATGTCACTGTCTGAAACCCAAAAAGTTGTGAAAATACGAGTAACATAACAAGAGAAGCCATAATAAAAGTGATATAAAAAATCGATTTTCCGAGGTTTTCAGAACTTTCAGCAAACTAATATCTCTGTAACCTTTTTTCAGAGCTTTGTCAATTACAAGTTCTGAAGAACGTATTCGTGGGAAAACTCAATTTCACTACTAGAGTATTGTTTTTCAGTTATCTCATTGGGTTTTCATAAACCAAGAAACATAAGATTTAGTTGCTATTAACCTTAACAAGCGCTTCGCCTTATTTATCTGAGGGTGTATTAGTTTCACTTATTTTATCGAGGCCGAGGGACCATCCATGGAGCTATCGTCCTGTAAACTCGTAATCCAACATGGAAGGCATTATAGAAACATTTCCTGCTCAATAGGTCCCCTGGTCGCCGTTAACGGCGATAAGATGAGCCCTTCCGCTAGCTTATTCATAGAGAATGGCTTCAGGGCATTTAGAATAAATAAATTTGTCATTAAGAACATTAAAAGGCTCTTACTTTAGAATATAGTTAATTTTCGCGTATGTAGCTACAGTCGCCTCATCCTAATCTGTCTCTAAACTACAATGTTAATTCTATTTGATATAATTATCAAGGTCAAATTGTCAAGGTTCCTCTTTTATTAAATTTATTTGATACGAATATGAACAGAAAAATATTAAAATTCCTACCACGAAAACCTTATAAAGTTTATCCTGTGTGGGTCGCGCATTACGCACATTTGATTGTGGTTAGTTTAACATTGAAATTGTAATGGTATTAGCTGACAATGTTGATAATACTTCTTAAGCTTATATTTATAGAAATAGAAAACATTTAGAAATAGAAATAGAACACAGACACAATTCAACAGCAACATACACAAAGTATGTAGAACAAAATATAAATAATACAACTTGCGCTGAGCGTGCCCGTACCGAAAGGGGTGCCATCTCAGCATTTGCTGGGCGTTAGGCACCCAGCGCTGGTTTTCAGCTGGCACCCCGCAGTGACACACGGATGAGGGTAAGAAAAAATAAATAAAATAAATACAACACTATTAGGTATCATTCAAACGCATCTTTTGCAAGTCTTCCGGAGATTTATTTAAATAATCAGGAACAAGATAATTTACTGTTTTATTCTTCCATCTCTATATTATAATAATATGATAAAATCGCAGGGGTACAAAAATCTGTAATTGCGAAATATTAAGCAAAAAATACACAGGTCACCTTAAAATAATTAGCAGAACGCAATAGAATAGTTTAAAAAAAATTGTTTGTTAGTTTGTTTGTCTGTTTGTCCGGAAAGATCTTTTTTATTCATTTATTCATTTGCCAGCTTACATGCACGTTACAAAAGATGTTAACAAATTTTACAGAATCAGTACATGCACCCTGTAAGGGCACCGCATAGCTCACAGACAACTGTTATAAGTACAAGATACTGCTGAGTTGAGATAATTCTTACATAACAATAAATAGCAAAGTACATAGGTATAGGTAATAATATATAACAAAACAATGGCAAAAATTCATCACAGCAGTAAGAATGTCAGTCAGTATTTGTCATGACAAGATTTAATATTGATTGCAATTATAATTGAATTCTATTATAAGATAACATTTTATATATACATAAAACAGATTCATTTAAGTATTACATCGGGATTTTAAAAAAATAATTTAAATTTGATTTGACTAGATTCAATTTTATTTAAAATATATTAGTATTAAATTATTATTATTATATTTGAATTCTATTAAATAAGATAACATTTTATATATACATAAAACAGATTCATTTAATTATTACATCGGCATTTAAAAAAAATAATTTAAATTTGATTTGACTAGATTCAATTTTATTTAAAATATATATATTAGTATTAAATTATTATTATTATTAGTGTAATTTTTATACTTACAACTATTTTTAATTATTATGGAATTGGATTAAAATAATTTTATTTTGATATGACTACATTTAATTTTAATTTAATTGATATTAGAATT
The DNA here is from genome assembly GCA_963935595.1 of Schoenobius gigantellus. Taxonomy (NCBI): domain Eukaryota; kingdom Metazoa; phylum Arthropoda; class Insecta; order Lepidoptera; family Crambidae; genus Schoenobius; species Schoenobius gigantellus. Next base: position 914,285 of record OZ012543.1, read on the forward strand.
GACTTACTAGATTAAATTTGATATAACTATATTTATTTTTTATATTGGTATAATAGTAAATTATTCTGAAAAATTTGTCAAGTTATCATTAAAAAATTCTTGTAAACTGTAATAGCATTTATTAGATAGGAATATTTTTAGCGTTTTGTTAAATAGTTTAGGGGTTTCTGAGCTTTTTATATAGTTTGGAATGTGATTGTATATTTTAATCAACATGTTTTGGGGGCTAGTCGCTACTAATTTTAGATCGGTCGTGGAAATTTTGAGCTTATTCAGATACCTATTGTTTCTTCTAATTCTTTTGTCTGGTGAATATAAAACTGGGTGGTTTTTGACGAATTTGCAGGATTCCAATATATATATTGATGTAAGGGTTAATATCTGGTGCTTGATAAAGTAGGGTCTACATGACTCCATCTGGTCTATGTTTGTCAATATCCTTATACATTTCTTTTGTAAAATGAAAATTTTGTCCGCATCGCTTGAGTTTCCCCAGAAAATAACACCGTAGGAGAGTCTCGAATATGCATATGCATAATACGCCGTGAGTGCGGTTTTAAAATCCGTTATTCTCTTTAGATGCTGTAGAGCGAAAATAAATGAGGACATTTTATTTAATACCTTTTGCACATGATTTTTCCAATTTAAATGAGTGTCTAAATCTAGTCCTAGAAGTGTAGCAGAATTTGTAGTTTCTATTATCGTGTTGTTATATTTGTATGATATTTTTAAAGCAGATTTTTGGTATGGCCTAAATTGAATTATTTTAGTTTTGGTCAAATTAAGCTCCAAATTATGTGTTTGTAACCAGTTGACTATTTTATCCAATATTTTATTTAATTTTATTTCCAATTCATTGACACCAGAGCAAGTAATTAAAACTGAAACATCGTCAGCAAAAAGAACACAATGCTCATCAAAAATATTTGGGAGATTGTTTATATAAATGAGGAATAAAATACATCCCAAGACGCTGCCTTGTGGGATAGAGCCCGTGACTGGAACTCGCTCGGATCTAATATTTGAGATTCTACCTGTTTCAAAATTGACATTTTCTACATCTACGTATTGGTAGCGGTTACTTAGGTATGATTGGAACCACTGATGAGCTATGCCTCTGATTCCCGTCTGATACAACTTGTGTAGAAGAATGTCATAGCGAACTCTGTCATAGGCCTTACTCATATCGAGCAAGAGTCCTACAGGGAGCTTCCTATTGTTTATTTCATCGAAGATTTTTTTGGTGTATTTGTAAATTGCTAAAGTTGTAGAGTGGTTTTTTTTAAAGCCGTTTTGGTTTTCATGCAAGATGTTAAATTTTTCGTAGAAAGAATATAAACGGTTTATCATTGCGGTTTCAAAAACTTTTGTTGAAGTCGGTAATAGTGCGATTGGCCTATAGTTATTAATGTCCATGGTTTGTCCTTTTTTATGAATAGGTTTGATTACAGATATTTTAAGCGCGTCAGGAAAAGTGCCTTCTATGAATGATTGGTTTATGAGCATAGTATACGGGATGGTTAGCATGTTAGCACAAGCTTTTATCAGAGAGGGAGGAATTTCATCAATGCCAAATGATGTCTTATTTTTTAGGTTACTTATAATATTTTTTATTTCTTTTGGATCGACTGGACTTAGGAAAAATGTATTTTGAATAGATTCGGTAGTAGGTGCTATAGAATTTGTATCTACATGTTTATGCGAGTTACCAATAGAAGCAAAGAAAGTATTGAATGCGTTTGCTACTAGCTTAGGCTCATTAATTGTATTTGTTTCCGTTATTTTTAGTTGTATATATTTATATTTTCTTTCATTTTTATTTGTGGCGGCGTTTATTATGTGCCACATAGATTTAGTTTTATTATTTGAGTTTTCAAATTGGCGGCTATTCGTGAGTTTCTTTGATAAAGTAATAGACTTTTTAAGTATTTTACAGTAGGTTTTATAATATTGTCTTATATTTTCATTTTTGGATTTTGTTACAATTTTTTTTTAAAATCTTTTATAACGACAAGAAATTTTTAATCCTAGTGTTAAATAATTCACTTTGGTTTTATTTTTTATAAGTTTTAATGGCATACATTTATTTAGAATTTTTTGTAGGACTTCACTAAAATTATTATAATTTTCATTAATATTATTGTTTTTATTTATTATATTTTCCCAATTAATATTTGAAATAGTATTTTTAAATTTATTAATATTTGATTCATTATAAATTCGTCTGATTTTATAAAATTGTATCAATTGTTGTGGTAGACTGGGTACAGAGAATAACAGACCTTTATGGTCAGAGAACCCATAATCCATCACTGTTGCTTTCATGCCTTTTGAGTTAAAGTTTGAAAAGCAGATCAATGCAGGTAGAGCTAGTAGCTGTGATTCTAGTAGGCTCTTTTATTTTTTGGTGAAAATTATTTAATGACATTGAGTTTAATAGTTTATTTTTTTCGATTTTGTTTGTAAGAAAATCCACATTAAAGTCACCCCCTATAACAATGTTTTTTGAAGAATCTTTTGTAAATATAAGTTTAAAGAGTTTTTCTAGGCAGGAATAAAATACTTCTATTTCTCTTTTGCTATTGGGCCAGTACAAGTTTATAATCAACAAGTTTTCCTTAGGTAGTTCTATTGCACTTATTTCAAAAATCATTTCTAAGGCCATTGAATTTATATCTAAACGTTCAATATATTCTAATGTTTCCTTTATAAGTATACATACGCCACCACCGTCATGTTTCTGCCGACAGAAAGACGAGGTCACAATATAACCGTCTATTTTTAGCAACTTTAACTTCTCTTTGTTTAACCAAGTCTCAGTTATACAAATTATATGCTGATTTTGTGTTTCCCGAACAAATTCTTCTAGAAGATGAATTTTATTGCCGACTTTGCATGTTTTGAAATATTATATTTAATTTGGAGTTAGTTACGAAACATATGATTTTTGCTCGAATTTTCTTTGGAGTCCTTTTGTTGTTTTGTATTTGTATTTTGAGGAGTCAGTGAGAATGGTATAGGAGGAGATAGGGAACAGGGTAGCGGTTGTTTCTTTGTTTTCGGGCTTTTCTCATTTTGTCCATCTATGTAGATCACTGTTTGCTCTTCACTTGGTTGTGGATCTAATAGTTTGGCTTTTCCATCGATGATAAGTGTACTGTTCTTTATTATTGCGTGGTGTCCATTTTTCCGCGCTCTCAGTAAGGCTTCTCTTAACTTTCTTCTTTCTTGTAAGGCCGAAGGATTTAGATATTCGGTCACGCTAAGGCCTGCTTCCTTTAAATATGATGAGTTATTTATTAAGTATCGTTTTATTCTTCTACTGATAAGTTCAATTTTAAGAGGTCTTCTTTGGGTTTTTCTACCTATAAACGCTATATCTTCTATATATCCCTGTATGTTAATGTTCAATAGGTTGTAAAAAACGTTGACAACTCTGTTCATGACTTCTTCATCGGTTTCCCAGGAATTTTCCGCAAGTCCATGCAAAACTACCGTTTTTTCAATAGTTTCCTGGTATGGTTGGCATATACGAGTAGTTTGGCGCTTGTTTGTTTGTAGATTTTGAATTTCTATCTTTAATTTCTCATTATCGAAGTGGAGAGACCGACAGGTTTGATCCAGTGTATTTATTTTAGCATTTAAGGCAGCTAGGTCTAGTTTCGCCTGTTTTTGTTCGTTATTTATCTTTTCAATGCTATGATCGAAGTCTACCTTTATCTTCGTCAGGGCATTTTCAATTTCATTGCGGAAAGAGGCTTGTAGAGAAGATATTAATAGTTTGTTATTTTCTTTTAGTAAGGATGTGAATTCTTGTAGGGAAATATATTCTGATGCTGGTATTGATAAATTCGAATCTTTTTTTGTGCTAGGAGTGAGAATGAGTGTATTACCTTGAGGCGATGTAACCGAATCGTCATCACTATGTATCATACTTTGTTGGCTTGTTATGGTTATCTTTCTACGCACTGTGATGTTTGGATCAATTTTTGATTTATTTACAATCGTCGATGTTTTATAATTTTCTGTTAAATCTAAAGTAGCATCATTGTTTTGTTCAGGTCTTATAGGGGTATTGCTATTATCCGTTTTTGGTTCTTTTGATCGACATAATAGGCATTTCCATGCCTTTCGACTATCTATAGTCATAACATTATAAAAGTACTCTTCGGATCTATTTGCGCAGCTAAGATCATAATTCTCATGACAAACGCAACATTTTAAAAATCTACTATCTGGTATCGTTTGATGACAGCCCGCACATACTTTAGCCATCTCGTGGTGAGGTAGTAAACTATTCTAACAGCAGGTCGATCTCCGAAACTACTGGACAGAATTCGATGTGACTTACACCACAATGCATAGAATTTTTGTTTCCATACCCAGCAATATGGGTATCAAATGAAAGGTCTTGTTTAGTAGAACACTATGAACCTAGCAACATTGACATAAATTCAATATGGCCGCCGCTCAAAAAAGGTGGACAAAAGTTTATTTCCAAACCAAGCAATATGGCTATCAAATGAAAGGCCTTGAAGAGTAGAGCATTAGGAATCTAGGGAAATTGTCCTTAATTCAACATGGCCACCTCTCAAAAAAGGCGGATTAAAGTTCGTTTCCAAACCTACCAATTTAAATGAAATGGGCTTTAAATGAAAGGCCTTAGAGAGTAGAACATTAAGAACCTAGGGAAATCGCACTAAGTTCAAAATGGCAAAAAAGGCGGATAAAAGTTCTGTAGCGTATGTGCGCAAAGTGCATGGTATGCACTTACGCAATAAATTTTCAAACTCAGCAATATGGGTACCAGGGAAGTGTATTGGGCCCTCTTTTATTTTTGCTCTATATTAATGACATTCCAAAAAATATATCACATCCAATGGTATTATTTGCTGACGATATTAATATTGTTAAATTCTCATAATATTCTAGATCACACATCTCAATTGAAAAAAACCGTATATGACCTTGTACAATGGCTTGATAGTAATAATTTAAACATTAACTTATCAAAAACAAAGTTAATGCATTTTCATAGATCAATTAGTGACAAAGTATATTATAAAGAAACAGAAATAGGTGACACAGATACAATAAAATTTCTAGGACTGATGATTGACAATAAATTAACTTGGCAACCACAAATTGAACATCTCTGCAAGCGCTTGAGTAAATTTGCATATGTATTATATAACTTATCCAAAGTAGTAAATGTAGAAGCAGTACTTATGGCGTACCATGGACTAGTAGGTTCAGTTTTACGCTATGGGATTATTTTCTGGGGAAATGCATCTGCTAAAGAAATGTTATTTAAGGTGCAAAAACGATGTATTCGATCTATGTTTGGTCTTAAGATAAGAGATAGTTGTGCTCCTTACTTCAAGAAATTTAATATCTTAACATTACCATGTCTGTATATCTTTGAAATTGCTTGCTTTGTAAAATCAAATACACACCTATTTAAACTTATATCGGAGACTAGAAATCAACCAATAAGAAAACACTATGTAACACAATTATCTCTCCATCAATGTAGAACTGCCTTGATACGTAAAAGCATACTTAGAATGGCCCCAACGATTTACAATAAGTTACCAGATTATTTAAAAGATCTGAAAATAGCATGCTTTAAAAGAAAATTGATATCAATGTTGACAAGTAAATGTTATTATACTATTGACGAGTTTTTAAATGATAAGAAAATTTATATTGATTAGAGTATTGTAAGAATGTTTTATTGGTGTAATTTTATTTTCAATTGACTTAAGTATTAATTGTATATTTTAAATTTTATTTATATTTTTTTAGTTTGTGACATACTGAATGATTTATTATTTTTTTTATATATTACCTTATATGAGAATTGTATTATTTGACATACCTAAATTAAAATATTGACTTATGAATTGTACTTATTTTATCAACCTTGACATTATTACTAATTGATTGCACTTTGCTAATTTTTAAAGTTAACTTTTTCAAATTTTATAAATATTTGTATGCCAAATGGTGAAACATGGTGATACCATACAAATTATGTAATATCTTTGTTTATACGCCCATGTTATGACAAATAAATTATCATTATCATTAAATGAAAGGCCTTGAAGAACCTAGGGCATTACGAACCTAGGAAAATTGTCCTAACTTCGAAATAGCTGCTGCTCAAAAAAGGCAGAATAAAGTTAAATCTTTATGGAATAAAATGAAGGAAAAAACTAAACACTGTGTTAAGCATTTTGATAGCGAAACGTAGTTCGCGGGCACAGCTAGTATACAAACTAAGAACGATAAGGTATCTTAGATTTCCATCCAGTTGTGCTCTCACTGCCTGAGCAAAATCACCCGGCCATGTCAAAATGGCAAAAAGCTAAATATGAGCAGACATCTCGAGCTTGGCGAAAACCACGTGACAGTTCACATATAGCAAGCAAATGTACATAGAAAAGTACATTTCTATTTCAAATGCTGTCAATATATTTATTTCTGTGTAACTGCACCTTTATGTCAGAGAGATCTCAGCGCTGGGACTTTGGGACTTTAGATTTTTGATGACGATTAACTTGAGCAGTCATTTAGCATTAGCGTAAAGCAAACTCCAAACTAAACTTGACGATGGCAGCAGTTGTAGTGCATAGTGAACCCTTTGCGAAACTTTTTTATTGTGAAACTCCACGGCCCTTGTTTACACGCCGTGCTAATAAAGTTCAGCGTACCCTGGACTACGTTAATAATGTAACGGTTAGGTATGCGTCCACTGCAAGCTGAACTTTCTTAATATAGCTTTGAATAACAACACCCATAACTTCAAGTTGCCAATCGTATTTGAAGGGTATAGTTTGTATGTTCTTTATATATAAAGAATTTTCATTACCACAGCTCATGTATGTCCCCACCGAGCCTCAGTCTACCCAAAGCTAGGTTGTTTAGGTATAAGTCAACCACGCTCGCTGGCCCAGTGCGGATTGGTCGACTTCACAAACACCTTTAAATTTCTTCGCAGATGTATGCAGGTTGCCTCACGGTGTTTTCCTTCGCCGTAGGAGCGTCGGACGAATGTATATTATACAAGCTTTCCGCTCGCGACTTCGCCCGCGTTATTTATATTTTCCCGTGGATTTTTTTTTACGTAGGAAATTTACCCTATGTCCTTCCCCTGGTCTCGCACTATCCCTATACCAACTTTCATCAAAATCGGTTCAGTAGTTTCAAAGCCTATTCAATACAAACAAACAATCAAATCTTTCCTCTTTATAGTATGAGTATAGATAAAAATCGAAAACGTCAAACACATTAGTACATGACACGATCGAACCTCCTGATTAGAAGATCAGTGTCGAGTCACAGAATTTCACACGAGTAAAATTATAATCACTTCTAACTAGCTGTCCCGTTACACGATACTTTCGTTATGCGAAAAGATTAGTACGGCAAAAAACGTAATGAAATTTTTAAATATACCTTTTCAATTTATGCGACCGAATATGGACCCTATATAAGTATGTATCTGACCCAAACAATTTTCCTCAACCTAACTACCTGCCCCCCTTGCATGTCCACCAAAACACGATAATAATATGATAAAGCGGTTTATCGCAGTGAAATGTCAAAATACAATAGGGTTTCGTCGTTTTTTGACAGTTCACCGCGATAAATCGCTTTATCACATCGTGTTTTGATGGACGTGCTACGGGGGCTGAGGCATTTACCGCTTATATCTAGCTCTTCATAGTTGAGACCATCTGGCTCAGCTTATAGTATAGCTACAGCTTTAGACGTTCAATCAACTGTTAAATTTGTCTGTTTGCACCCTTTCACATCCGATTGTGGTAAGCAACTAGATAACTTAACTCTAATTGCCACAATGACAATAGTGGTATTAATGTAGTATGGAGTCAGAACTAATAATGATGACTCCGGCGCACTACAAAGTGGTATAAATTGAATCAATTGTTTAGCGATTACATGTTACTATCGTAGCTTTTAGCGGAATGGAGGCCGTTTAACTCGATCAAAAGTTAAACTGAGTTCAGCTCAGAGTGGAGCGACTAAGCGTTGACGTAAAACTGTGCCAGGACAACGTTAATATGGAAAACTTTAATGTGAAACCTGTTATGTGCTATAACAAATAGTCCCAATGCTCGAGCACCAACCAGCGTCGTAAAGTGTTAAGTTAACCAAGGGCGGACAGAAGATTTTATTTCGGGAGAGGGCATTCTGACAAGGTTTGGAGCTATGGTTAAAACTTAACGTGCCTTGTGCGGCTAAAAGTTGAACTGAAACTCAAAAATTTTATTCAATATAGACCTTTACAGGCACATTGAGTTAAAATGGTGGAATTCCTGGGTGTCTTTGGGGGGCATGGCTTCTATCTCTCCACCCCCCCCTTGACGTCACAAATATGTGGCCAAACATTTAGCGCTATGTACCATTGCTATTGGCAATGTTACATAGCGCCAGGAGACGCTAACATTAACCAGGAGACCTACTTTTAACTGATATAAGACCACGACCAATCTAGTGTAAAGTCTAGTGTACAAGGGTTTGCGTAAGCACAACTGCAGCCTAAAAATGTTAGGACACAATTGCACTCTCTATTCCGATGCGATCGCTCACCCATCATGGGGCTGATCAGAGTTAACGTTGCATAACTTCAGCAATTGCTGGCCCAACTCACACTCCATCGCGCCACCCAGCTCCTCGTGGAAACTCATTCATTAAACTGCCCTTAAAATATTGCTCGCTTTAATTCCGAATCTGTTTCATACTATCCCTCTCGCGTGTGGTGTTAGACAGAGACAGAGCGAATAATTTCCCGGCGAGCATCCGATGAAAGTTGGGCCTGTAAAGCGGAGGTTTCAAATGGATTTCTTACGGAATCACATCTTGTAACAAACCGTAAGGCGAATAGTTGAAACGCTCGAAATGAAATTTCGAATCGAATACGATACTTTTTTCATCGCTTTCAAACAACTTATTTTTGCAATAATTAGATCTGACTATAGATGTTTATAATACATACTTGTTTTTTTTCGCTATATTTAATGAGATGTTGTGTTTATTGCTGTCATTTGCAAGTTAACTGAGGCAGTACTTCCGTGACTGCAGACAAATAACGTTACATTTTGGGCGGCAAAGGATGCAACTAGAAGCTGGTTGCCAGCTTCCACAGCGTAGATTAACAAAGCCAATATACTGCTTGATAGCTTGCATCTTTTTAATGCAAGAAAAATGAAAGAAAATGCAAGGAAATGAGTTAAAATGTTAACAGCAATCTTCCGTTTCAGTCAGAATATCAATTTAAAGTGATTATAAAATACCACCCACTAAAAATGGTGTCGATTCTGGCATGATTCTCTAAACCTAAAACTAAATTTGACAACAGTCTATCCTTGTCATACTCTATACAAAATGACAAGGAGAGACTGTTGTCAAATTTAGTTTTAGGTTTAGAGAATCATGCCAGAATCGACACCAATGTAGACATTATTTTGGTTTGTTTCTCTGTCTTGCACATGGCACAGTTACCATTTAGTCTGTTGTTTTTTTTTCTTCACGGTCTATGGTTTCCAAGTACTTAGCATGAGATAGACTGTATCAATTATTCTTCCCTTCAAGTAATGCGTTTATACGATAATTGGACTTATCAAAGAAATAACTAAATTGCAACAACACTCAAATATGACATCAGTGTATTTATACCTAGGAAATGGTTTTAAACACCTTTGTAATTTATCGCTTTTTCTTAACGATTTATTGCTTTTGTTTTACTTATTTGAAATATGAAAATAAGAGCACATTTGTGGAATGAATTGTCAAGAAAAAAAAATTAGTTCACGTTTTTACCTACTAGATTTTTCTAACGGTTCCCGATTTCACTCCCAAGCCCCGAAGTGCTCCGCCGGATCCTATGCGCGATAAATATCTTTGACATTTGGACCTTTTAAAAACTATGGCCATAAAACCGGGCATATTCCGGGCAAGTTACCCAATAAAGTTGTGAAGTCGTAATTGGAGGACAATTTATGTGGGACGGGGCGTCTTCTGAATTTTGCAAGTTTTGCTATGTTGCGAACTGGTTCGCGGAGCGTGTAGTTGTTTTCCTCGGTGAAGTATCCCCGGTTAATGATGCTGTTTATGAACAGTGTAGATAACGCTAGATTAACTACTCGCAATGATTCTGCATGTTACTTCGTTGCTGTCAAAGTTTGTGCCATCATTCAATTCTTTATTGTATGCCACAATTATTTTGCTGGTAAAATAAAATAGTATGGAGATGTGTGAGTCCCTACAGGGTATTGCAATGCTTAAATTGTATTATTTAAATCTTCAGAACTATGTAAAATAATTTTCTGATAAAGTCATGGATGGATCAGAGTGGAAAAAAAGTGGAAACAAATCCATTAATGGATTTGTTTAGTGGATTATAGTGGAATAGTGCAAATATTTTTTAAACTAAGAATAATATGATCAAAAGTTAATTCAATGAGCTATTAAACTAAATGTCAATTAATAAATTTAATCAAATAATCCAATAAATTAATAAATTAAACCAAATTAATAAATTTGATCAACGTCAATTGTCTATCATTTTTAGTGAAACGTATGCTCTTATTAAAATCTAGGAAATAAACATACTCACTATATCTAAACATTCTATTAGAAGTACTAAACAAATTCTGAAAAAAGTGCGCTATACAATTGTGAGCTTTTACGAGTAATTACTCGTTGAAGCGCAATCACTTGTTTAGAGCTCCCGAAGCTATTAAGTTGCCGTGAAAGCTCCCCCCCAAAGCACGAAGGTGCAAAGAAACAAATAGAAATTTGCATCTGAGCGCAAACCGAATCGCAAATCATACTGAAGACGCAATAACGTTAAAATTAATACATGCTAATGAGGCATAAATTAAAATGGCGGACCCTTTTTTATGGGGTCAAATGGACGGAATGAATTTTAATTTCGCCGGATGCTAAAAAAGATTTCAACATGGCCGTTGCGGGGCGTTTGGTCCCCTCCCGTCTTTGGGTTTGTTTCGTACAAATTAAGGGATTTCCCTTTGCTTATGCGGCTGCGAGAGTATAATATGTTGTCGAAGTTAAAATGACGAAATATTAATTTTACTGTAGCTCATAAGGATTTCTTTCTATGGATTTAATATATTTGTTACAACAATTGCATACTAAAATCAACATTTAAAAACTTCTATTGAATTTTAATAAAAAAGTAAACCTTAATATTATAAAACTAGCTGTGCCCGCGAACTACGTTTCGCCATATATTTTTTCCCCGTTTTTGCTACATTTTTTATCGATGCTCAGCTCCTATAAGTCATAGCGTGATGTTATATAGCCTAAATCCTTCCTCGATAAATGAACTATCCAACACAAGAAGAATTTTTCAATTTGAATCAGTAGTTCCTGAGATAAGCGCGTTCAAGCAAACAAACAAACAAACAAACTCTTTAGATTTTTTATAATATTAGTATAGATTAAGCCTAATATACCTAATTAAGCCCAAAGTTCAATAGGTTCGAATTTGCTTCAAGCAGAGTCAAGTTCAAGTAGACAAAATAATGTAACCTACCCACCTACGTACGACATGTTGTTATTTATCGATATCCAGGCGAACGAAGTCGCGGGCACAGCTAGCGTTATACAGAGTGGCATATTTATTTAGATCGGTCAGTATGGGCAAGTCTGTAACTATAAGACATACAAAGGTCTGTTCTTAGGAACCATGTCATCGATTTTAGTTTAGACAAAAAACTGCATGCATAGATTTAAAAAAAAAACTTGTACTCTGTTCGGGAGTCGAACCCGGTCGTATTGAAAAATAATACTTACATTATTTCTATTGGGGTACCGATTGTGTAGTAAATCGTAAATCTTAGTATGTAACGTGATATCTAAAACAAATAAAAATTTTAAAATTAAATGAATAAATTTATATCGTATTTTGATATGGAAATAAAACGCAAATAAATCAGTTAAAATATAAAATTTTAAATGCTAATTCACCACCAAGTTAAAAAAACGCAATAGTATACATATTGTATCTAAACGAGTTGAATATTGCTTTGAAAAAAATGGTCGACATTTCGAACATCTAACTAAATTAAATTAAAGAATATAAAATACAATGCATTATATTCATACGTTTCATAGTAATATTTACTGCTCATGATCTACACAATTGATATCCAAATAGAGATAATATAAATTTTATTTTTCAATTTGACCGGGTTCGATTCCTGAACTGAGTACAAGTTTTTTTTAATTCTTAGTATGCAGTTTTTCTTCTCACTAAAATCAAAGACATGGTTCCTAAGAACATATCTTTGTATGTCTTATAGTTACAGACTTGCCCATACTGACCTATCCAAATGAGCCACCCTGTATATAAATAATAGATAAAAGCAAAATAAGCTGCCCACCTGCAACAAAAAGCGCCGTTGGCAAGTGACTAACACCTAAACTTTTTGGCCTGTGTACACGATGCAGCGTGCGCCTGACAAAAACGGATCTTTATGTGGATCGCAGCCGAATATATCAACCGTACAAAACAAAGTTGTGAATTGTGAATAAGTTTCCTTTGTTGTGAGACATAGTGTCAGCCAAAAACCGCGACCTACCAACTAAAACTCAGCGACGCCTTTGATGCGAGCAAGTCCATCAATACCGTGTCTTCGTAATAGCGATAGTAACGTTTATTTGTGTGAATAGGTATTGTTATTAAGTTATTTAATAATATTGTATGTTTTAAATAATAAAATAAATAAGTCCGGATCCCTTATTTATTTTGATATAGTCGTATACTTACCAGAGGGAGACTCTGTACCAGAGTCGTCTGTTGGGTACCTCCATCTTATCTATTTCTGCCGCAAAGCAGCAGTGCTTGCATTGCTGTGTTCCGGTTTGAAGAGTAAGATATGGCAGTGAAATTGCTGGGAGCCGTGACTTTACATCTTATGACACAAGTTGGCAACATACACTGTGGTTCTGGTGGGGGTTGCAGATGCCCGAGATTCGGGCCTGGGGCAGTCCGAGTACTTCCTCAGGCCCTAATCTCGGGAGTCAACAAGAGGAAGGAGGCGAGCGATTCCTTCTTTCACTCACCATCTAATAGGTCGCCTTCCGTAGCCTCAAACGCTACGCGTGTAGGGCTACGATATGATTTGTCTACGAAATCCCCTCGACGATTCGTAGTCGTAATTTTTTTTCGAGTCTATAAGACATCCGAAATCAAACAACAAAATTAAATGAAGCCATCAAATCATTTCCAAGGTAGAGGTTTTTGGGAGGGAAGCTCACTTTAGAGCTGGCGCAGAATCTCTCACGTATGAAACGCTACGACAGTTTGACGCAGCTACGAAATTCCGCTACGTCAGCTACGGCTAAAATTTCGTAGAGTCTACACAGCTCGCTACGCAAATATTTCAGAAGCCGTCCCTAAATGGAATAACAGAATGACACGGAGCCATTAAATCATTCCAAAGCTGTACTCGGGAGAGTTACAGAAATGGATTATTTAATAGTGGTCGGCGCGGTCAAACCAATTACACAGCGATTTGTGTCGGCCGAAGGTCACGGATAGCTTCGGAAGGATTATCTATAATTGCCGACCTCTGGGAAATGATGGCAGTACAATATGTCATAGCGAGAAGCACGCTGGAAGTTTCTAGCTATAATCAAAAATGCATCGATTGGAAGATGAAATTTCTTCTCGAGAATTTGCACATTAAACTGTATGGAATAAATTAAGAATCATGAAATCAGTGAAACACATAGGAAAAATTATAACAATATAAACAGAAATTAATAGAATCCATTTCAGGTATGTGAGGACTATAAACAGGGTGACTGGGAGTTTGACATATTCTTGAAGAAGATTATATTTGAGGTCGTTAGCAGCAAATAAACCCCAAATATGCAGGGTCGAAAAGGAGCGGTTTAAAAAATATCGGGCTTTTAAGATTTTTAAAAAAATTGCTGCCCTGTCCTCGAAAAACATCAAATTGATACTTTTCTTTAAGGGATACGTTGGATCCCTAGTCATTCTGTATATTACACAAACTAGAGTAGTTTTTGGGTTTCATCTGAAGGAAGCGTGTGCTTAACAGGACTATTACACCTTTAAACTAGCGTTTGTTGATTTCAACACAATATTTTGCTTCTTTTACTTTAGTTAATCGTTATACCCACTCCAGAAGTGACCTTATTTTAAACATGTATCCGCCAACCGGCAAGGCGTTGGATTCACGTGTTTGCTATTCCAGTCTTTATGCGTTATGCGCAATAAAGTAAATATAAACGAATACGCACACGCGAAATAGCCGCATAAATAGCGAAAAGTTTTTGTCTTCTTGATGATTCTAGATTATGTTTATTGTGTTGATTGTCTCCTACGAATTTGCCAATTTTCTCCTACGAAAGCTTGATCATTTCCATTTATCTCCATAAGTATCACGTCGAAAACGCAACGAATAACTTATCCTATTCAAAATTCTACATTTCCACCTAGACTGTCCTACTCTTCTATCACTGCTTACTTTTAGAACCAGGTTTAGATCTCGTAATCCTACAACGAATATATTTGTTCTCCAGACATACATTAATAACACTTCATATTACAATCCTATTACCAGAATATGTCGACTATACAATGACACTGTAGCGGAGCATTCTTCACTGGACATATTTAATAGCGGTTTTCCTGAATTTAACTAAAATCTTTGTGTGATTCAATTGTTGTTTTTCTTTTTCATTTACAAAAGCTTGCACTAACAATATTACTAAGAACTAAGTCATGATAATGTTTCTATCATAGAGATAATTAACTTATTTAACGCTTAATCTATGGTTTCTTTCTGTGCAATTTGTTGACATGACTATCCCTTAGTTAAAGTTATAAGTGTAAATCATTCTGTGTACACATAGTTTAGAGCATCAGTCTAGTTCTAAGTTAAACCTTAATGTATTGTTATTTAATGACTGTTACTTGTTTTGTGTGCCTTTATTAATAAATAAAAAAAAATATATTATTTTTCATACATTTTTACAGAAAATACAAAGATGACATACGAAAACAAATTTCTAATTACAGTCTGCTTACAAAATCATTTTTCGATTTCGATGTTGATGCAAGTTCAATAATTATAGATAGCTCCTATCGACTTTTACTGTGTTTTCATTTATTGTCGCCTTGCCGTCTCCACTTTGTATAATTATCTGTATTTTTTTAAAATAAATAAATCCGTGAACAACGTTCTAATACGCAAATGGCTTCATTCAAAAAGTAAGACAATATTGAAACGCAGCATCCGTCGGGAACTCGCAACAAATGTCCGGGACAATGGCGGGCCTGACAAAACGCTCGGCGCGTTTTGTTTAATTGGAGGAGATGCTCCCGGGATGCCGGGGTTTTACCGGGATTAGGCGGCGTCGGGACGTGAGATCACAGTAACAGGTGCCGTGTGAAACCACCTTAACATGTTACGACGTGCATGTCATCATAAAAGATATTGGTTGATAGTATATAGTATTTGAACCTATAGCTTACTACCGCCTTACCTTAGTTTGTTGCCATAGGTAAGATAGCCAGTTCCTCAGATATTTTTTTTATTAAACTAAGTTGGCAAACGGGTATACTGACCACCTGATGGTAAGTGGTAACAGTCACTTATAGTACACGTGGTTCTTGTGAGATTGGTAGCAAAGCTGCAACCCCCACAAGAACCACAGTATACATTGGAAACTTGTGACATTAGATGTAATGTCACGGTACCCAGTAATTTCACATTTATTCAGGCTAAATGCTCTTAGCTTCACTGTCATATCTTACTCTTTAAACCGGAACACAGCAATGCAAGCACGACTACTTAACATGCTTAAAATGGAGGTACTCAAGCGACCCTGGTACAGAGTTTCCCTCCAGTAAAGGTAAGATATTGAGGATCCATGTCATCCTTCAGCCTTGTTTTCAACTCTTAACAGTGAGATGATGCCGGGACACGCTCACGAAACTCAATGTTCATAATAACTACATTTCAGGTCATCCAGGAACCTTCCAAATTAATTTTTTAAACCTGATTCACTAAATTTAATATAGTACTTAATTTGTCAATTCATTTCTCACTATCAAGTGTTCTGCTCACAGTTACATTCAAGCATTATTCTCAGCACGGTAATTAACGCGTATCAATATAATAATATGAAGTTAGATATGATTTGGCATGTCTTGGATCTGAGCCAAGCTGCGGTGGATTTGGCTGGATCCTGCCCATTGCCGATGGCTACACGCATTAATTTCGAGTTAATTGCCTCAGTTTTATCAGTGGTTCATTTCGGGATTGCAATAAGAGCTCATGATGTTACAGATTTAGACAGTAGGTGAAGAAATATAAATTATTTGTTCGTTGATATACGAGTACCTTTGTAGTACACTTGTGAGAATTTTAGCCCAAGACCTTTAGCGTTTCTTGCCTGTTCTCCTCGAGAAGGCTCTCGCAATTTAATTTTAAAGTAATTTTTTGTATTTTACGTCATTAATAAAGTTTCGTTGCTTGGAAAGATGCTAGTTGCTAGTCGGAAGCTCAACATTCATCGGTGATTTTTTTTGTATAAAATAGGGCAAATTCATATAGGTACCCCAGGGTTCCGTACTCTTAGGTCCTCCACTATGTAACCAGGGGTACAATTGCGTCCTGCGAGGCGACCTTCTTTCACGAATGAAGGTTGCCTGCTTCGCCGACGACACGCTCGTTACGAACGACGCTCGTTGCCCTGGTGTTCTCGGACAATCCCCCCTTGGCGATAGCCCGACCTGTTGGTGGGGTTTGCCCGGAGTCGCGGTGTGGAACTTACCTAGCGCGCCCATAGGGGCAGGGAGAACACCGGGGGGTTTTAGTGGGTAGGCCAGGCTCTCTGACGGGAGAGCCCCCCACACACGCTCGCCGTCTAGCCAACGGCGGGTACGCTGCGGTTACGCATACCCCTCGAGAAAAAATAAGGCTGGCCCAGAGCGGATTGGGATTCTTTTATAATAAAACATGTTGCGGTGTCTAAGGTTTTATTAAGGCTATTTTGCTAATATAACTTTAAATATGAATTGACAGAAAGTTTTTTTGCATTGTCCAAATGTTTTACCTGCCGTTTACCACGGACTTACAAAAAATACGGACGTAGTGTTGCATTAAAAAATGTGAAGCATGCAAGATTCTACAATTTCATTTGTTTGTACACGACCCATACTCACACAGATGCACCAGGTATGACAAAAAGCTGACATTTTTCTACGAACAAGAAACGCACACGTACAAATGTGCTGCCATTTGCATGCTTCACTCTTGATTCAACAACGCTCCGTCCGTCTTTTTTTCAGGTCCGTACCGTTTATATGGAATTGTATACTAATGCGTAAACACCGCGGCAACACTCATTATCCACACATACATACAAACACGCACACACATACACTTTTTTTTAATTTGAATCGAATTTCACCTGTCACGTTTGTCCGCAGAGCACGCGTCCGCTATCGTGGGCAACACGGCCCGCCTGCGCTGCAGGATCGATGGCAAGTCCTGCGGCGAGATGCACAGCGTCAAGTGGTACAAGGCGGACACGCGGGTATACGTGTACTCCGCCTCCAAGGACGCGGCCATCAACAGGCCGGAGGGCGATATGATGGACAGGTAGGCAGTGCTTACTATTTACTAGCGGTAGTAAATCTGTTATACGGAACCTTATCTTAGGATGGTGGGATCCTTATCAAAGAGCCTTCGCTATTCGGCATTAATTTGTGGTACCCCAGGTTTTGAGATGTAAAGGCATCCCTACCGATAGTCCAGTCTTTGTGTATAAGCTCAATGATGTCCTTTATGGCATTGTAATTTTCCGGTTTTGGATATCTAATTTCCTCTTAGCTTTAACCTCATGCAGAGTAGAATATCGCAGTGGCATACTGTATACAGTGGCATGTATGGAATCTTTCTATGAAAAGACCTTAAGAGAACTAGAGTGATCTTCAGTGGTCACAATCTTATCTCCTGTGAGTTGTGTAATTGGTTACTTAATTTTGTAAATTTTATTTGAAACATAACTTCGGTTTCAATTAAAATTTATTATATGGATTTAAAAAAGCTAAAACCGTTTATTACAAAAACTTAAACCAATCGAATTAATGTTGTTGATTTATTTCAACAATTGTGTATTCATTTTCTGCTTTTTAATAGTAATTTCAATAATGGCTTCCACGCAACACGAATGAAACAATACCTACCATCACACATATCTCGTGCCATCCGACTTAATATTCTCATAAGTTTAAAAGCAATTTATTATAGGACGGCTTAACTTCGAATTTCATTAAGAGACGAAGCGGTTAAAATGGAATCATATGCGATGATTGAAATATAAGATTTCGCGTAAGATATATTAATGTCTTTTGGTTTTATGATAAATGTTGATGGGTACAATCTCTTTTCTGTATTATGTTCGAGGTAGAAAGAAGAAGTGTCTGTATTTTTAAAAACACGGGTGACAAATTATAAAAATCAAGAGATGTTAACTGGTCGTGATAGTTGACTCAGACCTATTTTGGAGACGGTGTGAATCTTTCTTCCATGCAACCTGTACCATTAATACAACACATTTTACGAAAAACCAAAACAAGTGCATTTTTTGATTCATTTTTTTTCCAGCACACTATTTTATTTCGTTGCCACTCTACGATTAGCAGAGAATGTAGGTCAGATAAGTGCGCATGCGGCGCCAAACGTGGGCGAACCACGACTACTGTAATCTTGTGCATATCTGTAAGTGAATCTTTTTCGATATCTGTTTGAAAAAACAATTTTTTTTATAGATTATGGGTAGACGATTATGGTATACTTGTCCACATCTTGCCTGATGGTAAGCAAAGGTGGGGACTAAGGTAGAGCGTGCCTACTCATTAGGGGCTCTAGTCCTGAAAAGATTCGGGTTGTAGTGTGGTTGAAACAGAGAAAACGGCAAAGAATTCCATTCCTTTGCAGTACGCATTAACAAAGTGGAAGCGAAACGATTCGTGCGGAGCAGTAATTTTCTACTACGTAGGGGTGTGTCTTTGCCGTTCTCCGGGTGCCTCGGTAGTAAAAGGGAGATGGTGGAATAAGATCAAACAGCTCGTGGGAACACTCCGAAATGTAACCTGTAAAAACCGATAAACGGGCCACTGCGCGGTGATGTTCAAGACTCTGGAAATGTGAAATTTTCAGAGTGTCTTAACCAATTAAAGAAAAATACTCGTCTAGTCACTTTAAAAGACCAAAATAAGACTGAATGGGCTCGACCAAGGTCACTCAGGCGTTACTAACCTCAAACCCGTGAGAGCCACTCGAAAGTACTGATCGTGTCCCTCTTAACTGCTCTGGTTATCTCACTCACGAGTGCGAACACACATTATATTATTCGACTTCCATAGCCGAACTACTTATCAGTAGAGAAAAAGATAGTATCCCATTTGTTCATTTAAGTAAATTCTCGCCTGTAAGAAACTGTTGGTGCGAAAAAAGGAAATTTTATCCGCTTAGCCAGCAATCTCCATTCTAGCCATACTCTTACCTTCAGTTACCCCGAGAGTTAAGTCGTAGCATCTGAAAGTTGGGCTTATTGTTGTGCCTTGTGGAAAACAAATGTTTTATTGAGGAATGAATTGAGCTAATGAAGAACTTGTTGATATTTCAATTCCTAGGGAGTAAGAAGATTCATTATCAGGCTGCCTTTCATCATATGTAGAAAAATTCAAGGTTAGTTGTTACCTCGAGATTTCCAACGCTACCGAATCTAAAGCTTCGTTGAATTTCATGGGAATTTACATATTAATTAACTAAGCCTCTAAGACACTCGTATCACGTTATAGACATGTTTGTTGTTATAACTCGCGAACATGTTGCGAACGAGTGTAATTAAGGCTCATTATGGAATTATAGTGGTAATTAGAACATGTAATTAAATGAGCTTAATTATAAAGCTGCTTACAGCATCATCGCCTCGATAGAAGATGGAGTACCAAATTTATTTTGATTTCGAACACCAATTGCGTTCAAATTAAGATGATAAGGAAAAAGCAAGGATCCTCTGTGTATAGATGAATCAAATTAAATGACTTGATAAAAAATTATAAAAATAATTCAATGAATACATTACTTCTGTTCATTTATTTTACCTTCATCATAATACTGTAACATTTCCCACATAAGTGTGTCAACGAAAAAAATTCCGTAAAGCTATAATAACGCCAAAATTTAACTTGTGCTACATCATCCATATAATGAACGAACATACGTTAGATCGTTTAGCCAGTATAATTCCACACAAATCATGTGACAAACAACCAAAAAGCTGTCTCCTGAATAAATTATAACCCAATCCTACGTATACCGCGGTTGATACATTAGACAGTTAAAAGGCGTGTGAAAAATCAATGCAATTCCACCGACTTGTCTGGACAAGAACATATTTGGAACGTGTGTTCTAACACCCTCGGAACAAGGTTTGGATTTGTGAACGCGTCGGTTGAACTAATGGAATACTTAATACCTAAGCGTTATTTCGATTCGCTTTTTGTTTTGTACGGATCGAACGAATGGATTTCACACGAAATGTTGCTATATTGGAAAATTTCCTTAAACGTTTTTGTGATCTAAGCAGTAATAAAAGTGGTAGCTAGTGAACCGATTTAAATCTAATATATAAAAATCTCGCTTCACAGTGTTTGTTGTTGAACTCCTCCGAAACGACTTGACTGATTTTTTTTTGTATATTTGATAGGTTTGAGCATAGGTCATACGCTATTTTTATGCCCCTGGTGATAAAGGGATTTCCAGTTTCTCTCCAGATTTTTTGTAATTTTTTTATGACTAGGCATCAAAATTACTTATAACTCTATATTTTCACCCTTCTACCACCAACCCCCATTTTTAATAGCGATATTAGCATTTTTCTGACGACTTGATGGCACGGTTAGCGCAAAGGTCGAGTAATCGCCTACTGCGCAACAAGTCGCGGGTTCGATTCCCGTACGGGACAAATATTTTGTATGGCATTCGGAAATTTGTTCCGGTCTGGGCGTATGTGCATGTGATATTCTATGTTTGTAACTGCACCCACAACACAGGAGAAAAGCCTAGTGTGGGGCGACATTTTTTTTAAAGAAATAAGAATAGTGAAAGCCGACATTTTATGTAAATTTACTGATTCTGTTTAGGTAAATTGAATTTATGTTTAGTTAGAAATAATAATTGAAGTCAATTATTGAAATTTAACAGTTTCAATTAAAATTATGTTGAGTTATATATATTTCATAAATGTAACATGAAATAAACTAAACTTGATTCAATCAAATCACACGAAGTCATCCATATTAAGTCAAATTAAATTAAGATTAAGGTCAGGTCTATTTTATGTCATTTAGTTATTCTTCTATTGTGTAATACAATTTATTGGAAGCATTTTCTTAACCATTTTCTATAATTTTGAGTTAAGTACCATTTTTTATATTTTTTTTAATGTTTGGGTAATTTATGTAATATGTTCTTATAGACATAGAAGATAGTTATTATAATATTTGTCCTAGATACTAGTATCGGTCAAAGTTCGACTGCCCAAGGAAATTTCCTTTTGAACAACCAACTAGGTATACCCAAGGTTTTTATTACTTGCTTTTAACAAAATGATTATTTTAACTACAAAATAAAACTGAAACTAAAAGCGTGGAACTAACGTTATAAGGTATTGTAACTTCCTTGAGTTCCTATACCCACTTTCAACCAAAGTTCAACAGTACAATGTCATGAGTTTCACGTTTTATATCAAACTACTTCATATTAACTTAGTAGCATCGTATAGCGGTCCCGTCCCCACCTCATAATGACAATAACACAGTATTGTGTGCTATCTAACTGCGCTTGGTATTTTTAGCATTACATTACAAGGGTGGCAACTTGTAATAGGGGAGAGACGTGCCCTTATTAATGTTGACATAATGTCGTTGGGCTTGTTAGGTAACCCAAGTAATAGAGCATTGGTTGAGGCTTATTTTTTATATATATACTAGCTGTATAAAAATATAAATCCACTTTCCCACGGGAACTACTTAATTTTTCGGAATAATAAGTAGCCTATATGTTAATCCCTGCCGTAATCCGTCTACCTACAAAATTTCAACCAAATCCATTCAGTAGTTTTTGCGTGAAAGAAACAAACATTCTGAGAAACTTTCGCGGTTATATTAGTATTAGCACGGTAATGCATTAGTAAGGATTGTGGCATAAAAAGGGCCACCACGTACTCCCACAGGTTGTGGAAGCACAAACACATCTAATTTACCAATAATATGCCACATTAACCTGAACACACATTTAATGACAAAGATATAATATTATAGAATTTTGTTGAATAGCATATGGATAGGTACCCGACCGACAGACGCTGTTCGAAGAATACCTATAAAAATAATTTAGTCGCGCTGCAGGCGCTCAGGCCCTTATGTGTAACTGACTAGTTTTTGTATGTGTGCGCGTGTGAAAGGGGACTGGGAGCCGGCGGGACGACGCCATAATTAGAAAAATGCGCCAGAAATGGATTGGTCGACAAACGGACCTTTTAGAATTTGAGGGGTGGTTATTGGCTAAAAATTAAATATAATCTGTCGATGGGTGTACTAAAAATGAATATATATATAAAAAGGGGGGGGGGGGCTGGGAGATACGACTTATCTTGAGGAAAACGTGGCGCCGCTTGGACGACAAACCGCCGCTATTGCACGACAGCACAGCCTAGCCGGTGCGAACTCACCGCCTGGGCCGACACATCGTCGCGGCAATCCAGCCTCTAGTAAGCCGCGCTGCAGCTTCTCTCGCCACCGTGGAAGTCTGCGGAGGTTGACCTTCGGTCGAATCCGGTCCAAGGACTGGAATAACGTTAAGTAACACTAAGCTATGGAGAACACGAACACTGAACTCAAAACCACCAAAATTCCTACTTAAAAGGCCAATAAGTTTGAAAAAATAAAATTTACTCCCGAATTTATAAGCAGGAGTGGAATGAGAGTCACGCGGATAGTAACAAGGAGGAAAACAATACACTTACCCGTGGATCAAAGACACGGTGTATGCTATAGTTAGGCGCTCGTAGAGAGCCACCGAAGAATACAAAACGCCTCAAGAATTCCTCACAGGTCTCGTCAGGGCGAAATTGGACTTCGCAGCTGGACTTCCTTTCGCCAAATTCGCCACTTTAATTTTTGGCTCACATTAACAAACATTCGACACTGTTGTTATGAAGACTGAAATATTCCTTGTTTATTCTATTTTTATGATTTCTTAGCCTTTATAAGACAAAACAATATATTTTCAGACAAAAGTTCATACAAGAATCTGACGGTGAAAGTCATAACATTCCTCTCTAAAATACTTAAATTTCAAAAAGGATGACGTTACACGTTTTTGACGGCTAGTACGAAAGCGGTCAAAAAAAAGGTTTGGAATGCAGCCGTAATGCTGCAGGATATATTAACTAGCTGTGCCCGTGAATTACGTTTCTCTTTAATAAAGCTCAAAATAGCCTACGACCTATTCTCAGACCTACCAATTACACAAAAAACATCACAAAAATCGTTCAAGCCATTTCGGAGAAGCTAAATAACAAACACTGTGACACGAGGTTTCTATATATATATATATATATATATATATATATATATATATATATATATATATATATTACATTTTATTGGTAATTGTATTGTACTATCACATCCTCTCATATACAGTAAAAAAAACGAGATAGAACGCGCAAATTGCGGTGTTACATCATTTCCACGCCATAAACGGAGAAAATTACCGGCACCCAGTTATCCACGATCTCCATACGAAGGCGTGACCGCGGGGCGGCCGTGACTTACGTAAAACTGCCAAATATTTAGTTTAACTATTCAAACGACAAGTCCGACTAACATCGCAGTTACTGTAAGTTGATTAGCTAACTCGCTGATAATGTTGGAACGTGACAGGGTCGGTCACCACGTAGTTTGGGTGGGATAAGTTACAGGCTATGGCGATTTTATCAGGTGTAGCGTGAGCGATTGTAAGTTACCGAGAATTTGTACGTAGTTCTGCTGCGGGCGGAAACTGAGACTGGGTTTGAAGAGTCACAATTTTCAAATAAATTTATAGTTTAAAAAAATCTCATCAGGTAGGATTCAAACCTGCATTTTTAACACACCGTATTGATACCATGATTAAGCCATTGAGGATTTATCCAACTGTGACGTTGTAACGTCTTTTATTAAAATATCTACTTAAAACTAACATTAATTTAAATACAAAATGATACTTATTCTAACTTAAATAAACTTATTCTATAAATATTAAATAATACTAAAAGACGAAATAAACCCTTTTAAAGTTCTTGTTGTCCAACTGGCGTTACACCTGCTCTGTTGCGAATTATTAACAGCTATACTGTGGCTCCACAATCCAGTTCTATTGTTTCGCCGAGCCGATGTGTGAGCAGCGCGGTCAGCGCCGGACATTAGAAATTTCGACACCAAAGGAGACCTACGTTCTCCTGCCGCTACCTTTTAGCATACGCGTTATTACGAGTAGTCATTGACATTTTCAATAATTAACAAGGCTATAGTAAATATCGCCTTTTCGTTATTATCAAGTTTTACACCCTACGTATTAGGTAAGTGTTGAACAATTCATTAACTTATTTTGCCATAACATAAGTTATTCAGGTAGTTTGATTATTTTAAGAACCGTTACAAAATATTATGTAATATCTAATTTTGCATAGATTTATTGTTTCTGCATTTATATAAATTAACCGCTAATGCTTTTCATCTTAGCGAACATTCATTTTATAGTTGTTTATTGTCACATTTTCATACCGCATCGCAATTTTCTTGTAACTCCGTTCTGATTGTGATAATTTATTTAAAAAAGCCACACTCACTTGTAGTTGGTACTCTTCACCTGCTTATGCTTCTTCATGCGTAGCTGGTGGTCACAATCAGAGGGAGTGATTTCTCTGCATTTATAAGACACGGTGAATTGGTGAATTCCAGGGTCCAAAGTTTCGGTTGGCCAACCCGTAGCTACTTTCGATGAGCTACGCACTTTCTACCCATCGTTTTCCTCTGCGTGAACACAGAAGACCTGTGCTGTGACCAGTCTCCGTGTTCCGGACTTCGACCCGCAGGGGAGTACCTAGCGTGTCTGCCCTACACCGGAAATAGGAATTGTGTGACCGGTTCCGTACCCTGACCCGTAAAATAAATAAATTTGTGTGCTTAAGGACATTAAATCTTTTATTTAATCCCCTTAACGCCGCACTGGCGCCCTTTTACGTGGTTCTCTTTTAAAAGGTCACATTTTCCTCTTTTTGGTGAAAGGTAGCTGTGCTATTGTGTTTGTGTGCTTTATTCGTTATTTTTGTTTTTGTGAAACGTTATTTTATTTTGGTTGCTCACAACTAAGGTGTACGCCACGTATTATTTTAAATCTATACATATTTTTTGTTTGCTATTCATTTATTTTTTTTTCAAAAAAATAAAACTTTACATTTATATAGGCAGTTAATAATAAGTAATGCGTATCAGTTTTAAATAAACAAATTATTCATATTGTTTAGTTATTTTGATAGTTTTGTATACATACAGTACTCACTATTAACATTACACTGCCGGCCATAAAAATTGAGCTCGTATATTTTTTATTTTTTTTATTTTTTGTTGTGCGCACACATTAGTTGTTGTTTTGCTTTTTTCTTTTTCGTTTTGTACTTTTGTGTTTGGTTTTATATTTTTGCTTTTTGCAATTGAATTTTTTTTTTGTCTGCTATTCATTTCATATCAACCATAACGTTTTAATTTTTCTTTCTGATCAATTGTAACAGACGGAGTAGTTTTTTTTTATTGTTCAACATTTATCTAACCATTTTTTTTTTTTTACAATGTCATTCCCCGTAAAATTTTTGTCATTACAAAAGAGCGAATTAGAATACGAGGTAGCTATTAGAGGTTCAACGCCGGCTCCTACGGTTCAGGATTTACGCAGACAGATATCAAAGTTAGGAATAACATTTCCATCTGAAGATATTTTGGTCAGTCATTTAAGCACTTCCGATGATCTCAATGCAGTCGTCGAGTTATTAAAAAAGATTTCTAGTTGTCTTGAATCACAACCAGATAAGGGCACGTTTCTGCGCACACAGAATCTTCTCCATCATATTTACCACCGTCTTAACCGTATTACTGCTGATGATGCTTCGCAGTCCTTGTTTGATGAATGTGTGAAGGATTTTAACTTTTATTTAACAAAATTGGACACTTTTAAGGACACCACTTTGGATAAACTCTTACTGAGTCCAAAAGTGGAGACTTCAGAACAACCACCTTTAAATATTACCGTGCACTGTGACCGTGGTTTATCAAGTGAAATCACAAAGATAAAATACGATGGTAAGACTTGTGTTCGGTCTTTTATCGAACACATTACCGAATTATGTACCGCAAAAAATATATCCGATTCGACTATTCTTTCCTATGCCACTGAGATTTTTACAGGCAACGCTCTTCATTGGTACAGGAGTATTAAAGACGAAATCCGTTGCTGGGCTGAACTAATTGAGTTTTTGAGGAGAGATTTCGATCAGTCTGATTATGACTACAGGCTACTTTCCGAGATTCGCTCAAGAACTCAAGGAGAATCAGAAACGATTGTGGTTTATTTAGCGGTTATGTCTGGTTTATTTTCACGTTTATCTAAAACTCTCTCTGAAGTTGATAAATTGGAGATTATTCTTCACAACATACGACCAATTTATGCTAATGTCATTGCTTCAGCCAGTGAAATTAAATCTATTATTGAACTTAAAACTATTTGTAGAAATTATGAAGACATACAAGCTCGTTTAGCTCATTTTCGTGAACCTTCTGGCCCTACATCAGATACATTAGCACCTGAATTTGCTTATACAGGTAATAGTAATAAAAACAAATATTTTAATAAATCTTCCTATAATTATTATAACCGTAATTTACAAAAACCTATTACTAATTATTCTTATAATAGTAATGAAAAATCAAATAAACAAATAAATAAAAGTTATCAAATCCCTAGTTATTTACATGCTATCGATTCCTTCAATGATAAACGTCGTTTTTGCCCTCGTTGTCGTACAGACACACATAATCTTCGTCAGTGTACTGCTAATAAGGACAACATTTTTTGTTTTGTTTGTGGCAACAAAGACGTTAAAACTCCTTCATGTCCTAATTGCAATCAGAATAAAGCTTCTGGTTCAAAAAACTAGCTCAAGAGAATTGTGTGAACAATAAAAATTTTAATAAAGAAGATTGGCAAAATTGGTTACGCACATTAAATTTTTTTTTCAAGTCTTATAAAACTCACACAATTCTCAAGCACAATTATGACGCCGACGACAGACCTTATGTCACTGTTCAAATTAATGGTGTTTCTGTTTCTGGCCTCTTAGATTCTGGATCTGCTATTACTATCTTAGGCAAAGATTCACACTTAATTTTTACAAGCAACGGATTAGATCTTGTAAACGATGAATGTATTTGTGTCACTGCTGCCGGTGGTCAGAGTTTTCAAAGTATTGGATACATTAATATCCCTATTAATTTTGAAAATCAGCTTCACATTTTGAAAGCTTTCGTTATTCCTGAAATAAAACCTAATCTTATTTTAGGTATTGACTTTTGGCGAGCATTTAAGCTGTGTCCTAAATATATTCATAGCATTGTTGCTCAAGACAAAAATAATGACTCTTGTTTATTAGTTTCATCAAAATCAAAAACTTTCATTCAAGGTTACGATAATTTAGATTCTTCTCAAAAACAAATAGCTGACAAAGTTATTAAACAGTTCGAGCACATTTCTTCCGAACGAAAGGGCCTCGGTTGTACTAAAATTATTACACATCACATTGACACAGGAGATGCCCAGCCGATTCGTCAGCGCTATTACCGTTTATCTCCAGAAAAGCAGAGAATTCTCACTGAACAGATAGATGAGATGCTCTCATTAGATGTAGTTGAGCCTTGTGAGAGTGCTTGGTCATCTCCTGTTCTAATTGTGAATAAAAAGAACGGACAACCAAGATTTTGCCTCGATAGTCGAAAGTTAAACTCAGTTACCAAAAAAGACGCTTATAATCTCCCTTATATTTCTGAGATTTTGGATAATCTGAGGGACGCTCGTTATTTATCAAGTATAGACCTATCAAAAGCTTTTTGGCAAATTAGTATTGCTACAGAAGACCGCGACAAAACGGCATTTTACATTCCTGGTAGAGGTACATTTCGATTCAAAAGAACCGCCTTTGGCTTAACCAATGCTCCTGCAACTCAACAGAGACTCGTTGACTTCTTGTTTGCAGAGTTCGATCATAAAGTCTTTGCGTACCTAGATGACATAATTTGCGTTTCGCAGGACTTTAGTAGTCACGTGACATTACTTTTACGTGTACTAGAAAAGCTAAAACAAGCCAACCTCACTATTAATTTCGAAAAATGTGAATTCTTTAGATCGGAACTCAAATATTTAGGATACGTAGTGGATAGTTTCGGTCTGCGTACAGATCCATCTAAAGTAGAGGCTATACTAAATTTTCCGACCCCTACCTGCCGCAAAGATCTGAAGCGTTTTTTAGGAACTGCAACATGGTACCGACGATTCGTTCCAAACTTCAGTACCATTGCAGGGCCCTTAAATAAATTAACATCAAGTAAGAAGGGTACTCCTTCGTTCAAATGGTCTACTGAGGCACATTCTGCATTTCAGAGATTAAAAGAAAGCCTCGTTTCTGCTCCAGTTCTTTCTTGCCCCGACTTCTGTAAACCGTTTGAAGTCCATACGGATGCGAGTAGCTATGGTATCGGTGCTATGCTGACCCAAATGATAGATGGCAAAGAACATCCCATCGCTTACATGAGTAAGTCACTAACAGCTGCTGAAAAGAATTATGGCATCACCGAACGTGAAACTTTAGCCGTAGTTACTGCCCTTGAACATTGGCGCTGTTACGTTGAAAATGGCCTTACGTTCACCGTTTATACAGACCATAGTGCCCTCAAATGGTTTTTATCATTGAGTAACCCAACTGGTCGTCTAGCTCGTTGGGGTGTTCGGTTGTCGACATTTAATTTCAACATCAAACATCGCAAAGGCTCTGACAATGTTATACCTGATGCTCTTTCTAGAAGCGTTCCATTAACAGCCATAAGTACTTCCGACTCTCACTCGGACGCTACAGACTTGTGGTATAAAAACACTTTTGATGGCTGCCTAAAACAACCTTCTCAATTTCCTAATTTCATTATTAAAAATAATTCCCTATTTAGACTTTGCAAAAATAAAGGCAGCGATAATCTCACTTCCGAATTTTCTTGGAAAGAAGTTGTTCCCAAGAAATTTCGCGAAAATGTGTTACACGAAAACCACTCAGTGCCTACAGCTGGACATATGGGTATATTTAAAACTTATAGACGACTAGCATTACGCTATTATTGGCCTAGCATGTATCAAGATGTGGTAAAATTTATTAGCTCTTGTGACAAATGCCTATCTTACAAAGCCCCAAATCATCAGATGCTTGGCGAAATGGGCCGTCCTAAACAATGTTCCCGTCCATTCCAATTAATTTCAGTAGACCTTATGGGACCTCTTCCCACTACAAAATTACGAAATAATTACATTTTAGTTATAACTTGCGGATTTTCAAAATTTTGTTTAATTTTTCCAATCAAAAAAGCTACAGCCGTAGTAATTTCAAAAATTTTAGAAGACTATGTATTTCTTGTTCATGGCATACCCCAAACCATTCTAATGGATAATGGTACTCAGTTTACGGGCAAAATTGCAGACGCTTTATTTAAGAAATATAACATCCCCAACGTATTTTATACACCAAAATATACCCCTCAAGTTAACCTCGTTGAGCGGTATAACAGAACTATTATAACCTGTGTTAGCACATTTGTAGAAGATGACCATAGGTCATGGGATCTTTATCTCCCAAAAGTGCAATTTGCCATAAATAGTTCCGTCAGTGAGGCTACAGGCTACACACCCGCATTTCTTGTGTTTGGTAGAGAATTGGTACCGTGTGGTTCTCATTACTTAGATAATGATTTGGGTGACGAAATGTTTTTTCTGCCACGAGATGTCTATGCCGAAAATCTTGGTTGTTTGTCCAACATTTTTAATACGGTGCAGTCTAGGTTGTGGCAAGCTCATGTCAAGAATTCATCACACTACAATTTGCGACGTAAATTCGCTGAATTTAATGTGGGTGATATAGTAATGAAGCGCGCTTACTTTTTAAGCGACAAAGAAAATAATTTTACAAAGAAATTGGCACCTAAATTTATTAAAGCTAAAATTACAGCAAAGAAGTCTCCATTAGTTTATGTCTTAAAAGATATGTCCGGTAAAGATCTAGGCACGTGGCATATAAAAGATATAAAATTAATAGGCTTAAATAAATAATATAAGATAGAGGTATGAAAGTTGATGATTCCTAAATGCAAAACATCAAACAAATACTGAGATTTGATAAAAAAAGGATTTTATTGGTTATAGCAATAAAACCCTTCAGTAAGCGAGGGGGTATTGTGACGTTGTAACGTCTTTTATTAAAATATCTACTTAAAACTAACATTAATTTAAATACAAAATGATACTTATTCTAACTTAAATAAACTTATTCTATAAATATTAAATAATACTAAAAGACGAAATAAACCCTTTTAAAGTTCTTGTTGTCCAACTGGCGTTACACCTGCTCTGTTGCGAATTATTAACAGCTATACTGTGGCTCCACAATCCAGTTCTATTGTTTCGCCGAGCCGATGTGTGAGCAGCGCGGTCAGCGCCGGACATTAGAAATTTCGACACCAAAGGAGACCTACGTTCTCCTGCCGCTACCTTTTAGCATACGCGTTATTACGAGTAGTCATTGACATTTTCAATAATTAACAAGGCTATAGTAAATATCGCCTTTTCGTTATTATCAAGTTTTACACCCTACGTATTAGGTAAGTGTTGAACAATTCATTAACTTATTTTGCCATAACATAAGTTATTCAGGTAGTTTGATTATTTTAAGAACCGTTACAAAATATTATGTAATATCTAATTTTGCATAGATTTATTGTTTCTGCATTTATATAAATTAACCGCTAATGCTTTTCATCTTAGCGAACATTCATTTTATAGTTGTTTATTGTCACATTTTCATACCGCATCGCAATTTTCTTGTAACTCCGTTCTGATTGTGATAATTTATTTAAAAAAGCCACACTCACTTGTAGTTGGTACTCTTCACCTGCTTATGCTTCTTCATGCGTAGCTGGTGGTCACAATCAGAGGGAGTGATTTCTCTGCATTTATAAGACACGGTGAATTGGTGAATTCCAGGGTCCAAAGTTTCGGTTGGCCAACCCGTAGCTACTTTCGATGAGCTACGCACTTTCTACCCATCGTTTTCCTCTGCGTGAACACAGAAGACCTGTGCTGTGACCAGTCTCCGTGTTCCGGACTTCGACCCGCAGGGGAGTACCTAGCGTGTCTGCCCTACACCGGAAATAGGAATTGTGTGACCGGTTCCGTACCCTGACCCGTAAAATAAATAAATTTGTGTGCTTAAGGACATTAAATCTTTTATTTAATCCCCTTAACGCCGCACAACCCAGGATAAATTTAAACTCTTTTAACAAGCTTTAATTTACTTTCACCTGTCCCGGTATCTGTAATGAAATCTTGCAAGTTAAATTTGACCCACTTCCCTTAGCTTATAGGTATCACCTAACAACGCAATATTATCATAATATTATGAAACTGATCTAATGCTGGAAGTGAAGGGTGGTCATAGGAACTTCGCAATAAAATGACACAACCCCATCGAGTTTGAGCTGTGTATTATTTTTCACAGCTGAAAGGAACCACAGACACGAGTATCTATCTATGTTATTATTATGATATTATCCCACCAAAAACATACCTGTTAAAAAGGGGGCCAAGTTCCTATCGGCTACTTTACCATACACCCAACTTAAAATATGGTATAGTTGTGAAAATACGTAGCTACTTGGTTAAAAATATCTAAAGTTTAAAAAATACAATCTGTAGGCTTACATATACTTAAAATGTCAAAAAAAATGTTATGAACTTATACAATAAATTATGTTATTATTAAACATAATTATGATAAGTTCTCTTCTGGCTACTGGTATGTCGTTATCTACCAAATACAAAAATATTTAACTACATCAATAGCTATAAACAACAACACGATTATTTGCATTATAACAAATAATCAACTCTAAAACGTAGTTATGCAAGGAGATACTGAACTCTAAGAACATAGAAATCGCTGGCGCCTACAACTTGCGCGTATCTAGAGCACCGCAGCCTGTCTTGCTATATTTATGTTTAGTATTAGGTTTAATTTAAATTTAAATTAACCGTCGTATAGTTTATCTGTTCACGGCTTGAGCTCGCTGTTAGCTCGGATGAGGTATAGCTGCCGGTATTGTTGAATTCAGGACTGTAGTATATATGGAAATTGTGTTCTCGAGAATCTTAGATAAGACATTTACTTCGCTACAACATGGTTGTTGCTAATACTAGGAATGAAATTACGAATGTAGATGTATTGTTTATGAGGCTCAATCGCAAATTTTATTTATTTATTTAAGCGTTTTTGTACAACATAAGAGCAAGTGTACAAAAGGCGGACTTAATGCCTGAGGCATTCTCTTCCAGTAAACCGGAAAATGTGAGAATGTCTGTTGACGGTGTGCGAATTGGGAAAAATAATACTACAAACTCTTTGTTACTATTAAATAAAATGAACAGTAAATATGAAAATATATAAATAAGTATAAATATAAATGGATATATACATAAATATAGATATATAAATATATAACATAATAATATATATACATAACATGATACACAGCAAATGATCTAACCTTACTTACTATATAAACATATTCATTCACACATTACTCCCCAGTCCGTCTTAAATGTATAAATTTTAATAATGAACACAGAATTCGCTCTTCGTGCTTATTTTTTTTCACAGCTGAAAGGGACCACAAACTCGAGTATCTATCAATGCTAATATTATAAGAAGGAATGATTTGTATTTCTTTATGTTTCTATTGAATAGGCTTCGAAACTACTTTACGATTTGAACATTTATTTCACTAATAGAACGCTACTATATCGATGAGTAACATAGGCTATATAATATTTTCCTACGGGGAAATATGGGATTCCCACGGGAACAATAAAAAGGAGGAGGTTATCAATTCGGTTGTATTTCTTTTTATGTTTGTTACCTCATAACTCCGTCATTTTTAAACCGATTTTCAAAATTCTTTTTGTATTTGATAGAGTATACTGCAAGGGTGGTCCCATGGTCACCAAAATCAGGATCTGATGATGGGATCCCATAGAAAATCGAGGAAATCACTAATTTAATACCAGCTCACCTTCACTTAAAAGATTTCATTCACTAAAAAGTAAAAAATATTTTTTTTTTACAAAAAATAGAACCGACTTCAAAAACACTAAAAACTTAAAAATAATATAAGAATAGGTACAGACAACATCACACTTCTATATTGAAGTCGGTGACAAATTTTAACATTTTCTAGGAAATCATCGTTTTAAGTTTTCAGTGTTTTTGAAGTCGGTTCTATTTTTTGTAAAAAAAAATTTTTAAGACTTTGGTGACTGAGTAAGGTATCAACGTGAACATGAAATTCGTTACAGGGGCTCGTTAGATTATGTAGGCCCACTCAGAAAGGAATTCTCAAAATTCCCACGGGAAACTTAGAAATACTCATCCAAAAAATAAGGAAACCACAGTATTAAGTAAGCTTTACTACAGCGAAATGTGGTTCGCTGGCACAGCTATTTCGTTTATTACTGTGATCCGAATCTGTCGCTTGTAAAATGACCTTTCTAAAGAAATGAAGATCTAGACAGTATGTTCTAGATTTAAAAATAACATTTTATTTCGTTAGAGCAATACACATAATCCACACCTATACAATTATTATAATAATTATTATTAAATACATAATTAGTTAGAAGTTTATAAGTGTAAAAATAGAAGTTAATAATAATATATGTACAAACTTAAATTAAAATTAAATTAGCTATTCCACTAAACCGCAGCCAGTGGGCATCGTTCCCAAAATGCTGGCAGCATTGCCACGTTGGATGGCAATGCTTATTTGCTGGCCAAAGTATATACCGGCATTTCGGCAACGTGTCGCCTCAGACAGACGGGATGGAATCTCTTTATACAAAAAGTGGGCCCCTGGCCCCCACGGACCAAACGTCTCTACCCCAAAAGGCACAAATATATTACTACTATCAAGAAGGTTGTATTTGCGCCTTTTGAGGTTTTCAGCTGATTCCGCCGCGGCACCAGACCTAGCCTGGGTCCCTGGGAGATGCGATGGCGCCATAGTGTCGGCGCAGGTAGCGTACCACACTAAGGGCCTCCCAAACCTCCAGGGAACCAGAGTCATTCCATCAAGTCTCTTACCATCGTCACGGCTCAGACCATTTGGTTCTAAAACTGCTGGGCAGTTAGCGGTGGTAAGAACCCGACGGATGATATCGTAAAGGCTGGTATGGCGAAGGAATCTACCTGCACTTTTCACGCAGCTTAGGCCGTGGTGACCAAGTTGGCTCACGGCGTTGCCACACACTGGCAGCGGTGCGGAGCACAACACGGTGTGCCCAGGCGATGGGATACTGCAATTCTAAAGGTTGTAGTATCCATCAAGGTGCCAATGTTAGGCGATGGGAGGGCATGTAGCCACAAACCTGATTCCCACTCTGCAACGGCTAAGAGGCGGGCTCGATCTGCGGAGCTTGAGCACGTATCTAATAACTTCTTCCGTGCTAGCTCGCAGAGCGGCCCGTCCCAAAGCCGCTGTGAACTGGAATTGCTCGGGAAATCAGAGTTTGGGCAGGCCGAGAGCCATGCATTCCTAGCGTCACTCATGCTACTAATTTCGCAATTGGTAATAGAAGCTGAAAGAATTTTTTGACAAAGACTGTGTAGCATGAATGGAGGATAGGAATGCAGGTAGTGCCACATTAGAGATAGCTCTAATGCCTAAGCCCCCCCATCGTACTGGGAGCGAAGCCTGTAGCCACGCTCGCTCGTCTAAATTTATATTTAAAATAGATGCCAAAGTGGTTTTCAGGATGTTGTCTAACTTTTGGAGCAGCTGAGTATGCTTCCAAAGCTGAGAACATCGCAGAATGAATGTGAATTTAGGGACAAAAAGACATTTGATGATAGTAAAGGCCATGTGGGTGTTGATTTTTGATAAGCGATCCGAACTTTGCAAAAAATTCTGAATTTTATTATCTATGAAAGATTTCCATCTTTCATAGATAATAAAATTCAGAATTTTTCGTCTAAGATAGGGGAGCCCAAGAGACATAGAGCGGATTTATCAGTAATTTTGATACCGGGAGCCAATTCATTAAATTTATTGATAACCAAAGATTTTAAAGGGCAGTCATCAAACAAAAACAACTCACATTTTGAAAAATTTAGCTCGAGTCCTATATGCCTAAATTCCTTTATTATAAGGGTGAGGTCGTCAAATACGGTGTCAACGTCTCCGCCAAAGGTCCCGTCGTCTAGATACCAAACATTAAGCTTTGATCTAAGGCGTTGGATCACGGGATGAATGGCGAGACTAAAAATTGCTGGGCCGAGAGGGTCTCCTTGCTGGCAACCAACTGCTGAGATGATTTCCTTACCAGAATATGTTAATTTAGAAGCTGAACCGTAGCATTGCCAAAGAAAGTTATAAAGGTTTGGAATTTTATATTTAACTTGCCTTAGAAGGGCTCCTCTATCTACGGAATTAAAGGCATTCTTTACATCCACCTTCAACAACACATCTCCACAGTTTTCATGAACAAATGTTCGTATGGAATGGACAGCGGCCTCACAGCCTCCTCGCGTGCCAAAGCCTAGCTGCAAAGGAACAAAATAGTTTTCTAAGTTAGGTTTAATTTTATTGCAGCCAATTTTGGCCGCTAGGCGTCGATACACCATACCGACAGCAATGGGTCTAATACCGCCATCCTTCTTTTTAAGTGCAACCAGATTGGCACCGTAGAGTAACTCTATGATGTCCGTATTGATTCGACCTGAAAGCATCAAAGAGACTAACGCCGTCAAGTCTCTCAAGAGGGCACTACCAGCTTCGCCGGACCCAGCACCCAGCAAATCTTTTAGGTGTTGTGGTGTGAGTGCGTCGAAGCCTCCTGCAGAACCATTCTGAAAAGACTCAACGGCTGCAGCCACTTCGTGTGCGGCAACGTCAACAGTTGCGTCCTCGGAGTTCTTTGGTGCCTCTGAGAGTTGGAGGTCTGCTGCCGGAGATGGATCTTGTTCTTTTTTTTATTTCAATCAGCACTATTTGTGAGATGTTTTAAGTCACCATCATCATCACATCTCATATACGTCCCCACCGAGAGGCACTCGCCTACCCTAATTTAGGGTGTTTAGGCAATCACGCTGGCTCAGAGCGCATTGGTCGACTTCACATACACCTTTGATTTTCTTGGCAGATGTATGCAAGTTGCCTCACGATCTTTTCCTTCACCGAAGGAGCGCCGGACAAAATAAAACACGAACATATTAGCACATGACAGGATCGAACCCCGGATCTACCGATTAAAAGAACAGTACTAAGTTCACGGTGCCACCGACGACACTCCCTCGACGAACCCTCGGCGTGTCAGTTCAACTCAGACTTAGCCGGTTTTTTTAAAATTGAAAACCCTTATTCTAATATTCTCGTAGGACCGGTGCGCGGAAACTTACGAATGTCCATATACCAAATTGTATCGTCACCTTGTGTCGGCAAGGCCGTATAAACTTAAACCGTCAAATTCAAGTTTAACTCAAGTTCCGCCCTTAACTGGGAAAGTTAACCGGAGGTTCAACGTCGTTTGCGTTCCTAATTATCGCCGTTAAGTGTCGCCGTGTTACGAAGGGAAACCGTTTTCGGTTAATTTTGAATATTGTACGTTGCCTTTCCCCTGTGTCTGGTGACGTCACACAGTTTAAGACTCTGTGCTGCTATTGTGAGTTGCATCACGATCACTAAAGTGAAGCAACGTTTATTGTGGTCCAAATCTGGAAAAAGGGTTCGAATCGTTAATGTTTCCTAAGCTTAGGTTATTATTTATCGCTTTCACCACTGTTGGACAAATTGTCGTCTGTAACTTTTACAACTGTTTCGTGTGCAATATTCGTTAAATCCTCAGGTTCTGGATATCCAATCACATGCAGGATGACTGGAATACAAGAAGCTAAAGTATTGCATTGACGCATTAGGTGGTCCGCGCGTGGACTCACCCGCCGTGATTTTCATACCAACTTATCTACGTATATCAGTTCCTAACTGTACATAATATTGTTTATAGTTATTAGGTATTTTCTTTAACATGTGTTTTAAGACCTTAGTTGTTGACAGATTTCATTATTCTCTAGGCCAACGGAAAGTATCCTATAGGTTTCGATTCTCCTGTGAAATCGCAAAATATGCGATACAAAGGGTAATTTATTTTAATTATGTCGACTTACTAGTATGAATGGTAGCTTTCATAGCTGGAAGGGATCCACTAAAACCCAAGTATTTGATATCTCAGTTAATTTTAGTGTAATATCTCTACGCGTTCTCGAGAAAAGGGCTCTTGACGCACAAACGAACAGGCGGACAGCGGATTGGGTGTGCTGATGTGTCTCTCTCTCTCTGTGTGTGTGTGTATGTGTGTGTGTGTTGTATTTGTGTCTGTGGGTGTGATGTGTGTGAGTATTGGTCTGAGTATATGACACTTATATTGACTGCTGTCTTCCGTGGATGCTCATCTTATACCAGCATGGTACCTACCTTTTGAGACTGATCCACTGTCCTTCAAAACACAGATCTAACCTGGTTTCGAGGCCAGCGGACTGTACCAATGCAACCCATAATTTGAGCTGTCACAACTTAGAAAATATAAAAATTTTCTTCATATACACTAATATTATAAAGAGGAAAGATTTGATTGTTTGTTTGCATTAAATATGCTCGAAAACTACTAAACCGATTTGGAAAATTCTTTCACATTTAGAATCCTACATTATCTTTGATGGATATAGGCTAAAAAACTATTTTCCTTACGGGAAAATATAAAATTACCACGGGGAAACAAAAATAACGCAGGCGAAGCCGCGAGCGGAAAGCTGGAGTGAAATAAATTATTAGTATCATCCTATACGGGTTCCGTATTTTCTTTACTCAGGTAACTCTTAGAAATGTCAATGCTTCCCGTGAAAACTCAGCAAGGTACCCGTAATTTAGATACCCAGTCGAACTGAGGAACAAATGCGAGTATAATTTAATGCCCAAGAACACGCATCTAAATCACAGCGCAAAGCTCATTACCAAACCAAGTATGCAACGCTCCCGCAAGCACACTCCACAAATCAGCCGAGCCAGCTCATACCCACGCAGCTGGCCGCAATCCGCGCTGGAAATTTTACCAACCGGTAACCGGTATTCGGACCGAACCGGTAATTTGGGAGAATAATTGGTACATTTACCCCGTTCGCTCGGCGCAGCGCCGCCCGGAATCGAGTCCATTTACACAGCTAATTGTATCTGTCCCGGCGCGGATCACACACAAATTCTAACGCACGGATTCCGCTTATGTATAAACTGCGCATCCTGTTTGTGGTCTGCTGGCGGGGTTTGTTTGTGCTGGGTTGAGAGGTTGAGTTTTGCGGAAGCTTTTGTACTGGCTCGGTTAGATAGGTAACATTAACAGGGTATGCTGTAGAATATGATTCGGTCATCCTGTTGTTGTGTCTGCATTCATTCACCCTGCTGAGTGTAGGGCTCCCCCATAAAGGAGGGGGATTAGGGCCATCTATAATCTAATAATATAAAAGGAGATGTTCCCATCTATAGACGCACGCACAGCCGTAATCGCTTATGGTAGAAACGTAAAATTTGGACAGTTGTTCTAATTCAAAATGCGAACGCACACTAAGAAAAGATAAAAAAAAAATTAACGCTAAAGGGATGAAATAGGGGTTGCAAGTTTGTATGGAAAAATCTTTAAATTACCAACGATTTTGATAAAACTTGATATTCATGCTCTTAAAAATATTTCGTTGAACACGTGTTTTATGGTTTACTGGAACTCACCCCCTTAGGGTGCAAAATAGAGGTTGAAAGTTTCTATGAAAAATATTTAGAATCTGCTTCAATTTCTATGAAATTTATTATCCAGGCTTAAATAGGCTACACAATTATTTTTCCTACGGGAAAATATAAATTCCCACGGGAAAACTATAATAACGCGGGCGAAGCCGCGAGCGCAAAGCTAGTTTACCATAATTATACAGGAAATTTTATATTATTTCCTGTATAATTATGGTATACTATGGTATTTATATTATAAAGGAAAGCGAAAGTTTGAAGTATGGATATATGGATGTTTGTTACTCCTTTACGCAAAAACTACTAAATGGATTTGGATGACATTTTGTAGGTAGACGGATTACGACATGGACATGGACATAACATATAGGCTACTTTTTATCCTGGAAAAATAAGTAGTTCCCGCGGGAAAATAAATTAAGGCGTTAAAACATAGTTCGCGGGCACAGCTAATAATATATAAAGCTCGACTTCGTACGCGTATACTTTGTACGACTGCGTATTACTAAAAGAGAGTATTACAAACCACACTAGAAACGTTAGAAAAACTAATGGGCTAGCTTAATTTAAAAAAAGCAAGCTTTTATTATTGCATTGTCATGCAATAAACATATGCATACTGAATTTCAGCTCAATCGGAAACCGAATGACAGGAGGAAGTTGCATGTTTTTCTTTTAAAAAAATCGCCTTTACTTTGAGCACCACCTCTCTGTCACTACTGAGTATCACTTGAGGTATGTTTATAAATTAGATAACAAAAATCACTGCAAACTGGCAACCTCACACAAAGTGACTGTACAAATTGACAGCATTAGTTCCGATTCCGGCCACGCGCCACAAGATCTTAGTTGCACTGTATGTAGGTGATTTGACAGAAGAATTTTACGCCCGCCATGTTGCTTTAGTTCTATTTTTATGGGATAGGGGGCAAGCGAGCAGACGTATCACCTGATGGTAAATAATTACCGTCGCCCATGGACACCCACAACCCCAGAGGAGTTACAAGTGCGTTGCCGGCCTTTGAGGTGGGAATACGCTCTTTTTTTGAAAGTTTGAAGGTCGTATCGGTCCGGAAATACCGCAGGCGACAATTTGTTCCTAAGTTTGACTGTGCGAGGCAGGAAACTTCGAGAGAAACGCACAGTTGTGGACTGCCAACCATCAAAGTGATGGGCATGGATTTTTTGCCGCGTGGAACGATGGCGGAAAGAGGCGGCAGGTATAAGTCCGAACAATTCCTCGGAGCATTCCCCGTAATAAATACGATAGAAGATGCTTAGCGAAGCGATATCTCTTCGCAGCGCCAAGGTATCCAGCCGATTTGAAATTTCCTGGCAGTCGACGATTCGAGTCGCTCTCCGTTGAATGCGGTCCAGTGGGAGAAGTTGGTATTGGGGTGCCCCAGCCCAAAGATGAGAACAGTATTTCATGTGAGCCGAACCTGCGCCTTGTAAAGCTGAAGGCGGTGCGCCGGAGTGAAATACCGTCTCGATCTATTGAGCACATCAAGCTTCTTAGAAGCTTATTTAGCTTTACCCTCTAAGTGGCCACGGAACTGGACTTCGCTCGATATGTCGACACTAAGGATCCCAATATTGGCTGAGGCAGTTAGGGGAATGCCCTGAAAGCGAGGAGATACGACAAATGGCATTTTCTTTGCGGTGAACGCGCAAACCTGTGTCTTTGAGGGGTTGAAATGGACTAAATTAAGTTGACCCCAGTTAGAGACTTTTTCTAATGAAGTTTCGATTTCAAACACAAGTTTATTCCGGCACTCAATGACGTTTTCCCAAGAAGAGTTCGCACGGCCGTTATAGAAGGTGTCTTTCGTGCTGTCGTCTGCATAACAATGAATGCTGCTGATTTGCAGCATATCATTGATTCATTGGCTTTGTCGGTTATTTATTACTTTTTGGATGAGAGTTTCTCAGCTTCTTGGGAAAATTTTGAAAAATTCTTCCTAGGTGGGCGCTTACTTAAACCAACGAGCCCCTGTGCCGAATTTCATGGTTCCAGTCCCAGTAGCTTGGGCTCTACGTTGATAAATCAGTCAGTCAGTCAGTTACTAAAGTCTGTTATAAATACAGAAGATTCGGACTTATAGAGGAATATTTTTCTTTTTTATAGACAACAGGGCAGCTCTGGGCCTTCTTCTCACCTGATCGTAAGTGATGGTATACCTGAAGATGGAGTCGACCCTCACCTTGTCTCCTCGACAACTGAGGAGCTGGCTATCTTACCTCTAACTGCGCTGGAATAAAACAATGTTATAAATATTATTAATATAG
The DNA here is from genome assembly GCA_963935595.1 of Schoenobius gigantellus. Classification (NCBI taxonomy): domain Eukaryota; kingdom Metazoa; phylum Arthropoda; class Insecta; order Lepidoptera; family Crambidae; genus Schoenobius; species Schoenobius gigantellus. The sequence continues at coordinate 955,920 of OZ012543.1, forward strand.
TGACAAACTTAGATAACACGGTAGTCGCTAGCCAGGCAAGTTTAGAAGCCACCAACTAAATAAAGAAAATGTATATGTATGTATGTATGCAAATATATCTATATGAATGTTTGTATATGTATGAATATATTGGTGAGGGCTACGTCTAGTTTTACATTTGCACAACGAAAACCGTCACTATTGCAAGCGATTTAAAAGTGATTCAAAAGCCGAACAGTACGGCTTGGCGCGGAGCTTACTGGACAAATTATATCTTTTTTTGTCATTTTATGCAGTCTTATATCATAGCTTTTGTAAGTGTACAATATTCATTGTGTTGTAAATATTACATATAGTTACGTAGATTTAAGATATTATTACATAGTTCTTTTTTTCGTCCTAATTTACTAAATCCATTGTTGTATTATTATAATTGTACTCAATTAATAACTAACGACCAACTTGCGGAGGGGAGAGTACTGGTGTACTGAGATATAGGCAACTGCCTAGTTTAGTCACCAGTCTCTCACAGTCTTCAGTGTATTGTATAGAGATTTACTATTTTAGTTTAAGATGCTACTGTAAGATTGTAGGAGATAAGTAAATAAAGTTATTATTATTAATGCGAAAAAAAAAATTAACCAGCAAAAAAGCTTGTGGAGAATTGATATTTATAAATGAATGTAGTTTTAGATCAGTCACTGTTAAACTAATTTCGATGGATCGTCATTGGGATTGAGATTTTTCGTCCGCTTGAGTAACAACACTAACGCCAAATTGGATCCGTATTTTGAGAAAATTTTATAATACTGTTTTTGGTTCACCCGAAATTCGCACAATACGGGGTAAATTTGGAGCCAATGCGCAAAAATATGCGTACGAAAAATCACAATCTCAATGCCGATCGATCGGTTTCGGTTCAAGAGTAACCCTACAGTACTCTGTGTGACGTGAGCCGCTACACTAGACAATGGAGGCGGTAAAAATTTTAAGCGATCTGGAAACCATTTAATAGATTGTTTAGAGATCCTCGGGGGAGACCTTTGTCAAGCTGTGAGTATCTCACTTATATGAAAAAATAAAATATAAAAATGTTTCAGTTAATATATAGGTAACATTTGATAGCGTTACAGATAAAACAAGATTAAATACAGAGATAAATATTATCGCTGGACTGAACTAGAATTAACCTGTGTCTACGGCAAACAAATACAGAATTTTTTATATTTGTGACTTTGCATTTTCTTTAAAAATGCTAAATAATAAAAAATGATTAAAATAAATAAAACAATGTTGGTACGTAGTTATTAATAGTGAAAAAAACTACTTAGGCTTCACAAAGTACGAAAGGGATCAGTACAGTTGAAAATTTCGTCGCAGCTGGTAAGTGCTCGATGGCCCAGTGGTTAAGGCGTCAACACGGTATGTTGGAGACGCGGTTTGGCGTCCCGCCCGGGCCGAAAATTTTATTGTATTTGATTTATTTTCATCTGTTTTTTCAAAAACAGACTTTTGAACATTACTAAAGGCAAAGTTTGTGCAAAAAGTTGTGCTTCTTAAGTGGAAAGAAGACTGCAAACACACTTTGACCGTAAATTATCGCTGCACTATTACAAATTAAGTAATAAACTAATAGTAAAGGCACTTTATAATATCATCATCAGCAAAATTTAATAATCTACAATGTCAAGTGCCAACCTGATCCGGAGTTAACATCAGCGCTATTCATTGAACACAGCGCCCGTCAATGGGCATTCAGTTCAACATAATACACTACCACTGAATGCTCTGAATGGTGGAGTCACTGGATCCCGATGTGCTATGATAACGTGAACTATTCATGATAATTGCCGGATTGAGAATTGAGATAATTTTGAGTTCCTTAGCTTCGTTCTTTGGCCGTAAACTCTCTAAGCACAGCGTTGACTTTGCGAGCTGTTTCTGCTGCGTTACGTTTACGTCGGAACTCGTATGCAAAAACTTTCAATGTAACCATAATTATTTTCTTTAGAAGCCGGATAAACAAAAAAAAATTAAAGTCAAACTGTCTAATGTTGTTGTTATTCTTTAAGAGAATTATTTAGAGAAATTATTATATTGACTTCAGCAGGACAGTGATGAATATTTGATTTATGTCTATGAAAATTAAAACACATACACAAGAAATAATAATAAGCTTGCCATTTTATCGTACAGGATTCAAAAAACTAGAGGCTCGCTTGGGATAACTCTTTCACCACAGCTACTTTGTAGCGTTATTGAGACCTTGTTTCCTGATAGATCTGAGCATAATCCTCCACCAATGGCTCCACCAAATGGTGACTTGACGAATGGCCCTGAGTCTCCGCCTTCAGAGGTCTCAAACGCAGAGTTTAACGTTGCGCTTCGTAAGCTGCGAGCCAAGCGGACTGCCCCGGGTCCAGATGGGGTTCATGGCAGAGTCCTGGCACTTTCGTTAGTGGAGTTGGAGCCACGCCTCCGCAGGCTTTTTGACGCGTGCCTATTCGCAGGTCGCTTCCCCCAAGTCTGGAAACAGGGCAGGTTGGTGCTCCTTCGGAAGGACGGCCGCCCAGCAGACTCGCCTTCCGCGTACCGGCCCATTGTCCTCTTGGATGAAGCCGGCAAACTTTTTTAGCGGATTATCGCGAGCCGGATATCAGGCCACCTTTCGACGAACGGTCCGGATCTTGCGGATACGCAATACGGGTTCCGGGAGGGTCGATCGACGATCGACGCGATCTTACACATCAAGTCCCTCTCCGATGACGCGATCACTCACGGTGAAGTTCTGCTGGCGGTGTCACTCGATATCGCCAATGCATTCAATACCCTGCCGTTCGAGTGCATCGCCGAGGCACTCCGATATCACGAAGTGCCCCTGTATCTAAGACAGGTCATCGCAGACTATCTGCAAAACCGGACCGTGATCTGTCAGATGGGTGACGGCAGCCTTTACGAAAGGCGGATGGCTTGCGGTGTTCCACAGGGGTCGGTCTTGGGCCCACTACTGTGGAACATAGGTTACAACTGGGCTCTTAGAGGGGTTCTGTTACCTGGCGTCAATGTAACATGTTACGCAGACGATACTTTGGTCACCACTCGCGCGGCTACATTTTCCGAGTTCGGACTTGCATATTTCCAACTTCAGCCAAGCGAACTGCTCGCTTGGCTGAAGTTGGAAATATGCAAGTGATCCGCCGTATCCAAAGACTTGGACTTCGAGTGGCTCTTGAGAAAACCGAGGCCATCCTATTTCATGGCCCGAGGCGAGGACCTCCTGCGGATGCGACTCTTGATTTGGCTGGGTGTCGGGTCCTTGTAGGCCCGACACTGAAGTATCTGGGGCTCGTGTTGGATTCGAGATGGAAGTTCTCGGCCCATTTTCGCCAACTAGCTCCCAAACTTTTGAGGGCAACTGCGTCCCTTGGGCGCTTATTGCCAAACCTAGGCGGCCCAGGTGATACGTGCAGACGCTTATTTACAGGAGTGGTGCGGTCCATGGCCTTATATGGTGCACCTGTGTGGGTCAATTCTATGTCGGCAACCAACAAGGCCCTGCTACGACGACCACAGCGGGTCCTGGCCGTCAGGATGATTCGAGGATACCGCACCGTCTCCCATGAGGCAGCGTGCGTGTTGGCGGGCACCCCACCTTGGGACTTGGATGCCTCGGTCCTTTCCGAGGTATACAAGGAGAAAACCGCTTTCCGTCAGTCGGAAGGCTTTGTAAGAGTACCGCCCGATATTATTGAGCGCTGGCGCAATTCTGCGCAGTGCCGTATTCGTCGGCGATGGTGTGGGTGCCTAGCAGAGCCGGTCTCCGGTCATATTAGGACCGTGGAGGCAATCCGGCCTATTCTTAGGCGTTGGACAGAAAGACAGCACGGGGTGATGACCTTCCGGCTCACGCAGATCCTGTCGGGGCACGGGTGCTTCGGCAAATATCTGCACAACATTGCTCGAAGGGAGGGCACTCCGCGATGCCACGAGTGTGGGGCGGACGAGGACGACGCGCAGCACACGCTTGAGCATTGCCCGGCGTGGGCTGCGCAGCGGTCCACCCTCGTCGCCAATATCGGAGGTGACCTCTCACTGCCAGCCGTTATCGAAAAAATGGTCAGCAGTGCGAGGTATTGGGAGTCTATAACCGCTTTCTGTGAGGATGTCCTAGTGGAGAAGGAAAGCGCAGAACGGGACCGCGAGAATGATCCGAACGCGGACCCGTCCCGCAGGCGGCGGTTGGGCAGAAGAAGACGAACTTACGCCCTCCACCAACTGCCGCAGGGGTCGCAGTGACGGAGTGGGGCCCCCGTCACTCACATTATTGACCCTACGCTGAGGGAGTGTCTAAAGGCGTTCCATAGACACTCCCAACCCTGAAGAGGGACCCGGTGTTGCCGGGCAGCATCGCACTCGACACACAAAGCGATTGCGAAAAGTACCCTTTGTGTGCCGAGAATGCGATTAGACGGAACCCCCCAGTATTTTTTAGTGAGTATGTCTCGATTGGCGGGGCGAGTCTCACATAACCGCAGGCGGACCCCACTCCGTCTGCGGTAGATTTAAAATCGTTTTTACTGGGTAAAAAAAAAAGGCTCGCTTGGGATATAATTCTAATTCAGGATTTGAATTGGCTAGTTTTCTACAATTTCTAAAATGTTTTTTTTTTGTAAAAATTAGCCAATTCAAATCCTGAACTAGAATTACATCCCAAGTGAAATAAGTGCATTGTGTAAATAATTTTCTGTAAATTACAAGTCTGTACTTAAAAAAACTAGAGACTCGTTTGTGGGGAAATGTATAACTTTTTATAATAAAGTATTACTAATTTGCCTTTTCGTAAGCTTAAAGTGCATGTAAAAAGACTTTTATGAGTTATAATGGCAACGATTATTTGAATGATGCCAATGCCTGGTGTTAATTGAAATATATTATTCGTTATAATAATGTAAAGGAGTGGTGTTGTGTATAACTATGTATGTAAACAAATAGTGCTGTGTATGGGAACCGTATTATAATTTATTGTAAATGTTGTTACTTCTGATAAAGCTGATAGTAGGAAGCGGGTAGTAGGTAAACAATTTCAAGATTGAAAAGGGTTTTCTATCAAGTAATGTTTGAATAAAGAATATTTTGATTTATGTTGTACATTTTTCATTTCACACTATGCATGTTTAATTTTAATTGAAAGTTGCCAGTACGTTACAACGGTAATTTAATATTAAACGATTGAGGAAATAAAGGTTTTTTTTTTAAAGTCGTCCTACACTTGGATTTTCTTCTTTTTTTTCTTTATCTATACTAATATTATAAAGAGGAAAGATTCGATTGTTTGTTTGTTTGTTTGTATTGAATAGGCTTCGAAACGACTGAACCGATTTTGATGAAAGTTGGTATAGGGATAGTTCGAGACCAGGAGGGGAAAGACATAGGGTAATTTTCCTACGGGAAAATATAAAATTCCCTCGGGAAAACAAAAATAACACGGACGAAGTCGCGAGCGGAAAGCTAGTTTAGTTATAATCACCACAGACTCGTGGTTCGTGCCTTTGTTATTTTTATATTCTTATTGATCTATATGTTCTTATACATATAAGTTCGATTACTCTACTCTTATATCTATAGGGTGAGTTGCGCATCATCTAAAATTGAAGTATTCTACATGTTCTTTTGTATATAATCAAACATATACAGATACACACACATATATACATATAGATATATACATACACACATATATATATATATATATATATACACATATGCCCAATACATTATATTATTATATGGTACATTAATTTCTCTATGGATATTTAAATATCTATAGGGATTTTCTCCTGTGTCGTGGGTGCAGTTACGAACATAGAATATCACATGCGCATACGCCCAGACCGGAACAAAGTTCTGTAGGCCATACAAAACATTTGTCCCGTACGGCAATCGAACCCGCGACCCGTTGTGCGGTAGGCGATCACTCGATCTCTGCGCTAACCGTGTCGTCGAATGTCTTTTTAAAGCTTATAATAATCGACCAAGCTTAAAAAGTTTACCTTAGCGCCTAACATTGCGAGAAGAATTTTATATTAAAACTAGCTTTGCCCGCGACTTCGTCCACGTGGAAATCCTTTTTTATTGATTTACAAATCCTCGCCCCCCTTTTAACACCCTTAAGGAATGATTTCAGGGAAATAATTATTGTTTATCCTCCCCCACAACTCAAACTATGTCCATATCAAATTCCCCATACAAACTTCCATGCCCCCTTTTCTCCCCCCCCCCTTAAGGGGTGATTTAAGCGATAAAAGCTATCCTATGTACTTTCCTGGGACTTAAATCATCATCTCTATACCAAATTTTATCTAAATCGGTTCAGGAGTTTTGGCGTGACAGCGCGACAGACAGACAGAGTTTTTTTTCTCTTTATTTTGACACAAACAGTCATTACAAGATGTTCTTAACACACTGTTACTGAGTACAAGACATTGAGTACCGAAACTTAATTTTTATACAGTTATACAGGTTGTCCCAAAAAATAGTGTCAAGCGAAAGTCCAGAGTTAGAGCACCTCTTGGAGTACCCGAATCACCCCCATGTATGTTCCGCGATTATTCGTAGTTTTAGAGTAATAATTTTTTTTCTGACTTTTTGAAAATTTTATACGCCAAGGACATTACAAACGTCACAGTGTTAAGAACAAAATTAAGACAAGCGGAAGAAACAATAAAAAACAACAGAATTGCATTTATAAATTTAAAAGAATACTTTTTTAGACGATGTAGAATATGTATTGAGCACGAAGGTGGTCATTTTGAAAACTTTCTTTAAGCGATCGAATAATAAATACTTTGAAAATAATGTTTTGTTTCATTTATTAAGTTATAATAAACCTTCAAAGGTTATTAAAGATGGCAGCAGGAACAGTTATTTTTGACCTTCAAATAATAAATTTTTAGCTTTTCTACAATCATTTTTGGTTTATTAATAAATAATTGGAATTTAAAAAAAAAATATTCAGAAGTCGAGTTTTATGAAATTTTCACCTCGCTGTCTTTGATGGCCGATTTAAGCCAAAGTAACCCTATTAAGTACTTCTTTTTTTAAATGATTATGAAATCAGAGAGTCTAGAGAAGTTTTTACACATACTTAGAAACCATGAATTCGCCTGTTTAGATTTTTAATTTAAAGATGAATTTTTAAGTAATTATTCACTAACATTCAAATTTTGACTTTACACTACTGTTTTCTAAATTTCCACTAAAGTTACGAAGCTGATTATTTTAGACATAAAAGAAGCACTAAAGATAATTCAGTGGCAAAAAGAAAAACATTAAAATATATTCTACTTTTTTTTATTTAAAATTTTTAAGTTCTTTGGATCAAAATTTTCAAAAAGTCAGAAAAAAATTATTACTCGAAAACTACGAATAATCGCGGAACATACATGGGGGTGATTCGGGTACTCCAAGAGGTGCTCTAACTCTGGACTTACGCTTGACACTATTTTTTGGGACACCCTGTATATTAAATAGCTTTCATTTGAGAGTTTTGACAAGTGTTGCATGATAACTAAATAAATAATACCTACAGAACTAATTTTGTGTACAAACTTATATATACCAGCTTTATCTCATATATAAAATTCTCGTGTTACAGTGTTTGATACCAAACTCCTCCGAAGCGGCTTGACCGATCTTTATGAAATTTTTTGTGTATATTTAGTAGGTCTGAGAATAGGTCGTAAACTATTTTTTATTATGGCGAAACGTAAGTTCGCCGTTATTATGGCGAAACGTAGTTCGCCGGCACAGCTAGTATATTATAGATATCTATACATTTATTATCAAACCTACATTATTACCTATTTTTTCTGAATTATTTTTATTACCGACTTTTTAAAGCTTACTAAGGAGGAACTAAATGGGTCCAGTTCAGAGAATTCATCATTATATAGTTTTAGACAGCGATAAAAAATCAGTTACCAGTAAGTTTCTTCTTAAATAAAGGAGGAATAAACATAGTATTTTTAGGACGTGAGAGGCGAGACGGTCTCTGACTAAGTGCCTTGAAGGGGATTGAATATAATAATACTGGTGAGGAAATTTTATTGTTTAATATTTTATACAGATATGTCATATCAAATAACTTGCGCCGATCTCTTAAGCTTAACATTTTATAGTGCAGTAAGGAGTTTTCATAACTGTCCTCATACGGTTAAATCGATAATTAAAAATATTTAAAAAATATTTTTGAATTTTTTCAATCCGTTTTACATGTATTTGGTAAATCGGACACCATACTACAGAACCAAAATCTAGGATAGAACTCTGTTTATGAATCCAAGGTTCTTATAAGCTTTCTGAGTTATTGCATCAATATGTAAGTTAAAAGAGAGTTTGTCATCCATGATAATGCCTAAATCTCGAACAGTTTTTACTCATTTGATTACGCGACTTTCAATAGTGTAATTGTAATATAAGGGTTAACGTTTACGAGTATATGATATTACATTGCATTTATCAATATTAAGGAATAACTGGTTTTCGTTACAATAGGAAATTAATGAGTTTATGTCGGACTGCAACATTGAACAGTCATTTACAGTTTCTATTATTCTAAACAACTTTGTGTTGTCAGCGTACATGAGAAAATTATTATTTTTTATGTTATTACCTAGGTCATTTACGTAGAGAGAGAATAGTAATGGACCTAGATGAGATCCCTGGGGAATTCCCGAGGGGACTGACAAGTATTGAGAACAAAAACCCTTTAAGCAAACAGCCTGGCTCCGGTTACGGATGTAAGAATCTATCCATCTCAATAGGGTGCCGTGTATACCAATCTTCAGAAGCTTTTGTATAAGTAAGTCATGATTTATTTTGTCAAAAGCCTTTGAAAAATCCGTATACACAACATCCACTTGTTTATTTTTATCCATTGCTACAGCCAATACATTTGTAAAATGCATCATGTTGCTCTCTATTCCACGACCTTTATAAAACCCATGCTGGTTTTCATTTATAGCGTTACGAACAAAATAAGATATTTGGCTAGTTACAAACTTTTCAAGCATTTTTCCTAATACGCATAGTTTTGAAATTGGCCTATACTGGGTTATTAAATCTTTAAGGTTATTTTTTGGTATAGGTGTAATCAGGGCCTGCTTCCAAATAGAGGGAAATTGTCCAGTGTTTAAAGAAGTTTCAAATATGCGAAATACTGGTGTGAGTAATTCAGTTGCACAGTTTCGTATGAGAATAGGGCTGATACCGTCAAAGCCTGCCCCCTTAGATATATTGACTGCCTTTAACTCTTTTAAAACCATCTCTTTTTCTATATGTATACTATTTATGCTAACCACTGTATCATCGATACTTGCAAACTGTGGAGTTGAACGATGAATGGAAGATTCAAACACAGAGTGAAAATATTTATTAAAAGCTTCGCAAACATCTATGCCATTAGTTAGGTACTCTCCATCAAACATCATTCTATTAGGACGATCTCCTGTGAATTTCTTATACTTTACATATTTCCAAAGGTGATTTGGGTTATTCTGTACGTTATTCTCAGTAAAGCTCACGTGACGATAGGTTCTCATGTTCCATAGAACGAAATCTGGCCCTAAGCTTGGAGAAAGTTAAGTAGTCCATCTTGTTGCCATACACCTTCCATCTGCTATGAAATTTGCGTTTTTCTTTGTCTAATTTTATCAAAGGTAATGTATACCATGGCGGGTAATTGTTGTTATGTGTGACCATACGTTTAGGAACATATTTGCTAATAAGAGAATTCAATATACTATAATACTGCGTTACTAGATCATTTACGTTAGTGTGATTTGAAAAAGTATTGTCCCAATTGATATTTGATAATTCCAAACGCAAGGAGTCGTAATCCGCTTTACAAAACATATATTTGGCGATTAAGTTATTGGGGAAGGGTTTAGGCAATAGTACAGATAAATCTATTGTGAGCGGTCTGTGATGGGGATCCTCAGTAATAAGAGGACAGTCACAAAGTTGTACATTACACCAACGGTTAGAAAAATCAAGTCTAATATTCTATTATTGTTATTGTACAGAGAATTGTATTGGGATAAAAGTGATAAGTTCAGAAATTCTAAAGATACTTTCGCATTTATAATATTAAGTATGGATATTGCATTAACAATTGAATGGTTGATGATGTGAAAGAATATTTGTTGTATTGTTGGACCAGTCACCCGCCAATTATAATGTTTCCTTAAGCATTTCTAATGGCTATGATTATATTATTATTATATTCGACGATTTAAAAAATCTCGTATCGCAATGTTTATCCTGGATAAATTTCTAAGCTCTAAGCCGATCTTCGTGAAATTCAGTTCACTGCGTGTAATTTTGGTCCAATTTAAGGATTGGATAATTTGATCTCTATTTAGACCTGGAACATTTATATTTGGTAATAATTGAAATCAGTTTGTATAAACATTCATCAGTTTTGAATCTGTTAATATGGGTCTTGGTAATTAGGCATTCGGTTGCTGAGAAAGATGTAATAATATTGTATTCTATGCAAAAATTGGTATAATTCAGAAACAGCAGGGGCGATTTAAAACCGACAACGAAGTTAGAAACGAAAAAAAAAATGTACTTTGGGATTGACACATGCCATCGCTGAATCACGTGGCAAATCGATCAAAGTCATCGATATGTAAATTAGTAGTCAATGTAGTGAATCGATGAAGAAGCGGACTGCTTTTTCGTTTCCATCATAATATACAAAACTAGCTGACCTTACATACGGTAACAACTTTGTTTGCATTATAACCAACTTTTCCTGTCAGATTTTTCCCGTAAGAAAATTACCCTATGTCCTTTCCCTGGTCTCGAACTATCCCTATACCAACTTTTATCAAAATCGGTTAAGTAGTTCCGAAGCCTATTCAATACAAACAAACAAACAATCAAATCTTTCCTCTTTAAAATATTAATATAGATACTCGTAACTTAATTTTTCATTAAGATTTAAATAAAAATATTAAATTGCATCATTTATTTTACCATTTATTGTTTTGTTATAGAAAGTACAATTTGACGCAATCATTGCTACAAACCTTACGTTTCGGCTAGGAATTACTTTTCGTTATCTCAGAGACGATGACGAATTTAGATATCGTTAGGCTCCTTGGACAGAACAAACAAACAAAGTTGAGTTATTCAGTAGTAAATAAAATCTCCTGACATAAAAATATATGATGAGAGTCACAGTGACGACATTGGATTCCGCAACCGAAAAACGTCACCATCGAAAACCGGTTCGCAACCGAACCGGTAGCCGGTGTATAAATCAGCACAAAGCCCCCGAATCGGACTGTGGCCATTGCCCGTCGGCCCTGACTTTGATTTGTGTTCACATCGCTTTTCGATTAAAAGGTTTGCAGTCTTTTATTTTCCAGCGCCGCGCTCTCTGATATTTCTCCGATTATAATAAATAAAGGCAAAGGTTGTTTCGTTTATTCGTAATTATTTGTTTGGGATTGTTTATTCGTGAATTCGTATTTGATATTACTACACTTCTCTGGTTAAAATTTAAAAAAAATATAATCAATACTCATGGGTTGGAATGAGGTAGATCTAGTCTTTGCCGGTAATGGGTATATATTTAAGTGTGACAAGTGTGTGTATTTAATAGTTCATACGAACTGCAAAGATATCTTTTACTGGATGACAAACTTATTTTATGCGGCTCGATTATAGAAAACTGAAATAAGGTCGCTATAGATTAAACACTAACTGTGCTCAAAATGTCAAGATTGTGTGTCTTCTAGAAGTACCTTCGATCTACTTTTGATGATCGGTGAGTAAGTGAGTGACAAAATTTACGAACTGTAACTCTGAATAGCTTTTAAACAACAGGTCCAAATTGAATGCAATTCAGGAATATATCTACTTATGTTAAGCGCTCCTGATCACTGGATATTCAATCTCCTAGGTGGTCAGACAATGAAGTGATAATGGTGGTCGAAAATGTCCTAAAAGGCTTTAAAGCCAGAGGAAGACTCTGTACCAGGGTCGTGTGCATGGGTAACTCCGTCTTACCTATTTCTGCCGCAAAGCAGCAGTGCTTGCATTGCTGTGTTCCGGTTTAAAGTTTATATACCACTGAAATTACTGGGTACCGTGAGTTTACATCTTAAGTCACAAGTTGGCAACGTGGTTCTTGTGGGGGTTTTAGTTTTGCTGCGAATCTCACTGGAGCCACATGTATTATAGGTGACTATTACCACTTACCATCAGGTGGGCAGTTTGCGTGTTTGCCAACTTAATTGCAATAAAAAAAGCATATGCCACATTGCCAGCGGGCGGGCGGCCGAGCGAACCGAGCGAGACGATTCCAGCGAAGCGAAGTTAGCTCTGTAGTTCGCGGTGTGAACCAAAGTATGAAAAGAGGTGAAACAATGCTCGTCCGTTCGTTCGCTCGTTCGCTAGCCTGCTCTCCCCGGTCACTCGCCAGCCCGCTAGCTCGCCCGCTCGCCCGCCTGCGATGTGAACCACTCGCCAAAGTTTCGCTTAGCTTGTATAGTTTCCATCGCTTCGCTACGCCCGCCAGCCCGCTCGCCCGCCCGCCCGCTGTCAATGTGGCCTGCGCTTAAGACGAAACACCAAGGTCGAGAGAATTCAAAAATAGGTATTTGTAAAATGTATTGCTGTCGCGCTGTGTGTCCGAATAATTGAACTGAGCGCGATAGGGATAACTGCAGCTCGGACCGAAAATACCTATAAAAAGTACACAAAATATACGTTTCGTAGTCCCCTGTTTTCTTCACGAAAAATTGACCGATTTAAATACTTTTTACGTTAAAAATTAAAGCAAGGTTTGTGCTATATGTTTTACTTTTTTAAAATATAATATAATCTTGTTCAATTTGTTTGCTAGACGTTTCAATACAGTAGAAAATTAGGTAGATTTTTTAGGTTTTTGAAGGTTTAAATAATTAACCTAATAAAAAAGGAAAACATTGGAACATGCTTTTAGTGGCCATTGATTTTATTTGAAAAAATAGAGCAACTGGTGCCATTATCCAGGGAAGGAAACAGGGGACTACGTTTGTATGGAAAAACGGTCTGAACGATATCCTCTTAAGGAATGGAGGGTGCGGATCTGCTTTTTGCTCAATTAAATTAATTTTAGATTTTTTTTCTTACTTGAAATCGATCCAGATGCCAATTCCAACCAACCACTTTCAGGGTGCGCGTTATTTTTGTTACACGTTGCATAATTCACGTGAATCTAACCTCATATTTTCGGGGTGAGTAATTCATTATATAACTCAATTTTTCACTCTTGTTTGTAATGTATTAGCAAACACTCAACGGCCTGTGTTGGCGTTTCATTATAATTGAGAATACTGTGCTATGTCAATGTTATATGCTTTTAGCTCAACGACACTTATCTCTGACTTAACCATAATGGAGCGGTAATAAAATTCCATTACTTTGTTAAACAAAAAAAAAGAATAAACCTTACTTGTAGGTCTGAAATGTGGGTGGTTTAAGCACTGCGACATAATTGATGTATTAAAAATATTTTTTTACATAGGACAGGAAAGCTTTTGGCCTTTATCTCACCTGATAGTAAGTAACGATAAGGGCGAAAGTGGAATCGAGCTTCACCTGGACTCCTCAACAACCGAGGACCTGGCCATCTTACCTCTAATTGTCGGATCACAACAATACTATTAACATCGTTATTATGGTGACAATCTTAGGTAAGACGGTGGTGGCTAGCCAGGCAGGCTCAGAAGCCCTACCACTAACCAAACTGAGCAGAAAAACTTCTGCCTCCTCTAGCAATCGAACCCCGGACCTCCCAATCAACACACGGTGGTCTCAACCACTAGACCACGGAGGCGGTTGAAATTCGAGTTCATTCTCAGTTTCGGCACTAGTAAGGTACCTCAGGTCTTTCTAAGTTCTTTTGCACTCACAGGTAATAAAGTTAGCGGTGAGCGAGAAAAATATGAACCAAGAATTATCTATTTTCTCTTGTCTCGCTCTAGAGTAAAAGTCGCTCAGTGCAACTCTACTAGAAAAGGGTTAAACGTGCGAGATTTTACATAAGTAAAACGCATGGCGGTCGCGAGTGAGAAATCTGTTCGAGCGAGGTGTACTCGATCCGCACTCGTTTAGAATACTAGTTGTTGACCGCGATTCCATCTGCGAAATTTAGTTATAATAGCGATATAACAAAATTTCGCAGATGTGTGTATTTAGACCACGCATTCTCGCACATAATTTATGGTAAGGTTCGTCAAACACGAAAGACGACACATGTTTTCATACCGATCAGAATCCTCGAACATCTCTATAGTAAGCACCTACATCGTCTTATATCTAGACCACGCATTCTCGCATATAATTTATGGTAAGTTTGGTCAAATACATAAAAAGACGACACGCGTCTTAACATCGCTCAGATTCCTCGCACATTTGTGTGGTAAACACCCATATCATCTTACATATAGGCCACGCATTCTCGCACACCGTTTGTGGAAAATACCCTAAGGATCGTCAAACAGAATAAATGGTTAGGATCGTCTAATAGGATATTATAATTGTACAGCGTAAAATACTAGAACAATTTAATTCAAAATCTTTCCTGCATACCATAATGTATTAAATAGGTGGTTCACAAAAAATAAGAAAAAGAAGATAGGAGAATCATTATGGACCCGTTGGGCACGCAGTCGTGAACAAGAGATAGGAAGCTTATTATTACCATTCTCTTATTTACCGACTATTGTAACACCGTTTTTTCTTAAAATTTCATAAAACACTAATTTTGCAAAAACACTTTGTTTTCACTGTGGTTTTAACACAAATTTCACAACTAAAATCGTAATTCAATAACTTTGTCAATGAATTTCACAATGTCAATGTCAAGTGTCAACGTCAACGTCGTTTCACGTCACGTCATTGACATTTGCAATTATCTTTGGTCATTATTCGATTTTGGCATAAACAAAATAAATCTCGCGTTTATCCTGGAATTTGACATTTAGACCGTTTGTTTTGATCATTTCTATAGACATATTTTAATAAAATACGCTTAAACTTATAGATCATATAATTATAGTTTCGTCGAATAGAATTTGGAAAGCATTCACAATTTGTTTATGGTTAATTTTTCATTACGTTTTGTTTTTCAACCAAACTTATAACTTTAGCTGGAAATACTTATTGCATATTGTAGAATTTCGAAAGATCCGTATGTTGACTTGACACATCTTGAAGCAAGTTAAGAGTCTTACGAGTGTCATGAAATGAATTTGGTTTTAGGAGAGGTTCCGTCGCCAATACGGCGCTTAACATTCAGCAAACGGACCTCGGCTCCGTCGCTTCCACATAAACGCAAATCTGCGCGCAAGTGGAGCGTTGGTTTAGTCTGGAAGGAGGAATTCTGTGGAATTGTACATATATAGAGAGAAAAAAAATAATCTAAGGAATTGGAATATTATATCTCTGACCCGTGATCGCGGAAACCTAGCATCAAGCAGAAGGTACGCTCTACTAACAACCGCTCCGGGGAAGGCTACTAATTTCTTTTATAAAAAAAAGGAAACCTATAACTATTTGTTCGTGTACTTTATTGCCCCTCATTTTGTAGTTTTGTACCCAATTTGCACCTGATTTTTACCTGCCGAGATTGATCAAACAAACCTGAACCATCCTGCCCTTGGCTTGTATTAATTAAACATTAAGTTAAGTGCTTTGCATTGAGGGATTTTGTTTACTTCAGTAACATTATGCATAAGTGAATTATAGTTATGTACCTACAACAATAAAACTTTTCATTTTGTATCGGACTAAAGGAATAAGTTTGTTTTTTTTCCTTCAACTTTAAGATTTCCCTATATTACTACAATTTAGCAAGAAAAAGCACTACACTATTAAGCTATATTTAAATCCTTTGTGATCGGACTAATGGCGTCCAGACAGATTGCCAGAGTACAAGATTGTGAAGACATATTTTTTAAGTAAAATATTCTAGATGTCAAGTTTGAAGAACTTTTAATATTACATCACTAGTACAGTAATCTTCCATTCAAACTTTACATTTACAATATAAAAACCGCCACTATTACAACATAAGAATGGTCCAAAGGTTAAACAGTATAGCTTGACAAGGAGCTTACTGTACATACTAAAATATTTGATTTTTAGAACCTATTCTAAAATCCTAGTCGTTTTACATATAATTTTTGTTGTTTTTAAATTGTTTTAATAGTTATTCCTATGCTTATAATACAGGTTTAATTTTTTGTAAACGCATTAAAACCTATGGAGCGTCGGTGGCGCTTTGAACTTAGCACTTGCCTTCCAATCGGGAGGTATATACGGAGTTCGAGACCGCCATGTACAAATGTGTTTTCCGATTTTCGAATTGACATTTATCTGAAATACACAAAATGTTTATGACATTCTATTCGTTTCATTATATTTCACTGGATCCGGGCGTATTTTTTAGTGATAAAAATGTCATATTTATCAATTACCTACCGTCGGGGAGTTTCACGAACCCATTTTATTGCACCAGGTTTACGAGCTCGTAAATATTATGAATTACCGGTTTTTCGATGCATTGACAATTTACCGGTTTTATCGGCTTACCGTTAAAATGGAGAGTAATTGAAGCGGATCGCGAAACGGCTCCTATTGAATTTCATATCAGTTTGGCATTGTTTGAAGATGCAGTTCAATATCTTTTGAGTTGATGAAATAAAACGAAGATCTGAACTGTTTTATGTCGTGTTTTATATGCAAGCATGTGATTTCGTTTATGACATTTCATTACACACCACTGGAAAGTTATTGACCTTCATCTCCTCCGATGGTAAGTGATGGTAAGGTTGGAAATGCAAAAGCACTTCTCCTGGACATTTCTCAGCTACCGAGGAACTCAATCCTACCTCTAATTTATGACTTTGGCTTAGAAAGAAATTAAGTAATTGGATTTTATAAAACAAAATGTATACAGGCTCAGATAGACAGAGTCTTTTTATCTCCATTGAATGGACGCCTCGATGGCGTAGTGCGCAAGGCTGTCGCCTTCCAATCGGGAGGTAGCGGTTCGAACCCCGCCACGTACCAATGTGTTTTCAAATTTTGAATTCATATGTACGTTTATTCGACGCTTTTACAACGAAGATAACGATATTTGTACAATTTAAAACTTGGAGCACCGTGAGTACAATTATTTCACTAATTATATGTAAAACAAAGGTGATATTACTACAGCTGATGCGAAGTGACACTATTGACATTCGCAACGCAACAGACAAGCTCATTGACAAGCCATACTGCCAACCTCAGAACAATCACTACAGCACTGCCAACCTTAAATTTACTAAGACTAGTGTTGCCAACTATCAGAATAAGTTTCCCTTGTAAACGCAAGTGTTACCAGTGCAAAAAAAACTCTGTAATTTGGGGAAATTAACTCCTGACTAAAAATATTTTAAGGCGGGAAATTTAAACCTTAATTAAATTAAAATGTCAAGTCCGAAAGAAGCTAACCGCAACGTGACTCTCAGAAAACCTCTAATAAAGGCTGTTTCATTAGAAAACATAAATTGCTCACTTAGCCCATCGCCATCTAATGAAATATTAGGGAAAAGTTTGGATCTGTCTACCAATATATTCACATCTGAAATGGAAGATATGAAATCTGAAATTTTGGCACTAAAAGAGAGTTTGGATAGTACGCAACATGAGCTGGAAAATGTAATAATGGAGAACAATGATCTCAAAAAGCAGATTACATCCATGCATCAAGAGCTTTGTGTTCTCAAGCAGCTTTGCCGCAGCCCCATTACAACCATACGCCACACCTCCCTGTCATCCAGTGCTAAAATCAGTGCAAGGCGTCGGTTAACTGATAGCTTTAAGAGTACACCGAAAATGACCTTACAGTTAAAAAATACACCCACAATTACAAAAGACTCCTCATCTCAAACAACACCCAATATTACGAACGCAGTTGAAATAGCTCAATCTGGGGTGAAAAATATAAGCCTCACGACTAACATGCAAAGAAAACTTCAAATCCTAGGATCGCAACAATGTACAGGGTTAGCATCAAAAATTATTAAACAAAGAAGTAACACGAACTACGATAAATATGTCATTAGCAGCTTTACTAAACCTCAAGCTACCACAGAAGAAGTTCTGAAGAATGGCTATACATTGAACCTAGGATCTGACGACAAACTCATACTGCTCGTTGGTGAGAATGATAAGAATCCTATGAAGGTGCTCATTGAACTGAGTTGCTTCCTTAAAAAGTTCTCTAACATATGTGTTTTAGTCTTAAGTGTTATAGAAAATAATTACCTAAATACTTTCCACTTAAATCAGAATATTAAGATATTATGTAATAATTTTAAAAATTGTAAATTTATTGACATTAATCAGAATTTAAAATATAGACCTTATAATAATAACTTAACATTAATTGGTAATAAATTAAATTATATAATTGATTGTACAGATTATGACAAAAAATTCCTATGTTTAAAAACCTATAATAATGTCAGTAAAATAAAATATACAATGAGAAACCGTAAGGAATCAAATACGCGCTACTTACAAAAATCTATTTTAGACTATTATTCCACGGTAAGAGTAGGACCTATGACTAGTAGTGAACACTTCGGTCCGATGATACAGCCTTCACCGCACTCAATACAATTCAATAATTCCTTTCGTTAATAAAAACAATATGATCATAATACTACATCAAAACATTCACAGCCTTATTAATAAAAATCGCCTATTCCTGCCTTAATCCGAACGTACTCTTGGAGTAGTTACTCCCAGTTTAAGCTAAGAGTAGCTTTGTGTTTATGACATTATTAATAAACACGGAGTAAGCTTAGACTAACAAAGCCTTCCTTACTCTCGGATTCACGCGTATGTTATGGCAACCCTTGCAATTTAAAAGTAAAAAGAATGAGTCGGTGAACGATTTGAGCATCGTGTGACAGACAGAAATACATGGGATGACAGTTTTTTCTGTTTTTTTTCACCTTTTTCAGTTTGAGATTGTCTTTCAAGGTTATTTTGTGGTTATTTTGTTCGCGATTTTCAATTTCTTTGATTTCGTCGATCAACATCAAATCATCTAAATAATAGTCACTTTCCATTTTAATACAATACAAAATTAACCACACCAACAATAAACACAAATTCAAATATAACGGTCGCCATCTAATGACAAGATACGTGTCAAAGTTGACAAATTATATAGATTTACGCAAAGACAACGCTACTCCAACCTTAATCTGTCGCTAAACTAGGTAGCTAGCAGGCATAACATTTACTCCGAGAGTAGAGTTGGATTAGCTTACTCCTTCCCTACTCCGTGTTTATTAATATAAAAAATGTTTACTACTGACTTAATACTCGGAGTAAAGTTATTCCTGCCTTAGTCTATGTTTATTAATAAGACGGTCAAGGTGTACTAGGTAAACTGGATGAATTTGAAGTTTTTTGTGATGAACTCAAACAGGTTGAATGTAGTGTTGATTTCATTTGCTTATGCGAAACTTTTGTCAAAGCGGGTGAAGAATGTAACTTAAAAATTAGAGACTTCAAAGTTGCTACTGCTTTCAGCAGGAAAAAAGAAAGGCGTGGTGGCACGTGTATATTATCGAACCCCCATTTGGAGTATAGTGAGTTGTCGCTTACAAAAGATCTAGCTACTGAATATGTGTTTGAATGTTGTGGCATAGATGTTCCTCAATACAAACTCATTATTATTTGCATATATCGTCGATCAAGCTCAAAAAATAAAAAAAATGAAATTAATATATTTTTAGAAAAATTAGAAAATTTATTATTTATCTTACGTAGAAAAAGAAATAGGACTATTGTAATAACGGGTGACTTTAACATTAATATTCTTGAATCCGATGACAATACAAATAAATTAAAAGAATTAATTAAGAATTATAACTTAACAATGCACATAAGTGAAGCTACACGACAAAACTCCTGTTTAGATCTGATAATAAGTAATAATAATAATGCCGTAGGTTCAGTTCTTAGATTAGGGTTATCAGACCATGAAACAGGACAAGTATTAAAAATTCCTACTGATAATAAGGTAGTTCCTCTTAGACAATGGTTTTTATGGAGACGAGATTTGGGGGAAGATAACATACAAAAATTTAAATCTTATCTTCAAAGTCTGAGCTGGAGTGACGTGTATGAGGAAAAAGACTTTACAAATGCTTTCAACAAATTTCATGATATGTTTACCTTGCTATTTAATCTGTGTTTTCCTATGGTAAAAATTAAAATAACAAATAGGGGTAAAAAATCTAAATAGATAACCAGAGGTATTAGAAAATCATGTATCACTAAAAGGCAACTTCGTTTCCATTACTATAAAAATAAAACTTCTGACTCAAAATCTAGATATCTTAACTATAATAAACTACTAAAAAAAATTATAAATACTTCTCAAAAGATAATTAACATTAAATACATAAACAATTCAAAAAATAAATGTAAATCCTCATGGAGTATTATTAATAATAAAGGTCCAGCACTTATTACTGAAAACATACAAATTAAATGTAATGATGCTATTGTATCTGATCCCGGAAAGGTTGCAGAAATATTTAATGAATATTATACAAATCTTCCTGAAGCTACACCGACACAAGACGGAATAAAAAGCAGATTAGACAATCGAAATACATACAAATCTAGTATATTTCTAAAACCCTGCGATTGTCATGAAATTATAAAAATAGTAATGTCCTTGAATAATACACGAGCTGTAGGCTATGACGGTATCGCCACGACAGTCTTACGACGTTGTTGTGGAGATATTATTGAGGTACTTTGTTATCTAGTGAATTGGTCATTTGAAGCAGGCTGTTTCCCTGAATCTTTAAAGTTGACATTAGTGAAACCAATATATAAAAAAAATGACACCTTGGATATAAAAAACTATCGTCCTATTACGTTGATACCAATCTTATCCAAAATATTTGAAAAGGCTATGCACAAGAGAATAACTGAATACATGAATAAGTTTAATATAATCAATATCAATCAAAATGGATTTCAAAAAGGGAAATCAACTACTCTAGCAGGTTTCAAAATAGTTCAAGAAATCCTTAAACACGTAGATCAAAGTACATGTGTCTCTGCTATCTTTTTCGACATGAGCAAGGCATTTGACTGTGTCTGTCATAACGCACTTTTAAATAAATGCTACTTTTACGGAATCAGGGGTCCTGCATTTGAGTGGATTAAAAGCTATCTACTTAACAGAAATCAATGTGTTGAGATAAATGGTATGAATGAACTGAGTGAGATTACAACTCATAGGTCTTCTTTTAGAGTAAATAAATACGGTGTACCCCAAGGGAGTGTCTTGGGACCCTTACTGTTTCTCATCTATATTAACGATCTGCCAGACATTACTAAATATCACTGTACATTATTTGCCGACGACGTGTCTATTGTATTAGGCAACAAAGATATTAGTGAACATGGCAAAGAGATATATAATACAGCAATGAAATGTATAGAGTGGCTGACAAAAAACAACCTTACAGTTAATATTTCCAAAACTAAAATTGTTCACTTTTTCAATCGGAAACGTAAATGTCCTAATCTTAACATAACTTACGAAAACGAAGCCATAGAAGAATGTACTGAAACTAATTTTCTTGGTATAAAACTTGATCAAAATTGTTCATGGAAACCACATGTAGAACATTTAAACAATAAAATTAACAAGTTCATATTTGCTTTATGGAAAATATCAAGAATAACAGATTATGAAACCGCAATAATGGCCTACCATGGATACATTATGTCTCTTCTTCGGTACGGAATAGTTTTGTGGGGTAATACTGTAAAAGTAAATAGTCTATTTATAGCCCAAAAAAAATGTATCCGTGCCATATTTAATGTACCTCCATGGACACCATGTACTCCAATATTTAAGAAATACAAATTATTAACATTGCCTAGTTTATATATATTCAAATCATGCAAATTTGTTAGAGCCAATGCTGAACTTTTTGAAAAATTTGAAGATCGGTATAAATATAGTAATAGACATGTGGGACAGTTAGCGATACCACAAATGAAAACAAATTTGTACAGCCGAAATAGCCATGCCATGAGTGTTCGAATTTACAATAACCTACCCCAAAGCATCAAAGAACTTAACGGTAAACTTTTTAACAAAACTTTATTTAATTGGCTAGTTACAAATTGTTTTTATTCGGTTACAGATTATTTGACTTATAAGCATAAATAATATTAAAAATTACTGACATTTTATTATAATAATTTAATTAACATGTAAGAGTAATATAATTATTAGGTATAGTAATATAGTAAAATGACATATAATAATAATTCAAAATATAATACGAAAATTTAAATTATGTAATTGTAAACTGACATTCACATGCCACAAGTTGGTAAGACGTGCTGTTCAGCTACTCATTTTGTTACCATTTTTACCATGCCTTGTGTGAATAAATACTTTGACTTTGACTTTGACTTTACGGTGAAGGAAAACATCGTGAGGAAACCTGCACACACCTGTGAAGAATGAATTTCTTTACAGTTTGTTTGTGAAGTCGACCAACCCGCACTTGGCCAGCGTGGTTGACTAAGGCCTAATCGCCCTAGTTTAGGGGTTTTTTTTATTGCTTACAGTGGCAGACGAGCCAGTGGCCCACCTGATGTTAAGTGGTAACCACCGCCCATAGCCAGGGGCACAATTCAGTCACTGCCTACCTGGAGAGAAGTGCTCCTCTTAAGCCTCGTTTGAAGGAGGACATATCGTAGCGCTCAGGAAACACTGCAGCTGGGAGTTCATTCCAGAGCCGACACGTACGTGGGAGGAATGAACGCTGAAACCGAACTGTGCTAGACGAGATCGGTTCCAGGTAATATGGATGAACTCTACTGCGATGGCGGGTAGTGCGGTGGTGAAAAGGTGAAGAGAGCACCATTGCAAACAGTTCCTCAGAGCACTCTCCGTTAAAGAGCCGATAGAGCACGCAGAGAGAACCAAAGTCTCTCCTTTGCTCCAGCGTCTCCATTGAGGCCGTGATATTGGGATCACCGATGATGCGGAATGCACGCCTTTGCAAGAAGTCAAGAGCTGTCGGGTCGAGCTGATATTTGGGAGCTCCTGCCCAGAGGTGCGAGCAGTACTCCATATGCGGTCGAATTTGTGCTTTATAAAGCATTAGCCGCTGGCTTGGAGTGAAGTACTGCTTTGCTCTGTTTAGGACGCCCAGCTTTTTGCTTGCCAATTTGGCTTTGTCCTCCAAATGACTCCCAAACTGCACTTTAGCAGAAATTTCCACACCGAGGATCCCAATACCATCGGACATATGAAGGGTTACTCCTTGGAACTGAAGCACTACGATAAATGGATCCTTCTTCGCAGTGAACGCGCATACTTGTGTCTTCGTGGGATTGAACTTAACTAAGTTCTTTGCACCCCATTCGAAGACTTGCCCTAGAGAGTCTTCGACTTCAGACACAAGTTGCAACCGCCTTTCGTACAATGAACTCCGAGGGACATTCTGGTGGTCGGTATACCGCACATCACCCGTACTGTCATCCGCATAACAATGTATGTTCTCAATGGACAACATGTCATTGATATGCAGAATGAACAGGGTTGGGGAGAGCACCGAACCTTGTGGAACGCCAGCAGTTATGGGCATGGTTACGGAGCAGCAGCCGTCGACGACGACTTTAATGCTCCTACTATCCAAGAAGCTGGCTATCCATTTGCAGAGTCCCTCGGGGATTCCATAAGATGGTAGCTTCGTGAGAAGAGCTCTGTGCCAGACCCTATCAAATGCCTTAGCTATATCCAGTCCAACGGCGAGAGCCTCACTTTTGCTCTCCAGAGTTTCAGCCCAACGGTGTGTCAGGTAAACTAAAAGATCACCAGCTGAACGGCCATGACGGAAGCCGTATTGTTGATCACTAATCAGCTGGTGCTCTTCCAGGTACCGTAGAAGGCGGGAGTTGAAGACCCGCTCCATAATCTTAGAGAGCAAGGACGGTATCGCTATTGGCCTGTAATTTGATGGGTCCGATCGGTCACCCTTTTTGGGAATTGGGTGGACGTGAGCAATCTTCCACGAAGATGGAACCCTGTTGTTCTGATAGGAAAGGCAGTAAAGGCGCGTTAGGACGGGGGTCAGCTCAGGGGCACACGTCTTCAGCACCCACCGCTAGGATGCCATCCGGTCCACTCGACTTATGAACGTACAGAAGCTTAAGCTCCCGCCTGACCGCACGTTAAAAGGGTAGGCTCGAGCCCCTCGGTGAGGATGTATATGAGCTGTTGATGATGAATGGACGCCACTAGTGTTTGGTTATTCCAGTCTCATTTTCATTCTAAACAAAAACGAATATCTATAAAATACGGCACGTAACAAAATAAAAATATCATAGCCAGCTCCATCGGGCTATTACTGATTTTTGTTTTTTTTTATTACTTCCAACTTGTCTCAATACGTCATTAGGAAGATTATAACAAATAATATCGTTTTTAAATGGTTAAAATAGTAAATATGTGTCAGTTACATAAACTACTATTAAACTACCCGACACATGGAACAAGTGAAAATAAGCAAAATGCTGAAAATTAAATTATGCGAAATTGTAATAAGCAAGCTTACGTTTGAAAATCGAACGTTCTAGTGAACACCCACAAATTGCAAACCACGAGACGGCGTTATTCAAAGTATTCATTGACTATTCCGTACGTTGGATAATACCGGCTCATTTTGCACATTCATTAAATAATTTTGATTAAATCAATATTGTCACATTGTTTTGGCGTACGCACGTTCTATGCGATATGATTACATACAAAATAATTATACGAGTACAAACAGGTATTGTTTACCTAATCAGGAAAGTGACGCTTTCACTGTGAGTTAATGTATTTACCACATTAAAAATAAGCCTACAGTTTACACAGTCCTGTTACGCGCAAACTTAGTTTTTTACGGAAGCTTGCAACTATTTTATTTATACGAATAAATGTGATTGAAAGTTAATCGCTAATGTAGCTCGATACCGATTCTGATAACCGGCAATAACCGCTATTTTCCAGCTAATAGGCCGCGGTCTCTGGATTATACTCTGCCTGCGATGAATTTGTTACTTTTTACTACAGTAATTTATTTATGTGAAGAAGACTAACATTTTATTATTGTGGTTGTTTAGAAAGTAGATATGATTAATATTTATTTCATTTATTACTAGCTGCACACACCCGCTACACAGGGCCTGTTTAGAATAGCTATCAAAAAATTCAAGAATTTTCCACGATGTTTACACAGAGCCTAGTCATTACTTTTAACCCCCGTACCTTTTCTGTACATCTATCAACACACAACCACCATAATGCACCATGGGAAGCGTGGGGCTTGAAGCTACCACATAGGTACCTCAAATTGGGTTGCCAACCCAAAACTGACTTTTTCTACACTTTAAGCCCATCACAACTTCAGTGCGTACTTTTTCTATGACAGTAATGTATATAAAGTGTGTTTCAAAATGACAGCCCACAGTTGACTAGTAAAGTCAACAAGGGCAGGGTATTGAACCAGAAATATCGCATAGCTAGCCCATTAGACCAAATATTCAACAAAATCTAATTTCGAAAATGATTTGATTTTTCAATGTGGTGGTAAATGACAATAACTTAGCGCAGAACATGGAAAACAGCATCAAATCGTCCGCAAAACACTCAATTTACACAGCTATGATAAATAATAATCCCGTCATATAATAAACAGCTTTGCCTCCCCGCAATATATCTGCTCGCACGCGTTCTAAGCTCAAGGCTGGATGCTGAGTGTATCTCGGTAATTTTATGCAACATAGAACATGATCTCAGTTCCCTCGTATGCGCGCAAGGGGTCGTTTGTTCGTGAAATTAAACTGGGAACCTGTTCGCGATCGCACCGGTAAATACCGATTTTTACAAGGCTACAGTATCAAATTCGAATATCTTTATTAAATACAGACCTTCCCTATTTCAGATTTTTGTCATAAATTTTCGGGTTCGAGACCGCCATGTACCAATGTGTTTTTCGTTTTCGAATTTCATATGTACATTTGTCTGACGCATTTGTCTGAACATCGTGAGGCAACCTGCATACATCTGCGAAGAAATTCAGTGGTGTATGTGAAGTCGACCAATCCGCACTGGGCCAGCGTGGTTGACTAAGGCCTAATCACCCTAACATAGGGTAGGCTCGAGCCCCTCGGTGGGGACGTATATGAGCTGTGATGATGAATATACTTACGTAATGTAACATCTGGAAACCTGCATAAACCTGCGAAGTAATTCAAAGGTGTATGTGAAGTCAACCAATCCGCACTGGGCCAGCGTGGTTTGACTAAGGCCTAATCGCCCTACCGCAACTGGTTAGGGTAGGCTCGTGCCCCTCGGTGAGGACGTAAAGGAGCTGTGATGATGATGATGATGATGTAACATCTTAGCGAAATAATTGCTTGCTTCGAATTCGTCCTGGATGGGACTTAAACACGTTAAATTTCGCTATCTGGGCAGCTGTGATGGTTTTTTAGCAATTAGTTGACGCTGCGTGTTTTTTCAAAATAATATATGTTTATTCATTTATTCATAATAACAAATTGGAGGTAGAAAGAGAAACTTCGCCAGTTTGAACCCGTCTGTATCAATTTTCTCCGTGTATTCAATAACTAAATCATTGTTGCAATTCTAGCTACGAGTATTTTCACTGTTCTTAACATGATTATGATTAGTTTTTATGTATGTATCTTCGATTTTGTTGGAAAAATAGTCCATGTGATATTAAGCTGCTTATATCACACTAACTGATGCCCGTGACTTTGTCTGCGTGGACTAAACATCGGGACGAAAAGTATGCTATATTCTTCCTCAAATTCCAACCAAATTTCAGTGAAATTTGTTCAGAGCTTAAGGCGTGAAAGTGTTAAAGACAGACAGACAGACAGTGCTTTTTTGGAATATACACGGTTATTTTTTTATCACCCTGGTTATTTTAAGGGTGGCTTCAGGACACGGTAGAAGAATTATTTAACCATTAATAATAAAATTTACTCACCTGTTTAATTAGATATTTATTATCTAAAATATCCAAAAAATACTGCACTGGTATGGACACTGAGTGAAGTTGTAGGCAAAACATTGAATGAACGCGAACTGGCAACAACGTCGCCGATTCAAAGTCATCACTGAGTTGATCACAATTTCACCTTCCTACTTTACGGGCTTAGGACCGGCAAAACAAAGTTTTTAAAGAAAACAAACAGTACTAGGTAGGTATTACGGTTATGGTAGGTTGTTTTGGCGTAGTTAAAAAATTGGAATCAACTTTAAATAGGTACTTACCTACCTAAGAAACAATTTAAATCAACTTTAGTTCTAATAACAAAAGAGTTCTAAATTTAAAGGAAGTCCTCTAACTCATACATAGTCGTGCACGTTTAAAACTATACATGACCACAACAACATATCACTTTGGTTAGTGTTTAACGTCTCGAAATGCAGTTTTCGCTTCCAAGTCTTACGTTTGTGGGTTCACTTTCTTACACCAAACACTTAATTTCACTTCACAAGTAAAGTCTACGGTCTACCGGAGTAAGGTCTGTGTATTCGCGAGATGTGTTAACTTGAAACTAAAATTCCGAATGCGCCCGATTGCCGCGCGTCAGGCGCGGGCGCGACATATCGCGATACGTTCACACGCGGCGGGGTCAAAGGCGAACTAAAGCCGGCCGGCTCGTACCGACAAGCGACAGCAAACAACAAAACGCCGCCGCCGGCGCTCGGCGCCAGCGCCGACTGTCTCTGTCTTTCACTATTGTAGTGTCTAGTGCAATAATAACTCTTATTTCAAACGAGTTGTAGATTGATCTTGCTTGAATTAATAGTGCGACGTTGCCGCATTTTCCTAAGCCCGTAGTAGTAAATGCTTTATTCATTCATAATCTTACCTTATCTTGTAGTAAACAAGAACAATGTCTATAATTTAATATTATTGGCGGATAAATTTTAAAAAATATAACCACATGTTTTTTTTATTGATATGAGTCGTCTAGCGTCTACCGAGCTGCCTCTAAAATTTTCCAGTATGATAAAAAAATAACCGTGTATAATATCAAAAAAAAAAATAGAGATTTACTAAGAAAATTATTGTAGGATAATATACAACGTGTTCTTTTTGATACCCCATAACTTTATGGTTATATTCTATTAATAAAAATAATGTGAAAAGTCCAGGAAACATAGGTTCCAAAATGCACTCTCGAAGATAATGGCAATTTTAATTAGAACACTTTTGAAATGGTCACTATAGTGTCATGAGTATTTATTTTTGAGACGTTGCCCAACTTAAATCGGCGCACGATTACGCGCGGTACAACCCCGTATGTAGTAATGAAGGAACTGAAAAAAACTTTTAAGCCTTTTGTTGAGGCACTTACAGTTGACTTTTGTGTGAATGTGGTTGCAAGTGCGGAAATGCGATGTTAGATACTAAATATAAGGGTATAATGACGTGAAATCTTATTTTTGTACAATTATTTAGTATGAAAATCATTAATACCTTCGAGTTATGGGATATTAAAAGGAACACCTGTATGGCTAATACAAAAGTATTCGGTTGCAATACTAAACCATATTATTATTCGTTTGCAAATATGAAACTTTTGTAATGCCATTAAGAGAAAACACCAAGGTCGAGAGAATTCAAAAATAGGTATTTGTAAAATGTATTGCTGTCGCGCTGTGTGTCCGAATAATTGAACTGAGCGCGATACAGACAACTGCAGCTCGGACCGAAAATACCTATAATAAGTACACAAAATATACGTTTCGTAGTCGTCTGTTTTCTCCGCGAAAAATTGACCGATTTAACTACTTTTTGCGTTAAAAATTAAAGCAAGGCTTTTTCTGTGTTTCTATGTTTTCCTGTTTTCATATAATCTTGTTCAATTTGTTTGCTAGACGTTGGAATACAGTAGAAAAATAAGGATGATTTTTTAGGTTTTTGAAGGTTTAAATAATTAACCTAATAAAAAAAGGAAAACATAGGAATATACTTATAATGACGATTGATTTTTTGGAAAAAATGGAGCAACTAGTGCCAAGGAAACAGGGGACTACGTTTCTATGTTCTATACGATATCCTTTTAAGCAGATATTAGGCCCGCATTGCACTAGCGCTGTGAACAGCCATACTCCCAGATATTGCATGCAGCGTCAATACGCGTCGTCGCCCCGCTCAAAGCGCACTCGGATATGAGACGCGTAATGTTGACCCATATTGTTGACTTCTTCACTCGGAGGAAACTCGCCATTTTGGTCTAGCTTCAAATACGTATCTGTCGAACAGGAGCTTTATTAGAATGAAATATATATATTATGCTGGCTTACGAGTAGGCAAAATCAATTTTCATTAAAAGTTTTCATAATAGAAATAATCTGCTATAGAGGTTTCTATAATAGAAACTGTGAACATAATTGACACTTAACAGACATCTGATATCTATCGTAATAGTCAGCGATATATTTTTTATGATTTCGTTTAAGGAAAGCTCAGTGAAAAGTGATGTTGTCTATTTCAGCCATATAATAATGTTTTGTTCCCCTTGCAAATCGTGTCGAGTATTGAGTATTATTAATAATGACTAGATCAAAAATATTAATCATAGTGACCATAAAATAATAGTTAAGCAATTTATACAGGGCTATTTTTTTACTTTATTCGTGTTATTGATAATCATAATTATCTCTTATAATGTTAATATGTTTAAAAGTGTTTGTGTATATCAAAAAAATTCATTCTATCTTTCTTTCAAACTGAAAACAGAAAACAGAAGCCTTGCAAGAGATTCTCAGTATCTGTAACAAAGGTAATCCACGTAAAAAGAAAAGATTTTTCTAATGTCAATTTCAATTATCTCTTGGCGCTGTCTCGAAAAACTTTGCGGTATAAACCAATCCCATTAATAAATATTTTTTTCCTTTATTAAGTCCTCTGTTGTTGAGGAATCTAGGTGAAGCTCACTTCCATTCCCAGGCCTTACCATAGCATACCATCAGTTAACACGAACGCTAAGCTTCCCCGTCATAAAAGAAGATTTCTCAATAAGCTTGCTCAAATCTTTTTCGTTGCGAAATAAACGCTGATTTTCCGTGCAAAGGAAACCAAATATGTAGTTTATCGGGGTCGGTTTTATAGGAGAAGTTATAGGAAGCATTTATAGAATTGCATTTGGCTCGGTATGCAGGGCCCGTAGCGCAAACAGCCCAGTGACCTCTGTATATTGTCACCCGCGGCGATTGTGACCCCGAGGGTCGAGGGATAAGCTTACAGCGGGAACCAAAGAGGTATGTAGAGCTTAAGACCTAGCGTTTGGTTAATTGCTTGGTTATGGCAAACAAATGTAACAATTTGACGTTCACAATGATAGATAGATACCGTATTTGGCATTCAGACACACACGCACAACAATTAGTTTAAACAACTAAGTAAGCATACAAGGAAGTAAATGACCAAAAAATACAAAAATATGACATATATCGCATACCCGTTTCTATACCATTATTATGTACGTGTGCTGTAGCAGCACAAAAAGGTTGACAAACATTTAACGATATATTTTTTGAATACAATGTTTGTGAAAACTATGTCACATTTAAAAAGAAAAAACAAAAAATTTGATGTTGCAAGTTTTTCGACTGTTCTTTTCGAGATGACTCTACACAGTTCCGAACAGATGGTAAACTTAACTAGAGACACCAATGAATGAATGCTTGCGAAAACATTTTATGTGTGTATATTTTGATATTCAATCATCATTCATCAACCAAGAAAAATTGGAATTGATGTCGGAATAATTTCGAAATTGAGTCTTTTCGTATTTAATATGTAAGGTGACAATAATTCATTCCAGGTTATTCCAACAAATAGTCGTAACTAAATTTATATAAAACATTATCTATGCGTGTCATTATCATCCCCATCATTACAGCTCATAAACGTCTCCACCGAGGGGCTCGGCTCGAGTCTACCCTAAGTTAGTGTGTTTAGGCCTTAGTCAACCACGCTGGCCCAGTGCGGATTGGTCGACTTCACATACACCTCTGAATTTCTTCGCGGTTGCCTCACGAAGTTTACCTAACGTGTAACCTAACCTACATAGTCCTCATGATATGCGTTTTTCATGAGGGTAATTAGTTATTATAAAAATTAAGGAGCTTGGTGGCGCATTGGCTGTTGCGCTCGGTGAACGATTGCTAAGGTTAAGCAACGTTGGCTGTGGTCAGTCCAATGATGGGTGACCAAAATATGAAACATCTCAAGCTCCTCCGTGCTTGAACTTGTGCACTATAATATCTTCTGACTGCTTGACGCTAGGATGATCATTATTATAAGAAATAAAAAAACATTTTTAAAAACAAGCTTTTATTTAAATGCGCTAAAAAGAAAAAAATAAACTTATACACTAAAACTTTTACTTACTTATAACGTTATTTCACATTTGACACAATTTATATATAAGCTTATTTTATTCACTGAAAACGGTGAATAAAAAGAACTTTTAATCACTATTTTGGTGTTTGAATTTAGAACACACAAATATATTCGACCTTTCCATCTCAATGCTATACAACCTCCTTGTGCAAAAATATACCATACAAACTCCTTGTGCAGTGAATACTCGACATTTAAACTCCTTGTGCAAATAACTTCAATTAAACTTTCATTCAAATTAAGTTTTGTGTCTAATAATATGCTTTCTTTTTTAGTTTCATAATATTTTATAATGTTTGCTTGGTTATGTATAATTTGTTCTATCGGCGAAAACTGTCAATGGCATTATGTATTTCAATGTTACTATATTATTAATTTAAATGCTGTTTGTTTTCCATGAATAATAAATAAATAAATAAACTCCCCGAGATTTAATTGTACAATTGTATTTTGTACAAGGAGTTTAGCATTAGTATAAAACTACACTTAATTTTAGTAGTTAATTGTTCCAATTTTAATGTGCGATTTAATAAATTTAACATTCCTTTTTTATTCATTTAGTGTCTATTTTTGCTTAAGTCTTTCTTTTTCTCGTTGTCATGGTATAAAGTATAGTATGCAACTCTTGAATAAAACGAATTTATATCGGGGGCCATGAACGAGTCACGTCACTCAGGATTCTCAAACTTAAATTAATCATTAGAATCCTTCACTTGCTTGTGATTCATCTATGGCCCTCGCTTTAAATCCGTCCTTTATTCACTGGTTGCATAATATACTATTTATAGCACTACGGTGATTAAAATCTACGATTCAGTTATCCATCAAAAGAGGCAATTTTAAAAATCGCTTGCCGCCTCCAACTTGAGACGAACGCCGTAACAGACCCTAAATAAATACACACGCGTGCGTCGAATACGCGATATGGAGGTGTATTGTAAAATACATCTTTTCATTGGTCGCTCGCGATTGTGGTGACGGAGGCTCTATTGCGTAATGTTTCCTTTGCCGCTCAGAATAGCAATGATAACGGGGTGGGAAAAATGTAAAATTAGAATTTTATTTTATTCGTGACAATGACATAATACAAAATAATATGGCACAAGTATTTTTAAAGTGAAACTTTTTTTACGTCGCCTCAAATTTTTTCGTCCATTACACAAAAACATAAGATCTGTTTTCACTACTCCATGTAGGTCAGGATTGGTCTATGCGTTAAATATTCGACGTACAATCTTTGTGGCAGTGTGGTTCGATCTTGGTGTGGAGCGCTATTTTTTCATTTTTTATTGCTTTTATCATTCTATTAACTTAATTTTTTTATTAATTTTTGGTTTTTTATTATTTTCTTCTTTTTAGATATTTTTTTTTCAGAAGAAAATTTTCAGTTAAATGCCTACTATTTTGGTTTCATAAAACCACACAATAATTTTTGCTTTCTCGAAGTAACAATAAAACCGGCAAGTAAGAGTTAAACTCACGCAAAGAGGGTTCTGTAAAAACTTATCTACGTACATATATAAGTTCCTAACTACATAATTTACGATTTTCAGATTTTTCCTTAGCATTTGCCAGAAAACCTTGATTCTTGACTAATTTCATGATTCTAATTTCACGTTAATTTGTCGATATGTGTGTGTATATCTTTATTGTGAGGTAATATTTTCATAGTGTGCGTATCTATAATTGAATTATAGATTTTCGTAGTGTGCCATGCGTGTTTACCTCGCCTCCTGCAAAATGTGGCAGAAAAATGTATAAGTACTGGGATTTGTTGTGTACACTGAGAAAAATCTAAGGCGGAAAGTGCTGGAACAACGGCAGATTGTATCGGTATGAAGGCAAAAAACCGACCAATCGTAATGCGAACAAAAACGCCTTCCTACCTAGCACACTTTAATAAACTTAAATTAAGACAAATCCAACAAGCATGAATACCACGCATATGTCTCTACTACCGCGTTTCTAGCCTTACTATTGGACAGATGAGCCTTCACGAAATAGCGATAAACGTAGTAAGTCAGATAAGTATCTAAGTATTGACGAAAAAATTTAACATTCGTAAGGCGATTTAAACGGTAAGTAGGATTGCTTAGTAAGCTAAAAGTAACGTACCTAAGGCGTTTTATGATTTTTTTACTGTTATATTGTTTGTTAAGTAGGCATTTTCTGCCTAGCCGTGAAGCATTTTTTACGTTCTTACTAAATTAAAGTCCTGTCTAGTAAGATGATTTTACCTTCTCTAAGGCTACTCTAGAATAACTGCCTTCTTTTGAGTCATATTATGCCTTTTTTACTGTTGTATAAACTGTCCGTTTTGTATTTTCTCCCTGCTTGTAAGGCGTTTTCTATCGTATTTATGAAAAAACTACTGTCTAGTAAGATTTATTAGAATTTCTGTTAAAACGTTATTAACCTCCTAGTAATTTGTTTTAGAACGTTCCATACGGTTATTTTATAAGTGCTATACGGTATATTGAACTTTACCATACAACTCTATTAATCGTATGGTAAAGTACGTTATGCTTTGTTTACGTTTGAATATATCCTACAAAGACCAGAGAATAAGCCTGCTGACGGTTGGTAACACAGTTCGTTACAGGTTTAATTAACTTGCTTTACTATTTAAGTTCATACTAAAGGCATATGTTCATACTAATCAACATGCATAAGCAAATCCGTGTCATTCTAAAAGTAGAACGACACGAATTTGCTTGTGCATGTCCATCACCTGCAAACATTTGTTTTCGTAAAATCGTACATGTCGCAATGGATTTAAAGCAAAAAAAGCTCGACTAGAGAGACATGTTAGCGGGACACGCATGCGCATGTAGAACAACAAACTTTCCCGGTTCCAAAAGTGCCCTTAGTATGAACTTTGATAGTAAAGCAAGTTAATCAAACCTTTGAGTGTGTTACCAACCGTCCGCAGGCTTATATCAGGCCTTCAGAGAACAGCATTGCTTTGCTTTCCCTAAAGGTTATCATTTTCCGGTCTTCATATATTTCTGCAACAAATAGATATAACATTTAATGATATAGGTAATGGTAGTAATAAATAAAATTCTGATTAAAAAATTGAGAAACTTTATTAAATTCAAATATGTAATAATATCTGACATTAAAGACAAACTTTTTAATTATTGAAATAAAACAACTTTTCCGAATTAGCTCGCGAGTATATAAGTATTTGCATGACGAATCAGTCATCCCATGATCACAAATGCTGTAAAGCATTCGAAACGTCAGAAAAGCAAAACTAACTTGCAAATACTTAAATGCACCCGAGTTAATTCCAAAAAGTTGTTTTATTTCAAGGATTAGTCCTCATGCATATAAAAGACAACTTTTTAATAATACAAAAAAATTGATGAAATAATTAACATAGATTTTTGTACATTATATTAATTATGTGAATTTACACATAGTGAATACAATCATTGTTGGATAGCAGATTCTATAATAGATTACATGTTATAAAGTAGAAGTTCATAAGGTCAATATAAGGTCCGTGCCATGTCCGCGTCCGCGCCTGATCCACGTTGTTTCTGTATAATTTGCGCCTAAGACTGACTCTAAATTTGAAACAGCAGCTACTCGCAAAATGAAATTATCCCGTACGGATGCCCTAGATGTCTTTTTCACACTTTTTCCTTTCAGTGGTGTAATATTCATCAGCAGAGGTAGCAGAAGTAATGACACATTCAATTGATTTGCCAAATTATCTGAAACAATGTAAAAAATAGATCAAATTGTGTCAAATCCTTATCCTTTCTTTACTAATATTATGAAAGTGAAACTGTATTTGTTAATTTTTACCTACTGACATTGTTTTGAAATTTTCACTAGAAAACGCGCTATCATCAAAATCCACGTGGACGGAAGTCACCGGTAAAAATCTATTATATTAAGTATACGCATGTATATAAAAATGTTCGTATTTGTAGCGAAAGAAAGCTATTACTTTGCTGAGAATTAATAAAATGGAGACACGCGGCCTCGCGTAAGTGCTTTATGAGTGTGTTGGACTATGGGTGTTTAAGGACAATAACATTTTAAACTTACCATCAACAGAGCCGATTATTTTGGAAAGGGCTAATTTAAGAAATTGGTCTTTAGTCGAGGTCAGCAATGCCTTGGCTTTGCCGATAATCTTGCCGTTGATGTTTTGTAGCGACGAACGCAGTATATCTGCACCCGTGGAGGGATAAAGACGATCGAAGTCTGCTATAAGAAGCTTGTAACCACTAGGACCTCAGAGTATTGGATACTCATTTAAATAATCTAGAAGAGTGCCCTTTTGATTATATAATTTCTGAAGGCGCACTTTTGTCGTAGTTGCTCATAGCTTATCGAGATCCTGCCATGGCGTTGCTCCTTCCACAGCAATTGTGATAGCAAATAATGCCTCTTCAACAAGATCATATTCTGCTGAAACAGTAAAAAAATATTTTACAAAAAATAAAAACCGACTTCAAAAACACTGAAAAGTTAAAAATAATATAAGAATAGGTACAGACAACATCACACTTCTATATTGAAGTCGGTGCCAAACGAAAATCTCCTAGAAAGTCTTAAAATTTGTCACCGATTTCAATATAGATTTGAAGTCGATTAAAAATTCACTTAAATACTATTTTAAAAAAGAAGACATGAGAAAGTGTTACAAATATTTTTTCATACTATTATAAATATACTGTAAATAAATTTACTTTCATCAATAGTAGATAAATAAAAAAAATGGGTTAGTCGAAAAAAAAAATTACTCCCACTTAACTTGTATGGGAGCTACCCTAAAACAATTTTATTCAATATTTTTTTCTACCACTTTTTTGGCATGATTAATATACATACCCATACCAAATCACAGCTTTCTAGTTCTAATAGTCTCTGAGTAAAACCGCGGACAGACAGACAGACATGGCAAAACTATAAGAGTTCCTTGTTTACTACGGAACACTAAAAATGCACTCTTAATACTCGTAATTAAAATTATGTTCCAATTTTGAGTCTACCTAGTTTTTGAGTTGAAAATTTGTATAATGCGATGACTTTCTTTTTTCATTGTCGAAAATAATAGGCATACTTGTGATCTGCCTACATACAGGTTGGAAAAAATTATAGGCCATGTTGGGAAACTACCTTAAACAGTTCATATTACATAAAGGAAACATTCCCTAATTTTCTTAAATAAACAAATCATACATTTTTACATCAAAAACATATAATAAACATAACCAATACATTAAAAAGATAAAAATATGTGTATTGAGTGTATCCTTGAACGTCAAAGTATCTGCATATTATATAACATTCAAAATCAGTTAAGCAATTTTGAGTTCTGCATACAATGTAAGGGGAAGCTTACCAAAAACTTTCACTGGTTTTGGGTTCAATTCAGAATAACGGTCCGAATAGCCTGTCAAAGTTTTCAGAAAGCTTATAGGTACTCTGTATGCTTTTAATGTAGAAAGTGAACCTCGAGAATTAAGCTTTATTTATAATATGTAATCTCATTGCAGTCTTATTTTCTCTTTGTATATTGAAGTTTATATGTGCAAAGGTATTTTGTGAACACAGTTTTGTTTCTGTTTATAAATTAGACTAACCCCATTAACATCTGATCCATTGTCACTCTTCCACATACCAAGACAAATTAGCTTCAAATTTCACTTTGTCTAATGTTGAAATTAAGGATGAAAATTTTCTTTTAGTAACCCTAAGGCAACAGCATCAATTCTTGCATCAAAAGACACTAAGTAGCTAAATTCATGAAAGTGATACACACAATATATGTAAGTACACAGAAAAATACTATTGAGTAACACTCATCATCATATCATCATCATCATCATATCAGCCAATAGACGCCCACTGTTGGACATAGGCCTCCCCCAAGGATCTCCATACCGATCGGTCCTGCGCCTCCCGCATCCAGCGGCTTCCCGCGACCTTCACCAGATCGTCGGTCCACCTTGTGGGGGGCCTACCAACACTGCGTCTCCCGGTACGCGGCCGCCACTCGAGGACCTTTCCGCCCCAACGGCCGTCAGTCCTACGAGCGATGTGTCCTGCCCACTGCCACTTGAGGTTTGCAATTCTTTGGGCTATGTCGGTAACTCTAGTTCTTCTACACTTTTCTTCTAACACTCATCAATTATATTTAATAAGTAAAATAGAACTATATAAATCTGATTTGAGTAAAGGTGCATACTCTAAATTGGATATAAAATTATTTAACACAGGCTTTTATTATATATAACAAAAGCACAGGTTTTCACTAATGTTTCATTGTATGTATGTACCTATTTAAATCAGTCCATCCAATTGTGATTACACATTAGTGATTTATTCTAATATCATTGGTTGTTTGTTAGGTCTCCTTCGAGGTGCACCCAAACAGGGAATGCAATGCAAGGCTTGCCGGCTACAGTTAGTTTATACTTAAAGACATTTATGTTAATGCTTATTTTAAATTCAAAATCAGTTAATTGAAACCCTGTGGGCAACCTACGATCAGTCACAAAATATTATAGGTAATTCATATTTACAGACATGGGTGACAAATCATTTAAATTAAAACTTTAAATGAATGCTATACTTAAGTCATGAAGGGACTATAAAGGCTGATAGGACGAAACTTGTACTGCGGAAACTTGAAGCTTACTTGTTAATGCAACAACTTAAAAAAAACGTAGAAATAGGTACTAAAACTGTATAATTAAATATTTATGAGCACTTACTTTGAAGGTATCAATCAGATGGACTAAATCCCATTTCGTAAGAAAATCTATAGTATATTGATCAGCCATGATGATCTATGTATCTGTCGCCCGCGTTTGTATTTGAACCAGGGCGACCTCCTGCCCGCCAGGATACTCCTGAGACCTACAAATGTAAATTTTCTTAACACTAGTCAGGTAGGAATCTGTGAAATATAGAGAAATATAACTCAATACAATATAGGTAACAAGAGAACATTTTTTATTGAAATAATAAACTATAACATGTTTTATTTTATAATTTACCTTAGAACGGATATGAACACCAATTAGAGTTAAGATGCACTTTTTTTGGCACAGCTGAAAAGACACTGAAAAGTTTTATAGAAACCACAAAAACGATAATCGCGGAGTTAGTGTCACCTTCGAGAAAGTGCAGAGAGCTGTAAAGCCGTGTAAGCGGGACGGGAAGCGGGAAAGAAAAAGAACCAGTCGAAACTTGAAATGACAAAATCAGTATTGCCAGAATGATACAAATTTACCCATCACTTTACACTTGCATATTAGGACTACACGGAAATTTTAATGTGAGGCAGCTGGATTTTTATACGACCCAATGTGGCAGGTTACATATTTATCACGTATTTTATGCATTAAAAATATTCTTTTCACAACTTCAATAGGCACGGGATTTAGGATTTATAGTCTATTCAAGATAAGAAAAGAAGGTTTCCGTGACAGGTCGAATTTTTCCGTTTCATGCATACTAGAAACTCTAGTTTCCGTGATTAAAATAATTATGTTTTAAAAATATAACTTATCTCTAGGTTACCTACTTTTATCAAAAATGCAATAATTAATTCCACATTAAATAAAAAGAAAAGTATCAGTCCAGTTAAATAAAATTATAATTCTGAAATTTTTTTTGTTTAAAGTTCACAAATAAAATATTTGTGTTAAGTATAAATTCCGATTCACGAATCAAATACATACATACCTACTTGATTATACAAATATTTTTTCAGAACTATAAATATAAAAATATATATATGTATATATATTCATGTTTATATTTAATGTGGAATTAATTGTTGCGTTGTTGATAAAAATAATCGCAGGAAATGTTATATTTTTAAAACATAATATTTTTAATCATGGAAACTAGTATGCATTAAACGGAAAACATCGACCTGTCACCGAAACTTTCTTATCTTATATAGTTACAAGATAAGAAAGTTTAGGTGTTTTCGGTTAATTGACTATAGTTTAACGTTAATCGATGCAATATTTAATATCACTAATTTGCTTTAACGAACGACTAATTTGACTAATTTGGTCAAACAAAAACGTAATGTATACTGAATCGGTGACGACATTTAGGGAGTAGTCTTGTATAGTACATGTACGATGTACGAATAGGTAACGTTACCTGGCACTGCACTAAGAGAAACGTTACCAAGTGCGAACTGTTAATCGTACCTAATCGTACTAAGTATTGGTAGGTACATCATATACTACACTGCTAAAGCGTTAACCGTTAACGGTTGATGAGGTACGAGTAGGCGAGGTAACGTGCGCTGCAGTGTGTTCAACGCTGGTAGATGACGCATGACATGACTCTTAATCGTACTATTCATACTAAACTGCCAACCGTTAGGTGTTAACGGTTGATGAGGTTCAACGCTGGTAGATGACGCATGACATCTAGCAAAAAACACGGAAAACTTTAGCAACACTTACAAGAATTTCATCATATTTAGTATGGAGCCGGCACCTAGAATATTTTCGATAATTTTTCAATAATTTCAATTATGCATAATTTCAAGAAAAATATTTACAGAAGTGCTTTTATCTCGAAAACGGTGCATCAGACCTAAAAATAACGAATTTTTTTATCCCCTCATCTCCCAGCCAATTAGGACACACATAATGGACTTATCAAACAATGGTCAAGTGTTTGAATTTTTTTCATACTAAATTTTGATTTTTATAGGAAGTTTAGTCCAGATTCCACCTTGTGTAGCAAAGGGGGTGCGAATTTCATTTGAACTCATCCATACTAAATACGTTAACATTTTTAAAGTGCTGGCTCCATACAAAAATCAGCAAAAAAAACTTAATAGCTGTTTTTACTTTTTCGGAAAATTTCTCTGTCTTTCTTTGATAACTATGATTTTTGCCAAGTTGGGAAAAAAATGCGTGTATTTAGTCTATATCTACATTGCTCTGAAATTGCAATCTCCTAATTATGTTCCTTTCCCCATTTTAATAAGCTGAATGATTCAATCAATATTCGTACCTATTAGTACGGTACTATTCATTGTGTCAAAAGTGGTATAAGTCTACGGTACTAATAGTACTAATAGCACGAATAAACGGTACTAGTACCTTACTCGTACTGTACGATTACGCTTCGAACTCAATAATGTATGAATTATGACAAGACTATTAGGGAGGTGATGTGTATAGTGCGGAAAGACTGTTACAGCCTCTGTGTGACAGTTGTTCGAGAAACAGTCATACAAAACCGCGAATAAGCAATAAGGAACGTTTTACAAGAGTAGTGTATTATTGTTCCTTCTATATCTCGTTCAATCGCAGACACGATTTCACTCCATCTAGAAGGAACAATAAAACACGTGGTAGCAGCGTCTAGTAAGTAAATTATCAGATAAGATTCAATTCAGGTCTGTAATTGGTTGTAAAATATTCCGCTATTTATAACGTTTTAACGCGACAATGCAGTCATCATTTTGTTGAAGTACACGCATCACATCGGTCACATTTAAGTGCAGATATGAAATTTATCAAACAAAAACAATCACTAAAATTAGAATGTATTTGTCCTACGTCAATGAATGAACCAAAGCGTCATGGCAACTTACTACCAAATACCATTCGCTGTGTTGTTTGTGGCCCATCGAATTGTGGAAAGACCAACTTAGTAATAAGTTTATTATTACATGAAGATGGTCCACGATTTCAAAATCTGTATGTTTATTCAAAGTCTTTGTATCAGCCTAAATATACATTCTTAGAAAAAGTTATGAGTATGGTTACGAACACGACTTATAATAAATATAATCAT
The DNA here is from genome assembly GCA_963935595.1 of Schoenobius gigantellus. Taxonomy (NCBI): domain Eukaryota; kingdom Metazoa; phylum Arthropoda; class Insecta; order Lepidoptera; family Crambidae; genus Schoenobius; species Schoenobius gigantellus. The sequence continues at coordinate 997,322 of OZ012543.1, forward strand.
AATAGTGAAATTTTAAGCCCTCACGAAGCTTTGCCGAACTCGATCATTATATTTGACGATGTTGCTTGTGAGAATCAAAATAGCATCCGAGACTATTTTGCTATGGGACGTCATAAAAACATTGATTGTTTTTATATTAATCAAACTTATACTAAAATACCGAAACAATTAGTACGAGATAATTCTAACTTGATTATTTTATTTAAACTAGACGACATTAACTTAAGACATGTCTATGAGGAACATGTAGGGTCTGACATGTCTTGGGCTCAATTTCGAGAAATGTGCTCAACTGTTTGGAATCAACCATTCAGCTACATTGTTATCAATAAAGACTGCGAACGGAATAAGGGATGCTATAGAAAGGCATTTGACACATTTATTATGGTGGACTAGCATTCATAAAAAGGTGTTACATAAACATGGAATCAGTTTCATTTGTGATTTCATACCGAGAGGAAATATAAACAAAATGGAACAAAATTTGAAAGAACAAATTATAAAATCTGCCGCAGCTGTGAAAAGGAAGGTAAATATGATAAAAGATGCAAAAGACGCTAGCAATATGGCATTAGAAACAATATTTAAGCCTATTGTAGAACCACTTAATGTGTTAACAAGCAAAAATAACGAAAGTCTTCATAAAAATTTGGATATTGACCAAAACCACCCAGTAAAAAAAAATAAGTACAGCGAAAGTGAGTCATCAAATTCTGTAAGTGAAGATTTCGAGGAAGCTATGAACGAAGAAGATGAAAACTCTTATGGTGATGAGGCTTATAAATTATCTAACAAAACTCTTACGATATTACCCTCTGAAGATCACGATGAGCATGAAAACTCGTTTAAATCCATTCAATCATCTCCGAGTATTGCAAAAGAATCTTTCTCATGGCCTACGTCGTGTGATCTAATAAAAGATATACCTTATGGAGTCAGAAACGAGCGAGGTAAACTTTTGCTTGGCAAAACTCGCGTTTACGATGAAGGTTGTAGACTGAGGATTGGAAATCATGATCTGGAAAAAACACCCGGTTTAAAGGAATTATTGTTTAAAAAGATACCAAATTTAGACCTTGTCACTGACGACGACTTACAAAATTATAAACAGATACTAATAGATACTAATGCTCATAAACGTAATTACGATCCTTTAAAACCAGTGAACAGTAATAAAGGATTTAAATATATACGTATTATTAAACCACTGTTTAAATACACAAGAAATATTACAAGTAGTGTGGAAAGTATTCCTCGAGGAGAAGGTATAAACCTTTTAAAAAGGGTTAAAACAGATACTGATTTGGTTTACTGGGACGATCCAAATGAGTTAGTGGAACGATTAAAATTACTACTAGCATCAAAAGAAGCTGGTAATACCGGAGTGATAAATGAAATATATGCAATAATTGAAGAACTATATGAAGCTGGCATCATAAATGTAGAATATAAAAAGCATCCATCAGGAAAATTATTCAGTCTCGTTTCAATGAAGACTGCATCAAGACGACAATGAATGTAGACAAATTTGGACATCATGTACACAAGCGTTTAAGATTATCAGAATTCATTAACACTCTCAATGATACTTTAGTAAAATCTGAAACAGGTGACTTTGATTTAAAATCAACAAAGTTGAAGGGTTTGCAATTTCCTGAAAATAACGACGAAGCAGTAAATAAAGAATACGTGGATAAATGTATTGAAGAACTAAGACAAGAAATAAAAAATAATAATAGTGATGTTAAAAGATATTTAAGTAGTTTAGAAAAGGCGACAATTGTTAGTTTGAGTGCCTTATTTTACACAAAAAAAGAAATAGATTTTATGATTCAAGCAAATTCAACTAAGGATGAGTAAGCGAGACGTAGTTAACGAACTTCACAAAGCAGCACGAAGAAATTTTTCTCGTCGATGTACATTCATAAAAGGAATTGATGATCTATGGCAAGCAGACCTTATGGATTTACAAAAATATTCACAATTCAATAAAGGCCATAAATACGTTCTAGTAGTGATTGATGGCTTATCAAAATACGTTTGGGCTAAACCTTTAAAATCAAAAACAGCAAACTGTGTTATGAATGCTATGCAAAGTATATTAACCACTTCTTCGCGTAATCCTAAAAATTTACAAACCGATTTAGGAACTGAGTTTTATAATACGAGTTTTAAAAAATTGATGGAAACGTATAAAATAAATCATTATTCTACATATTCTGCAAAAAAAGCATCCATTGTCGAACGTGTCATTAGAACAATCAAGTCTCATCTTTACAAATTATTTAGTCTTCATGAACGATATCAATGGCTTGAACATAATTTGGATGACGTGATACAAAACTATAACAACACTAAACATCGAATTACTAAATTTAAGCCTGTTGATGTTACTAAGTCAAACGAAATTTTTGTTAAGTCAAACATTGTTAAAACGCAACAACCTAAAACAAAAAAGAGATTTGCGTTTCGAATAGGTGATTATGTTCGTATAAGTAAATACAAAGGAGATTTTCGTAAGGGTTATACTCCAAATTGGTCTACAGAAATTTTCCGCATAGTAAAAGTTAATGAAACCAATCCTCAAACATATCAAATAGAAGATAAACACAAACAAATTATTTTGGGATCTTTTTACGGGTATGAATTACAAAAAACTAAAGTTCCTGATCTTTACCTTATTGAGAAAGTTTTAAAAAGAAAAGGAAACACACTATATGTAAAATGGTTAGGTCTAAATAATAAAGAGAACAGTTGGATTGACAAGAGTGAATTGGTTCAATAGTATAAATATTGCTACGCAATTCTGTATCTTCTATTCACTTTAGAATTATCAATGAAGGAAGGTGGTGGTATACTTAACACAATAATAGACAATTTACCGATTGAGTTACATTTACCTGGATATCAATTTTGTGGCCCTGGAACAAAACTTCATAAACGGTTGCTTAAAGGTGAACGAGGCATAAACAAATTAGATAATGCTTGTATGTACCACGATATAGCTTATACAAATAGAAATTTAGACGTTCGACATAAAGCTGATTTAGGACTTTTAAATATGGCGAAAAGAAGGTTAAAATCCAAGGATGCTGGAAGAGGAGAAAAGTTTGCCTCTTGGATAGTTAAAAATGCAATGAAAGCTAAACTCAAAGCAGGGAGTGGGCTCAAATCATTTATGACCGGTGTAAAAAAAATACGCTTACAATTAAAAAAACTTAAATCTAAAGACAGTCACTCTGCAATTAAATATGCCCACGCTGCTGCAAAAAAGATATTTACAAATAAAAAGGGAATACGTTTGCCGCGTCGCATTCCTATTCCAAAATGTGGAGGACTTTTACCACTTATTCCGATTTTTGCGGGATTGTCGGCTTTAGGTTCATTAGCCGGAGGAGCAGCAGGTATAGCAAAGGCTGTTAATGATTCTAAAGCTGCACAAAAAAGTCTTCAGGAATCTGAACGACACAACAGGATGATGGAAGCTGTGGCTCTTGGAAAAGGGCTGTATATAAAACCTCACAAAAAAGGAGCTGGACTGTATTTTAATCCATCAAAAAACTAAATAAGGGGCTACCCAGACGTGCACTTACCAATATTGATATATTAGAACACGCAAGTGACATTCCATTTTTTCGCGGTGTTTTCATGAGAGATACGTTACCTACGAAACCTAAAAAGATAGAATGTGCGATATTGAATTTGGATAGCTCCAAAAATCCTGGAACACATTGGGTAGCCTTCGTCAAGCAAAACAATTACGCTGAATATTTTGATAGTTTTGGTAATTTGAAACCTCCATTAGAATTAATTCAATATTTACACAACTTACCAATAAACTATAATTACGTACAACACCAAAAATTTGGTACTACTAACTGTGGTCATCTATGTTTAAAATTTTTAAGATGTTATTGGAAAAATCATTTATATAACGTGTAAAATAAATAAAATTGTCAGTATAAAAATGTCTTTCACTGTGTCTATAACTGGGAGAGGAGCCTCCTTGACAACGAACTATTCGCCAACATTGGAGTTACATGGCGACTATGAATGTGGTCTTTTATATTTTTCTACTTTTAATTCTATTCCTAATATTGATAAACGAAACAATAAATTTTATTATGGCGAAAATGAAGTCATCGAAATTCCTGAAGGGTCTTATGAACTTCAAGATATTTGTGATTACATAAAAAGTAATATTAAAAACACCGTATTAAAATTGACTTGTAACAACAATACTCTAAAGACAAATATATTTTGTTCCAAAAATGTTCACTTTAACAAAAGTGATTCACTAGGTCAAATTTTAGGGTTTCGAACTGAAACAATACATGCAAATATAAGTACTGAATCTCAGAATCCGGTCAGCATTTTATCAACAACCATCGTGAGGATTGAATGCGACGTAGTCAGCGGTTCATTTGTGAACGGAAAAGCTAGTCATATAATTTATGAATTTGTGCCTAATGTACCACCAGGATATCGGATCATTGAAATACCTAAAAATTTAATATATTTTCCAGTAAACCAAAGTTCTATAAGTGCGATTAGCATACGGTTACTAGACGCTGAAAACAAACAGGTAAATTTACGAGGTGAAGAAGTACAACTATATTTGCATTTCCGAAAAAAAAATGATTGATTTCAATAAAAAGCAAGAGGCATCGTGTACTCGAGTCAGTTTGAAAAGATCACCTCAAAAAGACGCACCGCTTCGGCTTAGAAAGAAGTTGACTAAAAGCAATAAGGATTTTTTGAAGTTAGTGGGCTTGTTAAAATGAATATATTAAATATAACTCAACCGACGTCAATAGATAACAGCATTGAAAGTTTTGAATATCACTCGTACAAACCATATGTAACAAGTTTCAACAAGAATGATGAAATACGAATACCTATCAATCAGCAAGATTTGTATGTGCTGCCCTCACTCAGCACTTTGTATATTGAGGGCACAATTAATGTTTATAACAGCAAAAAAGAAAAGGTGTCAAGTGTGCATTTCGTAAATAATCCGGTGTTATTTCTATTTCAAGACATTCGATATGAACTAAACGGAGTGGAAATAGACAAAATAAAAAATGCAGGAATTAGCACAACTATAAAATCTTATTTATCATTAAATGAAAATGAATCCAAAAGCGCAAGAGCTTGGGGCTGGTCGACTACAGGTACAACTAGTGTTGGTGATGGCGGATTCTCTGCTTCTATACCAATGAACAAAAATATTGGGTTTTGCAGAAGACTATGAAAAAGTTATAATAAACTGCAAACATGAGTTAGTATTGTTGAGAAGCAACACAAATCTGAATGCTTTGATATTAAATAAAGGTGAAATAGTGGATGATATAATAATTACTAAAATTGCTTGGCGAGTTCCGCACATTAAAGTATCAGACCGTGAAAGAATTAACTTACTAAAACATTTAGAGAGAGATCGAGCAATCACTTTAGCTTTTCGTAATTGGGACTTATATGAATATCCATTATTACCGAAAACTCGTAAACATACTTGGTCTATCAAAACATCTTCACAAATAGAGAAACCTCGATTTGTTATAATTGCCTTACAAACTAATCGGAAACATAACGCTGAATTATCAATGGCAGAGTTCGATCATTGTCATGTACGTGACATACGAGTCTTTTTAAATTCGTCATATTATCCCTATGAAGGACTGAATGTAAATTTTTCAGATGATAAATTTACTTTATTATACGAACAGTACATTAGATTTCAACAGTCTTATCACGGACGTCGACCAGAGCCGTTGATGAGTCTAAAAGAATTCAGAGACGTCGCTCCTTTATTCATCATTGATTGTTCACGTCAGCATGAAACGTTAAAAGGATCTATTGACGTTAGAGTTGAAATTGAAACAGATCAAGAAATACCTGACCAAACAGCTGCATATTGTTTGATTCTGAACGATTGCATATTTGAATATAAACCTTTAAGCAATATTGTAAGGAAAATATCATGAACAACGATACGATAATTGTAGATTTGCAAGGATTTAAAAATAATAAAAATGAGTTTTTAGTAAAAGAATTTGTTATAGCAACTCTCGAGTTTACCCATATATTTTTAATTAAACCTCCTTATCCGTTTTCTACACTAACTGATGAAGAAAAAAAACAAGTTTGTTGGATAGAAAGAAACAGAGGTTACCAATGGAGTGAAGGATATATAGACTACAGAGAATTTAACAGAATTATTAAACCTTTCTTGAAAGACAGGAAAATAATTGTAAAAGGTGAAGAAAAAGTTAAATGGGTAGAGGATTTATGTGGTCATAATAATATCATAGACATAAGTTATACAGGTATACCAAATTTAAATACGTTAAATGATTTGTATAGTAATAATATGTTCCATTGTTTAACTCATAAAAAAAGATGTGCGTTAAGAAATTCATTGTGTATTAAAAAATGGTGTTTTCTCAATGGATACACATTATATGATTTTTGAATCTAAATTTAGAGAAACAATCTTGTTTAAAAATTAATATACAACTATATTAAGAATTTTTCAAATAAAATGTCATGTGTAATAAAAGTTGTTTTTATTATATTTGATACCCAAAAAGAAAAAAACTTAGTACTTGAAAATATTTTTTTATTAGGAAAACGTTTTAACAAAATTAAAAAGTTATCTATAAGTTATCACCACAAAGTTTTTTGGATATTTTTCTTATAACGGTTTCCGTAAGGTCCATGATTTCATCCACCGGTTCCTGCACCACATATTGAGCACTCAGCACTACGTTTTCTTCCGCATCAGCAATGTCAAAGCAGCTATTTGATGCACTTGAAGAATCGTTCACTAAGTCCAAGACCAGTATTTTAATTAATTTCACGCCTTTCTGCTCCTTAGTGATCACAAATGATTTTGTAGATTTACGAGCTCTTTTTCTTGTGATGTCCTTTCTTTGTCTTATTTTTCTCTCTCCCTGTCTTGATTCATTAGTTTGTTCTTCCCGACGTATCATGTTTTGATATTCTTGCGTGAAGCCTTCCAATGGATCTTGTGCATATTGGGAAAACAAGATATCCGACGAGTTTGACATTATCTGTAACAAGTGAATAATAATAATGAATAAGTTGATATCCATAATTACCTCAATAATCAATAATGATTAAAAAATGATATGAAAAGAGAATGATACTTACAATAATATTACAATATGGACTGCTTGTCACGAACAACGAGTTATGAATGAATATAATATCAAATAAAGTTGAGGCTTAGACTAAATTTGCTTATCTAGCATTGCATCACACTTGACCTCAATACAACACGTGGAAATATATGACATGTGTAAGTGCAGTAATTTATAGTGTAGGTATACAATAAAAAAACACAATACTATTTTAATGCTTATTTGGCATTGCATCATATTTAGCCTTAATATAACACGCGGAAATATGTAGCATGTGTAAGTGCAGTAATTTATAGCATACTAGCTTTCCGCTCGCGACTTCGCCCGAGTTATTTTTGTTTCCTGGTCTCGAACTATCCCTATACCAACTTTTATCTAAATTGGTTCAGTAGTTTCGAATCCTATACAATACAAACAAACAAACAATCAAATCTTTCCTCTTTATAATATTAATATAGATGCAATAATAAATAAAACACATAATACTATTTTAATTGCATTTATTAACTATAAAAAATATTAACAGGTCAAAAACAATTATATTAACTAATTTAACACTATCTTAGATTAGATTTTCATGTCCCCAAGCCCAGGTTCTAATTTTATCGGATAAAATAAAACGTTTATCATCTTGATTAGATAAAGCTACTTTGTTAACACTCTGAGTAAAAATCTCATGCTTAATGCATCTAAACAAAATATTTTTTTTCCGTATTATTTTGTCGTGAAGCAGAACTGATTTATAATCATCTAATGTTAAGTCTCTTACTACATTTTTTTTCACACCTTTTGCTTTTTTAATAAATGCTGATTCCGTTTTTATACAGTACAACTTAGACCGGAGACCTACGAATTCTGTCATAATTTCACCTCCTAATTCATCTTTAAATAAGCCCGGTATCTTTTTGTTTTTTAAAGGCAGACCAAATATATTGTCACAACTATAGTTACTGGTGTCAAAGAAGCTTAAAAAGTTATCTTTCAAATCATGATAAAAATCTTTCGTTTCAATCTTATAAACAAAGCTATCAGTATCGGTGTAGCAAAGTTGTATTTTATTTCCATAGTAAGGTTTTATGACAGAATAATGGAATTGATACATATGACTTTTAGATAGTTCTAAAACAGTAAAACCAATATAAATTGGCTTATCCAAGATAACCCTTTCAGGTTTCATTTGAACCGCAACTAAATTATTGGAAAAAATAGTAGCGCTGTGAAAATTAGGTCTCGCTATTAATTTGTCCGCTGAAATGAACTTTTTTGTCTTGTTAGATTTATCACACCACTTATTAACCAAGCGAACATCGACTCTTTTTTCACTGTCTTCCAATGTTTTTCCAAACACTGAATTATTCATCAACTTAAAAAGGTCTTGCTGAAAAGTAGTTACAGCTTGTTTTCTCAGTTCTGTGTTTAAATTGATATATTTAGCCAAAAAAGGGCTTTGTTTAAAAATTAAGGCGCGATGAATTTTATTTAAAACAAGACCATTATTAATGCATGTTTTCAAATAAACATAATGGATTACATACTGATATTTAGAATACAGATTAGGACAGAGTTTAGAAGTTTTACCTCCGAGTGGTACAAATTTTTCGGGACAAAAAGGATAATCGTTATGGTCATTATGTAGCTCCTCGGGATATGTTAAGTCCACTTCAAGAATATATCCGAACTCAGCATCATCTGCTACGTTCATGATATTTAACAAATCTATAGCATTCGCTTAAAAGTCTAAAATCTGAAACAGGTAAGTACTGACACATACTATAACCATACAAGTTATTGCAATCGATGTAAACTAGAAAAGAATCTGGTTCTGTAAAATCATATTGTGGCATATATTTATTGTTTGCACGAGCATATCGCGTTGAGCACATACAGATACCTCCCCGTATCCCTTTCTGTATAAAACGTATAATTTCTAAGTCAGTTAATAATTCTAACTGAATGCCGGTCTTAAGTAACATAGCATCGAATGAAAGACTTGGAGCTGTTAAGTAAAAAGCAGGATCTAATTGATAGTTCAATTTACAAATTTCACGGAAATTTTCAAATACATCAGTCAATAGCAATACATCGGTTTTTAGATAAAGGTCTGTGTACCCACCCATATCTTGTATTCTAAATGTAGACCAAACTTCCTGAGCATGAGTGTAATCTTTATCACTTATATCTTCATCAGTTAAAGAATTATAGAAACCTTTTTTGTGTGGAAGTTGTTTCTCGGAAAATGATTTCCAATGTGTCATATGATCATACGGATATACTCCTTTGCGTGTTAATAATTTAAATTCAGTTGCGTTTGGAAAATATTTTTTTAAATGCTTAAAATCTGTTTTATCTAACCCACTCGCTAATTTTTCCAAACTGGTTCCTAAGAATTGAAACGAATCGACAAATCGTATTTGAGCATATTTTTCATTCTTTAACTGTAAAAATTTTGTAAATGATACGTATTTTTCCTTATTTTTAGGTATGACTTTAACAGGTCCTAAACTATCGGCTAATTCTTTGATGAACAGATGACAGTCATAGCCGGATAGGTTATGGAAAAAAACGGGAACTAATTTAGGAACGCTAAACCGTAAGTTACAGTATTGATGCGCAGCACCTCGATAACTTCCAGTGAGGTGACAATGATCTCTCACTTTGTCAAAAAATAATAATTGCTTACAAATATGACAAACATCGGTACGCGCATAGGCCTCTGCGTCATATTCATCGAATTCCATCGCAATTTCTTTATCTAAGATGTCATAAATCTTTTTAACGTCAAAATACAGTTTATCAAGAAATTTTTGGACACAGTCTTTTCCTCGATACTGTACAAAAGAATTCAGACTGGTATCGTACGAGCACACTATGTGATAAGCAAAAGCTGATGGAATGTGCTGTTGACGCTGAGAAGTAAAACTTAATGAAGGGTCAGGCTCACAGCCATCGAACGGTATAAGAAGAGTTTCAAAGTCAGCATAGACCACAAAAGGAACGTCTTGCTTCCGTTCGAAATTTTTGAATTGTAGATAAGTTCCTTTCTCAGGCAGTACTGTACAAACGCCGCTGCATGTATGATTATCAAGATTAACTTCAGAAGTAAAAAATAGCAAGCAATCATCACAAAAATATAGTTTCTTATGATTTTTCGTAATTTGACTTCTTACAAGTCGAGAAAGGTTTTTTATCAAAACAAAGTGACATAGAACATTATTTTCAAGTAGAAGCAAGTTAATTTTAGTTCTGGTTTTGGATTTATATCCAGAATTATAAATGGGACCTACAACTATCTGATTATTCTTTAATGAATATACGTTTACACTTAAATGTGGATTGTTTTGTTCGAATTTCGCGATATCCCTAAACGTTACTGGGAAAGATATATCGTCGGTGTTTAGGACCTGTTCAAAGTGCGGATACGACGACGTACGGTCACCGTTCTTTTTAGCCGGGTACAAAGCGGCAACGACGCTCCACAAAAAACAATATTCATCTTTATTCCTGATGTTAATACACGCCTTTTTCTTTTTTATCGCTAGTGGTAAATCTACATAAGTTGAACCAGACCCTCTTAGAGGATCATATCTATTAATGTTAACTTCTAAGGAAACATTACTTAAAAAAGTCCAACCACTGTCACGATCCTCAAATTCTTCAACTTTGTTCTTAATAGTATTTACGAGTGTTTCAAACAACTCGTTAAAATCAAAATTGCGATGAATCGTTAAATTTTTTGTAACAAACGACTTAATGTTATTTACCTCGTTCTTAAATAAAAGAAAATCGGCAAAATATTCAAAATTTACTTTTAAACATATATGCTTATTTAGAGACATTTGCAAAAGATTATAAATTTTAGAAAATATACTATGCAAGAATGAATCGGGTAAAGAGCATCGGTACTCATCTGTAGGAGTAATTCTGTATGTAACGATGCGACCTCTAAACGCACTCGCGAGTTCGACAACACCGGCGTCGTCGTGCGCCCGCGACACTGCGCACCTGCGCTTGTGCGCGCTGCTGCGCAGGTGTCCTACCCATTGTCTGCTGCCTACTTGCATCGAACACTCTGAGCAAAAAGGCATCGTAGCAATTCAGAAAAATAAAGTATACAACTTGTTACCTAACGCTAATCTATAGTCTTTTTAGTTAATTACTTATCCACTTAACTAAATGAATGATTACCGTACCTCATTAATACCTAAGTTACGACTGTAACTTTACCTGGACGTGGGCTCAAAAAAACCGGATTAAATATAAAAACCTATTGTAAAAAATATTTTACTTGCTTAGTTAATTTATTTATTTAATATTTGTTTTATTACTATAAAATACAGGCTTATCTTTAAACAACGACTTTGACCGCTTTAAAAACTGCTGCAAGTAGTCCCACTCGGGCTGGTCTGGCTCTAGCTGCACCTTGAGTGTGACAAGCGCCTTGGTGTACCGCTGGTCGGGCGCTACGGCCAACGCCTCGTCCGTGCTGTATACGCGCGTCTCCACGTAGTAGCGACCGTCGAGCGGAGTACGCCGCAGGAGCGTGCCGTGCGCGGTCTTGTTGGCGAGGCTGCTGTCGAGTCGTTTGCCCTGCCTGACGCGTGACGCACGCTCGGCTGTAACTTCTTCGTCGTCCGACACCAACCCGAACAAATTCAACGACTCCTTTGAGCTCGACTTAGCCTTTTTCGATGAACCAGACCTGTAAAAGACAAAAGAGATTGTATTATATCCTATGTTAGGACAATCAGCAAGAACGTGAAACAACTCAACAATAATTGATATTACTATGTTGTTGTAGAACGCAATGTTCCTATCCTACGATTGACACCTGCAATCTTCGAATTTATCTAACCCACTATGATCGATAAAGAAAACAACACTTCAATACAAAAAAAAACCCACTCTATCAGTGATGAACCTAAAACGAAATTACCACTTCACTTGCATAAATAACTCATATCTTACCTGATAGTATCGCGAGAGATTGGTTTTCTCTTAGGCTTAGGCTTCTGCGCTGGCTCGAACAGTTCTTGCTCGGAGTCAGACCTGAAAAGATAAATTTAATAATATTGTTAGTCTCCTAGCTAATACTGATCAGCAACAGCATACTAACACCGTTCACTCATTCATAATCATTTTAGTGTTCAATTGTTATCCACTTCAATCTAATTCATTAATATGTGTACTGTTGGCATACCCTAATAAATAAATATTGTGGTATTATCACATAAAATCTTCACTAACGATTCGAAGATTTAATAAATACTATGACGACAGCATAAATTAAACCTTACCTGATGTTATCTCGAGATGTTGGTTTTGTCTTAGGTTTGGTCTTCTGCACTGGTTGGAAGACTTCAAACTCGGAGTCAGACCTGAAAAAGTAACGCAAAATTGAGTATCGGAAAAAGACAATGCATACTTACACTGATCCTTCATTGTAAGTGTGACGATCTTTAAAACTATCTCATTGTTATTTTCTCCGTACGAAACTTGGAGGAAATAGTAATTACAACCAACTATCAGTAAACCTTTCAAAGTACTTACATAATGAACACTCACAAATAAAGTACTGTGGCTGAAGATCTGGGTGCTGGGGAGACTCCTCGACGACGACTGACGACACTGTTGCAGCTAGTTCCTTGGCTCGAAGCACTTTGAAGAACAGAATGAACCACTACTCGAAAATTTCGCATTATATAGGAACTTATTGAAAATTCATCAATTTTTACTAGGGTTGTCACAAATGTATCTGTTTTTGAAACCTGAATAAGAAAAACTACAACGAAAAATAGTATTAACTTTAAGTCTAACACAAAGAGATCAATACGAAGTGATAGTCGATGCACTGTGCTGGTGCAAAAGTTGATGAAGGTTGATGAGCTGTTGACTGTACGTGAAAAAATTATCCTGAATGTTGTTTCAGTAAATCTACGTTAGTGAAAAACGTAATCAACTTTCATTAGAAAAAACAATTTGTATTTTTTTTAAGTAAAGTAGTTTATAAGTATTTTGTTTCTAGTTATTCCTTTTTTCTTTGTATACTAGTTTTAGTAAGACATTTCTGTGACGTCATTATTATGTCATCAATAATTAAAAATATTTGTTATTAAATAGAAAAAAACAATACAATGTATAATATTTATACATTGTTATTACAGATTTTGACTATTGTAACATTAAGCAAACAATCAATACCTATATGTTTAACAGGTCAGTACACTAGGATTGTCCTAAAACTAATTGAATACTATTACTACTAAAGTAAAATCTTACAGCAAAATCTTGTTGTCGACGTCCCACTACGACTGACTCTCTCTCGTCACTCGTGACAACCCTATCGAGAGTTGCGCGCTAGACATTTTTCGCCGTGGTGCCGTGTGCAATAACCTATTTAAATGACTTTACGTATTGACCTTTAATTTGCTCGTTAAAAACTTTCCATTCATTATTGAAATAATTCAATTTCAAAGATTTATTATTTAAACACAAATTAAACAAAACATCAATTAAATTTTATACATAAAATATATTTATTAGGGTAGTTTATTGACATAATTGTGTTTTAAACGAAAGAAATTCATTATTAGATTTTAAAATTAATGTAAATAAGATACATATATACCCACGTTTTTAACTAAGACGACATTTGTTACTAAAAAGTTTTAAAAAATGCAGTAATACCTTGTAAATGCATTTTTATAACTTTCAATGTATTTGAATTTTTTATATATTACTAGCTGTGCCGCGCGAACTACGTTTCGCCATAATAAAAATAGTTTACGACCTATTCTCAGACTTACTGAAAATATTCAAAAAATTTCATAAAGATCGGTCAAGCCGTTTCGGAGGTGTTTGATAACAAACACTGTGACACGAGAATTTTATATATTAGATTTATGTTTCAGTGTTATTAAAACAAACCAAAAAATAAGAATGAAACATTATTAAACACGAAAACTTATTGCAATTTTAATTAAAGTACAATCAACAGCACATCAACCTACGATAAATATTTAATTGGGTCTTTGTTAATTAATATAATAATAGTTTCATTGATTGAAAATCAGTTGTTATGACCTTTAAGTTTTTGGATATGTCGAACTGCCTTTACCATTTTTTTGTCGAGGGGAACCGTACTCGCCGTTGGCTAGACGACGAGCGTGTATGGGGCTCCCAGCAGAGTGCCGGCCTAACCACTAAACCACCCCGGTATTCTCCCTGCCCTTATAGGCGCGCGTGATAGGGTCCACACTGCGACTACCACGTAATTAAAATGTGCATACGCTCATTATGCTGCTATTTATTTATATGCTTTATTATGTTAAACCTTATACATATTTAATTCAGACAGTAAGTAGGCATGCCTCCTACCCGGTGGATAAGTGACCTGGTTAGGGTTGAAGGAGATTCATAGGGAGGCCTATGTCTTCTGAGCAGAAGACCTAATGGCTGATGATGATGTTGATATTTGATTCTAATCGCTAGTCCATATCCACTTATTTAACTTACATATATTAATATCTAGTGAATGCTAATAAATAAAACCAAATTCAGTAAGTTGTACATATATATTAACCTTGGGCGTTAATAATTGTAATAAATAAATAATTGGGTTTAACCATTATTTCTATATAGGTTTTCAAACGAATAATTTACATTTTCATATATACTTACATATAAAATTAAGTATTTTTGCTATCATTTGGGTCCGTTTCTTTACACTTATATCAAACAAAACTGACAAGGATTATAAACATAAAATAAAAATCCTACGTCATATGGAGTACATCTTTTTGTCTATTTTTAGTGCAAGCATAATATATAATATATTTCATCATAACGCTTTCTGTTTGTACGCTAATACTAGAAAAACCGCTAGTATAACATTTTTCACATTTAGGAATGTCGCAAAATCATTTAAACAAAGTGTCCTCTGTCCAAAGGTTCTCCGGAAGATATCACTCTTAGCGATAAGACTGTCGAAATTGTACATTTTAGCTTTGTAAAACTTCTGTAACTGTACTACTTTCGTGGTGAGTAATAAAGAGTATCTTTCTATCATCACTTCGTAGCCCAGGGTCTGATTTGCTTGGAATGACAATCACTCCAAAACATAGTTTTGACTGAGGTTTTTACAGCCGATCTGTCTGACGCCAACTTTCTTTGGATATAATAATAATAATGTCCTCCTAACCGATATTCGGTCACGGCGGACAATCTCCACAGAGACTAGCCATCTGCGCAGGAGATATTATAGGGCACAAGTGACTGCGCAAACGCAAGTGCACTCTCTGTTCCTTCACTCGCCTAGTCCGATGGGACGGTTAACCGACACGATCGGGGTGAGATCAGGCGCAGGACCCACTGCTTAACGTGCCTTCCGAAGCACGGAGGAGCTTGAGATGTTTCTTATTTTGGTCACCCATCCTAGGACTGACCACAGCGAACGTTGCTGTGGTCAGTCAAACAAAACCGTATTTCTAGCTGCAATATTCAATTCAATTTAAAATAATTATTTTTGAAGACAAAACAAGTGTAATTAGGTCGCGGACGCCGCGGTCACACCGGACGCGGCGAGCCATACGACACTAAGAATTTGCTGACAGTAAATACTTAACTACTTAATGGCGCAACGAGCCATATGACGCTAAACATTTGCTGACAGAAAATACTTAACTACTGAAATGGTTAGATTTGAAGTAAATTATTTTGAATGATAATTTATCAAAACATAACCAGCAATCGCTGGTTCGAATCATTAGGTGATTTTGTACTTAAACACGGAATAATACGAGCGTAAACTTCTAAACTGAAAATTTACTTTTGTAACTGTAAAAATCTGCTACCACGTGTTTTATTGTTCCTTATAGATGGAGTGAAATCGTGTCTGCGATTGAACGAGATATAGAAGGAACAATAATACACTACTTACAAGATAGACGGAGTTAGGGTCGTTAGTTGTTACTAAGAGGGCATAAAAATATTTCGAAAAATTTAGAATTTTTTTTTCGTTAACACCATACTATTATTCCCTCAACAGAAGGGCTCGTAGAATGTATACATAGCACTTAATAAATTGTTTCATTAACATGAATTCAGAGTGCAGGTAACTCGATAGTTATTTTGAGAAGTATGGTCGTAGCACACATATCCACTCGTAAACGTAACGTAAATGTATCAACTCTAGCCGTTCAGTATTCTTTGTATGAAACTCCCTACTGCAACGCACACTAATCGGATCGTAACGTAATCGCCTCGCCTCGGGACAAGCTCACGAACCGCAGTACGGTGAGTGGTCGACTTGCCGTACCCGCGCTTACTTCTCACCGTACGCTGTCTTACGACTCTCCGTACCCTAGCTTACGTTTCTTCGTCCACGCCCCGCTCCGCGGCCTGGGGCCCTATTTTTTAATAATTCATCCGGCATCGAGCGCTTTTCCAGTGTCATTTGTGCTCGATTCCTATTGATTTCCGTTTCTCTGGCGATGAAAATCAATAGAACATTACCTACCATTAGCCGTCAACCAGCGGCCGGCGAGCCGTAAGCGCGGCGTCGCCTTGCCGTAGCCGAGTCGACTCGGAGCTGCTAACGCGCTTACGTTAGGTTGACGCCTGGTTGACGGCGAGGCGATACGGTGACGATCCCTTTCCGAGTTGATATGTGTGCTACGACCATTACCGAACACAGGATAAGAAAAGTATCAAATACACTACAGGATCTATTGTCCAAGAAAAAAGAGGCGGAGATCTTACATCGGCTAAAAATACCCTTAAACTGAGAGAAGTCAAAAGATTTATTGAATCTCTTAAGTGTTTAGTCACACATCCATTGTAATGAGAATATATTTTCTATCGATTTTAAGTATCATGAAAATATGGAAAATTACATCACATACTTGAAGAGGAGTATGAAGACGATAAGTGTGGTGTGAAGTGTCGGTACCTAATTCGGACTCAAGAATTTAACTGCAAAATTAAATTAAGTTTGATTTGTTACTCTATTTTATTTAAGTAAAATTAAATGATTAAGGCATTAAAATAATTCGTTTAACTGAAAATCTGTTTATTTTTTTAAGACTATATTACCTATTACTTTTACTTTTGGATGCAAATGCGCTACTCTCCTTAAGCTTGGACGACTTTACCACTGTCCAATGTCAGTTGCAAACTCACTACTGTCATGCCTGTTACGTGTTTTCTTTTTATTGCTACATATTGACAAACGAGCAGACTGCCCACCTGATGGTAAGTGGTTACAGTCACTGTGAGATTCGCAGCAATTCTGCAATCCCCACAAAAACCACAGTGTAGTTGCCAACAAATCAATCCAATGTCAGGCTTATAGCGTAATTATATTAGTTGTTGATCAAGTGCATATTAGATTCATATTAAAATAACTTCATTAATAATAAAAACAAACATTGCTTTAAACAATTACCTTTTTTTTAACCCAGTTAAAAAAGATTTTATATCTACCGCAGTGGGAGTGGGGCCCAGCTGCGGTTATGTGGGACTCACCCCGCTAATCGAGGCATACCTACAAAAAATACTGGGGGGCTTCGTCAAATCGCATTCTCGACACACAAAGGGCACTTCTCGCAATCGTACCTAAAACCTTACCCTGCCAAAATTTCTAAGTTTGACTTTGATACAATCTATGGATTGTGGCAAGTTTGTTTTCTTACCCCTTAATTATGCAAACCAACGCTTACGTTGGCAACACTCACTACTATGATTGCTATGGTCTTTAGTATTGTCTATATCACGGATCTTCCCGTAGAAAACTAGGATATACCATCATTTGCAACTTATCGTTAATTAATAATAACAGTTTTACGGCTCTAAACGCCTTACGGATGGTAGTTTTGTTAGTAAAATCGAAGCGAATTTCATCTTACTTAAGACGAAATAAGCTTTACGGCTTTTTAATTATAACAGTTTGACGGCTCTAAACGCCTTACAGACGTTAGTTTTGTTAGTACTATAGAAGCGAATTTCATCTTATTTAAGACGAAATAAGCTGGAACTTCTTGTGTAATTGACGTCAAGGGGATAATATTCATCTTATTTAAGACGAAATAAGCTTTACGGCTTTTTAATTATAACAATTCTACTGTTCTACACGCCTTACAGACGGTAGTTTTGTTGGTAATATAGAAGCGAATTTCATCTTGCTTAAGACGAAATAAGCTTTACTGCTTTTTAATTATAACAGTTTTACGGCTCTAAACGCCTTACAGACGTTAGTTTTGTTTGTAATATAGAAGCGAATTTCATCTTATCTAACCACTCGGCTACGGAGGTCGTCAACCTGTAGACCTTTACCAAGTTTCATCTTAGCATATAAGGCTTTATCAGTGTTCTAGTATGTATTGATAATAATAATTATCTGTGCTCCGTCGCAAACTATCGTGTGATAACTTAAAAACTACTTGCTATAACGTCATTTTTCGTCATAGAGTAATCGATTGTATGGCAGAGTATAATCGCCTTGCCGTAGTATTATCATACCTATCATTAACGTGTAAATAACTGTGTGAAGTTAATATTAGCCGTATTGGTGAAGCATTTTACAACTTACGTTTGCGTTTATTTAGTTTAAGTGTTAAATACATTTAGTGTTACTAAATTGTAATTAACCTTTTCGAAAGACGGATAGCACCGTTATTTACGATTAAATTCGCCGGTTGTTCATCGTCGTAAGAATAAGGCGTTATTAAAGGGAAAAAGGCCGATTACAAAAGTGCCTTACGATATGTGTTATTTCGACGTTGTTATCTAGTGTAAATGACGATACTATTTTAACAATATCGCTTAGCTTAGCGAAAATAAACGTAAGCGTAACAAATTCACTCGAAGGACTTACAATTTAACCGTGTAAGGCGTATTTCGTCTTAGGCTCAAAATCCTTTTTTCTCAGTGTACCATCTCCATAGGTTACATGCTCTAAGACTTTGAACCATGTTTTGTAATAAGACGTTATAGATTTAGATTCCCTTGTGAAAGCTCATTGACTTAGCTTACGAGGTTACCGCCATGGGGGATGTGGACTCGACAGCTATTGTCCCGATAATCGTATCCGTGAACGGTCTAATAGCGAAGAGTCTTGACCAACATCTTGAGAGACTCTCGCTAAGCGGTTGGATCAAGGGCCTGATACAAAAGGCAGTATTTCTCGGCACCACACGAGTTGTCAGGAGGTTCCTCACTTAATCAGTGATAGCTTAGACATTGTGTCACTGCTAATGGATCAATTAAATATACGTTTTTTAGAATTTTTATTTTATATGTTTTTATTGCAAAAATTATGAAAAAGTATTTAAATAAAGGCGATAGTAATAATAAATAATGTTATTTACTAAATATTAAAATCAGAAAAAAATCTCCTGGGTCCGTTAGTTCTTGAGTTTTCTTGTTATTGCTTTACTTGGAATATCGTCTGAATTTAATTCGAGGCTGTTATTAAACATTTTAAGTACTTAATTTAAAAATCTTTGCTATCTTATAAATCATATTAATAATATTTCTCATGGAACCTTGAAGGCTACGCAAGAAATAGCATCGTTTTCTTGGAACGTTTTTATTAATAGGATTTTTCGGAACAAAATCGCCTAAAACCTTCATTACTTTTGTATTCTGTAACTTTTCGATAGTGAACAAATTATTAAAATGTGTTAGGCACTTTCAGAATTATCTGATATTAAGTGATGATAAGGCTGAAGGTGGAAGCGAGCTTCACCTGGACTTCTTTAGAAAGAAAGAAAGAAAGAAAAGACATTTATTCACTAAACAACTTACTTAAAAGGAAAAATAATAATTAGACAGAAATATATAAATTATCTACAACTGGGGAACTGGCTATCTTACTTAAAACTGTCGTAATACAACAATGTTATAAACAGGTGTTTCTCTGGTGAAAAACAGGTAAGACGGCGGTAGCTCGCCTAGCAGGTTCAGATGGCCTACCATCCATCAAACCGTGTAGAAATAGTATTATACAAATGGGAAATCGAACCCCGTACCTCAAGACCAATAGTGGTCTCAACAACTAGACCACGGTGACGAACTCATAGATAAAGAAAACCGACAAAGTGTGAGTTGGACTCGCATACTGAGCGTGGTCCGTATATACATATCTAAGTATATATATTATATATACCCTTACAAATATACTACTATATCTATACTCTTACTAATATTATAGAGCTGAAGAGTTTGTTTGTTTGTTTGGTTGAACGCGCTAATCTCAAAAACTACCGATTCAAATTGAAAAAATATTTTTGTGTTGGATACTCCATTTATCGAGGAAGGCTAAGGTCCAATTTGCTTGCTTATTTGCTTATATTAAACAAAGAAAACAAGCCTACCTTTATTAACAAGAATAGAGCGGAGGTTATTGATGTCACGGTAGCGTCCAAAAACGCATTCGTTTCGACAGGTAATTGGCATGTGTCAGATGAGGTCTCGCTTTCAGATCACAACTATATATGCTTCAGGTATAGGACCAAACAAGTGTTAGGATCTGTACGACGAAGGAATCCCAGGAACACAAACTGGGAATCATACAAAAGGGACCTAAATGTTATCTTAGGCAATGGCGCACACCAAGCGGTTCATGGGCCTGAATAACTTCAACAAATTCACAATGAAGTCAGGCAGAATGCAAATCCGACTCTTGTTAGGTGCTCTGACTGGCTACTTTGGCACTAATCGTATGCTTGCAAAAATGGGTCTGAGCAACACAGAGACCTGTAGGGCCTGCAATGAGGGAGAGGAAAGCATGGAACACATGTTGTGCCACTGCGATTCCCTTTCTCGTAGGAGAATGAGTCTCTTCGGGATCGGATATCCCAAACCCGAAGACTTCAAGGCTATCCCCCCTGGACCAATTGTGAGACTCATGAGTGAACTCAATTGGTCCATAAATGGTGATAGCAATCTATGAATGTAGAAATTGGGGAAGCACAAAGGATCCTTAAGGGTCGAAGTGCAGGGCCCCCTGGGGCCCCCCCCATTATAAGATAAGATAAGATAAGGTCCAATTTCACCAATATTTTAACAGGTGGTTAGTTAACTAACAAACAAGTTTTTGACATTTCACTCATACAGTAAGTGTTAAGAACGGTTGTTTGTTAACTATAACCGCCTGTTAAATGTTGGTGAAATTCGACCTAAGACAAACAGAAGCTGAGCATCAATGAAAAATGTTGCAGAAACGGGAAAAATGTGCGACATGTTGTTTTTTCAGACATCCACGCGAATCAAATGTCACGGGCAAAGTTAGTTAATAATAATGTGGGATGTTGATTCGATGATGATTGTTCCGATAGTTGTTTCAGTCTCAAGCAACATGTTTAAGAGGCTGTCGCTTGACGTCACGTATTATATTTTAGATATCATGTTTTATACTTCACATTTACTGCTTATGACCAACACAGTCGATATTCCAATAGAAATAATGTAAGTTTTATTTTTCAATACGACCGGGTTTGGTTCCTGATCTCAGTAGATACAAGTTTTTTTTTCCAATTTATGTATGCAGTTTTTCATGTCACTGAACGTCCAGCTATCAAATTGCACCTCCGATAACGGAGTCTAGATGACATATGGTTCCTAAGAACAGATCTTTGTATGTCATAGTTACAGACTTGCCCCTACTGGCCGATCTAAATGTACCAACCTGTATACTGTAAGTATCACCTGTCCGGCCGACTAGGTATAATACTCGTAGTTTCGCTAAGAGAAAATATTTCTTATCGAATTCAACACAAAAGGGTATTAAGGTGGCAACGGCTCCATTGTGTCTTCCAATAAAATATTTCTCTAATACAAAAGCCACACACGTGAGTTCGCCAAGGTCGTATTAGGGTTGCGGCCACGTATCCGATACAACTGTATCGCATTAAGCAAACGCGTTTATCCCTTAAGTTCCACGTAAGCGGTCGGTGTATTTTTATGTCTAGTATATTCAATGAGTAAGTATATTATTTCCTTTATAAATATGAAAGCTTGTGAAGGTTCGCTTCGGTTATATAAAATGGCACATGACTTTCATTGTCGTGATTTCAGAATATGTACGTACAGTAAGCTCCTTATCAAGCTATACTGTTTGACTTTGGACCGTTCTTATGTCGCTCGTAATAGAGGCGGATTTCGTAGTGTAAATGTATAGCTTGAATGGGAGCTTACTGTACCTACATACAAACGTATCTATACACATACTTATATACTTTGTTACATAAAAACAATTTTAAGAACCTTTATTTTACACAGACCTTTACATCAAAAGAAATTGACTCTATACCAGAGAGAGACTCTGTACTATGAGTCGCCTGCTTGGGTGCCACCATCTTACCTATTTCTGCTGCAAAGCAGCAGTGCTCTCATTGCTGTGTTCCAGTTCGAAGGGTAAGATATAGCAATGAAACTACTGGGTACCGTGACTTTACATCTTATATCACAAGTTGGCAACGTACATTGTAGTTCTTGTGGGAATCGCAGATTTGCTGTGAATGTGACAAGAGCCACATGTACCTAATATTATAGGAGGGGTTACCACTTACCATGAGGTGGGCAGTATGCTTGTTTTTTGGAAGAGCCTTCTCAGGAAGAATAGGCAAGAAACTCAGACGTTCTATATTTTGTGTTCTAACTTATCGTCTGTGTGGGTACTGTGGGTACATCCATCTTGCCTATTTCTGCCGCCTAGCAGCGGTGCTCGCATTGTTGCAGTGAATTAACTGGGTACTGTACACACTAATATAATAGCCATAGGAATTCTACACTACACTAGCTCATGCCCGCGACTTCGTCCGCGGGGAATTAGTAATTTGGGTAGCTTATTTTTTACCCAATCTGCTTATATCCTTTCAAACAATTCAAACTATCTCCATAGCAAATTTCATCTAAATCGGTTGGACGGTTATTGATTTCCCACACAAACTTTCACCCCATTTTACACCGTCTTATAGGATGACTTTCGCCTGCGAACTACGTTTCGACATAATAATTTTTTTTCCCGTTTTTGCAACATTTTTCATTGATCGATAAATGGACTATCCAATACAAAAATAATTTTTCAATTTGAATCAGTAGTTCCTGAGATTAACGCGTTCAACTGAACAAACAAACAAACTCTTCAGCTTTATAATATTAATATAGATATCTGTGACAAAAAGTATCCTATGTTATTTCCCGATACTCAAACTCTCTCTATACCAAATTTTGTCTAAATCGTTACAACGGTTTAAGCATGATGAGGCAACAGACAAACATTCTCGTTTATTCAAAGACTTTCGAATTTATAATATTGGTATAGGCAATCCATATCAATATTATAAATTCGAAAGTCCACATTAAACATTAATCGAAAAAATCCACATTAAACATTTAATATAAATAACACGTTGCCTAGTAACCAACAACGTCTTTGGTCGGCTCCGCTGACCTCAGATTGGTTATTCTTCTGAGCTGCTGACCTTTCCACGCAAGCATTCAAAAGTATTGTTGACATTGCGTGCGTTGATAAGGCTGGCAATGAGACCTTGTTACACGAATACTAATTTCCTATAGCAATAAAAACAATTTACTTAATAGTTAAATGTGATAAAATAATTACTTATTACATTTAACATGGTTTACATTTTTTATGAATGAAAGATATAATAGGGCCATTAATCACTGCAGATAGCTAATCTAATTTTTCTTTCACAAACCTCAATATAAACTGTTCACTGAACTCCCATCATCCCGTTTCCTTCTCTACTCCTCAACAATAACCAGACCCCTTCGCTCCTCAAAAGACATGACACTACTAGTCCCACCTCACTCCTCTATGTTTAAGGAGGCACACTCAGTCCATTAACGCCGCCATTTGTTTTTATTAATTATGATGAATTAAAGACGTTTCTACAAAAAATAGCACAGTCGGAACTCAATATAGATATATTAGATTTTTGGGAGCTATTCAGGCATAGATTAAAAGTATAGGAATAATCATAATCAGAATTATTGCTAAAAGTAGCCACTTTAAGCAATAATTATGATTTCCAATAGTCTATAACGGTTAATGTGTACAAAATACGTAAATATAAATCTGAAGTATCTATATTGAGTTCCTGACTGTGCTATTTTTTGTAGAACTGTCTTTAATTCATCATAATCAATAAAAACGAACGGCGGCGCTAGTGGACTGACTGTGCCCCCTTAACGACAACTCTTTTATCGTTAAAGCTACTCGTATAAGACTTTGGAATTCCTCACCTGAGACCATGAGGCCTGCACCATCTCATGATTCTTTTAAGCGAGCTATATAAACACATTTTCTGCAGCTACAATTTAAGCTTTTTTCCTTTTGTTAGTACCTTATGTATGTAGTATATGTATTTTATGTAGTTTGTGTATTTTGTAGGCTTATTTACTTATTAATAACATGTAGCATATGTATTCTATTATTATGTTAGCATTTCACGCTCCCGTCGTTTGTTTCCATTTAAACTTTCTTCTACTGTTAGGTTGCCTGGTAGAGATGCCACTTTGGCAATAAGGCCACCTCTTGTTAATAAGGACTGGTTTTAAGGACAATTCTTGTAACTATTTTTTTTATAAATTTGTACATACATACACCCTGAATGTTAAACTAAAACAAAATGTCTAATTCAAAACGTGACGCGGAGAATCGAAGGAATAGTGTTGGTCCAACAAACTTGGAAGCTGCCCCTCGGGGAAGCTCCGACTAAGATTTATGCGAGCCCCTAGGGTCATCTCGCTCGTGTCTCTTTACGGCTGCACACTTACATTTTCAACAGAATCTCTATTTTTTTTATTTGAGTTTGACGAATTTTGTTATAAAACGTGGGTAGGAAGCACGCCATTATTTTCCTAAACATTCATGTTGGCCCTGCTGGTCACAGTCACTATATGGAAGAAACACATGGAGAGTATGAGCTTTAACACCAGCACGCTGGCCCAATGCTAATAGGTTGGTAGAAACCGTTGCAATAGTAACCGTGACCAAGGGTTTAACATGCCTTCCGAAACACAGAGGAACCCCTATTATTTAGGCTATCCATCCAGCGTCCAGCAAAGGTTGCTTTGTGTTTAATATCGAAACCAAAGCGGTCAAACCACTACACCACTAAGCTCCTTGTTGGCTTTACAAGCACTTATTGACGTCAAAATCAAAACAAAATTCTAATTAGAAGAAAATATAATATATTTCGAACCTATTCGTATATACCTATGAAAGCAAAAATAAATAAATAAATAAATAAACCTTCATGAGAAGAATAGGCAAGAGACTTGGAAGGTTGTAGGTTCTTTTTTTCACGTAGTTGAAAAAAAGTGCATGCTGATTTACCTATAAGTGTTTGTTGCACTTTATCATAGTTTGTCTTTGTATTGTTTGTCATACTTTAAGCAATGTAAGCAAACGTTGGTAAATCTTTATAAATAAATAAATAAAATAGTTATAATAATTATTGAGAAGTACAATTGGTTACAATTGGCATGCTTACATACACTTAGAATGTTAAATAATAATAATAATATTTAAAACCTTGTTTTAAAACCTTGTCTAAGTGTAGCTCTAATTGGTCGTGTTAATATTTCTGTGATTTCTCTGTTTTGAATCGAATGTACTACACTACACTGCATCTGTATCTGTTTGTTTACTCTGTACTATGAAAGAGCATGTATAGGTATGGTAATATAACTTTCGTTGCTCCTTGCCAAGATAACTAAAGTAAAAATAGGTCAAGCCTGACCTCACCGATAATTATTTTTATGTGTATTTGTTAGGTCTGAGAGTAGGTCGTAGGCTATTTTATATAACCCTAGGTGAAAAGGGTGGCCCTCTCCAGAAATTTTTGAGTGTTGAGATTTATTAGAGCGAAACGTAGTTTGCGGGTACGGGTAGTTAAGAAATAGGAATGCACACAGCTGTATAGAAGCAACACAAAAGTGAACGTGGAACTTCGACACCTTTAAAGAATTTTACCCGACTCTTACCTGACTAATTGGGGAGTCCACTCACAAAACCCCAGCGCATATAAGCGCAACCGCGCGAAGGTGAGTGCTCGCGAACTTGTAAGCCGGACACGTCGCGACTTGTCCGGAGTTCCCGGGCCGCGGAACAACGCAGCGCGGGCAAATCCGGATAAGCTGACTTCGATGGAGTTTGCGAAGCCCAGTTGCTAACTCGCGGTGTGCCCTAAATACGCAATATCTACGTGTTACTGCGCTTGTTTTCGCGTGGTTAAGGATCTGTTAAGGAGCTACATACTACATATTGAATTTACCGCCAAAAATATTAAACATACAGTTGTAAAATTCAGGTATGACATTTTTTAACATTTTATCTGGACATTCTTATAGACAAACGATTATTAATATATCACTCGATAATAGAAAAAAATCTAAAGACCTTGTTCTATATTTTAAAACTGCTGTGAATCAGAAAATATAATAACAAATGACATATAAGTTTTACCAATAGACGTACATTTTAGTTATCTAGAAAATTGCAAAAGTACATTTTTTATTTTGTGCCCCAGTTTTCCAAAAATCGATTAACGTAACGTTTTAGATCGGTCACCGCGCGTAAGTGACATTAGAAGCTATGCAATTATCAACTATATTATTAGAATAGAATAGAATTATTCGAATTGGATACCCAAAACCGGAGGATTACAGGGCCATACCACCGAAGGACATCTTTGAGCTCATGGGCACGATAGACTGGACCGTTGGTGGCGATGGCATTACGGACTAAGCTTTACGGCAAGGGGTAGCACAAAAGATCCATGGTGGGTCGAAGTGCGAAGGCTCAATAATTGGGCTACCCCCACCCGAAGATAAGATAAGATCAACTATATTACCTTGAAATATGGCAGTCACCGTGCACCAGTTAATTTCCTGGAAAACCTCAGCTTAATGTATTTCTTCTATTATATTGCTTTGCTGCTTTTGAAGTACCTCACGGTGGTGGAGTCTAGATTTTGTAACTCTCTCTATCACCTACATCTGATTCAGAAGCGTGGCTTGTCTCCATAGTCCTGTGCACTACAGCCTAGCCATCTGGTTCTAGGTCTCCCACTGAATTTTTCCACCGGATACGGAGAGATACAGCACCAGGTTACCAATATAAGGATTTTTCCTAACATGCTCATACCACCCCCACCTGCTCTCTTGCAGCTTGATTTGATTCTGCATTTCACTGCGTGGATGACGGATTGATGTTTAAAATTGTCTATTATCATTTAAACTTTCATCCCTATTTGCAATATAGTAGTATTCTTTAACCTCTCGAACACAACTGAGGTGTTATTAACGGTTTTGTTTTTTTTGTGTAGACGTCACCAATAAACTCTATATAACTGAGTACAAAAAATAGAGGTGTTTCCGAAACTGGCAACATATTAATTTGCCTACTCAAACACTAAATATTAGGTTAAAAAAATTAACGATTTTCAGTTTAATTTTATTTTCGGCTTCGGCACTTATTAAACACACTTAAAAAATAATGACAAGCCGAACAGGAATAATCGAATAGCCAAAATAAAGACTATTAGAGTTCCATCTCGTGACTCATCTGTCTTAATTAACAAATTGGCAAAGATAGAGCACCGTCCAAAGTTAAGCAGAAAATACATTTTTGGGAGAGTTAATTAAACGCCCTATCAGTTGGGCGTTGCTTATCTACAGCCTGAGATTAAAGCTTTTGGGGACTCTACAAAAAGCTCCTTTGCTCAGCTTTACAATTATTGTCGGTTGGAGTTTATAAAGAAAAATAATTTATCCAAAATTAAATAAAACTGTTATCAATGAGTGCTAAAGTAAAAATTAATTTAATAATAAAAAAGAAAATCTGTGCACCTTATAAATTAAAATAAAAAATGGTATGTTTTAGATAATTAACTTGAGAATATTTCTTTATAATAAGACATATTTGGCTATAATGATAAAAGGTTTTGTAAATAATAATAATGTAAATGTTTCTAGTTTTTACTTAGTTACAAAAAATATTTTAAGCTAGATCTAAAGCTGAGTTAAGAATTAAGAAAACTTGTCATTCTTATCTGATGACACAAACGAAGACGTAGGCATAAGCTGGGCAAAGTTAAATAACTGTACCCAAAATTATTACACAAAATACCCGAGCATTAATCATTATCTGAGCCTGTTGAATCCGAGGGTACACAGTGGGTAATTAATATTATACATCCAATAGAACCCTTTTAAAAGACCTTTCAATGATAAAAAGCCCTCGCCAACTAAGACGCCTCAACGAAAAGGGTCCCCGGATTCTTTCGTTAGAAATCATTCAAATAATAGCCCAATCGCTTTCAATTATTCCCGGAATGAAAAAATAAAAGGAATATTTAAGGGAATCAGAAGTTGGGATCAGAAAGTTCTCCCCTCGATGCTAAAGTACGCGTTTTGTTGGAAGTTAGCTCTAAATGTGGACAGCCTTTGCACGGAAGCCTTTGTAACTTGCATTTCTGTGGCTATTGACTGTTGTATAGATTTATCAGTTCTGGTCACATAATAATAATAATAATGTTTTATTTATTCTCTCACACAGACAATTACAATTACATATAACTTAGTAAGTAATGACATTTTTTTAAATCGATTGTCGCAACTTTTTACGTATTTTGCCGGTGAATCGGTCAATGTTTACGATGAACCAGAACTAAGTTTTTATTTTATCGATTTCGTTTGCAAGTAAATCAGCGTCTCGATCTTTAACGTCTGCGACTTCGTTTGCGTCTCTTGACAACTCATGAAAATTTGGGATTTTTTTATTTTATTTATTTATATATTGCATTACAAGTGTGAGATGAAGTTACACATTGTACCTTGTTAAGGCGTTGCAATTAAATATGAATAGAGAAGGGCAGATATTTAATTTTACTAGCTAGATTTCCTTGTTCTTGTATTTATTGAAAAATAATTATGAATTGAGATCCTATCAAATAAATTATTTAGTTACATTATTATGAAGACGCGAGTCAATAAATAATAGTAATGTGAATGAATTAACGAAATGTCAATAGTCAAATATTAATTGGAATGTCATGGAATAAAATGAAATGTCAATGTATTAAAATCAAATTAAATTAAATAAAACTAGATTAAATTTTATTTAATTAAGTCGTTCATAAAGTCAATCGAATTACTAGATTTATTCCGAAAACGTGATACTACGAGTATTAAACGCCTAATTAGGTAAGTAAATGGAAGTAAACAGGAGTAAAATTTTTATGAAGTAGATTGAACGTCAGTAAATAAAAATTAATATTGTACCTAAAAGAATAATCAAATGTCAATCGAATTAATAAGATGTCAGTTGATTAAATGGAATGTCACTGAATAAAATTAAATATCTATAAATTAAATGGAACGTTAATAAATTAAATGAAATGTCAATGAATTAAATGAAATGTCAAAAAATAAATGAAATGTCAATAAATTTTATGTAATGTCCATGTGTCAATTTCGAATTAAAATTAAAATGAATTGTTAATAAATTAAATTAAATGTCAATAAATTATATGTAATGTCAATGTGTCAATATCGGATTAAAATTAAATTAATTTCAAATAAATTAAATCAATTTAAAATAAAATTAATTTCAAATAAATTAAATCAATTTAAAATAAGTCTTTCGTATATAAGTCAACATTAATCATTAATTAAAATTAAGGTTTATTAAATTTATCACTAAGGTATTCTTCTATAGTGTAATACATTTTTCCAAGGAGTAATTGCTTTACCATTTTTAAAAACTTTAACTTACTTTTTTCGTTTTTTATATGTTCGGGTAATTTATTGTATATTTTTATAGACATGGAATACGTGCCTGATCTTTGTAGGGCTAGTTTAGACAATATTTGCCTTAGATTATTTTTGTAGCGCTGAATATTATGGTGGGGGATATCGCTCTCCTTAACATATATATGTGAGTATGTTCTTACAAACTTGCACATTTCCAGAATATACATACATGGAAGGGAAAGTATGGACAATTCCGAAAAATGCGGCTTACAGCTGTCAGTTTGTTGGATGTTCGTAAGGATCCTGATACATTTTTTTTGTAGAATAAACAGGTCGTGCATATCTGTGCTATTTCCCCATAAGATCACGCCATAGTTGAGCCACGCATGAGCGTATGCATAGTAAGCAGTGAGAGCAATATTTAAATTTGTAGATTTTTTGAGTTCTCTTAACGCATATGTAAATTGAGAGAGTTTTGTTTTAATTTTTTGGATATGAAATTTCCAATTTAGGTTTGAGTCAATTACTATGCCTAGCAATGTAAATGATGGTACACATTCCAATGCAATGTCATTATATGAAAAATGTATGTCCAGTTTACATTTTTGATAAGGTCTGAATTGCATGATTTTAGTTTTTGAAAAGTTGATCTCCAAATTATGCTCATTCATCCAATTGACTATCTTTTTAATCACATTATTATGATAAAAAGTAGCTATTTTATTCCCGGAGGCTTAAGCTTTCCATATACCAAATAACACTAAAATTAGTGGTTTAAGCGCGAAAGCATAATAAACAAACAAACTCACTTTGGCGTTCACGATTTTATGATTGGTCTACGACGTAGCATTTTCGTAGCAACGCTACGACCTATTGGAGAATACTACGACTTGGTTACGTAGCTACTAACGACTACGAAATCTAGTGCTACATGCAGAGTTGTTGCTATCATTTTTGAAGGCAGGGACATTAATTTCCGTTCTCTGACATAAATTATTTAATTGTAAAAAAAAATATAATTTTATGAATAATGTTTCAACTCAATGCATTAAAAGATGTATGAACTACATACTGCCATTGGTGTAGTTGGTCACAAGAGCGACAACTATGCGGTTAAAACGCTACGTAACTTGCCCTATGTCCCGCCTTCAATGAACAAGTTACGACTTGAATGTCAGTATTTAAACTCAGCGTCGATTTTTGTTGATGATGATATCGAAAACAATGCCAATAATTTGCTGATGCTGATGCTTTTGGAGGAGAACAAGTATGACAGTATTTTTAATATATTTTTTAAAGTAAAATTGAGTTCATAACATTAAAAATAATGATATCAAATAACGACCTCTACCAAAGCTCACGGTGTAACAGCCGGTCAAACAGAGACAATATAGACGCAGACAAAACTTGGCAAAGTATTAAAAACTTCTTGATTTTTTGCGCACTCCTCAAAGGAGGGTGATTTAAGCTTCTCAAATGGAAATAATTTTGCTGTACCTCTGTCTCTTGTATCGCGCCGAGGAGGGGGCGAAATGTTTCACAGATAACTTCTTGATTGCAACACGTTGATAGTATACAATCGCTTACAACAGGTAAATAATATGAAAAACAGTACATATTTCGAAACTCATCGAACTCACCTTAACATAAAAATATAATAAGCCCAAAAAGCATAAACTTAAAATAAATAGATTCTATGATGTTACTAACGAGATAACAAAAATTATTTATTGCGTTCATTTTACTATATTGTAACGGAAATCCGAAATAATATTTAAGGGTATGTTTTTATCAGATGTGGATGCTCTGTATGGAAAATATTGATGCTAATCAAGCTACTTTTTTCCAAACAAACGAAATAAATGTATTAAAAGTGTATACTTTTCGATACTTTGGATCGAAAGCGTATACTTTTGATCCAAAGTACCGACAGCCCTACATCAGCGTACATTATTTCTTCATTCAGTGTTTACATCCCTTTTGTGTTTAATCCAGCTGGACTAATGGTTGTCACTTGAAAGTTTTCGCTTTCAGTTTAATGTCGATCAACTCGGAAAATATTAGATTTCCAGATCTAACACAAGCACTTAGGGTCCATCTTATATGTAACTTATATGCCCCTTAAATATTATTTCCGTGGTCACCCAGTCCGGGACTATACTAATATTGAAAAGCTGCAGAGTTTGTTTGGGTAAACGCGCTAATCTCAAGAACTAATGATTGAAATTGAAAAATTCTTTTTGTGTTGGATATACCATTTATCGAGGAAGGCTATACAACATCACGATGTTTTAATTTTCCGACATTCACGCTAACGAAGTCGCGGGTACAGCTAGTCCTTTTTATGTTTTTAAAAGACCTAACTTATCGAAAACTACCACGAGCTCACTACTAAAGCGCGTAGCTTATACGCACTTGCGGTTTCACATCAAATATGATTAGGCAGAGGAAGTCAGGGTACTGGAGGTGAATATTGATGCTTTGTTAAGTAGTTACATCTACAACTGATTCGTAAGTCCCAGGCACTACTCATCCCTCCTTTTTCTACAACGCGATAGATCCAGCTCCCGCACGGCGAGTTGATGGAATGCTAAGTCATTGTCTCTCACGTAATATCAGAGGAAATAATTTGTAAAGAATAGATGGTTTTGTCGAGTAAGCAAGAGTTTGTAGATTAAGTGAGCTCCCAGAGCTCTTTATCTTCAAAAAAATAAATCAGCACAAGGAAAAAAATAGTCTCGAACGGGATTCAAACCTACCGTGTTGACGCCGTATTTAAAAATACATGTAATGTGAATGAAAATTTATCAAAAATAAGACCCTGTGTTCGACTCAATCAAGAATAAGCATAATCGAAAAGCACCAAAAATTTCCAGCCTCCGTTGCGTAAATCATGTAAACAAGTACACGACGAACACACGATAGAAAGAAAAATACTTGAAAAAGTAATTTTTCTCGAGTTAACCGCGACTCATAAATACTGGGCGGCAGAACTGGCGGGGAGATGACGTCACAAATTTACACATACTGTCGTAATCATGAGCGTAATGTGTACGTGTCTGCGCTGCCAGATGGCCGGTGTTCGACAATCAACTCTGTTTGTCCCGTAATAAAGTTCACTTCGCGTCAGCGTTCAATTACTCGAATGAAAAACAGGTCGCGACAACCATTATAAGGTGAGCCGCCGCAGTTCTCTCGTCGAAAGGACACGGACGACAATGCGTTGTCTCCGAGATCTGTATAAAATGGTTCCGAGGTGTTGACTCTTTGTAAATCAAAATATAAATGACTTTTATTGTTGTTTGCTATCCGCCGGGATGTAGCAATGAGTCATAATCTACGTCGCATACTTTCATTTCGCGGCTTCCCCGATCCCTTTGCGTGTTTTGGCTTTTGAATAATTACTAATTGTATATTCCGATTCAGTCACTTATCGTAAAATAACATGTGTTAAGAATTAAAATAGCATGATTCAGTAGTAGCAGAGTGAAAAACATCAGTCGTTTAATACATTTGGGTCCAGTGGATGTTGAACATTTTTGTTTGGAACAGCTGATTTTTTTTTCGCCATTTCGAGATTGATACCATAGTAAAAGTGTTGCTTGTCAGAACAAGACCACAAACTTTGGCTCCTGTTCAAAAAGTAAACTTGCATATTTAAAAATAAAATTTTAGCTTTATAGTAATTTCCTATTCCTAAGCCGCACGCGGTCAACGTTCGAAATAACCGCCTTCGTCACCAGAACGCTTGAAAACAAAAGGGGGGCGAACGCCTCAAGATCAAATAAATCGCTCACGAGCATCCCGAACAAATCGGAGTGCTACAAGGGACGCGCCGATAACCTCGCGATAACTCATCCGCCGCCAATATTAAGGGAACTGGGCTTTAGATTTGCATACCACATTTCATCCGGCCAACCATCGCCCGGTTGATTTATAAGGTGCCGCTTAAGCCACAAGCTGAAGCGGGTTATTGTATGTGGTTGACGTAAACGGCTCCACTGCTTGGCGGCCTTACGGCCAATTTCACTACCTTGTCTTAGCTTAGGAAACTCCTAAAAACATGCTGTCACTTTTTGTCTTTAATGGAAAGAATGTGACAGCATGCCACCTAAGAGTATCCTAAGCTTAGACAAGGTTAAAATTGGCCATTAGATGCACTCTTGCAACTGGCCCTTATCTTTTGTACACCCAAAACTGGTGGTGGCCAGCAGGAGAATATAGCATTCGTTGAGTCCTGGTGACCTCAATCACGCTTAGGAAAGCAATAAACAAACAGTGTGCAAAATGAAAATCTAAAAATTCCGTTTGTCAGATAATAATAATTTTTTTTACAAAAAATAGAACCGACTTCAAAAACACTGAAAACTTAAAAATAATCTTCTTCTATATTGAAGTCGGCGCCAAACGATGATCTCCTAGAAAGTGTTAAAATTTGTCACCGACTTCAATATAGAAGAAGATTATTTTTAAGTTTTCAGTGTTTTTGAAGTCGGTTCTATTTTTTGTAATTTTTTTTTTATTTTTAACTTTTTAGTGAAAGAAACCCTAATTTAATACCAGCTCACCTTTGGTGAGCTGGTATTAAATTAGTATTTTCCTCGATTTTCTATAAGATCCCATCATCCGATCCTGACTTTGGTGACTATAGGACCACCCTTGCAGTATACTCTATCAAATACAAAAAAAATTTTGGAAATCGGTTTAAAAATGACGGAGTTATGAGATAACAAACATAAAAAAAATAAAAAAAACAACCGAAATTGATAACCTCCTCCTTTTTTGAAGTCGGTTAAAAACATTATTGACGTATATTTTTGCTTTGTCAAAATAACAAAAAACTACTGATGGAGATAAAACGATTTAAAGTGGAGGAATCGGGGCTCGTTACGTCACATCGTGCTACAAAATATAAACAGGTGTTACGAGATATTCAATTTATCGCTTTTAGTATTTGATTAGGTAAAAATAGGAAAAATATGTGTCCAGCATTTTTTAATAAGCCATTTTTAATAAGCAATTTTGCCATTATCCGACTCTATTATTCCCTGGAGCTGATTCATTACAGCGATGACACGGTTTTTTTAATTTGAATTTGAATTAATTTTTTAACTCCCTGGACAATTTAAGGGACGCTTAAGGACACTGGTACTAGAATGATTTTAACATTAACAAAAAAAAACTCACCTATTTAATTTTATATAAATTTTCTAAAATATGGAAAGAATACTGCATCAATTTAGTGCAGTATTTTTATTTTATTAATGTTTAATTAATTCTACTAACCTGAAACTGTCCACTGTCCTGAAACGTCCTTGTAATCGCGGTTTCTTTTAAAAGGATCAATTCTGGATTAGCGTAATACTCAAGCCTGTATCAAATAAACCTTTCCATTTCTCCTCGTGAAATTTCGTCAAGCTCCTATCGTTACATCCATTTATTCTTCATCCCCAGCTTTGTTCCCGAAAGCTGATAGCTTACTCCTTGGTCCACGCAACACAAACACATCTCACGTTATTTGTGGTAAAAATGGAGAATAAATTTTATTTTTTTCGGCGTCGCACGTGACAGTGGCTCGATGTTGCCGATCAGATTTGTTTTATGGGGGTTTTTAAGTTAAACCCGCGTCAGTTGGGACGACATTATAATAAGGTTTTATTGCAGCCGAGAAAAATGGTTTATAGTTTTCCATGTAGGCTTATCTATCACACTCATACCTCGAATCGGCATACTGTTTACTTGGGAACTGTAGAAGAAGAGTACCGCCGCAGCTAAAATTAAAATTAATATTATCTGAATATGTTTTTATTCGGAAGTTGTTTGAAAAATGAATAATCTCAACATAGTAAAGAAAGATCAATACAGTTGAAATTTCCTTCTGGCTGGATGGTCTATGGCCTGATGGTCAAGCAGTCAAGAAGGCGCAGATTCGAATGTTGCCTGAGATGCGTTTTTTTCTTGTTTTGAATGACTTAATTTTCACTTCAAAGTATTTTTATTTTTTTATAAAATATACCGTAAGGTACATCTCTCTTGAAAAAATGCCGTTGAATTTCACTCAGTTCTTTCTCTACATCGCACGGTGAAAAAGTCCCTTGGATGAATAATGCCACTCGTCAAAGATTTGTGTTTTCTCATCGCCTTCTATCTGATATGAAAAAAAGAACCGTCCGCAGACCGGAAAGAAGTGGTGACGTCATCAATCATAATCCCGCACCGGAAGTAGGCGCGCCGCCATTAAGATAATGTCGCTGGCCGTTACAATAAAGTATTGGCGTTTTAGATAGAAGCAAGTTTTGGGTATTAGCAAAATCGGTTAAATTCATAATAATTATCTTGGTTTTGAATTATTAAGGCAGTCGGAAGTTGAAGAGTGTCACAACTTGAATTTTGAAAATTGGAGTTCGGTTTAAATTAAAATAAATGAAGATTTTAAGGCAATTGTGTGTTAATATTGAAAATTTTAATCACGTTAATTTGCCTACATTTGAGTTATGTATAGCAAGGAAATCTAATATCTTCTTAGTGTATGTAAGCATAATAATTGTGTTTTGAGATATTGTAAATAGTTCTTTTAAAGAGATTTAACAGCAAATTAGAAATTTGTTTCTTACCTGTTATTCTCGTTAGGATTTTTAAGGAATATCTGAAAACACCCTTAAAATGAAGATTATTTGTCATCACATAAATTGGATTCTGGTAATTTTAACAAAAGCTATTAAATAATTTTAATTTATGAAAACAAAGGACATAATTAAACTAGTCCCAGACAGCGCTTCAACAGGGATTTGAAGACCTTTTTTTTTCGGGAGAGGGGAAAATGCATTTGCGCATTCCTCGTGGTCGAGCCAAACCACGAGGATATCTGGAACTCCCCAGACCTTACACGGTCCGGGCCTACCCACTAAAAACCCCCCCAGCAGCTCCTCCGCCGGTCACAAGACAAGGGGAAGGGGACAACAGCCATGCCGGACTCCCGTCCTGGTTCTGCTACTTTGTAGAGCGGCGCAATTTGCGCCGCTCTACACCCGAATCTGGTTTTTTATTATGGTTGTCTTCCACGCGGCCCGACGCTCAGTGCGCCGGGCCCCCGGCCCGCTCTGTGCGGGTAACGGATTGCCCGACGGCAGATCCCAATGGATCCACCGCCGCGCGGGTGAGCCGAAGCTCGGGGAAATCCCCAATGGGCGCGAAGCGGCCCGGCGAGAAACTCGCCTCGACCCTCTACCACGAGAGGTAGCCGCCGAAATCGGCTTCCAGCGAGAGCCACACCTCTTCTTTACATAAGAAGAGGCGACTTCGCCCTTCCCCGCATGAAGCGGGTGACCACACGAAATGGCCCGCCAGGTTAAACCCGGTTATCCCACAGCCCCCCTCTATGGGGGTCCTCTCGTCACACAATTAGCCCGCGGCAGAGAATCTGCCGGGTTGCCCAGGTTTTTTTTGTATGTTACGCTATTACGCCGCCAATTGTAGACCGATTTTCAAAATTATATTTGTATTCGATAGAGTATACTCCAAGGGTGGTCCCATGGTCACCAAAGTTAGGATTTGATGATGGGATCCCATGAAAATCGAGGAAAACCCTTAAATTTTAAGGTGTGTCCAACGTGTTTTGTGTATATGTAACGCGATCACTCCGTCAGTGGACCGATTTTCGAAATTCTTTTTGTATTCGATAGAGTATACTTCTAGGGTGGTCCCAAGGTCACCAAAGTCAAGATCTGATGATGGAATCCTCTGAAAATCCTTCACTAAAAAGTTAAAAATAAAAAATATTCTACAAAAAAAAATATTTTTTGTAAAATATTTTTATATCAAAAACACTGAAAAGTTAAAAATAATAAAAGAATAGGTACAGACAACATCACACTTCTATATTGAAGTCGGTGCCAAATTTTAAAACTTTCTAGGATATCATTGTTAGGCACCGACTTCAATATAGAAGTGGGATGTTGTCTGTACCTATTCTTATATTATTTTTAACTTTTCAGTGTTATTGAAGTCGGTTTTTATTTTTTGTAAAATATTTTATACTGCCGTTTCCAGAAGTTATTATATTTATCTTAAACCAGCTAAGACGGTGTAAGGTCTATTGATCGCTATCTAACAACTTTAGACGTTAACTAAGCTTTGTCGCAAGTAGATGTACGAGTAATCTATATAACTTTCCTGTGGAAAAACTCAACTAGTCAGTTAAAATAATTTAAAAACCACTTTTAGTAGCTTCGCAGTTTAAATGATATTGTGTGATAGCAATATTTTTGTACTGCGTGATTTAAAATTCAGTATTAACGCGATTCATACGATTCTTGGGATACTAAGTTCTACAACGAAGCCGCCGTTTAGTTCAAAGTATTCCAAAACCAAAAAAAAAAGTAATTATCATCATTTCGCAAATATTGAAATTCCCACAACAGGCAGGCAGGTAATTCGCCGCCAGAAGTTTTTCGATTTACAAAAGGCTTCATAAATATTCTCGCAAACAAAAACCTTTAAAAATGCGCCTTAAAACCGTAAATAAGCCAAGCACAAAAGCACGCCAAGTTGTGAATGGAGCAGAATAAATTACTGGGCCAATCAGACCCCGCCCGCAAAAAACGCTGTAACCGCGTTTTCCTATTTTCTTGGCGCACTAATATGACAAAACCGAGCGGTGTCGACACGGAAAGGCAATTTTTAAGGATTCTGCGCTTCAGGCGAGCACTTATCACAACGCGGACGGAAGATTAACCTCTTCGCGCGTGGCCATACAGTGAGCGATTAACACATACCTGTTTCAAGGCATTTAAGATGAGTTGATGTTAAGCGGCATTTTTTTCCAATATATTATATTTATCGCAGTGGAAATGATCTTAGCCGTTTTACTTCATTAATGTTAAGGAGAATAAGGGCAAGTGTGCAAGAAAGTATTATCTGGATTCCTGATGTACAGAATAACTAGCAAAATTAACTAGCCTCGTCTTGTCGGAATTGAAAGTTATCAGCATTGTTGGTATGATGACAGACTTGAGTGAGATGGCAGCCATAGTTGGAGCCAGACAAACTTTATAGCCCTACAGAAAATTCGAAGTCAATGAACCGGTCGGGCAGAATACGGTACCAAGGTTACATTTCGATTAAGTTATATTTTTTTAATTACGATAATAATAATAACAATTTTATATTTGTAGATTTGCATTTTCTTAAAAATGTTGAAGGAATTGATAAATAAATAATTTAACACAAGAAAAAAATGCGAACCTTCTTCAACGTATCGTGTTAACGCCATGACGACTTTAGTGTCGAATGGAGTGGAAATTCCGACTCATCATCATCACAACTCATATACGTCCTTACCGAGGGGCTCAAGCCTACCCTAAGATAGGGTGTTTAGGCCTTAGTCAACCACGTTGGCCCAGTGCGGATTAGTCGACTTCAAATACACCTTGCTTGCCTCGCTAAGTTCGAATCTTGCCTAAGGTGAAATTATTTCTTGCCGATTTATTTATTAATCGATGTTAATAATTTCCTTGTCATACTACTGTTGATGTTCTACTCAACACATACCTACTTTGAGAAATAATATAATTTTCTCCATTCATCTTTTATGAATTATATATATCTTAATAAAATCAAATCTATTATCAAACTCCTTAGCCCTTTATCAGGAGCTATCTTTATTTGATACACTAACATCTTCAGAATAAAGAGCTGCTTATGTTATGTTCATAGGCGTGAGTAACTAGATCTGTCCTCAGAAAAATCTGCAGCGAAGAATCTCAATGCTCAGGGAATGCGCAGCAATAAAAACTACATATTATTTACATAACACTTAAACTCAGAAAAAGCGACAACATCTCCTACAAATGCAGCACTTGGGATGCGCATAATAAATTAATGGAGCGGCAATCCCCAGCGTCGCGCTTTTTGTGGCCGCACAAAATAAATAAGTGCTTTATCCAAGGATTATCTCTTTAAGAATTACGTGTGTGCTTCGTGTTCGAGCTGGTTTTTTAAGCAGATATAACGTAAGAGACGGGGCTCGGCCCAAATCCTTTCGACTTAGGAGAATGGAAATGCCCGTTAATCCGGGCACTTTTGTGTTTCTCGTTAATAACGATTTTTTGAGTTGTAGCCTTTTGTCTGTTCAAGGTCGTTCGAGGTTTCGGATTAGGGTCAGGTGGTTATTGCGTGGGTATTGTTATTTTGACGTATCATATCGAGGCCGTATTCATATGAGTGGAGCTCGGGTGGGTGTGTTCTGCTTTGCGATTTCTAAAGTCAGGCAACGTTCGCCGTGGTAAAGATAATGAGGAGTGACCGTGAATAAAATATCTCGAGCTCCTTTCTGCGGGGAAGCCTTTAAGTAGTGGACCCTGTACCTGATCTTCTTCTGGCTGTATTGGTTAACCGTTTAATTCGACGAATGAAGTAATGGATATTGCGCCTGTGGTTGCGCCAATTGACTGCGCTATAATTTCTCTCGCGCCATGGCACAAAAGCCCTACTACGAAGAAGGAAGACAAGCAGAAAAACATCTACATCTATTGGGAATCAAACTCTGGAACCTAATCAATACCGGGTAGTGTCAACCAGCAAAAAAGGGGGTGGTTCAAGACTGCTTTTTTAACAAAACCATCGACAGCTTTGATAAAACATATTCAGTAGTTACATACAGTTTTCCGAACTCTATACAGTTTCTTTAAAGCCGGATCACATAAATGGCAAACAATTGCCGGGCGTTTTATAAAATGCCACTTGAAATTTTTACTGCGTTTTTCATGGCTTCAGTGCAGGCTTTCTGTAGCGCGGTCCATAAACCTGTGTTATCATCAAAGTGCCGACCACTCATCCGTGAGTGCTGAAACTTTTTACGACAGGCGTAGGTTCGATTCCGGAATCGCTTTTATGGGCGCGCGCTTTGCTTAGATGCCATCGGCTGTAAGGCAGTAAATGCTTATTGGCTGATAGTTCTGAGGAATATCCTCAGAATGATCAGACAACTTGTTTCATGTAAGTATGTATACGGGACTTGAGTTCACTGTAATTTTACTGCTCCTGATAATGAGTCAAGTTAATCAATCTAGGCTGTTTGAATTATGCCGACATCCACTGTATGTAAGTCAATCACCACAACTCATATACATTCCCACCGGAGGGCTTGAGCCTACCCTAAGTTAGGGTGTTTAGGCCTTAGTCAACCACGCTGGCCCAGTGCGGATTGGTCGACTTCACATACACCTTTTAACTTCTTCGCAGACGTTTGCTGGTTGCCTCACGATGTTTTCCTTCGCCGTAGTAGCATTGGAGAAAATGTGCATATGAAATTGGGGAAAAAAAAAATAAGTACATGGCAGGATCGAACCCTGGACTCCCAATTAGAAATATCGAGTCCACAGCGCCACCGACGCTCCTAATAAGTCAATATTTTTTTAAAGTATTACCAACGTTTGGGTCATGTTAAAAGTAAGCTGCCCAACTGATGGTAAGCTACAGTCGCTTATGAATACGTAGTTCCTGTAAGTCTTGCACATTTACAACCCCTCCAAAGACGTCAATGTACGTTACCAACTTGTGACATAAGATGTCAAGTCACTAAACCAAGTAATTTCGCTGCCTATGTTACCCTTCAAACCGGAACACAGCGATGCAAGCCCTGCTGCTTGGCGACAGAAATAGGTAAGATGAAGCTACTCTTGACTTTGGTACACAATTTTCATTTGTATCTGTTACTATCATCGCAGCCTTACACCCACGAATTGCTCTTAAGCGCAAATTATACAGATCTAGATGAACACATGATAAAAGAATAAAGTGATTTGTTTCCGAAAAGCTTTCAATTTAATGCGAGTCCATTCTCTTCTTAATAAAGAAGGTAGGCGCATAAAATTTCTTTGTTTATATGTCGTAAACGCCATAAGTGTTCCCCTCCTTTTGGGTGGTTAACGTAATGTTTTATTATGCTCTCTCCGAGCAGATACTCTATAAAAAACCTATGTAATGTTTTAGATGTAAATACATTCAAAGTCGAATTTCAAAAATGTTTGTTCCATACTCTCATTGACGTTGAAAATAAAGCAAAATTGTAATTAGAATAAAAAAAAACTTTGTATGTGCATACATCCTAAACATCAACAAAATGTCTGAAAATACTTGTATTTTCTACAAAATAAAGGAGACTCTGACATGTTCGGCAATTGAGAGTTTATACGAGAAGAACACTAAAGGTAAATTTTTTCATCTCCTCTTGGTTATTTGGTTTGGTCGGTATGATTGTATAATAATAACATGTTAAATTATTTAAAACAAAAACTTTTTTTAAATAGTACTCGCCAATATGAATCAAACTAGCCCAAATTCGATGGTGTTGTGTCGTTCTATTGCGGGGTTCCTATGGCCACCTTCCAGCTCCAGCATCAGATCAGCTCCATACGTCATCATAATAATATTTAACTTGCAAGATTTCATTACAGACACCGGGACAGGTGAAAGTAAATAAAAGCTTGTAAAATAATAGTTCCACTTATAATTTCGAGAATTTACTTTGACCAAATCCAACACAACACTTCCACATCGTGGACCATGATGGATCCGTGTTTCACATACAATATATAGTCAGAAGCAAAGAAGCAAGTTATATACACGGGCGGCAGAACACGCAATATCACGAACACAGAAGAAGTAGGCACAAGCGCAGAAAATATACAAAGTGGATACAGAATTATCGCTGAATAACTTATTACAATATAAATACAGTTTTTAGGCAATATGCGTGTGGTTCGTCTTATCAAGTCTCTCGTGTATCATGCATGACAACCACAAACTAATAAGTGAACAAGAAATGACAAACACTGCGCCTGACGTCTGCTCTCAGAGCCTTTCGTTATTTGTTTCCTAGTGCGAGGATGCGGTCCATGAAGAACCAATACCTCGATTTTTTGTCTACCAACTATGTGCTAATGATTATTCAAATATATTAATAATAAAATGTTATACCAATGTAAATATCATATATAATAATGTATAGTCAATAATTATACATATATACGTATATGAATGTAAATAAATTATTTAGTGTAGTTCAGAGTCGGTCAAATTTATAAATATTTTGTGATATTATATAGGTTTTTAATATATAAATAAATAAAATATTGGAGAGTACGATAATAAATGAAAAATAAAAAATACATTCGGTATGCCTACATTACTTACACATAATGTTAACAAAATCTTATAAACTATTGTTACCAAGTATGACTTAGTCAAGCTAGTTCCACATAATGTGATCACCTGATTTTGTAATAAATAACCTTTGTATTTGTACCCGGCTCCCCACCAAGTTAAACTGAGATAGTGTGATAGGGACAGTCTCAGGTCATTATTTGGAGGTCTGAAATGATATCTACTCGTACAAGGGTTTCTCTACATGATCGAATCATAAATGAGGAGATCCGCAAAAAACTAAAGTGATCGACATAGCTCAAAGAATTGCGAACTGTGGACAGGACACGTCGCATGCAGAGCTGACCATTGAGGCGGAAACTTCCTCGAGTGGCGGCCGCATACCGGGCGACGCAGTATTGGTGCCCCCTACAAGGTTGATCGACGATCTTAACTCTTTCGAAAGAGTAATTTGATACTTATAACATTACAAATATTCTTACATTACTAAGGAGCACGTTGGCATAGTGGTTGGTTTCGATACTGAAAACAAAGCAACCTCCGTCATGGTTGGACCCTGGATGGTCGACCAAAACTTTGTGATCTCGAGTTCCTCCGTGCTTCGGAAGGCACGTTAAGTCCTGGGGGCCCGATTGCTAGAATTGGGCCAGCGTGGTGGTGTTATGGCCCAAGTGTTTTTTTGACGTTGGAACGTCTATCAATACTGGAACTTATATAGGCTGTGATGACATTACAAACATTCACAAGTTCTTAATTTCCGCCTGGCTCGTACAAGTATTCATGCAAATAAAAGGCAATACTGTGCTTGTATTCAAAACAGAAACCTAACACGACTCGACAGACACTCCTATATAAAAACATGCTTGTTCGCC
The DNA here is from genome assembly GCA_963935595.1 of Schoenobius gigantellus. NCBI lineage: Eukaryota > Metazoa > Arthropoda > Insecta > Lepidoptera > Crambidae > Schoenobius > Schoenobius gigantellus. The sequence continues at coordinate 1,041,306 of OZ012543.1, forward strand.
AACTATGCGACACATTGTAATACATCATAAACGGAACGGTGTACTCGTAAAATAAGGCGAGAGTCGCCAGGGACCGCTGGGTTTTATGACTTCATAATGCACGGGATTTACAGCCGCGTATTTTAAGGGGGCTCGGGAACTATGTAGGGTCATTCGGGATAGTGTCAAAAGGGGCTCTAATACTTCGACGCTAATTCCAAAGTCGCTTGTTGCGAGCACACGTCGTAAAAGCGACAACTTATCGTTTCACTTTAGAAAAACTAATTTCGAGAGGTGATGAAAGTGATATATTGTGGGCCGTTCTCGTCACCAACTCAACATATCTTTAGGCACGGATTCCGTCGAAGAGATCCATGGCCTAACTCAACTATTCTGGGATCGAATTCGGCTAATGTCACGCATTTATGGCGTGCCAATAACGCTTCAATAACATTGCCTTCTGGCAAGGTTATTGATGCTTGAACGGTAACCAGCTACATTTGTCACTGATGAATGACATATCAAGACGCTGCACCAAGAATAAATTGGACCTAAATAGCGTATAAAAATTACAAAAGCATTTTTATTGATGAGCTATCGAGACACGATAGATATTCCCTTAACGTCGGTAGAATTGAGGCTCAGGTTATACCGTACGGGCTGAATCGAATGAATGCGCGCGAAAGATATGTATGACTGCACTCTACCAAGAATTGTATACAAATTATCCAAGTACCTGGAAAAAAGTATTATAGATTTAGTCCAGACTATAAACGATTTGCGTGCCCAAATTTTCAATAAAATTGTTGAGCCGTTTTTGCGTATTCGGGCAAGGTAACAACTGTTGGCAACACCAGCAAAATATAATTAAATTTTATGTATTGGCAACTAGATCCCTTGAGAAAAATTGTGATTAAATTGATTTTTGTAATTTTTTCTGCCTCTTTTGACCTTCGCGACCCCAGAAACAACATCCAAATATAGAATTATTAGATGAAGATGACTTTAGTTTTGTGAATGAATTTAATATTGATTCACTGAAGTTCAAATTACTGCTACGGAATCGAATTCGGCAACGGATTCCCACCGGGACGCGAAAAGGTCGTACGAGTAAGTTGGTGAATTCCCAAATCGCGGCAAAGATTAACGAATTGTAATTCCTAGTGGGTAACTATACTAGATCAAATGGTGTTTGCTGCGAAGACGTAGTTACCAAGTTGACTGGTTCGCTGCTAAATTATGTAGGCTCTGTCAAAGGTTACCTTGAAATGTCAGCGCGTCTTAAGGGCATTGGAGGGCTACTCAGTGAGTTCGTTGACAAAGCCTTCCAGATGAGTAAAAGTATCTCAGGTCTTTTGTGAATCTACCAACACCTGAAAATTGCACCCTTTTGAGGGTAAAAGTGAGTATGGTAGGATCTTTACGGTAATTCACATTTTTAAAAATGTAAGCCTGGAAGTTGATAGTAGGGCTTATTACCCGGTAAGGTAGTAATAATAATGATGTAGAATTTTTAAATTTCTTCCCCTCCCCCCCTGAGGGTTAGAATTGGAGGTGAATGTATTTATAGAGCATTGTTATTTTTGAGCTAAGACGAATAAAAATAATGAAAATTTTAGGTATACAGTTTTGGAATTATAGTCCTATTGGGTGAGAGGGGAGGGAGGGAGACTTCTTCCAACTATTGAGAGACCAAAATCGTTCCCTTTATTATTTAATTTGTGCTTTTAAAAGAAACTGTGTTTTGAGCTTCTAATGTGAATAAATGATGTAGAATAAGGCGGACTACTTTTATTACAGTGCCTAGATTGGCTAGCCGGGTCCAAAACCGAATGACATTTACCCTTCCCTTCTATAAGTCACGTCTTGGTCAGCACTCTCCGTTGTATCGCATGTGTAGTTTCTACAACTCTATACGCTTCCTCTTTGACATTTTCAACGGTTCTCTGATCTCAGCGAAACATAATATAAGAAAAGCAATTTGCAATTTGTAATGTTAGTGAAATGTCCAATATTTAGTATAATTATATATTTAGCTTGCCGGATAAGGTAGTTATCAGGTAATTTGAAGCATGCTGTGCTTACATCAAGATGGATCAATCTGAATAATGTTCAGTATGATATGCAAATGTTTACATGTGTACCAATTGATTGTTTCCAGTTTTGTAAGCCTAATTAAAAAAAAAATTATGTCCGACGTAAAGGATACTAATTATTTTTTCTTTTTTTTACAAAATCTCAAACTTTCAACGCTCTTCTTTATTACGCGAATCTTATCTGCTATTCCTTCAGGAACAACATTTATTTACGTAAGTGAATATAACCTCTTACCAACTTGCGTGTTCGCTAGCTTAGTTTTATCAAAAAAAATGCTTTTATAAGCGAAAATATATATAGAAATACAAGATGGCTACTGTTCCTTTAATTCATTTCACGCGAAAGATAAGCCGGCAATAAAGTGGAAATTGAAAAATATAGCAATCAAAATGGCTTAGGTTTAACGACGTGAGAATGATAGCTCGTATACTTTCGGGGTTCCTCCGTGAGCACGTTTAATTCTAACAATTTAGAAAGGACGATGCTTGTATAATGAGCAACTATTTTTGGGCAGGGATGATCCTTTAAGGATCAAATCTTATCTTAAGGTGGGGATGGCCGAAACAGGGAGCCTTCGCCATTTAAACCAGCGTGGATCTTTTGTGCTTCTCCAAGATTGTGGGCGTCATTCTTGCACAGGGACCATGTTAATCTTCGCTGTATCGTTCCAAATTTAGTCCCTAGACTGCCAAAGTAAATAGATATTATTATAAGGACTCCGGGAAGTCAGTTGACGAGACAGCCTTTCAGTCATGCCTGTGTGACGGTCCACCAGGTTCTATTCAATTGGCTACCTGGCATGATTCGAAACCCTTTTGCTCAGTGCTTAGTTTAGATATCTGAGGCTGTGTATTTATTAATTAACACGTACGTACATATTTTAAAATTTAGGAGTTTGCCCTAACCCTAACCTAGTCAACAACCTGATCCATTACTAATTGTTATGGGGTATGTAGGTGTTGGAAGTTTTGCTATATACCTACTCCTTAACAATTAACAACCTGATCGATATGGTCGGACTTAAGAAATCCAAAACGAGCAAAATTTGAGTCCCTATCATCTAATAAAAACCGGTAGTATGTAGATCAGGTCAGGTATAGCTCAAGGGCCGAAATCTGGCATGTAACGGATAGATAGACAGGCGAACGGACGGACAGAAATATGAGCGGACAGAAAACGATATCAAACTAAGTTTAGGTTGAAGATAAAAAACACTACGGAACCTTGCCCGCCAATTTCACACTTATCCAGTGTAAATTTTACGGTTTCTCCCACTCAGTGTCCAGGGATCGTAAAACTTTTTACAACAACGGTGGACTTAAAGCCCGGGATTATTCTATTACACGTCGCCGGTTTTTGTCCCGGCCCGGGCACTCGTCCCTGAAATCAATTAGGGCTACTATACTCGGCTCATCCAAATTAAATTTTGACCCGGCTTTTGCATTCCACACCCTATATTATTTACCGCTTAAAGTTAGGTTAGGTTGTTTGGCAAAAATGTTGAAAAATATATATAGTTTAAGCTGTTTGCGACTCCTGCTTGGGATTCAGCCATAATAAGAGTGTGGAATGGCCATAGAAGCAGCTGGAAAGAATAATGTATCGAATAATTGTATAATCAATTATAAGGACTAATGTAGACAATATTGTTTTATATATTAGCGAATGTCAAAATTCTAGAAACACATATTAATCAACCAGGTTCTTAATTTATGTAAAAAAGTTTTGTGGGTAAGTGTCTTATCTCTATAGGAACTCTATTCTAAATGCGTATTGTCATCGCGTCAGAAACTTGTTTTTCATGTCGGTTGGCGTGAAAAGGTCAAGTGGCGGCCGCGTACCGGGAGACGCAGTGTTGGTAGGCCCCCACAAGGTGGCCCGACGATCTGGTAAAGGTCGCGGGAAGCCGCTGGATGCGGGAGGCGCAGGACCGATCGATATGGAGATCCTTGGGGAGGCCTATGTCCATCAGTGGGCGTCTCTTGGCTGATATGATGATGATGATGTCGGTACTAGCAGTTTGTATGGATCTTTCGGACGCAGACGTTGATTGTGAATCGGTTTCTTTTATAAATTTACGTAGATAGATGTTAATGTTAGCAAATCTCGTTTCTCATACATTTGTCTGCAACTTTCAAAAGGACCAAGGTCACTCTAATGCCTCGGATACTTTTCTTTTGTATTGCGAATAATATTTCTGCGAATGTCCTGTGAATGCGTGTTCCAGAGTCGTACAGCTGTGACAGTGAGTGAGTCAGACAAGAACTTACAGTGATATGTGGGGAATTTTAATAGAAAATTATTTGCTGAATGCAAGGAGCGACTATGAGTTAAGTGGAGAGTTTAAAATTTAAAAAAGTGTGGTTTTATACGATGCAAGTAAAACTTTTTTCGGAACGTAGGCATTTAACTGAAAAATGTAGGGTATTAAAATGTAGTTTATGAAGGTATTAAAATCGCATTTTTATCTTAACTTAAATCTTTTTCTTCTGACACAAAAAATTATACATAAAAAACTAAAATAAAATAAAGAAAGAAAAAATAAAATTATGTAAAAATTAACACTACACCAGGATCGAACCACTGCCACAAAGATTTGAAGTCCATGATCTAATGCATAGACCAATCCTGACCTATATGAAATAGTGAAATTAAGGTTTTATATTTTTGTATATTGCAACATACGATAGATGGTCGTAAAAATTTGAGACGATGTAAAAAAAGTTTCACTTTAAAAATAATGTCATATTTCATTTGTAACATAACTGGACGAGTAAGATTAAGTTGAACAATGTATTATTTTAACTGTACCTACTTTCAATGAGATCGCCAAGAGCTAGTTGTAAATAAAAAAAATACAGTCGCCTGGAAATTGTAACGTCGCCGAGTCCGATGAAAAATGAAATTCCCACTTCAAAAGCTCCGCATCACTGTTAATACGGCTCGATCTGAATAATTTCAGCGGACTGTGCTGAATTACGTCTTGTGATGTAAATGAGCCGTGGGGAAAAATTTAATGTCGCCAGAGCGCTAACCCGAGGAAATATTTATAGTTCGTTATTTATTAAACACCACAGATTTTTTACACAATCATGATTTGTTAAGAACTACACTTTTTAAATTTACTTGCGTATAATGAGTTTGAAATATCTTAATTATTTACCCCGACGTTGAGATTTGATAATTCGCAAATCCTCATCAAGGACCACCGATTCATCTCAATGATGCTACGCGAGGCTATTGAATTTCAATAACCTCCAAATTTCAATAGAGATAATGGTTGGAGTACTCTACCTGCTACCTTATCATGAAAATAATCAAGCCCGTCCACAGACTGCTAAAACAATAGACACCGTAAGTATATGAGGCTAGCTGACCGTATGCAACTTTGTTTGCATTATAACTAACTTTTCCCGTAGGAAAATTACTCTATGTCCTTCCCCTGGACTCGAACTATCCCTGTACCAACTTCCATTAAAATCGGTTCAGTAGTTTCGAAGCCTATTCAATACAAACAAACAAAGAATCAAATTTTTCCCCTTTATAATGTTAGTACAGATGACGTTAGTAAAATAATAAATCTGATGTTACTCTATGACACCCACCAGCTTCAGTCATCTCGTGACCACGAATGCTGAAAATCGTTCGAAGCGGCGAGCTAAAAAATTTTAATGTTTTAAACTAAATATACCCGAGTAAATCTGTAACGTGTAGTTTTATTTAAATTTGTACTACTCGTGCAAATAAATGACAGCATTACATCATTTTTTTTTCATCTTCGACTTTCGCGTTATTGCCATTAATCGGCTCTTTAACGGCGAGTGCACTGAGAAACTGTTTTTTTTTTTGTATTTCATTCCTAGCCAGCAGCTTATGCTTTACAAAGCACCAATTCAGCCACATATGGAGTACTGCTCGCACTTTTCGACAGGAGATCTAAAATATCAGCTCGACCTTTTTGACTCCCTGCAAAGGCGTGCATTCCGCATCGTCGGTGATCCTAATATCACGGCCTCAATGGAGACGCTGGAGCAACGGAGATATATTGGTTCTCTCTGCGTGCTCTATCGGCTCTTTAACGGGCAGTGCTCTGAGGAACTATTTGCAATGGTGCCTTCGTCAACTTTTTACCATCGCATCACCCGCCACCGCAGTAGAGTTCATCCATATTACCTGGAACCAATGTGGTCTAGCACAGTTCGGTTTCAGCGTTCATTTCTTCCACGTACGTGCAAACTCTGGAACGAACTCCCAGCTGCAGTGTTTCCTGAGCGCTACGATATGTCCAACTTTAAACGAGGTTTAAAAAGAACACTTCTCTCCAGGTAGTGACTAGCTGCGTCCCCAGCATTGCAGATGTCCATGAGCGGTGGTTACCACTTACCATCAGGTGGGCCACTGGCTCATCTGCCACTGACGGCAGTAACAAAAATTATTGTGTAGTTTAATGAAACCATGATGCAAGTGAAACTTTGTTTCGGATTGTTGGCATTTAACTGAAAATTTTCGGAAAATTATTTGATTTAGGGAATTAAAGTCGATTTTTTAACCTTAACTAAAATATTTTTCTTCTGAAAAGGAAATTATAAATAACAAAAATTCATTGTCGATTATTGTTTATTATCTTTTATATAATTGTTGTTAAGTGAATAAAATATATTTCTTTCTTTCATTAAAAAAGTAATAAAACAAATTAAAAAAGACAAAAAATAATAATCATCATCATATCAGCCAAGAGACGCCCACTGTTGGACATAGGCCTCTCCCAAGGATCTTCATACCGATCGGCCCTGCGCCTCCCGCATCCAGCGGTTTCCCGCGACCTGCTCCAGATCGTTGGTCCACCTTGTGGGGGGCCTACCAACGCTGCGTCTCCCGGTACGCGGTCGCCACTCGAGGACCGCCCCGCCCCAATGGCCGTCAGTCCTACGAGCGATGTGTCCTGCCCACTGCTACTTAAGGCTTGCAATTCTTAGGGCTATGTCGGTAACTCTAGTTCTTCTACGGATCTCATCATTTTTGATGTGATTACGTAGAGAAACCCCGAGAAAATAATACCTTTAACAAATTGATTAAACAAACAAAAAACAATAAAAAACAAAATAAAAAAAACAAATTTATCAATAAATAACACCCTATATCAGGATCGAACCACTGCCACACAGATTTAAATTCGAAGATCTAACGCACAGACCTATCCTGACCTATACGAAATTGTGAAATTAAAGATCCAATGCGTTTGTGTAATGCGAAATGCGATAGATGGACAAAAAAAATTGAGGCGATGTAAACAAAGTTTCACTTTAAAATCCCCTCAGGTGAGATGAACATCGATTTGTGAGGAGCCACACATACATTGACACGAGTAGAAACACAATGTAACCTCCTCTAATAACTATATCCAGCCTCACCTCCCTCGTAAAGTTAACATTTTACAACCGCCGCACCGGAACTATGGCCGCCTTACCGCGGGCGGTTTGAGCGAGTTAAAACGCTCGTTTAACTGCGGCCGTGTTAACTGAACTACAATTATAATGGCCGATACGCAGGCTCTAAGGGCGTGCGATAAAAAGGCTCAACTACTTCGTTATGCGCGAGCGGGTTTCACGCGGCACGTTTGTAGTTTGTTGAAATTAAAGTTACGCTACAGTGGCGGCGTTGTGTGAAAAAAATAACATATGAAACGTTTGTAACGTCACTGAGCATAGTTTATTGCAAAGTTGACAGTTTACTGATTCAAAAATTCTAAGTCTGTATAAAAATAAATGGATTGCTAAATGTCTTGCTAAATTGAAACTAAGCTCGTAATTATAAGCTTATTTTTAAATAGGAATAACTCGATGAGTGTAACAGTTAAAATTTGGACCATTTAAAAGAGGTTTCAGTCTGGTTATATTTAAAAAAAAAGGTTATTGATTTTGTGTTTCAATTGACTGGCTATAAGACAATAACTTTTAAAAAATGTATCTTCCTCAATACATGTCTTATAGCAATTCAGACTTAATTATAATTTGAAAAGACTAATAATTACTGTCTAGTCGTGTCGGTCGACTTACGTCGTTCTAAGTTCTCTTTTTCGATTGACGCGTTTCGTAACACAGCTAGAAAAGTTTGGAATTAATGTTTTTTATATTCTTTTCAATTTTTTTCAAATTTTTCTTCATAAGAAATTACAATAATTGACCGAATCAGGGGGCTTAGACAAGTGGCAGTCGTTTTATAGCGAAACGAAAACGATATTCGTCATCGTCTCTGAGATAACGTAAACAAACTCCTAACCAACGTAAGGATTAGCGATCGCTGTGTCGAATTGTTCTTTCTGTAAGAAAACAACATATTGGTTATCTTAGTACTCAAAACTGAGAAATAGCAAAGAAATGGTACAATACATGATCAAAATAAATATTTTTATTTCATTATAATGAAAAAACAATTCGCTACTTCATCGATTCGTTACGAATCAAATTTTTTTTATGGGATAGGGGGCAAGCGTGCAGAAGTATCACCTGATGGTAAGTGATTACCGTCGCCCATGGACACCCGCAACCCCAGAGGAGTTACAAGTGCGTTGCCGGCCTTTGAGGTGGGAATATGGGATTTGTCTACCAACTTACATATCGATGAGTTTGATCGATTCGCCACGTTGTTTAGCAATCTCATATGTCAATTCCTTTTATTTTATTACAAGTTTTTATTTACTTTCACCTGTCCGGTGTCTGTAATGACATCTTGCAAGTTAAATTTGACCCACTTCCCGGTCTCCGATTGAGCTGAAATGTTGCATGCATATGTATATCGCGTGACAATGCAATATTATGATGATATAAAAGCTTGTTTAAAAAAAGTTTTCTTTTTATAATTTTACTTGTTCTTATCGAACTTTTGAATTATCACATTGACTATGTCCCCAGATTTTCACTCGACTCGACTTTTTCACTAAGCCGCCCATTTGGTACTATTATTCTAGTATAGTTTAATAGTAAAATAGGATTGAAAAATCTTACAGGAACCGCGTGTGCTATAGGTAGATGTGGCATTACCTTTAGGGGATAGCCTGCATGCTTGCCGACTTTGCTGTATAAAAAAAACGCCAATACGCAGTCTTGTCCGTAAATGCTTACTATTAGCCCACTGTGACGTCAGCGGACAGGTAAAATTCAACCTCACTTCACATCGGAGCAGTCTCAGATGCAGCCAGGTTTATCCTAACAGATTGCGCCCCCATCAGTCAGGGGAGCTGCGGCCGGGTTACGAATGGCGTGTCTCCGGGAGGGATGTGTCGGCGACCTCAATTGTACTTAGGCGTTATTTGTCACTGACTCCTTGAGAGGAGTGCGGAGCGGTAGACTTACTGAATTACTTGTTGTTTCGCCTTGTATTCATGACTCTAGAGTGACGAATTCATCTCGCCTGATGGTAAATGACGATTAGGTCAAAAATAGCAACGAGCTTCACCTGGAGTCTGCAACAACTGAGGGACTGACCATCTTAATTACCTTTAATTGTCGAAACATGACAATGTAGGGGTGGATTGAAAATTTTTCGCGGCCTTACACATAATAAATACGACTCACGATTGCACGCGACTGTTTGGAGATGTTTGAGGCTAATCCGCAAGATTTTTTTCCGCAGATTTGTGATAATGAATGAAACTTGGGTTCATCACTATACTCCAAAATCAGAACAACAATCTGCGCAATGGAAAAAAGGGAAGAACCAGCACCAAATAAAGCGAAGACAATTTTGTCGGCTGTTAAAGTGATGGCATCAGTTTTTTGGGATGCTAAGGGTATCATCATGGTGGACTATCTTGAAAAGGAAAAAAATAAACTCTGTGTATCATTGCACCCCTGCACGTCGCTTACGTAAAGGTTTAAAGAAAAACGCCCCGGATTACTGAGAAAAAAAGTGTTGTTGCACCAAGACAATGCTCGCGTTCACACGTCTGTCGAATCCATGGCTCAAATTCGTGATTGTGGTTTCGAATTACTGCCTCATCCCACACATTCACCAGATTGGGCACCTTTGGACTTCCACCCATTTCCAATCTTAAAAAAAACACCTCGGCAGGTAAAAAATTCAATCGAACGAAGAGGTGGAAATTAGGTACTGTAAATAATTTTTTTGAATATCTTGAACAATATTTATTAAGATTGGCATAGAAGCTTTGGATCTTAGGTGGAAAAATATGTTTGTTCATTTTTTATTTAGTTTTCTACAATAGGCCGCGAACTTTTCATTCCACCCTCGTATCAACATTGTTATTATGGCGACAAGCTTAGGTGAGCTGGTGGTAGCTAGCCAGGCGGGCTCAGAAGCCCTGCCACCAACCAGACCGAGCACAATAACTAGGCAACACCATCATCGTAGTTACCATAACGATGTTGTATTAGCGTAGTGTGTTTCGACAATTAGTGTTAACCTTTAAGTATGGACGTGTAGCCTCACAGGCTCCGGGAAATGTTAGTTTCTTAGTTTTGTGTACTTTCCCCCGCTCCCCACACTTGAGTAGCTCAGTAGCTTCAGTTTTAGTATCAAAACGACCAGCGAAGGAGGAAATTACGTCATTCAATAAATATTAGGTGAGTAATACTTATCTAAAAATCTTTTGGAGCCTGTCAGGCTACACGTCCATAGTTGTGTTATAAAAATATTTGTATGCAACTTTATTCTCTTTTTAGATTTTCTTGTAAACTTTGACTTATGTTGGAATAGTAAAAAAATAAAAGGGAGTATGGTAAATATTTATTTTTAATAATTTCTAGTTGATTTTACGGCTAAAAACGTAGTTGTACTTAAAATTACCCAAAATGTGCCATTACTTTTTAATTTTGAATGTTTCTAGAATTATTATAAAAAAGTGGCTTATATATTCACGTATTTATGCTATAACTAAACCATACTTTAAGTTAAATATAGTATTCAAGCTATTTAAAATAATTTTGTTAAAAAAACACTAGTTAATATAGGAGCCTGTGAGACTACACGTCCAGGATAGTGTTATGAAAAAATGACGTCCATACTTAAAAGTTAAGATAGCCAGTTCGTGAGTTGTCAAGGAGACCAGGTCAAGCTCTCTTACACCTTCGGCCTTAGGTACATATACTTACCAGCAGAGGATGAGTTGCTTTATTGACCGTAAAAAAACTCTGTGGTGTCGCGGGACACCCGATGGGAACAATGTTCTTTATCCTATGCAACAAATATTTTATAAAATGTATTATATTTAATATAATATTTAATGAGCGTCGGTGGCGCAGTGGACTCGGCACTTGCCTTCCAATCGGGGGGTCGGGGTTCGAGACCCGCCATGTACCAATGTGTTTTTCGTTTCGAATTTCATATGTACATTTGTCTGACGCTCCTACGGTGAAGGAAAACATCGTGAGGCAACCTGCATACATCTGCGAAGAAATTCAATGATGTATGTGAAGTCGACCAATCCGCACTGGGCCAGCGTGGTTGACTAAGGCCTAATCACCCTAATATAGGGTAGGCTCGAGCCCCTCGGTGGGGACGTATATGGGCTGTGATGATGATGATGATTATATTTAATGAATACAACTTTTTCCCTTAGTTATAATCAATATGGCTTTCATTTAAAAATATTAATCGATTCTCTAGATATTATACGCATCGTGTCTCGATCTCCGATGCGTTGTTTTCGAGTTATATATGTACTTTTTAACCTTAACGTTCTTTATTACGTTCACTTTTTGCCGGCTTGCCCCTGTCTCCATAGCGTCTCTTAAGAAGGTTGGAACTTTGTTCCAAAAACTTGAAATTTATATCGACAGAAAAGATTCCTCACAATTTCAATAATGGCTTTCGTTGACGACATAATTAATGTGAGTCATAATTAATTGTAACACTTTACACACGTTCATTATTTAATGAATTTATTAATTAAATTTCAGCACGAAATAAGCGGTTTTTGTAATATTATAAGTAGGTGCTTTTAGTAATTCAGAATTTTACGGAGTGTACGAGCCAATTTATCATGTTCAGTCTTGTTGATGAAATAATTCGTATTCTGTTTTTAATTTTCTAATAAGCTTTTTCTTCTGTCAAATATGTGAAAAACAATCATTCTGTGTTTTCGAGTCCCGTAGATTCTGTCGACCAATCTTGCTTATTGCCAATCCAAAACGCCCACACTTATACATGAAGTAAAACAAAGTTTTCGGAATTACTCGCGTATATTTAATTTTAAGTACACACACACATATTATACGCACTCACGCTCGCGCACACACCCACATACACTCACAACTAATTATAAAGAAAAGTATAAAGAAAAATGTAAACAGAGAAGTGAATGCCAAAAAAAAATTGTTACACAAAAAATCTGGATCACATTACCTGTCACTGCTATACCGTCATTAAGTATGTGTGCTGCAGCAGGATAAGAAGCCATAGATCAGTGTCAATCAGAAATTTCGAGACAAAAGATTTCACGTTTGTCTTTTAATTGTAGCTGAAATGTGCTGAATCTCAGCTACACCCTGGCGAACTACGTCTACGACACTAAGCAGTAGGGCTAGCACGGACATTTGCGTCAAGATATTCGTATCGTCATAGTGAAATATTTGTCAATATCGTAGGGCTCCTTACAATTCTCATACAAATATTTCACGATAACGATACAAATACTCTGACGCAAATGTTCGAGCTAGCCCTACTGAACTGTTATACGTTTGTGCGCCACTAAAGTGACGTTGTCACTAGCGCATTGCACTCACTGCACTAAAAAAGTTTAATACTTTCATGCCATTCTTTGCAGCTTTCGTAAGTAGAACACTCTCTTTGAAACTTATGTTTTCATGGCACGGACAATATTCTCTGAAAGCTAATAAAATCTTCGGAGATATCGCCTGTGGAAGTTTTTTTTGTATACTGCGGCTCGTTGTTTAAATAAAACACGCTTTTTATGGCGAACTAGGGTTGCCCTCGTATCTTTGGGCTTTTGGAATTTGTTGATGCATTTTTTTGTTAACAAGAAATGTCAGCAGACGAGCAGGACACTTAAAAAATATTTTGGAACTTTGTACTGTTACAATTATTAATTCATTCGATTGTAAATATAAAAAACTTGGTTCTTGTACGTTTTAGATGCCAAAATAGTGTTCCTTTTCGGGATTTCAAAATTAATTTTACAATTTCGATATTCAATGACTATGTTAACTTTTAAATGACTATGTTAACTTGTGTAGTATTGGGTAGGTTTCGGCTTGATAGGGTAATGGGCAAACACCTTTATATATAAAAATCTCGCATCACGATGTTAACGAAACTAACCAATTTGATGAGATTTGGTCCAACTTAGAGGAAATGATTTAAACTTAGTTGTTATCTCGATTATTGACCTCAATATTAATTATTGCGAATTAAATGGTTTGTGAATGTTTGTTAGTTCCATAAATTTTGTATAGATGGCGGTGTGAGTTAATTTATCGACACAACACTTTATCTAGTTACCATCCAATAGATGGCGTTGTGTACTATAACTACCACAGCACCGCGTAGCCGGCTCAGCTATTAGTCTATAATAACATATCCTTGGTAAAGACTTGTAAACGTATTAATAATGATTAAAAAAAAACATTAAATCACCCTCTAGCTGCTGTCTGCTCATATAACAAGTTAACAAGATCAAAAAATTCGTATTCCGTCGTAACTTATTAAGCATCTCAGCTAATTAACAGAGGGATTGCTGGCGTCTGCTGCAGCAAATTAACTCAAATTCCTATTCCGGCTCTCAGAAATAGTATCAAATTGTAAAAGAAAACTTTCCCGCCCCGGAAAGCAATCCAGCAAAAGCAAAAAGAAGCACGACGCTAAGCGCTGACAACAGTTGTAAGTAGAAATTGTTCTAACATTGTACGCTTTTAATTTGTAAGGCAAAGGGGAAAAAATCCCTGCGTCCGTGAAAGCTAGTTACATTACATCGTGCATCGGCTCGGATTTAATTGGAAGGATTTTTTAAGTGCGCCTTTGGTATGACATTAGGAAGTTGATTTTCAAGTTTTTTGGCTGATTGTTTTGTAATTTATTCATCTATATAATAGACTTAAAATAAGTATTTCTAAATAATTAAAAATCATATAGCGGTGTCTTTCTGTTTCGTTTTAATGCAGATTGGCATTGTATCAAGCTAATTTTTTTCTCATCGATTTGTATTTGCAGACATCTTGGGATATATGCATTAGATTTTATATTTTAATTTTTCTGTGTGAGTTGCCATTAAAATGTATTAATCTTCTGTATCTAGTAAATTTACATAAGTCCACATTAAACATTTTTGAACACAATCCAATAAATAATAATCTGTATAATGAAAGTTCCCTAAAGCTGAGAGTACCTGATTTAAACATGAATAATTATTACAAAATTATATTTTACCAACACGCGTGCTAATAAAACAATTTTTATTTACCTTGAAGTGTCGCTCGTTATTTTGTGTAACATAAGTAACAGAAGATGCAGATTTAATTCCCAATCGGCTTGTAGCTGTTAGACCAAATAGGCACTGTTGTTCCAACGGATAGAAAACCAGTCATTATGCAAATTTTAGGCCATAAAGGAACTGTTCCGCCTGTAGGTAACGGAATGCATTCGAGACTTGAATGTTAACTAACCGCAATGAGCTAAGTTTGTTTACTGCTTTCTTTTAAAGAACTTGATAGCGTACCAACTTTTGTACTATAAGCATACCTGAACTTTTTTGTATGATCGTGTATGTACTTTATTAAGCCAGTGTTAATAAATTTTAAATACGTAGTTTTTTTTATTGCAACTAAGTTGGCAAACAAGCAACCTGCCCACCTGATGGTAAGTGGTAACAGTCACCTATAATACACGTGGCTCCTGTGAGATTCGCAGCAAAACTGCAACCCCCACAAGAACCACAGTGTATGTTGCCAACTTGTGACTTAGGATGTAAAGTCACGGTACCCAGTAATTTCAATGCCATATCTTACCCTTCAAACCGGAACACAGCAATCCCAAGCACAGCTGCTTTGCGGCAGAAATAGGTAAGACGGAGGTACCCATGCACACGACCCTGGTACAAAGTCTCCCTCCGGTAGTTACGTATCAATATCCAAATTATGATTATAAATATGTCTTATCTGTTTTCTCAAGACGATTTTTTCTATATGGATTTATTCATTTTGCAATTTATTTGGAAAATGCCAAATCACACATATAGTTGTAAGCTTTATTAGTAACCAATTTTCAATAAGTCTGTTAAGATTTCTAAATTGGATGTTGATATGTAGTTATTAACACTGAATAAAGTCTACTTTAGCTTGACAATGAACAAGAAATTAATACGCAGTTTAAATTTCGTCGGGGCTGAAAAGAGCTCGGTGGCCCAGTACATAAGGCGTCAACACGATACGCTGAAGACGCGAGTTCAAACCCCGCCTGAGAGAAAAAATTTCTTCTGTATTGCTTATTACTCATTGTTCAGTTTATTTAGCATTTTATAAAGAAAAAATGCAATAAAATCATACATTCGGTCTTTCTCATATTGTATTCAAAGGCATGGTCTTTTGAAATTCCTCATAGTTTCATAATAATTTTTTGCTTCATTTTTCATATCTGTGTGATTGTGTGTGTGTATTATGTAATTCTATGTAGCTCATTTATATTATTTATTGTATTATTTTGCATTTGATTGATCATAATTATTTTGAATACAAGCCAACCCTAGTTCATGCTCACGTGATAATATACCTTTTATCAATTACGAGTTTGTCAGAATTTGACATTATATTATGTCATAAGTTATTGAAATTAAGAATTTGAATTTTGCATACCTTTCATATATCTTAGTAAGCTTTCTACGAGGGGCTGAGCAGCACCATATCATCCACGTAACTCGTATCAACCATCATCATCACAGCTCATATACGTCCCCACCGAGGGGCACGAGCCTACCCTAACCAGTTATGTTATAGGGCGATGAGGCCTTATTCAAACCACGCTGGCCCAGTGCGGATTGGTTGCCTTCGCGTACACTTTTGAATTCTTCGCAGATGTAATGCAGGTTGGCTCACGATGTTTTCTTTCACCGAACAGAGATAAATGTATATAATGAAATCCGAAAACGACAAACATATTGGTACATGGCAGGATCGAACCGCGGACCTCCCGATTAGAAGAAGGTCAGTGCCGAGTCCACGGCAGCGCCACCGACGCTCAACATATCAAGCCTCCCATCCTAATTCCTACCTGGGTGTTACTCAGCTCCACGATTAAATCGTTGATATACTATTGAATGATGATGATGTATTCAGCTTTACGTAGGTGTTTCTTATGCTTTTCTTGTAACGAACAATCCGTCTATTCACCTCACAATAAAAGAAAAGAAAACTGAACCATCGCGCTCTCTTCCACATTAATCAACGCGGCCCTCCTCAACGTCACGCTCACTAAAAAAACAATAACAAGTACATTGGCCCAATTAAATAAAATTGGTCCATCAATCCGACGGGAACTTAATTACCGTTCGTGCACAGTCACTTTGTCAATTAGCCCCAGATTGGGGGGACACCGGGAAAACGGGGCGAATCTTGCAAACTTCCCGTTTTGGGGGATCCAACATTTTTTTGTTCAGCCGACGACGTGACGTTTAGGCGGACGAATGCTATGAGAACGGATTTTTCGTTTGTTTATTGATTCTTTCAATGCATTTTGTGAACTTAAGGCGAGACTTCCCAGGAAATCTACACGTGCACGGCGACTGCTTTATTGCAAGGAAATATAGTTGATAATTGCATAGCTTCTAATGAAACTTACGCGCTGCGACCTACACACTAAATTTTGTTTTGCAACATGTTTTATTATACAAGGGTTTAATTTATTTACGCAAAACCTGAATTTAATTTGTTCAGAATAGAGTTTTTTTTTGACCCATATTTTTTTAGCAAATGAAAAATGGGTCAAATTGTATAAAAAAAAACTCTTTTCAACCACGCCGCTTTTAAAATTTACTAAGCTCTATCATTCTTTTCGCTTACTGCGGCGCGACATCGACCGGAGGGGTCTAAAGAAGCGGCATCGTCGTGCTCGCGGGCGAGCGACCATAGAGTTTTGAATTTGCAAGATATGCAACAAAACAAAAAAAAGGAAATACTTTTCTAAGTACCACGTAGAAATTTATTTCCATAATTTATATATTCTTTGATAATATAAATTAATAGTAAAAAAAAATAAACAACCTTTTATTATTGCATTGTCACGCGATATACATATGCCTGCATTTCATCTCAATCGGAAACCGGGAAGTGGGTCAAATTTAGCTGAAAATAAATAAAAGCTTGTAATAAATAGCTTGGGGTGTCCAAGGCTTTTGCGGTATTTTATTAACACGTTACATAACTTGGACTCGCCTTTTAAAGGTCTACATTGAATAACATTTTTTTTAAGTGAAATTTTCTTCTTGCCCCCAGGATATCCATATCCCACGAGCCCAACGCCACGTTCGCGGAGCTGGTGATCAAGGACGTGAAGGCCGAGGACGAGGGGGTGTTCCGCTGCGAGATCACGTACCTGCACGTGGGCGAGGACTGCAACACGGTGCAGGTCACGGACTTCCACACGTACAGTAAGTGATTTTAGCCAATGACTTGTAGCGGCGTGAATAACTACTCGTATCATGATTCAACTTTGAGGGAATGAAATTAAATGAAATCAAATAAAATGAATTTTAAGGAAATGAAACTAAATGAAATTTAATCAAATTAAGTTGAATGGAATTAAATGAAAATATTTTTAATTTCGTAAGCATACAACATACACTGAAAAACGTCAAAATTTAATCGTAATGAAGTCGGGATGCGAGACTCCCGCGTTTGACTTTTCTCAATACTCAATCTTATTGCTTATCCACACTAAAATTAAGGAGGTCCTCAATTGCCGAATTTATTTCTGTATAAATATACTTTCTGTATAAACGCTAAGTATACTATAAAGTTTTATGTAGTTATGAAAAGTTTCAAAAACTTCACATTTCCAGGTTATGAACTCGATTACGAAAGTGGAAAAATATATTCCTAATTAATAACCGGTTATGAACAGAGAAAAAAAATGCCGTTTTCGTAGCTGGTTATGAACCATGGTTACGAAAACGACAAATAAATTCCATTTTCGTAACTGGTTATCAAACAAGAAAAACATTCTTTGTTCGTATATGGTTATCAAAAATCAGTTACGAACGTGGAGTAAAGGAAATTTTCTAATTAGATTTTTTAAATTCATCATCACAACTCATATTTCTCCTCATTAATTTAGGGTGTTTAGGGCTTAGTCAACCACGCTGGCCTAATGCGGATTGGTCGATTTCATATCAGCTTCGAATTTCTGCACATATTTATGTATGTAGGTTGCTTCACGATGTTTTCCTTCACCGTAGGAGCTTTGGACAAATGTACACATGAAATTGAAAAACGAACACATTGGTACATGGCGGGATCGAACCCCGCACCTACCGATAAAAAGGCCAGTGCCGAGACCCAGCGCCAGCGACGCTCAAGGCTCGAAAGGTTGTGTAAAGATTTTTGATTTTGAAACATGTCGAATATGTTCTCCAACACCAACTGCCGTGGTGTCTTCAAATCCAAGGTAAATAGGTTCTTGTTAACTTAACATCGCTCGAGATGGTGTTCAAGCGTGAGCCTGTTACAAACATATTATAATAAAGACATACTCGTACTTATCAGCTTCAATAACAACTTTTGATACTGCACACTTGCCATTCTTTGATAACAAACACATCGAACGCGAAATTGTGCCTCTGAAAATAGAATTATCCGGTGTTATTTGAGACATACAATAAGCAATAGTGTAATCAGAAATAATATATCTGTTTCACACTGTATCCCATCTCCGAACCTTTTATTCGGGGCGAGATATTGCTTTTCTATCGCCTCGGGTCATTGTAGGTGTCATTCGGCACCTCTTTCACACACGGTAGCTGCATCGTTAGTCTGTCTCGCTTGTACGTCGTTGGTATAAAGAAAATTGTCCAGAGCAGTGGGCCGCACTTAGGTTTCGTAGTGTGACATGATAGTTTAACCAGTGTCTTTCCGTGGTTCAGTTGCTTAGACCGTCTCGTATTGATCTATCCGAAGGTCCGGGGCTTGATTCCCCATGGAAGTGCAAGATTTTTGCTTCGTTTGGTTGATGGTAGTACTTTTGAGCCCACCTGGCAACCACAATAGCAATGTTAATGACATTATTGCGTCAAAAAAGGTATGAAGTCGGTTACTCAGTTGATGAGTCCAATTGAAGATCCAGCTTGTATCTTCTCTCTTATTGTCATTACAATTAGGTGATATGGAGGCAAAGATCATTCCAATCGCGTATAAAAAAACAACAACTACACATACAATTATTTATATTTTTTATTTAAAATTACATTTCTCTATAATGTCGTAAATGATTATAGGTTATTTATATTTCCAAATTGTTTACTTACGATTTGTTCAACAGTAGGCATATACAATTTAATTAGATTTTACGCGTGTAGATATAAAATAACGACAAAAACGTATATTAAACAATTAGTCAGTGCAAGTCGAAGTCAAAAGTCTTAAGACAAGTAACATCTGAAACTAAATAATTAAAAAATATTTGATGTTTATTGACAAAATGAAGATGACATTAATAACATTTCATATATTTCACTTATTACATATTTTACTTTTATTTAATTTAAGTGAGACTAATAAATGTTTTACTCAAGTGCGGTCCCGAGTCCGTCTCTGTCAGCGTATATTTTATTTGTTACCTCCCGTTGTTTAGAGTTTCATCCGGCGTATCTTGGTGGATTATTACGGCAACACTGTATCCAGTTAGGGAGTGCTGTGCTCCAGCACATAGTATGGAGGTAATTTGATAAAACATCGCTGTTATTTGGAATGACAAGCGTCGAAGGACCACAAACGAGATGATACTTTGTCTAGCACTAAACCTGAATATTTTAATGCCTGATTTTTCATGGTATTATATTGATAGAGTCAATCAACATCTTTTTCTTAACTCTACATACTTCATTTAAATGAAATGGACTTCTTGGACTTACGTATATTTAATTTTAGACTATTTAATTTATTTTGTTGGACTTTTCGAACGGTCAGGGGTTGACTTGCGTATAATGTGTGGTGTACTATAGTTAACATTATGAATTTAAGTAAGGAGATTTATTTAATTTATTTCAAATTTTTTCACGTATAATTAGACATACACAGATAACATAGAAGATAAAACGTACAAAGTTACTGCTAATCGTTAATGAAATTTCTAGTATACTAATAGTTAACGTTTAATATAACAGAAAATAAATTAAAAAGATATAGTGAAAATAATCGATTTACATTTCAAACCAAAATAGGTATAAATACTTCCGTGCTAAACAAATATTATGAAGTTTTTACGATATCATAATTAGGTCTTAATAAAGCTGATTTTTATGCTCTTCATTTGTTTTAGCCACAATTAACATTTGATAAGTCGACACTATTGCTTTAAAATTCCACATAATTTACAATCAATCACAATGATTGAAGACACCGCTTAGAGAAATTGGTGATAATTCACCCCAGTTTCTTGAGCGGTTTGTAATTTTACAGGCGCGTTAATAATACTATCGTCTGTCAAATGTAAATTACAGCGGGCGACATTCGACACCGTAATTAGATATAGTCATAATCAAAGGCCCGCCGGCCCTTTGATGTCGTCGACGACAAATAGCTCTTTTGATGAAGCCGACTGCTGAGAAAATTGTGCGGGAACTTCGCCGGGACTTCCCCGCGGGTGCCGCGGAGATTTTTATCAGTTCACTCTTGTTTTATACTATCAGGTTAATACAATTTGTGGTCGAATACCCTATTTGAAGGGTAAGATAGTGAAAGTATTGGGTACTAGAACATCTATATCACAAGTTTGCAATGTACCTACTGCGGTCACTGTAGTAGCTGTAAATTTGCAAATCTTATCTAACAGGAACCGCACAACAATAATATCTAAGTGTATCGGGATCCTCGGCGTCGACATTACAAACGAGGTCCAATTTCCACGCCATAGATTTCCTCGTAGAAATTCTAATTTTATCTTCTTTCCATCTTAGTTTCACAAAGTTGACTAAAGCATCTGCTGGCCCGATCCACAGGTATTTCGGGCGAAAGCCACACAGGAGTAACTATGAAGAGATTTTTCACTAAGAACCCTGCAAAGGACATTTTAATTCAAGACGAGCGCCGCCTTAGTTGCAGCTTCTTTAAATATTATCTTTAACTCTGTTTAGAGGGGACGACACGACCACGACTCGTTGGGTTTTTTATACGACTCATTTGGCAAAAGTTGAAAGAAATATCTGTAAATTTACTTTCCCGCGAGAACTACTTACTTTTCCGGGATGCAAAATAGCCCTATCATCATCGTCACAGCTCATATACGTCCCCACCGAGGGGCTCGAGCCTACCCTATGTTAGGGTGATTAGGCCTTAGTCAACCACGCTGGCCCAATGCGAATTGGTCGCCAAATAGCCCTATATGTTAATATAAAACATATAAATCTACAAAATTACATCCAAATCTATTCTGTAGATTTTGCGTCAAAGAGTAACAAACATCCATACTTATAAACTTTCGCATTTATAATATTAGTAAGAATGTGTGATTTCTGAAAGATTTGTAAATCTACAATAATCCCTGCAAGTACCTTAATGCACGTTGCCAACTTGAGACACAAGAAGTCACTGCCTGTGTTACCCTTTAAACCGAAAAACATCAATGCAAGCACCGCTGCCTGATGGCAGAAAGAGGTAATATAGAGGTACCCATGCAGATGATTGTATTAGTGTGGTATCAAAAATATAAAAAAGCGTCCCACGGTCTTATGTTCATTAGAGGAGTTTACAACAATGTTTTAGTTTAATAAAAACATAACGATAAACTAAAGAGACATATATGCATGATAAGTCAAACATTGGTGAGGTTTCACAGCGGGTTTTTTTTACGTTAAAAGAAATTTTGTCTTTTATGTTACGTAGTAGTGTAATAAAGAGAATCCAAATGAACCAGTCTTTGGTTATGGAAGACACATACTAAAGTGTTTTCCTCTTTCACACAATTTTTGAATAGGCATAGAATTAAGATTGTATTTTATTGATAACACATTATTATTAATTAAAGACCTCCTAAATTGTGAAGAAGCGAAAGCTATTGAAAATTGTATGTCATATTTTTCATTCAAAACGGTTTTTTTTTTGTAGATCTTAGAAAGAGTTTTAGAAAGAGAGAGCTTTTTATCTGAACGGTAACTTAACTTAAGAACCCATTGTACGGGTTATAGACTTAAGTTATGTAAAAAATTTTGTAATTGGATAAATAAATTAAAAAAAACCTTATGGTTTTTATACTCGTAACTATTTAAGAAATATATTAATTGATGGAGTACTTTGTCTCATAAAAAGCTATTGGTAAAACAATACAAACAATGTAAATGGTACATATTCTCTCTTGCGTGGCTATAAAAAACCTGCTTTGATTTATTTGCTGCTTTAGAACAAAACCGTTAATCAGCAAATATTTCAAATTCAATTTTAAATGTCATCTAGTGGTAGAGTCACCCGTTATTGATGTTGCAAAAATTTTAAGACTAAAATCGTGCCTTCTAAAACTCCTAAGCCAAAGCAACCGTATCAAGGAATCCCGTCCAAAGGCGGCTGGATTAAAACCTCCTTCTTCGGTAGGTAATATGTCTTGGAAATACTTCCTTTTCACTCCAGAGATGTAGAGGGAATACTTTTTTTAATTTTGTCCGTTTTTCGCGACTCGGCGAAGTGGTAATGTGATTAGTTGTCTTTGTGAATTGTTTGCGAGTTATGTTCAGTGAAATACTTACTTCCAACGCCTGTAGATATAATTTTATTCGATATGTTGACGCGCACAGCGTATAAATACGTTAAATTTTGGTATTATGTAGTGAAGCACAACGTATTATAGCGTTTAGCTAAAAGTTTAGCACAACGTAATAGCACGGCGCCTGTTCATACTAATCTCTATTAGTTCGTTTGCTGCACAACAACGCATCAAACTCACAACATTGTTGCGCTACACTGCTTCGAAAATTTTACCTATCTTTGAAGACTCCATGCACTGGCAGTTATTGCCTCCTCGTAGATGCACAGCGTGACTATACGTCGTTCAGCGCAGGTGGCGTTATACGGCTTTTTCGCAAAACGTCTACTTCGCAAAATGTCTACCAGTCGTAATATGTCGCTTTCTCATAATGTCTCCTTCGCATAACGTACATTTCGCAAAATACATACATACATATTTTAGTCGACCTGTGCGATCCGCGGGAGAAAAGCGACCTAGGACATCAGTGCTTTATAAATTATAAATAACATACTAGCTTTCCGCTCGCGACTCCGCCCGCGTTATTTTTGTTTTCCCGTAGGAAAATTACCCTATGTCCTTCCCCTGGTCTCGAACTATCCCTTTACCAACTTTTATCAAAATCGGTTCAGTAGTTTCGAAGTCTATTCAATACAAATAAACAAACAAACAATCAAATCTTTCCTCTTTATAATATTAGTATAGAAACTACTGTTACGTGCTCTTAGCAGACCGCACTGGAAGACAGTCACTGGTCGTTTATCCTGTTTGTATGAAGAAATATGTGCGGCATGTCATCGAGTTCAGATAATAGCATGTTCACGTGAACGTGAACGTTAAATACAAAAGGGGACATCACCTGACCTGATGATAGGTGATGATAAGAAGCGAGTAATTTCAACTCTAATGGTCGGAAAATTAAATGTATTGTACGCAACGTTCTAAAGAATGAATTAATGAATAACTACCATTGCAGACTTGTACAGTTTGAACAGTGAAAAAGATTTGAGAGTATTTCGAAAAATATTCCCAAGCATTGCGGATCCCCGGGGAACGAGCTTAATCCTTTTAACAATACCCTAAACCATTTAGGGGCAATTCCGTAAGGGCTAATGAATATTTATCAGTGGAATCCCTTCGTCTACAAATTTCCGCAGTGTCCGCCGTCGGCCATGGCGAAGATGTTTCCATTTTTCTGTTTAAGCCACTTGGCGTTTTACAAGGAATTTTTCATTTGATAATAATTTAATGGTTTATTCATGTTCCTGTCTGGCAGATTCGGTTTCAGTTCACTGTGAGGGTATTTCAGAACGCTTAGACGGCCAATGATGGATTAGCCATCTGCGTTGAAAATATTTATAGTGCACAAATGTCTGAGCAAACACAAGAACATTAAGTCCGCTGTTGAGCACAATGTACATAAAGAATAAATGAACATTCTTTTTCCTCATCAACTTACACTATTATTATGATCAAAACGTCTTGATAGAAATGTCTTTTGAATCGTTCAAATTATATTGAAGATGATGAAACGCGACTACTTTTCGCTTAAAAGAATTATTTAAGGCTAAAAGAATATTTCTTGCATTGCAAAATTTTATGTGTGTGTGCGGTTGGATTAATAATTAGCGCCCCACGCTTTTATTTTTAGTCATGAAGATTTTGGATCACTTATTATTATAGCAGCAAAGAATAACCATTTAACCACTTCCATTGCCTTGGGTTGACTGGAAGAAATCTCTGTAAGAGATAAGTCCACCAATTTGCAAACTGTCTTCTAAATATTATGTTTACTTTTACTGTACTATATGCAATAAAGTGTATAAATAAATAAAAAAATATATATATGGTCTCCTTTTTAGTGCAATTTCTACGCGTAAATAAAAGCGTGTTTTCTAAAAAGTTTTTATATAGTGTTATTTTCCACTTTTTATTATTTTCAAATATTTAAATAGTGTACTGTATTCTACAAGGCAAGCCATTTGATACCCATATTGTGGGGGTTTTACAAAAATATATAATCTGTCATTTTGTTGTGGAGGCCATTTTGGATTTTATTTTCATAAAGTACTGTATTCTGCATGTCAAGCATTTTCATTTGATGCCCATATTGCGGGGGTTGTAGAAAAACTTGTAATCCGCCATTTTGCTGCAGCGGCCATTTTGGATTTACAATATTGTTGTATAATTAATCATAATTGTATTGTCATCGGAACAAAAGTTGTATACCTACCAGATTTCAGCTCAATCTGACACTGGCAAGTGAGTTAAATTAAACTTGCACGATTTGATGCATACAAACTGTGTGAGTTAAATAAAAAGCGTGCTGTAATAGTGACATGTTGTAACGCTCGAGAAACATAGCAGAGTGGGAAGTTCGTTCCAGAGCCGGAGTATCGACATTTGTAATTTACTAGCTTTTGCCCGCAACTTCGTCCGCATGGAAGTCCTTTTTGATAGATTCCCTTTACAAATTCCCAACCCTCCCCCCCCCCCCCCCCTTTACACTCTTAAGGAATGACTTCTGGGATAAAAACTATTCTTTATCCTTCCCCACAACTCAAACTATCTCCATACTTTATTTCATCTAAATCGGTTCAGCGGTTATTGATTCCACCCCCCTTTTCCCCTCTTAAGGGGTGATTTCTGCAATAAAAGCTATTCTATGTCCTTACCTGGGACTCGAGCTATGTCTGTACCACATTTCATCTAAATCGGTTCAGTATTTTAGGCGTGATTGTGTAACACACAGACAGACAGAGTTACTTTCGCATTTTATAACATTAGTAAGGATTATGTCATTACGATATATTTGTTGGCATTTCTTTACATTGTAACATGTCACGTCGAAGGTGAGCTGGTATTTAATTGAGGTTTTTTTTCATTAAAAAGATTTCATTCACTAAAAAGTAAAAAAAAAAAATTTACAAAAAATAACAACAATGACAAATTTTAAGACTTTCTAGGAGATCATCGTTTGGCATCGACTTCAATATGATGTGATGTGTGATGATGTGTGAGTGTGATGTTGTCTGTACCTATTCTTATATTATTTTTAACTTTTCAGTGTTTTTGAAGTCGGTTTTTATTGTTTGTAAAATATTTTTTTGTTCTTATATTTTTCACACTTTTAATGTGATCATTGCTTGGCGGTTGCTTTACTTTACTTTGCCAACCGCGCAAGCCACCCATCCTTATACAATTATTAATCAAACATCATATAGGTACTAACTCGACGACATGGCAGAATTCAAATAATCGCTTGAAACCGCTCGATTGTCAATCCGATTAAATGTTAATACATCTCAATACATCGATATCAATTGAAATGAACGATCAAATCTATGCGACATCCAAATGCTGATAAGCTCTCACAAGGAGGCTAACTTCATTCCTATCATCAGTTGTTGATCCAACTACGAGTATCAAATCTAAGCAATATATGTAGAATTGTAGACTTGGACTATAAATGTATATTCTAAGTCTATGGCGATATCCAATTGCTGATAATCTCTGGTGTGCAGGCTTGCTTCATCCTTACGTCAATTTTCTCATCCCTCGTCTCATTTTGTTAATTTCAAATTTTAATACACTGAAAACTCTGTAACATCGCGGTTTATTATCAAATTTGTTTCGCAACACAACAAAGGGAACCGCCGAACTCCGCGATGTCATTTTAAAATGTAAATTTTGAATCGATGACTCGGGCCTTTGGCGTCTTTGGGACGAAGTTGACTTCGACGCGAGAATCTCCATTTTGATGGCCGTCGGTGTAAATTAATAAAGCGCGTTTTTTGATCAAAGCAACAACACAATTTGCACGGATTAACTGTATTAGATGGGACAAAATTAACTATACTGTCGATCGACAATAAGTACTCACCCGCGAACATAAATAAATAAGCGAAAAGCGAGAAAGCAAGTATTCAACCGCCTCCGTGGTCTAGTGGTTGAGACTACTGGGTGTTTGATCGGAAGGTTCGGGGTTCGATTCCCCATGAGGACAGAATTTTTTCTGATCGGTTTGTTTGGTGGTAGGGATTCTGAGCCCGCCTGGCTAGCTACCACCGTCTTGCCTAAGTTTGTCGCCATAATAACAATGTAAATAGCATTGTTGTGCTCCGACAATTAGAGGTAAGATAGCCAGTTCCTTAGTTGCTGGGGAGTCCAGGTGAAGCCTGCTTTCACCTTCGGCCTTATCGTCACTTACTGATCAGGTGAAATGAAGGCCAAGAGCTTCCCTACCGTATGTAAAACAAATGATGTTGCGCAGATAAATTGGTTGCATTAATTAAGCTCCTTTAGTCTTCTCTCACGATATCTACGAGAAAAAACTAGTGGGAAAAATCTCACAACAGTTAAGTCTTACTATGAGTAAGTCTATTGGGAAGAAAACTCCCAGCGGTACTACTGGTGAGACTACTCGGTAAAACTACTGGGAACAGACCTTTTCTAACAACCAAAATAATGATAATTCAAAAGATTATTTTGATACAAAACTTAGAGCTATGATGAGGCTCAGGCGAGAGACTTATTTGTGTACGTGAGTGTATGAATATTAAAATTGTAAAGTGGAATGTTATTATATTGCACAGTATTAATTAATTGAATACACGCTTTAAGCTTCGAACTTCGAGGAATTGATTATAAATATAATCAGTAAATAATTTATGAGATCGGCGTTTTACTTGGAGTCTTGTATTCTCTATACCTATCGTTGTAAGAAGGTGGAGGCGTGTTCATTATTATTAGCAGATATAGATATATAGTCTTGGAAGAGATGTTTGGAGGCTATTGCTTTACTTTAAGGCCTGCACCAACGGGGCATGCTCACCTTTAAAATACCTTTAAAGCGTACTGAATGTCAAAAACGAGATGTGGATGGTTCGAAGTTCTGACTGACAGGAGACATTAAAGACAAGGTGTAGTGTCAGTCACAGCTAATCTCCCTTGTTGGACCTGTAATAGACTGTGCCGATTATTGTTAGGCGAAACAGCTTATATTGTTAGGCGAAAAAAAATCTACTTCGAAAATATTATATACCAGCTTTCCGCGTTATTATTGTTTTCCCGTGGGAATCATATATTTTCCAGTAGAAAAATAATTTTGTAGGCTATATAGAAGACTGTTATTTATATTTTGAAGCTCTGATAATAAATTTCATGGAAATTGGAGCAAATTTTAAATATTTTTTATAGAAACTTTCAGCCCCTATTTTGCACCCTAAGGGGGTGAATTCCGATTAAACCATGAAACACGTATTCAATGAAACGTGTTTAAGAAGAGCATGAATGTCAAGTTTTATCAAAATCGTTGCTAATTTAAAGATTTTTCCATACAAACTTGCAACTCCTATTTCATCCCTTTAGGGTTAACAATTTTTAAAATCCCTTCTTAGTGCAAACTAACTTAGTTAATAAAGCAACTGTCCAAATTTCACGTTTGTACCATCAGCGGTTACGGCTGTGCGCGCGTCTATAGATATCCAAAAATCCATGAAGATGCTAAAGACTAGAAGCAAATTAAAATGTAATGTCACCATTTAGTTTTCCAAGCTTAAAATAACATTGTATGTTTCCATATTAGGTAAGAATGTTAATAGTATTGTTGTATTCCGACAATTAGTGGTAAGGTAGCCAGTTCCCCAGTTGTTGAGGATTCCAGGTGAAGTCTTTATCGTCACTTACTATCAGTGAGGTCAAGCTTCCCTATCGTATGTAAAAGAAATGTTTCCCGCGACATCGTCTGCGGGGAATTCAGTTATATCGAGTTTAGTGCAAAATCAAAATACTCCTCTGGGAACTCGTTGAAATTCGCGATAAACTAGCCTATCTCTTTCCTTGGGCTTAAACTAAGTCTTTACTGGATTTCGTTACAATTGGTTCAGCTATTAAGGCATGACAGCTCATATACGTCTCCACCGAGGGGCTCGAGCCTACCCTAAGCTAGGGTGTTTAGACCTTAGTCAACAACAGTTATATTAATATTATTTGCGATTATTTGGATAATAAATTATTTGGACATGACGTCAACTCTACACTTTCCTTTGATTGGAATGGTAATAAAGTCTTTATCTTATATAATGTGAACTAACACATCTAATCTTGTAATGGAAGTTGAGCTCAAACTTTTGCTTTGAGGTCAGCTTCCAATCGACGACTCTGTAACAACACAGGTAGAAAAATATAGACCTGTTTTTCTTGCTGGTTCTTTCCAGTACAAGGTCTCCCGCCGTAGACTTGTGAACCAATGGCGTAGCTGTTTTGACGTGCAAAAGTGATTGTTACAATCCTATTTAAATAAAAGATTTTGAATTTGACACTGACCCGTGCGGATTGGTAGACTTCACGTATACTTTTCAACTTCTTCGTGCAGGTTACCTCACGATTTTTTCCTTCACTGTAGGAGCGTCAGACAAATGTACAAATGAAATTCGAAAAATGAAAAAAACACATTGGTACATGGCCGGAGAGGGAGCGGGAGAATGATCCTCAACCCGCTCCCATCCGCCGCAGACTGACAGGCAGGCGAAGGCGGGCATTCGCACAAGCGATGCCCGCCTAATGACCCTGCCGTGGAGGCCTACGTGCACGGTTGGCTCCGTGCACGTCGCCGTAAGGCCCTCCGTCTGGGGATTGCCCTAGTGTTCTCGGGCAATCCCCCCTTGCCGATAGCCCGACCAGTTAGGTCGGGCTAGCCCGGGCACGTCGGTAGTGGTAGTCGCAGTGTGGACCCTATCACGCCCATAAGAGCAGGGAGAACACCGGGGGGTTTAGTGGGTAGGCCCGGCTCTCTGCCGGGAGAGCTCCACACACACTCGTCGTCTAGCCAACGGCGAGTACGGTGCGGTCACGCATTCCCCTCGAAAAAAAAAAGGATTGAACCACAGACCTCCCGACGCTCTCAGAGACTCAAAACTGAGAGCTAACTTACACATTTACTACATTACGCGGGATTTAAAACCTGTAACAATTCAAACGCCAAAGATACTCTTACATCTAGTAGAGCTATTCATCACTTTAGCGTTATCGTGCGTAGTACAATGCATCACGACCATTGTACGTGTACTTCCGCTGGCGTCGCTTCCGCCCTCACACGCCGGGCGATGTACGCCGTGCTAGCGAATAAATCGGGTGGGAACTATATTTTTCTGGGCGGCGCGCATCCGCTCCGCGTGTTCCTGTTTGCAGTGTTTATTTTGACAAGAAAATTGTGGGTTCCGCTGGGAATCAGCTGTGGTTGTGGGCATCGTTTGTTTTTCATATACAACAAGCAAAATGATCATCATCGTCATCACAGCTCATATACGTCCCCACCGAGGGGCACGAGCCTACCCTAACTAGTTATGTTAGGGCGATTAGGCCTTAGTCAAACCACGCTGGCCCAGTGCGGATTGGTTGACTTCACATACACCTTTGAATTGCTTCGCAGGTGTATGCAGGTTTCCTCACGATGTTTTCCTTTACCGTAGGAGCGTCAGATAAATGTACATATGAAATTCGTGAAACGAAAAACACATTGGTACATGGCAGGATCGATCGCGGGCCTCCCGATTCTACTCGGAGCACAGTCCAGTGCCGAGGCCACAGCGCCACCGACGAATCTTCAAAATGATATACATTTGCAGTGTACTCATTTTTTTTGCATCATATTGCTTCCAAAAAGGCAGTGGTCTGATGAGTAGAAGAGCTTAGCTCTTTAAAAACATTTCTTATTTGTTACTAGCTGCCCGCTCCGGCCTTGGTTTCTCTATTAAAGTGTTGACAGTACAACAATGTAAAAACCATAGGTTTGTAATAATCTTAATGTAAATCTCAATTTAGTCTCTATTTATATGAAAACAAGCTGTGCCCGCGAACTACGATTCGCCGTAATAGTTTTCCAAAATATTCTAGACAGGGCCACCTTTATCACCTAGGGCTATATAAATAGCCCACGATCTATTCTCAGATCTACCAAATATACAAAAAATGTCATAAAAATCGGTCACGAGATTATTATTTATTAGATTTTTTAATTCATAGTTTTTGAAGTGAGAACTTCTTTAGCGGCGTTGTACACTTTTTTTGTAATGGGTAAAAAATGATAAACTCGCGTCAGGAGACGTGACACTGATCGAAAATTCGTAAGACCAATTAAAATTGAAATGGCCGCAGGAACTGTCGAGGTGTGGTGAGGGGTCCACGTAAGCCGGCCGAGAACAATGACAGGGGTCCACGTAAGCCGGCCGAGAACAATAGCGGCTGTCAAAAGTACTGGAAGTCACACGTCACTTGAGACAGTTTTAATCAATTTATTTACTTTGTTAGGAAAAATCTAAATTGTGCTTTTATTTGATTTTGTTGTAAATATTAATTATTAATAATTAAATAATATTTAATTTATACTAACTTATAGTATAAATTAAATATTATTTATTTGTTATAAAATTACGTTTTTAAGTAGTATATTAATGTCTGTTTTGATCATATTTTTAATTTAATTGTAAATATTTTGAGTCATTATTACTAGTTATATAATTATGTACGCACAACGTTACAACAGGAAGTTGATTTTTCTGAGGGATAAACTTTTTAATGTAATATAAATTGTCATGTTTGTGTACGATAGCGCAATAAATAAATATTGTATTCTACCACATAAAAGATAGTACTTTTATTCTGATAATTAAAGCAATTCGTGCAAAATTATTCCATAATCATTCCAAAATATCCAAAACGCACAACGTTAATACTTAAGTTTTCACTTCTGCCGGCACTCCCGGAGTGCAACCCGTAATTTTTTTTTATAATTTTTCATACATTTTCTCTCATATAAACCTTGTGCTGACACTAATGAACACAACAAAAATAAAAATAACCAATTTGGTGTAGTCGTTTTAAAGTTATGCGCGTACATACATTTCGACGCTTCATTTTTAAGGTTCCGTAGCCAAATGGCAAAAAACGGAACCCTTATAGATTCGTCATGTCTGTCCGTCCGTATGATTTCTCCGAAACTATAAGAACTACACTGTTGAAACTTGGTAAGTAGATGAACCGCATTAAGATTTTCACCCAAAAATTGAAAAAAGCAATAAATTTTGGGGGTTCCCCATACATAGAACTGAAACTCAAAAATTTTTTTTTCATCAAACCCATACGTGTGGGTATCTATGGATAGGTCTTCAAAAATCATATTGAGGTTTTTAATATCATTTTTTTCTAAACTAAATAGTTTGCGCGAGAGACACGTCCAAAGTGGTAAAATGTGTGTCCCCCCCCCCCCCCCCTGTAACTTCTAAAATAAGAGAATGATAAAACTAAAAAAAATATATGATGTACATTACCATGCAATATTCCACCGAAAATTGGTTAGAACGAGATCTAGTGACTAGTTTTTAATACGTCATAAATCCTACGGAACCCTTCATGGGCGAGTCCGACTCGCGCTTGGCCGGTTTTTATTTTACAGAGAGATTACACAAAGAACAACATGAATAAAGACAACAAACACACACACAAGGCGACCTTGCTGCTAAATATTATTTTCCTCCAGGCAAACTGAGTGCAGAGTAATAACATGATTATGTTTTTTCAATGCTACTAAGTTAGCAAATAAGCAAACTGCCCACCTGAGTAAGCGGTAAGTGGTAACAGTCACCCAAACTGCCCACCTGAGTAAGCGGTAAGTGGTAACAGTCACCCAAACTGCCCACCTGAGTAAGCGGTAAGTGGTAACAGTCACCCAAAATACATGTGGCTCCTGTGAGATTCGCAGCAACACTGCAACCCCCACAAGAACCACAGTGTACGTTGCCAACTTGTGACTTAAGATGTAAAGTCACGGTACCCAGTAATTTCACTGCCACACCTTACCCTCCAAACCGGAACACAGCAATGCATGCACTGCTGCTTTGCAGCAGAAATAGGTAGGACGAAGGTACCCATGCAGACGAGCCTGGTACAGAGCTACCTTCGGTGAAATAAATTAATGCAAAGTAATAATATATAACATATATACGTGTAGAACATAAACTTTAGCTACAATGTTCTTGTGATTTAATTCCACACTAGACTTTGTATACATCGTTAACACGATTCGACTTAATTGGACTTTGCGAAGTAGCAAGAGATAACTTATAAGGTATGATGTTTTAGTGTGGTCTTTTTTCCCTAATCGTGTGTGTTTTACCGTCTGTATAACTGGGTGTGTTTTGAAGAATTGTTCGAAATATGTTGCCAATAGCCACGTTTTACCATCGCACCGCTCGCCATCGGAAGGGAGTTCATCCTCACACCTTAGAACAAAAATGATCACTCACGGTACAGTTCTCGAGACATTTTCTCCCGCGTACGCTCAGGTTGTGGAGTGAGCTCCCTTCTAGAGTTTTCAATAAGAACTAACTACATTATGGGGTTCTTCGAAAAATGCGGGATGTTGAACGTTGGCAACGCAACACGAGTGATACCACTTGTGTTGCAATCGTCCATAAGCAGTGGTGATCGCTTATAATCAGACGATCCACATGCTTATTTTTCACCTTTGTGGTATAAAAAATGTCTTTGGTTGGTTCATATAAATGAAATACGTATGTATAACCTATCTTCTAACCGTCTCACTGTCCTTCGTAGACAAAAAAATCACGCCTCGAGCAATGGGAATTGAATTTAAATCGGCGTGCGCACTCTGATGAATAAAACATGCACTCCTCGGGCCGGGGACCCGATATCAGTATGGACATGGATTCTTGATGCTTACAAACTACATGTCACAAAAAATGTCATTCCTGGAAACGAAAAAATCATTTTGTAAGTTTTCGTAGTAGTTTGTAAAACTGCCACTGTCAGTTAGGTCGAGTAGTTTCTTTGCAGAGTAACCCTCTTGGCTATATACCCGGTAATTATAACTTTCACTTCACCAGCTCGGAAAAGCTGTCTTTATTCTATTTAACCTTTAGTTTAAAGTCTATTTTAACCGCTAGCGTAGAAAAGCGATTTCAAATACGAAAGTTTCAATATGGACTGGGAATATGTTTTAACTTTGTGGTTAATAACTTTTTCGTTTAAAAAAGAAGAAACTACATGCTAAAAAAGTTTGCTTTATTCTAAACCAATTGTCCCTTGAACTCTTTTCTTCAATACAATTTGAATGAAATCATTATGGATGTTTAGATTTTTTTTCAATACACAAATTTGCCTTTTGTAGTTAGAGAAGGGCTGGTAACTTCAAGGTTTGCACAGACCATTTCCAACTTTAACAGAAACACGTATGGTCTAGAATTGAATCGATAGTCAGATGTAGAGACAATTATTCGAAGCTTTACCTTTACTGGAGAGATTCTCGGAATCGCTGATGAACTAAATTGATTCCCAAACAACGGGATTTTTTCCAGGAACGCGATGTGTTTGTTTATTAGTTTTCGCTCAGAAAATAATATTGGAAGATTTTTTTATATTGTACCTGCCTCTGTGTCCTAATAGCTAAAATCGCTCGGTATTGAACTAGAGGTTCGAAGTTCGAATTCTCTTGGGGCAAAATATTGTCCTTAACAGAGCGGCACTTCACGCCCTATCAACGCCTTTTGCTTTATAGGACCCAAGTTCGAAAAAAAAAACCAGCCAAGTACGAGTCGGACTCACACACCGAGGGTTCTGTACAAACCTATAGGTATAAAAGTAAAAATTTACGGTTTTCGCAATGTTTCCTTTATCTGTGCGATAAGACGTTACTTCGTACCAAATTTCAAGTTTCTGAGTTTACGGGAAGTACTCTGTAGGTTCCCTTGCAAGTGTCGAAAATTTGCGGAAATTTGAGGCATAAACGGCTGTATCTTTTGATAGCGTTGGCTTAGAAGTTTGATTTTTTCACAGCTCCAAGAGACAGTAGACCTGAGTATTTGATATAAATTTCAGCTTGATACCTTCACGCGTTCGACAGATGAACGGACGGACAACAAGGCGATCCTATAAGGGTTCCGTTTTTTCCTTTTGAGGTAAGGACGGAGCCCTCTTTTTCGTGCGAAAGTCAAATTAGTCATTACAAAAAGAGGCTAACCTGTGCATAACTATTCCTACGTTAACAATGTTTATTGATAAGGCCATTAAAGTCCATTTCTTCTTATTCTGAAGACACCCTAAATCCACGCATAAAATTAACTGTATTGTGGAACTGTTTATTTAATTACAATGATGCTTGCCAACTACATCGGAACAGTGTCCGTATCTCCATATATAATAAAATCGTAGGGGTACAAATGTTTGTCCGGAAAGATCTCCGAAACTACTGGACAGAATTTGATATGGCTTACACCACAATGCTTAAAATTTTCCGGAAGAACATTTAGGCATAATTTCATTTGCTTAAATTCACTTTTTATTTTTATTCAAAAAATACCATATAAAATTTTTGATGACAAGTATGTAGAAAATCAACATGGCGCACGTGAAATTATTTTGACAAGTCTGTTACATATTGCAAAAAAAAATCTTTTCTGTTATTGGCTGTGCCCATCTGAATTTTGCCAACCAAGAAGTTTAAATTGTATTTTTCTTATGTAGTACCGTGGTGGTAAGGAAAAAGGATCAAGCCATACAACCAATGTATATAGCATTTTTTATGACAATATCACGTCACAAATATAAAATTTGTAGGTTGGTTTAATTTTTGGCCAATTTTCACAAAATCGGTACAATATTTGAAATGTTGAAAAATGAAGATACCCTTTTCAAGGCATTTTGAAAGGTGTTATATTATGTTTTTACATTATGACTAAGGAATCAAACTCTTTCATCCATTTAAAACTATTAAAAGTATTACGCGTAGAGGGAGTACGGGACTCTTGATCCTAATGTAACATTGACGTAAATTCGCCGACATAGCTGATGCTCTAAAAAGGTGGATAAAAGTTCGTTTCCAAACCTAGCAATATAGGTATCAAGTGAAAGGCCTTGAAGCGTAGAACATTATGAACCTAGGAAAATCGCCTAAAATTCAACATGGCCGCCGCTCAAAAAAGGTGGATACAAGTTCGTTTCCAAACCCAGCAATATGGGTATCAAATGAAAGGCCTTGATGTGTAGAGCACTATGAACCTAGCAACATTGACATAAATTCAACATGGCCGCCGCTCAAAAAAGGTGGATACAAGATCGTTTCCAAACCTAGCAATATGGGTATCAAATGAAAGGCCTAGAAGAGTAAAGCATTATGAACTTAGGAAAAATGCCCTAAATTAAACATGGCCGCCGCTCAAAAAAATGGATAAAAGTTCGTTTTCAAACCCAGCAATATGGTTATCAAATGAAAGGCCTTGAAGAGTAAAGCATTAGGTATCTAGAAAAATTTACCTAAATTCAACATGGCCGCGGCTCCAAAAAAACGGATAAAAGTTCGTTTCCAAACCCAGCAATATGGGTATCAAATCAAAGGCTCTGATGAATAAAGCACTATGAACCTAGCAACATTGACATAAATTCAACATGGCCGCCGCTCAAAAAAAGGTGGATACAAATTCTTTTCCAAACCTAGCAATATGGGTATCAAATGAAAAGCCTTGAAAAGTAGAGCATTAGGTACCAAGAAAAATTGTCCTAAAGGATAAAAGTTCGTAAAAAAAGGATAAAAGTTCGTTTTCATACCCAGCAATATGGGTATCAAATGAAAGGCGTTGACGAGTAAAGCACTATGAACCTAGCAATATTGACATAAATTCAACATAGCCGCTGCTCGAAAAAGGTGGATAAAAGTTCCTTTCCAAACCTAGCAATATGGGTATCAAATGAAAGGCATCAAAGAGTAGAGCAATATGAACTTAGGAAAATTGGTCTAAATTAAACATGGCCACCGCTCAAAAAAAAAGGATAAAAGTTCGTTTTCAAACCCTGCAATATGGGTATCAAATCAAAAGCTTTGATGCATAAAGCACTATGAACCTAGCAACATTGACATAAATTCAACATGGCTGCCGCTCAAAAATGGTGGATGAAAGTTCGTTTCCAAACCTAGCAATATGGGTATCAAATGAAAGGCCTTGAAGGGTAAAGCATTAGGTAACTAGAAAAATCGATCTAAATTCAACATGGCCGCCGCTAAAAAAAGGATAAAAGTTCGTTTTCAAACGCAGCAATATGGGTATCAAACGAAAGGCCTTGACGAGTAAAGCACTATGAACTTAGCAAAATTGACATAAATTCAAAATAGCCGCTGCTCAAAAAAGGTGGATAAAAATTCGTTTCCAAACATAGCAATATGGGTATCAAATGAAAGGCCTCAAAGAGTAGAGCATTATGAACTTAGGAAAATTGTCCTAAATAAAACATGGCCGCCGCTCAAAAAAAAATGGATAAAAGTTCGTTTCCAAACCTAGCAATATGGGTATCAAATGAAAGGCCTTGAAGAGTAGAGCATTAGGTACCTAGAAAAATCGACCTTAATTCAACATGGCCGCCGCTAAAAAAAGGATACAAGTTCGTTTTCGAACCCAGCAATATGGGTATCAAATGAAAGTAGTCCTTGATAAGTAAAGCACTATGAACCTAGAAACATTGACATAAATTCAACATAGCCGCTGCTCAAAAAAGGTGGATAAAAGTTCGTTTCCAAACCTAGCAATATGGGTATCAAATAAAAGGTCTCAAAGAGTAGCGCATTATGAACTTAGGAAAATTGCCCTAAATTAAACATGGCCGCCGTTCAAAAAATGGATTAAAGATCGTTTTCAAACCCAGCAATATGGGTATTAAATGAAAGGCCCTGAAGAGTACCTAGAGCATTACGAACCTACGATAATTGTCTTAATTTGTTAATTTCCAAATGGCCGCTGCTCAAGAAAGGCAGAATAAAGTTGAATCATTATGGAATAAAATGGAGGAAAAATCTAAACACTGTTTTAAGCATTTTGATGGCGAAACGGAGTTCGCGGGCACAGCTAGTTGTAAATAAAAGGTTAAAACAACAGGCAACGGAACTTTTCCAATCAATGCGGCGCATTACGGCGCAGTCGTAGTCCAAGAAAAACAAGGCGGCCGCGGCGGCTTGAATATAAATTTGCAATCATTGAGCGACACCTGGGCGGGCGCTGAGCGAATTACAATAACGCCACCATTGTCGTTTTGCGGGAAAGCTGGCTTTGATTTGATGAGCACGGTCGGAGGTGAGCTCAAGAGTTGAGTCGCGTGGTTACTATTCAACTTTGATGCGCAGCTCAGAAGTATGAGTGAATTAATGAATTAAATATATAACAAGTGTACTACCCACCCGATGGTATGTGGTAACAAACACCTACAGGTTGCAGGTTGCTACATGGCTGGATCGAAACATAGGAAACAATAGGATAGCTTTTATCGCAGAAATCACCCCTTGAGGGGGTGAAAAGGGGGTGGAAGTTTATATTATCAATAACCACTGAACCGATTTAGATGAAATTTTGAAACGGAGGTATTTTGAGTTGTGGGGAAGGATAAAGAGTAGTTTTTATCCACGAAATCATTCCTTAAGGCTGTAAAGAGGGGAGGGGAATCAATAAAAAAGGACTTCCACTCGGACGAAGTCGCCGGAAAATCTAGTGTGTAAATAAAAATGTATCTTATCTTAAATATATTTGAAAGAGCTTTTGTACTGCCAAATCGGAATAATTCAAAACGATCGGAACGCGTTCGAATTAACCCAATAAACTAGGCTTAACCGTCCACTCGAGGGTTCAGCCGAGTGAATAGTTATAACCCCATTGAGCGAGGCTGCCCCGTCATAATGGGGGACATTTTTTAGAGCACCGGTGAATCTAAGTCATTACGGCAGCTCTGATAGGCTAAGGTTGTGTGGTGTGATCTATAGGAGGTAGCGTGCCTTTTTTTATAATTTCTCTGCATAATAATATATAGCAGGTAATTAGGTAACTTACTGTTTTTAAGCTCTTAGCGTTCATCTCACTAGATAGTCTAGTGTCGGGATTCACAAAGTGATCGATATCCACCCCTTGGGCTCGAAATAGGTTTCCCAAAAGTGACATAAACGAAAACTGATTTAAGGGGTCGAACAGAGCTTAAAAATTTACTCCAATGAATTGAAACAAAGGTTCTTCTTTAAAACTTTTAAGATGCTGTATAAGTTGTGTTACGTGTACTTACTTGCTATAAGAATGGCTTATATTTTAGAAGGAATTATTGTTGTCGTACTTTTAAAGAACTCAACAAATCGATAAGCGTGCACAAGTTCGTACAAGATGAAAAACACGGCAAGTCAATGAGCGTGAACAAGTCAAGTTCGCGCAAGATAATGAGTTCGAGTGTACAATTTTTTCAGGCACGTTTTGAATTGCTTTGTATTAGACGCATGTACGCAAGTTAACACAAACGAAATCATGATCAAGCTAATGACCAAAAATGCTCCTGATATTTGGTATATCTTGGAGTATCTTGGGGTTCTGGGGTATCAGTTCATTTGGAAAAAGGAGTCTCTTGCCCAAAATGGTTTGGTAATG
This sequence comes from Schoenobius gigantellus, assembly GCA_963935595.1. NCBI lineage: Eukaryota > Metazoa > Arthropoda > Insecta > Lepidoptera > Crambidae > Schoenobius > Schoenobius gigantellus. The sequence goes on from OZ012543.1 coordinate 1,080,752, forward strand.
GTAACTATATAATACTGAAAAAAAAATTAACGAGAATGTGATCAACATTGTCTATTCAAATTGTTTTTTCAGTATCAGAGATTTTCAGTATCATAAAAATTGCAATATTGTAAAACCAATAATTATAACTAATAACTATAAACCAATGACCCCATTATCAAATATACGATTACTTATTTTCAACACACTTGCTCGTAAAGTGGGTCTTATCACCTTGCATTTAGACCCGTTATTCAGTATATTAAACACGAGTGCATTTCACTTTACATAATCGCACAAGTGCGGTAATCTTAACACGACAAATTCTAATTTGTTCAAGATTGCAAAGTAAATGTATGTCCAGTACGCATTCTTAAATTAGTGGCTTAATACTTTTTTTTTAACACGACTTTATGCGGCTGCCAATTGGAAACAAATGAACAGCCTACTACTGGTTACTTAAATATTAAATTAACAACGACATTTAAACACAAACATTTAAAAACAATAATTAAAAGTTACGAGTATAACTAAAATAAATTATTAAAAATTCACACAAACTTGTTTTTTAAAAACTAAAATATTCGGTTTATTTAGTTTTGAATTTTGGCTGTTTGGCCCTTTTTTGTTGGCTGTATGAAGAGTTTAGCCATGCCCGGGCAGCGCGCGAAAAAAAAAAGCGCGCGGCATTTTCCCGCTATTGTAATTTTTTGCCTTTTTGTTGTAATTGATAATTAAATATCTACAAATATGTCGAGTCCAAGTGAAGAAGAATCTATATTATTAACTCCGCCAGAAATAATTATGGAGGCGCAAAGCGCGAGTAATAGTTTGTTGCCGCCAAAGTCAAAGGATAAAGACTTGGCGGCATACAATACTTTCATGCAGTGGAAGATTGATAAAAAAGCGCAGTCATTTTCAGAAAAATATTAATATCACAAAATCTTTTATTTTCCTCACAAGTGTGTTGAAAAACGTCGTATGATACACGCGCGCATTGATCATTGCGTACTCTGCTTTCTTGTCGCGCTCGTATCATAATGTACATACTATTACAGAAGGAATAAGTAGTGTCATAATTAATTAATTACGCGTATTGATTTTTACCTCTCAAAATCTAATTTCCTGATTTAGTGTAGCACTTCAACTGAGTGTCGTGTCGTGGCCGTAGTTTCACATCTGTTGTAGTTCAAAACCAGAGATTTGCTCAATGAGGAAATATGACGTTGAGAGCTCAACGTCATATTTCCTCATTGACCTCTTTGCGCTGCTACTGCAAGCATTATTTAAAATACGCGCTCATTTATTTAAATAAACGTATATGGATGGATATGGAATTAAAAAAACCATAAATAAAACATCGAAGTTTTTTTACTGTGATTTGAGTCACTCAACCATTTTTAAATATTAATTTCTTTTATTTTTCTCTTTGTTTGTATTTTTTGAGTAGTTCAATTCCCTGTCTTTTTTTACAGTGAAAGCTTAAGTATATACATTTCGTGATCTGGCCAGTCAATGTCACATTCGTGTTCGCCGTAGACTTGGCACTGAACTCCTAAGCGCGAAGTCCGGGATTCGGTTCTGCTATGAACTAATTTGTTTTTCCTTTTTCGAATTTCATATGTACATTTGTCCAACGCTCCTACGGTGAAGGAAAACATCGCGAGGCAACCTGCATACATCTGTGATGAAATTCAAAGGTGTATGTGAAGTCGACCAATCCGCACTGGGCCAGCGTGGTTGACTAAGGCCTAAACAAACTTAGGGTAGGCTCAAGCAGTTCGGTGGGTATGTGTATGAGTGGTGATGATGAACAGCAATATATGGAAATGATTCCACTTTACGAATCATTTTCATGCATTTTCATCAGAGGTCCAATTCTGCCAATAAGTTAAAGTCGAATCAAAACTAAACCGTTGCGATCGACCAATCAGAACGCCACATTATCACGTCATCGAACAGTTGAATGGCAATATATGCGCTCCGATTGGTCGACCGCAACGGTTTAGTTTCGATTCGGCTGAAACTTATTAGTAGAATTGGGCCTCAGTACGTTCTAATAAAACGGACGCGAATGATACTATGGTTCGATGTTACGGCGTTAACCATTTTTCAATATTTTTTTTCATTTGTTTACCATATAAAAAAACATACATTTAAATCATCTGTATAAGACACATTCCGAAACCACTGAGGTTTGTATAATGTAACTTGAGTCAATTTACATTTTATAGTTATCTACTTAACACAATAAATTACAAATATCAATAAAATGTACAAAAATGCAAATAAAAATACATATTCTGTGGGATTTACTGGAGGGAGACTCTGTACCAGGGTCGTCTGCTTAGGTACCTCCGTCTTACCTATGTCTGCCGCAAAGCAGCAGTGCTTGCATTGCTGTGTTCCGGTTTGAAGGGTGAGATATGGCTGTAAAATTACTGGGTACTGTGACTTTACATCTTGTGTCACAAGTTGGCAACGTACACTGTGGTTCTTGTGGGGGTTGCAGTTTTGCTGCGAATCTCACAAGAGCCACATGTATTATAGGTGACTGTTACCATTTACCATCAGGTGGGCAATTTGCTTGTTTGCCAACTTTCTGCAATAAAAAAAAATTGCTTTTTCCTAGGTACTTTTCAGTATGATCTCACTCCATTTGATGGAAAATACAGAAAAGCTACAGCTTGTGACATAAGCCGTGCACGTATAAAATGGCCAGCACTTGGGTCAACTGGCGTAATGTCACGTGAAATGAACGCAGCAAGACCATTCGATCTGACAGTGACGGGACAAGTTTTATCGATATTTTATTCACGGCCATTTCACGGCTGGTATAATTACCTCTAAAGCTTAAATGCTAACTCTGACATTGATATTGTTATACTGGCTACGCCCGCGAACTATGTTTCGACTTAAAAGTTCAAAGAAAAACTGTAAATTTACTTTCCCGTAGGAACTACTTACTTTTCCGGGATAATATAAAGCCTATATTATGCTAATCCCTGTCGTAATCCGTCTACCTACAAAATTTTAACCAAATCCATTCAGTAGTGTAGCGTGAAAGAGTAACAAACATCCATACATACACACAAACTTTCGCGTTTATAAGTAAGGATATACATACATAATATTATATTAATATTATTTTGTTTAATGTTGCTTATAAATAATGTAAAACCAGTTTTATTTTATTGTAAAAAATTGTATATCTATTTCATTTTCTCTGCATCATTCAAAGGTTGAGTAATAGATAATGCCTTTGGCATTAAGACCGCCTCTATACACACTTGTACTGGGATTATTAAAAAATAAATAAATTATACGATAAAGTCATACTTACATTACAAACCATCACACTTATCAAGTGAAGCCCTGATGATCGTTCTTATATTTAAAGAATCGATTGTCCCCACTAATATTATAAATGCGCAAGTAATCCTGTCCGTGTGTATGTTTGTCTGTTACATCTATACTGCTGAACCGATTTTAATGCAAATTGGTGTAGGAATAGAGAATCAATGTACCAGGGTGGTTTGCGTTTTTCGTTTGGGTACATCCATCTGAGCGTCGGTGGCGCTGTGGACTCGGCACTTGCCTTTCAATCGAGAGGTCCGGGTTTGAGACCGCCATATACCAATGTGTTTTTCGTTTTCTAACTTCATATGTACATCTGTCTGACGCTCCTACGGTGAAGGAAAACATCGTGAGGAAACCTGCATACATCTGCGTAGAAATTCAATGGTGTATGTGAAGTCGACCAATCCGCACTGGGCCAGCGTGGTTGACTAAGGCCTAATCACCCTTTTTTTTTTCTCGGTGGTATGCGTAACCGCACCGTACCCGCCGTTGGCTAGACGGCGAGCGTGTGTGGGGCTCTCCCGGCAGAGTGCCAGGTCTACCCACTAAAACCCCCCGGTGTTCTCCCTGCCCTTATGGGCACGCTAGGTAAACTAGGTAAACGCAAGGTAAACATTGCGACTCCACTACCCACGCGCCCGGGCAAGCTCGACCAATAGCTGGTCGGGCTATCGCCAAGAGAGGATTGCCCGAGAACACACGGGCAATCCCCAGACGGAGGGCCTTACGGCGGCGTGCACGGGGCCAACCGTGCACGCAGGCCTCCACAGCGGGGTCATTAGACGGGCATCGCTTGTGCGAATGCCCGCCTTCGCCTGCCTGTCCGTCTACGGCGGATGGGAGCGGCCTGAGGATCATTCTCCCGCTCCCTCTCCGCGGCCTCCTTCTGCGAGATGACGTCATCGCAAAAGGAGGCGACAGCCCCCCATTCCGCCTCGCCCCGGAGCATGGCCACGACCATGCTCGGTAGCGAGAGGTCTCCACCTCCCAGCGCAGCATTGAGTTCACTGCGCTGGCGTCGCCAGACCGGGCACACCAACAGGGTGTGCTCGGCTGTGTCGTCGGGAGCGTCGCAGTGATGACACTGCGGCGTTTCCTCCCGACGCGCGACTCGGTGCAGGTAGTGACCGAAACAACCATGTCCGGTCAGTACCTGCACCATGCGGAACGAGAGACTGCCCTGCCGGCGCCCTACCCACTCCTCCAATATCGGAAGGTCTAATCACCCCAACATAGGGTTGGCTCGAGCCCCTCGGTGGGGACGTATATGAGCTGTGATGATGATGACGTCCATCTTAACTATTTCTGCCGCAAAGCAGCAGTGCTTGCATTGCTGTGCTCCGGTTTGAAGGGTTAGATATTATTATGGCAATAAAATTAATGGATACCGTGACCTTACATCTGAAATCACAAGTTGGCAACGTACACTGTGGTTCTTGTGGGGGTTGCAGATTTGCTGCGAATCTCACAGGAGCCACATGTATTATAGGTGACTGTTAGCACTTACCAACAGGTGGGCAGTTTGATTGTTTGCCATCTTAGTAGCAATAAAAAAATAACAAAATTCCATGAAGACGTAGCTGTGGGTAAAAGCCTGTTATTAATGATTAATGCAAAAGCAGGTTCTCCCGCATTCATTACAGAACAAAACAAAAATGAACAACCAGAAACATCCTTTAGCATTTTACATAACAGCTTGTGGTCCACCGTTATATGTTAATACGACATAAATACTGATGCTGCAGCAAGCATTTTAAAATCTTGAACGATTATTGCTGCCGAGCCGAGGTTGCTATAACCGTTTCGGTGCAAAGGATACTATGCTATACACGTTTATATATAACGTTAATATTGCTTTACAGTTCTGTGTCAATGCTGTAGACAAACAAATGTACCAAGAAATGATAATTGCGTACTAAATAAAAAAGCACTCTTAAGAGCAGAAAACATCTTACAGTTGAGTATAATATCAGCTATCACAAATTCGTAGCGCATACATCGTATTCAAAATGCATCACACTAACATCGTAGTCCTTCGTAGCGCTATCTAGATGCTACGTCGTAGCAAAGAATATTTCGTAACGTCCTCGTAGACGGAGCAGTGTAATATATTATTTTTCCCTTTATTATCGAAGTTTTTCGTTTATACAAAGTAAATCGCCTCGCGGATCATCTGAATTGTATTTTTGTTCGTTCTTATCGAGATTTGTTGAAAAGAATGAACGTTGAGGATTTTGTTCTAATGTATTCTAATTCTGAATTTGAATAAGGAAGAGTTTTATATGATTTCGTCACTATAGTCGAGCAACTCAAGTAAAAAAAAACTTAATACATCGACAACTCGCGAACCACACTACACACAGGCAATGTGATGTGAAATTCTCGGCCTCACACTATGACGGTCGTCTCTGCCCTGCCTCCAGAGTGTAGTGTAATGAAGTAGAAACAGCTATTATGCCCTTTGATAGTGCTACCTGAGCCCTTGGAGCAACACCAGCAAGTTTTGCATCAAAACTGTCTGTGATAATAGAGGTGACGACTAAAACTCTTTTAATGTCCGTCTGGTTGATATTTAAAAATGAAGAACACGTACTTTTTACTTAGTCAAAAAAAGCATTCATTAAAAAATGTAGCATGGCGTCAAACCGTGCACATTTTGTAGCACGTAATGACGTAGCAAGCCCGGGTGCAAAATTTATTTCCTAACTCATAACTGTTAAGGAGTTGTGTGTACCTTCTATCGTCAGCTCAACAATATGAGACTTTGATGCAAATACGTTGATAGCCTAGTTGAAAATGTGAAAAACGTTCTAAATGCCTACAAAAGTTGAGATTTGCCCTCGATTTTTATGGAATGTCATCATCAAGACTTTGTGATAATTGGATCATCCCACAAGCACGCTGTATCCTACATAAAAATAGTTTTGAAAAAAATCGGTGAGCATATATAAAAAATAGATACGATTACTCAGAGAACCTTTTATTGAAATCACTTAAATCGTTTGTTAAATATTGCGATAAACAAAGACAAAATATCACACAACACCAAAAAAAAATCATGGTAATAACTGAGGCGAACTTCACAATATTACAAACGTAGTTGTATAACACTAATCGATAGTTAAGCCGACTGAATCCGCAGAACTATTAATAATACATATTGACGTTGAATAATATAAACGTTGAAGCAGCCCCGCTTTGTATTAAATCCGAAGTTCACGGGGTGATGAATGCAACACCCTGCAAATTTGACGTTTCCTGCATGCACAGCGGAAGTGAAGTAGATTTATTGAGTGGCTTCACAGCGCTTTATAAATTATGGATACTTCCATTTTGATATTGTGAATAAAAGTTTAAACTCCGGTTTAAGAATATTTTTAGTAACAATAATTTCTTTTTATTACATTTTGTTTCATCCAACGTCTCCATCATATCTTGAGTCTCACTTTACATTTTGGCCCACTTCATAAAATCGCACGTCCCTGTGTTTTCCCTTTTTTAATAAGCTAACTATAAAATAAAAAAAGGTATAAGGTATAAAAAAGATAAAAAAAAATAAAGTCTATTGACCTTTTGAGTGAGTAAAATAATATTAAACCAAACAGATAAGGAGGCCAAGTGGTTCAGGCTCAGCTAATAACTTATGTTACATCGCTGTAACAAAAGCCCTGGTTTTAAGCCGGAACCAATTGTGGATAAGAACAAAAAAGAATAATTTAATGCAATGCAACTTATTAGAAAAAAAAATTGTATTGTCTTAAAAACTGTCTATCTAGAAGAAATATTCCTACTAAATAAATAGTAATAAAAATATAAAAAAATCTTAAAATTTCTTAATCCCTCAAAATACCCTCAAAAAACCTAAAAAATTGGCCAGATTTTCTACTGTATTCAAATATCCAGAAAACAAATTTGACGAGATAATATGAAAAAACCGGCCAAGTGCGAGTCGGACTCGCCCATGAAGGGTTCCGTACGATTTATGACGTATTAAAAAAACTACTTACTAAATCTCGTTCAAACCAATTTTCGGTGCAACGTCTAATGACCCTGCCGTGGAGGCCTGCGTGCACGGTCGGCCCCGTGCACGCCGCCGCAAGGCCCTCCGTCTGGGGTTTGCCCTGGTGTTCTCGAGCAATCCCCCCTTGGCGACAGCCCGACCCCTGGTCGGGCTTGCCCGGGCGCGCTGGTAGTGGTAGTCGCAATGTGGACCTTACCATGCGCGCCTATAAGGGCACGGAGAACACCGGGGGGTTTTAGTGGGTCGGCCTGGCACTCTGCCGGGCCAGCCCCACACACGCCCGCCGTCCAGCCAACGGCGGGTACGGTGCGATTACGCATTTCCCCCCGAAAAAAAAATGGTAATGTACATCATATATTTTTTTTAGTTTTATCATTCGCTTATTTTAGAAATTACAGGGGGGGAGAACACACATTTTACCACTTTGGAAGTGTCTCTCGCGCAAACTATTCGGTTTCGAAAAAAATGATATTAGAAACCTCAATATAATTTTTAAAGACCTATCCATAGATACCCCAAACGTATGGGTTTAATGAAAAAAAAATTTTGGTTTCAGTTCTATGTATGAAGAACCCCCAAAATTTATTGCTTTTTTTCAATTTTTGTGTGTAAATCTTAATGCGATTTACAGAATACATCTACTTACCAAGTATCAACAGTGTAGTTTTTATAGTTTCGGAGAAAAGTGGCTGTGACATACGGACGGACAGACAGACATGACGAATCTATAAGGGTTCCGTTTTTTGCCATTTGGCTACGGAACCCTTAAAAGCAAAACATAGAAATACAGTTAAATGCTTTTTCGTTTTTAATGTAAAAAATAATTAAATTGGTCTAGTTTTAGATGAGAAAATCTTCGGTCCGAGCTACAGTTGCCTCTATCACGCTCAGCTAGTCTATTCGGGGGCAGAGCGCGACAGCAATAAAAAAAATACATTTTACAAATACCTATTTTTGAATTCTCTCGATCATAGTGCTTCCCCTTAATGATCTGTACATATGAACAACGTGACAACACCCATGTTACGATCCTGGTTCACTTGTGATCTAGTCATTGAGGTTGGTTTAGTGGGTATGCACCGCACTCAGCGGGAAGAGTCCCACACACTATCGACAACTAGTCAACGGCAGAAACGGTGCGCAAAAGCATTCCACTGTAAAATAAAACTTATAATGCAGCTAAGCTGATTAAAAGCCCGGCTTCATGTTCTATTTCTACGTTTATCAATGATTGGTCGGAGTAGCGAATATCTAGTTAGCGTAAAATTATGCGTTAACCTCGTTACAACACCATGAAGTTAAAGCGCGCCGTAATAATTTCCCACGATTTCCGTCTGCAAGTAATTGGCGTGTTTAAAAACTCTCAGTGCGTTCGGCAAACAGGAACAGGAACTTTAGAGCGCCTACTCTCTAAGTCAGTAAATTAAGATTTGTGAAGATCGCTTTAATTCAACTATTTTTTTAACGTTGAAAATGCGTTACACTCACCTCGCGCTAGGGAGAACGAGAGGATGTCTTAGAGTCACCGCGGCCACTATAGGCTGACTGTCCCCCAGAAATCGCGTTTTAAACTACCATATACTAGTACGCCCTTGACGCGAACACTTCTATCACTACCATGTACGTCAATAATATCTCCTGCGCAGATGGCTAGTCTCTGTTGAGATTGGCCGCGGTGACCGAATATCGGTTAGAAGGACATTTATTATGGCGACAAACTAAGGTAAGACGGTGTTAGCAAAATAGGCCGGCTCAGAAGACCTAACGTGATCCAGTCTTCGTGAGGGCTAGAGGGTAAGCCTCTGAAATGACTGTTCAAATTAGCGGGTCGCTGAAAAATACTTCCCTTTGTTTGTAATGGCGTCTTTCTCGCGCCATTTGCAAGAGCGCGCCTATTACGCTATCCGAGCCGCGATTCGGGTAATTTTGGAAAAACACTCTGAACTGCGAAGTTCTTTAGATTAGATCATTATTTTCGTAATACACAGGGAAATTGCGGCAATTTGGCAATTCAACAACATATTATCATATCAATATTTTTACAGTTTTCTTAATTGTAACGTACAGTCGTCCAAGAAAGTAGTTTAAAACTTTTGACACAACTTCGCGTATAAACAAAAGCATCGTTAATGTAACCTTAGTGGTTGTCAATACGTTATTGCAACGAAAAATCAGCACTATGTTGTTTTATGGCGCAAAACTGAATTTCAACCTTAATGTGTAAGCCACTTATTTGCTCGACTATATATGCATATCTATAGAAATGTGGTATTTTTTTATTATTGCTAACGGTGGCAGACGAGCCAGTGGCCCACCTGATGTTATGTGGTAATCACCGCTCATGGACATCTGACATGCCAAGGACACAGTTCAGTCACTGCCTACCTAAAGAGAAATGCTGTTCTTAAGCCTCGTTTGACGAAGGACATATCGTATCGTAGGTATTTAAAGCTTTTGATTTTTTTGCTCAAAATATAATGTTAACATAATTGCATCGTGTGGCAATACTCTGCAGAATATTTGATCTACATCACACGTACATAAATTTATGTAAATGCTATGTTCAAAGATGATCATTTGTTTCATGTTACAGGTCACGACTACATTTAATTACGTTATGTCTGCAATGTGGTTTATATGACCTCTACTCATTAAGTTTTCTTTTGTCCAGTAAAAATCAATCCAAACAGTAAAACTATAGCTTAACAAGCTTACAATAAAGATTAATTGCAAAAGGTGACCTGTATTTTTAACCGACTTCAAAAATGAGGAGATTCTCAATCCGACGCGTATTTTTTTCTATGTATGTACACCGATTACGCCGAGATTTCTGATCCAATTTACCTGATTCTTTTTTGTTCGATGAAAAATAGCTGCTATTTAGTCCTATAAAAATTTAATTCAGTTCGGCCTAGTAGTTTTTATCTTATAAGCATTTTTTGAGCAAGAAGTGTTCAATTAATTTTGCACGCAATAAGCTTTACGTCGAAGCTGCGGTAAAACGAGCCATCAGAGCTCCCTTTGAAGGTGTTCGAGCTAAACACTGAACTGAAACAAGTTCAGAACAAAATAAAATATTCTGAGAGCACAGCTCAATCGCCCGATCGCCCGGGGCGGGCGGGCGGCGCTCTAAATAAACAGGGGCTATAATTCACCCGGAACACATACGTGCTTTACAGCGGAACAAAAATCCAACAAATTCTATATTTCCAACTAAAAACATACTTCGTGGTAAATATTGTAGGCTAGGGGATGTTGTTGGCCCTGCTTATTTATTTTTTAGAGGTACTAAGTAATTATTTAATCTGTCCGTGTCAAATATCTCACTCTATATTTTGTGAAATGTGCATCGTCAAAATAGTAGTTTTGCGCATTGAAGATAAAAAAAAACAACATCAAGTTCTAGTCTTAATAGTTTCAGTCTAATCATCCATGAATGGGGGAGGCCTATGTCCAACAGTGGGCGTTTCTCGGCTGAAATAATGATGATGATGAATCATCCATGCCTTATATCTAGGAGGAAGTAAATTGCTTACATATAAAGTGATATTTGATTAATTTTTAGTTCTTATGTTTTTTCTCTTTTTTCCGCAGTATTGTGCGATAACATGTTAATTTATTTTAATGAGTTTCTTTAAGAATTTTGCAAAACCTTGTGATGTACGTTTGGTGTCTATGTAAGTAATTAATTATTTACATGATAAGTATTGCAAAAAGGATACAAGAAACTTAGGAAAAGACATTCAACATCATATCAAGCGCATATTAAACGAAGCAATTTACTTCAAAACATGCCAATAACAAAGCAACATTTTGACGCTACTATTGATGAACAAGAACCTTGTCTCCGAGACTACACCGTTCCTACAAAACGCTGGCAATGCTCGTGCCAAAGCGGGATAGATAAATATTTACACCACGACACCGGGGCTCTGTGATGGATGCCTCCAAGAGCTTCTCTCGCCGGAATACATTTTTGTCTTGGACATGATAAAGTACTCGGCGTGGTGTGTACTGGACGAGTCCTCGTATTGAATAATATGTTTCTTGAACTATTGGTCTCCATCTCGCCGCGAACGTAGTCAAAATACTTGTTTGATGTTTCTATAATATTAACTAGCCTTGTAAACGATCAAATATGTTTGACAAATTTGCTTAACAGACTTAGTTTGTTAATAGTAGTTTGCTTGTCAAACGCATCAAACAAAGCCTTATACGAAGAAATAAATTTGTCAAACACGTAAAATTTTACAAACATGTTTGATCGTTTAAACAGGACCCTCTAATATTAGTTATTATTAGAGCATATATTATACCTACATTTTTGTATCAGCAACAGTTATAGATTGAGGTACCTATATTATCATGGGGTTTTCTTTAGGATTTTAGAAGAGCTTGAAAGTATGGACTGCGTGAGTAATTTAAATTAATTTTTAGACAACTTGCTTGCAAAATATAACTTTTTTTCTATTTAAACAAGAACTTTTTTCAGTTTCATTATATTTAAACCACCCAGAATAAATTATCTAACTGATATTGTGAAAACGATCGCAAATATACAGACAGACAGGCGCTTTGTTTTATAATCATCATCATCATTATTTCAGCCAAGATACGCCCACTGTTGGACACAGGCCTCCCCCAGAGATCTCCATACCGATCGGTCCTGCGCCTCCCAGTTGCAGCGGCTTCCCGCGACCTTCACCAGATTATCGGTCCACCTTGTGGGGGGCCTACCAACACTGCGTCTCCCGGTACGCGGCCGTCACTCGAGAACCGCCCCGCCCCAACGGCCGCTATGTTGGTAACTCTAGTAATTTTTCTAGGGAACTCATCATTTCTGATGTGATTACGTAGAGAAACCCCGAGCATAGCCCCCCATTGCCCTTATATAACCCTCTCTATTGACTGTTTTATAATATTTATGTATAATTAAAGTATGAGTCAATCACACTGAAATACAATAAAAATGGAACAAGTATTTTCACTTAGCGCTATTCCCTTCCTCAACAGCTGACCAAGTAGCTATCTTAGCTCTAATTATCGGATCACTACAATGAAGGCACTCAGAAATCTGCCGCTATTCTAAATCCTGATCCTGGAGGAATTTCGGGATATAATTAAGCATATTGACTGAGTGGTTGGGACCTCCCGGTATTGATTTGGAGGTCCGACGTTTGATCCCCGTGGCAGAAGCGTGGCATAAGATATGGCAATGAGTGTATTGTGTACCGTGACTTTACATCTTATGACACAAATTGGCAACGTACACCGTAGTTCTTGTGAGGGTCGCATATTTGCTGTGAATCTCACAAGAGTCACATGTAGATGGCTTACCATACCTTACCATCAGGTGAGCAGTATGCTTGTTTGCTAACTTTGTTGTATAAAAAACTGGATCGATTTAATTATTTTTGCATTAAAAATTAAAGAAAGGTTATGGTTGTGTCTATGTTTTGCTTTTTCATATAATGTTGTTAAATTTATTTGCTGGATGTTTGAATACAGTAGAAAATGTGGCCAAGTTTTTAGGTTTTTGAAGGTTTGAATCTCTTTTAATAAATAACTTGATAACATGCTTATAGTGACCATATATTTTTTGGAAAAAAATAGAGCAACCATTGCCTTTATCCAGGAGAGAGACAAGGAACTTCGTTTGCATGGAAAAACCGTCCGTACGAATACCTCTTATAGTTTTTCTATGAATGGGAATCAATCTTCCCCAGCTTTCACACTCTCAATATCACCACACTTTAATTAAGGTACACAGTCAGCTAATACACTGACCACGCTGAGAGGCTGGCAACTCCCCAAGGAACAATGAGAGATTTTCTCGCGCGCCTGACAGATAATCGCAAGCACTTTGTCCGGCTTTTGGCAACGGGCGCTCCGCTGTCGTTCCTCAGACAGCTATATTTTTGAGTGCCCTCTGCAGTGGTTTTAGTTTATTGCTGGTTTCTTCGCATACTTACAAACATTTCGACAGTCGAACGGTTGGGGTGATTTTTCGGGCACTGAAATACAACAATAGACTGTCGTCTGATAACAGAATTAGTTTATGATCGTGTCATCCGCCGAGTTTGAAATGGTTTACCCGCATGTGATTATAGAAATATATGATGACTTCAACAACGCTTTATTAAAATTCATTGTGTGGTTTTATGAAATCCCGTTGCAAGTGAAACTTTTTCGGATTGTAGGTGTATTTAACTGAAAACTTTCGAAAAATTACTCGATTTAGGGTATTAAAATCGCGTTTCTAGTGTGTACTTAAATCGTTTTCTTCTGAAAAGAAAATTATAAATGAACAAAAAGTAACTATAAAAAAAACAAAAGTCATAAAAAACTAAATAATAGAAATAAACAAAAAACAGTGCTCTACACCAGGATCGAACCACTACTGCCACACTGATTTAAAGTCGAAGATCTAACGCATATACCAATCTCGACGTATATGAAGTAGTGAAATTAAAGATCTCTTGAGAGGTTTTTATGTAAAGCGACATGCTATAGATGGACGAAAATATTAGTTTTATTTTTATAATTTTACTTGTTTACTTTCACCTGTCCCAGTGTCTGTAATGAAATCTTGCAAGGTAAATTTGACCCACATTCCGGTTTTTGATTGAAGTGAAATTTTGCAGGCATATGTATATCGCGTGACAATGCAATATTGTGATGATATGGAGCTGATCTAATACTGGGGCTGGAAGGTGCCCATAGGAACTTCGCGATAAAACGACACAACCCTATCGAGTTTGGTCTCGTTTGATTCGGATTGACGAGTACTAAAAGCTTGGTTTAAAAAAATATTTATCTAGTTCACATTTCTATTGAACCATGTTCTAACTCACTATACAGCCACTCAATTACACCGCGATGTAAAATTGAAAAAACATAAAGTTAAGTATTTATAAAAAAAACATGTTTTTAAATGACTTTATTATTATTTACTTTCAACTATTTCTTTAAAATAATATATATTTGGGCAAATATTTACCATTTTTTCAATGATGAATTTATGTAAAATGAAATTCTCCAATTTTTTCTTTAGCTTATTCATGTTTTTACTTTTAATTTCTTTCTATTCGTAATGTAAAGTACAAAGTAAACCTCGTGTTAAAGACATATTTAGACTCTAGACGGATTATGAGTAAAAAGTTACTCTTACCCCAAGGGTAACAATGTACTATTTTTTCATTGTTTTGTAACCAGCTATTCAACAACACCTTATTATTACATATGAAACTTCACTTTTTTCGTTTAATTAACTTTTCGTAACCACCATGAGAAAGCTTAGCTTTCTGTTTCCAAAGATAATAATATGTCCTTTATTTGACTTTTAACAAAAAAATAACATTACATTCTTAATTTTCCGTCCTATTGACAGCGGAAGATTAAGTATCATTATCAATTTACCTCCAAAAATATATCAGCATAATCTATATTGAAGAATAATCTGACATGTATGTGATCAATCAAGATATATCGCTATGAAATGTATGTAAGGAATCGCAGAGGCTAAATAATTATGTTGTTGACATAACAGTATTAATCATTGTCACATGTAAGACGATAATATAAATATGGAGATCGCGTGATAAATTTCAATTATTGTAATATAAATTTACCGAATATAAGTAATGGTGGCCGATCTCAACAGACACTGACCGTTTTGTGTGGAGTTAATTATAGGACACGAGTGTAAGAACAAAGTTACAAACTATATCTGTGATACTCTCTCTTCTCTACTTGCAAAGTTTACGCAAAGTTAGGTGCACTCTGTGATTCCTAGCTTGCGTTGTGTACTCAAACGTAGGGCACTCTCTATTCCCTCACTTGCAGCATGTGCCCAAACGCATGTACATTCTCTATTCCTTCACTTGCAGTACTATATTCCCTTACTTACAGTATGTGACCAAACGCGTGTGCACACGCTATTCCCTTACTTGAAGTGTGACCAAACGCGTGTGCACATTCTATTCCCTCAGTTGCAGTATGTGCCCAAACGCATGTCCACTCGCTATTCCCTCACTTGCAGTATGTATCCAAACACATGTACACTCTCTATGCTCTTATTGCAGTATGTGTCCAAACGAATGTCCACTAACTATTCCCTCACTTGCAGCATATGCCTATACGCACGTGCTTGCTTTGTTACATTCTAGGGTGTGACAAAAAATAAAAACCGACTTCAAAAACACCAAACAAGTAAATTTCATTATTAGCTCAGTAACATGATGAGTACCAGACGCAAATACCAGAACAGCTTAAGAAAAAAAAACATTTAACACCTTTGACGCGCCTATGAAATTTAAGGGTTTTCCTCGATTTTCCTGGGATCCTATCACCAGATACTTGACAATGAGAGCACCTAAACGGTCAACACTTTCGATTACAAAAATAATTTTGATAATCGACCCACAAATGGCGGAGTAGTCGGTAAACATACAAAAATTAGGTAGAGACGAACATAGAACCTCCTCCTGTTTGAAGTCCTTTAAATAGACACCCGTATTGTTAAAACAATACTATTACATATTTTTTATACAACTAAGTTAGCAAACCAACAGAGTGCTTATCTGTAATAATATCAATTTTAATAATTTTTGCCTAGACTTAATGTGGCTTTCACACCATTCTATAGAAAGATATTATTAAATCTAAATATACTCTGTTCTATACACATTATAGGAAAAATTGTAAAATCTAAACGATTATGTACTGTACTGAACTCTCTACATGTTGTTACAACAGATTTTTGCAGAAATATATTTTCGCAGATAGAACAAAATAAACGCAATTAAAATTCAGCCAATTCACACAAACGCACGCTCATATCGAGTCGTGTATTGACAAAACAATTTCAGACATCGCAACTCTGTAACAATTTCAAGTTGAACAAAACACAGGTACCTACCTATGCGAGCGAAACACAATTACAATAAGATCACAGGGCGAAACAAAACGTTTGATGTCGAAGCACTTAAACGAACTAAGCGTACTGGCATCTCATTATCGGAGGCGTCACTTAGACCGTGCGACACGACTGCGACACGATTTATGCAAATTTCCCTTTCAGTTTTACCCGGGCTACTTGGGTGCTCTTATATTTTTCAGTACTAAATATTTTACACGTCAATACATATTATAAAAAAAATCTCCCGCCGCGTCTACCTGTCTGTATGTTCGCGATTATCTCAAAAAATACTTAACGGTTTTTCATACAGTTTTCACCAGCAATTTTTGATGGCTTGCATATATAATGAAACCTAATAGAGTTTATATTACATTAGAAAAACGAACCATATTTGTAGGCATATATTCTCTCTATTCTGAAGTCAAAAGGTGTCACTAATTTTTAATCGTTAGCTAACCCAAGCCGCCTTCACAAAAAGGTGTAGTATTTTTTTAAAAAAACCTCAGTATGGATATCAAATGAAAGGGCTTGACTAGTGTAATACTAGTAGTATATATGTATCGTAATTAAATATTTTGTACCTAATGAAAAAAAACCTAAAAACTTGACAATGACAAAAATAGTTAAAAAAATAAGTTAAACTGTTTAACTGAGAAGAAAGATAATGATGATATAGATTTTACTAGAAAATAAAAATAATGAGGTAAAATTCACCAGTCATCACACCACTCTCATCATCAATCTAGGTTATTAATTAGATGTAACAATAAAATCGTGGGATAAATAAAAATAAAAGCGTACCGTAACATGAGTGTAATATCGATATGTAAATAGCAGTAAGGAATACTAATATGATATAAATGATATGAGCGATTGACTGTTGATAGAAATTTCACGCGCCCCACGATTTTATTTCGCTTTATATGCGTCTGTTCAATGCCCATAGATTGATGAGAGTGGTATGCTTAATACATACCTTATACATCGGCGTCCTTGTAGTGGTTGTAGATTAGTAAGTGTTACAGGAACTGTTATGTACTATAGGCAATTGTAGCCACTTACCATCTGGCGGGCAGTCTGTTTATTTATTTTTTAAGAAACATTTATTTCCACAATCATTACGCAGACATAAAATTATCACGCGGTCACTGTACTATGTTATCTCTAGTACTAATTTTATTCAATTTTCCAACAAAGTTGTATAAAAAATGAAGACTTGTGCATCACGATTGATCTGTTATTGAGGACTCACTCGACACATGTGTGAACATGCCTTTAAAACAGATATTGTCACTGTCAAGACGTTTGGTGCATCGCACGGAGAGCAACGATTCTATTTTCACAAAAGATTATGAAAATCAAATCGTTTCTTGTAAAGGGTCCTTCGTATCGGGAATCACTCCTATAACAAGACACTCGAGAGCCGGTTACCGAACAACTTTAATGATTCCCAACTCTTTTTGCTGGAAGTTTCCGTTCCGCCCCGGCGCGCGCCGCGGGGACCCGCTGGACGTGCATCTTAATTAAAAATTCAGATTTGTATTTGCCTATTTGATTTTGTGTGACATGTTTGGTATACTTTATTCACATACTTTGAGTTTTAAAGTAGCATTCACTACGGTAGGGAAATAATGTTTGCAAGAAAGCGGGATGTCGACCGGATGATAAATCACAGTGCAATACAGTCGCTTACAGCACATTTGCGAATATACAAACCTTAAAAGAATTACACTCGAGTACAAAACGATCGATACCGTCAAAGTTACAAAAAATGGGTATACTGTACCTTAATGTTAAGTCAATAAAGTCTGTCAATCAATGTATTCTACATATTTTTGTAACTTCGACCGTCTCGATTTTGTACTCGAGTGTACGGATATGAGAACAGAACTTAGTAATTTCACTGCCTGTATTACCCTTCAAACCGAAACACAGCAATGCAAGCACTGCTTCTTGGCGGCAGAAATTGGTAAGACGGAGGTACCCAAGCAGACGACTCTAGTACTCCCTCTGGTACTATTACTTGAGCTCATCACGCAAACATAAACAAAAATATACTCAAATGAATAAATCAATAAAAAAAGGCGTCAACACGAGACGAATTTTTTTTCTTTCAATATATTTATTATTTCTTCAATATATTTAGCATTTTTAAAGAAAATACAAAGTTCTACTGTATAAAATTTACTGATCCTATCTTAAAACTTAAAGTACTACGCGAACATGCATAATTTGCGTTTGACATTACGGTTACTAAGGTTAAGCTAAGAAAGCCATGGTCAGAAAGCTGATGGCTGGAAATATATCTCGTGCTACTTCGTACTTCAGATGGCATGTTAGGCAGTTGATCTTGACTCGGTTATATTGACCGTTAATACTCGGTTATTACTCGGTTATATTGGCCACAGTGAAGCTTCTGAGCAGACACAGCTCACAAAGCCCAGCAGTAGGATGTTTATTCGTTGAAGTCATGACGAGAAACCAACCTTCGGTTTGGAACTCGTCAAATGTGACATGAGCCCTTACTCCGCTCGAATTCAGTTAAGTAGTATAAATATCTGCAGATCCTTGGCAATTTATTAAATGAATAATTCGACAAGTTGAGCCCCGATGTTCAACTTTTTTCTTATTCAAGCAAAACTCGGGAGTTTCGGCTCGAGAGTCGGCCATTTTGTCTTACTTAGCGCGGATTACGTGTTTTTGGCGCTTAAAAATGCGCGCCAACTTTTGGCTTCCATTAAGCTTCCAATGTTTCGTGTTGTATTGACTTAATTCTTCGGACTTAGTACGAAGAGTGCGGAGTTCGAAGAATGTAATGCGTGTCTCCAAAGCGAAAAAAAGTTAGTTAAAGTTAGTTAACTTAAATACCAAATTAAGCTCAAAGAACCGTTAAAAATGTAACTTCTTAGACTTGTATTTTATAACAAGTTTTTTTTTCAAATTCACTGCACATTAAACTGTTATTCTTATCAGTGACAATATGTATCGCAATCTTGGGTACCTCCGTCTTACCTATTTCTGCTGCAAAGCAGCAGTGCATGCATTGCTGTATTCTGGTTTGAAGGGTAAGATATGGCAGAGAAATTACTGGGTAACGTGACTTTACATCTGATGTCACAAGTTGGCATCGTACACTGTGGTTCTTGTGGGGGTCGCAGATTTGCTGCGAATCTCACAAGAGCCACATGTATTATAGGTGACTGTTACCACTTATCATCAGGTGGGATCATCAGATTCCTTAAGGAGGCAGAAGTTTTTCTTCTCGGTTTGATTGATGGTAAGGCTTCTGAGCCTGCTTGGCTAGCTGCCGCTGTGTTACTTAAGTTAGCACTGTTGTGTTCCAATAATTAGAGGCAAGATAGCCAGTTCGTTAGTGCTTCGACTTTGACCTTATCGTCACTTGCAAAGTTAAAGTTTTGATCACTAGGCTTACTCTCAAACCAATTCCGATCGATCGACATTGGGGTTGCGATTTTTCGTACGCTTAATTTGCCGCGCATTGGCGCTAAATTATTGCGCAGATTTTAGTAAATCCAGCTCAGTGCTATATAATCTTCTCAAAATTCGAATTCAATTTGGCCCTAGTGTTGCTACTCAAGCGTACAAAAAATAAAAATCCCAATGACGATACATCGGAATTGGTTCGAGAGTAAGCCCACTGGTTGGACGAAACCTCGATAGTGGTCAAGTCGCCAACACAGCATTTGGAAGACGCAGATTCAAATCCTTACCTAAATGCTTTTTTCTTGAATTGAATTATTTAAGTTTTTTTTAATAAAATGCATGGTCACAAACTCTCTAAATGCGTGACTACTATTCATAGTCTTTGCAATGTCACTATAATTAATTAACTTTAGTGGCTATGTTTTTAAGTCTCTCTATATTATTTGAACATTTTATTTTGTTCCGTTTTTCTACTCGTGTTTCTTGCATTGCCACAATAATTTCTTCCTTACTGCTAAGTAAATAATTTTTTTCCTGATTGCTAGAAAACTCCTTAGGATTTCTGTACCCCTAGTATGAGTTTTCATCGTCATCGAGCTCGATCAATCGTATCGTCTCCTCTCCATACATTGACTAGTAGCGCCCCTAGCGTCCAATAGCAGGAACTAATATTGGCAGTATGAGTCAATTCGAGGCCTCGATTTACGAAATCGTCTATCGTTGGCGCTCGAAAAGTGCATTTTGGCAGTATAAGTTGCTGTTTTGACAGTTCTCACGAAGTATTTCGAGACGAAATTTCGTATCGAGTGACGATACAAAAAATTCAGTGAGAGGTAATGTGATAGCTAGTTTAAAAAGCCAAATTAATATTTCTTTGGCAATAACATTAGTGGAAGAGTTTGACAAAACCGGCTGATATTTTCAAGAACGCCGGGAGTTAAAACAACGGTCGTAAATATGTAATAAAAGGTAAGACCATAAGAGGTTATGTTTCTCTGTGTTAACTTTATTTTATTACTAATGTAGAGGGTGCTTTGTTGTAGGTGTTGTAAATGCTTTGCTGATATTTGAGAAGAAAGACTTGACAAGACATTTTGATAAAGACAAGACAATAAATAAGACTAACTCGCTGCATTTTCTAATAAATCATCCTAACCCTAGTGACCAAAAATATAGTAAACAAATTGATAAAATTTCTTGCTGAAGGACAGTATGGCGCATAAGTTGGTAAGATATTTATTGTAATAATTCATTAAATCATTTCTCTCTATAAGAATAATTATGAGAAGGTTACATACCTAGCTACATGTTTCCATTTATAAGATTTGGTGGTGTTATGCCCCATACTACATAATTATTTAATAAAAGTAGGATTCTTTTTATCTTGATGACAAAAATAAATAACATTTTTAATCATACATTGAGCTATTTGTGTGTATTCAGTTACATTTGTTGTTACATAAGTACCTATATGAAGAAATGTAGCTAATTAGTGTTAATTTTTGTTTCAGCTTTCATTTATATGGTTTGTATGGGTTATAAAGATGGCTACCACTCAGCATATTTACTCCATAAAATGAAATAGAACATTTACATAACTATACAAAACATGTCAATTCATTGAATTCATTTGTCAATGTACAAATGGTATAAGCAAGCACCGAACTCAAGATTACCTGCTTATGATTATAAACTTCACACTTATGGAAGTGCTTTATTAAATTGCCATAGTATGCTAAAGATTCACAAATCCAGTGGTTCCTGTAAGTTTAAAGAAAATTATATACCAACTAGGTATGTGCAAGATATTAAAAATTGACATAATAGGTATTTTATGTGCTGAATCTTTATGAAAGTAGATAATTTTCATCATGTTTAAGAAATCAGAGGATCAGACATGGAACCTATTGTATATGAAAAATAATATTGGTAACTACTTATCTTTATGAAGAAAAAATGTAACTAAAGAATTAATACTATTAATTTTTGAGGAGTAGGTAAATTGTAGATGGCTATTGCTTGGAATATTTAAACCACAAAGGTGGCTTTATGTTAATTGAAGAATGTTATGTCCTCTGTGTAAGTTATTAAAAGTGGCATTATATTTTAATTCGGAAATGTAATTTATAAATTATAAATGGTTGATTGTATCATTAAAAAATAAAGATTCATTAAAAAGTAAGTAAATCTAACTTTTATTGTATAAATTTCATAATCCTGTTACTGACTTCAAGAATAATGAAGATTTCACTGAGATTTTACCATACCATATGGGAATAGTGGTTAATGTGTTTAATATTGCATATTACTCAATAATAAAATATATGTATAAAAAGCAAATGGTGTGAATGAGAATCTTCTCTTTTATGAAGTTCATAAAAACAATTACTATACTACCAGTGTTTCTTGGTTTCCAATCTACATCATGGATCATAAACATACATATCACTGCTGGGCAAGGGTCTCTTAACTTCACGGGTTTTCATAATGAAATAAAAAACCAGAGTAAATAATTTATGTTTAATTTTACAAAGACTGGAAACATATAACTTTAATTTAAATATTATCAATATAATATTTTCCATTTACATGAAATTGATGAAATCGCTAAGGACAACGCCTCTACTGAAAGAATAGAATAGAAAATTTTCCATTTTACACTATTGTATACAAAGCAAATACAAAGGAATATTTCCTTAAATTAACTGAATAATGAAAAAGTAAGTAGTAGGACAAATTCTTGAAAAAGTAACATTGTCGCTTAAAAATAGGCTCATCAAACCAGGATCAGTGGAAAAGTAGGTTTGCTTTTTGATTTGGCTTTTATGGGAATGATTGTGGTCCGAACTCTATACTTTAAAAAGGAAGACTACATCAAAGTACCACAGGACACCCATAAACAAGTCCCATTTGCCGTTTCACACTGTTTTGAAGTGAGGTCGTGTTGGATCTAAAATCATGGTAGTGCCAAGATTCACCCATTTAAATAATGTAATACAATTTAAACTTTTCAAATATGAAATGTTTCTATTTTGATAAAAGAACAACTACCTATTATGACTAAAGTTAAATATCTTTGTAAACACACACTTTGAAATCCAAGTTATTTATTTGATTAATATTGAGTATTTCCTCCTATTGCACGAAAAATGGTTCTGCTTCTTCATCTTGAATTTATCTTTATAGTAACAGCTTTTTATGTTCGCTTGAAGGATTCCAAATCCTCCTCCCTGTTAATTCCATATTGCCGCCGGCAACTTGGTCTTTTGAGTGGTAGTTGACCTGCCTTAGATATCTTCAGCAGTTTCTAGAGATCTTCGATTTCTCTTTTTATATATAATTCTAAACATATTCAATTATTTTCTTGAATTGCGTACGATGCACTAGTACGGTTCATATTTATGAGTTAAACCTATAAAATAAGAATAATTGGTTATATTAGATACAAATAACCCATCATATTTAAATAAATAAAAGAATGTATGAACACACCACCAATAATTAAACTTACTTTTTGTCTGTTTTTGCATTATCAACAAATAAAATTAAAAATTCACATCATAACATAACCTCAAAACGGTGTGGCCCCTTTTTTTCTGCTTTTCTACTAAAAGTTTAGAAAATATCTACTTAAACATTATTAAAATAAATTAAGTCCATATTACATTCGTGTAATAAAATCTGCGGAAGAAGTAATACATTTATATTTTAATAGATTTTTTTAGCGTGTAAAGTTATAATCACCTCCTAGAGTATTTTGCACTGATGTACCCTATTTTTGATTTATTTATTTGTCCGTTTTGTCCTCGGGCAACGTATCTTACGTATCTTTATTTTTCATATTAGTAAAATCTCCAAAAACTGCAAGAATTCTTTACGGAATTACGAACTAAATGCTTAATTTCCATGCTTTAAATCTACTAAAAAAGTAAAAATATACCAAAAGTGGTATCACCGAATTTTAGTGAAACGTCGAGTTATGAATGAATGCTACGTGTCTCTTTTTGGCACATATAAAGTGAAAGAGATAGAGAATAAGCAATATGAAGTTCGTTCAATCGAGTGATCGTGAGCTCGATATGGTGAAGACGCGCGATCGAATTGTAAACTCATACTACCAATTGACTCGATGACGATCAACGTTATCGTTTACTCGACGACGATCACTCGATCGGTTTTGAGAAAACTCATACTAGGGGTACTGATTGATTTTTTTGTTAATTAAGTATAAAATATCAGTATTTCATGGTCATCATAAGTACACAGAGAAAGTGTTTTCACAACACGAATATATCTTTATAACAAAATATCAGAAGGTGTCTTCATTGTCATCGTAAGTAGGTGTGTCTTGAAAGATAGTTTTCTTACAAGACACACCTACTTACTAACCAAAGAAAACATTGATAGCCCAAAGGGACTGCAAAAATCAAAACATCCCAGAATAAACAAAATCAAACTCCTATATGAATCTAAAGCTCCAAATGGAAAAGCGGAGCCGTCCCGATGCAGTTCCCGTTCCAACGCAAAGATTGGAATAGCCGAGTCCACACAATGGCATAATGTATTCCGCTTTAAGTAACCTCCGCGGATGTGCTGTCGATATTTTACAATTCTACTATTTTACTATTCAGCCACCGCCGAGGAACGCCCGGTAGCGAAATACGGGGCTGCCGTTGACAGCGCTGAGTGTTTGCCAAGCTCCTAGTGAGGCTAATGTGTAGCGATGAGCGCTATCGATAAATAAGGTGTTCCGAAAATCGTGTTGATATGTTTGGTGGTGTTAAGTCGATGATTGTTTAAATGATGCCAATATGGTGTTGTATTGATTTGTTACTCGCAAACATGTAAAAATATATTATGGCGTTCGGTAACTACGTAATTTATTGTAATTCTTCTATTGAATCTGATAAGTTTCTTGAGCATATTCTGTTCCTTAGCAAAAAACATCCCAAATGGGTGGTAGGATAAAAATTGAACGATTTCGAAGAACTTTCAATAAAGTCATATTTGGATAACGACTAGTTTGATATTGGTCAGACAATACAATGATCCTGAATATAATAGAAATTATTGTATTGTTTACAGACACCATTCATCTGCTGTTCAAAATGAACACCTATCTGTTCACGCTCGAGGAAGAGCGAGTGGCGGCACTGCATTCTAGTCTGTGCAGTGACAGCTTTTTTGGCGGCCGGCCGCATGTGACATGTCAGTTGAGTCGAGTCGAAATGTCATGACATTGAATTAGGTTAGGATGATGTCCGGGCATCCATAAAATATAATACACAATAATTAAGCATTATAGTGATTTGCGCGGCGCACCTAATATCGGGGTGCGAAAGCCCGCTTTGTGTTGTGCAAAAGAGTGCCCGCTTTGTGTCAAAATCGCGTGTGTGAGTCGTGATGGCCTAATAGGCATTTGTAGTGCTCCGGTCTCCACCGGTGGATCCACTGCAGAACTTCAGGAGCCGCGACTTCCTTCGAGCTAGCTCAGGAAGTCCACCGGCTACGGAGGAGACGGAAGGAGACAACGGGAATCGGGGTAAGCCACAATGCCTTCTATGAGCGGGTAGTAGGGCATCAGCAATCAACCCAAAATTCCTTACTCGGTGAAACGCCGACGTGGTGGTGTCTACCTTGGGCACCACCATCTCTTGGTAGCAGAGCGTGGTTTTTAGATTTGAGTGGTTCTTAGATTTGAGTATTTGATTAGTATTGTACAATTAATATTGTAATTTTGTTGGTTGTCCAAACGGGCAATACATATTAATTGGTTTTGATTGCTGATTTTAAACTGACTACCAGCTCATTTGTGGACCGATCTCCTTAACTAATTGTCATTGTATATGAAAAATTGGGGTTAAATGTCTTTGTTGTTCTAGTTAAGTTCTAGCATTTACCTATATTTGATTTTGGTTTGTTTTTTCATATCTTTGTTCTGCCCTTGACTATTTTGTTTGTTAAGTTGTAAACTTATACTTGAATTTGATTTGTTTAAAAAACTTTGCTGCTAAATGACTTTGCTGTTGTTGTAATACACTATTTTGCTGTGTTAAGTTTTAGCATTTACATTTGATTTTGTTTTGTTTGCCCTTGAATATTATGTTTGTTAAGTTATTGACTTAATACTTGAATTTAATTTGTTTGAAAAATTCTGTTGTTAAATGCCTTGTTGTTCTAGTTAAGTTCTAGCATTTATACTTGATTTTGGTTTGTTTATATATTTTGTTCTGCCTTTGAAGTTCCTCCCGATCTGTTTTATTGTCTGCGGTTGTCGGTCTGTTTGTCCGTGTATTATTATAGTGTTTATTAATTTTGGTGCAAAATGGTCCCGCCAGTCAGCCCGCTTAGTGGTGCCCGCGCGGGTGCACAAAAAATTTTGAGATGGTTTGCTAGTGCCGTCGCTTTGGTAGACCGACCAGACCGAGAACAGGCCTTGTTAATTCGGCATGAGGGAGTACCGGCTCGCTTGAAGGAATTGGAGCAGCTTTTCGTTGCTCATCAACAATATCTGCTCGACCACCCAGCCGAGGGTGCCGCTGAGTTGCGGGCAGTCGACCAATTTAATGCCGATTATGATCAGTGTTTTGAACAGGCGGATGTGATTATAAACAAGGCTCAGGCAATCCTATCCGTCCGGAGGGGTGAGTCGTGCACGCCCGGGGAGGTCAAGCCTACCCCGGCCGGCTTGCTGGGCAGACTGCCCACTTTAGACATCCCAACCTTTGATGGGAACCTGGCTTCTTGGATGGGGTTCATTAACCTCTTTGATAGCCTGGTTCACTCGAGGGACGATCTGTTCCCTAGCCAGAAATTGGCCTATTTGCTCTCTGCCTTACGTGGAGAGGCTGGTGTGCTTGTCCAGCATCTACCTGTCAACGATGACAGTTATGAGATTGCAAGGGCGTTGTTGACCGCCCGGTATCAAAATGTTCGCTTGCTAGCGGACACACATGTGGCTGCCATTTTAGGGCTGCCACGAGTATCGCGGGTCTCCTCATTGAGGAAGGAGATTTTGAACCCGCTGCTAAGCGCTATTAACGCGCTCAAACGACTTGATCTACCGGTGGACCAGTGGTCCTTTATTTTGCTCCACCTCATCCTCGATAAGCTTCCCATGGAGATGAAGGGGCGCTTTGAACAAAGGTATGGGGGCAATAGTGCCTCGTACCTACCCCCCTTCTCGGATCTCCTCAGATTTTTGGAGGATGAGTGTCGGATGACCGACCACTTGGATCTGGCTCCTATGCCGGGACCGAGTACAGGCCGCTATGAGGCGACCTGGGCAGCGCCCCGGAGAGAGCGCCGCCCGTACAAGCAGTATACTGCAGTGCGGCAGAACTCTCCACACAGGGAGAGGCCGATGCCTTGCAAGTGTTGCAAGCGGGATGGCCATCGTTTGCCGGCCTGTCCCAAATTTGTTGGCCTACGCACCGAGGGGCGTAGGAATATGGCCAAGCAGCGGAATTGGTGCTACCGCTGCCTGGGGGCCCATATGGCATCGGCTTGCCCCCACCCACGAGATTGCCACTGTTGTGGAGGGGCCCATCACCCCCTTTTGTGCTTCAACAATAGAGACACTCGTGAGGTGGTGAGAGAGAGGGACTCGCACACGGGCGGGGGCCCTCCTAGGTCACCCACCTCTCCGAGGAGATCGGAGGGGCGTGCCACCCCTCCGCGGAGATTGGACAGGCGCCCCCCCTCCAGTGAGAGGATTGGGCGCCCCACCCCCCCTACGGGCGGGGGGGATCGACGCGCCGCTTATGAGGCGCCACCGCGGGATTGGGCCGCGGTAATTAGGGAGCCACGCCGGGAGCCGATACGCTTCTCTCCCCCTCTGATGGAGAGACCTCGTTTATCGCGGGCTCCCCCAACTTTCGCCCATCATGGGCACCGCCCGGCCCCCCGATGCAGCTTTGGTCGGGGTGTGTACGTGCCGGATTGGGACCCGCTCGAGCGCCTTGAGCGCCCTATTCCTCCGCCGCGCACGCATTTTTCTTCGGACCCCCCTTCCCCCCCGTTGCGGGGAATGCGGGAGGATTTTCACTAAACCAACTGTCGGCTGCAACCCCCCCACAGGAGCAGGTGCTGTTACCAACAGCCTCCGTACAGGTGTGGGGCCCGAGGGGCACCTTTGTTTTAGTTCGCGCCCTTTTGGATACGGGAGCTCAGGGTTGCATTGCCTCCAGCTGGCTGGTCCGGCAGTTGAGTTTGAACACATCTCCATACCTTGAATCGGTACGAGGAATCGGAGACCTGCGGATCCCGGATCCGATCGGTCAGGTTTTGTTCTCCTTCTCCCCCCACTTCTCTTCAGCGCCCAAAATTGGCGCTACCGCCATTGTTTATGAGAAGGTTGTTGGTCAGCTTCCGCAACAGCACGTTTCGCGCGCTGTCGTTGATGCGACATCAGGATTGACCTTGGCTGACCCTTCCTTCCACCGAACCGGTCCGATTCACTTATTGCTCGGTGCCGATGTTCTAGGCCGCGTGTATTGTGGGAAGAGGAGAGAGTTACAGAAGGGTGGGCTGGTAGCCTTATCTACATCGCTTGGGTTTGTAGTGATGGGACCAGTTAGGCATAACCCACCATCTCCATCGGTGGACAGTTACATAACTGTTAGCTCCACCTTATCGGATGTCCTTCAACGGTTTTGGGAGGTGGAAGAGCCACCTACCGTGAAGCGAGTGAACCCCTTGGTCGAGGAGTGTGAGTTGTTCTACCAGAACAATACAGGTCGCCTTCACTCGGGACGGCTGATCACTCGTTTGCCCTTTTTGTCAGTTCGCCCCTCACTTGGCAGCTCCCGGCCGTTGGCCGAGAAGCGGCTGCTGTCCATGGAGCGTCGTATGAGTAGGAACTCCGACCTCAAACAGAAGTATGTCGACTTCATGCGAGAATATGAGCAACTGGGGCACATGTCGGTCTCGCGACTGGACTGGCGAAACGAGGAACATAATTTTCTTCCTCACCACGCGGTTTTGAAACCTTCCACCGGGAAGATACGCGTTGTTTTTGATGGGTCAGCTCCTACGTCTACCGGAGTTTCGCTGAATCAATGTCTGCATGCTGGACCGAAGTTGCACCACGAGGTGGGTGATGTATTGACCAACTTCCGTCGCCATGCCGTCGTCTTTGTGACCGATATCCGGATGATGTTTCGGCAGACTGTGATTCACCCGGACGATAGACGATATCAGCTCATATTATGGAGGGAGGATCCCAGGGATCCCATGCTGGTCTACGAGCTGAACACCAATACATACGGTTTGCGTTCGAGCCCCTTTGTGGCAATTCGCTCACTTGTGGAACTCGCTGAACGTGAACGATTACGATACCCTCGCGCATCCTTGGTTCTCAAGGAGGATGCATTTGTTGATGATATTTGTACGGGCTCCTCTAGTGTCGAGGAAGCCTTGATTTTGCGAGATGAACTAATTGCTCTTCTCGGGGCTGGTGGTTATGAACTGAGGAAGTGGATGTCCAACTCACCTCAGCTTTTGTGTGACTTGCCAGACGACCACCAGCAGGAGCCTCATATTTTTGAGAATGCCAACACTCCAGATTTACTGTCTGTTTTGGGAGTGCAATACAGACCTGTCCAGGACACGTTCACCTATCGATTGGAGCTGCCAAGCCCCAAGGTCTGGACGAAACGGTTGGTTTTGTCTACAGTAGCTGGTACCTTTGACCCAAATGGCTGGATTAGTCCCATAGTGTTTTGGATGAAATGCTTCCTACAGGAACTTTGGTCAGCCGAAGTGTCGTGGGATGAGCCCCTCTCGGGCCGTTTGCTGCGAGATTGGGAGTCCTTCATGTTGTCTCTCCCCGACATTAACCGTGTTAGTATCCCTAGACATATACTGCCTAAGGGACGGTTTACGGCCAGCCTTCATGGCTTTTGTGACGCGTCTGAGAGTGGATACGCAGCCGTCGTATATATCCGGACGGTTGATGATATAGGAGCTGTTAAGCTCCACTTGCTAATTGCTAAGAGTAAGGTTGCTCCACTTCGGACTCGATTAACGATTCCGAAGTTAGAATTGTCTGGAGCTACTCTTCTGGTTCGGTTGATGAACCACGTTGTTGACACCCTGGGACGTAGTGTGGACTTTGAGTCGCTCTTTGCTTGGTCCGACAGTCAGGTTGTCCTGTGTTGGATTAAGAACTCCGTCCACTCCCTGGAAGTATTTGTGGCCAATCGGGTATCCCAAATACAGGCCTCGAAGGCCACGTTGATTTGGCGCCACGTGCCAGGTGAAATAAACCCTGCTGACTGTGCATCACGTGGCAGCGAAGCCCCTCAGCTTATTGACCACACTCTGTGGTGGGGTCCCGACTGGTTGTTACAACCGTCTTGGCCTTCCACACCAGCTGTGGTGAAGGTACCAAATCCGGGCTTGCGTGTTCACGCTGTCGAGACTATGGCGGCTCCAGAGCGGGAATTTTTATTAGACCGCTACAGTTCTCTGGACAAGTTGCTCGGCGTGACCGCTTGGATAAGAAGATTTATACGAAATTGTCGCCGGCCTCAGGACAAAGATTTGTGTCCGGTCCTCTCACCGCAGGAGCGCCAAGATGCTCTTCTGCATTGGGTGCGTATGACCCAGTCTAGAGCGTTTGAACCGGAACTTAAGATTTTCCGTACCGGGACGTCCAAATTGAAGGGACCCTTGGTGCGTTTGACTCCCTTTCTGGATGATAAAGGATTGTTGCGTGTAGGAGGCAGATTGAGGCACGCTAACTTGCCTTATAGATCACGTCATCCCCTGTTGCTCCCCAAGGACGGACCATTGGTGCGATTGTTGATCATTGATCGCCATGTGAAGAATGCTCATGCCGGATGTAATGCATTGACCGCGCTCCTCCAACGGGAGTTTTGGATTTTGTCAGCGCGAAGAATAATCCGATCTGTTATCTTTCGATGTCTGCCCTGCTATCGTTTACGCCCCGAGACGATGCAGCCCCAAATGGGTGATTTGCCTGCTGATCGTGTGAATGAATCGATGACCTTCTTAGGAGTTGGAACTGATTTCGCGGGACCGTTCACTATAAAAACGTCGCGACTCCGTAATGCTAAGACTGAAAAGGCTTACTTGTGTGTGTTTGTTTGTTTGGCCACTAAAGCCGTTCATTTGGAGGTGGTGAGTGCGCTCACCATGGACGCTTTCTTAGCAGCGTTAGGCAGATTTGTCTCCCGCCGGGGACTGCCTTCTCTAATTCGGTCCGATTGTGGGACGAACTTCAAGGGCACTGATAGACATATAAGAGAAGTTTGTGAATTTTTAGATAAAAATAATATTGAGATCGGATCCACACTCTCCCGTAGGGGGGTAACATGGCGATACTCCCCGCCGTCTTGCCCTCACTGGGGAGGGATTTTTGAATCTGTTGTAAAGGCCGCCAAGACTCACCTTCGCCGCGTTATTGGGGAGACTATTCTCACGTTTGAGGAACTCGCGACGGTGTTTCATAAGATTGAGGCGGTTCTCAACTCGCGTCCGTTATGTCCGTTGTCTACCGACGCGAACGATTTGCAGGCCCTCACGCCGGGCCATTTCTTGATAGGCAGACCACTTAACACCCTGCCCGAGTATCCTTATAGAGATCTCAATCCCGGACGCCTTTCGCGGTTTGAGTTGCTCCAGCAGCTTACCCAGAGTTTCTGGCGCCACTGGCACCTTGAATATTTACACATTTTGCAACAGCGCGTTAAGTGGTCAGATAAGACAAACCCACCGAGGGTTGGAGACCTCGTGTTAGTGAAGGACCCAAACCTGCCACCCTTACGTTGGCGTCGCGGACGCATTGTCCAACTTACTCTAGGGTCTGATGGTGTGCCCAGGTTTGCCGAGGTCCTAGTTGGGGATTCTGTTTTGAAGCGCGCGGTCGCTACTCTTTCTCGCCTCCCCTTAGACTGATTTGGCGGACAGTCCGGGACTGTCCGGAGCGGGGGGATGTTCACGCTCGAGGAAGAGCGAGTGGCGGCACTGCATTCTAGTCTGTGCAGTGACAGCTTTTTTGGCGGCCGGCCGCATGTGACATGTCAGTTGAGTCGAGTCGAAATGTCATGACATTGAATTAGGTTAGGATGATGTCCGGGCATCCATAAAATATAATACACAATAATTAAGCATTATAGTGATTTGCGCGGCGCACCTAATATCGGGGTGCGAAAGCCCGCTTTGTGTTGTGCAAAAGAGTGCCCGCTTTGTGTCAAAATCGCGTGTGTGAGTCGTGATGGCCTAATAGGCATTTGTAGTGCTCCGGTCTCCACCGGTGGATCCACTGCAGAGCTTCAGGAGCCGCGACTTCCTTCGAGCTAGCTCAGTAAGTCCACCGGCTACGGAGGAGACGGAAGGAGACAACGGGAATCGGGGTAAGCCACAATGCCTTCTATGAGCGGGTAGTAGGGCATCAGCAATCAACCCAAAATTCCTTACTCGGTGAAACGCCGACGTGGTGGTGTCTACCTTGGGCACCACCACTATCTTTATGGGACCAACTATGAAATAGCGGAGAAATATCAGTCGTATCGCGAAAAAAAAATGCTGTTATTCGTACAAACATTTCAGTCGGAGTTAAGTAGGTCTTGACAGACTAGACTGAACACTTTTATTTCGTGATTTCATTTCGAATATGGAGCAACAATTTTTTTCCGTGATTTGCGAGTCAATTTGATGATCTGCACAACGGACAAAAGTTAGGCTTCATAAAAAACCAGCTGAGCCTCACGATTCTCACATAATAACTAATTCTTTTGGATTTTTAATATAAGAGAAACCTATGAGATATGTTGTCATGGTCACCCACTACCTATTTGCCGATTTCAATAGTTTTGCCTGAAGCTCTATGGAACACCCATTCTGAGAAATGATCGCAATGAATTTCCAACTTGCTCCTATGAAGTTTTTTTCGAGGTGAAGTACCTACCTAAGTGATAACTACAAGGAGTCCAAAGTGTAATTCAGGAATTTGTGTACCAAGATCAAGCGACTAACTTCACTTCGATACATTTCATTAAATTGGTTTGTATTAACGACTGCCGAGTGACCTTTTATAGGCGTCATGTGTAAACTTTTTGATTTTTTTATCTTCACAACAAGGATACTTGTAGGTCTATCTACACATGACTAAATAAATGACGTAAACTTTACCCAAAATTATAAGTATTTTTTTATACCTATCTCTCCAAATCAAAGTGACGCAAGGTAACATAATTGTTTGAAATTTTTCGTAGTCAAAACATCTTAACGTCTACATCCAACACTAGTGCTCCTCTAATCGAAAATAAAGCACGACATAAAACTGTTTAGCTGTACGCTTTGCGCGCCGTTAAAAGTGTCGATAAATATCCGACCCACATTAGCGGAGTGCCGATATGGCGATAAGCCAACTCGGTAGCTCTCGGCGATGTATCGATGTGTCAGTGACAACACTAATGTATCGCGAAATTATGCGTACTGTTTGTACGATGTGCGGTTTTTGGTGTGCGCCCGAAGTAGTCTCATGTAATGTTTTGCTTTAAGATATAGGCTGTTGCTTGTTGAACTAATATATGAGTATTCTATCTTATTCAACGTGTTGATTTATTGAGTAAGACCATCAGCATTATTTCAGCAAGTAGCAGCCCACAATTGCACATGAGCCTCCCCAAGGATCTCTTAACCAGGTCAAGCGCTTCTCGCATCCAACGACCTCCCACGACCTTCACAGGGTCGTCGGTTTACTTTGTGGGGGAGCCTACCAACGCTGCGTCTCTAAGCATACAGCCGCCACTTTAGGACCTTTGCGAGCCAGAGTCAGATTTTCATGGGCACAACCCTTTCCAACGTACGAGAAAATTAATAAGATAAATACCTACATCTAATCATATTTTTAAAAGTCAAAGTAGATTTGATTCCCAACAGAGAGTATGTGGTTTCAAGATATATTTTTGGTACTTGTTTTTAAATGGGAGTTATCCTGAATTTGTAAACATAGCTTAGAAAACCTAAGAAGAAACGTAACGACGTAAATGACAGATAGACAGACATAAAGATAAGAAAATATTTTACATGCATTTGTGTAGAATAGAATAACTTAACAGATAGAATAACAATTCAGCTATCGTCAACAGTTTTGACAAATGTTTCGAATTGGTAAGCAGGTCACAAAGTTAAGTTATAAGCGAATAACGGGCATACAATCCCATGAAAATACAGTCTCAAACGCTTTTATAGTACACAAACCAAATCTAACCTGCTTTCCAATTCAATGGCGGCCGCTGAACGTAAAGTTTGACGTTTCCGCTCCGGCGACTTCCGGTGCGATTGTGACGTTGCCGGAAGTACACGCGCGGATGGGAAAAGGCCCTGTCCGCGTCACTCGTGAAAATAGTTCGCGTATCGGCATCAAGATTGCTTGTGAACCCCTAAACTAGTTACGTAAAGGTGCGTCCTGTATATTTTCAAATGGGTCAGCTGGGGAAATCAAGAAGTGTGCAAAGCCCATAAGAGCTCGTTCGCATGAGCGCTTTTCAAATGTCCATTAAGAAAGCGTTTAAATGCGTTTGTCTTACGCATTCCCAAGTATAATGTTCATACGGCAGTGCTTTTAAATAGCGACGCTTTTTTATCGAGCAGTGTTGTATTTTCAACGCTGGGCGTTGAGCGTAGAGCATTATATCGTATTATAGTAAACGTTATGAAAGCGTAACGCTTTTTAACGCTCATGCGCATAAGGTCTAACTTTGACTTGGTTAAGTGGTTGAGATCATGCAAAATTAAAATGGACGTTCGGGCTTCGATTCTCTATGGGGCAGAAGGTTTTCTGCCTGGTTAGGTTGATGGTAGGGCTTCTGAGCCCGCGTGGTTAGCTGCCACTGTCTTACCTAATTTGTCACGCCAATAACAATTTTTCTAACGCTGTAATCCAACAATTTGAGAAACGATAGCCAGTTCTTAGTTGTTGAGGAATTTAGGTCAAGCTCACACTCATCTTTAGTTTTTTTTTCGAGGGGAATGCGTGAACGCACCGTACTCGCCGTTGGCTAGACGGCGAGCGTGTGTGGGGCTCTCCCGGCAGAGTTCCAGCCTACACACTAAACCCCCCGGTGTTCTCCCTGCCCTTATGGGCGCGCGTGATAGGGTCCACACTGCGACTACCACTACCGACGCGTCCGGGACTCTCATCTTTAGCCTATCACAAGGAATCAAAATCAAAATAATATGTATTGAAATATGACTTGAAAGAAAGCTCTTTTAACAAGCTTCTATAAACCGTTCAAATTGTTTCCCTACCAGGATACCCTACAGAACCCGGCGTTCAGGACATCTTTTAGCTAATAAGATCAATGGTCGTATGAAACGTATCAGCTTTATCAGAAATAACGACATTTGCAATTAATTATATCGTTACACACAATAATATATCATTATATAATTATACACAATAACATTTCTTTATACTTTGAAAGTGGCACTGTGGCCTCGGCACTGGTCTGTGCGCCGAGTAGAATCGGGAGGCTCGCGATCGATCCTGCCATGTACCAATGTGTTTTTCGTTTCACCAATTTCATATGTACATTTATCTGACGCTCTTACGGTGAAGAAAAACATCGTGAGGAAACCTGCATACATCTGCGAAGTAATTCAAAGGTGTATGTGAAGTCAACCAATCCGCACTGGGCTAGCGTGGTTTGACTAAGGCCTAGTCGCCCTAACTAGTGAGGGTAGGCTCGTGCCCCTCGGTGCGTACGTACATGAGTTGTGATGATACTTTGACGAGTGATATCTTCAAAATCACTCCAAGCATAGTCATCATTCAATGGAATCGTTGGATTGATAGTAACCTTTACTAATTAGTCCACTTTAATCTTATGAAAAGGCAAGTCGGTAACGCTTTGCGGAGCTTTGTTGTAAAGAGTTCTATATACATTTCCCCATAAACGAGCTTAGCTTAGCTTCAAAAATAAATTGCGAAGGCATTTTGAACAACAGAACTGATTTTTTTCAGGCATCGGCAATCAAAACATTGCAATTATCTCGTTGGTCGTAGGCATTTTAGATATATATTACTTTATTTTAATTATTTTATTTATGTAGTAGAATTTTATGTTATATGCATGTAATATAATATTCTTATGCTGTTCCATTTCTCGGTACATCTACCGCATCTCCCATTTCTTCACCATCCTAAGGTTGACTGGAAGATAATGCCACAGGCATTAAGTCCGACTTTGTGCAAAAATTATGTGCATAAAGAATAAATAAATAAATAAACGAGTTTCTATATTTCGAAGCCTGCACGTTGGAACACTAGGTTTATTTTTATTTCTTGTGTTTAAAGTATGGATTATGAATTTGCAAATTGTTATTTGCAGCAAAAATATATTTCCCCTCTATTATTGTGAAAGTACTGAACAGTACAGTGTTTGCATTTAGCATCGCGATAACAGCTTAGCTATTTGTACAGCAACATGTTTCTACCCATATGCGCTAACTGCTCAGTCAACTGAGTATAGATAATACCCAATTTGAATACTCACAGAACAATGCGCTGTACAGCTGGACCACGCTAGTGCCATGTGGAAGAGCAAAGCTTCCGAGCTTCACAATACTTGGATGGCGCATTTAAATAGGCTTGCGTTTTCGTTGTAAGTTATACAACGAAGTTGGTAAAAAAGCAGGCTGTCTACACGGTGGTTATATATATATATATATAAGCCTATGCCTATGGTACATTATTTAAAAGTACAAAATAATAAACATTATATAAATTTTCCTGTTAAAATATTTTTTCAATATTTGTATCGTTATAAAATATGAAAGCTTTTATCAACAACCTCTATAAATAATTTGGACTAACTAAAGGCTCTAAAAATGTATTCGAGAAAATATTACCGCCCGCAAAACCCGTACAAGAAATTCAATCTTATTCCGAACGATATTGAGCTCAAATTCAATTAGCCGCTCACCCAGTGTTACCAGCGAGCCAGTTTAGTAGATAATTACATCAGTGTTGCCCTGATTATATTGCAATTATTTCTGTATAATTAGACCCGGGTTGCACTTTACGTGGCCACAAGCGGTTGCGGCATCTCTTATTTCCCGGTGATAGAGTTCAGAATGAGTTTGTGCTATACGCTCAAAGAACTAGCAGCTATACATGTCATACAAGAGTAATGAACCGTGTTTATCTTGTTAATGTGACATTAGTTTGTTGTGTGGACAATGCAGCGTGTTTATTTAACCTTAATTAGGGAATGTGAGGCTTGCGAGATCGCCACATAAACACGATAGCTATACGACTCGAGTTTTTGGCAGTGCAATTAAATAATGTAACTATGTAATGAAAAACAACTGTCTTGAATTATCTCCTCCCATAGAAACTCAGAAGGCTCAATGTCACTCAAAGGGCAATGGAGAGGGCTATGCTCCGGGTTTCTCTACGCGATCGCATCAGAAATGAAGAGATCCGTAGAAGAACTAGAGTCACCGACATAGCCCAAAGAATTGCAAACCATAAGTGGCAGTGGGCAGGACACATCGCTCGCAGGACTGACGGCCGTTGGGGCGAAAAGGTCCTTGAGTGGCGGCCGCGTACCGGGGGACGCAGCGTTGGTGGGCCCCCCACAAGGTGGACCGACGATCTGGTGAAGGTCGCGGGAAGCCGTTGGGAAGTTTGGAGATCCCTGGAGGAGGCCTAGCAGTGGGCGTCTCTTGACTGAAATGATGATGATAAAAACTTAGGAATGCAGCGGCTGGTTCGCTCGGCACGCGTTGCTAGGCAGGCAACGTTTGCCGTGGTCAGATTTGAGATGGGCGACCGAAAATGGCATCTTAAGCTCCTCCGCAACTGCGCGTGACGTCAAGTACCTTTCCGTCAAACTCCAAGCGGACTCGAAATCACTCGCTTCTGCTCGACTTTGCAACTTACCACTCGAAGTTTGAAGAGTACTGTTGTGTGAAACGTTCAAGGATCGAATCTTGAATTTCGCATGCCCTGATTCGAAGTAAAATCGTGTACTGTGGTATATTTTTTTTATAGGGCTTACTTCTATCGCCAGATTAGTTGTATAAAAAAGGACACCGATACTGCAGCAAATAACGCTATCTCGTCCATACTGCGGCTTTAATAATAATATTGTTTTAAGTCCAGGATCAAAGTTTTTTATAATTATCTACAATGGAATCAGTATTTACCTTTAAATTCCGCTTTGCTTTACCGCTTTGTTAAATATTAGAAAAAAAGTACAGAAACCACACTTAACGCTTAGGGTCGTCTCTGCCAATCAATCAGTAAAATGTGGATACTGTTGACGATGTACCAAGTGAGGAAAAAATAACTGTCATTAAAACTGAAACAAAGAAAAACATTTATTGACCATACACACAAATTACACGAGAAAGATGAAAGCAGCGAGAGGAATTAAAAAAGCGAAAATAAAAATCCTTACTAATCCTTACTTCCTTACTAATATTGTAAATATGAAAGTAACTCTGTCTGTCTGTGTGTTACACAATCACGCCTAAGCTACTGAACCGATTTAGATAAAATTTGGTATATGCATAATTTAAGTACCGAGAAAGGACAAAAGATAGCTTTTATCGCAGAAATTACCCCTTAAGAGGGAGAAAAGGGGGTGGAATTTTGTATGCGGAATCAATAACCGCTGAACTGATGTAGATGAAATTTGGTATGGAGATAGTTTGAGATGTGGGGAAGGATAACGAAGGCAAGTCCAACAAACAGATTCGACGTTTGTACGTGTATATATGTATAAGTGAATAAAATAGGAAAAAGGCAATAAATCAACACTAATTAAATCGCTATACGATAAATTTGACTGTTACAAAAAGCTTCGTACACACGTACCGGACAAGCCGCTTCGAAACATTTTAATTGCAATAATGGAAAAAATATGTGAACGTCCAAAATCTACCCTAAAATGAGGGTGTCAAGGTGTTAATTAGAACAGAGCGTCTTAAAGTAGCGCATCAATTGATGCCGGGAGACTTTAATGAGAACTTATTATCAAAGGCGATAAATTTTAAAAACTAATTTCCGCGAAATATTACCGTCACATTAGCCGCTCAGAATGGAGGCCGTAATGACTCGAGGAAGCGCTGATGACGAAAGCTGCAATAATTAATGAAGGATATTAATTTAATATGTTTATGAATAATTCGAGCTATGATGATAGATAAGATATAAATTCCGTGTATTTATTTATCAATGACCTACTAGCTGCAAACGCGGGTAGGATTTTAGTCGTAGAAATATACGACAAAAATTTTACGATTTTTTTATACGAGGTGTCGTAAAAAAACATTCTACGGTGAGTTCGTTCAAGACGTGGACAGTCGGTAAGAATCGATTTTCAGGAATTTTCCATTAAGCACGTTCCATATTACTGGGTAGAGTGACATTCATTTATTTGTAACCCTTGTAACTAGGGAGCCTGACAAACGTTGCCCTGCCTGATTAGAGCGCCACCTACTGGGTCGAATTGAACTTTTAAAACCTCCCTGGACCCATTCAAACACACACAGAAAATTTCGTAACAATAGTTTGAGTCATTTTTTAGTTTTGGCAAGAGTTTTAGAAAAAAGAAGAAAAGCAAGAGAAAGAAGAAGAAAATCAAGAGGAAGAAGAAAAACAAAAAGAAGAAAATGATGATACACCGTCGACAATATCAATTTACATTGTACAATAACAAACATCAAAATAAGGCTCAGTTATACAATATAATAATAATAATAATAACTTTATTTGCTCTCCACAAACTTATTACGACAGTATAAATAGTAAATAAACCTAATTCTAAAAGTAAATACATATTTAAGATTGTAAGAGACTGGTGGCTGAACTAGGCGACAAGCCTGTATCTCAGGCCACCAGGGCTCTCCCCGCACGAAGTGGATCACAAAAATTTATGAATTATTAAAATACACCTTATGAATAATATATGAAGAGCGAGATGAAAAACTATAAACTAACTACCAATAATAATGTTTATAAGCGACGTAACTAACATGCAATAAAAAATTAAAGGAATATAAGAATAAACTTACTGGTTATTAATCCAGCTTTATATAGTATAGATTGGAACGATCTTATAAAATGTGACACGAGAATGTGAAACGAAGTGTATTTGTATCTCGGTGTGAGTGTGTGTATTATTGAGTATGAGCATGAGAATAAAAACTAAATTGTAAATTTTAGCGTGAGAATGTGTGTTAGATTAGATGTAAGTGTGGATGTTAATGTGTAGTAATAGTTGTGTGTGTCAGTATTAGTGTATAGTAATAGGTGTCTATGTCAGTATCTATGTATGTAGGTATGTATAATAATAATATATTACAGAAAAGTAAACGTCAGTTAGGGTAGTGATTACGTCATATGAGGGGCATCAGCGAGTTTGTTGCATAAGGTTCTCTGTTTCTGAGTAGGTAAGTGCTTTAAGATATTGACAAACTGTGTACTTACAACGGTGTTGTGTTAATGTTACAATGTTCAAGTTTTGTTGTAATCTATTATATAGAAAGGGGCCTAGGAAGCAGAAGAATCTATGCGAATATGATGTTTTGAACAAGCTCGATTGGACTACTAGGTGATTTCGCCGCGTATTAGGTGGGCCCGGTCTAATTTGTCGGTGTTGAAGTAAAACAATATAAAGAATAGAAAGCTGCCTAACCGTAAGCACCTGACAGATCTCATATAACTCCCGAGTCGGAAACAAAATGTCTTTGTTTAAGCAGACCTTTAAAACGGCTCTTTGAGCTCTCTCCAATTTAATAAGATATGATTTGCCGGCCCCACCCCAAGTTGTGATGCAGTATAACAGCAATGACTGACACAAAGCTTTGTACACTGAAATGATCATCTTGGAATCAGCCACATGACGAAGATTTTTAAATACGTATATTAACTTACGAACCCTACCGGTTGTAAGGTTAATATGCGACTGGAAGGTCAATCGGTTGTCTAACACGATTTCAAGGTACTTGATAGTATCTGACCTAGTAAGGGCCGGACAAGAACATGGTGCTTGAGCTCCGGTAGGATGAGAGTGAGCGATTATAGAGTGGTATTCCAGGCTTCGTTCGGGAATTTTACGTATTGAAAAAGTAATATACTGTGTTTTTTTAGCAT
The DNA here is from genome assembly GCA_963935595.1 of Schoenobius gigantellus. Classification (NCBI taxonomy): domain Eukaryota; kingdom Metazoa; phylum Arthropoda; class Insecta; order Lepidoptera; family Crambidae; genus Schoenobius; species Schoenobius gigantellus. The sequence continues at coordinate 1,121,615 of OZ012543.1, forward strand.
TGAGGGTTAATAAGTTATTACGTAGCCAGCTAGACACAATATCAAATCCCCGTTGAGCATAGAAGAAGATCCCAAGATTGAGCTGAGAAAACCAAAGCTGTGTCGTCAGCGAAAGAAAGTATGTGGCCATTAGGAATCACTAAATTTGGAAGATCATTGATATAAATTAAGAAAAGTGTAGGTCCCAGTATACTTCCCTGAGGGACCCCCCACACCATGGGAAGAGACTCGCTGACATGATCACCTATCTTGACACACTGAGAGCGGTCAGTTAAATAACTAGCCAATAACGACAGTTGAGTTCCGCGTATACCAACCGCTTCCAGTTTGCCAATCAAGATAGGTATTGAGACTGTGTCGAATGCCTTCGCGAGATCCAAAAATACAGCCAGGCATTTTTTCCCTATATCCTGGTTCCTTACAATAAAGTCAGTAAGGTCGTTCACTGCATCGGACGTTGACCTGCGCGCTCTAAAACCGTATTGTCTAGGTGACAGTATTCTAGATCTCTCTAGAAAGCTAATTAGTTGATTATTGATAATGCGCTCAAGGATTTTCGACAAGGCAGTCAAAATCGAAATGAACAATATACAGGCGACATCTTGGTGGTGGGGTCACAAGCTGGCAACGTACAACATTATGGTCCTTATAGTGATTGTATTTTCGCTTATTTAATTATTCAGTATTAAAGGTACACCAGCAGAACACTTATTAACATATTCGTATTGTACATAGTGTCTAGGACTTGTTCACATAAATGTCTCATTATAGGATACACAGCATTTTATAAATTGTAACATTGATTGATTTTAAAAATGCTTATACTCTTTAGACCATTGTAGTCATTCACCATCCAGGTGGGCAGCCTGCTAGCTAGCCGACTTTGTTTAATGGAAAAAAAAACCAATCCTATGATATATTTACAGCTCTAGGAATAGAAAAGAATAATTGTGTCTAAATATCTTCGCCATAAGAAAGTCCATTTAAACTTCGAACCTTAGACAATTTTTATACAAAATAGGTATTCACATTTATGTTCCCCTTGCAATTTGGAAACTCCATTATGCGAAAATAAGTAAATACACGCACGAAAAAGGAATATTTAATACAACATTGTTATAATGTTCGCTTATCAGTCCCATTACGAATTTTTCATGAAACTTTTCCAATTTCGCACAGATAAGTTCAACAAAACTATCTGGAGGAGATCTCGCGCGCCGGAGTTAATTTAACTTTCCCTTTTAAATGAATTACAAATGTGTTATGAATTTTATCTGTTCGCCAAGTTTAATATGCTTCAGGATTTTTCGGGAAATCTTCCTTTGTTCTCGCTTCAGTGTAAGGTCACTGAAAGAATATTGCCATGTCTCGAAGGCGCGTTGAAGGATTTTTAAAAGAAAAGATGTTGTGCAGACTGATCCTTATATTGACATTATAGTACATTACGATATGAGTGCTATATGGTCTTTCGAATTTCATATGTACAGCCGGCATCAAAAGTAGATGAACATTTTAGTACCATGTCATACCAACTATTAACAATGCAATATAGGTGTAACCATACTAAATAAAAGGAATAGTTGGTGTGACATGGTACTAAATCTGCTAAAATGCTTATCTACTTTTGAAGCCGGCTGTACATTGTCTGATGTATCCACACTGGACCAGCGTGGTTATCTAAGGCCTAAACACTCTAACTTAGGATAGGCTCGAGCCCCTCGGTGAGGACGTGAATGAGCTGTCATGGTGACTACAAAGGATTACGCCGGTTCATTCATGTTGGGAAGGGCAGATAGAGACAGCTTCAAACCTAAGCCTATCACTTTAGACAATATTTTGTTGTGAGAAAGCTTATTTTTATTCGACTTGATGAGAAGCTCTTAAGAATCGTCCATATATTTTAGGGTTGTGAAATTCGTTATTTTTCGGTTGAATAACTTCGTAGGAATGCCTCAGTGGGTAAATAAGGTAAAGAATGTCTTTTTGGTGAATATGTGCGGCAAATCAAATTATTCCGAATATAAATGCGCAAAATATCAAAGTTAACAATAAACTCAGTGGTATAAAAAGGAACATTCCAGAAACAAACGAACAGTTTTCCCTTTTCCCTTTTTTTGTTATCCAGATGTTAGATGTTTGAGCAATTGTCATATAATAATATTAAAAGAATACTTTTATAAAACAAAAAAGTCAAAATAACATAAAAATACAAACAATTAGGTACATTTTATTAAGTTGTACCACATTTATAACACTACTTTCTCGTTACATTTTTAACGAGTTTTAAAAGTAGAATACGCGATTACACCTGCCAGGGTTTTTTTGCTACGAGTATGTTACATAATTATGACAACCTATTGATTTTGAAATATCTAAAACTTTCGACAACCTATTGATTTTGAAATGTCGCCTGACGTCATATGTAGGCCAATTATTACTAGCTTATAATGAAGTAGCAACCCCTTACTTTTTCACTCAAAGCAAAAATACGCATCTAATATTTTTTAAAAATTATCTAATTAGATTTTGTTTCTTCATACTCATTCTGCATGCTTATACGAGTAGTATTGATTTATTTTGATTTTAAAATAAAAATCAACATGATCAAATCCAATTTTCGTTATCGCTTGTAACTTTACACTTTCTTCCACAAGTATTTAGTCTCTCGAAGTATTGTACTGTACCATCAAAGTATTTAAACTAATTCTACGCACACAGTCTATTCTAGAGGCGACCGAGCAGATGTAACCAGCATATAGTGCTTAGACAATGCGCTAACTATTTTAAATACGATCCTGTAGCTAAGCCAGGCAGCTTGCCAAGCACATGGTCGAAAGGAATAAATTAATGCGCGCGAGCTGGTGGCTGCATTGTTTGTATCCCTTTGTGGCGTTCGCGAAAGCGACTCATGTTGTTGAGTAATTAAAAGCTTTCAAGGAACTTACGATTAGACAGCTGGATTAGTGGTATTGTAACGTTCCAATAGAACGCGAATGTTGCACGAGTCCGGGTTGAAACAAACAGTTCCAGAATGTTTTTTTGTTGTACAGTTATACAGGGTTAATTTTCAAGATGGAGCCAAATTTTGTTTACTTGTCCAGACAAGTAAGCTGAACAACTTTTACTATGGGACCAATATTGAAATCGCGAAACAAATTAGCTGTTCAATACATTTAAGTTCAGTGGATGCTGAACATTTGTGTGGAACAGCTGATTTTTTTTTCGCGATTTCAAGATTGGTCCCATAGTAAAAGTTTTTCAGTTTACTTATCTGAACAAGCACACAAAGTTTGGCTCCTGCTTGAAAATTAACCCTGTATAAGTCGAGAAAGAAGCAGACTACCCACCTGATGATACAATCGCACTAAAGTACGTTTAGTTCCTGTAAGATGCGTAAGTATACAAACCGTCTACAAGAACCCCAAAGAACGTTGCCAAGTCTTGTGACAGAACATTTTAAATCATACGAACGTGTGATCAATATACGGGTATACTGTCGGTCCTTAAATTCTGTCACAAGTATAATTTATCATAAAATCAAAACTATTCAATTCATTTTTAAATATATTTTTTTATATGAAAGGTTAGTTAAATAAGGATTATTAAAAATTAAAATCATTCAAAATGTCTGCCGCCACTATTCACACAGGCCCTTAGTCTGTCCAAATTTTTATGGTGCCTCGAGCAGACCTTTTCCTCCAAAACTTGCCAAATTTCGTAATCCAAAGGATTGAGGTCAGGGCTAGAAGAGGGCCAATCTTCGTGCTTAATAAAGTCGATATTCTGGCGCTCAAACCACAACTGTGTGGTTTTAGCCTTGTGTGCCGGCGCAGTCTTACTGGAACACCCAAGGTCGCTCTCGAAACAGCGTCTGAGACAGATATTTCACAATAGTATCTAAAACAGTATCTTGGTAGACTTTTGCGCTGGTTTCGACACCTTTTTCGCAAAAATGCACTTCAGTTGGCCCAAAGTATGAGACTCCCAACCAAACCATCACTGACGCCGGATGATGACCATGTTGGACTCGGGGGATGGCATTTCTAGCTTCTGCAGAGCTTGTAGCATAAACCTTGTCATTTTGCTTGTTGTACTTCTCTTCAATATCAAAAATTTTTTCGTCAGTAAACAAGATATCACGATGCTTGTTATTACCGTACCGCTTCAACAACACTCGAGATCTTTTCACCCTCAGTGCCGCGCGTTAAGGAAGTGACCGCTTTTTTTTCTGTAAGCTCGTAATCCTAGGTCTTCATTTAAAACTTTTTTTATTGTCTTTCTACTCAAGTTCATTTAGAACGCCATCAGTTTTTGTTTACGGACAGGATTTCTTGCAATGCGCGCCTTGATTGCTTCGATAACTGCTGGAGTCCGAACAGAACGTGGTCTGCCGGTTCTTTTCTTGTCATCCACACTTGAGTGTTCATTGTACCTGTTAATAGTCCGATAAACAAACCTCTGCGTGATATTCAAGTTTTGGAGCAACTTGAATATTGTGGTTGGCGAGTGCCCACAACGGTGTAACGCAATGACTGCTACTCGGTCCTCTTTCAGAGTCCACTCCATCACGAGAAATAAATATTTTAAATAGAATTATACAATTTATTACTCTCAAAACATATGAAAATCGAACGCGGGTTTGAAATTTTTGTATCGAGTTCCAAATTTGAAATTATCAGCCAGTGACAATATTTAAGGACCGACTACGTATAGATAGATTGGTGATCGACTTTGCATTGGATATCATCGTGGTAGCGCGTCAAAACCGTGCTCGGCTTTCTATTATGACACCCAGTATTTGTTATTGCTCAATGACGTAACACGTCAGACGAACAGTACACAGTGACAGAACCGCGCAGACACGCACTAAAACAGAAAAAATGTTAGATTGCCAGCCGGTCTCTATTATATTCGCCGGGACACGTATTCGCCGGGACACGCTCCGTTCGCGTACGGCAGGAGTGAATACACATTGCTTGGCTCTTAACCGAGTTGATGGAGTCGAACAGCCTGTTATTTCTAAGAGCATATACATATACTCGTATATTTCAAAACAGCAGTGCTTTGTTCTGGTTCATGGAAATTACTGGGTACCGTAACTTTACATCTTATGTCACAAGGCCTTCGGAGTCATCCGTACACTGTGTCCTCCTTTTCACACCGTACCAAGAAATTCCAAGATTCCTTCTTCTGTCGTTCATCCGACACTTGGAATTCTCTACCTGCGCACGTGTTTCCTCCATCCTACAACATGGGTTCCTTCAAAAGAGTCGTGAAAAAGCATCTTTTGAGCCGGCAAGGGGCGGGCAGGTAGGATAGTGGATGTCGTCCCTACTCTATCTGTCAACTCATTTGGGCCTCTTTCACCGCTTAACATCAGGCGGGAGGAGGTCATTTGCCGGGTCATACATAAAAAAAAACAAAAAGTTCGCAACTTACACTGTGGTTCCTACGGGGGTTGCAAATTTGCTGCGAATCTCACAAGAATCACATGTTATATAGGGGTTACCACTTACTATCAGGTGGGCGCTATGCTTGTTTGCCAACTAAGTTGTATAAAAATATATTTCTTTTTTGATTCCACTTATTTGTACAAACAAGGTGTTACAATTTTCTTGTTACTACAATACTCAGTCAAATTGTTGTGTAGTTTGTCTGTTTTGTACCAGTGGATTCATATCTACTTAAACTATCATAGCTATATAGATTCCTAGCTGTGCCCGCGAACTACGTTTCGCCTTACAAAAGACTTCGACGCGTTCTTAGTTATATCATCTATATTTTTTTCCGTTAAAGCAACATATTTTATTGATTCTCCTCTCCTAATGGTCGTAGCGTGATATTACATAGCCTAAAGCCTTCCTCGATAAATGGACTATCCAACACAAGAATAATTTTTCAATTCAGACTAGTAGTTCCAGAGATTAGCGCGTTCAAACAAACAAACTTTTCAGCTTCGCTTTATAATATTAGTAAGTATATATATTATAGATAAATCAATAAAAAGCAGATAAGCGACACAATAAATAAAAAGCAGACGTCAGTGTCGTGTGGGACTCGCCACTGGCCTTCTAATCGGGAGGTCCGGGGTTCGATCCTGCCATGTACCAACGTGTTTTTAATTTTTCGAATCCGACGCTCTTACGGTGAAGGAATAGGAAAACATCGTGAGGCAACCTGCATACATCTGCGAAGAAATTCAATGGTGTATGTGAAGTCGACAAATCCGCACTGGGCCAGCGTGGTTGACTAAGGCCTAAACACCCTAACTTAGGGTAGGCTCGAGCCCCTCGGTGGGGACGTATATGAGCTGTGATAATGATGATGAGGAAAAAAACACACTTATACACACACGCACGCACACAAGCACACGAGTACAGCCACAACATAAAATAATGTTTGTTTATTTGTAAATTTATTCCATTAATTAACTTTGCTTCACATCCACTCCTTGGTTGTATTTATTAATTACGTTCCTACTTTATTATAGAAACATTGTAGCTACCTATGTTTGTTAATTCTCCGTTTTAACTAGATAACACTGAATTAACTCGCGCAGATGAAGTGGAAACGGCTGGCAACATCGCGCGTCTTGAGAGCAAATGAAATGAGTGTGTTGTCGGCCCACGAAACGAGCGATCAACAATCGCTATCTGAAAGTTTCAGCGAGAGATTAGAAAACTGGCGCTAAAGCAGTAAATTTCGTGTAAAATAAGATATGGTAACAGGTTAAACAGTTTTATTTAGGTTATTTGAAAAACCTATTCATAACACAATCAGTGTAATATTAAGTTTAATAATTAAATAACAAATAAGATTTTCTTTCACATGCATACCCGTATTTAATTAGGCAATAATGTTAAATACATGTTTAATTTATGATATGATTGACCCGGTCTTTTAATTAGTTTTTCACAAAATATTTATGCCAATAATGTCCTCAAAATTTAAGCTCTACAGCATGGCTGGCAAATAGTTTACAGTTCGCCTGAATACTGTTAAAGTGCTCAAGGAACACCTAGCTAGCCCAAAACGCCGCTACCTGCTGCACAAAAATAATCTACAATAAACTATGACAACTCTAACGACATATAATTTAACTATCATCTTGGTGACGATAACTACAAGTCGGGCTTAAAATGAATAGAGCATTGAATTTTAATTACTTAGGCTCATAAAATATCCAGAGGGAGATTTAGTGATATTAGTAATCTCCACGGGTACCTCTCTCTTCTCTATTTCTGCCGCCAAGCAGCGGTGCTTGCATCACTGTGTTCTGGGGGGCTATACTCATCGGCAGTCGGTCATCGCATAGATTTGATAATTCTATTTGATTGAAACTGATTTTTAAAACGTTTAATCTTTTGTAACGTTATCATTTGAGCAGTCTTGACGTATAAGTTGAATGAATGAATAAATACTAATGGCCAATGCACATAATTTCGCTTTGTTTCATTAAGTTATCCAATTTGATAACGATTGCCGATCAATCGATTAGTTACAAAATCACCACCGGTAAGGGTAACACAGGCAGCGAAATTACTGAGTGCTATGACTCAGAGTATTTGAATCTTCGAACCCTTGTAGAGGTTATAGATTTATAAATCTTACAGGAACCACGACTACTACAGGCGACTGTAGCCAATCACCAATAAGGAGAGCAGCCCGTTTGTTTGCCAACTTAGTTGTATAAAAAAGATATACAAAACAGAAATAGAGGTCAACCAGAATCTCATGAAAATTCATTCTTGATTTATTATGAAATTATATTTTATTCTAGTATATTATTATACCCTACCATTAATGTGCTCTGATAACAACCGCTTAATTATATTTAAAATACTAAAGTATTAAACACGTTCTACACACAATCCTAGTACACAAGTGTTACCTTGCAAAGATTTCATTTTTTCATGAGATTCTGGTCGACCTCTGGTTATCGTGCTTAGCCTACTACTTGAACGTCGCGTGTCCGCCATTTTCGTGGCCACACAGCCATAACTTAAGTTTTCATTAAGTGGACTTTGGCTTGACTGAATTATGACTATGTTATGTACAGCTAATGGCGCGTGCTGGTAGCGTCGTGTTGCAGTCACAATAAATTAACCAATAATTACCTAAACTGGGTCAATTCAATACAATACATTTATTAGTTGTGTGCGTTTATACAGGATATGCAACAACACATAAAGATACGAGTTGGCCCAGACATACGAGTATCTTCGTTAATAATGCGCAAGAATTTAATATATTTTTATTAATTTTTATAACTATTTTATAGTGAAAATAAGTTGGGGTGTATGAAGTTTTGCACGTTGTATAGAAAATATTGTTTATCTACTTATTGTGAGTAAACCTGTTGCAGGTATACGTACATGGTTCCTATAAGATTCGCAAAAATATATCTTCTACAAGAACTCGCATCCAATACTTACTTAATATTTTCTCTGCCTGTCTTACTTAAAACTCGAACATAGCAATGTCATCACCGCTAATTGGACATAAGCAAGATGGCGGTACTTGTGTTAACGTTTCAGGTACAGTCTCCTTCTGGCCTTTGCCCTTTAAGTCGGCATTTGATCTAGCTTTTACGAAGTGGAATGCTTTTGTGCATAATAATAGGCTAATTCAAAACAGACGTGTGTGGGACACTTCCCTTAAAAGCCCGTAAAGTGCCGGCATATCCACTACACTTCCCCCGCAAAGTGCGGATATGCTCACCAAACCCTCCCAAAAAAGAGCGGACATACCCACTCAACCTCAAATACTGAAAAAAAAAACCCAAAAGAATTCGCATTGAAATAATAAAAAAAAACACATGAACTTGTGCGTTCAGGAGTTTTATATTCATGTATTAGGTCACATCTCTATGGTGGTATGGTTAAGGTCCACCCTACCCCCAGGGGTAGCGCCAGGGGTATGGTGGGTCTGATGGGATTTTGTGCATAGTTCGGGTAATTTGCGGAAGGAAAACCTATGAACACTCTGGAATAGTGCGGCCATCTACGAACCAGGTGTTAATTGTAGTAGGGGATCCAGGGCTAGGAATAATGTCCAGATAGCACAGGGAGGTGTATACAGGGTGCAACTGAACACCCCAATAACATTTAAGGGTATGTATCCATCAGAAGTAGAGATTCTGTAGGAAAAATATTAGGGCTAACAAACCTCCTTTTTTCCCATACAAACTAAATAAATTTTTTTTTGGTATTAAGTGCCGATAGCCCTACGTAAGCGTACGAGGAATACTACGCTCACGTCATACAAACTTAACTTAATTTTTTTTCTCGTCTGGCAACACTAAGTCAAACATCAAAATATTTGTGCTCCGTATTTGTTAATTATTTAAATTAATTTCTTAAAGCCCAATTACCAATATTAAGCTTTTAATAGGTGTACATATAAGTGATTAATTATAGGTAATTAATGGTTGTGATTGTTTGTGACTTTAAATGAAATAAAAGTGTCGATACCGCTAACCTCGAAACAGCTGATTTTATCAAAGTAAGTATTGACTGACTGTTTCTCTTGAATATTATTATTATATCTCGTATATAAGCGGATATTCAATGAAGATATAGTCAGTTTCTACCTTGATATAATCATTTAAATATATTGTGATTAACCGGTAATTTTAGAAATACCTACCTTCCCATTTTTAGTTGACAAATTGTTCCTTCGTTAATAAATTTTGTTACTTGTAATTTACAACCTTAAAATGACGACACGAAGGGCCCTGTCACGCCAAGAGGAGTCTAAACTTCAACTGACCTTGCAGGAACTTAAGGCTGCAAAGGAGCAATGTGTCCAACTGGAAAATGAAAGGGAGGATAATGAGAAGGAACTAGTAGGGGTTTTGAATAATAACAGTAGGCTTAAAAGTGAATTGGCATCGTTACATATTAGATTTAATGATATTGTTGATGAGCGGGACAGACTCCAGTCAATAGTTGATAGGTTCGATGAATGCAGTGATGAGTACGAGCAGACCCTTAGAAGAACTTCCAAATTGGAACAGGAACTACGTGAGGCCCATCATCACATCTCAGATCTGGAGGAGACTGCTCTGAAAGTCACTGCTCAGCAGAATGACAGCCTATACCAAGAATTGGTTAGTTGTGCCCCGCAGTTGGTTGCTCCTGCAATTTCTAACTTGACCATTGTAGACCTCACCAAAGAGGACTCAGTACATGAAAAGTCAAGAATAGCATTTTGCAGTAGGAATAAACTAAAAAAATATATTAAAATAAATAAGTTCATAAAAAAATCAAAAAGAGCTATGAAATATTTTAAATCCTTAACTAAAAATGTGTAGTTTTGACAGTGCGAACAGTGACATATCCACCACACTAAACTTGCATGACCAGATTTCGGCTACCTTTTCCCCGCATTGTCGTAACTTCAATGTTGTCCACATTAACGCTCAGAGCATTCCCAGTCATTATTCAGATCTTCTTGCATCGTTCAGTGGCTCACAGGCAGACGCTATTCTTGTTACGGAAACCTTTCTTAAGCCAACTCTTGGATCTACCCAGTATTCACTACCCGGCTACATTTTAACGCGTAATGACCGTATAGGTAAGGGCGGTGGCGGTGTGGCGATCTATTTAAGAGCTGATTTATCCTTTAGTGTTGTTTGCGCCTCCCCTGCTCTGTACTCAGGATCAATTGAGTATCTATTTATTGAAGTAGTTTTGAACCGCGCCAAAGTTCTCCTGGCAGTGCTATACAGTCCGAACCTTCATATTGACTATTTTAAGACACTGGAGGATCTGTTGGATGAATATCGCATTCAGTACGATAACATCATTTTGATGGGCGATTTCAATACATGTTTGTTAAAAAACGATTCTCGTGCCCGTAAACTCATGTCACTCATCTCGTCCTTTAATATGCACATTCTTCCCTTATCGGCAACTCATCACTCCCCTAACTTTAACCCTTCCCTCTTAGATTTAATAATCGTTTCATCTACTAATAATATTGATAGTCATGGGCAACTAGCCGCTTCATTTTCATATCACGACCTCATATTTGCCTCGTATCGAGTTCGCACGCCTAAATGTAAACCCAAATATGCACTTCTTCGTAGTTTTAGGGGCGTAAACTTGGAGACATTGCGGAGGGATGCAGGGTGTATTGATTGGAGTTTTGTTTATACCAGCGATGACATTGATTTGAAGGTGGCTAACTTCAACTCTATAGTTCTGGAGTTGTTTGACCGTCATGCTCCCCTTAAGCGTGTGAAGGTTAAGCATAATCCGGCACCTTGGCTCACTGCCGATATTAAAAATGTTATGGCTGTTAGAGATAGGGCTAAAAGGAGATTCAAGCGCTGTTCTTCTGATACAAATCTGAATAGATATAAGCAGTTACGCAATCGCTGTAGTCGTCTGTGTAAGGATGCTAAAAGACGTCACTTTCATGAATCCTTAACAAACAAAAACCCAGCCGACGTATGGAAATTTTTAAGGTCTGTAGGAATCGGAAAATCTACCACAGCAATTTCTAAAGACGTAAATCTGAACGACCTTAACAAGTATTTTTCTTCTCCCCCTGTTACCATTGACCCGAGAATTAAAAACTGTACACTGACCAATCTATCACATCAGCGTTTACCAAACAGTAACTTAACTTTCATCCTTTTGCCCGTTACTGAGAATGATGTATCAATATCCATTACTTCAATAACATCTTCAGCGGTTGGCAGTGATAACGTGTGCTCAAGAATGATAAACCTTATAATCCTGCATGTCCTCCCAGTACTCACTCACATTATTAATTTTTCATTATCTTCCTGTAAATTCCCCACTGCGTGGAAAATTGCACGTATAATCCCACTTCCTAAAATCTCTAAGCCTACTTTACCCACACATTACCGTCCCATTTCTATCCTTCCCTTTTTGTCCAAAGTTCTTGAGCACATTGTTCATAAGCAATTTTCGTCCTTTTTGTACTCTAATAATCTTATCAGCTCCTTTCAGTCCGGTTTCAGGCCAGGGCATAGCACTGTCACTGCGCTTGTAAATGTTACTGATGATATACGCAGGGCTATGGATAACAAGCTTCTTACTGTCCTTGTCTTGCTTGATTTTAGCAGCGCTTTTAATTCAGTGGACTTTGATATTCTTCTAGCTATTCTCAAATCTTTAAATGTTTCTCTCCCTTCTATTAACTGGTTTACTTCTTATCTTCGAGGCCGCTCACAGTGTGTTCGACTTGAAGAGTCCGACTCTGACTGGTGCGAGCTTGCTGCGGGCGTGCCTCAGGGTGGCGTCCTGTCTCCGTTGCTCTTCTCGGTATTTATTAATACAGTTACTCCTATTATTTCCGCCCATTTCCATCTCTATGCAGACGATTTGCAGTTATACAGACATTTTACGGCGGCAGATGCAAATGCTGCAATTGATGCTATCAATGAGGATCTAACTCGTATTAATGAGTGGGCTACACAATTTGGCTTGCTCATTAATCCTAATAAATCACAAGCCTTGCTAGTCGGAAGTCGCCCTATACTTAACTCGCTGGACTTTGCCTTACTTCACTCAATTTCTCTCGACGGTGCACTTATTCCCTTCGTTGACACTGCCAAAAACTTAGGTGTAATACTCAATTCTAATCTGACCTGGCTCCCACATGTCAATGAGGTGAGTAAGAAGGTACACTTTAATTTTCATTCTCTGAAGTGTCTCCAAGGTTTTCTTCCTTTACACACGAAAATTTCTTTAGCCCAATCCCTTATTCAGTCTATTTTTGACTACGCTGATGCCTGTTTCCTTGATGCCACTGAGGAAGTTTTGAACAAACTGGAGCGCATGCAGAACACCTGTATAAGGTTCATATTTAACCTAAGGAAATACGATCATGTTTCTGAGTACCGGAAAAAACTGAATTGGCTTCCTATCAGACTCCGTCGAAATGCTCGTATTCTTAGTCTCCTACACAATATTCTTCACAATCCGTCCTATCCTGTATATCTACGCGAACGATTCTCTTCTGCACGTCCTCCTAATGCTGATTGTCGATCCCATATTCGCTCCCTGCTTTCTTTCCCGTCCCATAATAGCGGCTTTTTCTCCCACTCCTTCACTGTGCATGCAGTTAGACTGTGGAATTCCCTACCAGCCAACATTCGCGACTGTCAAACTTTACAGCTATTTAAGAAACGAGTAAAAGCTTATTATCTTTTAACAATGTAGTTTATTAGTTTTTTTTTTATATATATCCCTATTTTTTAGTATATTGTATTTAATTTAATTAATTAAAGTAGGTCTTTTATTATTAATATTATTTTTACCTTTGTTTGTGTTTACACACACAACTACCATATTAAATATTTTTTTATTAATAACGGGGCTGCTGGAAGACATTTCGCTAAGAAATAAGCAGTGCCTTTGTACAGTGTTTCCATGTGTATATGTTTTTGATGCTGTTTTTTGTGTGTACATAAATTGTAAAATAAATAATAAATAAAAATATTAAAACAAAAAAGGAAAATTTTGAATTAAGAGAGCAACTTCAATCATGTACTTTTAAATTAGAAAATAACTTGAAAAAATATGAAACTGACACACAATACTTAGAGTCAAAAATACAAAGTTTATAAAATGACTTAAAAAATCTTACAAAGAAATATGAATTGTCTCAAAAGGCAATAAAGGAGTATTCTATGGCAGTGGATGAAATTTTAACGTTATCCAAAGATAATTCTGAGCGCTTTGACTCACTGGTTAAAAATCAGTGTTGTATTTGTAACAACGGCAATCTTCCACAGTCACCAGATAGACAAGGCACTCCGGTAACCTCAGAGTCCCAGGTCTCTCCTTTACTTCCATCATCATTGTGTGGCAGTATACATGACGTCAGTTCCTCTCAAAATATAATTATGTTCAGCGATAATATTGGTAAGGACATAGGCTCAAATTTGCGCTTAAAGATAAATTCACCGGAGCAGTCGATTATAAATAATTGTTTTCCTTGTGCTAATTTGAAATTATGCACAAAATATTTAACTACACATTTAGTAAGGATGATGAATTAATTATATTTATTGGAAATAGGGGTAATGTCAACAAAAAAAAGTTAACCTATTACTTTGAAAAATTAAAACAATTAGAGATTAAAAAAATTGTAATGTTTACATTCCCCTACATAAAAAATTTGCCAGATGCGGAAAATAATTATAGATTTAATTTAAATATGACTCTGAATTTATTCAGTCAGTATAATAATAAATTCCTTGTAATTGACTCTAACAGTATTGTTAGTAAAAATGTATATACTTTGACTAAAGGTAGATATTACCTGCCTCAATATTATAAAGGACAGATAGCAAATTCACTATCATATTTTTTATTAACTTCAGCCAAGAACTTGGCTAAACAAACTGACTCTATTGAGCAGTATAATTTAAATAATAGTATGACAGTGGAATCTGTTCCAAGCTATTTAAATTATATATAGAGACAAAAGAGGTATCCTCTTGCAAATATAAATACATAAATAATGATTTTAATATGACATTATCATTAGAGTCAAATAAAAAGAAATGTGTTCAAAAATGCCCTCAAAATAAATGTATTAATTTAAATAAAATAAAAAATATTAACCTGGTGCATCAAAATAGTAATGGACTATCAAAGGGCAAACAATTAGAGATGGAATTATTCATGAATTCAAAACAAATTGACATTTTGTGTATTACAGAACATTGGCTTAAGGGATGTGAACTCATGTTTAGTTTCAATAATCACCAGGTTGGTAGTTCATTCTGCAGAGTCAACACAGTACATGGGGAGTCACTGATTCTGTTAAACAAAAGCTTAAAATTTAAAGAACGGAAAGATATTGTGTCTCTCTCTGTAGAATGCATAATAGAACTATCATGTATAGAACTTGAGCAATTCATTGTGGTATGTGTATACAAACCTGGTTCCTCAGCCTATTATAGGTTTGAGGAAATCATGGATGAAGCCTTGAACAAATTGGGTAGATCTAAAAAATACTTGATTGTGTGTGGAGATTTTAATATTGATCTTCTTAAAAAGAACACTGAAACCTATAAAATCTTAAATTTATTTAAATCACACAATCTTTCCAACTTATTTATGGAGCCCACTAGATTCTGTAACACAACATCAACCTGTTTAGACAATATATATAGTAATCTAGTACCTGTAAGTAAGAAAGTTATTACAAACTTAGATTCAGACCATTATTGCGGGCAATTAGCTTGCTTCAAAATTGACACAGAACAAGTCAATAAACGTAAAATTATATGTCGACCAGTAACTGCTGACAGATTGAAACGTATTGGAATTGAATTATGTTGTAAACTTCCTTTTTTATCACCGCATATGTCACCAAATGATATGTATAATTTATTTTTTGAGACATTTTGTAACCAATTTAACAAAATTTTCAAAACCAAAGAGATCACTGTTACTGTGAATCCAGTGTTTAGCGAATGGGCCACTGCAGGAATACACAAAAGTAGGCAAAAATTGTATGAGCTGTACTCAGAAAGACAGTTTAATAGAACTGAATCTTTTCAAAATTATGTTAAGTCATACTCAAAAAATTTTAAGCAGGTTTGTCAAACTGCGAAAATTAAATATATTAGTGCTCAAATTTATAACAGTACAAACAAAGTCAAATCTACTTGGAAAATTATCAATGCAGAGACTGGCCAAACAAAAGCTTCAGCAAATAATTATAAACTTAAAATTGATGGTAAATTTATTAGTTCAGACTCGGATGTTGCTAATGAATTTGAGAAATTTTTTACTCGAATTCCTGTAGATTTGACAAGCACTTTAGGCTCTTCCACCCCCATTGCAGAATCCTTGTTGAAAGAAAATGTTCCTTATTGTAATACTGTATTTAAATTTAACCATGTTAGTAAACGTGACATCATAGACACTTTCAAATCGTTGAACATTAAAAAAACTGCCGATCTCTGGGGAATATCTGTATATATGGTAAAGAATGTTATTGAAATAGTTGCTACACATTTAGCTTTAATTGTCAACAACTGTATTGATAGTGGTGTGTTTCCTGATTTGATGAAACTTAGCAAAATAACTCCATTGTTTAAATCTGGTAGTACTTCAGATCCCTCTAACTTTCATCCAATATCCGTACTATCAACATTCAGTAAAATTTTTGAAAAAACCGCGCTTAAGCAATTACAGAGACATTTTAGTAATAATAACTTACTGCATATTAAACAATTTGGTTTTACCCGCGGACGGTCCACGACTGATGCTGGAATAAAATTGTTAGAGTGCATTTATGAGGCCTGGGAGGAGTCGCAGGATGCCTATGGTGTTTTTTGTGACTTATCGAAGGCTTTTGACTGTGTCCAATATCAGACGTTAATCAGGAAATTACACTATTACGGTATCCGTGGTACCGCTTTGGATTTTCTCACTTCTTACCTAAGTGACAGGATTCAAAAGGTGGTCATCAATGGAGAGCAGTCACCTGGATTATTTGTAAAAATGGGGGTGCCGCAGGGCTCAATATTAGGTCCATTTCTATTTCTGGTATATATTAATGACCTCCCTCACCTTGTAAGACACGACCATGATATAGTCTTGTTTGCAGATGACACGTCTTTAGTATTTAAAGTTAAACGTGGACAAATTAATATTGACGAAGTAAACATTGCACTCTCCAAGGTCGTTCACTGGTTCGGCGCCAATAATTTGTTGTTAAATGAAAGTAAAACAAAATGCATTAGATTCACTATGCCAAATGTTCGATTAGTTAAAGCCAAAGTCAAGGTTAGGGATGAGGAAATAGAGCTGGCCAATCAAACTGTATTTCTGGGTATAACTTTAGATTCTAAGTTACAATGGGGTCCTCATATTGAATGCCTATCGAACAGACTAAGTTCTGCAGCATACGCCGTAAAAATGATTCGTCAAATAACAGATGTGAAAACTGCGCGGTTAGTCTATTTTAGCTACTTCCACAGTATTATGTTATATGGGATACTACTGTGGGGAAATGCCGCCGATATTGGCTGCATTTTTGTACTGCAGAAGAGGGCTGTTCGGGCGATCTATGGGATGGGCTCCCGAGAGTCTTTAAGAGAAAAATTCAAAGAAATTGATATTATGACTGTACATTCACAATATATTTATGAAAACTTACTGTATGCACACAAGAATAAAGATATCAAATTCAGTAAAAATAGTGACTATCATAATTTAAATTTAAGAAATAAAGACAAGCTAGCAATGCCCACATATAGGCTCCATAAAATAAGCAACTCTTTTGCAGGTCACTGTATACGAATGTACAACACGCTGCCATGTAACATGCATGACTTGTCAGTAAATAAATTTAAAATTTTAATTAAAGCTCAGTTAAGCAAAAAGGCTTATTACAGTGTTAAAGATTTTTTGAATGATAAGGCAGCGTGGCGGTAAAAGAAATGAATTGCTCGTTCTTTGAATAGTTTTGTAATATTCACAATTTGTAAGACATTTGGCGATTTTAAAAGAGTTTTGGCACATGAGTTTCTTGCCCGATTCTTCTCATGTTAGCCCCTACATTCGGAATCGGGTCGCTCTTGGCGATTACATGCGCGGCATCAACTCCGCGGATGTACTTGCCACTAGCGCACGGGTTAGCTTGATTTTAGTAGAATATTTTTTATGTTTTAATAACTTTGTAAAATGTGTAAAATTGACGATTTTAAGTGCCCGCAAGGGCCTATGAAATAAAGTACTTTTGATTTTGATTTTGATAATAAATTATTTTTTGGTATTAAGTGCCGACAGCCCTACGTAAGCGTAGGAGGAATACTACGCTCACGCTGTCATGTGTCACTTTGTGTTTAAATTTCTTTTGCGTTAAGAAAGCCTTTAATAATGCCGCTAAGTCCTGCAAAAAAGCACAAAAGAGGGCTCGCCTCGACCACATTGGTCGTATTGGGACCAGACTCTCATCATACCCATCGGGGAATAGAGCCTTTTGGTCCCTTGCCAAATCGGTCGAGACGAACTTCTGCCGGCCATCACTACCGCCCCTTCAGAAGCCTGATGGATCACTGGCTCACACCGCTATGGATAAGGCAAATCTATTTGCCTCTCTTTTTGCGGAAAACTCGCACCTAGACCCCACAAGCCAACCTCCACCCACATTACCCTCAAGCAGTTCCGCAATGCCGGAGATTCGCATCCGCCAGAAGGAGGTTCTTCTATCGCTGAGGGGTCTGAATGTGAACAAAGCTAGTGGCCCAGATGGAATTCCCGCGGTAGTCCTTAAAACTTGCGCTCCCGAGTTGTCTCCTATTCTCACACGCCTATACCGTCTCTCTCTGAGCACCGGTCTAGTTCCAAGATCTTGGAAGCTTGCTAATGTGCAGCCAGTACCCAAAAAGGGAAGTCGTGCTGACCCATCAAACTACAGGCCAATAGCTATCACCTCCATTCTCTGTAAGAGTATGGAGCGTGTAC
Source organism: Schoenobius gigantellus (assembly GCA_963935595.1). Lineage (NCBI taxonomy): Eukaryota > Metazoa > Arthropoda > Insecta > Lepidoptera > Crambidae > Schoenobius > Schoenobius gigantellus. The sequence goes on from OZ012543.1 coordinate 1,140,085, forward strand.
TGAATGCTCGTCTTATTGGCTACCTAGAAGGTAACGACCTCCTCAGTGACCGACAGTACGGTTTTCGGCCAAGACGGTCAACCGGGGACCTTCTGGTGTATGCCACACACCTCTAGAGCGAATCCATTGAGAGGTACGGTGAAGCTCTCGCGGTTTCACTGGACATCTCAAAGGCATTTGATAGGGTCTGGCACGACGGCTTGCTTAGCAAGCTTCCTTCATATGGACTACCCCCAAACCTTTGCTCATGGATATCCGATTTCCTGAGGAACAGATCGATTCGGGTAGTTATTGATAGCTGCTGGTCTGATCCCTTGGCTATCGATGCCGGAGTCCCCCAGGGATCGGTCCTCTCTGCAACACTTTTTCTGCTACACATCAACGATCTGTTGAAACCCGGTATCTTTGGGTACGCAGACGATAGCACAGTTGCAGAGAGATATACGTCCAATGCTAAGACTGGCAAGACCGAAATTGAGCTGCTCAGAGCGAACATGGTGGAATGCGTGAACTCGACCCTGCAAGAAGTTTCGGACTGGGGGGAAGCTAACAGAGTCGAGTTCAATGCATCCAAGACCCAAGCGTGTCTTTTTAGCTCCAAGCGGAACCCGTTCAACTTGGTTCCCACATTCCGAAGTGTACCCTTGCCTTTAACGGACCATTTAAGTCTACTGGGCATCGACCTATCACCGAACCTCAACTTTGGGCGTTCTATTGAGGCAAAGGCGGCTACTGCAGCTAAAAAGCTTGGCATACTCTCGAAGGTTAGGCGGTATTTCACGCTGGGGCAGCTTCTTACACTTTATCAAGCACAGGTCCGGTCGTGCATGGCATACTGCAGCCACCTTTGGGACGGCTCTGCTAAGTACCAGTTATCTGCCCTTGACTCGGTGAAGCGCCGGGCGAAGAGGTTGATCGGTGAAGACACTCTGAAAATTTCAAATTTGCAGAGTCTTGAACATCGTCGCGCAGTGGCCCGTTTATCGGTTTTTTACAGGTTACATTTCGGAGAGTGTTCCCAAGAGCTGTTTGATCTTATTCCACCATCTCCCTTTTACTACCGAGGCACCCAGAGAACGGCAAAGACCCACCCCTACGTAGTAGAAATTTCACTGCTCCGCACGAAACGTTTTCGCTTCCACTTTTTTAATACGTACTGCAAAGGAATGGAATTCTTTGTCGTCCTCTGTGTTCCCACCACATTACAACTCGGGTCTTTTCAGGACCAGAGTGAGTTGGCACCTAATGAGTAGGCACGCTCCACCTTAGTCCCCACCTTTGCTTACCATCAGGCAAGATGAGGACAAGTGTCTACCCATAATCTATAAAAAAAAGTGCTGATTATGGTTGTCACTTGAAAGTTTTTGCTTTCAGTTTAAAATCAAATAATTCTGAAAGTATTGGGGTTCCAGGTGTCAGACAAGCACCGAAGGTCCATTTAGTATCTAATTTATATGCCCCTTAAATGTTATTGGGGTGTTCAGTTACACCCGGTATAATCCACATGTGTGTGTCTCCGTCTTCGGTCTTATCACTTTTATTCGTCACTTATTATCAGGTGAGACGAAGGCCAAGAGAAGTCGCCAAACAACATTATTTATTATTTATTATTATAAGGTACATGTAAATAACGTCGGATTTAAATCAATGTCCCGCAAAACTGTGTATATACAGTTTGTCTGAGGGATCTCGCAACATCTTATTATGACTACTTATGAGCTATGTCTAATAAGTTATACATGTTAAGGTAAGCTATCTAGGAGGTATTTCTTAAGTCTAGTCTTAAATTTTTTTATATCTACTTCTCCTCTTAGTTCAGCAGGTAAACTGTTCATCAAATATGGAACACGTTTTGCCCGGGTCCTGTCTCCATACATATTTGTTACCTTAGGAACAATGTATTTGCCCGCACTCATCGCTCTTGTATTGTACTTATTGTGTACATTTTGTAATTTAAGATTGTGCTGTCGATTGCTATGATTATTGATTGCAAGCAGATATTTATGTTTTAATGTTACAGGTAGTATTTTACAGACCTTATATAATTTACTATAATCATTTTTGAATTTAGTTTTGGTTTTTTTATCTACCAACAATTTTAGGAATCTAATTTGGATATTTTCTAACTTATCAATATAAGTTTTAAACGTTAAACCATAACAATCGAGGGCGTAATCTATAATAGATTCAACCAAGCATCTATATAGTACCTTGAGAGTACTACTTGGAACTCGGTAGCTAAGATGGTAAAATTTGCCTAGTAGTACTCTAAGTTTGTTACACAACAAATTTATATGTTCGGACCATGAAAATTTTTCATCTATCTGTAAACCTAAGTAAGTTGCACACTTTACTCTTTCGATCGGTTTGCAACCACAATTAGCGAGGTTGTTATGAAAGCAGTCATAAGAGTGAGTAAACAACTGATATGGAATTTCTTGTATATGTAAATACGGAGAGTGTATGATTAAAAACTTTGTTTTATCTGAATTTAATACTATGCCGTTGTGATGTGACCACTTAACAATATTATCAACATCTTGCTGAACGAGCTGACACGTCTCGGGAAGATCTGTCCCGGCGCGCAGGATACATAGGTCATCTGCGTACATGTGTGCAGAGCAGTGCTGTAACACCCCACATAGACTATTTACGTGCATTAAATAACATATTTAAATTACCTCTTTGTATTTCCTCCGTGGTGGGATCTCCGAGTATAAGGGTCGAAGTAACGATGCTGATGAAGTATGCGCTTCAGTGGTCCGTATGCTCTTCACCTAATTGATATAAAAAGCTGTACACACGCGCTATGTCTAGCGTGTATAGGGACGCTCCTGCAAAGTTAGGCCAAAGTTACCGAGTCCCGGGGCGGGCCAGTAATTATGGGACGGCCGGAGACGTTAGGCGCATGTGGCGCAAATTAATGTAATGTCCCTTTCGAATTATATCTATTTCAAGGTGATATTAATGTTTATTTTCGCAGTTAGACTACGTGCCTCCGTCGCTCGGCACGCTTGTCGCTTATGTAAGAGATTGAATGAAAGGTCAATACTTATATTACAGGGGTGTTTTTGTTTGTCTGATATGTTAGTGCCGATTTGTATTTTTGTTACGTACGTGTTTTGAGGCGATGGAAATTTAATATTGGTTTTTCTTATGTTGATTAAGCCTTAGCAAAAAGTTTAAAGTCTGTATGAAGGACATTTTATTAACGAGTCTATTATTGTTACAATAATAAATAATGCAGAGGTAATTTTGGGCCGGCAAGGGGCGGGCAGGTAGGAGAGTGGATGTCGTCCCTACTCTATCTGTCAACTCATTTGGGCCTCTTTCACCGCTTAACATCAGGCGGGAGGAGGTCATTTGCCGGGCCATCCATAAAAAAAAAAAAAAAAAAACAATAAATACCGATTGTTGAAAATAAAATGAAAATGCACTCAATACTTTATTTATTTATTTATTTATTTAATTTTAGAAACAAACAGTCATCCACAAAACATATTACAGTAAGAAACATTCACAAACAGACTTTTAGTTTCATTAAATTACATTATTAGTAGTAGCTACTTGTACGTACTATATTAGTAAACATCTAAAATATAATTTTTTTTTATTTATTGCGTACGAGAACAGAAAAAAAAATGTACAATTTTTTTTTTTTTTTGAGGGTGAGGTCATTATTACAACTTAGCTTAGGATATTCGGACATGCCCAAAAAGAATCTACATCAATCATTTCATCCGAAAAAATCCTTTTAACCTATTAACAGTACAATGAAAAACATCTACCTCTGAAAGATTTTCACTTCTATTAAATAATTTACATGCACGCTTAATAAATGTGTTGCCCGCATATAGTGTTTTACTATAACGAATATAAAATACGTCTTTTCGACGACATTGTCGTTCACGTCTGCGAGGTACTCTTAAATGAATCTTACAAAGCAGTGAAGGGGCATCAAGATAGTTATTTAATATTTTAAATAGAAGGACAGCATCCACACAGTTCCTGCGAATTTCAAGGGTTTGTATGCGATGACGTTCAGAAGATTGGGCGTATTCGGAATAAAAATTACCAGTCCGGTACTCTAGTGATTTTAAAAATTTCTTCTGTAACCTTTCAATTCGATCTATATGACATTTATAATATGGATTCCATACTGAGCAAGCAAATTCAAGACGACTGCGGACGTAACTATTATATAAGATCTTGTATACCAAAGGATCTTTAAAAGGCTTGCTAGCACGCAGAATAAAACCTAACTGACTGTATGCTTTATTTAAAATACTGTCAATGTGTGGTACAAAAGAGAGCTTACTATCCATTAATATTCCTAAATCGCGTATTTCGTCTACTCTTTTTATTTCACTATTGTTAAGTTTGTAAATAAAGTTTATAGGTTTCTTTTTTCGACAAAAACTAATCACGTTACATTTATTTAAATTTAAGAATAATCGATTTTCGCTGCAATACCTTTCAAAACTTATTAAATCCTGTTGCAATAAATCGCAATCTTGTGGTTTCCGAATAATTCTATATATTTTGGCATCATCAGCATACAGAAGTGAACTTGAGTGCAAGATGACATTAGTTATGTCATTGACGTAAAGAATAAATAGTAAAGGGCCTAAATGTGAACCTTGAGGCACGCCAGAACTGATAATTTTAAACTGAGATGAATATCCTGCAAGAACAACTGCTTGACTTCTATTTTCGACGTAGGATTTAATCCATCGAAATAAATCGCCATGAATACCTAGACTCCAGAGCTTCCGTAATAAAGTGTTATGACATATTTTATCAAACGCCTTGGCGAAATCGGCATACACGGCATCTACCTGACAACCATCATCCATTGCCTGTAAAATTTCGTCAGTAAAAATTAGTAGATTGCTATCCACGGAACGACCTTTATAAAAACCATGTTGAGCGATATTAATGTGTCGCCTAACTGCCCTACTAAGTTGTTCCGTAATAACTTTTTCTAGTATTTTAGAGAAGTAACACAGTTTGGAAATAGGCCTATATTGATTAATGTCATTGCTAACTACTCCCTTAGGAATGGGCGTGATCCAAGCTTGCTTCCATACATCAGGAACATGACCTTCAAGCATAGATTTCTTAAAAAGCATTGTTATTGGTATAGTTAAACTGCGAGAACATCTTTTTATGAAGAAAGGATGTATGCCATCTGGTCCGACACTTTTATTTGGGTCAATAGATTTTAAATATTTAAAAACGATGTCCTCTGACAGGTCGACAGTGTTTATATCAACAACAGCATCACATAATAATTCAAAATTGGGTTGATTTGTGTTCTGATTGTCACTTTCAAAAACTGAGTAAAAATGTTCATTAAACCAATTACACATTTGTTGTTTATCTGATGTAGAACAGTCTCCGTAGTTCATTATTTGTGGTAGTCCATTGGAAGAGCGAATTGATTTAATATAACTCCAAAAGAATTTGGGGTGACTCTTTATCTTTTTTTCAGAAAATGAGATGAAGTCATTATAACATTGAGTAATGACTTTAGCTGCTCTTTTTCTTAAAATTTTAAAGCTTTCATAATCCAAAGGATTACCATAAAGTTTCCAGCGTTTATGACATTTACGTTTTTCGTTTAATATATTTTTTAAAGATTTTGTGTACCATACGGGTTGTGAATTTGATAAAGACAGTTTACGGCGTGGAACAAATTTTTCAAATAAGCTATATAAGAAATTGTTAAACTTAAGCACACTTTCTTCGATATTTAAATTAAAGAAAAAGTCAGCCCAATTCGTCCCCAATAATATCCTATCAATTTCATCAAAATTGCCCTTATGAAAATTAAAATTAAAAGAACTGTTGTTTTCAGATTGTATAGACGGCACGGAACAGATTTTTAAATCAAAGGAAAGTGCTTTATGGTGGATGTCTTCACATGTCAATGGATAATCACAGGAGGATACATTACAATTTATGTTACTAATTATTAAATCGAGAATTCTGTTATGAGCGTTATTTATTAAATTAAACTGTTTCAATTGATTAAAAGATAAAAAGTCACGCAAATATTGTATTAAACTATTACTACTTTCCTCTAATTGTGCATCAAGTGAAGATGTAGGCAACCATTTGGCACTAGATAAATTAAAGTCCCCTGTGATTAAAAATATGTCATTAGGGTTTTCGACTATAATTTGACTGGTTATGTCAAAAAAAGTTGATAACGTCTCTCTGTACGAATATAAATGCATGCGATATTTAAGTAACATGTGTTAGTTGTAGCACGGCCGTTAATAGAAATCTCTGTTGACGTGTGTGTATTATTGCCTAACGGCAGCGACACCCACACACAGTCACAATAGGCACGCGAAGGGACAGGCCAGTTGCGGCGTACGGGTTGTAACTTGTGCAATACTGATATTGCGACTCCACCTCCCCTATTCGCCCCACTTTCAATCGCAGATCTATCTGAACGAAAAACACAAAAACTACTGTCAAAGAATTCTTGGTCGTAGAAGTCAGAAGTCAACCATGTCTCTGTTAAACAAAGGAAATCATAATTCGATTGTATAACCTTGGACAAAAAATCATGCGACTTAGTTCGTAGCCCCCTCACATTTTGGTAATAACCACACAAATTTTTAGTACTCATTTTTATTTAAATATAAATGCAGTGTTATTATTAAAGTAAAAGTACGGCAGACGTGAGCATAATAAACAGAAGTAATTAAATTATATATTTTTATAATTGTTATTTTTTTAATATTTTGTATTAGAATATATTTTTTTTAAGCGAATTTTTTATCATAGTTAAAACTAATAAAGGACATGCAAACGTGTATTTAACAAAAGGAGTAATATATTTCTTTACATATAAATATGTGATATATTTCAGAGGCGATGTTAAAACTATTTGAATATGAACTAATTTTCTAATAAGCGCTGTTAACAGGTTAACCAAAAAAAAATGAGAATACATAAATCAAATGCGTACACTTTGTCGACAGTCATTTTAACTTTTCCAAGTCGGATTTTTTACTAATAAGCACTGCCCTGCTTTTGTCGTTTTTTCGCATAAAAATTTTGCAGTCACGTATCCAAAGGTAGTCATAGTGTTGTTCAGCCTTTATTGCTCTTGCCCGTTTTAGCAGAAGTTTATTATTAGGTGTAAGGTGATCACTGACGTACAAGGATTCAGCCGGTCCTGGGATTTTGATATCGGCAGTGGTCATTCCCCGCCGTGCACGTACCGCAGCCAAAAGCTCATCCTTCCGTCTTCGCTGAGTAAATCGCACTATGATAGCTGGTGGCCTATCAGAAGTCTGGGTATTCTTCTCTTGGGACTGATAACGTCGTACACGATGAATTATATCGATATCGCTCGCCGATAGGGTGAACCCAACAATAGTACAGATATCACGAACAATGCTCATTAGATTTTCTCCCTTTAAATATGGTACACCGGATATTTCAACATTATTTAACATAGAAAACTGTTTTGAATTGTTATTATCTATCTGCAACAACGTGATTTTTTCGTTTGCTTCCGCCAGGTTTTTAGGTATTTTGGCGAACGAGGTAAGTGTATTTTCTGCAGCGGACAACCTCTCCTTAACGTTAAAGAAGTCAGTCTTCAAATTATCTTGATCCTCGATAAGTCTTTCCGTTAACGAAGCAATATTGCACATTTGTTCCTTCATTTCTGATGACAAATCATGACGCATTTTCGACAGCTCCTCCTTTTGATTATGACCGAAAGATGTTAAAAATGACATCATTTCGCTGCGGAAAGCTGCTAATTCTTGTGTAATGTTACAATCGTGATCCGGTTGCTTCCTTTTACGGAAAGTTATACTGGTATCGACGTCTCTCAAGATAGATAAATTTGGTTGCGAACCGCCCATCAGTTCCGTCTTCTCCTCAGGTGGAGTTCGCAATAAACTCATCTTGTAAAATATAACTAATAATCCTTGTTGTAACCACTCAAAATGAACGATCGATCTAGTTTTTAAATTATAATTTTTTGACTTTACTTGGTTTAACTATACGTTTCGTATATTTGTTCAGAAAATAATTTATTTATTACAAGATGTCAAAACAATACAACGAACACCCATAAACTTCAATACCAAAATTCATTATAATCTTTTAAGCGACACGATGCTGTAACACAGAGAAAAAATACCTTTCATATATTTATCTACAAGCTGTACCTGCGAACTACGTTTCACCATAATAATTTGTCCAAGAAAAATCTAAAGAGGGCCACCCTTATCATCTGGGAGTATAAAAAATAGCCTATTCATAAAAATTCAAAAATATACCTACGCAAAAAAAAAATCATAAAAATCGGTCAAGCCGTTTCTGAGGAGTTCGATAACAAACACTGTGACAAGAGATTTCTATATATCTTCTTCTTATATATAAAAATGAAACGCTGTGTGTTAGTCTCGCAAAAACTCTTAAACGGCTCGACCGATATTTGGATAGGTCCAAGGAAGGTTTAAACGTAAAGTTGGACCCGGTAGATGGCGCTGGAATCGGGCAGGACAACATCTGCCGGGCCCACTAGTTAGATATAAAAAATAGACGTGTTTATTAAAGATTTTTAGTATTTTTCCTTAACATTATAAGACCTTGTTTCTTGCGATACTTCATGATTCTAGTACGGTAAGTACTCTATATGTTTGGATTCCCGTGTAAAATTGCAAAACATATCATATCTTTTGATCGCGTTAGCTTAAAAGCTTGATTTTTTTATACAGCTGAAAGAGGCTGTATACTCGAATATTTGATAAATTTCAGCTTAATATCTCTACGCGTTCCTGGGAAAAAGAGCCTTGAGTGACAGACAGACAAGAGGAAGTCACGATAATTGTATATAACGAAGTGACTCTATAAGTGTTCCGTTTTATCCTTATTTTTTGATTTATTTTTCCGTTTTTTTTTAAAGTACGTAACCCTAATAGAACCCAGCGAAGCGAACGTTTGCAGATAGTTTACAATATTAGTTGCGATCCTGACTAATGTTAGAATTATTAAATTGCTCGATGAACAAATTTCGAAGACAGTTCGTTGCGTCAGCAACCAGCACGGCCGCTCGAGAACACCTCACCGACGATTTCTCATTTATATTCACAAGTTCAACGGTAAATCACCGGATACCTCGATAACTTCGGAAATATTTCGACTCTCGACAGTAGGTATTGCCCAATAACAGATTGCCGTAACTGGCTATCCACACATTTGAAAAATGTATGTCCATGTTTCGAATTGTAGATATCTGTGTTCCTGATAAAGATTAATGAATAAATGTTTGATTTCATCATCATCATATTTTATGTCCCACTGCTGAGCACAGATGTTTTTTTAGATGAGGAATAAATGCCCTACTATAACACGCTGCGTCTAACAACGCTTAGGGATTGGTTTCGAGTTTTTTTATCTCTTTGCAGAGGTAAAGTTGCGATTAACTCCCTTAGTCGGCTCTAACGACATGTACGAGAAGAAAGAGATTGCTACATGTATTCAAAATCCGCTACCGAACGAACTAAAATTTTCTACAGTTATTAAGTATACATTTAAAAGAATTATATTAAAATGATTAATCTTCTTACTAATATTGTCGTAAGTCTGTGAAATGGACGGATGTTACTTCCTCATTCACACAAAAATTATTGAACAGATTTCATGAAACTCAATAAAATAGATAACCGAAAACCCTGGTGTAACAGATAGGTTACTTTTATCCCAAAATTCTGTGAGAATCGAGATTAACTCGAATAAAAATCCGGAAACCGCTATTTTCCTATTACAAATTAATCGAAATCATTAAAAAGTCTTTGCATTTTTGATCTAGCAAATGTGTTATCCGAATAAAAATTGAGCAATTAATGTAATGTCTGGCCTTATTAACGACAGTGAACACGTTGAATAGACGCCCCGGTATAATTAATAATCTCTCCAACCTTTGTTAGGATGTGTAATTAAACCGGATCGAAGCGTTCAATTACTACTACTGCCTTCCCACTTAGCAAACCACACGTTTTACTAATGAACGGTGGCACGCAATATTATCACTTGTTCCACTTACCTGTCAACATTAGCATTGTCGTTTGAAAACAATTTATAATAACTTTCTTCGGGCGTTTGAATATTATAATATGCCCTTATTCGTTATTTACTATGCGTTACTTCATAAATCAAACGATTCATTTGCGTATTGATTGACCTCTAAGGCATTATTATAAAGCACATGTGCTTAACAAGATTAATTACCTTAGTGCAACATAACAAAGAGAACCGCGTAACCAAATTGTTACACGTTTCTCTTTAAAATATATTGATGAATCGCTTAAATTCAATACTTTTTTCAATTCTCTCGCGTGTATATTTAAAGAAAAAACTTCACAAGCTCACAGGAAAACGCAAACTTTTGAATATCTATTTTCAAAATAAGCTCGCTCGGAGCACTTACCAAGTTTTGAAATTCCACAAACGAATCCAGCCAGTAGTGCATTACCGATGAGTGTTCCAGCAACAATGGAATCTGACGTCTAAACAACGTCAAAACAGAGTTGTTTATCGCTCGCATTTGCATTTGGATCTGTGCCTGTACACCGAACGCCTGGAAAAATTGTTGTTCAAACGATAAATCTCGCGAGTTCCTTTCCGGAACTTGGATTGCTTCTGCAAACGTTTGTAAGGTTCGGTGTTTGAGAGGCAAACGTTTTGAGTATTGAATTCTGATGTCATAGATGATTAGGGATTTAAATAGATGCATTTCACAGATTAAGGTCCAATTTCACCAACATTTAAACAGGCGGTTATAGTTAACTAACAACCGTTTTTGACATTTTACTCATACAATAAGTGTCAAAAACGATTGTTAGTTAACTTTAACCGCTTTTTTAACTTTTGGTGAAATTCGACCTAAAGATGGAAATCGGTGCGTGTCATAGATTAATGTTTAAAATTCGTGTTGCATTTTCAAGTGACACTATTTAATATATTTTGGACATATATTTTTATTTTAAAAATGTGATCACCTTCTTATGCATCTTCAAAGGTGTATGTGAAGTCGACCAATCCTCACTGGGCTAGCGTGATTGACTAAGACCTAAACACCCTAACTTAGGGTAGGCTCGAGCCACTCTGTGGGCACGTATATGAGCTGTGATGATGATGAGGGACTTCCGTTCTCAGAGAAACAACATTCGTGTTCATCAGTGATATGTACAGATCGGAATTCGAATCATAAGTCAGTTGTAATTTTTGAAAATAATTAGAAGGGTGTGTTTCTATACTGACAGACAAGTCATGACAAAATATACCCTAATGCAATCTTTGTAGAAAGAGTAATAATAGGTTTTGTATATTCGTGAGGAAAATAATGTTTTTGAAGCAAGATGTTTTCGCGAAAAAAACTGATTACTTATTCCAGTTTGAGCTCCTGGGTGAAATCACCCAGGTTAATTAATTTAGCGTTTAATTTAGCACCTTTTTAAAATGTTTGTTTTAAACTTCATAAATGACCTCAAAAATAAAGCTTACTAAACTATTTTCTAATAAAATATTTTCTAAATTATAATTAAACTGTAATGTCAATTTTAAACGTGACTATCAAACATTTTTGCACGCAACACAACGCGACACTAAAATTTTAATGGAAGTTCGCCACTGTCTCGATTTGTTTCCAAACAATGGACCCTCACAGCCGCAACAGCAAATTATTAGGACCCGTCAAAACCAGTCAAAACAAAGCAAATTAAACGGAGAGCGCAGACAAATCGCTCCTCGTAAACGTTGCCACGCGTGACAGCTGTCAGCGGGCCGTCAACGTATACCACTTCGGCGACAATTTCGGTCACGTGGTTAGTTGCTCCGTCAGTTTGCCGCGAGCTGATTGGCCTGACAGCTGTGGCGGTGCTGTCATTGGTTCTTGATTTTTTGGTCTGGAAATACGTTGACTCTCACGTGAGTTCAACATACAGGCTTCAAAAAACTAGAGGTTCGTGTATGGGGAAATGTTTAACGTTTTCAACATAAAAAAGAATCTTATGAGTAAAGATTATTATAAAGTCAACGATTCCTGAATTACGAAGTCAACATTTCCCGTTATAATGTAAAGAATTGTAGTTGTGTATGTATACTTAACTGTTTATGTAAAAATATTGCTGTGTATGGTAACGACATAATTTATTGTAAATGTTACTTCTCACAAAGCTGATAAGTTTGTTGCTCCAATCCTATCAGCTAAAAGATGTCTTGAATGGGTGGTGGGTAAAAAATTTGGACAGGTGATATTTGAATAAAGAATATTAGATTTTTGACTTCGCGGGTTTTTTTATTGCTTACGGTGGCAGACGAGCCAGTGTTAAGTGGTAACCACCGCCTATAGACATCTGCAATGCCAGGGGCACAGTTCAGTCACTGCCTACCTGGAGAGAAGTGCTCTTCTTAAGCCTCGTTTGAAGGAAGACATATCGTAGTGCTCAGGAAACACTGCAGCTGGGAGTTCATTCCAGAGCCGACACGTACGTGGGAGGAATGAACGCTGAAACCGAACTCTGCTGAACGAGATCGGTTCCAGGTAATATGGATGAACTCTACTGCGATGGCGGGTGGTGCGGTGGTAAAAAGGTGAAGAGGGCACCATTGCAAACAATTCCTCAGAGCACTGTCCGTTAAAGAGCCGATAGAGCACGCAGAGAGAACCAAAGTCTCTCCTTTGCTCCAGCGTCTCCATTGAAGCCGTGATATTGGGTTTGGATTTGGATTTGTTCCGCTTTTAAAACAAAAAAATCGGTCACCGATAGGTATCGCTCGTATGCGTTCACACTAAATGACGTCTCTAAGTACGTATCGAATATCATTGATTGCGATTATGACAAAATTTTGTGAAAATGTCTACTGTCATGTAGATTTAAAAAAATACTGAATACTGTTTACTTTGTTCTTTTTAGTGTTCTGTACCTCAAAAGGAGAAAACGGAACCCATGCAGGATCACTACGTTCTCCGTCAAGATCTGTCAAGACTTTTCTCGGAAACGCGTAGATATTAAACTGAAATTTATATCAAATATTTGGATCTACGGTCTCTTTGAGTTGTGTTAAAATCAACTTGTAAAGTCAAAGCGAACAATAGATATGCCCGTTCATGTCGCATATTTGCGGATATTTTGCGATTTCACAAGGGAATCAAAATCTACAACATAATCGTACTTCGGTACAACACCTCAGGAGATCTAGGATCATGAAATTTGGCAAGAGGCAATGTCTTACAGCAGAAATTAACTACGGCACTACAACGTGGGGCTCTTTAAAAACGATGAGGCCACATATTTTGAATTAGGAACTAGGATTCCCGTGACGGTAAGGTTAGCAGTTACCGGAAGTTATGAAGTCTTCAATCGTGCGTGTTGCCAGTAATGACGTACGGAATTGAGACGTGGCCGCTTAAAATGGGTGTCATAACAAGGCTCAAGGTCACCCAAAGGACAATGGGGAGGGCTATGGTCGGGTTTTCACCACGTGATCGCAACAGAAAGATGAGATCCGTAAAAGAACTAGAGTCGCCGACATAGCCCAAAGAATTGCAAACCTTAAGTGGCAGTGGGCAGGATACATAGCTCGCAGGACTGACGATCGTTGGAGCCGCCCCGTCCTCGAGTGGCGGCTGCGTACCGGGAGACGCAGCGTTGACAGGCTCCCAAGGTCGCCCACTAGGTGGGCCGACGATCTGGTAAAGGTTGCGGGAAGCCGCTGAATGCGGGAGGCGCAGAACCGAGCAGTATGGAGATCTCTGGAGGAGGCCTATATGTCCAACAGAGCGCGACTCTTGGCTGAAATGATGATGATGGCTAGAGTTAGAGAGTGTTAGGGTAGAGCGTATAGAGTAAGGAGCTTGATTCTCCATAAAGCCGAAATTAGACGGTTCATCAAAAGTGATTAATTTTTGCAATGAATTGTGAATGATGAATAGTGAATGCGTTGTTTGTTTTCATCGCGAAGGCACATTCTGATGAACGTCAATTTAAGACGTTTCATTTTCGGCCTTTCATCGATAAAGCATCGAAAATGAAAGCAAAAATGAACCGCTTAAAATCTGATAACTTCTTTAAAGTGCAAGCAATATGTACCTACTCATCTTGGCGTTACTCTAAATGAAAACCTTTTTGGTGAGATTGATTTATCTATTTATCAGTTTTTATTTATCATTTTCTTAAAATCCAAATCCAGCTTATTTTTATTTTTCTTGCTATTTGTCTGTCTTATAGAGCATTATTTTGAACGAAAGTGCTGTAGGTATTCATTTCTAAAACACGTCACAATGGATAGGGTATTCGACATATTAATCTAAATTCACAACACAATTCTATAATGCTCTGCAACAAAGGGTTTTGAATTTATACCCGTTGCATCGGCTAAAAGGCGGCGGCTCCAGAGTCGAGACATTTTGTGAAAACAAACATGGTAGACAGAATGAGGATTGACAATCAAAACGAGTGGAAAACTAAAGCTGCGCTTATTTCGGCACGGCTCTTATTTGTTAAAGGAATGTAATTCAATTTGCTTACAATTTTCAAATTACGCTACAGTAAAGTCAGTAGGTAGGTATTTCTATATTCCAACTGAACTGTGGTGTTATTTAAATATCGAGATCTCAAAGGACTGTCAACACTGATATTGACATTCTAAAAATAATCACCAAACTTTAGCAAATAAAGGTACCCCCCGAAAATTTTATATTTGATAACGAAAACTGTCTGTAAAGACGTAGAATTACCCACCTATTCCGATATTTTAATAATAATTCTTTTATCGTCCCACCCCTCGTCACAAACTTAATAAAATAAAAATGTCAAATTTCGCCGCGCATTTCTCCGTGACAGTTATAATACGCGGGAGGTTTGACAGCTAAGCTCGGCGCCATTTTCTTTTTTCATATCGCAACGTGATATTCAGAAACCTATTGGCGAGCGAAATTTTTAGGAATGCTATGCTTGAATTACAGAAGGAAATGTGGTATTTATTATTCAGAATTTGGAAGGTCTTTTTCCTGCTAACCTGATGGCTAGCATTGTTCGGCCCAAATACTAAGAGCAGTGAAAAAATGCTTTTTGTATAATTAGACATTAGTAAATGCTGTACGTGCACAATTGCACATCAATTACTACGAACAATCTTCGAAATCGAT
Organism: Schoenobius gigantellus; assembly: GCA_963935595.1. Classification (NCBI taxonomy): domain Eukaryota; kingdom Metazoa; phylum Arthropoda; class Insecta; order Lepidoptera; family Crambidae; genus Schoenobius; species Schoenobius gigantellus. The sequence continues at coordinate 1,155,275 of OZ012543.1, forward strand.
ATATACTCGTATATATCAAAATTAGTAAGATTTTGAGGTTGTTAATTGCTGGAGTAATACCTTAACATCTTTACTGTAGTATTAAATTATTAAACCTTAAAGAGAACGCATACTTTTATAAAATTTGCAAAAAGCTGTTTTACCTAATACTAATACATGGCACAGCTAAATGCTCTAAGATGGCACATTGTCAGATAATTCCTTAAAATAGATGAGGAGCTCGGTGGCGTAGTGATTTTTTTATACAACTAAGTTGCCAACCAAGCAAACTGCGCGCGTGATGGTAAGTGGTAACAGTCACCTATAGTATCTACATGTGTCTCTTGTGACATTCGCAGCAAATCCCCCCCACAAGAACCACGATGCCAACTTGTGACATAAGATGTAAAGTCAAGGTACCCAGTAACTTCACTGCCATATCTTTCCCGTCAAACCTTTCTTTCGTTAATTTTAGTAAATTTAATACATGCGTATTAGAATTTGACCTAAGGCAAACATCAGAATAACTTCAAATATAACATTGTTCGCTCTAAATAGTATTGAAAGTTAAAACTAAATTTCTGAGTTCCTGGCAATCTAATTGTTTAAAAGTTACAGTTTCCACTATCACCTGAATCTGTTGAATGAATAGAACTACGCGGCAATAAGTTCCCATTATTGAAGCAACTATCCCCTAACTTCTAAGCCACAAGAAACCTTCCATCATCTGCTCAGTAACATGATATTATGATTACCACCGGATGCAAATACCTGTCGGCAGACCCTTGCCGTCGGAGGAGATTGGGTCGAAGGAGGTGACATTTCTCCTCCTCCTTACCTCCTTCCTCCTAACGGTGACCAGCGGGACCCGGGCCCGGGAAGCCCGAGTCCTGCAATGCACAGGCCACCGCTTGTCGTTGATGCTCCTGATGCCCAGGAGCATTGCCGGCTTTCCCATTTTGGGGAGGTTAGAGAGCAGACGCTGACGAGGCCATGGAAGTGTCCGAAAGCGTTCCCATGGCCTTGTCCGGCGGCGGGGCGTCCGTCACTGGCGTATCCTCTTCATTTGATGACGAGGAGGATGCGGCGGTGATGAGCGTCCTCGTACCAAGGTATTTGTGAGGGGGCATCGTTGGGTTTTAGTCGGTAGGTCGCGGTTTCTGGCTGGCATTCTGCCCCCAGTGACCGCACAGAGTCTGACCTCGCGTTTTCCCAAGCAAGGTACGAGTATGCGTAAAGCATTTCCCAACGTAAAAAAAGATGCAAATACCTGAATATCTTCGGAAATAGATACAGTCGAAGATAATTATAACCTCCTCCTTTTTTTAAGTCGGTTAAAAATATTAAGCAGGTCAGTACACAACTCGCACCTGGCCGCCTTCCGCATCCCTATCATTCCGCCATTTACGCCGCCTCCAGTTGTTCCCGCAGGATAAATAATAATTATTCTGAGTGTGGCCAATGTTCCCGCGGATATATCCCAGAACCCATTAGATTATTAATTGCTCAGCGTTCAGTTGCGCAGTAACTGTTTATTGTTAAACGCACAATTAGTAATCCACGGAGGCGCGGGAACAGGATCCTACTAATATTTTAAATGAGAACGTTTCAATCGCTGTTAGTGCTCATTCAGGCAAACGGAAGACCGATTGAAATGCTTTTAACATATAGCTTTTAACATTTATTGATTTGCGTATTATTTACGCTGGAGAGGATTCAATCGTGAAAACAAAGCAAAGCTTATGTGTTTGAACTAAATTATTGGAATTATTTTAACAGTTTGTATAGCTGAAATATGTTCACCGATCTCTGCTTCTTCTTCAGCTGCCTGTTTTTGTTTCACGTTCCACTTTCTCAATTTTTCTTCCTAATTTACGTAGTCGCCTTTCGAAATCTTCTTTTCGTTTGCCCATTATTATCTCACTTTTCACTGTTTAAAGCAAACTCTAATTTATCTTAAATTAGCTGCCATCCTCGGCTTAGCTTGTGTTTATTAAAAAATAAATTTTGAGACTTTATGACAATAAAACAATGTAAGAAACTGAACAACTGAATGTCAATTTGTCAATTTCGTCAGTCGCTTACTTCTTAGGGTTCCGTAGCCAAATGGCAAAAAACGGAACCCTTATAGATTCGTCATGTCTATCTGTCTGTCTGTCCGTCCGTATGTCACAGCCACTTTTCATCGAAACTATAAGAACTACACTGTTGAAACTTGGTAAGTGGATGTATTCTGTGAACCGCATTAAAAGTTTTACACAAAAATAGAAAAAAGTAAATTAATTTTGGAGGTTCCACATACATAGAACTGAAACTCAAAAATTTTTATTTCATCAAACCCATACGTGTGTGGTATCTATGGATAGGTCTTCAAAAACCATATTGAGGTTTCTAATATCATTTTTTTTCTAAACTGAATAGTATGAATCGTATGAAACCCTTCATGGGCGAGTCCGACTCGCGCTTGGCTGGTTTTTTATATTTTTTTTAAATAAGTTAGTATTTTAAAGAATTATCCAATTTGGCGTAATCGTTGTGAAGTTATGCGCGTACATACATTTAGACGATTCAATTTTATTTATATAGATACGAGTACATTACATCTTATTTTTGCTTATGATTCCCACAAACAAGTACCTAAATGTTTGTAGAGATTAACCCCTAAAGTACTGCGTAGAATTTCCAACAGTTTTCATTTCACCAATACAAAGAGGGTTGCAGTATGATTCTAACTTTCACTTTTTAAACTTCTGTGCATTAAAGCTTGTAATTTTTGCTCTAAGCACATAACATGCCGTATCTGCCTATTTGCTATATTCTATCTAGGGTTGACTGAAACAATCTTCAGTCAACCCAGTGAAACAGTCAGCCAAGAACTTGGTTCTAGGATTTTTTTTCAGGATGGCCTGGCCTATGATTTTATATGAAGTTATCAATATGTTGGCGTCCATCATAGAATTTTGAATCGGTACCTTAATAGCTTGGGGTGGATACTAGACCACACTGGAGTGGTCACGGCCCAATCGGCCCTCGCCATATTGTTCATGCCAGTTGTTTTGCAATAACCTGCTGACAGCTGCCAAGGTACCTAAGGACACTTTGTTGATACGCGAAATATTATCAAAACTGGTACACGACTTTTTTGGTCGACAGTATATACGTAAAAAATATAATAGTTCATTGTATAATATAGACAAATCTATACAAGTTGTCAATAATTTGAACTATGTGTAAATATTATGAAAACACTTGAGCATGTATTCTTAACGTGTTTACATGTACACAGCACAAAGGTAGAAAAACATTTTTGTACCTTTAGCTCATAGGCAGGCATTACACAAAGACACTACTATCAATTAGATTACATTCTCAAAAAAAAATACCTTGCAATACAGCAGTCGCCGTGCACGCGTAGATTTCCTGAGAAACCTCGCCTTAATAGCCCGGAGTGGGTTAGAAAAACATTTTTGTACCTTTGAATACATAGATACAGTAGGTACCAAAGGTACAAAAACGCTTTTGTACCTTTGGCTGATAGGCAGACTTTGCACAAAGGCACTAGTATTGATTAGATTAAATTCTCAAAAAAAAATGTTACTGAAATTCTACTGGTAAAAACTGTATGAAAACCCAAACACTAGCTTATAGATTAACCTTAAACAATAATCATTGCTTAAACAAGCAGATACAAACCTTATAGCAACGTATTATAGATTGTAGGTACAAACTTACAATCATTTTCGATCTGTTGAAATATTCCAATATTTAGTTCAAACAAAGGCGACGCTGAAACAGTCCCACAGCGGTAGTGGAAAATAAATACAGGAAGTCCTCCACTATTTACTCCATTACACTTTGAAATCGGATAGAAATTAATAGGCATGTGCCGAGAACCGTGAAATATATCGATAGTTTCAATTCTGTGCTTGTGCTAACTGCGCTCAGCAACTTTACCTTTCCAGTTTTAAAATTGAGAATAAAAATTCACTGTGAAATCTCACACTATGCAAGTTTGATGTTAATACATACAATACAAATATAATGTACAATGTGGCGAGTTGTTATGAAATTATTTTATTGGTTATAGATTTGAGGGGTACAGAATAATTGAATTACTAAATATTATAACCGGTATTATAACCAAATGGTCGCCACTGAGCATCTGTTGCAATCTGGGAGGTTACAGCGCTGGACTTCCGTAGCGCCAATCAAGAGTGCAGTGCGCTTCAACCGCCAAACCTCAAACTGTTTAGGTCTCAACTACGTGAAGTTCTTAAATAGTTCAACAATGTTTGGTATAATATGGGTATAGTTATCTAAATAAGTTATGTGGAAGGAATAATAAAATAAATATCATAATAAATAATAATAATAATAAAAACACCACAAGATGACTACCTACAGATACAATTTTTGGAGATCTAATAAAATATGTTTGGCGAGTAATTTTTTAAATGAACGAATTGATGTTGAATTTTTAATGGGAGGGGTCAAGTTGTTCCAACATTTCGTGGCAGCATAGCGGAAACTGCCACGAAAGGCAGCCGTCCTATACTGATTCATTATTAGGAGTGTAGTAAGGCGTTTACGATTCGAGAATGATAACTTTCCATACTACAAGTAAACTGGCTTTTGGTTCTTTATAACCCCAAACAGTATCGTGGCAAAATGGCATTTTAAAGTTTTTATTTATTTTATTTGTCAATACCTGTGTTAAAATGGTAATATCATTTTCAACCCAGTGTAATTCAATGATTGCACCTTACTAAGTTAGATGATAACCAAAATTTTTCATATTATAAATATGTAACCTCTAGTAATTTGTCTGATTTATCGATACCGTTATAATTGACCCGAACAACACTAAGGCGAGTGTCCGTCGCAAGCAGGCAATTAAAGTCAATAGTCCGTGTTTTAAATTAATTTGCACTGTTAAGGATCTTTTTAGCGATTCGTACGATACGTATATTTACAAATGTTTCAAATAATGAAACACGGGGAGGCTAGGCTATCGAACTGTTATTAGGTGGTTAATTATTCACAATAAGAATGAGGGATGTATTGCTTTGAACTAGAATATGATCGATGTGGGAATGGATATTGTCTTTAGTAAATCGCTGTCTGTGACAATAATGAAAGGCTTTAGTGAATTACCAACGAGATATTGTTACAAAATAAAAGGTTCCAGTGAATCACAGATGAGAAGTACATTATGCAGCAGAGACAGTGTATTGCATTTTTTAGGGAATAAATAAATAGATTCCTTACCAATGTAGTAAAAACAGTATTTGCGAAAATAAAATTCCGAGTCGCATTTCTACTAAAACTAGAACAATTAAATAAATTACGATGTGATATTAGTCGAGTGCGCTGGAGGAGCGTCGGTGGCGCTGCGGACTTGGCACTGGCCTTCCAATCGGGAGGTCCGGGGTTCGATCATGCCATGAACTAATGTGTATTCGTATTTCAAATTTCATAGGCATATTTGTCCGACGCTCCTTCGGTGAAGGAAAACATCGTGAGGCAACCTGTATACATCTGCGAAGAAATTCAATGGTGTATGTGAAGTCAACTAATCCACACTGGGCCAGCGTGGTTGACTAAGGCCTAAACACCCTACCTTAGGGTAGGCGCGAGCCCCTCGTAGGGGACGTTTAGGAGCTGTGATGATGATGATAAGTCGAGTGGGTCGCTATACAAATTAGCTTAACTTGGGGATGTGTCTCTTATACACAGACCGCAGTGAAATAACATCAAAATGTGTTCCTGCATGATTGAAGAGATCAGAACATGGCTAGGGAACGCTGGCAGTACCTTCACTGACCGCATAGGGTAGTCGGGAGGCGTTTATGACTGATATGCCTTAATCTTCTTCTTCTTTTGTTAATAGCAATGCCAGCTGCCAGCTATCTAGGTATGTCATTTTGCCCTATTCATCACGATGATCGCCTTTATATTGACGGTTTATGTGCAAATACTAATTTTTTTGTTTTTTTTATCCAACTAAATTGACAAGCAGGCTGCAGATGTGCAGTCTACAATACACGTGGTTCCTGTAAGATCTGCAAATCTACAACCAAGGATGTCAATGTACGTTGCCAACTTGTGACGTAAGATGTCAAGTCACGGTACCCAGTAATTTCACTGCCTGTGTTACCTTTCAAACCGGAACACAGCAACGCAAGCACCGCTGCTTAGCGGCGGAAATAGGAAAGATGGAGGTACCCATGTAGACGACTTTTTTATTGCAACTAAATTGGTAAACAAGCAAACTGGCCACCTGATGGTGTAACAGTCACCTGTATTACATGTGGCTCCTGTGAGATTCGCAGCAAAACTGCAACCCCCACAAGAAGCACAGTGTACGTTGCCAACTTGTGACATCAGATGTAAAGTCACGGTACTCAATAATTTCACACTAGAACACAGCAATGCAAGCACTACTGCTTTGCGGTAGAAATAGGTAAGACTGACGACTTTGCTACAGAGTCTCCCTCTGGTAATTGTAATATCATTCCATTTTGCGAATGAATATTTATTCCAGTAAGTTTGCTCATTCAATTTATCGATATCGAATTGAAAACGTACTCGGAATCGGACAGCTGATTTTTCGGCTCGCCTCGCTTATGCGATTTAAGCTGGCGTCATCAGGCTGATTTCCGAAATGAACTGTGAATTTCGCGACAAGCCCCATAGATGGCAATCCGATAATGATGTTGTGTACGCATGAAATGCGCTTTTGGTATGGTTTCTTTTAGTGGCCTTGATATTTGTTTATTTAAATTTGGACTACTAAATCATTACAATGGCTATACAAGCAAAACTGTAATGATTATACTATTACTAGCTGTGTCCGCGAATTACGTTTCATCAGTAAAAATACCAATATCGCTATTAAAAATGGGAGTTGGTGGTAGAAGGGTTAAACTTTTAGGGTTATGTATAAGTATTTTTTGATGCTTAAATCATAATAAAATAAAATACAAAAAATTAATGGATAGGGCCACCCTTATCGCCTAGGGGTATAAAAAAATAGCCTACGACCTTGTTCTCAGACCTACGAAATATACACAAAAAAATTCATAAAAGTCGGTGAAGCCGTTGCGGAAGAGTTCGATTACAAACACTGTGACAAGAGATTTTTATATATTAGAAGAGGTATTATATGGAAAAAATGAAACGCAGCCACATGCTAACTAACAAAGTTCACACAGAATCAACCTTTTTGCACACAATCAAACATTCCTCAACAACTGTTATTTAGATTATTTAGTTTTGTTGGACCTGCCTTGACTCTCTTAAATTTTCAGAAGCGATTTCATAATAGTCCATTGGTAGGTTTTTTAATTTGTTGTAGCTTGGACTGTACTATTATATCTTCTGTGCTCTAAAGCTTCGATCATTTTGCTATTTGTTTTGTTGGACATTTTTGTAACTTTTTTACTTTATCTAATAAATTGCATATACCTAATCGTAAAGATAGCCTTCTATGACAGCAGTTCCACACTGTTTACCGTTTCCTACGCATCCCGTAGGAATTCCGGATTAAAACTGCCTCCGCGGTGTAATGGTTGACAGCACCTGGTTCAAATCTGGAAGCATACATTCAAATTCTTCTTGGCCCAAAGTTTTACGGCTTGGTTTGGTTGGTGGTAGGGCTTCTGAGCCCGCCTGGCTAGCTACCATCTTTTACCTAAGTTTATCGATATAAAATATTAGCAATGTTAATATCTTTGCTAAATTCAGACAATTCATGGTAAGAAAGCCAGAATCTTAGTAGCTGAGGAGTTCAGGCGAAGCTCGCTTCCAAACTTGACATCACTTACCGTCAGATGACATGAAGGACAAGCGACAAGGACTGAAGGGAGACCCTGTACCAGAGTCGTCTGCTTAACCTCCGTGTTACCTATTTCTGCCGCAGTGCTTGCAGTGCTTGCATTGCTGTGTTCCGGTTTGAAGTGTAAGATATGGCAGTGAAATTACTGGGTACTGTGACTTTACATCTCATGTCACAAATTGGCAACGTACACTTTGATTCTTGTGGGGGTTGCAGATTTGCAGCGAATATCAAAAGAGCCGCATGTATTAAAGGTGACTGTTACCACTTACCATCAGGTGGGCAGTTTGCTTTTTTGCTAACTTAGTGGTATAAAAAAATACACTGAATTTTACCGCAAAGGATTTTTAACAAATCTTTATCAACCTTCCCAAATTTCCGGCTCCAACATTTGTATCACATGACAAAGATTAGAATGTGTTAAGCTCTTAATTATATCCCTGTGCAAGCGATACAACAATTTCCCCATTATATTCTGTGCAATTTAATTAAATATATTCCGGTGAGTTTTACCATCATCTCGTTAGTCCTGTAATTCAGGCTTCGCTCATTCCACACGGCTCCCGTCAGGAGCGCAAACAGCGCGGCTTCAGATGCTGATACCGTTGACAGGCGCTCATTATCACGCGAACTTGCGCTGAAACAAAAAAGGTTCACATTGTTCGAACACGGATAAAGCTTTCGCGTATATGTAAAAATGTTAACGCCTTTATTTCGTTAATGAAATAACATATGATAGAAGGTTAAGCAGCTTCTGTTACAATACTTAAAACACTGTAGACTATTTTGCTAACTATTTTGTTATCGTGGAACAGAAAAATAGAGGACTTCGGAAAATGAGTGAATCAATACGATAAAAACTTTCGTCTCGGGCGGGAGTCGAACCCGCGCCTTCAACATACCGTGTTGGCGCCTAACCACTGTTCCACCCAGTTTTTAGCAGCCCTGACGAAATTTCAACTGTATTGTTTTCTTGTGCTTTGTTAAGTTAAAGAAGATTGTATTCACTGTTAAAAACTACGTATCAACATCTTACGTCGGGGCTGATAAGAGCTCTGTGGCCCAGCCGAGATATAAGCCGTCCTCTTGAATCACTCTATCTATTGCTGAAAACTGCATTAAAATCCGTTGCGTAGTTTAATAGTAGTTTATGAAATAGTCACATAATAGGGGGTCTTAAAACACTAGTGTGTGTTTAAAATTCGAGGCTTGCCGAGAATTTTAATAGTACCACACGAGTGTTTTGAGACCTAATTATGTGCAATTTCATACACTACTTTATCTACACTCATGCAATCAGTGGTTACCTAAATTAAATAAAAGACACAAAATTAAAACAAAATGAAACTCATTTATTCTAATAATTATTTGCATTTTGAACAGTGCAATTGTGAAACTAATACAGAAATCTAAAACTACATACATTTATATTATTTATTATTTTAATCAATAACAGCAAAATAATGAATGAAAAATTCAGAGAAATGGCGCCAACACCAACATTCTACCGCGCATGCGCTGTTGCACGCGCCGCCATAGACAATGTACTGGCACAAAAGAAAATTGTGACGAAACCTCCTTGGTCGGGCTTCGTCAATCGAACTGTATTTTATTGGAATTCGAGTTACATTAAAGTACTGGTTTTGTATGGCGAACCTGTATTATAATGTAATTTCTAAAAGGCCAAGGGCTTTAAGTTATGCCTTTAAAATATTAGTGTTGAGTTCTTAATATTAGAATTAGAACATGAGTGTAGATAAAAGATTTAAGCGTACAGACAGCGAGAGGGTCTTTGTTTTATACTATGTATAGAAGATACTATGTAGAGAAGAGCAAACCCAAGTTTCTGACTAATTTTCGGGGAATCTAAATGAATTAATTTTGATGTGTTCGAGTGTATGCTTCATAGCAACGGAATAATAAAATAAAAACATTTCATTGCATTGCGTCTCATCTGTTTCCATCAACATACACATAGTATCTCATCATAACAGCTCATTTACGTCCTCACCGAGGTGCTCCAGCCTACCCTAAGTTAGGGTATTTAAGCCTTAGACAACCACGCTGGCCCAGTGCGAATTGGTCGACTTCACTTCACATAGGTACACCTTCAAATTTCTTCGCTGATGTATACAGTAGCATAGTACATAATGAAATACGAAAAACACATTGGTGCATGGCGGTCTCGAACCCCGGACCTCCTTATTAGAAGGCAAGTGCCGAGTCCACAGCGCCACCGATGCTCAGCATAGTATCTAACGATGGTTCAATTTCTTCCGCAGTCAAGCCGAAGTCCGTGGAGGTGTCGGCCAAGGGACGGCAGCTCGCTGACGGCGAAGTGCTGGGGCCGCTGCTGGAGAGGCAGAAGGTGGAGGTGGCCTGCACGGTCATGGAGGGGAAGCCGCAGCCAGAGGTGGTGTGGTTCTTCAACGGGAAGAAACTTGATGGTAAGTCTTTAGTCTAGAGATTCCTTATCGAATGTTGGGCACTTCGATTAATACAGTCCTGATGAATCAGTTTTGGCTTCGGCGTAGTTTCGAGCCTATTATCGAGAAAGCGCATTAAAATTTTGCGACGCAATCAACACAGGTGCTACAATCGACGACACGGTTAGCGCAGAGGTCGAACGGGAACGCAACGGGTCGCGGGTTCGATTCCCGTACGCGACAAATATTTTGTATGGCCTACAGAAATTTGTTGTGGTCTGGGCGTATGTGCATCTGCTATTCTATGTTTGTAACTGCACCCACGATACAGGAGAACTTACTAGTGTGGGTCGCCGCTTCTTCCAAAAAAAAAAATAGAATTTGCACAACCAAAACTTAAGGTGAAATATAAGCGAGATGAATCAACTTGTTAAAACTATCGTGAGACATACTTAAAAAAATATCTACACAGCTATACTCACGAAGTATGTCGGTTTCTGTGCTACTAGTTTCGGGTCCCCGATAGACCCGAAACTAGTTGCACAGTGTGCCTAGTGCGAGATTTATCGAGCTCTACTCGATCGTACGCGTGCATCGAACGCGTTAACGCGAATTTGTATGGAATTAGAGCAGCGCCATCTAGTAGTCACTAGATGAAGCTGTCTCATCCCATAGCAGCTACTAGATGGCGCTGCTCTAATTCCATACAAATTCGCGTTAACGCGTTCGATGCGTACGATCGAGTAAAGCTCGCATTCCGCACACAGAAACCGACATACTTCGTGAGTATAGCTTTGAGAATATCCTACTAATATTATAAATGTGAAAGTGTGGATGTTTGGATGTTTAGATGTTTGTTACTCAATCACGCAAAAACGGCTGAACGGATTTGGATGAAATTTGGCATGCATGTAGCCTTTGATATGGAAAAGAACATAGGCTACCTTTTATCCCGATTCCTTAAGTAGTTCCCGAGGGAAAATTGAAAATTGTTTACGAGCTAAGCCGCGGGCAGACAGCATTGAAGTATGCATGTCACCTGTGCTATGGAAAAGGACATGTACTTTATATTCCTTAATGATCTCTCAAATAGTTCCCGTGGGAAGATTAAAAATTGTTAACGAGCGAAGCTTTAGACCCAATTCTGAAGTCCACGCAGACGAAGTCGCGGGCAGAAGCTAGTTATCTATAAGCGAGATGCATGAAGCATAATGTGTGTGCTGCAATAAAATTAAAGACTCGTTGAAAGTAATCTAGTTCGACCGCCAATTTCATTGGTGACGTCCATTTGTAATAATAATATTAACACCGCGCAGACTAAACGAAAAAGCTCACAAAAAAGATCCGCATTAAAGCGCCTGCACACGCGCCCGGACTCTTAATGCGGATCCGGTGGACAATAAATACGAGACGAGCGTATCCGCTGAACACTTCGGCCTGAACACGGGCCGTCGCAAGCGGAATACCTAAGCCTCATGGTTTTAAAGCTAAACTTGATTTCGGATTGTTCGGCCAATCGCCGGAGCGTGCTCTGGCCGTGAAAGCGTTTGCTGCGTTCTCGTGAAATTCGATACCGTTTTGGACTTTTGCTTACAGTTTCACTGTCTGAAAATATAACTAGGAAATTGTAGTCTAGACTAATATTATAAAGAGGAAAGATTTGATTGTTTGTTTGTTTGTTGGTATTGAATAGGCTTCGAAACTATTGAACCGATTTTGATGAAAGTTGGTATAGGGATAGTTCGGGACCAGGGGAAGGACATGGGGTAATTTTCCTACGGGAAAATATAAAATTCCCACGGGAAAACAAAATAACGCGGACGAAGTCGCTAGCGGAAAGCTAGTATGGTATAATTTACTATACGCTCTCAAGATTCTTGGCGTTCAAGAGCGCTTAGCGAAAACAAATGCCCGTTTCGTGACATTTATTATCGAAAAAGTTGTGCCTCTACATTATAGCAGTTATCCTCAGGTACGCCACAGCCGAAATCCAGCGCCTAAACTCAGATATAGAAAACAAACAGCATATAAATATAACAACAAATAGAATACTAAAGATATAGAACCCAAATGCCATAAACAGTTTTCGCTTATAGAAAAATATTAGGTTAATAATGTTTTTATGTTTGCATGCACAGTAAACATAACAATATAGTATTAATCTATACTCTATACAAATAAATAAAATTGAAGTGTCTGTTTGTAATGTCAAAATAACAAGTTTTTACTAAATGGATATGAATGTAAAACTTAAGCTAAACTTTTTCAGTGTAAATGAAATTGATAAAAACAATAAAAACAAATTCACAATAAGTATTTATTACAAAAAATCTAAAAAAAGACTTTTTATTAAATTAATGCATTAAATGTTCAAAATGGCCACCACGCTGTTGCAAGCACATCATTGCACGTAAGGAAATCTGTGGCGTAGCCCTGCGGACTATGTCGGGGTTTTTTTTATATTTTCCGCACATTGGACAATGCGATCTTAAACAGCGAACGGTGTTTGTCCCTTTTAAGACATGATCTCCCCCTTATGTTGTGTGCCGCTGGCAAGAAGAAGACACATGTTTGTCCAAATGGACGGATGCCCTGCTCACTACGCCACGATTGTGCGAAATTTCCTGAATCAAATCTACCCCAATCGCTGGATAGGTCGAGGAGAACCTGTGGGATGGCCAGCACGCTCACCTGACATGATACCACTGGATTACTTTTTATGGGGTGTGATGAAACAATGGGTGTACAGCACCACCGTTAATACGGAGGCCGAACTTCACGATCGCATTGTCCAATGTGCGGAAAATATCAAAAATGACCCCGACATGGTCCGCAGGGCTACGCTACAGATTTCCTTACGTGCAATGATGTGCTTGCAACAGCGTGGTGGCCATTTTGAACAAGTGTTTTTTAGTAATAAATACTTATTGTGATTTGTTTTTCTTGTTTTACTCAATTTCATTTACGCTGAAAAAGCTTAGCTTAAGTTTAAAAATGCTTAAATGTGTTTAACTAAATTCCATTTTAAGAAGAGCTACCTCAGCGGTTGACAAAAAGGCAGCGGCGCGGGCGCCAGGGGACGGCGCGTTAGCAGGCCCCTCAATTAAAGCCTCGTAGCTAAGCATGTATTAGAGACAGAATGTTGATTTTATTTTGTTGAAAAGGTTATAAGATCTGGATTAATAAGAGGTAATAAAAAGAAATTGTTATACGGGAAATTATTTGGTAAAAATAAACATTTTCTCAAAATTTAACACTTTTACGTTCAAAATTAGTGAAAAAAAAATGTTTTTCTCCCTATTGACTGCTTTTATGTACTTTTTTTATTTACTATACAGTGTTAATCTTTTGGCATCATTATTGTTTTTATTTGAACAAAATCCACGCAGTGGTTACAATGTTACAATTTTACAAACACATAAGGTCTTAAAAGGAGAATAAAACAAAAAAAAATCAATATTAAATACAATTTCATTAAAAAAAACTCAAATTTTTTATCGATAAATTGTAGTCTAGTTTCGCCCATTTCGTTCGTGCACCTTACCCGGGGACACACGTATGAGTATAAATATCCATTTCTCGAAGAATCCAATATTTATTTGTTTTTTAAAATAACTATGCCCTATATTAAAAACGTCAATGCTAGGAGATTTTTTTTTATTAAAACTTCTAAAAACACTATAGAAATTGAAGTTTTGCCTTTGTAATTTGTGGTGCAGGTGTCAGCGTAAATATGATGTAATTTCTTCTGGTTACGGCTCGACTGTATACTAATTTTTGACAAAAGTTCGGATCAATCTCTATAACCAAGGATTAAGTTATTATGAAGTTATTGACGTGATTCGGCATAGTTTGGTTGTGATCTTCAACGCGGCAAAGTAACTTCCCAAGCCGGGTTGTCATTAGAGCGATATTTATCACTCAAAAAACAGAGAGATAGGCTCAAAGAATAAAATGTCTGCTCCGAGTTTAATTTTGGATTTTTTATTTTCATAACAAATTTTCTATTATCACAATTTTGACATTTAACACACAGAACAGCGTGTAGCGTAGCGTGGTGAACTGAATCAACATCGCGCACAAAGTACACTTTGATCTTTCACCTTTTCGAACAATTATTTCCACACGAATATTATTTAACGTTTCTCGACAAATTATATTACTCAGTGGTTACAGATTTTTCGCGATTCGTTGAAGTTTGCGATATTAAAAGGCGACAATATAACGTGTTTTTTTTTATCAATTATCTACTTGACAACGGACCGGAATGAGAGTTTTTCCCTTCGACCCACCATGGATCTTTTATGCTTCCCCAGGCTGTAGTCTCGTAAAGCCTTTGTCAATGGCGGTCCTGTTTCTCGTGAGCCTGATAATGTCGTTCGATATCGCGGCCCCAGTAATCCTCCAGTATTGGTATTGAATTCCCATCAGTTTTAACCTCCTTTAGGCTGGAGCGTCGAAGTTTCACAACAGTTGCTTCATGCTATCCTCTTTTCCTTTGCCAGCTGGAACTAGCATGTACCATTCTGGATAGTGTGATCCCAATACCGAAATGGCGGGTTATAGTATCTACCGTTAGACAAGTCTGGGATCTGTTTGAGCTCAGTGTAAATTTGAGCCAGTTTTCGATGCCCACGAAGAACTTGGCGTGTGTCATTTTTTTCCACTGTTTTAGCTTCAACCAAACATTGTTCACGCTTATGTGTCATATTTCCGTCAGCCCGTCCGTCCGTCTGTCCGTCCCATCGCGACGAGCCGCGGGTTCAATTTCCGCCCGAGACAAAAAAAAATCTAGTGTTGATTTATTCGTTTATCCATTTGTTTTGCATTTCTAAAGAAAATACAGCCACAAATAAACTTTTTTTTTCTTTCTTTCTGGAAATTTTTCAAGATCTCGAGCTTCATAAAGGCTACAGTTACCGCTTACTTACCACGTTTCTGGTATAAAAAGGAGGTTACGAGATAACGTACAGCCTCAAGCCAATCTTCAAAGCATGCCCCTCGACCTATAGGTGATATATCAGACATTTTGCACGTAAAGATATCGCCGATGGCAGAACAAAAACGGCTCTCTGCCGATATATATCACCTGTTCGCCGCCCGCATACTGAGTGCGGCGGCGGAGGCGCCTTATGAATATGGCGCGCCGCCTTCAGGCCCGACTACACGCTCAATGTGATATTTGCACAAATATTGTTTGCGACAGCGAACATGTGCCTTGAGGCTGCCAGGCGGTATTCGGCTCATTTTTTTCCAATAATAACATATTTTAATTAAGTTCAAATGTTTGTTATTAATTTTTTAAAATTAATAACGAGAGGAGGAGGGGAGCTACCCCCTGTACCACTCCCCCCTCTCGGCGATGCGTAGTTTTTGAGATATTTATTTTTAAAATTTTCACAAACCTAATCTCAAAATGTATGGGAAAAGGTTGGGTTGTGTATTAATCATGTTTGTACCGCACTTTGAACCTATTTAAGAATTAGAAGATGTTAAAATTGGAAGATCTTAATAATATGATTTCAGTGGTATAGGTTCCCATAAAATAGTAGGTATGACGCTGCGCTCGCTGCGCTACGCATGGTCATGTTCTGAACCTAACCTAACCTACAGTAGGCAATTTTTTCCCCTATTTTCTTTTGTCCCGTCCCCCTGCTCTTTAGTCTTTTACACAAAAAGATCTCTATACTTCTATAGTCGATTATTCATAACCCACTTTTTGTAAGCTTTTTCTGGATTTTATTATTAATTAATATTCGTCGTCAGTTTAGTTAATTTTTCGATTACTCAAATTCATACCGCTCAAGTTATTAAAATAGTATCTCATCATCAGTCGCTACCTGTTTTTTTATTCGATCGTTTTATTATTCCCCATATAAACATATCGTACGGTGATAATAATATTTATTTGTTAGTAGTGTTCGATTGTGTTAAAAACAACGTATCCAATTTTTTTAACAATCTTTATGTCGGACGTTTAAAAATTTTTCCTTTTCTATTCTGCCCTTGTAACGCAAAAATGTACATTCAACATTCAAATGTACATTTTTGTTCAATTCAAAAATTCAAATTCAAAATTTAATTCGAAGATTTGTTTGGGATTTTAGTAAAAAATTGATCGTTTCGTTATTACAATTTTATAGATGAGGATATTTAAGTTATCAATATACCTATATTTGTGTATTTGACTTTTTGTTTTTAATATTTGAAAAATAAATCAAAATATTTTTTTCCATATACTTAGTAAATCAAATATAGTAAAAATAGTATGGCTACAGTCTTTCAGTTTATAAATGTAATAAAACTTATTAACGTTTATATTTATGCAGAAAAAAACATATTTGCAGACCAAACCTTGAGACATACTGAAGGACGATGTGCTATAAAGAGCTTTTAGGTCCTTCCAAAATAATAAAAACCTCTGCGTTGTCATATTCTATATGATATCAATTTTCTTCAGGACTTATAGTTAACTCGCAAGATCATTTTATTTATAAAAACTTTAATTTGCACGCTCCAATTAGTGTGGTAATGTTAAATTTATTTAAATCCAATTCATACGCGACGTAACAATCTGATGTAAAACAAGTTATTATATTATGCTCTATTGTCTGTGCGAAGCTGGGACGGATCGCTAATAAAATTATAGAACATTCAGCCACTAAATAAGCACATGACAATATTTATCTTATTCGTGTTCATAAAAATTCCTCGAACCCGCAGTTCATATACGTTCCGCCATTATTTATTATTTCATACAGATGGAAGCTCCAACCATCGATCAAATATTCAACTTCCAGTGGCCGGCCGCAGAAATGGTGAAAACGTTTCAAAAAGATATTCGCCGCTTAAAAGGCACTGTGCTTTTTAAACGTGCATTAGGTTTTATTTATGAATCGTATTAACTCAAATTTTATAAATTTCTTAGTTTGTCGAAGCTTTGATGTAGGCGCAATCAAAAGCTTATCATTGTAATATCAGAGAGATAAGTCTAATCGCCCTAACATAACTAGTTAGGGCAGGCTCGTGCCCCCCCCCCCCCCTCTTGGGGTGCGACGGTCAGATTACCTCCTCGTGGTGCACCCTGGGCAACCCGGCAGAAGTCTGCCGCGGGCTAAGAATCTGACAGCTGCCCCCGTGGAGGGGGGCGTGGTATGGCCGGGTTCAACCCCGCGGGCCACTTCCAGTGGCCAACCGCTGTCGCGGTGTGTGGTGAAGTCTCCCCTTCTTGTTTGAGAAGGGGATTGAACTGTCACCTGGTGACCCACCTTGGGTCGTGGTATGGCTGGACTCAGTCCGGCGGCCGCTTCTTAGTGGCAGTGTGAGGGCGTTTTGTTCGCCATGGCGCTTTGCGCCTTTTGTGAAGTGTGTCGCTTCGGGCCTCGGCCCACTCGCGCGGCGGTGGATCCGTCCGCCGTCGGGCAACCCGTAGGCCGCATTGAGCGGAGACGGGGGTCCGGCGCACTGAGCATCGGGCCGCGTGGTAGACAACCACTATAAAAAATCACCCCAATCCTAAGGTCTGGTCCGTGCCGATGGGATGAATGGCTGGAGGGTATCCAGTCACGAACGGCCACCCCAGGGAGCTCACCCTACAAAGCAACATCATGGATTGCGAGGATCAAAAACTTATACACCAAGGGGTATCAGTCCCCCCTGTAGGACCACGGAAGGTGGCTGCAGGCAGCCGGGCGTATTTGGTGCCGTGCGACCCGCGATCCACATCTTCTTCGATTGCGACTGACATTTTATGCGAACCCGTTGGGAGCGGGCTTCCACCGTTGTCCGGGGCGGTGGTCGACAATGCAACCGAGGCGAGTGGCAGTGTTAATAATGTAAATAATGATATTGTAGATACTGTAAATATTGTTGTAGATACTTTTGTAAATAATTCCGGAGGTGTAGTGCTCCGTCATGGGAGTACTGAGAATATGCTTAGAGCCGCGCGATCGCGGTCTGGCTCGGCATCCAAGTCTGTAAATAGTGTACATAGTTATAAGAAAAATAGTGTAGGTCTAGAATTAGGAACTAGACGTAAGGAAACTGAGACGGCAGTTGCGGCTCAGTCCCGTAAGAGGCAGGCGGACGAGTCCGACTCGTCCTCCAGATCGGCTCAATCCGTCATTTCGGTCACGGAGTCGATCTTAATGACTGAAGATCCTTCCGAAGCAGCGTCGAACACCTCGCGGCGCCGGAAGAAAAAGCAGAAGAAGCGAAACTCAGTGGAATTAGCTCCCGGTTCTGATACCGACGTTCCACCTGAGTCTCGCTGTAGAGAGACAGAAAAACCGGTCTCCTCCGGCAAAGGGCGCGGGCGTGGTCGTGGACGCCCCCCTACGACGGGGGAATATGTTGGGCTCGCTAAAGCCAAACGGGAACTGGTCGAAAAAGAGCGTCAGGAGCTGGAACTCCGCCTAGACAAAGAGCCTGCCGAGGCGGAGAAGAAAGTCTACGAGACTCGTGCTCGCTCTAATGCGAATCGAGCTGACGCTAGGGACGAGACAGCCGCCCCGACCGGCACGACCGCCCTCGATATCGAGGAGATGGTCCGGTCAGAATGCGGCATAATACTTGACGTGGCGAAGAAGTCGTCGCAATTGAAGGGGACTTTCCAGAAGTCCCTGAAAAAAGCGGCGGCTTTGATACAAGATTGTTTCGACGAAGTGTCCCGGAAGACGATCTCCGAAGACACACGAAAATTAAGGGCCGAGAACGAGGCCCTTAAGAAAGAGATGGTCGAGATGAGGCGCATGATGGCGGACCTCAGGGTGGAGCTGGACGCCGTCAAGGCAAGCCGTAGGGAACCCCGACGGGTTGATCCCCCGACTAATGATGGCGACCACATGGATGTGGCCGAGCCGGAGGCAGATGTGGAGATTGTACCTCCTTCCCCGCTTCCCGCCGAGCCTCCCAAGCTTGCGAGGCCCACCAAGTCTGTGAAGTCCGCTAAGCGAGCTCGCCCATCTGCCAGCCCAACAGAGACGGCAATCCCGATCGACCCAGCCTTGGAGGCATTCGAGGCAAAGATCATCAGGTCGATCGGGAATATGATCAATGCTCGCTTCGAGGGCATACAGGAGCGCCTTCTTCCCGAGAAAAGGCTGAGGCCTCCTCTCGCGGCAGACAAGTCGTCTGTTCGCGCGCCCTCGAATCCGGCGAAGATACCACCCCGAGGGGACAAGCCGACTGATCCTTCAGTCGACCCGAAACCTACTGGCAAGGGCAAAGCCACTAAGGGCCAGCAGGTGAAGAAATCGTCGGCTCCACCGTCGACCCCATCCACCTCCCGGGCGCCTGCCACAAAGGCAGCTCAACCCCCGGTCGAGGAGGAATGGACCACGGTGGAGTCCAATAATCAGAGGCGCAGAAGGCACAAGAGGGCGAAACGGAGCGGCCAATCGAAGCAGCCAGCGGCCCAGCCAGAGGCTGGCTACGCGAATGCCACCAAGACAAAGTCGGCACGTCCACCTGTCGCCGCCACCACCTCCGCCGCCAAACCCAAGGCGAAGTCTAAGCCTGCGGCTCCCAAGCTGGTGCCCCCAAAATCTGCCGCGGTGATCGTCACTTTAGACCCTGCCGCCGTGGAGAAGGGCACCACCTACGGCGAGGTATTAAGTCGAGCTCGTCAGACTATCAATGTCTCCGAGCTCGACATAACAAAGATGACGTGCCGTCATACAGCGGCTGGCGCACGGATCATTGAGATCCCCGGCGCCCAAGCGGGCGAAAAAGCAAACCTCCTGGCAACCAAGCTCCAGGAGGCTCTCGCCGGGGTCGCCAAAGTCGTCCGGCCCACCAAACGTGTTGACCTAAGGGTCTCGGGGCTGGACGACTCCGTACAAAAAGAAGAGGTGGCGGCCGCTATTGCAAGGAAGGGCAGCTGCAGCGTTGACCTCGTTAAGGTCAGCGATATTCGCGTTGGACCGGGTGGCCTGAGCACTGCGATCGTGCAGTGCCCCGTTACTGCCGCCAAATCGGTGGTACAGGGCCGGCTCCTCATAGGATGGAGTTCGGTCCAGATCAAGGCGTTAGAGGCCCGTCCCTTGCGCTGTTTTAAGTGCCTGGGATCGGGTCACACCCGCCAGCTTTGCCCCTCCGCGGTGGACCGGAGCGGGCTCTGCTTCAGGTGCGGCGAGACCGGCCACAAAGGCTCAACGTGCAGCGCAGAGCCACGCTGCATTGTGTGCGCCTCTGCGAAGAGACCGGCCGGTCACCTATTGGGGGGCAGCAAGTGCAAGGCCCCCCAAGTGAGAGGGAAGCCCCCCGAAGTTCGGAGGGCTGTGCGTCCGAGTGAGGATCAGGAGGGAGCTGTAATGGAGACTTGATGGATTTAGGTCGTCATTACAGCTTCCTCCAAGGGAACTTGAACCACTGCGCCAGGGCTCAAGACTTGCTGATGCAAGTCCTGGCGGAGTGGTCTGTCGATGTGGGTGTAGCTGCGGAGCCGTATTTCGTCCCCGACCGGCCCAACTGGGCTGGTGACCGGGACGGCTCCGTGGCCGTTGTCGTGCGTCCGGCGCCTGGAAGCAGCCCTCTTTCTGTGGTCGAGAGAGGTGCTGGCTACGTCGTGGTCAATTGGGAGAGGGTCACCCTGATCGGGGTGTACTTTTCCCCCAACAAACCTTTGGCCGAATTTGAGGTCTTCCTCGTGGCCGTTGGGGCCGCCGTGAGACGGGCTGCACCGCGTCAGGTTCTCCTCCTCGGGGACCTGAACGCGAAGTCTGTCGTGTGGGGCAATCCCGCGACCAACGCTCGCGGCCACACTGTGGAAAGTTGGGCGGTCACATCAGGCCTTTCCCTGCTGAATCAGGGAACTACCCATACCTGCGTGCGCCAACAGGGCGGGTCGATCGTCGACGTTACGTTCGCGACCTCCGCCCTCGCGCGCAGAGTCAGGGACTGGCGGGTGATGACGCAGGTGGAGAGTCTCTCGGATCATCGCTATATCCGATTTGAGATTCCCACCCAGCGCTCCCCGGCCTTACAAGCCCACCGAGGAGGTGATCGTGCCCCACGATGGGCCCTGGCCCGACTCGACAGAGAGTTGGCGGAGGAGGCGGCCATAGTGCAGGGCTGGTGCCTGCGGCCAATGGACGGTCTCAACGTGAACGAGGGTGCCTCCCGGTTCCGAGAGGCCCTCACGGAGGTGTGCGAGGCTTCCATGCCGCGATCGCACCCCCCGAAGGACCGTCAGGCGGTCTATTGGTGGTCTCAGGACCTGGCAGACCTGCGCACAGCCTGCACTGCAGCCCGGCGGGCTTACACCCGTTACCGGAGACGGCACGTCCGGAATTCGCAGGAGGAGGACCACCTGTACAATCAGTACAGGGAGTTTAAGAAGGCCCTGCAAACGGCCATCTCCCGTTCCAAGGAGGTGGCTAGGGAGGAGATGTTGCAGGGCCTTAATGAGGATCCGTGGGGGCGGCCTTATAAAACCGCACGCAACCAGCTGCGATCGCGTGGTGCCCCCCTCACGGAGACGATGGACCCCGCTCTTCTGCGTACGGTGGTCCAGGAGTTGTTCCCGCCGATTGACGGCTTTTCCCCGCCGAGTATGGCCCCGCCGCTCGAGGCAAACGTGGCCTATCACGAAAGCGACTCTCCTCCCATTGGTGAGGATGAATTTGGGGAGGCTGTCTCTCGCTTAAGGGGCAAACGTACTGCCCCTGGCCCAGATGGAGTCCCAGGCAAAGTTTTGGGACTCGCCGTCAACCACCTGGGTGACCACCTTCGGGAGCTGTTCGATGCGTGTCTCCGCTCCGGGCAGTTCCCGAAGCCATGGAAAGATGGCATGCTTTGCCTCCTGCGAAAGGAGAACCGGCCTGCGGACGACCCGTCCGGTTACAGGCCGATAGTGCTGCTGGATGAGGTCGGTAAGGTTTTCGAGAGGCTTGTTGCCTCCCGACTCATCGAGCACATGTCTGAGGTGGGGCCGAACTTGTCCCAAGCCCAGTTTGGCTTTCGTGTGGGGCGTTCCACAGTTGACGCCCTCACGGATTTGAGGGCGCTTGTGAGCGACGCCAACGAAAAGGGGGAGAGGGTGCTGGCGGTGTCTTTAGACATCGCCAATGCCTTTAATAGCCTCCCGTTTAATACCATCCTAGAGGCACTCCGATACCACGGGGTGCCTCATTATTTGTTGCGCGTCCTTACCAGTTATCTGGAGCTGCGGGAGGTTGTTTTCATCGGCCAAGGTGATGTGGCTAGCCGTCATCCCATGTCTCGCGGCGTTCCACAGGGGTCTGTTCTAGGACCCCTACTCTGGAACGTCGGGTATGACTGGGTACTTCGCGCTGCCCTCTCCCCTCGTGTGAAACTTCTTTGTTATGCGGACGACACACTTGTCACCGCGAGGGGGAGGGACTTGGAGGAGACCCTACGACTGGCCTCAACGTTCGCCACTTTGGTCGTAGAGAGGATTGAGGCTCTCGGCCTTAAGGTGGCGCTCCACAAAACCGAGGCCCTGTTGTTCCACGGGCCTCGCAGAGGAGCTCCATCAGGCGCCGTAATCACGGTGGCCGGCGTTAGAGTGCCGCTTCAGCGGCACCTGAAATACTTGGGCTTGGTAATCGACGGGAGGTGGGGGTTCGACGAGCACTTTCGTCGCCTTGAACCCCGCCTCCTAGCGGCTGCTGATGCGCTCGGGCGTCTTCTCCCGAATATCGGTGGCCCGAGCGCAAACGTCCGGCGATTATACGCAGGCATAGTAAGGAGCATGGCCTTATATGGGGCTCCAGTGTGGGCTGACGCCCTTGGCCCCCGCGCGATTGCGTCCCTGCATAGGGCGCAGCGTGCCATGGCATTAAGGGCGATCAAGGCTTATCGCACCGTGTCCCACACGGCGGCATGTGTCCTGGCTGGCACTCCCCCTTGGGAGCTAACGTCCCACGTCTTGGCGGCCGCCTATCGCATCCGCATGAACGCAAGAGACGACGACCGGCGCTTGGCGCCGAGAGAGAGGGCCTCCGCCTTGGAGGAGGCCACAGTGGAGGCGTTTCGCCTGTGGTTTGAGGAGCTCCAGGAGCTAATGGGTTCGGCCTCCGTCTCGAACACTCTGTCCAGGACCATCGAGGCCATGCACCCGTTCCTCACCACATGGGCGAACCGGCACCACGGGTCGCTCTCGTACCACTTGGTGCAGATTCTTAGCAACCATGGTTGCTTTGGACGCTATCTGCACCGCATCGGACGGGAAGCGACCCCTGAGTGCCACCACTGTGGCGCCGAAGAGGATACCGCGCAGCACACCTTAGCGGTGTGCCCCGCCTTCTCCTCGGAGCGCCGTGAGCTGACCGCCGTCATCGGCGACGACCTCTCCCTCCAGAACGTGGTCTGTGCCATGCTGGAGGGAGAGAGGACATGGGACGCGGTAAACTCCTTCTGCGTGGATGTGATGAAGCAGAAGGAGTCGGCGGAGAGGGCCAGGGAGGAGGATCCCTCGGCCGATCCGTGCCGCCGTAGAAGGACGGGGCGGAGGAGGCGGAATTTCGCCCGCCTTCTTCCTCCTGACGGCAACCAGCGGGGCCCTGGGTCGGGAAGCCCGGGTCCTGCATTGCATCGGTTGCCACCAGTCGCTGATCCCCTGGATGCCCCGGGGGATCACCGGCCTCCCCCTTTTGGGGGGGTAAGAGGGTCTCGCCATAGGCGAGCAGGCGCCGACGAGGTCGTGGATGTGTTCATTCGAGTTCCCATGACCTTGTCCGGCAGCGACGCGGCCTTCCTCGGCGTGTCTTCTTCTGATGAGGAGGACACGGCGATGATGGACGTGCTCGCGCCAAGGCGTATGTGAGGGGCATCGGTGGGTTTTAGTCGGTAGGCCGCGGTTCCTGGCTGGCACTCTGCCCCCAGGAGCCGCGGAGAGTTCGACATAACCCCGCGCCTTCCCAAGCGCGGGGTATGCGTAATGCATTTCCCACAGAAAAAAAAAAAAAAAAAAGGCTCGTGCCCCTCGGTGGGGATATGAGCTGTGATGTTGATGATGATCAGAGAGAGCCTTAGTGCTAAAGACATTTGCGCTGCCTCTTATTCACTTAATCGTGTTCGGAAATTTGGAGAGTCTTCACGTGAATAATAAGCAAGAATCTCGCAAGATCTAATTTTGTATCTTCTTTTAAATTGGCAACATTAGAATAACAGTTTTTTCTTTCATATAAGTACAAGATTTTAATATAATATAAAACTGTATACAAGATTACTTTTTATCACCCCGGAAAATTTAAAGGACGCTTCAGGGCACATAAATTATTTTATAAAAAAAAATAAAAATATAAAAAATGATAACAAATACAACACTAAACTAGTAGAATATTTTTTGGATATTTTAGAAAATGAATAAATTAAATAGGTGAGTTATTTTTAATTAATATTTAAATTATTTTACCTTAAATTTTTAGGGATGGTAAAAAGTAATCCTGTATATAGAAATGCTTGTCGGAGTGTTTGATATGTCGCCGTTGTTGGCAATTGAAAATACGCTTACCACCCTGGAGACGAAGGAACAGTAAACCGAACGATGAAGGTTAATCCAAAATCACTTCTCCCAGCACTATCTCCCAATTGATTGTACGTCTTCCAAATCTTCCAAAACCGCCCTGAGAGCGGGATGGCGCTATACGCAACAAGGGCGGTGTCTCTGTTTCAGTATTGTTTTAACCTTGCTATAAGCGAACGTGGTAAGGTCCCAGCGCGCCAGTAAGTGGAATCAGTCGATTCCTATGCGACGCTAGCGAATTCACGGAGGAGAGAAAATGTAAAAATATCTCAATAGTGCCACTCGGAGGGCCAACAATGCTATCGAATTATCCAGGGCTTAGCAATGGCCTTGATAAGCGGACCTAGGGTAAATGGGAGAAGCTCGGAATGCCAATGTTTGACACAGTGAAAAGGAAAACAGAATGGGAAAACAAAGTGCTGTCGCTTTTTTTGGGAACAATTACGGATTTATTCATTCATTCAAGGTTAAAAAATGTTACGTGAATACTAATCTAAGTATTTGCAAGGATAATAGTCTGTGTGTTTGTGCATATTTACTCATTTTCGTTAAAATAAATTTGTCAGATACATTTATTTTTCGTTATACGTGTCGTGAAAATGCCTTAAGGCATTAATTTCATTAATTGAACGATACAATGAAAAACTAGGCCTAATATTATGTATATGAAAATTAGAGCTATTGGTCCTAAATGTCTAGTGTCTTCGGTCTTATCGTTACTTACCATGAGGTGAGATGAAGGCCAAGAGCTTCCTTGTGGTATGTAAAAAAACGTGAGCATAAGTGTGACTCAAACTTTGTTTAATAACGCTTATAAAAATAGGGCCCCTAATCTCGTGCCGATGACGTCTGTTAATCTTGAGGAAACGAGTGCATTTGTTTTATTTATTTATTGTAAAAGATTCACCAACAACATAACATTACACATTAGTAAGTATCTATACTATATAAATGTTATGTTTTTTGCGCATATACTCGTACATGGTTACATATAATTATGCATTATTGACATATTTCTTCCGTCAACGTGTTCTATCGACTGTATGCCTGCTATATTTTATACTGATTCGTCCGTTAACTATGTCTCCGATGAATATCTAATGCTCATGTCCCGCTGCGTTCTCCAGAAATTTGCGGTCGGGAACTTATCGGTCCCTGAATGGAGGCCTTCAGTTTGCTATCTGTATGTGATTTGATCGGTTTATTGTCGCAGAATTGCGTGATTATGTTTCCCTTACTTTCCTTGACATTTAAATGCGTATCATTATACTTACGTACTAATATTTTAAATGCGAAAGTGTGTTTGTTTGTTACGCTTATAACCAAACCACTGAACTAATTATAATGATATTTGTTATAGGGATATCTTAAGTCGTTGTACTACTTTTTATGCCGAATTTTAATGAGTTCTTTAGTGACGCAAACGATGTCACGAGCAGCAGCTAGTGAGATATAACCTTAAATTTATAGTTTTTTGTATAAAGTAGATATGTTTATCGTGTAACTAAATTTTCCCAAGATAATTTTGGAAGGAGAAATTAAATCATTTGCCAGTTACACAAAAACATGACAGCGTCCCAATTTATATAATTAAAACATTCATAGCATTACTATTACCGATGTTACTGATAGCTGTACAGTACTATTATATCTTCTGTGGCTATACCCAGCATACACTGCAAAGCTTTTTTTTATTTTTTTATTATTTTTTTGACCAGAACGTATGCAAAAAACCTTATCAAAGTTTCATCACATACGATCAATGGGAACGCATTTAAGGACAAACGCACAAACTTAAATTCTCATTTATTTATAGATTTAGAAGTTCCTATGCAAAGTCTCTGAAATTTGTTATGTTCTGTTGCTCAAGGTTGCTCAGCTCACCAAATGAAGTATTATTTTCTATGAAGTTATACGAATTAACTACTAATTATAATGTAGTTTGTGTATTGCATTTATAAAACGTAATTATAATAGTAGGTGTAAAAATAAAACAGGAGACAAAAAAAATACAAGACCTTTCGAGTTTCTTGCCTGTTCTTCTCTAGGCTCTCCCAATTTCCGAACAGGTGTAGAGTCAACTTCTTTTTTATTTTACTTGTATTTGCATATAATAATAATAATAATGTCCTCCTAACCGATATTCGGTCACGGCGGCCAATCTCCACAGAGACTAGCCATCTGCGCAGGAGATATTATAGTGCACAAGTGGCTGCGCAAACGCAAGTGCACTCTCTGTTCCTTCACTCGCCTAGTCCGATGGGACGGTTAACCGACACGACCGGGGCGATATCAGGCGCAGGACCCACTGTTTAACGTGCCTTCCGAAGCACGGAGGAGCTTGAGATGTTCTTATTTTGGTCACCCATCCTAGGGCTAACCACAGCGAACGTTGCTTAACCTTAGCAATCGTTCGCTGAGCGCACGCGCCAATGCGCCACCAAGCTCCTTATACCTTAATAATGGTTGGGGTGTATGTACGTACATACAAGGATAATAATAAGTTAATTAGATTCTTGGTTGATCAGATGTTTATGTTTTGTTTGACGCCAATAAGTGCATGTAAAGGTCTATATTGAACAAAGATTTTTGAGTTTGAATTTGAATTGATTTGATATATTTTATGGTAATAAGAATTATAAAGTTAATTAATGTGCCTGTTTTATTGCATCAGCTGTAAGAATAGTGCCACCATCACTTGAATTCATATACATACAATATATCCCAGTCCTTGGACGATAGAAAAATCTAAAACAAGTGCTTGGTCGTGTCTGACGTAGCAGGCAAATTCTTAGTCTACGGAGAGACTCGTGCCCAGCAGTAGAACTTTAATGGATGGATACTTGTTGTATATTTTTTGCTTCGATAAAAACTCACATTTAAAATCCAGACCAAAGAGACAAGGCGAAAATAAAAAATAATAATTTCTTAACTTACAACACTATAGCCCAGCACCGACGATCTCTATCCGGCGTTATACGGTAAATTTAAAAGTTTATCAGCACATTGAGCTGACTCAAACGATACAAAGGAGGCAGCTCATAAAATCCAGACTTCGGAATCAAAGTTCCAAGTTAGTACACAAAGCGCATTCAAAGCGGGTCGTACGTCACAAAGACTATCGGAAGCGTCGATGTATATTGCTCAACGTTATTTTTTCGCAGTTTCCTCGTGAATTTTAGATTCCCTCTGCTGGTTTTTATTTTTTATAAGCCTTTAAAGAACGCGCTTTGGAGTTTATTAAAAGTTAGTTATAGCCGCGATGAGTGGATTAAGAGTAAACTCTCAGGCCTCTATTTGGGTGTTTTGTTTGTTTGTTTAGATAATTATTATATTGTTAGGCTTATAGTATAGGCTCTTTACTGTGCAAAATACTAATAAAACAGATAAAAACAACAGTAGTTAGCAAGAGTGAACTTATCGCTAAGAGAGACCTCTTTTTTTATTGCAAATAAGATGGCAAACAAGCAAACTGCTCACGTGATGGTAAGTGGTAACAGTTACCTATAATACATGTGGCTCTTGTGAGATTCGCAGCAAAAGTGCAACCCCCACAAGAACCACAGTGTACGTTGCCAACTTGTGACATCAGATGTAAAGTCACGGTACCTAGTAATTTTATTGCCATATCTTACCCTTCAAATCGGAACACAGCAATGCAAGCACTGCTGCTTTGCGGCAGAAATTAGTAAGACGGAGGTACCCAAGGGGACGACCCCTTGCATATCCAAATATATAGTTATATAAACAAGGTATTTGGTATACAAATCCCCCATACAAATAGTTGGGTCGGTGAAAGATAAAATGGTTGGGGAATTAGAAGGTTAATTTAACAATTTCGAATTTTCAATGACGACAACTACACTACTTACTTTAATGTGATATCGAAATCTGATGTTATTCACCTTTGAATCGTATTTGAGTACACCTTCCAAACACATAAGACGGCATTTTGTAGTCCTTTCAGTATTAATAATACCAAAGTACTTACTCAAGCAAGGCGCAGTGCTTGGTGCGTTATTTTATTATTCTAAGGCTTGGTCGTATTGAAGTAAACAGACCTTCCCAATTTTACAAGATGTAATGGAGCAATGTTACACTATCACCATTAATGGTACTATAGCAAATATAATTTGCGGTAGTACCATTGATGGTACTATGGCAAACAAAATTTTCCGTAGTACCATTGATGGTACTATCTAATGGTACTATCGCGCGCCTGATCCTGATCACCGCTATGCTCATTTTCGTTTGCACTAGCGCTCTCTAGCCCCACCCCGTCGACCTCGAATAGACATGAAATAATGAAATAAAAAATTCTTCTTCGGCCTGCCGCCGAGCCGCCAAAGAACCCCCCAACGCCGATTAGAGAGAGAAAGAGTATTTCTTTTCTAATAGGTCAAAACTTAAGGGGGCGTAGCACGGCGCTTCCGCACGATTCAAGCGAATAAATTTTTAAATGGTCAGGCGGAAGTGCTCGCGATAGTACCACTGAAAACAAACGGAATTGACGATTCTGAAAAATGTTGGTAAGAATCATGAGTTTTTTTTTCATACAAACTGAATAAATTATTTGTTGATCCTAAATGTTAAAGTCCTACATCAGCGTACCATGTTTCTTCATTCAGTGTTTACATTTCTTTTGTATAAATTCCATAGTCAGCTGGATTATGGTTGTCGCATGAAAGTTTTTTGCTTTCAGTTTAAAATCGATTAACTCGAAAAGTAGGTTAATCGACTTAAAAATTAGGTTTTCAGATCAAGAACAAGCACCTAGGGCCAGTCTTGTGTCAGTCATGTCTAACCTATACGCCCCTCAAATAGTACATTGTTACCCTAGGGGTGAAAGTAACTTATTTAGTCCCGAGACGGCGTTTGGCGCCCGAACGTAGAGAGGGCGCCAATAGTTCGAGGGACTAAATAAGTCTTTAACCCGAGGTAAACACTGTGCTTTTCATTACGAATACAAGCAAAGTAAAAATAAAAACATGAATCAGCTAAAGAACAAATGAGTGAATTTTATGTTTAATAAATCAACAACTTTTGCCTCTTCTATTATGTATGAAATCACTGCTATACGGTATATTAAAAAAAAATAAACTCGAAAAAACAAATAAAGATCGGATTGCCGCTCTTACCCGCTTATTTTGTTTTTTTTTCTGTAGCTAAACCACCACCAGCTATTCAGCCATTATTTTTCATTTTCATCATTGAAAAAATGGTAAATATTTTGCTCAAATCTATGTTATTTAAAAAAAAAGTTTAAAGTAAATTATAATAAAGTCATTCAAAAAATAAATTCTTTAAATACTTTACATTATGTTATTTCAATTTAACATCTTGCTGTGATTGAGTGGCTGTATAGAAAGACGGAACATGGTTCAATAGATATATGACAATAGAACTACTTTGTTTTTTAAAATTTGACAGCAGCTGTCAGTTGAAAGTGATTCTCCCTAGGGCTGAAAAGTATTACTTTCAACCCGCTTCTCAGGCAACTTCAGACCTACTTTCAGAGTATGAGTAATGAAAAATAATTTTACGTTCAGTTACACTCGATGTATAATCCATACTAGTTCATACTGATAGGATTATAGTGTGTCTGTTACCTCTTCGCGCTTAAACGGCTGACTAGATTGGGATAAAATTTAGTGTAGAGATAGTTTGAGTCCCAGGCAATAACATAGAATAGTTTCTATCGTATCCATCCTTCAAGGGGGTAAATAAGAGGGTGGGAGTTTCTATAGGGAATCAATAACCGCCAAATTACCAATTCCACGCGGACGACGTCGCGGACAAAAGCTAGTATTGTATATATTTACCTCGTTTTTAGGTAAAATGTAATTATGCAAGACATATTATTTGTCGTGTCTTGTTAACAAAGGAGCTTGACAGCACTTTAGGTCACCCATCAGTGTCACGAACACGGCGAATGTTGCTTGACTGTAGCAATCGTTGGGCAGGGAGCTCCTCAAGTCCTCACGTACAAAACACTGTGTCAGTATCTAAATCGCGTTGTGTGAAATCTCTACGTGAGTGTTCCCGAAGGTATTACGGGACAAAATGTGCCCGGATCTCGATTCTTGCGCCGGAAACTGCACTGTGGAAGATCTGATTGTTACCGTGTTGCTATAAAATGCCCAGACAGTTAAATCAGAAAGAATAAAAACGAACTTCTATTTTTTTAAATGTTACCGCAAAAGAAAAATAAACTTGAATAAAAAAAAGGAGAATAATAAGACTAACGACCGGTTGCACCAAATTTACGTTTTACGATTTCGTAAAAGTAACAATAAAAATACGTGAATTGCACCATAATCTAGTTTCAATTGTAGTTTTATTTTATCCTTTCCATTTAAAAAGGTTAAATGTACGGCGCAAATCATATGTTTAATACTGAAACGACCCTATTTTAGGTATTAAATTGTTACTTAGTTAACCAGCTGTTAGTGTTATTTTTATATTGTTTAGGTATAATAGTAATTCGTCATCATAATTTAGGCGAACGTAAAGTTTAGGTTTTTAGGTCGCATATAAGTGTAGATCTATTGATTCCTTTTACCTGTGTTAAACCAAAGTAGATAAAGTAGTAACTCACTCACTCAGCTACGTATTGATCAAAGTTAACATCTAATTGTAACTTGAAGCTACAAGCGTTCTTAACTTCTTGAAAAAGCACAACAAAGACATTCCGAACACGCCCAACGGAATTTTGTGTCGATTTCCGCAAGGAATGGAACAAATTTTGGCAACAATTTTATCGTCTCCGATTCGTGCCCGGCTCCGGGGTGTCCAAGCAAATTTTAATGGTTTCACAATAAACAGCACGTCGGTCGTTGGCGTGTTTCTGGGGCATCGGAGGACACGAAAGTTTCTGATTCCGGGATCTCTGCAAAGAAATTCCTAATGTTTGCAAATTAAGCGGTGCTTCTGTCAGTGCAATTGTCAACGAACTTCTACTAGAACTAGTCATAAAATAAAAGTTTGTTTATTTCTGCTAACTATTAGCGAAGAGCTCGGTGCGTCGGAGGTTTGCGCTCAGTGTTAAGATTGCCAAAGTCGAGCAATGCTCGCCGTGGCCAGAACTGTGATGGGTGACCAAAATGCAAAACATCCCCTTCCGGATTTTGGGGATTTCAACCACCAAGGGAGTGAAATAGAGGGAGAAAGTTTGTATTCTGGGACAGAACTTTAATATTTTTGAAGCTACAAACTTGAAACGTATCAATAATGTTAGTAGGTAGTACCATGTAGTACCATAGACGAAGAATAATATCTTTATATCATCCTTGGTAGTACTAAAGATACGAAGTTGTATCACTTGCACCATTAATGGTACTCGTCAATGGTACTACTGACATAAAGGTAATTCTACGCAGGAAAAGTCGCGTGTAATAGCTAATTTCAAAAAAAAAATCAAAAATAATTTATTTTCTTTCCACATACTGTGGAAAGACTGGTGTCTCTACTAGGACAAGCCTGTGTTACAGAACACCAGACTCTCCACCCCATATACAAATATAAAACTTACATTACAAATAATTCCTACTTGACACAAGCAAGCTTTATACATTTATACTAACTAGATACAATAAACTATCACGAGTGTGCCAGTGTGTATTGTATATTGTGTATGCTGAATGTGTGCCTGTGTTTGTGTGTGTTTTTGTAATATAAAATTATTTGAATACCTAATTTGTATTATATTCTTAATCATTAATATGACACATCCATTCAGCTTCCATTGGCGATCCTCTCCTCTGTGCCTTTTTGCCACAACTGCATCTTGAACCACTTGACACAGAGCCTCCGTCCGAATGAAACGGCAAAAGAATCCCAAAGATCGCTACAGCGGCGATAACTTGTTACCAAGAACTCGAGTGCGGCGGCGAACCCCCGCGAATTCCGCCCTTTGAGGACAGTTAATAAATAACTCTTGAACTGAAGAATTTTCTCTATAAATTTAGTTGTTACAAACTCTCGGAAACTTGCGTCGGGTCGGCGCGCGAGTATTTTTGGTGTATTTGCAGGTTTTGGTGTTGGTTAGGAGGATTTAAACAGAATACCACATATTGATCTCCCGCCGTAGACTTGTGAACCAATGGCGTAGCTGCTTTGACGTTCAAAAGAGATTGTAACAATCCAATTTGAATAAAAGATATTGAATTTGAATTTGATCATTATTTATCTATCAATTTGGTAAGCATTTTTAAGGAAAAACAACCCTCAGTGGATTAAATTCTCATGGTGTCAATGTGTCAATACGGTGTGTTGAAGAATAGATAGATACATTACATTCTAGTTTTCTGTTCAGTTGCTATTCTTGTGATGAAAGCATAGAGCGAGACTGATTTCCAAATGTTGTACAGGTAGTGTCGGCTAGCGTTGATGAGCCAGGCCTTCTCCTATTAATAATATTGTAAGATGATCAGATTAAGGAACCAGCGACCTTTCATCGAAGGGTTAAAAGTTGATCAATCATGTTTCTACTTGATTAAAAACAAACCATTAATTTCCTCAGAGCTCTTATCCTGCGGCGTTAACGCTAAGCCACTTTGCACCTTATCACCCCAGTTTCAAGGTTGGGCGTGGTTAAGCTCCCAAACGGCGTATTCGGGTAACTCCGATAATATATTCGGTCTTCGTGCAGACAATATCTTGAATCGCACCTATGAATATATAAACGTTTTCGGAATATGTCTGTTGCTGGAATTGGATGCGACTTAGGAAGCGATAGCGGTGTACGCTTTTGGACATTGAATGTTTTTCAGGAGGAATTCAATAGGTTCGACGACACGGTTAGCGCAGAGGTCGAGTGATCGCCTACTGCGCAACGGGTCGCGGGTTCGATTCCCGCTCGGGATATTTTGTATGGCCTACAGAAATTTGTTCCGGTCTGGGCGTAAGTGCATGTAATATTCTGTTTGTAACTGCACCCACGACACAGGAGAAAATCCTAGTGTGGAGCGACGTTTTAAAAAAAAAAAAAGTGGTCAATATTCTAGCGGAGGTACTATTCGTAATTCATGTACAGGATTATTTTTGAAACTTCGTCAGAATTGCATATAAGATAAAGAAAGTAATATAAAAGTTGTAGGTTAACGAAATATTTCACATATTACGACCAGTTTTTGAATCCAGGCGCGAGCGCTCATCATCACCCTGCGCGGCCAGTGGTTATTACCTTTAGTGACCTACCTTCTAGTGACGAGGTACCATTTTAGAAATATCTGTCTAGCGACTCTAGACCGATATATATAGTATAGCTGTGCCCGCGACTTTTTGGATAACTACTTCAGCTGCTTCCAGGGAACACCAGTAGTCCGCAGACCAACGGTTAAGAACCACTGCGTAAGCTATTTTTTTATTTGTATTATACACATGACAGATTATAATAATTAATTACAAACATTATAATAAGTTAACAAAGACAATAAGATCTGAATTATCCATTAGTATCTGTACTTTAAAAAAAATTCCCGAAATCATTCCTTAATGGGGGGGGGGGGGGGGATTCGAAAAGGGAATCAATATAAAAAAAAGGATTTCCACGCGGACGAAGTCGCGGGCAAAAGCTAGTAATTATTATAAATTCGAAAGTGTGTCTGCTATCTGTCCCTCTCCCTCTTTTACCTATTCACGCCTAAACTGCTGAACCGATTTAGATGAAATTTGGTATAGAGATAATTAGAGTCCCGGGAATGGACGTAGGCTACTTTTTATCCCGAATTTTAATGAGTTCCCCAGGGAACGCAGAGGAAGTTGCGGGCAGCAGCTAGTATACTGTATACTATGAGTATAATGCGAAAGTGTGTCTGTCTGTTACCACTTCACGAATAAACCGCTTTACCGATTAAGCAGATTGGATAAAAAATAAGCTACCCAAATCACTAATTCCACGCCGACGGAGTTGCGGGCAAAAGCTAGTGAAATCGTATAGTTTTTAATTGAGCCAATTTTAGCTTGTAACCCTTGAACGTTCTTTTATTGCTGTCCTGGTTTATTTAATTAAACCACGACCATTTTGTATCTGTGCACCGATGAGAGTTTATCAAACAGTGGCACGTCACAGGGTCAAATCAAATATCGCTACTATTGACGACAAGTCCAATCGGGCGTTTCTGTTAAAGCGATAGACGGTGTTACTGTAAATATTCAGCTTTGGAGTGTTGTTGGAAGCTCTGCGTAAATGTTAAAGTAGTTAGTCCATATGTTTAGTTGTAATATAGGCATTTACTAGCTAAGCCGGCCACGCAATGCTGTGGCTCATTAGTTAAGTAACTTGAATCAATGTTACGTGTATATGTGAAGATACTATACTATTACTACTACTATTACTATTGTTGTGTATATATTCTCATATATACACAACAATAAAGTATAATTATCTATCACTCCACACATATTATGTCGTAAAACTATATATAGTGGAATAGACTGTAGTTTAAAGAAATAGAAACACAACTCAATCTACGGGAAAGTTACTTAATTATCAAAGTGTTGTGTCGATAAATTAGCTCACACTGCCATCTGTTTGAAGCTTATGAAATTAAGTAATAATTACAACAAATTTAATTCGCAATAATTATTAATATTGATGTCAATAATCGAGATAATAATTATCCTATCTTTTAAGAGTAAATTGGACCAAATTACATAGAGCAAGTAAAATTTCAAAATAGGCTAAATAGTTTCGGAGTTTATTCCGGACAAACTTCGTGACGCGATATTTTTTTATATATAACTAGCTGTGCTGTAAAAGTTTAAAGAAAGAACTGTAAATCTACTATTCCGCGGGAACTTACTTTTCCGGGATAATAAGTAGCCTATATGTTAACACCTGTCGTAATCCTACCTACAAAATTTTATCCAAATCCATTCAATAGTTTTGCCTAAATGAGTAACAAACATCCTCACCAACTTTTACGTTTATAATATTAGTAAGAATGTTAGTAAAATGAGACTATAAATTGAATTGAAGTCATTTCTGGTGTAGACTTTTATTTATTTACTAGCTGTACCCGTAAAATACGTTTCGCCATAATAATTGTCAAAAAAAAATGTGGAGAGAGCCACCCTTATCAACTCGGGGTATAAAAATAACCTACGACCTATTTTCAGAACTACCAAATATACACAACAACAATCCAGCTGTTTCGCAGGAGCTCGATAAGGAAATACTCGTAGAAGATTAAAATGTCGGCCTAATGGGGCTGACTGGTAGAGAACGATATTTGTCGCTAAGTCCGCGAAAAGTACAAATTGTACGTGTCATTACAGCTTAAATAGATAAAATACCGTGGTCACAGATAACATCGTGGCCAAGGTGAGCCAATTGGCTCAGTTTTGACGCGCTACCACAGATTACTTAATAGTTACTACGTAACAGATAAATTACTCCAAAAAAAATGTTCGATACCTAACGCGTTAATAGCCTACTTTTTCTGCTGCGTTCAAAAATTCACCTTACAGCTTTGAGTGCAAAGTCAGTATTGCTTTGCAGCTGCGCGAGACTACGTGACGTCAGAACGAACGCAATCGGACTGGGGTTGCATCTTACGGTAAAAATATTTCAACCAATTGTGTTTTAGGAAAATAAATAGCATATCAACAAATGTTTTATTTCAATATGATGTTTTACAAATTTTTTACAAGCGCGAAATTCCCGGTTGTTAAATTAATAGTGGAAAAAATTCTGAATCGGTCATACAGTTTTAACATGACTGATGTAGAAAACAAGAGCAAGATGGGGTGTTTACTTTTGTAAGTGTTCAAATATGTTGCTGCCAGGCTACTGTGCCAAATGATGTTCAATATTTTTATCTCGAATAAAATGTTACCTCGAGTTCTCGTACATAGTTACAAAAAGCATCAGAGGAAACTTTTAGCCAGCCGGAAAATGATGATGACTTATTAAAGGTTTGAAGTGTGCAAACATTCGAGGTTCTGATAAGTGCGGAATTTTATTTCATACTGAATTTTAATGCAACAGTGCGTGCCCGCGCATCCGACGACGGTTGTTGACAGCCTACTAATTTCGCACCGCCGTCGGTGCGGGCGAGAGTAGGCTATTAACGCGCGCAAGTACATCGAGTGACAGAGGCCTGGCGCTACGCTCAGCGTGCTTGCACAGTACACCTTTTTTTTTTTTTTTTTTTTGAGGCGGGGGAATCTCTTTACGATTCAACAAGGGGCTGAAAGCTGACAAAGCCGCCCCAAGGATATGCCATTGGACTCGGGTTACCTGGGTAACCCCATACCTGGCTAAACCACCCTCCAGAGCAACTTCTACCTCCGTAGAGACACACTCGGGATCGGCGTTAGCCATTCCCCGAGTGCGCACCCTGGATTGTAGGCCTGACGCAAGCGCCAGGTCTTACCTCTACGGGGGGGGGTCGACAAGTGCAATAATTCGACCCCCCAGACGGGCAGGCCAGGGGTAGAAAAGTGTCTCCCGACCGGTTGTCAGCCGGCCGGGCCATTTCATCCCCAGCTTGCTTAGGGGAGTTGGTGGCGCGCGTCCAGGAACGCGCACCTCCTCCTACCCAACCGCCTGCGCCGGAGATGCCCGCTCCGCTGCCTCCTTCTGCGAGATCACTTCCTCGCAGAAGGAGGCGACAGCCTCCCACGCCGTCGCGCTGGTCAGCATCTCGCGTGCGACGTTGGCCAGCACGACGGGCGCACCCCTACTTGCACAGTACACCTACCTAACCTAACCTAACCGACCGGCTCAGATCTTTACTACCTACTTAACTTTAGTTGAAGCTCGCTTACATCTTTGACCTTATCGTCATAAGCCATCAGACGAGATAAAAGCCTTTTCGTCATAGAGATGTCTCATGTTCATGAAAACTTTTTATCTACAGGAAGAAGACTCATTTTTTCAAATTTATTCAGCTTATCTAATTCAACTTTCATGTTTCAAGTTTCGATATTAAAACTCGAAAGCGAAATTTTTTCCGCTTTTCAACGTTCAGTCATGTGGACTTCGAAAATTTGTGGAACTCAAATATAAACTAAGAATTTTCTTTATACTTTCGTTTCTTTAAGAGTCGACGCGACGACGTAGACGGCGAACACTCAAAGGTATTAATAAAGTTTCGGATCCGAATTTTCTTTAGAGTCGATTATGTATGGTGAGTGAGTATATAACGTGGTAATAAATAGCTCGAAAGCTCAGTCGCCCCAACTTGTTTTTTTTTTTTCATTATAGATTAATATTGAACACGGTTACCTTTTTATTACCCCGGATAATTTCAGGAATGATATAGGACACATTCGTTATTTTATAAAAAAAATACTGCACATAACAAGTGTGGTATTTTTTGGATATTTTAGAAAATTAATAGAAAATTAAACAGGTGAGTCATTTTTTTATTAATGCCGTGTCCTAAAGCGTCCCTTTTATTATCCAGGGCGATAAAATGTAATCCTGTATAAATTATGAAAATAAATTTCCGCGGATTTATGACGAAGATATTTCCATTTTTGGCTTTGTTGCATATCTTGCAAATTCAAAACTCTATGGTCGCGCTGCTCGCACACTATTTTAGGAAATATTAGGAACATGTGAATTAGGTACGGAAATAACCTGATACAGCTCATATCTACTTTACCCCTCAAATAAAAATGCGGGTAGCGATTGATTAGAGCAGACCATTCTCTCCATACCCTCGTGACTGTTCAGATGTGCACATCCACCGCGCTGCTCCGATATCCAATTACTTTTGAAATATCCACACGGTGTAGTTACGAAAAAAATACGTCCCGAATGTGAGCCGACGGGAACGAAAATACTGGAACCTGTTTGTTGAGAGGCACTCAAACTGTCGCTGGCGTTTTGGCTAGCTAATATTTTTGCGTGTGTTTAACACTAAATTGGTTGTCTTGAATATTGGCGTTTTTGTTTTATAGTCACCGATCATGAAGGAGTGTAATTGGATGATAAACATGTGATATTATCGGCATCACTTGTACAATTTTTAATTTTGATAGTAAATTAATAGTAGATTATTGCACCGAACACAATAAATTACTTAAGGCGAGGTGCATAATATGCTTTTCTTTCAACTATTACCTATAGGAATAGTAGATAAAAAAAATTACGTCAAAAAATTTAAATTGAAGTTTAAGATTTTAAGTATTGTACCCGTGATTTTAAGGGTAAAAGGTTTTCTATAACACTGTCGGCTTCATTTAAAATGTTTTCCGGAGTTAATGAGTCCCTAGATGATTCCATTTTAATTCTTAATACGTAACACTCAAAATAAGACAGTATCACACTTTAACGATTCCAAAAATATTGTCACGCAAAATTATTAAAGTTCCCGTTAATTTACATTTTTAAATCAGAGTTGGCAGCAATCATTTTTTAAATTTGGAACAAGTAGGATACAAACGAATAATACGTATAATATATAAATTAAGAAAGCATCGATATCCGCTGGCTGAATAGATAACTATTCCATTTAGATTGGTAACTTCTTTGTGCGATTAAAAAAAAAACAAAACTGTGCAATAATGAAATTTCATACATTTTTATTACTCTATAGCACTAAAGACTCGCTTTGTGCTCAGTTTTCAGTGTGATTATGATGAAAATAATTGGATGCATAGTTGGATGAAAAATATATAAATGTGAACTTAACACTTTAAGAGGTCTCTTATGGCCAACCTCAAAGAGAGTGTGATGAATTAAATAGAAACGATAATGTCATTTCAATAATTAATCTTAATCTAATATATAAAAATCTCGTGTCACAGTGTTTGTTATCGAACTCCTACGAAATGGCTTGACCGAATTTTATGAAATTTTTTGTAGGGTATTTTATACCCCTAGGTGATAAGGGTGGCCCTCTCCAACATTTTGTTGACAATTATTATGGTGAAACGTAGTTCGCGTAAAAGTGTACAATATTCGTTTAAGTAACAAATTCATAATTAAATTTCAAACTGTCACACAAATTATCTATTGACTTTTATACTATCTTCTGGCTTGCACGGCTTGTGCATTAGCTAATGACGGTAGGATTAGTTGTATTAGTTTTTAGGGTTATTTATTGAATTTTCCCGACGTTAACTCAAAATCAGATCTGATTAATAATATATGTCATGTGATCATGTCAAACTCTGCTTATCCTACAGCATGAACGAGTCCTGTTACACTTTTAAGGAATACTTTTACGCGCGGCATGCAGCGTGCGATGTGTGTCGGATTTCAACAATTTTACGGCACGTGCCGCGAAGCGTTGGACGTCACGGGAACTCGCAGAAATGCATAGTCATTTCTCTGTAATCGATGTGTCGATGAAATAAGGTTCCTACATACATTTTTTACAAGGTAGATTAATTTTAAAGAGCCTACGTACCCTTTCTACAAACTTAAATGCTGTTGCGCTTCGTACCTGCCGCTGGCTAGTCAACAGGCGTAAGGTTTCTTCCTGTTAAAGCCGACCTCGATGTCTATCCTGTTCATAGTCAGGATGAGCAAGAGCTCTCGAGTTCGAGTTCGATTCTCTGTACCATTAAAACCTGGTCAGCTATAGGCGGGGTCGTCTGGGTAGCCTGGGGTAGCCCCGATTCTCCGACTCATTAAAGTCTGGTCAACTACGGGCGGGGTCTTTGGGTGATTACCCTGAACATGGTGGTGAATGAATGAATAAATACTTTATTATTTAAGATTAAAATATAAAAAAAAGAAATATGATGGAATAAACAAACGGCGGTCTTATTTCCAATGTAGCATCTCTACCAGACAACCGATGGGTAGGGGGAAATTTGAGCTGTAGAAGTTTGAAAGTTTAATTCAAACTCAAACTCAAAAATCTTTATTCAATATAGACCTTTTCAGGCACTTATTGACGTCAAACAAAACATAAAAATCTTATTAAACAAGAATTGAATTTACTAATTATTTAATCCTTGTATGTACATAGACCCCAACCATAATTACGATGTATGCAAATACAAGTAAAATGTAAAAAAAAAGTTGACTACACCTGTTCGGAAATTGAGAGAGCCTTCTCGAGAAGAACAGGCAAGAAATTCGGAAGGTCTTGTAATTTTTTTTTCTCCTCTTTTAAATTGCCAACATTACAAAGATTATATTTCACAAACAGTTTTATTTCATAAAAATAATTTATCTACACTCATGTTCTAATTCTAATATTAAGAACTCAACACTAATATTTTAAAGGCATAACTTAAAGCCCTCGGCCTTTTAGAAATTACATTATAATACAGGTTCGCCATACAAAACCAGTACTTTAATGTAACTCGAATTCCAATAAATACAGTTCGATGGACGAAGCCCGACCAAGGAGGTTTTGTCACAATTTTTCCAGTACATTGTCTATGGCGGCGCGTGCAACAGCGCATGCGCGGTAGAATGTTGGTGTTGGCGCCATTTCTCTGAATTTTTCATTCATTATTTTGCTGTTATTGGTTAAAATAATAAATAATATAAATGTATGTAGTTTTAGATTTCCGTATTAGTTTCACAATTGCACTGTTCAAAATGCAAATAATTATTAGAATAAATGAGTTTGATTTTGTTTTAATTTTGTGTCTTTTATTTAATTTAGGTAACCACTGATTGCATGAGTGTAGATAAAGTAGTGTATGAAATTGCACATAATTAGGTCTCAAAACACTCGTACTATTAAACTTCTAGGCAAGCCTCGAATTTTAAACACACACTAGTGTTTTAAGACCCCCCCTATTATGTGACTATTTCAAAAAACTACTATTAGAAATGCCTGTCGGAGTGAGTGGAACAGTTACTCAAGTGAATGATATTTATCTCAATAATTATCACAAAGTGTTAATACACATTGATCGCCAATTATCACATTGTTTGTCAATTCCAAGCAGTTTTTTCTGTCATGTAATCAGACACTTTATAATATGCTTTTTTCATAAGTACGCCCTTGATTGTAACTTTGAATTTATTCAAGCTAAGTGCTTTAATATTATTTGGTATTTTATTGTAGAAACGTACACAAAGGCCTTTGAAAGCATTATTAATTTTTTTGAGCCTAGAATTTGGTAACGCTAACATATTCTTTTGCCGGTAATATCAAAATACTCCGTATTTACTGAAACTTATTCAAAACTAGCTGCCCGGACAGACTTCGTTCTGTCAAAAGTTATTTACTCTGTGATTTTTATGGGAAAAGTGTTGTTTTTACTATTTTCCACGCAATTTTTATATTTTTTTTCCCTCCGTAAGTACTTTACTTCTTGAGGGAATATGAAAAAAAAATATGCGAATCGGTCCACGGTAGACTTTGCGCTTAGCTGGACATTTAGCATGATAGTTTCATTAAAATAGATTTAACCTTAATAGTATATACTTTTAAAATAAAATATATAAACTTCTCGAATTACACATATTCAATAAAATACATAGACTATTAAAGAGTTAAGTACCTTAAGTAGCAGGGGCAGGACACATCGCTCGTAGGACTGACGGCCGTTGGGGCGGAAAGGTCCTCGAGTCGCGGCCGCGTACCGAGAGACGCAGCGTTGGTAGGCCACAAGGTGGACGACGATCTGGTGCAGGTCGCGGGAAACCGCTGGATGTGGGAGGCGCAGGACCGATCGGTATGGAGATCCTTGGGGGAGGCCTATGTCCAACAGTGGGCGTCTCTTGGCTGAAATGATGATGATGATGATTAAGGAGTTGGATATTTCTTTATTTTGTTTTTATTGCACGCTTAAATGCATCATGCAATGGTGCACGTATCAGACGTGCACCATTGGCTTCGGATAGGGAGTTCCACAGTTTGACGGACCTTGATGGTTTGGTGATACCCAGACCGAGAATACGGATCTATCCTGGCTGGTTACTCAAGATCCATTATGAAGTACAGATGCAATTGAGCTAGTTATTCAAGTTCCTAAGTGGAGTATGGATCCGATTGCGCGTTAGTGTTGCAATACGGAGATTACCGATGCTTCGCGTATCGGCAATACGCGAGCAATGGACCCTGTGAACTGCTACAGCTCTCAGATCTTGGAGCTGTGTCGGCAAATTTAGTTCTTCTTCGGATCTCGTCATTTGCGATTTGCGTTGAGAATCCCCGAAAGCCCTCTCCATTGCTCTTTGGGTGATCTTTAGTTTTTCTACGAATCTCGTCATTTCTGTTTCGCGTAGAAAAACCCGGAGCATAGCATTGCTCTTTGCTCTTTTGGTTACCTTTAGTTCTTCTACGTATCTTGTCATCTGATTCAAGTAGAGAAACCCCAATCACATGTAGCTTTTTCCATTGCCCTTCTAGCCTCCTGTAAGACCCATTGCGAGACCCGCGTCTCAGTTCCTTACGTCATCACTGGCAACACGCACATATTGAGTAAATACTCGTCTCAAGATGGCGGTAGAAGGGCCGAGAATATGCTTTTCGAACGCCCTCTCCATACAGTATTTGAATTTTGCCTCCTTGTTGAAATTTAACCCTATACACTACATCAAACATGTACTTTATAATTTTGTGTCGGCTATATCACTCGAACATTGAACGCCATCAAACGAGTAATCAAAGGTCATCAGTCCGGCTGCAGGCAATATATCGAACACTAAAATCCGACATGTCCATCCGTTCGACCGCGATTGACTGACGTTTAATTCAATAGAACCTATACGGTTTTTATTCTGAAGCGCACGATAAAAAATATAGTGCCAAATTTCAATGTGTTCCTGGTTCGATATGCCGTAACGTCACTTCTTTATTGAGCTGACATGAATTCGAATTATATTTGCAATATTGATTTTGGTCAGAAGCGGGAGTTTTTGTCTACGTGATGGAAAGTGATCTAAGCATGAAACGTTAGTGTTAAATGATAATAAAGTTCCTAATGTTTTTTTCAGCCAGCAAGGAAGTCATTGGCCTTAAACTCACCTGATGAAAGCCTAACATAGAGGCCCAATTCGAATAATAAGTTACAGCCGAAT
Organism: Schoenobius gigantellus; assembly: GCA_963935595.1. Lineage (NCBI taxonomy): Eukaryota > Metazoa > Arthropoda > Insecta > Lepidoptera > Crambidae > Schoenobius > Schoenobius gigantellus. Next base: position 1,198,960 of record OZ012543.1, read on the forward strand.
TGAAACTGAACTATTGCGGTCGACCAATCAAAGCGCTTATTATTGCCATTCGTCTATTCGATGACGTGTAATGTGGCGTTTTGATTGGTCGATCGCCATGGTTAAGTTTCGATTCGGCTGTAACTTATTAGTTGAATTGGGCCTTGGACTCTTCGACAACTAAGGAACCCTACCTCTAATTGTCGGAACACAACATTATTATTATATTGTTATTGGTGAAGAACTTTAGGAAGTCAAGACAAGCAGAAAAATTAATAAAATCAATAAACAACAATTTCGTCTCCGGCGGGATTTTAACTCGCGTCTCCAACATACTGTTTTGACGCCTTGATCAACTAGGCCATCAATTTATTTAGCACTTTTGAAGAAAATGCAAAGTTCTATATGAGTTCTATATAAAAAGCAGAAAAATGTCAGCTCCCATGGGGAATTGAACCTCGTACCACCAGATCAAAACCAGCTGGCCTTACCAAAGACCGCAGAGGCGATTAAAGTCCACTTAACAATAAAATATTTGAATTGATTTCCATACGTATATTTTACACGTTTAAAATTAGTTTTAATTGTGTTTCGCACAGCGCTGCACGACCCATCATCTCAAACTTAAGTCCAAACTCTAGAGACAAAAGCTCAAACTATCGCACTAAACTCAAGATTCACTCGTAATAATTATCCCGTGAGTTACGGCGCAGTCGGCGAGGCAGATAGCCGGGAGCCGCCTTAATTAAAATTAATTAAAATTCTTAATTAAATCACGACTGTCCGGCCGGCCACGGCTGCCTGAATGATATTGTCTCGTGCGCCACAAATGTACCGGTAGAGAAGCATCCTCTACACGTCTCTATGAAACGGCGCCATCACACTATGAAACTGTGTCCGTGTTTTAATAGACTTTATTATAAGTAACTACATTTCGCTTTAATAAAGCTCCTCATTGCAGTTTTTTTATACGACTAAGTTGGCAAACAAGCAAACTGCCCGCCTGATGGTAAGTGGTAACAGTCACCTATAATACATGTGGCTCCTGTGAGATTCGCAGCAAAACTGCAACCCCCACAAGAACTACAGTGTACGTTGCCAACTTGTGACATCAGATGTAAAAAAATCATTTTGTGGTTTTATGAAACCACGATGCAAGTGAAACTTTTTTTCGGAACTACGATCCGAAAAATAGTTTTCGGAAAACTTAACTCAAAATTCTCGGAAAATTATTTTTAAAACTTAACCTAAATATTTTTCTTCTGAAAAGAAAATCTATACTTAAAAGAAAGTCTTGTTAGTTACACTATTTATAACTCAAGAACGACTGAACCGATTTGGCTGAAAATTGGTGTGGAGGTAGCTCAGAACCAGAAGACGGACATAAGATAGCTTTTATTTCAGAAATCATCCCTTAAGGGAGAGAAAAGGGGTGTGGAAGTTTGTATGGGGAATCAATAACCGCTGAACCGATTTCAATTTTTAAATTAAAGTTTGTATGGAGATAGTTTGAGTTGTGGGGAAGGATGAAGAATAGTGTTTATTCCCGAAATCATTCCTTAAGGGTGTGAAAAGGGTGGGTGGGGGGGGGATTTTGTAAAGGGATACAATAAAGAAGGATTTCCGACGGACGAAGTCGCGGGAAAAAGCTAGTTATAAATAAAACTAATGATTAAAGAAAACAAAAAGTAAAAAATAGAAATTAATAAAATAAAAAGCAATAAATAACAACAAAATAATAAAAAAAAACAAATTTATGAAAAAAATAACGCTCTACACCAGGATCGAACCACTGCCACGCAGATTTAAAGTCGAAGATCTGCAGCATAGACCAATCCTGACCTATATGAAGTAGTGAAATTAAAGATCTCGTGTTTTTATGTAATGCGTCATGCGATAGATGGACGATAAAATTTGAGGCGATGTAAAAAAGTTTCACTTTAAAAAGTGGAACCCTTATAAGGTCACTTCGTTGTCGGTCTGTCTGTGAAGACCCCTTTTCTCCGGAACGCATAGAGATTTAGAGCTGAAATTTTAAACAAACCCTCGGGTCTATAGTCTCTTTCAGCTGCGATATACATACCTTTATGTCAACACGATTAGAAGATAATATTGACAGTTTATACCGTAGCATATTTTTGCAAATTTTTCGATTTCACAAGGGAATCGAAACCTATAGGGTTCTTTTCGTTGACCTAGAATCATGAAATTTGGCAAGAAGCGAAGTCTTATGGCACATATTAAGGGAAAAATAGGATAACCGTAAATATGTACATATTTTATATCGACTTTTGCATTTTTTTGAAAATGATAATTAAATTTAAAAAATATATAAAATCAAAGAAATAAAGAAATTTTTTCTATATATAAATTCTTCTATAAGTAATTTTTTAAAGGAAAATTAGTTCTAGTTTTTAGTTTTTAAATAAAAATTCAACTTTGTTATTTAAAAAAACAGACAGCATTTTAAATGTCGTTGAAACAAAAAGCTGTGAAACCAACTTCTGTTCTAAATATTCGTGCTAACGTATCTGCGTGAGATGATGAAGTGCGACTGAGTACCTATTGCGATCGTCTCCATGATAACCCCGTTATTGTGAATGCAATCCGCCACCGCAATTGAATTGCTTATATGCAACTGAAATATCTAAGAATGCATTATATCGCTGGTCAACGAGAACTTACTTTGATTGGTACTCTTACAATATACATACTCGTAATTCATTATTGTACACACACACGTAAAAATAATAGAAATATTTACAAGGATGAACTTATCTTTTAAGGATTGATTGATTTTATAAAATGTTGTGTTATTAGCTTATTAGCAGGACGAATTTGAACAAAAACAAAAGAATTAACATTTTTAAACGATATACCATATAAGACACATATTAGTTATGTAATTTCCTACATATACACACACTACATACCTACCTATATATTGTATTATATACATATACACAAAACCAATACATAATATTATGAATGAATATGAACTAAGCATACTATTCAAATATGGCTTGATAAAAAACTTTTGAATCTTACCACAAGCGAAGGAAACTTATCAACTTTATCAGCAGTACCTAACTTAGCATTAACATGCTCTTTAAACTTATAAAAAGGCAAATTAGCAACACTTTACGAAACTGTTGTAGAAAACTTTACATTTCCCCGTAAAGCACCATCTAGTTTTTCGAAGACTGAACGTTGGACTGTTTTTATAACAAATGCCCTTAGAAACTGTGACATAATTATTGTTGTAACGAAACTGTGCACGCTCAAATGTGTGAAGTATTCGCTAACAAAGTACGAGAATTAGTTACAGCGCGTGGTTCCGCACAGCGAGCGGCCGTAACATTATTAATTTACCGTAAGCACTAAAACCACAGAGGCCCCTAATTCAATCAGAGCGAGCGATAAAGTGAGTGAGCTCTAATAACCGTGGACCGAACAAACTTGCCCAAGTTTTCGTCGCAGCCACCAGAATCTCGGGAGTTGTTGCCGGCGTTTGGTGTAAGTGACAAGAGTATTCTGTTATAGAGTACAATGTACCGACACTGGATTTGGGCATAGGAAGCTTTAACCGTACAATGAAGGGTTAATTACTAAGCCGCTCTGGGCCTGCGTAGTGGGAGATAGACAAATTTTCCCATTCTTGGGTGGGCCTTGTTATATTGTGGCTGAGATAATAATATAATAGCCAGCAAGATTAGTTACGAGTTATTTGAAATATTTCCTTGGTGGTAACAATAAATCATAATACCTACATTGAAAATTAAACAAATTTGTGAGAAAGGATGGAAAAGCTATTAGTTTTTAAAATTCGCATACCATCTTTGTCCTACAAAATGGATATAAATTATTTATACGAATAAAGCAATATCGGAATCTCGGAACATTAATTCCGATATTACGATTCCGATACTGAATGAACCAATATCGTAACGTCGGAATCAGAGAAATTTTCTATTTGAATTTTCAAATGAAGCAATGTAATGTCAAAGCAAATGTAAAGTCACGGTACCCAGTAATTTCACTGCCATATGTTACCCTTCAAACCGGAACACAGCAATGCAAACACTGCTGTTTTGCGACACAAATAGGTAAGATGGAGGTACCTAAGCAGACGACCCTGGTACGAGAAGGCAGAGGAGAAATCAGAAACCAGAATATTTTATTTGTCTTAAATGTGGTACATATAGAGACACAAGAAAGGGATTAGAAACCTACTTTGTGGGTTTGAATCCATGTGTACCAGACACAGCACCACAGAATAAAGAATAGTACTAAAGTACAAAAAGATCACTCTCAAAGAAAGCTAAATTTAGGTATGAAAATTTACCTACTCTTACAACCTTCATCTGACTGCACGGGAAATTGAAATTTATTGCATGACACGAGTGTTCCAATTCCGTTACGCGTCGCTGACTCGATACCGATTTAGCGATAAGAGCGCAGGGTTCCAACTCACCGATATGCCGTTGTCGTTACAGAAATTACCAAGAAAAAACTAAATTATTACGAGCGACGCGGCCAGCATGCGAGCCGAGCGGCAACCTTTGTCATACACCGGCCCGGCCGGTGCGCCGGCCAAACGTACCTCAATTGCGGAGTGAAACTTCCCTGACAGTACAGTCAACTCTGTTATCAAAGATCTCGCAAGAAGATGACGCCAAAGTGAACCACATACTAAATATCGTATCAATCTGGTATCTGTTAAGATAGAAATGTGGTGTTTTCTATCAAACAAGCAGACTGTCCACCTCTACAGGCAGTTACAATCGTATATATAGTACAGGTAGTACAAAAAGATGTCGGGTCACGGTATCCAGTAAATTCCATGTAACAAAGATTTTAAATAAATCGCTACCTCTTATGACTTAACACGTAAACACCGATATTACAGTAACGTATGGAGCAAGCAAAGCCGCGCGGCGTGGGTACACTCAATTAGATATGAAACGCAAGCGTATGTGAGTCCAGGAAAGTTTGCCCATACATTCGTCCGAACTTCGTTACCATGTAACAGTTTACAGCTGAGAGCTACAACCAATCTCATTTACCAGCCTTTCTACTTACAGAGTAACAACTGAAGTTATTAAGTGATTTAGTTCCCCTTGGAACTGGCGGCTTAAGCAACATGTTTAGTGAGTATTTTACTCGCAAGATCTTCATTTTTCCTGTAGGTACATGATTTATAATATTTTTAACATTCGCGTTGCATTATTCACTTGGATAATTATGTAGGGTCTAAACGCGCACAATATTAGCATAATAACTCTCAAAATACTATGTACCTTTACTCGACGTTTCGGTCACCGTTGAGGCCGTGGTCGCGAGCGAACTGGTGTCCCGTGCCGTCGCCTGCCAGAAGAACCAGTGTGATTCTCTTCTACCCTCACACTTTGGTTATTATTCTCAGTCCTACCGTCGTCGCTTCAACACACAACACTGACACAATCAGGCTTATCACTAGACTTATGATATCGCGGTTTGCATTTGGTTATCACAGGATTCCACAATGGTGACAATTTAAAGCCAACCTCCCGGTTGAAATTTTTATACTTCTTAATTTCAACCGCTTCACGAACAATTCTTTTAGAGTAATGTCGATCTGTGGAGAGGACTTTGAGATCATGTAGCTCCATTCAATGGTTGACCCCCGAGTCTATAAGATGCTCCGCTACCGTCTGTCGATTTTTAACAGCTGCGATATGTTCTTTAACTCGTTCAGCGATTGAACACTTTGTTTGTCCGATGTAAGAACTACCGCAACTGCGGTCAATTCTGTATACGCCCGATGTTTGAAAGAGTATTCGATCCTTAGGAGAGCGCAACTAGTTAGCTACCTACTTTACATAACGGTATAATAATAATAATAATAATAAACTCTTTATTGCACAAAAAAGATATAACAAAAGAAACAAATGTAAAAAAAAAACAAGAAATGTACAAGTAGGCGGCCTTATTGCTATAAAGCAATCTCTTCCAGGCAACCTTAAGATAGGAAATATGGGAAAGGAATTAGCAAGGGAAGGGTGCAGAAATGGGAATAAATAAAAATCGTTTGTGTCATAGGGAAGGAAATTACATATCTAACAATATAGTGGCTAAGGAATTGTAGATAGGAAGTGACTACGAACTAGGGATTTGAAAGAATCTAGCGTACGCGCTCTCTGAATACTCTCAGGGAGAGAATTCCATAGCCGGACGGCTTGAGAAGGAAACGAGTATGTCAAAAACTGAGTTGACCGAGGCGGGATGTCAAGGGATAAAATGTAATTAGATCGCAAAGTACGACTCGAAGAATGGGACCGAAAAGAGAAATAAGACTTAAGATAAGGTGGAGACATTGGATGGAACAAAATATTGTAAAGGAGTGACAAGACATGTAAGTCTCTACGCTGTCGAATTTGGAGCCATTTGAGTTGAGAACGATAGTAAGAAACATGGTCAAATTTTCCTAGATTAAAAATAAATCTAATGGCCACATTTTGCAGACGCTCCAGCTTGTCGAGAAGTTCTTCAGACAGATCCACCCAGGCACAATCAGCATAGTCGAGCAGTGAAAGTAAAAGTGATTGTGCTAATGTTGATTTAGTACTAATTGGGAGAAAGTTACGAAACCTGTTGAGTGAACCATATGCAGCATAGATCTTTTTGCGAATAGCTTCAACTTGCTGTCGCCATGATAAGCACTGATCAAAAACTAAACCTAAATTTTTAACGCATTTGCTAAAAGGAACAATAATGCCACCAAATATTACTGATGGTAACAAACTATAATCAATCCTTGAAACAAAATACGGACTGCCAATAATAATTGTTTGCGATTTTGTAGGATTAATGAGTAGTCCATATGATTTGCTCCAATTGTCGATCAGTTTAAGATTGCTGTTAGTTTCAGCGATAGCATGAGAGAGATTTAATAACGTTGCTTGCGTATAGATCTGCAAGTCATCAGCATACAAGTGATAGAAACACGAAAGTGAATGTGTAATGGAATTAATAAATATAGAGAAAAGAAGTGGAGACAAAACGCCACCCTGAGGGACACCCGCATTGATACTGCACCAATCAGAAAAAGAATCCTCAATGCGTATACGTTGCCGGCGCCCTAGCAGGTAACTACGAAACCAGTCAACTACGGTAGGAGATATGCCAAGAGAACGTAGCACAACAGTAAGTACATCAAAATCCACGGAATTAAAGGCATTACTAAAGTCTAAGAGAGTCATTTGTGTAAGTTGACGGTTTTCCATACCCTGGCGAATATCGTGTGTGATTTTGGTTAGAGCAGTAGTCGTGCTATGACCCATTCGGAAGCCGGATTGCATTGGATTAAGTAGGTTATTAACATTAAGGAACTTGAGGAGCTGACGATGAACTAATTTTTCAAGGACTTTGGAAAGGAAAGGGAGAATTGATATAGGACGAAAATCAGAGAAGGAGCCAGGATTGATTTTTTTCGGAAGTGGAATTACAAATGCATCTTTCCATGCAGAGGGAAATTTACCTGTGGTAATAGAGGTATTAAGGATATGTGTAATAATTGGGACAAGGATATCTAATAAAGGAAGGATCATATTACGACCAATACAGTCGTTGCCAATAGCACCAGAGGATATAGACAGGACAGTTCTCTTAACATCACTATCCGTAAATTGCTCGAAAAAGAAAGGGGGATAGTCAGGTACAGGCAAAGAAGAAAGATTGTTTAGAGTCTCAGATTTACGAGCACCAATGAAAGGTGTCGTTGAAGTGAAGTGTGAATTAAGAACATTAATGTCTAACTTGAAGTCATTACTATGTATTCGAGATTTGCCAATACCAAGAGATTTAAGGAATTTCCAGACTTTTGCTGGATCTTCATTCTGAACTGACTTATGTATGTGGCGTCTTTGGGCGTCTCTAATCACTGTATTGCAACGATTTCTTGTATATATACAGTCTTTATGGAGTATTTACTTAGTACTGATCTAATTTTGTCTGCTATGCCACAAAGGTACATAGTATTTCGAGAGTTACTATGCTAATGTTGTACGCGTTACATTAATTATCCAAGTATATGATTTACATTTACCCGTTGTAAAAATAGCCCCTCCAAAAAGCTAAAGCATTCAAAGAAAGTCACCCCCCTAATTTCTAATTTTAATAAGTTCTAAAATAAACTTTCAACGCCCATTTTAACCCCTAAATGCAATTTAATAGTCTCAGTTCCGACTTTCACTTTCAAAAATGTAGAAGTTCAAGGAGAACAATCATGCCTTATTTTTGTCCCATGTGATTGGGCAAGGTTATTTCCATTGTCAGGTACTTATCCGACTCGGCGAGAGCAATTTACAAACATTCATCAAGGCGACAATAAATTCATACCTTCAAACCAGCGTCTAAATTATTGCCAGTCAATAAACGCCATCTAATTCAATCGGGAACATCGCTTCTGAACTAATTAATATGGATCTCAAAGTGATCTGCAAGTCCTGAGTCGCAGTCCAGAGCGAACTTTAGTAGCTGGCGGTGACCAATATTATGCAGATGTTCGGTAGTCGAGAGATACTTGGGCTACATGAAGTTTCCAAATCACTTCTGGTTGAGAGAAGGGAAAGTGGGAAAGTTAAAAAGTTAAATGTGTTTGAAGGCAAGATTTTTTCTTCGCAACAAGAAAATCTTATTGATAGTAAGTGTAAGAGAAGCGAAATATTAAACTGAAAATTAGACTGAAATTTATATTTATGGTCCCTTTCATCTGAAAAAAAAACATACTTGTAAGTCAAAGCAATCAAAAGATATTTATTAAGTTTCGTATTTTCGCATTTCATGGGGGAATCAAAACCTATAGGGTACTATTATATATGTACTATTGTCATGGTAAATTGTACTTTATTGTATTCCCAAAAAGTATCTACGCAATCGACGATTTACCTTAAAACAATTTCAGTAAGTATAACAAAGTTTGGTCGATGGCTAGCAATCATTATCTTAGGTAAGTAACAACACTTTCTTGTGAACTTCTGTTTCGGTATTAATAGCTTTCGATACGAATGAATTTAAATCGGAAGGAAAAAATGATACAATTGTAAAATGAAAAGTAGTATTGAAATAAAATCGGAACCAACGTTGTAAACGTTGGTTCCGATTTTATTTCAAATACAAACTTAAGTGAACTTTTGAGTTCGTTGTGAATCGTTCGCTGACTTATTAAATGTATCGCGTAGTGTTTGTACTAATGCCTGGCACGCACTTCTGGGATACTGGATGAGATAAATTCAAGATCTGAATTCGTTGTTTGTTATAAAACTACTGTGAGTACTTGCGTAATACACTATAGATATCGCCGCCCATAGACTTCGCCAATATCAGGGACATAGCTAAGGCGCTGCCAACTTTGATTATAGTGCTCTCTTCAAACCTCTATTGAAAAGGGACATGTCGTAGCGTTCGGGAAATACAGCAGTGGGAAGTTCGTTCTAGAGGCGACATGTTCGTAGTAAAAATGAGCGCTGAAAGCGAACTGTACTAGACGGCATTCATCATCATCATCATCATCATCATCACAGCTCATAAATGTCCCCACCGAGGGGCTCGAGCCTACCCTATGTAAGGGTGATTAGGGCTTAGTCAACCACGCTGGCCCAGTGCGGATTGGTCGACTTCACATACACCATTCAATTTCTTCGCAGATGTATGCAGGTTGCCTCTCGATGTTTTCCTTCACAGTAGGAGCGTCAGACAAGTGTACATATGAAATTCTAAATGAAAAATACACTGGTACATGGCGGTCTCGAACTCCGACCTTCCGATTGGAAGGCAAGTGCCGAGTCCACAGCGCCATTAGACGGCATTGCTTCCAGCTAGTATGGATGAACCCCACTACGGTCTCGAGTGGCACGATGGTAGAAGAAAATTGACGTTGGTACCAAGTCGAACAGTTCCTCGGTTCTTCTTCCAACTGTTGCGGTCTATTATCACTCAGAGCACCTGGTGAAATTCATTTGAAGAGACTTCCTTCAATTGGGCGAACCTTCGTGTCATGGTCGGGTCGTGCTGGGTCGATCAAGTGAGGAAAGTTTACCCCCCATGTTGCAATTTTTCCAGACTTTCGTCACCTCTCCGATCAACGATGACACTTTCACTACAGTTAAAAGTACAAACACGATCAACTCAATTGTCATAATTCATTTCCACTAAATCGATCCAGATTTAATTACGTTAATTATCCAGATAATGTTTCGCAGTAATCTAGACATTAATTTCTCCGATGCCTAGCAATAGGTAAGCCCGGCTTAACCTACATCACGACGCGGATGAACTAGTCATTATTCACGAACAAACTAATATTGCCATAAATACTAAACTCTACTGGTGGTGGCTAGTTTACTGTGTTTTAAATGTAATTTTGTGTGTTATGTATAAAATAATTTCGCTACAAATAAGATCTTTTAACGTGATATACTTTGTTTTAGAAAGTCTTTAATTCATCTCATCAAATCTTTAATTCATTTCTGATATTTTGATATAATTACATTTACGAAATAAAAAATTAACGACACTATTATTGTATTGCTCGGAACTAATTTGGCTCCTAACCATAAATCCAGATTAAGCAGTTGCCCTGACAGGCCCAGTTAATCTGCAAGGATGGACGAGCCGAGTATTTTTATTGGTCGGATAATGAATAGTACGTGCCGCGTATTAAGTATTTTGTCGGAATCAACCGGCTACTCCCCTATTTCCAGGGAATTACGATTGTGGGATATACGGGCGAGGACTATTTTTGCCAAATTATAGTGTAGTTTTCCTCGTACCGTTAATGAAATGTTTGCTTCACGTTTGCATTTATTGTAAGATTTATGTACAGTAGTGGAATTATGCACAGTAGCGGAATAAAGAGCTTCGACAGTTTTCAAAGTTATTCTTTAATGTCTCACGTGCACAATTGCACATGTTACATTTTGAAACTGTGGCAACAGACTATTGTATAAAATACATATTTGACTTTTCGGCAATAAAAAAGCGTTCCCCTTTGTTCACTATTTTGATTATTTGTCACAGACAGGCCATCTATGATTTTAATTGTTAATGATATCATTGTAGTCTCGTTTCCTTGGTTAAAAACTTCTATTATAATGCAGCTAAATTACATAAAATTTAAAGAAAAAAATGATAATGATACGCTGTCATATCATTGACGTTGTCATATTACTTTTACTAAGCCAAATCTTCGTCATGTTGCAAGCGTGATAATTATGGCCGTGTAATAAATAATGTGCCCCTACCATAATAATTATGTATAAATGTCAAATTTATCGAAATGTTACCAGCACTGTTTCTTGCACTGATATGTTGGTATAATTGATTCTTGGACTACTGCAAGTCAAAACCACTTTTAAGGTGACAAACCTTTTTGTTTCCTGAGTGTACACGCTAGCGCTGCTAAACTTCTTAAAGAAACTTTTTTTAATCAATGTTTGTCTAATAGACTTACTAGTCTATTAAACTAACATGAACATTATACAAGCACGGACAGTTTTTTGTGTATCTAGATCATGCTCCCTTCTGATATGTTGCCGTCTTTGAAAGGGCAATGTGAAGGGATTTAAAGCAACTTAGCTAATTGAATTAATTGACTTCGTTTGTACCGTTTAGCTCCTTTTACTTCGCTTACCAAAGTCAATACATTGAGATCTATTCCAATTTCACGAGCTACTACGCAATCATTTCACGCTAGACCAACCAGAAATCTTTCAACCGGCTCAATAACTCCCGGCGTATATTTCGAATCATCAAAATTTTCTCTGGACTATCCATTCACACCTTCGTCCAAATTATCTCGGTGGACGTAACATATGGCGGCGTTTCTCGCTTCAACGCGTATGAAATTCAGAGATCGTTGTCAGCAGAAATCGGGCTCGACTAATTTTGACTTTTCAAATTCTTTATGTAACATTATTCGGTTCAAGTTAATTCTCATTTCTTTATTGGACATCGAGAAAGTGTAAGTATATAGTACACTATATTTTATTGCTATTGTAAAATATTATTCAAATTAATTGCAAGTAGATGAATGCAATTGGTAGAAATGGCTCACCGTGGCGTGAACCAACTTTGCTCTTCTTTACTTCCTTAGGGCTTTTGCCAAACTGCTTTAGATTAAAGCTCTTATAAAAAAGCTACTGATTGTCAATTAGTCACAATGGTGCTCCTCCTTCAATTTATTTCGCAAATTTTACTTTTCGCACGAATTTCGCCTCTGCATACAAAATGTACTCGAAGAAAAGATGAATTAACCCAAAGGTCATCATTACAGCTCATATACGTCCCCAACGAGGGGCATGAGCCTACCCTAACTAGTTATGTTAGGGCGATTAGGCCTTAGTCAAACCACGCTGGCCGTTTGCGGATTGGTTGACTTCACATATATACCTTTGAATTGCTTCGCAGATGTAGTCAAGTTTCCTCACGATGTTTTCCTTCACCGTAGGAGAATACTGGAGGGAGACTCTGTACCAGGGTCGTGTGCATGGGTACCTCCGTCTTACTATTTCTGCCGCAAAGCAGCCAGTGCTTGCACTGCCGTGTTCCGGTTTGAAGGGTAAGACATGGCACTGAAATTACCGGGTACTGTGACTTTACATCTTAAGTCACAAGTTGGCAACGTACACTGTGGTTCTTGTGGGGGTTGCAGTTTTGCTGCGAATCTCACAGGAACCACATGTATTATAGGTGACTGTTACCACTTACCATCAGGTGGGCAGTTTGCTTGTTTTCCAACTTAATTGCAATAAAAAAAAAATACCTACATGGCATGATAGATCGCGGGCCTCCCGATTCTACTCGGGGCACAGTCCAGTGCCGAGGCCACAGCGCCACCGATGCTCACGTTCTCGTTAATGTTGCTTGTAATAGTGCTCAAATTATAAATATTCAACCAAAATTATAAAATCCATGCCTGCTATATAATATAATATTAATATATTATTTCATTATCAAAATAACACATTCGATTATAATTTACATTTAACTCAAACAAAATCATATATGATCACGGCGAATTCACCAAAACACATCCCTTTAATCTCAAAACTTCATTAGGACCGAATCAACGGTCCGGTCGAAAACGTTTCCCGTATCTGGGAACAAAGCTCCGAGCGCATCGAAAACAGCCCGACCGCAAATGTGGGGGTAATCAAAAATAATTTCAGGCCAAGTGATTTAGTTCATAGATTTATCCTTAACTTCCCTTGCCTTGCCCTTTCATACATTAGAGGAACGAACGGGCCAAACAATGCTTTGGTTTCAAAAGGGAATGGTAACTGTTTAGATTCCCAATTATATTCACCTATTTGTCTCGCGATTCCTATCGCCCTTTGAAGTAATTTCGTGCATAAATGTTTTTGTTTGTTATTTATCGTGTTCTGAGTGAAATATTCAGTATTTATTTTGTAATTTCTTTCCAGGAACTCTAATAAATAACTAAATTATATGTGTTGCATCAAAATCTCATAATTTTTTTAAGTATGGTAAAAGTTTAATTAGATTTAAGAATTAGCTGAGAGGAGGCTATTTAATCATAGTTTGTAACGGTTAGTTTCATTTTTTTTCTATATTAGTTATGTGTTTTTCAAAAAGTTTGTGGTCAAATAAAGCAATATCATTTATTCATTCGTTCGTTCAAGTATACTTATTACTACTTATAAGTTAAAGTTAAGTAAACTTTCTAATATAAAATTAATTATTTATTTATTTGTTTATAAAACTAACAGCAAGCTTGAATCACACTATATAAATATGCTTGTTGATGGTCAATTACAAGTTTTATGTGCAAGTTAATGGATATCATTAAATCATCTTGCAGTCCATAGGACCAATCAAGATTCGAAAAATCATGCATTGATAATAATATTATTAGTAATATTGATAATTCGAAAGGCTTTAAAAATAACCCCACAGAACTAAATCTGACACCTTCGATACATCTTTAAGTAAACACATTACATAATGCAGCCAACTTTTCCTCAAACTTAACATGTCGTCTAATCTTGTAAATGTTCCAAAATGTAAGTGAATTAAATTCAACTTAACTTTTGGCTCAGCTTAAAGGGAACGTTACCCCATGGGCTGATTTTGATCAAATTAACACGAATAAATAAAATGTAACCCGACCTCGTGTAATCTGATCGGATAACTTGTCACAAAGGCTCTGTAAGCCCCGATATAAAGTCTGACTTCTCGCAAACGGAACTGGGCGTCAGTTATGTAAGAGCGTCGGCTGTTTTACTTATTCTAAGAGGGTGCGATAAGAAAGATAAGTTTCTTTTGGCTTTATATCCGCCTCTTGTTTGATACTCTGATTAAAGGATATAGATGACGATAAACTGTGCAAGCTGGATGTATACATAGACGACTTCCTGGTTTTCATTAGTATCTAGTCATTACCGATCTTCATATTTTGGTGAAGTGGATGATTAAGATAAATTAATAAATTGAAAAATAAAAAAGCGCAAGTGCGGTGAAGTCATAACCTTATGAATGGGTTACCTACACGTCATAGCAAATTTAAAAGTATTTTTTTATAATTGTATTGAATTTTTACTATGTTCATAAATAGTTGTAGATATCACTATGTCAGAGCAGTGATATTAAAACTAATGCTTTTTTATATTATTTTTACTTAAAAACATTATAATACTATAAAATTTATTAAATATATGAAATACCGTAATGAAAATTAAAAAGGTAGGTAATAATGGAAATCCGTGCAACAATCTTTATGAACATAGCTTCATCATTTTCTTTTTTTTGTATTATTTTCTGTATTGAAATAATAACGCCTATTTATAAATTTGTTATATACTTAATCTACTTACTTATAGTAAAATATACTCTCCAATGCTGCTTTAGTCACACTATCATGACTGTGTTAACTACAGGCTAATAAATTATTTATTTAATATTAATCAATTATGTTTTAAAAGCTGTATGTTTCTTTAATAAATAAATAAATAATATTTCCGAAATAAACGATTTCACTGTACACGAATATATCTTTCTCCAAAACGATAAGTTTTTAAAGCAACATATAAACGTAATATTAAATTATGGGTGAACCAGCTGCGCGTTCGGTATCCAGATACATCAAGAATTCTGCATCGAATAACATTCCAACATTCAATTCTATAGCTGGAGCGTTCTGAAATTGCAGACGTGTAAGATAGGTGTGTTTCTGAAATAACTTCATGACTAAGCACTGCGCTTTGGATCCTGCGAATCTGCTATATATCAAATTGAATTTGAAATGAAAGTGGGGTTAAAGGGAATATTATTGAAAAGTTGCTGGAGTGTTTTGTGAAACTTTTATAGACTTTCTTTGAAGTTTGAAATGTTTTTACAAAGAAAGGTAGCTGTTTATTATACGTTTGTTCGTTTCTTCAAATATTCATCTTTCAATAATTTAATACAATAAACGCCCTTGACGCAATGACATCTGTTTAAGATTGAAAACATTCACGATAAATCGCAGTAAAGAGTAAATTTGGTTGTATAGTTGTGATAAAGTAGATTTTTATAACATTATTCAACGTAAGACATCACTATAATATCCTAATTAGCCAATTTTGATGTACATTCAAAGATATAAATAGATTAGTAAAAAAGTAACTCTGTCTGTCTCTAACGCTGTCATGCCTAAACCGCTGAACAAAATTTAATTAAATTTGGAAACTCTGAGGAAGAATATTTTTGTCATGAATTCTAATGAGTTCCCTACGAAACTCATGATATTGCTGAATTTCACGCAGACCATGTCGCAGACAGAACAGCTAGTAATTTATCATATGTCATCAGAGCCCAATCATAATTAATAAAGTTTCGTTATACCTTGGGCCTTGACTAGGATTAACCTGTCTGAAATCCCGATATCAAAATACAAAAATATACCTACAACAAATGAAAATATACACAGCTTCAAATCGTCTACGCGAGTACTTCCGTCTAACCTGATTCTGCTGCCAAGCGGCAGTGCTCACATTGCTGTGTTCCTCTCTTACCTATTTCTGCTACCAAGCATCGGCCGCTGACATTGCTGTGTACCGGTTTGAAGGTTAAGGGCCTTAACCTTCAAACCGGTACACACAAGCCTTAACTTAAGGCAGGCAGTAACTCAATATTGTCACAAGTTGGCAGCGTACATTGAAATCTTTCTAGGGATTGTAGATTTGCGAATGATATTGTATCCACATATTGTACTATATGTCACTGTTACCACTTACATACCATCAGGTGGGCAGTCTGCTTGTTTGCCAACTTAGTTGTATTAAAAACATACCCACATTCTTGGAAATATACATATTTATATATAGCGACAATATTAAAACAATGACTCGGCGCCCAATCGAAAACTTTAGTTCGGCCGTGAAGTGCAATACCCGAAATAGCTGGAAGGGTTACCGGAAACAAATTTAATTACGCACGTAAATACTTCGGATTTAGTTTTACGCGCGGATGCACGGACGGAATGTGCCACTAATGAGAATATTCTTTCTATATATGTTGTTGTTGAATACCAACGATTTTTTTTAAATGACAAACTAGCTAGCCCAGTGAAATTCATATAGCTTTGGCGGACGACAGATCTAAATAAAAATCATGAAGTGTACAACATTTTCCATGCAAAATTACTATTATAACTTTATATTATTTTTGAGCTTCTATTTAGGATTTTCCATATTATTTTCCCTATTATTTCTTTCTACCACGTATTAAAGTCAACAAATCCGTTTTTGAGCTTTAGTGAGACTAACGAACGGCGATTCATTTTTATTTATAAAAAAAAGAAAATAAAAAGCTATAAATAAAAAAGAAAATGAAAAACTAGCTGTGCCCGCGAACTACGTTTCATCATAATAATCGTAAAAAGAAATCTGGAAAGGGCCACCCTAGGGGTATAAAAAATTGCCCACGATCACGACCTATTCTTAGACCTACCAAATATACACAAAAAATATCTCAAAAGTCGGTCAAACCGTTTCGGAGGACTTCAATTCAAACACGGGAAACGAAAATTTTTATAATTATTTCAGATATGTCATCATAAGAATAGTATTTCGGACAAAGCGACAGCACATTATACACAATTGGCATTTCTTTCACATTCCACTTACACATTGGCGATTTAAAAAGGCCAGCTTAATTAAAACAATATGAAAAAAGAAAACAGCTTGTGTTTGTCACTCTGACGTAAATATAAGCAAGGGTCACTTTTATCCACGTGTCCTAATCGCCCTCGCGGTTAAATGTTATACTGTATCTTTTTAAACTCTGGTCGAAGATCAATCAAAATAAATCATAACGAATTATTATATATCGTATTTAACTTCATACCATTCTCCAACTGGTTCAACAAAGTGGCCTGGGAGCGCAACGAAGGGACAGAAACGTTACTTTCCCCACTCACATCCCAATGAAATTCAAATAAATTATCTTAATTGTTGACAACAGTTGCTTTTGCGTTAATGAATCAATTCGGCGCGAAATTTTCACACAAGGGTCAGCAATTTGGCCCAATACAGCGCGATGCTCGACCGCAAAGTTCAAATATTACGCACGCATGACTGCGTTTTCATAATAATTAACTGCTGTTATTTATCGCAGTGCTGCGGGTCCACTCGAAACTTGTGCCGTTTCGTTGAAGGTTTTAAAATAAAAGTGATATAGTTACCTCTTATGATGATTTGGTGTAAAAGTTACCTGTTATTGTTGACAAATCATGACATATGGTGCAATAAAACATAACATACACTATTTAGACGTCTCGTCGGTATGAATCAATAGGACATTGAAAGCATTGCAGGTACAGCTCAGTGCTTTAATATGTATTCATTTCAAGCTACAAATTGATATATGCATTCTGATGTAGCCATTTAAAAATTACATTATTTTGTACTCAATCAACGCGATAACTCTATGTAAACACTTAATATGTCATATCTAGAACCAATAGATATCTATAACCAATAGACAACAAAAGAGTCCTTATTGCTGTGTAGATACACAGCAATAAGGACTCTACTTTATTTTTCATGTAAACCTATGACTGTCACAATGTTATGCATTCTTTTAATGCGTAATAAAGACGTGTCCCCGAAACCAGTATCAAAAGAGGCTTTAAGTTGCAGGAGGAAATATTAGTCTTAAAAAACCTATTCCTAAAAACCGCTCCCTAACTATAAACATAGTTGTGTCCTTATTGCTATCTAAATAAATACGAGTATGTATGCAAAAAGAATTATCGCAGTGATTGATTACATATTATAACTTAATGTAGCTATACCTACATCATAATCGATACATTATTTTTGTTACTTTGAATGGGTAGGGTATTGAAGTACTCGACTGTACTATAGAATGAAATGCCACGATGAAACGATTACAGGAATCTTTCACTACAAAAACACATGGTAGATTAGTGCAAAATGGGGCCCAGATACGTTAATGGTGCTGCACTGTAATGCCTTATTGGCCCTAACGACATATCAGTACGTCCAAATTGAGCCGTAGCTACCCCGCTTCCATCCGGCGATGAAGGAAAGGGTTTATTTTTTCGTTACCACACACAGATCGCTTTGTCACTGTCATGGTCGAGATGAAAAGATAATATCCTCGGCTCTATGAAATTTTGATGAGGAAACAATGGGATAGCATTACGTTGCCTATTATTAGAAAGAAAATATTGGGTTATATCAAATTATGAAAGTCGGATCTCTTGACCTGCAGGCCTATTCTGTAACTTCAGTTGCTAACTAGAACTGTCATTTTTGAAAGGAACTTAACATCCATTATTGCTATCATGGACGCTGCCGAAACACATTATATCACTAAACCAGTAATGGATTTAAAGTGTCTTTTAAAAATGACAGTTCTTCTTACCAACCGTAGTTAGCGAATAGGCCTGCTGGTTAATATAGAGTAGTGTGTTTATGGGTGTTGAGATTACAGTTATTAATTAAACTTTATTCAAATATAAGTTGATATAAAGCTCTCTCTAATCCTACAAATTCGTTTACCTACCACCCATTCAAGGCGTCCTTTAGCTGATAAGAAGAATAGGCGCAAGAAGCTTATCAGATTCACCAGGAGAATCGACATTTCCAAAAAATAAATATGTCGTTACCACACACGATTGTATTTTTTTAAATACAAAATTATACACAATATTTTTGTTTGTGTAACGAGTGCTGTCTACTTAATACCAAGTATTGTCATCATTCAAATATTCATTGACTTTATATTACTCAAAATATTTTTTTACTTATGGAAAGGCAAATCGGCAAGACTGTAGAACTTTCTTGTAAAAGGTTATACATTTCCCTGTAAATGCGCCGTTGGCTTTTTTGGTTTCTTTAAATTATGAATTTGAAAACTGGTATCAAAATGTGTTATAACACAATAGTATAAAATGATAGAAAAAATATTCTTCAATCAGCAACTACTTTAACGTAAGTTTAGACTGCCAACATAAAGGATACAAAACATTTCCTGCCATTCTGTGCACATAGATAAATCACAATCAATTCACCGAAACCTTTGTGCGAAAGGATGTCGTATTAACAATAGCTGAAACTGTTTCATAGAAATAAATCTCGGACATGAAATATAGCCACTGACACCGACAACTCACCAATAAACCATTGTATCGCTCAAGGAGCTGTTTGGGAATTTGTAAAGAGGATACAGCAATAGGACCTATTTGTTTGATGCAACCGATTCTGAGGGACGGGTCACTCTCTACGTGTAAGAACACAGTTTGATGGCTTTAATAAATTTCGCCATGTACGTCCGTCCATCTAACATTTTTGTGTACTTCCTTTACACACATGGGGGGAGGGGGGTTATTTCATCCTTGTTTTTCTTACAATGTAGGATATCGTCTGACACATTATTTATTCAGGTAACTAGGATTAATTTTTTGAGTGATTAGGTTAAATTCATGAAATTAACCTAGTTTTTCACTGCTAATCCTAACTAAGTTAAACCTAAGTTAACCCAATTACACGTTTCCTTTTTGGCACGAACGATGACAATAAAGAAATTACATACCAAGTATGTAATTTTTTTGTCAGGGTGTATATTTTGTGACCCCAAGTAGGCTGCACCTCCGCTTCTAGCAAAAATTATGCGCCGAACATCCATCAAATGCTACCGAACGTATTATACAGAGGAGATTGCATCAACGTGTGCGTAAGTTAAAAGCCAAAAACCATAAATGCTCGTTAAACTTTAAGTCTTGAAATTAAACAACTCAACTTAGAGAGTAGCTTCACTCGTACGATGTGTGAAATTGTCCCTCAGTAGGGAGTTACCGGGTTTGGGAAAAATGGACCGGCCTCCCATTGTTGCAGTGACGACAATGGGGTCGGTGTAGATGATGAGAATGAATTGGGTGCTGAACAACATGAATCGGAACGTTAAGATATATGTGGTGGCGTTTTTGATGTTTTTCATAATGCTGATTTTTTGGTTGGTACGCAGACGTCGCTAACTAAAGCACCAGACTGTTTAGAATATATGAATACGTTTTCTTCTTTTAAAATTAATTTTGTATCAAATAACATTTCAAACCCTTGTAATGTTAGTAAATGAGACATTTATTGTACAAATATCGCTACTCGTTCTTAGGAAGGAATACAAGGTGGTGTGGTACATCATCATCATCATGCCACATCTTCTGTCTTGTGCCCTATTTAAGTTTACAACTAATAGAGTAAGTCAGCTCTTAGTTCGTGGGTGGATATCAGGTGGCAAAATGTGTAATTTAATTTGTGCTCCAATTAATGGTAAAAACGAGCTTTAACAAACAAGCCAATAAAATATAGTCGAAATTATGTAAATTCGAGTCGAGTTGAGAGGAAGAATCTGTATTAAGTCGCCTCCGCGGATACTTTAATTTGCAAAGCAGCGGTTCTTGCATTGGTATATTCCGGTTTTAAGCTTACACAATCCTTTGTCGAAATTTAACATCGTACATTTTTATTTTATTGCAGAAAGTTGGCAAACAAGCAAACTGCCCACCTGATGGTAAGTGGTAACAGTCACCTATAATACATGTGGCTCTTGTGAGATTCGCAGCACAACTGCAACCCCCACAAGAACCACAGTGTACGTTGCCAACTTGTGACACAAGATGTAAAGTCACAGTACCCAGTAATTTCACTGCCATATCTTACCCTTCAAACCGGAACACAGCAATGCAAGGACTGCTGCTTTGCGGCAGAAATAGGTAAGACGGAGGTACCTAAGCAGACGACCCTGGTACAGAGTCTCCCTCTAGTAAAAATATCCAGTAAAAGTAAAAATAAACATAATGATGTTGCATCTCAAAGTATCATTATAACTTTTAAAAGTATTGTGTTATGAACACCCTTCTTAAATTCCTTAATGTTAGTTTTACTTTACGTTGCATGCAAATAATTCCAGCAATTTATAAAAGTATTTTATATTAATTCAGTCTTAAACATTTAGAAGGATAACGTCTAAAGCATCCTTACTCGGTCTTTCCGAAAACATAAACTATCCTTCGCGCAACTACTTTGTAACAAAGCATAAAGTATATGACCCTTGACGCGTTGGAATTCGATCTAATATGCCTTAACTGGGGCCTTCGAGATTGTAGCTTCTAAGCCAGTTTTCTTGGTAGCCTAAGTGGATTAGAAATTTAAGTTTCCTTTTACAGTGTATGCGAAACTCTCCTTTTATGGATGCCAACTAATGAAGGGTCTTGTGGCGTCTGTGAGGATCTTCTGCTTGCCTGGTAACCAAGTTGTTTATCTCTAAATTTTCTTCATTCTTGTCAATACCAGGTATATACATTTTTGAAAAAAATTCAAGACTGATTAGGCGTACTTCTGATTGAGGCCTGACCAGTCAAGATTTGGAGTTTCAAAGAGTACCTGTGGAATTTGAACTTTTTCCGTGTCTTCGTTTAGATTTTAGGTTTGCTGTCCATCTGGCTTACATCTTCCCAGCATCTAAAATTGTGATCAGCATTTTGCGGTAATCCGATATTTAATTTTTCAGTAGCCAGTTCTTTCTAATTTGAGGAATAAAGGTTAATCTCGCCACCACCTTCAGTCTTATCATCTCACTATAATTTATCATCATTTTCACCTCATTCCATATCGTCCAAATACTGGACACATCATCATTTTAGGTTAACGAGTTAATGTAGGCTTTTGTTTGGAGTTTATTATCTACTTGCAGAACTGAAAATTCAAGGAACTCTTTTTATTGGCTTGTGCGATATTTATGAGCACAAAGGGATTGAAGACACATCTATGTCTGTTAAGTCCCTGCAGTGAACAAAAATACAAACATCAGAGGCTCCTAATAAATTTCATTTTACCCTTTCCAATATTATGTGACTCATTAACGAGTTTCCAAACATAGAAATTTCCGCGGCAAATATCGCAGGCTAGTCCACTCAGCGCTCTCAGTTTACAAATCGTTACTAACTCGCTGACTGCGCTAAAACTAAATCGTTATGGTAACGCTGCAGGTCGTAACTAGACGTTTAACTATTGTCTATCTATTGATTCGGTATTTATGTTACTATGGTGCTTTTGCTGTTATGTGCACTGGTGGACAAAAATAAGTACTCACTCGAAAGGTGTAATTGTCGACTTGACCATTTTTAATTGTTCATGTTCATTTAATAAATATATAGGGATATTTTGGATTCAGTGCGAAAAAATATGTACTGGATTTTTAAACTTGAAATTCTGCGCAAAATTTTGTACTGTATAAAATTTTACAATTACAATAAATATATACGCGAGAACCTACGCCCGTGGCGATATAATATTATACCTGTGATATATTAATGATATGCCTCTCTTCAAAATGACCCTGAAAAATTAAACAAAAAGCATATACTGTATGGAAAATTACTCTGTGCATATGATGATTTGATAGTGAGTGATGCTTTATTTTTGTTTTATGTTATACTTACCAGCGACATTTAAAGCCAAAGCCGACTTAACATAAGATCTTATAATAATAGTCTCTATGCACTAAATTATATAATTAAAAAATAATGCTATTATAGCTACTTTCAAATAAAAATAAAACCGTACACTTTGATGTGTTTAGAATTCGACCACTTTAGTATTACAGCTTACAAAATCCAGTGGAATAGATTACAGATATAAATAAAGTTAAATAAATAACTAACAAAACTATAGATTAATTAGCAAATACGAGTAATAAATAGGATTATAATGACTATATACTATAAAATAGAAAATCAACAAAATAAAAGTTTCTTTTTTTTCATTTAGAATTCACCACATTTGGAACTCACTAAAGAGTATAAATTAAAGAAATAAAGATTTCAAGTGAGGCTTTTTTCTAGTCCTGTGGCCCGAATTTTAGATCGGCTCCAAATTATTCCCACCACTACTCACTCCATGGTTGAAATCCCAACGACACGACGGCGACGCGACGTTTATCTCCATCGCTAATTCTGTCGCGAATAAAAAAAAATATCCAACTAGAGGCGAACTTTTTTCGCTCGGTCTAGCAGCTAGTGAAATTGGCAAGCGGAACCTAAAAAATGCAAATCCGCAAAGAAAAACGCCATCACGGCCGCCCCGCCCGCCCATCCATCTCCCGCAGCCGTCCGACTCACCGGGCGGCTCAGTTTTTCACAATAAAAACTTATTTTGCTACCATACACCGGGGCTTAAACGAATTCGAGGTGCGCGAGGGTATATTCTCCGGGACAAGTTTAGTGCGAGATTGATATTGTTTGCCGGCTCGGCGGGGGAAATTTATGCGTGCGAGGTGGGCTTATCTAGATTCGTTATTATCTGCGGCTAACGGGTTTTTTATAACTTGTTCTCGTAGTACATATTATTATAGATTATATACGAGCTCTTGCCCGTAACTTTAATAATAATAATAATTTATTTGTAGCCAACAATTACAATTAAAAGTAACAAGGTGGATATCTTCTTTTAAGTATAAAAATACCTGTATCAGAAGACATCACTCTTCCATACCCACTAATCAATTGGGTTGGTTACAATGGATCTATAATTTTAATTACAATACGAACTGCATAATTGCGGGTGAGTATACTAGTGTGTGCGAGGTTGTGTGTGTGTGTATGTGTGTATTTGTGTGTGAGTGTGTGTATGTGTGCACGCACGTGTGTGTGTGTGTGTGTATGAAACTTTGTCCGCGTGGAATTAGTAATTTGGGTAGTTTATTTCTTATCCAATCTGCTTATATTCTTCCCCACAACTCACACAGTCTCCATAACAAATTACATCCAAGTCGGTTCAGCGGTTATTGATTGCCCATACAAACTGCCACTTCCCTTTTCACCCCCTTCGTTAAAGGATAATTTCTGCAATAAAAACTATCCTATGTCCTTTCCCGGGTCTCAAACTATGTCTACCCCCAAATTGCTTCTGCCGCAAAGCAGCAGTGCTTGCATTGCCGTGTTCCGGTTTGAAGGGTAAGATATGGCAGTGAAATTACTGGGTACTGTGACTTTACATCTGGTGTCACAAGTTGGCAACGTACACTGTGGTTCTTGTGGGGGTTGCAGTTTTGCTGCGAATCTCACAGGAGCTACATGTATTATAGGCGACTGTTACCACTTACCATCAGGTGGGCAGTTTGCTTGTTTGCCAACTTTCTGCAATAAAAAAATAAAAAAATCATCTAAATCGGTTCAGCGGTTTAAGCGTGAAGAGGTAACAGACAGACAGACACACTTTCGCATTTATAATATTACTACCGGCAACTTCGTCTGTGTTCCCTGGGGAAATCATTAAAATTAAGGATTAAAAGTAGCCTATGTTCTTTCCCGGGACTCCAATTATCTCTATGCCTACCACATATAAATCGTTTCAGCGGTTTAGGCGTGAACAGGTAACAGAGGGCAAGGGACCAAGGGACAGACAGACATACTTTCGCATTTATAATCTTAGTATGGATGGTATGGATATGTCTTATATCTATATACAGGGAGTAACTGAACACCCCAATAACATTTAAGGGGCACATAAGTTAGATACTAAATGGACCTTCCGTGCTTGTCTGAGACCTGGAACTCCAATCCTTTAGAGTTATTTGATTTTAAACTGAAAGCAAAAACTTTCAAGTGACAACCATAATCAGCTGTTAACATAAAAGAAATTTAAACACAAAATGACACGTGACAGACGTGAGCGTAGTATTTTTTTCGTACGCTTACGTAGGTCTGTCGGCACTTAATACCAAAAAATAATTTATTTAGTTCGTATGGGAAAAAAGTAGGTTTGTTAGCACTAATATTTTTCCTACAGAATTTCTACTTCTGATGGATACATACATACGATTCAATGTTATTGGGGTGTTTAGTTACACTCGGTATATGTATAAAAGGAGAAGTTCTCATCTATAGACGCACGCACAGCCGTAACCGCTAATGGTAGAAACGTGAAATTTGGACAGTTGTTTTAATTTAAAATGCGGACGCACAATAAGAAGGGATTTAAAAAAATAATAACCCTAAAGGGATGAAATAGGGGTTGCAGATTTGTATGGATTTTTATTTAATTAGCAACAATTTTGATAAAACTTGATAAAATAAAACTCTAAAAACATTTCATCAAATCACACCAAACAACAATTCACTCTCTTATGGTGCAAAATAGGGGTTGAAAGTTTCTATGGAAAATATTTAAAATCTGCTACAATTTCAATGAAATTTATTATTCGAGCTCCTAAATATAAATAACAGTCTTCTATATAATAGGTTACATAATTATTTCACGGGAAATTAAAAACGGGAAAAAAAAATTTCCATGGGAAAACAATATAAACGCAGGTGAAACCGCGAGCGGAAAGCTAGTTTAAGTACAATTATTTAATTATATACAATCGACCACACGTCAAGCATTACATTTGCACTACAATAACCGCCGCTTTTACGAGCGACATATAAGCGGTGCCAAGGTCAACATGTAAAGTCTGACGCGTTGCCGTATGTACTTGACCAGCTTCCCTTATATTCATTTCTGCCAAACTAGTACATCTTAAGGTTGCCCGGAAGATATCACTCACTGCGATAAGGCCGCCACCATATTTTTTTCATTTACAATTATTAATAATCTATCTACATAAAATGGTCAACACGGTGGCGAAAAATATTTAAATATTGTTATGCCGGCGGCGCGTCTCGCTCGCGTGTAATTCAATATATTATTATGACAGTATCAGTAAAACAACTTGTATGAATGTTTCACAGTAGCTGTGACTTTAGTCGCGTGGATGTCGGAAAATAACAACATGTTTTAATAACAACATACAACAAATAACAACAACTTTAACCGTTAAGCTCACACAACGAAAGCTCTGAAAAGGAATATTTTTTCCCCGTTTTTGCAACATTTCGCATTGATGCTCAGCACCTATTAGTCGTAGCGTGATGTTATATAGCCTAAAGCCTTCTTCGATAAATGGACTATCCAACACAAAAATACATGTTCAATTTGAATCAGCAGTTCCTGAGATTAGCGCGTTCAACCAAACAAACTCTTCAACCTTACAATATTAGTATAGATCTTGAAAAGTAACCGCGACACGTTTCAACTTGTTCCAGCGCAAGAGAAAACAAACTCCAGCGCCGTGCAGCGCGTCCTGCCGCTGACGGTGACGCGCGCGGAGCTGGGCGGCGAGCTGAAGTGCGTGGTGACGTCGGCGGCGCTGGACGAGCCGATCGTCAAGAAGATCACCCTCGACGTCAAAGGTTCGTGACGTCAAACGTTCGCAAAGGCGCACAGTTATAGCTCATTTTTACACAAAACAGGCAAGCCATGACGTACTGTTGTTTATAGTTTATCTGTGGTGACGTTTAACCTTGGCAAAAGCGCACAATAAGGTATAGTTCATTTTTTACTCAAATAGCTTCATCTCACCTGAAGGTAAGTGACGATAAGGCCGAAGGTAGAAGTGAGCTTCACCTGGTCTCCTCAATAACTGAGGAGCTGGCTATCTTACCTCTTTGTCGGAACACAACAATGTTATGAACATTGCGTTTATGCCGACAAACTTGGGTAAGACAGTGCCAGCTAGCCGGGTGGGCTCAGAAGCCCTTTTTTTTCTCGGGGGGAAATGCGTAACCGCACTGTACCTACCCTCCGTTGGCTACACGGCGAGCGTGTGTGGGGCTCTCCCGGCAGAGTGCCAGGCCTACCCACTAAAACCCTTATGGGCGCGCTGGGTAAGGTCCACACTGCGACTCCACTACCCACAGACGCAGTAGTACTACATCTTCATTTACATGAAATGAAAAGATTTCTCTCCTCAAACATAATCACAGCTCATACTCGTCCCCACCGAGGGGCTCGAGCCTACCTTAGGTTAGTGTGTTTAGGCCTTAATCAACCACGCTAGCCCAGGGCGGATTAGTCGACTTCACATATACCTTTGAATTTCTTCGCAGATGTATGCAGGTTGCCTCACGATGTTTTCCTTTACAGTTAAAGGATAAATGTACATATGAAATTCGAAAAACACATTAGTACTTGGCAGTATCGAGCCGCGGACCTCCCAGTTAGAAGGCCAGTGACGAATCCACAGCGCCACCTACGTTCCTAAATTTGAATTTATAGAATTGAACCTTGTGCCTTCGCTCGCAAAGTCACTGGACGGTTAGCCGACACGACGGTATCCGGCGTTGGAGAACCGCCACGGCATTGGAAGAGCTGAGCGTGCAGAAAATGGAGATGTCTCATTCACAAGATCACGCATACCAACATGCAGATGTAACACAATAATAATGAAGCCATAACTCCACGCTCAAGACTGTTACTCGCAAATTTTAATACAATTTCACGCCCCCATAACTCAGCGTTAAATTGTGGTGCTATTTTTTCTCCCCGATTATTGTAATTGTATGTTAATTTAGCTGTGGGATGGCGTAAATCTTTCTCTGTTGAAATTATCGTCGGCAGTGCAGCGCTGTTTAAGCGTTTTACGGCGCCGTATAATGGCATTCAATCCTATTATGGACTAGCTGTCTAGTCTAGCTGCAGCCTGCGGTTTTGCTCGCCTCCAGATCCATGGCTGGTGCAGCCTTAAATAATACATTGTGTCACTATCATCGAAATTGCTTGTACAGTCATCTGGAGGTGTAAGTTTTTACATACCCTTTAAATTTTATCGAAATCAAAATTCAAATAATAGGATTTCATTCAGGATTCATATTCCAATTTGAATCTGTCAATAATGTTGATTTTTGGGTGTTTTCGTACAGTATGTAAATATTAATTAGTCTTGATGGTGCATCTCAGTGTTCAGTAATACCTTGAAAGGTTTATGTAGCATTCTGTTAAATTAAAACAAAAACGTAACAAATGTGAATCAAATGAAAAAATATAATCTCTACTAACTCTTGTCCGTGACTTCGTTCGATTATATCACGTGTTCCCGGGGGAACTCATTAAAATTCGGGATAAAAGTTATGCCCTTCCCGAGGGCTTTACCTATCTATATACCTTGCATTAAAAACGATTCAAAGCGTAACAAACAACAGACTAGCGGGGACTATAATACACAATTTGTAAAAAAATATACACTCGAGACGTTAAACCCACGGTGACCGGACCGGGTCAAATAAAGGTATCTGAAAATCTCGAATAAGTTTGCAAATGCAGCTCAGTGGCATAAATTGTATTTTGTAGACCCTAAAAAAAGTTATAAAATAAATAAAACTATATATTTAACACTAGCTTTCCGCTCGCAACTTCGCCCGCGTTATTTGTTTTCCCGAGGGTTTTTTTTCCGTATGAAAATTAACCGATGTCCTTCCCCTGGTCTCGAACTATCCCTACACCAACTTTCATCAAAATCGGTTCAGTAGTTTCGAAGCCTAATCAATACAAACAAACAAACAATCAAATCTTTCCTCTTTATAATATTAGTATAGATAACATTATTTCACTAGACAATAGACTAGAGTGGATAGACTTTAAGACAGCATTTGCAGTTTCCGAGATTTTCTCTTAGTTACTTTCAAATACTTACCGGGTAACAGTTCAATCAGCAGCTCAATTTAAATATTGAAACACAAGAAGGGTTAAAACAGAAATAACAGATGATTGTCGTTTGAGCTTTTGACGCAATAATTCCTATTGACTATCCTGAATTAATTTGAACATAATTTCAACCCTCCACCGCGATCAGAACACGGCGAATGAACGAGCAAACGGCTTAACCCGTCATAAAGCCGAAATCGCAGTTAAACAAACCGACCCTTCAGTATTTATAACCCTCTTTTAACTTGTCTTCAAACACAAAATTAACGTTGAAATACAAGTACAGAGGCGAGCCGAAATAAGCAGTCGCCCATGATGTGGAGTAGGTAACTACTAATCTTTGATGGTTATGTGATACTTGTGGATTGTATGTACCTATATGGTGACAAATTACGATAAAAACACGAAATAACTGTAAATAAAATATATTATTTGATCCAAACTTAATAACATACACAACAACAAGGTGTCAATGCCTTGTTGTTGTGTATGTTATAAAGGGGACACTCATTTTCTCAAATATGACGCATCCAATTCAATAAACATAAAATTATTGAGTCCCTAAAATCGTACGCGATTAAAGGTGTTACATAAAATTTGGAAGTGAATTAGCGCTTAATAATTAAAGATTAAGATGACTATAGGCCAATTGCACTAACCTCATCTTAGCTTAGGTCGATCTTAAGTGGCAGACTGTCACATTCTTTTCATTAAAGTCAAGAAGTGACAGTATTCTTCTTAGGATTGTCCTTAGCTAAGACAAAGTTAGTAAAATTGGCCATTAAGGTCTATCCGCACATATCAGTGCCGACGTGACGATCAGTGCCATGCCGATCAGTGCCGTGACGTGCTATACGCACTCATCAGTGGCATTCATTGCCGACGCGCGCTGTGACCTTAGCAAATTACACGAGCATCTTTGAGTTTGTTATTTCAAAAATGCCTTGATTTACTAGAGCCCAGTTAGCGAAAATTGCTATATATCAGACAAAGAAGTCATGTAAATAAAAGGCAATTTTAAAGTTGATGTCTATGAATTTTTTATGTGCAAAGTAGTAGAAAACAGTATGTAATCAAACCAGTTCTATAAATTTTTCGTAATTAATCTTAAAATGCTTGAAATCGTCCGTGCCGTCAGTGTCCATTCTCTCCGAGAAATTCGCATCGGATCAAGGAGAACATTGGCGCAGCACTGAAATTAAAATTTAAAAAAACTTTATTCAGTGTTTGACACACAACACTTAAACATAATACGCTAATAATAAAAACACTAAATAGATCTCCGAACACTGAAGATCACTGAACGTCACTGACACTGACAAGTACGGATGGCGTCATACAAAATGTATGCTACAATATCATTTTTCACTGACACTGATGGATACGTCATTGATCGTCACGTGTCGACACTGATGTCATGTGCGGATAAACCTTTAAACGAGTACTTACAGTGTACGACTTAAAAATAACAATAAACACTTTTTTTTTCGTGTCGTTATTTTAAAGGATGTGTCGAATTTTTTTATTCGTGAGCTTGGTAACTTTTGAGTGACCTAATTCGGTGCTCGCCAGTGCACCCCGGGCCGTTGGCTTTCGTTTAATTTCGCGGACGGAATAAATTTTCATTTAAGAAACGGACAGATAGCGCGTAATTAATGGTGTAATTACGAACTTGCCGGACACGATAAGAAAAATCCGGCCCGGCTTGGCTTACTGGCTTAGTTGCATAGACCTGATGACTTGAAGATTCCCAATTTTTCCTTATAATAATTAATATTCATACTGCCTTACGTAGTAACACCTTTCACTGCCTCCGCATATTGGGGATTGAAACCTTAAAAAAATTGTGCTTCATTAAAAAGATATTACCCTGCTGGTCTATATCATCATAACAGCTCATATATTATGTCCCTACCGAGGGGCTCGAGCCTATCCTGAGTTAGGGTGTTCAGGCCTAAGTCAACCACACTGGCCCAGTGCGGATTGTTCGACTTCACATACACCTTTGAATTTCTTCACAGATGTATGCAGGTTGCCTCACGATGTTTTCCTTCACCGTCGGAGCGTCAGACAAATGTACGTATGAAATTCGACAATGAAAAACACATTGGCACATAGCGGTCTCGAATCCCGGAGGACCTCCCGATTGGAAGGCAAGTGCCGAGTCCACAGCGCCACCGACGCTCCTATATAAAACATAATAATAGCCAAGTATGTTCATACAATCGTTAACAGTTCGAAGTGTCGTTTTTGTATGAGACTGTCTAGTTTCGTTTTTTAATCGCCTCCGTGTTCTAGTGGATCTTATTGATCTGGAAGTCCGGAGTTAGATTTCCCAAAGGGCAGAAGTTTTTTTGTTTGGTTTGGTTGGTGGTGGAGCTTCTGGGTCCGCCTGGCCAGCTACCATCGTCTTACCTAAGTTTGCCGCCAAAGGAACAATGTTGGTAATTTGGTAGGCATTGTTGTGTTCGGACAATTAGATAGGTAGGATAGCCAGCTATTTTTATGAGTCCATAAGTCCATTTATGAGTCCAGGTGAGTCCACTTCCACCTTCAGCCTTATCGTCACTTACCATCAGGTGAGATGAAGGCCAAAAGCCTTTCTGTTGTTTGTAAAAAAAATATTAGTCCTTGAAGATTATAAATGTAAGAGTTAATGAGGAAGGGTGAATAATGTGTTTTACTTCTAAAACTGTACACCAAAACTATTACTCGAAAGTGTTATCCAGAAATTCCCACGGGATCAGTTCGCTCTTTAGGTTTATTTCAGGGTATACAGTATTGTTTAAGAAAAGGTACTTAAATCAAATATCTTACAAACTCACTTTAAATTGAGACCACCACACCGTTAATCTGACAGCTCGAGTTGTGAAACCAGACAGTGTAGCAGAGCCGCATTAAGGATATCGTATATCCAAACAAGGCCGGACAAGTTCCGATATTAATTGCCGCTATATTGCCCAATAGAGAGTGCGGAATATTACAGTTCTGGGGACGCACTCAGGCTGAAATTCAGCCCGGGTTAAATGTGGCTTTAGTGCGTTTTTTTGTTTTAATTATGATTGTGATGAAGTTTATTGATTTTGATTGACTACAATTATTAGAGTCAAGGCAGCTGAACACTGAATTTAAATAGTGATGGGTGACCATAAGGAAAATATGTTAAGTTTCTTCTACACTCAAAAGGCTTTTTAACACAACGGTTTATTTTTTGATTTGTCCTTAATGGTTTTGGTATTCTCATAAACTCATAATCATATAGACCATCGACCGCGTTTATCGATTTAGATATTTCTCACTAGTTGCTTGAGTTGTTTATTCTAAATTTTAATTAAATTACTATGTCGACCTATGTGTAGCGTACTGTGTAGGTTAGGGTTCATGGTATTTGATCAATACCCTATCAAGCCGAAACCTACCCATGTTAATATAGTTATTTAGAAGTTATGGCGTCATTGAAAATTCGACATTGTGAAATTTTGAAATCCCTCATACAAATAGTTGGGTCTGTGAAAAAAATAAAAAAATGAATAATATTAAATAATTAATTTTAGAATTTCGAATTTTCAATGACGCCATATCTTTTATATGACTATGTTAACATGGGAAGGTTTCGGCTTGATAAGGTATTGGTATTATAAGTAAAAATAATGAACTTTAAACTGCCAAATCCCCAAATGCAACTCTGGTTTATGTCGGAGGGAAATATACATCGCCAGCACCCCCATATTTTACATATAAGGGCGCATTAGGCTATCACTTAACTAACTTCAGGAGTACAGTGCCGAGGTAATTCTGAGAGCCCACCCGATAAATTGCGAGACCGGAGCTAATAAGTGGGAAGATAGTGCCTGTTAGTGATGGGCCGAGGGTAATTTGTCGATATATCACTCACACTGCTAGACTAGATTCAAAATCAATATTAATCGCTAATTCCATTATTAAGTCAAAGTATTAGTAAATTACGAAATAGCGTAAATAATAAGCAACCCGATTGTGGAAACATAAATTGGCCAGTTTGTCAGAATACCACAACGCAGGGAGTCAGTATGTAGCTGTTTCGGACAAGTCCAAAGCTCTTAATTTCGATAAATTTAATTAAAGATGGATTTCAGGGTTCAGTACTAATATGGCCAAGTTATCGTCTATGAACCCTTTGCTGTAGTAGTAACCAGATTCTTTTGAGAGTAGAGTTTATGTTCATGTTTAAATTATTCCCTTGTTGTAAGAGTATTTGCATACTATAGATCAAGAGGGAGAGAAATGTAACTACATATAAGAATTTTAAAAAAATTGAGGAAATGTTGAGCTCCATCCTGCGCCCCACATGGTGAGTGTCTATCCAAACCTGCCTTATACACTCCCCCCTTCCAAAACCACTCGGAAGTTCCTCAAGCCCTATCCTACCTAGCAATCCTACCTCTAATATCCTACCCCATAACATTAGTTAGCATCTGCTTTGACAAAAGTAATTTTACGTTAACAACCTCTTATTGTATGCACCTCAGTCCGTGATGAATAGCTTATTTTTCTGTGAGCCACCCCCCTCCCAGACTCCTTACTCTCCTAAGCCACTGATAACAAACGTCATAGATGTATGTCAATAAGGGGTTTTGCAAATTTAAATAATACTAAACGTTAAGCGGAATGTGTTCAAAAATCCATTTTTCTGTGAGCCACCCCCCTCCCAGACTCCTTACTCTCTTAAATCCTTGAACACCGCGATTAAATTCTTCGAAAACAACTTATAAAGATTCAAATAAATTGCAGATGCAACTAAGTCTATAACTGCTACTAGTTTAGTTAAAATAATACTTTCTAGAACCTAATGGACCTTATAACACAGAACATCAATTTGCACCATTAACAATAAACCAATAGTACTATTTGATTGACATATTTGATATTTGTTTCAATTTAGTTTTATTCTTCAGGCTGCAATCAATAACCTAAATTTCTGTGAGCCGCCCCCCTCCCAGGCTCCTTACTCTCTTAAGTCATTGAGACAGCGCTTCCGAATAATAAAAATAATAAATTTGATACTAGATGCAAACTTAGCTCATAACTATCCTATTCCACTAACATGTACCTACAAGATTAAAGTTTCGTACCTATACTATTTTAATATTATAGAAATCTTTGTTGCTTGTAGTATAAATTGATAATAAACTATACTATGTTGAGTCGGTCCTTAAAATTCCCTCCTAGTACTGCATTAGGCTTTTATTTCAACTAAATTAAATTTAATAAAATGAAATATGTGGTTATTCATTAGTTGCTTTAACAGATATGAAATCTGAGGTGTTATGTGTCTTTCAACCAACCTGAATAAACCATAATAAGCCGTCGGAGATTCTGAACAATAGTCAGAACTAGCATGAACAAATATCGCCTCACCTACTTATTACCGATATTAGGACAAGTAGCCGGTTGTGAGGCGACTAAAGTCAGAGGGACTTAACCGTAGAGTTCAAAGGCCCCCTCAGAGACTGCAAAGACCTACAGGTTTCATCCAAGATATGGTAATATATCAATGGAATATAAGCGATAGCTATCCAACTGCTCCTTCTTCCCTATCCAGAATAACCTTTTGCCCATTATACTTTCCCCAAGTTGGAGCTTGTGTAGTGTACGAGTTTGGCATCATTGCAGCCTGTTCGCTGCGTGTAGAGTATGGATTTCCGTAAATATAATTGTTCTAGGTAAGTTATTATTTCAACTCGCCTAAGAACTTTATTTAACCTAACACCAAACATTACAGAAGTCCATTGAAGTGTAGTGTCATCTGGTCGAGCAATCAACAAATAAGGTCCAACACAAGTTTCTAGGTTAATTTAATAAAGCCATCATACCAACCTAACTATCCCACTTTAAACAAATCGAAACATCTTCCTAAATTCAAAACTTACAACCACTAACTCTTTAGGGTATATAGTGTATTATCTCATAGGGTTTTAGCCAGTGAAACAAGGCTTGTATTGTATTATTAATAATAGTTATATATAGATATAGCGTTTCATTTCGCGGATCAATGAAAGAGAATACTAAGTTTTATCTTAATAGCACGTGTGCACGTAAATCAATTAGCGATAGAGTAAATGAATGTTAATAAAATAATTTTAATATAAAGCATTTTAAGGGTCAAGTACAAATAAAATAGCAAACAAAACATACCCGAATTAAAAAAAAGAGAAAGTTGTAACAAAACATATAAAATAAAATGTCAACAAATAACAACAAAACAACAAAATCAATAAACCCGAATTAAAATAATCAGAGAATGTTCTTGACAAAACATATAAAATAAAATGTTAGTCAAGTAACATCAAAATAACAAAATCAAAAAACCCGAATTAAAAGAATGTTCTTGACAAAACATATAAAATGAAATGTTAGTCAAGAAACATCAAAATAACAAAATCAAAATCACGAATTAAAATAATCAGAGAGTGTTCTAGATAAAATATATAAAATAAAATGTTAACGAGTAACAACAAAATCAAAACCCGAATTAAAATCAAATAAAATACATTTTACCATTTCAAATTGAATGATGAGTTCTTTTAATAATTTAAAAATGGTTTAATATAGATCATTCAATTTTCCATTGGCAACAAACAAATGACCTGCCTGGATTACTATTTATTTAACTTTGTGAAGCAAAATGACTAAAATTAGGACAAATTAATCAATCTTTTACATTTTATTGATTTTACAATTTTATTTGAATCCAGGCAACCCTAAAATAAAACACAAACCTCTGTAGTCTTCTCGGTCTTGGATCTCCACCTTGGGTAGCTACCTACTAGGGTAGGAAAAACTATGCTTTTGGATCCATAACTCAACCCTCCCCCTACCCAAGACACACTACTTAACAAATTATATTCGAATATACAAGCATGGAGATCCCAGACCTATCTCGCTCTGGAACAACTCTTGACGCTGAAATAAATGTTATAATTCTCTCCCCCCGTCCCCTTTCTACGATATAATTATATGAAACAGCCTTGTCAGGTATTTCGTATGTTTTAATTTTACCGCGAAGTGATATGGAGTGGTTAAGAAATACTGGATCACTCCGGGGCTAGTGCTTGCAAACTACTTTTTTTTTCTCTAATCTACCTTAATCTACACGCAGGCCTGTAAATAATAGAATTAGCTTATTCTACACTAGCCTCACCAGCACGCTTTTCCAACCACGACTGATTTGTCTTTTTCCCATATCACTTTAATTGACAACAATAAAAAGATTTCCTAGCCGCTACTAAACAATAATATGTTAACTAAACTATAATATATATATGTCTCCCATTGTTCCCCATTTCGACTTGTCTTTCGCTGCACTATAGAAACCTTTCATATTGTCGTCGTTATTTTCGTATTCGAGGCAAATTGTTATGTAATAAGTAAGTTTAATTTTAGTTCTTATAAATGCGTACTGTACTCTAGAATATGAAAACTAGCATGTAAATAGACTTCCACACAAAAAACAGCCTTCACCAGGAAGTGCCATCTTTCTTGCAAGGATAGTATTATCGTATAATTTTATTTATAAAATAATCCTGTCCCTGTTAGTCTATAGTTACAGTATCGTAACTGGCAATGTTTTTTTTTTATTTATTTTTTATTTAAACTAATATAAGTACAGTCCCTATACACCAGGGATGACTCCCTTAATAACTTATGTCCAATATAATACTCAGTCATTAGTTTGAATTTAAAGTATTCTGAATGTGTAATCTAAAAATTTTAAGAGGTTAACACCTCAGCTATTTGGATAAATTCTCCTAACACTTAAAACTAAATCCTTGAGATTACTCTACAATTTCACCTCGAGACTATTGAAAGAATCCAAATGCTTGCAATACAAAACAGTGTTATGTAAATGTGTATATAACCCCAATATATATAAAATATATTATCTTATATCTAGGTTTTTTTTTTTTTGTAAATCTTCAATTAATTTTTTTTTTTATATTAAGTCAACTAAATATTTATGAGTGAACTTCAATTCAATTGGTTAATAATTGCTTGAAATTTAAACTGTAACTATTAATACCAAATTATTACGTCCACTGTATTAAAGTTTCAAAACAAACTTAAAACTAAACTTCAAGCAAAATATTACAAATTTCATTAATATTAAGCACGACCAATTGAAAAGAATAATATCTACCTTATTACTAAGTTCGTGTGAGATTGAGTATTATATTTGGACTAACACACACAAAATTCAAGGAATATATAAAACATAATGCAAATAAAAGAACAAGATTTCAAGAAAATGTGTACCGCATCTCATCCGAAATTCGTGGACGAGACTCAGACCATTCTCTTGATACCTTCCTGATCTAAACCCCAAAATTGCTACTCTATTAACTGAAATGAAACTATTCTTTGACTAATGTGTCTGCCTAGAAAGCTCAGAAGTCATTAATTGGAATTTGACTCTAACTTTAAATGTAACGTCCATCTTTCAGTTTGTTTGCTACGCTCACATTTTAAATTAGCTACTCTACGCTTATTGCATTTATATGTAATGTATGTAAAATGAGTCGAGTACGGGAATATTGAGGACCTCTAGATAGTCGGCATTATTTGCCCTAGGAAAGTACTCGCCAAACCCAACTCGTATGTAGGATTCACTGAAGGTATTCCCTCTCAGCTCTGCCGTAAGTGTTAAGCTGGCCGGACTTGGGCGATATATTATTAGCACCCTAGCTCAACACAACTTTATGTTGAATCGCGTACAGTATTATTGTATGTGCAAATGTCTTGAATTATGTTTGTAACGCGTACTGTAAGTGTACTGTTAGTTTGATGTTTGTTTATGTATCGATTACGCTTATGC
This sequence comes from Schoenobius gigantellus, assembly GCA_963935595.1. NCBI lineage: Eukaryota > Metazoa > Arthropoda > Insecta > Lepidoptera > Crambidae > Schoenobius > Schoenobius gigantellus. The sequence continues at coordinate 1,236,880 of OZ012543.1, forward strand.
TCTACACTACGCATCAAATAAATCTCCAAACTAATAGATAGACTGATATTAAATTCCACAAAATAAAAATACCCGTAAAATTTCTAGGCAGACTATTCCTACCCCGTGCTCTATTACGAAAAACATCGTGAACATTCCTACCTCAACAATAATTATAATTTCTAAATGAGCCTTTCATCGTTTAACTAAGGTAAACTTCAAGAATTTTATTTCAAAATAACAATTAGTTCTTTATATTTTTATTATTAGCCCTTCATGAGAAAATTGTTTAATAAAAACCTATTTATTCGTAACCACACCCCCACAAACAGAAGAAATCTCAAGCAACAAAATCTTAAGGACTTACCGACTGCCGCTCGCACTTTGCGCACTATTAAACTTACACTTTCGCGACCGAACTTGAATAATCATCCCAAATCTTCCTCCCTTCGCCTTATATAGACCGGCCGATCCAGAAAACAAAGCGATTCAAGTCAACAAAACTCGCCTCGACCATTTTCTTGCTATCTTACTCCTGCGCAAGTGCCACGTCAGTTTTCTCTCCCTCTCTAACCTCAAACCAAACATTGCGAACGCAAGTCGCAACCATTTTTTTTTTGCTATCCTACTCCTACGCAAGTGCCACGTCAGCTTTCTCTCCCTCTCTAACCTCAGTCGAACACTGCGATCGGCGCTTGAACGCTCCATAAAGAGCATACGAATTTGGGTATATACGACTCCTTCACTAATAGCAACATGATTAAAATTCTTAAACAAACAAACAACACAAAGTATTACACACACCATAATACCGAACATATAGGTTTATAATAGAAAAAAAAGGTGGAAAGGCTTCGTCTAATAGCTATTTAACTGTAAAATCCCGCTCGACGTCTTTTATTTATGAATTGTTAAAGTGTTCAATATTTTATTATTTTAACTGACTAACTAACCGTCCGTAATACATCAAAGCCAAAATTGATGAAATATCATACTATTGTAGTATTGTAAGGATTAAAATAAATAGTTCTATTCTTTTAGTTCAGAAGAACAATAGGTTGATAAAAAAAATCCTTCTCGATACCAATATCTCCACAATATGACCTTTTAATTCCGTAAAAAAAAAATATATAATTAAATGTATATCAAATGTACCCCTATTAATTATTTCTTGGAAAACTACTTGAATAGGCTACAATTGCATTTTACAAAAATGCTAAATCCCTGCTCCTAAAACATCGTTGACATTCATTCTCAGTGTAAAATTGCCGCTCTAAATCAAACAGGAAATACATTCTCCGTGCCAAATCCCCTTCTTAATAACTGATCTAATCTTATTTATAATGAGCTTATAAATAGTCATAGCTACTCGCCTTCTGTCTCTAATCTAACATCCCTTCTCAATTCTAATTAAATCATTACTACTAACCGATCAATTAACCTTTGATTCATGTACGAGACGATCGTTACAAGTACTCGGGTTAATTTTTTCATTTGGCACTCGCTAGGCATAAGTAGTTTTCACGAGATGGAGCTTAATATAAGTAGCACATTTTGTTTACCGAAATTCTTTAGCAATTTATTAAAATTCCAAGAAGTCAATCGCGTGCAAAAGGTTGATTTTTGTGGTTTAGATTATTTTTGGTCCTTTTTTTGATAAACGGGATTGAAGTAACTTGCAGCATGGCATCGTGCCGCATAGTTTGGTTTGGTGATCGATACGCTCAGATAAATTATTCTCCTTTCTATACTAGACATGCACACAGTAGCGTTATGTCATTTTGGACTTTAAACATCTCAAAACTATTACATTTAAAAGTGATTTCATAATTTCACGACTTCGACATTCATAAAGACCACTTCTCAATATTTATGTGGTTATATGGATTGTCCCCGACTTCTGCCGTGGAATTCCACACACGCTCCACCTGGCTTGCAATAGTAGGTTTCGCGCTCAAGTACATTCTATTTCCGAAAAAAATATTAGTCGATTCACAAAAATCCATGCCCATCACTTAGATGGTTGGCAGTCCACAACTGTGCGATTCTCCCGAAGCTTCCTACCTCCCACAGTCAAACTTTAGAACGAATTGTCGCCTGCAGTATTTCCGGACCAATACGACCTTCAAACTTTCAAAAAAAGAGCGTATTCCTTCCTCAAATGCCGGCAACGCACTTGTAACTCCTCTGGGGTTATGGGTGTCCATGGGCGACGGTAATCACTTACCATCAGGTGATATGTCTGCTCGTTTGCCCCCTATACCATAAAAAAAAACAAATTAATCTACTACAATATGAATGGCCTATCGATATTTTCGACGACGCAGCGCACATCACTAGCAGTAATGTCTACGTGAATTTTACCACCTTGCAATATTGAGAGCCGGCCCTCGGCCCTCGGCGCCGGCGTCCTATTAATTACCGTCCTTATTAGCCGGAGTGGCCATGAGCACACACGTTATTTGAGGACCTCCTTAAATACAACTCGCTTATTTCATAGCTGTGGCTGTATCCCCGCGTGGCTCCCGTAGTTTTGGAATATAGGGAGAAATGCTTTATGTGCTAACCCGTGTCTCCACATACCGAGTTTCATTTTAATCGATTTAGTGTTTTTGATGAAGAGGATATCCTTACACAAGTTTATAATTATTATAAAAAAAAAAAACTTACTTTAAAAACACAAAAAAATAATATTAGAATACAAACAATATTGCATTTTTATTTCAAACTCGGTGTGGATGATTCATGATCATGACTCCAAATTTGGCACTGACTTTAAAATAAAAAATACCTATTCTTAATGGTTTTTGTTTTTGTGAATTTGTTTAAAAAATCTTTTTACTGAATTTAATACCAGCTCAGCGAAGTCACTTGAAAGAATACAACTGAGGGTCAATACGTGCCCATTCTATTTAAAAAACTAACATCTTACTCCTAAAAGTCTAGGATCCTACCGTCATCTGGTCGGGTCATGATTACCAGGAGCAAATACCTGAATAGCTTTAGAAAGAATAAAATAAAACACGTTGGATGTGCCTATAAAATTTAAGGGTAATAATAGGACCAATCAGGAAGTATCCCTCTCAAACAAAAAAAATAAATGACAGAGTTATAATGAGGTACCAACGAGTACGTTCGAATTGATAACCTTCTCCTTTTTATGAAATCGGTTAAAAATACTAGCTTTTCGCCCGTAGCTTCGTCCGCATTGTTGATTGATTGATTGAGCTCTTTTTTACACATGAAACATACATACACAGAACAATATAAACAAATATGTATAGACTAGACAGTCTATACATACAGGGTGTAAAAAGACGTATACCGAAGCCCGCGTCTACGCATTCAGACCATTAAATAAAGCAATATAACGAAAAATCAATGATGTAAAACGAAATTAATTTTTAGGCTTAAAAAAAACAACGACAATAAATACTACGCAATGTAACGCGTGGCCGCGGCTGGCTTGCACGTCCGGATATCGCGTCGGTGTTAGTGAGTCAGTGTGAGTGCGTGTAAAGCAAGTCGTAGATGTTTCTTTGGACGAAACTTATCAAAATACAAACAGTTTTGTATAAACATCTCGAAAAGAAAATTGTAACTATTAGTTTCACAAACAAAAACTATAGTGATGATGGGAGCAATACGTGGGTTTCGGCTTCGGTACCGTTCTTTTTACACTCTGTATAAATAAAGTTACATATCCTTAGGGCACACGTACATCTGCCCTACGGTTCTAACCACGTAGGGATTGTGTGGGAGTCACGGATACAAAATAGCTCTCGATCTAATACATGTCTGGGTCTGGGTCTATTTCATCAACAACCATTCAATAATTGTGCGACCGACGCGCTCAGCCATTTCGAAACGAACCTTAAGTTTTGTCCACAACGCTAGCACTAATCCCAGGGGCGTGACAACCTTGCGATAAAATAGATTGCTTACAAGCAAATTTTGATACAAAGGGTTCGGAAACGTACTAAAACTGGCCTTAATTAATCTGGAGTAGCAGTTGGTTTAACTTTAACAGGCAGTGAAGCTGTTCTTTATGACATTAAAGTGGCATCATTTCTGGATGTTACAGATTCAGTTTTGACCAGTGTTGCTTTTTATACAATTTAGTTGGCGGACAAGCGGGTTACCTGCCTGACGGTTAAGGCTGCATTGCAGTCACCTATAATACTATGTGGCTCCTGTTAGATTTAAAAATATAAAGAAGTACAATATATATTGCCAACTTGTGACATAAGACCTCGAGTCAGAGTCCGTAATTTCTCTGCCTGTGTCACCCTTCACACCGGAATACAGCAATGCAAGCACCGCTGCTTGGTGGTGGAAATAGGGAAGATACGCCACTATACTATATATATTTTACTGGAGGGAGACTCTGTACCAGGGTCGTCTGCTTAAGTACCTCCGTCTTACCTATTTCTGCCGCAAAGCAGCAGTGCTTGCATTGCTGTGTTCCGGTTTGAAGGGTTAGATATGGCAGTGAAATTACTGGGTACTGTGACTTTACATCTTGTGTCACAAGTTGGCAACGTACACTGTGGTTCTTGTGGGGGTTGCAGTTTTGCTGTGAATCTCACAAGAGCCACATGTATTATAGGTGACTGTTACCACTTACCATCAGGTGGGCAGTTTGCTTGTTTGCCAACTTTCAGCAATAAAAAAATATATATACGCTGCAATAGGTTAGATACGCCACTATACGCTGCAATAGGTAAGATACGCTACTGTACGCTTCAATAGTGGTGTCTCTGTTTCCAAGTCACGCACGAGATCCCACAAATGCTTTAAAGCTCAAATTACCATTAGTCTAAAAACACCGTAAATGAAATACAAATGGGAATATTTAAAAGCGTTTCTTTGCCAAGAGCGGACCCATTTAAAAGTCTATTTTAGCGAGGCCCTCCCGGACCGCACCCTTTAGAAAGGCCCACTTAAATTCCACTCAATTTGTCATCACACAAAAACAGTACATTAATTAGAGAACCCATCGCTTCGGCACAAAAATAATTCGCGATCCCGACAAAGAATACTGAGGTGAACGACACGTGGTCCTTAATATCGACCCTAACTTGTGTGTGATAAGGGCTATTTTGCTGGAAGCTTAATAGTATTTGTCTGAACAAAACCATGAAACTAAAATTTGAAAGATCTTATTCTTTTCTCTTGTTTGAAGCGTCATTCATTAGAATATTTATATTTCACTTAAACTATTAAAACAATGTTTTCTAAGCTAAGCAATCAGTGAACTGAACATTTCGGTATTGTTAGACAGTCATATTAATCTTGTAATGCTCCAACGTTCAAGCTTAAAGGGCATGCAAAAATACTTTTTTCAAAGAAAGTTTCTAAAAAGTCAATGATAAATGATACCAATGCTTGGATTTAATCCGTATCACTTAAAAATAATTACAATGTGAAGTAATATTATCGCTAATGGTAACGATACAACTTATTGTAAACTAACTGTGCCCGCGACTTCGTCCGGATGGAATAGTAACTTTTGGCAGCATTTTGATTTTTGTAGCCTATGTTATACCTTATATAATTAGCTATCTATTAGTGAAAGTCCCGTCAAAATCGGTCCAGCTATCACGGAGATTAGCGAGAACAAACAGACAGACAAACAAAAAATTTTTAAATTGTGTTTTTGTTATTGGTACCCGATATACATTTATACCCATTTAGTAAAAAACTTGTTATTTTAACATTACAAACAGACACTTCAATTTTATTTATCTGTATAGAGTATAGATATATAGATGATAATGATAATAATACTTCTGATAAATCAGATAAGTTTCTTGTGACCATTCTTCTTACCAGCTACTCGTAAACGATTAAATTTGATTTAAAAATTTTGATTTTTAATGATGCCCAGCTTTATGTTATCATCGAAGGGCCATTACGCTATTACAACCACGGAACAAGAAAACACTGGAAGGTATTTGGAGCTCTACATAAATGAGCATGTACTTTCTTCCACAATTAAATTCTATTCTATGTGTATAACTGTGTATGTTTTTTGTGCACTCGTGTTCTATTTAGACCAGTTTGTACTAACATACAAGGAAATATGACAAATCAGACGAAACGTTTCCTATTAGTAGTAATATTGTCAAACTCAAACATCTTAATTCAAAGAATAGACCTTTGACTTCAAACAAATTACAAGAATCTAATTAAAAATGTAATAAACTTAAATAATTAATCAATGTATTGTTTAAACCTTGTATGTACACATACACCCCAACCATTATTAAGATGTATGCAAATACAAGTAAAATGAAAAAAAAGTTGACTCTACACCGTTTGGAAATTCAGTGATCCCTTCCGAGAAGAACCGGCAAGAGAATCGGAAGGTCAAATTTTTTTATCTTACGCTCATCCACTGCTTTCTCTGTTCCGTGATTGCAACAGCAGGATTCCCCGGTATTTGCGAAGGGAGTGGGGTTGTATATTAGAAGCCAATCGGTGGGGTCAGTAATTGTCACGCCTACTCCATTACTGAGCTAACGAGATCTTGAGGACATGGCAATAATGGAGAGATAAACCGCCATGGTATTAATCGAAGGTTGTCCTCACACGCCAGGTGATGTTTACCGTAAGGAAAATCGTATGAAGTGTGATATGCTCCAAGGTGTGAATGAATAAATAAATGACAGACTGATAATGTGAATGAAAATTTTGCACAAAGAACTAAAATAACAAAAAAACTTGACAATACTTCACCAATCAATGTACTCGCATATTTAAATTAAACATAGGAAAGCAATACACAAGGTAGGTATATTGACAAAAACAAGATTTTTTTCATTTGTACGTACATAAAGCTGTAAACCAGAAACTTCCTTTTGCTTAACCATATAGTCATGTAAAAATGAAGAGAACAACAAATTATTAACACAATCAATATAATATTCCACCTCGGGCAGGGTTCCAACCTGCGTCTTCAATATGCCATGTTGACACTATGACCACTGGCCCACGAAGAACCTATTCGACCCGAGCGATTGAATTGACCCGAACGAAATTTCTGCCAATGTCATCGAACACAAATATGTTTTTTGGAAAATTAGCTTTGTTTTACTTTCCTCATACTCGAAATGAAAGTAAAGTGTTTAATTCGAGTAAACACACCCATTTTAGTCTCTAACTATTGGCGCTCTCACTTCGTCCGAGCGCCAAAATCGACTGTAATGGATGCTTTTTATTCCTTATAAAACAATCTACTATTGAATTTTCACGGAGAGTTTCCATTGATATGACATGTGACACTTAAGTAAGTAACAGATTTGACAGGAAAATGTTGCGCCCGTCACGTTTTTCAGCTTCCTGTGGGAATTTTGAAAAATCGTTCCTAACTAGCTGCGTACATAAGCCAACGAACCCCTGCCTGTGCCAAAATTTATGCTTCTAGCTCCAGCAGTTTGGGTGTTACGTTGATACCTCCGTCGCTTACTCACCAAAACCTTCATAAGTCCAGAAAACGTGACAATACCGAATAATACATGCTGGTGTTGTGGATTCGGTACTTTCCTTCCAATCGGGAGGTCCGGGGTTCAAGACCGCCATCTACCAATGTGTTTTTCGTTGTACGAATTTCATAATATGTACATTTGCCTGACGCTCTTCATCATCACAGCCCGTATACGTCCCCACCGAGGGGCTCGAGCCTACCCTATATTAGGGTGATTAGGCCTTAGTCAACCACGCTGGCCCAGTGCGGATTGGTCGACTTCACATACATCATTGAATTTCTTCGCAGATGTATGCAGGTTGCCTCACGATGATTTCCTTCACCGTAGGAGCCTCAGACAAATGTACATATGAAATTCGAAACGAAAAACACATTGGTACATGGCGGGTCTCGAACCCCGACCCCCCGATTGGAAGGCAAGTGCCGAGTCCACTGCGCCACCGACGCTCCAACGCTCCTGGCACTCCTGACGCTCTTACGGTGAAGGAAAACATCGTGAGGCAACCTGCATACACCTGCGAAGACCAATCCGCACTGAGCCAGCGTGGTTGACTAAGGCCTAAACACCCTAACGTAGGGTAGGCTCGAGCCCCTCGGTGGGGACGTATATAAGCTGTTGCGATGATGATGATGAGGTGACCTTGTGCTCATGACGTTAACACTGTATATTGAATGAAGGTGTAAAATCGAATCGAACCCGAGAAAGAATTTTTCTTGTTTTCTATTGGTTGTCTATAGTTTTACATTTTGAATTTAATCTTTTTATGTAATCAGTTTATGTTTTTTAATTTATTTATTATTGTTATTTTGTGACATTGTAATTTGCTTTACATTTCTGTAAAAAAATACACTATTTTGTTTTACCTAATTTTCATATGCAGTACTTTTGGATTTTTGTTTTAATATTAGAGTGTGGATTGTATTGCATTGTGTACCATTATGGGCTCTACAAGCCTGAAATAAATGATTATTGTTATATGATAGTTTGTTGCATCTCTTTATAATTTTTAAACAAACTGCTGTTCATAAATATAAGATACAAATACCCACTGTGAGCGAATTTGTCCCTAGCTTCCTGTCAGCATAAAAAGAAAAACCACCCTACTATGATATTAATTAAACTCTTAGCACGAAATGTTTTATGGAATGAGAAGATTGAACTGGCTAATATTTTTGTTTATTCGTCAATATTTTCATTGAGATTTCGTTTGTGACAAGGAAACGACGTAGGCCGGTGAATTTGTATTCTAATGAATTTTCTTTCGGCGCCCGCCAAATTTTTTCTGTCACCTTCACGATTTTCTGACGGACACTCGCGGTAATTATCCGTTGTTCTCAGTTTAATATTACTTTTCGTCAATTACGTGGGATATGTACGCATAACGCAGCCGTCCATAAATTGGTTCTTATCGTGAATTTGGGCTAATTCTAAACTACTGGTGCTCTGAATTTGCTTATTTTATATTATAAGCCCATTTAATTTTTTTTGACGATAAACGAATTTTTAATGGCATTATGCAAAATTTTTCTCTTCTGACTCTCGTATATAATGGAGGGGGACTCACTTATAATACATGTGGTTCTTGTGAGATTCGCATGAAATCTGCAACCCCCACAAGAACCACAATGTACGTTGCCAACTTGTGACATCAGATGTAAATTCACGGTAGGTACCCAGTCATTTCACAAGCACTGCTGCTTTGCGGCAGAAATAGGTAAGAACGTTAATGGGATACTGATGATATAAAGAGAACTTAGAATAGACGTTCAGTACCCTGAAAGTCAAGGGGTCTTCTCGCCTATTGCTGAGTTGACCAACCTCGTTACTTAAACCTCTTGACCAGTTTCAATGAGATTGAGTGGTAGATAGATAGATAGATAGATAGAACTTTATTTGGACTGCAGACACACACACATAACAAATATAATACAAAAAGGTGTAAAGCAAAAAAGTAGAAAAAAACTACTATTATACAAACTCAATCATGACAAAAATGTAGAACATGACAAAGAAAAACAAAGATAACATACCTGTCCGCTATACAAAGTCACAAGCTATGTATGTGTGCTGCAGCAACACAAAAAGGCTCAGCGTCAATATTTGCTCATTGAGCAATGAGCAAATCGCTGATTTTCAGCTACAACCCAAGGGAACCAAGGGTACGACACTCAGTTGACGTGCTGTTATTTAGTAATTGCAACTACCTATATACGTGCTATTTAAAAGAGAATATATTACATATAAATACCATGTCATCTTACACTTTATGGAAATCGGTGATTTATTGAAACAATAATTATAGAAAAAATGTAAATAATAAATAAAGAATAGGAATAATAATATGGTATCAGTGCAGTCTTGTTCCCTAAAATATGGTCAGCTAGGCGATAGCTGATACGTCGACCTTGAACAGCCACTGCCAACGAGGACTGATCGCATATCCTCCTGTTTCTCAAAACCTGATTTTTAATAATCCTTTTTTCTTTATATTTTTAAAGCAGTTACACTATTCCTTAAGGTCATAGTCACATATGTAGCCAGTTGTCTTTTTACTTAAACGGTCACGGTTACATGTAACCAGAGCCTACAGACAAAACCGCAAAACATAATTAGTTAATTTTTCCATTTTTTTAAGATCCACAAGAGTCCTTAACTAAACCACAAAACCTCATCTAAAAAATGTTCACTATCACACAAAAAAAAATGCTCGTTCAAGGGTTAAAGTGAAACTTTTTGGTTTACCCGTATGATGCGGTGGCAAGTACAAAACTCACGCACCACTAAGGTCACAGATAATTTTAATAAAGCCATAAAAATTAAGTGGCCTAATGAATATAAAGCGATATTTCCCGTAACCCTCCCGGAGTCGCCCACGGGACGGGACGCGGCGACACAGATGTTGATAATACCAATAATCCTTAAAATACATACTTAAGGGGGTGTACACAAGTTGATGGCGGCTTCAAAAAGCATCACTATACTGGGCCAATACAGATGTAGGTACACTTTTTTATTTATTGTTATGCTAATTACAGATACACGCATAAACCTAAGAAATATAAAAAAAATATTGAAATCAAATTAAAATGTCAAATTGTGAAAAAATAAAATAAAATGTAAACTTAAGAAATTTAATTTTGATGATATATTAATAAGGTACCTAATCCAACCCTCCCTACTCAATTCCGTCCGATTTCCATACTCCCTTACTTATCCAAAGTGCTTGAGGCGTGCGTCCACAAACAATTTTCCTCTTTTATTCATGAAAATTCCCTTCTTAGTCCTTTTCAGTCTGGCTTTAGACCCGGTCATAGTACAACTACTGCTCTTCTTAAAGTGACTAATGATATAAAAGCCGGTATTGGGGATCGAAAAGTTACTGTGCTGGTTCTTGTCGACTTCTCAAACGCTTTTAATACCGTAAACCATGACATTCTATTATCTATTCTCTCCCATCTCAAGGTTTCTCGTGTGGTGTTGGAGTGGTTCTCATTGTATCTTCAGGGACGCCAGCAATCGGTTATCTGTGAAGAATCCTCTTCTTCTTGGAGTGATCTTATAACTGGTGTTCCTCAAGGTGGCATTTTATCTCCTCTTCTATTTTCAGTTTTCATAAACTTTATTACTTACCGTCTTCAATGTGCGTATCACTTGTATGCCGATGATTTGCAACTTTACACCCAGGCGGACGTTGATGAGATTAATAAAGCAATTGACGCGATCAATATGGACCTTGAAACCATTAGGTGTTGGTCTGAGCAATTTGGAGTCTGTATTAACCCATCTAAATGCCAAGCCATCATAATTGGTAGCTCCAGGATCTTATCAAAGGTTGCTTTTGATAGTTTGTGTCCTGTTAGTTTTGATGGTAAAGTAATTTCATTTAGCAGCAGTGTGAAGGATTTGGGTCTTCACTTGGACTCTAGTCTTAGTTGGCGACCCCAGATTGCAAGTATCTGCCAGAGAGTAACTGGGACATTACGATCTCTGTATCGTCTAAGAAACTTTTTGACTGCTGACACAAAAAAAATGCTTGTACAGACCTTAATCTTTCCTATTATTGACTATGGTGATGTGTGCTATCTCGACCTGAATGCAGATCTACTCAACAAATTGGACCGTCTTCTGAATAACTGCATTCGATTCGTCTTTAATTTAAGAAAGTATGATCATGTCTCTGCTCATCGGATGCATTTGAAATGGTTACCCATACGTGAGCGTAGAGATATGAGGACTTTAACAACGCTGTATTCCCTAATTAATGGCCCGAACACCCCTAATTATCTTAGAGATCATTTTCAGTATTTCACTACCTCTCATGATAGATCCCTTCGTTCCGTCTATAATGGCCTTCTCAAATGTCCAACTCACCAGTCGGGGATCATACACTCCTCTTTTTTAGTCCAATCCATCCTTTTATGGAATACTCTCCCACTGGAAGTCAGGAAGTCATCAACCAAAGTAATTTTCAAAAATAGATTGCGGAAAGTTTTCCAAGGAAAAACTCCATCACATGGCTGAAACTCAAAACTGCTTTTGGTAATGTAAGTTTGTGATGTTTTTCTTCCTTATTATATTTAGTATAGTGCATAGTTATAATTATGTATATGTATATATATATATAATAATATGCTTTATATATATTATTATAATATATATATATTATAATATGCTTTATACAATATATACATATTATATATATATATATATATATGTATATATTGTATAAAGCATATTATCATATTTATTTACATGTGGATATAGGTATGTATTTATATGGGTTTAAATTTAAGTATTGTTCATATCTTACATTTAATTTAATTTGTATTGGTACATCTACCTCTGAATTCTCTGCATCACCCAAAGGTTGACTGGCAGATAATGCCCCAGGCATTAAGTCCGCCTTTGTACATAAGCGTACATGAAGAATTAATAAATAAAATAAATAAATGATAAAATAAATAAAGAGACATAACAATTTAGTTATATATAAATATCGTGTAAGTAGGTAATACACGGTTACTTTTTTATCACCACGGATATAATTTAAGGGACGCTTCAGGACACGCTAGTAAAATTATTTAAACATTAATAAAAAATAAAAATAAGTCATAAAAAAACTGCACTAATTAAGTGCAGCGGGCTCCGAGCGCTGACCATATTTACAAACCAAGTCGTCTCTCCAGAAGTCTCACATATGAATCACAGAATCCAATCATGACAACGCTCTTTTGTTCCAGTGCCTCCTAACAAGACCTTCATATCGGGAGTGGGCGAGCACGCGACCCAGGGCACGCTGCTGACCCTGATGTGCACGGCGTCGGGGGCGCGCCCGCCGGCCAAGATCGAGTGGTTTAACGGCACCGACAAAATGGAGACCGACAGATACAACATCTATGTAAGTCTTTATTTTTTTTACTGCTAACCGTGGCAGACCGTGGCAGCAAGTGACCCACCTGATGGTAAGTGGTAACCACCGCTCATGGACATCTGCGATGCCAGGGGCATAGCTCAGTTACTGGTACAGCTGGGAGTTCGTTCCAGAGTCTGCACACACGTGGAAGAAATAAACGATAACACAGAACTGTGCTAGACCAGATCGGTTGCAGGTGGTACGGATGAACTCTACTGCGGTGGCGGGTGGTGCGATGGTAAAATTGTGACGAAGGCACCATTGCAAACAGTTCCTGAGAGCACTCTCTATTAAGGAGCCGATAGAGCACGCAGAGCGAACCAAAATCTCTCTTTAGCTCCCAGCGTCTCCGTTGAGGCCGTGATACTCGGATCACCGACGATGCGGATCGTATCATGCTCGTGTTTTCTCATCATCATTATTTAAACTTACTTTTGCTACAAGAGCGTCGGTGGCGCTGTGGCCTCGGCACTGGACTGTGCTCCGAGTAGAATCGGGAGTCTCGTGATCGATCCTGCCATGTACCAATGTGTCTTTCGTTTCACGAATTTCATAATATGTTACATGTATCTGACGCTCCTACGGTGAAGGAAAACATCGTGAGGAAACTTGCATTAACCTGCGAAGTAATTCAAAGGTGTACTCGTATTTGAAGTCAACCAATGAGCCAGCGTGGTTTGACTAAGGCCTAATCGCCCTAATTGGTTAGGGTAGGCTCGTGCTCCACGGTGGGGACGTATATGAGCTGTGATGATGATTGCTATAGGCAGGCCTCGTGCGTTTAGGTACAGGATAAGTATATTGGAGTTAGAGAGTTAACTTTTTTAACCGTATTTTACTTCAATAAATGTCTGGAGAAGGTCTGTGATGATGAATAAAGATTTTGAATTCGAATTCGCATATCTCAATAGCCGAAAGACGTAGTACTGCTCCAAGACAACAGACATAAGTCACGAGTCAGTTTCATTACGTGACATACGAGTACAAACTATATTATAAAAACGTTCTCGTGCAAATCGAGCATCGAGGAAAAATACTCCGAGGTCAATTCATTCTGATTGGATTAACTCGACTAATCAACCACGAATAATATTGAGGGGAAATGTGTGTTGGCATAAAAACGCAATCCATGTTGCCTCTGGCGGGGTGTGTGGGCGACAATAACAGGGGGCGGCGCGACATAGTCACCTTTACATGTAACGATTCGATCGAATGAGATAATTATTGATATAGATAGATAGTAACTATTTGGACTTCAGACTCTCGCAGTAATGTCGGAATCCCACAATTGCATCGCATTAATTCCGCCAATTGTAGGATGTTTGCTGTCCAATAAAGTGTTAGAATAAAGAAATGAAGTGTGTTATCCCTACTGCATTATAAATTCAAAATAATCCTACCTGTCTGTTGCGCATTCACGCCTAAATCACTGAACCGATTCCAATAATCTATACTAATATTATAAAGAGAAAAAAAGAAAGATTTAATTGTTTGTTTCTATTGAAAAGGCTTCGAAACTATTGAACCGATTTTGATGAAAGTTGGTATAGGGATAGTTCGAGACCAGGGGAAGGACATAGGGTAATTTTCCTACGGGAAAAAAATTCCCACGGGAATACAAAAATAACGCGGGCGAAATCGCGACTAACAAGCGTAGATTGCAGTAACCACTTCACACTAATAAAATTGGTATAAAAAAAATCGTAGCCCCTTCACTAGTCGTTTCGTACGCTATAAATGCTACGACGTCGAGTCTCGGTTACTTCAAGGCGCGGATAGTGTTCTTGATTAAGTTAACTCAGTAATATTTAATGAAGACAGATGCGAGCAGCGGCTTTGATCTGAACTTTCAAAGGCATTGGATATAATATTGTTCCGAGGATACAGGTTCAAATCCTTGTTAGCGTGGAGAATTATTCCTCTTGATTGTTGACGGCGTAAGTCCTGTTAATTACAAGAAGAATACTTGAGCGAGACACGCAATTTCTGCCTCTCGCTCGCGTTAATTAATTACTGACTACTGAACTCCTCGAAGCTCATGATTCCGTGATACTTTTTTGTAAATACTTACGCACTCGGAGCGCTTACGTCGGTCTGCCTTTCTATCTGTAAAGACCCTTTTTTTCAGGAACGCGTGGAGGTATCAAGTTGAAATCAAAAACCATATACTTGGCGGCAGAAATAAATAAAATGGACATATTGCTGTAGACGACTCTAGTATTGAGTCTCCCCCTGTGTAGTTTAAGCTGTGTAGTTTGACAGACAGTCGGAATTATTTCATTAATTAAATTCCATTAACGTAACATTTCATTCTAATATAAGTAAAAGCTATGCATGCAAATTACAAATAATCATTAGAAAACTATATCGTAAAATTCCTACGAAATCGAGACATTGGTTTGGGGGTTGCGTGGGTTATATTTAATATTATTAATACGAAAGTAGCTGTATCTGTCTCTAAGTCGGCCAAGCTTTATAATCTATTTCTAAGAATTTTGATTATAGCTAGGCGTGACTTTAGAGAAGGAACTAGGTGATAATTAAAACTTTTATATCAAATTATATTTATATGACATAGATTCATAATGTATATCATAATAAAAAAAATAAAATATTATGCCATTAGGCAGCACACCGCCATGAACTCTGTTAGATCCAATGGTTGACTTGTAGAGAATGCCACATGGCATTGACATGGCATTTGTGGGAACACTAAACAAAATTATAATGAAACATAGCGGCTCATAAGATTCAAGCCCTACGGTGTAAGGTGTTACTCGTAACATTGATACCAAACGTTTGGTAGTAAACCAATGGGTGTTAAGCTCAACTGGAGTATAAAACTTCAGTTACATAACGTCTAGCTGTACAAAGATTTTTTTTATTCTTTGTAAACAGGTAACAAAACGAGTTTTTTTTTCTATGGCCTATTTCTATTTAACATCTAAGAATGTTTATTTCCTCCTACATAATTGGACTACGAACAAATAACAATTTTAACACAGATAGATAGATAGGTAAAACGTTTATTTACATCACACAACACACATACATTAAATATATAAAACAGTCGATTACTACATAAACAACAAACATATAAACAGCTAGGTACTTAACAAAGTCACTAACTCTGTCGTATGTGTGTGTGACACAGTGATGTAAGAGGGTGCGAGCTGAGTGGGTTCTTTGTCTTAAGATTTTCAGCTCTTGCCCGAGGAGAGCCGTAACGGCGCGCCCAGCGACGGGCGTCCGCGATCCATCCCATGCGTTCACACCGTGTTGCTAGTAACTATTTATTCATCTGTGCCATTGCATAAACCATTACACACACACGATGCCGTTATACACCATGCCCTAACTATGCACATTAAACCGTTTATGTTTTTTTTTTGGATTTTATTTATTATAATTAAAGGTTTCAATCAGAATTTATTGTTTGAAACCTAAACGACCAATGCTGCTAATTCCATAAGTATGTCTTTCTATACAACTTCTTTAGTACATACCCTATCAAGCCGCAACATGCCCATGCTAACATAGTCGTATAAATCTTATGTGAATTTTTTTTATGGGGAATTAGAATTTTGAATTTTCAATGATGCCTTACCTTTTATATCACTTTTTTTAACATGGGCAGGTCTCGGCGTACCTACCTACCTACCAAACACCTTGTGCAGTCTGATAGGGTCGATCTTCAGTAAGTCAGTCTAACATATTATTATAAAACTAAATTCTGTGATCGGTAGCGTACCTCAGCTCTAAGTAGGTCACTCGAGTCTGTGGCTCGGAATTTCGACGGGACCTCACCAGCTGCCGTCCCGCGCACCGGACACGCATCCGTGGACCTGGTTGGTTTTTTTGCGAATTTAACAAATTGTCAAATAATGAGGACGGAAACAAAACTTGAAGATTCCGCTAATATAAAATATAGCAGATTTTATTCAAATTTAAATTTTTATTTACGCCGCTTTTTGAAATTACTTAACTCTGTCACCTCTACCTCTTAGGGCTAACTCACAAGTACCACAACCACACCACATCGCAGCTACAAAATGTGGCCAAGCAGTGGTTACGTGTGAATAGTGTCGCTGCAACTCTTTGCAGTTGCGTTGTGGTGCCAACAAAATGTCGATGTGGTTGCGTTATCGCTAAAAGTTGCGATGTGGTTACGTCTGACGAGCGACGTCGTGTGCAGACACAGTTCGACTCCGGCTTTCATGGAGGAATCGCGCCTTGTCGTTGCGTCGATGCAACGTTGTGTCTGCGATGTGGCCGGCCGCTATAGTTCGCGGTATCGGTGGCGATGTGGTCGGTATCATTCACGTGGTCGATAATGACGGTAAAATATGGTACGTCTAATTTGTACTATTCATGTTCAATACAAAATATGCGCCCGATCACGTGTTGTAGTTGTGGTGTGGTTGTGGTTGTCGTGTGGTTGTGGTACGTGTGAAACAAGCCGGCGCGACGGCTATAAGCGGCAACATCGCAGGCGCGCGACCATAGAGTTTCAAATTTGCAAGATACGCAACAAGACATAAAGATGGTCATATCTTCGTAAATAATAATCCGCAAGAATTTAATTAATATGATTCTTGTATAGTAAAAATAAGTTGGGGTGTCTTTGGTATTGCATAATTTATGTGACACGTTTTAAAAGACACGTGTATTTAAATAAGAGAAATGAGATCAAATCCGGATGAATGAAATCAATCCGGAACTAATGAGATCTACCGGAAGGAGACTCTGTACCAGGGTTGACTGCTTGGGTACCTACATCTTACCTATTTCTGTCGAAAGCAGCAGTGCTTGCATTGCTGTGTTCCGGTTTGAAGGGTAAGATATTACTGGGTACCGTGACTTTACATCCTAAGTCACAAGTTGGCAACGTACACTGTGGTTCTTGTGGCGGTTGCAGTTTTGCTGCGATCTCACAAGAGCTACATGTATTATAGGTGACTTTTACCACTTACCATGAGGTGGGCAGTTTGCTTGATTGCCTACTTATAGTTGTATGAAAAAATACATAATTAATTACACCGGCAGCAACATACAACAAAACAGCGGAGAGACAAAACGGAACTAAACTAGCAACTCTATTGCAACGAAACAAAACAAAATCTGACAAAGTTAAAAAGTAAATCAAATAACAATTTACAGGTCAGCTACCTCGTTCGTAACACTAATTGATTTTGGTTTTCTCAAATTAGTTGGGAATTCGAGACCCAAGTCATCGATTTTAGTAACAAGAAAAACAGTATAACATACATTTGAAAAAAAAACTTGTACTCAGTTCGGGAATCGAACCCGGTCGTATTGAAAAATAAATCTTGCATTATTTCTATAGGGATATCGATTGTATAGGTTATAAGCAGTAAATGTTACTAAGCAGTAATACCTATGTAAATTTTGTATTAAAAATATACTGTTGGTTTCGGAATAAAATAAAATGAAAAAATATGTTCATCCGATCTCGGGTTTTCTAAAGTTGTTATAGTGGCACTAGCCATTGAAACATATTTCATTCCAGTACGTTCGAGAAAGCGGTACACTTCATTTGCCCTCTCCACGCACGGCCCAGTGCCGCCCTAGGTGTGACCACCTCCAATAAGTCAAATCCAATAATGCTTACAATGAGCACCACTGCGCTGGCGGGAATTTTATATTCCCTCCACTCCTGCATCATAACAGCTACAGTTATCCGACTCCAAACTTTACGGCGATACGCGTAGAGTTCATTTTACTCCACCCAATGATGTCGCCAGCCGACGGAGTGTTTAAATTTTATGAGGTAAATATTCAAGATGTCACGCATTTTACAACAGTCGCCCAATCAGGATTTCGATATTAACTTTTAGGGCGATCCAATTAAGACCCTAAATTGAACGGTGGACAATATTATTCATTTGTGTATAACCTTCATGCTATCATCGTACTCTGACAGTACACCATATGGCTAACAGAAACAAAATGGCGGCATACATTACGGCGGGAAAAATATCCATAAACAAAACGTATCGTCACTTAGAGACCTTTATTTATAAGATACCTACTGATAATTTTAACCGACATTTTTACTTAAAACGATTGCTAGCTTACAAGCTTACAGAAATTTATCAATTCAGTACCCAGAAATGAGTTTTTTTATTAGAATGATTTTCAATGCAAGGAAAAAATCCAAAAAAATCTTAATAGCCCGATATCTCAGGAACCGCTAATTATTGATCCCTACATAATGAGGGTTAATTTTTCGTTTATTACTTCAAATAAAACTTCCTTCAAGAAATAGGTCGGATTCCCAGTCACCTGTAAATGAGATTACAGCTGACACTTATGTTCCTATTAAAGTGTTATCGCGGATATTACCACTTCCTGAAACAATGCCCTACCTGAAAACAGTGTTTTACATGAAGCTCATTAAACGTTTATACTTACTAGAGGTCCATAAGAATACCATAGAAGTAACCAAATACTTACGGCCGAGACATCCAGCCAATACAATTTAATTCCCCACCATCTCGTCCCACTGTCGTCTTTATATATGAGACTTGGAATTGAAACACTGACAGCACAATTGATGAGCAAAATAGGGACTGCTGGAGATTATGCAAAATCGAGTTGGCAGTGAAAAATGGAAAAATTAATACGTTCCGCTGTGTTTCCAGAGTAATACGTTTCGTTTTGATGCCCCGGCTGTCGTTTCGAATTCTTTGGATATCGCAGGATATTTTCTTTTGTTACTTTTAATTTCGTTATTCCGAAATTAAGTTTAGAGGTGATTAAGCCATTTAAAAATTAAAAAGCGTCGATGGCGTTGTGCGTAAGGCCGTCGCCTACCAATCGGGAGGTAGCGGTTCACACCCCGCCACTTACCAATGTGTTTTCAAATTTTGAATTCATATGTACGTTTATTCGACGCTTTTACGGTGAAGGAAAACATCGTGAGGAAACCTGCACACACTTGTGAAGAAAGAATTTCTTTACAGGTTGTGTGTGAAGTCGACCAACCCGCACTTGGCCAGCGTGGTTGACTAAGGCCTAATCGCCCTAGTTTAGGGTAGGCTCGAGCCCGTCGGTGGGGACGTATATGAGCTGTTGATGATGATGATGAAGCCATTTCTGTGTGGTCGAAGAATCCAAATGAAGCTCGCTTCCATTCGGTCTTATCTTCATTTTGCGTCAGTTGAAGGTAAAGAGCTTCTCTGTTGTGAGCTAACAAAGATGGCTTATGCATTGGCCTTCCTCCAAGAGCGTCGGTGGCGCTGTGGACTCGGCACTAGCCTTCTAATCGTGAGGTCCGGGGTTCGACCCCGCCAGGTACCAATGTGATTCTCGTTTTTCGAGATTACATATTATGTGCATTTATCCGACGCTTTTACGGTGAAGGAAAACATGGTGATCCTAATCCTAATCCTGGTGGTAGGCCTAATCACCCTAACATAGGGTAGGCGCGAGCCCCTCGGTGGGGACGTATATGAGCTGTTATGATGATACGCAAGTCCCTCTTATCTTAACTATTTCTGCCGCTAAGCAGCCCTGCCCCCTAACCATGATCGCCCAAAACAATATTAAAACTGCCCTGAAAGCGGGATGGTGCTATATGCAGTAAGAGCGGTGTCTCTGTTTCAATATTGTTTTAACCTCGCTATAAGCGATCATGGTAAGGCCCCTGCATGCATTGCAGTGTTCCGGTTTGAAGGCAGGCAGTGAAATTACTGCGTACTGTAACCTGAAATCTTACGTCACAAGTTGGCAACGTCTATTGGACCCTCGTTGAAGTTTGCAAATCTTTCAGGAGCCGCATATCTTATATTTATTGTAAAAAAAATTGATTACTGTTGATAATTCAAAATCACATGAAAATTTCCAAATACTTTACGGGCCATTCCAATCTTCAGCAAACTTACGACGTTGAGGCTAATTACTCCCGTTGGATTCTCTCAAAACACATAATATGCAAGGAAGAAAAAATAGATTGCATAGTTCACAGAGTAAAGTTTCGTGCAATTATTTAAATAGAGGACATCTCAGAAACTGCCCGGCGTATTTCATTCTTTCATTTACTTTGCGCTCATCTACTTAGCATGGGTGTTTAAGATACTGGAGACAGCGATTTTGGGCTGTCATATAAATTCGATCATCTGATTATAAGTATAATAATAGGAGTTCCGCAATCACTCCTCTCTGTGGCGTTGGAAAACTCAAAACAAAACCCTAAAACTAGCAAAAGGGAGACTCAGTCCTAGAGACGTCTGTGTGTGGAGTTGCCTATGTGTCTTCGATACTTGTTATTTCAATGTTTATGTTTCTATATCGAACACGTTGTCACGATAATTTAGTTGTGCGACGTTTCATTTTACCGATGCTTTATTGGTGCGATGTAAGGTTAGTGCGAAAAATTCTGTTACGACAAACCCTATAACGATAGCTCAGCAAAATAATTTGGGTCTTGAGCTATCTGTATACTAACAAATCTTCAAAATTGATTTGTCCAGCCCACCAATATTGTTGCATAATTAAAAAATTCATAAACACTTTGTTATATTAATGTTTTAAAGCAATTCTATTGAATTGTTATGGGAATACCATATGCAACGACTTACAAAATTGAAGCTGAGTAAAGGCGTAAGATGTTACAATAAAAAATATATGCTTTTGTTATCATATCCGCCTAAGCTCGTATCTCGATCCACGCGTGGAGGAAGCTTTTTGTATGAGAGTCTAGAGAATTGCTCGCTCTGTTTTGTTACCGGGTACATTAGAAAGTCTATTACTGCAAAATTAAGACAGTTCAACAGTTACAGAACCTAACGAATAGTGTTTATTTATTTTAGTAACAAATTTGGATTAGTTTTGATGAAAGAAAATATTGCCAAATAATGACAACTCTACTTGTTCGGAAATGGGAGAGAAAAGAAACTATAAAGCTAGAACTTAGTTTGTACAGTGACGCAAACGTAAATTGTGCCACTGACACGGCTTTAATTAAAAGTGTGTACCTCCTCAGCCCAACAGCGAAATTTAATTCCGGCCGGCCCACCAAGGTGAGACGCCTAAATGGGGTGATAATGAGAAATTGTATAAAGATATTAAATGCGTTAGTCACGGAGACGTTCAGGTGAGCTTCTACATGTAAGTTAAAAATGGAAGGTTAATTCTACGTCTAAACGTGAAGTGAAGCTAATCTGGCCGTGGAAAATGAGAATGAGATTTAAACAGCAATATGAAATATTCAAATAAGAGGTGTGTTAGCCAGTTCCTCTGTGTTTGAGGGATGTAGAGATACTCTTGGCCTTCATCTACTTGGTAGTGAATGAAAAGGCTGAAGATGAAAGCAAAGTCCACCTGAACTTCTCAACAACAGAGCTGGGTCAATCCAGGGGGCTGCTATCGAAAAAAGTTCCAATTCGATTTTTTTCTCCACTGGTGGTCACAGCTCAGCCACTGGATGTGACGAGCTCTGTCATTATTTGAAAGAACGCCATTTGACTTGTCTTGAGCAGTAGGATCACTTTTAAACTGTTTTATCTTTCACGTAATTGAAAGTAAATAAAAAACTATATAATAGGATAATTAAAATCAATGAAAAAACAATAGAAACCGTACATCAAATTTGCAAGTGATGTTTCGACTACTCCCGGGCACTCAAAATAATAATAAGCGACATTCCATAAACAAATGGCGGAGCTCGACATGTCCTGTGTTCTGATTGGCTGAACTCTAATTACCGCTCGAAAAGAAATTCGAATTCAAACTTTTTTACGTTTAGTACGAGAAACGTCACCCGGGACTATATTATCTGTAATTGTTGAAATCTTAGAGAACGACTGCAGAACAGTACGAAAGGTTCAAAATCACAAAATGCCAACACAATGCATCGTAAAACAATCCAACAGCCGCTAACACACTTGGAATGGCAACATTGGAAGTCACTTCGTTCACTTTTAAGTCCCCAGTGCGCTAATGGCCGTCGAAATTAGGTCGGCGATCCAATTTTTCATTCTGTCCCCGAGGGAGTTAGGTTAAGCTCTTTCCACGTATGAACTGAGACCAGCCAATCGATGAATGGCTATAATTATGCCTGGTTTTTTTATCCACAAAGAGTTTTAGAATCTTGCGTTAAACTGTACATGCAAGTAACTTTCAAATGTTATATTTCTTTCTTCCTTTTTTTTCTTTAAAACTGATAGATCAGTTTCTGCGTTTACCGTAAATTAACTGTCGAGTTAAAAGCGTGATGAGTTTTGAGTTTCACTTCACAATAAAGGAATTTGAATGCACAATTAATATTGTGGCTGTTTACGAACAAACTCCTCAAGGTCGATAGTGGAATCATCAATCAGAATTAAGGCGGGGAGCTGGGCGAAATTCGCCGAAACAATTGAGTAATTCTGAGGAGAGGCCCATCGCCTAATAAAAATTAATATCTGACACTGTCGTCTCCGGCTAATCTCTAATTAACGAAAGACAGCGTGAGTTTGCGAGATAACTCGAGCACAGGTAAATAAGGAAAGGGGGTTAGGGAAGGGGCGGCTTTAAAATGTATATTTTATTTATTTATAAAGACACTTCCTTCGCGCTTGCTATGGAGATATTACGAAATTTAATCCCAAGGTATTCCAAAAATGGGTACATCTGAAACTCTTGATTAAACCTATAGAATACGGCGCTTTGCTCGCAACTTTGCTTCTAATTTATTCCTTTTCTCGCTGTGAAAACGGTCGAGAGTATCAAAGTAGAAGCTTTTACAGATCTAGCGTACTAGGCAGCTACGACCACGACCAGTGGCCTCATGCTACACGCAGAGAAATTGGTGACAGACAGAACTACTGAATCGAATAGTTAAATTAGGTTACAACTTTTCTAGTGTGAAATACTTGGTCCTTGTTATTTCTACGACTTAGTATTCACTCTTACTAATCGTATGTTTCATTATATTATTTGATTAATGAAGCTCACAAAAAAATATTATTGAACCAAAACATCAATAATTATTTCATCTTTAACAATAATTATGTTAATATGTATTTAATGTATTGTATGTACTAAGAAACAGGGATTCGCAGTTACTAAATGATCTAGTTCCGGTTAATGATATACCATGTTACTGATGGACTACGAGTGTATCTGTAATCAAAACAATAATCTTTTTATTACAACTACATTATTGTTTGCAGTACGTATCGTTCTAAGTGTCGTATAATATTCGTTTAGTTTGGTTTACTTTTTAAATAGTGTTATGGCTTAACAAGCATATTATAGTAAAAACCACCCTGGAAACAGTAAACGGTACAATGTATGTATTAATCCGTGCTATTCTGTTAGCGTGTTTCAAAATATTACAATAGTAATGTTACAATAACAATCGAGGTGGTATTCATAGCTAAGTATCTTGTTCTGTTTATTTAAAACTGTGTTTTTGTAAACAATCGAAAAACTTGCATGACAAAACGATCAGTATTATCGTATTACTCCTAGCGGAGCAGCCGCCCGCCATTGTGGATTGTGTTTTCGACCGCGCTGAGCGCTCACTCAACTCAACGTAGTATTGCTAATTATTTGAGAGTTTGCTTATGAAATTTGTGTGATGTCTGATGACATAGATGGAGATATCCTACAGTGATTGTAGCAGTGGGGTTTACCTCAATATATTGATACTTTTGAAGGTAAGTTGGTACCTTGGTATAACAATCTTCTTTTTTTGTAGTATTCATAGCTATTATTCAATTTAATTAAGTAGGTAAGTGGGTACATTAATGACTTTATAAGATTACAGTCAAAGTTTTGAAGTTATTCGTGGAATTTCATTTTAATAAGGAAACGCGATAAATTATTAGTTAGTAGGTAGATACTTTCTTTGACTGACACAGTCATCTTATCTTAATCAGTTTGGCACACAGGTCACCGAATGTGTCAGCTCAGCTACAAATTAGGCGAAATGGATATCTAGTCAATAGGCTTATTTTATAAAACCTAGGTTACCAAGCCAAGTATTGAACCAAAACATCAATAATTATTGCATCTTTAACAATAATTATGTTAATATGTATTTAATGTATTGTATGTACTAAGAAACAGCGGTTGGCAGTGATAACGTGTGCTCAAGAATGATAAACCTTATAATCCTGCATGTCCTCCCAGTACTCGCTCACATTATAAATTTTTCATTATCTTCCTGTAAATTCCCCACTGCGTGGAAAATTGCACGTATAATCCCACTTCCTAAAATCTCTAAGCCTACTTTACCCACACATTACCGTCCCATTTCTATCCTTCCCTTTTTGTCCAAAGTTCTTGAGCACATTGTTCATAAGCAATGTTCGTCCTTTTTGTACTCTAATAATCTTATCAGCTCCTTTCAGTCCGGTTTCAGGCCAGGGCATAGCACTGTCACTGCACTTGTAAATGTTACTGATGACATACGCAGGGCTATGGATAACAAGCTTCTCACTGTCCTTGTCTTGCTTGATTTTAGCAGCGCTTTTAATTCAGTGGACTTTGATATTCTTCTAGCTATTCTCAAATCTTTAAATGTTTCTCTCCCTTCTATTAACTGGTTTACTTCTTATCTTCGAGGCCGCTCACAGTGTGTTCGCCTTGAAGAGTCCGACTCTGACTGGTGCGAGCTTGCTGCAGGCGTGCCTCAGGGTTGCGTCCTGTCTCCGTTGCTCTTCTCGGTATTTATTAATACAGTTACTCCTATTATTTCCGCCCATTTCCATCTCTATGCAGACGATTTGCAGTTATACAGACATTTTACGGCGGCAGATGCAAATGCTGCAATTGATGCTATCAATGAGGATCTAACTCGTATTAATGAGTGGGCTACACAATTTGGCTTGCTCATTAATCCTAATAAATCACAAGCCTTGCTAGTCGGAAGTCGCCCTATACTTAACTCGCTGGACTTTGCCTTACTTCACTCAATTTCTCTCGACGGTGCACTTATTTCCTTCGTTGACACTGCCAAAAACTTAGGTGTAATACTCAATTCTAATCTGACCTGGCTCCCACATGTCAATGAGGTGAGTAAGAAGGTACACTTTACTTTTCATTCTCTGAAGTGTCTTCAAGGTTTTCTTCCCTTACACACGAAAATTTCTTTAGCCCAATCCCTTATTCAGTCTATTTTTGACTATGCTGATGCCTGTTTCCTTGATGCCGCTGAGGAAGTTTTGAACAAACTGGAACGCATGCAGAACACCTGTATAAGGTTCATATTTAACCTAAGGAAATACGATCATGTTTCTGAGTACCGGAAAGTTCTAGTTACAGTAGCGTTTTTTTCTCGTAAAGGTAGCCAGATATTTCTCTGCGTGTACCAAGTTACAATAACTATAGAACCATGTGAACTGTCGCGCACGCTTGCTTGTGAGAGTCGGTAGCGTATTCGATTTGACAAACTTAGGTAAGGCGGTCACGGTGGTAATTAGCTAGGAAACCCTATCACCAACCAAACCGAGCAGAAAAATTTCAGCCCCCATGTGGAATCGAACCCCGGACCTCCCGATCAACACCCGGTGGCCTCAACCACAAGACCACGGAAGCGATTAACCAATTACATACATTTTTGTCGGAAGTTTACCTACCTACTCATTAACAATTAGTAATAGACTCGAAAAATATTATTATAATATAATTATAATATATCATTATTTTACAAAAAATAAAAACCGACTTCAAAAACAATGAAAAGAAAAAATAATATAAGAATAGGTAGGTACAGACAACATATAACACGTTGGACGTACCAATAAATTTAAGGGTTTCCCTCGATTTTCATCGGATCCCATCATCAAATCCTGACTAAGAGACCACTCCAGGAGTGTACTCTATCGAATACAAAGAGAATTTCGAAAATCAGACCACAATTGGCGGAGTAATCGCGTAACATACACACAAAAAAAAACATACGTACCGAATTGAGAACCTCGTCCTTTTTTGAAGTCGGTTAAAATAACGCCTGATACCATTAATTAGAGGAGAAGCTCATTTCCACCTTCGACCTTATCACTATCAGGTGAAATGAAGGCAATAAGCTTTCCCGTTGTTAATTAAAAACTGCAGCAGTTGAACGTAAATAATCTCCAGCGCAGCTTAAACGGCTCCGCTTGGTCGAGCTGTTCCTGGTCCATCCATAAACATAGCCGCCGCCGTGGCACCTGCGTCATACAATATTAATACTTTTAATTTGCAACTGCACTCACACTTTGGTTTCGGGAGGTTTAGGAAGCTCGACTTGTGGATAATAGGTGGGGAAAGCTGTGATAAAGGCAGTGGTTAAAAAGCCTTTTCGCGCGGAATGGTCAAAAAGGAAAATGGTAAGCGATCGCAGAATGGTAAAGGAGCACGATGGTATAGGAGCAAACGGGTAAAAGAGCAAAACGTCAAAAGCGCACATTGGTAAGAAGTACCCATATCGGTAATAGAGTTAAATGTTTAAAGCGCAAAACGGCAAAAATTACATTTTATGTACTTTTTACCTACCTAAGCTTGATCTTTCCATAATTATATCGGGAATAAATCATAAAAGTAGATAGGTGGATTAGCTTAAGAAAATAGTCATCCTATGATACCCGAGAGAGTAAAAGAGAAAAAAAGAGAAATCTCCTAAAATAGATGACAGTTAAAAGAACAAGAGAGACTCACAAGACCCTTGGTAAGTTTTAGAGGTTCCTGTCCCATGGGAGATCGAAATAAAACCAGATTTGGTAATATTTGTTGAATTCTAGTCATCATCACAGATCATATACGTCCCCACCGAGGGGCTGGAGCCTAACTCTATATTAGGGTGATTAGGCCTTAGTCAACCACGCTGGCCCAGTGCGGATTGGTCGACTTCACATACACCTTTGAATTTCTTCGCAGATGTATGCAGGATGCCTCACGACGTTTTCCTTCACCGTAGGAGCGTCAGATAAATGTACACGAGAAACACATTGAGACATGGCGGTCTCGAACCCCGGACCTCCCGATTGGAAGGCAAGTCCACATGGCCACCAACGCTCTCACCGAATACACCGAATTCTAGTATAAAAAATAAATATTTATTTATCAAAGTAAAAAGAAAACGTTGTGCTACATCTGAAAATATTCCTTTTACCTAAAATTAACGAAGGAAATATAAAATAGGACGCGGCTGAAACGAAAGTGGATTCTTTTCAGTTACAGTCGTCAGTTAAAAACATGAACAACAGAGTAATCGGATTACGTGGTGTAGTGACGAGCCCGTGGTGATGTCGTGTCGATGTTTTTGTTTTATTTTTGCCAACAACAAAATAATATGTTCGCAGTTTCGCAAGGAGACTTAGGTGTAAAATTGAAAAATATTTCGAACAATACTTTACTGATAACTTGGCAAGATTTTAACGTTGATTTTTTGGTCTCTAGTTTCGGCATTAACGTTTACAATTTTTTTGGCTTTGACGTTTTTATAACGTTTAGTAATTAATGAATTTCGGCCCGTCGAAAAATCAAAATTTGTCGTTATTTCTCAAGGACATGTACTCGAAGGAGAGTGGGGAAATGGGAACATTTATTTTTCCCCAATTTCTCGACACATGGTACCAATGTATTTTTCATATTTCGAATTTCTTACGTACATTTGTCCGACGCTCTTACAATGAAGGAAAATATCGTGAGGCAACCTGCATACATCTGCGAATAACTTAAAAGGTGTATGTGAAGTCGACCAGTCCGCACTGGGCCAGTGTGGTTGACTTAGGCCTAAGCACCCTAGCTTAGGGTAGGCTCGAACCCCTCAGTGGGGACGTATATAAGCTGTGATGATGATTATTGTTAAAACAGGTGAAGCGGCGGTAGTGAATGAAAATAAATAATCGATATCGCCAATTTCACAAAATTATCGATAAAACAGCGCATCGATATTCACCACAAGCCAAAGGTCGAACGGTGCAGTGAGGTAGAGAGAAATTCCGTCCAATTAATTCGTTAACGAGACGCTCCGGGAGCTTCGTCGATGCAACCGCAGTTATTGGCCCATTCTCTTGCTGGTGGAAATGTACAATGCACGCCACTTTTCGTCAAGTTTTCGTGAAATATTGGCCGTTGATTAAGCGGAACGAGAGCTTGAAACATTCGTTAAGTATGAGTTCTTTTTTGATATGAGCTCTGTCTATCTATATGTAAGTATAGATAATTCCGCTAACGTCGAGTTCGAAATAGACACGTTTATTTATGAAGTATCTATGTGTTCTGTTCTAAGTGTCGGCAAGGAAAAAAACTTGACCAGTTGTGTTACCTTGGGCCAATGCAAATTATTTTGTTAGTATGAGTTCTATATATTTCAAGCAATTTTTTCCAAAATATTGTGTAAGTATAATTTTAAATATCCTACTTAACAATTATATTACTGAATTGTATATTAATTAAATAGGTTACTACTTCTTAAAAAAAATTCTTGACGTTGGAATAGGTCTGTGCTCTGACTTCACCCTAATTCGTCATAGAGGAATTAGTTTTCTTTTTTTAATTGACAAGCAATCATATGATGCACCCCTTATGTCAAGGAATGGTTTTAGTCTGTTAATTACTTGTGCGTGGTTGTGTCAATAGGAACACATTTTTGGATGGCACAACTAGTTGTGCATATATAGTTGTTCTATAAAAAAGCCCTATGTCAAACGGTTACCAAAACGGTCAAGTAGTACAAAATGTCATCTTGTGTGCTTAAAAAGTGTACCAATTACAAATCAAAAGTCAGGATACAAGGGATCTCATATCACATGTTATTATAGTATGTTATGAGCGCTCCACATTCTCGCGAGAATCTCGCGAGAAGGCGAGAACAACACGAGAAACGTGAATGTGGATCCGATTCGCATGTTCTTGCGTAGTTTTGTCGACTTTTGTCGGCTTTTGTCGGTTTTTTGGCGCGAGACAAAGGCGCGAGAACTATGTTGAGGACCTTGTACCAGGGTTGGAAAAAATCATGATTTTTTAATAAAATCCAATTAATCATGATTGATTGAATAAATCCTAATTTATCATGATTTTTTTGATGTTTTTGTTTTTATCGTTACTAATTTTATTAAGTCAGCAACTATTTTGCGGAAACGAAAGAGGAAGAGGAAAAGTTAAATATTTACTCAGTTCTGAGGCAACTATTTGGAGCGATAGCCTCCTCAGCATCAGTGGAAAGTTTTTTTTTTTACATTTGGCATTGTTCACTCGAAATTACGTAACAGACTAGGAACCAAAAAGCTGGAAAATTAGTTTTTTTAATCAAAAATTACAATAATGACACTGAAATATGAAATATCTGATTTACTCGGAAAATAGATATTCATAAAAATACATTTTTCTTCACAAAAATAGAGACTTTTGATTTAATCACTGATTTTGTGCCAACCCTGCCTTGTACCTTCTCGCGAGAATCTCGCGAGAAGTGTGTACCCAAGAAGTTCTCGCCGAGGTTCTCGCGTAGATTCTTGCCGAGACTCTCGCTGAGAACCTCGCGTGAATGTGGAGCGCTCATAACAGTTATATCTCGATTTATAAGGATGTAACCACTAACAAAAAAAAAACGCTAAAGATTTGGAACACTTGATTGACTCGAGAAGGCTACATCGTTCCTCCATTCCTCTGTGGCCTTCAGGTTTCCGGGAAACACCGGGGACCTTACTCTGCTAGCGTTAATGTATTTATGGCGTGCCAATGACGTTTCAATAGCATTGCTTTTTGAGACAGTTATTGTTGGTAGGTAAAACTTTTGTCTCTTCAAGTATATTGCACCACCAAAAACGTATAAAAGTGACAAAATCAGTTTTGTAGAAACACCAAGACACAATTACAACGTTATTTAAACGACATTTTGCTTTGTTTAGTTACATTATCTAATCCTTAGTCTCTCCTATGGATTAGGCTCCTCAATTTATGAGCTTTAAATTTTAATAAATTTTTTGCTTGTTTCATGTACATGGCTGAGCAGTATCGAGAAGTTGAACTGGTAAGTGCTTAGTTAATCCCAATGTTCTGCCAAGAATGGAAAGTATCACAGAAGTAGTTGTTGAAGCGCAGACGAACTAGTCTAGAGTTTTCATTTTTCGGTCACCCATCAGCATCCGAACCGCAAAAGACATTGCTTGACATTAGCCGTCATTATACCTCTGCACCACCTGCCTCCGCACAACCTTTGGAAATATCACCATTCCATGAAATAACCAAACGAACTGAATCCTAATTCTGCCCTCATCCTTGAAACTCGTTACAACAAAATTGGGAGTGTTCTTATTAATTTGATAATAATGCATCATGGCTTCGCGTAATAGCGCTGATCCTACGGCTGTATTCAAACGCGATTAAGAATAACCCTTGTAATTAAGGGATGTCGTCGGGAATAATTGCGAAGGCGCCCTTCGGCGGGCATGTGTTGAGGAAATTATAAGGCAATTTTAGCTTTCAACAGTAACTATTCGTTTGTCTAATTGTGCGTGCGTTAAATTTAATTTGGGGATTGTTCGTTGGGGAATAATTTAATCATTGGTAGTTTTTAGAATTCCGTTACTCTCTTCTGATCTGAATTCCGACTTCTGGTGCGCGTTCGTACATTTTCCACCAAAGGGGTTGCAGAAATATTTATTCGGGTCATAACTATTGATCTTGTGGTTAAGACCATTTGGTTAATAAATTAACCATCAACAGAAAAAAGTCTGCACAATTTGATTTAGATAGTCGTAAAACTATTGAGTTTTTATAGTGTTTTTCTTTTCTTCGTTGGAGTTTTGGCAACCCTAATACTTAAACTCGTACAGTGTATCTGCAAAGAAATTTTATTGTCTTCTTCTCAAGCCCCTTAGATTTGTGACTACAGTATAACTGCTTAATGTGGAGCTTTAATGCTGTAGATTTATGGACAATGAAGTTATTTTAATGCTTCTTTTGAAGTTTAAGTTCGTAACACACATCTTTATTCACTTTTGATACATTGGTAGCTTAGAATAATAACACATAGAAGGATAGCCCGGTACAGAGCGCGATGATTAAAGTGAAGCAAAAATGACACCGCTGTGTGAAGTCGATTACGCGCGATACACGCACACTACGATAAAAACAGTACGGAACTGCCGGCGTAGTGAGCCATATAGTTGCATCAAATTGTGCGTGCCGGTTGGGTTTCTATGCGTCATTATTCTAAGATTGGTAGAAACAAGAAATGAAATTACGAACCTCAAGTCACAAGAATAAAAACGATTAGGAGTAGGACTAGGGGCATAGACATCTTCAATGGAAAAACATTTTTCATCCCCCCATCTCGGAAAGAGTATTTTTGCTATTCGATATCTGACCGCCAAAGCCGTTTTTATCCGCTTGAGGTTAAAGTAAATTTGAATTTAGAACATCGCGTGCACTAGGTATGTGATTTCAAAACATCATTAAACCTATTTACTTCCATCTCCATGGTGCCGAATTTAACATACAACTTTTTTTAATTTGTTAAAAACTCAGACTCTGTACCTAATTGGTGTCCTTTTGTTTTTAATTTGCTTTGCGCGCGCCATTTTGTTTTGACGTCGTATTGCTATAAATAAGAAACTTGAAAACAAGTAAAAAAAAGTATTATTTGTTAAACATACGAGTAATAAAAATATTTTTCTGTAATACTTACCTATCATAATGTTGTAGTAAATATGTACCTAAACTGAAATAATAGTATCTTGTGATTGTAAATGTTTTATTTTGCATTTAGTCATTTCCTCGCTGGAGGGATGAAAGTTACGTGTTGCACTCGAGTTCAAAGATTTTTCACCTTGTGCTCTTTTGATTCCTTCGCTAACGCTCAGGATTCTAATTTTTTTCTAAATTTTAGAATCCTTCGCTTGCTCGGTCATCAAAACGCGGTTAAAAAGTAACTTTGCACTTATGTATAACAAATAACTATTACGTACTACCAGGAGTGTTGTGTTATTTATTAGGTACACATTTTTCCACTTGCTATATACTTATAGTGTGTAATAAAAATCCTGTGAACCCTTAGGTTTTTCTCTCCCCCCCCCCCCCTTCCATACCATAATTAAGACAACATACACGGCCATTATCCCAAACTCGGTGAAACTTGCTGTTTTCTATGCATAACTAATTTGGGGACAATTTACAATGCAAATGTCCCGTGCTTAGATATAAACTTTGGCGTCTTAGCTGCTAGAAGAGCCATTCCTCGGTGAATTTACAATATCGAAAGGTATATTCGTTAAGGCGTGTTTTTTATTAATTAATAACCTATACCGATATAGTAAAGTCAAGCAGAAAATTCTTCCGTATTAATTTCTCGTTCTTTTTATTAATTTTAATTTATGTATGCAGAATTGTATGCACGGCTTTCGTCTATGTAGAACTGGGAAGCCCATATCCGACATTTCGCTTAAATGATAGGCGTCAATGAGGCCGAAATTAAAAACAAACTTCTTCTGAATTCCACATAACAGAGGAACTGACTATATTATCCGTATAGTAGCATCGGACTTAAGTAAAAGTCGTAGCTATCCAGAAGATCTAAGAAGCCTTACCAAAAGTGATGTCCAAGGAAATCCTTACGTTAACTAAGCTCAACATAAAAACTTCTGCCACACGGGGAATCGAACCCCTGAAGTAGAACAATACCAAGTGGCCTAAACCACTAGATCACTGAGTCGGATAAATCTACTATTCTTACCATGCGACTAAAAGTATGGAATCTCTTTGTAAATATACCTACATGTTTTCCTTCATTTTTCTAAAAAATGCAAATATTGACTCAGACTATGTACTACGTCCCATTGCTGTTCATGGGTCTCTTTCCTCAAACGAAGAGAACTGGGCGTAATACACACGCTAGCTTTCCCATCTTCTTGCAGTGGTGTGAGAGTGATAAACTCTCTAAATTGTTAAACTCGTTAATTGGTGAATTCCCTTAGTTATTATTGTGGTAACTCGCCTATTGCGATATCAGGGTAGAAACGGAGCGGCGACGCATGTATTCAAATGGTTGTGATGAAAGTCCCACAAGAGAATCAAAACCTATAGGGTCCCGTTGACCTAGATTCATGAAATTTGAAAACCGAAAATATGTATATACTAGCTGTGCCCGCGACTTCGCTCGCGTGGATGTCGGAAAATAACAACATGTCGTACATTTTTTCCCGTTTTTTCAACATGTTTAATTGATGTTTATCTCTTATTAGTCGTAGCGTGGTGTTATATAGCTTATATACTTCCTCGGTAGTTCCTGAGATTTGCGCATTCAACCAAACAAACAAACTTTTCAAATTTATAATCATCATCACAGCTCACATACGTCCCCACCGAGGGGTTCGAGCCTACCCTATGTTAGGGTGATTAGGCCTTAGTCAACCACGCTGGCCCAAATTTATAATATTAACAGGCTCTATAGGTAATCCAGCTTTATATATTATAGATAAGTTTGTACAGAACCCACGGTGAGAAAGACCAACTCGCACTTGACCGGTTTTTTTAATTCAATTCAATTCAATTCAAAATCTTTATTGCATACCATAATGTGTAAAATAGGTGGTTCACAAAAAATAAGATCATTATGGACCCGTTGGGCACGCAATCGTTGAACAAGAGAGAGGAAGCTTATTATTATTAGGTACGAGAACTGTTAACGCCGTATAGATAAATAATTAATAGATTAATTATAATATAAAATAAATATATAATACGAATATATAAGCGTAGACACACACATTGACTCAACATACCACATATATATTATATGCCTGTGTGCACTTTTCCCCCCTCCCTCCTCCTGACCAGTCTTGTGGCTACCGCTTACACGCAAAACGAACGCTCCGCAAAAAATATATAAAAAACCAGTAAAAACTCCTCGAGGTATACGTCGCGAGTGACAAAACTAATAAAGACTTAAACATTCACTCTTGTGATATGCTAAAAAACCCCAGCGCCGAAGGATTTAGTGCTGAAACCGTATCTTCGAAGAAGAAACTAGGCGGCCGCCATCTTCAGGGATAAGAAGCTGTCTATGGTGAGCACAGTAGCTATCACAAGTGTATGGTCCTTCGAACAGTATTCCCTTTTAATTCCCCCATAATTACACAAATACACAATTTATTTTCGTATTTATATTTCCGCATTCCTCCGCACGCCATCTTTGTAAATTTATTATTCAGTCACCGCCAAAGTGGCAACTTGATTCTTGTATTACGCATTAAGATTAAACTTTCTTTACATATAAAACGCATTCATTTAACATTATATCTATCTATAATAAATATATATAAAGTACACAATAAAGAAATATCATAGTAAAAAAATAGTTCCGCAAATTAATAGTTTTTTTTTTATATATACGCATAAGGGCTAATTATTGCTTGAACTCGTAATGGCTGCTCAATTACAACGTAAAATAACATTATTGCAATCGAAAAAAGAAGCTTTGTTTCAAAGATTGCAAGACCTTTACGATCTCAGCTTAGAGGTTTCAAATCCTATTTCGCAAACTAAATTTTTAGCCCGTGTCTCGTCATTAGACAAAACTAGAATTGAATTCCAAGAAACTATTGACAATTTGAATTTATTATGTATGGAACAGGACAAGGAGAGCAAACCTACCTACTCAGAAATAAATTCATTCGATGATTTATACTGTCATATCAAGGTTATTGAGAAATCTCTTACGCAATCCCAGTCAGATAGACGGGAGTTAAAACCAAATATTACTCCAAAATTACCTCCACTTGAATTAGCATGTTTCGACGGAAATCCTAATAAATGGGCAGTGTTTTATCAAAATTTTAAAAGCCTCATTAATGATAATCTTTACCTCAGCGCAGCCGAAAAGGTTCAGTACCTCGTAGGTAAATTATCAGGGAAAGCCCTGTCTGTTTGTGCTGGCATTCCGCCTACTGGAGAGAATTATAGTATTATATGGAACTCACTAATTGAAAAATATGAAGATATTAGGGTTCAAGCCTCGATGTATTTAGAACAGATGTTACATTTTAAATCATCATCATCTGACGCCTTTATTGACCAATTTTCCTCAGCTGAAGCCGCATTACGGCGCTTAGAGATTAATGATCTAGCAGGATTCATCATCACTCATATTGCACTCTCTAAACTCGATAAGGACAATCTCACACTATTTGAACAGTCATACAGACACGTAAAAATACCTACATTCGACCATCTCAAGCAGTTCATAAAAGAACAAAATAAAATTCATACTTTACGCACGCTTTCATACAATAAACAACCTAGTTTCAATAAAAATCTTAACGCTAACTCAAACAAACAGTCAAAGAACACGCATTCATTCATTGTAAATACTGCACACACTCACTCAAATAATAACAACGCTCTCAACACAACTCAAACTCACTCACCAAATACACACTCACACTCGCACCCACAATATCACTCAAATCACATAAACTCGCAAAGTACTAATCGCACTTGTTTAATTTGTCATGCTTATCCTGCTCACGCTCTGTTTAAGTGCTCAGAATTTTTAAGTAAAAATTCAGAAACTCGTAATCAAATCGTAATGAAAAATAACTTTTGCTTGAACTGCTTGGGATTCCATTCTGTTAAAATTTGCAAGTCTCAAAATCGTTGTGCTATTTGTAATCGCAAACATCATACGCTTTTACATATAGATAATTTTCAATTGCACTCGAATGTAAACAATAATCGATCTCAACAGCTAGCCAATAATTGTTCCAACTCGACCGGTTACCGTGACGGGTTGTCGCATCGGAATGAGGCAGCATGTCGAGATCGCATGACGACAGACGTTCGTCCCGCGCCTCCTGATGCCCGCATGTGTACTCCTCAGCCTGCGCATGCTCTTGCGCAAGCTTTTGTGTCGAATAGTGAAGATGCCAATAATGTATCGTTAACGACAACTTTTAACTCGGAAAATAAAAATATACATAGCACCGTACTCTTACCTACTGCTACTGTTTATACGTATAACTACACCAGTGAACGACGTAAATTACGCGTTTTCTTAGATTCGGGATCAATGTCCAATTTTATTACAAAAGAGTGCTGTAAACGCCTAAATTTAAAGATTTCGCCTAATCCATGTACTATTAGAGGAATAGGTCAGTCACAAAGCAATTCGTATGGTTTTGTAATATTTGAAATTCAATCTCGCTTTGATTCGCGCTGTACCTACACTATTAAAGCTTTAGTTATAGACACTATTACAGACTATTTACCCAACTCCCGCGTTGGTATCACTCACCTATCTCCATCATTGCGCGATTTGGACTTGGCCGATGATGGTTTCTTTATACCTACCGAAATCGATTGTTTGTTAGGTAGCGAGCTGTTTCCGCATTTAATTGGAAGTAACAAAATAAAATTTCCGAAATCATCAGTGGTTGCTATGGAAACCACTCTCGGTTACATAATTATGGGCAGAGCTGAATGCTGTCACACCACAGATTCAACTCATAAAAATAAAGTATTTTTTTGTTCTAATCAAATTCAAAGATTGAATGAATTAACGCACCGCTTTTGGGAAATAGAAAACGTCCCAGAGAAAAATCACATAAGTCCTGACGATGAATTATGTGAACGCATCTTTCAAAACACGCACTCCCGCGATGAAACGGGTAGGTATATAGTGTCTCTCCCATTTAAAAATGATCCCTCATTACTCGGTAATTCATATAATATCGCTAAAAAACGCCTCCTTAGCTTAGAAAAGAAATTAGAGACTACGCCTGAACTACGCGCTGATTACAACGCAACTATACAAGACTATATCGATAAAGGATATTTGTCTAAAGTAGAATTCCCATCTCATAATTACATCTCATATTATATACCACATAGGGCCATTTATCGTCCTGACAAAACTACCTCAAAAACTCGCGTGGTTTTAGACGCTAGCGCAAAAACTACTTCGGGAAAATCCCTTAATAATTTATTATTCACAGGACCTAACCTTCAGCAAAATATATTCGATTTATTAATTAATTTACGTATGTTTTCGATAGCCATGTCGGCGGACATAGAGAAAATGTATTTTCAAGTGGAAGTCACGCCACAACATCGACCTTTTCAACGCATTCTTTTTAGATTTGATACAGATTCAGATATCAGTGAATACGAATTTAATAGAGTAGCTTTTGGTTTGTCTAGTTCTCCGTACCTTGCGATGCGTGTCGTGCGACAGCTCGCTGAAGATGAGCGCTCAAAGTGGCCGTTTGCTGCGAGCGAAGCCGTGAATTCCATGTACATGGATGATTATATATCTTCAATAGACGGGCTAGATGCCGCGGAGAAAATATATAAGGAATTAGTAGATTTGTTTTCAGCCGGAGGTTTTAAATTAGTAAAATGGATCTCTAATAACTCCGATTTATTAAATAAAATTCCTGACTCAAATAAAAGTCCGAAGCTTGTCAACTTCGATGATACTCCATCCAACACAAAAATTGTAGGTATGCTTTGGCAGACTGATACTGATGTATTTTCGTTTCAAATAAGCTCAGATACTGAGGTACATTCGTGCACAAAACGCATTATTCTCGCCGCAACCGCTCGCTTATATGACCCATTAGGTTTAATTTCTCCAGTTGTCGCATTTATGAAACTTCTCGTTCAGTTATGCTGGAAACTATCTCTCGATTGGGATGATGAAGTACCCGATTTTATTCGCAAAAAATATATTCAGTTTCACCAGGAGCTACCCCACCTCTCAAACATAGTATTTTCTAGACATATAGGTATTGTAACAGGTGCCTATATTTCAATTATAGGTTTTGCAGATGCCAGTGAACAATGTTATGGCGCCGCTGTGTACATCCGCGTCAGTCCAGATGAGACCTCCGAAGGCTCAGTTCATCTGCTCACATCTAAATCCAAATTAGCTCCCTTAAAAAAGATCTCACTCGCACGCCTCGAACTTTGCGCCGCATTACTTCTAGCAAATTTAATTATAAATGTTAATGACACATTAAGTAGACGCTGTACAATAAATTCAATTTTCGCATTTTCTGATTCCACCGTCACGCTGACGTGGATTCATTCTCCAGCATTTAAATTTCACAATTTTGTTGCAAACAGGATTACTGCTATTAATGCAAAGGTTCCCGCTAAACATTGGCATCATGTTAGTAGCTCAGACAACCCCGCTGATATAATATCACGTCCTATCACGCCTCGTAATTTGTCGCAAAATAAACTGTGGTTTCAGGCCTCAAACTGGGTTTCGCAGCCAATACAAACATGGCCGGTAATTCCGTTTGAAACTTGCTCAAGTCAAGATAAATTATTAGAATGCAAAACAATCACATTAACTACGCATTCTGTCGAATGTGACGTATATCCGCTTCAAAATTTGATAGATCGAATTTCCAGTTATAAAAAATTGTTACGCGCGACCGTTTATGTATTGCGTTTTATAAGACTTTTACGTACCAAAGGCCTAGTATTAGCCGCAGATTATGATTACGCTGAATGTTATCTCGTACGCTATATTCAAAATAAACATTTCTTAAAGGATATAACTGCATTAAAAAAGAATAATCGCATAAGTAAACCGCTTTTAAAACTCAATTCTTTCATTGACAACGATAATATCTTACGCGTCGGTGGAAGACTTACTCATGCTCAGCTAAATTTTAATCAAAAACATCCCATGATACTTCCCGCTAAAGACCGTTTTACAGAAATGCTAGTTGATTATTACCATTATTCAAACCTTCATACAGGTCCCTCTCTTTTGCTCTCACTGCTTCGCCAAAAGTTTTGGATTCTGGGTGCTAGAAATCTAGTGCGTCAAAGAGTTCACCTTTGCAATACTTGTTTTAGAACTAATCCTAAATCTCCGACTCCCTTTATGGGAGATTTACCTCAATTTCGTGTCTCAGAAGCTAAAGCTTTCGTTTATACGGCCGTTGATTATGCCGGTCCTTATTTTATAACACACATACGACGCCGTGGAGTTAAGAGCCAGAAAGCGTACATCTGTCTGTTCGTCTGCCTAACTACAAAGGCGCTTGATATTGAACTGGTTTCTGACCTTAGTTCAGACTTATTTCTCGCAGCTTTTATGCGCTTTATTAGCAGAAGAGGTCCCGTCGCTATGATCTATAGTGATGGAGGAACCAATTTTATTGGAGCTCAACGCAAATTGAATGAAATATACACACTATTGCATTCTGACTCGCATAAAAATTACATAGGTAATCAATTAGCTGAACAACGCATCGAGTTTAAACATAGTCCACCCTACGGTCCGCATTTTAATGGTCTGTCAGAAATTAATGTACGCTGTGTGAAAACCCACCTTAATAAAATTATAGGAACTCAAATTCTTACATACGAAGAACTCAATACAATTCTTATTCAAATTGAAGGTATTCTTAATAGTCGCCCCATATGTGTACTTAGCTCTGACCCTTCATGTATTAGCGCATTAACACCTAATCATTTTTTAAACGTAACTCCGCTTAAATTTTTACCCTCAGAAGATCACAGTAAGACGTCTGATAACCGCTTATCTCGTTTTCAACTTTTAACAAAACTTACACAATCCTTTTGGCGGCGCTGGAGTCAAGAGTATTTGACGTCCCTGCAGCAAAGAGAAAAATGGAATACACCATCAAATCCTATCCAGTTGGGTACGGTGGTAGTAATAAAAGACAATAACGCTCATCCTCGTTGCTGGCCTTTAGGGATTGTGGAAGAGATTTATCCAG
The DNA here is from genome assembly GCA_963935595.1 of Schoenobius gigantellus. Lineage (NCBI taxonomy): Eukaryota > Metazoa > Arthropoda > Insecta > Lepidoptera > Crambidae > Schoenobius > Schoenobius gigantellus. The sequence continues at coordinate 1,277,460 of OZ012543.1, forward strand.
GAAAGGATAACATCATACGCACAGTTAAAGTTCGAACCGCTAGCGGTAATTTCATCCGTCCAGTAGTGAGAATTTGTCCGCTCCCTCATCAATAAATATCCAGCTTTATATAGTATAGATATAAAAAAAAAATATAAGTAGCATAATAATAATAATTACTAAATACATAATTAAATTTTATACCTACTCTTTTACTTAAGTTTACGTTTGTTTAGAGGAAAACCTCTAGGCCGGGGGAGTTGTTAACGCCGTATAGATAAATAATTAATAGATTAATTATAATATAAAATAAATATATAATACGAATATATAAGCGTAGACACACACATTGACTCAACATACCACATATATATTATATGCCTGTGTGCACTTTTCCCCCCTCCCTCCTCCTGACCAGTCTTGTGGCTACCGCTTACACGCAAAACGAACGCTCCGCAAAAAATATATAAAAAACCAGTAAAAACTCCTCGAGGTATACGTCGCGAGTGACAAAACTAATAAAGACTTAAACATTCACTCTTGTGATATGCTAAAAAACCCCAGCGCCGAAGGATTTAGTGCTGAAACCGTATCTTCGAAGAAGAAACTAGGCGGCCGCCATCTTCAGGGATAAGAAGCTGTCTATGGTGAGCACAGTAGCTATCACAAGAACTACTAATTATCTTATTTACAGATTATAAAGCTTAATTATACGAAGATCACGGCAATTATAAATATTTGAATAAATAGACAACATTAAACAATATTTTAATATGAAAGGTTTTTATTTAATATGGTATTATTATTGTATTTCATAATTAATTTTAAAATTCAGTATAGTTTAAATTTATATTTTTTAATATTTTACATTGATTTGGTTAAATTCATTAGGAAATTAAACAGAAAGATTAGATTGAATGTCAATTTCATCGATTACTTTCGAGTCGTTCAAAATATTACTTACATAATTAAAAATATTTGTAAATAAATTATTTGTAAAAAATATTATTTATAAATGTCATGCATGTAAATATTATGATTATTTATTGTCAATCATCATTATCATCAAATTAAAAATCATGTTTTTTTCTTGTCGTCAAAAATTTATTTTAGTAGATAAAGTTTTATGTACTTATTTATTTGTGTAGACCGATTATTTTTAATGTTATTTATTAAGTAATTTTGTGTCATTCAAGTATTCGTTAATAGTGTAATAGCATTTGTCAACTAACAACTTTTTTAAGTTATTAAAAAATGTATTATCGTTTTTTTCTTGTATAAATTTATTAGGTAGTCTATTGTATATTTTTTATAGAGAGCATATAAGTACTCGAAGAGGTTAATTTCAAACGGGAGTTTGGTAATATTAATTTATGTCTTTTTCGTAAGCAATATTTTGTCCGCATATTATTATCATCACGCAGTTCGTAGAAATCTTTATGATTACGCACAAATTTGCAAATTTCAAAAATGTACAAGGAGGGCAAAGTCAGGATTTTATACTTGAGGAAAAATGGCTTACATGTTGAATCCAGAAGCCGTATCCAGTAGGTTTTATCTCGAGGACAACACACAAAGGCTGACACTTTAAGATTGTTGGTCGGGCCGAGTTGAGGGGAATTAAAATTGTATGGCTACAACTTGGGAGTAGCTCTCTTATTGTATTATGGCTCTAAGCGGTTTAAATACTTTGTTTCTGATGAGCGGGAATTTAATTTGAAGCGATGTCTTCTTCGCGAGCGGGCGTAATGTATTCAACAATTAATTAACTCCTCATAACATTTGATAATTCTATGGTCTTTTTGGGCGAAGACTGTATTAGATAATTTGCGAATGAATTAACTAAAAGTTTCTCCATCTTCATGACACTTTTTAATATTCACAATTGATGAAAGGTCTGAACAGTCACATGACGTCTAATTCCGTTAAGTTAAAGTTATCGCAAGTATGGCGTGTCAGATAGGGAGGTCCCGGACTCGATTCCCTAAGTTTGTCTAATGTTTTTGCACCACCTGCTCAAAAATGAAATATTCTGTGTCATGTAAACGCAACATAAAGTAAGTCATTTAAAGCTTTTAAGAACAGGGAATGAATATAGTTCTGAAAATTCTTCTCTTCCTAGGGATTGAATTAATTTGTATTTAGAACACCAAAAGTATCTAAATTGTTGATAGAAATCCATCTTATATCGTTAGGCGAAGAAACAATGATTCTGAATCGACAAACTGTGCCCGAAAATCCCCGAAGACACTAATTTATAACAAAATCAAACGAAAATTTAATCTCACCATGCTGTTTACTTGTTGATTTTAAGATTCTAGGCACTTTTGCTGTGCAAATGTAAAACTTTTGACTATACAGTAAATTATTAATTATTCGAATAAAAATAATCACGAGAACTGTGTCTCTCTCGCGATTTAACCGACCAATTTAAATGAAGTAAACAAAACTATTGCAATAAAATACATCTCATCCAACTGAGTTAAACGTCCACATCTTCGCGTAAACACTGAACTTTGTAACTGTCTCAGGAACAATTTTAATATCGCCATCTCGACCCGGCCGCGTCTCATCTTAACGCATTCTTATATTTGTACAGTGTTTTCATTCGCAGACGGGTTATTGTTCTTTTCATATTGTTCTGCGCCAGTGGCTATTTTATTATGGGGCGTAAGCGTCTGTTTAATATTGCACTCAGCTGTTTCGATTTGGTTTTTATTTGCTTTCGAAAGTTCAGATAGTGTTATTTTACTTTCTGTGTTGCACAATTTAGGTCGCATAAAGCATGCAGCCGACTATAATCTTCTAATATATAAAAATCTCGTCACAGTGTTTGTTATTCATCATCCGAAATGGCTTGACCGATTTTTATTAATTTTAATGTGTACTAGCTGTGCCCGCGACTTAGTCCGCGTGAAATAGTAACTTTTGTTGAAGTTGATAAAAAGTAGCCTATGTTATACCTTATATAATTAGCTATCTATTAGTAAAAGTCCCGTCAAAATCCGTCCAGCCGTTCCGGAGATTAGCGGGAACAAACAGACAGCCAGACAAAAAAAAATTGTGTTTTTGTTATTGGTACTCGATATACATTCATACCCATTTAGTAAAAACTTGTTATTTTGATATTACAAACAGACACTTCAATTTTATTTATTTGTATAGATATTTGGTAGGTCTGAAAATAGGTGGTAGGCTATTTTTATATCCCTAGGTGATAAAGATGGCCCTCTCCAGAATTTTCTTTTTTGGACAATTGTTATGGCAGTTCGTGGGTACAGCTATGTAGTCGGTTTGCGAGATTGCGGCTAGTTTGCCTGTTAATAAAGTAGATGTCGATATGTAGAGGGGTTTGCCAGATGTCCGGATTTTGACCGGACAGTACGGTTTTCTTCACGTATGTCCGGTCAAGACAATGTTTGCAAACGGAAAAAAGATTAGAAACTTTATAAAAACGGTGGCAGCGAGCAAATAAATAAAAACCGGCCAAGCGCGAGTTGATACGTTTATACAGAACGTCTGTCTGTTTGTCAAGACTCTTTATCTCGGGAAATCGTCATAACAACTCATATGCGTCCCTACCGAGGGCCTCGAGGCTATCCTGAGGTCGGGTGTTTAGGCCTTAGTCAACCACGCTGGCCCAGTGCGGATTGGTCGATTTCACATACACCTTTGAATTTCTTCGCATATGTATGCAGATTGTCTTAAGATGTTTTCCTTCACCGCAGGAGCGTCAGACAAATGCACATATGAAATTCGAAAAACGAAAAACAGTGGTACATGGCGGTCTCTAACCCTGGACCTCCCGATTGGAAGGCAAGTGCTGAGTCCACAGCGCCACAGACGCTCCAAAACAGTAACTATAAATAATAACTGGTCAAAATAGGACCTTCTCTCAGTTATTGTTTCTGTGGTGTATACCACAGGAGCGCTATACGCTGGTATTATGAGAAGCCCTGACCTAGTAACTTTGTTAGAATTTCTTTTGTTATCAACAAGAGCGAGATCCCGATTCCCTAAGCTCTCATTGTCCATCTCACCCGCTCCGCTTGTCCCCAGGGCGACACCACCTTCGAAACCACGTCCAACCTGACCTTCGAAGCGACCAAGCACGAGAACGGTCGCAAGTTCCACTGCGAGGCATCGAACCAGGTCACCACCGAGACCAAAGATCATCCTATGCACGCGGAGAGGATTCTGGAAATTTGGTGTAAGTAGTCCTGTTTTTACCACAGTTTACTTGACTTGCATTCGTCTCCGTTTGATTCTCTGGCTAATTTTGTAATCGACTCTTAGAACACTTTGTGAATAGCTATAGAGAGTTATGAGGAAAGCAAAGAGCTCGATGACAATGTATGATGTATGTCTATCTCTATCTCTATCGTGCAGATTTCCTGCTATTCGCAATAAAATTAATTTTGAAGTGAACAAAAAATAATGGCATATAAATCTTGCATGCGAATGTTGCGCAATATATCAATGTTGTGACTAAAAAGTATGAATGAAAATAATATAATACCATAATATAACCTAGTATTACCTAACAAAATATTAATCATTTAAAACTGTCATGTTTAAATGAAAAAGAAATTGAAAAACTACAAGATATATAAAAATGCACTAAAATACATTTACCTGCAATGAAATCGACCCACCTCATAGGTGTCGATTCGGAAATATCAGTATATAAAAATAAGATTAGACAAAGAAAAACTGTAAATCCAATTTAAAGTATACTTCATAAGCTTTATTTTAACATACCTACTCTAAACGTGGATAAAAGGAGTATTGCTGACAATAGATTTGTTTCTTCGGAATACCCTGTTTCTCATTTTTCCGTTATACGCAATTTCTGTAACTGTGCAGAGTGTTAAAAGTTGATTAAATCAAAGTTTAATCAAAAATCGATGATTCCTACAGATTTATTGACCCGTTCAATTAAGCTGATTTTCCCAAAAAAAATTACGTAAAGTATTTTATAAAATTAGAGTTTTCAGTTTGTATAATCAATAAACCTAAATCTGTCTCAGTAAAAACTGGTCTAATGTAAGCTTAGGCTCTTGTTTAACAAACAGGGTTAAAAGATATTATTTATTGATGACAGATTTTGATTTGTCGAACTCTGAACCAAAGCGTAAAGGTGGGTCGATTTCATTGCAGGTAAGTTTAGTAGAAAATTATTGTTTCATGTTTACGTTTTTTTTATTGTTTTAAACAATATTTTCATTTTTTCTGGCAAGCGAATAGGGAAATTTTCATTAGATATTGACTTAGTCAATGCTTGGTCCACAGAGTATATTATTACATAAAGCTTGGTCGTCATACATTTTTATTGATTTTCCCTCAGAACAATAACTATTGCCCTAGTTATTCTTCCCGGGGGTTTTCCGTTCCCATTCATTTTGACAGCTGTCGGCAGTTGTAAAAATATATGGAGGCGGTAACGATTTGGTTTTGGTTAAGGTCCTTAAATAATGTAATTAGGACCCGGCAGGCCTATTACCGATCTCATGATTTTCAAATGATATCATGATATCATAGTGCAAAACATGTCATAAGATTTTCGTTGAGAATTTTGATCATTCGTTCATTATATCATGATGACATCATTGACATTATGCTATAGTGATGATATCATTCAATATAGGTAATACCAAATGAAGCATTTCATGACTTCCTAATCCCAAAATTTATACCATGTCATACGATGAAAGATCCATAATTGGCCTGCTGTACTCTATGATAATGATTGACAGGACGCATCCATTCCCCAATTTCAGACCCGCCGATCGTCAGAGTGGAGCCTTCTAACATAACAGTAGTGGAGGGTTCGAAGCTTCTCCTCAAGTGCGAGTACGAGAGCAACCCCTCCTCGCTCAACAGCGTCATGTGGTGAGTTTTATTTATTTATACAACAAGTTGTCAAACAAGCATCCTGCCCACCTGATGGTAAGTGGTAACAGTCACCTATAGTACATGTGGCTGTTGTGAGATTCGCAGCAACACTGCAACCCCACAAAAACGGCGTACGTTGCCAACTTGTGATTAAGGTGTGAAGTCACGGTACTCAGTAATTTCAGAGCCATATCTTACCCTGCAAACCGGAACACAGCAATGCAAGCACTGCTGCTTCGCGGCAGAAATAGGTACCCAAGCAGACGACCCTGGTACAGAGCCATGGGTGGGGTAAATTTAAAAATTTCCTCGTATAACTTGTAGAATATATGCGGAAGTCCAAAAATATAATTTAAAACTGTAAGGTTAAAATCCAGTTTTGGATGATAAAATAACGGTGTTGCAACGAAATGTTCTCGGATAGGCACTCGAGTTATTTGTCTATTGGCATACGTCATACGGCAGAGTTCGAGATGTTACGTGGCATGTTCTTAGCCCATCTACCACAGTGCCCCAATGCCAAACGAGTCTTCAATTCGTGCGTGTTGCCAGTGATAACGTTGAGCCGTGGCCGCTTACAATGTTGGTTGATGCTCCTACTATGCTATAGAGACAGGTTCTATAGAAGGCTTTAGGCTTAGTCGAATCAGGTTAATTTGAAATAACACAAAATTTTTGTAATTAAACTTTAGATGGAAATCAGATTACCGGCTGCTTTAATTTGATTGAAAAACTTTATTATTAATGTTTCTGCGAAGAGATTTAGTTTCCAATACCTGTGAGTTTACTTGATAATTTTCGTGTTTCGATCATATTTTTTGTATTTTAATTTTTCAACTAGAACATTGCCTGAGGACTTAATACCGTAAACAATTGAGTTTATCAGATATTGCTAAGTTTTGGTCGCGCAGAAAGTTGTTTTGTCGGGCACTACATTTTTATTAAAGGCAGTTATCAAAAATGGTTTTTTTTTATTATTTAAACTGATAGAATAAATTGTTTAAAACCCGTTTATGAACAATATTAATATGATAAATTATTTTATTATGTAATACTATTTCAAAAGTATCTTTAATACCTTCTACTTTAAGGACTATCACGCATCCCCTAATCCTAACAAACATCTACCTATGCTTAGATCCGGAGAAATAAATATTTAAATGGCTTTTTGTTTGTTTTTCCTTAAACACTTCACTCCTTTACAGGCAATTATTAAAGTCAAATAAACGCAAAACTCTAATTACAAGAAATAATCTAATTGACTTAGATATAAGCGTGTCTTTAAAACGATACGCTCGTCTTAACATGCCCTTATTCAGCAGTTGTAAACAAAATGCAAAAGTCGTAGGTATACAAGATTCCTCTCGCTTCGTCCCACCAGGTTCAGAGACGGCAAGAGGGTGGCCGTGAACGACACGTCGCACTACCAGGGCGGGACCACGGAGCAGCACTCCCTGATCATCCTGGACGCCAGGGGCGAGGACATGGGCAACTACACGTGCGTGCTGACCAACGCGGTCGGCAACGGGACCAGCGACGGGAGTATCGACGTTAACGTGCTCTGTGAGTATACCCAAGGATCCAGGGACCAAGGGGACCTCCGAGTACCCGGGGACTAAGGGATCTCCACGGACCCAGGGACCAGGGAACCCTGGGCCCGCTACCAAGGACGCCACTAAGGACCCAGGGACTAAAGGGCTCACTGTGGAACCAGGGACCAAAGGGCTCACCAAGGGCCCAGGGACCAAGGGGACTGCTATAGACCAAGGAGAACACCGAGTACCCGGGGACTAACGAATCTCCACGGACCCAGGGACCAGGCAACCCCGGGCCCGCTATCAATGTTTCAGTAATTGGCTTGTGTCACGTGACCTGAAACCTAAAATGTCAACAGGAGCCTCCTCAGAAACAGGGGGGCTACCGCCTAACTCATAGCGATCACTCGCTATCGCTTCGTGACATTAGAACAATAGCTCTAATGTCATCTGTGACATTAAAACTATTGTTCTAATGTCATGATAACGATAGCGAGTGCTCGCTTTAAGTTAGGCGGTACGGCCGCGGGTCAGGGGCCTAACCATGATCGCTTATAGCATGGTTAAAACAATATTGAAACAGAGACACCGCTCTTGTTGCGTATAGCGACATCCCGCTCTCAGCGCGGTTTTAATATTGTTTTGGGCGATCATGGTTAGGGGGCAGATCTGTGGAATACCAGCCGTCGCGGTATACAATACCGTTGCAAAAGTGATCACGGACAAAACGACCCCTATTATCTTATTACACAACGTTTTAATAAAATACCGCAGAACCTCTGACATCCCAATTTATTTTTATTATAAAAAACTTATTAAAATTATTATGAAGGTGAAAATAAATTTTTGCGAATTTACGAAGATATATATTTTTTTGTATCTTGCAAATTTAAAACTCTATGGTCGCGCGCCTGCGTGCACGATGTTGCCGTTTACGGCGAACGCACACGACCGACTTTTCGTTGGCCAGATAATCGGCTCGATTGTTCCGACCGACTCAACGCATACGTTTTACGTTGTAACGCACACGAACTACAAAAAGTCGGCCCAAAAATGGAATCACGGCCCATCCGATTATCGGTAAAAAATGGAACGCTCGTAAATGTGTTGTCAAAAATGGGTCACCGATAGTCGGACGTGACGTCGCACTAAGGGATAAAGTTGATAGAGTTATGTAAATTTAAAAAGCGACGTAGTTGGATTTTTTATGTATAAAATCTGACCCGTATAATATTCGTGAAATCGATTCTCCTCTTCATTCAGAACAAACTTATTTCTGGTTTTGCGCAATTTCATTCACACGTCGTTGTATAGATTTCATTCCATTTCATTCGCCCGCAGCCCACGTCTAGGGCGGTAATGGCAGCCGGGCTGCATTCCCGCCCTTTACCGAACTTTTAAAAGCACCAAACAGATAATTGTACAACGTTGTTGATGATTAGACAGAGGAAAGATCTGTTTGTATGTACGAGTATGTAACGAATAAACTCAAAAACTACTGGACCGATATCAAAATTTCTTTCAACATTACAATGCTACATTATCCCTGATTAATACAGGCTACAAAATTATTTTTTTCTACGGGAATATAAAATCCCCACGGGAAAACAAAAACAATGCTGGCGAAGCGACGTAAAGTAAAGCTAGTCGTAAATAATCTGTACCTTAATACTGTAGTGACGGAGGCCTGCCAAAAGCCCTAGTAGATGCGAGTAAAGGCAGAAACAAACTATTGTGTCGTGGTGTGTTGTGACGCGTCAGAAGCGTATCGTTTACATACATTTAATATGGCTAGAAACACATCATTACAGTGTGTTGTGTCGTGGCGCTAATGTGTTTCTAGCCATACAAAATGTATGAAACCGATACGCTTCTGACGCGTCACAACACAACACGACACAATAGTTTGTTTCAAGCGTAACTCGTGCCGTAGTTGAAACAAACAATCATCTATTTGCATCTCGACAGACAAGCCCCAAGTGCGCCTGACGATGAGCTCGCCGAGCCCCATCCTGGAGACGGAGCACAAGAACGTGACGCTGACCTGCGAGGTGGTGACGGGCAACCCGCCGCTGCTGGACGAGGTGGTGTGGTACCTCGACGGGGAGGTCCTGAAGCACCTGCCCGAGTGCAACGGAACTGACGCAGAAGGTAACTACTGTATAATAATTACCAGTCTATTCTACATACAACCTACAAATGAATAAATAACTCGATTAATGAACTGTGTATTCTGAAAAGTAAATAAATCCATACAATCCAAGAAATTACAGAAAATTCAAACCGACTTCAAAAACACTTAAATGTTAAAAATAATAATATAAGAATACAGATCCATTTCTATATTGAAGGCGGTGCCTTATAAAACTTTCTAGGAGATCATCGTTTGGCACCGACTTCATTAAAGAAATGTGATCAATATAGAAATGTGATGTTATCTGTATTCTAGTATTTTTTTTTAATTTTTAAGTGTTTTTGAAGTCGTTTATATTTTTTGTAATAAAACTTTTTTATTTGTGATTTTGCATTTTCTTTTAAAATGTTAAATAATTTCAAAAAATGATAAAACATAAATCGTAATTGCTCAGTGGCCCAGTGGTTAAAGTTTCAACATGGTATGTTGGAGACGCGGAGACCCGCCCGACACGAATTTTTTTTTTGCATTTGATATATTTTCATCATTTTTCAAAAATCTTTTTAGTGAATAAAATATCAGCATGAAGTAACTTGAAAGCATACAACAAAGGATTAGTACGTGCCTATATTGTTTTTAAAAAGCCTCTAGCTCCTTAAAGTTGAGGATACTTCCATCACCAGCTCGACTCATGACTACCAGACGCAAATACCTGAATCATCATCATCATCATCATCATCATTTCAGCCAAGAGACGCTCACTGTTGGACATAGGCCTTCCCCAGGGATCTCCAAACCGATCGGAAGAGCTTCGGAAAAAATGAAACAAGTTAGACGTGCCTATAAAATTTAAGGGTTTCCCTCGTTTTACCTGGGATCCCATCATCAGTTCCAGACCTTTTTTGCCAACATAGTTTTATATAAAAAAAAACACCGAACTCACAACTGACCGAGAGCGTGCTTCCGTTTTCCAGAGAACTTGTGCAACGAGGTGGACCCGTCGATGCTGCTGCTGCAGGACACCACCAAGAGCTTCCACGGCAACTACTCGTGCAAGGGCAAGAACTTCGCCGGCTGGGGCGACGAGAGCAACAAGACCGAGCTGGTCGTGAACTGTACGTACACACAACGACTAAAACTATTTGGACATGAGGTCAACTCTACACTTTTCTATGATTGATATGTTAATAGTCTGTATCTTATATAATGTGAACTGACACATCTAATATTGTAACGGAAGTTGAGCTCAAACTTTTGCTTTGAGGTCAGCTTCCAATTGACGACTCTATATCAATACAGGGAGAAAAAAATAGCCCTTGCTAGTTTTCTTGCTGGTTCTTTCCAGTACAAGGTCTCCCGCCGTAGACTTGTGAACCAATGGCGTAGCTACTTTGACGTGCAAAAGTGATTGTTACAATCCTATTTCAATAAAAGATTCCTATTTCAAATCCTATTTCAAATTTGAATTTGACACGTCAGAGATTACACTTTGACCTTGAAACCGCTCTTATTATAAGGCTTTTGTAATGCACATGTCAAGCTGCTGACTATACATGCAGCGTTGTTATTGACTTGTTTTTTTCGCATAAAAGGGAAGCTCTTGATTGACTTTCCTCCCGCATGATGGTAAGTGACGATACATCCGAAGTTGGAAGCGAGCTCTACCTGGATTCATCAGCAAGTGAGGAGCTGGCTATTTCAGCTCTAATAAAATGTCCCTCAAGACTAGAGGTGGCGTTAATGGTTGAAAAAATATTTGTTAAAAGTTTATAGTTGATTAAAAATATCAGATAGTTTTAATGGCTGAAAATATCAATTGTATTTTTATTCAAATACAATATCTGAATATTTTTCACATGTTGATTTATTGTACTTTATAATTAGTTCGGTCTATGATTGAAATTATTTTATCAGTCGACTACATTTATCATTATAATGGAAAAATATGTAGGTAGGTACAGTCAACAATGTTGCCGGTCTACCAGTAGAGTTTTTTGGTCAGCGATATTTGAAAAAGTAAAGCGTTAAAACAGGTTTTAATATTATATAAAATAGGAGTATTTTAGGATTTTCATATATGATTCAAATGATTGATTTATACCTCTTATTGCTTGAAATAATGCTTCCCAAAAAAACTTTACTGGTGTCTACCAGTAGAGTTTTTTTGGGAACGAACGCGAACGCGAACTTTGTCGACTGTACATAGTTTGGAACTTATATAGTTAGATAAGTTGAACTCTCGGTACACAAGTCAGGTAGTTAGCCGTTTTTTTTTCACACAGTCATGATAAAAAATAGAATTACTTACATACACTTAGAAATAGAACAATTTGATATTGTCTATTTTCAGACCCGCCTGGGCCGGCGAAATTGACGTACTCCCCTTGGCGAGTGGTCAAGGGGAAGAGCTTGGTCCTCACCTGCAGCATCGAGGAGAAAGGGAGGCCCGAAGTACACAGGTATGTTTCTAGTTATTAGGTCACCACTGAGAGAAACATAGATGATAAGCAGGGTATGAAAAATAGAATCAAATCAGTGCGTCATTTTGATAATAACAAAGTAAAAAAATATTTTACATAAAATAAAATCCCGACTTCAAAAACACTAACGGCCTTACAAATAAAAAACTTATTCCTAGGAATAACCTCGGAATAGTTATTCCGTGTTTTGTCTTATTTTGACATATTACATCTGACATGTGCTAAAACAAGACAAAACACAGAATAAATTATTCCGAGGATTATCCTCGGTATAAGTTTTTATTTGTAAGGCAGTAAAAGTTTCAAAATAATATAAGAATAGGTACAGATAACATCACAATTCTATATTGAAGTCGGTGCCAAACGATGATCCCCTAGAAAGTATTAAAATTTTCGTTGACCCTAATTTAATACCAGCTCACTCTTTCCCTCGATTTTCATGAGATCCCATCATCAGATCCTGACTTTAGTGACCACTGGGGGACTACCCCAGGAGTATGCTCTATCGAATACAAAAGGAATTTTGAAAATCGATCCACAATTGGCGGAGTAATCGCCTAACATACACACAAAACACATTGGACATACCTAAAACTTTAACGGCCTTACAAATAAAAACTTATACCGAGGATAATCCTCGGAATAATTTATTCTGTGTTTTGTCTTGTTTTAGCACATGTCAGATGTAATATGTGAAAAAAAGACAAAACACGGAATAACTATTCCGAGGTTATTCCTAGGAATAAGTTTTTTATTTGTAAGGCCGTAAGGGTTTCCCTCAATTTTTATGTTATTCAATCATCAGATTCTAATTTTGGTGACCATTGGACCACCCTTGGAGTATCCTCTATCGAATACAAAAAGAATCATCAAAATCAACATAAAAAATAAACATAAAAAACATATACGGTCAAATTGAGAAACCTTTTTTAGAAGTCGGTAAAAAAGATACGTTTTTATTTTACTTTGGCGAAATAACAAAAATTAGAGATAATGTTATAATGTTTTTGTCTGACCATTTCGATACTAACTTTAAATGATTTTCTCCACTTTGAGCTGACAACATTCCAGGAGAGTCACTAAAATGAACTGTCTCATCAACGTAACAACAATATCAGCGTTATGCGCATGAAGTGAACATATATGATTGACGTATGTACATAATGAAACGGAATGTCCCAGGACACCACCCTGTGGTACGGCATCCTATAGGTGCTATGCCGCCAAGGTGATCTCCAACTTTGACACGCTGGTTTCTGTCGTTCAGGTAATTAGTAAACCGGTCTAGTTCGGTCAATCTGTGACCGTAGCACTCCAATTTTTTTAAAAGTATATTAGAAATGAAATCAGGCTAGCAAAACATAACCTATCGAGGTTTTGTTTTGCTAGACTGATATGCGGGCGGAGCTACAGTCGATCGATATTCGAAAAGCAAGTGGACCAGACGGCATTCTTGCGATTGTACTTAAGAAGTGTGCAGCGGAGTTGACTCCGGTCCTGATGCATCTAAACCGTCTGTCGTTCTCTGCTGGTTGTGTGCCGAAATCTTGGAAAGAGGCCAATGTCCAAGCGGTTCCCAAAAAAACCTCAATTTCACACCGTACCAAGAAATTCCAAGATTCTTTCTTCTGTCGTTCATCCCACACTTGGAATTCTCTATCTGCGCACGTGTTTCCTCCATCCTACAACATGGGTTCCTTCAAAAGAGGTGTAAAAAGCATCTATTAGGCCGGCAAGGGGCGGGCAGGTAGGATAGTGGATGTCGTCCCTCCTCTATCTGTCAACTCATTTGGGCCTCTTCACCGCTTAACATCAGGCCGGAGGAGGTCATTTGCCTGGCCCTCCATAAAAAAGGTGTGTAACTATTTGTTTTATTAAGTCGGTGCATTTCTACATCCACGTAATTTGTACGTGTAAGGCATAATTTGTACACTACCCGCGGCAGCCCTATCGTGGGTAGTGTTTCAAGGGTAGAAATAACCGCCCAGGCGTATGGTTGCCGTCGGTGTAGCTATAGCTAGCGTGCGTCCGCAGGTTCCGGTGGCACCGCGGCGGGCGGCCCGTGGCGGACATCGTGTCGGCGCGCTGGACCATCGACCCCGTCACGCTGGACCACCGCACCGCCTTCACCTGCCGCGGGGCCAGCGCCGCCGGCGAGGGGCCGCCCGCCTCGCTCGCGCTCGACGTGCTGGGTACGTGCCGTCCCACCCCGTCCCACCCCGTCCCATCCCGTCCCACCCCATCACGCTGGACCATCGACCCCGTCACGCTGGACCACCGCACCGCCTTCACCTGCCGCGGGGCCAGCGCCGCCGGCGAGGGGCCGCCCGCCTCGCTCGCGCTCGACGTGCTGGGTACGTGCCGTCCCACCCCGTCCCACCCCGTCCCATCCCGTCCCACCCCATCACGCTGGACCATCGACCCCGTCACGCTGGACCACCGCACCGCCTTCACCTGCCGCGGGGCCAGCGCCGCCGGCGAGGGGCCGCCCGCCTCGCTCGCGCTCGACGTGCTGGGTACGTGCCGTCCCACCCCGTCCCACCCCGTCCCATCCCGTCCCACCCCATCACGCTGGACCATCGACCCCGTCACGCTGGACCACCGCACCGCCTTCACCTGCCGCGGGGCCAGCGCCGCCGGCGAGGGGCCGCCCGCCTCGCTCGCGCTCGACGTGCTGGGTACGTGCCGTCCCACCCCGTCCCACCCCGTCCCATCCCGTCCCACCCCATCACGCTGGACCATCGACCCCGTCACGCTGGACCACCGCACCGCCTTCACCTGCCGCGGGGCCAGCGCCGCCGGCGAGGGGCCGCCCGCCTCGCTCGCGCTCGACGTGCTGGGTACGTGCCGTCCCACCCCGTCCCACCCCGTCCCATCCCGTCCCACCCCATCACGCTGGACCATCGACCCCGTCACGCTGGACCACCGCACCGCCTTCACCTGCCGCGGGGCCAGCGCCGCCGGCGAGGGGCCGCCCGCCTCGCTCGCGCTCGACGTGCTGGGTACGTGCCGTCCCACCCCGTCCCACCCCGTCCCATCCCGTCCCACCCCATCACGCTGGACCATCGACCCCGTCACGCTGGACCACCGCACCGCCTTCACCTGCCGCGGGGCCAGCGCCGCCGGCGAGGGGCCGCCCGCCTCGCTCGCGCTCGACGTGCTGGGTACGTGCCGTCCCACCCCGTCCCACGCCGTCCCACCCCGTCCCATCCCGTCCCACCCCATCACGCTGGACCATCGACCCCGTCACGCTGGACCACCGCACCGCCTTCACCTGCCGCGGGGCCAGCGCCGCCGGCGAGGGGCCGCCCGCCTCGCTCGCGCTCGACGTGCTGGGTACGTGCCGTCCCACCCCGTCCCACCCCGTCCCATCCCGTCCCACCCCATCACGCTGGACCATCGACCCCGTCACGCTGGACCACCGCACCGCCTTCACCTGCCGCGGGGCCAGCGCCGCCGGCGAGGGGCCGCCCGCCTCGCTCGCGCTCGACGTGCTGGGTACGTGCCGTCCCACCCCGTCCCACCCCGTCCCATCCCGTCCCACCCCATCACGCTGGACCATCGACCCCGTCACGCTGGACCACCGCACCGCCTTCACCTGCCGCGGGGCCAGCGCCGCCGGCGAGGGGCCGCCCGCCTCGCTCGCGCTCGACGTGCTGGGTACGTGCCGTCCCACCCCGTCCCACGCCGTCCCACCCCGTCCCATCCCGTCCCACCCCATCACGCTGGACCATCGACCCCGTCACGCTGGACCACCGCACCGCCTTCACCTGCCGCGGGGCCAGCGCCCCCGGCGAGGGGCCGCCCGCCTCGCTCGCGCTCGACGTGCTGGGTACGTGCCGTCCCACCCCGTCCCACCCCGTCCCATCCCGTCCCACCCCATCACGCTGGACCATCGACCCCGTCACGCTGGACCACCGCACCGCCTTCACCTGCCGCGGGGCCAGCGCCGCCGGCGAGGGGCCGCCCGCCTCGCTCGCGCTCGACGTGCTGGGTACGTGCCGTCCCACCCCGTCCCACGCCGTCCCACCCCGTCCCATCCCGTCCCACCCCATCACGCTGGACCATCGACCCCGTCACGCTGGACCACCGCACCGCCTTCACCTGCCGCGGGGCCAGCGCCGCCGGCGAGGGGCCGCCCGCCTCGCTCGCGCTCGACGTGCTGGGTACGTGCCGTCCCACCCCGTCCCACGCCGTCCCACCCCGTCCCATCCCGTCCCACCCCATCACGCTGGACCATCGACCCCGTCACGCTGGACCACCGCACCGCCTTCACCTGCCGCGGGGCCAGCGCCGCCGGCGAGGGGCCGCCCGCCTCGCTCGCGCTCGACGTGCTGGGTACGTGCCGTCCCACCCCGTCCCACCCCGTCCCATCCCGTCCCACCCCATCACGCTGGACCATCGACCCCGTCACGCTGGACCACCGCACCGCCTTCACCTGCCGCGGGGCCAGCGCCGCCGGCGAGGGGCCGCCCGCCTCGCTCGCGCTCGACGTACTGGGTACATGCCGTCCCACCCCGTCCCACGCCGTCCCACCCCGTCCCACGCCGTCCCACCCCGTCCCATCCCGTCCCACCCCATCACGCTGGACCATCGACCCCGTCACGCTGGACCACCGCACCGCCTTCACCTGCCGCGGGGCCAGCGCCGCCGGCGAGGGGCCGCCCGCCTCGCTCGCGCTCGACGTGCTGGGTACGTGCCGTCCCACCCCGTCCCACGCCGTCCCACCCCGTCCCATCCCGTCCCACCCCATCACGCTGGACCATCGACCCCGTCACGCTGGACCACCGCACCGCCTTCACCTGCCGCGGGGCCAGCGCCGCCGGCGAGGGGCCGCCCGCCTCGCTCGCGCTCGACGTGCTGGGTACGTGCCGTCCCACCCCGTCCCACGCCGTCCCACCCCGTCCCATCCCGTCCCACCCCATCACGCTGGACCATCGACCCCGTCACGCTGGACCACCGCACCGCCTTCACCTGCCGCGGGGCCAGCGCCGCCGGCGAGGGGCCGCCCGCCTCGCTCGCGCTCGACGTGCTGGGTACGTGCCGTCCCACCCCGTCCCACGCCGTCCCACCCCGTCCCATCCCGTCCCACCCCATCACGCTGGACCATCGACCCCGTCACGCTGGACCACCGCACCGCCTTCACCTGCCGCGGGGCCAGCGCCGCCGGCGAGGGGCCGCCCGCCTCGCTCGCGCTCGACGTGCTGGGTACGTGCCGTCCCACCCCGTCCCACGCCGTCCCACCCCGTCCCATCCCGTCCCACCCCATCACGCTGGACCATCGACCCCGTCACGCTGGACCACCGCACCGCCTTCACCTGCCGCGGGGCCAGCGCCGCCGGCGAGGGGCCGCCCGCCTCGCTCGCGCTCGACGTGCTGGGTACGTGCCGTCCCACCCCGTCCCACCCCGTCCCATCCCGTCCCACCCCATCACGCTGGACCATCGACCCCGTCACGCTGGACCACCGCACCGCCTTCACCTGCCGCGGGGCCAGCGCCGCCGGCGAGGGGCCGCCCGCCTCGCTCGCGCTCGACGTACTGGGTACATGCCGTCCCACCCCGTCCCACGCCGTCCCACCCCGTCCCACGCCGTCCCACCCCGTCCCATCCCGTCCCACCCCATCACGCTGGACCATCGACCCCGTCACGCTGGACCACCGCACCGCCTTCACCTGCCGCGGGGCCAGCGCCGCCGGCGAGGGGCCGCCCGCCTCGCTCGCGCTCGACGTGCTGGGTACGTGCCGTCCCACCCCGTCCCACGCCGTCCCACCCCGTCCCATCCCGTCCCACCCCATCACGCTGGACCATCGACCCCGTCACGCTGGACCACCGCACCGCCTTCACCTGCCGCGGGGCCAGCGCCGCCGGCGAGGGGCCGCCCGCCTCGCTCGCGCTCGACGTGCTGGGTACGTGCCGTCCCACCCCGTCCCACCCCGTCCCATCCCGTCCCACCCCATCACGCTGGACCATCGACCCTGTCACGCTGGACCACCGCACCGCCTTCACCTGCCGCGGGGCCAGCGCCGCCGGCGAGGGGCCGCCCGCCTCGCTCGCGCTCGACGTGCTGGGTACGTGCCGTCCCACCCCGTCCCACCCCGTCCCATCCCGTCCCACCCCATCACGCTGGACCATCGACCCCGTCACGCTGGACCACCGCACCGCCTTCACCTGCCGCGGGGCCAGCGCCGCCGGCGAGGGGCCGCCCGCCTCGCTCGCGCTCGACGTGCTGGGTACGTGCCGTCCCACCCCGTCCCACCCCGTCCCATCCCGTCCCACCCCATCACGCTGGACCATCGACCCCGTCACGCTGGACCACCGCACCGCCTTCACCTGCCGCGGGGCCAGCGCCGCCGGCGAGGGGCCGCCCGCCTCGCTCGCGCTCGACGTGCTGGGTACGTGCCGTCCCACCCCGTCCCACCCCGTCCCATCCCGTCCCACCCCATCACGCTGGACCATCGACCCCGTCACGCTGGACCACCGCACCGCCTTCACCTGCCGCGGGGCCAGCGCCGCCGGCGAGGGGCCGCCCGCCTCGCTCGCGCTCGACGTGCTGGGTACGTGCCGTCCCACCCCGTCCCACGCCGTCCCACCCCGTCCCACGCCGTCCCACCCCGTCCCATCCCGTCCCACCCCATCACGCTGGACCATCGACCCCGTCACGCTGGACCACCGCACCGCCTTCACCTGCCGCGGGGCCAGCGCCGCCGGCGAGGGGCCGCCCGCCTCGCTCGCGCTCGACGTGCTGGGTACGTGCCGTCCCACCCCGTCCCACCCCGTCCCATCCCGTCCCACCCCATCCCACCCCGTCCCGCCCGTCCCACCCCATCCCACCCCGTCCCGCCCGTCCCAACCCGTCCCACCCCGTCCCACCCCATCCCACCCCGTCCCACCCGTCCCAACCCGTCCCACCCCGTCCCACCCGTCCCAACCCGTCCCACCCCGTCCCCCCGTGACCCCGACTCGTTCCCGCTCGACCTGCTAATTAACGCTCCTACATCTCATCCAACCTGATCTTCATATCATCTGATAGCGTTTGGCAAAAATAGAAGCTTGCTTCACCTTGACTCCGCGAGAACTGAGGAACTGACTATCTTACCTCTAATTGTTGAAACACAAGAATGTTAGGAGCATCGTTGTTACTATCGCGACGAACTTAGGTAAGGCAGTGATACACAGGACGGTGGTAGTTATTAAAACCGAGCAGAAAACGGAATTGGTTCAAAGGCACAAAATAGCTGTAGCTAAAGAAGACAATATATTTCTATTAGCTTTACCTACTACATTTCTAGATTTTATATTTTAATAACGGAATATTTTGTGAAAATCTTGACATTGCCATCATAAAAAAATGTTATTAACTATACTCGTTATACCTGGGTGTTATTAAACTCGTACAATCTGGACATAGATTTTTAAATACAGACAGTTTGAGTGTGATCGCATCATCTGTTTTCTTTATTTCAGCTCCTCCCAGCTTCAAATACGCTATGAATCACTACAGTGGCGCCTTGTACAAGTCACAGGTGAGATTTTTTTTTCCTTACAAGTAGGTACTATAGTTAAATAGATAACACCATAACTTAAGCTTAGCTTTCATCTCACTTTATGGTAAGTGACCATATCAATAAGGACCGCAAAGTAGCAGTGCCTGCATTGCTATGTTCCAGTTTGAAGGGTAAGCTAAGATATGGCAGTGAAATAACTGGGTACCATGACTTTACATCTTAGGTCAAAAGTTGGCAACGTACACTGTGGTTCTTGTGGGGGTTGCAGATTTGTTGCGAATCACACAAGAGCCATCGGTAAGTGGTACGAGTAAGTAACAATCACTATAGGTGATTGTTACCTACTTGTACCACTTACCATGAGGTGAGCACTATGCTTGTTTGCCAACTTAGTTGTATAAAAAAGGACGATGATTGATTGAATGAGTGATTCGCCTGGATTCCACAGCAACTGAGGACAGTTTAATTCAAATTCAAATTCAAATTCAAATTCAAATGTTTTATTGCATACCATAATTTTTACATGGGTTCTTAAGTAGTTATAGTATAGGCACAATTATGGACCCTGATGGGCACAGCAATATAAATGATGAGCTGAGGAGAGGGTAGATTTTTTCATAATCTAAACAAAATGTTCTTGAATTTTTCCCTTTCAGTGTGAATTAGGTACAAGTCACGTAGGCTATCTTTAATTAATTTCTTAGTGTTAGTAATTTATTATATCATAAGAATGTATTTGTAATGTCTATATGTTATTTATTTAATATAAGTATTTGGTCAAAAAATATTTAATAGGTATCATTATTAATAATTTATAAACTATTTTACTTTGTTTTGATGTCAATGGTACTAATAGAATTTTAAATTTTATAGAAAGCAATTAAATTAAATAAATGTCAATGTCATAGTTTATCATTTATGTAGATATATTTAATAGGTATCATTATTAATAATTTATAAATTATTTTACTTTGTTTTGATGTCAATGGTACTAAAAGAATGTCAAATTTTATAAGTGAGCAATTAAATTAAACAAAATAAAATAAAATAAATGGCAATGTTTGTCATAGTTTATCATTTAAGTAGATATTTAGACTATAGTATGCTTTTTCTGTCAACAATTGTTTAAGAGATCTAAAAAACTTTTTATCGTCCGTTTCGTTTTTCAAATTGTGAGGAAGTTTGTTAAATATTTTAATTGCCATAACATATGGACTCGAGCTATGCATTTTCAATCTTGATGGTGGAAGTATTAAATTATTTGCGTATCTCGAAGGATACCGTCTCTGTACCTCGCCTATTTTTGTAAAAAAATGTTGGTATTTTTTAACAAATTTGCACAGTTCAAATATGTATAGTGAAGTTAAAGTTAAAATATTATATTTCTTAAAGTACGGTTTGCAGCTACACGTAATATCGATGTTGGATAGGATTCGGATGCATTTTTTTTGTTTTAGAAAGATATTTTGTACGTTCGTGCTATTCCCCCATAGTATAATGCCGTACGATAGCCACGCGTGGGCATATGCATAGTATGCAGAAAGCGCCGAGTTGAAATCGGTGCTTTTCTTTAGCTCGCGAAGGGCATATGTAAATGATGACAATTTTGAATTTAGTTTGATTAAGTGATCTTTCCAATTTATATTACTATCTATATCTAATCCCAATAATGTCAAAGTATTTACAGATTCTATGTCTATGTCATTATAACGGAAATTTATATTAAGTTGTGTTTTTTGATATGGTCTAAATTGCATGATTTTAGTTTTCTTGTAATTAATTTGTAAATTATGGTCTGTCATCCATTCTGAAATTTTGTTAAATATTTGTTTTATATGTTGGTCTAAGTGTATGTCGTTTTTACATGATGTTAAAATAGATATGTCATCGGCGAACAAAACACAGGAAATCGATTCGTCTGTGAAAATTTTTGGCAAGTCATTTATATAGATTAGAAACAGTATGCACCCGAGAACACTGCCCTGAGGTATTGAATTGTTTACACTCTGTACCGCGGACCGTACATGCCTTATTTCTCCAGTGTTTTCGTCATAATGTTCGATTTCAACATACTGTTTCCTACCCTCCAGATACGACTGGAACCATTTATGGGTTGTTCCTCGTACTCCGATGCTGTATAATTTGTCAAGTAAGATTTTATAAAGTACTTTGTCGTAAGCCTTTGTCATATCTAACAATAACCCTACTGCATATTTCTTTAAGTTTATTGTTTCCAACGCGTTCTGAATATATTTAAATACAGCTAACGTTGTTGATCGTTTTTGTCTAAAACCGTTTTGGGAATCGTCAAAAATTTGGTATTTTTCACAGAAGGAATACAGTCGGTCGCTCATTGCCTTCTCAAATATTTTAGCAGCCGTTGGTAGCAAAGAAATAGGTCGATAGTTTGTTCTTTCATTCTTGTCACCTTTTTTATAAATGGGTTTTACAATCGATATTTTTAGTAAATCCGGGAATACGCCTTGCGAAAAAGATTGGTTTATTAAGAATTCGAATGGGGTCGACAACTCTTCAGAACATTGTCTAATTAATGACGGAGGTAATTCGTCTACGCCGTAACTGTATTTACATTTCATATTCTTAATAATCATCGTTATTTCGCGTAAATTGACAGGGCGCAGGAACATAGTGTTTAGCACGGGCTGGACGACTGGCCGGCCGCGCGGCGGCGAGCCCCCTCCATCGGGCTCTCGCCCCACCGATACAAAATACTCATTAAACGAGTCAACAACCTGCTTTGGGTCCGACACAAGATTATTGTGGATACGCAATATTGTGTTTCGTTTTAATTTTCTGACGTGTTTATTAGTTTCTTCTTTTATTATTTTCCACATCGATTTGGTTTTATTGTGTGATTTTTTTATTTCTCGTATGTATTGTATTTTTTTTGATTTATAAACACATCTTTTTAATGTTTTTTCATATCGTTTATAGTAACTCAATAGTACCGGGTCCTTGTTTTTCGTTACCAATTGTTTTAATAGTCTTTTATTTTTGCATGATATTTTTAAACCCTTTGTTAGCCATTTTTTTGGTTTGCTATTTTTAATGGTTACATGTCGTGTTGGTATGCATTCATTTAGATAATTCTGCAGAATGTCATTAAATATTGAATAATTTTCGTTGAGAGATTTTTTTATGTCAAAGATATTGGTCCAATTTGTGGCCTTTAAAGTTGTCTTAAAATTTTCAATGTTATGTTTAGTGTATAAGCGTTTATTTATTCTCCAGGTAGGTACGTCTTTTTTAAAAATATGTTGCTTAATATTTAAAATAATTCCCTTATGATCAGAGAAGCCAAAATCTTTGACCGAAGTGCTAAATGTGTCCTTAGAGAAATTGCTGAAAAGAAGGTCTAAGCAAGTTTTACTATAATTTGTTTCGCGTGTAGGTTCATTTATATATTGTTTAAAATTGTATTCTAACATTTTCTCAATTAAAAATCTTGATTTATTATTATTTTCTAGCATATTTACGTTTAAGTCTCCTCCAATAATTATTTTCTTTTTAATGTATTTTCTGGATAGGAGTTCCAGTAATAGGTTTAATTGGTTATAAAAAATGTCTACCTCTCGACCGCTCCAATATATAACTAATAACAAAATCTCACATTGAACTATTTCTACACAACACATTTCCACAATATATTCAACAGACAGGTCCATGATGTCCTTTCGCTCGATATATTCGATGTCCTCGTGCAATAGTATGCAGACGCCGCCTCCAACGTAGTTCCGTCGACAGTATGATGATGCGAGGTTGTATGAAGTGATGTTTATCAAATTAGATGTTTCTTTTGATAGCCAGCTTTCTGATATACAAATTGCTTGGTATCTATCGTGGTTATCGTGTTGGTCTAAAAAAGATTCGATTAAGTGCGTTTTGTTCTTCAAACTCTGCATATTTTGGAAAAGAACCTTTATTATATTTTTACTATTGTCGAAAGGTGTCTTTATTGAGTGAACTATTTTGAGTTTCGGCGTTACAACTTGCGGATGAGGTGCCATTTCTTTCGTGAAATGTGGTAAGTAATTCTTGAGTTGTTGTCATAGGCAGGGACGGGTCGTGCGTTTTACCGTTTATTATTAACTTATTGTTCCGTATAATCGCGTGGTGGCCGTTTTTGCGGGCTTCTATAAGTGTACTTCGCAATAGTTTTTTTTCTTGAAGAGATTGTCTGTCTAGGTATTCAGATATATAAAGTCGCGTATTTCTTAAGTTTTTAGAGTTTTTAAGAATGTACTTTGTCATTCTTTTGCTTATAAGTTCGACCATAATCGGTCGCTGTGATCCTGTTCGACCCAATCTTTTGGACTCCTCGATATAACCCGTTAAATTAATATTAAATGTTTTTCTGAATATGTCAATTATGGTGTCATGTAGGATATATTCATTTTCATCGTCATATTCTCTAAGTCCGTATAAAATAAACATTTTTTCGTAGTCATGATTGCAGTTTGGTTTCTGTATAGTACTTTCAGCGTCTGTAGTGGTAGTTATAGTGTATTTAATTTTTTCTAATTGTTCTTTTAATATGTTGTTATCCCTTTCAAGCGTTTCGATCTTTTTATTTAGAGATTGTATGTCTGACTTTATTTTCTTATGCTCGCCCGTTATTGCAACTGATAACTCCGTTAGGTTTGATTTTAGTTCGTTGTTGGCTAAATAAATTTCTTTTTTAATTGTTTCTTTTATGTAGGACAGTTGGGATTGTTTGTTTTCATCAAATTTTTTATCTATTAATTTTGCAATTTTGTCGTATATGTCGTCTACGCTAGTCAAAGTTTTAGGCCTACTTTCGGGTTCTGCTACTATGGTTTGTCCTTGTAAAGTACTACAGTCTGTAATATTTAGGTCATCCACTGACATTGAAGTGTCGTTAAGACAGTGTTGTGTCCTAACTGGCGTATTTTCATTTCTGTTTCGTCTAGTGACATTTTTGCAGGAGTCACAAATCCACTTCAATAGTTCTGCTCTGTTGTTTTGAACATAGGCAGATGTCATATTAAGGCAAGCGTAATGAAATTTTTGTATGCATTGGTGGCATTTCAGTAATTCGGATTCGTAAATTATTTCTTGGTTGCAAGCTGTGCACTTCATTTTAAATTTATATGTAAGTAAGTGTGGGTAGGTACTTACAGACGTGCGTCCAAGAAACTTTTTCTTAGCTGGATTTGTTCGTCTTCCTTTATAATTTCTTAGGATAACACTAAATGGTGGTCCAAAACAATTTTTGTAACTTCTTAGCAGATTTTTTTCGTATTTCTAATGAAAAAAATAATTTTACATTTAAGAGCGTATGAGACGATGTTTATGCTTTCACTACTTTCTACCCTCTTCCTTATTCTTTGTTATAGTTTATTCTTTGTTATAACTAATTACAGTTCCGATAGTAACAAAGATTGAAATGTTTTAGTTTCTCATCCTCTATATTACGGAAATGATTTAAACTCAACATCTTTCACACAACACAGGTAATTTACAATGTGTAAATTTGTAAAATATGTATAAATCTGGCCCTGCGCACGACGGATATCAACATCCCAATGATCGCGATGCCCCCAGAACATCTCGCTGTCGTGCACGGTGGAGTGCGCGCCGCTGTGCAGCGTGCAGTGGCTGAAGGACGGCCAGCTGATCGACGAGAAGGACGACCGGTACTACATCGTCTCGCGCAAGATCGAGCCGCAGGTCAACAGGAACGACTTCGAGGCCACCGAGTCCACTCTGGTATGTATGTAACATGGTTGACGTTCTGATCCTAGTCTCAAGTGATTAATCGTCTATTTGGAATAAGCCGGCGTGTGCAGTAACATAGTGTTCAGATTTGAGCACTAGTGCTCAATCAAATCGTCAAATCATGAAACATCAGAACATATTGCATCTGGCATTATAATGAACGATTGTTTGTATTCGCGTGTTCAGTGACATAGGATCATAGTGATAAGGTATCTAGTCGTGCAACACCAGATTATCGTAGCTGGATTAAACAACGAAAACTAGCATTGTGTGAAGTTCCTTATAAGCTTTCTCATTAGTTATATGTGAAATTATAGTTAATAAGTATTACCGAAAATCTTTGAAATTGCAAAAGATGTGACGTTACACTAGGGAGAAAGAGGAATTTACAAATGTGACCAGCTGTGACAAGGACGAGGGGTGGTGAAAAATCATGCCTTGCGTTAAGTTGGACTCGAGACATTGTTCCTTTCTGTCATCGTTATAAGTCCACTACCACAGCACTGGATCAGGTCACTGAGTCACCGTCCCAACATATCACTGCACTCGTACAGTAACAGATCTTATTACTAATAGTAATAAAATCAGCTATCTGCCATCACTGCGACATTATGTCGGCGTGGCCGGGCCGCGTGCTAGACGCGGCACATTGTCCTTACGACCCTAGTGATAAGGTCCCCTCTGTCGCAGCACTGGAACATGTCGGCGTGGCCGGGCCGCGTGCTGGACCGCGCGGCGGACGCGGCGCGCTACACGTGCCGCTCGTCGCGCAACGACGCCGGCCCGCCCGTCAACAGCACCACCAAGTTCGCCGTCGAGTGTGAGTATCGCCTCGCCGCCCGCGCCGTTCAACTGGCACCTAACGTGAACTAACTAATATAACAATTCGAGAGTTTCGGCGACACTGAAGGAGGCGTTCGACTGTTACGTAACATGGACAAACTATTATAACAATTCGATTAATCTGTAGGTGCCGATAAATGTTCAACGAACGCTTTAAAACAAAAGACATCTTTAATAGCAATACATACAAATTAAAAAAGGATGCATTAAATATTTTACAAACTGACAACATTCGATAATAATAGGAAATAAAATAATAAGAATTAAGGTACACACAATGAATACGGCACTTAAGTAGTTCTTTTTATTACTAATAATTTTTAGGGTGGAAATTATTATATATATATTCGGTGACGGAACATGGTGTGTTATTTACGGAGCTACCTCCCGCACTGCTTATCCCGTCACCACCTCACCACGTTACACTGGCGCCCAACGTGGGGTCTCTTCACTCTTAAAACGTTGAACCAATTTTGATGTTCGGTATAGCGATAGTTTGAGTCCCGGGAAATACCATAGGATAGTTTGTTTTTCGGAGAAATCATCCTTTAAGGGGGTGAACAGGGGGGGTGAGAGTTTGTATGGGGGAATCAATGACCGCTGAACCGATTTAGATGAAATTTGCTATGGGTATAGTTTGAGTTGTTCGGAAGGATATAAGCAGATTGGATACAAAATAACTAATTTTAAATTACAAATTCCACGCGGACAAAGTCGCGCGCGAAAGCTAGTTGTATATATATTAAAAAATCTAGGTCCGTACGTTTATATTTTAAGTAAATAGATAAATAGATTGCTGAAGATAAAAGTAATAAAAATAATACTTCTTCGAGTATTTCTATTTATAGTTTAATTTAACTGAATTACTAAAAAATACTTAAATAAAATAATGGAATTAATGTGAATATATAACTCGTTTTTGTTATATCGTAAAATTAATAAATAAAAATTAAATACCTATGAGTAAAGTCGATTTTCATTGGTTACAACGAACGATTCATTTTCCAGATGAGCCAGAAAACATCACCGTGACGCCCAAAGTGGTGTCGGTCATCGAGAACGAAATACCGGCGAAGGTGGTTTGCTCGGCGCGGTGAGTAAGAGATTTAACAGGGAATGATTTGATTATCTTGTCGAACTTATCTCGATGACCTTGTTATTATCGGAATGGATATGTTTTCATTTTTAGCAACGTGTTCTTTTCGAGTTTCTTAAATTTTATAACGTTTGTGTTTTTCTGATTTTCGAAGTAGTTATTTAAATGAAATATTAGAAAAGAACCTCGATATGTATATTAAGATGGAGGATTTCAAACTGTTTATAAGAAAAAGTCACTTTGACGTCAGCTTGTAAGTATGTGTAAAATCCACAGATAAAAAAGCCCATATTACACTTTTTATTCATTTCATCAAAGGCATGACCGCCGTCAATCCTTCAAACAGCGCATAAGCTCTTTTAGAATTACCAAATTATTCAAATAATACCTAGATGGTCCTCCTGAAACTATTGCACTATATTATGAAATGTGACAAAATAAAAAATACGTGTAAAAAATCTTATTTCAAAATATCAAATAAAATTATACGATAGTAAGTATGTAATGTTGTCCATTACAAATATGTTTATGTACGCCAACGTAGTTATCATCACGGAGTGTTTGTCGTACTGTAGTCTTCGCCCTAATACAAGGTCTAACCAACGCCCTAACCAAATTTTGTGTAGGTACTCGTTCAGACAGACCAGCAAACGGAACAACTTGTACCTACTATGGGAACAATCTTGAAATCGCGAAAAAAAAATAGTCGTTCCATACAAATATTCAACATCCATTTGCAACGAGGTGCTATACTCTAGATATAGTAACTCGTTGCATTCCCGCCTAACCTGACTGCATTACCACACAACCTAGACGTAAGGAACGAGTGATTTTTTTTCGTGATTTCAATATTGGTCCCTTAGCAAAAATTGTTCAGGGGCCGTATTCTGCTAGCGTTAATGCAGTTATCGCGGCGATAATGCTTTAAAAATATTGCCATTGACAGTTATTGTAGGTTAACCGATGACTAACTATAATATTTTGTCACTATTGACTTATCAAAACATTCTACGAATAAATGCACTACGAAAAACGTATAAAAGTGTTAGTTTTATTGAAACGCTATCAGTAGGCTTTCCCTTGAACCAATTCCGATCGATTGACAGCGAGCTTGTGATTTTTTTGTACCTTTATTTAGCAACACTAGCGACAAATTGGATCCGTATCTTGAAAAAATAAATAGTAGGTGCTGAGTTTGATTCGCTCAAAATCTGTGCAATACGGGTCCAATTCGGTGTCAATGTGGAAACTGAATTTTACAAAAAAAAATGTAACAATCTCAATGTCGATCGATCGGAGTTGCTTCAAGAGTAGGGCCACAGGACACGACAACAATGTTAAGACCACTGAGATCTCGATTACGGAATCACTCGGCGGGGAACCGTATACAGGGCTAGTTTTGAGGCGGGAGCAAAATTTTATGCGTTTGGGCGAGCAGAGTGAAACCTACTCGAGTAGTTCTACTATCTGAACGTTGTTATCGTGTCCTGCAGGCTTACTTTTGAACCAATTCCAATCGATCGACGTTGATATTGTAATTTTTGGTAAATTTTGGTGGTGTTACAACAACGTTAAGATCGGCAGAATTAGGCCTCAGTTTGCTCGTTTGAACGCACAAAATTTGACTCCCGCTCCAAAGTAGCCCCGTATAGGGTTCCCCGCCGAGCGATTTCATAATCGAGATCTCAGCGAGCGCTGTTCGTCCGCAGCGGGTTCCCGAGCCCGTCGTATTCGTGGCGGAGGGCGTCGGAGGGCAAGGCGGCGAGCCGCGCGCGCAACCACACGGCGCTGGCCGCCGCGCCGGCGCTGCTGCTGCCGGCCGCGCGCCGCGCCGACGCCGGGGAGTACGTCTGTGAGGCGTACAACCGGCACGGCGCCGTGAAGGCCGCCGCGCTGCTCGACGTGCTGTGTGAGTACCCCGCACGTCTGACAGACGGCTGCAGGACTGACTACGTCCGCCACCGCGCTGCTTGTTGTGCTGGGTGGGTGCACGCGTTCATCGGATAGCTGGAACACCTGCAAGTGGGATGGAAGGGGGCACGCCTGTGAGACTTAAAATCGTTGCACCGCTACGCCCGCTGTGTATGAGTACATCGCGTCTGCCGGACGTCTTCTGCCACTGGCGAGCAGGACGCGAGGAATTGTACGTCTGTGAGACTTGACCCATTACAATGCAACGCCCGGCGTGCTGTGTGAATGCGCCACGTCTATTGGATGGCTAGTGATAACAACTAAGGCTAGTATTACTAATGAAACTACGAGAAGACGGGGCTCAAAGCGCTACTTTCCCTTTCTCGACTAATTGCACTTTACTGGGTCGTAAAATATAAAACATTCAGTTTTAAAATTCATATATGATATTGTTGAACATAATATCTAAACATTTTTAGGCACAAATACAGGTAATAATATTTCACTGCATAAAAAATCCAAAGTTCAGTCTGTTCAATATTTTAAAAAAGTTGTACCAATCAGAAAATATAATAATAAATAACAAAAAAATTACAAATAAATGTGCATTTTTATTGACAAAAAAATTGTACACAATTATGACTTTTTAAATCCAATTTTCCATAAATCGACTAAAACATAGCAAAAAACTTACATTTTCGATCGATCACAGTGGATAAGCGACATTAGAAGCAACTATGCAATTATCTTGATTATAAAGCTATGCAATTATCTTGCAAAAAACAACCGTCGTGCACGAATAAATTTCCCGAGAAACCTCGCCTTAATGCTTATGCCTCGGCCTCCGTTTTCCTTCCTTCGCCTTAATATTCGTTCTATATCTTACGTCCAGTAGACGGTATGTACCTGCTGCTGTATCTTAACTACGAGATGTGGCATTTACACGGCACCGCACATGCGATGGCTATGCTATAGGATAGCCGTCATGGACCTGTTCACTACTGGTATGACGTACGGCATTATACGTCTTGTGAACGCTAATCATAAAATCAAGTGGTTGAGGTCGGTGAGGCGCACAACAGGCATAGTGTCTCAAACGTGGTGCTTGGCCTCACCATCTCCACTTACAAGGGTCTAAATAGTGAAAAAAGAAATCGAATTAAGTCTATAATACGTAATGTGATACAATTTTTATTAGTGCGTGTCTTGTATAAATCTACTAAACAGCTACTGCTGTTCAAAATCAAGTCTAGAATAATCAACGTTTTAGGTAATCAAATAATATGCAGCACCTCCTGTAGCTACGTAGCATCTACGTACTGGGCTACGGCGCTACATTGATGGCTACGGTTTGTCTACGGCACAGATGGTTTGCTCTATAACGACCAGTTTCAATAATAATTTATTAAATAATATGCATAAAGTTAATTGATTGTTCGGCATCTGATACCAATTTCGGTCTTTTTTTCCTTCTTATTCTAGTTGTGCCGGAGTGTGGAATAAAGCGAACGGTGATCAACGGAGACCAGGTCCTCGTTTGCACCGCTCACGCCAATCCTGCAGAAGTGAGTTACAGATTTTAATTATAACAACGATTTATATAATGCCCGAAACCGGCATCAAAGCCGGCTGGTGATTAGCAATTCAAATTCAAAAATCTTTATTCAACATAGGCCTTTACAGGCACTTATTGACGTCAAAACAAAGAAAAACATTCTAATTTAAAGTAAACATATTTAACCTTGTATGTGCATACATTCTAAAAATACTCAAGATATCTGCAAATACAAGTAGGAATGAAAAAAAAAGTTGAATCTACACCTGTTCGGAAATTGGGAGAGCCTTCTCGAGAAGAACAGGCAAGAAACTCGAAAGGTCAAAATTTTTATCTCCTCTTTTAAATCGCCATTACAATCTTGGTTTTGATACATAGTCATTAAAAGTTTATAAAATACAATATGCTATACACAACACGATTATTTACATCATAACGAATAATAACTTCACATTAATTAACTCCAGGCATTGGCATCATTTAAATAATCCTTGACTTTAGAATATCCTTTACTCATTAAAGTATTTTTTATATGCGCTTTAAACTTACGAGTATAAAAGGGCAAGTCAGTTACACTTTGTGGAACTTTGTTGTAAAAGTTATACATTTCCCCATAAATGAGCCTCTAGTTTTTTGGAGCCTGTACGTTGGAACGGCAAGTTTATTTTTATTTCTTGTGTTTAACTGGTGAACTTGGAAATTGGTTTCAAATATATTATAATTTTTATAGACATAAATCAGATTTCCATAAATGTATTGTCCTGCTAAAGTCAATATATTAATTTCTCTAAATAAATCTCTTAGAGAATCCCTTGTTCGTAAATTATAAATAGCGCGAACTGCTCTTTTTTGAAGTACGAAAATACTTTCTATACTAGCAGCCGATCCCCACAGTAGAAGTCCATACGACATGACACTGTGAAAATAACTAAAGTAAGTCAATCTTGCCGTTTCAACGTTTGTAAGTTGTTTTATTTTTTAACTGCATATGCCGCTGAACTAAGTCTCGTTTGCCAAGGACTCGATATCTAGGTCCCATTGCAAACGTGAATCTAGTGTAATGCGGTAGTTCAACTTCAAACACACAACATTAAAGAAATAATAGACATGTATTGTATTTGTAATTTTACTACAATATAGCATGTCCCGAGCATATGGATCGATCTATCTATCAATCGTGTTAAGTTTGGTCCTTGCTGTGAAATGGACTGGATCCCAAGAGAATTTTTGTTTTGTTTTAGATTCCAGTATTGTTTAGGTCAAATTTCGCAAGCTGAATTAGGATTGAATTCTTTGTACTAAATGAGACATTTAACTAGATTCTTTAGTTTTGGTGAAAATAGTCAAAGTTTGTTTCAAATTGTCGCCGCTTCAAGATGATAGACTAAACCAATCCTTTAATTGATCTCTAGGTGATACGTTTAAAATTTAAGCCCTTTATTGTATGTATGTTCACTCCATTACGACCTCACTCGACTCAACGACCTGAATCGTTCGAAGGTGTCGTTCTACTGGAAGCTGAAGAACGACAACGACAGTCTCACGGACGAGGAGATCTGGCAGTCGGGCGTGCAGAGCTTCCTGCGGCTGAGCACCAGCGTCGACGTCTACAGGACGTACCTGTGCTTCGCCAACAACTCCGTCGGCATGTCGCGCCAGTGCGAGATGGACGTCGTCGGTGAGTGCAACGCTTCGATTTATAACGACTAGGTAGCTTTTGCAAACGGTTTCGTACGCAAGTGGTTTGTTTGTACAACTACGAATCACCAAAAGGGAGATTTAAAATTCCCTCCTTAGCTTTAGATAGATAGATCCTCCTTTACTTTAGATAGTTAATTAGATGGGCTAGAAAAATAATAATAATGTCACTCTATTATATAGTACAGTAAAATGTAAACTTTCAACAAATATGAAAAAATTGGTTGTATGGACTTGGTTCTTTGTCTTACCACTGCTAAGGTAGAAACAATTTTTGAATTTTTACGAGAATACCCATTTAACACACATGTAACAATAAAGTAAGTAACAGATTTGACAGAAGAATTTTGCGCCCGCCATGTCGCCTTACTTTATTGGCTTCGTCGGTTTTCCTTGTTTTTTGGATGGGAAATTCTCAGCTTCCTGTGGGAATTTTGAAAAATTCTTCCTAAGTAGGCACCTAAATCGTCACCGAACAAAGAGACGGTTCATCTGATGACAGCTTGTGAACGCGCAAACGTCGGCAGCGTTTAAGTGACTGATTTCAAATCAATCACTATCGTAGTGTTTTGTGTACCTACTCTGCCGTCTTAAAACCATCGTTAGGCCATTACCATGGACTTAATAATCAAAACAGGACTGAGTTCTCTTACCCGAAACACGAGCCGAGAGGGATAGCCAGAAGAGAGGCCGTTTGTCCCTTTTTTATAGGGTGTTCATAATTTCCTCGCATTGAAAAGAACAATTTGAAGTATTACAATATTAGGATGAAAATCGATATGACTAAAATATTAATGTTTTAGATAAATAATTTATTAAGTATTTTAGTTTTTAAATATAAATACTTTGATATGCAAAATCATACTTTACTTATCTACAAATATTATTTTTGTCCAGAGACTATTGTTGAATGGATTGTTGGATTAAATCGAAATAACCAAAAATAAATTAATAATAAGAACCTATCAATTTATTTCTGTAACTATATTTTCAAAATAGTTGCTTATTCAGTGGATCTAATCAAAGCGGTTTTAGATACATAAATCAGCTCATTAAAACACACCTGCCCCCCTTTTTTTTTTTTTTTTTTTTTTTTTTTTTCGAGGGGAATGCGTGACCGCACCGTACTCGCCGTTGGCTA
Source organism: Schoenobius gigantellus (assembly GCA_963935595.1). NCBI lineage: Eukaryota > Metazoa > Arthropoda > Insecta > Lepidoptera > Crambidae > Schoenobius > Schoenobius gigantellus. The sequence continues at coordinate 1,310,992 of OZ012543.1, forward strand.
GACGACGAGCGTGTGTGGGGCTCTCCCGGCAGAGTGCCAGGCCTACCCACTAAACCCCTCGGTGTTCTTCCTGCCCTTTTGGACGCGCGTGGTAGGGTCCACACTGCGACTACCACTACCAACGCGTCCGGGCTAGCCCGACCTAGCTGGTCGGGCTATCGCCAAGGGGGGATTGCCCGAGAACACCAGGGCAATCCCCAGACGGAGAGCCTTACGGCGGCGTACACGGGGCCAACCGTGCACGCAGGCCCCCACGGCAGGGTCATTAGACGGGCATTGCTTGCGCGAATGCCCGCCTTCGCCTGCCTGTCCGTCTGCGGCGGATGGGAGCGGCTTGAGGATCATTCTCCCGCTCCCTCTCCGCGGCCTCCTTCTGCGAGATGACGTCCTCGCAGAAGGAGGCGACAGCCCCCCATTCCGCCTCGCCGCGGAGCATGGCCACGACCATGCTCGGCAGCGAGAGGTCTCCGCCTCCCAGCGCAGCGTTGAGTTCGCTGCGCTGGCGTCGCCAGGCCGGGCACACCAACAGAGTGTGCTCGGCAGTATCGTCGGGAGCGTCGCAGTGATGACACTGCGGCGTTTCCTCCCGACGCGCGACCCGGTGCAAGTAGTGACCGAAACAGCCATGTCCGGTCAATACCTGCACCATGCGGAACGAGAGACTGCCCTGCCGGCGCCCTACCCACTCCTCCAACACCGGACGTATCGCTTCGATCGTCCGGTGGCCAGCAGCTGGGAAGGCGAGTGCCTCACCCCATTGACGCAGAGCCTCCCTCTGCGCTTGGGTACGAACCCGCTCCACTTCCTCGGGAGCGGATCGTCCCCCCCGTTCTCTAACGGCAACCCGATGTCGATACACCTCTGCATGTACGCGTGCATCGACATCCCACGGCGTTTGGCCCGCAAGAACGCAGGCTGCGCCGTGGCTGACCGTGCGATAAGCTCGCACGGCCCGGGTTGCTATGACCCTCTGCGGCCGTCGCAAGAGGGCCATCGTTCGGGGGGATAGGCACTCCGCCCATACCGGGGCTCCGTAGAGTACCATCGACCGTATCACCCCGTGATACAGTCGACGGCACGCCGATCCTGGTCCTCCTACATTAGGGAGGACCCGTCCGAGTGCGGCTGCGGCGGCACATAGCCGTGGAGTGAGGAGCTTGAAGTGCTCCTCAAAGCTCCATCGGGGATCCAAAACCAGGCCGAGGTACTTAAGGTGTGCCTCGACCGGTATGCGGACCCCCTCCACTCGGACTCGGAGCCCCGGTGGGATCCTGCGACGAGAGGCGTGGAACATCATGGCCCTCGTTTTATCAAGGGCGACGTCCAGGCCTAGGAGGCGGATGCGTCGAACGACGAGTGATGCGCCGACCGACACAAGGTGGGCCGCCTCCTCCCCCGTTTTTGCTCTCGCCGCGACAAGCGTGTCGTCGGCGAAGCAGACGACCTCCATTCGTGGAAGGAGGTCGCCTCGCAGGACCCAGTTGTACCCCAGGTTCCATAGTAGAGGACCTAGTACGGAACCCTGGGGCACACCTGCCGCCATTGCCCACGTATGGACGCACCCGTCCGGCCCCTCGTAGAGGATGGACCTGCCTTGCAGATAGTCCTCCACGAGGGCGCGGAGGTACGGAGGCACAACACACCTGCCCCCCTAGCACGACTATCAAAAGACGATATGATAAAGCGATTTATCGCGGTGAACTGTCAAAATAAGATGAAATCCTATTGTATTTTGACAGTTCACCGCGATAAACCGCTTTATCATATCGTGTTTTGATGGTCATGCTGAAGACATTCATTTTAGACGTTTCACTTTTTAGAGGAATTAAAACTTACACACTCTCATCAGAGAGGGAAAGATTAAAGAATGATATCGCATTCGCTTATAAAGCTCTACGAAATATTGCTTCTGTAAAGTCCTCATATTTGAAATATTAACTCCATACAACAGGCTTTTCGTCACATTCGCCGGAATTACTTTTAGCCACATTTGCCTAAACCATTTTTTGTCATACTTACTTACTGGAACTGTAAATGCATAACTTTCACGGAAATAACTTAATTTTGGACACCCTAAAACTATTCAAAATCAAAGCCCTAAATGACGTACTAATGTCATTGTCAAAATCACTCTTATCCACACCTCACCACCTCCAAATACATTTCACTCTCCACTCCTGGCAAATAAATTGCACCCTTCATCCTCAAACAAATTTTCATATAACAGTTTGGAGCTCTAGTAAAATCTTATACTCTAATAAGTAAAACCTGTTAAGAATGCATATTAATTTTCTATTTTCTCGCTTCATAGCCAACTTAGGAAGTTTTGGTAAGTCGCACGCATTTATGTATCTTAATTGTTTCTGGCATTGATTCTTCATTCTGGCAAAGCGATTTCTCCTGGATTCTGGCGTGATCGAAGCTTACGTTTCCAGGAATCGTTCCTTGGTGGCGTGACCAGCACAAGCTGATACTGATCGGGGGCATAGCCCTCGCAGTTCTGGTCATCACCGTGATCCTCTGCATCATCATCATCTGCGTGTGTCGCAGAATGAGGGCGAAGTCCAAGTGTAAGTGTTACTTGAAAAGTGTTAATTGTTTTGTAGCTTTTCGTTTCGTTGTTATGTTGATTAGTTGTATTTCATTTTTTAAAAATATGAAAAACAGTATTCTATATTCTGGCAAAATCACGAATAATGTCACGCTTTTAACTGCAACGTTTGATTTTACGTGTTTTGTTTTAGTGTTTTCTGTAACATTGTTTTTGCAATATTACAAGGATTTTTGACTTTTCGAATTATTCCTAAGCTTGCTTTAATAATGCTTTTCTTGGCATCCTACTTTGAATAGAGTAAACTTAGTTTAATTGTTTATAATAATCATGTAAAATTAATTTCATAATAACCGAACCGTGAAATCCAATTTAAGTTGTTATTAAGTTGTATCGAAAATTCAAGTTGATAACTTGAATTTTCGATGTTGTAGTTTCATAATGTTTTAGAAAATATGTATTTATCTTTGAATAAAAACACAACTGTTAAAAGCCAGGATGTTTCGATGTTACTAGTATGCTTATAATTTATATTTCAAAAACTGCAGTAAACTGTTGTTTGATTTTAACTATAGCAGCATTTCTTAACCTGTGGTCCTCCGGACTCCATCTTTTTATCATTTAAGAATAAACACCTAAACACAGAAACAAATTAAAAGTGGTCCGATTTGAGATTACAACTAAGTAGTAACAAGAACACAAACATCACTAATTTAGTTGCAGAAAACATCACCGACCTTCACGATAAAAAAAAATATTTTTGTAGCAAAATTTATTATCATTACTCTTTTATCATTAAGGGGTCCTTAAAATCGTGCTTGAATACCTAGGGGTCCTTGGACTGAATAAGGTTATGAATCGCTGAGCTATTATATTATTATTATATAGCATTTGGCTTGGCTAAACTAATTTGTGTTGTTTTGTTTTTTCCCTGGACGCTGCCCTAACTCCACACACACGTTGACTAACACATGAACACTGTAGATAATAATCCTGTGGAGCTCGAAGAGAGGGAGAAGTAAGTTTTTTTTTATTTCTTTTACTCTCCTTTTTACATCTTAGCTTAATTATTTTATTAATTTATGTGAATGGCTAGACATCCTAGATTAATTAAATATTTAGGTTAGCAGAGAAGGTATTTCGCATTCGGTACATTTTTGTTTCAATATATTATTATTTAGATCAGTATAGGAAATGACTAAGTAGATATTTTTTGGTTGGAATGTTTCTTGTTTTTTTAACTTCCAAAGAGATACTAAAACCAAAAGCAAAACCTTATTGATTACTTTTTTTATTCAGGCCTGTAGTGTAGATGTTTTATTTTTCTTGCTCCGCTATTACGTTATATAGACGAATTTAAAGTTGTTTCCACTCTCCGAAAACTGTTAACTAACCACTCTTCTATTAGGTACTTATATTAGAAGAAAAATATGTCAACAAAGCAAAATTAAAAATGTAGAGACAAGTAGCCTTTAGATTTCTCAATACGTCTCAAAAACAATCTTGTGTTATTCCCTTAAATGTTAATAAATCAATTTAAGCACTAAGTAATTTTACAAGGACTTCTACAATTGAAAACATTAATGTTGAATTGTGTAGTTTCATAATCGTGATTATGTTTTAGTACAAAATTTAGCGGTACATAATAATTTTCAGCAACGCCTTTGGTCCGAGCAGACTCTTGGCACACGTTGTCTATGCCACCATCAAGAGCACCTTTGGTAGTGCCAGTCCAGAGACTATAGGAAATTTCAGATGTCAAAGGTCAAGTTTGAATTTTCGGCTGTAATATCAGCTTGCTTGGACCAACGGCTGTATTAGTTTTGTTTTCCGTTAGTTCACAACGCGTTGACTAATAGTTGAATTTAGTTTGGACTAAAACTTTTGTTTAGTTTAGCATGCGTGCATAACTCTTAACATTCTAACACTTCTCGATTCCTTATTCGTTAGGGTAATTGTTTTTATATTATTAACTATTATTATTATATTTATTATTATAACTGTTTATTCTTGTAGGTTCCTAACCGCATTAACCCCTGATGTTCTCAGACTCACCACGATTAATAGCTCAGGTATATTACTAACAAACCTATTGTATTTTGTATCAGTTTCTTCATAGATGGAGAATGCTTTCTTCCTGTTTTGTGCTCTTGTTTGGCTAGATGCTGTGTTGATTTGATCTGATACGTTAATTTCCTGTGTAGTAGTAATTTGACAAAGGTCTAAATGTTAAATTTTTTTGCATGCAGATTGTGCTCGTTGAAAGCATTCTTCTAGACTTCACAAGAACTTTGTACAATTGTATATGTATTTCGTAACTGTTATCTATTTCGTTTTATATATTTTTATAACTATATATGTATGTATTAACTATAGACATAATGTTTATTTGTTTATCAACTAATAGTGTACGTTCTATTAAGTAACTTATTTTTTAATCAATATAATCCATTAACCTTCTGTCATGACTTATTTTATATATTGATTAAAACAAGCGACATATTCATCCATTGTGTGCCGTAGGTTCATTGTATTTATTTCTATTTCGTAACAATCGAATCTCCTAACATTATTTTGTTTGTTTTCATGTTTTGTTTCATTCAGTCCGGATGGTAGCTGTTTAAATGAGGTCTCGATAGCCCAGTCAATTATATCGCAAGCTTTACCTGCTTTATCACCGCGCCTCAGCTTATCGTTCAGCCCAAAATCATCAGACAGGACTCGATTAGTCGACTCCCAAAGCTATCCGCACAATTTAGAAATGAATAAATTCAAAGAGCAAGTCACGAGCACTTTGCAAGCAAATCTTTCACAATTGGAAGCAACTCTACGAGGAGATGACGAAGAACAACCACCTGACGTGCAAACACCGAAAGCAGAAGCGAAAAGTGAAGGCAATAAAGCTCAAACAGTTGTAACGCCTAGTAAGTGGCCATTAAAGCCGGGCGTTTTAGTTCACGTTAATTCAAACCATACTTTGAGTCCTAAGAATCAAGCTCGTTTACAAAGCACTACCAAGAGTGAAACTGAAAATGAGGAAGCAAATTTGGGTCTACTCGAAAGAAATAAAAACGGAGATGAAGAAGAAAAGTCGCCAGATAAATTAGAATACTCGAAAAAGAACGGGAAGCCACGCAGACATACTCAGAGTGTAGTTTCTGGACTATTGAAGAACTTTAGAAGGAAAAGCTCTGATTCAGATGACAGTAGCGGTAAATACAAGAAAATAAACAAATCGAACAAGAGAGCTGTGTCCTTGATGAACTTAAATAAAACGGGCTACGCTATACCTAAAAGTAGACTAATGTCATTATTTCAAACCGAAACACCGAATGTTATTGTAACAGAAGGAGGTAGTTATTGAGATTCAACATCTTTTGGAATTATACGCAACTGTAATCATAATTAGATGATGTATTGAACAGTCAAAATTTAGATTGGTAGAAAACTTAGATCTTAAAATATCATACTCATCATGAAAGGACAAGTAAAGGCCACATTGTAAACTAAATTATAAGTAAAATAAAACAATATATATTGCCTATTTAAACTGTTTTATACATCGTCTACAAAACTAAACATCACATATTACTTTGACTCAGTCTCTTTGTAAATAATTATTTCAGTTTGCTTTGATTTTGTGGTTTTGCTGATATGTGCATGCTTTTGTTTTATTTGCGTTTACATTATTCCTTGCATGTTTTAGTTGTGTCATTTAAAAGGCCAGAAAGAATAACAACTAGTGCTAGAGTTAAACCTTTTTGCGACCAAACTCCATCGAAGGCCACTAGGAAACGAAAAAATCCAGGCGATGACAGTAAGTAAAGCATGTCGTGGTAATTCACTTTTTACTTATTTCCTATGCCTTTATATTCCATCGCGCCACATATAACCCCACGGGGTTTTCGCTGGGGCGATGTTTTTTATGTAAATTATTGTGACCTATTTATTTTGAACAGAGTTGAAAAAAAAGATAACTATTTTAATAGATAATGTATAAGAGAAATAATGTGAATAAAAGTTATTAAGTATACAATAAATACTAACTTTAGCAAAATATAAGATGTATTAAAAAATATTGACAATGTTTCTCAGGCTATAAAAGTATGTTGAATCTGATATGTATGATAATTAAACTAAACTATTACTCCTACAGGCCCACCTACGAATGGCGTAGATAATGCAGCGAATGGCAACATAGGAGCGGACAACCCAGGTCTTTACGAGAACCTGCCGTTCCACGGCCTTCAACAACCACCAAATAAGGTAATTATGACACACTCATAGCATTATTAACATATTTATCAAAATTCCTATTTTTATTGAAAATAATAAGTTCCAACTAAATCTTTTAATAAACATTCATAAATCATTCAGTACTAAATTGCTTGATTATGTTACCCTCTATTTTTTGTTCCATTTCATGTTTGGTTATTCATATTGCATGATCATTTTGTTTTCTTTTCTTTTCATGTTTTATTTTGCGTAACAAAGCCTGTGCAAGCAATACAACCCCGTGTTGTCGATACAAATAATAAGGCAGCGAAGAGAATCGAATCTTTACAAAAACAGTTGACAACAAATCCTTCATTTACACCGAGACTTGTGTGTCCGCCTTTTATGCAGAATACAGTAAGCTATCCAGTATCACCATCTTCGAACCCTCAGTACCCTGCTTATGGCATACCAGTGCTATCACCCATACAGCAGATGTACCCGCTGCATCAAACTGTCTTACTAAACCCATACTTGCAACCAATGCAGACATCCTTTTTGAAACAATTCCCAACGATCGATGAGGAGATTACTGAAACAGATACAAGGAAATTCTCTTCGCTCAATACCAGAAATCCAAATCGTAAAATCCCTCAGTTTCAGTCGATGAGGATCCTCAGAAAAAGAAATATAGAAAGATTCTATCCTAATACAGAATATGGTGAGAATTTCAATGAAATCAATAACAATAAAGGTCACCAAGGTGACTCTGATAATGATAAAGATGTGGCATATAATCAAGATATTATCTATGCTAATTTTCCATCACTGCTGAAAGTCAAATCAAATATAAGTGGCGTTGAACAGTTTGAAGACCTCACAGATTCCATTCAGGTGTGTGAATTGAGCACTGAACAAGTCAATAATTCAACTACATCATTGAACAGGCCCGTGCCAGCTCCTAGAACCAAAATAACGCCCCTGTGTTCACCGTCCAAGAGCGATCACGTTTACGTCAATTTATCTATGCCACTGATTTCCACGTCGGCTGCAAAATCGTATGATGTAGTTGACGCACCTGTAAGATCGACGAAATCAGCTGAGGACGTTTCGAAATCCAAACCGTTTCTCGAAAAAAAATCTAAAATTTATGAGATAGCCAAAGATAATCCAGAATTGGGGGATCCAAAAGAGGATGTCGAATGTAATGAGAAAAATGAAAAAATAGAATCATCGAAACCAAACATTATTGGCGCGACACCTAAAAGAAATGTGTCTATAACACTGCCATCTACTTCGTTAGTTAAGTCAGTGATCAATCAATTAAATGATCAAAGTATGAATAAGGTTGGATTGCCAAAAAAACAGGTGATAGCGCCTAATAGGACTTTACAAATACCAAAGCTTACTGAAAAACCGGTACCAAAGAGATCCGTAGTCAGACGGAGTAATTCCGTTCAAAGTACATTGTCAGTGGATCATGAAAGTGATCAGGTATAAACGCTTCTTATGTTTTTTTATTTCTATATCACCCGAGTCATTCACTTTCGCTTTAAATCTAAACTTACTAACAACTTAATACTTTCATTTTCAGAATACTAACATACTACAACAACAATACATGCAAAAACGAAACCATTTCACTAACATTAGCTCTAAAGGGAAAAGTAAGAAAAATTTCCAAATACCACTGCAGAAGCATCATAGTTTCTGCTATTTTCAACCAATAAGAGTAGATAAAAGAATACCTGTAGACCAAGAGAGGTCATACAATAACACTATAGGACCTATGATATATCAACCAACCGACGCACTGTATTACACAAAAACACTTAATAGAACTAGAGAGAAAAATCACAAGTTGAATCGACTGAAAAAATCCGAAAGCCTTAGGGAAAAGTTGTCCTGCGTCGGAATTTACGACAATTACGAAAAACCCGACTACCCTGAACCAGAGTACAACGAATCAGAGAGACGATCGTATTTGCAACTCTTAAAGGGGAACTACATATCAAATTCAACAAGAAACTTGGGCCCAGAACCAAACTATAGCACTAACTACAACACAGTTGGTCCTAAGGAAGACAAGCCTAAGCATAAAAAACTAGTGTATGCAGATTTAGCTTTAGGAAATCACAATTTGAAATTTAAGAATACAGTCAATTCTAATAGACACTTGTATGATACTTACACTATAAGTAGTGATAGTGGTAACAAAGATACTAACACTAGTCATAAAAGTAACATTTCAAGTAGTCAAAGAAAGGGCAACCATAGTCAGCACAGAAGTGACTATGCTACTCTTAAATTTAACGAGATCGATGTCTGAATTCCAAAGGTACGTATTCATTATATAAATTTTCTTAACCTTTCCATATTTCTATAATTAGTTTCATATCATTATTTACGTGTAATGTATTTAAATTAAGCAGTGATCTAATTAATATACTTATCGGTCTTCATGTTTCGTAAATAGCACATATTCGTGGGATATAATTAAAATTAATATGTAAAATTGTTAAACTCCTTCATTTAAATCTACTTACTTGATAAAATTAAAAATATTTATTAACTATTTTTCACAATAAATATTTATCACACTGTGTCTTTAGCAAATCGAAATGGTAATATGTGCCGCAGTGAAATCGCTTCAAATAACTGGCTGAGGAAATCATTTCTCAAAGCATGTTACCGCAATGTTGTGACGTTTTTATTATTTTCTATTTCTAGGAACGCTTTACCAAGAGTGACACATACATTTATTAAATCTAAGGTAATTCAAAATTTATCTACCAACTGCTACATTAAGCTTTCTTCGTCTCATACACTAACCGCTAATATTTTAATACGGCACAAATAGATTTTGTAAGTTAAACTAAGTTTTCGAATAGTTCGCTTTTACCTAATTTCACCTAACACATATTACCATTGGATTAATTAAATATTGATGTCTTTCATAACGAGCAACTTTTTGATTTCAATGTAAATATTGTATTTTTAGACTTGATGCCTCTCGTATAAATATTCCGCTTCTAGAAAACATTTTTGATTAGTGGGAAATATAGCCCGATTCAAGGATATTTAGACTCTGTCTGAAATGTAACATAGAACTTTAATGAAAAATAATAGAGCAATAAAATTAAAAAGGCTTTAGATATAAAAATCTATAAGACACAAATTTCGTTATATTTTCCAGCCTTTCCGACCTGAAGATCAGTTCATATATGCTGACGCTGACCTCAAAGACTACGGGCCAATCAACTACAAAGCAGCATCCATTTACGCCCGAATGAAGAAAGTGAAAGAACAACAGAAACTACAAGAAATGTACGACAAACAGAACAATGATGATGACTTGCTTTGACGAGAACAATGTCTCGAGGTGTAACGGTGTTTGTAACAATATGTAATATATTTTAACAACTGGATGTTTTGTTTTTAAAATCAGTGACTTATACATGGTTGTCGAATAAGAATCTTTGTTGTTCCAAAAATTAAATATATGCGTTACGTTTATCGTCTGAATTTAATATTTGCAACGCTACTGGATCTTAGTGCGAAAGAGATGGATTCGGATATTTGTAAGAATAAAATGGCTAATAGGATTATATAAATCAAGCCCGTCTTGTATTCTATGTACAATATAGTGAATTTCGTCTGTAATCAGTATATTAGTATTGTAAATAGGAAATAGTTTTCTCAATGCGAGATTACTTATTGTAAGCTCAATGTGGGTGACACGTGAAGAGACTATCTATGATTTTTACTCAAACTTGTAACGAATTTTAAAATATTAAAATTTAAGTTTAATTACAGTTTTATATCGTAGAGTTTTACGGATAGTTGGTTATTTATAAATACACTTAATTTATAACATACTATTTCGTGTCCCTTCGCGTATAGAGTTTGTCGGAATGTCTGAGAATGGAAATCCCGTTTAAAGTCTTTACAGGGTATTTGTCGGAAACACACTATTTGCTATGTAATATACATTATGATGTTACTTCAAAGAATAAATTCCTCTGTAAATAATGTTATGTCGAATTTATCTATGTATTATTTTGTCATTTGTGAAAGGACATTAGAACTATTCCTCCTTGAAAAACATTTTTTAATTATACATAACGCAATGCTAACGATAGGTATCTTTCATGATCGGAATAATTGTATGTAATGGGAATTCAGTTACAGAACAATCGAAAAAAAATACAACAATTTCAAGAATAACAAAAGGGCTTGACGAGTTAATATCCGTCCAAACGGGATAGTGTACACTTTTAGTCGATTTAGAGTGAGCCATGACACCTGTAAATTATTGTAACATATTATTGTAACTTAGTGAATGACGATTACCCAAAAAATCGGGAAAATGTTTTAGCCAAATATTTATTTAATATTTATTATGAGTGTGCAATATTGCGCCAAAACAAATATGTTAACTAGTAGTTATCGACGGCCCGTAGCGATATCGGCATTTATTTTTACCACTTATTTATCTTATTTTTGTGTATTTTTAATGAATTTATTATTTTTTTGTGTAATTTACCAACGAATGCTTTTTGACAAATTATTATTTTTAGTTCAACAAGTTTTGTGTACTTAATGTACTTACTCTTAATTGTATTTGTTGATAATTCAATTTAATAACACGGCTTAATCTTAAAAAAATAATAATTTATAGATTAATTGTGATAAACAGTGTGAATAAAATGATACATTGTTAAGTGGTACTCATTTTAATATTATTGTGAAAATTTACCTGTTTTTCATACTTAATGTGTACCACTCATCAAAAATGTATGACTGTTCAGATCATAAATTTATTAGAATGTGTATTGTAAATTCTGAGACTAAACTCTAGTGTATAATATTAGAAAAACACACAAATGTATAGCGATACGAAATCTTTTGGAACTGTGGCGATTAAATGCTGACCAAAGTGACACAACAGTAAGTTATATAGCAGCTTTAGAACAATATTCTCAAAATTATTTTACGAATCGCGAAGAATAATTTCAGACTATTGTTCTTCCCTCTTGCATTTGTTTTGCCATAATTTCAAAAGATTTCTATTGCTCAGGCACGAAAAATTGTGCTCAAAATTTTAATGTAAACTATGTTTGACGTATGATGAGCGAAATGGTTCTTTATGACGTTCTCATTACGAGATACAATATTGCATTGCAACAAAATAATCATATAACATTTTATTAGAAAAGACTATGGGAATTGTAAAAGTTTAATGAAATATTGAAAGGATTCAATCATTTTTTTTATTCTTGTCTACGTTTCTAATCATTGTGTGCAATCATCAATCAACGCCGAAACCTAACAATAATTATAATTGATTGCGTTAATCTTATTATCAATTATTTATTATTTCTTATCGTTTGGGTTAATGGGACATGATGCCTGGAGATATTTTTGATTGGCACTGATATTTTAGCTATTTTTTACTTATTTATAATTAAAATACTAAAGTAATATTAAAAATTTGCTATTTATAAATTGAATGAGGCTACGTCAGTGAGAAGTTAAACGAAAATCTGTGACATACTTTCAATAAATTAATTATAATCGAAATAATTATTACGAATTGTATTATATCGCAAATGACAGAATTAAAGTGAGTCATCATATAAGTATGTGATTGAGTGACTATATTTCAGTCACCCTTCAATTATATTACTCCCGTCACAAAAATCATTTCGCTCATATAACACGAACAGTCTAGACGAAGTTAACGTTAATATATGAATTAGAGTTTTGTACATACAACTTGTTACGATATTGTCAAATAGTGTTAATAAATTAATTTATGAATTTTTATCCGAGGACTACTCACTCATTGCCTTAACCGTAAAGACAGAGCAGATAATGTGGCTCCGGACTCGTGGTCCAACCAAATGTACAACCGGTTGGACCACGAGTAATTTGCTTATGACTCGTGGTCGAACCAGATTCACGCTTGACTGATCTAAGATTAGAATAAAGCGATATGGTTACAAAACTTATTTAATAAAAAAAAATCGATTTAAGTTGAAGCAAAGATACATAGCTTGTACCTACTCCACATACGTGGTATTCACTGCGGTCTCTCACTGTGTGCGCAGTGTCATGTTGCCTACATTTAAAAAAGTCCGAAAGCGTTGATCTAAAGGTCCGTTGCTCGATTCCCCATGGGGGTTGGTGGTAGGGCTTCTGAGCCCGCCTGGCTAGCTACCACCGTCTTACCCAAATTTGTCGCCATAAAAACAATGTTAATATCATTGTATTGTTGTGTTTCCCGACAATTTAGAGGTAAGATAGCCAGTTCCTCAGTTGTTGGGCAGTCCAGGTGAAGCTTGCTTCCACCCTTCGGCCCTATCCTCACTTACAACCAGGTGGGATGAAGGCCAAGAGCTTCCCTGTCGTGGAAAAAAATGACGCTGCACAGGTAGATTGGTTGCATTACACACGATATCTATGAGAAAAAACAACATGAATTCTAATTCCGTCATTGTACTCAATAACGAAGATGAATTAGATAATAAAAATGGGACAATGATTATAACAATGTTTATTGGGAATAAACAAGCATCGCTTGATGTTGAGCGATTACCGCATAATCTATGGACGCTGTCAGTATGAAGTACTATTATAATCTTCTGTGCTGCCAGAACAGAAATGTGGACATTTCTGTCCTTTACATAAGATCACATAATCGTATTCTAGCCATTGACTACCGCGCCCCTAGCATAGGTACACGATTAGACCATGAATATACTGATGAGCATGGCAAATTATCTGTGACGTATCTTGAAAGCGGCAAACTCAAAATGAGCGGCTAGTACAGAAAACCAGATCGTTGGTTTGGGGATTCTGATGGACTGACGAGTTCACGGGGATCCCCTAGGGGATTAGTATAGAATAGAATAGAAAATTTATTGCATAACTGTTACAAATAATTGTCCTTACTGCTAGATTTTATTGAATACAGGGAGTAATAACAGTTACCCTGTCGGGCATACAATATAAAAAAAGTATTATACAATTTGATTTTAATCACACATTCTTTGGTCATTTTTACGATTTGTCAATTTAATATTCTATAGATTAACATGTCAATAAAATATACATTTAATGAAAAAAAATTTAAGTCATAACTATAATATATTGGAATTATTAAAATACTCATTTATGTCGTAAAAAACCTTACTTAATAACCATCTTTTTAAATGTCTAATAAATTTATGGTCGGGGAGATCTTAGTAAATTGTTATAAATACCTACGTATAGCAGACACATATGTACTTTTATCAAAGATTTTAGAGCGAATATTTGGGAGTGCCAGTGCATCATAATGTCTCATGGGGACTTTTCGCACTCTCATGTCTGATATATTCTTAAACTTTGACCTATAGTTTCTAACAAACTTACAGATTTCTAAAATATAAATTGAGGTCAATGTTAAAATTTGTTGCTCTTGGAATATATCTCTAAGCATTTCGTCATTCTGTTTGCGAAATATTATTCTTAAACAACGCTTTTGTAGGACAAACGTACTAGTTATATTTACAGAATTACCCCAAAATATAATACCATAACTTAGAAATGAATAAACATTGGCATAGTAAGCACTTAGAGCTACCTCCACAGACGATACCTACATCAATCAATACCGACAATGCATAGCAGTAGCTATTGATTTTGTCATTTATTTTTTCCAAATGTAACTTCCAGTTAAGGTGAGTGTCTAATGTTAATCCTAAAAAAATTGTATGATCAATTTCATTAATTGCCACATTGCTTAGTGATACTTTAAGGTTAAGTGGTCTTTTTTTATAATTTCGCAATTGTAGTATGTTAGTTTTCTGTAAATTAAATTCAAAGAACATAGCCAGTTTTTCAGATTCTGTAATGTCAAACATATATTATTTTCATATTCTTCTAAGCTGGAATCGTCATTTATAACATATAGAATAGATGCATCATCGGCAAACATTACACAAAGATTATTAGTGATATCAGTGAGTTCATTAGTGTACACCAAGAATAATAGTGGCCCCAGAATACTGCCTTGTGGTACGCCTACAATAACGTTTTGTGAATCGGATTTGGTGATCTGAAGCGATTTAGTGACTTTATTCAAGAATACTATTTCAGTTTCTTGAATCCTATTGAGTAGATATGATTCTAACAATTGCAGTGCAATACCGCGAATACCAATCCGGTTTAACTGTTGCAGAAGGACTGGATGCAAAACACAATCGAAGGCACGTGACATATCTAGGAAAAGAGCAGTGCAGTGTTTCCGCTCGTCAATGGCTTGCCAGACATCCTCCAGGAATCGATAGATTAAGTCGATAGCTCTTTTCTCAATCCAAACTGATTTGCGTGAAACAGATTATTTTTGTTAAGAAAGTCTAGCAGTCTGTTATAGTGGACGAACTCATATCATTCGCCTTATACTAGAGTTATTTGCGAGGGTACCTCTATCTTATCTATTTCTGCTGCCATTACTGTGTTCCGGTTCGAAGGGTAACACAGGCAGTGAAAACAGGTTACTGGGACTTAATATCTTATATCACAAGGTGGCAACGTATGGGAACCTTGTAGAGGTTAGAGATTTGAAAATCTAACAGAAACCACTGTAGGTGACTGGAGCCTTTCGTGCCGTACGCGCCACATTATCATCAGCATGCCGCCCTCGATACCCGGATACCTACCGCATTTTTGAAATTCGGCGCGTACGGTGCGGTTCAAACGTGCGAGGTTTCATAGAACAAATTCCAAAATGCGGCGCGTACGGCGCGTGTGGCGCGTACGATGCTGACAAATGTGCGTTCAGCTTTCTTGTGGGCCTATTTAGGGACCTCGCGCACTAGACGGTCGCTCACGTCACGATCACGACCGGTCGTGACGTGACGGCCCAACGGTTGTGGCCGTTAGTCGCTGCGGCCAAGTGAGCGACCGTCCATATGACTCTCTAGTCAACCTGCCCCCCTAGACAAGATGTCTTTCGATAATCGTTAACGCAATCGCTAAATGGACAATATATGAGATTTGACAATTGCGTTCGAAAGCTATGCGAGGGCTTATGTCAAATCGCAAACATTTTCCTTCTAGCGATTATCGAAATGCGTTTTGTCTAGGGGGGCTGCTGTGCGAGCATGGACTTGTCGATCGACATACGGAGTATAATGCAAACGCTTCCGAAAAGAAGAGAATGCAATTCTACTTGTGAAACAACTTTCCCTAAGCAACATATGTCCCAAGATGCAAAAAATTGACTTTTCCTAACAATTTCCTTAGTTATAATATCATAATGTATGGATAGTGCGAAATTATCAATGATGCATATCAATGATATGCTTTCCTTGGGAGCTATACATTGCTATACAGATGACAGTACAGTGCATGGGGGATATCACGGAAGCTCAGGGGCTGCTCGCGGTGATATTGGTAGGGAAAGGCAGAATCTTATCATTGAGCTCAACAGGACGCTGGACCTCGTCTCCGAATGGGGCTCCAACAATCTTGTTGAGTTCTTGTTGAGTTCAAAACACAGGTGTGCGCGTTCTCGGCGAAAAGGTCACCTTTCCTCCCCCTTCCTTCTCTCCAGGGCACAACCCTTCACACACAGAGCAACATCACCTTGCTCGGAATGATCATTCGCTGCGATCTGAACCCCAGAGACTACATCGAATCCGTCATAACTACTGCCTCACGGAAACTCGGTGTCCTGAACAAGGTGCGTAGGTATTTTGCGTCGGACCAACTATGCTTGTTGTATAAAACTCAGGTTAGGTCTTGCGTGGAATATTGCTCGCACCTTTGGGACGGCTCCGCTCAGTACCTCCTCGATGCTCTGGACAGATTGCAGCGTCACGCTATTCGCATAATTGGCGATGTAGAGGCAACTAACACCCTCGAGCCTCTACAACTTCGTCGTGACATCGCCTCTCTTAGCGCCTTTTACCGAATGTTCCATGGGGAATGCTCTGAGGAGCTCTTTAACCTTATCCCTCCCTCTCCATTCTTTAACAGAAACACGCGTAAGGGCCTTCGGAGTCATCCGTACACTGTGTCCTCCTTTTCACACCGTACCAAGAAATTCCAAGATTCCTTCTTCTGTCGTTCATCCCACACTTGGAATTCTCTACCTGCGCACGTGTTTCCTCCATCCTACAACATGGGTTCCTTCAAAAGAGGCGTGAAAAAGCATCTTTTGGGCCGGCAAGGGGCGGGCAGGTAGGAGAGTGGATGTCGTCCCTACTCTTATCTGTCAACTCATTTGGGCCTCTTTCACCGCTTAACATCAGGCGGGAGGAGGTCATCTGCCGGGCCATCCATAAAAATAATAATAATAATAATAATTTGTCGTCTTTAGACATGTTCCTTGGGGAACGTTGTTCAGTTTTATAAGTAGAAAAAAATTTGGGTTCTCTTTTTGCGGAGGCGGTTGCATTACATTCTGTATATCGATCGACAAAGCAACTGTTTTTTTCACTCCTTAAGAATATCTGTCAAATTTATCGATTTTGTCGAGTATGTCGATCTTAGCTGTCAATTTTTGTTTATCGAGAGTTCCATGCTCGTACCGGCTGCTGGTCGCATGCGGCCACTGCTAGTGATCGGAGCCGCCTAGTGTGCGAGATCCCTTAGTTGTATGAATTATTATTAAGCAATCAGGGCAACATATTATTATGAATAAAAATAAATCAACGACGATAAACGTTCTAAAGATATTCGTTTATTATTAATTTTATTGTCATATTTACATTTCTATCTTATTATAACATTATCACAGCCAATATTAGGGCGAACAAAACTGTTTACTTGGTGCTTTTCTTAGAGGAAAACCAATAAGCAAAGGAAAATAGTGCTGCCGCCTATAATAACATTACGAATAGTTACAAAAATTCTTCTCAAATAGGTATAACATTCAATGTACACGAGGCAAAATATAGTACAATTAATTAAATACTCATATTGCATTAAAGCTTCTGCAGAAGAGGGACTCAAGTTAGGTATAAAAAGATTTCGCTAGAAATATATGACATGAATAAGACATTTTTGTAAAAATACATGATGCTTTTTGCTAAGCTAGATTCTTAATGTTATTTTTTTTCTATACGGGCATATTTATGTTTATTTTATTAGAGATACGCCAGAAAGAACATCATAACATATTTCTCTTGTATACAGGACTATTCATACCCATATGAGACTAGCGTTTTATTGTTCCATTGTCACAAGTAACAGTACAAAAATTACAGTGCGTACAAACAGGTTAAATTTGTTTATTTAAAATGGCTACCAACACAGTGACAATGTTAGTAAAAAAATGTATTAAAAATTCTTCAATGAAATAACACATTCCAAAGCTATTCCAAAGATAACCAGAAGTCAATCCCCCGTCTGCACGGACCTTCATAATTTAACTAACTTTAATGATTACATACATTTTAACGTGAAACTTTTTTTACATCGCTTCAAACATTTTTGTCCATTTATCGCATGTCGCATCACACAAAAACATGAGATCTTTAATTTCACTACTTCATATAAGTCAGGATCGTTCTATGCGTTAGATCTTTGACTATGTGTGGCAGTGGTTCTATCCTGGTGTGGAGCACTCTCCTTTTTTTCATAAATTTGTTTTTTATTTTTTTGTTATAATTATTGTTTTCTTGTTTATTTTAATAATTGATTTTTTATTATTTTTTTAATTAGGTACTTTTTGTTTTTAATTAATTAGTTGGTTCATTTATAATTTTCTTTTCAGAAGAAAAAGATTTAAGTTAAAATTTAAAACGCGATTTTAATACTCTTAAATCGAATAATTTTCCGAAAATTTTCAATTAAAAAGAAAAGAAATTTCACAAGCATCGTGGTTTCATAAAACCACACAATTATTTTTTTTTATTCCTCTGGATTTATTTGGAAAATACTTTACCTTGCAAAATAAATATCAATTGAAACGAATAAAGGATACAATAAAATATATGATGATATAAACATAACATGTCATGACAAATAGAAATGTAACTTTTTGAATAATTCTAAATGTAAGCGATTAATAATAATACAATATAAAAAGTTGTTCTATACAATAATCGAGAATTTATTGAAATCTTACTGAATGACTTAATTATTTACGGTAATGTTACCACTCAATCACTTCAAATTAACACTAAAATTCATACCTATATTATATTCTACTATTAACAAAACAAAAACACATCTCAAATATTCATAAATACATTCATATTACCTAGGTATTCTAATATTATACGCACAAATTAAAATTTAAAAAACAATGTGCGCGAATTGTAAAACCATTTTAATAGCTACTTAACGAATGAGCACTTTAAAGTATACCGTCAAGGTTTGTTTATTTTAATACAGAGGATATGTTAAACTTACAAAATACTAGTAGGTACCTACTATTAATTAACAATTATTCTGGAATCTATCACTTACCATGAAACATAGCTACTGCTAATTAATAATGGTAAATGATTGAAACCAGTACCTACTGCTCTTTGTGCTACTACTGATGATTCGCTAACTAAAAATATTTTACAAACAATTAAAACCCGACTTCAAAAACTCTGAAACGTTAAAAATAATATAAGAATAGGTACAGACAACATCACACTTCTTTATTTAATTCGGTGCCAAATTTTAAGACTTTCTAGGAGATCATCCTTTGGAACCGACTTCAATAAAGAAGTGTGATCTTGTCTGTACCTATATTCTTATATTATTTTTAACTTTTCAGTGTTTTTGAAGTCGGTTTTTATTTTTTGTTAAATATTTTATATGTTTAGTGAATGAAATCTTAAGTATTAAATTAGGGTTTTCCTCGATTTTCATGGGATCCCATTATCAGATCCTGACTTTGGTGACCTTGGAACCACTGCAGAGCATACTCTATCGAATATAAAAAGAATTTTGGAAATTGGCCCACAATTGGCGCTATAATCGCGTAACATACACACAAAAAAACATACGCATCGAATTGAAAACCTTCTCCTTTTTTGAAGTCGGTTAAAAATGAGTTGAATTTTTAAGATTTTTTTAGATATTTTTTTATTAGGTACCTACATCGTATCATATGCCTACGTAAGTCCAATTTTAATATTGATGACAGGTAAACGTTCTTACACAGCATGTTCACGCTCGAGGAAGAGCGAGTGGCGGCACTGCATTCTAGTCTGTGCAGTGACAGCTTTTTTGGCGGCCGGCCGCATGTGATATGTCAGTTGAGTCGAATCGAAATGTCATGACATCGAATTAGGTTAGGATGATGTCCGGGCATCCATAAAATATAATACACAATATTCAAGCAAATAGTGATTTGCGCGGCGCACCTAATATCGGGGTGCGAAAGCCCGCTTTGTGTTTGTGTGTCAAAATCGCGAGTGTGAGTCGTGGTGGCCTATTAGGCATTTGTAGTGCTCCGGTCTCCACCGGTGGATCCACTGCAGATCTTCAGGAGCCGCGACTTCCTTCGAGCTAGCTCAGGAAGTCCACCGGCTACGGAGGAGACGGAAGGAGACAATTGGAGCCAAGGTAAGTAATACCAGCTTTCTATGAGTTGGTAGTCAAATAAAATTCAGCAATACAAGTCGGTGAAACGCCGACGTGGTGGAGTCTACTTGGGGCACCACCATCTCTTGGTAGCAGAGCGTGGTTCTTAGATTTGAGCATTTGATTAGTATTGTACAATTAATATTGTAATCTTGTTGGTTGTCCAAACGGGCAATACATATTAATTGGTTTTGATTGCTGATTTTAAACCGACTACCAGCTCATTTGTGGACCGATCTCCTTAACTAATTGTCATTGTATATGAAAAATTGAGGTTAAATGTCTTTTGTTGTTCTAGTTAAGTTCTAGCATTTACCTATATTTAAATTTTGGTTTGTTTTTTCATATCTTTGTTTTGCCCTTGACTATTTTGTTTGTTAAGTTGTAAACTTATACTTGAATTTAATTTGTGTAAAAGATTTTGCTGCTAAATGACTTTGCTGTTGTTGTAATACACTATATTGCTGTGTTAAGTTTTAGCATTTACATTTGATTTTGTTTTGTTTGCCTTTGAATATTGTGTTTGTTAAGTTATTGACTTAATGCTTGAATTTAATTTGTTTGAAAAATTCTGTTGTTAAATGCCTTTGTTGTTCTAGTTAAGTTCTAGCATTTACACTTGATTTTGGTTTGTTTATATATTTTGTTCTGCCTTTGAAGTTCCTCCCGATCTGTTTTATTGTCTGCGGTTGTCGGTCTGTTTGTCTGTGTATTATTATAGAGTATCTTAATTTTGGTGCAAAATGGTCCCGCCAGTCAGCCCGCTTAGTGGTGCCCGCGCGGGTGCACAAAAGATTTTGAGATGGTTTGCTAGTGCCGTCGCTTTGGTAGACCGACCAGACCGAGAACAGGCCTTGTTAATTCGGCATGAGGGAGTACCGGCTCGCTTGAAGGAATTGGAGCAGCTTTTCGTTGCTCATCAACAATATCTGCTCGACCACCCAGCCGAGGGTGCCGCTGAGTTGCGGGCAGTCGACCAATTTAATGCCGATTATGATCAGTGTTTTGAACAGGCGGATGTGATTATAAACAAGGCTCAGGCAATCCTATCCGCCCGGAGGGGTGAGTCGTGCACGCCCGGGGAGGTCAAGCCTACCCCGGCCGGCTTGCTGGGCAGACTGCCCACTTTAGACATCCCAACCTTTGATGGGAACTTGGCTTCTTGGATGGGGTTCATTAACCTCTTTGATAGCCTGGTTCACTCGAGGGACGACCTGTTCCCTAGCCAGAAATTGGCCTATTTGCTCTCTGCCTTACGGGGAGAGGCTGGTGTACTTGTCCAGCATCTACCTGTCAATGATGACAGTTATGATATTGCAAGGGCGTTGTTGACCGCCCGGTATCAGAATGTTCGCTTGCTAGCGGACACACATGTGGCTGCCATTTTAGGGCTGCCACGAGTATCGCGGGTCTCCTCATTAAGGAAGGAGATTTTGAACCCGCTGCTGAGCGCTATTAACGCGCTCAAACGACTTGATCTACCGGTGGACCAGTGGTCCTTTATTTTGCTCCACCTCATCCTCGATAAGCTTCCCATGGAGATGAAGGGACGCTTCGAACAAAGGTACGGGGGCAATAGTGCCTCGTACCTCCCCCCCTTCTCGGATCTCCTCAGATTTTTGGAGGATGAGTGTCGGATGACCGACCACTTGGATCTGGTTCCTATACCGGGACCGAGTACAGGCCGCTTTGAGGCGACCCGGGCAGCGCCACGGAGAGAGCGCCGCCCGCACAAGCAGTATACTGCAGTGCGGCAGAACTCTCCACACGGGGAGAGGCCGAGGCCTTGCAAGTGTTGCAAGCGGGATGGCCATCGTTTGCCGGCCTGTCCCAAATTTGTTGGCCTACGCACCGAGGGGCGTAGAAATATGGCCAAACAGCGGAATTGGTGCTACCGCTGCCTGGGGGCTCATATGGCCTCGGCTTGCCCCCACCCACGAGATTGCCACTGTTGTGGAGGGGCCCATCACCCCCTCTTGTGCTTTAACAATAGAGACACTCGTGGGGTGGTGAGAGAGAGGGACTCGCACACGGGCGGGGGCCCTCGTAGGTCACCCACATCTCCGAGGAGATCGGAGGGGCGTGCCACCCCTCCGCGGAGATTGGACAGGCGCCCCCCCTCCAGTGAGAGGATTGGGCGCCCCACCCCCCCTACGGGCGGGGGGGATCAACGCGCCGCTTATGAGGCGCCACCGCGGGATTGGGCCGCGGTTATTAGGGAGCCACGCCGGGAGCCGATACGCTTCTCTCCCCCTATGATGGAGAGACCTCGTTTGTCACGGGCTCCCCCAACTTTCGCCCATCATGGGCACCGCCCGGCCCCCCGATGCAGCTTTGGTCGGGGTGTGTACGTGCCGGATTGGGACCCGCTCGAGCGCCTTGAGCGCCCTATTCCTCCGCCGCGCACGCATTTTTCTTCGGACCCCCCTTCCCCCCCGTTGCGGGGAATGCGGGAGGATTTTCACTAAACCAACTGTCGGCTGCAACCCCCCCACAGGAGCAGGTGCTGTTACCAACAGCCTCCGTACAGGTGTGGGGCCCGAGGGGCACCTTTGTTTTAGTTCGCGCCCTTTTGGATACGGGAGCTCAGGGTTGCATTGCCTCCAGCTGGCTGGTCCGGCAGTTGAGTTTGAACACATCTCCATACCTTGAATCGGTACGAGGAATCGGAGACCTGCGGATCCCGGATCCGATCGGTCAGGTTTTGTTCTCCTTCTCCCCCCACTTCTCTTCAGCGCCCAAAATTGGCGCTACCGCGATTGTTTATGAGAAGGTTGTTGGTCAGCTTCCGCAACAGCACGTTTCGCGCGCTGTCGTTGATGCGACATCAGGATTGACCTTGGCTGACCCTTCCTTCCACCGAACCGGTCCGATTCACTTATTGCTCGGTGCCGATGTTCTAGGCCGCGTGTATTGTGGGAAGAGGAGAGAGTTACAGAAGGGTGGGCTGGTAGCCTTATCTACATCGCTTGGGTTTGTAGTGATGGGACCAGTTAGGCATAACCCACCATCTCCATCGGTGGACAGTTACATAACTGTTAGCTCCACCTTATCGGATGTCCTTCAACGGTTTTGGGAGGTGGAAGAGCCACCTACCGTGAAGCGAGTGAACCCCTTAGACGAGGAGTGTGAGTTGTTCTACCAGAACAATACAGGTCGCCTTCACTCGGGACGGCTGATCACTCGTTTGCCCTTTTTGTCAGTTCGCCCCTCACTTGGCAGCTCCCGGCCGTTGGCCGAGAAGCGGCTGCTGTCCATGGAGCGTCGTATGAGTAGGAACTCCGACCTCAAACAGAAGTATGTCGACTTCATGCGAGAATATGAGCAACTGGGGCACATGTCGGTCTCGCGACTGGACTGGCGAAACGAGGAACATAATTTTCTTCCTCACCACGCGGTTTTGAAACCTTCCACCGGGAAGATACGCGTTGTTTTTGATGGGTCAGCTCCTACGTCTACCGGAGTTTCGCTGAATCAATGTCTGCATGCTGGACCGAAGTTGCACCACGAGGTGGGCGATGTATTGACCAACTTCCGTCGCCATGCCGTCGTCTTTGTGACCGATATCCGGATGATGTTTCGGCAGACTGTGATTCACCCGGACGATAGACGATATCAGCTCATATTATGGAGGGAGGATCCCAGGGATCCCATGCTGGTCTACGAGCTGAACACCAATACATACGGTTTGCGTTCGAGCCCCTTTGTGGCAATTCGCTCACTTGTGGAACTCGCTGAACGTGAACGATTACGATACCCTCGCGCATCCTTGGTTCTCAAGGAGGATGCATTTGTTGATGATATTTGTACGGGCTCCTCTAGTGTCGAGGAAGCCTTGATTTTGCGAGATGAACTAATTGCTCTTCTCGGGGCTGGTGGTTATGAACTGAGGAAGTGGATGTCCAACTCACCTCAGCTTTTGTGTGACTTGCCAGACGACCACCAGCAGGAGCCTCATATTTTTGAGAATGCCAACACTCCAGATTTACTGTCTGTTTTGGGAGTGCAATACAGACCTGTCCAGGACACGTTCACCTATCGATTGGAGCTGCCAAGCCCCAAGGTGTGGACGAAACGGTTAGTTTTGTCTACAGTAGCTCGTACCTTTGACCCAAATGGCTGGATTAGTCCCATAGTGTTTTGGATGAAATGCTTCCTGCAGGAACTTTGGTCAGCCGAAGTGTCGTGGGATGAGCCCCTCTCGGGCCGTTTGCTGCGAGATTGGGAGTCCTTCATGTTGTCTCTCCCCGACATTAACCGTGTTAGTATCCCTAGACATATACTGCCTAAGGGACGGTTTACGGCCAGCCTTCATGGCTTTTGTGACGCGTCTGAGAGTGGATACGCAGCCGTCGTATATATCCGGACGGTCGATGATAGAGGAGCTGTTAAGCTCCACTTGCTAATTGCTAAGAGTAAGGTTGCTCCACTTCGGACTCGATTAACGATTCCGAAGTTAGAATTGTCTGGAGCTACTCTTCTGGTTCGGTTGATGAACCACGTTGTTGACACCCTGGGACGTAGTGTGGACTTTGAGTCGCTCTTTGCTTGGTCCGACAGTCAGGTTGTCCTGTGTTGGATTAAGAACTCCGTCCACTCCCTGGAAGTATTTGTGGCCAATCGGGTATCCCAAATACAGGCCTCGAAGGCCACGTTGATTTGGCGCCACGTGCCAGGTGAAATAAACCCTGCTGACTGTGCATCACGTGGCAGCGAAGCCCCTCAGCTTATTGACCACACTCTGTGGTGGGGTCCCGACTGGTTGTTACAACCGTCTTGGCCTTCCACACCAGCTGTGGTGAAGGTACCAAATCCGGGCTTGCGTGTTCACGCTGTCGAGACTATGGCGGCTCCAGAGCGGGAATTCTTATTAGACCGCTACAGTTCTCTGGACAAGTTGCTCGGCGTGACCGCTTGGATAAGAAGATTTATACGAAATTGTCGCCGGCCTCAGGACAAAGATTTGTGTCCGGTCCTCTCACCGCAGGAGCGCCAAGATGCTCTTCTGCATTGGGTGCGTATGACCCAGTCTAGAGCGTTTGAACCGGAACTTAAGATTTTCCGTACCGGGACGTCCAAACTGAAGGGACCCTTGGTGCGTTTGACTCCCTTTCTGGATGATAAAGGATTGTTGCGTGTAGGAGGCCGATTGAGGCACGCTAACTTGCCTTATAGATCACGTCATCCCCTGTTGCTCCCCAAGAACGGACCATTGGTGCGATTGTTGATCATTGATCGCCATGTGAAGAATGCTCATGCCGGATGTAATGCATTGACCGCGCTCCTCCAACGGGAGTTTTGGATTTTGTCAGCGCGAAGAATAATCCGATCTGTTATCTTTCGATGTCTGCCCTGCTATCGTTTACGCCCCGAGACGATGCAGCCCCAAATGGGTGATTTGCCTGCTGATCGTGTGAATGAATCGATGACCTTCTTAGGAGTTGGAACTGATTTTGCGGGACCGTTCACTATAAAAACGTCGCGACTCCGTAATGCTAAGACTGAAAAGGCTTACTTGTGTGTGTTTGTTTGTTTGGCCACTAAAGCCGTTCATTTGGAGGTGGTGAGTGCGCTCACCATGGACGCTTTCTTAGCAGCGTTAGGCAGATTTGTCTCCCGCCGGGGACTGCCTTCTCTAATTCGGTCCGATTGTGGGACGAACTTCAAGGGCACTGATAGACATATAAGAGAAGTTTGTGAATTTTTAGATAAAAATAATATTGAGATCGGATCCACACTCTCCCGTAGGGGGGTAACATGGCGATACTCCCCGCCGTCTTGCCCTCACTGGGGAGGGATTTTTGAATCTGTTGTAAAGGCCGCCAAGACTCACCTTCGCCGCGTTATTGGGGAGACTATTCTCACGTTTGAGGAACTCGCGACGGTGTTTCATAAGATTGAGGCGGTTCTCAACTCGCGTCCGTTATGTCCGTTGTCTACCGACGCGAACGATTTGCAGGCCCTCACGCCGGGCCATTTCTTGATAGGCAGACCACTTAACGCCCTGCCCGAGTATCCTTATAGAGATATCAATCCCGGACGCCTTTCGCGGTTTGAGTTGCTCCAGCAGCTTACCCAGAGTTTCTGGCGCCGCTGGCACCTTGAATATTTACACATTTTGCAACAGCGCGTTAAGTGGTCAGATAAGACAAACCCACCGAGGGTTGGAGACCTCGTGTTAGTGAAGGACCCAAACCTGCCACCCTTACGTTGGCGTCGCGGACGCATTGTCCAACTTACTCTAGGGTCGGATGGTGTGCCCAGGTTTGCCGAGGTCCTAGTTGGGGACTCTGTTTTGAAGCGCGCGGTCGCTACTCTTTCTCGCCTCCCCTTAGACTGATTTGGCGGACAGTCCGGGACTGTCCGGAGCGGGGGGATGTTCACGCTCGAGGAAGAGCGAGTGGCGGCACTGCATTCTAGTCTGTGCAGTGACAGCTTTTTTGGCGGCCGGCCGCATGTGATATGTCAGTTGAGTCGAATCGAAATGTCATGACATCGAATTAGGTTAGGATGATGTCCGGGCATCCATAAAATATAATACACAATATTCAAGCAAATAGTGATTTGCGCGGCGCACCTAATATCGGGGTGCGAAAGCCCGCTTTGTGTTTGTGTGTCAAAATCGCGAGTGTGAGTCGTGGTGGCCTATTAGGCATTTGTAGTGCTCCGGTCTCCACCGGTGGATCCACTGCAGATCTTCAGGAGCCGCGACTTCCTTCGAGCTAGCTCAGGAAGTCCACCGGCTACGGAGGAGACGGAAGGAGACAATTGGAGCCAAGGTAAGTAATACCAGCTTTCTATGAGTTGGTAGTCAAATAAAATTCAGCAATACAAGTCGGTGAAACGCCGACGTGGTGGAGTCTACTTGGGGCACCACCACAGCAAATATTGTTTTTCAGACAAAATTCATAACTTGGCAACAACACGTCCTAATCTCTACACATAATAACATCACGCATACATTTCAAATCATTATTTACAACGTCTGTTTCGTTTCAGACTACAATAACGAATAGACAAATAAATTTTTGTTTAACTTATCGTACGGCAGGTAAACGACCTCGATGGAAAGTAGGTACTACATGATTTCGCTTCATACTTATCTGTAATAGCCGTAACAGACGATCCGATTTGGTTGGAGCCAACCGCCCGACCCCAACCAAATTGGAACGTGTGTACGGCTGTCGGCCCGACATAATTATTATTAGCTTGTTGGATGCTCGACGGCCCGATCGCTCATCCGACAAGTAGGGACACGACAAAAGACAAAAGTATCGATACTTTGTGGTTTAATTTAATTATGTGTGCTTAAAGTAATAAATTAATAATTTAGTAAACTAAAATGACTCGACTGCTGTCCTGCCAAACCACAAAGTAGAGAAAAAAATATGTTGCAAAAATGTTGTTTTACTTTTTGTTTGTGTTTTAACAGACATTACCCTATTTATGAGTACCTACCTAATATAATAAACTTTAATTTGTGAATTTACAGATGCTTTTTATTATTGTTTATACACACCTACTTAATTTGTTGCTGTTTTCAAGTCACTGACTGACGTTGAAGTACTCTACACTTTGAATTTGAAGTATTGATACTTTTCTTTCAATATTTTTACGAGTACGATAATTTTTTGGATCTTTTGGATTTTATGTTCGGGATTTTTATGATACCGATCGATAGAGTCGGATCACAGGAAATAAATATTTCTAACAAACATTACCTCAAAAAATTTACCATGAAATCTATCTGTACCTATTTATTTATTCCTTATAAACAAATTTTATAAACTTTATAAAATATTAACAAAAGGTGTTAATTTATTTGAGTTTCGCAAAGACAAATTATGTTTTTGTATTGGCCAAAATAGTATTTTGTATCGATATCGATATAGGTACATAATACTTTTTTAGGGCATCCCTAATGTTGGATTGCCAACCGCGTCGGACCGTCTGTAGGCGCGTCGGCTCCTCATTTGGTTGGATCACGTTGGATCCAACCAAATCGGATCGTCTGTTAGCACTTTAAAGAATTTTTGGTACCTATATGAATAGTTTTCTGAGTTTTTTTTCACTTATTTTCGTTCTGCAGATATCAAAAAAGTTAAAAATCAAGTCTTATAAACTATCGAAAATTCAAAGTGATTCTTCTTCTGATAAAAGACTCAATATCGGTCAAACCATAAAACAAATTTGGAATTTAAGTGAGATAAACTGTGCTATCTTGAATCAAATATACACGAAATGTAATTAGAAAATGGAAAACCTAACGATGAATACCCTAAGATACTTCTAGATAGATCTCGATTTCTTCGATAGAGATTCTAGATAGATTAATAAGCCTCAGGAAGGGAAACTAAGTCACTATAAACAAAATATGCAAACTGAAGACGTTGTTAATTAATTTTTAAAGTGTTATTCACCGGAATATATTTAACCATACAGTAACGCTTAAATGTAAACAAGAGTTGTTTGTTTGGCCGCTGATTACAGCTCAAATTCTATCTAATCAACGGGGCAAAGTCGATTTTTTTATTATGTCTAGCAGATTTTTTCGCATAGTTGCGGATGTGATCGTAGAACATATCATTCAATACTTATAACATATCCATATAATTCAACTAGACAAGTCGCCACAATATCATTACGCAATTTGGCCATCTTTGAATCGGCACAAACTGTAAACCACAGACTAGTAAACTAATGTGATGCTTTTTATTAAATTAAATGTCATTATTTAAAGAATATTTCAGATTAAATTTTCTGCATCAAATGTATTATTTTGTAGCATTTGTGTCGACAATCTATTATGTAAAGTTATCAATATCATAATAGTTGTGCGGTCAAAACTCCTTTGCCTATTCGTAAACATTAAACTACAAAACTTCAATCTTAATCACCATGCTATATACAGGGGGAAGCTCAAAAATTACATTCATACAGATTATAAATACTTCTAGCATTAACTAACCACAATTGTCTTGACTCGTTTTGATCCACAGCCTTCATGCGAACTGCACTGATTAGAAATAGTACATCCAAACCACAAATTTAGCATTCGTCTTCCAAATATGCCAGCCTTCTTTATAGCGTAGCCTCGAAGGAAAGTTCGATAGAAATTGAACCTTGTTCACTCCGAATAGAACTCCACCTCGCCCCTCCCAAAGTACACATAGTCGGAACACCACTTCCTAGCTTCGAGGTCTGTGGAGCAGCACGCCGGGAGCGCCAGCTTGGATTTTGTGAGCTTCGCGCACCTCTGGCAAAGGTCTAGAAGTTCATCCTGAAAAAATATATCGGACTTGTTTACACCAAGCTATCTACATCAATTTAAATAAACACATACAAAGTTTGCAAATCAAACACGTAAGTACGAGTATATAAGGGTTAATCTTAAAAATCTAGTTACTTAATGTTACTCGAACATTTCTAACGCTATGCGTTGGGGAAAAGTAAAATTTGCGGCAAACGCACACGACCGACTTTTGATAATCGGCCTATTTTTCCGGCGACTCTTATAACCGACTCAACACACACGTCTGTTGCTTTGTCGGTAGCTATAGAGAGAAGTGCACGTCACGGATCTAATGGACTTGACATTGACAGGTGTTTGGAACATCCACCGCCGAACAGTGATACTTTTTTTCTTATTAAGCAAGTGCAAGCGGCCAACTGTCGGTCGGTGAGTAGGCAGTCTACGTTAAAATTCCGTATACATATATTCACGAACTTTTTATTTCACCGATAGGTCGATCGGGATTCACATATTTTTTGGCCGACTTTATGTTGTTCGCGTGCGTTGCAACGTAGAACTCCATCGTTCCTATTACAAAACCTGGTCTAAACCTGGTCTAAAGTTAGTCTTGGTTTAAAACTAGTGCGCTTTCACTTGTGTCAATATACATAAATAGAGACAGCGTCACCTTAGTCCGGGTTTAAACCAGGACTAACTTTAGTCCATGTTTTGTAATAAGACGGCAAATGTTTCATTTTCCACCGTCAAAAAAAACGGTCACCTACAGTCGGTCGTGTGCGTTCACACTTGGGTAATATTTGAATTTATTTAAAAGCATTTTTAACAACTACTTGGTGTAAAGTAAAAGTGGCTACAGTCGCCTATAGTACACGTAGTTCCAAGGGCCAATCGAGGGCCCCAGTGTACAATAAGCTCCTCGTCAAGCTATACTGTTTGAACTTTGGACCGTTCTTATGCCGCTCCTAATAGCGGTGATTTTCGTAGTGTAAATGTAAAGCTTGAATGGAAGCTTACACTACCAACTTGTAAGATGTCAAGTCACACTACCCAGTAATGTCACTGCTTGTGTTACCCTACAAACCGCAACACAGCAACGCAAGCACCGCTGCTTGGTGGCAGAAATAGGTAAGATAGTGCCCCAAGCACGAACGTTAGTTTTGGTTATGGTACTAATCGTATTATTTTGTACTAGCTTTACGCAGCTTCGCCCGCGACTTTTTTTTGTTTTCCCCTGGGAATTTTATATTTTCCCGTAGGAAAAATAAGTTTGTAACCTATGTTAATCAGGGGTAATGTAGCATTCTAATGGTGAAAGAATTTTTGAAATCGGTCCAGTAGTTTTTGAGTTTATTCATTACATACATAAATACAAATCTTTCCTGTTTATAGTAATAGTGTATATGAAAACTATAGCAGCGTCGCTACGGTCGTTTAAGGAACTAAATGGTATCGTAATGCTAATGGTAGAGCTCACTTTTGAGA
Source organism: Schoenobius gigantellus (assembly GCA_963935595.1). Taxonomy (NCBI): domain Eukaryota; kingdom Metazoa; phylum Arthropoda; class Insecta; order Lepidoptera; family Crambidae; genus Schoenobius; species Schoenobius gigantellus. The sequence continues at coordinate 1,342,074 of OZ012543.1, forward strand.
TGTCGTATCGTTTAATTCGACAGCTAGCTATCGTCAGTTAAATCTCTGGATATCGTTATATCTCTCACCGAGTATTTCATGTGAGAGAACTATCTTTACGTTACGAGCTCACGATAGTCTTACGATTGTTTTTCTAGCTGTCCATTTAATATATCAATCGTTATCGGAAAGTAAGTAAATACGTTTGCTATACTACTTATAACAAGAGTGGTTCGTGCTAGGGGCACAGAGGTACCCACGCTGATGACGAGCACTGAGTAGGTATGCTAATGAGTTTTGAGAAATAACTTTATTTTCATTTCGGACCTATACAACTAGCCTTTATCTAAATATATAATAAGGTTACTAATAATTAACCCGTCGATTCCCGTGTCGCACATTTTTGTGGTTAATTGCGAAACGCGAAGGAAGCGATTCTTAAAAGATGTGTAAGGAGAAGGTAGATAGTACCAATGTGAACATGTTAAATATACCTATTGATAAGGGAATATCCGATTATATCCAGTTATGTGAGCTTATCGAATTCCTAAAAGAAACTGCTCATAATATTGCTCAGTCGCGCAGAAACGATAGCTAAAGTTAAGGTGCATTCAGCGTGGTCAAAACTCTGATGGGTGGCCAAAAAGTTAGGAATCTCGAACTCTTACGTGGTTACTAATTCTGATCGTGTCGGTGATATCCAATTGAACTTCGAGGCATAGAACAGAGATTGCACAGAGGGATTCCACGTATGTTTGCACTATAACACACCCATCTCCGGCACAGATTAGCTTCTATTAAGGCTGACCACCATGATAAAGATACGATCCATTATTCTCAAGTTAGATCAATTTTTTTTTATTTCACAACAGGGAAGCTCATGGCCTTTATCTTACCTAATTATAAGTATCTAACAACTGAGGAACTCGTTATCTAACCTCTAAATTTCGGAGCACAACAATATGCCTATTAACATTATTATTATTATGGCGAAAAACTCAGATAAGACGGTGACACTACGACGCTAGCCTCAGGCGAGCTCAGAATCCCTCCCACCAACCAAACCCGAACCACAGAACCGAAGCAGAAAAATTCTGCCCCCATGGGGAATTGAGCAACGCGCCTCCAGGTCAATACCAGCTGTTCTCAATCAGTAAACGGCGGAGGCGGTTTAAATTTATCAATTTCCTTAAACTTTACTACTTCTTTGCGACATAAATAGTATTTTTACACATACAGGAATAATTGTGTTTACTGTATGCCACAAAATGTATTATTTTGCCAGATAGACATATATACTCTTTCATCGTCATCATCACAGATTATATACGTCCCCACCGAGGGGTACGAGCCTTTTTTTACAAGAGGGAAAATACAGTTTTTACGGTATTCGAAAAGGGAATTGAGCTGACTAGGCCACCCCAAGGATATGCAGGACTCGGGTATAAGACCCACTACCGGCTAAAAACCCTCTAGAGCCTACCCTAACTTATGTTAGGGCGATTAGGTCTTAGTCAAACCACGCTGGCCCAGTGCGGATTGGTTGACTTCACACACACCTTTGAATAACTTTGCAGGTGTATGCAGTTTTCCTCACGATGTTTTCCTTCACCGTAGGAGCGTCAGATAAATGGACAATATGAAATTCGTGAAACGAAAAACACATTGGCGCATGGCAGGATCGATCGCGGGCCTCCCGATTCTACTCGGGGCACAGTCCAGTGCCGAGGCCACAGCGCCACCGACGCTCTCTTTACACATACAGGAATAATTATGTTTACTGTATGCCACAAAATGTAGAGCATTGTATTATTTTACCAGATAGACAGATATATTCTTTGTTGATCACATATTGTAAATTGAAAAGAAGTTATGGTACAATCACCGCGAACACATTGTGCTCGGTGGGTACAATGGACGGTCTTATTTATTTATTTATCTATTTGGACCACCAGTGAAGGTTACAAGTAAATTTCGCGACAAGCTATTAAGTCATATAAATTGTGTCAAATGTGAAATGACGTTATAAGTAAAAGTTTTAGTGTAAAAGTTTATTAATTCTTTTTAGCGCATTTAAATAAAAGCTTGTTTTTTAAAAGGTTTTTTACATTTTATTTATTTTTTACTTTTTAGTTATCACTGGACACGTTTCTCAGTCTGTTCATCTCATTCAACGCATCATTGTTGCAAGGTCGTTTGCCGGAACGTCTATACAGAATTTCAGCTCAATCGGTTTAAGATATCTACTTCAAAATTGATTTTCAAGCTTTAGAAGTCCGCCATATTGGATAAATAGTGACGTCACATTATTTTTCGAGTTACTCTTAGCAAGACCTTTTATTTGATACCCATATTGTAGGGGTGCATTAAAAATAATTGATCCGCCATCTTGGGTATGCCGCCACCTTGGATTTAAAATGACGTCACACAGTCAACCATGCATTGTCATCCAAACTGAACGTGTATACAAAATTTCAGCTCAATCGGTTAAAGATATCTGCTTCAAAATTGAGTTGCAAGATTCCACCCGAACATACATACATACTTACATACATTGCAAGTTAAATAAAAGCTTGTCAAAAAACATTAAGGGCTAGTAAAAATTAAGCATCTATACAAATAAATAAAATTGAAGTGTCTGTTTGTTATGGCAAAAAAACAAGTTTTTACTAAATGGGTGTGAATATATATCAGGTACCAATTACAAAAACACAATTTTAAAAAATTTTGTCTGTCTGTCTGTCTGTTTGTTCCCGCTAATCTCCGGAACGGCTCGACCGATTTTGACGGGACTTTCACTAATACTCGTAGATAGCTAATTATATAAGGTATAACATAGGCTACTTTTTATCAACTTCAAAAAAAGTTACTATTTCACGCGGACGAAGTCGCGGGCACAGCTAGTCTACTATAAAGGTACACGTTACTTATTAAACGAAACACTTTAATTATAATACACAAAACACTTAGGTATTAACATTAATGAAAATATATCATTATTACTTATTATATATACCTATATAATAATAATCAAAAACATAGCCCAGAAATAGACTAAGCATCCCTCAACAACTCTGAAATTCTCTTTCGTAACTGATGAAAATTATCATGAAATATATCGATATGTACCTACTAATCTATTATAAGCGGCAGGTAAACGGTATAAGGCAGAGTGCGTCAGTACGTTAGTGCAGGCGATTGGTTTACTAAATAATGGTCCCGCATAACGTGGTGGTCTGTGAGGTACTCTAATATTAATCCTGCTGAGTATTTGAGAAGTATCCACTTTATTTCTGAAGACCTTGAACAGGAAAATTAGGTCTCACATATTTCTCCTCATAATGAGACTGTCCATCTTGAAGTGGCGAAGTCTTTCGCTTTATACATAGTTGTTGAGTTTCCTAGCCCAGCCACTACTGAAGGCAAGATGACGTGTGAAGCGTTTTTAGATTCTTTCGATTCTTAGTTGATGTACGGTGTACTGAGGAGACTATACTACTGAGCAATACTCTAATACGCCTCTCACAAAAGAGTTGTAAAGAATAATCTTAGTTCTGGGGTTTTTGAAAACTTTGCCAATCCAGATAATAAAACCAAGTGCTTTAGAGGCTCTAGCAACAATATCATCGACGTGTGGAATAAAAGTTAGTTCGGAGTCCATTGTTATGCCTAAATCTCGAATTGAATCAACCTCTTCCAGTATTGTGAAATTAATCTTATATTTTGTTTGTAGAGAGTGAGCTTTTCGAGCTAGTTTTATATGGTAGCATTTATTTGTGTTAAGAGCCATTTTATTATTTTTACACCAGTAAACTAAACTATCTAGGTCCGACTACAGCAGTTTAGCATCCTCAGCACAACGTATGACCTTCGCTAGCTTAAGGTCATCGGCATATAGAAATACATCACAATATTTGATCACATCAACAACATCATTGATGAAAACATTGAACAGCAAAGGTCCGATATGGGAGCCTTGAGGTATACCTCATGATGCATAATATGGTTCAGAGCTGTAGCCTTTGACAACAACAAGCCTTGCCACAAGGAACGATACAGTCCACCTTAGAATAGACTAAGCTGGACATTTGCGGCAACAAAAATTAGAGATATTGGCAATGCACGTGGCAAACACACTAAGGACACTAAATATAAGACAAACTCAAAAGTAGGTACTCCTAGACTTGCAAATACTCGCCAACATACTCGTACATACATGCAAGTTACATACGTGCACATGTTATAATATTTACTAGTTACTACAACAAATCCATATCAGCTGATTATATAACTATGTTACTGCTTCCTTGTCGTCGAATTACCTACGTATCCGATGGAAAACGCAACCTTTTTAGAAATTACGTTATATATCAATACAAAGTGTCTTTACAATCACCCGTCGATACCGTGATACAGTGCTGGGTTACGACCCAAGTTTTTAATTGGTGTTTATTCATTTATCATCACTTTTTGTGTTTACACTAACAAACAACCTGATAGTTGCTTCTCTAATGTAAATTAATTGCCAAATTTATTTTTTCTAAGAATGACGAAAGGTTGAAGCGAACAATAATATCATAAACTCATCCTAACTTCAATAAAGTCAAATTTAATATCGTTTATTCAATTTGGATTATTACATAATCACTTTTGCACGTCAAAGAAGCTACGCCATTGGTTCACGAGTCTACGACAGGAGACCTTGTAGTGGAAAGAACCAGCAAGAAAACCAGCAAGGGCTATTTTTCTCCCTGTATTGTTACAGAGTCGTCAATTGAAAGCAGAAGTCAAAGCAAATGTTTGAGCTCAACTTCCTTTACAAATCACTTAACATTGTACATTTAAATCTACAAATTAAGTCTACGATTAAGACCAAGCATTAACATCATTCAGATATTCATTGACTTCACTCATTAGAGTTATTTTGACATGCACTTTAAACTTATAAAAAGACAAGTCACGAACACTTTATGGGACTTTGTCTTAAAAGTTTTACATTTCCCCATAAACGAGCCTCTAGTTTATTGGAGCCTGTACTTTGGAACGGCAAGTGTAGTAAAAGACAGAGAAAGCAGTTAAACAGATCCCAAATTGAATCTCCACGGGAATCAAGTTGTTGTTACATTGCCAAATTTATTTTTTCTAAGAATAAGGAAAGCTTAAAGCCACGGGGGGTCGGGGTTCGAGACCCGCCATGTACCAATGTGTTTTTCGTTTCGAATTCCATATGTATATTTGTCTGACGCTCCTACGATGAAGGAAAACATCGTGAGGCAACCTGCATACATCTGCGAAGAAATTCAATGATGTATGTGAAGTCGACCAATCCGCACTGGGCCAGCGTGGTTGACTAAGGCCTAATCACCCTAATACATAGGGTAGGCTCGAACCCCTCGGTGGGGACGTATATGAGCTGTGATGATGATGATGAAAGCCACTTGCAACCCGCTTGTTAACTGGTAACAATAATTATTAATTCATCCTCACTTTAATCAATAGAAATATAGAGAAGGTCGCCGCAGTTAAACAGGTGCCATATTGATTCTCTACAGGAAGTGAATTGCTATTATTTAGTTGCTTGATGAGATATTTCTATATGTGAAAGCTTGCAATTGGCATTAAGATAAGTATTTACGTCAATTATTTTGTAAATAATGCTGTAAGCTTTCCTAAAATTATAATATAAAATATGCACCCTGCAATGCACTACAAAGTTAACAGTGATATAAGTAAGTTATTACCTACTTTAAATCGAGATAAAGCTTGAAGTTTAAAACATGAAATTATCAAATGTTTAACAGCAATTTGCGGTGACACAATCGAATAAAGCTTTTTTTCATACAATAGCTCTTGGCCTTTGTCTCATATGATGGTAAGTATAACGATAGAGCCGAAGGTGGAAGCGAGCTTCACCTGGACTCCTCAACAACTGAGGAACTGGCTAACTTACCTCTATTGTAGGAACACAACAATGCTATCAACATTGTTATTATGGCGACAAACTTAGGTAAGACGGTGGTAGCTAACCAGGTGGGCTCAAAAGCCCTAACACCAACCAAACAAACTAAAAAAACTTCGTGGGGAATCGAACCCGGGACCTACATATCAATACCCCGAGGCCTCAACTACTAAACCATTATGTAGGTGGATTAAAAATAAAAAAACGCATAAACGATATCAACCGTTTGCTTGAGGATTAAAATAATTAACTCTGCCCAAATCGCAAATCCGAAGTTCCGTGAATTTATGATTCACGCTAACGAAAACATTCATTAAGCGTCCCAGAATTCCAGGTGGTGCTGTGCCAAAATAATTATTGTTCCGACACAAAGACGAAGATAACAGAAGCTATCGAAAAGTAATTCAGATAAATAGTAGACAGTGTGACCTCTTCACGAAATCTACGCTCACGCGGGGAGAAATGTTCAGTGGTACATATATAAATATATCGAATTTTAATTAAAATTTATATTTGCCTTACGATGTAGGTAGTAAATCGGTAAACATTTCTAAGCTAGATGTTGATACGTAGTTATTAACAGTGAATAAAGACTGCTTTGGCTTAACAAAGTTCAAAAGAAATAGGTTAAGGATTTCGTCAGGGCTGGTAAGAGCTCAGTCACCGGGAGGTCTCGGCGACAGCTCAAATCCCGTCCGAGTCGACATTTTTCTTCATTAATATTATTCATTTTTCTATTTATTTAGCATTTTAAAGAAAATCCAAAGTTCTATAAATACAAAATAGATTTTGTTTAAGTATAACTTTAAAAAAAATATCAAAATTGTTTATTTACTTTCACAAACAGTTTAGTTAGTAGTGATAATGTCGGAGTCTCCTTTTAAGCAAAGATTATGCCTGTATCAGGAGGCTCCGCTCTTCCATATCATGTTGTGATACAAGGTTAAGGTAAGTGAGTAAATACAATTATAACTTGATAGAAAGCTTTTAGATAGTTTTAGATGGTAAGAATAATGAGCGTAAGAAGACTTTTAAAAACTTTATCAGAAGTATTGATTTAATTTTGTTATAAAAAGATAAACATCTCCCCAATAATAAACCTCTAGTTCTTTAAAGCCTGTACATTGAAACGTCAAGTTTATTTTTTATGTTTTGGGATTAAACACAGACTTAATTAATCCATGGGATTAAATAATGAAATTGAAAATTGGTATCAAACGTATTATAATATTTTAACAAGTCAAATTTTCATAAAAATGCACCTACCTACTTGTATTACCTACCCTGCTAAAGCCAATATACAAGCATTACTATCTGATTATGTCCTTCTCACATACGAAATTAAGGATAGCAAACATTCTGCACTTAATTGGAAAAACTAGAATTCAAATATAGTAACCAAAGATATATCAAAAACCAACGATGATCGGATTCGATGTTCTATTTCGAATATGAATATCGATATATTTTCAAGTGGACACCCCCGCAATAGACCTACTTCTCTATTCTATTGACGTAGAATCATAGATCATTGAGATAAATCATTGTTGTCGCACAACAACAAGCATTATTGCAACTGACCCAATTTTCTATGGCCTACTCCTTTGTTTTGAAATCAATAAACACAAATTACGCGAGTTTATCTTCGAATAATAATATCTTTGTTTTGTTTTACGATAATGGCTCGCGATAATGTAAACGTATCATACGCTGATCCACCAATATCTGGACAATCGAAAATTTTAAGCTCGCTAAATTGTAAAGGACAGCTTGATAGCCACCAAATCTCTTTATCTGATTACTTAATTTATTACCGCTTTCATAAGTCTGATAGAATTATAATCCTGTCGGAGAAAGATATATAGTTTTATAATTGATTTGAAAAAAGAAATTTTGACCTAGTTTCAATTAACTAGGTCAATATTTCTGTTTAACCTCTGACGAGCGATTCATGAACTATCTCCTCTTTTTATACAACCTATTTTTTTAATTATAAAATTGATCTCATCCACTGAAAAGCTTCAGGTATTTTTAGTGCGAGCTGCATTTGTCTCTATCGCAGTCAGAACGATTGTTCGGGCAGACAGATTTCTGAATTTCTGAATTCTCTTGACCTTAGTGTTTCCTCTTAACCTTAGAATTCCTTTTATTTAAAGTATCAAGATCTATCGGACATCAATACCAGTGTCGTCTGCCGCCAAGCAGGGTGCTTGCGTTGCTGGGTTCCGGTTTGAAAGGTAACACAGGCAGTAAAATTAGTATTGGGTACTGTGACTTGACATCTTACGTCACAAGTTTGCGACGTACATTGACGTCCTTGTGGACGTTGTAGATTTGCAAATCTTACAGGAACCACGTGCACAATACACGTGGTTCCGGTTGTAGTCATTTACCATGAGGTGAACAGCCTGCTGGTTTTGGGCAACTTTTTTGTATAAAAACATCAAACGAGGTCACAGAGGTACTTTTGTGGTAAAAAAAACACTCACATCAGTATGGCATTCCGCGGACGCAGTGAAAACGAATTTGTTGATCCAGGGAGGTCGGGCGTTCGATTCGCGGATGAGCAGAGCGACGCAGACCACGCACAGCATGATTCGTACTATGTGTTTCTGTGGACAATAAAGAAACATATATATCAAAAACATAATACCAATATATATCAGGCATAAATTCCCACCGTTAGGTATAGGCTTAATATGAAGAGGGTGTGCACGACCAACTGCTGCTGAACGTGTTGTCGTAGTGCATTGGGCAGGTGAGTCGGTAAATCAAGCAACAGTGACCGTCACTGATTTTATGTATTACCACGATTACTATTATTTTAATAAAAAGGCACTACTTACATACACTACACAGGTGCCTTAATTTTGTTTGTTTATAATTTTGATATTAGATCTCTTTTTACACAAACTCAGTGTGAAAACGTTATTTTCAAACAGCTTTCACAAATTATTGGGTGGTAATTGTAACATCGCGACATTTCAACGTCCCGATTTCAGCAATGGAGTGATGGGAAAAAGTTAAATTAAAACATTAATAAGAATATAAAAATTCAGCCAGGTTAGGCGGGGATGCAACGAGTTGCTTCAATCATTATTTTAGAATGTTTTGATAATATAATAATGTTCAACAATATCATAAGTATACAGCTGTGCCCGCGAACCATATTTCGCCAGTAAAAATGCTAATGTTGGTGGCAGAAGGGTAATTAACATAATTAAGTATTTTTTGATGTCAAATCATAAAAATTGACCAAAAAAATCTGAAGAAGGCCACTCATATCACCTTTATAGGGGTATAAAAATAGCCTGCGACCTATCCTTAGTGGCCATAATTGATACCTAAAAAGCCTAAAAATAGAATAATTGCTTATGACGAATTGCACTCCATGCATAATACGAATCACATTAGGTATAATCACTATGATTCTACCGATGCAACCTTTTTAGGTCCACTTGACAAGATTTAACGTGTCTTCCGAAGCATGGAGGAGCTCGAGATGTTTCACATCATTGGACTGACCACAACCAACGTTGCTTAACTTTAGCAATCGATAGACGAGCGGCCATTGCAATGCGCCACCGAGCACCTCAATAGTCAATAAGACCGTATTGTAATAAACGAACATAGATTATTCATAATTGGTCACCCATCACAGGGCTGACCACGGCCAACGTTGCTTAACGGACCGTATTATAATAGGCGAACATAGATTATTCACAATCTCGCCAATATCGCGAAACGCGTTGCGCAGTAAACAAAATGGCTTATCTTTTTAAAAATTGGGTCGCGGCGCGGCCTTCTCGTCTTGAGGACGCTGATGACGGCCAAGAGTAGTTCTTGTTGGTAGGTGGCATTGTTATTTCCGATAAGCCTTGTTGTTATGGTACGAGCTTCCTTCTGAGGTCAGGACTCGGCATGGGTATGGGTGGGTTCAAAAAAATTGGTCAAGTGCGAGCTGGACTCACGCACCGAGGGTTCCATATTAACATTTCTAAGTATATAAGTTCTTACTATGTATACATATTTACGGATTTCTATTAGACCCTCATCATCATCATCATCATAACAGCACATACACGTCCCCACCGAGGGGCTCGGGCCTACCCTAAGTTAGGGTGTTTAGGCCTTAGCTGGCCCAGTGCGGATTGGTCGACTTCACAAACACCTTTGAATTTCTTCGCAGATGTATGCAGGTTGCCTCACGATGTTTTCCTTCACCGTAAGAGCGTCAGACAAATGTACATATGAAATTCGAAAACCCCTTTTGGTACATGGCGGTTTCGAACCCCGGACCTCCCGATTGGAAGGCAAGTGCCGAGTCCACAGCGCCACCGACGCTCTAAGATAGACCCTACCTCTTGTCAAATTTCATGTTTCTAGGTCAATAAATCAATGGTACATAAGGGCGAAGTATATACCCCTTGTAATCGCAGCGGCATAAACGGTTATACCTTTTGATTGTGTTGCCTTTCAAGTAAGATTTTCTTTACAGCGAAAAGCAGTCTACAGTAGTGAAATTTTGCCACATGTTTGAGAATAGCACTATACAAGCCTTGGCCACAACTTGGCATTACCGGTCTCTGCCCGGTAATGCTGCTGCCGGCCGCGGCAGTAATGTACTATTCCTATTCAGCAAGTTCCCAGGCCTCCAAACTCTTCCGGACGAGCGCTGCCCCGCGACTTGTTGTCGCCCAGGGCGGAGAGAGACCACGACCTACCATCGTCACCACCACCATCACCAGCTGCATCCCCACGACGAGGCGACCCACCCCGGGCAAGACTCCGCTTCGTCAGCGACTTCGCTGACGACGCCACCACCTGACCAGACCTCGTGTCGCTTACGGCTTGTAGTCTGCCGCGGGACCCCACCGCTCGCGCGCGTGACTCGCCTAAGCGACACCACCACCGGACACGACACCACCATCCCACAAGACCAATGGCCTCCTCCTCCCTCCACCGCTCCTCCGGGCGCAGAGTAAGCCGCGGCCTGCTCGCCGGCGCTCGCTGGGCTTGGGACAAGCCCCTCTAACTCGGTGTGCTTGACCGCGGAGGGCTGTGCCTCGATCCCGGAGTGGTAGCACAGGGGGGTGGCGAAGAGGTCCCTACGTGACGTGCCCAACACCGGCGAGCTGCCGCTCGCCGAGAAGATGCCCGGGCAATGGGCGACAAATGCCCCAAGCCCGCACCCGCCCATGGCGGAAGAAACCCTGACTGACTCCTATTCAGCTTAGTCCGTGTGGCAAGAAACGGAACCGCTTACCATTAAACGGGCTTCTCTTTGAATATTCCATATAGACATGTTTCCAGAACCTTATCGATTCGATAAGCAAATCGTCGACTTTCTCCAACGAAAGACTAAGCAAATTCGAATCTGATTCGGGTCTCTGGTGAGCATTTACCCATTCCAAAGACCATATTGAAGCTATTCATTGAGGAATTTAATTAGCTAAAACTGTTTTAATTTTGTTCTCAAATGAGAGTAAATAAATTTATTTTTTTCATTTATTTGTCTACTTAAAATTTATAAATCAAAAATACGCATCCACGGATGTGAACCTCAAATAAAATAATCCGCTTCCGCATTTGCATCAGCGTATGTGAAACTTTTTGCATCTGTTAATTGCATCGCTGTACGTCGCTTGGCGGCAAAAATAGGTAATAGGTAAGATAGAGGTACTCATGCAAATGATTCTGGTACAGAGTCTTCCGCCGATAAGCTAGTGTTTGCAGCTGGTTTGTATATTGCCAACTTGATTTCGATAGATGTTATTTGGTGCCATACCTACCTCTAATGGGCATACTTTTCTATTTTATTTCACGATTTTATTGTTAAATTAAATAAAACCGCACGAACATTTATCATCTTAATACGAACATAGGTAAGTATATGCTCTGGTATTAATGAACGTTATAAATAATAGCGATTGAACTAAATAACACTATTAAACACACATTAGTGGGCGCTCGCTTTCGAAAACACGATAGTTTTATCAACTGTGATGTATTTACAAACATAGCTTTGAATTATTGCAGAGATGAGGGCGGCTTGGAAACAGTGTGCTTTGATATCACGTAGTTGAGATAAATTGAACATAAGTTTCCTGATCTCGAAGCACGGTACAATACCTTAGGCTTTTCATTTCCTTTGCCTATCGGGCAGATAACGTTAACGGGCTTTTATTTATGTTGTTTCATTTTTAAAACAAACAGTATAATTATATGCCTATGCTTCGTTATAACAATGAATCTAACCTAGTTACAATTACAGTTTTCACATATAGTTTTCTATGTGAATGTTTGCTTTAAGTGGTCTTAATAAAATAGTACCTAGAATTTGCTACAATAACAATTGAAAAACAAAATGTAAAAATCTAAGAAGTTTTAAGAGAACATGGTTTTAGTAATAATTTGACTCTATTTGAAAAATATTATTCAAGGATGTTATGTATAAAAGGCTGTCTTTTAAAAAAAACATATTTATGTATATGATATTTCTAAATTAATGTTCCTTCTTACTTTTTTGCAACAGGCGTTTATACAAAAGAAAATTTTTGAATTTATATAATTTTCGAACAAAATAGTTACATTTCCAAATATCTAGTAAAACGCAACATCAGCTGCCGAGAGCCTATGTAGTGATCTATAATAAGAATATAGAAAATAATTTATAAAATATAGGGAGGGAGGCCTAATAAAACACATAGGTACTTTCCTAATTTCTAAAACAAGTTATCCGTCTACTGTTGTATTGTATGATAGCATAGATATCTCGGATTTAGATTATTGTAACCAATGACATAACGTCAAGGCTAAAAATTAATTAATCATAAAATCATAGATTAAAGTGTTATTATTACATATCATTATTCCATTTTACATAAATTGAAAATGAATCACTTATATGTGAAACATGTATCTTCTCACGTTCATTACATGAACTAAAACACAGTGCCTAGATGTAGGGTGCATTTGGGTAATTACGAATGAATTTTGGAAGACAAGAGACCGACGAAAAAACGGAGGAGGTACTCAATTCGACGCGTATATATTTTTTAATGTATGATCACGCATAACTTTTTACAGAGAACTCCGATTTCGATGATTCTTTTTTTATTGGAAAGGGCATACCCCGAGGGTGCTCCCATTGAAATTCGAAAAAAAATTCCTCCCCTAAGGGTAGGAAAACTGGAAATTATTGTTGATTTACTCACTAATTGTGATCAATGTCCACGCATTACTTCGTACAGAGTGATCCGATTTTGATGATTCTTTTTTTAATGAAAAGGGTATACCCCGAGGGTGGTTCCATATAAATTTGAAAAAACAATTCCTACCCTAAAGGTACAAAAACGGGGGATGATTGATGATTCACTCACTGATTGTAAAATTAATAGATGAAAGTCACAAAAAAATATAAAATAAAAACTTTTTAACAAGAAATTGAACCGCCGAAAAAACTAAAAAGCAAAAACACTGAAAAGTTAAAAATAATATAAGAATAGGTACAGACAACATCACACTTCTATATTGAAGTCGGTGACAAATTTTAACACTTTCTAGGAGATCATCGTTTGGCACCGACTTCAATATAGAAGTGTGATGTTGTCTGTACCTATTCTTATATTATTTTTAACTTTTCAGTGTTTTTGCTTTTTAGTTTTTTCGGCGGTTCAATTTTTTGTTAAAAAGTTTTTATTGTAAATTCAGTTACTTGTCAAAATGATAAACGTAGGTCACTTACCTAAACGTCTATATCAAAGACTTACATATATTATTAAAAATGTTTAGATAATAATGCTCAACAATATCATATATGAATTTAAGAACTATGTTTTATATTTATTTTGTGGCGGTACAGTAAATCGAAATTGCTTGAAAACGGAAAAATAGCAAACTAAGCGACGATATAGAGGAAAATGAAGCACGCTCTTCTAGAAAGTGCCTGTCCACTCTTTTCTTAAAGGATTGATTGTGTTTAGATGGAAACACAGATGCTGGTAGGTTGCTCCATTCTCCCGCGGTACGCATAATGAAGACGGCTATATTATTTAATTGTACAAAAAAAACTGTTTCTTGTAAGAAGAAAAAGAAAAGAAAGAAAAGAAGAACACTTTGTAATAGGCCTCTTAAAAAACGTGTCTTGTGATTTCTAGATGTAAACCTATTTATTTATAGCATCAACTTATCAATAGCGTTCAGATGATCTCGCGGATTTAGGTCAGCAAGATGGGCACTTATCACAAACATATTTGTATAATTGAATAAATATTGATTAGGAGATGTATCTGTCAAAGCTGAACTATTTAGTTTATTTACTAGACAATTTGTTTGTTTGTTTTTATTCAAGATCAACACGTTCTGAAATGCTGTGGTACCTACTTTAAATTTCAAATGATTATTTTTATTTTTACTTAAAGGGGCCTAATGAACGTTGCTTGCTGGATGCCACCAAATGTAAGCGAATTGCGCATAATCCGCGAATTATGGATATCAAACAATTTACAAGTTTTTCTAGGTCACTATGCCATGTGTGTTTATTAATTATCGTCATAAACACGGAATAATATATATTATTTTCGTAAATTTTGACGTGGCATCAAGATGTTACATGGTCACTGTAATATCGTAATTGTGTATCAATGTTGTACTGCTATTTTGTTGTTGTTTAATTTTTATATGTTTTTAGTATATTTGTGTGGACACTAAAATACCCATATTCATTAAAAAAATAACAGACGCACAACTTATTTGAACTAAACTAATGACAGGATTAAAACTATTGCCATATCTGTTTTTCTATAAAGAATTAAAAGTGACGGCTTTGTTTTTAGACCTGTCATGTTAGTTTAGTTTAAGCATGGACTTAATTATTAAGTCCATGCTATTAAGTCCATGAGTTTAAGTAAGTTGTGTGTCTGAATCGACACCACTGTCTCTGTCTTTATTCCTGTGGTTGTGATTATTAAGTCCATGAGTTTAAGTAAGTTGTGTGTCTTAATCGACACCACTGTCTCTGTCTTTATTCCTGTGGTTGTGATTCTTAAGTCCATGAGTTTAAGTAAGTTGTGTGTCTGAATCGACACCACTGTCTCTGTCTTTATTCCTGTGGTTGTGATTATTAAGTCCATGAGTTTAAGTAAGTTGTGTGTCTTAATCGACACCACTGTCTCTGTCTTTATTCCTGTGGTTGTGATTCTTAAGTCCATGAGTTTAAGTAAGTTGTGTGTCTGAATCGACACCACTGTCTCTGTCTTTATTCCTGTGGTTGTGATTATTAAGTCCATGAGTTTAAGTAAGTTGTGTGTCTTAATCGACACCACTGTCTCTGTCTTTATTCCTGTGGTTGTGATTATTAAGTCCATGAGTTTAAGTAAGTTGTGTGTCTTAATCGACACCACTGTCTCTGTCTTTATTCCTGTGGTTGTGATTATTAAGTCCATGAGTTTAAGTAAGTTGTGTGTCTGAATCGACACCACTGTCTCTGTCTTTATTCCTGTGGTTGTGATTATTAAGTCCATGAGTTTAAGTAAGTTGTGTGTCTTAATCGACACCACTGTCTCTGTCTTTATTCCTGTGGTTGTGATTATTAAGTCCATGAGTTTAAGTAAGTTGTGTGTCTGAATCGACACCACTGTGCCTTTACTCCTGTGGTTGTCATAATAACACCCGAGCACAGTTTATATGATTGTTAAACTGTGACCCGAGTAAGAGATTTCATCGCAATTACACCTTTGCATAGATAGAAAGCTTGAAACATTACCCTTCACTAACTCGGCTGGTCAACGTGGTGTAGAAGACCAATTGTTCCTCGTCTGAAGAACCCATGACCAGCAGTGGGTTGAGTATGGGTTGAAGTAATGATGATTGCCTCCATATACATAAAACTTTGTTGTTTGTTGTAAATTAAAAAAGTATCCATATGCAGTGAATTATGCGAAATTCGCCTATAGTTGGGGGCGTTACTCATGGTGCTCCTCTTACCCCTTTAGATTTAGCGGCGACATAAATTTTTCCGTTCAAATTTAATGAACCTTAACAGACTCTAAAGACAAGAAAGCTCTAAAGACAAGGTCAGTTCATAATATAAAGAAAGATTCATGTTTGAGCTTCCAGCCTGACACAATGATAAAGAATTCTACTACACATGAATTACTGTAAACAAAAAAACTAACAAAAACACATTAGCTGACAAGAATATTGAAAAATGGTTCCAAACAAAATTTCCACAAAAAATATAAACATCCATGTTCATGATTTCGTTATTTCCAACGACATTAGATGATCTTTTTATATAAAGGATAGCTTATTTGTCATTCTAACACTAGAACCGATTAATAAGATCATTAGAAGATAGATAATTGATTCAGTGTTCCAAAATCAATTAAAATGTACGACTTATTAAGTTTTCGTACGTGAAGCCATAATTTAAGCTTATACTGTAATCAAATCAACAATATTGCAACTAGGGTTGCCAGGTATCCCAATTTGAGCGGGACGTCCCGATTTTGTGAGGTATATGGATGGACACGTCCCGGTTTAACCATGACCGGGACGCAAAATGTCCCGATTTTTGACCAGCTCACAAGAATTTGTCAATTTTCAATAATAAAGCAGTGACTAAATACAATAACTGAATTATCTTGGAATATTTATCCCTGAAATGTTTGGAATTAATACACATAAGACTAAAGTTTGGGAGTTGAATCAAAGTTAAAATCTTCTTCTTCTAACTTTCTTAAATTAAAATGTAGATTTTAACTGTCCCGACTTGAAAGTGATAATCCCGATTTTTACAAGCTTCTGTCCCGAAATTTCGCTTTTTAGACCTGGCAACCCTAATTGCAATCGTACTCACACCATTCCGTGAAAAAGAAGATAGTGGTCTAACCTGCCCCCTAACCATGATCGCTCAAACAATATTGAAACCCCTATGAGAGCGGGATGGCGCTATACGCTGCACGAACGGTTTCTCTGTCTGTCTAATATTGTTTTAATCTTGCTACTCGTATAAAAGCGGTTGTGGTTAATCTTCTGGCCTGAGAGCCTGGCTAAGTCTTTACATCACAAATTAAGCGTAATATATTTTCTTAAGTACACAAACAAATAACCCTTCACATTGAAGATAAGATAATGAAAAATGAAAGCATCTATGTTCTATGTTCTATATTATCGGGGTCGGTTTCCGCACTTAATCCTTAAGGTAGACCATTGTACGTGAGGGCGGCCGTCACTCCAGCCAGCCCACCTCCCTCCAAAAGCGCATGAGATCTCCGAGTCTGTCCAGAGATTCTGTAACAGAATTGGGAGATCCAATGGTGTTTTTCCGTATTTCGGTGACACCTGTGCACTCAAGGAGAACATGTGACACCGTTTCCTCGGCCCCTAAGCATGCTCTGCATAGGGGGCTATCTGTTATGCCTATAGTGTGGAAGTCTTTGTTTAGTGAGCAGTGTCCAGTGATGGTTCCCGTCACCAGCCGCAGACTGTTCCTGTCCAGACGCAAAAATTAAAGCATCAATCAAATTATAAATTTAACTAGCCGTGTTGATCACCTTGATCTAGGAATTTAACAAGGGCACGTTATCTTTGTTTACAAACTTAACGTTACTACTAAGCATATGTTTACCGCCGAAATTTTTATTGACATAATGAGTGATATAACAGATTGTAAACACAGTTTGTGGGCTCGAGCGTGTTTTAATCTGTTAAGTTTGGTATTTGATAGCAATAAACTAATCGTTGAAGGCAGATTTGATTTTACTTCAAAGTGATAAGATATAGTGACCATAGACATAAATCTTAATAAACTAGATATTAAAGGTAGCATCGATTTTGACTTGAAAGGGGGTGTAGCGACCATAGACATGAATTTTAATAAAGAAGTTGTTAAAGGTAGCTTCGATTTCGACTTGATAGTGGCTGGCTGTTGCTATAGTCGCAACAGCCAACCACAAAGACATGAATTTAAATAGATGGAGCGAGCTTATGTGCTTTCTGTGTCAAAAGGACCCGCGCTCCACTCAAAAATACAATTGATTGCTCCAATCGTGCCATGTTGAGCTGTAAAACCTCAATATGCAGGTTGAAATAATAGTAATTGTAAATTTTCAGCACTTGTTAACCATCACGTTCGATAAAAAAACTACACATTCGGTTTTCATAAAGATGAAGGGATTAATTAGAATTGTGTCTGGTAGCTTTTAGCTATAATAAGCAGCATCTTACAACCTAACAATATTACTTGTTTCTTCGTGTGTAAAATCACAAATGAAAGTCATCAGTTAGCGGAGACCTCAATGGTTACAAACGTTTTAACAAAGCAAAAAGTAAGAGACTTACAAAATTAAATGTTAATTGTATTTCTTAATTTAACAATTAGGGGTAAGATAACACATACAAATAATCCTATTGGAGTTAGTGGTGTTAATAAAGTACTTTAAGGAACAAGGGAGCGTTAATTGGCAAAATGGCAAAATTAATTGGCAAATGATAATAATTTATGTTTATAAAAATTATCATACATTTGAAACCAATTTCCAACTTCACCATTTAAACACAAGAAATAAAAATAAACTTGCCGTTCCGACGTACTACAGGCTTCAAAAAACTAGAGGCTCATTTATGGGGAAATGTATAACTTTTTACAACAAAGTCCCGCAAAGTGTAACTGACTTGCCTATTGATAAGTTTAAAGCGCATGTAAAAAAGACTGATGAGTAAAGGATATTATAAAGGTAACGATTATTTAAATGATGCCAATGCCTGGTGTTAATTTGAAGAAATTATCAGTTATAATCTAAATAATCGTTTTGTTGTGTATAACTATTTATTAAGTAGTATTGGAAACGACGTAGTAAGAAGAGACCTGACAAATCTAAATTTGTTATGCAAGTTGAGCTCAAATTTTTACTTTGAGGTCAGCTTCCAATCGACGACTCTGTAACAATACATGAAGAAAAAAATAGCCCTTGCTGGTTTTCTTGCTGGTTCTTTCCAGTACAAGGTCTCCCGCCGTAGACTTGTGAACCATTGGCGTAGCTTCCTTGACTTTCAAAAGAGATTGTAAAATCCAAGTTGAATAAAATATTTTGACTTTGACTTTGACCTACTTTCTCTGCTTTCACTAAACATCGGCTACTTTAGCCCAACTCAGGTATTTCAATTTGGTTTCATTTAAAGTGCGTCATAATCACATACATGTGTCATCCACAGTGTCATCTTAAGCTAAATACCTCCGGAATCGCACGTTCAACATATCTCATTAAAACGTCAATATTTATTGTGTATGCGGCTATTTGTTGTTTTGCCAAACTGATTCGACCAAGAAAGGCCGAGCACGCGTGTTGGACGTCATCACTCATCAGACAAGCCACGTGGAACCCAGAACGTTGTTCTTTGGTGGTTTCCAATAGGTAGTGAAGCTTCTTTCGAAACGTCTAATTAAAACTCCCAGAATCCTCTTCACACTCACTGTCTATTTCATTCCCTCTCAACAGCATCGCTTGTGCGATTTCAAGATTACGAGGTGAAGCAACGCGCGCTTGATCGGAAGCTTATTCGCGATGATACTGCGGATTGCGACCGAACGGAATAATCATACAGTGGCTGGTAGCTGAAGCTGGTTTATCTGCCAGAGAGAGACAGTCTCTTTCAGGAAATACAGTTGATAATTGCATGGCTTTTAATGTACGAGTAGCTTACGACACCGAAAGAAAACGTTACTTTTACAGGTTTAAATTGATTTTTGGAGGACTGGAGTCCAAAATAAATTATGTATTCTTGCAAATTTTTAGACAATGAAAATGCACATCTATTGATAAAACTTTTCATGTTATTTAGGTATTATAGTATTTTATGATTCGCAGCTGTTTTGAGATATTGAACCGAGTGTTCTTCGTATTTATTTTTCTGTCGAGTGAAATGTTATTAATCGTGTTTCTGTCTTTAAGAATGTTTAGATAATATGTTCGACAATATCATATAATAATTTGAGGACTATATGTTTTATATTTCTACCTGTGCAATTAATTTAAGTTTCTAACGAACAGTTTAGTAATAATAGCTTTATTCTTATATGTAGTTATTAAGTCAAGATAGTTATATTTATATTAATTTGTCAATGTTAAGTTCTGTAAGACTTCACAAAATATTATTTATTTCATATTTTTTAATTCTCTTGTCCACAGTACATAGTTTTTTTTTCTTATTTTGTTAACGTTTATTGTATAAGTACGGTACTGTCTTCCCCGCTCACCAACAGGCTCCGCCAGAATACCAGCGTTGTTGCGATGCGATTTTGCTTCGCAATAACACAAGCTGAGGCGGGGTCCTGATAGACCTAATATTTGTACCTATATGCTGTTGTTGTCTATGTTTTTGTTACGTGTGTAAATTGTTCATGTTCTGTATTTGTACTTTGTCTTGGGTCATTAAATGTTTCTCTCTCTCTATCTATCTCTCTTTCTGCACTTTGGTGTTCACTTCAGCTAGCTTACCGACTCGAGGCTTATTCACCCCTGTGAGAATGGGTGCAGTGACATCACATGGAGTGGCTGCTAGAATGCAGACTACTCTGTAGCTGGCCTTGCGAAAAGCTCACATGACTGTTTCAATGACAATGGCTCCGCGAGACGAACACCGGATAGGAGGAGGACAACGATCTCATGTCTGGCAAACATTCGTTCTTGGCCTGTTCTGAACTGTCTTTTATATCCAAGACAAAGAAGTGATGTTAGGGACTCAAAACAAAAACCTACGGAAGCTTGGAGTGTATTTCCCCCGTCATAAATTAAGTTAAGCTATGACGAGAGTTTGATTACAAACACTGTGACATGAGAATTTTATATCTTAAACGAGAATTTTATACTTATACTACCTGTGCCGGCGAACTACGTTTCGCCATAATAAAAAATAGTTTACGACCTATTCTCAGACCTACCGAATATACACAAAAAATTTCATATAGATCTGTCAAGCCGTTTCGGAGGAGTTCGGTAACAAACACTGTGACACGAGAATTTTATATATTAGATCTTTCTCTAATATATAAAATTCTCGTGTCACAGTGTTTGTTACCAAACTCCTCCGAAACGGCTTGACCGACCTTTATGAATTTTTTTGTGTATATTCAGTAGGTCTGAGAATAGGTCGTAAAGTATTTTTTAGTATGGCAAAACGTAGTTCGCCGGCACAGCTATCTCTAATATATAAAATTCTTGTGTCACAGTGTTTATTACCAAACTCCTCCGAAACGGCTTGACCGATATTTATGATTTTTTTTGTGTATATTCAGTAGGTCTGAGAATAGGTCGTAAACTATTTTTTATTATGGCGAAACGTAGTTCGCCGGCACAGCTATTTTAATATATAAAATTCTCGTGTCACTGTGTTTTTTACCGAACTCCTCCGAAACGGCTTCACAGATCTTAATGAATTTTTTTGTGTATGTTCAGTAGGTCTGAGAATAGGTTGTAAACTATTTTTTATACCCCTAGGTGATTATTATGGCAAAACTTAGTTCGCGGACACAGCTATAGTTTTAAATAATAAAGCTCGAAATCATGCTTGTGAAATATTATTATTTTAATGTTGGCAGTTTAAGATAGGGGACAAAAAATAAGACCTTCCGAGTTTCTTGCCTGTTCTTCTAGAGAAGGCTCTCCCAATTTTTGAAAGGGTGTTTATATTTGTGTTGGACCTCAATAAAGGGTCAGTTCAGGTTTATATATAATAAAGATTTTTTTTAAACTAAAAGTAGGGAATATTGTTTTTTGCTGTCATAATCGTCTTCAAAGAGAAGATACCTATTTCTACCTCACAGAACATCGCAGCCAAATTACTTTATAATTACGTATGTTCCTGTGTGAGATCATTAAAACTTAATAAGTCACTGTCAGTATACAAGTGCACTTATGGCGATAGCGTCGGATATCGAGGCGGACAGGTTCTAACTTCTAATAGGCTAACCCGGTAATCCATCCGCAACACTATTTTAAATTTAACAAAAGCAGTAATTGACGTTAAAAGTTTTAAAACATCACTTGTAGTGGCTGATTTGACTGACAAATTTTTGAGTTTTATGAACGGCATGTAAATCAGTACATGTAAAATTTCTGTTACAAAATTTTACTACATATTTCAATCAACTTGAAACTCCTAGTTGGCTCATCAATCTTAGAAATTGCTTAACTTATGCATTGAAAGGTCTCTCAATACTTATTTGTTTTTATTGCTGATTTAATAATCATAAATAATGAATGATCTCTGTGAACATTAAAAACTCTTTCAAATTAATTTTGGCACCGATATAACTAACTGAATACTATTATAGAGTTGTAATAAATTTAAAATACCTTGCATAACAATCTAGAGAAATTAAAAAAGAAGAAAACTTACTGTAATAAGAAACAGTTATTCCAAGCACAATCAAGTTGAATAATTTCACTAGATATGAATTTCTAAATCTAACTTTAAATTTTTTTCTGAGCAATCCTTTTATTTTTATAGAGATGACTGTAATTGCAAAGAATACTTCCTCAACTTTGAGATTAATTTATTTTATAACTTATATTTTATATAGTTACAAACATTTTAAAAACTCTTACTTATTGTGAAATCTTATGCTTATAAAGTATTTTTATACAGTTAATTTCATAAACGAGCCTTTGTAAATTGTTTTTAGTTCCACTTTACAGGAAAGTTCCTGGCTTTTCGATAATTAACAGTAGCTCTTCATTATTCGATTTCCGCACTTAAAACAAATATTGTAGAATTCAGTAATTCAAAGCAGAGTTAGACAAAAGTCACGGCCTAACGATAAGATGCACTAAAAGCAAAAATTAAAGTTGGACATACCGCGAACGGCATCACGGCGGCAGACATAACAGACACAAACACTGAACGATCACCAGGGTAGGCAGTAGACACCGAACTGACAGGAGCGCGAGACGAGACGGGCCATATGTGTACGCTTTATCTAAGAACACCTTCGGGTAGCGTGGCCGCGTGATAGTGATAAAGCAGCAGTTCCGCCAAACCGTATCGCTATGTCCAACCCTTCGTCACGCGGATGTGTGAAGCATTCTAAAAATATATCTCTAAAATGTACGATAGGCGTAATCTTTAGCTTAGGTTACGATGACAATGTCTGGCTTGCATCGTCTAGTAATTAATGTACTACCAGTTAGTGCGATAAACAGCAAAACATTTCATTTTTTTTCTCTTGAAGTGATTTCGGGTGCAGCGTGTCCTCCCCTGTGCGTATCAGGGTTTCAGATATTTTTATATCGGCTGTATTGAGTTGTTTATTTAAAGTTATCTTTTCGTGGTCTTCGGATTTGTTATTACTTTTAGATTCTTAAGTTTCATCTTCTATCAGATTATGCTCTCTAATTCATTGTTTTAATGTAATAGTATCAACAATATCAATCCTGATATCGTTCTATTACATATCGACGAAACATAGCATGACGTGGAGATATTTTTGTAAATAGACGCTCATCGTAATATTGTGATGAAAGTCGATGCCTTATCGGATCCACCCATTCCACAGCTCTCATCGCTACCACCGCTTAATCAATGGTCATCGACATGAAACCCGGCCAAGATTAATAAACAAGTTTGTCAAAATAGCTGTGAATTATCTTCACATTGTTTACAACTTGCTTTATTAGGTATTGGGAATCTCTTTGCTGTTATTTACGTTAATAAGACTACAGGTCACAAGGAAACAGCCTAGATATAAGTAATATACCTAAATTTAAAATGGGGTGTATGTTTTATTCCCTTGCTCTTGGATTGTAGAATACGGCAAATCTTAAATGGAAGTTGATACTCTTCAACATCAAAGAACTGGCTTATTAGCAGAAATCAAATATGATATCAAAATTGTACAACTAGTGTGGTGGTACGGATCGTCTAGACTTCGTTTAACCCTATAATCTGAATATATCGAGTACATCTATTAGCTTAGAGGTTATGGAGCGAAAGAGAGTTATTTTCATTGTGCGAGTCAGCAAGTTTAAGTATTTACAGCAAGTTATTTTTTTTTCCGTCGGTACATTGCCGAATGACCACGCTTCAGACACCTGCCCATTCCACCGAGCTTACTTTGTGAGTATTTGTACATACTTCTTCACCGATACTGAGGCCCATTATTTGTGTGTGTAGTTAATCGTCGGCCTTTACTGCGAATAGGCATTGCATTTGCCTAGTAAGTGGTCGGATGGCGTGAACAAAAGGTGTTTAGAAGGTGTGCGGCTTAGCCACCAGTCAGTTACCAATTCACTCTAGCGTGGGGGAACCCTACGCCGGTATCCGGCCCTGTTATCAGGTTATTGGGCGGACAATGACCTCCTATAAGCTGAGAAGCTTTCCAATCTCAACACATCCGAAGACATGGAGTTATTATAGGTGCTTAAAGCTACCTCGCCCAGAACCATGGTTTTGTTATATTATTTATATCATAATTGTGCTTTTAGTTTGGCCAAACTAAGGTCGGAGGTCAGTTGTCAAGACGGGACGTGTCAATAGAACGCTCAGAATTGCTGCAACCCGTCACAAACTATGTACCGATGACCTGATTAGGTCAGGGAAACAGGTGTACGATCGATGGAGTCGGCTCCGATTCCACTCTCGGAAAATTGACCTCCGCGATGCGAGCAAACCTGTCCCCTTGGAGAAAGTGCTCAGAACCGGCCTACGATCGATCCAGCCAGAACCGATCCCTTAAGACTCACGGAACCAGCCTACCACGATACAAGCATGCCTGACATTCCAAAGAGCACTACCCCTGAATCTAAATGCAAATTCAGTCGGACTCAAAACACTAAATACTCTCAACACTCAAAACCCTGTCCTATTCTCTCATCAATGAGATATGCTTTACTATACAAACCAATACCCTATGAAGAGATACTCTGCATGGATGCCCAGCGCGCCTCTCTGCTGCTCGTACTATTCAATAATTATCTGGCCTAGTTTCCTCCTAGCTAAATCCTAGACCTGAATTCTATAGCTTGTCACCTGGCGTTCTAGTAAAGCACTATGAGCTTACCATCTAGTGCTCTATTTTAGTACTATGAGTGTAGGTCGTAATATGTTGTCTTATTGTATGTGAATTTATTAAGTTATTATTTGTTATGCCCCTCAGGGTTCATGACTACTACTAAATTTATGATTAAGATCACACAGCCATTGTGGGATAGCAATAAAGTATTGGATTGAACGGAATTGAATTTACTCAATCTAATATATATATAGTGTTTATAAGTTTGTGTAAATGTACTAAAAGTTTCTAATTATCGAGTACTGGTCGGCCTAGATAGATGGATGCCCGGCCCCGGTAATGAGTTTATTAATTCTGGCGGTAACATATTGTAAATAGACACATCTTTCAACGGATAGTCCCGAAGAATCACTTATCTATACCTTCAAGTTAGGGACATATAAATACAACAAAGAAAACTCAGTATTAAATTTAAAATAATATGATTTATTTGGGGTTTTAGCAATTTTACCCCTTGATACTATGCAAAATGTTAGAAACTGTTTAATTATTTAGATTAATCACGATTTGTGATTAACCGAATGTTCCATTCCTAGCCATAATGATCAAGAGAAAACAGAACATTCAAATTAAAAACTCTTGATCGGCGTAAACTTATTATCTAACAAATATAGCAATAATACAAAGCACAAACACACTTAACTACAAATTTTAACAAAATTACATAATACTACAGTCAAATAGAATATAGTCAAATCCCCTTTCACTTCATTATATTATGACCCTCTATCAACTTTATTATGAGAACATCTCAACATCCACTGTCTACAATCAAATGGGGAGTCTCCGATTCGCCACGGTCCTTAATACAAGTACGTTATACATAGCAAAAGTCAAAGATATTGAGAGCCAAATTAGAATATAATGGAGAAATCGGCTGCCCAGGTCGGGATTCGAACCCAATACCTTTTAGCTTTATTAGTAAATAAGTTTCACACGATTTACAACAAATCAACATAACAACAGTTTCTTAACGGAGGCGGTACGTTGTCCCAACACTTCGTGTTGTACATCGGAAAACTGCCACGGCACACCGCTGTGTTTTTTTTTTGCTGAGAGATTTAAGCGTGAAGCGCTTCTAATTCTGCTATTCGGAACTAAGAATTAACCAATTAAACATGGGGAAGATCTTACGTTAACAATACCCAAAAGCAAAGATGAAAATTGCAAAAAGAGCGCCTTGACTCCATATTTAGAAGGTCTCCTTTACTAAATTAGCGAGTAACATGGGCCCAATTTATGAAGACATGTTAGTCGTTATTTCACTATACGCGCCCTTAGACCAAGGTGTTTAGACTATCGCAGCATGAAGCCGCTCCAGCTCTAACCCCTGTACTTGCGGTACAGATTCTCCCCTTCTAATGGTTTTAACCCATCTAATGATTCGCCTTATCAATTGGGAACAAACGCACACAACCATAATAGCCATCATTATTAGGTAAATCACAGTATAGATTGACCAAGCTTTCCTTGGTTCTACACCTTGTCCTCTCAGCAAAATGGACTCGTCAATGTAATCCATAGTTATTTATTATGCCGAGATATGTTTCAATTAGGGATAATTTGAGCTAAGTTAATGTACGTTACCAGGTTCCCCTCGGTGACTCGGAGTTGCACTGATTTTATTATTAATAATATTTTACAAAAAGACAAGTTAGAATTATGTATAAGCTCAGCTGCGGCTGGCTCTATTATATTGGTACAAACTGACTAATTAATCTATTTTTCAGGAGATTATTCAACCTATCCGCTTCGCGCCCTCAACTCGAACTGTGTGTCCGCTGCGCCACCGCACGCTCTCCTCATCCTCCGAAAGCCACCCCCTCCATCTGAAATTTGTTTGGTTAGAGAAATCTGATTGGTTCAGCGACTTAGCGTCGCTCCCTACTAACGCCACCTATCTCGCCCGTCTTCCTTTCGCCTGTTTTGCTTAACTTTCCAAGAATTCAAACATCTGGCGATGACCTTTCTTAATTTTTTGTTGCGTACCGGAATTCGAGAATTGTGCAAAGACAATTCCATTACTGCCTTAATGACGGTCTCACGCTGTGTCTCAGTAAAGATTCTTTTATCTCGGTCCCTAGTGTCACGTATTTCAAAACTTTTAAATCGCTTTAGTACCCTTCCTCGACAGATTTTACGAGGTTGGTCATTTTTTTTATAGCTTAACAAAATATCATGTTGCGGCTCACGTTTCCGTTTGCCATTTTTGGGACGCCGTGGTACTTTTACGAGACCTTTATTTTATTATTTCGCTCAATGGTTTCTTAATTCGAATGGCGCGAAATGCTAGCCACCTCACTAGGCTTAAGTGAGATGATGGTAGGCAACCAAGACAAGTGGACTTGAAGAAAAGGCCTACTAAAATGAAAATAAACAGAAATTCGCCACATTTGGAGTCGAGCCTGCCCCCCTAGACAAGATGTCTTTCGATAATCGTTATCGCAATCGCTAAATGGACAATGTATGAGATTTGACAATTGCGCTCGAAAGCTAAGCGAGGGCTTATGTCAAATCCCATACATTTTCCTTCTAGCGATTGCGATAGCGATTATCGAAATGCGTCTTGTCTAAGGTCTCTGAGTCCTCTTAATTACATTGTTGAAGTCTGGAGATGAGAATATCCAAAGTATTCTGGAAGAAATGGAAAAGATATGGAATTCTTAATATTTTCTTTATTTATTGCGTCTTGTTCAAGATAAAAAAGCTCAGGAGCTACCTATACAAGATATATTGTCGTAAAAACTTCATTCCATGAAAAACTTATTCAGAATGTCTCATTTCTGAATAAGTTTTTGATGGAATGGAGTTTAATTCAAAGATTAATTTGTCATAGAGGTGGTACGCTGTATGTGTTGTGCCTTGTGGATTCAGTTAAAGCGTAATCGATAGTCTGAACTGGCTGAACCTGACATTAGATTACATCCTTATCTACTACCTAGGTGAAAAGTGTTAACGGATCTGTCTAACTATCTGTTATGTGTGAGTCACCAACTCTCCACAAAGTAGGGGTTATTTTTCTTAAACTTAGTGCCTGTTTTCTAAAAACATGTCTTGTGTAATATACCTACGTGTTTGGTATTTAGCTTATCAAGCCAAAACCTACCCATGTTAACATATTCATAAGTACAAAAGTTATGGCGTCATTAAAAACTCGAAATTGTAAAATTTATTTTGAAATTCCCCATAGAAATACCTGAGTCTGTAAAAAGAAATATATGGGGAATTAAAAAATTCATTTTATAATAATTACGATTTTTTATTGACGCCATAACTTTTATATGACTATGCATGGGTAGGTAACGTCTTGGTAGAGTATGTACCAAACACCTTGTATATCTTTGAAATAGACACTATATTTGAAAAAAAATGATTTTTTTTTCGTGGCAAAGATCTTACTGCGGTTTCATTAAGTTCATCCACCTCCTTTAAGTACATCCAACTGATTGACAACGATTGATAGAAGCCTTATTGTATCAAGTAATCAATACCACGGTAATATATATACTTACTAATACCGTGTCAATACCCTTCGAACATTAAATTAATCGAACATTCAATTTAATGTGTATTTGGTCACAAATTCATAACGTTCATAGATAAAACACTTAACAGACTGACTCATAATCAAAGAAAAACCGAAGCACCTAGCAACTACTTACAAGTAAACAACTAAATACCTACCATTTGTTACCAGTTAACAACTCAATCTATTGAATGGTCAACGCGCCACATGGAATGAAAATTCATTCCTTTCAGTAAGCGGTGGTGAAAGCAGTCCACACTAAAATGTCTACGTGTTTCAGAAAGTGGTTCTTTAACCACCTTGCTTTCTGGCAAGATTATGCAAAGTAGTACTATTATAGCAACAGTAGAATATGAGAGTTTCGTGCCCGTTCTTCTTATTATAGTTGTACCAATTCCCGAACAGGTGTGGAATCAACATCTTTCTTCTCGCTCCCTTGCGATCTGTGGGGGTGATTTCGTGAAATGGGACGGAATTGTGTAACAGGAAACCGGAGCAGCGCGTGCTATTTTATTTGGCTAAAGGTAGAAACAAACTATTGTGTCGTGTTGTATTGTGACGTGTCAGAAGCGTATCGGTTTCATACATTTAATATGGCTAGAAACACATTAATTGTTCTTTTAAAGGCTGAATACCTATGTATAACATGTGACAAGCAAATAAATATATAAATAAATACAGTGTGTTATGTTGTAGCGCCAATGTGTATCTAGCCAAATTAAATGTATGAAACCGATACGCTTCTGATGCGTCACAACACAACAACACACAATAGTTTGTTTCTATCTTTATGAGCGCGCGGCAGTTGAGTTGGCTGTCAGATGGTTGACAGATGTTACACACATACCGTCTTTATTAAAAGTTTACTCCTTGGATCATCATCGGATTAGTTCTGATGAATTACTCCTTCTTTTGTCTTGTTTCCGCACATGTCGGCTGTCATATGTCAAAATAATACAAAACACGGAGTAACCAATCCGAGGATGATCCAAGTAGTAATTTTTTTTTAATAAGGCCGTAAATGTGTTCCAGATAAGCATCACCACTTTGCTGGTGTTAACATCTGAAGTTAACCTCATTTTGCGTTTCTTTTAAGAAATGTGAACATTTTTAGCCGTGCTAATTCTTACAAACAAAACGGTAGGAACTGATTTTTCGTGCTGAATCTTAACACCTCACATAATTAGACCATTACCTAACTTAAAATTTCAAATAGTACAATTCAGAATCGGCTAAAACTTTTTGTTACATTCATTTCTTTCAATGTAATTTTAAATCCTCTGAAAAACCTTATTGATTCATGAAAAAAATATTTCTAATGTCAAATTTCAAAGCTGTTCAAATTTAGTATCAAAGCACCCAACTAATAAACTGGGTATTTGATACCTTTAGTGGAATAAATGTTTCAATGTTACGCGCGAAACCAGCACAAAAGCTAATGAAACGCATTAATGCTAAAAATGTTGACAATATTACAAATCCCAACTTATAATAATAATCATAAATTCATTTATTTACCATACTTACATATTACATACAGCATATAATAATAATGGTAAAAAGGTCCAAGACTCATCATAATGCTGACGCCTTGGTTATCAGCTGCTGATATTATGTCCTGGCCTGTCCTTTAAAAATTTGTACTATGTTTATTAACAAATGCGGTACAACATAAAAATCTATGGCATAACATCCATCAAATCATATAAATCAGCTCGCGTTATAAAACGTAGCCCATTTTATTTTATTTATCACAGTAAAAGTTTCACAGCGCAAACCAATTACTTATACCTACGTTAAAACACGATAAATTTTACAATAAAAAAAAATAAACAAAATGTGGAAAGAAACAGAACAGAATGTCACTTAAGCAAAAATTACAAACAAAACAACATCAATCAAAATTGTCAAAATCAAATTAATATAGAACAATTAAAAATGTGTTAATATAAAAATGTCAAAAACAAAACAATGACCCATAGGTACATAAAAAGAGCAGCAAATTTTCAAACAAAATAAAACAAAATGTGGAATAAAAATAGAATATCAAGTAAAATAAAATAAACGTCAAATAAGTAAAATGTCAAATAAAATAATACCAAACAATAAGTCAAAACCAAATTTTAAAAAATAATGTTATTAAAAATGTCAAAAACAGAACAATTCACAAAAATAACTGACACCATTATGGACTGTTGCATGTCAGAAACATTGTAGCTGCATTGCATAAATGGGCAAAGCGATCCGCGAATATGTCGGTATTCTCGTGCTGAGTGAACAAGTGCAGTAGGGACATAGCGCGCGGAGTGGGCGCGTGCACGGCATAGCGCGCTCGAGCAAACGGCCGCTGTAACAGGCGCGGTCGGCGACGCGGCGCCACCGTCGCCCCCGGCCGCCGCCGCATCCCGCGGCAGCCGCGTCGGCACCAGCAGCCCGATGCCTGCCAACACTGCCGGACTGCCCACTCGGTGGTGGATAATGGACAGGTAGTGGACCAGTAAGAGCCATTGTCTCCTTAATGTTAGTGTATCCAGCCCGACCATTCCAGAGACAAACAATGAAGGGTAGAGGTATGGATAGTATCCGTTAGCTTTTTTGTATAACCAGCGAGCAAATTTGCGCTGAATTTTTTCAAGCATCAGGGAATACTTAGTCTCGCAAGGATCCCAGACGATTGCACCATACTCCAGCTCACTACGGACGTAGGCATTGTAGAGCACCCTGGCTACCCCGATATAGAACTGTTTGCATACTCTTATAATAAATCCTAAGGCTTTACTAGCCTGCTTACAAATGGCAATCACATGCTTATGGTGGTCAAACTTACTATCTAAAACTAAGCCTAAGTCTCGCATGTCAACAACTCTCTCCATAGCAGTGTCATTTAACCGGTACTCGGTCTGGAGTGGTGAACGCTTTCTCGATAAAGTTATCACCTTGCACTTTGCTGCATTAAAGGGTAATCGATTCACATCACTCCACTGAGTCGCAGCATCAATGCCCTCCTGCAACTCAGCACTATCCCCAAAAGCGTTTACACCACGAAAGAGCTTCAGATCGTCAGCAAAAAGCAGGCATTCAGCAGAATGAATTCTATCTGGCAGGTCATTTATCATCAACAGAAATAATGTTGGTCCCAAAGTGCTACCTTGACTCACGCCAGACAGCGTGTAATAATCATTCGACTCAAATCCCCCCACTCTAACATACTGCCGCCTGTTACACAAATAGCTAGCAAAGAGACTTAAGAGATTTGGCGTAAAGCCCGCTATCGCTATTTTCTCAAGAAGAATGTCATTATCGACTAAATCGAAAGCTTTTTTGAAGTCGAAATACGCGGCGTCTACTTGGTGTCCTGCATCCATCTCCTTACACACTTAGTCCGACAGGGCAACGAGGTTTGTGGTGGTAAAGCGAGCTTTCCGGAAGCCATGCTGACTGGTGTGCAAGCGATCAGATACCTGCAAACTTATGTGGCGGTTGAGGATCATCTCAAAAACTTTACCGAAGACCGGCAGCACTGCAATTGGTCTAAAAGAAGTGACGTCAGATTTGGAACCACCTTTAGGAACCGGTGTCACTCTTGATGTTTTCCAGCGACTTGGATAAACTGCTTGGCTAAGCGAGAGGTTGAAAACATGCAACAAAGGAGTCTGCAATACAGACGCGCAATCCCTAGCCAGAAAAGCTGGGATGCCGTCAGGCCCAGTCGACGAACGGGGCTTAAGACGCCGTATGGCCTCAGTGAAATCCACTTCACTGACGGAAGAGATGGAGACAGACCTGGAGTCCATCGAGGAGTTCGCCACACGAGCTGCCGTCGTCACGTCAAGGTGCGGCTTTTCCTGTACAAACACTGAGCTAAAGTACCTAGCGAAGGCGTCTGCTGCATCTTGCCCAGTCACCTCCTTACCCTCAAAATGGAAACACTCGTCATGCCGCTGCCTTTCTCTCTTTTTGTCTTTGACATACTCCCAAAATTTTATCGGAGAATTAATAATGTTTTCCTCTAATTGGCCTATATGCAGCTTATATGCTTTGTCAATCAAATGCTTTACATGAGTGATAATATTTAAACATTTCCCTATTAAATTCTTTGCCCTCTTGCCGAAACTTCTTTAGATGGTAGTATTTATTTTTAATGTTGCGTATTATTTCAGCTGTGTACCATTTTGGGTAAATAAACTTTGAGTATTGTCGAGATCGATTTTTAAGAGGGACATACTTGTTAAAAGACGAGTAAAGTTTAGAATACAGGATTTCAGTGGCACAATCGACGTCGGTGGCCACTAAAAGTTCTGTCCAATCAATCTCAATTAAGGCCGCGTAAAGCGCCTCGTAGTCAGCCTTACGCCAGTTCCAATCGGGGCAGGAGCCCGCACGCGAGCACGGCGTGGCCGGCGGCGTCAGTAGCGGCGCCGACGGTGGACCGCGCGGCAACGACACCGACACATCGAGGGGCGGGTGGTACTCGTCCATAGGCACCAGCAGATCAGAACTACCGGTCACAGTTAGTCCGTTCCTATCCAGGTCACTCAACATGAGATCCAACATACCCCCGTGGCTATTTACAATATTATTAAATTGATCAAATTTACAAAAATTACAAAAAATGTCAAAATTATGTTTTACATTAGCACTACACGAATTGAGATTAAAGTCACCGAGTAATA
This sequence comes from Schoenobius gigantellus, assembly GCA_963935595.1. NCBI lineage: Eukaryota > Metazoa > Arthropoda > Insecta > Lepidoptera > Crambidae > Schoenobius > Schoenobius gigantellus. The sequence continues at coordinate 1,375,283 of OZ012543.1, forward strand.
TACAGCTTAGGTCAGGATATGCACATACCGCATTCTCTATACAGGACAAGACCCTTAAATACTGCCCATCATTAACAAATAGCAGTTCCATGTCAGGCGTGAGCCCATCGATATCTAGAATTACACGCATCGAGTAGCACTCGCGTGCGGCCAGCAATACGTCGCCCCAGCCGGCGTCGGCTGTACGGTCGCGCCGCACCATTGTCAGTGCATCAGAGTGGATTGCTTTAAAAACAGCCAGTGTAATACATTCCTACTAAAAGTTTTGCATGATTGATGTGCACTAACTCATCCAGATGGTGGTAAGTCGATCCAATTTTTCGCGGCGGCGAATTTAAAACAACCCATTGCACTGTGTTTTGTGAATTAGACCTTCCGAGTTTCTTACCTGTTCTTTTCGAGAAGGCTCTCCCAATTTCCGAACAGGTGTAGAATCTACTTTTTTTCTTTCCTACTTGTATTTGCGGACATCTTGGTTATATTCAGGATGTATGCACATACAAGGTTAATATGTTTCTTTTAAATTAGAATATTTTGCTCTGTTTTGACGTCAATAAATGCCTGTAAAGGCCAGTGTTGAATAAAGATTTTTGAATTTTTTGAAAAATACAGGTCGAGCAAGCGCGGCCTTTATGGCCTTATGGATTATATCTCGCAAGCAAGATACAAATTTTTTGAGGGCAATTTTTTCATAAAGGTAATTAGGAACCTTTGTTTTAGGGTCTGGATCAATTGAAATTAAAATGGAATTATCTGGAAAGCACCTATGCGACAGCTATGGTAAGTCTCGCACGTTTTTTTTTACTTCTAGGATTAGCATACATCTTGGAATTGGGATGTGTACTAGAATACACGCTTTTTTATTTTTTGCGGCTCTAATAGTACATTGTTACCCCAGGGGTGAAAGTAACCTATTTAGTCCTGAGACGGTGTTTGGCGCCCGAGCGTAGCGAGGGCACCAATAGTTCGAGGGACTAAATAAGTCTTTAACCCGAGGTAAACACTGTGCTTTTCATTACGAATACAAGTAAAGTAAAAATAAAACAATGAATTAGCTAAAGAAAAAACTTGTAAATTTTATTTTACATATATCAACAACTTCTGCTTTAGCCCGCTTTCTCTTATAAAATCAGGCGTTAACTCTATACCTGAATCAGATGAACTCATTGTGTTAATTATTAACACAATGTTATACAAATATAATTAACAGTGAATACAAATCTCTGCTATACGGAAGTATTAACAAAACTCTACAAATAGAAAAAACAAATGAAGATCGCATTGCCGCTTTCCCGCTTATTTTGTTTTTTTTCTGTGGCCGGCCAGCTATTCAGACATTATTTTTCATTTTCATAATTTTAAAAATGGTAAATATTTAGGTAATATTTTAAAGAAATAGTTGAAAATAAATTATAATAAAGTCATTTAAAAATATATTCTTTAAATACTTAACATTATGTTATTTCAATTTTACACCGCGCTGTAATTGAATGGCTATATAGAAAGTCGGAATATGGTTCACTAAAAATATGAAAAAAAAAACTAGTTTTGTTGTTTATACTCCGTATAGCAGAGATTTGAGTTCATCTGATTTAGATATGGATTGAATGCCTGATTTCATAAGAGGCATAAAATTCACTTATTTTTCTTTAGCCAATTCATGTTTTTATTCACTTTCCTTGTAATCGTAATGAAAAGCACAGTGTTTACCTCGGGTTAAAGACTTATTTAGTCCCTCGAACTATAGGCGCCTTCGCTACGCTCGTGCGCCAATCCCCGTCACGGGACTAAATAACTTTCACCCCTAGGGTAACAATGTACTATTAATTATTTTTGACGTCAATATTTATCTGTAAAGGCAAACAGTGACTTCAAATTCAATATAGTTTGGATTTTATATTACATAATCACTTTTGCGCGTCAAAGAAACTACGCCAATAGTTCAGAAGTCTACGGCGGGAGACCTTGCACTGAAAAGAACCAGCATGAAAAACAGCAAGGGCACTTTTTGCTCCCTGTATTGTTACAGAGTCGTCAATTGAAAGCTGACCTCAAAAAAAAGTTTGAGCTCAACTTCCATTACAAGATTAGATGTGTCAGTTCTCTTCTTACAGTGTCGATACCAAATACAACAATATCTGTTTACATAAATATTTATACACAACAACACGATTCTTTATCTTCAAATTAACACCAGGCATTGGCATCATTCAAATAATCGTTGACTTTATAATAACCTTTACTAATGAGTCTTTTTTACATGCGCTTTAAACTTATGAAATGGCAAATTAGTAACACTTTGTGGAAGTTTATTCTAAAACGTTAAAGATTTCGCCATAAACGAGTCTCTAGTTTTTTGAAGCCTGTTCAATGGAACGGCTTGTTTATTTTTACTTCTTGTGTTTAAATGGTTAATTTGGTAATTGGTTTCAAATGTATTATAATTTTCATAGACATTAATCAAATTCTCATAAATGTACTGTCCTGCTAAAGTCAATAATGCTAACGTCTCTAAATGAACCTCAGAGAATCTCTTGCTTGTAAATTATAAATAGCGTTAACCGTTCTTTTTTGAAATCCAAAAATACTTTCTACCGCTTTTCTTTTCCGATCCCCACCCACAGTAGTGTCCCATATGACATAACACTTTGAAAATAACTTAAGTAATTCAACATTAGTAAGTTTTCTTATTTTTTACTGCATATGCTGCAGAACTAAGTTTGTTTGCCAAGGACTCATTATATGGATCCCATTACAATCTAGAATCTAAGTGTAATACCCAAGAATTTCCTAGAATCGATAAACTCAACAATTTGATTATTTAATGAATACATAGACGGCCAGTATACCATATTATTAAGGAAGAGGATAAAATGTGCCCTCTTAATGATCTGCTGGATGGTGTGTGTGATTCTCTTATAATCCGAGTTGATGATGATGACGACAATGATAATATAAGTGACGATAATTAATAAATATTTTTATTTGAGAAATATGTTGTTTTACTCTGTTCTTCCATTTAGGACTTAAAAATTTACATTCTAGCTAGTGTGCGTTGAGTGCACAAAACAAACACTATTTACAATGTCATTACTTGATCTAATTCTGTTTCATATTTTTGTTATTAAATATTTAAACAATTTTAAGCAGAAAAGGTTATTTACATCTGATTTGTCTATGGATGACATCTGTCAGAATTCCGTCGAAATAAAAATCAGACTATAGGCGCGAAACATGAAAAAGGGCGCGAGACTATGAACGGCGGCTTAGTTGAGCGTCCAAGAGGAAAATTGTACCAAGCGCGCCGGTTTTATACCTCTTGTAGTGCGCGGAGTTTATTATTATATATGACAAGCTTTTATTTAACTTGCAATGTAAGTAAGTATGTAAGTATGCAAGTATGTAAGCATGTATGTTCGGGTGAAATCCTGCAACTCAATTTTGAAGAAGATATCTTTAACCGATTGAGCTGAAATTTTGTATACACGTTGAGTTTGGATGATAATGCATGGTTGACTGTGTGACGTCATTCTGAATCCAAGATGGCGGCATACCTAAGATGGCGGACCAATTATTTTTAATGCACCCCTACAATATGGGTATCAAATAAAAGGTCTTGCTAAGAGTAACTCGAAAAATAATGTGACGTCACTATTAATCCAATATGGCGTACTTCTAAAGCAAAAAAATTAATTTTGAAGTAAATATCTTTAACCGATTGAGCTGAAATTCTGTATAGACGTTCCGGCAAACGACCTTGCAACAATGATGCGTTGAATAAAATGAACAGACTGAGAAACGTGTCCAATGATATCTAAAAAGTAAAAAATAAATTAAATGTAAAAAACCTTTTTAAAAGCAAGCTTTTATTTAAATGCGCTAAAAAGAATTAATAAACTTTAACACTAAAACTTTTACTTATAACGTTAATTCACATTTGACACAATTTATATGACATAAAAGCTTGTCGCCAGATTTACTTTTGTAGATAAACAAGTAAATCAAATAATTTTGTACATTACAATTTTCAAACTAAGTAAATACGAGTAGGTACTTAAAAGTACTCTTTTAAGTACTTTTAAGTTATTACACACAAGTAAATCTTGCAACAAGCTTTTATGTCATATAAATTGTGTCAAATGTGAAATAACGTTATAAGTAAAAGTTTTAGTGTAAAAGTTTATTATTTTCTTTTTAGCGCATTTAAATAAAAGCTTGTTTTTAAAAAGGTTTTTTCCACAATAGCACAACAATAGTATCCACTCTTCTTACATTTGGCAATAAGAATTTAATACATTTAGTTTTATTTGAATTTAATGATAAATTATTCATAGTGAACCAATACAATACTTTAGAAAGAATAGTAATTACACCATCAGTATTTCCGTTTCATCTGTCAACCTTAAATATTAAAAGTATCATCTGCAAATAATGCTGTATCGCACGATAGTGAAGTGTAGGAGGTCATTAATATAAATTAAATAGAGCAAAGGTATGACTAAAGGCTTTTGATTCCTATATTTAAATATCCGTTACCCGTTACATCGTCAGCGTAAAATTCAGATTATATAATATAGGGAACTCAATAAAATTCAGAATGAAAATTACCCTATTAACTCTCTGATTGCTTTAGCTATCTCTATAGGAGCGTCGGTGGCGCTGTGACATCGGCACTGGTCTGTGCCTCGAGTAGAATCGGGAGGCCCAGAATCGATCCTGCCATCTACCAAAGTGTTTTTCGTTTCACGAATTTCATATGTAGGTATATTTATCTGACGCTGACGTTTCATCTGACAACGGTGAAGGAAAACATCGTTAGGAAACCTGCATAGACCTGCGAAGTAATTCAAAGGTGTATGTGAAGTGAACCAATTCGCACTGGGCCAGCGTGGCTTGACTAAGGCTTAATCGCCCTAACTAATTAGGGTAGGCTCGTGCCCCTCGGTGGGGTCGTATATGAGCTATGATGATACGAGATATCAATAAATTCATTCAGCAGTTTAGGCATGAAAGCGTAACAGACAGGGTTACTTTCATATTTGTAATATTAGCTGGAATGTTTCTTGGTGAGCCACCGATGCTCAAAAGCCGCTACATATTTATATTAAATCTAATAATTATCTGCTTTGCATTCTATCGATGGATTACGATATGAGGAGCTCAGTGTAGTGGTTCGAACGCTTTGGCTTCGACATTGAGCCGTCAAACAAACGTTGAGCCGTCGTCGGGCCCAGTTGTTATTGCATCCGTTTCTACTCATCAATCATCTACTACTTCTACTTCTTTTGGAGGCGATTCTTAACACGCAGTCATAGCTTGGAAGCATGACGCAACCGAACTGCTGTAATTAATGTGAACGCGGAGATAAAACATAATAAAACAATTTGAGGGTCAGCAGATAGGACGAGAGGCGTGTCGCCTTATCATTGTATACACTTGGCCGACAGCTAAATGTACATACCTTAATTTACTTACTGTCCGCGCTGAGGTGAGGCTTTATTGTTCCGATATTGTTACAGTCAGCTGATAATAATAATATTACACCCTCAAACAGATTATATTCAAAGTCAACATTCAATGAGTTAAAAATATTTTAATACTCATTTATCAATTCATTGAAAGCAAATTAATTATGACCAGCCGTGCCCGCGAACCACGTTTTGCCATAATAAATTTTAACGCAATAATAAATATTGAGGTCAAAAATCGAGATAAAATTCTATCCTAAGTTGGACCAAATTACATACCCACATTAAGTCAAATTCATCAAAATCGGTTAAGTAGTTTCGGAGTTTATCCCGGATCAACATTGTGACATGAGATTAATATGTCTAGCTGTGCCCTCGAACTGTTTCGCCAGTTAAAATATTAGGTAATATCGTTATTAAAAATAGGGAGTTGGTGGTAGGAGGGTGAAAATTTTTAGGGTCGTAAGTATTTTTGATGCCAAATCATAAAAGAAATTCTTTGGAGGACCACCCTTATCACCTAGCGGTATACAAAATTGTCTACGACCTATTCTCTGACTAACGAAATATACACGAAAAATTTCGTAAAAATCGGTCAAGCCGTTTTCGAGGAGTTCGATAACAAACACTGTGACATGGGATTTTGACACATAATATTATGTATTTTGTTTCATTCAGCTACAATCATTTTGAACATCCTACACGACCATCTTGGCATGTCAAAAATGTGTGCAAGATGGGTGCTGAGAATGCTCACGCCACACCAGAAGCAGCGGCGAGTTGAGTGTTGTTGCGAGTTTTTAGCGCTCTGTGATGAATAAAAGGATGAAGTTTTGAACCGAATTGTGACTGGAGATGAAACTTGGGTTCATCATTATGAGCCTGAGTCCAAACAAAACTCCATGCAGTGGCACAAAAAGGGCACACCACCTCCAAAGAAATTAAAAGTGTCTCCGTCGGTTGGGAAAACTCATGGCTACTGTTTTCTGGGATAGAGGGAATCCTCCTTATTGATTATAAAGAAAAGGGTGTCTCTATCACTGGAGAGTACTACGCTGCACTATTAGAACGTCTGCTAGATGCTGTGAGAGAAAAAAGACGGGGAAAATTGACTAAAGGTGTGCTCCTTTTGCACGACAATGCACCCGTGCACAAGGCGAAAGTTGCGATGGCTGCTGTTCAAAGAGTGGGCTTCGAAATTTTGGAACATCCTCCCTATAGCCCAGATTTAGCCCCAAGTGATTATTATTTGTTCCCAAAAATGAAAAAAGAGCTTCGAGGGAAGAAATTTTCCAGCGATGAAGAAGTGAAGAGCGCAATTTCGGCCTATTTTGACGACAAAGAGAAATCATTTTTTTTCGAAGGTATTCATAAATTAATTGATATGTCTAATAAATGTATTAGAGTTAAGGGGGAATACATTGAGAAGGAAAAATAATTTTGTGTTTTATTTCTTACTTTGTAATACTTAATTTTTTGAGTAGCTTTAATTAGGGTTAATAAATATAAAGTGATTAATAAAACGAGTGAAATGTCAAAATATGTGGTTTAATCCGGCAAAGCCGACATAAGGATTTCTTTATCCAAGGGAACACAATATTAGTGGCCGCACTGATTGTGGCCTACGGCTGCCAATCAGTGGTGAGGATTTGTATCACTAATATTTTTAGACAATATGGTACAGGTTCTTTGCACGATTTGATCGATAACGCACTCTCTAATTTACTCGCTAAATGCCTTTACCTAAGGATGGTAGAATTATGTTTTAATAAAATAATTTAGGCTATCTAGCCAACAGACACAAGCGTTCGACCGTCAACGTCAAAACAGAAAATATGGCTGTCTCGGCTCAGCCAGTCCACACTCCACAGACTAACTATTCTGAGATAACATAGACTAATAAACATAGATAAAAAACCAAGTAAACTATCGATATTTATTGAATTAAAAGTTCCTGAACTAAATTTGAAAATAATCAAAGACACGATATACATAAAACTATTATAACCCAAGGCGCGTTCAATGTTTTCTGAATTTAGATACAAAAAGGTAACTAATACATGGAAATGTCACTAGATGGCAGTAGGAACCTGATTAGAAATTTCCTGTCCTTCCTTCTTTCTTTAACTGTCTGTTCCTTAACTTTTTACCCTCCATTCCGCGAACTTTTTGACCCACCCTCGTAAGTACTATGCAGCAAATATCGAAACCAGTTACTAAGCCAATTTATGTTTTAAATATCAGTACCAAATACCACCAATTGCCAGATTATTGAAAGCAAACTAGTTATGACCATATGTATCTTCTCCACGTATTTAATCGGCTTCAAAAAAGGAGGAGGTTCTCAATTCGTCGCGTATGTTTTATTTTTATGGTTCGCGATTACGTTTCTGGACCAATTATAGACCGATTTTCAAAATTCTTTTCATATTCGAAAGAGTATACTCCTGAGGTGGTCTCAGTTACCAAGCGATCAGAATCTCATCAGCGACCTTTATTATCCATCATGATGGGTTCCCAGCTAAATCGAGGAAAACTCTGACCTTTTTTTCACATATTTGCCTAAAGCAATTCAGGTATTTGCGTCTGGTAGTCTTTATCATTCTCATGATGCTGCGCAGGTGATGGAAGATTCCTTTAGGATAACGAGTTAAGGGATAGGGGATAGTTCTTTAAATCGTTATGCTCGTATTGACCCGCGCTTGTATTGTTTAATGTTGCTGCGGTGAGCATATTCTTGTCCAATCTTGTCCAGCAACCTATTTTGTAGCAGCCTGCCTCATTTAATTTTCACCCCATTCCGTTTTACATCCAAATCTGTTCATCTTAGTGGACTTAAAGAGGGAGTACTTGTTTTTTTGATATTAGTGTGAATAAAATGAATTGCCACATTCTTAATGTAATCTTCTTTATTTGGGTCGAGACTTGTGTGCAGTAGTGGGACGTATACGTGTTGATGAAGAAGGAAAGGAAGAAATTAATTATTAACTTTACCACGCTCTAGAAAGACTATTAAAACCAACATCAACTGAAGGAAAGAGAAACCATGATTTTGAATCAGTAAAAATGTTTGACTCGTCAAAAATAATACGTATTCTGGTAGCAAAACTTGAAAAGTTTTGAGGTGTAGGTACTACCCGTGTTTTCGTATCACTTAGTTTCTTTTGAGTATCAGATAATTTGTACACATTATCACTAACCTAATCTATATCAGTTATCTGATGAATATTAAACGGTATCATCGTTCGTTCGTCGAACATGTTTCAACTCTATTGCGTTGGTCCTAAGGCGCTACTTGCCCGTTTTCGAACAATTTCGATTTACTGTACCGCCACAAATACGAAACATGTAGTTCTTAAATTCATATATGATATTGTTGAACATTTTATCTATACAATCTTAATGACAAAGACATGCTTAATAATTTTTCACTCGAATGAAAAAAATCCAAAGGTCACTCCGTTCTTCACTCACTCATCTCGTTCTTCAATCACTCACTTCTTCTCGAGAAGGCTCTCCCAATTTCCGAACAGGTGTAGAGTCAACATTTTTTTTTCATTCCTACTTGTATTTGCAGACATCTTGAGTATATTCAGGATGTATGCACATACAAGGTTAATATAATTCCTTTAAATTAGATTGTTTTGCTTTGTTTTGACGTCAATAAGTGCCTGTAAAGGCCTATGTTGAATAAAGATTTTTGAATTTGAATTGAATTTGAATTTGTTCAATATTTTAAAACAGCTGTGAATCAGAAAATACAATAATAAATGACATAAAAGTTTTACCTAAAGACGTGCATTTTTATTGTCTAGAAAATTGTAAAAATACTTTTTTCTTTATTTTGTACCCCAGTTTTCCAAAAATCGATTAAAACGTGTAAAAAGTAACGTTTACTTCAGTCACAGCGCGTAAGCGACGAAGCTATGCAATTATCAAGTATATTACAGTTGCTGTGCAGGAGTAGATTTCCTGAGAAGCCTCGCCTTAAGCATACAGTATGATTGACAGTACCCCGTCACGTATCGCGCGTGTCTACTGGCCATCCACATTGTATCCGCGACCTTGTCCTTATCAACCTCCGAGGACTTATCATATTCGCGATGTGACGCTTTATCGCGACATTGTGCCGCGGACTTTGTCGCATGCGGAGCAGGTAGCCGATGAATCCTGCACTCAATTAATTGACTATTAATTAAATATCAGCAGTTTATTGGTATAGAACACAATGCTGCGTTCAGAGCGTCAGAGCAATCTAACCTAGTGCTTTTCATATTTACCTTATGGTTCGGAATGAGTCTGTTGCTCTCCCTGTGGTCCGAGATGCACATGCGATTTACTAACATATTAGGTTAGCATCATCATCAATAGCTCATTATACTCGTACGTCACCACCGAGGGGCTCGAGCCTACCCTAAACTAGGGCGATTAGGCCTTAGTCAACCACGCTGGCCAAGTGCGTGTTGGTCGACGCAGATAATGTTGTATGTATAATGTTGTATGTTGTTGTCACGTTAGCATGTATCAGTTCAACTCGGTCACTGCCGCCTAACTCACACGATATGCGATGGCTAACTTATAGCGATAATTTCACTTCACCACACTTCACGGAGTTTGCGGTTCGAAATCACAAGATGGCGTCATAAACAAGAGCTAAAACGACAGCGAGTTAGTCGGTAGGGCCGCGGGTTGCATGAACCAGCATGAACGCTATCGATAGGTACTAATCAATTTGGACCACGGGTCAGCTGCAAAATGTCAAAGTCAACTTCTCAAAAAAATTACGGACATGCGGATCGTAGGTTTGGTGAAAAATTTTATGACGGAAGCTAAACACATAATTTAAAAATTTATTTTCGACATTAACCTATTTCAATGACGTTATATCTCATCTGTTAAAGTGTTTTATCCTACGCCCTAGTCGGCTGTTTGGTTGCATTACACGGAGCTTCTGAACGGGTAAATTGCGTTCTAACCGATGCATGTTCTGAATGGCCTGGTTGTTGTCGTTGCGCACTTAGCCTCTGGTTACACCATCAGTATTTCATCAGTTTGATCCATCAGTCTGGTCTCAGTATTTCGTCATTCTCCGCTGCACTGGCAAAAATTCATCAGTATTTCGTCAGTCGCTGGGTAACACGATCAGTCTGGAGTCAATCATACCAGACTGATGGATCAAACGGATGAAATTCTGATAGTGTAACCTTAGTCTTAAAGTGCGCCGGAGCGTAGGTTCTGCCTGCACGCAACTCAGCCTTAATTATTTCGACTTGTTCGAACATCGCTCGTTTGATTGAGAATTCGAAATTTGAGAAGCAATACAACATTATCTGCGTCTTATGCGAACTTATGCGAGCTTAAATGACAGTGGACAGGGCATATTACTTGTCGACGTCTTGTCCTCAAGTGTCAAGTATCAAGAGACGCGGCGTTGGTAGACCGACAATCTGGTAATGTTTCCAAAAATCCCCAGGATGAGGTATCGTGGGATTAATCGGTTTCGAGAGGCTTGGGGGAGACTTCTTTCCAGCAGTGATAGTCCATCTGTACGCCTGTCTGTCTATCAGTATGTCCGTCCGACTGTCTGTTGGTTTGTCACACTGTGATATAGACTACATATCACAATATGATATAATTTAAAAAAATCTATGGTCGTATTATTACAGACGGGCAGACGGACAGAATATAGTCATGTCATGCAAGAAATCGTGTCACATGGGTAGCCCATGTCGGCGAATGTGACTCAGTCCTAGATTGGGACACGTGTGACTTGAGTTTTATCACAAAATTCTTGGCATGCCCATGCTCCCGCTGTAGGTCAAGCTTGCTTTAATCTTCGGTAATATTGTCATATACAATCAGCCGAGATAAACGCCAAAAGCTTCCCCGATGGGCGTAAAAAAGAATATTTAATATTACTCGTTGTGATGATAACGAGTTTTTTTTCCAGAAGTTTCGAACGCTTTACCGAGTTCGTGAACACCGTCTGAGGAAAGTGTCACAGAATGAAGATAATAGTAATTAGTATAAGGTATTGTCTGAATCAATGCACAGATGCGATCAGCCGAGACTGCTTGGGTTGAGATATTAAAATTGGCAGTTAGTCCCCACGTGGGTATCATCTTTCATTGTTTCATAATGTAGATACGTATTCCTTAATGTCACACTTAAAATTTAAAATGACTCTTATTCAGCGTATCAAACGTGTGTCCAATCTACACAAATAAAACTATATTCCTAACGGGTATCCTTTGGTTCGCCTAAAATTATTACTCCTAATTATATTAACTAACACTTATTTTCGCACTATTAATAGTTTGGTGTAAAAATTGAAAGCCCTAATCTTATAATCTCTAATGTTAAATGCACTAAAATTTATTAGCACAGGTTTCTTTTGGCATTATAATGAATACGCTAAGGTATTTCAAACCCTAATATTGTTCATCATCAATAGCTCATATACGTCCCCACCGAGGGGCCCGAGCCTACCCTAAACTAGGGTGATTAGGCCTTAGTCAACCACGCTGGCCAAGTGCGGGTTGGTCGACTTCACACACAACCTGTAAAGAAATTCTTTCTTCACAGGTGTGTGCAGGTTTCCTCACGATGTTTTCCTTCACCGTAAAAGAGTCGAATAAACGTACATATGAATTCAAAATTTGAAAACATATTGGTACTAATATTGTTAATTGATATAACATATTATTCAAAAAGTTATTATTTTAATCAGAAGCTAGTAACAGAAACGAATCCCTGTAAAACCGACTGTATTATAGAATTTATAATTATCAATTAGTCGGGTCTTCAATACTCAATACTTACTCAAGTATTTATTGCATTCATATGTACATTTTAATAAGATTCAGTCTCTTTCAGCTGTGAAAAAATCATACTTACTTCAATCAAACGAATGTTTTCGCAAATACTCGTATAGTGATTTCACAAAGGAATCAAATCCTATGGGATGCTTTCCGTTGATCTAGAGTCATGAAATTTGGGAAAAAGCAAGGTCTTATAGCACAGTTTTATTTTTGCATTCTAGCAAAGATGCAAATGTAAATTTGAAATGAAAGTTGCATGCAATAATGCCCACAACAAATTACTTTAATTTGTTGTGGGCATTATAATAAAGGGCAAATAATTATGAGATTTTTGATGCAAATAAAAGAAAACTGGTATTAGTAATCTTAAAAGTGTACAAAACATTGAATTGGTTCAACGACAAGTGCCTACGTGCTTAAAGTTGGCACCGATAAATTAGACATATTTGAATTAGGTTTAGGTAATTGTCTGTGGGTGCTAGCTAACGCATTTTTTATCTTCCGATTCGATTACATCACTTTTGGCGTGATCGTTGCGTGAAACGAATCGTGGAGACTAATGTGACTCAAGTGCGTTTCAGACGAAGACTACCCTGCGTGCTTATTGTGAGTACAAATCTATCGCGATTGATTTAGATTTTTTCATACCACCAAGCTGCCAAGAAAGCGACCCGACCACCTGGTAAGAGGCTGCAGTCGCCTATAGTGCATGTGGTGGTGTAAGATGTGCAAATCCTGCAAGGTCGCCAATTTACTTTGCTAACTTATCGCGTAAGATGTCAAAGTCACCATACACAGAAAGTTCTCTGTCTTTCTCTCCAAACCGACACACAGCGATGCAAGCACGCAGCAGTGCTTGCATCGCTGTGAAGCAAAAATAGGTTAAATAGAGGTACCTACTCATGCTGAGGACTAGTATCGAGTCCTCTAGTCAATCGTTTGACAGTCAACTCAGTTGCGATGGCATTTACCGGAGGTAGACTCTGTACGAGGGTCGTCAGCTTGGGTACCTCCGTCTTACCTATTTCTGCCGCAAAGTAGCAATGCTTGCATTGCTGTGTTCCGGTCTGAAGGGTATAGCAGTGAAGTAACTGGGTACCGTGACTTTACATCTGGTGTCACAAGTTGGCAACGTACACTGTGGTTCCTGTGGGGGATGCAGTTTTGCTGCTAATATAATAAGTCACGTGTACAATAGGTGACTGTTACGACTTACTATCAGTTGAGCAGTTTGGTTTTTTGCCAACTTAGTTGTATAAAAAAAGCATATATATATACGGTCGAATTGAGTAACCTCCTCCTTTTATCGAAGTCGGTTAAAAAGAGCAATATTCTGCGCCGACTTGCTTTTATGAAGCAGTAACAGATGAACATTGACTGTCAGAATTGAGAGTGATCGAAAGATTTAAGGATGCAATCAAAGTCCTACTTCGAATAAAAGCAATCCCAGTCAAGGCTTTCCCGGACATTTGCTTGCGTTTGCTAGCTAGTATTCTTCTTTTTACATGCATTAAACATGTTAAAGGACAGAACAGTTAGCAAACTATCCGACTACTATCAGAAGGCTGTCCACCTGATGGTAAGTGTTGCCTTTGATACAGTTGGTTTTGCAAGATTCGCAGACCTGCATCTCCTACAAGGATCACGGTGCTTTACCAACAAGTAACAATTATTACCCAGTAATATTTGTCCGTATGACCCTTCAAACCGGAACCTTATTAACTGCTCTAAGACCGGAACACAGCAATGCAAGCATCGCGTAGAATATAGAATGGAGAAACTTCCCTCCAGAATTTTATAGTGCTTATTACGTTCATGCGATAGTTACGTAATATGTAGTGAGTAGAAGAATAACCGATCAACGCACATAAAAATGTCTCATGTTATATGCGTTCACTGTCACTTGCCACAGAATTAAATTGATAATAAATAATACCATTGAAAAGTTCGAAACTATTTGGGAGCTCGGTCATCCTGAATCCCTACTTCCCTTCTAATTATAGTTAAAACTTTGTGTTGTAATTTCTTGATGGAACTCCATCGTATCTTGTTATTAAAACACCAATTTTACTAGTTCCATTTGAATCTTTATTATATTTATATTATTGCGACCGGTTTCGATACATCATCGTCAGGCAATTAATTTTATGAAACGGAATTAAAGTAGAAATACTCACGGCGAGAGAATTCAAAAATAGGTATTTTTAAATTGTATTGCTGTCGCGCTGGCCCGTACAATCGAGCTTAGCGCAAGACAACTGCAGCTCGGACCGAAATACTTATAAAAAGTATACAAAGTAAACAAAGTATATAAAAGTATACAAAGTAGATGTTTCGTAGTCCTCTATTTTCTCCAAAACTAGACCGATTTAATTAGTTTTGGATTTAAAATTAAAGAAAGACTGACTGTTTGTCTGTTTAAATTTTTTCATATAATCTCGTCAAATCTGTTTGCTGGATCTTTATATAAAGCAGAAAATCTGTCCAATTTTTCAAATTTCTGAAGATATAGTTCATTGAGCGCCAAGATAGCACATAAATTTTAATCTCAAATTCTAATAAGTTCTCTAGGGAATGTGTGATAAAATCTATCTCGCGACATATCTGGGGGGTTTAAAATTGACAATTCTAAAACGATAACAAAGTTCGATAGAACGAAATGTATGAGATTGACATATGACATCGCTAAATAACGCGGCGAATCGATCAAAGTCATCGATTTGTAAGTTGGTAGACAAATTAATTCGCAACGAATCGATGAAGTAGCGAATTATTTTTCTCATAACTTTCATATTATTATACCACTCAAAAACAACTCATTTTTCACTAGAATGAAATGGAAATATTGATTTTAATCATTAATCGACTAAATCATTATCTTTCTCAAATGACCAATATTAAAACTCAATAATTGCAAGCTCTTATCAAGGAGGACTAATTACTCTAATATATTCTCATTTCTTCCTATGAATTCGTTTTGATATTGAAAACATTATCGGATAGCCATAGGATATACCTACGAGTATCTATATCCCTAAATTCTATTATGTGTGTACAGTTGTACACACCCTCACATAATAGTCCTTTTGAGAATCTGTCTTTTTGGGAATCTGTCCTTATGCGAACAAAGGATATATTTTACCATGTCTTTTCCATCTCTCAGTTTTGAGTACCTAGATAACCAAAATGTTGTTTTCTTACAGAAAGAACAATTCGACACAGCGGTCGCTAATCTTTACGTTGGCTAGGCATTAGTTTTCGTTATCTCAGAAACGATGACGACTTTAGATATCATTTCGCTATGAAACAATAGCCACTTATCTAGGCCCCCAGAACTCCATGCACGCAGACGAACTTGCGGACAATAGCTAGTTACGTGCAGTCTACACTCAAAAATGATGTAACACAATTGCATTAATCTTTATTGGATTAAAGTCCATATATAGCGCGTGCAGCTATCAGATCAGATATCGCTCGTGAGAATGCAGTAATTAACAGTCTGCCTCAGGATTATCAGGTCTGAGCATTCCGTAATTAGGGTTAATCGTTTACCGTGATCGATTATTGTCAGAGCATAATTTAAGTCGACAGATAACGTTAAGATGGCTTCCCAAGTTGATATCGAGGTTCCGTATGTCGGGATTAAATGAAGTCATACAACGTGTCCGTCTGTTACAACCAATTTACGCAGATTCTTCTGTTACTATAATAGTAATGTTAACATGTGTGTTTTGCCTATTTCGTTGCAAACGAGGCACGAACGAGAGGCGCAATTACGTCTTATTATCCAAAAAATAAGTCGATGTTAGTTTCTGAATGAGTTCTGACGCATCTGAGTGATGTTTTTCAGACTCTTTTTACCGCAGGTCTCATTCAGGCTTGCGAAATCGCTGCAAAAGAAAAGAAAACTTTGAAGGTATTTTATTCAGCTCCTCAATAAAAATACAATATATTAAATTACCTTATATATTAAAAAAGGACACAATATATATACGAAAATTGAAACAGTTCCTAAGGAATATTTAAATGAAAATACATACCTATCTATACATATAAATATAATCTTTTTAATCTTTTATACCTTATAATGGTTAAGCCACAAAAATTAATACAAAAATTTAGATCCATGAATTCGATTAAGTTATTTTAATTAATGATATATTGTTTTTTTTTTTAAAAAAAAACGTCACTCCATTACAAACATAGAATATCACATGCACATACGCCCAGACCGTAACAAATTTCTGTAGGCCATACAAAATATTTGCCCCGTACGGGAATCGAACCCGCGGACCGTCGCACACTAGGCGATCACTCGACCTCTGCGCTAACCGTGTCGTCAAAATTTTCTCCCTCCTAGCCCTTATATTGCACACCCGACAGTGTTCATAACATTGGTCTCACATTTTATGTAACACTACGACTATGGTAACACCCTATTACACATTTATAGTTTGGCAATAAATAATTGATTGATTGACATAATTCTTGTTAATTTTTATAACTGAAATAACACTATTACCTAATCTTAATTTTAATAACTAGTAATCTCATTCTGTTTTATCGGTAGAACTCCAGAGTGCTTAGGGAGACACTTTGGCAGTGGTTCTGCGCCTGATCTCACTATAAACGTAATTTTTATTATTACACGCTTTTTATTGAGTTGCTCTGTCTGTTGGTTTCTTTGTCACGATCAAATCTTGCAATCGATTTTTCGACCACTTCTATTGCTCCAATTGAGCCCAAATTTTTTCTACATATGTATTCCCGGTGACAATACAATATTTTGGCATATTGGAATCACAAAGATGCTTAGTTATAGTTCAATTAAATAAAAAAAAACGTTATAAAAACTTTTTAAAAGACACACTTTTACCAAAAAGACTAAAAAACGATTAAAATCATTTTCATAGAAAATATGAATTTATTGTCAAGACTAAAAACCAAGCGATCTAAAAAGTAGTAAATAAAAAAACGTTAAAAAAAACTTTTTAAAAAACACGCTTTTACCAAAAAGTTGAAAATAAAATAAGATCACACTTTTAGCAAATCAGGATTTTAAAAATTTTCTTGAGACAACTAGAAATGTAACACAAAAATTTTCTCAAAATTTGAGCGATGTAGTACAAGAACACAATGACTCTAAAAGCGTGGGGCGTAATTTAAAGGATGTATTCCTTAGTTCAACTAAGTTTGTAAGCAAGAGAAGTGTAAAATCTAAAAGCCCCACGCTTTTAGAGTCATTGTGTTCTTGTACTACATCGCTAAAATTTTGAGAAAATTTTTGTGTTACATTTCTAGTTGTCTCAAGAAATTTTTTAAAATCCTGATTTGCTAAAAGTGTGATCTTATTTTATTTTCAACTTTTTGGTTTTTAGTCTTTTTGGTAAAAGCGTGTTTTTAAAAAGTTTTTTTTAACGTTTTTTTATTATTGCGTGTAGTCATCGGCACCGTATTACATCATCGGCAACGTGTGACGTCATCTGCACCGTGTAACATCATCGGTGATAAAGTCTTTTCAATAATAAAAGTAATACTTAATAAATATTGTAATTCAAGTAACCAGGACACATTGGGTTAGTTAAACTTAATACGTTAAGTTAGTAAGTTTTTATTTCAGATGAAACTAACCTAGATTAAATTAAACTAGATAAGGAATCATCACTGCTCCATCCCACTAGAGGTGTTGCAGCAATGATTAACATAGCGACAATCAAGCCGGCCCGCGATCATCGTCAGGATGGTGTTGGTGCTGCCCCGCACCCGGCGCACCAGCAGGCCTATTCTGTGACTTCGGTTGCTAACTAGAACTGTCCATTTTGAAAGGAACTTAACATCCATTACTGCTATCATGAACGCTGTTGTAACTCATAAGATCACTAAACCAGTAATGGATATAGTGTCTTTCAAAAATGACAGTTCTAGTTACCAACCGTAGTTATCGAATAGGCCTGCTGGGAGCCACACTTTTGCGCATCGTTGAGTAAAAGCAGTCCACCCTCGCATCTGCAAACATCCCAAGTGCACTGCAGAAACTTAACTTGTTGACATATTCATAATATCTAAAGGCAGAGCGTTCCAGAGAAGAATGGATTATACGAAAAAGGAACAGTGAATTATTTCAGAACTGTGAGGTGGACATGTAAGGAGATAATTGGATGAGGACCGAAGAACTCGATTATGAAACGTACATAAATACTAAAAATGCAGATTTACATAACTGGGTGTATTAGGGCCATTCAGAAAGTCGAAAAGAGTATTTAAAGTTCTCATGTGTCTACGCTGCTGAATAGGTAGCCAGTTCAAACGCTGCCTGTATTTTGATTTTAGAGACTCTTTTATGGAGTATATCTTACTACAAGTTCCTCGAAGTACCTACCTTTTCAAGGTAGAAAGCTAAAAATTGGTATGCGAACTATTTGTGACTATCAAAAAAATCGTGCATCTTTTTTTTTGGAAATCTGCCCCCAAACCCTTAAAAGAGGGGGTGAAATTTTATATGGGACGTTTTGCAGTTTTCAAGGTAGGAAGCTAAAAATCGGTACACAGACTCTTTGTTACCAAAGAAAAATACCGTTCCAGAGAAGAATGGATTATACGAAAAAGGAAGAGTGAATTATTTCAGAACTGTGAGGTGGACATGTAAGGAGATAATTGGATGAGGACCGAAGAACTCGATTATGAAACGTACATAAATACTAAAAATGCAGATTTACATAACTGGGTGTATTAGGGCCATTCAGAAAGGCGAAAAGAGTATTTAAAGTTCTTATGTGTCTACGCTGCTGAATAGGTAGCCAGTTCAAACGCTGCCTGTATTTTGATTTTAGAGACTCTTTTATGGAGTATAATAGCTTACTACAACAAAGTTCCTCGAAGAACCTAGTGCTGATTTGCCTTTTCATAAGCTTAAAGACCATGTTAAAAAGACTTCTCATAACTCTATGACAAAGTCAATCATCATTCAAATTATACAAATGCTTGGAGTGAATCGGTATCCATCCATACTAATATTATAAATGGGAAAGTGTGTGTGTGTGTGTGTGTTTGTTTGTCCGTCTTTCACGGCAAAACGAAGCGACGGATTGAAGTGATTTTTTAAGTGGAAATAGTAGAATGGATGGAGACTGACATAGGCTACTTTTTGTCTCTTTCTAACCCCCCACTTTCCTAAAATGGGGGGTGGAAGTTTGTATGGAGCATTCCGCAATTTTCAAGGTAGAAAGCTAAAAATTGGTATGCGAACTATTTGTGACTAACAAAAAAATCGTGCATCTTTTTTTTTTGGAAATTTGCCCCCAAACCCTTAAAAGAGGGGGTGAAAATTTATATGGGACTTTTTGCAGTTTTCAAGATAGGAAGCTAAAAATCGGTACACAGACTCTTTGTTACCAAAGAAAAATACCTGCCTTATTTATTTTTTTTTAATCTTCGGTGTTACCCCGAATTTAACGCGAGCGAAGCCGCGGGAAAAAGCTAGTCAATTATAAATGATTACAATGTAGACTAATGTTGTGCATGGTAACGACACAGCTCATCGTAAAATGACGGTACTCCTGATAAGGCTGATAAGATTCTTGGACCTATTCCTCTTATCAGCCAAAAGACGTTGAATGAGTAGATAAAAAATTTGGACGACTCAATTAGAGCTTTTTGTCAAATCATATTTGATTAATAATTTATGACGACGAACTCATGTGGCGCTGTGGACTCGGCACTTGCCTTCCAATCAGGAGGTCCAGGGACCGCCATCAATGTGTTTTCCGCTTTCGAATTTCATATGTATACATTTGTCTGACGCTCCTACGGCGAAGGAAAGCATCGTGAGGAAACCTGCATACATCTGCGAAGAAATTCAAATAAGGTGTATGTATATGAAGTCGACCAATCCGCACTGGGCCAGCGTGGTTGACTAAGGCCTAAACACCCTAACTTAGGGTAGGCTCGTGCCCCTCGGTGGGGACGTACAGAATCTGTTATGATGATGATGATGACGACGAACTTAGGTAAGAAGCTAGCCAGGACAGCTTGGTAACCCCCTTTTGACAGGAAAATGCCTGACACACTATCCGGCGTGCCGGGGGACCGACAACAGGGTATATGGGACTTCATTCATTCATTTCAGTCAAAAGACGCCCACTGTTGGGCTTAGGCCTCCCCCAAGGATTTCCATACCGATTGGTCCTGCGCCTCCCGCATCCAGCGGCTTCCCGTGACCTTCACCAGATCGTCTGTCCACCTTGTGGGGGGTCTACCAATACTGCGTTTCCCGGTACGCGGCCGTCACTCGAGGTGCTTTCCGCCCCAACGGCCGTCAGTCCTACGAGCGATGTGTACTGCCCACTGCCACTTAAGGTTTGCAATCCTTTGGGCTATTTCGGTAACTCTAGTTCTACTACGGATCTCATCATTTCTGATGTGATCACGTAGAGAAATCCAGAGCATAGCCCTCTCCATTGCCCTTTGAGTGACTTTGAGGCTTCTTATGAAACCCATTGTAAGCGGCCACGTCTCAGTTCCGTATGTCATCACTGGCAACACGCACAAATTGAAGACTTTCGTCTTGAGACACTGCGGTAGATGGGCCGAGAATATGCTGCGTAGCTTCCCGAACGCTGCCCAGCCGAGAGCCCAGATTTACGCTCGTGAGCGCTCGACGTGCGGACGTGTATTTTGTTGAGTAATTGTATCGTTAAATCGCAGTGCTGTTTTCTTTTAAAAATCGAAATAGTGCAGTGTAAAAAATGTAAATTGTTCGTTTCGGTTTCGAAAGATGAAGTAGTGAGGTGCAAAGGATCGTGTGAGTCTGTTTTCCATAAAAAATGTGCTCCGAAACTCCTACAGACAGGATTGTGTGAATGCTGCCAAAATCGGGAGAGCCCAGGGAGTGCATTGGAAAAAGCTCAAATTAGTGTTGATCCCAAAAGCACAACGATGGAATCTTTGCTACAAGAGGTTAATGCAAAATTAAGTATTATTTACAAAATCTAAAAAAATGTGGAAGAACTCAAGGACACAGTAGATTTTTATGCTGAACAATATCAAATGATGTTGGCATACAAAGAAGAATCTGAGAAGAAAATGAAAGCGCTAGATCAGAAAAATATTTATTTGGAGAAGTGTAATTTAGCGTTGGAGGAAAGAGTTCTGGAATTGGAAAGTAAAGAAAAGGATAAAAGTATTGAGATTGTAGGGCTAGAGAATAGGGTGATATTGTAGAAGCGAGGCGGGTAGGAAAAGAAAAAGAACACAAGGGCATAGCCACACAGGCTGTTATTGTAACGTTGAGATCAAAATTATCCCGTGATAAATGGTTGAATGCGCGAAAGAATGCTAAGCTAACTAATCAATGCATCTACAATAATGGAAACGAAGAAAATTTTTTTATTCATGAGGATTTGCCAAGGCTCAAAAGACAGTTGTTGTGGGTTGCTAAAAGTGATCTAAAGAGCAAATATAAGTATATCTGGGTACAGAATTCGAATATTTTGGCCAGAAAGCAAGACGAGAAAAAAATCTACAAAATCAAATCTGAACGCGACATCGAAATCTTAAAGAAACAATAACGTTGATACGAGGGCGAGCTTACACAACGCAATTTTGTAACTATTAACATTCACAGACAACTCCGATAATTTGGAAGACTCCAATATTAATTATAAAAGATATACAGACATAGTAACACTTAGCAAAAATTGGAAATCCAGTCGAAATGGATTACACATTTTGCATTTGAATATACGATCTCTAAGAAAACACTTCAATGAATTACTGGTCATGTTAAACCAAAGCTCATATGAGGTAGATATACTAATTTTAACGGAAATAAACATTAAACAGGAAGAATTACCTCTTTACAACATACATGGATATGATCACTTTTCGTATACTAGGAGCAAAACAAGAGGTGGAGGAATACTAATATATTATAAAGAAAAAATGGGGTTAGACGCAATAATATTGAAAACAACGGCTTTTGAAGCAGTGCACTGCAAAATATCAATAGATAAAAAGAATACCCAAATTTTAGTAATCTATAGATCACCTCGGAAAAGTAAAAAAAAATTCATAGAACAACTGGAAACGATAATTAGGAATATACCGAACCGGGAAAGCATCGTGGTGATCGGCGACATGAACATAGATATTTCTTGCGAGCCAGAAATATACTCCAATAATTACAAAAACATGATGTGTGAGCAGGGCCTACACTGTGTTATTCCACATCAAGAGATAACGCGAACCGCGATAGTAAACGGTAGGCTTGATGAGTCGTGCATTGACCACGTGTGGGGAGACAGCGAACAACAGGTTTGAGTTCGGCTGATTCGCCAGCAATAACATCACAATCGTACGTCTTGGAGTGCACTTTGTCTGATCATTATGCTATAGGTATTAGTTTAGATTTAGAGAGTAAGCCGTATGGAAGCATTACGGAATGTTATACTAAAATTATTTTAAGTGAAAAATTAGTGCAGGAAAAGTTAAAGTCTTATGATTGGTCTCGATTATTGTTAATAATGTGTCCATTGATTCTTTACCAAGAAATATATTCTATCTTTGCCGATATATATGCGCAAAGTAAACGTGAGATTATTGTTCGCCAAAAGCGAGTGACACAACCGTGGGTGAGTAAAGAGCTCCACGATATGTTACTAAAAAGAGATTTATTGTTTCGTACATGGAAGGCTTCTGCCAATAATATGAATAAAAGGTTAGAGTACACGCGCTATAGAAATAAGGTTAATAAAATGATAAATATTGCTAAAAATAACTACAGGCGAGAGCAGATTAAGAAATGTAAGGGAGATATTAGGAAAATTTGGGTAAATATAAATAACTGGATAGGCCGAACTAGGAAGAGTGTAGATATTGTTATAAAAAGATTTTTGGGAAAGAGGGAGTCCATTTATAATATCTGTAATACATTTTCAAAAACATTTACACAAGAAATATTAAATATAAAGCATCAGTGCTCGGTTAAGTTTTTAGAAAGGAATTCTTATATTAAACAAAGTAACGTGTCTTTAAGATATATTAAAGTAAAACCATATTGTATTGAAAAGATAATAAATAGTTTGAGCATAGAAAAATCTCCCGGCATAGATGGAATAAGAATAAAAGATCTCAAATTGATTAAAAAAGAAATTAGTCCTATCTTAGCACATTTCGTTAACTTAACTATATCAAAAGGTTTGTATCCAACTGAATTAAAAAAATCTTTAATTCGACCAATATTCAAAAGCGGAAGCCATTACATGTATACTAACTATCGGCCGATTGCTATACTACCAGCTATTAATAAAATTGTGGAGAAGGTGTTGGTAGGGCAGATTACTTCTTTCTTAGAAAATTATATTCTAATATCTGATGCTCAGCACGGCTTCAGGCGCGGGCGAAGCACGGCCACGGCTTTAGGAAAATTTGCTGAAGTAGTAAATGAAAGTCTGGACTCCTGTGAACAGGTTTTGGCAATATTCATAGACTATAAAAAAGCTTTCGACACTCTAGACCATGATGTGCTGCTACGGGCCATCTGGTTCCGAAATTACCTGACTAACCGAACTATCCGTACTGTGATTGATGGTGTGACAGGAGAAGAGTGCAATGTTACTCTTGGAGTACCGACCGGATCGGTGTATGGGCCGGTGGGATATACTCTACTTGTTAACAGTGTAGTTAATGTAATTAAATATTGTAAGGTGTACATGTATGCCGACGATATGTGTTTATTATTCTCTGCGAAAGATATAAAAGAAGCGCAAGCAAAAGTGCAATATGACTTCGAGAATATTACTAAATGGGCTCACGACAATGGCATAATAATAAATTTTGAAAAAACTAAATGCTTGCATATCTACTCACCTTACAATCTTAAAACAAAAAAAGTAAAAAATGAAGATGTAAGCATAATAGGGCACACATACGAATGTTTACACTCAAACAAACTTAATTGTTCTTGTGAATCATTACAGTATGTTGAGAAATATAAGTATCTGGGTTTGTTGGTTGATAAGCACTTTAATTGGAAGTCGCATACTGAGGAACTTTGTACGAAACTTAGAGCAATATTAGGTAAATTTTATTATTTAAAAAATACGATTAGTCAGCGAATACTATTAACTGTATATTATGCGTTAGGAGACTCTCTTATAAGCTATGGAGTAAATGTGTATGGACGTACTTTTAGTACATATTTAAAGCAGGTTAAAAACTTGCAGACTAGGTTACTTAAATATTTAATAAATCAGAAAATCAAACATGAGTGTAATGGTGACTATAACAAACTCTATTCATATCTTAAAGTGCTACCTGTAGAAAAGAAAACAACATACAAGATTGTACTAGATGCTTACTACAACGAATTACATAAAATACCAGTGTGCAACAAATACAGAACCAGGAGGGCTCGTGAGGGTTTCTTAGAGCAGCCCAAAGCAAATAATTATTATGGACGCCGATTGAATAAATATTTAGTGCCTAGTATTTATAATAGAAACGAGATGTTAAGGAGTAGTTCTAAATATAAATTGTCAACTCTCAGGACTAAACTGAAACAAATTCTGTTAGAAGAGTAGATAACTCTTCTATTAGAATTTTATTACTTTATTGACTAGTTATAGGTTTTCTTGGTAGGATGTTGTATGATTGTAATTTGTATATATTCTAAGATCTAGTGTAAGTCATGTGTAAATTATGTCAAGTTTTTAGTAACGGGCGTACTCGCCAACAAACTGACTACAGTTTGGCGGGATATCAAAATTAATACACATGTAAATATAATAATTGGAAATAAATTAAAAAAAAAAAAGATTGATTCGTCGATTTACCTCTTTCTGCAAGTTGAACTTACCGAGCTGAACTATTTGCCCCAGGTAAACATATTCGTCAACAACTTCCAGCGTAAAGCCTCCAACATTCACAGGAGTGGATACTACACGGGAATTCGACATTATTTTAGTCTTCTCCATGTTCATTTTAAGACCCACTTGTTGGGAAACTCTACAGAGGTCTTCGAGCATTGTGCCTAGATCCTTCACGGTCTCAGCCATGACTACGATATCATCAGCAAAACGAGGGTGAGTCATGTACTCGCCGTTAATGTTGATGCCGAGTCCTCTCCAGACCAAAAGCTTAAATACATCCTCCAACGCAGCTGTGAACAGTTTCGGCGATATAACGTCACCCTGTCTCACACCGCGCTGAAGTCGTACCTACTGGTTTCGAGTTTTGGTCCTGAAGGCGGACTGACATGGTGGCGTTCTCGTACAATGACCGCAACACTTGAATGTACCGATAGTCTATTTGGCACCTCTGGAGTGATTTAAGTACGGCCCAGGTCTCGACAGAATCAAAAGCTTTCTCATAGTCCACAAACGCCAAGCATAGTGGCAGATTATACTCCTCGGTCTTCTGTATAACCTGCCGCAGCGTATGGATGTGGTCTATGGTACTATAGCCTTTTCGGAATCCGGCTTGTTTGGGAGGCTGGATGTCGTCGAACCTGCGTGCGAGACGATTCGTGATGACCCTCGAGAACAGCTTATAAAAATTACTCAGGAGCGTGATGGGTCTATAGTTCTTCAACTGGGCCTTGTCGCCCTTTTTGAAGAAAAGTGCCACCACGCCCCTGTGCCATGCTTTAGGCGTTTTGCCCTTGAGTATGACGGAGTTGAATAGCCGCTGCTGCGCTTTCCGGACTGGTAGTCCACCCGATTTGGGACTTGCATCCACTAAAAACCCTTTACTCTTTTTTTGTTAACCCGGTGAGAAAATATTTTATATCTAGGTACCCAAAAGGTGGGCTATCTTTTGTTAAACTTCACCGCTTATCGGGGTAGGTACCCACTAAAAACTTCCGGGGTGTTCCGTATCTCCAGTCACGGGGTGATCTGGGATCAGGGTGACCGATTGCACCAACCAAACCAAGCAGAAAAACTACCTACTGCCCTATAAGGAATCGAATCTTGGACCTGCAGATTGATCCCGGTGGTCTCAACCATACGACAACGGGGGCGGTTAAGATTATTATTGACTGTTTCGATCCCAGTGCTAATACTTACAAATTTTGACCTTTAATTGGTTGATGATAAAGTGTTGGAGCAAGGGCGCATCGATGTATAGAAAGTACCACAAATCACAAAAGAAAGATATTGTTATTGCAAATAATAAGCAAAACATTAAATTCTATTTATGTATAGGTTAACTCAAACAATTTAATAAATTTAAAACTAAATCTGAATTTGTTCTAAAACTATCTAAGTATCTAAAACTTCTTCCGGCTCTATTTTGATATCAGGATGGCAGTAAAAGAGCCAACCCGGAGCCAGATCTGGAGGGAGGGGGGGGTGTAATTCTGACCTTCCCCTCCCCCCCTCATGCATCCGACCCTACGTTGTAGCCGCCTTTCTAGCTTTCACCATTACTGTTTGAATTTGCTGTTTGAAAATAAATAGTGGAAAAAAGTGCAAGAAAACCATGGTTTTATTCAATGTGAACCAATATGACATTCAGTTCCATCAAGAAGTCTCACCAATAACTATAAATGTTATTTTCACATACGTTATTTACATACGTTACATACGTTAGTTTAATCTAACCTACTTGTTGTGCAAGTTGGAGAAGTACCGATAAAATTTCGTTTTAACGTCAATTACCACCATACCACCATTATCTTTGGTTTCATCTTTTGATTAAGATATTAGGAGAGCCTTCACGATAAAACAGAGAAGAAATCCGGAGTTGATAACATAACTATTCTCACAATCCATCATTCGAAATTCGAATGCATCGCAATTACGCACAAAATAAAAACTCGGAACGTTATCATTGTATAAATTTATTTCTGTCATTGTACCTATCAGTAACGTACTGCTCGATAATTTGGCCGGCTACGCGTGTAAGTACAAAAGAGCTCCAATACAAGACCATTGACATTTACGTTGCCATATAATACGTCAATGCCTATGACCTAAGAGCTAAAAACTTTGATACACAGAAACGAATAAATGTAAGTAAAATCTACACAAATAACTCCCGCAAAATCTCTATAGCTATCATAATTGATGAAGTTCTAAAAAGTAGTACCTATAGATTTAGATATATTTTATTTCATTTCAATACATTATAAAAAATTATAATGATTTGGTGGAAATGATTGTCAAAATTAAAATAACATATTATATAAGTATTACTTACATTAAATACAATTGAAATTCAAATGTCAATATTTGTAAAAATTAATTAAAATAGTGAAAATATTACACATTGTAAAGTCAACGTAAAATAATAATAGTAATATAATAGTACATTATGATACGGGCGCGCTATGTTGGTCATTGCGCACAAGGCGATATTGTGCGCGAGCCGCAGGCGAGCGCGACAAGAAAGCAGAGTACGTAATGACCAATGCGCGCGTGTATCATACGACGTTTTTCAACACACTTGTGAGGAAAATAAATGATCTTGTGGTATTAATATTTTTCTGAAAATGACTGCGCTTTTTTATCAATCTTCCACTGCATGAAAGTATCGTATGCCGCCAAGTATTTATCCTTTGACTTTGGCGGCAACAAACTATTACTCGCGCTTTGCGCCTCCATAATTATTTCCGGCGGAGTTAATAATATGGATTCTTCTTCACTTGGACTCCACATATTTGTAGATAATCAATTATCAATTACAACAAAAAGGCAAAAAAATTCAATAGCGAGAAAATGTCGCGCGCCTTTTTTTTTCGCGCGCTGCCCGGGCATGGCTAAACTTTTCATACAGTCAACAAAAAAGGGCCAAACAGCCAAAATTCAAAACTAAATAAACCGAATATTTTAGTTTTTAAAAAACAAGTTTGTGTGAATTTTTAATAATTTATTTTTAACTTACGAAAATTTGATCATGTTTCTTACTATCGCTCTCAACTCAAATGGCTTCGAATCCGACAACGTAGAGACTTACATGTCTTGTCCCTTCTTTACAATATTCTGTTTCATCCAATGTCTCCACCTTATCTTAAGTCCCATTTCTCTTTTCGGTCCACTTCGTCGAGTCGTAATTTGCGATCTAATTACATTTTATTCCTGGACATTCCGCCTCGCACGACTCAATTTCTGACGTACTCGTTTCCTTCTCAAGCCGTCCGGCTATGGAACTCCCTCCCTGAGAGTATTAAGAGAGCTCGTACGCTAGATTCTTTCAAATCTTTAGTTCGTAGTCACTTCCTATCCACAAATCCTTAACCGCTATACTGTTATTTGTGTCCCTTTCCTATCACACAAGCAATATTTATTCCTATTTCTGCGCCCTTCCCCTTGATTGTCCTTTTTCTTATTTCCCTGTCTTAAGGTTGCCTGGAAGAGATTGCTTTTTAGCAATAAGGCCGCCTATTTGTACATATATATTTTTTTTTACATTTGTATCCCATTGTCATACAATTTTTGTACAATAAAGAGTTTATTATTATTATTATTATTATTATTTTAGTTATACTCGTAGCTATTAATTATTGTTTATAAATGTTTGTCTTTAAATGTCGTTGTTAATTTAATATTTAAGTAACCAGTAGTAGGCTGTTCATTTGTTTCCAATTGGCATAAAATCGTGTTAAAAAAAAAGTATTAAGCGACTAATTTAAGAATGCGTACTGGACATACATTTACTTTGCAATCTTGAACAAATTAGAATTTGTCGTGTTAAGATTATCGCACTTGTGCGATTATGTAAAGTGAAAAGCACTCGTGTTTAATATGCTGAATAACGGGTCTAAATACAAGGTAATAAGACCCACTTTACGAGCAAGTGTGTTGAAAAATATTATTAATTTATATATAAAATACCTACATGAATTTAGGTTCGATTCCCGCCCGAGACGGATTTTTTTTGTGTGGTTCAGCCTCTTGTCGTTTCTTTAAAAATGCTGAATAAATTATTCAGCATTTTTAAAGAAAATGCAAAGCCACATAATATATACAATTTGTAAGTTTGCTTTATTCTTAACCAATTCTCAAGGAATCTGTTTTAATAAGGATTTTTTAATTGGATGTTGATGGCTAGTCATTAATAGTAAACAAAGTTTAAAAGAGCCACCTAAAGTAGTTGTTAATACTTTGCTAAGCTTAATTGGACTTTAGTCCCTGTCAATACCTACGAATCAACAACGTTCCTCCGTGAACTGATTTAATCATTTTGCAATTTATTTAGCACTAGCTTTCCGCTCGCGACTTCGTCCGCGTTATTTTTGTTTTCCCGTGGGATTTTTTTCCCGAATGAAAATTACCCTATGTCCTTCCCCTGGTCTCGAACTATCCCTATGTCAACTTTCATCAAAATCGGTTCAGTAGTTTCGATGCCTATTCAATACAAACAAACAATCAAATCTTTCCTCTTTATAATATTGTATTTCATCGATTCATTCTTCAGATACAGTTAACTAGGTAGTCCTTTGAGCCTACAAGGCATAATTCGCACGTTTAGAGAATCGATTTTTAAATCGATTGAGGGTATTTTATTTTTTTTGTCATATTCAACCTACCTGCAACCTGTCGATCGACTGTCGTGTCATTCTTTTTGCGCGCGGGGCAGCGTTCGCACATGCCTTACAACAAAAGATTATAATTCTTAATTTTTAAAACAAAAGATAACTTAGTTTTAAAACAAAAGATTATAATTCTTAATTTCGACTCACTAGACCGAATCATGCCGAAAAGGAGTAATATTCAAATTCTTTATTGCCTGTCATAGTTTACATGGTGTTAAAAATAATATAAATAGTGATAAAATTGAGCGCTATCAGCGAAAAATTCGAAAGCTGCAACATAAACAACGCAGTTTCAAAAAAATTGTATACTCATCGACATCGGAGTCTGACAAATGAGGTTAGTAAATTTTATATCGCAAATAAGTGAAAAATTGTTTACTCAGTTTTTGCCGTTACCTATAGTTACGCCTAGAGGTTGACCGTGTGTCATCACGAAGGCAATAATTATCCCTAGAGGTTAGCCGCGTGTTAACACAAGGGTTTTTCTGAAATCACACCACAGATTTTGTAAATTCCGATTAACAGTAAACGGCAAAACATTTTGATGCTAAGCATAGAGGTGAATCGAGTATTCATCCAATGTTATTGCATTACTTTCAAGTTATTTTTCACGTAAAATACTGATTTTATATTCTCAATTTTTTTGTGAATGAAAAGGTGATCTAAACGTCATTTCTAATAATCAAAATGAGTACAAGGAACCAGTTTCTGCCTCTGAACCGGTACTCGAGTTAGAAACCGTACCCGAAACGGAAACAATTGCCGCGTTAGATCTGTAAATTCTTTCCGCGCTTGGCGAAGCCACAGAAGAAACGCCTAAGTTCGGAGCAAAGATACATGAAAACTTGGCCCGCTTGTGGCTTCCAATCATAAAAAAGGGATTAAATAAAGAAATAAAAGAAAATTTAAGTAAACTTTATTCAATTCCTGAAAATTGCCCACTTCTCCAGGCTCCTAAGCTCAATCCTGAGATTGCGGCAGCAGTAACTGAGAGTACTCGGACAAAAGATAAAAGGGTAGAAGCGGTACAGCAGCAGCTGGGACTTGGTATTACCGCTCTTAACAAAGGATTAGAATTGCTTCTCGATAAAGATAAAAATAAAGTTGAAGCTATAAAATTTTTAAGTGATAGCTGTCGGCTGCTCTGTGATCTGCATTACGTAGAAACGGAAGCGAGAAAAAAGTTTGTGACACCAGGTTTGGATAAAACTTTTTTAAATATAATGCAAGATGTAGAACGTGACGAAATGCTGTTTGGAAACAGACTTTCGGAGAAAATAAAAGCTACGAAGGTCAAAGAGAAACATGGTTTACAAATAAAGAAACCTACTTTAAACTTGAAGTCTACGGTAGCAGCTGTAACGAGCCGCCCACGAAACCAGGGAAACTGGCAGGGCCCTCCTCGACCCTCAGCAAACCGAGGGGGGAGAGGGGGGCAGAGGAAAGCAATGCAGCCAATCCGGAGGGCTACATCTGGAAACCCTGCTCAACAGAGGCCACCAGTTCAGCAGAAACCCCGTGTAACAAACCATCAACAATAGAGGTACATGCTGGTCGAATCCAGAAATTTTGTTCCTAAATTCTGGCAAAAAATTACAAGAAACTTAGAAGTGCTTAAATGGGTATCTGATGGTTATTCCATACCATTTTGTGAAGAGGTACACCAAGAGTATACTCCACGTAATAACCTATTTACTAGTGTTGATCAATTCTATATGTCACAGTCTTGCCGTGGATCAAAGGATGCTTTTATGTCTAGTATTTTTTGACTTCAAAGTCCAATGGCGATAAAAGATTTATTTTAAACCTAAAAGCGTTAAATAAATTCATTTCTACCGCCCATTTTAAAATGGAGGATCATAGGACGGCGGCTAGACTAGTCCCTAGAGAGGGTTTTATGGCAAATATTGACCTAAAGGAAGCTTACTTTTTAGTACCTATTGTAAAAGAACACCGTAAGTACTTACGTTTCGAATTTAACGGATTGTGTTACGAATTCAATGTTATACCTTACGGACTTTCTGTAGCACCTAGAGTTTTTACAAAGTTAATGAAAGAAGTCATTAACTACCTACGTAATCAGGGCTATATGTCAGTTATATATTTAGACGATATTCTCTGTATAGAAAAAACATATAATGAATGCTTGGAGAATATTAACAAAACTATCGATTTGCTCACATGTTTAGGATTTGTGGTTAACTATGAAAAGAGTATACTAGAACCTTGACAAAGTTGCAAGTTTCTAGGGTTTATTTATAATACAGTTGACATGTCCCTTAGTTTACCAGACCAAAAACGTAAACGTATTGTCCAGCTTGTTAGGAAGTTTAAATCCTTACCTCGCTGTACTATTAGAGAACTATCACAATTTATAAGTGTTTTAACAGCAGCTTGCCCAGCAGTTAAGTATGGGTGGCTATATACCAAAATCTTCGAACGCCAAAAATATTTAGCACTAAAAAAATATAAAGATTTTGAAGCAAAATAAAGCTGCCCGATATTATTATTGACCTAAAATGGTGGGAATATAATGTAATGATCACCCAAAATATTTTGAGACCCGATAAAAATTTCAAATTAGAAATATTTACAGATGCTTCTCGAACTGGTTGGGGTGCCTTTTGCAATGGTGAACGGGCAAACGGGGGTTGGACAAATGAAGAAAATTTATTCCATATCAATCATTTGGAATTATTAGCCATTTTCTTAGGTTTAAATGTTTTGCTAGCACACACTTAAATTGTTCTATATTAATTCGTGTCGACAATATGACAGCATTATGTTACATTAATCGCATGGGGGGAATTCGATTTAAACCAGTTAGCAAAAATTATTTGGCAGTGGTGTGAGAAGCAGAAGCGCAATATCTTGTTCTTTGCATCATACATTAATACACACGAAAATACTGAAGCAGACCAAGAGTCGCGTAAAATTAACATGGACACAGAATGGGAACTATCCGATCAGGCATTCCAAAAAATAGTTCAAATTCTGGGTACACCACATATAGACCTGTTTGCTTCTCGCACCAACGCCAAATGCAGTCGATATATTGCATGGAAACATGACCCTGATGCAATGACAATCGATTTTTTACAATTAACTGGCACTCCATCTTTTTCTACGCATGGGAATGCGTAGAAAAAGATGGAGTGCCAGTTTGATCTTAAAATGCTTAAGAAAGATAATTCACGATAAAGCCACTGGAATTTTAGTGTTCCCTTACTGGTCGGGCCAACCTTGGTTCTCGCTTCTTAAGAGAATGCTCACTTCAGACATAATTTTCTTTGAACCTGATGCAAATCTTTTATGTTCACATTACAGGTTACAGCACCGGCTCTACAACAGCCTTACCCTGGGGGCCGCGATGCTATCAGGGCAGCATTTATCAGACTAGATACACCAGAGGTAGCACTAGACTTAATGCTAGACTCGATTTCGGATAGTACCATGAAACAGTATTCTGTCACCTATAAGTTGTGGTGGCAATTTTGCCAAGAAAAAGTAATTGATACTTTTGATGCCCCATTATCATCAGTAATAACCTTTTTGGTAGACCTTTTTAATAAAGGAATATCCTATAGTGCCATAAATTGTCATCGATCTGCCCTATCATTACTCCTCGGGAATAACGTAGGTTCAGACGAAAGGATAAAACGGTTATTAAAGGGCATGTACAGACAAAAACCGCCCAGTGCTAAATACACCACTACTTGGAATCCGAAAATCGTTCTAGATCATATCTCTAATTGGTACCCTAATAGTGACTTAGATCTATTTACATTGTCCAAAAAACTAACAATTTTACTAGCCTTATGTACATCTCATCGTGTCCAGACACTATCCTTTATTAAAGTTTCAAATATTATGAAGACATCTTCGGGTATAAAAATCCCCATAACTGATATCATAAAAACATCGGTAGTAAATAA
Organism: Schoenobius gigantellus; assembly: GCA_963935595.1. Taxonomy (NCBI): domain Eukaryota; kingdom Metazoa; phylum Arthropoda; class Insecta; order Lepidoptera; family Crambidae; genus Schoenobius; species Schoenobius gigantellus. Next base: position 1,409,040 of record OZ012543.1, read on the forward strand.
AGAACAACCAGTGTTGTTTATACCCTATTTTTTAGATCAGCCAAGTATATGCCCAGCAAAAACCTTGGAAGACTATCTTTCTGCAACATCAGGGCTACGACCAGAGGTTACAGATAATTTATTTATAACAATTAAAAAACCCTTTAAAAAAGCAACCACTCAAACTATAAGTAGGTGGATCAAGGTGACCTTAGCGGAATGTGGCGTTGATGTGTCTGTGTTCAGTACACATAGTACGCGGCACGCCTCCACATCAGCGGCGGCTTCCGCTGGAGTTTCCATTGATACTATTAGGAAAACAGCCGGCTGGACTGCTGCTTCTATGACATTCGCCAGATTTTACAATCGTCCATTATTGGACCACGGAATTTTTGCTCGATCTGTATTTAGTAGTTGTACTAACGTAACTACCTAATAAAAAATCACATATTGGTTAGATGATTTATGATTTGATTACCTTAAAATAAACTGTGATTTCGTTATTTTTTGTTATTATAATAGTAAAATAAAAGTTTTCTACATAGAATAAAATTGTTTTACTTATGTACAATTCTAAGCTCTAAATATCTACCTAGTTAACTGTATCTGAAGAATGAATCGATGAAATACAATATTAGATCAAACGAACTTCTTGAAATGAAGTTCGATCATTATTGTATGAATCGATTCATTCGAAGATACATAGTTCCCACCCACCTCTACCCTAAGTAGAAAACTTTAACTCTGAAAAAATGACACGACAGTCGATCGACAGGTTGCAGGTAGGTTGAATATGACAAAAAAAATAAAATACCCTCAATCGATTTAAAAATCGATTCTCTAAACGTGCGAATTATGCCTTGTAGGCTCAAAGGACTACCTAGTTAACTGTATCTTCGAATGAATCGATTCATACAATAATGATCGAACTTCACTTCAAGAAGTTCGTTTGATCTCATATTAGTATAGACAAGCTTTTCGCTCGCAGCTTCGCCCGCATTACTTTTCCGTGTGAATTCTATATTAAACCGTAGGAAAAACAGTTTTTTAATCTATGCTATTCAGACATAATGTAGCATTCTATCAGTGAAAAAAGCTTTAAAATCTGTTCACTAATTTTTGAGTTATTTATTACAAAAAAATACTAATCTTAGTAGGTATCTAAATAAAATGCAAAGTCACAAAAAATATAAAATACAACCAGTTTACAATGAATTGTTAAATTTATAAATCTATATATCTTCCATTAGCTGACCCAAAACGTATTTTTTCCTTGTGATGAAATCATCTTGTATGGTTCACTAGAGAAAAATATTTCTGTTCAACCATTGTTCAACATTATAGATATTACTTATACATACGTCAAACCGTTTAGTCAGCGCGTTTTTCTCAAAATTGATTGATATATGATTGATATGACAAATATTGTTGCTTCTCAATAAAACAATATTATTATTCACCAAATATAGAATAATATAATATCCTATATCACTCAAGAATAATGATGCTTTCTACCTGTGAAATAATATTCAAAATCGGTTTAGTAGTTCCAGAGATATCCTACAAAAAAACTCACAAGCTCTATAGTGTAGGTATAGATTACACCGACATACAAACAAACAGACACGCTCGCGTTTCAGCGTTAGATCTCACGTGATAAGCGTAAGGGTGGCAACTGCTTGTTATGTCTGAGCGTTGACTCACCGCACAGACATGCAGATAATAGAAATGTTTATTATAGCCGTACGTTAACTCGGTGCGAGCTTTCGCGGTCAAAGGTCGCTCTGGAAATAGTTCTGACGGGCCCCAAGCTGCCCTCGCGTGCTTATTCGCAAACTGCGATTACCAACTTACCGAACTACCATTTTGAAAATACTTTATACTCAAAAACTCTTTCTAAGGTTTTAAGGTCAAAGTCTAGAAATCTTTTTAAGGTCGTCCCCCTTGGCGATAGCCCGACCAATTGTTAGTAGTAGTAGACGTTTATTGCTTACAATCAACACACAAACATTGATAAAAACACACAGACAGAGATACAGAATTACAATACACATAACGTCATTATGCTTGCGTGCTGCAGCAAGCAAAGGGTGAAGGCTCAGCGACGTTAATGTCACAGGACATAGCGCTGATTTTCAGCCATCACCCCGTGGGAATCGATCAGCGATCCGTTACATAGAACCACAAGAAAAACATTGAAAAATAAACTGTTAATAATAAATAAATATAATAAAGCTCATCCATCATGTGCATTCAGAAGCCACCAACGATTCAGAAGATTTATATAATATATTTAGGTTTAAATCTAATTCACGCCAAGCTAGCAAAATTACAGAGGAATGTAATATTTGACATGTAGAACAAAACATGAGCTCCAGATTCCCCAGACTTAGTCTATTGATTATATTTGACAATTAATAAACTACTTAAAGCAAAGGAGCAGGTTAGTCAAACTAAGGCATAAAACTTCTAGGAATCCCTATTCTCTGAACTTCGAGCAAGTGCTGAGAAAGAAAGTGTTTGAAGGTATTGCCCGGGCGTGTTAGTAGTCAAACTCAAAAATATTTATTCAACATAGACCTTTACAGGCACTTACTGACGCCAAACATAAAATAAAAATCTTTAAGAGGACTGTGAAGTTTCAATTCATGGCTCGAGTATGCACTTTCAAAAATGCAGTTTGTTGCGTACCGCTTAGAGTTGAAAGTCCGAGGCAAGTGCCTACATTTCTTATTGAAATATTGTTTCGGGCGATAACTGTTTTACCCCCCTAAACCTTTACGAAATTATACACTTTTGATCTCATTAGATTCAGTATACCTTAATCAATGTTTGTACGTTTTGCTTTTTTTTGGAATTCAGTATATTTTAAGTCTAAAATATGGATATTCAGATACTAATAATTTATATTCTGAGCAATATTACTTCAAAATCAAAACGTACCTAGATCTTCATTATATCTACAACATCTACAAAAATTATGAAAATTGGCCTATGTAAAGAGGGAGAAAAGCGTTATCGCTTTTTGTATGAAAATTTACAGCTTCACAATCCTCTTAAACAAGAATCTAATTAACTAATTATTTAACCCTCGTATGTACACATGCCCCAACCATTATTAAGATGTATGTGAAATGAAAAATAAAGTTGACTCTACACCTGTTCGGAAATTGGGAGAGCCTTCTCGAGAAGAACAGGCAAGAAAATCGGAAGGTCTTCTATTTTTTTGTCACCTCTTTTAAATTGCTAACATTACAAATATTATATTTCACAAACATTTTTATTTTAATACCATTGATGGTGCCCAAAGTAGACTCCACCACGTCGGCGTTTCACCGACTTATGTTGCTGGTTTTTATTCACCGACTACCAGCTCTTAGAAAATTGGTATTACTTACCTTGGATCCGATTGGTCTCCGTTCAGTCTGCGTATGTAGCCGGTGGACTTCCTGAGCTAGCTCGAAGGAAGTCGCGGCTCCTGAAGTTCTGCGGTGGATCCACCGGTGGAGACCGGAGCACTACAAATGCCTATTAGGCCACCACGGCTCACACACGCGACGATAAAACTTTTGCACAACACAAAGCGGGCTTTCGCACCAACAATCACTTGGTGCGCCGCGCAATACTATTTGTTATATCTTAAATTATATTATGTTTTATTGATGCCCGGACATAACCTCTAACAATGTCATTCCGTATTCGACTCGACTCAACTGACATGTCACATGCGGCCGGCCGCCAAAAGGCTCTCACTGCACAGACTATAATGCAGTGTTGCCACTCGCTCTTCCTCGAGCGTGAACATCCCCCCGCTCCGGACAGTCCCGGACTGTCCGCCAAATCAGTCTAAGGGGAGGCGAGAAAGAGTAGCGACCGCGCGCTTCAAAACAGAATCCCCAACTAGGACCTCGGCAAACCTGGGCACACCATCAGACCCTAGAGTAAGTTGGACAATGCGTCCGCGACGCCAACGTACGGGTGGCAGGTTTGGGTCCTTCACTAACACGAGGTCTCCAACCCTCGGTGGGTTTGTCTTATCTGACCACTTAACGCGCTGTTGCAAAATGTGTAAGTATTCAAGGTGCCAGCGGCGCCAGAAGCTCTGGGTAAGCTGCTGGAGCAACTCAAACCGCGAAAGGCGTCCTGGATTGACATCTCTATAAGGATACTCGGGCAGGGCGTTAAGTGGTCTGCCTATCAAGAAATGGCCCGGCGTGAGGGCCTGCAAATCGTTCGCGTCGGTAGACAACGGACATAACGGACGCGAGTTGAGAACCGCCTCAATCTTATGAAACACCGTCGCGAGTTCCTCGAACGTGAGAATAGTCTCCCCAATAACGCGGCGAAGGTGAGTCTTGGCGGCCTTTACAACAGATTCAAAAATCCCTCCCCAGTGAGGGCAAGACGGCGGGGAGTATCGCCATGTTACCCCCCTACGGGAGAGTGTAGATCCGATCTCAATATTATTTTTATCTAAAAATTCACAAACTTCTCTTATATGTCTATCAGTGCCCTTGAAGTTCGTCCCACAATCGGACCGAATTAGAGAAGGCAGTCCCCGGCGGGAGACAAATCTGCCTAACGTTGCTAAGAAAGCGTCCATGGTAAGCGCACTCACCACCTTCAAATGAACGGCTTTAGTGGCCAAACAAACAAACACACACAAGTAAGCCTTTTCAGTCTTAGCATTACGGAGTCGCGACGTTTTTATAGTGAACGATCCCTCGAAATCAGTTCCAACTCCTAAGAAGGTCATCGATTCATTCACACGATCAGCAGGCAAATCACCCATTTGGGGCTGCATCGTCTCGGGGCGTAAACGATAGCAGGGCAGACATCGAAAGATAACAGATCGGATTATTCTTCGCGCTGACAAAATCCAAAACTCCCGTTGGAGGAGCGCGGTCAATGCATTACATCCGGCATGAGCATTCTTCACATGGCGATCAATGATCAACAATCGCACCAATGGTCCGTCCTTGGGGAGCAACAGGGGATGACGTGATCTATAAGGCAAGTTAGCGTGCCTCAATCGGCCTCCTACACGCAACAATCCCTTATCATCCAGAAAGGGAGTCAAACGCACCAAGGGTCCCTTCAATTTGGACGTCCCGGTACGGAAAATCTTAAGTTCCGGTTCAAACGCTCTAGACTGGGTCATACGCACCCAATGCAAAAGAGCATCTTGGCGCTCCTGCGGAGAGAGGACCGGACACAAATCTTTGTCCTGAGGCCGGCGACAATTTCGTATAAATCTTCTTATCCAAGCGGTCACGCCGAGCAACTTGTCCAGAGAACTGTAGCGGTCTAATAAAAATTCCCGCTCTGGAGCCGCCAGTCTCGACAGCGTGAACACGCAAGCCCGGATTTGGTACCTTCACCACAACTGGTGTGGAAGGCCAAGACGGCTGTAACAACCATTCGGGACCCCACCACAGAGTGTGGTCAATAAGCTGAGGGGCTTCGCTGCCACGTGATGCACAGTCAGCAGGGTTTATTTCACCTGGCACGTGGCGCCAAATCAACGTGGCCTTCGAGGCCTGTATTTGGGATACCCGATTGGCCACAAATACTTCCAGGGAGTGGACGGAGTTCTTAATCCAACACAGGACAACCTGACTGTCGGACCAAGCAAAGAGCGACTCAAAGTCCACACTACGTCCTAGGGTGTCAACAACGTGGTTCATCAAACGAACCAGAAGAGTAGCTCCAGACAATTCTAACTTCGGAATCGTTAATCGAGTCCGAAATGGAGCAACCTTACTCTTAGCAATTAGCAAGTGGAGCTTAACAGCTCCTCTATCATCGACCGTCCGTATATATACGACGGCTGCGTATCCACTCTCAGACGCGTCACAAAAGCCATGAAGGCTGGCCGTAAACCGTCCCTTAGGCAGTATATGTCTAGGGATACTAACACGGTTAATGTCGGGGAGAGACGACATGAAGGACTCCCAATCTCGCAGCAAACGGCCCGAGAGGGGCTCATCCCACGACACTTCGGCTGACCAAAGTTCCTGTAGGAAGCACTTCATCCAAAACACTACGGGACTAATCCAGCCATTTGGGTCAAAGGTACGAGCTACTGTAGATAAAACCAACCGTTTCGTCCAGACCTTGGGGCTTGGCAGCTCCAATCGATAGGTGAACGTGTCCTGGACAGGTCTGTATTGCACTCCCAAAACAGACAGTAAATCTGAAGTGTTGGCATTCTCAAAAATATGAGGCTCCTGCTGGTGGTCGTCTGGCAAGTGACACAAAAGCTGAGGAGAGTTGGACATCCACTTCCTCAGTTCATAACCACCAGCCCCGAGAAGAGCAATTAGTTCATCTCGGAAAATCAAGGCTTCCTCGACACTAGAGGAGCCCGTACAAATATCATCAACAAATGCATCCTCCTTGAGAACCAAGGATGCGCGAGGGTATCGTAACCGCTCACGGTCAGCGAGTTCCACAAGTGAGCGAATTGCCACAAAGGGGCTCGAACGCAAACCGTATGTATTGGTGTTCAGCTCGTAGACCAGCATGGGATCTCTGGGATCCTCCCTCCGTAATATGAGCTGATATCGCCTATCGTCCGGGTGAATCACAGTCTGCCGAAACATCATCCGGATATCGGTCACAAAGACGACGGCATGGCGACGGAAGTTGGTCAATACATCGCCCACCTCATGGTGCAACTTCTGGCCAGCATGCAGACATTGATTCAGCGAAACTCCGGTAGACGTAGGAGCTGACCCATCAAAAACAACGCGTATCTTCCCAGTGGAAGGTTTCAAAACCGCGTGGTGAGGAAGAAACTTATGTTCCTCGTTTCGCCAGTCCAGTCGCGAGACCGACATGTGCCCCAGTTGCTCATATTCTCGCATGAAGTCGACATACTTCTGTTTGAAGTCGGAGTTGCTACTCATACGACGCTCCATGGACAGCAGCCGCTTCTCGGCCAACGGCCAAGAGCTGCCAAGTGAGGGGCGAACTGACAAAAAGGGCAAACGAGTGATCAGCCGTCCCGAGTGAAGGCGACCTGTATTGTTCTGGTAGAACAACTCACACTCCTCGTCCAAGGGGTTCACTCGCTTCACGGTAGGTGGCTCTTCCACCTCCCAAAACCGTTGAAGGACATCCGATAAGGTGGAGCTAACAGTTATGTAACTGTCCACCGATGGAGATGGTGGGTTATGCCTAACCGGTCCCATCACTACAAACCCAAGCGATGTAGATAAGGCTACCAGCCCACCCTTCTGTAACTCTCTCCTCTTCCCACAATACACGCGGCCTAGAACATCGGCACCGAGCAATAAGTGAATCGGACCGGTTCGGTGGAAGGAAGGGTCAGCCAAGGTCAATCCTGATGTCGCATCAACGACAGCGCGCGAAACGTGCTGTTGCGGAAGCTGACCAACAACTTTCTCATAAACAATCGCGGTAGCGCCAATTTTGGGCGCTGAAGAGAAGTGGGGGGAGAAGGAGAACAAAACCTGACCGATCGGAGCCGGGATCCGCAGGTCTCCGATTCCCCGTACCGATTCAAGGTATGGAGATGTGTTCAAACTCAACTGCCGGACCAGCCAGCTAGGGGCAATGCAACCCTGAGCTCCCGTATCCAAAAGGGCGCGAACTAAAACAAAGGTCCCCACACCTGTACGGAGGCTGTTGGTAACAGCACCTGCTCCTGTGGGGGGGTTGCAGCCGACAGTTGGTTTAAAGAAAATCTTCCCGCATTCCCCGCAACGGGGGGGAAGGGCGGTTCAAGGAAAAATGCGTGCGCGGCGGAGGAATAGGGCGCTCAAGGCGCTCGAGCGGGTCCCAATCCGGCACGTACACACCCCGACCAAAGCTGCATCGGGGGGCCGGGCGGTGCCCATGATGCGCGAAGGTTGGGGGAGCCCGTGATAAACGAGGTCTCTCCATCATAGGGGGAGAGAAGCGTATCGGCTCCCGGCGTGGCTCCCTAATAACCGCGGCCCAATCTCGCGGTGGCGCCTCAGAAGCGTCGCGTCGATCCCCCCCGCCCGTAGGGGGGGTGGGGCGCCCAATCCTCTCACGGGAGGGGGGGTGCCTGTCCAATCTCCGCAGAGGGGTGGCACGCCCCTCCGATCTCCTCGGAGATGTGGGTGACCTACGAGGGCCCCCGCCCGTGTGCGAGTCCCTCTCTCTCACCACCTCACGAGTGTCTCTATTGTTGAAGCACAAAAGGGGGTGATGGGCCCCTCCACAACAGTGGCAATCTCGTGGGTGGGGGCAAGCCGATGCCATATGAGCCCCCAGGCAGCGGTAGCACCAATTCCGCTGCTTGGCCATATTCCTACGCCCCTCGGTGCGTAGGCCAACAAATTTGGGACAGGCCGGCAAACGATAGCCATCTCGCTTGCAACACTTGCAAGGCATCGGCCTCTCCCCGTGTGGAGAGTTCTGCCGCACTGCAGTATACTGCTTGTGCGGGCGGCGCTCTCTCCGTGGCGCTGCCCGGGATGCCTCATAGCGGCCTGTACTCGGTCCCGGTATAGGAGCCAGATCCAAGTGGTCGGTCATCCGACACTCATCCTCCAAAAATCTGAGGAGATCCGAGAAGGGGGGGAGGTACGAGGCACTATTGCCCCCGTATCTTTGTTCAAAGCGCCCCTTCATCTCCATGGGAAGCTTATTGAGGATGAGGTGGAGCAATAAGAAGGACCACTGGTCCACCGGTAGGTCAAGTCGTTTGAGCGCATTAATAGCGCTTAGCAGCGGGTTCAAAATCTCCTTCCTCAATGAGGAGACCCGCGATACTCGTGGCAGCCCTAAAATGGCAGCCACATGTGTGTCCGCTAGCAAGCGAACATTCTGATACCGGGCGGTCAACAACGCCCTTGCAATCTCATAACTGTCATCGTTGACAGGTAGATGCTGGACAAGCACACCAGCCTCTCCACGTAAGGCAGAGAGCAAATAGGCCAATTTCTGGCTAGGGAACAGGTCGTCCCTCGAGTGAACCAGGCTATCAAAGAGGTTAATGAACCCCATCCAAGAAGCCAGGTTCCCATCAAAGGTTGGGATGTCTAAAGTGGGCAGTCTGCCAAGCAAGCCGGCCGGGGTAGGCTTGACCTCCCCGGGCGTGCACGACTCACCCCTCCGGGCGGATAGGATTGCCTGAGCCTTGTTTATGATCACATCCGCCTGTTCAAAACATTGATCATAATCGGCATTAAATTGCTCGACTGCTCGCAACTCAGCGACACCCTCGGCTGGGTGGTCGAGCAAATATTGTTGATGAACAACAAAAAGCTGCTCCAATTCCTTCAAGCGAGCAGGTACTCCCTCATGCCGAATTAACAAGGCCTGTTCTCGGTCTGGTCGGTCTACCAAAGCGACGGCACTAGCAAACCATCTCAAGATCTTTTGTGCACCCGCGCGGGCACCACTAAGCGGACTGACTGGCGGGACCATTTTGCACCAAAATTAATATACACTATAATAATACACGGACAAACAGACCGACAACCGCAGACAATAAAACAGATCGGGAGGAACTTCAAAGGCAGAACAAAATATATAAACAAACCAAAATCAAGTGTAAATGCTAGAACTTAACTAGAACAACAAAGGCATTTAACAATAGAATTTTTCAAACAAATTAAATTCAACTATTAAGTCAATAACTTAACAAACATAATATTCAAAGGCAAACAAAACAAAATCAAATGTAAATGCTAAAACTTAACACAGCAAAATAGTGTATTACAAGTTTACAACAACAGCAAAGTCATTTAGCAGCAAAATTTTTTAAACAAATTAAATTCAAATATAAGTTTACAACTTAACAAACAAATTATTCAAGGGCAAAACAAAGATATGAAAAAACAAACCAAAATCAAATATAGGTAAATGCTAGAACTTAACTAGAACAACAAAAGGCATTTAACCCCAATTTTTCATATACAATGACAATTAGTTAAGGAGATCGGTCCACAAATGAGATGGTAGTCGGTTTAAAATCAGCAATCAAAACTAATTAATATGTATTGCCCGTTTGGACAACCAACAAGATTACAATATTAATTGTACAACACTAATCAAATACTAATCAATCAAATCTAAGAACCACGCTCTGCTACCAAAAGATGATGGTGCCCAAAGTAGACTCCACCACGTCGGCGTTTCACCGACTTATGTTGCTGGTTTTTATTCACCGACTACCAGCTCTTAGAAAATTGGTATTACTTACCTTGGATCCGATTGGTCTCCGTTCAGTCTGCGTATGTAGCCGGTGGACTTCCTGAGCTAGCTCGAAGGAAGTCGCGGCTCCTGAAGTTCTGCGGTGGATCCACCGGTGGAGACCGGAGCACTACAAATGCCTATTAGGCCACCACGGCTCACACACGCGACGATAAAACTTTTGCACAACACAAAGCGGGCTTTCGCACCAACAATCACTTGGTGCGCCGCGCAATACTATTTGTTATATCTTAAATTATATTATGTTTTATTGATGCCCGGACATAACCTCTAACAATGTCATTCCGTATTCGACTCGACTCAACTGACATGTCACATGCGGCCGGCCGCCAAAAGGCTCTCACTGCACAGACTATAATGCAGTGTTGCCACTCGCTCTTCCTCGAGCGTGAACAACCATAATATAGAAGTGCCTGTCGGAGTGAGTGGTGTCGCAGTGTGGACCTTACCTAGCGCGCCCATAAGGGCAGGGAGAACACCGGGGGGTTTAGTGGGTAGGCCTGGCACTCTGCCGGGAGAGCCCCACACACGCTCAACGCCAGATAGAGTGTGGTGACGCATTCCCTCCCAAAAAAATATTAATTCGTTGGCCAACTGTCTGTCTGTCTGTCAAGAACTTTTTCTCGGTAACGCAATAAAAACTTCATTCTCAGGAGGCTCTCAATTCGTAACGTATGTTTTTTTTTGTGTGTATGTTACGCGATTACTCCGCCAAATGTGGACCGATTTTAAAAATTATTTGTTGTATTTGATAGAGTAATGTGGAGCTAATGTCAAATAGGTACCTTTCACTAACGGGCTTGCTATTTGATTTAATCTAAGCTGCTTTTTTAATAATTCGGAATAAAAAAGAAATAAACATCTATCATTATGTGGTTTTATTGCTTTTCAAAATATTCACAATGATGATCGATGCACTTTTACATACGTTGAATGAAACTAATGTTCATAGCACTTTTGCCATTCTGCTTGGGGTATCTCCAAAACATGCATTTTGAACGCATCAACGGCTTCTTTGCGGTTCGAAAAATTGTTGAGGTAATTTATTCTTCACACTTGGAAGTATTGGATGCCAAGTCGGGACTGTACGGCGGATGACCCGTCAATTCGATCTTTTGACCTTCCAAATACTAAATTGTTTCGGCCGACGACGTATCACAGCTTGCATTGCTATGGCCAAGAATGATTCTGCGTTGCCGGTTGTTCGTATTTCTTCAAAGACTCCTGGCAAACAAATTGTCGTATACCATTCAGAATTAACCGTTTTACGTTTCCGTAGTGGCACTGGAGCCAGATTCCATTTAAATACAAAAAAAACAGGCGACCATTTGCTTCAGAGTGCTTTTTGCATACGAACATTTTTTGTTGGGTTCGGTACATTTTGGAACACCCTCTCCATCGACTGTTGTTTCGGGGTCATACGCATAGATCCAAGATTTATCACCTGTAGAGATATTATTAACAGCTTTTGATGAACCACTGTTGTATTTTAAAAAAATCGCACCAATCGACACGAGCCTGTTAAACTGCTAAAATGCAGTTTGGGAGTCATTTGGAGGACAAAGCCAAATTGGCGAGCAAAAAGCTGGGCGTCCTGAACAGAGCCAAGCGGTACTTCACTCCAAGCCAGCGGCTAATGCTCTATAAAGCACAAATTCGGCCGCATATGGAGTACTGTTCGCACCTCTGGGCGGGAGCTCCCAAATATCAGCTCGACCCTCTTGACTCCCTGCAAAGGCGTGCATTCCGCATCGTCGGTGATCCCAATATCACGGCCTCAATGGAGACGCTGCGCTGGAGCAAAGGAGAGACTTTGGTTCTCTCTGCGTGCTCTATCGGCTCTTTAACGGAGAGTGCTCTGAGGAACTGTTTGCTATGGTGCCCTCTTCACCTTTTTACCATTGCACCACCCGCCATCGTAGTAGAGTTCATCCATATTACCTGGAACCAATCTCGTCTAGTACAGTTCGGTTTCAGCGTTCATTCCTTCCACGTACGTGTAGGCTCTGAAACGAACTCCCAGTTGCGGTGTTTCCTGAGCGCTACGATATGTCCTTCTTCAAACGAGGCTTAAGAAGAGCATTTCTCTCCAGGTAGGCAGTGACAGAACTGTGCCCCTGGCATTGCAGATGTCCATGAGCGGTGGTTACCACTTAACATCAGGTGGGCCACGGGCTCGTCTGCCACCGTTAGCAATAAAAAAAATTCTCAAGTTGTGTGGGATGCAACGCGAATATTTTTTTTTACAGCCAAACGCATGTAATATATTATGTGTGCTTGTCGTAGTAATGCCCAGGGACGGGGTGCGATGTCAGACAACCTCCTTGTGGTGCACCCTGGGCAACCCGGCAGATTCTCTGCCGCGGGCTAATAGTCTGACGAGAGGACACCTATGGAGGGGGGGCGTGGGATGGCTGGGCTTAGCCCGGCGGGTCACTTCGTGTGGCCATCCGCTTCATGCGGGGAAGGGCGAAGTCCCCTCTTCTTATGTTAAGAAGAGGTGTGGCTCTCGCTGGAAGCCGATTCCGGCGGCTACCTCTTGTAGTAGCGAGATTGAGGCGAGTTTCTCGCCGTGGCGCTTCGCGCCGTTGGGGATTTCCCCGAGCTTCGGCTCACCTTCGGCCGTCGGGCAACCCGTTACCCGCACTGAGCGGACCGGGGGCCCGGCGCACTGAGCGTCGGGCCGCGTAGAAGACAACCACAATAAAAAACCAATTCGGGGTGTAGAGTGGCGCAATTCTGTGCCGCTCCACAAAGCGGCAGAGCCAGGCGGAGAGTCCGGCAACGGACATGTCACGGGCAGGGGGTCAGCGGGAGCAAGGCCTGGCTGTACTCCCCTTCCCCCGTCTTGTGATGGACGGAGAGCTGCTGGGGGGGTTTTTAGTGGGTAGGCCTGGGCCGAGTACGGTCTGGGGAGTCCGACATATCGTCGTGGTTTGGCTCGACCACGAGGAATGCGTAAAAGTATTTTCCCCCCTCGCAAAAAAAAAGTAATGCCCAGGGACGCCTCTGTCTTGCTATATGTAACTTGATGACCTTGCATTATTGGTTCGCGCAGAGCATCGATCTTTTGTGGTACAACAACCGATTAAGGGCGACCTTCTTTAAATTCGTCCATCGGCATACAACGCCCACGATTCATCACAGCCTATATACTCGTACGTCCCCACCGAGGGGCTCGAGCATACCCTATGTTAGGGTGCTTAGGCCTTAGTCAACCACGCTTGCCCAGTGCGGATTGGTCGACTCCACATACACCATTAAATTTCTCGGCAGATGTATGCAGGTTGCCTCACGATGTTTTCCTTAACCGTAGGAGCGCCAGACAAATGTACATATGAAATTCGAAAAACGAAAAACGCATCGGTACATGGCGGTCTCGAACCCCGGACCTCCCGATGTGAATGCCGAGTCCACAGCGCCACCGACGCTCATGTCATGATTAAACTCACTGAACCAGTGATAAATAGTAGTTTTCGATGGTACTTTTTCCCCAACTGTCGAAGTGAGTATATCGATGCACTGTTTTTGAGTTAACCCACGTCGAAAATGATAATAAATCATCGTGTTCTGTGGTGACGTGACCTCTGTCTGTGTTCTGTGATGACGATCGACATGCAACTTTAAAATGGCACCAAAATGTCAAAAGACAACTGATAGTTGTAAAACAAACTGTATTCTATAACCAATGAGTTCCAATTTCAAATGTAATTATTACTTTTTAAATATTGTTTATGTAACTGGTCAGTTCCGGCTACATATAGCAGCTCTCGCAGTAACCAAATCTATAAATAAATAAAATAATATTGTAACTGGCCGTTATAGATAAAAGAAACTATAATTCTCGCTTTAAAAAATTGCAATTATTTTATAAGAGGGCCGTTTAAAAATATTTCCTCGTTCATTTCGGCAAATTTTGATAAACCAAGCCATTTATTTAGTTATTTTGATTCAAGGTAAACAATTATCTTGTTGTGTTGTCGTCAGCTTCCAGCGGATAATATTAATTGCTTCCATTTAGTTTAAAATTAGAATACAAACACGTGAAAGGAATCAAAATTAGCGCCACAAACTCTGTAAACAACAAACTTAAATTGCAATACCTATGACACGGTAATAATACCTATATATGTAGTATACACTATTAATGTGCCTATGATAGAGCGCGCTTACGCAAGTAAATGCTCAGTCAGTTTTAGAGTTCCATGTCTCAAAAGGAAAAAAATCATTGTGTGGTTTTATGAAACCACGATGCAACTAAGACATTTTTCACAAGTGATATATTAAAAATTTTACTGAAAATTTTCGGAAAATTATTCGATTTAAGGGTACTTATTTAAATAGCGTTTTAAATATTAACTATTTCTTTTCTTTCTGAAAAGAAAATTATAAAAAAAATTTAAAAAAAACAAAAATAAAAAAGTAATAAAAAAAAGTGAATAAAATAAACAAAAAACAATAAAAAACGATATACTTAAAAAAAATAACGCTCTACAATAGTATCGAACCGCTGCGCTGCCACACAGATTGAAAGTCAAAAATCTAACGCATAGACTTCTAGCAAAACGGCAATTTACAAGGAGTTTATATGGCCGTACTCAACAATGACGTCAAAATTGATGTCGGATCTCTCTGTCTAATCGCCTTCAAATTAACAACTTAAAATGCTTGTATCTAATGTATTTCTAAGCCGATTTTAATTCTGATTTCACAGGACTGCATCTTTTTCCACGGTATTTTAATATTTAATGACGAGACGTAAAAATTAGAATTCAGTCATCATCCCAATTATAGTACATTATGATATTAGTGCGTTAAGATGGTTATAACATGCGAGGCGTAATTGAGCCTCGCATGTTATAACCAATACACACGTATATCGTACGACGTTTTTTAACACATTTGCGAGGAAACAGAAAAAAAAGATATTCACAATACAAGTACAAAGAAAAGAAAATTTGAGAAAAATGGCGCGAGGATTATTTTCTGCCGTGGCTGCGTGAAAATGTTGGCAAAGACGCTAGAGCATGCAGCCAAGTTTTTAAATTACCGAATAAACTGTTTTTTTTTTATTTTAAATAAACTCAATCTGTGAATGCACACTGTTGCTTTCCCGCCATTTTAACAGCGCGCTAGCGCTGCCTACTGACTGGCGCCGCGCGGCGATTAGTTCGAAATTTGAATAGCAACAACGCGCTGCTCAGTGCTCACTAGCTGGAGTCGTGCGGCGGCGATCAGTTCCATATTTGAAATGGCAAATAATACTGTTATGGAATTTTTAACACCCTTGCTCGTAAAGCTGATGTAATTCCACCGGTTTTAAATATGTAAAGCGGGTCATAAAAACGCGTTTGTTACCAAAGCAAATAGTTAAGTTATAGTCCATACAAATTCCATAACAGTATTATTTGCCATTTCAAATATGGAACTGATCGCCGCCGCACGACTCCAGCGTACTATTATCTATTCTGTGCTCCAGCTAGTGAGCAGCGCGCTGTTGCTATTCAAATTTCGAACTAATCGCCGCGCGGCGCCAGTCAGTAGGCAGCGCTAGCGCGCTGTTAAAATGGCGGGAAAGCAACAACAGATTGAGTTTATTTAAATGTTTTTTTTTCTGTTTCCTCGCAAATGTGTTAAAAAACGTCGTACGATATACGTGCGTATTGGTTATAACATCTTAACGCACTAATATCGTAATGTACTATTGTATGGACTATAACTTAACTATTTGCTTTGGTAACAAACGCGTTTTTTATGACCCGCTTTACATATTAAAACCGGTGGAATTACATCAGCTTTACGAGCAAGGGTGTTAAAAAAGACTTAACCACAGAACATAACCATCTAACGCATAGACCAATCCCGACCTATATGAAGTAGTGAAATTAAAAACCTGACGTCTTTATGTAATACGACATGCGATAGATGGACAAAAAAATTGGAGGCGATGTAAAAAAAGTTTCACTTTAAAAAAGGACCCCTTTTAGGATCACTTCGTTGTCCGTCTGTCTGTCAAGACCCTTTTCCCGAAACGCGTAGACGTATAAAGCTGATATTTTATCAAATACATACTCGGGTCTACACGGTCTCTTTCACCTTTTTTCTTTTATTGCAATCAGTTGGCAAACAAGCTAACTGCCCGCCCACCTGATACTAAGTAGTAACAGTCGCCTATAATACACGTGGCTCCTGTGAGATTCGCAGCTAACTGCAACCCCCACAAGAACCATAGTGTACGTTGCCAACTTGTGACATCAGATGTAAAGTCACGGTACCCAGTAATTTCGCTGCCATATCTTACCCTTCAAACCAGAACACAGCAATGCAAGCACTGCTGCTTTGCGGCAGAAATAGGTAAGACGAAGGTACCCATACACATGACCCTGGCACAGTGTCCTGTGACAAATTCAAACCTGTAGGTCAACGCGATCAAAATATATAACCGTTTATGTCGCATATTTTGCAATGTCACACGGCAATTAAAACCATAAAATTGAGCAAGAAGCGAGGCCTTATATATATGTTATGGAAAAAAAATATTTAACAAAAAATAAAAACGGACTTCAAGAACACAAAAAAGTCAAAAACGATGTAAGAATACCAACATCATATTTTTTGATGGTCATGCGATGTTGGTATTCATACATTATTTTTTACATTTTTGAATTTTTGAAGAATTCGACTGGATGTGATGTCTCGAGCGATGTCAACCCTAGGGCTGTCGAGCTTGTGAAGATTCAGAATAAGAAGTTTGTGAAGAAATCACCAACACGCGTAGCACAAGGATCGCAAGAGTATTTTCTCGGCCTATTTTTCTACGCCGAAATGTCACTTTTGACAGTAGCGAATGAGATAGCTACATGGATTTGTTAATTTATTTATTTATTTAAGGACAACCAACAAGTCTTACACTAATAAAATCTTAAAACTAAGTGCTAATCAATTCACTCTAAGTGCAGACCCAATTACAGGTTGCCACGGCATGCATAAGTGGACTTGATGCTACTAATCATATCTGCTTACACATTATGTTCCATGAAATTTATACAGGTTTTAGAGAAAAAGAAAATACAAAATAATCAGAGTCGCAAGGACCCGACCAACAGACAATTTATAATTTCTCGTCTAAATCTAGCTGTACTGTCTGTTAATAGTAACATGTAGTTGTTTGATTAATAAGTCCATGGATAGCTATTGTTTGGTGCCGAGAAAGTAATAGTAGACATACCTATTTATCTCGGGGTCCTTGTGCTACGCGTGCTGGGAGAGACTCAGTGTAGTCTTCTGCGCGGAAACCTCTATCTGACCTATTTCCGCCGCCAAGCAGCAGTGCTTGGATTGCTGTGTTCTAGTTTCTGAAGGGTAAAGTGCTCTTTACACTATGCTTAATTCAGTGCACTAAATTCAGATATATTCAGCTTCCTTGGGGCCTCTTCTTTATAGACATACACAACTCTTTATTGCATAACAGAATAATACAACACAACGAATAACATAGAGTCTATAGCAATAAGCGGCCTTAGTGCTACACAGCAATCTCTTCCAAGCATCCACAGAAAAGGGATAGATATAAAAGCAAGAAAAACAGTAGAAAGGTTGATTAGTGCGCATTTTTTTATGTTAGTAATGAAAGTCAGATAAAGACATTCAAATAAACATAATGTATAAGGAATAAATGAATGAATAAGGATGTAGAATATACTGATGAATATCATGTGTAAGACATATAGTACATCTTTGAAGGCACTGGGCCTTGAAAGATGTTAATGTACGCGCTCTTCGTATGTTGACAGGCAAAGCATTCCATACCCGAACTACCAGCTCAGAAAAGGAGTAGGAAAGGAATTGTGTTGAGTAGGAAGGTATAGCCGGGAAGAGATGTGTTATGGGTCAAGAAGAAAGAAATGAAAAACACTCTTTCAGATATGAAGGAGAATTGGACAGAATAGGATAGTATACTCGTAGATGTGTCAGAACGTGTCTCTTTATGACAATCTAAGTGCCTATACACTTACCTAAATTCAGAGGCTTTCATTAAATTTTAGTCAAATATAAATGTACCTAAGCGTAGTAAAATTACTGGGCATTGAGACTAAAGCAACCGACATTGCTCGAAGGATTGCTCAGCTGAAGTGGCAGTGGGCGGGACACATAGCGAGAAGAACCGATGGCCGCTGGGGCCGAACGGTTCTCGAATGGCGACCACGATCCGGACGACGCTCAGTGGGTAGGGCCCCGACCAGGTGGACCGACGATCTGGCAAAGGTCGCGGGAAGACGCTGGATGCGGGCAGCACAGGACCGATCGTTGTGGAGATCTATGGGGGAGGCCTATGCCCAGCAGTGGGTGTCGTGCGGCTGAGATGATGATGATGAGACTTGACATCTTTTGTCACAAGTGTGCAAAATATGATGCATTTTTGCACGGTTCAGTAAGTTCGTGATCTTGGTCTTTGAACCTCGTACTGTGTAAACGAGCAGTGCTGTATCAGGTGATGCTAACGCTCAAACAAATTTTCAATGCGAGTCGTCTCATTTATCAACGAAGGTTAACAATTTGCACCCGGACTTGTGGATCCATCATAATTATCTGCTCTGTTTATTTTTTACTAATTGAACCGTTTGAGGTGAAATGCCAACATATTTGATGTCAGGCCGACCATCAATGAACCAGGAAAATAATATTGTTGGGCCTACTTTATCTTTACTTTTAACGTTTCTTTGGCTGCCATTGAAATTGCATTAATTTGATATTTACAACTGTGCAATTATTTTCGCAGTGATTAAAGATCGATCACTTTTTTGACCAATTAAGTAAACTGCAACAAATTGACAGCGAACAGGAGAATTTTAGTTTAGAATGTTAGTGCCAAATTTTAAGTGACTATATAAAAATTGTTATTATATTTTTTAAGACTGACTGCCAAGCAATGATCACCTGTGATCATAGCTTGGCACCGACTTACAATATAAAACTGTGATGTTGAGAGAGAGAGAGACGATAACTTAGCATTCCATGAATTCACCGTGCGGGTGCCGGGTCCATCGCCTTGCAGAGAAACGAGTCAAGAGCAGTAACATTCACCTTCACCACCTCGGCTCCTCTCTCTGCCTAATCATATTTGATACGATTCCGTCAGTGCCGCCTTTGTTACGCGGCTTAATATTGAGCTCACGGACGTTCTCGACAAGCCTAGATCTTTTAGCAATGTGTATAAGGATTTTGCTGGAATACCTCTCGCGCCTAATTCTACCGCATATAAGTGAACATAATATCCATTTTTTGTGCTATCATTGATAAGACCGTAGTAGGTACCTATTTAATTCAAATGTGCGGTCTTTGGGAATATTATTTTCCCCACGACACGGTGAGTCCGATGAGTAGCACGCGCTTTAGTATCCGAGAGTAAAATAAAATGTCTGGCCTGGATGCAGTAATCGCTACGTCAGACGGAAACTTGTATTGTTTATCATACGTATCCATCACAAGGGTCACATCCGGTGCCATAGGGTTTATTTATTGGTTTTGTTTTAGAGCCCTCTTTGGTGAATTGGATGAGGCTTGTCGTTGTTGTCATCCCTTTCTGGGCTCTTGCGACCGCTTGACTGACTGCTTCCCGTATGATTCCCAAAACCTTATCATGACGCCGCGAGTAATAACCCTTTTCTAAAATAACTCTGCAAACCCACCAGTATGTGCCTAGCTGTTCCAGGTGCTTCGCCACACGTATAGCGTGTTTTTTCTGCGGCTATTCCCTACTTGTTAGATTGAGTCATCTGGGAAGGCGTTAAGATAGAATTTCAGAATTGCAGGCGACGAATCATAATGTATTCTTAAGTTTATGATTTATGACTTTTTGGTGTTTTGGAAGTCGGTTTTATTTTTTTGTAAAAATTTCATTTTCCATTTTTAGGGTTCCGTAGCCAAATGGCAAAAAACGGAACCCTTATAGATTCGTCATGTCTGTCTGTCTGTCCGTCTGTATGTCAAAGCCACTTTTCTCCGAAACTATAAGAACTACACTGTTGAAACTTGGTAAGTAGATGTATTCTGTGAACCGCATTAAGATTTTCACACAAAAATAGAAAAAAGCAATAAATTTTGGGGGTTCCCCATACATAGAACTGAAACTCAAAATTTTTTTTTTCATCAAACCCATACGTGTGGATAGGTCTTCAAAAATCATATTGAGGTTTCTAATATCATTTTTTTCTAAACTGAGAGACACGTCGAGTTTGCGCGTGAGAACCGTCCAAAGTGGTAAAATGTGTGTGTCCCCCCCTGTAACTTAATAATAAAAGATTGATAAAACTAAAAAAAATATATGATGTATAATACTATGCAAACTTCCACCGAAAATTGGTTTGAATGAGATCTAGTAAGTAGCTTTTTAATACGTAATAAATCCTACGGAACCCTTCATGGGCGAGTCCGACTCGCGCTTGGTCGGTTTTTTTTTAGTTTATAATGCATGCGTTTTAGAATTTTAGCCAAGTCAAACACCAGAATAACTTAAAATAAAAAGTGCTTTGCTCTAAACAGTATTGAAAGAATTATTCCCGAACTCCTTACCTATCAAAAACCTTCCAACATCAGCTCAGTAACATGATATGATGACTAGATTACCAGATGCAATTACCTGAATATCTTCAGCAAAAAAAACATGAAACATGTTGGACGTGCCTATGAAATTTAAGGTTACCCTCGATTTTCATGGGATCCCATCATCAGATTATGACATGGTGACAATCGGACTACCTCAGAAGTATACTCTTTCGACTACAAAAAGAATTTTGAAAATCGGTCCACAAATGGCGGAGTCATGATATATCTAATTTTTTATGGAGTGAACATACATAAAAAATTAGATATAGCCGAACATTGAACCTCCTCCTTTTTCGAAGTCGGTTAAAAATAGGTCAAGCCGTTTCAGAGGAATTCGATAACAAAAACTGTGACACGAGATTTTTATATATTAGATGTTTTTATGTTACAATCGAGTTGTACATAATTATGGCGGACTTAGTAATAAACATCGCTCTCTACCAGTGAACCATTGGGTCAAGCGGAGAAAGTAAATGGCGGCATAAAAAATGTAATATGTTCACGCTCGAGGAAGAGCGAGTGGCGGCACTGCATTCTAGTCTGTGCAGTGACAGCTTTTTTGGCGGCCGGCCGCATGTGACATGTCAGTTGAGTCGAGTCGAAATGTCATGACATTGAATTAGGTTAGGATGATGTCCGGGCATCCATAAAATATAATACACAATAATTAAGCATTATAGTGATTTGCGCGGCGCACCTAATATCGGGGTGCGAAAGCCCGCTTTGTGTTGTGCAAAAGAGTGCCCGCTTTGTGTTCTAATCGCGTGTGTGAGTCGTGGTGGCCTAATAGGCCTTTGTAGTGCTCCGGTCTCCACCGGTGGATCCACTGCAGAACTTCAGGAGCCGCGACTTCCTTCGAGCTAGCTCAGGAAGTCCACCGGCTACGGAGGAGACAATTGGAACCAAGGTAAGTAATACCAATTTTCCAAGAGCTGGTATTCGGAGAATAAAATTCAGCAATACAAGTCGGTGAAACGCCGACGTGGTGGAGTCTACTTGGGGCACCACCATCTCTTGGTAGCAGAGCGTGGTTTTTAGATTTGAGTGGTTCTTAGATTTGAGTATTTGATTAGTATTGTACAATTAATATTGTAATCTTGTTGGTTGTCCAAACGGGCAATACATATTAATTGGTTTTGATTGCTGATTTTAAACCGACTACCAGCTCATTTGTGGACCGATCTCCTTAACTAATTGTCATTGTATATGAAAAATTGGGGTTAAATGTCTTTGTTGTTCTAGTTAAGTTCTAGCATTTACCTATATTTGATTTTGGTTTGTTTTTTCATATCTTTGTTCTGCCCTTGACTATTTTGTTTGTTAAGTTGTAAACTTATACTTGAATTTGATTTGTTTAACAGATTTTGCTGCTAAATGACTTTGCTGTTGTTGTAATACACTATATTGCTGTGTTAAGTTTTAGCATTTACATTTGATTTTGTTTTGTTTGCCTTTGAATATTATGTTTGTTAAGTTATTGACTTAATGCTTGAATTTAATTTGTTTGAAAAATTCTGTTGTTAAATGCCTTTGTTGTTCTAGTTAAGTTCTAGCATTTACACTTGATTTTGGTTTGTTTAAATATTTTGTTCTGCCTTTGAAGTTCCTCCCGATCTGTTTTATTGTCTGCGGTTGTCGGTCTGTTTGTCCGTGTATTATTATAGTGTTTATTAATTTTGGTGCAAAATGGTCCCGCCAGTCAGCCCGCTTAGTGGTGCCCGCGCGGGTGCACAAATGATTTTGAGATGGTTTGCTAGTGCCGTCGCTTTGGTAGACCGACCAGACCGAGAACAGGCCTTGTTAATTCGGCATGAGGGAGTACCTGCTCGCTTGAAGGAATTGGAGCAGCTTTTTGTTGTTCATCAACAATATTTGCTCGACCACCCAGCCGAGGGTGCCGCTGAGTTGCGGGCAGTCGACCAATTTAATGCCGATTATGATCAGTGTTTTGAACAGGCGGATGTGATCATAAACAAGGCTCAGGCTATCCTATTCGCCCGGAGGGGTGAGTCGTGCACGCCCGGGGAGGTCAAGCCTACCCCGGCCGGCTTGCTGGGCAGACTGCCCACTTTAGACATCCCAACCTTTGATGGGAACCTGGCTTCTTGGATGGGGTTCATTAACCTCTTTGATAGCCTGGTTCACTCGAGGGACGACCTGTTCCCTAGCCAGAAATTGGCCTACTTGCTCTCTGCCTTACGTGGAGAGGCTGGTGTACTTGTCCAGCATCTACCTGTCAATGATGACAGTTATGATATTGCAAGGGCGTTGTTGACCGCCCGGTATCAGAATGTTCGCTTGCTAGCGGACACACATGTGGCTGCCATTTTAGGGCTGCCACGAGTATCGCGGGTCTCCTCATTGAGGAAGGAGATTTTGAACCCGCTGCTAAGCGCTATTAATGCGCTCAAACGACTTGATTTACCGGTGGACCAGTGGTCCTTTATTTTGCTCCACCTCATCCTCGATAAGCTTCCCATGGAGATGAAGGGACGCTTCGAACAAAGGTACGGGGGCAATAGTGCCTCGTACCTCCCCCCCTTCTCGGATCTCCTCAGATTTTTGGAGGATGAGTGTCGGATGACCGACCACTTGGATCTGGCTCCTATACCGGGACCGAGTACAGGTCGCTATGAGGCGACCCGGGCAGCGCCACGGAGAGAGCGCCGCCCGTACAAGCAGTATACTGCAGTGCGGCAGAACTCTCCACACAGGGAGAGGCCGATGCCTTGCAAGTGTTGCAAGCGGGATGGCCATCGTTTGCCGGCCTGTCCCAAATTTGTTGGCCTACGCACCGAGGGGCGTAAGAATATGGCCAAGCAGCGGAATTGGTGCTACCGCTGCCTGGGGGCCCATATGGCATCGGCTTGCCCCCACCCACGAGATTGCCACTGTTGTGGAGGGGCCCATCACCCCCTCTTGTGCTTTAATAATAAAGACCCTCGTGAGGTGGTGAGAGAGAGGGACTCGCACACGGGCGGGGGCCCTCGTAGGTCACCCACAGGAGATCGGAGGGGCGTGCCACCCCTCCGCGGAGATTGGACAGGCGCCCCCCCTCCAGTGAGAGGATTGGGCGCCCCACCCCCCCTACGGGCGGGGGGGATCGACGCGCCGCTTATGAGGCGCCACCGCGGGATTGGGCCGCGGTTATTAGGGAGCCACGCCGGGAGCCGATACGCTTCTCTCCCCCTATGATGGAGAGACCTCGTTTGTCACGGGCTCCCCCAACTTTCGCCCATCATGGGCACCGCCCGGCCCCCCGATGCAGCTTTGGTCGGGGTGTGTACGTGCCGCATTGGGACCCGCTCGAGCGCCTTGAGCGCCCTATTCCTCCGCCGCGCACGCATTTTCCCTTGAACCCCCCTTCCCCTCCGTTGCGGGGAATGCGGGGGGATTTTCACTAAACCAACTGTCGGCTGCAACCCCCCCACAGGAGCAGGTGCTGTTACCAACAGCCTCCGTACAGGTGTGGGGCCCGAGGGGCACCTTTGTTTTAGTTCGCGCCCTTTTGGATACGGGAGCTCAGGGTTGCATTGCCTCCAGCTGGCTGGTCCGGCAGTTGAGTTTGAACACATCTCCATACCTTGAATCGGTACGAGGAATCGGAGACCTGCGGATCCCGGATCCGATCGGTCAGGTTTTGTTCTCCTTTTCCCCCCACTTCTCTTCAGCGCCCAAAATTGGCGCTACCGCGATTGTTTATGAGAAGGTTGTTGGTCAGCTTCCGCAACAGCACGTTTCGCGCGCTGTCGTTGATGCGACATCAGGATTGACCTTGGCTGACCCTTCCTTCCACCGAACCGGTCCGATTCACTTATTGCTCGGTGCCGATGTTCTAGGCCGCGTGTATTGTGGGAAGAGGAGAGAGTTACAGGAGGGTGGGCTGGTAGCCTTATCTACATCGCTTGGGTTTGTAGTGATGGGACCAGATAGGCATAACCCACCATCTCCATCGGTGGACAGTTACATAACTGTTAGCTCCACCTTATCGGATGTCCTTCAACGGTTTTGGGAGGTGGAAGAGCCACCTACCGTGAAGCGAGTGAACCCCTTGGACGAGGAGTGTGAGTTGTTCTACGAGAACAATACAGGTCGCCTTCACTCGGGACGGCTGATCACTCGTTTGCCCTTTTTGTCAGTTCGCCCCTCACTTGGCAGCTCCCGGCCGTTGGCCGAGAAGCAACTGCTGTCCATGGAGCGTCGTATGAGTAGGAACTCCGACCTCAAACAGAAGTATGTCGACTTCATGCGAGAATATGAGCAACTGGGGCACATGTCGGTCTCGCGACTGGACTGGCGAAACGAGGAACATAATTTTCTTCCTCACCACGCGGTTTTGAAACCTTCCACTGGGAAGATACGCGTTGTTTTTGATGGGTCAGCTCCCACGTCTACCGGAGTTTCGCTGAATCAATGTCTGCATGCTGGACCGAAGTTGCACCACGAGGTGGGTGATGTATTGACCAACTTCCGTCGCCATGCCGTCGTCTTTGTGACCGATATCCGGATGATGTTTCGGCAGACTGTGATTCACCCGGACGATAGACGATATCAGCTCATATTATGGAGGGAGGATCCCAGAGATCCCATGCTAGTCTACGAGCTGAACACCAATACATACGGTCTGCGTTCGAGCCCCTTTGTGGCAATTCGCTCACTTGTGGAACTCGCTGAACGTGAACGATTACGATACCCTCGCGCATCCTTGGTTCTCAAGGAGGATGCATTTGTTGATGATATTTGTACGGGCTCCTCTAGTGTCGAGGAAGCCTTGATTTTGCGAGATGAACTAATTGCTCTTCTCGGGGCTGGTGGTTATGAACTGAGGAAGTGGATGTCCAACTCACCTCAGCTTTTGTGTGACTTGCCAGACGACCACCAGCAGGAGCCTCATATTTTTGAGAATGCCAACACTCCAGATTTACTGTCTGTTTTGGGAGTGCAATACAGACCTGTCCAGGACACGTTCACCTATCGATTGGAGCTGCCAAGCCCCAAGGTCTGGACGAAACGGTTGGTTTTGTCTACAGTAGCTCGTACCTTTGACCCAAATGGCTGGATTAGTCCCGTAGTGTTTTGGATGAAGTGCTTCCTACAGGAACTTTGGTCAGCCGAAGTGTCGTGGGGTGAGCCCCTCTCGGGCCGTTTGCTGCGAGATTGGGAGTCCTTCATGTTGTCTCTCCCCGACATTAACCGTGTTAGTATCCCTAGACATATACTGCCTAAGGGACGGTTTACGGCCAGCCTTCATGGCTTTTGTGACGCGTCTGAGAGTGGATACGCAGCCGTCGTATATATCCGGACGGTTGATGATAGAGGAGCTGTTAAGCTCCACTTGCTAATTGCTAAGAGTAAGGTTGCTCCACTTCGGACTCGATTAACGATTCCGAAGTTAGAATTGTCTGGAGCTACTCTTCTGGTTCGGTTGATGAACCACGTTGTTGACACCCTGGGACGTAGTGTGGACTTTGAGTCGCTCTTTGCTTGGTCCGACAGTCAGGTTGTCCTGTGTTGGATTAAGAACTCCGTCCACTCCCTGGAAGTATTTGTGGCCAATCGGGTATCCCAAATACAGGCTTCGAAGGCCACGTTGATTTGGCGCCACGTGCCAGGTGAAATAAACCCTGCTGACTGTGCATCACGTGGCAGCGAAGCCCCTCAGCTTATTGACCACACTCTGTGGTGGGGTCCCGACTGGTTGTTACAATCGTCTTGGCCTTCCACACCAGCTGTGGTGAAGGTACCAAATCCGGGCTTGCGTGTTCACGCTGTCGAGACTATGGCGGCTCCAGAGCGGGAATTCTTATTAGACCGCTACAGTTCTCTGGACAAGTTGCTCGGCGTGACCGCTTGGATAAGAAGATTTATTCGAAATTGTCGCCGGCCTCAGGACAAAGATTTGTGTCCGGTCCTCTCACTGCAGGAGCGCCAAGATGCTCTTCTGCATTGGGTGCGTATGACCCAGTCTAGAGCGTTTGAACCGGAACTTAAGATTTTCCGTACCGGGACGTCCAAATTGAAGGGACCCTTGGTGCGTTTGACTCCCTTTCTGGATGATAAAGGATTGTTGCGTGTAGGAGGCCGATTGAGGCACGCTAACTTGCCTTATAGATCACGTCATCCCCTGTTGCTCCCCAAGGACGGACCATTGGTGCGATTGTTGATCATTGATCGCCATGTGAAGAATGCTCATGCCGGATGTAATGCATTGACCGCGCTCCTCCAACGGGAGTTTTGGATTTTGTCAGCGCGAAGAATAATCCGATCTGTTATCTTTCGATGTCTGCCCTGCTATCGTTTACGCCCCGAGACGATGCAGCCCCAAATGGGTGATTTGCCTGCTGATCGTGTGAATGAATCGATGACCTTCTTAGGAGTTGGAACTGATTTCGCGGGACCATTCACTATAAAAACGTCGCGACTCCGTAATGCTAAGACTGAAAAGGTTTACTTGTGTGTGTTTGTTTGTTTGGCCACTAAAGCCGTTCATTTGGAGGTGGTGAGTGCGCTCACCATGGACGCTTTCTTAGCAGCGTTAGGCAGATTTGTCTCCCGCCGGGGACTGCCTTCTCTAATTCGGTCCGATTGTGGGACGAACTTCAAGGGCACTGATAGACATATAAGAGAAGTTTGTGAATTTTTAGATAAAAATAATATTGAGATCGGATCCACACTCTCCCGTAGGGGGGTAACATGGCGATACTCCCCGCCGTCTTGCCCTCACTGGGGAGGGATTTTTGAATCTGTTGTAAAGGCCGCCAAGACTCACCCTCGCCGCGTTATTGGGGAGACTATTCTCACGTTTGAGGAACTCGCGACGGTGTTTCATAAGATTGAGGCGGTTCTCAACTCGCGTCCGTTATGTCCGTTGTCTACCGACGCGAACGATTTGCAGGCCCTCACGCCGGGCCATTTCTTGATAGGCAGACCACTTAACGCCCTGCCCGAGTATCCTTATAGAGATGTCAATCCAGGACGCCTTTCGCGGTTTGAGTTGCTCCAGCAGCTTACCCAGAGCTTCTGGCGCCGCTGGCACCTTGAATATTTACACATTTTGCAACAGCGCGTTAAGTGGTCAGATAAGACAAACCCACCGAGGGTTGGAGACCTCGTGTTAGTGAAGGACCCAAACCTGCCACCCTTACGTTGGCGTCGCGGACGCATTGTCCAACTTACTCTAGGGTCTGATGGTGTGCCCAGGTTTGCCGAGGTCCTAGTTGGGGATTCTGTTTTGAAGCGCGCGGTCGCTACTCTTTCTCGCCTCCCCTTAGACTGATTTGGCGGACAGTCCGGGACTGTCCGGAGCGGGGGGATGTTCCCGCTCGAGGAAGAGCGAGTGGCGGCACTGCATTCTAGTCTGTGCAGTGACAGCTTTTTTGGCGGCCGGCCGCATGTGACATGTCAGTTGAGTCGAGTCGAAATGTCATGACATTGAATTAGGTTAGGATGATGTCCGGGCATCCATAAAATATAATACACAATAATTAAGCATTATAGTGATTTGCGCGGCGCACCTAATATCGGGGTGCGAAAGCCCGCTTTGTGTTGTGCAAAAGAGTGCCCGCTTTGTGTTCTAATCGCGTGTGTGAGTCGTGGTGGCCTAATAGGCCTTTGTAGTGCTCCGGTCTCCACCGGTGGATCCACTGCAGAACTTCAGGAGCCGCGACTTCCTTCGAGCTAGCTCAGGAAGTCCACCGGCTACGGAGGAGACGGACGGAGACAATTGGAACCAAGGTAAGTAATACCAATTTTCCAAGAGCTGGTATTCGGAGAATAAAATTCAGCAATACAAGTCGGTGAAACGCCGACGTGGTGGAGTCTACTTGGGGCACCACCATAATAAATAATAATATTTTTTTTATATTCAACCACTTGAATAATTCATTTCTTTCACCTTTACAACTCAGTAGTTCAGAAATGAAAAGAAACGAAAGAAGAGCAACGAAAAGAGATGAATGTTTGGTTTTGTGGATGTTTGAATGATTTGTGAGCGTGTTTAGAATAATAAAGTGACTCATTACGTACAATACTTGCATAAATGCATTTAATTAGCTACAATTTTCCTTCATATTTGACAGACTTAGGACTGTCAATCTTTTTTTTTCGGGGGAAATGCGTGACCGCACCTTACCCGCCGTTGGCTAAACGAGCGTGTGTGGGGCTCTCTCGGTAGAGTGTCAGGCATACCCACTAAAACTCCTCGGTGTTCTCCCTGCCCTTGTGGGCGCGCGTGGTAGGGTCCACAATGCGACACCACTACCCACGCGCCCAAGCAAGCTCGACCAGTGGTCGAGCTTTCCAAGGGGAGGATTGTCCGAGAACACCAGGACAATCCCCTGACGGAGGAGCCTTACGGCGGCATGCAAGGGGCCAACCGTGCACGCAGGCCTTCACGGCAGGGTCACTAGACGGGTGTCGTTTGCGCGAATGCCCACCTTCTCCTGCCTATCCGTCTGCGGCGGATGGGAGCGGCTTGAGGATCATCCTCCCGCTCCCTTTCCGCAGCCTCCTTCTGCGAGATGACGTCCTCGCAGAAAGAGTCGACAGCCCCCCATTTCGCTTCGCCAAGGAGCATGACCACGACCATTCTCAGTAGCGAGAGGTCTCTTCCTGCCAGCGCAGCGTTGAGTTCGCTGTGCTGGCGTCGCCAGGCCGGGCACACCAACAAGGTGTGCTTGGCAATGTCGTCGGGAGCATCGCAGTGATGATACTGCGGCGTTTCCTCCCGACGCGCGACCCGGTGCAAGTAGTGGCTCTGCCGCCACCGCCTGTAGGCTGCCCAGCGCTCTACACACTCTTCCAACAGTTCCAACACCAGACGTATCGCTTCGATTGTCCGGTGGAAAGACGAGTGCCCCACTTCATCGGCTCAGAGCCTCTGCGCCTTGGTAAGAACACGCTCCACTTCCTCAGGAGTGGATCGTCTCCCCCGTTCTCGTACAGCAACCCAATGCCGATACACCTCCGCATGGATGCGTGCATCGACATCCCACGGCGTTTGGCCCGCAAGAACGCAGGCCGCGCCGTGGCTGACCGTGCAATAAGCTCGCAAGGCCCGGGTTGCTATGACCCTCTGCGGACGCCGCAAGAGGGTCACCGTTCGGGGGGAGAGGCACTGCACCCATGCCAGGGCTCCGTAAAGTGCCATCGACCGTATCACCCCGTGATACAATCGATGGCACGCCGATCCTGGCCCTCGCACATTATGGAGGACCCGTCGGAGTGCAGCTGCAGCGGCACACAGTCATGGAGTAAGGAGCTTAAAGTGCTTCAAGTTGGTCCCATAGTGAAAGTTGTTCAGTTTGCTTGTCTGAACAAGCACACAAATTTTTTTTAGTAACTAAAAAATAACCCGTGTATAATTGAGGACCTAGTATGGAACCCTGGGGCACACCCGCCGCCATTGTCCACGAATGGACGCGACTATCCGGGACGTAGAGAACGGACCTGCCTTCGAGGTAGTCCTCCACGAGGGCGTGGAGGTACGGAGGCATCCGGTGGAAACGGAGTGCGTCCTTTATGCACTCGTGGGGCAGGCTGTTGAAGGCATTGCGGCTGTCTAACGATACCGCAACTACAACCTCCCCACGAGCATTGGCCTCCTCAGTACACCTCTTGAGGAGGGCCAACGCGTCCATCGTGGACCAGCCGGTGCGGAAGCCGAACTGGTTGCTGGCCATGTCCGGCCCCCGGTTCTCCAGGTGCTCGACGATGCGGGAAGTCAGGATTTTTTCTAGGAACTTCCAAGACTCGTTGAGCAGCACCACCGGCCGGTACCCAGACGGGGAATCCGCGGGGCGGCTCTCCTTTCTCAATGGGCAGAGCCTGCCCGCTTTCTACCGCCTGGGGAAGCGGCCAAAGGCAATGCATAGATCAAGCAAAGCCCGAAACCGCTCCCCGAGGTGTCCCAGGACGAGGGCCAAGACCCTTGACGAGACACCGTCCGGTCCCGGCGCCTTCTTACGCCGGAACCCTTCCCTCGCCATGTCGAATTCCACGTTCGACAAGGGAGGGATGGCGACAGCCATTTCCTCCGGAGGGGGCCATTCTGGGGGGCTGAAACGAACCGTAGGGTTAGGGAAGAGTGTTCCCAGCACCCGATCCAGTAGCCCCCTGTCCATAGCGGACGTGGGGGGAGCGGAAGCTTTGAACTTCCCCCTCACCACCCGGTACGGGCGTCCCCATGGATCATCACCCAGGAACTGAATGAAGCGCTCCCAGGACTCTGCCTTGGCCCTACAGATTTCATTCAGTAGTGTCTTTGTCGGGTGTATACGGCAGCCTTCTTGGCTGCCGCATACACCCGACAAAGTTCAGCCTCTTCGTCAGGTGTTGTCGTGGCGCGCCTACGACATCACACGTAAGCGTGCCGGGCCCTTATACTGGTGGTACGCAGGGCCGCCATCTCCTGCGTCCACCAGTACACATGTCCCTTTTCGGCACAGGCCTACTCCCTTGGCATGGCGGCTTGGCAGACGATCCTCATGTCGTCTGCAAAGAAATCCGCCATGCCATCGGCATTCCCAGCGAGATAGGGTGCCACTTCCGACCACGCCCGCTTCCTCCGCCACATGCGGGCGGAGCTGGTCCCTCTCAAAAAAAGGCTGTATGGCTTAGTCCCATCGACTAATTATGTATCTCTCTGACAACCCCAAGTGTAGACAATACAGTACTAACACCACAGTGTTACTGTGTGATATTAAAAAACTAAAACATCCTTAAAATAACAAAATCAAAATATTTTATTCAACTTGGATTTTACAATATCTTTTGAAAGTCAAGGAAGCTACGCCAATGGTTCACAAGTCTACGGCGGGAGACCTTGTACTGGAAAGAACCAGCAAGAAAACCAGCAAGGGCTATTTTTTTCTCCCTGTATTGTTACAGAGTCGTCAATTGGAAGCTGACCTCGAGGCAAAAATTTGAGCTCAACTTCCATAACAAATGTACATCTGTCAGTTCTCTTCTTAGTACAACGTTACCAATACTACTTAATGAATAGTTATACACAACAACACGATTATTTACATTATTATCATTAATAATTTCTTCAAATTAACACCAGGCATTGGCATCTTGTAAATAATCGTTGACTTTATAATATCCTTTACTCATCAGAGTCTTTTTTACATGCGCTTTAAACTTATCAAAAGGCAAGTCAGTTACACTTTGTGGGACTTTGTTGTAAAAAGTTATACATTTCCCCATAAAAAAGCTTCTAGTTTTTTGGAGCCTGTACGTTGGAACGGCAAGTTTATTTTTATTTCTTGTGTTTAAATGGTGAAGTTGGAAATTGGTTTCAAATATATTATAATTTTTATAGACATAAATCAAATTTTCATAAATGTACTGTCCTGCTAAAGTCAATATGTTAATTTCTCTAAATAAATCTCTAAGAGAGTCTCTTGCTCTTAAATTATAAATAGCGCGAACCGCTCTTTTTTGAAGTACAAAAATACTTTCTATACTAGCAGCTGATCCCCACAGAAGTATTCCATATGACATGATGCTATGAAAATAACTAAAGTAAATTAATCTTGCCGTTTCAACATCAGTAAGTTGTCTTATTTTTTTTACTGCATATGCTGCAGAACTAAGTCTGTTTGCCAAGGACTCAATATGTGGATCCCACTGCAATCTAGAATCTAGAGTAATACCCAAAAATTTTGTAGAAACGACGAATTCAACAATTTGGTTGTTCATTTGCACAATAGTATCAACTTTTCTTACATTTGGCAATGAGAATTTAATACATTTAGTTTTACTTGAATTTAATGATAAATTATTTATGGTGAACCAATGCAATACTTTAGAGAGAGTACTATTTACAACGTCAGTATTTCCGTTTCCTCTGTCAACCTTAAATATTAAAGAAGTATCATCTGCAAATAGCACTGTATCGCACAAACTATTAGTGAAGTGTGGGAGGTCGTTAATGTAAATTAAGAAAAGCAAAGGTCCCAATATCGAGCCTTGAGGCACGATATTGACAGAATGTGAAGCCATTGTTGCACTTTTCTACACTCTGTGACAAGAGGGCCACAGCTGCATCGGGGCACGAGTTGAGACTACTTGTAGTTTCTATGGGTATATGGGAGAGAAAGTTTTCGAATACATTGGAAACTGCAATGTCCGAATTAACTGTAATATTGTTGACTTCCAGTGAAATCGAATTTACTGAGCTTTTAGATTTCCCGGTTTCCTGGTTAATGATATTCCAGGTGGTCTTTACTTTATTTTTTGATAAGCTAATTTTGTTGGTTATATACATAGCTTTTGCGGACATGCACACTTTCTTAAATGTTTTGGAATAGTTTCTAACAAAATTTATGAAATTAGGATCATTTGAGGTTGCTTTTAAAGCATATAGTTCAAATAGTTTCCTACGGCTTTTATATATGCCTGGCGTAGCCCAGTCACTAAATTTCTTTCTTCCGTTATTGACCTTAATTACTTTTTCCTTAAATATACTATTACATTCATCTTTAACTATATGAAAAAAAATATTATACAGATTATTAGCGTTGTTCCCCTCGAGCAAATTACTAGTTTGATAAATAATATTTCTTTTGAGTTTCTCCATACCGCGTTTGGTTATAGGCCTACAAGTAATCTCACGTATAGAACAAACATGATGGTGCTCGAATGAAGCTAGTTGCCCGCTATGGTCAGAGTTAATACAATTAATAATTAACTTCTCTTGTAAATTACAGTTACAGAAGATGTTGTCTAAACAAGTTGCAGATGTAACTGTAATGCGGGTAGGTTCGTGAAATACATAATCCATATT
This sequence comes from Schoenobius gigantellus, assembly GCA_963935595.1. NCBI lineage: Eukaryota > Metazoa > Arthropoda > Insecta > Lepidoptera > Crambidae > Schoenobius > Schoenobius gigantellus. The sequence goes on from OZ012543.1 coordinate 1,442,629, forward strand.
AAATGATTTAAATAAGTTAATAAATCTACTAGATAGTTGTCATTTCTCTAAGATATTTATATTAAAATCACCACAAACAATATTTTTTTAGATTTTCTATATACTATTCTTAAGGCATCCTCCATAGCGGACTCAAACTCTGAATAATTTCCAGAGGGGGGTCTGTACACACATATTATAATGAAGTTATCAACTTCCACACAAGACAACTCAATAGTTCGTTCAATAGTGAGTGAAACAATGTCTTTTCTTTCCTTAAATTGAATGTTGTTATGCATAATTATCAAGGATCCACCTCTAATGGCAGTTTTTCTAGTAAATGAACTCACAATCTTGTAATTATCTAAACTTACTAATAATTCATGACTTTTCAGCCAATGTTCTGTAATACAAAGTATATCAATGCTTTTGAATCTAAAAATAAATGTATTTCTAAGTCTTTACCGGAAAAGCCTTGAATATTTTGATGTACAATCCGTAAATAACTAGGCTTATCTTTGGTCAATCCCGGGCAAGAGGCCACCTCTTTTGTCTCATTATTTAATTTAAATTACTTGGAACTTGTTCCAAGACACTGTGTTGCTCAATTAAAGCATTGTCAGCACAAGAATTAATAGCCAAGTTTTTGGCTAAAGTTAAAAAGAAAAACCTTAGCGAAACTGCTAATTGTTTTTTTGAAAACATTGATAGATGTAATCTATCTCCTGTCAGATAAAACTTATTACAAACATAAGTCATTTTATTAACATCAATAATATGCCATTTTTCAGAATAGCATATCAACATATCTAACGTCAAATTTAATTTGTATCTTAAGTTATTTTCATTTTGAGATAATCCCTTATGGTAGGGTAGTGTGAACATAATTATTTTGTTCACGTTTAGATTATTTAAATGGGAATAAAACTCTTTTAATTTTAATTTATTTAAATTTTCCCGATTTCCCATTATTATTATTAAATTATCATTAAAATTAAACTTATAATTACTCATCTTTAATGTAAGGTTGTTAAAGTTGGAGCATACAATAGTTTGTCACATTTTGCCCCAACTGGTTTGACTACAGCTGACCCATGTCTTTGCCAATTTCGTCACAAAAAATTAAATATCTTGATTCAGTAGATATTTTGTTGACATGTTTTTCCGATCTGGGTAATATAGACTTGTCAGCAGCAGGTGACTGACATACTGTACTGAGTGCAGGGCATGCATGAATGGGTAGTACATACTCAGTAGTGTTAATTGTATTGCTGACCAATGTAAAATTATCCTTACTGGAATTTAAGGAGTATTTCTCCAGTAGGGCCTGATATCTGTCCTCATTATATTGACAGTGAGTGGCTAGCTCTGTGACCGATCGAATATGCTCCTTGATCTCATTTTGAGCATTATGATAATTTCGTGTCATATTTGATAAGGAATTTTGCAAATTATCAATAACATCATTTAATTCTTGTATGTCCCTTTCATACATGCTTCTGCTCTCTCTCAATTTTGAGTCGAAAATATCTAATGAATCCATTAAGCAAGCACGCTCTTTTCGTAATTTAATATTAGTTTTAAAAGAGTTATGCTTCTTGATTAATAATTGGTGTTTTTTAATTAATTTATTAATTTTAATATATTTCCGGAGTTGTTTCTACTATGGAAATGAATTGGTAAGGGTTTATCTAATTAAGTTGGACAATGTTGTGTAAGATTCTGGCCCCCTGGTGATTGTATAAGTTCCTCGAAGAGGCTGTGGGTATGTTTTACTTCACTGTCCTGCTTGAACTGTTCAAGTTTGCTGATTTGGTTGTTTGCATCACAACATTTTATCTAATATCTTACAGGGGTTGTAGATGTGCAAATCTTACAGGAGCCACGCGAGGAAAATAAACGTAGGTAGAGGCTACGTTTATTTTCCTCTTTTTAGGCATTAAAGTAAAAGATTGTTTTTAAAAATATTTTTTACTATTAATTTATTTTATATTTTTCCACTTTATGTTATATAAAATTAAAAGTATTTTACAAGTCACGCCCTATCATTCGAAACGTCTCGTCGTGAGACTGTGACATGTGACCGTCATTATAGAGTACCTTAAGACGACTTCGCCTACGTCTTTTACGCCTGCGGCTACTTTAAAATATCATTCGACAGACGTCAAAATACTACTTGGGCTGCGAATCTCACAGGAGCCACATGTATTATAGGTGACTGTTACCACTTACCATCAGGTGGGCAGTTTGCTTGTTTGCCAACTTAGTAGCAATAAAAAAAGAGTTAATTTATCGACACAACACTTGACTGGGTAAGCTTCCATTAGATGACATTTCTTTAAGCTAATCTATTCCATTATTACAAAAAATTCCGCTCGCTTGCCGCCTCTGTGACAAATGCTACACGCTAACTTTTCTGCAGTCGTTCTGCAGAAAAAATGTATAGAAATGACATTAGCTTACGACAACCTCATGCTATTTTTAACCGACTTCTAAAAAAGGAGGAGGTTTCTCAATTCGACCGTATATTTGCTTTTTTGGTTTTTTTTTATGTTTGTTCGCGGATAACTTCGTCATTTATGAACCGATTTTGATGATTCTTTTTATATTCGATAGAGGATACTCCAAGGGTGGTCCTATGGTCCAAAGTTAGGATCTGATAATTGGATCCCATAAAAGTAGAGGGAAACCCTTAGAGTTTTGGGTGTGTCCAACGTGTTTTGTGTGTAGGTATGTTACGCGATTACTCTGCCAATTGTGGACCGATTTTCAAAATTCCTTTTGTATTCAATAGAGTACCTATACTCTTGGGGTGGTTCCAAGATCACTAAAGTCAGGATCTGATGATGGGATCTCATGAAAATCGAGGGAAATTAGGGTTCCTTTCACTAAAAAGATTTAATTCACTCAAAAGTTTATAAAAAATATTTTACAAAAAATAAAAACCGACTTCAAAAAAGTTAAAAATAATATAAGAATAGGCACAGACAACATCACACTTATATATCGAAGAAGGTGCCAAACGATGATCCCCTAGAAAATCTTAAAATTTGTCACCGACTTCAATATAGAAGTGTGATGTTGTCTGTGCCTATTCTTATATTATTTTTAACTTTTTTGAAGTCGGTTTTTATTTCTTGTAAAATAATTTTTTATTTGTAACTTTTTTTTTGACGTCGGTTAAAAACTCGGTTAAAATTCCCTATCTTAAAAACTACTGAACCGATTTTGATGAAACTTGCAGTATTCCCTAAATTGAACAATACCTACTTAGTACAACAAAAAAGAATTACTTAAATCGGACTTGTAGTTCCGGAGATATGCGAACACAAACATAAAAACATACATACATACGTACATACATACACTTTTGAAATTTGGCACATTTGTTCAGACGCTGATATAGACTAACATATACGAAAACTGGGCAGTTCTGGAAATATTACACACATACGGGTCGAATTGATAACCTCCTTTTTTTTTGAAGTCGGTTAATAAAAATAAAAAATATTTAGCAAAAAATAAAAACTGACATTAAAAACACTGAAAAGTTTAAAATAATAATATAAGAATAGGTACAGACAACATCACACTTCTATATTGAAGTCGGTGACAAATTTTAAGACTTTTAGGGGATCATCGTTTGGCACCGACTTCAATATAGAAGTGTGATGTTGTCTGTACCTATTCTTACATTATTTTAAACTTTTCAGTGTTTTTGAAGTCGGTCTTTATTTTTTTTTCCGCAGCTAATGTCATCTCCATACATTTTTTCTGAGGAACGACTGCGGAAAAATTAGCGTGTGGCGTTTGTCTAGGGGGGCTGGTCAGCTAGTACATAGTATCATAATAAAAAAAAATATCGGTCGGGAGGATAATCACAATATTGTGTTGTTGTGTCTGTTCATCATAAATTGCTCCACAAATCATTCACCAATTAAAAATAACAACTCAATAATAAACAGTTATTGCGTCAGTTGTTGTCCGTGTGGTGAAGGATTCAAAACATGACTGTACCGATCCCTTACCTCCCTTGGAGGACGTAAGGGCAGACTAAGGGTGTTAACACCTTTGCAAACGATAAGCTGGAAATCAAACGCTACTACTTTAGTACTACTTATTATTTATTCTGTGGCTGCACTAACCCTTTTGACCAGAATGGTGAGGCAGATCAACTCCTCCTTGTCGAAGGAGATCCGAGCACGGAATAACATTACCTAATTACCACTAAAACACCTCCGTGGTCTAGTGGTTTAGACCACCGGGTGTTGATCAGCGGTCCGAGGTTCAATTCCCCGTGGTGCAGAAGCTTTTCTGCTCGGTTCGGTTAGTCGCTAGCTTGGCTAACTACCTACCACCATTTTACCTAAGTTTGTCTCCATACTAACAACGTTGATAGCATTGTTGTGTTCCGACAATTACTAGATGATGTAAGATAGACAGTTTCTCAGTTGTGAAGGAGTCCAGGTGAAGCTTGCTTCCACCTTAGGCCTTATCGTCACTTACCACCAGCAGTTTAACAATGCATAAAAACTGTGCCACCAGGTGAGGTGAAAGTTTCAATGTCGTATGTAAAGAAAAATCACTCGATACTCGTCCTCCGACGCGACTACGCTCATCTTAACAATAAATAGGTAAGTAATTTTTCACACTAGATCGATAGGTAAATGTAATTTCTTAGCAAAATTATCGGTTTTTTCAGTTTATTCGGTTTTTCTAAAGTTTGTTGAGGTGATACTTACTTATTGCTAATTACAATAGGTGAGACTTACTCTACTCTACGAATGCGATACATCATAGGGAGTGAACAAGTCCCTGGTGTCTTCAGTGTCTGTCATTCCATTAGGAAGTAGTGCTCCCGGTCCCTGGGTTACAGGTACTGCCGTCACTTACAAACTATCATGTTTACCATATGGCCGCAATCATCATTCAATACTCAATATTTAATTGCACTCACTCCAGACTCCATTATGTTACATTAGATGTCAACCAGACACAAAACAGTTCATTGGGACCGTGTCGGGCACGGCATCATCATCTATCTAACACCTTCTTGTTTTTGCTAATGTAATATTATGAGAATAAGGGGTTGAGACAATTCCTATTATGAGCCGAAACACGCTATATCCACGCAAACTATCCGATGCGGCATCACCAGCTCGAGGTCGTCGTGTCATGGAAATATCACCACAGTAGGTACTTGTTGCTTTTACGGTGAAGGAAAACATCGTGAGGAAACCTGCACACACCTGTGAAGAAAGAATTTCTTTACAGGTTGTGTGTGAAGTCGACCAACCCGCACTTGGCCAGCGTGGTTGACTAAGGCCTAATCACCCTAGTTTAGGGTAGGCTCGGGCCCCTCGGTGGGGACGTATATGAGCTGTTGATGATGAGGTACTTGTAACAAGCGGTGCTTGAGAGAGCCTGAGAGCGTAGGTGGCGCTATGGACTCGGCACTTGCCTTCCAATCGGCAGGTCCGGGGTTCGAGACCGCCATGAACCTACCAATGTGTTTTTCGTTTATTGAATTTCATATTATGTACATTTGTCTGACGCTCCTATGGTGAAGGAAAACATCGTGAGGCAACCTACATACATATGCGAAGAAATTCAAAGGTGTACCTATGTGAAGTCGAGTCCACCAATCCGCAACGCACTGGATCAGCGTGATTGACTAAGGCTTAAACACCCTAGCTTAGGGTAGGCTCTAGCCCCTCGGTGGGGACGTACCTACATGAGCTGTTATTATAATGATGTTGATGATGACTCCTATAAATACACCTAAACTATCAATTGACGACACGTTTAGCGCAGAGGTCGAGTGATCACCTACTGCGCAACGGGTCGCGGGTTCGATTCCCGTACGGGACAAATGTTTTGTATGGCCTACAGAAATTTGTTCCGGTCTGGGCGTATGTGCATGTGATATTCTATGTTTGTAACTGCACCCACGATACAGGAGAAAATTCTAGTGGGGCGACGTTTTTTTTTTAAAAATGGATAACGTTAGTAAGGAACATTTTGTCGAGTAGGAAATGAGCTGATAGCCTCCGAACTCCGGGGGTGATCTTCATAAATTATAGCTAAGAACCACCTCGATCGTGTGAGCTACCAAACAAAAAAACACCGAGGCCGCAGTGTTGAACAGAGGTTTTATACTTTGGCTCCATGGTACGAAGTGGTTGCTATGGAGATATAATATTGTTATTGTTCATGGTGTGTAAAATAAAATCACATAGTCGTTTTCGGTAAATCTTTTATTGGTGTTAAAATATAATTAGAATATAGTTCTAGACACAGCAGATTATGGGCAAATAAATGAAAAATGTCCGGAACTATAAATTCGTATAAAATTGAATTATTAAATAAAAATAATTATGATACATGGCAAGTTCAAGCAGAAGCCGTTCTCGTAAAATGTAAGCTATGTAACTACGTATCAGGTAATAAAATTGCACCTATTGAGGAAAAAGATTTAGATGACTATAATGAGAAAATTTTATTAGCGAAATCAGAATCGATTTTGCTGATTTCTCCTAATGAGATCAAAACTATCCGTAATTGCAAAACCGCTAAAGAGATCTGGGATAAGCTCAAAGATATTTATGAAAGCAAGGGACCTTGCTTTCATAAATATCTTTGAAAAAAGCATTTTTACTAAAACAGTTGATCTTAACAAAATGTAAGGAAACCGATGATATTCGTGATTATCTAAATAATTTCTTGGAAATCGTTGACAAACTAGAGAATATGGACATAAATATCAATGGAGATTTACTTTCTATTATCATGCTGTATTCTATACCACCAAATTTTGAAAATTTTAGAATTGCTATAGAGGCCCGTGACAAATTACCTACCCCAGCAAGCGTAGCACGGACTGCCAATAAATTTGTGATAAGACTCAGTGACACGTATCCCTCGAGAAGCGTCAAGAAATTTTATCATGTCAGTCACACTAAGGCTGCGTTCCGAAAATCAATAAGAGTCACTATTAGCGCGCTCAAACGCGTCCCGAAATGTTGTGAGCGCGCTAATGTTAGTCAGCATGAAAAGCCACATGACGTCATAGTTAACGTCATATAGAACTTACGGTGCTAATGCTCTGGAGTGAAATCACTTTATGTGAACTGTAAGTCTGACGTGCGATAATATTGTGTTTTCGGTTCAAAATGAATGTACCTGTTCTTCCGGATCGAAATCGTAAGCATGCTGATAGCATTTTCAGTGTTCTCTTTAATTTGGACAAGGCGATTATAATCGTTAGCACTGTGAGCGCTGTTATCGGACCGCAGCCTCAATACGCGCCGCCGTGCTACTCTTTAAGACATTGATATTATGTCACTGAAATTGTGAGATAATGCGTGACTCAAGTCCCGTCTTGGCAGCCCGTGCTACGCCTGCAGAAGAGTTAAAGATAAAAATAATAGAAGAATATGAATCTCGGCAGAATAATTGTCCTGAAAATAATGATGAGGCATTATATTCTAGAAGTAATAAATATAATCGTAAATATAAAAAATATAACAACAAAACTAAAAACAAATGCCAACATTGTTTCAAATTCGGGCATAAAACAGAAGACTGTCGAAATAAATCAAATAATGAAAAAAGCGGATATGCAAATAAAAATTCAAATCAAATTAAGACTGAATGGTGTCTGGATAGTGGATCGACTAGTCATATGTGCAGTGACCCTATATTATTTTCATCCATGACCAAAAATGATAATTTAGGTCAACTGAAACTTGCTTCGAACAGCCACTGTGAATCGATAAAAGGAAAGGGTGTCGTCAATTTTCAATTCCAGAACAAAACATTTAAATTGGATAATACCCTATACATACCTAATTTATCAACAAACCTTTTATCAGTACCAAAAATCACAGAAACTGGACGCACCGTTCTATTCAAGAAAAATGACGTAACTGTCAAGAATACACAAAATGGCAAAATAGAACCAAGAGGCATTAAGATGGATGGCTTGTATTATATTGACTTAAAACATGAACAAACAAAAAATACGGATGGTCATGCTGCTTTTCTGACAGATATTGATACTATGCATCGCAAGTTACCACATATAAATGAACATGATTTAAAAGAAGCTATGAAAAGAGAAGCTATGCGAGAATTGAATTTTAATGTAAAAGATAAACTGAAAGAATGCGAAATATGTATAAAAGGAAAAATGTCAAGACTGCCTTTCCCAAAAGAATCTGAAAACAAAATAAGAACCACAGAACCCTTAGAAGTAATTCATTCAGATGTATGTGGTCCGATTGACACAAAATCATTTGGAGGTTCTAGATATTTTGTTACTTTCATTGATGATTTCTCCAGATACTGTAGAGTGTATTTCTTAAAAAATAAGTATGAAGTTATTGAAAAATTTAAGGAATACAAAAACGAAGTCGAAAATTTTACAAAAAATATAATAAAATTCCTTCAAACTGACAATGGTAAAGGAGAATAACAATCAGTTTATTAAACTTTTAAAAGATAATGGAATCCAAAGGAGACTAAGCTGCCCTTATACGCCACAACAAAATGGTATGGCTGGAAGAAAAAATCGCACATTACTAGAAAAAGCACGATGTATGATGCTAGAAGCAAATATATTGGGCTGAAGCTGTTTTGACAGCTAATTACATATCAAATAGAACTCCTAGTAGAGTTATAGATATGAAGACTCCTTACGAAATGTGGACTAAAAGAATACCGTCTGTAAACCACTTTCACATATTTGGATCAAAAGCATTTTATAAAAAACAGACGACAAAAGAAAAAGTTTGCCACAAAAGCTGTAGAAGGAATATTTGTTGGTTATTCTGAAATACAAAAAGCATATAGAATTTGGATACCTGAAAAAAGAGAACTGATGGCAAGCCGAGATGTTAAAGTAATGAATAAAATGTATTACGAATCTGAACAAACAGTGGTTCAAAATAAAAACAAAAAAGAAAATTCAGTTGTCATTTTTAATGAAGTTGAATCAACTAACGCTCAAAGTAAACATGACACTATGGAAGAAAGCATGCCAATTGAGTGCGATGAACATCATAACGAGCAGAATGTTCAAATTGATTCATCCAGAGAAAATGTAAATAATACTGAAAATAATATAGAATTAAATCAAAGCTTATGTGAAAATAATGAGGTTCAATCTGAAATACGTATGTTTGAGAGCGATGTAAATACTACTGAGGATATTCACGTGCCAGTTGAAATACAAAGGCACAAAGGATCACAAAAGCACCTCAATGGACAAAGACTTTGATATGTCATATCTCACAAATGACAATATGAATGAATGGGATGAAGTAATAATAAAGGAAATTTCTTCACACCTAAAAAATGATACCTGGAGAATTGAAAAGTTACCACCAGGCAGAAATTTAATTGACAGTAAATTAATTTTATCAGAGAAATTTAAAGCTGATGGATCTGTTGAAAGAAAGAAAGCTCGATTGGTAGCCAGAGGTTTTTCGCAAATACCAGGTCAAGATTATCAAGAAGTATTCGCTCCTGTAACAAGGTTAAGTTCGATTAGACTTCTTATTGCCTTAGCTGTAAATTTTGATATGCATATTGATCAAATTGATATTTGTACTGCTTTTTTAATTAGCGATATTTCGGAAGAAATTTATATGAAGAAGCCAAAGAATTTAGAAATATATTTAGATATGATTATTGAAGATAAAAATGTAGATAGGGAAATAAAAGAAAAAGCTATAAAATGCAGGAAGATCTAAAGAGCGATAAAAATACAAAAACCTGTAGACTGAACAAGGCTATATATGGCTTAAAACAAGCAGGACGCTAATGGTACCTGAAACTAGATGAAAATTTAAAAGAAATCGGGTTCAGACCTACAAGTGCTGATCCTTGTACCTACATATATTCTGCGAAAGGCGGAGATATAGAGAACATGGTTATTCTCAGCATATACGTAGATGATATCTTGATTATAAGCAAAAATACGGGACTTATCCAAGACGTCAAAATAGAATTAAAAAAGAAATTTGAACTTAGAGACCTTGGAGAGTTACACTATTGTCTGGGTATAGTATTTGAGAAACAACAAGACGGTTCAATAAAACTCAGTCAAGAAAAGTACATAAAGAAAACCTTAGAAAAATATGGGATGAGTGAATGTAAGCCCGCATCAACTCCTATCGAAGTTGGCATAAAATTAGCAAAAGCAAAAACATGCAAAAACGAGCTACCTTATCAAAACTTGATAGGAACATTAATGTATCTAGCAGTAGCCACAAGACCCGATATTACATACGATGTAAGCTTCCTTAGTCAATTTAACAATTGCTATCATCATCACAGCTCATATACGTCCCCACCGAGGGGTTCGAGTCTACCCTATGTTAGATTGGGCCTTAGGCTTGGATTTAGGGTGATTAGGCCTTAGTCAACCACGCTGGCCCAGTGCGGATTGGTCGACTTCACATACATCATTGAATTTCTTCGCAGATGTATGCAGGTTGCCTCACGATGTTTTCCTTCACCGTAGGAGCGTCAGACAAACAATTGCTATAATGACACTCATTTCACAGCTGCAAAACGAGTCCTTAGATATTTGAAAGGTACGATGGACACTGGACTCATTTATAGACGAAGTGAAGAATTATTATCAGGGGCTGCAGACGCAGATTGGGCATCCTGTGAGATCGACAGAAGATCGTATACAGGATACGTATTTACAATCAGTGGTACTCCAATAAGCTGGGAAACTAAGAAACAGCGCACAATAGCTTTATCTACGGCCGAAGCCGAATACATGGCCATGACTGAAGCTGCAAAAGAGGCTATTTATTTGAAAAAGCTGCTAAAAGAATTATGTATTACTGATGCAGCAGTTACAATTTATAATGATAACCAAGCTGCTCAAAAACTTGCTGTTCATCCGATTGTCAATGCAAAATCTAAACATATAGATATTAAGCAGCACTTTATAAGAGAGGTTGTTGCCAATGGTAATGTTATCATCAAGTACAAACCTACTGGAGAAATGATCGCGGACATGTTAACAAAACCACTGAATGGCACGAAGCTGTCTTTAATAAAGAATAGCATTAATTTATCTTCAACAGTTTCGTGAGGCGGAGTGTTGAACAGAGGTTTTATACTTTGGCTCCATGGTACGAAGTGGTTGCTATGGAGATATAATATTGTTATTGTTCATGGTGTGTAAAATAAAATCACATAGTCGTTTTCGGTAAATCTTTTATTGGTGTTAAAATATAATTAGAATATAGTTCTAGACACAACACGCAGACAGACACAGACGGACACGTCGAACTTTCAACACCGCTCTTTTTGGATCGGGTTTTAAATAGGTCGAGGAAATCCCAAACAGCTTTGCGAAATTTTTCTCCGGTACAAGATGGCGCACAAAAGTATTTTATAAAAAAAATTGTAAAGTATAATAAGTGCTAAAAAAACCAAAAACATAATAGCTCCTACCTACCTACGTAGAAATAGAAACGTTTGGCGTTAGGCACCAACTGTCTTCACAGACTTCAAATAGGAGGGGGTTCTGAATTCGGTTGGTTTTTTGTATGTACACCGTATACTCTTTAGATTTCTGATACGATTTACGAATTTTTTTTTTTGATGCGGTATAATTGCCCCATAAAATTTTTTATTGGGGAGTCGAGGCAAACACCTGCAGGCGTAGCACGGGCTGCCAAGACAGGACTTGAGTCACGCATTGTCTCACAATTTCAGTGACATAATATCTGTCTTAAAGAGTAGCACGGCGGCGTGTATGGAGGCTGCGGTCCGATAACAGCGCTCACAGTGCTAACGATTATAATCGCCTTGTCCAAATAAAAGAGAACACTGAAAATGCTATCAGCATGCTCACGATTTCGGTCCGGAAGAACAGGTACATTCATTTTGAACCGAAAACACAATTATCGAACGTCAGATTGATAGTTCGCATAAAGTGATTTCACTCCAGAGCATTAGTGCCGTAAGTTCTTAATGACGTTAACGATAACGTCATGTGGCTCTTCATGCCGGCTAACATTAGCGCGGGCACAACATTTCGGGACGCGTTTGAGCGCGCTAATAGTGACTCTTATTGATTTTCGGAACGCAGCCTTAGTGTGACTGACATGAAAAAATTTCTTGACGCTCCTCAAGGGATACGTGTCACTGAGTCTTATCCATGTCTTATCACAAATTTCTTGGCAGCCCGTGCTACGCCTGCAGAATAAATAAAAATAAAACGTCTTTCACTAAACAGTATTGAAAGAATTATTCCCAAGCTTCTTATCTTCCAGAAACCTTCCATCATCAGCTCAGTAACATGAAATGATGACTACTAGATGCAAATACCTGAATATCTTCAGAAAAAACATGAGACACGTTGGTCGTGCCTATGAAATTTAAGGGTTTCCCTCGATTTACCTGGGATTTCATCTGATCAGGACATGGTGACGATGGGACCACATCGGGGGCGTACTCTTTTGATTACAAAAATATTTTTTAAAATCGGTGCACAAATGGCGGAGTAATCGGTGAACATACATTAAAAAAAAGAAAATAGATACAGTCGAACATAGAACCTCCTCCTTTTTTGAAGTAACTTAAAAATTGTATTCAGTTCTGGCCTAGTAGTTTTTATTTTATAAGCATTTTCACATATGAAATCCACAGACAATTTACCCAAATATACTTTTTTAATCGACTTCAAAAAAGGAAGAGGTTGTTAATTTGATGCGTACCTATGTTTTTTTTTGTGTTTAGGTAATTGTGTAACTCCGCCAATTGTGGACCGATTTTCAAAATTATTTTTGTATTCGATAGGTTGTACCTACTCCTGAAGTGGTCCCATTTTCACCAAAGTCAGGATTAGGGAATGCAATCTCGTTCTCGCGAGATCTCGACCTTTTTTAGCGAGATTGATCTCGGACGAAAAAAAGGCGAGATCTCGCGAGTTAAACGAGATTGCACTTGAGCATAAAATAGTCGATTAGTCTGACTAATTGGTATATTATTATGTTGTTAATTAATCTGTAATATCTAATGGATCTACTGTAGATATAGTTTCATTACTTTCATTAAATTGATAATAATATCTCAGTTTAATAGTCAACTCAATTTAGATAATAAGTTTCATTTTTTTGACTTCTCGTTGTTTTGTTATAAAAGAACTGTTTTATTACTAAAAGATTTTTGTTTGATATTAGAAGAGAAGACTGGTTGTTTCTTTCATTTGTTATTTGATAGATACGTATGTCAAAGTTTACTTCTTAGAAGTTTATTAAAAAATTATAGACAGATACGTCAAACAATGTTTGATGCATAAAAGTCTATTGAAAAAATTCGTGAAAATAAATGTTTATCTTATAATACTTATAACATTTATTATTTTTTTACTAATTTATTCAAATATTGTGATTATTTGCAAAAAAACACATCAAACTGCTAATCTTGCGAGATCTCGAAATTGGCGAGATCTCGCAGTATTGTTATTCATAAACTCGCGGGATCTCGCTTGAGCTCCAATCTCGCGAGATTTGCATTCCCTAGTCAGGATCTGATGATGGGATCCAGTGATAATCGAAGGAAACCCTTAAGTCATGAACAGAGCTAACGATGGGAGGATACTTAACTTTTAGGAGTTGGTTTTTTAAATACAATAGGCCAGTTTTGACCCCTTATCGTATTCTTCAAATGATACACTAAAAAGATACAAATATTTTTTTACAAAAATTAAAAACCGACTTCAAAAACACTGAAAGTTAAAAATAAGACTTATAGGTATAGGTACAGACAACATCCGGTACCGAACGATGATCTCCTAGAAAGTCTTAAAATTTGGCACCGACTTCAATATAGGAATGTGATGTTATTTTTAACTTTTCACTTTTCAGTGTTTTTGAAGTCTGTTTTTATTTTATAATCCAGATTACTTAGATTCAACAATGCACTTGTCTCAGACAACCCTAAGGTAATAATTCCGCCTCCAGCCGACCTCCAGACGGTTATCGCCTAAAAATAGCACCTGTCATTGCAACTGTCCGACGGACGTGACTCACTGGACAAACTTAACCTCGGTAAACGCTCGGAGATACGCCGATCGGGGTCGTTCCCACTTGTTCCCATCTGCACAGAGATGGGATTAGCATTGTATTATTACTGTTGAGAAATGTAGTGAAATATTACATTTTCGAAACGAAGTTTCTTATGGGAAGTTGTGGAGACGGAGGCTCGCCGGCAAAAACTTTCAGTTACAAAAAAGCGTTACAGCGCATTTATTATTAAATAGCTCGAAAGAACGCGTCGGAGGTCGGGAGACAATGCGTTTGATTTAAGAGAATTTTCTAAGTCGAATTGAGATTTTTAAATGAAAGCCATATTGATCCGAAGAAAGGCGAAAAAATTGTATACCTACTTTTTACATAATTAATTAAATAAAATATTTGTCGAATTGCATCTTCGTTTCTATGGGATGTCCCACGACACCACACGGCTTGTTTAATAGTACTTATAGGTACAATGTACATAGACTTCAGAAAATTAATGGCTCGTTTATAACGAACTATACCGTAAAATTGGGTGAATTGGGAGAAAACTCAACTTTATAAATACTAATTATCTAGTTAGTCCTACAAAATTAGTATAATTATCCTTAAACTCGAGTCATAGTGGTATCTTGACAGCCAGCTATAATTATAACACTCAGTATTAGCAAAAAATAGGAAAATGTAGTAGAGGATTTATATTCACATCACAGTTAGGGCACAGATTAGATAATAGTTACTACGTAACAGATACATCACTCCCATAGAAACGCTCGAATCGTTGTAATAATAATAGCCAAAACCGACAGACAAAAGTCGCTGCAAGAAGAAAAGGTCTCTATGAACGCGCGCCGAGAGTCGAGATTCCCGCGTACACCGCGTGGTTGCGTCATCGAGGGAGAACTTAAGGGTTGTACAAACAACATAAACAAAATAGTCAAAGTAAAAGTTTAATGTTATTATTTTATTGATATACATAGGATTATAATGAAATAAAGTGATTGCGAGGAAAGCCCCTGACTCAAATGTGCTTTAATTTTATAAAATGATAATAATAATAGTACTTACTTAATTTGCAAGAATATGGCAAAATACATGATTGATGTTAATCATTACATTATTCCTCATAATCTTGGCAGTGCGCATATATTTAAAAATTTAAAATAGCATATGTTAAAAATAAGAGAATAGAATATTACTTTATCGTCATTAATTATTAAAAAAATACCAATCCCAGCCAAGGCGAAATTTTTTCTTTATTGATTTTATTAATTTGTCAAATTACAAACGATTAAAAAAATTACGAATTATTATGTAAAATACATGATCGATGTTTTTTTTTCATGTTTGAACTCACGGTTATTCAATTTTACTATGGAAAATTTCCTGAATCGTATGAATAATTGTGATAAATAGGCAATCTTTTAAAAACAGGAGTTAAACAGGAGTTAAACAGGACGGGTTAGGGTTACCTTTTTACCCCATTTTACGGTATCTTTTACAATAGTTTCATAAATGCCGACTTGCCTTTAAAATTTAAAGCACATTGTGTTCATTATTGACATTAAAGTAGGTATGTAACAGATTTCACAGGAAAATGTTACGCCCGCTGTGCTGTTTTACATAACTTCGTTGGTTTTTCCTTTTTGGGTAGGGCTCCTGTGGAATTTAGAAAATCCTTCCTTATTGGACGCCTACTGACGAGCCCCTGTACAAATATCATATTTTTAGGCCAGTAGTTTGGTCTCTTCGTTGATACCTCAATCAGTCGCTCACTAAATCCTTTCATAAATACAGATAACTAATCTCTTATTCAAAATAATAATATATCACAGTTGTCAATTACGTTATAGTCGGATATCTTTCATTTAAGTAATTTATTAATATCAGCACCAACCCTGGTCACACACAACAACAAGACCAAAGACACAGTTTAATCATCAATTAACCTCCACTCCTCCACAATCATCATATCAAAATAAAACAACAAATAAAACTCTCAGGTTTCTTTATAATAATGCGGAGCGATTTCCAACAGCCATTCCTTCTCTATGGCCATTAAATCGCGCATGTACGTCTTGTCTCCCGAACTCTGCACGCTTCCAAACACCACCCTAGAAATTAAAATAAATATACAAGGTTATTTTTTAATTACCAAAAAAATTTTGTGTGCTTGTTCAGACATGCAAACTGAACAACTTTTACTATGGGACCAACTTTGAAATCGTAAAAAAATCAGCTGTTCCATACATCTAGGTTCAGTGAATGTTGAACATTTGTATGGAACAGCTGGTTTGTTTTTGTGATTTCAAAGTTGGTCCCATAGTGAAAGTTGCTCAGTTTGCTTTTCTGAACAAGCACACAACATTTTTTTAGTAACTAAAAAATAACCTTCTTGTATATTCAAAAATGGATAAAATCAATTAAGAAAAAAATTAGTCTCGGCCGGGATTCGAACCCGCGTCTCCAACATACCGCGTTGACGCCTTGACCGACTAGGCCACCGCGTTCATACCGGCCCCGATGAAATCTTTCACTGATTGATCTCTTTTGAACTTTATTAAGCCAAAGTAGTTTTTATTCACTATTAATAACTACATATCATCATCCAATTTTCCGGTTAAGAATAAAGCAAACATATAATTACATTTTCTTTAAAAATGCTAACTAAATTTGTAGAAATAAATTCAAGCGTGTGAAACAAATTATAAATTTAAAAAGGTTGCCATAGACAAATAATAATTGCTAGTGCTTAAAATATGTTTTACATACATACAGCCTAGTCAATATATTGTTTAATATCAATTAAACAAATTGAAAAATTAATGAATGAAATCAATAAAGAAATAATTTCGTCTCGGGCGGGATTTGAACCAGTCTCCAACATACCAAATACATATTCGTCATTAAAATCAAATTCATCTTCGCATAATTAGCAGTAGGTACAATCATAAATAACATACACGAGATTTTTTTGTTTTATTAAAATTTTGTTTTACCAAGTCGGACGAGTTTTGTTTGCTAATTTTAGTTTGAAGTTAGAATAAAACAAACATTGTATCTATATAGACGTCAATAATTGCATGCAAGAGGTGGTGGTTATGAAAAAAAGTTTCAATTATTTTCTTTGAATTTAATAACTCACCACTTTGGTTGTTGCACGTGGTATAAACAGCTGTCGGGGCTTATGTACAGGGTGGCCCCTCGGATCCCCCTGTATGTGGAGTCGGCGCACAAGTAAGCGCCCTGTAGAAACGCGCCCGCCACTACGCACTTCATGATACGGACGCATTTTGCTGAAAGTTCGAATATGTCATACAATCATCATCACCTCAACCCCTATTCAAATCTATCCCTGCGTTCCAGATAAGCACTGCTACTTTCCGAGGCTAAAATCTGATGTTAGCGTTGTTTTGCGTTTCTTATAAGAAATGTTGACATTTTTAGCCGCGTTAATTGTTACAAATGAAACGGAAGGTACTAATTTATTGTGCTGAATATTGACACCTCACCTACTTAGTCCAGCAACTTAAAATTTCTAATAATATAAATCAGAATTAGCTAATACTATAAATATATTTCAATGATTTTTTTAAATCCGCTGGAAATCCTTTTTGATTCATGAAAAAAAGATTCCAAATGTCAAATTTGAAAGCGGTCAAAAAGTGGTATCAGAGGACCCATCTATTAGCATGGGTATTCGATGCTAGCATTTCGTGTTAACTCATGACAACCAGCAAGAAAAACTAGCATCACCGCTAATGAAACGCAGAGATGCTAAAAATGTTGATATTTATGGCTAAAAATGGTTATCTGGAACGCGCCTTATGAATGAATGTATAACTTTATTGTTTAAAATACACTTAACATGTACTTTGCTGAAACTAATCCTTATTAACAAAGGGCGGCCTTATTGCCAAAGTGGCAATCCCTACCAGGCGACCTAAACGTAAAAGGACAGGACCATGACAAGATTATTATTGAATAGGCGACAGCGCCATATTTGATAGATGGCGCTGTTGCTATTTAAACCGCCGCTGTGGCGTTATAAGTTGCGTTCCGAATAAGCTTATAACGATGAGAGCGGTGTGAGCGCTCACAACTGTTCCGAATGAGATATCGCGCTAACATCGACAAATAATAGTTGGCCATTCGGAACCATTGTTTGCTTACGACGATTGTTTGTTTACGACGCTGACGTTTCCTTAGACGTTGACGTCCATTAGTTTGACAATTAAGTTACAGCAATAGAACATAATTTTTGCATCTAACCAATTTTTAATGGACACTTCTTAGGTAGACAACAGAAAGATTAGTCCACTACTGTATTATTTTCCTCATCCCTCACAATAAATGTTGTAGGTTTCAAACGCTGACATTAACAACTCACAGTCGTATGTAATGACGTCATCGATGACGTCAGATTGGATACTGAGAGCACGCTCACGGTGATTCGAAAGGACTTAGTGCGCTGACATCGATATCATCACCATTCGGAACGCGCCTATAGTTATTAAATTAATACAAGGTAACGCAAAAGTAATGACATAAATGTGAAAAGGCTACCATTTTGTTAGAATTAAAAGAAATAGCTTTGTTTTATGAACAGTTTATTTGGAGATGTAAAATTTAAGATGAACAAATGATATCGCTCAAATGTCCACCTTCCGAGTTGATGCTTATTATTGTGCTCTCTTTACAGAATTTTGAATTGTTGCTCGCAAAACAACTGACTCCAAATTGGCGACTTCTACTTCATTGTAAACTTTTAAAACATGCAAAGTTTGTGGTTTGTTGTGGTGAACGCGAGATTTTAAAAAAAGTCCAAAGAAAGAAGTCTGGCACCGTTAGTTCTGGCGATCTGGGCGGCCGGTTCAAATCTCCAAAACGACAGATCACTCGGCTCGGAAACTGATCAAACACGCAGTAACAATAATTCCACGTTCTTCAGGTGTGGCATCGATCGCTCCATGGCTTGTGTCGACAAATTCTTCATCTGTCTACAACATCTACGTCAAAGCACAAAGATGTTTGATTTCATTTGCAAAAATTATGGCATATTCATATTATGACATTACTTTCGCGCCACCTTGTACATACATGGATAAAAAATCATGAAATTCGTGTCACGTAATTCATAAATGGTACCTTATTAGATTTTCAAATTTCAAACCTATTATTTTAGTGATAATTCATTAAACCCAACTTACCACTGCCTAAATCTGGTCCTTCGAACACTTTGTTCTCAATTTGAAACTTGCCTTTGACCAATTTCTCGAGGCTGCTTCTAATTTCGCACGCCTGCAATATAATACTCGTATTGGTATAATATTATGACACTATAGTCAATTGGGATGATGACTGAATTCAAATTTTTACGTCTCGTCTTTAAATATTAAAATACCGTGGAAAAAGATGCAGTCCTGTGAAATTAGAATTAAAATCGGCTTAGAAATACATTAGATACAAGCATTTTAAGTTGTTAATTTGAAGGCGATTAGACAGAGAGATCCGACATCAGCCGTGACGTCATTGTTGAGTACGGCCATATAAACTCCTTGTAAATTGCCGTTTTGCTAGAAAGAGATGGAGAGAAATCTGTAATACCTTATATCTTGGTTTTTTTTATAGTTATTCGAAAACCGATTTTTTTCTTTCTGTTTATTATATGAATGAGCTTCTATTAAAGCAAAAAAAAATTTTAGTCAGTAATTATTTAAAAAAAATTTTTGTCATCTAGCCTATTCAAGATAAGGAGGTTCCCGTGACAGGTCGAAGTTTTTCGTTTCACGCATACTAGTTTCCGTGATTAAAAATATAATGTTTTACAAATATAACATCCTTTTAGGTTATTTTTATCAAAAATGCAAATAATCAGTTCTACATTAAATAGAAACAAGCATATCAGTCCAGTTTAATATAATAATTCTGAAAAAAATATTTGTTTAATTAAGTATGTACTCGTATTTGAACCGTGAATCGGAACGATTCAAGTTTAGACAAATTTTTTTTCTGATTTATAATTTTATTTAACTGGACTGATATTTTTGGAATTCACTTTTGCATTGTTGAAAAAATAACCTAAAGAGATAAGGAATATTTTTAAAGCATAATATTTTTAATCACGGAAACTAGTATGCATGAAACGTTTCCGTTTCATTTCGACCTGTCACGGGAACCTTCTTATCTTGAATAGTGCGGAGTGTTTGTTGTTGTGTAGTGTGTAGGAGTCTAGTGACAAATAGCAGATCCGCGCGTGTATCAACGTATGTGTGTCATGCCATCGCGTAGAGAAACCCCGAGCGTAGCCCTCTCCATTGCCCTTTAAGTGACTTTGAGCCTTCTTATGAGACCCATTGTAAGCGGCCACGTCTCAGTTGCGTACGTCATCACTGGCAACACGCACGAATTGAAGACTTTCGTCTTGAGACACTACGGAGAATATGCTGCGTAGCTTCCCGAACGCTGCCCAGCCGAGGTGGATTCGTTGATTTATCTCTTTTTTAACCGACTTCGAAAAAAGGAGGTTACTCAATTCGACCGTATATATGCTTTTTTATGTATGTTCGCGAATAACTTCGTCATTTATGAACCGGTTTTGATGATTCTTTTTGTATTCGATAGAGAATACTCCAAGGACCACAGTGTATGTTGCCAACTTGTAACATTAGATGTAAAGTCACAGTACCCAGTAATTTCACTGCCATATCTTACCCTTCAAACCGGAACACAGTACTGCTACTTTGCGGCAGAAATCTTTCTGGAAGTTGGACTTACCGAGCTTGACTATTTGCCCCAGGTAAACATATTCGTCAACAACTTCCAGTGTAGAACCTCAACCTTCACAGGAGTGGGTACTGCATGGGAATTCGACATGATTTTAGTCTTGTCCATGTTGATAGTAGCACTCGCTCGTTAGGAAACTACAGAGGTCTTCGAGCAGTTTCCTAAACGCTTGACATTGAGAATTCGTAAAAGATGCATCAAAAAATTGGCTCATAACACAAAAAAAGTATGCAGCGGGCAGCTCACCTTTTCCATCACTTTGTAATTAATATACATTTTCTGACACCAGTCTTTGCACGCCTTCGCGGATTTTTTCTCGTCCTGCGAACCCTTCACCTTCATGTAGGACTCGAACACGTTCAGGTACATGATGATATCGCCTTCCGCCACCTGCAGGAACCAACGGGTGTGGAATTAGGGCTCGTATGATTATAGAATGAGAAGATCGTTCTAAAGATGCTGTTTTTGACAGACGTTTAAATTGACAACTTAGCCGGTATTTTTTTATAGAAAAAGAAAGGTTTTTGTTGATTTGCCGTTAAATACTATCCGTTTTGTTTACTTTAAGTTTGGACCCTAACAGTAACTGGGATACAAAAGAAAAAACGTATTTTTGCAAGTTACTAAACAATAAAAATGTACACTATTGGTAAATCTTTTGTCTTTTATTTTTGTATTTTCTGATTCACAGCTGTTTTAAAATATTGAACAGAGTCAGATCTGTGGATTTTTTTTCTATAGAGTGAAATTTTATTATTAATCATGTTCCTGTCTTTAAGAATGTTTAGATAATATGTTCAACAATATCATAATATATGAATTTGAGAACTGTATATTTTATATTTGTGACGGTATACAGTAAATCGAAATTGCTTCTAAACGGGAAAATAGCGCCTTAATTAATCGTTTCCTTACTTGACTTGGCGCGTCAAGAATATTATTACCTCGAAGTTGTTTCTCCTCGCGACCCTCGCAGCGAGGTTCCCTTTGCCCGAGCCGGGCTTCACGAATACGCTGTCCACCTGCAGCATGGCCGCTATGGACAACGCCTCGTCCACGCACCCGAACTCACCTGGAGGAATGGACCAATAGGCTAGATGACTAAAATTTTTTTTTTTTGCTTTAATAGAAGCTCATTCATGTAATAAACAGAAAGAAAAAATCGGTTTTAGAATAACTAAAAAACAACCAAGATATAAGGTATTAAAGATTTTTCTCCATCTCTTTCTAGCAAAACGGCAATTTACATGGAGTTTATATCGCCTAACTCAACAATGACGTCACGATTGATGTTTTTTTTTACTGCTACTAAGTTGGCAAACAAGCAAACTGTCCACCTGATGGTAAGTGGTAACAGTCACCTATAATGCATGTGGCTCTTGTGAGATTCGCAGTAAAACTGCAACCCCCACAAGGGCCACAGTGTACGTTGCCAACTTGTGACTTAAGATGTAAAGTCACGGTACCCAGTAATTTCAGTGCCACATCTTACCCTTCTAACCGGAACACAGCAATGCAAGCACTGCTGCTTTGCGGCAGAAATAGGTAAGACGGAGGTACCCAAGCACACGACCCTGGTACAGAGTCTCCCACCGGTAAACTGAATTATCACAAAATATTAGTGTGCTTGTTCAGACAAGCAAACTGAACAACTTTCACTATGGGACCAACTTTGAAATCGCAAAAAAATCAGCTGTTCCATACATCTAGGTTCAGTGAATGTTAAACATTTGTATGGAACAGCTGATTTTTTTTATTTGCCGTTAATTTAAACTTTAATTTGCCGCTACATAATACTATTTGAAGCTTTGTACACTTTAGTAACATTAGCTAGAAACAAAGAGAAAAAAAAATGCACCATAGATTATAAACGAAATGGTGTAAATACAGGGTGACTTCGATCAGCTCTAAGGTTGAGATGTCCAGACCGGCGTTCCGTAAAACGATAAAAGTGATAATATCGCGAATCCGACCAAAGTCACAACCATGAAGCAAATACAAAGAGGAGATGTTATAAGCATCTAGGTCCAGCTCCTATCACCAGAGTCCTGACGTCACGCATTTTTAGTTTTAGCTACTTAACGCCAGAGGCGCTCACATCAGTCGATCTTTTTATCTGTCGGATTAGTACGTCGTACGCTCTTCTTTTATTTTAGTTTTAAATTACCTAAATACAAAATGAAATGTTGTATTCTATCGTGCAAAAGTTACACAGACGACAGAAACAAAGTGAACGAAAAAAAAATCTCTTTCCATTTGTAAGTACATTAAACAAGCATTATTAATTTATTACTTGACGTATTGCTTCTAGAATGTTCGACGCCACATGGACGCTTCTGTCAATGTCCCGATAAAGCACAAAAGGCCCTCTAGTGGCGAGTAAAAATACTAACGAAAACGTAGGATGTATTAAGGGCGAAAACAAAACACGTGAATTAATATAAGCAGTTTTAACGATTTTTATTTTTAGATTATATTGACACAGCACCTAATAAATTATCTTTCTCCTACGAATGTATCTTTTAACATAATTATCTTTCTCCTACGAATGTATCTTTTACTGCCACCTAGTAATGTATAGCGGAACTTTTATGTTAACGTCAATAATGCTGGCATTTTAGTAATTCTACTCGCTACAAGGTGACAGTGGCGTCGCGCACCCTCCCCCCGCACCCCGATTTCCGGCTTCACTTGATTTCATACGGAAAACGCGATAGGGCACCTCCTCTTTGTATTTGCTTCATGGTCACAACATAACCTACTAATTCAATAGCCCTTATATTTTGTGACGATTTAATTTGGTCGGATTCGCGATATTATCGCTTTTATCGCAATTCGGAATGCACTACAGGTGAAGCCTTATCATCACATTGCATCAGGTGATATGAAGGCACAGAGTTTCCGCGGATCTAATGAAAAAAACAATTTCTCACCGCTCTGGCACAGCATCTTGGCCCACATCGGTCTCAGAGGCAGCTCCGCCATCTTGACGCCGAAGTGTTCGGTCAGTTGGCCGCTCTTGTCTATGGCCTTCAGGGCGTACAGGCTCTCTAGACCGGTCAGCAAGCTTTTCGCGGGAGGCGGCGTGGGAAATGTGAACCTTTGGGGTGATAGAATAACATCTAAATCAATTTACGGCATTTAGATTGCTATCGGGAGACGTCGTCAGTGTGTAGAGGAAAAGACTTGTTATTCTGTAAATTAAGACTTCTTAATTTGACCCGGTATACAGGTGAACTTTCAAATGGACCTTTACGACCAAATCCGAGAACTTAAGCAATGGCTAAAATTACTCAGAGGAGTCACGGGACTGATTTTGGTAAAAACTAAAGTTCCATCATTGGATTTTGGAAATATCAGTATTCAGTCAGGAATTGAAACCAGTTAATTTTGAAAAAATAACACATGCTGTATTTTATTACACTAGTGATTGTGTCAATAAGGAAATGCTAGAAAAAAATCTGTAAGTAAATAAAATCAACACATTTATTACATCTCTTGCATTTTAAGGTGGTATAAGTATATTTTCCAAAAATATTTTCCAAAAACAACCTTGACGTTTAAAAAGCTTAAAAATCCACTTGCATAAAACATGTTCTCTTATTGCAAAAATATTATCGGAGAACAGACGCTTCTCATATTAAATGTATGGCGTTCAACAGTGCACAGCGGGAAACGGGAAATTTAATCCCACCCATCTCACTAGCTTATATTTTTATTGTTGATGTTTTTCTCTCGACAGTATTTCTTTCAATTAAAACTTATAATGTTGTGTTTTTTGATAGTAAAAATACTTTTTTTATAATTATGTGACTTTGCATTTTCTTTAAAAATGCTAAAGAAATTTGCAAAATGATGAATAAATCAATGAAGAAAAAATTTCGTCCCGGGCGGGATTTGAAGCCACGTCTCCAACATACCGTGTTGACGCCCTGACCAACTAGGCCACCGAGCTCTCGCCAGCTCCGACGAAAGATCTCCTTTATTCTTTGTTAAGCCAAAATAGTCTTTATTCACTGTTAATAACCACGTATTAAGATCCAATTGAAAAATCTTTACAGTTTACAGAAATCTTGAAACTGGTTAAGAACTGTTTGATTGAACTGGTTTTCTTTATTGATTTACTCATCATTTTTTCAGCAAAAATATATGTTTTGTTTGTTTTGCCATTTGTCATGCCCAAAGCAAGCAGCAGGGGGACAAATGAGTTTGGGAACCCTCGTTCTAGACTTACCTTAGCAAATTGTGTATTCCCAACGCCTTCAATTGCAGCAGGACAGGTGACAGATCACTTCTGGACATTTCTGGGGGCACGCTTTTTGGAAGCTTCTCGTACTCTGCTTCTGTGTATAACCTGAGAAAGAGTTTATGGTCTCAGAAATCTTATCCAAAAATGTTGAAAGATGAAAGAATGAACGTACGTACGTAGTCTAGAAGATGAGACCATTCGTGTCGGATCTTGCGGTCCGGGGTTCAATAGGCTATTAAAATTTGACAACATTGAAAATATGACACAAATTATGGTCATCCTATTGGATAATAGGCTAAATAGCATAATTTATCTTATTTCACGCTAATTTAATATGTATATGTTTAGGATATTTAATATTTTTTTTTTATATTTTAT
The DNA here is from genome assembly GCA_963935595.1 of Schoenobius gigantellus. NCBI lineage: Eukaryota > Metazoa > Arthropoda > Insecta > Lepidoptera > Crambidae > Schoenobius > Schoenobius gigantellus. The sequence continues at coordinate 1,468,072 of OZ012543.1, forward strand.
CTGTGTCGGAAACGCCTATGATTGGACTTAACTCTGGTGACGTCACACGCAAGTAAACACGGATTCCTCGACTGATTATTAGTACTGTTTTGCATTATGTCAACTAACTTGTTAAGTTGCGAGTGACGTCACGCACGTCATTTTTGGCGCCACTACAGAAACAGCGTTTTTGCCGCGTTTTTAGAAAAATTAAAATTTATTTGATTTTTAAAGATAAATAGATCTGATTTGAAGATAAATAGATCCGGAAATATTAATGTAGTATGCATATTATAACATATAGAATAATTAAAAATGATTTTCTAAAATAAGTCAAATAGTCAATTGCCCATGGGGTCAGAAGTTTGCTCGGCTTGGTTGGTGGTGGGGCTTCTGAGCCCGCCTGGCTAGCTACCACCGTCTTACCTAAGTTTGTCGCTATAATAACAATGGTGATAGCATTGTTGTGTTTTTATACACCTATGTTGGCAGGCAAGCATACTGCCCAGCCGATGGTAAGTGGTAACAGTCACTTAAAGTACATGTGGCTCTTGTGAGGCTCGGCACTTGCCACCCAATTGGGAGGTCCGGGGTTCGAGACCGCCAAGATGAAGGAAAACAATGGTGTATGTGAAGTCGATCGATCTACACTGGGCCAGCGTGGTTGCCTAAGGTCTAAGCACCCTAACTTAGGGTAGGCTGGAGACCCTTGTTAGGGACGTATATGAGCTGTATCCCTAGCACGAACCACTCTTGTTATAGTATCGGAATCGTATTTACTTACTATGACTTATTAAATGGACACCTAGAGACACTATCGTAAGACTATCGTGAGCTCGTAACGTAAGTTTTTTTGTTTTTTTTTTTGTTTTATGGAACGCTTATTAACATCCCAAGGTATATTATAATCTAGCCTATTTTACGGCTAATAGGTAATTTAATTCGATCTTAATTCTCAATTCTCAATCTTAACTAAAGATAAATGTTTCTAAGAAGTGTCCATTAACACGTTTCTTATTGTCTCTATTAAGGCGCATAGTAAGGTCAATCATAAAAATTCACTGCAGAAAAAACCGGTTCTCTTCATAAATATTGAATAAAAAAATCTTGAAATAAGATAATGTTATTATTCAACGCATTCTTTAGAGGATGGTCTTTTTTATTTTTTGATAAATTAATTAGAACTTGGTTAAAATGTGACCCAAACATGCCTCGATTTTAAAACTTTAAACCTAATCGCGTCGTAAATATTAGGTTAAATCATATACTTTCGATTTCAATAAATACATTGAACAATATTCTAGAGGATGGTCTTTTTAGATTTTTTTTATTTGCTTTTATTAATGTTTAATTTAAATAATTCATCTTACGCGTAAAGGTTTGCTTAAATATTCCCCTCACTCTCACTCACTCACTCCTATGTAATCAGTGCGGGACGAAAGACGCAAGGTCATTGGGAGCACTATGCGCCTTAAGGCGACGCCACTAATTCTCAGTTATAGATGCAGCTCAATGTACTAAATTGAAACATATTTTTTATCACTCCACTTCATTACACTAGATCGGATGGTTTTATCCGTTTTAGTTTTCTTTTTTTATTTGTGTGGTCGAGAAGGTGGACAGCCTCCACGTTCACATGTTTTTGAAGTCTTTTTTGGTGAGCTTCGGCGTAACGTAAGAGACAAAAGTAAAATCTAATATCTCTCACTGTAAAATACTCGGTGACTGAAATTACGATAGTTAGCTGTCGAATAAAACGATATAGCGTGTCAAAAGTGAGTTCGTGGTGACGATTCTCATACTTTAGCTCTCGTGAACTATACCATTACCATTACGATACTATTTAGTTCATTAAACGACCGTAGCGGCGCGGCTATAGTTTTCATGCAAATAATACAGTTACGATAACCATAACTATAGTGATTCGTGCTTGGGGCCACCATCATTATAACAGTGCCCCAAGCACTGTTATAATGATGGTGATGATGATGGCTGTATAAAAGAGTGCGTGTTCCACTGACCTGAAGCACTTCCCCTTGGAGGTCCTGCCGGAGCGTCCGGCTCGCTGAGTGGCGTTGTTTTGGGATATGGGGGTGATACAGAGCCCCTCCACTCCCACGCTGGGCTCGAAGTGAGGCAGCTTGTGGTAGCCGCAGTCCACCACTGGGAACAGCGCAATTCACGTTCAAATGATTCTAACGAATGAGGGAAATAGGAAATCGTGCCATTTTTAGAATTCCGCAGTGCCCTTGCGGTTTCTTTCATCATGTATGTCCGTCTATCCACGGCTGAGACTGTCGGTACTAAAGGGCTTTATACAGGACTAGCTTTCCGCTCGCGGCTTCGCCCGCTGTATTATTGTTTTCCCGTGGGAATTTATATTTTCCCGTAGGAAAAATATTTATGTAGCCCGTAGGAAAAGTATTTAAGCCCAAAGTTAACAATTACAAACGGTCCAAATACTTATTCTATTGAATGCTCCACGCGAAATCAAAATTCAAGTTCACCTTTTTAACACTCCACGTGTAATTATCAAACGAAAAAACAACAAAATTCACAAATCAACAATTCTATGCTAATGTCATTGTCCGTGCGCCGCCGGCAAGGCTCGCGCTCTTTCGCCAAGAAAAGTCGTGAGGCGACGCAAGATGGCGCCAGGTGCCAGTTTATTGTAAACAATTACTTTTTTATCACACCGACAATTGGGGGGCGCTTCAGGACACGGTAGTAGTAGCACAGTTTAACAATCATACAGTTTAGAAACGCGTTTGATGTTGGACGATGCCGCCGGCGGCGTGGGAACTTACGCTATCACTCGCAAATGTGTAAGGGTTGTCAAAAAAGAAACATAATTTAAATACGATTATAATGTAATTTATTTACAAGAACCTAACCTAACCTAACATACCTAACATATTATGTTAGGTAGCTATATCATTTGATCGGTGCTCGTAGGTGAATTAAAGTACCTACAGACATCGAATACCTTCCTAAGTTCGCCATATTTTAAAGGTATAAAAATGTCTACAAAGTAAAAAAAAGCATTAAACTTTTTGTCGTCTCTTACGACATCCACAGGAAGATACCTAGGTAGCGGCGATACATATATTATATAGTTTATTCATAGTTTAGAATTAACTATAAACTATAAGTATTTTAAATTACACTAAACTATTTTAGTCATTTTTTTCAACATCCACGGGAAGATTTCTAGAGTTTATTCAAATATAGTTGAGTATTTACTAGAAGACTTATTATTATTGCACTAAACTCTCTAGTGCATAGATGCAGATTGTATCTTTTTAAATCTGAATTTATGCTTTAACCTTTTTACTAGTATAATATCACTATACGACGGCTATAAATAGTGTATACAAAATAAATAATAGTACTAGACGATACCAATTTTGTTAAGTAATAATAAGACATTATAGGAATAAATATACCTCGCGTCGCGGGGAAATCTATGGAATCTTAATTCCTTATTGTATTTTGCGGTCGAGAAACATCCGTATACAGAACAAGTGTGCACCATTATAAATAATGTAATAAACAATTCACGTAAAAAACCAATACAAATTTCCCTCGCGTATCACACAGCCACACACAGTCGTTTCCTTCAACCCTCAGCGCTCGAGTAAACAAACTCGGCGAGTTTGTAGGCCACGGACCGCGCCGCCCGCTTCCCCGTGAGTTCCCCGCCGTTGCTCTGCGCAAACACGTTCGTTTCGTAACTGTATGATTGTTAAATTGTGGTAGTAGAGAATGATTTAAACATTAACAAAAAAATATTTTGTACTCATTTTAAAAAGTTCTTGTCCGGCCATTTTTGAGTACATAAATACACAATAAATAAACTAGCTTTCCGCTCGCAACTTCGCCAGCGTTTTTTTTGTTTTTCCTTGAGAATTTCATATTTTCCCTTGGGAAAAATAATTTTGTAGCCAATGTTCATCAGTATAATATTAGTAAGTTCGTCTTTATAATATTAGTAAGTATAATTATTAGATATCAAAAAACATACCGTACGACACGCTGGGCACGGTGACGGCGGTCTCCGCGATGTTCGTCGCGACGATCGCGTGCCTCATCGCGTTGTTGCGCGCCGTCGTCGCGAACACGCGCAGCACGTCGCGCGAAGGCAACCCACCGTACAGGGGTAATATCTCCATGTCGTGGGCCGCTATGCCGCTCGGGAAGTGCTTCCGGCACTTGTTCCTAGCGTTGTTCTCCTCGGCGTAGTCCCTCAGCGAGTCGACCGCGGCCAGTATCTCCTCCTGGCGCACGTGACACATTGCCAGGTTTGTGCAATCGACCGATAATAATCCTCTAGTCCAGGACCCATTTTTATAATTTATTATTATCGAGCTAATTTAACGCAGTGTTGGTTCGTGGACCGACGATCTGGTGAAGGTCGCGAGAAGCCGCTGGATGCGGGAGGCGCAGGACCGATCGGTATGGAGATCCATGGGGGAGGCCTATGTCCAACAGTGGGCGTCTCTTGGCTGATGTGATGAGCTAATTTTCCGTGAGTATAGTGAGTCTTCACAGATGTATACAGGTTGCCTCACGAAGGTTTCCTTCACCGTAGGAGCGTCAGAGAAATGTACATCATATGAAATTCGAAACAAAAAAAAAACATATTGGTGAATGGCGATCTCGAACCCCGTCCTCCCGTATGGAAGGCAAGTGTCGAGTCCACAGCGCTACCGACGCTCGATGAGACAGACGCCTAGCAATTTCTTATATGAAAACATCGATTGTGGTAGCTAACAGAGGTAGCAGGGACGAAATATGTCGATTTGACTAATCTCAAAAAAATATTACTAACCGTGGGTTTTTTATTAAATCTTAAGAAAAAGCTTAAGATTTTCGTAAGAATATAAAATTGTTGGGCGTCTCATCCAAACGAAGCTTGATAGTAATTATTTCTACATCACGAATCTGTACTACAACAACGTAAGTAGGACCGGGATAACGAACCACGCAAATTGTGGGATAATGTGGCCTTTAAATTATACACCGTGTGTCGCGACTTCTGCGTGCTACGAATCGCGGCAGCGCGGCGCAACGGGATTGGACCAAAAAGATGAAACGTCAACGACTAATTCAAAAAAATTATATAAAACGTAACGCTAACTACTTTTTTCACTCATTTCTAATTTCTGTTTTCAACGCAATAAAAGCAGTTGTATCGCAAAAAAGGCTAAATTTATTTTAAAATCATCACCACATCATCATTCGAAACATTTTGGACCTTCTGAAGCCGAATCTTAAGTAAAAACGAGCCAAGTTGCAGAAGAGACGAAGCACGAAATAAGGAATATACGCAGAATAACTGAGGATCAAACCGAAGAAAAAGCGCAAAAGGTACGACCATCAGCTATCATTTCCTTTCTGTTTTACATCCTTTTCCATTGCTTACACTTGTGTTTATTGCTGTGGCAAATTATCAAATTCTAATATTAGTGATTGATACGCGGGGAGTTTTATTTTAACGTATATAGAAGTGTGCCGTTAGCTAGCATAAGCTATATAAAATTATTTAATCCTTCCAACTTTCACTTACCATCAGAATGAGTACCGAATCTAATACAATTCGTTCCAAATCTCCGTGCAAAATAACCGTTACAAATAATGAAAGCACTGATCAGTTGATTCGCGATCTAGTAAAAAAGCGCTCCATTGTCAAGGGTAGATTAACTAGGTTCTGTAATTTTATCAATATGTTAGAGAATGAAAAACCATTGTCTTCTCAATCAAAGGCAGATTTACAGTTGAGAATTCAAAATGTCAAAAGCATACACGCTGAGTTTAACAGTCTTCAAAGTACACTAGAAGAATCGGTTCTTGAGAATGATTTAGAAGAACAATTTAATCAACGCGATCAGTTTGAGGACAGTTACTTCACCGTGATGGCTCGAGCTGAATGTATGCTAAAAGAGGATAGTGAAGTTTGCGTTTCTAAGGAGTTCTCAAATAATTCTATTAAACTGCCTACTATATCTGTACCGACCTTTGACGGTTCGAGTGAGCATTGGCTTGAATTTCGGGATACGTTTCTATCTCTTGTACATAATTCCATGCAGATAAGTAGCATCCAAAAGTTTCATTATTTGAAATCTTCACTCAAGAGTAGCGCAACCCTAGTTATTGATTCGTTAGAATTTTGTGCTGACAACTATTTAGTGGCCTGGGAATTATTATTGAATCGGTACAATAATTGCGGCTTGTTAGTACATAATCACGTTAAAGCATTGTTCAATATCAAATCTTTGACTAAGGAAGAACCAAATTCATTGCGAAACTTAATTGATATAATTTTAAAAAATTTACGCGCACTCAAAATCCTAGGTGAACCAGTAGACAGCTGGGACACACTTATTATTTATATTGTTGTCTCTAAATTAGATAAAATTTCGGAACGCGAATGGGAGCAACATAAAACAACAATTTTAAAACAATCTGGGGACACCAAGTCAAGGTTGAAGGTAGATTCGTTGTTGTCGTTTATTAAAGACCGCGCGGATATGTTGGAGATGTTACAGTTATCCAACGCTAGTACCATATCAAATGTCAACACTATGAGTAAAAAACAAGCACATAATTTTTCTAAAATTCACTGCAGCGTTTCCACTAACAAGCCGCAAAATCACTTGTATAACAAGACGTGTTCATTCTGCAATAACGGTTTCCATCAACTTTACGCGTGTCAACGGTTTTTAGCTATTGATTTAGATGCTAAGCTTAAACACGTAAGCATCAATAAACTATGCCAGAACTGTTTGCGCCCAGGTCATATCGTAGAAACATGTAGGTTCGGCCCGTGTAGACACTGTAATAAAAAACATAACTCCGTATTACACACACGAAATGATGACATTAGCCCGACCGTGCCTGCGCGCGTTTGCGATAATAACAAACAAGTTTTGTCTATGCACTCGTCCCTCTCCCAGTTGTTATCGCCGCCTGAGCAACAACTGGTTTCTAGTCCCGCCTTATCGGATACACACATAGATACGGGCATGCAATTAGCGCATACGCGGACAGTTTTGCTATCCACTGCAATTGTTGAGGTCGTTGATGTTTACGAAAATTGTCATTTAGCGCGCGCTCTGTTAGATTCGGGAAGCGAGCGTTGTTTTATATCTAGTTCATTATGCAAATTATTACAAATTCCTATGATACAGTCCACACATGAAATTCGTGGTGTTGGTAATTCAATCACACAGTCTACGCAAATGTGTGAAATTGAAATAAAATCCTGCACCAGTGCATACACAACGCAAATTCATTGCATTGTGCTACCGCACCTAACTTATACGTTGCCACCTATATCTAAACATTATGCGAAGTTTAATATACCCGAGCATATTCAGTTAGCGGATCCATCGTTCTATGAATCTCAAGAGATAGATATATTAATAGGCGCTGATAAATTTTGGGATTTGTTGAACAGCGGTAGAATGCGATTACCTAATGGTCCGTTCCTCCAAAATACGCGTTTAGGATGGATTGTTTCGGGTCCCATACATTATAATGCGCGCGGTATGGGTAGTGTGCAATGTAATTTTTCTCAAAGTATTGATACGCAATTACGACAATTTTGGGAACTTGAGGAATTTACAAAACCATGTAAGACGTACACTGATGAAGAACAGGAATGTGAAAACATTTTCGTTAATACTACGATGCGCAATGAAGACGGAAGATTTTCTGTAAGCATTCCCTTCAAATCATCACTACATGGATTAGGCGAATCGTATTCCCAAGCCCTTAAACGTTTTTTGTCTCTGGAAAGGCGCCTTCAAGCTAATCCTGAGTACAAAAAATTATATAGCGAGTTTATACACGAGTATAAAAATTTAGGTCATATGACGCGTGTTGACAATTACGGAACCCCTAATTATGTATTACCACATCATGGGGTGCTTCGCGAGCATAGCACAACCACAAAGCTGCGTGTAGTATTCGACGCTAGTGCTAAATCAAGTTCCGGATTGTCTTTTAACGACCTACAACTTGTGGGACCTCCGATACAGGGCGATTTGTTTGCCATTTTGCTACGAATGCGTCAATACAAATACATAGCATGCGCTGACATAGAGAAAATGTATCGGCAGGTGTTAGTCAACGAAAATCAACGTGACCTACAACTCATTTTGTGGCGTGACGATCCGACTAATCCGATTGATGTATACAGGTTGAATACCGTAACTTATGGTACCGCCTCGGCACCCTTTTTAGCTGTAAGGTGTTTGAAACAGTTATCAATGGATTGTCCGGATCCTGACGTCAAGAGAACAATAGCGGAAGACTTTTTCGTTGATGACATGGTCACTGGTTCTAATAATAAAAATCAGATTTTACAACTATGCGAAAATATATCAAATACGTTAAAAGCGGGATGTTTTTCATTAAGAAAATGGATATTCAATTTTCGTTGTGAACAAGCCTCCAATTGTTTTGATGACGCCAAAGATTTAAATATTAATGATAGTCACAATTGTAAAACTTTAGGTATGAGTTGGAATTTTAAATCCGATGAATTTTATTTTGATACTCAATTTGAAAATAATAATATTATTACGAAACGCACAATTTTATCCCATATATCGCAAATATTCGACCCTATGGGATTATTAAGTCCCACAATTATAATAGTAAAAGTTTTATTACAAAAACTATGGCTTCACAAAATAGACTGGGATGACGAGCTCCCGCGCGATATCACAGCTGAGTGGAACCGGTTTGTTGAAAATTTGTCGGCGCTTGAGAGCATTCGTATTCCGCGACACGTATTAGCAAATCAGTCTACGCTACTTGAGCTGCACATATTTACGGATGCTTCTCAAACTGCATATGGCACGTGCATTTATGTTCGATCTATTACCGAAAATAATGTGTGCGTACAGTTATTATGCTCAAAGGGCAAAGTTGCGCCACTCAAGCCTGTAAGTATTCCGCGACTAGAGCTGTGTGGGGCTTTACTTGGCGCGCGTCTTTATACAACTGTTCAAAATTCGCTTCGCTGTCAGTTCACTCGTGTTGTATTCTGGACAGATTCAACTATAGTCTTAGGCTGGCTCCGCATGGCGCCTAATTTATTGAAAACTTTTGTCCAGAATAGAGTAGCCGAGATACATGAGCTGACCGAGGGTAAACCGTGGCGACATGTGAGCGGAAAATTCAACCCCGCAGACTTAGTCTCTCGGGGCGTACACCTGCCCGACCTTACCACTTCAGGCCTATGGTGGAATGGTCCGTCTTTCCTTCATGATATTACTTTCAATTGTAGCAATTTAGACTTAAGTACACAAAATTATACAACCAGCGATTTACCCGAACTTAAGTCCAGTACAGTTCATGCGTTTAGTTGTAACCCAAGTGAAAGTTTAATTTCATTTACTAGGTTTTCTCGTTTCAACAGATTAATTCGTTCATTTGCTTATGTTTTGCGTTTCATAAACAATATTCGTAAGTCAAAATTAGATAGGTTAAGCGGTGTTGTTAGCGTAAGCGAGATACGACATTCTGAGATGATTTTAGCGAGGTTGTCTCAGAATCATTTCATAGTGAATACGAATGTCTGTTGAAGGGACTATCACTAAAGAAGAATCCTAGCTTAGGTAGATTAAATCTATTCTTAGATAAATTAAACATTATACGCGTCGGGGGTCGAATAAGCAATTCTGAAGAATTCAACTATGATAAGAAGCACCCAATTTTACTTTCATCAAAGCATCCTTTTGCCGTGTTACTTTTTCATCATAGGCACGAGACTCATTTCCACGTAGCCCCTCAGGCACTCCTGTACGACTTGCGCGAGCAATGGTGGACGATTGGCGGAGGAAACCTTGCTAGGGGAGTAGTACGGAATTGCTTAGTATGCAAAAAATTATCAGGTAAGACTTTACATCCGCTTATACCCATAAGCGGATGTAAAGTCTTACCTGATAATTAAACCTACCAAGTGTAGTGCTTTTTCTAGCTGAATTGTAGAAATATAGGGAAATCTTAAAGTTAAAGAAAAAAAAACAAACTTATTCCTTTAGTCCGATACAAAATGAAAAGCTTTATTCTGGTAGGTACATGGTTGTAATTCACTTATGCATAATGTTACTGAAGTAAACAAAATCCCTCAATGCAAAGCACTTAACTAAATTTTTATTTAATACAAGCCAAGGGCAGGATGGTTCAGGTTTGTTTGATCAATCTCGGCAGGTAAAAATCAGGTACAAATTGGGTACAAAACTACAAAATGAGGGGCAATAAAGTACACGAACAAATAGTTATAGGTTTCCTTTTTTTAAAAGAAAATTAGTAGCCTTCCCCGGAGCGGTTGTTAGTGGGTCATACCTTCAATGCTAAGTTTCTGCGATCACGGGTCAGAGATATAATATTCCAATTTCTTAACTTATTCTCTGTTTCTAATATTATTTGTGTAATTCCACAGAATTCCTCCTTGTGTTAGGTTAGTTTGTTATGGTTTCTAGCTGTAAGGTCAAGCAGCGGAGCCCTACGGCCTCCGGTAACTGCCCTGGAGATTCATAGTACAGTGTTAGGTTAAAATATAATTAAATATGCCTATGATCTTAGGGTCAGTGGGTCTAATACTGAGTTCTGAAGGAATCCCAGTCAATACATTTGAACTTCATGTAATAAACATAGCAAATGAATTCTAAAACATAATTTTTAATAAATTGACAAATTGTCTTATTGGTTGGTTAATAAAAAAAACATATGGAGGGGAGAGCACCTATTTTGTGTATAATTACTGCTATTAATAAAAAGAAAACAGCTTAATTTGTGAGTTATTTGTCAAAGTATGATGTGAAACTTAATATTGTAAAAATTTAGAATTTAACAGGAAATTCGCAAGTGTTACTCAATATATGCCTTAATCCCACTGAGATGCCGCTTACTATCAGGGTTTTTTAATGAAATAGGGGATGAAAAAGGCGAATTTTGGAAATGTAACATGTTTGATTTAATAATCAATTTACCCACAAATAAAAATAAAATTAACAAAATCTGCTTTAAATCATGAAATATAATAAGTTAATTAGATACCTTATTGATTTTTTGCACTTATTGATACAATAAATCCATTTAATTTAATGAATCGCGTGCCGGCGAGTAAATATAGTATTTTTTTCTTAGCTTTACTCTTCAAGCTGAAAACAAAAAGAACTGAATTTTGTAAATTCTTTTCAAATTAAATTCACACGGAAAACGAGAGAAATACCTATGGATTTTCTTCGCTGAAATTAATTTAAATACTTTATGATCTTCGAATCAATAACAAATTTCTTCAGTCGATGTCTCACAGACAAATCATAACATAGACGATAGACGCGTTCAAAGACTAAGGTGAAAAATGGGCGCGTTCCATCTACGCGCATACTAGAATCGAGGTCCGTTCACCGAATGTTAAGCGTCGTATTGGCGACGGAACCTTCCCTAAAACCAAATTCATTTCATAGCATGTGTGTCATGATGTGTCAAGTCAACGTACGGATCTATCGGAATTCTACAATATGCTATAAGTATTTCCAGCCCAAGTTATAAGCTTGGTTGAAAAACGAAACGTAATGAAAAAATTAACCATAAACAAACTGTGAATGCTTCCCAAATTCTATTCGACGAAACTATAATTATATGATCTATAAGCTTAAGTGTATTTTATTAAAATATGTCTATAGAAATGATCGAAACAAACGGTCTAAATGTCAAATTCCGAATTTTGAGAAAATCAACCCACCTAAATGGAAGCACGGGATTTTGGGCGAAAAAAAACTATCTTTGTAAATAAGGCCAGGATAAACGCGAGATTTATTTTGTTTATGCAAAAAGTGAATAATGACCAAAGATAATTGCAAATGTCCCTGACGTGACGTGAAACGACGTTGACGTTGACACTTGACATTGATATTGGGAAATTAATTGACAAAGTTATTGTAATTGTGATTTTAGTTGTGAAATTTGTGTTAAAACTACAGTGAAACCAAAGTGTTTTTGCAAAATTAGTGTTTTATGAAATTTTAAGAAAAAACGGTGTTACAGTATCCCCCCAACCACGATAGAATTCACGTAGGGAATTCGTCTGACGCCCCGTCAGCCTCAAAACCCCCTAACCAACCAAACAGAATTATCATAAATGGAATCAATTAGGTACTTAAAAACTATTCATTCGTGATAAACTCTGTACCCAATTACGCCTAACGTTATCATTTTTTTTATAAGTTTATTTATTTGTATAAGATAAAACATAAAGCTTTAAATATAAACGTGTGTAAATAAAGAATATTTAACATGCATGCACCTTAAATCTACGTAAATCCATCAATATGGTATGTTAAAGATTGTACTAAAAAACAACATTCACCAATAAGGTGACAAAATCTAGCGCGAAACTACTGCTGCTAGCACCTACATGGTTTTAAAAAAAATATTCACCCATAAGGTGGCAAAATCTAGCGAAACCACTTCTGCTAGCACCTATATGGCTGTGATAAATAGGTAAAAGGCATTATATCCTATGCCCATCAAATATAAGTAAGTAATAAAGAAAAACTGTAGTGTCAGGACTGACGCCGAGATGGCGTTGTTAAATAAGTATATCTTGACACTAACAGAGTATAGCAAGTAATGTCAACAACCACCGGTAGATGTCGTTATTACAGACATTTTGACTCTAATCGTCAAATAATAAGTAAAAAAAACAATAAAAAGGAAATAATAAAAAAATGAGTTGCATGTGTCGTTGCCCCTGATCGTCGATATTGATTTTCCTACGTTTCCAGCTAGATGTAACTTCCTCCATTATAAGAATATAGCAAAGGCTTATTTCTAGAGTTGCAAACCGCTCCTGTGAGGAATTCAAAATTAATTTTGTTGATTAGAGTAGAATACATATAAAAATAATGACCAAGACACGTTTATATTTGTGATCTTGTGCTAAATGCATCTCTCTAACCACATAACAGTTATAATAAGTACATACTTGTTCCTTAATTCTGGTATCAGATACTAAAGAAGTAATATCCATTTTATATAATGGTAGTAATAATATATTTATAATGGTATGAACTAAGACACGTATAATATTTGTGTTTTAGATCTTTATGTACTTATGTAATGGTAATATCAATTTTGAAGATGTTAGGTATATGGAAACTTAAGTATCAAGGCAAATCAATAAAAAACGACAGGGACAGACACATGCAAAAACGCCGCCAGATGTTATATGGCGCGTTATCCTACACTCGGGTTCTACGAGACGCCAGGAAGAATGGCGGGGTGGGTATTCTGTGACCGCCGCACCCGCGGTGCCTAAGTGTTAAATGCTTATAAAAATATGGCTATTTTCATAAGAGTATAAAAATGAAAATTAAGTATGTATTATGTTACTAGGTACGTACTTTAGTCAGTCGAAGTATCTAAATTTTTAAAATCTTTTATGTGCCACTTTCCTATGTATTTTCCGTTCTCGTCTTCGAGCTCATAGACGAGGCGAGAAAGCTTACGTATAATTTTACAACGTTCATATTTAGGGGCAAGTTTAGCAGTAAAATATTTATTAGCAGAACTCTGCTTGTACGTACGCTTCCACACAAAATCACCGACATTAAATGATATATCTCTGCGTTTGTTGTTATAGTATTTTATATTCCTTTCATGGGCCTTACGCAACGACTCTCGGACTTTGATGAAAATGTCACCGAGGTGGCCAATATTAGACGCATGAGTATCGCGTGGTACCACAACCAACTCTTGGAGATCTTCGAAACCACGGTAAATACTACCATCTGTGACAGCTTCTCTACCGTGTACTAGCATGAAAGGAGTATAAGAAGTAGACTCATTTACTGAGGTGTTCATGGCAAATTGTATTTTATGTATGTTAATATCCCACGTTCTATGATCGTTCTCAACAAACGAGGAAACTGCAGTGATTATTGTGCGGTTATAACGTTCCACCGTATTAACTTGTGGACAATATACTGGACCCAAATGTACTTGCGGAATATTGTATTTTTCATATAATGCCTGAACCTCATGACTTATAAACTGCGAGCCATTATCAGACATCACAGTCTGTGGTATTCCGTGAACCAGAAATACATGGTCTTCTAACCTTTGCGCTATAACTTTGCCCGTTGCACGCCGTATAGGAAATAATAAGCAATATTTTGTAAAACAACACACAACTACTAGTAAAAAGGGGTTTTGCTGTCGAGACATCGGCAGTGGACCAACTAGATCAATGCTGATGCACTGGAATGGTCGACAGCAGACCTTGGGTTCCCCCATAAAGCCAGCTGGCGCTAGTGAGCTATGTTTATATGAGTTGCAAGTGGCACAATTTTTAATAAATTCCTCGGTATCTTTATGCATACCGGGCCAAAAATACCGTAATTTTAATCTTTTATAAGTTTTTGCAACGCCTAAGTGCGCAGCAATTGGTTCAGAATGGTTACTTTTCATAATATCCTCCCTAAGCTCCTTTGGTACAACCTCTTTCCACTGGTAGTCACCACAGAGTTTGTTAGTGCTTTTTGTAAATCTAAAAAGCCTACCATCAATAATTTGAAAATTGGGACACGCGCGCGGCCTATCCGTGCAACGTTTTAATATATTGTTATACCAAGCATCGCTGGAAGTAAATGCGTCTACGGCTGCCACTGGTACAGAACGTGATAGTGCATCCGGTACGACGTTTTGAGATCCACTACGATGCTCAATAATGAAATTATAAGGCGATAGCCTACACCCCCAACGCGCTAGTCGTCCTGTCGGATTCTTAAGGTTTAAAAACCACTTTAGACTAGCATGGTCGGTAATAATTTTAAATTGTCGACCACCTTCAAGGTAAGGGCGGAAGTGTTCAACGACATGTACCACGGCCAATGCCTCTCGCTCTGTAGCGGAATAGTTACGTTCAGCGGGTGTTAGTGAACGGCTACAGTACGCAACAGGATGTTCTTGTCCATCTACAACCTGGGTTAAGGTACCTCCTAACCCGAAATCAGAAGCGTCACAGTGGACAGCAAAATCTTTCGAGAAGTCAGGACATACCAGAACCGGGGAAGTAGACAGTGCGAGTTTTAGGTCGTTGAACGCCTCGTCTGCCTCGGTCGTCCATTTGAAAGGGGGCGCGCTCTTACGGGTAGAAGTAAGAGCATTAAGGGGACCAGCTCTATGACTAAAATTTTTTATGAAACGCCTATAATAAGATGCAGTTCCCAAGAAACGTTTGACGTCTTTCCTGCAGGTGGGAATAGGAAAGTCTACTATAGCCTTAATTTTGTCAGGATCCGTGCGCAGACCATATTCGTCAACCACATGACCCAAGAATTTCAGCTGTCTCCTGAAGAACTGGCATTTACCCATGTTGACAGTAAGGTTGGCTAGTTTAAGTCTCTCCTTTACCCTACGTAGGAGCTGGAGGTGATCCTGGAAGGCCGTTGGGCCTTCAGGAGTAAGTAAAATTAAATCATCAACATATACGAACACCTTATTGTCAAACTCGGGCCCAAAGAGGCGGTCCATCAACCGCTGCTGCGTAGCTGGAGCTGCAGTAAGTCCAAAGCACATGACCTTAAAGTGAAACAAGCCTCTGCAGGGAATAGTAAAAGCAGTTTTCTCTCTGGACTCAATAGAGTCCAAAGGAACTTGATAATATGAAGACTTAAGGTCAATAGAAGATAAGTACTTAGCGTTTTTGAGCTGGTCCAGAATATGGCTAATATAAGGCATAGGGTAAGCGTCATGCTTTGATATGGCGTTAAGTTTTCGGCTGTCCAAGCAGAAACGTGATGACCCATCTGATTTAACCGCTAAAGTAACGGGGTTGTTCCATGCACTTCCGCTAGGCTCCACAACATCATCCTTCAGCATTTGGTCTAGGTGTTTATTTAATTCTGCCAGTTTAGCGGGTGAGACTACATAATACCGTTGTTTAATAGGTGGGTGGTCACCGGTATCAATTTTATGACTCACTAAGTGTGTCCTACCTAGGCCTTTCTTTTCTGCGGAAATGTCATCAAATTGCTTTATGACGTCATTGACCAGCCTACGCTCAAGCTTAGATAAAGTTTCAAAATCATGTAAAGCACGGCTGCCTGACATAACTGTGTACACCTGATTATTATTTTTATATAAATGTCCGCTATCTTCTAACAATGATAAAATATCTGGCGCAATATTAAATTCCTTCCAGAAATTTAAGCCAAATAACAACTCTGTAGCAACTCCAGGGACGACGTAAAATTTAATAACACGAGTTTTATTCTCTATCGATACTGGTAAAAATAAATACCCAGTTACTCGTGAAGTAGAACCATTTGCAGTTTTTATAAAGTCTAAGTCCTCAGACTTATGTAAAGTAGCGAAATCTTTAAAATATTTGTATGCTTGCCCTCCCACAATGGAGATCTGTGATCCTGAATCTAGTAATCCTCTGAATTCCAAGCCAAAAATATTAATCTTCAGATAAGCTCTGGTATCATTATAGGTGGCGTTAGTAGTAGCGTGAACCGATGTAACCTTACCTTTATGCATATGTATGTTACTAGCTTTATTTACATTATTATAGAATTTATTGTATTTCTGCCTTGATTGTTCAGAATTACAATGTTTATTATAAAAATATACTGTTTTATGCCATCGGTTCACTGCTTGGCGTTTTTTGGAATCTCTGCGGTTGAAGGTTTTGAAGAAGTGCACTTTGGACAATTATTTGCATTGAAGCCCTTTTCTCCACAACGATAACAAATAAGTACCCAAGGCGCCTTGCAATACCTCAGGCTGTGGCCATTTTTCCGACAGCGGACACAAAAAAGATTATTTTGTGTATTATTCACTGGCTGAATTGAAGAGACTTTTGGTGGAGCCTTGCTACCACTGTTACCACTAGTATTTTTGTAACACAAATCGGGAGCCAGAGAAGAAGTGGTGACCCTAGGAGGTTCACTGAAATGCACCGATCGCTCCTTTGCACCTTCTAATAACCTACATTTTTTCTTTAGATCAGTCCAAGATTCCACTGGGGCTAGAGCAAGCTGAGTAGTATAAAAAGGTCTTATATTAAACATGATAATGTTCAATTTATCATCATCAGAGATTGGTTTTGATAATCGAGAAAAATAATTTTGCATAATGCTGAGATAATTCACAATGCTTTCATCGGGGCCCTGAGTACGACTTCTAATTTCCTGCATCAACCTATGGTCATAATCAGATGGTAAATATTCATCGAGAAGCAAGGTCTTCAGCTCAGTCCAATTGTGAACGTCTGACTTTACTCCTCGATACCAGCATAGCGCTTCATCAGTGAAAAGTTCAGCCGCAGAACAGAAAAGCTTTGAATCTGCAAGGCCACGAGACAAGCATAACTCTTCGAGGCGTTGTAAGAAGGCTTTAATGCATGTCTTGCCATTGAAGCGTAAATTTAGTTTATGCACGGAGCAATCATTAGCTGTATTGTGTGTAGTTGCAGTGGAGTTCTCAATAGGTTGTTCAGGTGCCAAGCTACTTTTAAAATTATGACAAATATTATCTATTTTTACAAGAATGCTATCTAATCTATTATTCAGAGAAGTAATTAAAGAAGTAAGATTATTATCATCATACTCCGATAAAGACAAGCGACCAATTCTGTGGAATAAGTGGTGTGCAAGAGTTTGAATTCTATTTATCATCTTAAGTGATGACGGTTTACTTGAAGTACTTGTGATAAGTTTCTCAAGATCATCTAATTTCTTTTGAATTACCTTTAATTCAATATTGACATCAAGATCACAAGTCAGTATTTCATCAGAAGGCAGATCTTTATTGAGAGTACGGATCTGTGCTCTCAGAGCCATCACCGTGTCAGCTGGTTTCGAACCCCTGATTTTCACCTCATATTCTAGTTCATCTTTGTTAAGTAAATTAAAACTAATTGGTCTTTGTTCCATTTTTGTAAAAATATACTACGCTCTATTCTATATGATAAGTTAATTTTACAATATTATTTATGTTATATACTCAAACTATGAACAAAAAATCTTAAAATATATTCACCTTTGCAAATGTAACTAAAATTTGTTTTTATTTATACCTATCTGAACCAAACCTGCATAGAATTCTTATTTATCTTATAACTAGTGAGACCGGCAGACGTTCTCCTGTCCGATTCCAGCGCCACCTACTGGGTCCAGTTGTACTTTTAAACCTTCCCTGGACCTATTCAAATACACATAACATTTCGTAAGAATCGGTCGAGCTGTTTTCGAGTTTTAGCTTAACTAACACACAACGTTAAAAAAGAAAATTATTAAAGATACATACCGAGATGGATCAACATTATCTGAGCATTTGACCAGAATAATGGGCCATATAATGCCACAAAACCTGCTGTATATTCGGGCGCCAAATTGTAGTGCTTTTTCTAGCTGAATTGTAGAAATATAGGGAAATCTTAAAGTTAAAGAAAAAAAAACAAACTTATTCCTTTAGTCCGATACAAAATGAAAAGCTTTATTCTGGTAGGTACATGGTTGTAATTCACTTATGCATAATGTTACTGAAGTAAACAAAATCCCTCAATGCAAAGCACTTAACTAAATTTTTATTTAATACAAGCCAAGGGCAGGATGGTTCAGGTTTGTTTGATCAATCTCGGCAGGTAAAAATCAGGTACAAATTGGGTACAAAACTACAAAATGAGGGGCAATAAAGTACACGAACAAATAGTTATAGGTTTCCTTTTTTTAAAAGAAAATTAGTAGCCTTCCCCGGAGCGGTTGTTAGTGGGTCATACCTTCAATGCTAAGTTTCTGCGATCACGGGTCAGAGATATAATATTCCAATTTCTTAACTTATTCTCTGTTTCTAATATTATTTGTGTAATTCCACAGAATTCCTCCTTGTGTTAGGTTAGTTTGTTATGGTTTCTAGCTGTAAGGTCAAGCAGCGGAGCCCTACGGCCTCCGGTAACTGCCCTGGAGATTCATAGTACAGTGTTAGGTTAAAATATAATTAAATATGCCTATGATCTTAGGGTCAGTGGGTCTAATACTGAGTTCTGAAGGAATCCCAGTCAATACATTTGAACTTCATGTAATAAACATAGCAAATGAATTCTAAAACATAATTTTTAATAAATTGACAAATTGTCTTATTGGTTGGTTAATAAAAAAAACATATGGAGGGGAGAGCACCTATTTTGTGTATAATTACTGCTATTAATAAAAAGAAAACAGCTTAATTTGTGAGTTATTTGTCAAAGTATGATGTGAAACTTAATATTGTAAAAATTTAGAATTTAACAGGAAATTCGCAAGTGTTACTCAATATATGCCTTAATCCCACTGAGATGCCGCTTACTATCAGGGTTTTTTAATGAAATAGGGGATGAAAAAGGCGAATTTTGGAAATGTAACATGTTTGATTTAATAATCAATTTACCCACAAATAAAAATAAAATTAACAAAATCTGCTTTAAATCATGAAATATAATAAGTTAATTAGATACCTTATTGATTTTTTGCACTTATTGATACAATAAATCCATTTAATTTAATGAATCGCGTGCCGGCGAGTAAATATAGTATTTTTTTCTTAGCTTTACTCTTCAAGCTGAAAACAAAAAGAACTGAATTTTGTAAATTCTTTTCAAATTAAATTCACACGGAAAACGAGAGAAATACCTATGGATTTTCTTCGCTGAAATTAATTTAAATACTTTATGATCTTCGAATCAATAACAAATTTCTTCAGTCGATGTCTCACAGACAAATCATAACATAGACGATAGACGCGTTCAAAGACTAAGGTGAAAAATGGGCGCGTTCCATCTACGCGCATACTAGAATCGAGGTCCGTTCACCGAATGTTAAGCGTCGTATTGGCGACGGAACCTTCCCTAAAACCAAATTCATTTCATAGCATGTGTGTCATGATGTGTCAAGTCAACGTACGGATCTATCGGAATTCTACAATATGCTATAAGTATTTCCAGCCCAAGTTATAAGCTTGGTTGAAAAACGAAACGTAATGAAAAAATTAACCATAAACAAACTGTGAATGCTTCCCAAATTCTATTCGACGAAACTATAATTATATGATCTATAAGCTTAAGTGTATTTTATTAAAATATGTCTATAGAAATGATCGAAACAAACGGTCTAAATGTCAAATTCCGAATTTTGAGAAAATCAACCCACCTAAATGGAAGCACGGGATTTTGGGCGAAAAAAAACTATCTTTGTAAATAAGGCCAGGATAAACGCGAGATTTATTTTGTTTATGCAAAAAGTGAATAATGACCAAAGATAATTGCAAATGTCCCTGACGTGACGTGAAACGACGTTGACGTTGACACTTGACATTGATATTGGGAAATTAATTGACAAAGTTATTGTAATTGTGATTTTAGTTGTGAAATTTGTGTTAAAACTACAGTGAAACCAAAGTGTTTTTGCAAAATTAGTGTTTTATGAAATTTTAAGAAAAAACGGTGTTACACAAGGGAACGTTTGAGTGCTACTTATCCCTTTTTTTATTGTGGCGTTGACTATGCAGGGCCGGTGTTCACGTTGAACCGCAAAGGAAGAGGCGCAAAAACAGTTAAATCGTATATTTGTCTATTCGTTTGCTTTATAACGCGCGCAATACACTTAGAACTCGTAAGCGACCTTTCTGCGGAGGCATACATTTTAACTCTAAAACGCTTTATTTCACATTACGGAAAACCAGTTGAAATATTCTCTGACAATGGCAGGAATTTTGTAGGAGCTATGAAAGAATTTTCAAGTTTCTTATCTAATTGTTCGGAGGATATATCTCAATACGCAGCAAATCAATCTATTAAATTTAATTTTATTCCTCCATACGCTCCTCATTTTGGTGGTCTGTGGGAGGCTGGAATAAAGTCGTGTAAATATCACCTGATTCGGGTCATTGGTAACGCGCACTTAACGTTTGAGGAATTTGCCACAGTGTTAGCACAGGTTACAGCTATCCTTAATTCACGCCCTCTTTCGCCTATGTCCTCAGACCCCAATGATCTCCTACCCTTAAGTCCTGCCCATTTCCTAATTGGTCGTACACTTACAGCGCCAGTATACGATGACATGCGAGCTGATCCTGGAAACCTACTCAATCGCTACAAGAAGGTGGAGCAGATACGTCACCACTTCTGGGCCCGATGGGCGAAAGAATACGTTTCGGAGTTGCAGACCAGATGCAAATGGACGGAAAGCGGCGACTCACTGCAACCTGGAACTCTAGTCGTCATCAAGGATGACAATTTGCCTCCTCTCAAATGGAAAATGGGACGCATCATTGCTACAGTTCCTGGCAAGGATGGTATTTCTCGCGTGGCGGACATTCACACAGCAGGCGGTGTAGTGAGGCGGGCATTCTCAAAAATATGCCCACTATTGTACGAAAATGCACCATCTCAATAATTTGAAAGCGACCTGGTGCTTTCAAGGCCGGGGGCATGTCGCGACTTCTGCGTGCAACGAATCGCGGCAGCGCGGCGCAACGGGATTGGACCAAAAAGATGAAACGTCAACGACTAATTCAAAAAAATTATATAAAACGTAACGCTAACTACTTTTTTCACTCATTTCTAATTTCTGTTTTCAACGCAATAAACGCAGTTGTATCGCAAAAAAGGCTAAATTTATTTTAAAATCATCACCACATCATCATTCGAAACACCGTGATTTTTGAATTACCCAAGAATCTTGAATATCGTATAAAGACAAGCAAATTGAATAACTTTTACTATGGGACCAACCTTGAAATCGTGAAAAGAAAATCCGCTGTTCCATACATTTAGATTCAGTGGATGTTTTGAACATTTGCATGGATGAAAGACCACATTTAATAATACATTTTTGACAATCGTCTAATCGACATATTATTATCTCATCGGTGCTACCCCTGTTTACTACCACAATCGAGATTTTCGTATAGGAGACTGTTGGGCGTCTCATCAAAATGAAGCTACTCACGCAAAATCAGCTTGATAGTAATAAATTGTAAAAAAGGCGTCCGGGGATCCTGGACTATTCCAAAATCAAGCTAAACAACAAAAAATTAAAACGAATGAAGAACAACCTTTTATAAAGAGAGGGGGGGGGGGTCATAGAGAGAGAGGAACATTTATTGACCTAAGACAAAGTACAGATTCTGTCTTGAAAAATAAGAACGGCAATATTGCAGTGTCTGCGAGCGTCACCACATGAACATTTGGAGCGAACGATCACAATTTACAAAAAAATGTCTGTTTGAATCGATGCGAGGTCTATAACCTGTAAGTGATGGCCGAGGAAGTGATGACATGGAATAAAATATATTAAAAATAAAAAAATAAAAATGTTCTGTAACTAAACGGCTAGGTGTTTTAGTTTGATTTTTTTTTGTATACAGGCATCGGAAATCATTACTTGTTGTAGACAAATGAATTAATGGTCGTATTGACGTCTCCACCCTGTATAAGACTGCAAATGGTGTGACAGAGCAATAAATTACCTGCGAAGTGAGGAACACCAGAACGTCTCCGAACGGTTCATTCTCGTGTATCTTGATCACCGTCTCCACCGCCGCCTTCACATAATCGGCCACTGGTTCTGGAACGACAACTTTTTTTATTACCTTAAGAGGACTGTGAAGTGCCAATTAATGGCTCGAGTATGCACTCTCAAAAATGCAGTTTGTTGCGCACCGCTTAGAGTTGAAAGTCCGAGGCAAGTGCCTACATTTCTTATTGAAATATTGTTTCGGGCGATAACTGTTTTACCCCCCTAAACCTTTACAAAATAAGACACTTTTGGTCTCATTAGATTCAGTATACCTTAATCTATGTTTGCATTTTTTGTAATTCAGTATCATTTAGTCAAAAAAGATAAAAATGCTCGAGGTAGTTTTTAAGTCTAAAATATGGATATTTAGATGCTAATAATTTATATTCTGAGCAATATTACTTCAAAATCAAAACGTACAAACCTAGATCTTCATTATATCTACAACATGTCCAAAAGTTATGAAAATTGGACTATGTAAAGGGGGAGAAAAGCGTTATCGCTTTTTGTATGAAAATTTACAGCTTCACAATCCTCTTAAGGTATGTACACCAGTATTGGTTTACACTGTTACTTGAATGAATTACTATACTATTTAACATTTATAAATGAGCGTCACAAATTTTTAAGGTGAACACTACACGATTAAAAACCTACAAAGTGAACACTACATGACAATAAACATTAGACATTTTAACAGATTAAGAGGATTGTGAAGTAATCGTGCGCGGCGCGAGTAGGTATTTTCTAAAATGCTATCTGTTTCACACCGCTCCGCCTCCGGTCTGGCGTTTACACCACAAATACAACATGCGCAAATTTTCACGCACACTACGACACAGCAGCGCGCGACTCGGCCACGATACTCGGCGGCCGGCCGGCGCGAGAGCTCGAGATTATTATTCTATCGTTCGTAATGTTTTGCGTTGCTTAGATTTCTGACTCCCTTTCCGCTCGCAACTTCGCCATCGTTACTTTCGTTTTTCGTGTGGGAATTTTATGTTTTCACATAGGAAAAATAATTTTATAGCCTATATATATTACTCAGTGATAATGTAGCATTCTATTAGCCAAAGAATTTTTAAAATCAGTCTGGTAGTTTTTGAGTTTATTCATTACAAACAAAAATACAAACGTACTTAATCTTCTTTCTTAATAATATTTTAATAGATAAGTTTCGGAATACAGAAATTATTTAATTTCGTAAATTATTTCTGTATTGAAATTTATTGTGAAGGCACTTACTTGGTACCTATCCCTATACCTTATAGGATTGAGGGTGAGGACTATTTGTTATGAAAGTATGTATCCTACATTTACCTGTCTAAGGAAAATGCAATTTTTTAAGATGAGTTTTATACTGAATTAAAATGATTTGCATTTGAGATGTGAATCTTTTCAGAAAAAAAAACACTAAACATATAAAAATAGTTTTATACATACAAACTAAATAGGAACAGGGATATAAAAAGTAATAATAAATAAAAAAAAATTTTTGATTGGGCTGGGCAGCTTTTGCAAAACTTGGCTTTGTTTTTAATATGAGTAGGTATTAGCATAAAACAGAAAGCGCGGATCTTCAACCAGTGTGTCCTACCAGTGCTTACGTATGGAGCCGAGACATGAGTAACAACTAAGGCCATCGTCCACAAACTAGAGGTGGCACAAAGAGCAATGGTAAGAAAATTGGTAGAAGTAACACTCCGGGACAGGAAAACGAATAGTTGGCTCCGAAAACGGAGTCAGGTCTCGGACATTACGCACCACGTAGCAAAGCTCAAGTGGCAATGGGCTGGACATAATAGCCAAAAAGCCGAACTCGTGGTGCAGAACTGTCTTATAGTGGAGGCCATGGAATCGTAAAAGACCCAACGGGAGACCACAGATGCGGTAGAAGGACGACATCGTCAAGATGGTGGGCACGAACTGGATTAGAGTAGCTTAAAATAGAACGGAATGGAGAAAGTTGAAGGAGGCCTATACCGTCATGGTAGAAGAAAAGGCTTAGATGATGACAAATATTTTTTATTAATTATATGATTATTTTCGTTGGTGTTCACCTCAATTTCTTTAATAATAAGCCAAACGTAACATCATCTGCAACTAGCTCCACCTCCATCCATCTTTGAATTAGTCAGCAGCAAAACAGAAGCTACGTTTGGCTTATTATTAAAGCAATTAAAGTGAACACCAACAAAAATAATCAAATAATTATTAAAAAAATATTATTCATCATCTAAGCCTTTTCTTCTACCATGGCGGTATAAGCCGCCTTAAGGAAAAGGTGGCTAGATGACATTAAAAAAGAAGACTGGACTGACATATCCACATTTAAAAAACGCAGCATAGGATCTTACACGTCAGCGTAAGGGCAAGGGCGTTTTATTGAGTAAATAACTTTTTTCAGAAACATTGTACAAAGTTATTCAGATTCATTCAGAAATACAGCAATAATACTGTATGAAAGTACCCCATGTGTGGGGTAGATTCGTACGAATTTCAATTGAGAGTTAAGTCATAATTATGTAACAAATATAAAATACCTCTCATTTTTATACACTAATCTCGGGTACCTAGTTATACTAATAGTTTTAGAATTTAAATTTTTACCACCTCCGTGGTCTAGTGGTTGAGGCCATCGGGTATTGATCGGGAGGTCCGGGGTTCGATTCCCCACAGGGACAGAAGCTTTTCTGCTCGGTTTGGTTGGTGGTAGGGCTTTTCAGCCCACCTGGCTAGCTACCACCGTCTTACCTAAGTTTGTCGTCATAATAACATGTTAATAGCATTGCTGTGTTCCGATATAAGGCCAAGAGCTTCCTTGTCGTATGAAAAAAATACCTATTAGTAGGATTATATGTAATCAGCTGCTTTAAATTATATTGCTAAAATGAAAAAAAAACGTCAATACCGTACGAGGGGTGCCTTCTCCACATATATGCCTACCCTGCCTACCCTACATATATTATTTACTTTGTCGTTTGTATTTTTTATACACGTTTTTTAGCCACACCAATGTTTACGCCACTTAACATCATCTATGGGACAGCAAAACATTATCTGTGGATCGCAACTGGCAACACTACCCTAGAAAGCGGAACTGGTCGTTCACTTAAAATTTAAACGTCTTCCGAGAAGCAACCAATACTTAACTCGACTGTAAAATTCTAAAACGATTGTAAACGGAGAAAGAAATTAATTGTAATTTAGAAATTAAACGCTTCATTGAAAAGGAACCCTCCTGCCTAAACATTTGGTCCATCGAGACGGATTTTGAAGATTGAAGCAGCTAAACGAAGATCACTTCATCACCGCAGTAACGGTCAGGTCTTTGTTCCTTTTCTTATCCTATCCTAAACGATTGTGTGCTAAAATCGTGTTAAATTTCAGTATCGTCTTGGATCGTGTTCGTGGTCGTGTTGCTGTGTCTGGAATATTCAAATTTCCAGCCAAAAAAGCCGTTACTTAAACGTGAGTACTCTTAACTTTTCTAAAAGACCGCTAAAATGATGGATAGTGATAGCATTAAAGTGTCTGTTCCTTCGCATTCTCCTAATAAGAGAAAGCCAGTAGATGATCTCAGGAAAGTGAGGGGTACTTTGAAGGGCAGATTAACTCAATTCAAAAAATACGTTGAGTCATTTTCGAGTGCTAATTTGACTAAAATTCAAATTGCGGAGATGAAACTACGTATACAGACAGCTAATGACGTGTTCCAGAGATTTCATTTAGTGCAAAGTGATATCGAACTTTATTCTTCGGAAAGCGATATAGCTTGTAATTTAGAATACGTAGAATCGGTTGAATCTGATTATTTCACTCACTAGTATGGCCGTAGCAAATTGTCTTATTGCTAGCGAAAGCAATGATGAACCTGCTCAATATTTAAAAAATACCGTTACTTCAAACGTTAAACTGCCTGAAATTAAATTGTCAAGTTTTGACGGATCATTCGATCAATGGCTTGAATTTAAAAATTCATACGTTACAATGATTCACGAGCGATCCGACCTTAACAATATTCAAAAATTTCATTATCTTAGATCATCACTACACGGAAACGCTCGACAAGTAATTAGTGCTTTAGAGTTCACATCGGCTAATTACATTCATGCATGGGAGCTACTTGAGAATAGATATCATAACACTAGACTACTAATCGGTAACCACGTAAAAGCGTTATTTAATATTGTCCCAATAAAACAAGAATCACCTTTACTCATTAGAAAACTAATCGATACCATATTGCGTAATTTACGGGCGCTTAAAACGTTAGACGAACCTACTCAGTCATGGGACACTTTAGTTATTTATTTAATTGTCACTAAGCTAGACGCCGTAACGGAACGTGAGTGGGAAACGTACAAAGGATCGTTATCTATACAACAATCACACTCTAAAATTAAATTGGAAGATCTGCTTTCATTTCTCAAAAACAGAGCAGACATGCTAGAAATGATTAACGTATCTAGCACTAAGTCAAAAGATAGGCCAGTGTTTCACGAAAATAAAGGTCACAATTTGAACAAAACCACAAATAACGTTCATAGTTTTGTTTCTACAAATAACGAAGGTAACACTAAGTCGAAATCTTCCAATTTAAATAAGAGCGTACGCACTTGCACTTTATGTAATCACAATCACGCACTGTACACATGTATCAGTTTTCTTAATTTATCCGTGAGTGAAAGGCTGAAATTCGTTGAGAGTAAAGGATTGTGTAAAAATTGTTTACGCATAGGGCATGAAGCTAGTGTTTGTCTATTCGGGCCATGTAAACAATGTTCTCGCAAGCATAATAGTTTGCTTCATTTCTTCGATAAGACTGCGTGTACGCCGCCGCCAGTGTTGCCAGATTTTTTCCACCTTCCCCCCCAAATACATTTAAAAAACCCCTAGTTTCTCCAGTTTGATTGATAAAAAACCTCTGACTATTTTGGCCATGTCATATACATAAGCTTTCTAATATTGACAATAAAAAACTTAGAAGTTTTCTTCAAATTACCTATTTTAATTTATTTCACATACATAGCCGTGTGTCTGTCGATTCGGATTTTTCGTTATAAATGTCTGTGTGAGGCTGTGGAAAACAGTCTTTTAGCCGGAATTATGATAAACAAGACAGTTCAATGGTAACATAATGTGTTGCCAGCTAATACTCGTAAGTTTTAGTGTCCCATTCATTCTATTTGGTGAATAAATTGTCGGTCTTGTCTGATATAAAAAGGAATTTGCCATTTGGTTAGAATAGTAGAAAACCTTCAGAAAATCCCCTAGATAAATTTCGTGATATCAAAACCTCCAAAAAACCTCAAAGACCTGCAAAAACCCCTAGGATTTAGGGAAATCCTCTGAATTTGGCAACACTGGCCGCCGCTGCCGGTCGAACCCGTAGCAAGTCCGAGTGGGGTGCACCAACCATATACGTCATCGCTGCATACGTTATCACTGTCTGCCAAAGCAAATAATTCTACTCGCGGAAACGAGACGTTCGGAGGGAACCGACCGCCGTCGCCCGTATTATTGTGTACTGCGTTAGTAGAGGTGGCAGACAATAAACATGAATACCACACAGCGCGGGCGCTGCTTGATTGCGGCAGCCAGCACTGTTTCGTTTCAAGCGAATTATGTAAACGTCTTTTATACAGTCCACTGTTTCTATATCGGGTGTAGGTCAAACTATAACCCAAGCAAATCAATTATGCGAAATACTTATACGTTCTAAACATTGCAATTTTAATACGAAACTCGAATGTTTTGTTTTGCCGCGTATAACAAGCAGTTTACCGGCAGTGAACATCGACGCGAAATTACTAAGCATTCCAGATAATATTGAACTCGCTGACCCTACTTTCAATGTCTCGTCTCAGATTGACTTGTTAATAGGTGCCGACAAATTCTGGGATCTTATAGATACGAATTTTATACGTTTGCCTTCGGGTCCTTATTTACGCGAATCTAAGTTAGGGTGGCTATTGTCGGGGCCTATTTACACAAAGAATTTGCGCATTAATAATCAAATTCAGTGTAATTTTTCCCAAAATATAGACTTAGACACTCAGCTTAGAAGATTTTGGGAGCTAGAAAGCATTCCAAACCCAGTTCAAACAAATGTCTTAACAAAGGATGAGAGCTTTTGTGAGAATTTGTTTTTAAATACCACTAAACGTGAAAAAGATGGTAGATTTTCAGTTCGCATACCCTTAAAGGAGAATGAAAACTCACTTGGGGATTCTTATACGATGGCTAAAACTAGATTTCTATCACTTGAACGAAAATTTGAACGCTCACAAGAGTATAAACGAAAATATTGCGAATTTATGCAAGAGTACATAGATTTAGGGCATATGGTGAAAATCGAACCACCAATTCAGCCTCATTATTATCTTCCTCATCATGGCGTAGTGAGGGAAAGCAGCAGCACTACAAAATTGCGTGTAGTGTTCGATGCTAGTGCCAAAACGAGCTCAAATAAATCACTTAACGACATCCAGCTACCTGGTCCAGCGTTGCAAAACGACATTTTCTCAATTCTCTTGAGGTTTAGACAATACAAATATGTCGCTTGTGCCGACGTTGAGAAGATGTTTCGCCAAGTGAGCATACAACCTGATCAGAGAAAATTACAGTTGATACTTTGGCGCGATAATCCTACTAGTTCGTTAGACACGTATCAGTTAAAAACTGTCACCTACGGAACCGCATCAGCACCTTATTTAAGTATGCGGTGCTTACGTCAGCTAGCAGCTGAATGTGGAGACGACGTCATATCTCGCACCATCAACGATGACTTTTTCGTGGATGACCTGATAACGGGCCATGACGATCAAGCCGCTTTGATCGAAATTTGCGAAAAAACATCAAAGGTTTTAAAGAGCGGTGGGTTTCCATTACGTAAGTGGACATTTAATTCGGATGTAGGTAACAGAAGTGATACGGAACAATACTTTATAGGTGAGCATACACAAAATAAAACGCTAGGTTTGGGTTGGTTGAGTGATTCGGATCAATGGTACTTTACTACCGAGGTAGAAAATAATTATAATACAAGTACGTTAACTAAACGTGTAATGCTTTCCGTAATATCACAAATCTATGACCCGTTAGGTCTCATTTCACCAGCGGTTATAATACCTAAAATATTATTACAAAAGCTGTGGATATGTAAAATAGATTGGGACACTACTGTGGCTCCAAGTATCGCTAAGGAATGGGATAGTTTTATAAAATCCTTACACGTATTGCCTACGTTGCGCATTCCCCGTGGAGTGTTGAGTGATAATCCAGAACAAATTGAACTTCATATATTCACCGACGCGTCGCAAACAGCCTACGGTGCCTGTGCATACGTTCGTACATATAATAGTAACGATATCAATAGCGTATCAGTGCATTTATTGTGTGCAAAAAGTA
Source organism: Schoenobius gigantellus (assembly GCA_963935595.1). Lineage (NCBI taxonomy): Eukaryota > Metazoa > Arthropoda > Insecta > Lepidoptera > Crambidae > Schoenobius > Schoenobius gigantellus. The sequence continues at coordinate 1,498,047 of OZ012543.1, forward strand.
AAGTTGCGCCATTAAAGCCTACTAGTATTCCCCGCTTAGAACTTTGTGCAGCATTAGTTGGGGCAAAGCTATACGAAAAAATAAAAAAATCGTTACGTTTAAATTTTACAAAAACATTTTTCTGGTCAGATTCGACTATAGTTATCGGTTGGCTACGAATGTCACCTCATGCGCTCAAAACATTTGTACAGAACCGTGTGGTAGAAATTAATGAACTGACTGGTGACTCAGTTTGGTTACACGTTAGCAGTGAGAACAATCCAGCCGATTTAGTATCCCGCGGACAATATCTCGACTCGTTAATAAACAACAAGCTGTGGTGGCACGGTCCAACGTTTTTGCATAGTCTCGAATCATTAAATACGGAATTTACAATTCCAGATCAATTACCCGAATTAAAGTCAAATACAATTATTAATTTAACTAGTTCATGTACAGAAAATAATTTAATTCAATTCGATAAATATTCGTCATATAATAAATTATTAAGGACATTCGCATACGCTTTGCGTTTCATTCACAATGTGCGTACGCGCAACAAGCAAAGCTGGCAAACCGGTTCTTTATCAGTAAGTGAGCTCAACGCGGCGAAATGTTTGTTAGTACGGCATACGCAAATACAATCATTCCCGGATGTTTATGATTGCTTGAGTAAAGGTAACTCACTAAAAACAATTAAAAGTAAACGAATATCTGGACTAAACGTATTTATCGACTCTAATAATATTATAAGAGTTGGAGGACGATTGAAAAACTGCACAGAATTTTCATTTAATAAAAAACATCCAATACTTTTGTGTAGTAAGCATCCATTTACGAAGTTGTTGATCAGGCACGAACACCTACGTTTATTACACGCCAGCCCTCAGCTGCTTTTAGCTTCTATTCGTGAATGTTGGTGGCCGCTGAGCGCTCGAAATTTGGTAAGGAGGATCGTTCGTGAATGCGTAACGTGTACGCGAATGAGAGGTAAAACTCTCGTACCTATTATGGGAGATTTACCTAAGGATCGACTTGATGCTGGGTTCTCGTTTCAAAGAACCGGAGTCGACTATGCCGGTCCGGTATATATTTTAAATAAAAAGGGCAGAGGTTCTCGTCTAACTAAAGCCTACATATGTGTATTTGTATGTTTTTTAACTAAAGCTGTGCACCTGGAACTCGTTACTAGTCTGTCTTCTAAAGATTACATATTAAGTTTAAAACGGTTTATAAGTCGAAGGGGTAAACCTGATATTATCTACTCAGATAATGGCAAAAATTTTGTTGGTGCGGAAAAGAAATTTTCATTATTTTTTGAAAATAATTCAAATGATATTGTGGATTACGCAGCAAACAATAGCATTAAATTTAAATTCATTCCACCATACTCTCCTCATTTTGGCGGACTTTGGGAAAGTGGGGTACGATCGTGTAAGTATCACCTTAGACGTATCGTTGGTAACGCTAGGTTAACCTACGAGGAATACAGCACGATCTTGGCACAAATCGAAGCCATACTAAATTCTCGTCCGCTTTCTCCCCTTTCCTCAGATCCCTCAGATCTTAATCCCTTGACACCAGCTCACTTCCTTATAGGCCGATCGATGACTGCGCCTGCAAGTACTGATCTCACCACTGTCTCCGCTGCATCTTTATCACGCTACGACAGAATCGAGCAGCTGCGTCAGCACTTCTGGCAGCGTTGGTCTAAGGAGTATGTCGCAGAGCTTCAGACGAGAACAAAATGGAAGACGGAGGGAGAAGACATTGCTATTGATAGTCTTGTACTGGTCAAGGAGGACGGTGTACCACCATTCAAATGGAAGATGGGGCGTATAGTACGCGTTTATCCTGGGAGTGATGGAGTACGAAGAGTTGCAGATATACGCACTTCTACTGGAATCATTCGTCGGGCATTTTCTAAGATTTGTCCACTACTGCAGCAACAAGATTGAAGTAAGCGATTAACTCGTTGGAAGATGGATCTTCCAAGGCCGGGGCCATGTTTACGCCACTTAACATCATCTATGGGACAGCAAAACATTATCTGTGGATCGCAACTGGCAACACTACCCTAGAAGGCGGAACTGGTCGTTCACTTAAAATTTAAACGTCTTCCGAGAAGCAACCAATACTTAACTCGACTGTAAAATTCTAAAACGATTGTAAACGGAGAAATAAATTAATTGTAATTTAGAAATTAAACGCTTCATTGAAAAGGAACCCTCCTGCCTAAACACCAACTTGGTTATACGAAAAATAGTTTGTGAGCAACTTAGAATACGATAACGATCATACAATGCATAACAAATACCTATCACAAGAAACAAAAAACGAATTTCTTTTGAGTTTGTGTCTTTGTGGCACATATCTATTATAACAAACAACTACATACTTACAATTTATTTTCTTATTTTGATTTTGGAAATTTACAGTTAATTGACAGGCTACAGGCTGCTTACCCTTAAATAAGGTTTGTATTGAAATAACACCCTTAAAATAAAACACTAAAATCAATAAACGTATTCGAAAAGACATTTACTTTTTCATGTAGAAGGTATTTGTGTAGATTAATAGTTCTGACTTGAGAAATACCTTTCAGTATTAATCGATATATCGATATTACTTTTTCCTCCCTAGGCAACAATAACTACGATAACATTATGTCACATCACTACATTATGCCCCATTATACCCCTGCCCCCGACCCGTATCGTGCGATAGAGAGAGTTGCAAGAACTGGTCGAAATTGCCTACAATTCCTGTTTGAAATATTGTTTCGGGCGATAACTGTTTTACTTGTTTACTTTGTTTGTTGGGGGCGCGGGAGGAGGGGAACGCCTGGGCATGCGACGCTGGGCTATAAGTCCCGTCCTCTAAGTCCGTCATATACGTCCACGCCGCCCCAGGTACTGCCGACGTACAGACCTGGGGCGGACCCACTGTTGTGGGTCGTGTGCCCTGGAAATGGCTCAGATTGACAACGGGCGTCGCATTACTTACCACCTGCCTCGGATCTGAGTCAGCCAAGTATGACGGGCGTGCCTGGTACAGCTCTCCCACTGACCAGGTGTAACCCAAACCCAAATCCCTCCCATTTTTATCCCTACCCTAATCCCATATCCCTACCCTTACCCTATATCCCCACCCTTACCCCATATCCGCACAAGCTAAGGTGTCAAACGAACCGTGCCGATAGCTGCGTGGCCATGGTGCAGCATGGTCTCGAACGGTGTCACTCCGATACCAGGCGACCTCGGAGATGTATTAGCCTTACCTGGGCATGCGGGGCTCTGCCGGGGTGGACCTTTTATTTCCCTAGCTACTCGTGGGAACTTCATGGACGCTAATAACGAACTCGAAGCTTTCCTCCTAGGCGATAACGAACGCCGGGATACCACCAACGCGGAATCGCGTTCTACCACACCTGACTTATCAGGGATCTTTCTCAGCTCTGAAGGGGACCCTATGGACACCGCAGAAGCTGAGACAAAGGCGGAAAATTCTGGGACGAGTGTGCAACAACAGCCACCTAAAACGCCCAAGAAGACCGCATTCACTCGCATGAGCGGGGCTGGAAGGCGACGCCTTAAGCGGCTGTTGGCGAGTGGCATGAGCTACACTGAAGCTCTAGCCAGTTTTCGCCCTGCCGCTGGTGCGAACCAGCAGCAGCCCGAAAGCTCAAGCAGCAGCACGGCAGACGCCACCCCGGGTCCTAGGGCGGTCAAACGAACTAGACCCGAGGAGGATTCTCCACAACTGCCACCTAAAAAGAGGGAAGACCTGAACAAAACCGGCACCCCACTGGGAGATAAAGAACGACCAGGAAGTTCCGGTGAGTCAGGACTTACCTCGTTTAGGGACGCAGCAGCATCGGTTCGCATAGGGATCTTCAATACGGAACCTATGGACGACCAACAGCTGCTACTTGTTCGCACGGCAATCTTAGATGCCGTTCGCGATGTTGATGAGGCAGGAGGGGGTGCGCGCTTCAGCGGATGCACATTCAAGCCGGGCTGGTTGCTACTTCACTGTAGTGATCAATATAGCCGGGACTGGATGTGCAAGAAAGTGAAGGATATCAGGCCTTGGCCTGGGGCAGAACTCTCGGTTAAAAACGAGAGCGAACTACCCAGGAAGAGGGTTGGTATCCTTCATGTACCGCTGATAGACGCGAAAACTCCCCAAGAGGCCTTGAAGCTTTTGAAATCCCAAAACTTGGGCCTGGAGACAAGCCTGTGGAGGGTTCTCAACGTTCAGAAGCAAGAGAGGTCGTTCGACATGGCGTTCTCTCTTGACGATGAATCGGTGGAGGTACTCCGCGGGATGAACTTCAGTCCCAATTTTGGTTTTCGCAAAGCCCAAATTCGCATTAGAGGCGAAACAACCACGGCCCACAAAGATCGGGTGGAGGCAGCGAAAGTCGTTACTCCCAGTAGCTCCCGGGCGAAGGACACTGTTACCTCTAAGGTACCAGGACCTAATACCTCTACTGGAGAGGCAGAACGACCCGCCCATGGACCGACCCCAGGGACCAGTGCACCACCGCCGGGCAAAGGGCTGAATAGACCAAAGCCTGGTAGCAGTGGTACCAATGCTGGAAGGGCGAACCAAGCGCCTAAGGGCCGCAAAAAGGCTCGAAGGCGAGGTAAAGCGCCTATTCAGCATTCACCGCACAAAGACCCAACTTCTCGCAAATAATGGCCAAGGTGGTGCAAATAAATCTGCACCACGCTAGAGCCGCCTCGGCGGTTCTAGAGAAGGTCTTTTGCGAGGAGGACCTACACATCGCCTGCATTCAAGAACCTTGGCTGTCTGAGGCGAACACCATCTCGGGCCTTAACTTCGGTAAGTTACTATACAACAACCAAGGAACAAGACCGAGAGCTTGCATCGTGTTTAATAAAAAACTCGAATTTCTTCCTGTACCAGAGCTTTGCAATGACGACCTGGTGGCAGCTTTTGTTAACCTCAGGGGGCGAGAAGCACAAAGAACACTAATCTGCTCCGCGTACCTCCCAGGGGATAGCAAAGACCCTTCAGAAGACTTGGCGACGGTTGTGGAATATGCCCGCAGCCACAACGCCGAGCTTCTGATCTCTTGTGATGCCAACGCACACCACACTAACTGGGGGAGTACGGACATCAACAACAGAGGTGAGTCCCTTCATGACTTTATCCTTACTAACCGTCTACAAATAGTGAATAGAGGGAATTACCCGACCTTTATAACTAAAGTTAGACGGGAAGTACTCGACATTACTCTTGCAACTAACAATCTGTACAGGGCGATAAACGACTGGCATGTCAGCAACGAGGTATCCATGTCTGATCATAGACAGATAAGATTCGTTATAGGAAAGGACACTCAAGATCAAGTAGAATCTTTCAGAGACCGCAGGGCTACAGATTGGGAATCATATAAGGACCATCTGCGCAACAGCCTAGCAAACTTTCCTAAAGCGATAAAAACTCGCGGTGCCCTCGAGCTTGCGGTGAACCAGCTTAACCAGGCTATCATAGAAGCCTTTGAAGATAACTGTCCCCTCAAGACCCGTAGGGGAAACACGATACCCTGGTGGACACCCAAGCTAGACAAGTTAAGAGCGCAAACGCGACAACTCTTCAACAGGGCCAAAACTCCCGATTCCAAAAGGGATTTCCTTAAGGCCCTAACGAAATATAGCACAGAACTTAGAAGGGCGAAAAGACGGTCTTGGAGGCGGTTCTGCGAGGAGATTACGAAAACGCCTCAAGGAGCTCGCATTCATAAGGTCATGTCAAAGACGCCTACTAATCCAATCGGTCTACTAAAAAAGCCTGATGGAACCTTTACTGATTCAACTGAGGAGACGATCAACCTCTTGGCAACAACCCTCTTTCCTGGATCAGCAAGGGTAACCAGTACCAAATCGGGCAAAGATGAAACGACAACTCTAGGACCTAAGAATGAGGACTGGAGAATGGCGACATCTATATTTAGACCGAAACAAGTCCAATGGGCCATAGACTCATTTAAGCCATTTAAATCGCCTGGGAGCGATGGTATATTCCCAGCCCTTTTACAAAAGGGCCAAGATATACTAATCCCGTATCTGGTGAAAATCTTCAGGGCAAGCCTTGCCTGGAGACACATACCAGAAACATGGGCTGATGTTAAGGTATCCTTCATACCGAAAACCGGCAAAAAGGACTACTCACAGCCAAAGTCCTTTAGACCAATCAGCCTCACCTCTTTCCTACTCAAAACAATGGAAAAGGTTATAGACAGACATATTAGGGATGGACCCTTAATGGAACACCCTCTTCACCCTAACCAACATGCTTACCAAAAGGGCAAATCAACTGAAACTGCCCTCTTAGGTCTAGTAGACAAAATAGAAAGAGCTATGGATGACAAACAAATCGCCCTTTGTGCCTTTCTAGATATCGAAGGAGCATTCGATAATATCCATATTGAAACTCTAATTGAAGGATTGGAGGACAAAGGGATCGACCCAACAACGACCCGATGGATTAAAACAATGCTCCTCAACAGGGTTGTGAACATCACTCTACACGACTCTTCCGCAAGCTATAAGCTGACCAAAGGTTGCCCTCAGGGAGGAGTCTTATCACCTCTACTATGGTCAATAGCTGTGGATGAACTCATTGTATTAGCCTCAGGTAAGGGATTTGATGTACAGGGCTATGCGGACGACGTGGTTGTTTTAGCCCTCGGACCGTGCCAAAGCACTTTATCATCCCTAATACAAGGGGCTCTAAACACCATACAAAAATGGTGTACTGAAAAACACTTATCGGTAAACCCGAACAAAACTACAATAGTACCGTTCACTAGGAAACATAAGCTGAATAAACTTATTAAACCTGTGTTAAACGGATCGACTATTACATTTTCCACTGAGGTGAAGTACTTGGGCGTCACTTTCGACCAAAGGCTCACCTGGAACACACACATTAATAATGTGGTTCAAAAAGCAAAAATCGCACTTGGTGTGTGTAATCGCATGGTAGGGACGAAATGGGGACTCAACCCAAAGATCGCCCTCTGGATATACACCGCCATAGTAAGGCCCATAGTAACCTATGGCGCTGTGGTTTGGCACAAAAAGGCTAAACAGAGGACAATCATTGACACTCTAAATAGCCTTCAAAGAACCGCATGTCGAATGGCAACGGGAGCCATGTCCACAACATCGGCAGCTGCATTAAACGCCCTTCTAAACCTGCCGCCCCTTAATCTAGTAATAGAAAAGGAGGCGAAGGCTTGCCTACATAGGGTCGGCATAGGCTGTCGCATTAACTGGCTCTCTCAAACACTGAGGACCCTTCAGGACTCTGTGCTGAAACATCCAATGTTAGCTATGACCAGCGATGTCATGCTTCCACGAGTAAACTTCGTTAGAAATTTTAAAGTGGAAACCCCTCACAGAGATGAATGGGAAGAGAATCTCAACTCCTGTGAGGATGGAAGCCTCGTATGGTATACGGATGGCTCCAGAAAATCATTTGATGTAGGGTGCGGAGTGTACGGTCTAAGGCCCAGGGTGAGCAAAAGTACCAACTTGGGCCGGTACGCATCCGTCTTCCAGGCGGAGATATATGCCATCATTGAATGTGCAGATATCATAAACCAAAGAAACTACTCAAACCAACATATCTATATTTATTCAGATAGTCAAGCAGCTCTAAAAGCCATTAGCTCGAGCCAAATAAACTCGAAGCTGGTAGAGGACTGCCTCACCCGCCTGAATGCTATAGGACAAAAAAACAAAATTGTTTTAAGATGGGTTCCTGGGCATTCTGGTGTCATTGGCAACGAGAAGGCCGATGAACTCGCTAAAACTGGAACTATAAAACCACAAATAGGACCGGAACCTTTTTGTGGGATTTCAAAGAACCAGGTACACAACTTTCTAAATGAACAACTTCTTAGAAACTCATTCGAACTCTGGAAATCTACTCCAGGGCAAGAACACGCGAAGGCACTAATACAAGGCTACTCGCGTAAACTAACTGACGAGCTTCTGCAGCTTAACAGGAAAAACATCAGTGCAGTCGTAAGAACCTTAACTGGACATTGCGGCCTGAATAGACACATGTTCAACCTCAAGATTAGGGACAACGACATCTGCAGATTCTGCAATCAGGAGCGTGAAACTCCTAAACACCTTCTGTGTGACTGCAGCCCACTGATTCATCGGCGTAGCCTTCATCTGGGAAGACACATCATGAGACCAGATGAAATACAAACTCTCCCAACCCAAAAAATCCTCAATTTCATAGAGGGTTTGGGCTTGAAGGAGATACTCTAACGGTGCTATAATTCACAATAGATCTTTTAGGTCGAGGTGAAAAGGCCTACAAGGCGAAAGCCCGTACAATAACAACAATAATAAATAATAACTGTTTTACCCCCCTAAACCTTTACGAAATTAGACACTTTTGGTCTCATTCGATTCAGTATACCTTAAACTATGTTTGTACGTTTTGCTTTTTTTGTAATTCAGTAAAATTTAGTCAAAAAAAGATAAAAATGCTCGAGGTAGTTTTTAAGTCTAAAATATAGATATTTAGATGCTAATAATTTATATTCTGAGCAATATTTCTTCAAAATCAAAACGTACAAACCTAGATCTTCATTATATCTACAACATTTCCAAAAATTATGAAAATTGGACTATGTTTAGTGGGAGACAAGCGTTATCGCTTTTTGTATGAAAATTTACAGTTTCACAATCCTCTTAAGCTCAATTCATTTTTTATTATAATAATTATTATTTTTTATTATAATTATATTAATCCAATGGGTAAAATAGAAGTTCCCATGTAGACGAATCTGGTACTGAATCTCCCTCGGATAAATAATACATGGTAATACAAAAAAAATATTATTAATTTTGTGCATTGGAGATCTTGCGGATTACGCTCGCGAATCGCACGGCGCGTTATTTGTGCAATTGACATGACCGAAGATGATTTTTTTTAATTCATTTCTAATAAAATATGCTCTCTATATTATTGAAGGTTCTAAGAATTTTGAGATTTACTGTGATTATCAAAGTCCGGACACAGTCCCGAAAAAAGTTTAAAAATCCAGGGATCTCCGACTAATCCTGACATGTGGTGATTCACGATTCAAAAGGTCGCACAGCGCGGACGCCCCGCCTCGCCGCGCCGCGAGTCACGAAGTTATACATGCTTATTGTAATAATTTATTAAGTAATGGTAAATTTGCGTCTAATCATTGCTCTAGTCTAGAGAGACTTTACTGGAGTGAGACTCTGTACCAGGGTCGTCTGCTTGGGTACCTCCGTCTTACCTATTTCTGCCGCAAAGCAGCAGTGCTTGCATTGCTGTGTTCCGGTTTGAAGGGTATTTGAAGATATGGCAGTGAAATTACTGGGTACTGTGACTTTACATCTAGTGTCACAAGTTGGCAACGTACACTGTGGTTCTTGTGGGGGTTGCAGTTTTGCTGCGAATCTCACAAGAGCCGCATGTATTATAGGTGACTGTTACCACTTACATCAGATTTGTATTCGATAGAGTCTACGCCTAGGGTGGTCACAAGGTCACCGAAGTCAGGATCTGATGATGGGATCCCATGAAAATCGAGGAAAACCCTTAAATTTTAAGGTGTTTCCAACGTGTTTTGTGTGTATGTTACGCGATTACTCCGCCAATTGTGGACCGATTTTCAAAATTCTTTTTGTATTCGATAGAGTATACTCCAAGGGTGGTCCCATGGTCACCAAAGTCAGGATCTGATGATGGGATCCCATAAAAATCGAAGAAAACCCTTAAATTTGAAGGTGTTTCCAACGTGTTTTGTGTGTATGTTACGCGATTACTCCGCCAATTGTGGACCGATTTTGAAAATTCTTTTTGTATTCGATAGAGTATACGCCTAGGGTGGTCACAAGGTCACCGAAGTCAGGATCTGATGATGGGATCCCATGAAAATTGAGGGAAACACTAATTAAATATATTTAACCCGGCGCCAATGACGTGAAAATAATTACGAGACCGATGACACCGGGTCATCATGACCCAATTTTTATCAATAACTGTTACAAGAAATTGAGGAAGTCAATTTAATTTTAATGACTGTTTATCTAAAAAGGGTTCTTTATTTATTTATTTATTTATATATTGCATTACAAGTGTGAGATGAAGTTACACATTGTACCTTTACTTAGGTAGTAAAATAAAAATAATGCTTATAAATTTTATAAATCAAATCTTTTAAGCTTTCTCGATAACACATGCAAAATCAACGTTGAAAACATGACATATTAAAATTTTTGATATTTGGTAAATTATTCTTAGTAGTAATAGGACTTAATAATTTCCCCCTTACGGCAGGTTTCGACCTAGTGTGGGGGCTTGTCAAATATGTACGATCTGTGTTCTTTTTGGTAATAAACAAATTTTATTTTATTTTTATTTTATTTTAATAATCTTACAGATTAAAAGGGAGATCAAACTAACTTTTTATAATTAAAATAATAAGGAATCAATCTTCTACATTCATAGCCATGAAACTGCTGCAGTTATTGCAGAAAGAAATCATGACAAGTATGAGATGTTTTTTGTCCTTTTTAGACTGACAATCGGACATATTTGACATTTCTTGGGAGTTCCTAGTTGTTATTAGCCCAATGTATTATGTGCGCATTTATCATTCGCAGAATCCGAAGCAGTCTGCGAATCTTTAATATCGCAATCTGACTTATCTAACAACGTCATAATACTCTCCGGGTCGTCGGATAGTTACATTTTTATTAAAAAACCTAAAAATAAAAGGTATATTATCTTATAACATTCAAAAAAAGAAAAAATGTAAGTCATAAAATTACCAGCGATGACGCTGGGTCATAATGACCCGTTTTTACTTGACACAAGTGTATCTTACTGCACAGGCGGCGTCGCATTGAGAATACCAACGAGACGGGTAGAGGGGTGCTATATCTCCAGCTACATAAAGACCCAGCGTCATTGTCGCCGGGTTAATTAGGGTTTTTTCACTATAAAGATTTTATTCACTAAAAAGTTAAAAATAAAAAATATTTTACAAAAAATAAAAACCGACTTCAAAAACACTGAAAAGTTAAAAATAATATAAGAATAGGTACAGACAACATCACACTTCTATATTGAAGTCAGTGCCAAATTTTAAGACTTTCTAGGAGATCATCGTTTGGCACCGACTTCAATATAAAAGTGTGATGTTGTCTGTACCTATTCTTATATTATTTTTAACTTTTCAGTGTTTTTGAAGTCGGTTTTTATTTTTTGTAAAATATTTTTCATGATGTATTCTACTAGTCAAACCCTTTCATGTAATACCGATATTGAGGGGGTTGAAAAAAAATACGCCATTTTGTGGTGGCGGCCATCTTGGCTTTAAATGATACTGTATTGTTGTGTTGTCATCAGAATTAAAGGTGTGTACCGAATTTCGGATCAAACTGTCAACAGGAAGGGGGTAAAATTCGACCCAACAGCAACTATAAACTGTTCAAATTCAAATTCAATATCCTTTATTCAATTGGGATTTTACAATCACTTTTGAACGTCAAAGAAGCTACGCCATTGGTTCACAAGTCTACGGCGGGAGACCTTGTACTGGAAAGAACCAGCAAGAAAACCAGCAAGGGCTATTTTTTTCTCCCTGTATTGTTACAGAGTCGTCAATTGGAAGCAGAACTCAAAAGTAAAGATTGTGTTCAACTTCCATTACAAGATTAGATGTGTCAGTGTACATTATACATTTAAATCTATAAATTAAGTCTACAATTAAGACCAAGCATTGACATCATTCAGATAATCATTGACTTTATAATATCCTTTACTCATTAGAGTCTTTTTTACATGCGCTTTAAACTTATGAAAAGGTAAGTCAGTAACACTCTGTGGAACTTTATTGTAAAAAGATATACATTTCCCCATAAATGAGCCTCTAGTTTTTTGGAGCCTGTACGTTGGAACGGCAAGTTTATTTTTATTTCTTGTATTTAAGTTATGAAATTTAAAATTGGTATCGAATGTGTTATAATTTTTATAAACATAAATCAAATTTTCATAAATATACTGTCCTGCTAAAGTCAATATATTAATTTCTTTAAATAAATCACGTAGAGAATCCCTTGTTCGTAAATTATAAATAGCCCGCACGGCTCTTTTTTGAAGTACAAAAATACTTTCTATACTAGCGGCTGATCCCCACAGTAATAGCCCATATGACATGACACTGTGAAAATAACTAAAGTAAATCAGTCTTGCCGTTTCAACATCAGTAAGTTGTCTCATTTTTTTTACAGCATATGCCGCAGAACTGAGTCTGTTTGCTAAAGACGCAATATGTGGATCCCACTGCAAAGTCGAATCTAGTGTTATACCCAAAAATTTAGTAAAATCGACGAATTCAACAGTATGATTATTCATTTCCACAATATTGTCCACTTTCCTAACATTTGGCAATGAAAACTTAATACATTTAGTTTTACTCGAGTTTAATGATAAATTATTCACAGTGAACCAATGCAATACTTTAGAAAGAGTACTATTTACAACGTCAGTATTTCCGTTTCCTCTGTCAATCTCAAAAATTTAAGAAGTGTCATCTGCAAATAGTACTGTATCGCACAGATTATTGGTGAAGTGTGGGAGGTCATTAATATAAATTAAGAAGAGCAGAGGTCCCAGTATTGATCCTTGAGGCACACCCATAATGATAGGTGCACCAGAAGACTCAGTTCTGTTAATTACAACTTTTTGGACCCTATTGGACAAATAAGACTCAATAAGCTTAATTGCCTCTTCAGACACACCATAATGCTTGAGCTTATTTAGAAGAGTCTGATGATCAACGCAGTCAAAAGCCTTTGACAGGTCACAAAATATACCGATCACATCCTGTTTACACTCCCAGGCGGCAAAAAATGTGTTTGAGAAGTGCAACTCCAGCCTCTGTAGTGCAACGACCCTTAGTAAAGCCAAATTGGTTCATATGTAGGATTTTATTGATTGTGAAATAATCTGACAGCTGATTAGAAATAATTTTTTCAAATATTTTGCTAAGTGCTGGTAGAATCGAAATTGGTCTATAATTTGCAGGATCATTTTTATTTCCAGATTTAAATAAAGGTATTAACTTGCTGTATTTCATTAGATCAGGAAAGATACCTTCATCAATACATTTGTTGAAAATGAACGCTAGTTGCGGAGCAAGTTCTTTTATTATAGATTTGATTAAGTGGGTCGAAATACCCCAAAGATCTTCAGTTTTTTTGGTACTGATCATGCGGAATGTTTTTAGAATAGTGTCGGCGTCAATGTGACCAAAGTTGAAGCCTATGCTGCACTTCTCTACACTTTGTTCTAAGAGGGCTACAGCCGCATTGGGGCACGAGTTGAGACTACTTGTAGTTTCTATAGGTATATGGTAGAAGAAATCTTCAAACGCATTTGCAACTGCAATATCTGATTTTATTGCTTTATTATTAACTTCTAGTGAGAAAGAATTTACACGGCTTTTGGGTTTCCCTGTTTCCTGGTTAATGATGTTCCAGGTGGTCTTTACTTTGTTTTTAGATAAGCTAATTTTATTACTTATGTACATCGCTTTTGCAGACATGCACACTTTCTTAAATGTTTTAGAATAATTTCTTACATAATCTATGAAAGCGGGATCACTGGAGTTTACTTTTAAAGCATAAAGTTCAAATAATTTCCTACGGCTTTTGTATATGCCTGGCGTCGCCCAATCACTAAATTTCTTTCTCTCATGTTTGATTTTAATTACTTTTTTTTTTAAATATACTGTGCAAGCTAAATAGAACCGTTTAATAAAAACGATTACCTGCTTACTTACCTTCAACGTAAAACACGTCTATAGGATGCGTTCTTCCTTGCATCGACATAATGACAGATGTACTGCGACCATCTTTAACATTTTTGTCGGATAGATTAAAGAAGTCCCTGAGGAACTCCGCGTCCATCGTCGCCGAAGACACGACCAGCTTCAAATTCTTGCGTTTCTGTAAATAAAACGAACACCGATCTTAATTCAATCATTATCTAGTAAAGCTGGATTTATTTTGTATTATGTTCGATCATCATCACAGCTCATATACGTCCCCACCGAGGGGCTCGAGCCTACCCTATGTTAGGGTGATTAGGCCTTAGTCAACCACGCTGGCCCAGTGCGGATTGGTCGACTTCACATACACCTTTGAATTTCTTCGCAGATGTATGCAGGTTGCCTCACGATGTTTTCCTTCACCGTAGGAGCGTCAGACAAATGTACATATCAAATTCGAAAAGAAAAACACAGTGGTACATGGCGGTCTCGAACCCGGACCTCCCGATTGGAAGACAAGTGCCGAGTCCACAGCGCCACCGACGCTCCTGTTCGATAATACAAAATTATTATGTTCGATTCCCAGTGGGGGCAGAAATTCTTCAGAACTGCCCGTAACCACGATCGTTCGAAACAATATTACTGAGAGCGGGATGGCGCTATACGCAGCAAGAGCGGTGTCTCTGTTTCAATATTGTTTTAACATTGCTATAAGCGATCATGGTAAGGCCCCTGGTCTTGCATACAAACCCAAAATAACGTTCTTTCCGTCCACTGATGAACTTAATGTTACACGAAAAACCATGGATAAAGAAAAACCGATTGAGTTTTATGCGCGCGAACTATAATTTATCTCACCTTGGCAATCTTTTTCAGAAGGCCCATCAGCACGTCCGTCATCTGCGATCTCTCGTGCACCTGGAAATAGAAATGAAGTTTTCAGAAAAAAATTAGATCAGAAATATGAAATTCACTATTTACTAAATAAAACCACAATAAAGAACCCATTCTGAGGAAGAACTAAGCAAGAATTAATGGATTGCGTGAAGAAGTATATGCATACGAAGAATGTCAGTGCTGAGATGTATGATAGAGGCGAATGAAAAAAGAAAAGATATTGCGCGGACCCCCGGTAAGAATGGGATAAATGCAGGGTAATGATGATGGATTTTCTTGATTTCATTCAATTGATCAAACCACAATCCACTTTCATTTCCATGCTCAAGTAATAACAGATCACTATCAGTCGGACTAATATAGTATGGGACTCAGAATGCCACCCTGACGAACGCACCTCGTCGAAGACTATACACGAGTACTGCATCAGCAGAGGGTTCGCGAACATCTCCCGCAGCAGCACACCCTCCGTCATAAACTGAAAACAAACGAGATTATTATATTCATAAATGAAAATTTCATAGACAAAAGTATCGTTAAGAACTTGAAATGCATATTAAAGATCTTTTTGGATGAAAGACGATCAAAGTAACGACACAGAATATATGATTCAGAATACTTGATTGGGTTGGCGGTAGGGCTTCTGAGCCCGCCTGGCTAGCTGCCACCGTCTTACCCACAGAACACAGAAAGACGTGTGTTCTGTGGTCTCACCTAAGTTTATCGCCATAATAATAATGTTTATAGCATTGTTGTATTCCGACAATTAGAGGTAAGATAGCCAGTCCCTCAGCTGTTGAGGAGTCCAGGTGAAACTTGCTTCCACCTTCGGCCTTATCGTCACTTAACATAAGGTGAGATAAAGGCCAAGAGCTTCCCAAAAAAAATATTGGCAAAATGTTTACTAGAGGAAGACTCTGTACTGAGACTCGTGCACGGGTACCTCTATCTACCTATTCCTGCTGCCAGCAGCGGTGCTTGCTGTGTTCCGGTGTGAAGGGTTTTTTTTTTTTAGTTTTCCTCAGAAAGTTACACCGCTTTCTGGTGGAGTGTATTGTCTTGTGTAACATTCTTTTTCTTATGTGGTAGGTCTTAAGACTAGTGCTATTGACTACATCTATATCCTAATGGCTACCGTACATTTTTGTCATTATGTTGGTACATGGTTATTTAATATTGTTATTACATAATTAAATTTAATGATTCAATTCCTACTTCACTATATTTTGCTATATAATGCAGAGTTACAATTATAATGGTAAGAGTTTTTAAAGATTTTAATGTAATAAGCAAGAAACATATGGATAAGATAGATCTTTTTTGTAGTAGGCTGGCGAGCATAACTAAGTTGATGACCGATGACTTAGCGAACTTATTATAAAATTGTTTAGAATACAAATAGGTTAGAATTAGAGCAATACTTTAAGTAATTGAATCATAATAATGTATACTAGTTCATTACTATATGTGGAGGCTTGTTATTGGTTTCCTGTTATATATTTATGTGTTAAGTAGTTTTTATACTGTAAGCCCCCCAAATAAAATAAAATAAAATAAAATAAAAATAATCATTTATTGTTTGCCTGTACATTTGTCAGATTCCATACTAATTTTAATATAATATAATGCGTTACGAATTTTGTCAGTTATCGTGGTATAATTTAGATTTAACATTGGTCTTAGCCTAATTTCTATCACTATTCTTACATGTTCTTACAGCTAATTTACAGTCATTTACGTGTCATATTATATCAAATTCGCTGAAGTCAAGTTGCTGCTGGTTGGTTAAAATCTTTGAGATTATATGTAATGCTTTTAATGTGGTTGTGAACGGCCTCAATAACCACATCTATTTGGTGATATTGGTTAATATGTTGTATGTCTATATTTGATACAGTACATATGTACTCTAACTTTGTTCTTGTACTTTGAAATTTTGGGCAGTTAAAAATTAGGTGGTTTAGTGACTGTATGATATTGTTGTTAGTGCATGGACAGTATGGGTCACTGGTGATTTTAAATCGGTGTAGATACTGTCTGTGGTATCCGTGTCCAGATAGTAATTGTGTAATTTCAAAGTTAGGCTTGATTTTGTCCGTAAAGTGTTAGAGTTCTATGTAGTTGCGGAAGATTTCTTTACGCCGGTAGCACACCTCCGCCGCGGAACTGTAGTAGCGAAACCGCTGAACGATTCTCCCGCGTTGTCGTTTGTATGGCGCTCGAGCTCAGGCGTGTATAGGCTGTTCTAACACGCATATTTAACTATGGCGCTATCTCTGTCGTGCGCGGATCCGCCCGATCTGCTTCAACGCCGTCTACACCTCCGCGTTGGATTCGCCACCTTGTCTGTTCCGCTTTTAGTTTTGTGCGCGATCTGTCGAAGTCGACAGATTTTGTAGGCGAAACCTGTAATATTTTTATAAAAATGGTGTCAAATTCATTAAAATTCACAGAGGAATTAATTGAAGAGGTCCGTAATAGACCTATGATTTATTTTTAGGTCATCCTGAGTATAAAAAAATACAAGCCTATGGAGGCAGCTTGGACGGGAATTAAATGAAGAAGTTATGTAATAGTTTAAGAATATTCAATATATTATGTAGGTATTATAATTAAAATTTACGTCAGAATACGTCATTTTAGTTAGTATTTTCTGTTAAGTACTCAATTTTATCCCGTATCTTTTCGTTTCTAACTTTTTAAAATCTTGTGTTTTGTTTTTTAATGTGTCTTTAAAAGATTATGCAATCTTCGAAGTTTTGCGGGGTCATCTGAAAATAATCATAAAAGCGGTCTTCATGTGACATAAGTTCTATGCATAATCTGTTTTCTCTTAAATTTTTATCTTTTGATTTATTTTGTATGCCCAAATTCTTCGTCTTTTTAAAATTAAAGACCTGCATCCCTAGCACGAATCATAGTTTATTTACTTACTATCACATAACGATTGAGATATTAAATGGACAGTTATCGTAAGGCTATCGTGAGCTCGTAACGTACCTAACGATAGTTCTCTCACTGTAAAATAGTCGGTGAGAGATATTACGATAATTAGCTGTCGAATAAAACGATACGATATGTCAAAAGTGAGTTCGTGCTGACGATTCTCATACTTTAGCTCTCGTTAATGTTAGATTAATCCCAAGGAGAGACGATAACTTAGCATTCCATGCATTCACCATACGGGTGCCGGGTGCATCGCATTGCAGAGAAGAGAGCCAAGAGCGGTGCCTGGGGCTTATGACCCAGGTGCAGGTTTAAGTAGCTACTTTACAATGCATTAACATTCACCTTCACCACCCCGGCTCCTCTCTCTGCCTAAACATATTTGATACGATTCCGTAAGTGAAGAATGTTAAACGTAAACAAATACCATTATTTGATACCATTAAGCGACCGTAGCGGCTCTGCTATAGTTTTCATACAAAATAATACGATTACCATAACCATAAATATAGTGGTTCGTGCTTGGGGCACAGAGCGACGACGACATTTCACTAGCTTGCCGCTGGCGTAATGGCGCCTGGCGGTTCACTCACTGATTGCGAACTTAGCGTGTGTGGCCTGGTTTCGCTGCGGAACCAGCATAGCGGTTTCGCCTTGTTGGTTTCGCGGCGGAGGTGTGCTACAGCCATTAGTGTATA
The DNA here is from genome assembly GCA_963935595.1 of Schoenobius gigantellus. NCBI lineage: Eukaryota > Metazoa > Arthropoda > Insecta > Lepidoptera > Crambidae > Schoenobius > Schoenobius gigantellus. Next base: position 1,516,440 of record OZ012543.1, read on the forward strand.
GACATTTTTCAGGGTCGTTATATGTTTCCTGTATTTTGTCAGTAATTTGTTTGTAGTTTTTAGCCTTAACATAAGATGACAGAGGGAAGTCCCGATACTCCGCGGCTCGGTGTGCTTTGGATATCTGTTTCGCGTACATGTCGGCGAGTTCGTTTCCGTGTATATTATTGTGTGCTCTAGCCCATACGAAGACAATGGTGTTGTTATTTCGTCTTTGTATATTGTCTATTGCGTTGTGAGTGGCAACAGTGTGCTTATTCAGAGACTTCGTGTTCTGGAGCTCTTGCAATGTGGATCTAGAATCTGTAATAATGAAAGCGTCTATTCAGTATTGCTGTCTGCTCTGCTTGGAAAACCAAACAAACCTTATGTAGTTTGGTGAGTATTTTGTGTGTGACTGACTGATCATCTTGTATAATGACAGCAGCACCCACACCATCGTCGCTTTTGCTGCCGTCAGTATATAAGTGATGCATTATGTTAGGGTGAGTTTGGAAGATGGTTTGTAACTCTTCTTCGTCATTTGCCTCCGCGTATGTAATTGGGATTCTCTGTGTTGGGTGCAGTCTCTGACTTGGTGTGAAGGGTTAACACATTCAGGAAATTACTGGGTACAGTGACTTGACATCTCATGTCACAAGTTGGCAACGTATATTAGCGTTCTTTAAGGGGTTGTAGATTTGCAATTCTTACAGGAACTACATGTACTATTAGAGACTATAGCCGCTTGCTGTCAGATGTACAGCCTGCTTATTTTCCAACATAGTTGTATAAAAAACATGCCATACAATATCTAATCATTGTTTATGAGCCTACGTTGCCTAGAAACTCGTCCAAAATCGACACACGCTGATAAAATCACAGCTGGTTATATTTAAACTCACAGCTGAACACGAGTCAAGCAGGGGTTGCAGTTTCCAACACACGCTGACACGTCAAGGGCAATGTCTGCAATTAGGTATACATTAGCACGAAACACCTGACACCTGTGGCCGACACGGCACGTGCGGCATCGATCGCGGAGCAACAAAGCAATATGGAGCAGCGTGTAATCATTAGCGCGGGGTGGCCATTAGTTTTATGCCCACGGCAGGTGGAGTAATTCATTACGGATACGTTGCCAACTCGCAATAAAATGCCTGGACTAGCCTCATTTTACGGTGTCCGGCGACAGTTATTCGACAAAAGTGAGGGGCTTATTTCACATACTAGAGGGAAGTTCTTGGCCTCCATCTCACCTGATGGTAAGTGACGATAAGGCCGAAGGTGGAAGCGAGCTTCACCTGGACACACCCCGTTTACTCCATACAATGTTCGCAAATCAATTACCTATTACTACTACTTGAGCAAATGACGTTTGTACACGCACAAATGTGTGGGTGGAATCTAGTAGAGCTGACTGCGTGGCTATTCAATCGAAATGACGCGACAAGTGCAGCGACTGCCTTCTCTTTTACCCGCATTGCGCTATCTCTGTCGGCTGGCGTGTCGATGGAGCCGCGCGTGCCCATGTTAGTGTCAGTGATGTCTACAACGAAAGGCAGGGTGGGGTGAGGTATTTGAAATGAGTGCGGGGAGGTGAGTGGCCGTTCTGTACGGAGTACTTTTATATCTTCTGTGACCTGGACTCCTGAACAACTGAGGAACAAGCTATCTTACCTCTGATTGTCGGAGCACAATAATGCTACTAGCGTTGTTATTATGACGACACAGGTAGGACGGTGGCAGCTAGCCAATGGTAGCTAGTATACTGTATCGCAGGGTTTCCCAACCAGTGAGGCGCGCCTCACTTGGGGGGCGTAGAGTGAACCATGGGGGGCGCAGCGAGCGGCTCGAAAATTAAACTGTATAAAGAATATTTATTAAAACTGTTCATATAAACTCGCGCGATGCGGCCACCTATGAGAAGTCAGCGACACGTTGCAACCATCTTTTGAATAAAACTAAACACGCCTATATTTTAATCGTTCGCTTAATTTCTTGACTCCCCCTTTCGGCGCCTAGGGGGGCGTAGTATTTTAGCATAGTGTTGCGTGAGGCGCATATAGGGTAAAAGGTTGGGAACCCCTGCTCTATCGTATATCACTTACCAGATGGAGACTCTGTACTAGTCATCTGCGTGGATATCTCTGCCTTACATGTGATTGTCGCCGAGCAGCGGTGCTTGCAGTGCTGTGTTCCGGTATAAAGAGTAACACAGGTAGAACTTGACATCTTATGTCACAAGTTGGCATCGTACATTGGCATCCATGTAGGAGTTGTGCAAGCCTTACAGAAACCACGTGTACTGTTAGCGACTGTTGCCACTTACCACCAGGTGAGGAACCCGCTTCCTTTTTGAAGTCGGTTAAGAGAAAATCGTACGGGCCGTTTTTTCATACAAATGTAGTCCTCTGTACCTTTCGTCGATAATGGCTGGCAATAGTTGCTCTATATTTCCAAAAAAAGTCTATGGCCACTATTAGTATGTTTATGTGTTTTCCTTTTCTTTAATAACTTTATTACTATTTGAAAAGATTTAAACCTTCAAAAACCTAAAAAATATTTTCTGTTCTATTCAAACACCCAGCAAACAAATTTGACGAGAGTATATGAAAACAGCAAAGCGTAGAAACACAGCCAATTTTATATAAAAGTAGGTCTAGTTTTAGAGGAGAAAACAGAGGACTACGAAACGTCTATTTAGTGTCCTTTCTTTAGGTGTCTTCGGTCCGACTTGCAGTCGTCTCTACCGCGCGCATCTCGTCTGTTCGAAGTCCCAGCACGACAGCAACACATTTAACAAATACCTACCTATTCCTGCAGTCTCTCGACCTCAGTAATTCCTCTCACAAAGGCTCTCAAGTTCTCACCACGATGCCGGTGTCGGGCGAGCGCACGGCCGCCATGCCCGCGGCGAAGCCCACCTCCGCGCCCAGCGGCGCCGCGCGCTCGTCGGCCACGCGGCCGGCCAGCGCCGCGGCGGCCGCCACCCGCGGCTGCGTCACGCACACCGCGTGCCCGATCTCGTACAGGTACTGGCGACAACGGACGCCGATTTACACTACCTATATTTTATTCATTTTGGGAAACGGGCGGCTTCTAATCCATACTATACTAATATTATAAATGGGAAAGTGTGTATGTGTGTGTTTGTTTGTCCGTCTTTCACGGCAAAACGGAGCGACGGATTGAAGTGATTTTTTAAGTGGAGATAGTTGAACGGATGGAGAGTGACATAGGCTACTTTTTGTCTCTTTCTAACCCCCCACTTCCCTAAAATGGGGGGTGGAAGTTTGTATGGAGCATTCCGCAATTTTCAAGGTAGAAAGCTAAAAATTGGTATGCGAACTATTTGTGACGAAGAAAAAAATCGTGCATCATTTTTTTTTTAAATCTGCCCCCAACCCCTTAAAAGAGGGGGTGAAATTTTATATGGGACTTTTTGCAGTTTTCAAGGTAGGAAGCTAACAATCGGTACACAGACTCTTTGTTACCAACGAGAAATAACAGCCTTATTTTTTTTTTTTAATCTTCGGTGTTACCCTGAATTTAACACGAGCGAAGCCGCGGGCAAAAGCTAGTTATACATATTCTATATTCTACACATATTCTCTACCTGCGCACGTGTTTCCTTCATCCTACTACATGGGTTCCTTCAAAAGAGGTGTGAAAAAGCATCTTTTAGGGCGGCAAGGGGCGGGCAGGTAGGATAGTGGATGTCGTCCCTACTCTATCTGTCAACTCATTTAGGCCTCTTTCACCGCTTAACATCAGGCAGGAGGTCATTTGCCGGGCCTTACATAAAAAAAAATTAAAAAAAATCTGTAGATTAGTATATAATAGGAAATTGAATTCATGTGTTATGTCAGCTTAACTATACTGTGGTTAGTTGATATAGTGACTTGAAACTCGTTCGACTGCGCATACGTCCATCATGAGTGAATAGATGCGTAATATTTTACAAGTGTGAGTTAATGTGTACTTAGCGGTGTCACTACACTGCCGCAATACAGTTTCTTTAACTAGTGCGGAGGGTAGTTGTCATTGTTACCTGTTCCGGAACAATTTATCATGATTGTAAGATCTATGTGAACCACCATTATTATTAAGGTAAATAAATTATTATTATTATTATAATATTGGTATGTATGTGTGTCTACATACATGCAAATATTAAATAAATAATGAATATGTAGATATTAAATATAATATATTGTAAGCATTTCTCGACTTTAAACGTTCATCGGAAGGGGTTTTGGCATTTTGATGTACCTCATTTTGAACCTCGGGGCTACGGCAGAATACCGGTGATTTGCTCATCTGCATGAGCAAATCGTATGCTGAGCTGTGAGCACTTTTGCACCACTCCAGCACACAGCGGTCGTACAACACAGTGCAATGCGTTTAAAAATGCATATTTTATACATTGTTCCATTGTATGTAGGTATTGTTGTATTGCGATAGTTTTTTTTTTTGTGTGTTGTATTATTTATTTGTGTGTTGTAGTGTGCAAATAAAAATGTATCTATCCACCTATCTATGTTTGTACAGTAAGCTCCTTGTCAAGCTATACTGTTATGTGCGTGTGGTGTGAGAACTCATTTTTTAATGTTATAATATTTTTACGAAATCGAGGAAGAATTTAGGAAATAATTGTGAAAACTTCATGGTGTATATAAAAAAATTGCGAAATCTATAGTGAGAAAGTTGAAAAAAAACTGGAAAACTATTGGTACAGCTGAAGAAATTAAGTAAGGCCTGCAAGTTTTCTACTACGGACAAAAAATGTATGCGACCAATTCGCCTACGCAACAAGCAGGTTACATACAAGTAATTTGTACCCATAATATAATGATCTGTTCCGATTTAAGTATATTCAAATAATTCACGATGTTATAAGCTGTTAATGTGTTACATGTGTGTAAGCTTTCATATGTGTGTTTCATAGCCTTTGTTTACGCTCGAGGAAGAGCGAGTGGCAACACTGCATTATAGTCTGTGCAGTGAGAGCCTGTGGCGGCCGGCCGCATGTAACATGTCAGTCGAGTCGAATACGGAATGACATTGAAATAGGTTCCGCCAAGTTTTAGTGTCGGTGAATAGTGTACCAAAGTTTTTGTGTCCGTTAATGAGTTCGGGTATTGGTGGCCTAATAGGCAAGTGTACCATCCGGTTCGGTCAGACAGCAGCCCTTCAGGAGCCGCGACTTCCTTCGAGCTAGCTCAGGAAGTCCACCGGCTACATACGGAGACCGAACGGATCCAAGGTGAGTAATACCAATTTTCTAGGAGCTGGTAGTCGGTTATGAAATTCAGCATCATTATTCGGTGAAACGCCGACGTGGTGGAGTCTACTTTGGGCACCACCAGCCTTATAAAGTGCATGTAAGTATTTTTCTGTATTTGTATCAACCTTTTTGTTGTAATACACTGTACTAATTTAATGAAATAAATAATTTTGAAGTGAAATGAAATGAATTCGCCTACGGCTTATATTGTGACCGATTTCGACAAAGAATTATGACAGAGAAAGATGAAGATTTGACATTTACGCGTGCCACGGAGTTGGCGTTATCGCTTGAGGCGGCGCGGCGGTACGAGATATCAGCGGCGGAGGGCCGGCCGGCGCCTGCGGCGGCGCTGGTGGGCCTGCTTGAGACGGTAGCTCACCCCTTTGTGCGTTGGTGCGCAAAAATATAAATGTACAAACTTATATTTTAAATATTTTTCATTACTCATACTTTTTGGTTATGAGTGGGCGCGAGACCTCTGAAAGTAGGTCTGAAGTTGCCTGAGGAGCGGGTTGAAAGTTCCAACTTTCTATACATCTTAAATAAGTGGACTATAATTTACTTTCAACTATTTCTTTAAAATATCATAGATTTGAGCAAAATATTTACCATTTTTTCAATGATGGAAATGAAAAATAATGACTGAATAGCTGGCCGGCCACGGAAAAAGAAAACAAAATAGGCGGGAAAGCGGCAATCCGATCTTCATTTGTTTTTTCGAGTTGTAGAGTTTTGTTTATACTTCCGTGTAGCAGATTTGTAGTATTAACACAATGAGTTCATCGGATTCAGATATGAATTTAACGTCTGATTTCATAAGAGAAGAAGCTAAAGCAGAAGTTGTTGATTTATGTTACAAAAGTTCACTAATTTTTTCTTTAGCTAATTCATTTTTTATTTTTACTTTCCTTGTATTCGTAATGAAAAGCATAGTGTTTACCTCGGGTAAAAGACTTATTTAGTCCCTCGAACTATTGGTGCCCTCACTACGCTCGGGCGCCAAATCCCGTCTCGGGACTAAATAAGTTACTTTCACCCCTAGGGTAACAATGTACTATTACATACGTTGTTGTGTCTCCATGTAATTTATACACTTCTAGAAGCGTTGGGGATGCTTACGGTTAATCTGTTGACATAACACTTGTGCTACTGACTATGGCGCTATTGTTTGATGTATTAATCATTATCATAACCCCATTATGTATGATAATTTACCTTTGATACTTATATCGACACGTTAAACTGCTATTTCGAAGCGGAGTGCAGCCTTTGTTTTGAAAGAGAAAATGATTTTAAGTCTACCAAACTGAAGTGTGGCTTGCTGTGACTATGCGTAACTTTCCGCGCTAGCACAGGAATAGATGTAGTAGGGGAATAGAGACCAGAAGGAGGCTCTGTATCAGAGTCGACTGTATACAGGGTGTCTCAGAAACAATGGATAAACCTTTAACTGTTGATAGGTTTCGTCGAGACCTCTCTAATCTCAAATTTTGACTTTAGTAAAAATATCTCGGTTTTCAAGATATTTGATAGTTTATGATTTTTTTTTAAAATGCCACTTTTGGTTGGTTTTTAATGTGCCATTTTTACAAATACGGACTTTTTCTGATTCAGTTTTTTATAGCTTCTAACGGAATAGTTCAGCTATCAATAACAGTGGTTAAAATTGAGCTAGCTAATCACGAAGTGCTTGGAAAAAACAATGTTCCAAAAAAAATTAAACAAGAAATTATTTTTCTTCGTGTTTGGTCAGCTACCATGTAAAAAAATGTATGACGCTCATCGTGCCCATTATCTTAAAAAAATGCTTAGTTATTCTAGTTTCAAAAAAGGTATGATAACCTATGCTTAATGTATCTCTTAAATTTTATTACTGCTTGAATAGCAAATGGTATGAAATTTAAAAAAGATTTTTTTCGGAATAGTTATTAATTCTTAGTTTGAATAAAGAATTTGAAATAAAACAACATGAAATTTTAATTTTTTATTAAATTTAAAATAAATGTTCGAATTGGCGTCCTTGCGCTCTGATACACGCCCTACATCTTTTTATAAAAGAAAGTTTGATGCGGCGCGCGTAACCAGACGTTTTTATGTGTGCAGCTGCATTTTGTATGCGAGTACGCAACTCTGTTATTGAGGATACTGGCCTCGCGTAGACAAGGTCTTTCAGACATCCCCAATAAAAAAAATCCAAGGGATTTAGATCCGGCGATCTGGGCGGCCATAAAATAGGGCCGAGCCGGCCTATCCACCTTTGTGGGAAGTGTTGATTTAAATAATTTCTTACTACTATTGCGTAGTGAGCTGGGCACCCATCATTTTGAAGCCACATTCTCCGCCTCACTTCTACTTGACATCTTCTAGCATGCCGGGTAAATCATTTTGTAAAAAATTAAGGTAAATTTCACTATTCAGTGTAGCTGGAAGTTCATATGGCCCGATCACCTGTCCGTCAATAATCCCAGTCCACAAGTTAACTTTAAATTGAACTTGGGACCGATCTTTCCTCATCAAATGTGGGTTTTCAACTTGGCAGCTATGTAGATTGTGGATGTTGAAATATCCATCTCTCAGGCATGAGGATTCATCAGTCCATAAAATTTTATTGAAAAATTGCGGGTCCTCCCTTATTTTATTTAACATGATTCTGCAGAATGCAATCCTGCGCGGATAGTCAGCAGGCTGTAGAGTTTGGACCCTTTGAATATGGAAAGGGTGCAAAAGGTATTTTTTCAATATGCGATGCACTTTGCTTCTATTAATGCCGGTTCGACGTGCAATTCCACGCACAGAACGTGTTGAATCTTCTTCTATTTCGTCGAGGACTACTACTTCTTCATCGTCGTTTCTTTCTGGTCTTCCTGGCCCTGCACCACCAATGCCTCTTCCTGGAAGCCTCCCTTCGCAGTACGAATTATGTACCCGAGCAAAAACTCGATAGTCCGGGTGACGTGCGTTGGGGTACCTAATACAAAAAATGACGTTATTAAATTTACTAATTAATTTAATTTTAAAATCTAATTAAACACGGCGTGTGACTATTTTTAGAAGGATAACATAATGTAAGACCCATCCTGATACGTTTAACTAAAGTTGCAATAAATGTGTGTGATTTAAAAAAAAATAAGATTGATTGAATTAAAGAGAAAATAAATAATCTTACCTCTCTGCGTACAGACGAGCAGCAGCGTTAGCATTTCCTCGACATTCGCCATAAACGAAATGCATGTTTGCATATTCGCGCGACGTGTACTGATGTCTAGGCATGTTCAGTGTTATGTATTGGTTGTCAGTTAGGTTTCACAGCACAAACAATATCCAAATCGTAAAGTTAGCCAAGTCCATATGATCACCAGTTATCAATAGGTTTCACAGCACAAACAATATCCGAATCGCAAAGCTAGTCCAGTCCAAAATCACAGCAAAATGTCGTTTAAAATCATCGAAGCTCTATCGAATCTCTCGAATACAGAAAACACGCGTGGGTCACAACCGGAGTTCAGAAGGACACTAACAATCGTAACAAAGAACCCAATGATCAGACGCAGGTAAAAAAAGTCCTTCCAGGAAATTCGATAGCAGGTAAGGTTGCAAATGCTTATGACTCATGTGCTGTTAATGATAAGGCTCCTTTTTGATTGCGCATAGTGGATGAGACATGTGGCAGGCAGGGGCCACAAAAAAAAACACGTTTCTCAACTCTGTGACTCGCAAACGAATGTTTACAAATAAGCTTTAAGTGCTTATTAGTGGAAAAAAAACCTTTTTTTTTCAAATGTTCATTTTATTTGCTATTCAACCAGTCAGAAAGTCAAGAAAGCATAAACTTAATACTGGAAAACTAAATTAACCGAATAAAATTAATCCGAAAAATAATTAATCCGACAAACAATCTTTTTAAAATTTTTATACCATTTGCTATTCAAGCAGTAATAAAAGTTCAGAGATACATTAAGCATAAGTTTATCATACCTTTTTTGAAACTAGAATAACTAAGCATTTTTTTAAGATAATGGGCACGATGAGCGTCATACATTTATTTTACATGGTAGCTGACCAAACACGAAGAAAAATAATTTCTTGTTTAATTTTTTTGGAACATTGTTTTTTCCAAGCACTTCGTGATTAGCTAGCTCAATTTTAACCACTGTTATTGATAGCTGAACTATTCCGTTAGAAGCTATAAAAAACTGAATCAGAAAAAGTCCGTATTTGTAAAAATGGCACATTAAAAACCAACCAAAAGTGGCATTTTTAAAAAAATCATAAACTATCAAATATCTTGAAAACCGAGATATTTTTACTAAAGTCAAAATTTGAGATTAGAGAGGTCTCGACGAAACCTATCAACAGTTAAAGGTTTATCCATTGTTTCTGAGACACCCTGTATAGGTGCCTCTATCTTCATCATTATAACATTCTATACGTCCCCACCGAGAGGCTCGAGCCTACCCTAAGTTAGGGTGTTTAAGCCTTAGTCAACCACGCTGGCCCAGTGCCGATTGGTCGATTTCACATACACCATTGAATTTCTTCGCAGATGTATGCAGGTTGCCTCAGGATGTTTTCCTTCACCGTAGGAGCGTCCGTCGGACAAATGTAGAGTGATATGAAATTCGAAAACGATAAACACATTGGTACATGGCGGTCTCGAACCCCGGACCTCCCGATTGGAAGGCAAGTGCCGAGTCCACAGCGCCACCGACGCTCCCTCTATCTTACTTACTTACCTATTTCTGCCGCCAAGTAGCTCGGTGATTACATTGCTGTGTCCCGGTTTAAAGGGTAAGGCAGTGAAATTACTGGGTATTGACAATTTGACATCTTATGCCTATGCTAAGTAGAAAGCTTTGCCTTTTTAGTACATCTACCTCTAAATTCTCTGCATCGCACAAAGGCCGACCGGCAAATAATGCTGCGGGCGTTAAGTCCGCTTTTGTATACAAATGTATATAATGGATACATAAATTGATATAAAAAAACCGTAAAGAAAAACCATGAAAAACTGACACCAACATCATAGCCAAGGAGCTGACGAGAAAACCTTGAGTCACACAATGTCCACTCAATTGGCAAGAGACGCTGGAGACGAGGTCAATGTCACACTGACCGCGACCGGACACGGCTACTAGGTACTGTAACTGTACACTCAAACTCAAAAACGGAACAATATAAACTCTACTTTATATTTTAAATCTGAGTTGTTTTAGAATATTTTAAGTTAAGCGCAGAGCTCTTATAAGCGCGATTGACGGAGTTACTTCCCCATAAAAGCCGCAGCTAAATAATGCCTAAGGTGTATATTTTCATGTTTTTTGTCATGAGTTCTGTGTTATAAATAACTAGCTTTTGTCCGCGATTTCATCGGCGTGGAGGTCCTTTTTTATTGATTCCCTTTACAAATCCCCCCCCCCTTTTTTACACCCTCAAAGAATGATTTCGGGGATAAAAACTATCATTTATCCTTCCCCACAATTTAACCTATCTTCATAACAAATTTCATTTAAATCGGTGCAGCGGTTATAGATTCCCCATACAAACTCCCACCACCCTTTTTCTCCCTTAAGGGGTGATTTCTACCACAAAAGTTATCCTATTTCCTTTCCTATGACTCAAACTATGTCTATACCAAATTTCATCTAAATCGGTTCACTAATTTAGGCGTAATTGCGTAACACAGGAGTTACTTTCGCATTTATAAAATTAGTCCTAAGGATTTCACTCTGCAGCAGTCGAATAGTGTTTGTATGCGACAGTAGCCCCAGCTTCCCGTCGTGCTATGGCGGTGGTGTAAGAGATACCTACGGGGGTTCAAAGTAATAGGGGTTTGTCTATGTAGCTTTGTGGAAAATCAGAAACCCTATGAAGCGGGTGTTTGCAGGTAGTCTATACTATACTAATATTATAAAGAGGAATGATTTGTATGTTTGTATTCAATAGGCTCCGAAACTACTGGACCGATTTCAAAAATTCTGTCACTATTAGAATGCTACATTATCCCTGATATACATAGTTTACAAAATTATTTATCCTACTGGAAAATATAAATTTCCTACGGGAAAATATAAAATTCCCACGGGAAAACAGTAACGCGGGCGAAGCCGCGAGCGGTAGGCTATTTTTCCTGCGGGAAAATATAAAATTCCCTCAGGAATACAAATATGTAGTGCGCGAAGCCGCGAGCGGAAAGCTTTAATAAAACAAGATAAGTACTTTATTACCAAACTAGCACTTCTCCACTTTTTAATTATTTCTGTGAATGTGATAATTGCTCGCTCTCACCTACATAGATTATCCACATACAAAGATGTATAACAATCATATTGATATCACGACTTCAGAATGCAGTGGTCTTCTGTGAGGTGCTGCTATAGTATTCATCACAACGATGAACTCTCCTACCCCAATTATTTTTTGTTGCTATTATACTATAAAACAAAAATATACAACTTCTTCTGCACTCGACTGTATATTATGGTAAAGGCGGCTCCACACAAGTAAAGTGCCGTGATTTCGCGTCGTAATTTTACGGCAGAAGTCGTGACGCTACATTCACACACTCGGTATACACATTCGTGAATGAACCTGACCCGAAATGATTCCGAGCTGCTGCTGCAATCCGTGGTCTAGTGGTTGTGACCACCGTTGACCAGGTGTTAATCGGGATGGGGATTGCCCTGGTGTTCTCGGGCAATCCCCCCTTGGCGATAGCCTGACCAGGTGGTCAGGCTTGCCCGGGCGCGTGGGTAGTGGAGTCGCAGTGTGGACCTTACCATGCGCGCCCACAAGGGGGTTTTAGTGGGTCGGCCTGGAACTTCGCCGGGCCAGCCCCACACACGCCTGCCGTCTAGCCAACGGCGGGTACGGTGCGCCTACGCATTTCCCCCGACAAAAAAAAAAAAAGGTGTTAATCGGGATTCCCCGTGGAGGCAGAAATTTTTCTGCTCGCTTTGATTGGTGGTAGGGCCTTCTCAGAGCTCGGCTGGCTAACTTTTTTTTTATACGACTCAGTTGGCAAACAAGCATACTGCCCACCTGATGGTAAGTGGTAACAGTCATCTATATATAGTACCTACATGTGGTTCCTGTGAGATTTACAGCAAATCTGTAACCCCCACAATAACCACAGTGTAGGTTAGGTACGTTGCTAACTTGTGACATATGATGTAGTCAAGGTACCCAGTCATTTCACTGCCATATCTGACCCTTCAAACCGGAACACGGCAATGCAAGCACTGCTATTTTGCAGCAGAAATAGGTAAAACGGAAGTACCCAAGCAGGCGACCCTGGTACAGTCTCCTTTTGCTAGCTACCACCGTAGTTTGTCGCCATAATAACAATGTAAATAGCACTATTGTGTTCCTACAATTAGAGGTAAGATAGCCAGTTGTTGGGGAGTCCAGGTAAAGCTCGCTTCCATCATCGGCCTTATCGTCACATAGTTACTATCAAGTGAGATTAATTAAGGCGCATAGTGGTCCCAATGACCTTGCGTCGATCGTCCCGCACCGATTACACAGGAGTGAGTAAGTGAGAGTGAGGGAAATATTTAAGCAAACCTTTACGCGTAAGAAGAATTTTTTCAATAAAAAATTAATAAAGGCGAAAAAGATAAATCTAAAAAGACAGGTAACAGAAAAGCTCCTCTGCACACACCGAAGTCCGATGGATGTGGTGTATGCCCTCCAAAACATCTACAAGGGTATTTACACATCACGGCAAGTGCTGAGGTCCATGACATGCAGAATGGCATCGGAGGCGGTGTTACGAAGGGGCAACCCAAATACTCTCTTCCTTACCTTTACTCAAGACGAGAAAGAAGCGTAGCGATCACGTGGTTGTGCTCAGAGGAGCAGAAAGGAAGAACCCTGTCCACGATAGTGTCCCTCACGCGGTGGTTGCCATTACCAGACACACGGTATCCTGCACCTACTTCTACCGGGAGTTGAAGGAGGACGACGCAATTAGACGTCTCATTGCCCTTCCCAGCATAGCAACAGATGAAGTGGTCATGGAATACAATAAAAAAATGGTGCTCAGGGCCCTATCAAGCGGAGCGACCTTGGTGTAACTAAAAAAAAAAAAAACAGACGTATCATATATTATGCCAAATACGAGTATACTAACTGTCCAAATCTTATGAAATAGTAAATACATAAATTATTAACATATAGTATAATATTATTAAGATATATATTTGTGTATAATTAAGTATATATAAGTATAAATAGATATTATTAAGATATATATTTAAATTTTTAAATTGATTGAGTTGCGCAACTCACCTTAGATTAGGAGTAAAAAGTAGTCGTAAGTCTTAATATAATAAATATAATAAAATAGATCACAATGAGAAGATTCCATGAAAAGAGCACGGACCACGAGTCTGTGGAGTGTTAAATTAGTAATAAAAAAAAAACTAAAAATACCATCTGCTAGAATATTTATATCTTTATAACTACACTTTATTTATTGAAATCGAAAGTATATTATGATTTAACCTAATATTTTTTTATGATTGTACTACTACTATGCGCCTTAAGGTCAAGAGTTTCCCTGTCGTATTAAAAGAAATAGCTTTGATTGCTGTGGCTACATATTAAGCTATAAATCCTTAACAAAAAAAGATATTGGTGGATGGCTGAAATACATCGTAACCGATAGAAGTACGTACCATCTAAATTCACGTTCACGTCTGTTCGCGAAGCTTAATGTTAAAAATGTGGAGCCGTCTTAAGCCACCGTTCACACCGTTAAAACGCAAGTGTTCAGAATGCACTTGGCCGTCTCGGGTTCGAATGCGAACAATGCCTCAATTACGCTCGCCATGCGATCCAGAAGCGCTACTCTCTAGCTCTGTATATTTTTTAAACGCCGTTAATTTCTGCGTGGTGCCTTCGACGTCAGCAGCATCCCTATCGCAGTAATAAATTGACTTTAATAAATAGTAACAAGGGACTCTACGGTTAACTCCCGAGTGCAGCAAGCTTACTTAGAAATAATCGCTACGCTTAGGATTTAAGGCTAGAGTCCTGCGTGCAGCGAGTTATTTGAGCCATGAGCTCACTCAAGACTAAGACTGCTTTATCCCCGAGGAAAGTACTCCATTTTTCGCAACACCTGCGAGAAAATAAAAACAAATAAGTAAAGAGGAAACCTTCGGAGTTCCTTGTCTGTTCTTCTCGTGTACTCTCTCAATTTCCGAAATATTGTTTTGTGCGATCATGGTAAGGAGGCAGGTGTAGGCAGATAGAGGCACCTTTTTACTCTTGCTTGTATTTGCAGACAGGATGTAAGTATACAATATGTTTAGGTTAGGTTTAGGCACAGATTATATAATAGTTTAGATTAAACATGTTTCTTCCTAATGAGATGTTTGTTAATTTTTCTGTAAGTCAATAAGTGCCAATATAATAATGTAATTTTTTATAATATTGCTCATAACGATATGTAAAAAATTTAATGGGAAACGGGAGGCGATTCTCTGCAGATGGAGTACATACCTACTTGCGTATTGCGGCAATCGATCGTGAGATTTGTGAAGCTGCATGGCTTCAGCTCTATTATTAATTCTCTCGGTCATCGGACATAATGACAAATGCATTATCTACCACTCAACCTTTGGGCAGTGCGAAAAATAAGTAGATGCGGTGCTTACTATAATAAAACAGTGAAGCAGAATTAATTATTTATTAATTATCCAGTCCAGAATTATCCAGGAGTCCAGATAATGCTCGCTTCCTTTTTTTCGGCCTTATCGTCACTTACCCTACCCTGTTGTGTATCATCAGCACAGTTCATATACATCCCAAACGAGGGGCTCGAGCCTACCCTAAGTTAGGGTGTTTAAGCCTTAGTCAACCACGCTGGTCCAGTGCGGATTAGTCGACTTCACATACCTTTGAATTTCTTCACAGATGTATTCAGGTTGTCTCACGATGTTTTCCTCCACCGTAGGAGCGTCAGACTAATGTACATATGAAATTTAAAAAACGAAAAACACATTGGTACATGGCATCGATCGATCGAACCCCGGACCTCCCGATTGGAAAACCAGTGCCGAGTCCACTGTTGTGTAAAAAATATTTATATTAATTACATTAGTTATAACGTGTTCGCGTTTAATTTCAATAATACAGCAGCTTACGACAAAGTCTATAAATTTGGGAGACGCTCAGCCTTGGAACTGTCTATTCCGTGACTCACTATGACATGCATCGTGATTCGTGACCGCTCGCTCTATCATAATTTGTTTAATATATCGATTAACGGCCGGGTTATTATGAAGGGGTCTAACACGCGAACTGTAATCTGAGTTTGTAAACGCTAAGGGATACATATTTATTGATAAAATTATTATTACGCATCTCAATATTCTAGCTCATGGCTTCGCCCGATAGTAAATATTCATCGTGACATAGGTGGCGTTGTGGGCTCGGCACGAGGTTCGATCCTGCCCTGTACCACAATATAGAGAACGATATATTGTGCCTGTACCCTGCCATGTACCAATGTGTTTTTCGTCAAGTAGAATTTCATATATATATTTGTCCGTATATGAGCTGTGATGATGATGACGATTTGTCCAACATTCCTATGGTGAAGGAAAAAATCGTGAGGCAAACTGTATACATCTGCGAAGAAATTCAAAGGTGTACGTGAAGTCGACCAATCCGCGCTGGGCCAGCGTGGTTGACTAAGGCCAAACACCCTAACTTAGGCCTCATTTACGGAGACGCGGGGCGTCGCGCGTCGCGTGTGGCGTGGCGTCTCGCGGCGCGTCCGACGTTTTTTCTGTTTACGGTGGGGCGGCGCGTGAAGCGGCACTCATAATCGCACGCGTAAACACAAACATATGGCAATAAACGATGTTGTTTATAGAGATGTGAGAAGGGAACACCGACGGACGCGGCGGTGCCATCCGCGGGCTCGGCCGTAAAAAACGCGCCATTTCAAGCAAAAGCGTGTAAAATCGCTTCTCCGTAAACGCACTCATTGAATTCTGTGCGGGCCGCGCCGCGCAACGCCCCGCGTCTCCGTAAACGAGGCCTTAGGGTAGGCTCGAGCCTCTCGCTGTGACGACGTATATGAGCTGTGGTGATTGATTGGTAGTTGAGGTGAGCCGAAGATGGCAGCTATGGCTTCATCTGGATTATCATCCACAGATTCGAGGGGGACTGTGAACCTGATTCATTTGCATAGGCTCCTATCCTACCTATTTCAACCGGAAAGTGGTTTGCGCATTGCTGTGTTCCGACTTAAAGACAGGCAGTGACATTGGTCATCAATAAATAAATAGCATTTTCACTTCACTTGCTCGGAAAGGCTTTCTTTATTCTTCGAAATCTGCGTGCAAAAGACTATACCTCTAGCGTAGAAAAGTGATTTGAAATTGGAACATTTGAATATGGTCTGTAAAATTGAATTCAATCTCTGTGGTCAAAAACTTTTTTTTAGTTTAAAAAAGTAGAATCTACTATTACCTATAAAAATGATTACATGATAAATTCGTCACATCGCATGTACGATTCGAATTTGAAATTTTTATAATTTTCGTTGCGTCATTTTGAATTTAAAATAGTAGATGGTATTTTCTTCGCTGAGATGTGGTGAAAAGTTGTGTGTTACGCTCGGCTGTAAAGTTATTTGCCTCTTCTTCCTTTGAATCTCTCGTTACGCTCCGGATTCTACTTTCGAACCACACGCTGTACTCGCGGCTCAAACTTAGAATCCTTCATTTTCAACCAACCAACTCACATCCATGCATAACAAACTGTTATTTATTAATGTCAAGTGTATTTCGAGCGCGAAACCTACGCTGTTGCGGACGTGACAAGGTTGTTCTGTTTCCCATTTAGGAAAACCCTTAATGAGATCGATGATTGCGGCTGCGTAGGCGGTCATAATTAAAGACTTCTCTCCGCGTTGTTGTGAACTGGGAATTGTTAACAAGCTGTACCGCGCACTGGTTCTGGCACTGGCAGAGGCCTTCTCAAGAAGCGGTCGCAAAGGAGTTTTGACCTGGTAGCCCCTCCCTAGATGAAGCCCCAGTTTCTTTATAAGGCTGGAGGGTTCATTGGGTAAATTCTTCGTTCCTGATCTCGAATGCGCTCTTCCGGGAAAGCGAAGAGATTTCAGAGGGAGGTATCGGGAAGAAAGTAGAATACCTGCTGGTGGACCAGAGCTCTGCCAACTGGACGGCCTAATAGGGATGATGACTGAATTCTAATTTTCACGTCTCGTCATAAAATATTAAAATACCGTAGAAAAAGATACAATGCTGTGAAATTAGAATTAAAATCGGCTTAGAAATACATTAGATACAAGCATTTTAAGTTGTTAATTTGGAAGCGATTAGACAGAGAGATCCGACATCAACCGTGACGTCATTGTTTAGTACGGCCATATAAACTCCATGTAAATTGCCGTTTTGCTAGAAAGAGATGGAGAAAAATCTTTAATACCTTATATCTTGGTTGTTTTTTTAGTTATTCGAAATCCGATTTTTCTTTTGAGTTTATTATATGAATGCGCTTCTATTACAGCACTTTTATTAATCTAGCCTATTAGCGTAGCGTAACTAATTAATAAAACGTCAATAAACAGTGTCAAGAAGACAACTGTTGCAAAATGACCATTTTTCCCATAACACATTCACATAAATGATATAATTATGTGTAATACAGTATGCCACCAGGTGAAGTAGCAATCAAACTATAGGAAAATGTTATCAGAGAAGCTCTTGTCGTTCATCTCACCTGGCGATGAGTGATGATAAGGCCGAAGGTGATGAAAGCGAGCTTCACCTGAACTCCCCAAAACCGAGGAGTTCGCTATCTTATCTATAACTGTCGGAACAATTATATAACAATGTTATTAACATTATTATTATGGCGATAACTAATTAGATAAGGTGGTGGTAGCTAGCCACGGGGGCTCAGAAGCCCTACCACCGACCAAACCAAGCGGACAGCTTCTGCCCCCATTGAGAATCGAACCCCACACCTCCAGGTCAGGACCGCACCTCAATACAGGCTGATCTCAACACTAGATCATGAAGGCGATTAAGTCGAATTAAAATAGAAAATTCCAGACATACTCTTATTCAATAAAAAAAAAGGAAATTCTAATACATTAGGTAGGAACTCAATATCATCAATATCAATAAAAAACATTATTCATACAACACTCAATTTATTTCTATTGAACTAACATCAACACGCACAAATGAAATAATCACTTACGATTTATAATATAAATAACCACTAAATTCGAACCAAATTCACATTAGCACTCTATGGCATTTAACATTTTGTTTATTGATATCCTTAATATTAAATAACTTACATCACAGTTTAAAATTGAAAGCAAATCCTTTGAGGGCTCCCATAGTTCGTAATTCCGCCTTAATAATTAAAATTACATTAAAATCGGTAAACGTCGCATCATTTAACATTGCGACTACCTAACTAAAATCACATTTACAGCACCCTGGCGCTTCGCATCGCACTTGAAACATGCACATGCACAGACAACACATCAGATTATACAAAACTGTCAAATTTCCCTAACTGATTCAATACAAGACTGTCAAATTTCCCTAACTGATTCAATACAAGACTGTCAAATTTCCCTAACTGATTCAATACAAGACTGTCAAATTTCCCTAACTGATTCAATACAAGACTGTCAAGTTTCCCTAACTGATTCAATACAAGACTGTCAAATTTCCCTAACTGATTCAATATAAGACTGTCAAATTTCCTTAATCAGTCGAGTCAATTGAAAAAAAATCATTTTGTGGTAGCTTGATGTGCTGTTCACCATAATACATAAAAGTACGATCGTACCCTAACATCTATCATGATTGCTTCAAATTGACAGTACCTACTCATTATCATCAACACAAAACTCTGTGGTTATTGCTTTTCTACTGAACAGTGGTAGTTGTACGATCATCAAAGAAAGTAACCTACCACTCTTGACAAAACTTC
The DNA here is from genome assembly GCA_963935595.1 of Schoenobius gigantellus. Classification (NCBI taxonomy): domain Eukaryota; kingdom Metazoa; phylum Arthropoda; class Insecta; order Lepidoptera; family Crambidae; genus Schoenobius; species Schoenobius gigantellus. The sequence continues at coordinate 1,535,710 of OZ012543.1, forward strand.
GCGTACTAACAATATGTCACTAAACCATTGCAACTGTCAGTTCAGTGTGCTATTAAGCAAGAAAATTCACCGTAATTGTTTTATACCGCGAAACTTAATTTCAACCATAAGGTGGTGGATCGTTTTTTTGCTGGCCGTACACTTGACTGTCAAGATGAAAGTCATTATCTGAGACGGTAAGACAGTAAAGTAGTTTTAAATATTTATATAAGTATTAACATTTTCGGTATGTACAGGATTAATTGTAAAACACCTGCAAGCTCGCGGGATTAGATAGCTAACATCATTAACTACAACGTTTTGTTTTACATGTGAATATACACTACATAGAGATAAAAACACACGTAGGTACCTATCTAAATTCTTACATATATTATTAATAACAATTTCTGCAATAAAAATTCTATAGGCATCGATGAACATGCCTATATTGGGGCATTTGGGGCAAGTTATTGCGACTTGAGAATATGAAAATCGAACTTATTCCTTATTTCTAAGTCAAGAAAATAATTAGACAATTAGTAATAGTATTTAATCACAATTTCTGCAATGAAAGCTATAAAGGCATCGATTAAGCATAATCTTTATGCGGCAAGTTATGGCAAGTTAAGAATTTGAAAAGCCAACTTTGTTTCTAAAACGACAAAAATAGTGTACACAATAAAAAGTAGTATTTAATAACATTTTCTGTAATGAAAAACATAAAGGCATAAGATTATTCGGCAAATCATAGCAACTCAATAATTTAAAAATCCAAGTATTTTTGACAATAAAAATATTTGTATATTAATTTGACACTTTACAACATTCGGATATTTTTTAAATATAGTATATCTACCCATTTCGAATTACAGCTTTTCATTACTATGAGTCTCTGAGCTGAGCCGCGGACAGACGGAAAGATGGACATGGGGAAACTACAAAAGTTCCCTGTTGGCTACAGAACCCTCACAACCATTATGGATTACATGTACACAAGATAAAAACGAATCACGCAACATAAAAAAAAACAAAAGGATTACCCAAATAAAAATACACCGATATAATTTCGGCGCCACCCGTATAGTCTGGCCAACGCAAAGACACTGTGACCTACAAATTGAAGTCGCATAAATACTTCTGGACTTAATTCTAAAACAACACTAGCCCGTGCCCTCGAACTACGTTTCACCATAATAATTGTCAACAAAAAATTCTGGAGAGCCACCCTTATCCACCCTACCCTACCAAATATACACAAAAAAATCCATTAAAATCGGTCAAGCCGTTTCGGTGGAATTTCGACCACGAACACTGTGACTAGCGTTGCCAGACGTCCCGTATTTCCCGGGACGTCCCGTATTTCCCGGGACGTCCCGTATTTCCCGGGACGTCCCGTATTTTAGGCATACTTTGAAATGTCCCGGCGGGATTGAATCTGTCCCGTATTTGAACCTTGCTCCATTTTTGGTGTTTAAATCGCACGCAAGGTTTTGTTAGTAAACAGTAGATCATTGATCCATTCAAGTACAGTCAGCGTCGAAATGATCTAAGCGTTCAAACCTTCCAAAAGTATCTAGAGATTTGACAAAAATCAACCTTTAGTTACTTTTGGTAGGTTTGAATGCTTAGATCATTTTGACGCTGACTGTACCTAGGCCACCCCTGCCCTAACTGAATCCTATCCTCGGTAAAATATCAAACTAGTCACTAAATAATTTATTTATTATTTGTCCCGGGTAAATAATTGAAATCCCGTATTTTTTGTTCATTTAAGCATTTGTCCATTGTCCCTTATAGGCTGAAAAAAAATCTTGCAACCCTAACTGTGACACAAGATTTTTTTATATAACAATATAATAGTAACGTTTGTAATATCATCAACTTTTTGAATAATAACGCATAGCGTGAAGTGGCATAACAAACTTCTCATAAGGTTAATGTTAAGACCTTATCCTGGCTATACCTTCCTACTCAACACAATTTTTTTCTTACTACTTTACTGTGCAGGCAGTCCGATTATGGAATACTTTGCCTGTCAACATACAGACGGCGCGTACATTAATATCCTTCAAGGCACTGGTGAAGAAACACTATATGTCTTACTTATGATATTTATATATTTTACATCCTTATTCATTTATTTATTAATTATACATTTTTTATTTGAATGTCTTTATCTGACTTCTATTGCCACCATAAAAAATTGTGCACTATTCCACCTTTCTTCCACCTTTCTACTGTTCTTCCTTTTATATAGTTGTCTGGAAGAGATTGCTGTGCAGCAATAAGGCCGCCTATTGCTTTTGCTCTTTGTTATGTTTTTCGCTATGTCATGTAATTATGTGCTTATGCAATAAAGTGTTGTTTATGTATAAGGTCATAATAGAGCAGAGGCATTTGGTATTCGCTTTGACAACATCCTATCGATATTCAAAATCCTTCTTACAATCCGAGGCGTGAAGAAGCACCTTGCAGGTCGGCAAGGTGAGGGTGGCTAGTGCAGCGTATATTCTCTCTCGTGCACTACGAATTCTTCGAATTTGGACTCTATTTCCAATTACCACACAGTGGAATGGTGTCATTTTATAGGCCTACTACAAAAAAAATGCCTTTTACTAAATTCAAAAGTATAATTAAACACAAATTGTTATTTAACTGACTCTGAGGTGTTGAACACATTACAGCAACAAAATCTTTCATCTCGCTCTCTCATATAAAGTTTTCATTTCACTCTCTTTCTAGTGGATGACGTAATAGATTATGGCCCCAAAATCATCCAATTATCTAAGAGTTTGACAGGAATAAACGTCAGAGCGTTTTTCAACCATCAAATTCGATGGTTGTCACTCGCTCTGACACTCTAAGGACTTGAACGGGCTGGTTGTTTCACCCAAACTTCACGCTCAAAGGTATTGAACGGGGTTCGAGCGAAAAGGGTACAAACCACAGAACACAGGAATGTGTTCTGTGGTGCAAACCCAGCGCAAAGGCTCTGAGCGCGCCCTTGTTGCGAGTACCTATATAGAGAGCTGAAATTTTCAGAACTCGATGGCAATGCATGATTCAGTGATAAAAAGAATTGATAACAATATTACATATTTTCATTACTTTTCAATACATAAAGGTGTACAAAAGCCGGCACCGCTTGGCGTGAGCGTAATGTTTTGGGTGTTACTATTACGAGATGCTGTGCTGCAACATCAATCCTAAAAAAACGGAGCAAGGCCGTTTCCGTTCGACGATATCGACAAAAAGGCGCCTGCAATTTCACGGCCGCCGAGAAGCCGGCAAAAAATGCAAGGGCAGCTCCACCACGGCATATACTATTAGCGTGGGTCTACAATGAGACTACTTCGTGTAGACTCATATTTTTAATGCGAAAGTACAGAAGACTTCCGAACCAATTCCGATGGGTTGTCATTGGGATTGTAATTTTTCGTACGCTTGAGTAGCAACACTAGTGCCAAACTGGATCTGTATTTTGAGAAAATTATACAGGGTGTAACTGAACACCCCAATAACATTTAAGGGTATGTATCTATCAGAAGTAGAGATTCTGTAGAAAAAAAATTAGTGCTAACAAACCTACTTTTTTCTCTCATACAAACTAAATAAATTATTTTTTGGTATCCAGTGTCGACAACCCTACATAAGCGTACAAGGAATACTACGCTCGCGTCATACAAACTAAATAAATTATTTTTTGGTATTAAGTGCCGACAGCTCTACGTAAGCGTAGGAGGAATACAACGCTCACGTCTGTCACGTATCATTTTGTGTTTAATTTTTTTTGTGTTAAGAGCTGGTTATGGTTGTCACTTGAAAGTATTTGCTTTCAGTTTAAAATCAAATGACTCTGAAAGTATTGGGGTTCCAGGTCTCCGACAAGCACCGAAGGTCCATTTAGTATCTAACTTATATGCCCCTTAAATGTTATTGGAGTGTTCAGTTACACCCGGTATAATACTGAGTTTGGTTCACCCAAAATTTTCGCTATACGGGGTCAATTTGGAGCCAATGCGCAAAAATAAGCGTACGAAAAATCACAATCTCAATGCCGATCGATCGGTATTGGTTCAAGAATAAGCCTACAGCAGTATTTCTTGGTCAGCAGGGCGCTCTGCGTCCCGGAAAAGTTGCCGTTGGTTTGGTTGCATAGCCGTTCCCCGATGCAATGGATAGAATAAAACTAAGCATTGTTTCCTATTCTTCAAACGGCAGTAAGTATGTATACGAGTATATCGGTATTTGTTTTTTGTTTTTAAATTTAGCTAGACCATCCGTTTTTCTAGCGTATCTGGAATGATATATCTCATCTAATACTCTCTTTAGGTCATACGCAGTCGTACAAACTACACGCGTGCGAAGTCGCGGGCAAAATCTAGTGTATAATTTCATTCCATTGGGAAAGACCTTAAGGCGCATAGTGCTCCCAATGACCTTGCGTCGATCGTCCCGCACGGATTACATAGGAGTGAGTGAGTGAGAGGAATATTTAAGCAAACCTTTACGCGTAAGATGAATTATTTCAATTAAACATTAATAAAGGCGAATAAGAAACATCTAAAAAGACCATCCGCTAGAATATTGTTCACTTTAGTTATTGAAATCGAAAGTATATGATTTAACCTAATATTTACGACGCGATTAGGTTTAAAGTTTTAAAATAGAGGCATGTTTGGGTCCCATTTTAACTAAGTTTTAATTATGTTATCAAAAATTAAAAAGACCATCCTCTAATGAATGCGTTGAATGAACATATCTTTTTTTAAAGATTTCTTTATTCGATATTTATAAAGAGAACCGGTTTTTTCTGCATTGATTTTTTTATGATTGACCCTACTATGCGCCTTAAACGGGTGCGAGGTTCTAGCATGGCGATTCCGAGCAAACGCCAAGGCGTTCCCAGTTGGCGCGCGTCCAGCATCCGCATATACATATACGATAACACGTTTGGAGAGATTTTAGAATCGTGGAGTCCCACTCGACCACAATCGATACGTTACCAGGCGCGAACCAATTCTTTGGCGCGATTAATCGCGTTGTTAAAAGAACGTTCTGGTATACAATACTCATTCGCTAGAGATTTACTTCACTGCCATATCTTACCCTTCAAACTGGTACACAGCAATTCAAGCACTGCTGCTTTGCGGCAGAAATAGGTAAGACGGAGGTACCCAAGCAGACGACCTTGGTACAGAGTCTCCGGTATAGTACACGCGGTTCCTGTAACACTTGCAAATCTACAATCCCTATTAAAAGAACGCCACCAATGCATGTCGGTTGGGTCCGGGTTCGAGACCGCCATGTGCCACTGTGTTTTTCGTTGTTCGAATTTCATATGTACATTTGTCTGACGCTCCTACGGTGAAGGAAAACATCGTGAGGCAACCTGCATACATCTGCGAAGCAATTCAACGGTGTATGTGAAGTCGACCAATCCGCTGGGGCTGGGCGAGCGTGGTTGACTAACGCCTACTCTTACCTAGGGTAGGCTCGTGCCCCTCGGTGGGGACGTGTATGAGCTGTGATGATGATGTTCAGAATCGATATAAGATGATTTTTATGTACGTCATTTTTCTAAAACTCTTGAGTAAAAAAAAATATTTTATCATTAATATTTTAACAGTAACGCCGATTGCTCACCTATTTGTGCGCTGGCGGCCGACGACGACGCCCCCTCGTCTATGCCGATAATTGATTACTTGTAAATACTAATGTTTGGAACATTTTCATCAAATGTGTCAATCTAATAGTGGGCATTATTTGGTCGATATTTGTTTCTTTTTAGGGTTCCGTAGCCAAATGGCAAAAAACGGAACCCTTATAGATTCGTCATGTCTGTCTGTCTGTCCGTCCATATGTCACAGCCACTTTTCTCAGAAACTATAAGAACTACACTGTTGAAACTTGGTAAGTAGATGTATTCTGTGCACCGCATTAAAATTTTCACACAAAAATAGAAAAAAGCAATAAATTTTGGGGGTTCCCCATACATAGAACTGAAAATCAAATTTTTTTTTCATCAAACCCATACGTTGTATCTATGGATAGGTCTTCAAAAATCATATTGAGGTTTCTAATATCATTTTTTTCTAAACTGAATAGTTTGCGCGAGAGGCACGTCCAAAGTGGTAAAATGTATGTCTCCCCCTCCCCCGTAACTTCTAAAATAAGAGAATGATAAAACTAAAAAAATATATGATGTACATTACCATGCAAACTTCCACCGAAAATTGGTTTGAACGAGATCTAGTAAGTAGTTTTTTAATACGTCATAAATACTACGGAAACCTTCATGGGCGAGTCCGACTCGCGCTTGGCCGGTTTTTTTTTATTACAATTTCTACTTTGGTAAGCCCTTAAGTAAACATGTACACGCTCCTTTAAGGATGCACATGGTTTTTGTTATTACGCTATATAAAACAGGATAAATTATTTAAAAAAAGCTTCTTTAAATAGAAGCTTTACGTACCTACTCGTCAATACAAATCAAACGAGCCCAACTTGATGGGGTTGTGTCGTTTTATTGCAGAGTTCCTACGGCCACCTTTCAGCTCCAGCATCAGATCAGTTCCGTGTTATCATAGTATTGTTATTAAGTAATCTGTGGTATTGTCACGCAATATACATATGCATGCAAAATTTCAGCTCAATTCCGATTGGGATTAAATTAAATTCGACCGGGAAGTGGGTCGAATTTAATTTGCAAGATTTCATTAGAGACACCGGGACAGATGAAACTAAATAAAAGCTTGTAATTAGCATAGAATCAAATGTCAGAGGAGATATATACCAAGATAGCAAAATCATTTATCCAGACTCAATATTACACAATGGAATATCCATTACACGTGTGCTAACATATATTGGTATAGTGATGTGAGTATTGTCATAAGTCAACACCGCAACCAAATGATGAATTACAGAACAAACGTGAACGCAGACCGAAGTCAATATACGTTGCGGTTATCATCCAATAAGGAATTCGTGAATCTATACTAATATTATAGAGCTGAAGAGTCTGTTTGATTGTTTGTTTGTTTGGTTGAACGCGCCAATCTCAAGGGTCTCGCGCCCACTCATAACCAGAAACTCATAACTGGAATAAAATGTGGCGACTCATAACTGACTTGAGGACCCACTCATAACCATGGTTATGAAATATATTTTAAACTTATTAAATATTTAATTTAGAGGAGTAACTCATAACCGATCATAAAAAAAGCAAATACCTATACTGTAAACTACTTTGAAGTACATTTAAGACTAATAGTGCTTGCTTACTATTATATACTTGCATACTAATTTTAAAGTAAGTACTTACTGTTTTATTATTTCATACTAAAAAGAAATATTTAGTTACAGTACAAACGGCAACACAGTCTTAACTGTCATTTCAAGACGCAATACACAAAAAATCCAGTGCTTACCCGTGGTACTACTCACGTGTCCGGTAGTACTACGGGTGATTAATTTTGCCTGTAGTACTACTTATTATCTTTGACAATCAAAGAACACCATGTGGGTAACTATCGGTTTTAATGTTTATATTATATTGAAGAAATTAAGGAACGCTTTAATAAAACAATTTTAAAAGCAACTTTAACGCAAATTTTAATTGCGAGTCATTTCATTTTTTAACCGACTTCTTTATCATTTCCATTATATGTTCTTTTTTTACGTTTGCTACCTCATAACTCTCTCATTTAATAACCGATTTGGAAATTCTTTTTTTGTTTGAGGGGGTATAGTTCTCATTTAGTCTCTTATGTCACCAAATCCGGGATCGGGCAACAAAAAATACCCGTAGTACTATACTAACAGTAGTACCAACGGTAGTAAGTACCACGGGTAAGCACTAAACAAATCTTATTGCGAGGAAGGCATAAATAGTTTCTCTCCGTGACATCTTCAACAAAAATAACAATTTTGAGGAGTGATTGAGAACTAGTTTGTCCTGATAGCTACATCTCATCTACTCTTTCAAGCACCGCATAAGAGAATACTATCTATCCAAGTCCTAATTATGATAATATTCATATTATTTGTGTAATAGGCATTTCTACAAATTTTTTATTTAACGTATGTTGTATACTTAGTAAGGTTTTATTTTTATATTTTTTTTACACGCAAATTCTAATATACTTATTACAATTTCTCCTTTCGCAGGTCTGCTGGATGAAATTTCATTTATGAAATAAGCAGATCCTTTTTAACGGACTTAAAAAAAATAGATACAGTCGAACATAGAATCTCTTCCTTTTTCAAAGTCGGTTAAAAAAGGGGGTTCTCAGTTTGACCTGTATGTTTGTATGTATGTTTGTCCACGATTATCTCGCGTTTGGTAAATGGATTTTGATGCGGTTTTCAGAAAAGTATTTGTTACATTTAGGATAAGGTTTTAAATTACTTAACTAAAAAGATTGAAAAGAATTTTTACAAAAAATAAAACCGACTTCAAAAACACCAAAAAGTCATAAATAATCTGGAAAATCTTAAAAAATATAAGTACTAGTTAAAAGACACGAACTTCAATATAAAAGTGTGATGTTGTTTGTATTCTTATATTATTTATAACTTTTTAGTGTTTTTGAAGTCGGTTTGATTTTTGAAAAAAAAAATACATTTTGTCTTCTGTATTGTTTGTGCTGTCTAATTTTAATGCGGGAGAGATATTACACAACGCAATAGCCACCCTCACCTTGCCGACCAGCAAGATGCTTCTTTACACATCTTTTATACCAAGTTTTTTACTTTGATTTTGATGAAAATATATCATTTATACCAAGCTTTTGATGAAAATATTATTCACCCTTTTTTGTTAATGTTGTTAGTAATTATTAAAGCAACTGTACATAATTGTGTAGTTGTGTTGGTTATGAGTTTCGTCTTCTCACATCAGCAGTTATGAGTGGGACCTTTACGTATTGGTTATGAGATTTTTGGTTATGAGTGGGCGCGAGACCATCTCAAGAACTGCTGATTCAAATTTAAAAATTGAACTTTTTGCGTTGGATAGTCCATTTGTCGTGGAAGGCTAAGGCTATACAACATCACGCTACGACTAGGTAATAGGAGCTGAGCATTAAGAGGACTGTGAAGTGCCAATTCATGGCTCGAGTATGCACTCTCAAAAATGCAGTTTGTTGCGCATCGCTTAGAGTTGAAAGTCCGAGACGAGTGCCTACATTTCTCATTGAAATATTGTTTCAGGCGATAACTGTTTTACCCCCCTAAACCTTTACGAACTTAGACTGTTTTGATCTCATTAGATTCAGTATACCGTACGTTTTGCTTTTTTTGTAATTCAGTATAATTTAGTCAAAAAAGATAAAAACTGCTCGAGGTAGTTTTTAAGTCAAAAATATGGATATTTAGATGCTAATAATTTATATTCTGAGCAAAACTCCTTCAAAATCAAAACGTACAAACCTAGATCTTTATTATATCTACAACATTTCCAAAAATTATGAAAATTGGACTATGTTTAGAGGGAGAAAAGCGTTATCACTTTTTGTATGAAAATTTACAGCTTCACAATCCTCTTAATGAAAATTTTTGCGAAAACGGAAAAAAATACTCGTACAAACCTAAGCCGACGAAGTAGGTAGGAATATCGTTATCGTTGCATTGCATATAGTGCATATAAACACTAGTTTTTACGACTGGCGACAAACTCTCGACGTGAGCTCTCTAGATAAGGGGGAATGGGGAAATATGTACATGCAGCAACACGCCAGACTTTACACGTTGACCTGAAACCACTATATGTCCCTCGTAATAGCGACCACTTTCGCAATACAAATGTAAAGCTTTACGTGTTGCCAAGTGTACCGCAATGGCCGTTTCGAGGAATTAAACCAGTCACAATAGGAAAAGTTTTGAATCGCTGTAAGGACGGAACTTTGAAGTAATATGTATAACTTATTGCTAGACAGAGTCCTGCTAACTATTTCATTCGGAACTTCTGTCTATTATTCTCAGTTTATTAAATTAGATTTTCATTTAGACTTATTGACTTGATCATATTTACGAATAAGTACTTATATAAAAATATTGCCAACTAGTTACAATGTATCTCTACATACTAATATTATCAATGGCAAAGGCAAAGTATGTCTGTGACGTCGTATTTTCTTCAAAAAAAATCCAAAATTCATTGAGAAATTTATAAATCACTTAAGAAATATTAACTTCAGACCATGCTTTGTAATAAGACTGCATTAGTTTAACATATGTAACTTGCGCATAAGACAATTACAGAAAGAATTAACACAAGTGAAAGAGCATCATAAACCAAGAGACCCATTTCCCATTTCGAAAAGCATAAACAAGTTGAATGAAATATTACAAAAAAAGAAAATCGAATTTTTACATACGACAGGGAAACTCTTCGCCTTCATCTCGCCTGATGGTAAGTGACGATAAGGCCGAAGATGGAAGCGAGCTTCACCTGAATTCCTCAACAGCTGAGGATCTGGCTATCTTACCTCTAATTGTCGGAACACAACAATGCTATTAACATTGTTACTATGGCGACAAACTTAGGTAAGATGGTGGCAGAGCCAGGCAGGCTCAGAAGCCCTACCACCAACCAAACCGAGCAGAAAAACTTCTGTTTCCATTGGGAATCGAACCCCGGACCTCCCGATCAACACCCGGTGGTCTCAAGTTGACTCAACCACTGACGCGTTTAAATCTTACTAAGGTAAAAAAAATAAAAGTAGCATATTATTTTATTATCAAAGTTCAAAACTCGAAGAAAGGCGTAATTGCTAGCTAATAAAATCATCAGTTTCAAACATAAAGACATCTTTTATTTATAGACATTGCAATATCGACCGTTCCCACTCCTATAATCATGTCCAGCCGAGTATGCGAGGCCTTCGAGTAAACAGGTGGACTTTTTGCTAAAACATGGCGACGGCTTGTCACTGCCCGTGTCACGTGTCGACAGGTTTGTTGCGTTGCGACCTGTTGCATCTATCATTATCGCAATCCAGTCAATTTTATAAATTGAATTTTGAAACTTTAAATAAACGCAAAAGCCACAACGGCTGAGTTTGTTGCTCTTCTACGAAAAAATATTCCAAAATGGATTGGAGTTCGTCATACCCCATCCATACTAATATTTTTAATGCGAAAGGGTGTCTGCATATCTGTTACCTCTTCATGCTTTAACCGCTGAACTAATTCAGATGAAATTTGGTGTTGGGATAGTTTGAGTCCCGGGAAAGGAAAAATAATAATTACCCCAGAAATCTATATATAAGGAGAAGTTTCCATCTATAGACGCACGCACAGCCGTAACCGATAATGGTAGAAACGTGAAATTTGGACATTCGTTTTAACTCAAAATGCGGATGCACACTAAGAAAGGATTTAAAAAAAATGTACACTAAAGGGATGAAATAGGGGTTGCAAGTTTGTATGGAAAATATTTAAAATCTGCTCCAATTTCTATGAAATCTATTATTGGAGCTCCTAAATATAAATAACAGTATTCCATATAGTCTACAAAATTACGGGAAAATATAAAATTCCCACGGGAAAACAATAATAACGCGGGCGAAGCCGCGAGCGGAAAGCTAGTCATTTGAAAAGCGGAAAGGTGGACATTTGAAAAGGGAATCAATAAAAAGGGACTTTAAGACTTTCATCATCAACTTATCGTTAGAAATTAAATATGCATTTATGGCCTTTCTTTAGGGGGGAAATGCAGATTGACGATGAAGCAAATTTGATAAAAAAACGCTATACCCAAATTCGTTCCACGCGGTTGAAGTCGAGGGCAAAAGCAAGTCATCTTTAAACTCTAAAAGTACATTCTTTCTTAACCGATGCTCCGCAGTCCCTGTCAGCAGGAGTTGCCCCCCGAGCCATTCGAAAAATAGTACATGTAAGTAGTAGATTGAACAGCCCTTCATAAAGGACAATGTCGAAAATCGCCCCATGACCAACAAAGATTTGATTTACGTCATAATTATATGCATATTTTGTAACACTCATGACAAATATACACGGTTATTTTTTTATCACCCTGGAAAATTTTAGGGACGCTTCAGGACACATCCAATATTATATAAAAAATAAAAAAAATAAAAAAAAATAATAAAAAAAATAAAAAAATCTCTAAAAATGCTGCTCTCAACTAGTGCAGCATTTTTTGTATTTTTTAAAAAATTAATATAAAATTAAGGAGGGGCGTTATTTTTTTTATTTATATTTAAATCATTCTAATACCATGTCGTGAAGCGTCCCTTAAATTTTCCAGGGTGATAAAAAAATAACCGTGTATGTATTTGACGGACAAATCAAAAATATTTAAAAGTACTTTCAGAATCAAAACTAAAATATACGTATGGTTATTGTTACCTTTGCTCGATTGAACAGAATTATGTCGATTTTATGTGGTTTGGACATTTATTTGTTTGTAGAAATTATGTTTTTATATCTTCTTTCACAATTTACAACGTTAAGACACGTCAATTGACTACTCGCGCGCTGTCGCTTGTTAGTTCGTTGTGTTTTTGACTTGCTTTATTATTTCGAGATTCCTTGTTCTTTACTACGTGGCTATAATAACGTTCTTTGATTGATTGCAATAATTATTATTTTAATAATTGTATAGGTATAGTTCTATCGAAATAAAGTGTTACTTCAACTAACCTCAGAATCGGATTAATTTTGATTATAATTCGATTTCGAAACCTGTCCGTAGTAGGTAATTGATGTGGACGTACAGTATTTACTAATGTTTAATTACACGAAAAGCATTTTTTCACTGCTATTGGTATTGGAGCGAACAATGTATGGACGCAGAGCAATGTCCTTTATATTGTATATCGAACTTATTCCCAAAATATACACTTTCCCTATATCATAGAATAAATAATAGTAAGTACTAAAGTACAGAAGGCTCACTCCCGAACAAAAGACACGTTTAGGTTTAAAGTTTTACCTAATCATACGACCTTCGTCGACCTGCACGCGAAATCGAAACTTATCGTGATACACGAGTGCTCAAATTCCGTTACGCATCACTGATCCGATGCCGAATTGGCGAATAGCGACAGGAGCGTAGGGTTTCCACTCGCCTATATAAATAAGTTATTATTAAAATAAATTTATTATTTATTAAATAAACTAATTAATTAGTTATTAATAAAAAAGATAGCATTGTGTAATCATAATTCAGTCACTTCCTTGTAAGTAAGGAAGGCAAAGAAAGCACTTGAACAAACATATACTACGTAAACTTCCTTGTAAGTATCTAAGTAAGCCAAAACACTTGAACAAACATAATAATATACTACTTGTCTTACTACCACGTGCTAGATCCATGCCACATGTACACATTTTTGTATTGGCAAAACAAACATGTGTGTCGGATGCTGAAATTTTTTATAACCAACTAATTAAACAAATTTCTCGCTCGAAAGTTACAAATATACGCAAGTATGACCTTACAATATTATATTTTTATTTTAAATAATTTCGAATCATGAATAAAATCAATAAAGAAAAAACTTCGCCTCGGGAAGGGATTTGATCCCGCGTCTTATTGATTTTATTCATTTTTCAACTTATTTTGCATTTTTAAAGAAAATGCAAAGTTCTATATGAAATTACAGTATCTATCATAAAGATTATAAGATCCTTTAGAAGTCATTGTTAGTTGCAAAAATCACAGAAAAGATGGTTAAATAATTGAGCGCGACGCGACTACCGAGCGGCAACCTTTTGCCATAAACCGGCCCGACCGGTACGCCGGCTAAATGTACCTAAACCACAAATTAGATAATAGTTACTACGAAACCTAAACTGCGGAGTGAAACCGCACATAAATACACTTTTAGAAAAGTAAAGGCCAATTTCACCAAACTCGCCTTAGCTTACGACAATACTAAATAGTATGCTGTCAGTTCTTGTCTTTAATGAAAAGAATGTGACTTATGCATCACCATAACAGCTCATATACGTCCTCACCGGGAGGCTCGAGCCTACCCTAAGTTGGCGTGTTTAGACCTTGGTCAACCACGCTGGCCCAGTGCCGACTGGTGGACTTCACATACACCTTTGAATTTCTTCGCAGATGTATGCAGGTTGCCTCACGATGTCCTTCACCGTAGGAGGGTCAGACAAATGTACATATGAAATTTAAAATACGACTTAAGATTGTCCTCAGCTAAGACAAATTTGCCAAAATTGGCCATCACGCTTCTTTCTGTTCCTTAGAGATCCATTTTTGGCTAGCACATTTTTAAATAGAAAAGTTTCGTTGCCACGCGAACTAAACAAAGGGACGAGATTAAACTTCTTTGGTCGATATCTAGCGTGAGTGTTACATTACTCTTCACTTTCACAGCGCCTCAAACTCAAGCCACTTTATTTTTTTTTATACGGAGCGATGCTCATAGAAGAACTCGCTTCCCATTCATAGTAAGCGCGAAAACAGTTGATGGTTCATGGCTAGACAGATATTCTGTGGAATGGTCCCTCGTCCATCTAGAACAGATCTAGTGAAAACCCGGAAAGGAGACCGAGACCGAAACCCGAGAAAGTTCATACCGGAGGGGGACTCTGTACCAGGGTCGTCTGCTTAGGTACCTCCATCTTACCTATTTCTGCCGCAAAGCAGCAGTGCTGCATTGCTGTGTTCCGGTTTGAAGGGTAACAGTGAAATTACTTAGTACCGTTACTTTACATCTTATTTCAGAACAAAGTATGTACACTGTGGCTCTTGTCGGAGTTGCAGATTTGCTGCGAATCTCACAAGAACCACATCATGTACTACAGATAGGTGACTGTTATCATTATTACCAACAGGTGGGCAGTATGCTTGTTTGCCAACTCAGTAGTATAAATAAATAAAAAATTACAAAAAATAAAAACAGACTTCAAAAAAGTTAAAAATAATATAAGAACAGGCACAGACAACATCACACTTATACGTATATATCGAAGTCGGTGCCAAACGTATGATCCCCTAGAAAATCTTAAAATTTGTCACCGACTTCAATATAGAAGTGTGATGTTGTCTGTGCCTATACTTACTTTAACTTTTTTGGAGTCGGTTTTTATTTTTTGTAAAATTTATTTTTATTTGTAACTTGTTTTTTTAATCGGTTAAAAAGTCGGTTAAAATTCCCTATCTCAAAAACTACAGAACCGATTTTGATGAAACTTGCAGTATTCCCTAAGTTGAATAATACCTAGTACAACAAAAAAAGAAATACTTAAATCGGACTTGTAGTTCCGGATATATGTGAACATAAAACAAACATACATACATACATTTTTGAAATTTGGCACATTTGTTCAGACGGTGATATAGACTAACATATACGAAAACTGGGCAGTTCTGGGAATATTACATACATACGGGTCGAATTGATAACCTCCTTTTTTTTGAAGTCGGTTAAAAAACCGGCCAAATGCGAGTCGGACTTGCGCACGAAGGGTTCCGTACCATTATCTAAGTATACCACATTAGACAAAACGGCAAAAAATAACGTTTGTTGTATGGGAGCCCCCCTTAAATATTTATTTTATTTTAATTATTCATTTTTAAAGTGAATATACAACTAAATCTTCTGTGAATATTTCAAGCTTCTACCTGTTGCCGTTATTAATATCGAACAAAAAACGGCAAAAAAATCAGGTTTGTTGAGTGGGAGCCCCCCTTAAATATTTATTTTATTCTGTTTTTAGTGTTAGTTGTTATAGCGGCAACAAACATACATCATCTGTGAAAATTTCAACTGTCTAGCTATCGCGGTTCATGAGATACAGCCTGGTGACAGACAGACAGACGGACGGACGGACGGACAGCGGAGTCTTATGAATAGGGTTTCCGTTTTTACCCTTTGGCCACTGAACTCCAAAGGACAGATGGATAGACAGATAGGTGAGCACAGAAGCGTTACTAATCAGAGCTGGGAACGCTGGGTTTAAATATCACTGGAATAAACAAAATAACACGTCAGGCTCATGCATGGGAGGTTATTTTTTTATTATAATACAAGGTATTAAACGACTAGCAGCTATGTGACGTTTGCTGAACAAGATACGAGTACAGCGCTATATTTGGTTAGAATATTTAAAATGAAAGATTTTCTTTTCATGTAATAATTTCTACAATATCAAGATTTCCTTGGCGAGACACTGTTCTCCAAGTTACTTCACAGTGGGCTTCTGTAGGCGGTGCGACAGAACAGAAGTACCGACATGTAATTGAATCCACGACCCCGAGGTTCAAGTACGTACTTTAGTTGCGACCTCTTTATTGCACGTGGCCTATGACACGGTTCTAATCAGCCGATAAATCTTTTAGTGAAATATGACGTAGAAAGGTATTTTTATTGAACACTGGAAACCCACATCGAGCAAAAAAAACACAAGTATTTCATTATTTCTCTTCAATAAAAATTGTTTGATAATTATTCTTGAAGCCCCAAAATGGGGTTTAATTTGTATAACAAGTCAAATGGGGAATTAGGGGTATAGGATTTTTTTTACAAATAATGACAACAACATTAAGATACGAATAGACAGGACATTTCATTATTTTTCTTCAATATAAAATTGTTGACAACTATTCTTGGAACCCCTATTTTGGGGTCTATAAAATGTATAGCAAGTGATCAATGGACAAGAATTCAAATGAGGGAATGGGGTTCATTAGGATCCTTTACAATTAATAAGTGAATAATCGTTTCAACATAAACTAGTCAGATATAGAACACAGATATGGCCTAAGATAGTACTCAAATAACTGGAATTATATTTCAGAACACATCGGCTGAAAGCTGATTACTCCATTGCCGTACGCCTAAAAAAACATCGCGCAAACAGAACACATAGTACTGAAAGTTAAAATATGGAGGAAGGAAGGGCAGCCAGTCAGCGATTGGTCGCCGGTGTCAGAAGGGGGACTGGTGCAACGAGTTGACGGTTATGCTACATTTACATTCAGCCCCTGCCACTGCCCCTCGCGCTGCCGGAAATAATTCCCTAAATACTGCTGCAGCATGATCGACGGAAGTGTGTGTTTACATACTGCCCTACTACTCATTTCGCTATCAAGCGTTGGTTATGGCAGACGTTGAAATAGTTGCAGCGACCGCGCTGTGTCTTTTTGCGACACATAATTATGTTCGATGTTTATGAAATTATCAAATGCAAAAAAGAAAATTCGCCGTAGAAGGTGGTGGATGATATCTATTCACCGTAATAGAACATTGTAAGTATTTACAAACAACATCTTCGTTTATTTTTACTGCATTTACGAATTCTACTATGTAAAATACCTGTCTTTTGTTTCAGGGACGTAATGGAAAACTTTTTTAATGAGATTAATTATGAAGAATCTGGGGAATCCACTAACTTTTGCAGAATGTCCAGTACCGATTTTGAATTTCTATTGAACAAAATTGAAGCTTATGTTTTAATTTATGATTTTTATCACATCCCAAATCACTCTTTCCGTTTCAAGTAGTTCCAAAAACTTTATAGTATTTTCATTGCTCCAGTCGCACGGCATAGCTTAACCCTACAGTGCATGATTTTTTTTTCGGCTTCCAAAAAAATATATCACCTAGAAAATATGATACTATTTCTCGGATAAATATTTAAAAAAATCGCAACTCAATAGAAACATAGTTATGTAAGTTTTTCCATATGGCCCACATCTGGCACATTATGCAATATAATGTAAATCTGTATTATGTTTTAGAAACAGGTATAAATGATATAAACTCATAATAATCAAACTTTATTAATGAAAATAATATGTATTATAATAAATAATTTAGTATTTGGTTATAGAACCTTACAATCAAAGTATTTGTACTTATAAAAATTGGAAGTTATAGTGAAAATTTGGAACTTTTAGAAAAATTAGGAACTTTTTGTGAAAAATAGAAACGTATAGGAAAAAAAACAACAGTTACGGAAACTATTTTGTGGAATGACAGAAAACAGTTCTTGTCCTTGTTGAGACAGAGCGCCTGGTTACATTTCTAGCAAATTACAGAAGATTTCCCCTTACAAGCAGGTCATTTACATCGCTTCCTAACGTTAGACCAAAAAGGAAAATGTTCAATTCCATCGATCCTGACATCTTTAGGTGGCACGTTGAGTTTTGGCTTTCTCTTCATTCTTTCTTCAAGCATGTCAGATACGAATGATGAGGGTCTTCCTCTCTTCTTTATCATTGATGGACCACACAAACACAATGCTTTAGTCACCTCTAGTCGAAATTCTCGTAACTTCATCATTTTTGTGTTTTGTCTTTGCGTCTCTACTCTTTTATATAGAAGCCAGCTATTTATCAGCATCACATCTAGCAAATGATAGAATATTCTCATGTACCAATTATTGAGCCTTCGCACTTCAACCCACCATGGATCTTTTGTGCTACCCTTTGCCGTAAAGCTTAGTCCGTAATGCCATCGCCACCAACAGTCCAGTCTATCGTGCTCATGAGCTCGACGATGTCCTTCGGTGGTATATTCCTGTAATCCTCCAGTTTTGGGTATCCAATTCCCGTCAGCCTTAGTCTCCTGCAAGCTAAGGCTTCACAGTGGCACAGCAGGTGCTCCATGTTCTCTTTTTCCTCCTTGCAGGCCCAACAGGTTTTGGAACTGGCGTGTCCAATCCTAGTTAGCATGATCCTCTAGTGCCGAATTGTCCGCTTAGAGCACCCAATAGTAGGCGAATCTGGGATCTGCTTGAGCTCAGTGTAAATTTGAGCCAATTGTCTATACCCATGAAGAGCTGGGCGTGGTTCATTCCTTTTTGATTGGCCCATTCTCGTGATGTTACTCAGCTGGATCTAGCATTTGCTTGCCTGGAAGTACTAGGTTGTGGTGAAACGATGGCTATGTTAGAAGTAGTGCTTGTTGGCTGTGTCACACTACTGCTTGACCTTGGACTAGGTATGGTCATGTTTTCATCGAAGAAGTCATCCTGTAGTACATCTGCACTTCGTTTATCACCAAATCCTGGATTCTGAACAAGTCATCATCGCTGTCCTCATCAAACAGTTCCAGGTCATCTTCACTAATGGAAGGAATTTCAAGGAAGTGTTGAATTTCATCACAATTCAAATTTTTCCTTCGGCTCATCTACAAGCAATACATCTTATTACGAGGACACTCATTGCACAATGTACCACATCTGTCACATACAGAAATGTTGTATTTTTATATACTGTTTATTTATGAAACTACAAAATTACAAGTAAAGTAACAAATAGAAACATAAACTTACCTCTACTAATTATTTCGTATCCAAACCATTCAAATTTATCAGGTTTTTGATTTTTTTAATCGCCGCTTTTTTACCACTTTCAAAATACCGCTTATTTTGAACAAAATGTAATCAAATATTCATTCAGAGACATCTAACTAAAATTTTTGATATTAAATTTGAATAACCAATCCTTCATAGTTAGTTTACTTTTTACTAGATGACGCCACTTAATTCGAGTATTGAAATATAGAGGTCTTTTTGGTATGTGCCACATGTGTGCCACTATGCGCTGTAGGGTTAAAGAGGTAATCGTCGATCTTAAGAATAAAACAAATTACACCGTTTCTTCTCCGGGCGCTCGGCGAGAATTCAGCGAGCGACAGAGCAGTATGTAAACACGCACTGCCGCTCGCGCTGCCGATCCTTTGACTTCCGCACAAAAAACCGCTCTTTTGGGGAGCATCGGGCAGCGCGAGTAGCAGTGGCAGTGGCATGAGAAGTATCTTGTTTACACACTCGTCCTGCCCACTTCCCTGCTCACTTTGGCTGAGTGTAAACGTAGTGTTAGAGTCAGACACACGAAACATGAGCTTGGAAAAAAGCGGCAAATTCAAAAATTCTAGCTCTGGTAATACTGTCTACAGAAGGTAAAATACATTTTGATACTTGAAATATTCTAATTTTTTTTTATTTATGTAGTAATTTAGAATGTTAAATTTGTGAAAGGATTGTCTTTTTTTCCTTGAATATAGTAGGAAAAAAAGGAGTTTATACTTTTTTAAAATTAAATATTAGGTAATGTTTCGTTTCAATGAACTTCCAACAATGAACCTTTTATAAGAAATCGCTGTATTTGGATTTCATGAATGTTAAAATTACTTAATATCTGTAATATTTTGACAGAAATAAAAAAAAATATTATGAAATTGTTTATTACAAAGTATCAAAATCATCATGTTGAACTAAACTACATGGGGACATTGTATCAGTGTTGCTACTTGAAAAAATATCAGGTTCATGTTTCGTGTGTCAGATCATATCCTGCAGAACACACCGAGCGATTTCATGCCGGTATTCGACGTTTTGTGACTCGGCAGTTTCGCACCAACAACAGTCCAATCACTGCGAGCTCCCTCGACTGATTTTACTAGTGCATCTGACCGTAATCCCACCGCTATATCTAGGGTTGCGAGGTGTCCCAATTTGAGCGAGACGTCCCGATTTTGAGAGATACGAGTATATGGACAGTGGACACATCCCGATTTAATCATGATCGGGACACAAAATATCACGATTCTCGACCAAATCACTAACATTTTTCGATTTTCCGCAATAGAGCAGTGATTAACTAGTACTATGACTGTATGTAGACCTTGGAATATTTATTCCTAAAATATTTAAAATGAATACATATTATAATAAGACTAGGCTATATGGGAGTTAAGGTAAAGTTGAAATCTTCATCTTCTGACTTTATAAATTTAAAAAAAAAATTTTTACTGTCCCGACTTGATATCCTGATTTTTACATGCTTCTGTCCCAAAATTTCGCTTTTTAGACCTGGCAACTCATAGGTGGTCCCACCCCACGGTTATTTTTTTACCCGTAGCCCCACCACACTAAAAGCGATCATAAAGTCAGTCTCATTCAATTTGACAGTTCCGCCAAGCCGACCCAAGACGCACGTTAAGGAACGTCACTATATGTACATAAGTTCATTCATACGAAACCTCCACTGGCACTGTCGCACTAATTTATTGAATCTTTTATCGTACAAAAAGAGATGTACTAAAGGTGGACTTAATGCCTGGGGCGTTCTGCGCCAGAAACATGAGCGAATCATTGTTGATGATGTACAAGTTAAAGAAAAGAGACACGACAATGATGGTAAATTGATACAAGGAAACAATATAACAGGTAAAAAACGTATCTTACTTAGCTCAGACGGAACCGCAGCATTACTCAAACTGAACAGCTAAATGTAATTCGGCACAGGGATACTCAAAAACGGGTTATTTTCAGGGCTTGAAACCGGTTCAACATTAACCGGTATTATAAGGGTTAAACCGGTTTTATAATATAGTTCCGTTCCGGAGTGGAACCAAATAGGAGCGATACTTGGAACCTAAATAAACCGGTTTATAGTAAGATCGGTCGCGACTTGTTGTAACTCATTGAAGTACCCACTGTGTGCGTCGCTCGCAAACGCAGTTGCAGTAGGAAGAGTATGGTTGATCATTGCGCACGTTCCATGAACATGGGTCGGAAACGTAAACATTACGAACTTCAGTTCGTTTCCCTGAACGAAAAATATAACCGGTTAGTAAAAAATACCCATATTTTTAAAAACCGGTTCAAAAACCGGTTTAGAGGAACGTAACCTTTATCAAAAAGTTCCATAGGTAAATTCGTCGAACCGGTTCAAAAAAAATACCGGTTTCCAAGCCCTGGTTATTTTTAACTGCACACCAGGAAACATCCGCCGGCAATTACTCATAAATTCATTAGTTCAATCCTTTAAAAGGAGATATAAGTAAAGGTTGCTGTTTATAACATTCTGTTTGTCTGAACGATACGTGCAAACTCGCGCTTAATTAGTGATCCCATCTCGTAGAATGTAATGAGTAGTAATGTAATTAGCAGTAATTGTAGTAGATCACGACGCAAAATAATGTATTAACCAAAATATAAAAAAATACCAGCAAAATAGTTTTGCTGCATGACTCTAAACAGATTTTACAATAGTTCTTTTGTTTCTCAGATAGGTCCAGAAGGTCGATTCACATGAAACGTAAACTCCAGGGGGCTAGGTGTGTCTTCGTGGAATGGCACAATCGGGGAATGGCCAACGCCGATCCCGATTGTGTCCCCACGGAGGTCTAAGTATCTAGAGAGTTTTTAGCCGGTAGTGGGTCTTCTACCCGAGTCCTGCATATCCAAGGGGTGGCCTAGTCAGCTGAATGCCCTTGTCGAATACCGTAAAGACTGTATTTTCTCTCTTGTAAAAAAAAAAAGGTGTGTCTTCGTGCGGTCTAAATGCAATATGTACTCGTAATAAAAATTACGCACTGGCTGAAAGGAAGTTTAGTTGGAATCGGATTTAAAAAAAGAATACATTAATTAACAAAAAAACGACTTCAAAAGCACATAAATGTCAAAAACTAACATAAGAATACACACTATCACACTTTTATACACAACTCACACATCTTTTGAACTTGTTAGTGCTCTCGTCACAATTCTAGTTTGTATTGCGTTTGTAATAAGGATAATAATAATTAGTTTCCAAAATGTATCTACCAAAAATGAGTATAAAAACCGACCAAATCCTAGTAGGTAGGACTCGCGCGACGAAGGTTCCGTACAGACTTATCTAAGTGCTTAAATAGAAGTTACAAACTATGTACATATTTACGGTCTATTTTTATTATTTAGATTTAACATGTGCTATAAGAATTTGCTTGGTGCCAAATTTGACGATTCTCGGTCAACGGGAAATCCTCTAACGGTCTTATTAATAAAAAATTAACTCCTTGGATCATCCTAGGAATGGTTACTCCGTGTTTTGTCTTGTTTCCGCACATGTCGGCTGTCATATGTCAAAACAAGACAAAACACGCAGTAACTAATCCGAGGATGATTCAAGGAGTTAAATTTTTATTAATAAGACAAATAAGGTACTTTCCGTTGACCGAGAATCGTGAAATTTGGCTCGAAGCGAAGAATTTTGCGATATAAATGGTCATATATATACAGAATGTCCCTAAAACAATGGATAAACCTGTAACTATAGATGGAATTCATCATGGCCAAGCGATAGTTCAGCTATCAAAAACAAAATTAAAACAAACTAGCGTAAATAATTAAAAAAAAGAAAATTAAAAATGAAATTAATTTTCTTTCATGTTTGATCAGCTACAGTGTAAAAAAATATATCTTTTCATCGCGTCGACTTACAAGTATGATTTTTTCACAGTTACATGAGAACGAACACCCGAGTATATCTTAAATTGTCTTCTTCTTTTACATAAAATTCTCGTGTCACGGTGTTTGTTACCGAACTCGTCCGAAACGGCTTGACCGATCTTTATGAAATTTTTTGTGTATATTCAGTAGGTCTGAGAATAGGTCGTAATCGTAAACTATTTTTTATTATGGCGAAACGTAGTTCGCTGGCACAGCTAGTCTTAATATATAAAATTCTCGTGTGTTTGTTACCAAACTCCTCCGAAAGGGCTTGACTGATCTATATGAATTTTTTTGTTTGTTTGTTAGGTCTGAGAATAGGTCGTAAACTATTTTTTTATTATGGCGAAACGTATATAGTTCGCCGGCACAGCTAGTTTAATATTTTCAGTAAAAAAGTTGAATTTTTAAAAATATTAAGTTGTTAAAATTCACTAAAACGATTAAAATATAAATCTTTTATAAACAAAAATCGACGAACTTCACAAACATTTAAAATCATAAATATTAATTAATATATGAAAATGCACACAACATCACACATGTTTATTTTGAAGTCGGTTCGGTGCAAAATTTTAACTAACTGACATCAATAAAAAAGATATGTGTATTCTTATAGTTTTTTTTAACTTTTTAACGTTCTTGAGGCCGGTATTAATTTTTTTGTAAAATATTTTTGAAACTACCTATCGGTCTGAGTCTTGATATTTATTGTAAATGTTTTAAAAAAAACTACTTTATACTCAGGTACCCTGAGTATCCCTTTCTTTGCCTGTCATTACAGAAATGTTTAGAAACCTAAAATATTACAAAAGTATTTTATGTGAAAATCTCAATTAATTCTTACGCATACAGTTCAATAGTTAGTTTAATTTCTAAAATGAACTACAAAATATTTCAGGACGTTCAGTCGAAGTTTGCCGTGTTAGTATCTTGTAGTACGTATTAAAAGTACTAACATAAATTTTATTTTAGTAAATTGCGCCCCGTTCGTCACCGACGCGAACCGTTAGTTAGTAGATAGTACACTTAGGTCCAACTATGAATATAGCAACATAGGGTTTCGATTAAATTTATAATGCTAGGAAAAATGTTCAATGTTTAAAATCATCGCACTTCTGACCACATTTCATATATACAGGTTACAGATCAATCTAATTAATGGGTCAGTAGGGAGAAATCAGAAACTATGAGAGATAGCGAAATCTGTTCTTAGGAACCATGGCGTCGATTTCAGATTTAATAATAATGGCATTAAAACTTTTTAAACTTTTATACATACATACCGGGAATCGAACCTGGTGGGTTATTGTCAAAGAAAAAATGCCGTGAACACAAGACTTTGTGCCGACTTCCTTTTATAAAGGAGTAATGGATAGATTGCGACTATTAAATGTAAGCGATCGCGATAGATTTTTCCTTAGACAATAACCCCCCTGGTCAAAATCTCTGTACAAAATGTTATAAGTAAATTCTGCAAGTTTTTTCATAGTAATTGTTGATGTTGGATTCAATCGAATAAATTTATCTGAAGAGACCGCTTATGCATATCTTATCTGTATTGATATTATGCATTACAAATTGCATTTATTTATAATTAGAACATATTCGTTCAGTGGGCGGGCCAATGAATTTAATATTTATAAATACTTCAATGATATACTAGTTATCTTATTTCTGAGTTTTTTTTATTATTTGAACAAGGTTCCATTAAAAATTTGTTCCTTGTGATTTATGATTCACACCATCAACAATAGCAACGAAAAACCTTGCAGAATTTTTAACATTTTTTTACAGAGATTTTGATCAGGTTCGATTTTCGGTTATGTATGAGAGTAAAAAAAAATTGAATGCCATTATTATTATTTAATCTAAAATCGACGCCATGGATCCTAAGAACAGATATCGCTAACTGTCATAATTTCTGACTTCTCCCTACTGACTCATTTGGATTGATCACCCTGTATACTGACGTACCTGTAACTGGTCAAGTAATTTATCTAATGTGTGCAAAACCGATCCCTAGAAAAAATAATGGTGAACCCAAACATACGACACGTTGGTACCTCCCACTTATCAGATTCAGAACACGACACTTTCACTCAAAACAAAACACATTTGCCTGGCCCGACTTCCATTATGACAGTAGGTTTGTTTGCGCCCCCACAAATCGGACTTAATAACTGTAATCAAGCTCACAAACATAAATCACCAGTAATTGGAAATAGAGTCGTGTAATTGAACGGGGTTCACTGTAATTTCGATTTGAAAGAATACACGAGCCTGTAATTTGCTATCATCAAACAGGAATGAAATTCCGAAACAACACTACGTTGGTAACGGAAATTAAACCCATTAGTCACAAAGCCCACGTCAACGCATCGAAATCGGGTCAAAAGGAAAATGCAACAACACGCGCTAAAATAGATATCCCATCATAAGCCCTTAGCCCCGCTCACGGCGGTCCTCGCGAACTCTACGTAATATTCGGACAGACCGACCGCTACTACTAAAGCTACGTACCCGAAGTACCGCACTGCCTTCAGGAAGCTCCAGGTTTTATCACAGAAAGCCGCCAACGAGAGGACGTGCAAATAGCTGTGCGGATTTGCTATCCTCCAAATCAGCGTCGCGGAGAAAAACACGCCAGACTTGAACACTCCCTCCCTATTAACCCTGTCGTACTCGGGACAATTCTCTAGCAATTCCTGATAAATGTCTATGTACCTATTCCACGCTATCGAAGACAGCACCATCTGTCCGCCATACAAGTTCACGACTTGCATGATCCTCTGGAACGTCACCTTCGCCTTATAAGATATCCCTATTTCCGTAGTGTGGTCCTTCTCGATGTCCTCAGTGGAATTGATTTCTTTCAACTGATGGTATGGCAGAGTGGTGAATGGGGTGCTTTTGTAGCCTTTCCTGGGCCGATTGCTTATTAAGTACAGCGAGAGACCGACCATCATAGCGAGTACGCCGATCAAATCGCAGACGCCGTCGACCCAATATCCTAATGTGCCTACCTCCGACCGTTCACCCTTGATATGCCTTCTCTCCCTGGCGACGTGGCCGTCAAGGTCGTCTAGGAACATTCTGATTTGGAACAACACTATACCCGTCCGGCGGGCGGCTAAGCTCTGACAGGTGAGCAATTTAGCGCCCATAAAAGCTACGAGGACATGAAACACCGATATCATGTTGGGCGTGATAAATAACAGTTCGTCTGAAATGCCAAGACTCACGTCGACAATAGCGCTGAGTGGTCCGTAAATGTAATGATTGACGTGATCTACCATCAGACCTTTGACGGTGGGGTGGCAGAGCGGGTTGATGTCGCAGGGCGTCCACGTTGCCTCCTCGTAATTCGGCAAAACCTTTTCTTGTTTACGTGTCGTTGACTCTACTTGCGTAAGATTATTTAGATTATTTGCATTCTGGAAAAACTGTATACTATAATGTTGGATACGTAGGAACAGCAATACGTCCATGTACACGCAGTAGACTAGCACGACGAACAGGAGAACGGTGAGGATCTTGCTGGCTTGCGAGGACGGCCACATCATCTTCTCAGCTTGTAATCCAACGCCGTATTAAGTCCGAGGACGGGGAACGCGAGCAGCAAGTCGTATGGCTTCGAAGCGGCGGAATTCACGACTAATCGTATAAATTTTATAACGACAGGTTTTCAGTCACGATCACATCTGATCTGTTTCAAAAATACTCCATGGATCGCAGCAGCACACAATCAGAAACACGTATCACTGAAACGTTTGCTGGTTTGGGAAAACAGATGCATTTTTTCTTCAGCGTTTTACGTTCACATAAGCGTCGCACAGTGACACGGTTTAATAACACTTCTGGGAACTGCAGTACGCCAAAGCATAAAGTTCTCGTAAAAACATCCGCGGAAAATGAACACGTATTGTTCTGTTTTTACACCGGCGATGCTCGTGTTTCAAGCGGGCGTGCGTAGCCGACTGCCGCACGGCGCCGAATGAAAATTACTCTAGAGCTCACACAATCCGTGCTTTTAATCCTTCCACTTTTAACTCCAGATGTGTCTATATTGTGGTAACTTGTCGGATGAGGGTTATACAAACCAATGTCGGATTTGACGATTTGCACGCGACCGGATAAACGGTTTAAAATCGACCCGAAACCACCGAAAAGAGTGCGTTAGGGATTGTTTCCCCAAATCACGGGCCATTGTCCGCTACGGAGACTCGCATGGATATTGAGCCGACCTTAACCCAGTGAATCAAGGTTCCGAAACTGATGTTTAGTCTGTTACGGTGTATACTTTGTAATTATTCCCGTTCAATACTTCTTTTTCTTTGCCATAATCGCGGAATCATGTAAGTAATAGGTATAGGAATCTCCTTGCACTTCCGCAATATCTAGAACTGTATTTTAACATTTACAGTTTGACGGAGCAATCACAACAGCTCAAGTTTGTATACTTTAGGTTATACCTATATCGTTGAAATCACAGTTAAGAATCTACTTTTTGCACGATTCGAGATTTTCTTTGGGCGAAGGTGGCGGAAAAAAATTAATAAACTGCCACCAGTAGTCACAAAACTGATAATTGATTAAAAAAAACATTAAAATGTTTTCTCGTGGAAAAACCTATGTAACACTTCGATTGATTGAGTGTTTGTTCTTGCCTGTTGATGAATAATTTTTTATGTACGAATTTGCCAAATTATTTTGTTTATTGATTATTTATTATTTTACTGTATGGATATGACATTTTTTTATTGTATTTAATGGCATAACATTTTGTGGTGTAAACTCAGAAAACACTGTAATCTGACTAGATTTAGTGTATATTTATCTGTAACTACTGACTTGCCTATGTGACACAAATGTTACTCTCGGCCAATTAATAAATGAATATTAATTTTTATATGAAAGTAAAATCTAACGAATTATCAAAAGTCGTAGAACAAACCTTGTTGTTTATGATGTTAGCTACCTAACCCTGCGAGGTTGCAGGTGTTTTACAATTAACCCTGTATAAGCGATACCTTGTACTATGTGATATGCAATAAATATATTACATATTATTATTAGGTCCCTAACTACATATTTATTTATGGTTTTCAGATTTTTTCCCCAACATGTGCAGTGAGAGCCAAATTTTATGATTCTAGTTCAAAGGAACGGATAGTATCCTATAAGCCTTGATTCCCTTGTGAAATCGCAAAAATATGCAACATAAACGGTCATATATTTTGATCGCGTTAATTACAATTTAATTTTTTCACAGCTGAAAGAGAATGTAGATTCGAGTGTTTGATATAAATTGCAGTTTAATATCTCTACGCGTCCTCGAGAAAAAGGGTCTTGTCAAACAAGCGAATCAACAAAGTGTCCCTCCTATAAAGATTCCCTTCCTCCTTATGAGGACTGGAACCTTCCAATCACTTCTATCGCAAACATACAGGCTGAATTTTTCAAGAGTGCCAGAGATGTCAGGGTCGATTTTGATAAAAACTAAAATAGCATTGTTAGATTTTGATTTATTTTTCTACTCGGGAAGTAGTAGTAATCGAACGGTGCTGTGCTTTTAGTAGAAGGTAGTTTTTCACTGCCTTCGTAGTTACCAACAATTGCTTACTCAGATCAAAGGCCTCCTGCAGTGAGGAAGGTTTAGAATATACTCCACCAGGGTGTGCTCCACATAAAATATATCTTTATTATTTTTTCTTTATAAAACTACAAAGTGTCTGGCCGACTTAACCATGAGGTGTATGGCCATTAAATAAAGAAGAAAAAAAAACTACAAAGTGGACGTTACAATTTTATCCACAATTTTTTACCATTCACTATTGGATATACCCACAATTTCCATTTTTTGCCTTGTCACTTCATAGATACCAACTGCTGAAATTTCTGCTGAATTTTTTACACTTTTTAAATTTACTGGTGTATATTTGGTTTTAAACATATTAGTTATTTAGCCCAACGTTTCGAATGCTTTAGAGCATTTGTGGGAGTGTAATTTTATTTAAATGTAGTACTCATGCAAATAAAAGACAGTATTTCAAATGAATTCATGGCATATCCATATCAAATGCATGTTTGGTACAATGTGATTATTTAAGCTCTCATTTGAACAGTCAAAAAATCAAAACGTTAAATTTGAACAGCGTTGAAACATACAACTTAAATCATAAATAACATTGTTATCTGACAATTAAATGTGATAAAGGCAGTATTTCTCTATAATTGATAAATCTAAATCTCATTTGATGTGCAAGATTCTAAAGGTGTTCTTAAGAATCCTGCACATTCTAAATCCTTTGAGGACCCAAGCCAAAAAAGGCTTATTACCATTCACACCAAACACTGAGTCAGAATAAGGCAATCTCTATTCCTTCAACCTTAGGAGGGGTTATGTGTAGCAGTGGAAACATTGTCCATTCCGTAACAATACTGGGAGAGAAAAACTAGCTTTTGCTGGTTTCCTTACTTGTTCATAGCTTTTTTGACATGCAAAAGTAATTATGTCATAATCCAATTTGAAGAAAAGATATTGAATCTGCAGGCCTATTATGGATCTTTCATCGTATGACATGGTATAAATTTTGTTGTCAGGAAATGCTTCATTTGGTATTACTGATATCCATGATATCATCACTATGGCATAATTTCAATAATGTCATCATGATATAATGAACGAATGATCAAAAATCTGACCGAAAATCTCATGACATGTTTTGCACTATGATTTCTTCATGACATTATTTTAAAACCATGATATCAGTAATAGGCCTATTGAATTTATTATGGCTGAGATCATGATCACCTGCAGTTTTAGCATCACTTCTATCACTTATCATAGCCAAGATCTTCCCTTTTAAGTAAAACAAAAATATTGCCTCTTAGAAATAATGAACATTATGTAAAAAAAAGATTGAAATGGCTCCTGACAGGGCATTATGAACAACTTATTAATGTATCACAAAATGTTAATCACACATAGAACTAAAAGCAAAATATTTAACTCACCTGAGGGACTTGAGTAGACTTTCCACAGCCCGTTTCACCGATCAACACCAACGTTTGATACTTCTCCAACAAGTACAGTATGTGGTTACGGTACTGGAACACTGGAAGCTTTTGGCGCTGACTTTCCAAGGGGAGGTGATGGTAACGGTTATAAACAAAGTTAGTATAGGATTCATTGTCTTTTGTCAGAGCCGAATCTGTATTTGGGTTTACTAGTGTCTCCACTACACCATCCTTATTACGTTTAGGGTACAGCACATTGTCATCACCTGAAAATTAGTTTAACGTGATATTCGAAATAATTTGTAGAATCGGCCTAAGCAACAACATAACCTCACAGCTTTAATAATCGAGCCTTAAGTTTGGTAACGTAATAACTTTCGTATTAGGGTATTATAAATTTCACTTGTATGTTTAAAAAATTGCTAGTAATATAAAGAATAGCAATATTCACCAGGTCGTATGAATTTTGGTCGAGCTTGCATGATTGTTTAATAAAGAAACTTTCATATAACAGGTAAATTGTTAATTATTAATACTGGTAGTTTACATCGTATTCATTTTTCAGGCATGCAAAATACTTTCTAATACAGATCAATCTATCTATATCAACAGTATTAAACGAAATCAATGTTTGTTTACATTTTGTCAAATTGTCAATAAATGATAAATGTCATTGGCAGGGCTACCATTTTTTTTCGTCAATTCAGGGCTGCGCTGAGGCGCGTTCAGAGCCTTCGCGCGAAGTACAACTTTTCGCTCTAACCCCGTTCAATGCCTTCGAGCGTGACAACCGGGTGAAACAACCGGCCCGTTCAAGACCTTTGAGTGTCGGCGCGAGTTACAACCGAACAACCATCGAATTTGATGGTTGTAAAACGCTCTGACGTTTATGACTGAAATACTCTTACGTGATTGGATGATATTGGCGGCCATATTCTATAATGTCATATACTAGAAAGAGAGAGAAATAAAACATCATGTGAAAGAGGGAGATAAAAGATTTGGTTGCTGCAATCCGTTCAACGCCTTTGAGCGAGTTAAAAAACAACCGGACAACTACACCCAGAGGCGCTGAACGCGCCTCTGCGTTCGTAATGGCGGCTGTACACTCTCGACGAGTTCTCTCGTCAAGTCTCGCCGAGAGGTCTCGCCCGAGAGACCTGTCGCGAGTGCTTACCATGTACACTTTCGTCTATTCAATTCACTTACGGTTTTGATCACCGAAAGGATGGACGCGTTAGAAGTCGCTTCCACTGTTTCGCTATGCACTATTAATTATTATACATATGTACACGAATATCATACAAAAAAAATTCAAAAAGAGTGGCGTAAAAGAAGATGGTGGATGGTCGCTATGCATCGAATAATAATAATAAATCATTTTATTTGCAATAAAAAATATTTAATAAAAATTAAAAACCGACTTCAAAAACACTGAAAAGTTAAAAATAATATAAGAATAAGTAGGTACAAACAACATCACACTTCTATATTGAAGTCGGTGACAAAGGACATGTCCTCTTTTGGGCTAAGAATATAATTATTTATTAACCAACATGTTTCAGGTATTATTGTAAAGAGTACTCAAAAATCTAGGCTTTAGAATAAAATTTAGGTTTTTTTAGGCCTGCAAATTCAAAAAAAACAGCAATTTTCTGATTGACTTTCATAGTATGTAAAACAAAGCGATTTTTGTATGGAAACCAATGACAAGTTACTGAAACGTGTCACAAACGAATAAATAAGTAACAAAAGCGCACAAACGATGTTATAGTGAGTGACTTTCTGACTAAAATTCACATAAATTACATTTTTAATGTTTTATCAAGATTTACAAAAACATGGCTGTATGAACTTAGCTCCCTTTGCCTTCTCTTGCAGAAGTGACAGCGTCAAAAAAAGCCTCGTTTAATTTTGTGATTACGACGCCTGATGAAACGGCAGAGTTTAATAGTGTAATGAGCGCTCCACATTCACGCGAGGTTCTCGGCGAGAGTCTCGGCAAGAATCTACGCGAGAAGTACGCGAGAACCTCGGCAAGAACTTCTTGGGTACACACTCTCGCGAGATTCTCGCGAGAACGTACAAGGCAGGGTTGGCACAAAATCAGTAATTAAATCAAATGTCTTTATTTTTGTGAATAAAAAATGTATTTTTATGAATATCTATTTTCCGAGTAAATCTGATATTTCATATTTCAGTGTCATTATTGTAATTCTTGATTAAAAAACTAATTTTCCAGCTTTTTGGTCCCTAGTCTGTTACGTAATTTCGAGTGAACAATGCAAAATGTAAAAAAAAATTTCCACTGATGCTGAGGAGGCTATCGCTCCAAATAGTTGCCTCAGAACTGAGTAAATATTTAATTTTTCCTCTTCCTCTTTCGTTTCCGCAAAATAGTTGCTTACTTATTAAAATTAGGAAAGATAAAAACTAAAACATCAAAAAAATCATGATAAATAAGGATTTTTTCAATAAATCATGATTAATTGGATTTTATTTAAAAATCATGATTTTTTCCAACCCTGGAACAAGGTTCTCAATATAGTTCTTGCGCCTTTGTCTCGCGCCAGAAAACCGACAAAAGTCGGAGAACTACGTGAGAACTACGCGAGAACATGCGAATCGGATCCACATTCACAGTTCTCGTGTTGTTCTCGCGTTCTCGCGAGATTCTCGCGAGAATGTGGAGCGCTTATAACAACAAAAATCTAAGCGGAATACTCGAAGTTGGCGGAATCCTTAAGGACAGCGCCACCACTCAAAGAATAGATTTTTAATGATTGATCTGATCGCTTATAATCTAAGCAATCAATCACAATACATCACAATACTTTTTATTAAGAAGTGCACAATCTTTTGTTGTTGCCGCAATGGTGGCAATTCTGTTGGCACTAATTCGATTCAACTAAACTAAATTTAGTTTTAGTGCTGTCAAATTGTGTTTTCAGTTAAAATTTTCGAACAAAAAGCACGATTTGACAGCACTAAAACTAAATTTAGTTTAGTCTTATCCAATTAATGCCAACAGAATTGACACCAATGACTGTCAAATTAAAGGCAGCGCAGACGTTATAGATTTTTCCTTCCAGGTTCCCAGGTGACCACATATTGAATTGGATTGCAAATTAGCAGCATTGCAGGTCACTGCTGGTAACAAACAAGCATCTCTGACTCTGACCAAAAAAATGATACATGTAATCAATAGGTCCATGCTATTAAAATGAAATCTAGCACAATAAATGCATTGGTTGGTGGCAGATGACTTCTATACTTTACTTTGTAGCAGTGTGTTTGTGCAACATTTGTTAGGATGAGCCCCTGGCTGTAGTGTCCAGCGTTGCCAACTTCCACGGTCTGGATTACCCAAAAAACTATCTGAAAATCCCCAATTTTGGGGAAAATATAATTGATCATCCCCACAAATTCCCCACAAGTTTTCAGCAAAGAAATTAAAGTTAATAAATTAAATAAAAAATAAACATGAAATAAAACATACTGTAACAAATGATATCAATCGAGAAATACGTCAGGTAGTATATTCCAATCTAAACTAAAGACTCATTTACACGATGACATTTTCTTGTACATACAGGAGCAATAATTGAATGCAATAAATGTAGCGCAATAATTGATCTTCAAGAATTGTAAGCAACTGTTTACACGTGGAATTAGTAAAAAAAGTTGCATACAATTATTGAATGCCAGTTTTGACAAAAAATAATTGCAAATGTCTTTTGTTTACACCAATACAATTATGTCTAGGAAATTATTGCTTTCAAGTTTTGACATGTCTAAACAGAGACTTGTATGTGCGTGTACCATTTATTGGAGAGTTGCTTCAAGAATTGCACGTATTTGCGTTGGCGAATATTTATTGAAGTGTTGAACGTTTTAGAAGAGGGTTTGTGTATAAA
This sequence comes from Schoenobius gigantellus, assembly GCA_963935595.1. NCBI lineage: Eukaryota > Metazoa > Arthropoda > Insecta > Lepidoptera > Crambidae > Schoenobius > Schoenobius gigantellus. The sequence goes on from OZ012543.1 coordinate 1,569,858, forward strand.
AAAATATGAGTCGAAAAGTATTAAAATTTGGATCTGCTGATTTAATTAAGTTCATCGAGATTTATCGCAATCATAAGTGTTTATGGGATACTGAAAGTGTAAATTACAAGAATCGTGATGCACGTAATGCTGCACTACAGCATTTTGCACAGGAATTTGGAGTTGAAGGTTGCACTAGTCATTTTGCACTCATGTTTGCAACTGACCAGTTGAATACAAGAATTGCTTAAGAAATTATTGTATGTGCTGTTTATACCAAGAAAAGTTTTGAAACGAAACTTCTATAACAGATCAAGAATGTGACGTGCTGTTTAGACCATGCAAGTCATTTATTGCTGCAATTTTATTGTATGCAACAGGCAAGAAACTTGTATCATGTAAATGGGCCTTAAAGTACGTTAAAGCAATTTTTGCATCTAGTAGGTTACTTATACATATAACTGACTATTGAATATAGTATACATTTAAACTACCACTGATATATTGTATCTTTCTATTATATTACATAAATAACAAGTGTGAACAATACACAACAAGCAGTAGGTATGTGTGAACTCGAAATATGACTGAACACCAATTAATACTCAAACAATTCTCTGCCATACGTATACTTACTCGGTAGGTATAGTTCGTTACAAAGCTAAAGTAAACAACAGGGACTTCCCCGATAAACAATAAAGGTTGATGGACATAAATGCTGCAATAAAATATATTGTTAAACTATATATAGGGCCATACTAACAACCATTGTATAAGCCTTGTATAGTTAAGCAGTGTTTTGTCTCTTTTGTTCGAATTTGAAATGTCATTCGAGTGAACGTGACAAAACACTGTTCAACAAAATCAGGCTTATACAAGGCCTATAATGTATAAAACGCTGTTGGTTTTCGTAAAAATAAATAAATAAATAAAAGTATAAATAATGTATAAATTATAATTACTCCTAATACTAATTTTATTACTTTTAAGTTAAGCTCTAGCGTAAATGTCTAAATTCCCCGCATTTTCCCCACATAAACGTTCTCCCCACAAATTACCCAATTAGGATGAAAATCCCCACAGTTTGGGGAATTCCCCACAGATTGGCAACGCTGGTAGTGTCTAGTTCTAGTGTGTGATACCTGTTTTACTCTGCCTACTCTTAGGATAAGCACCTACCTCACAGTAATGAAATATCAACATAAATAAAATATACTGGTCTGTTCTTAAGAATGCTACAGTTTTACTATTTCAATAACAAAAGATTTTTTACAAAACAAATGCTAATTAATGAAGTCATTATAGTGAACTAAGTGCAAAATTCTCTAAGATTACTATAATGCTAATTCAAAGTGTAAATATTTACTTCTATATGACTACATACCCTCGATTTTATCATGGGTACTAAATATGTAATATGAAGTGATGAATAATTATAATAGTGGAAACTATGTGAAAGAGTTGTAATATAGAAACTGGTTGCAGGTATGAAATAAAACCCAGAAATTATGTAATTTTTATTTATTCAATTTCAACATCTTCCCTCATTAGTACGTCATTTCAAAATTGAGCCAGTGCGCAGAGTGCGGAGCCCATCCTAAATTCATGGATTTCATTTGATTTTTCCTCTTATCAGCAGTCTCATGTGATGGATCATTTTCTTGAATATGTTCCCCAAAATATTTTACAAGCTTAATTTAATATGTTCCAAGACTGATTAAAATTAAATTGAATATTTTCATTCTGGGGAACATATTCAAGTGTGGAATTTAAGCATCAATATGTACAAAGATGGCTTCTAATGCCCTATTTAAAATAGATTGACCACCAGGTCGGTTGGTCGCTTACTGCAGCTAGCAGTGTAAGTTATAAGATTTCTTTTGAAATAGGTAATTAGAGTACTTTTGTAAGTAAAATTTTAGTAACCTCTAATAAAACAATGGAATTGTTTGAATCAGACCCAAAGAGTATAACATATAGTTAGATTTCTACTGGACAGGTTTTCCCTGCTTATATGGGCTATACCTAAATGTAAAGGTGCATATTGATTTTTGAAGCAATAACACTTTTTTATATAAGTAAACATGAGTTTTTGAAATGCATACCCGAGAAGCAATTCTGCAAAGGGATTCCTTAGCCCATAGTCTGACTTAATATAAACCTAAGGCCTTTTTAGGCTTTGAACAAACCTCACCTAGTTAATTGAGTTAAGCAAGAGAACAATAAAACAAATTGTGTGACTGTTAAACCTGTCCAGTATTTACATACTACCTATATCAGTGGAATTTGCTATATTTTCAAATTCAATTAGTTTCTGTTCTTTGATTTTATTGTTAGTAAGTCAAGCATGAATTATTTGGTGTAAACAATACAGTGAACTTATATTACCGTAAAAATGCAAAATCATATTGACTCATGTGATTTTCACAGACTCTGGCATTACTTTACGAATATTTTACAATCCCCGAGGATCTTTCTTAAATGTAATGGTACCCTTCGACATTCCAAATTATAGCACTCTGGTACAAAAAAAATGAGAAGTTGTATCAGGAGTGCGACTGTAACCTGGAAGTATAACATTTTGTTGTTCAATTCTTGGGTCTGGTTACTTCGTACGTTCAAATTACGAGAAAACTTAGTCCAGTTAGCAAGCCAATATTTAAATCACATGTAAAATCAAGAACCTGAGCATAGCTGTAGAAAATAAAAGATACTATTTTGTGAAAGGAAGGAAGGTTACACACATACACACAAACAATAAACAAAAGTCAAAACGACAGCTACAGTGGCATTGACAATGACATCCTTTTAATTGCCAGTAAAAAAAACTAAATGTGGCTAAAGAAGCAATAAAAAAAAACATTTTTAATTTTTTTCTCCTAAATGCAGGCCTTAATATTTTTAATATTCATGGATAAACATCCTTCTCATAAAGTTCTATTTCCGTCATAAATTTTCAAACTGGTTAAAAAAGGTTCAGAATAATATTCCACGTTCTGTTATAATTGAAATCGAGATAGACTTTTTAAAAAGAAATATTTATTTAACACGAAGAATTAAAGGAAACACAACTAATACTAATTTTAGGACTAAGTTAATGTTAGTCGCGGAAGCAACCTCGCGGTACGGCAGGACAGAGTAGACTGCCTGAACGAAGTGAGCTGCATAGAGATGTGGGGCCATAGTGCAGAGTCAGCTCAAGTAGTAGGCACTATTATATACAATGCTATAATATAACAGCCCCCACGTTAAGAGGAAACTTACAATTTTTTAAGAAAGTTTCCGAAACAACTTTAGCCAATACGTAAGCGAGGTCCAGAATTATTTTCCTCGGAAATTTTCTTTTTATCAAACATTTTACAATAATTGCTAAAACTAAGATAGTAGATAAAATACTTAAGATTGGAAAACTAATGTGATTATTGAAATTTGAAACATTATTAACATTATCTAAGTTCTTAACTATTTGATCAGATACATCTCTAAGATTTTTTAAATTGTCTAAATTAACACTTTTTATATTAGAATTTTGAATATTGGCACTTAATTTCTTAAAACTATTTAAATTACAACAGTTATCATTAATGATATTAAAATCTGATGATATAATTGGAATATTTAATTTTGGGTATGACTTAATTGCTAACTTTACATTTTTATGGAAAGCTATACATTTAGGTTGTATATTTAATACTCCTGTTCCAGATATCACTGTTTCTGAAACACTATTATTACATTCAATTGATAATTTTGTAGGTTTAGATTGTACAAATAGCCACTTGTTGTTATTAAGCTTATGCCAAATATCTATTTCTCCGACAATAAATTTATGTGGACAATTTTCAGGAACTGAAGTTAAAGATTGTGTTATAATTTCAATTTCACAGGATGGAGTATTAATTGTGGCGTAGACATCGTGGATTTCACAAAGGTAAGTATCAGTGAGTATGATTTTACAGTTATCCAGTGATTTCAGGTAAGTATAAGATGATTTATCTTTACTTATAGCTAGGAATTGTTCAGTAGGAACAATCATAACAAAAGAGCTGGGGTTATCAGCAGTGTGTGGAGTTGGCAAAGGTAAGTTTTTATATACATTATATTGCTGTAGGTTCACTAGAGGTAGTTTTACAATAAACATTAATTTATTATTTATATAATAACAAGTTAAATCAGCTACGTTAATTAATGTGTGTATATTGCTTATATCTATACTTATGGGAAACTCTTTATATTTAGGTATCAATTTAAGATTACTTACAATATCATTATACATTTGGCTTGGTGTTAATATAGAAGGATGTAATATATTACTTTTAGTAAGTAAAATTGAATTTAATAGATCTTCTATTTTAAAGGACATGGTAAGTAAGTGCGCTTGTAGAACATTAATAATGTTATTAAGTCTATTTTTAAAACTAATTTTATTCATTACATCAGTGATATTTTTCACAGACTGTGATAAACTTTCAATGACGTCATTTAACTTTGCTTCATTGGTATTTAATTCATATATTGATTGATTTATATTATGAATGGCAGATTGAGAAACCATTATAGCTTTTCCTATTGAGTGTGCTAATTGTCTATCGTTATTGTATAGATTTTGGATTGCATTATCATAATTCTTAGCATCATCTTCATCTAATGTTCCGAATATGTGTTTGAAGGCGACACCTATACCACCAAACCATGCGGATCTCTTAGAAATATTATTGGATATAATGTGAGATATAGATTTGAAATCTCTTGTAATATCTTTATGAAGAGCTTCTAATGGCTGTAGTATATTTTGACATTCCATGTTATCTATTTCGCTGCTTTCACGGCATTGAAATCGAATTGTACCAAATATTTCGTGAATATTTTCTAAATGATGATTAAGTGAAGATACTTCCACTGGAATAACTATATGAAATTGGTCATTTATAATTTGCAGGGTGCCGATAGGATCAAAAAGAATACCAGGGCTTTTAACAATTCCTTCGACGAATTGACTTTCACTCCTTGCCAAGCCAACATGGTAATTTATTACCACAGTTCTGAAATATCAAATAAGAGTATAAAATAAGGTAAATAAAAGGTACACTTATGAAACTAAAACTTATACTAATAAAGAATAATATTAAACAATTAATAAAATAATCTAAATATCATGGGCTGGTTTTATTTCGTCAAAATGATGTTTGACGTGACGTCGATTTATCAAGAGAGAGACGGTACTGTTACCATGTACTTTGACTATTTTATATGGACCTTTCCATAATGGGGAGAGAGCTTTACGTAACCTAACATGATTTTTTATATACACATAATCACCTACTTTGTATTTTTTTTTTTTTTTTTCTCTAATTTAACACTCCACAGACTCGTGGTCCGTGCTCTTTTCATGGAATCTTCTCATTGTGATCTATTTTATTATAATTATTATATTAAGACTTACGACTACTTTTTACTCCTAATCTAAGGTGAGTTGCGCAACTCAATCAATTTAAAAATTTAAATATATATCTTAATAATATCTATTTATACTTATATATACTTAATTATACTCAAATATATATCTTAATAATATTATACGATATGTTAATAATTTATGTATGGACTATTTCATAAGATTTGGACAGTTAGTATACTCGTATTTGGCATAATATATGTTACGTCTGTTTTTTTTTTTGTTTTTTTTTTTTTTTTTAGTTACACCAAGGTCGCTCCGCTTGATAGGGCCCTGAGCACCATTTTTTTATTGTATTCCATGACCACTTCATCTGTTGCTATGCTGGGAAGGGCAATGAGACGTCTAATTGCGTCGTCCTCCTTCAACTCCCGGTAGAAGTAGGTGCAGGATACCGTGTGTCTGGTAATGGCAACCACCGCGTGAGGGACACTATCATGGACAGGGTTCTTCCTTTCTGCTCCTCTGAGCACAACCACGTGATCGTACGTTAGTCCCTGTGCTTCGTGGATCGTCAGCAGTCTAGATTGTTCTCCGGTGCCGAACCCTTCCCTCCCATACGCTTCTTTCTCGTCTTGAGTAAAGGTAAGGAAGAGAGTATTTGGGTTGCCCCTTCGTAACACCGCCTCCGATGCCATTCTGCATGTCATGGACCTCAGCACTTGCCGTGATGTGTAAATACCCTTGTAGATGTTTTGGAGGGCATACACCACATCCATCGGACTTCGGTGTGTGCAGAGGAGCTTTTCTGTTACCGACGTGATGGCGGCGGGGCTTCCGTAACGCATCTCGAACAGGTTGTCTCTGTCTATGAAGGGGATCTGATTTGTATCGGTCATTAGTACCAATTCTCTTGCCCCGGTCAACCTTGTTGCCATGATGATAGCTCCAAAATGGACTAGGAGAGCTTCGTCCACCAAAAGGCGTTTTGATGCTTCCACACCATTGATGAGAACTGAGGCAATGGTTCTTATTTTCCCCTTCACGACCGCCCCGAATCGAGTCGTCACTTTGTCCAACAGTTCTTTTGCCGTCTCGAGTGTGCTAGTGATGATCATATCTTCCTTCATTTGGAAGTTGTTGAGGAGCCACGTGGTCTTCCCGCAACCCGGCACACCGTCAACCCATCTGATTGCCAGTTTACCCCATGGTTCGGAGATCCAAGTTCCACTCACGGATTCCGCCGTTTTTAGAATTCGGTCCTCCAGCATGAAGCGGGTGCACTTGGCAATTACCACTATTGGGTCCTCAATCGGTGTGCAGAATGTGATTGCTCCCCTTTCGTCAGTTGCTTCATGATCCACCAGCACCATGCCTGACGTGCCACTGTACGCCGCCATCTGCTTTTTATCTATAGGGCGAGTTCCCGCCACCACAGTCCCGGTGTCGTTGTTATAGACCACCGCCCTCGCCCCGTCCAGGAGTTCCTGTAGTGACATGCGGGCGTTTATCTGAAATGCCTCAAGTATCTTGCTGCAGGTGGTGTGTTTTACCTGCAGCGTCGCCCGCAGTGTCCCCAGGTACTCTAGATAGGCGTTGACTAGGTCATCTCCGTCCCGGTCAGTGACTATTCTGGATGGCGGTCTCACCCTTCCCATGTCTGCCAGTGTGGTTTTGGGTGAGGAGACCGTTCTATGTTTGGGGACCGAGTCCGGTACTGTCTCACTGCTTGTTCTACGAGGACGAGCGTGGCCCAGGGCAACAGATATGCCCCTGACGAGGTCGTCTGTCGGGGATTGTCTTTGTGATTGGAGGCGTCTTCTTTCGTTTGCTTCTTGCATCGCCTCCTCGTGTTGCCTTTGTGCCCGGGCTGAGCCACTTTCTGTTAGTTCATTGCGTGGAGTCTGCTCGTGGTCTTTGAGCAGAAAGTCGAGGTTTTGGCCTCTTCCCTCGTACACGATAATTTTGTGTTTTCGGGAGGCCTCCAATAAGGGAGTGTAATCGGACACTTTCCCTTTCTCGAGATCTACCTTCATGACATCCACGCTGATGACTCTTGGGTCTCCGTCCATGTTTAACAGCAGTTCCCCCGCTATAGTAAAGGACGACTTGTCAATGTGCCAGTCCAGGAGCAGGATCGACTTATTCCTGAAACGTACAATCCGGCATTTTTGCCCTGCGAGCATCACCTCAGGCATTGCATCAAACACTTTTCTTTTAATGGTTGCCCTGGTAGTGCTGCCTTTTAGCAGGACTGCTAGGCCAGGTGATATGGCAACGTGCTTCCTTGTTCTGGACATACAGAAACTAATGCCAATCCTTTCTCCTGCACTATCCATGAACAACGCCACAGCCCTTGTGAGGAGACCTACTGTTCCTTTTTCTCCGTCGCTCAACCACTGCATTTGCGTTATCGTTGGGGCCACGTAAGGTTCCGGCGTTCGTGGTGCCATATTTACCGACCCATCATCACCCCCCTGCGCTGGTGGAGTACAGTTCTGGTTTCGCTGTGTTGCCAGATCGGCTGCTATTTGTATAAACTGCACTAAGGGTGGTTTTGCCTTTTTATCCATCAGTAGCGCATGAATATTCTCTTTCCTTATCACTATTTTGCCTAGTCTATGTTCTAAGTCATGGCGGGCACTGGCAAATCTGGGACAGTCCAGGATCACGTGCCATACCGATTCAATCTCCCCGGGGTCACATTCACAATATGGATTGTCCTTGAGTTTGAATCGGTACAGATATTCTGCGAACCCCCCGTGCCCCGTGAAGACTTGTATCAGACGAGGTGATGGTTTTTCTTTCCTGACCCAGCTATAGGCTTTCGCCTGATCTGGAAAGAACCATTTGGTCACTCCTCCTGTAGAGGAGGTAACGTACCTATCCTGCCATTTTCGGATCGTCTCTTCCCTTATCTTATTCTTCACGAACGACACGGGGATCTCACAGTAGTCCCGCGTTCCGTTTACCACCCGCGCTGCTTTTTTGGCTAATTCATCTGCTCTTTCGTTTCCCACTGTGCCTACGTGTGCTCTCAGCCAGAACAGTTTGACCTCTCCACCGTTCCTTCTGATACTTCTGATGTCTTCATGTATCCTCTGCACTAGCTGATGGCCTGCTTTGGGGTTCGTGATGATCTCCAATGAGGATCTGGAGTCACTCAGTATTGTTGCTGAGGTGACACCCTCTCTCCGGACCATCTCTATCGCCCTATGCAGAGCATACAGTTCAGACTGGAAGACCGTACAGGCGGGATCGAGACTAAATGTGTAACTGGCGGTTTCTTTTCCCTCTACCCACCACGAGACGGCGGCTCCAACCCCCTCATCAATTTTACTGCCATCTGTGTATATTTGTGGGTCTTGGATTTTGTGCTTCCGTATGGTCTCTACGGATGTATCCTCTACACATTCATATTCTATCAGAACCCGCTCGGATGGATGAGGTCTCCCAGAAAATGATGTTTCCTTTTCCAGTATACTGCCTGGTGGTAGGTGGTCTCGGCAGTCCCTTTTTTTTGTTCTATAGAGGGATGCTGTTTCATGTACTCGCAGGTCAATCGGGAGCAGTCCAGATAATGTAAGAGCGGACGTCAAGGACACTGTTCTATAAGCTTTGCAGACTTTTATTGCAAAGTTCCGTTGTACCGACTCTAGCTGCTTTTTGACGAGTTCCAAATCCGTGGCCTGGCTCCATGCTCCACTGGCGTACAGGATAATAGGTTCAATGACCGCTAGATATATCGTCCTGATGATTTCACTATTTAGACCCCATGTTACTTTCGCCGTGCGTGCTAGTTGTTTATATATATTAGTTACCTTTCTACACTGCTCTGACACATGCTCGGCGAAGTTCAGGTTTCTGTCGATCGTGAGTCCAAGCACTTTAATTGCTGTCACCAGTTCGATATTCACTCCGGACATCGTCACGATGGGGGGGTCGTACTTCAATTTCTTCGTTATCACCATGGCCTTGGTTTTGTGCGGCGCGAAATTAAGTTTATTACGTCCTCCCCATTTCACCACTCTGTCCAGGATCTCATTTGCGGTCTCCTCCACTTGTTCGCCTGTTTCACCAGTGAAAACCAGAACCACATCATCTGCGAAGGCCTGGCAGTGTACATCCCTCCCCTGTAACTGTTTGAGCAGGGAATCCAGGATTATGTTCCAAAATGTGGGACCTCCTATTGATCCCTGGACACATCCCTTGGTGGTCTCTTTCCCTGCTTTTTCCCTCATGTAGTTAACCTCCACTTTTCGATCTCGTAGGTATGATTCGATCATGAAGTAGAGGTTTCGGGGACATTGTTTAATTATCAGCTGTTTTTTGAGCGCTGGCCACCAAGCATTATCAAAGGCGCCCTCTATGTCAAGTGACACCATTAGGATTAACCTTTTTTCTTTGAGCTTCATCCTTATGTGCTCGACCAAGTCACAGAGGGCGTCTTCAGTTCCGCGTTGCGGCATGAAACCGTATTGGTTCGCGCTCAGTGTAGGGAGAATATGCCACTGCAGTCTGGCGATTACTAGTTTTTCCAGTATTTTTCCAAGCACCGACAGCAAGCCAATTGGTCGGTATGACTTAGGATGCGTATAATCGTCCTTTCCCGGTTTTCTTAGGATGATAACGTGTGCCACCTTCCATTGGGCGGGAAAGTGTCTCAGGGACAAGCATTTATTCGCTATGCCCAGGAACACTCCCCCGTCGTTTCGGATTGCTGCTGTGCACACATCGGCTGTTAGTCCGTCCGGCCCTGGTGCCTTCTTAGGGTTTAAATTCCTTAATACTGACTCCAGTTCGGCAGTAGTAAACGGTGGTTCGTCCGGTCCTAGCCGATCATCCCTCCAGCTTTGGCTCTCTGTCATTGCCCGGATTTTTGTGTGGTACGCTGTGTCGGTCTCAGGTGTGTCGTCTGCATAGAAAGTTGTTGTAAGGAGTTCAGCGGACGTCAGCGGGGTCAGTGCGCTACCGTTATGGTCTTTTAGGAGTACATCCTCATGCCTTCCCGATGTTTTCCTTAAGATTCTGTACACTTTGTCCCACATCGTCTCTTTTTCTTGCGTTGTGCAGAACTCCCTCCAATTTGTAGTCTGTTCGCAACTCACCATTTCTGCGTATTCGGTCTTTGATCTATGGTAGTCTTGCCAGACCTGTTTTTTTCGGTGAGGGGCTGCGTTCCTTATTTTGCGCTTCATCCGAAGTACCTCCCTCTTTTTTGATTCCAATTCTTTTGTCCACCAAGGAGGGGTTGGTTTCCCGTTTTTTATTGCTATTTTTGGGATAACCTGATCGCAGGTGTCCTTTATCAGCTGGATGTAATCAGTTACTATAGCATTCAGATCTTCTTCAGAGTCAGAGTCAGCTAGTGAGGGGTCCATATTCACTGCTTCTATATTAAATCTAAAAGTCTTTATAAAATCCGACCACTTTGCTTTAGCAGTGTTGTAAATCCGGGTGGTAATGGGTTTTAAACTGCCTATAGGGTTTGTTAGGCCTACGGTAAAGGTAATTGCATTGTGATCAGATGTTGTTAGATGTCTGTCCACTTTCCAGTTGGTGATTTTCCCTAGCAGGGATTGGCTGCACGCTGTGACGTCTACGTGGCTTTCGTAGAGTTTACCTGCTCTGTATGTTTCGAAGGTGGGTGTGTCCCCTGTGTTCAGTATTTCTAGGTCCATTTCATTAAGGAACGCTGCGTACTTTTCACCTCTCCGGTCCTCAGATCTACTGCCCCACCACGGGCTCCATGCGTTTATATCTCCCGCCACGATTAGGTCCCTAACACCGAGTTTATGAATCATTGTGTTAACCCGATTTATGTTAGTGTCTATTTCTTCATTCCCCTCGAAATAAACAGATATAACTCCAAGCCGCAGACCCCCCGCCTCCAGCCATACAGCCACCTCGGTTTCCGTGGCAAGCAGAGGGTCTTGTATGACCCTGAGTCTGTCACCGAAGACGATAATCGCTGCTTTCACGGGTTTGACCAAGGTGCCGGTGCACTGTATGATCTTGGTGCCAGGATAACGTTTTACTGTACCTTGATTTCCCACATAAGGTTCCTGCACGATGGCAATGTCTACTTTGCGTTGGTCCGCAACCTGAAGTAATTCTGCCGTGGCTGTTTTGGAGCGGTGCAGATTTGCCTGGATGATCTGCAGTTCTCTGCTCGCTCCGAGGGGTATCAGTGGCATGCCTTTAGCAGTACGTAACTTTCTCCCTGGCTATGGCATCCCATTTTTGCCACAAGGGACAGTCATGGCTAAATGCGTTGTGCTGGCTATCTTCTGGTTTGGTACCCTTTGTCTCAAAGCAATTGAGGCATTTTGGCGGTTTGCCCTCTTTACGGACTCTGCAGTCCGTCCATCTGTGTTTATGGCCACAATGACTGCATCGGTCTTCTGCTTCTTTGCAGAGCATTTTTGTATGGCCATAACCTAGGCACTTCGTGCACTGCACCAGTGGGGACAGGTCGAAGACCGGTCGCCTTTGGAGGTCCAGGTACACAACACCCACCTCCAACAGTGCTTTATGGAGCGGTGGTGATACCTCTAGCACCGGGTGGCATTCTAGGCTGTTTCTGGCACGTTTCCTGTATCTGACCTTGATCGTGGCGTCCTTCACAGCTATATCCTTAAAAAGATGTTTATTTTGCGAGGTCAGGAACTGTATTATGTCTTGGTCCTTGTGATAGGCCAAGACATCCTTAATAATTACTAGAGGGTTTGATGGCCTTGCCACCTCCACCATCAGGTTCCGATGGCTTTTAACCTTCTCCCTAGCCAGGCATAGGTCTTCTTTTGTGTTGCAGCTAAGTATTACCTTGCGGTTCCTAGCTTTCCTGACCCGTTCTACCTTAACGCCGGTATTCTTGCTGTCGAGAGCTGTCCTGATCTCTTCAATGACGTCCTCACCGGTTTTCATCTCGTCCACAGATGAGATGATCAGTGTATGGTTTGAGTGGGGCTTGGGCAGGGTAGGTTTTGTGGGCTTGGCTGTCATAGTAGCGTATGTTGATGTCACTTTTTGTATTGTCGCCGCTGGTGGTGGTGTAGTAACCTCAGCCAGTTCCTTAGCCAGGGATACTGGTGGTGGAGACATCGGTACCCGCTTCTCCTCTCTCATCGTTCTGAGCTCGGACCGAACTGCCTCTAGGGTCTCCTTTATTGGCTGCAGGTCCTCGCTGACGTCACTTTTCTTCTTCCACCTACTTTGTATTGTACTGGCCTTGTATGTCTATCATAGTAGCCCTTAGATCTTTCCTTTGAGGCATTAATATTTTCTATAGCTTTCTCGCGGGAGATTTTCAAGCGATGGTGAAGCATTTTAATATATTCGGGATATGTGACGTCTGGTTTCGAATCGAATATGGAATCTGGGATAAATGGCTTATGGCCGAAGAGAAGTTCATACGGGGTGAATTTGGTTGTAGTATGGACATTGCTATTGTAGGTTAACATAGCAGTGTATACAAATTTATGCCAGTCTGTTTGATTCTCGTTTACGTAGGATTTAAGGTACTCCTTCAGGGTCGAATGGCTTCTTTCTAGAGCGCCTTGAGTCTGTGGATGATAGGGCGACGACCAGATTTGTTTAATTTTAAGAAAGTCGCATGTGCGCTTAAATAGGTCGGCTGTAAAGTTAGTACCCTGATCGGTTAAAATGTATTTCGGGATACCGAACAATGAAATAAAGTGGACTAGACATTCACAAGTTTCTTCAGCTGTGGCATTCGAAATAGGGTATGCAATGGAAAATTTTGTTAGATCATCTTGAAGAGTGAGAATGAATTTGAGTTTATTAAGACCAGCTTCAGGTAGGGGACCGACAATGTCAAGACTGATTCTCTCAAATGGACGAGTGGACGTAGTTGTGATTTGCATCGGGGATTGATTAATTTTCCTAAGTGCTTTATTAGATTGACAGAGTTTACAGTTTTGAACATATTGATCTATATCTGTTCGCATATTTTTCCAGTAATAACGCTCTCTTATTCTATTGTACATTTTTGTTGAACCCAAGTGTCCAGCTATGGGGATGTCATGATTTTCTCTAAGGATTTTTGCAATTTCTGTTGGAACGGGATAAATTATGGTGTTATGGTGAATATTTATTATAATATTAGTATTATGAAACAGAAACATAAACATATTATATATTTTTACAAAAGTATGCTGTTCAAAAGGATTTTTGAAATCTGGTGTAGCTATTTCGTTAATATTACCGTCAAGGAGGATTTCATCACGGAGAGATTTTAGAACTTTGAATATGTCAGGGTATGTGCAATCATCAAAATAATAGACTTTAGTAAATATGAAATAGTAGGTTTTATCCTTGATCTCTACTTTCTTAAAGGAGTGAAGTTCTCTTTCAGTATCAAGAATGGTGGAGGAATCTTCAGTTGTTGATAAAATTTCTTGCAGGTATGGATTCGATTCATCGAAGTCGATAGAGGTTGGGACAATAATGGTTTTAGAATTACTTTTCAGGAGGCTTTCATTGTGCTCTTTGATGTAAGTATTAAAGTTTTCATTTTTATTAGAGATTGATTTAAGGAAATTGTTATAATCATCGTTGGAATTGGAGTTTTCATTGGCAGGTAAGTTAGTAGAAGTAGGGTTTGTTTCAGGTTCTTGGATTTGGGAGTTAGGTGAAGATCTTGGTAGGGATTCTTGTTGAGTTTCAGGACTTATATTTGTTGCAGGGGAAGTTGGACGTTGAGTCGGAGGTTGAACATCGGTTGGTTGAGAAGGAATAGGATTTTCGTTGCAGGTAAGTTCGGGAAACAAGTTGTCGTTATCAAGGAAGTCTGTATCAGGTAAGTCGTGGAGGTCGAAATCAGGGGTAGAAGGAAACTGTATATTTAAGTCATCTAGTGTTATGGGACTGAACTCTTCTAAATTTTCAGGATTCGTAGTAAGATTTTGGTTTTCGGGAGTAGATAGCTGTGGTGCGTTTTCAGTGGATTTCGAGGGATCAACATTTTCGGGTAAGAGAGGATTGACTGGGTATCGTGATAGAGCGTCGGCATTACTATTGATTTTGCCATTCTTGTATTCAATTTCGTAGTCAAACTCTTCAAGTTTGAGTCTCCATCTGATAAGTTTGGACCCAGGATCTTTATGGTTAAACAACCATTTGAGTGGTCGATGGTCAGTTACAATAGTGAAACGGCGGCCATAAAGGTAGGGACGGAAAACTTTGGTTCCAAAGAGGATTGCTAAACACTCCTTTTCGGTAGTGCTGTAGTTACATTCTGCTTTATTCAGAGTACGAGACGAATATGCGATTGGTTTGTCACTTCCAATGGGACCTTGGGAAAGGATAGCTGAAATAGCGAAGTTTGAGGCATCACAGGTTAATACAAAAGGTTTACTGAAGTCAGGATATATTAATATCGGAGCTGAGGTCAGACAGTTTTTTAATTGTTCGAAAGCTAGGTCATGTTCATTATGCCATGCGAAGGGGACATCTTTCCTTAGGAGATTAGTAAGAGGTTTGGCGATTTTGGATAGATTTGGTATGAAACGACGATAATAGGATACTAGACCAAGGAAAGACTTAATGTCTTTTGGAGATTTAGGAATTGGGAATTGCTGGACTGCTTTAATCTTTTCGGGATTTGGTTTTACACCTTGATCAGTGATAGTATGTCCAAGATAAGATACTTCTTTACGAAGGAATTCGCACTTATCTGGTTGGAGTTTTAGGTTGAAGTGCCTGAGTCTGTCAAAAACATTGGAAATAGATTTTATATGGGACATCAAATCATACGAGTAAATTACGATATCGTCAAGATAAACATAGCATTGTAAGCCCTGAAGGCCGGATAAAGCAGAGTTCATTAATCTCTGGAATGTGGAAGGAGCATTCTTTAAGCCAAACGGCATGCGAGTGAATTCGAAGTGCCCTTGAGGGACGGAGAAAGCTGTTTTGGGTGCATCGCGATCAGACATTATTATTTGATGGAATCCGGAAGCAAGGTCAAGAGTACTAAAATACTTACTTTTACCTAACTGGTCTAAAATTTCACTTATATTCGGAATGGGATATGAGTCACCTATGGTGATATCATTTAATTTGCGGTAGTCGATTACTACTCGCCATTTGCGCTGACCAGATGCGTCTGTTTTCTTTGGAACCACCCATATAGGGGAAGACCAAGGGGACATGGAAGGTTTGATTATTCCGTCTTCGAGCATTTTATCAATTTGCTTCTGAACTTCTTGTTTGTGTATTTCTGGGAAACGGTAAGATTTAGTATTAATAGGTTCAGCTGTAGTAGTCGATATTTCATGTTGTAGTGCATCAGTGTAGGTTAGTTTATCGTTGGGAAGGTGAAAGATGTCTGAGAAAGTGGAACAAAGGTCGTACAAGGCATCCCTTTCTTCGTGATTAAGATGAGATACTCTTAGGAGGTCGATGACTTCTTCTGTTCGGTTTAAAACGTTTGAAGAGTTCTCATTAGATTTTGCACTATAAAAGATTTTATGGCTCCTGATTTCTTCAAATGGCAATATTTTTAGTTTTATGTCGGAATTTATAGTTAGAGGAAATTCAGAGGTATTTACTACAGTAATATTGATTCGAGAATTTGATTTAACTTTAACGATACAGTTAGCTATAAGTAATGATCCGATTGGATGTTGGTCCAAGATGACACCTTCTTTTATGTCGGGATTTTGGACGGAGCATTCTATTATTGTTTCAGTTCGAGGCTCAATTACGTATATTGGTTCTGTAAATTTTAGAGGGATTGTGATCTTATTTATTATTAATTGTTCATTGGCAAAATCTACATTGCTAAGGGATTGTGATAAAAAGTCGTTCCCAAGTATTCCGTCGTAGGGGAATTTAAGATGATCTACCAAGTGAAATTGATGAACAAAGGATTGAAATTTAACTGAAATGGTACCTAAAGACAAAATAGGATTGGCTTCATTGCCAATTCCAGCGAAGGATACTTGTTCATCGGAAATTATAGAAGGCATGGTTTCTATTGAGCATTGTTTCAGTATGCTTATGGATGCACCACTATCTACTAAGAGTGATAAGGGTTTTTTAGAAACTGAAGTTTGGACTTCAATAAAAGGTAAGTGCTTCTTTGATGGATTAGTATTAATGTTATGTATTTTATTTTTTATTTTTTTTGTTTCAGGTGCGGCGTTGGAGCCAGAGATAGGAGCAGAGACGGGAGCAGGCTGGTTACCCTGCCCATGTGCCACTGAGGAGAGACCGCGAGTTTGGGGCTGGTTACCCTGTCCATGGGTCTTTGTTTCAAAGGAGAAGCAACGAGTTTGGGGCTGGTTACCCTGTCCATGTGCTTTTATTTTAGGAGAGAGACCACGAGTTTGGGGCTGGTTACCCTGTCCATGGGTCTTTATTAATTTGGTGTCGGTATGGCTTTTCGGAAAATGCCCCGTTTGACACCTTAACGGGACATAATTTAGTTTAAATTTTCTGGACTTATTTCTTGATTTGGTTCCTGATCATTTTCGATGTAATTTATATTTGGATTTGGTCGTCTAAAAGAATGAGAGGGTTGCGATGGAGTGAATGGCTGTCTGCCGTTGTTGAATCTTGCGTTGTTATGTTCGCGAATTCTGCATTTCTCAAGAGTATGACCGGGCCTCTTACAGTATCTACAAAATAGTGGTTCCCTAGCTTGATTTGAATTAAAAGTATAATTGTTGTTTGGCCTTGGTGATTTCGGAGTTTGACTAGGATTATTAGGCCTCGGGTTATTTAAACGATTATTATTTCGGTAAGAGAATTGCTGTATTTTCTCTTCCGATATGGCAATGTTTATGGCCTCATTAAGATTCTTAGGATTTCGACATCGAATAATATTAGAAAGACGCGGATGTACACCTAGTGTGAATGTATGTAGTGCAAGATCTTCCATTGCGGCCAATCTACCTAGAAGTTCACTTTTCTTGGTGTTTGAAATGGTAACCTCTGTTAACAATTTAGATAGACAGGTTTCCACGCGTAACGAAAATTCGTTTACGGATTCGTTGTTTGTTTGAATACACTCTTGTAAGTCGGTTAATAGGTGGGCGTAATGTTTACGCTCTCCGAATTGGTTTTTTAAAAATTCTTTAAGCGAGTTCCATGTTTCGAATTCCTTTATGGAGCACGCACTTTCCGCTTTGTCTTCAAGTTGGCTAAGGATATATTTAAAAATAATGATCTCTTGGTCGGATGACGCGAGAGATATGGCATTGTCACAATTTGTAATAAATGCATTTAGTTTATTTCTCGACCCGTCGAATGGTTTAATAAATTTTAGAAGGACACTTAACGGGATTTCTTGTTCTAGGAGTACTGTTTCCCTTTTTGTGTCGGACTTAGACATGATTATTAACAAAATGGAACTTAGTTAAAATATAATAAAATAAAGCCAAAGAATAGATAACGTGGAATGTCTTGAATGAGTTCTCGAAACTACAACAGAACTGCCCGTTGACTACGGATGTTTTGACTACGGCGTTACAATGTAAGCGGTCTGGAATGTGCGGAGCGATAAGGTGTTACTGAACGTCTTAAACTAAGTTGAACTGAGACGATTTAAATTCACAAATAATTTTGATGAATAAAATTAGAATGTACTTAATGTATAAACGAATGCTATTCTAAAGGTAAGTATATATTATAATAAATGAAGTTTTTCACTGGAACACTGCTTCAGGTGAACTGCACTGAATGTTTAAAAGAAACAGGTATGTATTGTTCAAGGACTTACAGCACGACGATTCTGATGTGGTTCATCTTTAGGTAGGTATATGTGTAGATATTTCTTTTCTTTTTCAGGATGCTGAGCTGACGAGGTATATGGGAGATAAAGTTTTCTTTTTCAGGATGCTGAGCCGACGAGGTATATGGGTATGGTTATCTTCCAGGATGCTGAGGATGCTGAGTCTACCCGTTGTTTGGTTTCACTTTTCTTCGAGTTTTTTTTTTTCTTTGGAACGGAGACGGTGCCGGGAATCTTCTTGATCCCTTTTACGCTGCCACCAATGTTATAATTGAAATCGAGATAGACTTTTTAAAAAGAAATATTTATTTAACACGAAGAATTAAAGGAAACACAACTAATACTAATTTTAGGACTAAGTTAATGTTAGTCGCGGAAGCAACCTCGCGGTACGGCAGGATAGAGTAGACTGCCTGAACGAAGTGAGCTGCATAGAGATGTGGGGCCATAGTGCAGAGTCAGCTCAAGTAGTAGGCACTATTATATACAATGCTATAATATTATATACATACAAAAAGTGGACATCGTTTCATCGTTTGGCACCGAGCGTTTCCCTCGATTTTCATGGGATCCCATGATCAGATCCTGACTTTGGTGACCATGGGACCACTCTTGGGGTTTACTCTATCGAATACAAAAAGAATTTTGAAAATCGGTCCACAATTGGCGGCGTAATAGCGTAACATACACACAAAAAAAACATACGCATCGAATTGAGAACCTCCTCCTTTTTTGAAGTCGGATAAAAATATGATTACAGAGATGATTATAAGAAGCTAATCCAACATATTTTGTCATTTTTCGACGTGCAAATACTTATTCTGATGTGAAATATTATGATTAGTACGATTCAATTCAATACTTTCGAACATTCGAAACAGGACGAGGTAAGTCAGTCATTGTTCCACATATTTGACTCGTTGCTGACAACTTGCAGACACGTGTGTTCAGAGCGGTTGCTAGCTGTGCACCATAGAGTAACTTCTGTGCACTGCACTGGCGAGAGTGTACAGTACATCAATGCTCTCGCCGTTCCTCGCGAGACGTGCCGAGACTCTTTGACTCGGGCACAAAAAACCGACACGGGTGCGAGCGCGGGCGAGTAAGCACGAGACATCCCGAGGCGAGCCGAGAGCTACCATGTACACTCTCGCACTCGGCCTGTCTCGGGGTGTCTCGGCGAGAGTGTACAGCCGCCATAAGCCATCTCTCGACGTCGCACCACAGCGTCGGGCAATCGCCCTAAAGCTAGAGGACTTAGATAAAGAATGAATAGATAGGACGTGACCGTATACCCGTAAGGGACAGACATAGATGACGTCATACCTGCCTAAAGTAGACGGGTATACCAGTGTTGCTTTAAGTTTTACCCTACTTTATGTTTATAGTGGCTTTTACCACTATAAACATAAAGTAGGGTTGATTGATCTACGTATTTTTTTTGAGACATTTTAATGAGCGCCCCTCGCTCAATAATATGTCTCAAAAAATAAAAGTGGGAGGAAGTTGCGATTTTTTTTATTAAATTCTTCATTCAACCTTCGCCGCAGTCTAAAGTTATTTACACTTTTAAATAAAACTACACTTTTCGGATTTACTCGAGTATATTTCGTTTTAAAACATTTTACTATTTATTTAAGCTATTATGTAAACATCTTTACAAATATAAGAAAAAATATTAGGAATCATCATCATCATCCACACGCGTCCACTGCTGGACATAGGCCTCTCCAAGTGCTCGCCACTGAGCACGATCCGCGACCACTCGCTTCCAGCTTTTGCCAGCTAGGTACCTTGCGAAGATCGTCGCTCGATTAAGAATATAGCGGGCAATAATCATTGTTTTTTCTTTATCTCTGCAGTTTATTTAAAATCCAATATTTACACATTTACTAAATATTTGTGAAGATTTAGAAAATGTATAATATTAAATTTTAAATAAACATTTTCTAAAATTAGATTTCAATAGCACCGTTATTGTCATCGAATAAAGGACTTCGGCTTACAGAGATAAAATTCACTACAATACAGGTAAAAATTCACTTGGGCTGGGTAAGTTCAAGAATTGAACTACTGATACCGCACTCAATATGGTGCTAAAAGCCCAAAGTTGGTAAGCTTGCTCACAATGTGGAAAAAAGATCTGGCAAAGAACGCAAGATGCCGATGTAGATAGCTGGTTATTCTTAGTTGCCCGTGTTGCCACCCCCAACCTCGCCCCCGCTGGCGGCAACTTGGAAATAGCGCAGGACAAGACCAATTTGTAGATCTCTGAGGAAGATTATGTTCTGTCAAGTACCTATATAATTAATTAGAAACACCTGTTCGGTGCATAGAGCTATATCTACATCCTATGTGTTCTTGTTAAATATTCAGACAAAGTAGAGATATGACTTATTTCATTTGGATTAAGCTAGATTACTAGCTGTGGCACAAAATTGCTAATAAATCACAAACATTTTCTAGAGGCTGTCTACTCCTCGCCACTCACCAGCTGTTTTTGGGTGTGGTAAACACGTATTAAATTGCTTACGTACAAACTCATATGCCTTTGAACTTAAAAAGTGTAAGCACAGCGCGAATTTCCTTAAAGGTTCAGAATACTTTCTTTGGTCAACTCCTAAAAATCTTTTCAGAAAATCTCTATTGGTTCCTCCTACAGTATTTCAAATGTCCAACTACTAATTTTGCATCATTAACTTACACTTCAAATCACTTTACACATTTTCAAGTGTGACTACTTTTTTTCCCAATCGTCTAAGCGATTGACGCACTGGCCGTAGTTTTTTATTTGATGACCTCGCTGATTGTTTAAAACCCAGCATTTGAAGCCGCATTTTTCTCTTTTGGGGCGTATTCAAATTTGGACCGAAATCCAACACCGATGCGTCCTGAAACAATATGTATACAGGTTAAAAATAAAAACAGGTTCTAATTTTACAACATTAAAAATATTAATTAATAAATTTTTAAACTGTATCTGTACTAATGGTCAGACTTGTTATATTAATAGAAAATGACCAAAATCAAACCATTAATAATATGTTTGGCCATATCAAAATAGTAGAAAAGGATTTGGTACCTACCCTACCCATGTTAATCCAAAACTGTAAAATAATTTTCGAAATCCCCCATAAAAATAGTTGGGTTTATAAAAAATTAATTTAGTTTTTGGCTTGATAGGGTATGTACCTTGTAGATATTATATGTATAAGTTACTGACCTGTAAAAAAAGTTTAGGAATAGCACCACTCCTAAGAAAAGTGCCTTTTTTGTTTTTCTGAATCCACTGTTGTTCAAAATGCTTAGAACACATTCGGGTATGCTTGGTTGGCTGCCAATTCAATCGACCAGTAGCTTTAACCCAACTGTTTTCGAGTAGTTATCTCTGAAGGAAATCTGTTAAATACAGATAAACAAGCAAATGGAAAGTCTCACTTCAAAAGAATTACCTTTGTTATCTAAAATGATCTAATATGTCAATATTAATGTAACACAGAAACTAATATGTGAGTTCCCTTTCACGTAACAAATTACCTACGAATCAAGGAAAAATAGTCGTAGCGTAACTGGTATCATTATAACCCGGCAAAATGTTATACGCGTTGGCTGTATACGTGGCCATATTGTATGGCGACATTCCTAGCTTGTTAGGTTAACAATAACCTTACTACTTAGTTTGAAATTTCATGTTTAATCCCATAATATGATTGAGAACCATAGTAGAAGGATAAAATATTGCAATATAACTTGTATTTATAATTTAAAAAATAGTTTTGGCGCTTTTTATTGACACAATTTAGGTCTTACCTGTAAAAGGTTATATTTTCCTGTTTTCTAGCACTATCACTATTACAAACTAAAACGGAGCAGTGCACCATGATTTAAATGTTCAAATAGTTCACAACTACACTAATTAAAGTGTTAAATAATTACACAGTAAGCTATAATTCACAGAACAAATTTCTTCCACGTATTTGTTTAGCACCAGACGCTGGTGATAAACAATCCCCACTACCAGTTTCACCTATATACGGTAACAAGGACAAAAAAAAAATGATGCCATCTTCTTCTTTCCTTTGGCAATGTGTATAAGTTTATCTCTTTTCCTCATGTTTGACGGCTTTTATAGCCCATCTATTTCATTTTATATCTATGCTAGAGGACAACGCTCTTGGTCGTCGGACGTTTAGAACGACATCCGCCGCGTTCCGTTTCGCGATTATAGTGACCATCAGCACTGTGGGCGCGCTAACAGACGGCCCGTTTCGCGACAACAGCGTTCACGTTGGATGCGATGACGTCATTGATTGCATCACAAACAACGTTTACTTACAGTGCTCAGGCCGAATTCGTCAGCACTGTGTGTCAAATGTCATTGCCAAGTTGACATTTTGTTTCAGTTCGCTAGTTCGATGGTTGAAAATTACGCTGTATTTAAATTGAAGGCAAAAATAAGCCAAATATTCTAAAAATTGAATCAAATATAAAGAAAATATGACGACATTAGAATTACCAGTTTTTCTTGAAGAAGAAAACAAAGTAGTAAACAAATGGTAAAAAACAAGGCAAAGAAAAACCCTCTAGTTACAGTAGTTCGGTTGGTGGTTCGGTTGACCGAACTAATGCAACTTTTTAGTAGCAGAAGTCCGGTTGATATCCATCACCGAACTGTTGCTACCCTCTAGTTGCGGTAGTTCGGTCAACCGAACTAAGTTAATGTCGAAAAAACAAGTGAATACCGGAATAAATATTAGGTCCTTACATAATGATATGAAATTGGCGTTTTGCCGTACTGGCCACTTTGATCTCAAATATCTCATCTATGGTTAGGAATTCCAAATTCAAATTTATACAGCTATTTACTTATGTATTTGTGTTTCGAAAATTATAATTCACTTGATTTTTCCTCAATTGTTTTTTTTTCTTTGCGTCACTCAGTTTATAAAATGGAAAACTTGAAATATCGCGTTATTTACGAGTACGAGTTCCACCGTGGCACCAGAGTTGCAGAAACGGCTCGAAGGATTAATGATGTGTATGGCGACGGTGTCGCAAAAGAAAACACAGTGCGTTTTTGGTTCCAACGTTGTCGTTCTGGAAATTTCGACCTGCAGAACAAGTCCCGTGGACGGCCGGAGACCAAAGTTGATAATGAAGAATTGAAGGCTATTGTGGAAGCGGATCCATCGCAAACCACGTCCGAGTTAGCTGCAGGCTGCGGTGTTAGTGATATTAAAACTGTTTTAATCCACTTGAAGCAAATTGGGAAGGTGAAAAAGCTTGAATGGTCGGTACCTCACGAATTGAGTGAAGCAAATCAACAAACGCGCGTTGACTGCTGCATTACTCAACCGGCACAATAATGAAGGGATTTTGAATCGAATCATTACTTGTGATAAAAAGTGGGTCCTGTACGATAATCGGAAGCGCTCATCGCAATGGCTGAACCCTGTCGAACCAGCTAAACCATGCCCCAAGCGAAAATTGACTCCAAAGAAGTTGAACACAAACACATTGATTGAAAAGTTCAAAACAATTCAGGAAAAAGCAAGTGAATTATAATTTTCTAAACACAAATACATGAATAAATAGCTGTATAAATTTGAATTTGGAATTCCTAACCATAGAGGAGATATTTGAGATCAAATTGGCCAGTACGGCAAAACGCCAATTTCATATGTAAGGACCTAATATAATGTAATTATCGACTTGAAAATACAAGGAAAACAAACTTTGTACTTACTCTTAAAATAGACATTGTCATTAATGATTGACACATTGGAAACTTACATACAAAGTTGCAAAAAGTTTGTATGCCTTTATAGTTTGCCCCTCTTTTTTCGTGTTAAAAATAAAATCAAGATCTTAGTTCAGTCAAGAGAACTACCGCAACTAGAGGGTAGGAACAGTTCGGTGATTGAAATCAACCGGACTTCTGCTACTAAAAAGTTGCATTAGTTCTGTCAACCGAACCATCAACCGAACTACTGCAACTAGAGGAGAAAAACTGCTAAATCTTGGATATCACAGAATACAATTGAAATTACGAGTTAAATTCTTTTTGAGGTTGTGTTTGTTTTGATAATATTGACATAAGCGCGTTCACAATCGTTCCGAAACGATAGCATACCATTGGCATCATTATCGCGTCTATTGATTCGGTCCGGGCGTCAGCAGTCTGAGTACTCAGACTGCTCACGCCACGCTCACGTAGTGTGATTAGTGTAATCTCGAAACGGAACGGGGCCATCGTAAACTGTGGTTGTCAAATGTCATTTTGATGTCAAAATAACCTAAAATTGATAAAGTTTGCTTCAGTCTTACTAACTTGTTTTGATTTATTAGCAATTCGCTCATAGAAATTATTAAGCAAATATCTATCTCATAAATAAACAATGCCATCTTCATCTTATTTTCATCCATAATAATGTATCCATTTTCTGTTACTATTTCAGTCGAGTGATTATTTATCTACGATGATACAACGATGAACATGTTTACAAATTATTACAAAAAGAAGGAAATAGCCGGATTGCCGGACATGTCATCTGTCAAATAAAAGTCAGGGCGATTTTCACCCACCTATTTTACGGGGCTACGTTCCAAAACATCACCCGAGTGCACTCGGTCACCCGAAGTATGTCCTAAAACATTTCGGGTGCACTCGAGAGTGTTGGAGTGGCGTGTCCTAAAACGCTACGGAGTGCACTCGATCGAGTAGAATCTCATCTGTTAAAAAAGTTGAATCAAAATAAATCTATCTAAATATCTGCATTAGGTACATACTATTCGTAATAAAATAATGGAAAAAGATACAAACAGAGAGCAATAAAGTAAACATTTTGGATTTTGAGACTAATTCCATCGATTAAGGGATTATTCTTCGTAATTGTTATTTAGTTTAATTAGTATAGGCATTGTATTTCGTGAGAAACGAAACTGTGAAATGAAATCTAACCGATACGCTGCTTTTTGGAATGAACCCTAATTAGGAATGCGAACGAATTGTAGCAGAACTGCCTTATTACCTGAGTACTAAGACCAATGTTTGTTTATGTTGATGAAAGCTGCAACAAACTTCATTTTTTCGCTGATATGGCAGCAAAATTCTAAATATCAAGTTCAATAGGTGGAGTTAAGACTAGACAAATGGTCAGTTTGTTATAGTAATAAGCCAAGCACATCCCAACCATACCCGACATGTATAAAAAATATTGGGGGATTACTCTCTGTCACACCAGTGTGACACAGAAGAATTTTTTTCCCCACAGTCACACCATCATCGAGTATAAGCTGAGAGTATTATGTTATCTGTGACTGAGACATGCTTGAGTTTTGAATTACAGAAACTAGCCGTTATATGAACTGAGCTACCACTTGCTGTTTTAGGGATTGACTAGGCATTATCTTAATAACACATTTTCAATAAATACCTACTGAAATAAAGTTTTTTTTTGTTTCCTCAGTACTTATATGGAAAATGTGAATGATGAATACCTATTATTGCTCTACAAAACTCTACATAATTAATAAATATTCAGATTTTTCAGGGATATGAGGTTTGTGTCAAGTAGGGTAAAATAAAAAATGGTTTTTAAATAAACAATTTTATTCTTCTTCAATATCCTCTCTTATCAAAATACCATCCAAAAAGTGGGCAGGTGGTGGTATTGCATCTTGGTGCCGTGCCCAACCCAGAAACCACACCATTGTCATAATGTGTGCACAGCTTCCCACTGTCCGTTTGCCAATTATACAAGAACAATAATATTGTTCAATCCGTTGACTCCAATCTTCACCATTTAAATTCAATAGTATATAGGTGAAGTATTTTTTATTTCTTACATGCCTTGAGCTTATTTTTCCTCTTATTAATAATTTGTTCTCATCAAACCTTGTGAGATTGGAGTCTACTTCTATTTGGAATGTGCCATTTTGTCTTATGTGTTCCCCATAATATGACCTTGCTAATTTGATCTGGTATGTACCAAGACTAAAAAGAACTAAATCTGCCATTTCCATTACGGGGAACACATGTAATTGAGGAAGCTCAGCATCTATAGGTATGAAATTGGTGCGGTCTCTGTTGATTCTTTCATTTAGAATTGTTTCTGCTAAGGTATTTGGCATTTCAATACGGCTTAATGCACGGTCCAAGATTAATTGAGCATTGGGATGATCGGTTATCACGGGATGAAAATTATTAAGGAGAGCTGCAGCAATTCTAAAGTCAGTCATTAGATTTTGAGAGTAAATATTAAAATATTTACTCCTAAATAATTTAAAATCCCGCTTAAACCGACCATTTACTACCTCCACCACCCACCTACACATTGTGACACATCTAGATTTATTTGCATTTATAGTAGACAATTGTGTTTCTCCTGTCTCTAAACTCTCTGGCTTATAAACAGAAAAGCCCAATGAGGTCAACAGTCCTATTGAATCCCGGAATCCACGGTCTAGGATGAACACATCATTTTCCTGAAAGTATGTTCTTAAAGGTGAATTAGGATTTTCAAAAAGCGACTTCATAATATCAGCATCTGATTGAGTAGCCGCATAAGGACCAAAAGCGTCAATGATGTGTCCATCAGTGGTAACCATAAGAAATGGCTTAACTAAATTCTGGTATTTATGTAAACTCCACGTTTCTTTTTGGAATAAGTAATTTGCTGATTTTTGTATATATATATATATATGTGCCGTCACAGATTACAATAGGACTGTTTTCTTGTGTCCCAAACAAACCTTGGGGTATTAATAGGTTTCTGTCACTGTGATTACCTCTTGTTAAATGATTTATCCCTAAATGAACCGGTACATAATGTTCTATCAAGCAGTTTCTAACTTTTCTTATGTAGGTAATCACAGTGGACTTACTTAGTACAAACAAACTGGCTATTCTAATCATAGGTTCGCCTGTTCTCATTTTAACTAAATAAATGCCTAAAGCAGTTTTTGCTTTTTTGCAGAGTGTTCCTAATTCAGGCACACTATTGAACAAAGCTAGAAAATTAATAACTGTCAAGCCTGTCCAATAATGGCATAAATTGTCACCTGTATTCTCAATGTTTTCAAAATCTAGTATTGATTTAGTGGAAACACTCAATATTAATTCCAGCATGCTGTTGATTTGGTTAGCATTGAAAGTGTTAGGAAATTGGTCATAATTATTGAGCATTTCCCAGTTATAAATACCAGAATGGTTTAAGCAAACACGAGCATTTTGTGTTATAAAAACTTTTTGGTCTTTTAAAATAGCTTGCTTTAAGAATTTGGGAACCCTACGACGTTCTACTTCATTACAATCAGGCACAAAACATTGGTTTGGTGTGTCAAAAGTGCGTCTATAATTAGATAACACAATCTCACTTTCATTCTGTGGAGGGATTCTTATTCCAGCACCAGCCCAAGAATCAGACTCTGAACTAGGCAGTACTGAGCTCGGTGGTTCTGAAGAAACTACCTCAACTTGTTGCTGTACAGGAATTTCCACAGTAGCAAACCTGGACTCTTCAGGTGTGTCTGTTTGCATCGGATGATTCTGATGAGCCCGCATCCAACACGCATGACATGCCCAAGCCTCATCAGGTATCTAAGAAAAAAATATTGAATACAATGTCGCTTTCTGTGACAAGAGAATAAAATTATGGAGCTTTTTTATAAAGCCACATGTAACTATTTTTGATTTGTAATAATGTTGTGCTATTGCTTTATCTAAAACAAAATACACTTATGTCAATAAATAATAAAATATAATGTTGAATACCTGTCTAGGAAATATATTATTTTCAATGTAATCCCATTCTTGACTCCTTGGTAGCAGTCTGTATCGTCGCCGCCCAGAACGTGGAATGAGTGATATTCCACACTGTATGCAAACACAGACATGTCCTAGTTGCCTTCTCGGTTCATAGCTGCAATCTTCAGAACGGTTAACTTCCTCTCTTATCACAAGGCTCAGGCATTCCTGGCATAATCGATCATCATCAGTGACCTAAAATAAGTTGTTTGTTTATTAATAATCCACTTCTCACTAAAGTAATTTGTTCTTCATAGTAAATTGACATGTAAAAAAAAATATTATATTAAAAAAACTTTTTAAAAAACACGCTTCTAAGCATTTTTGTGATTCCAATATGCCAAAATATTGTATTGTCACCGGGAATACATATGTAGAAAAAATTTGAGCTCAATTGGAGCAATAGAAGTGGTCGAAAAATCGATTGCAAGATTTGATCGTGACAAAGAAACCAACAGACAGAGCAACTCAATAAAAAGCGTGTAATAGCTTACTTCACGACCACACCATTCTTCAGTGAGAGAGACTAATGCTGGACTTAAATTAGTCACGAAGTATTCGTGTAGTTGCGTCCTAGGATGCAGAAGTATATGACAATTCACACATAGAGCCATAGTGACTGTAACAAAAGAAAATAATCCATTATTTACTACTACTGTAATATAATAAGAATTTAGTTTTAAATAAACGAGTAGGTAGGTAGGTAGTAGGTAGGTAGGACTTACATTTCCAAAAAACGAAGATGACAATCGGGCTAAAAACAGTGGTCCAAATCGTAGGTAAGCACAAATCCAATAGGCAGAGCGAGAGTCAACAAAGAAAGCGGGAATATCG
Source organism: Schoenobius gigantellus (assembly GCA_963935595.1). Lineage (NCBI taxonomy): Eukaryota > Metazoa > Arthropoda > Insecta > Lepidoptera > Crambidae > Schoenobius > Schoenobius gigantellus. The sequence continues at coordinate 1,598,634 of OZ012543.1, forward strand.
GGGTCCAAAAACAAAGCCAAAGTAAAAAGATAGCACAAAAAACGAGTAGGTAACACAAACAACGCGAGCGAAGTCGGAAACAAATGTTGCGGTCCGCATGACGATGATATCGATATTATCACGATAACAGCCGGTCCGCATGAACGTTAGCGCGTTTACGATATCTGTCATGACGTCATAGATGACGTCATTGAAGCCACCATTTTGCGCTAACATCGACCATGCCCCAGAGCGTTATCGTTGTGAGCGAACTGTTAAAAGTGTCAAATTAAACCGCCAATGCAAAAGTATTTCGAACTTTTGAGACAATAAATTATTTATAAAAAGTTAAGAAAAATGGATGTGGTTGAACTGGTTCCGCTTACTGTGAGGGATGAGGAAAATAACAGAGTAGTGGAGCTTTCTCGTAATCCACAACAACAAAACAGAGACTGCAACGGTAAGCATTATGTGTTGTTGTGTGTAAACAGAGTTCGTTAGATAATTTGTGATGCCCCCATGGTCTATAAGAGTACCTAGGTCTAGAAAAAAAAGAATGTTTGAATAATAAAACCGATATACAACATTAACTAAAAACAGAGTATCTACTGAGAAAGTAGAGTAATGATATTCTACTGCCTAAAACAATTTGTGTATTTTTATTAGAGTATTTTTTTGTTTTATTTTCAATTTAGAGTATTTTTTGGAAAACTGAAATTTGAGGTTAGCTAGCATTTTCGTTAGCGCGCTAAAAGTCGGTCCGCATGATAATCTGTCACAAACTGTCATTTATCGATATAAGCGGGCTAACGAATGCGGACCGGGCGTGAGCGTTGTGAACGCTATAATCAAAATTATTCTCATGCGGACCACACCCAAAATCGGAAAGCCGTTTATCTGACAGTCAGCTTTGACATGACATTAGGGATGACGATCTGAAATCAATTTATCGAAGAATCGATATTTAGGGCCAAAGAAATCGATTTTTAAATCAATATGTAATAATCGACGTTTCACCCTAGAAAATCGACATTCGATTTTTCCTGTTCGGTTAAAAAAAGGAAATTATTAACGGGAGGGCAAGGACATTAGACTTGGCTTAACAAATTCTATACTTGAATTTACTAAAGTGACATTTTTTAACTGCTGGCTGTGCGGTTAAGAACTGTATACTTCTTCCGTTGCGTCCATTTATTTACCACCAGTTTCAATTTACCTGAGATGGAAAACAAAATACAGAAAAGAATTTTAGTTTAATGTTTAAAGAAAAACGTATTACTGTAACATAATATTATGAATGAAACACAAAAATCATACTAGTGTTTGAAGGAATTAATTTAACTTGGGATATGACTTCCATAAAAAAATCTATTTATTTACAAATAATAAATTATTTCTACTTAGAAAAAATCTATTATGGAAAATATGTTGTTTTTTTATGAATTAATCGATTTTCCACAAGAAAATATTTTTCTTTGCACCTTAGTAATTTAACGAAAAATTACATTTAAAATCTACTGTAAAAGTAGAAAACTACTGCTTCGGTCATGCGCTGGAGGTACAGGAAACGTACAAGAAATTCAACGAGAATAAACAAAAACTCTAAAAGTTCTAAGAAGTATTTATTAGGTAAAGTAAGTAGAATGCTTAGTGGTTTGCTTGACCTGATACCCATTTCTACTAATAAGTTACAGCCGAATCGAAACTGAACCGTTGCGATCGACCAATCAGAACAACACATTAGCACGTCATCGAACAGTTGAATGGCAATATACGCGCTCCCATTGGTCGATCGCAACGGTTAATTTCGATTCGGCTGTAACTTATTAGCAGAATTGGACCTCTGATGCCTACACCACGAAATGAAACACTTTTTAACATAATATATGGTGCAAAATAAAAAAAAAACTTGGTTTGGATATAAAATAAACGAAATCGATTTTTAGAATCGATTTAAGTTAATCGACAATGCGTTTTAAAATATAATCGACTATCAGAATAATCGATAACTTTTTCACATACCTGAGTGGTAGCCGATAGGGGTGGGGCAAGTATTAATTCAATTCGTCCATGTTGCCAGAATTAAATAATTTCAATTGTTTATTACAATAAAACCGGAGATATTTAAAATGTAATTTTTGAACAGGTGGTCTACAATAATTTAACCTACGTGCTGCCAAAATTTCAAAGCTGCCGGATTCTCACTACCACCTCCCATACAATTTTAGACCGTGTCCATTGTGTAAGTGTAAGAGATGAGTAATATTTGTCTTTTGGCATATCACAAGGTGGTCACTAGCGCCCGAACCCAATATGCGATCCTGATCCGTTTTTTCCTTAGATAAAGAATGAATAGATAGGACGTGACCGTATACCCGTAAGGGACAGACATAGATGACGTCATACCTGCCTAAAGTAGATGGGTATACCAGTGTTGCTTTAAGTTTTACCCTACTTTATGTTTATAGTGGTAAAAAGGTTGGTTGATCTACGTATTTTTATTGAGACATTTTAATGAGCGCCCTTCGCTCAACAATATGTCTCAAAAAATAAAAGTGGGAGGAAGTTGCGAATTTTTTTTATTGTATTCGTCATTCAACTTTCGCAGTCTAAAGTAATTTACACTTTTAAATAAAACTACACTTTTCGGATTTACTCGAGTATATTTAGTTTTAAAACATTTTACTTAATTATTTAAGCTATTATGTAAACATCTTTACAAATATAAGAAAAAATATTAAGAATCATCATCATCAGCCCACACGCGTCCACTGCTGGACATAGGCCTCTATAAGTGCTCGCCACTGAGTACGATCCGCGACCACTCACTTCCAGCTTTTGCCAGCTAGGTACCTTGCGAAGATCGACGCTCGATTAAGAATACAGCGGGCAATATCATTGTTTTTTCTTTATCTCTGCAATTTATTTAAAATCCAATATTTATACATTTACTAAATATTTGTGAAGATTTAGAAAATGTATAAATATTAAATGTTAAATAAACATTTTCTAAAATTAGATTTCAGTAACTCCGTTATTGTCATCGAATAAAGCGTATTAGCAATGAATTCGCGTATTTAAATATTTTTTACAAATACATTTCATCAAAAGCGGGTAGTGATTATGCGTAAACTCTTCAGTAAAAAAATTGATTTAACAATTTTTCTAAGCATTGGTGCAAAAGGGAATGCATAGTAATTTTCTTTCCAAAAAGTTTTATTTCTATGATATGTTTTTTCAGCAACTTCGCACGTGGTAACTACCTCTTTGACTGCAGACTATTATATGTATATGGTTCAGAGGCAATCAGTAATTCCACACATTTGTGACATTTTATTTCTCGCTGCATTTTATGTATGTACTTAATAATATTTTCAGAAAATCTCTATTGGTTTCTCCTACAGTATCTAAAATGTCCAACCGCTCATTTTGCATCATTAACTTACACTTCAAATCACTTAACACATTTTAAAGTTTGGCTACTTTTTTTCCCAATCGTCTAAGCGATTCACGCACTGCCCGTAGTTTTTTACTTGATGACCTCGCTGATTGTTTCAAACGCAGCATTTGAAGCCGCATTTTTCTCTTTAGGGGCGTATTCAAATTTGAACCGAAATCCAACACCGATGCGTCCTGAAACAATATGTATACAGGTTAAAAATAAAATCAGGTGCTAATTTTACAACATTAAAAATAATAATTAAGAAATTTGTAAACTGTATCTGTACTAATGGTCAGACTTGTTATATAAATAGGAAATGTCCAAAATCAAACTATTAATAATATTTTTGACCATTTCAAAATAGTAGAAAAGAATTTGGTACCTACCCATGTTAACATACTCTTATAAAAATTTTGGTGTCATTAATCCAAAACTGTAAAATTAATTTTGAAATCCTTTATACAAATAGTTGGGTCTGTGAAAAATAAATATAGGTTTCGGCTTGATAGGGATTTACTTTGTAGATATAATATATATAAGTTACTGACCTGTAAAAAAAGTTAGGAATAGCACCACTCCCAAGAAAAGTGCCTTTTTTGTTTTTCTAAATCCACTGTTGTTCAAAATGCTTAGAACACATTCGAGTATGCTTGGTTGGCTGCCAATTCAATCGACCAGTAGCTTTAACCCAACTGTTTCGAGTAATTATCTCCGAAGGAAATCTGTTAAATACAGACAAACAAGCAAATAGAAAGTTTCACTTCAAAAGAATTACCTTTGTTATCTAAAATGCTCAAAATTTTATATTTAAATATGTCAATATTAATGTAACACAGAAACTAATATGTGAGTTCCCTTTAACGTAACAAATTACCTACGAATCAAGGAAAAATAGTAGTAGCGCAACTGGTATCACTATAACCCGGCAAAATGTTATACGCGTTGGTTGTATACGTGACCATATTGAATGGCGACATTCTTAACTTATTAGGTTAATAGTAACCTTATAATTAGTTTGAAATTTCATGTTTAATCCCATAATATGATTGAGAACCATAGTAGAAGGATAAAATATTGCAATATAACTTGTATTTATAATTTAAAAAATAGTTTTGGCGCTTAATATTGACACAATTTAGGTCTTACCTGTAAAGGTTATATTTTCCTGTTTTCTAGCACTATCACTATTACAACCTAAAGCGGAGCAGTGCACCATGATTTAAATGTTCAAATAGTTCACAATTACACTAATTAAACTGTTAAATAATTGCACAGTGAGCTATACTTCACACAACAAATTTCATCCACGTATTTGTTTAGCACCAGACGCTGGTGATAAACAATCCCCACTACCAGTTTCACCTATATACGGTGACAAAGACAAAAAAAAATTATGCCGTCTTCTTCTTTCCTTTGGCAATGTGTATAAGTTTATCTCTTTTCCTCATGTTTGACGGCTTTTATAGCCCATCTATTCCATTCTATATCTATGGTTTTTTCCATTGACGTATATTAACTAGACGCGCTGTCCGGTACAGAGAAATTCACCCAGTCATCTGGAGCCGATTGGCACCAGTTGAGTTACGCCCGAACCCAATATGCGATCCTGATCCATTAGTCCATCCATCCATCCTGTTGCGTCTCTATATTTAATCGATGGATTGCATTTGTAATCTCGGAAAGTCAACCATCCATGAGAGGTCCGATCAGTGTTTTTGGATGGACCTCTGCTCGAAAATGACGTTTGACGTGTCCCAATAATCAATCTTTGAATAAAAAGGATTGATTGCTACGTCTACACAATCTTTTTTGGCGATCTTCATATTTTTATGGTTTACTTGTCAAAATTTGGATTGATTTACATGTTTTGAAAATAAATTGTTGTATTTTTGGCAGAAATGGCAAAGGCGATATTTTTGGAAGATGTGATAGGTAGTGATTTGGAGTTATGCCGAAACAATATCTGATTTCGATATGTGACTGCAGTGATGATGATGAAGTGTTACAACAACAACGTCGCAATTAACACCAAATATCAACAATAGTAATAAATAACTAAGAATTTACTTTTTGGTTCCGGCTGAACAAAACTGTCGTAAATTACTTTTAACGAAAATAATGCCAGACTTACAAGAAACAGTGACTAGAATACCTTTTGCCGCGCTATATATGTGATGTGAATGTGTTTGAAATATATAATAAAGAGCTGTGTCGGCGAACTAAGTTTCGCCATAATAATCACCTAGGTGTATTAGAAATAGTTTACGGCCTATTCTCAGACCTACCGAACATACTTACACAAAAAATTTCATAAAGATCGGTCAAGCTGTTTTGGAGGAGTTTGGTAACAAACACTGGGGCACGAAAATTTTATATATTAGAAGATAATAGCTTCAACTTTGCCTCGCTGTCGGATTAAGTTTTTTATATTATTTTGTTCTTGTATAGATATTGTAAAAATCTTAAATATAAGATATTTTTTGAAATAAATGATGATAATAGTAATAAGTCATTTATTTTCCTCTTTACATTTCGTTACCTCAATAGTTTACACATTACATTAATTACTACATTACACTCATATAAAAATCTTCCTCTTCTTTTTAGTAATCATGGAGAGGCACCTCTTCTTTAGTAATTTCTCACCCCAAATTTTATTTCTGTATTTATTATACGACTATTCGTTGCTTTTATTTATTTATATTAGTTCAAATCACAAATTATACGTTCAAATCAAACCAACCAGACCATATCTAGCTAACAAACAAATAATGTCACTCGCGTGCTCGTGTCAGTTTTATACACGTTCCATTCCTATAAAAATAAGTAGTTTGCAGAATATTGTATTTGATATATTATTATTTACAGAATAATTTCTAAGTGTTTTTAAACATTATATTTATTGTTAGAAGCATAAGAAACATTATTTAAAAAGATAAAACTCTATATTTATAATTAAATCATAAAAAATTTAGTCTCTATTTAAAGTATAACCTACAATTTTATACGGCCAGCCTGACCATACCAAAAAGACAGCAGCTATTAGCTGGATAAGTTACATTAGAAAATCTACCCTTAATTATTTATGTTATATTTCTCGTAATAAAGACATTTTAGTATTAGGGATCTATTAAATACCTACATAATATAATTATCGACGTTGAAACTAGGTGAGTGATGAGCACGACATCACTGGGAGAAGAACTGACAAGCGAGAATTAGTGACGACCTACAAAATTTCGAAACATCTTGCATATACGTGTCTCTGTCTAACTTCTATTAGCAGCGCCTAATGTCAAAGTGAGTCAAATATATTAAGTTCAGTAGCTATTTTTGCTAGGTTTCTATGCTGTAGTTATTCTTCTGAGGGGTCGAGCGATGTTTACGAACGGCTATACAGATTACACCGCGTTTACACATTCGCGCGAATCGCGAGGCGAATAGCGAGGCGAATAACGAACTAGCTGTTTACACATGCGTGTTCGTTATTCGCCTCGCTATTCGCCTAGCAATTCGCCTCGAGATTCGCGCGAAATAGCGCGTTTACACATTCGCGCGAATCGCGAGGCGAATAACGAACACGCATGTGTAAACAGTAAGTTCGCTATTCGCCTCGCCATTCGCCTCGCGATTCGTGAGTTCGCGTCGGGAGCGGTTTTTTGGACGCGAATCAAAGGGCACGAATGGCGAACACGAACTTACTGTTTACACATTCGCATGCATTTAGTTGACTGCTAGCGCCCGACCCAACCGAACGTGTAGACAAATTAGAGTGGAGTAAAGTGCGAATTTTAGAATTCCTAGAACTTTATTATAGAGAAGAGCTCATTTGGAACCCAAAACATTGCAATCATAATTACACATAAAAAATATTTTACAAAAAATAAAAACCGACTTCAAAAACACTGAAAAGTTAAAAATAATATAAGAAATAGGTACAGACAACATCACACTTCTATATTGAAGTCGGTGCCAAACAATATCTCCTCGAAAGTCTTAAAATTTGTCACCGACTTCAATATAGAAGTGTGATGTTGTCTGTACCTATTCTTATATTATTTTAAACTTTTCAGCGTTTTTGAAGTCGGTTTTTATTTTTTGTAAAATATTTTTTATTTTTAACTTTTTAGTGAATGAAATCTTTTTAGTAAAAACAAAAACCCTAATTTAATACCAGCTCATCAGTGAGCTGGTATTTCATTAGCGTTTCCATCGATTTTCATGAGATCCCATTATCAGAGAATACAAAAAGAATGTTGAAAATCAGTCCACAATTGGCGGCGTAATCGCATAACATACACACAAAAAAAACATTCGCATCGAATTAAGAACCTCCTCCCTTTTTGAAGTCGGTTAAAAATAAAAACCGACTTCAAAAACACTGAAAAGGTAAAAATAATATAAGAATAGGTACTGACAACATCACACTTCTATTTTGAAGTCGGTGTCAATTTTAAGACTTTATAAGAGATCATCGTTTCGTACCGACTTCAATATCATCATCATCATCATCATCACAGCCCATATACGTCCCCACCGAGGGGCTCGAGCCTACCCTATATTAGGGTGATTAGGCCTTAGTCAACCACGCTGGCCCAGTGCGGATTGGTCGACTTCACATACATCATTGAACTTCTTCGCAGATGTATGCAGGTTGCCTCACGATGTTTTCCTTCACCGTAGGAGCGTCAGACAAATGAAATTCGAAACGAAAAACACATTGGTACATGGCGGGTCTCGAACCCCGACCCCCCGATTGGAAGGCAAGTGCCGAGTCCACTGCGCCACCGACGCTCTGTCGCGCGCTGTATATGTAAGTATGTATGTGTATATATAAACACATTCATACACATTACTTACATAACACTTACACACACACACATATACAATATGTATATGTGAGTGTTATGTGCGTGTATGTATGTTTTTTTCTTAATATCATATTATTTGAATATAACAATTATTGTCATTTAATACATTTATTTTCTTATGCCGTCATTTACTTTCTCTCCTTAGCCTAATGGTTGACTGGTAGAGAGCGATGTTTATCGCTAAGTCCGCCATATGTTTGTAACATTAAAGCATAAATTATTAAAAACTAAAATGTAGCACGCATGCCGCCATTATTTTCACGTCCTCCGTGTTCGTGTGCTAATATCAAAATGAATCACCCGCGAATGTGTGAACAGTAGTTCGCGGTGGCACTCGTAGGTACGAATGTTTCGTCGAATGACGAGGCGAATAGCGAACACGAATGTGTAAACGCCACACGAATGTTTCGTCGAATGTTTCGTCGAATATTTCGTCGAATGTTTCGTCGAATGGCGAACACGCATGTGTAAATGCGACATTACAGATAGTCGTGTCGTTTTCGAACGGCCGTTACGTCATCGAGCGTCTTCGGGCGATGTTTACGAACGCAGCCCTGCAGGCCTATTCGGTCGGTAGCTACGGTTGGTAACTAGAACTGTCATTTTTGAAAGACACTGGTGGCAATTCTGTTGGCACTAATGCGATTAAACTAAATTATATTTAGTTTTAGTGCTGTCAAATTGTGTTTTTGGTTATAATTTTCGAACAAAAAACACGATAGTTTAGTCTATTCCAACAAATGCCAACAGAATTGACACCACTTTATATCCATTACTGAGTGGCGTTCGCGAATAGTACAACTTTTCGCTCTAACCCCGTTCAATGCCTTCGAGCGTGACAACCGGGTGAAACAACCGGCCCGTTCCAAGACCTTAGAGTGTCGACGCGAGTTACAACCGAACAACCATCGAATTTGATGGTTGTAAATAATTGGGTTGGGTTAAATGGATGGTTTTATCGAAAACTGCACAAAAACTGCTAAACAGAAGGACCCTTCAATTTAGTAATTAAACTACATAATTATGAAAGTATCTGTAACCACCCACGATCCCAGGGTAGTAATATACCTACCGATTGTATAAATTAACTTATAATAACAATGCAGAAATCAACATTTTAATAAAACAATTAGATCACTAATCATCAGTTTAAAGTTTATTTATTTATACCTAGCTGTCCGCCCCGGGTGCGAAGCCGGGGCGGGCAGCGTATACTAAAAACCTTCAAGGTATACTAAAAAGGGTATACTAAAAACCTTTTGACAATACCAAAATTAACATTTCTTTTAGCAAACCTTTTTTTTTACGAGGGGAATGCGTTTGCGCACCGTCCAAGCCCCCGCAGGGGCAAGGGTGTGTGGGACTCCGCAGCGAGCGACTACCCACTAAACCCATTGATATGCCCTCTTTGGCGCCTGGCGCAGCCACGTCCAAAGGACGCGCCGCTGCCGAACGAGGTCGTGGGAACCCTTACGGACCGATCATAACCCCGTCCGCGGCACCTGCCCACCAATGGCGGGCCCCTCACGCCCTCCCCAAGATGGAGATGGAGAGGAGTTCCCGGGGCATACTCCGGGTAGTAATTTTTTACTGTGGTTTTCTTCCACGCGGCCCGACGCTCAGTGCGCCAGGCCCCCGGCCCCGCTCAGTGCGGGGTAACGGGCTTGCCCGACGGCAGACCCTACTGGATCCACCGCCGCGCACACGAGCCGAAGCTCAGCGGCACCAAAGCGCCGACCCACCGCAAAAAGCGGCCACGGTGGCCACACGAGGTGACCCGCCGAGTAGCACTCGGCCATCCCACGCCCCCCTCATGGGGACCGCACAAGTGTGCCGAAGCCACACGGTGATCGGGTCAGCCTCAGTCCTTGGAACAACGACACGCCGGAGCTCTACGAGTCTTCCAGCCTCGGAACAACGACATGCCGAAGCTCAACAAGGACCCGCACCGACCCGACCAAAGGGACAACGGCACAAGGCGCAACGCGCCACGACCCGCGAGCGGGTCCCCAGGCGACCCACAACCCACAATCTTCAAAAAGAAGGGGAGGTGACGCCCCACTCGGCCACGTGAAGTGGCCCGCCGGGTTAAACCCGGCCACACCACGCCCCCTCCACGGGGCAGCTGTCAGACTCTTATCTCGCGGCAGAAAATCTGCCGGGTTGCCCGGGGTGCACCACGAGGAGGTGTTCTGACATCGCACCCCTCTTTTAGCAAACCTTGTCCTGACAATAACCAACACAACAAAATAAGAATTAACCACTTTGGTGCAGTCGTTTTGAAGTTATGCCCGTACATACATTTCGACGATTCTGTTGTAAAATGATACTAATTGAGTGAGATGTTTAAATATTTAATAAAAAACTGGAATACATTTGTGGTAATAAAATTGTTCTATCGAATAACAACCGTTGCTAGGCAACCTATGCCTTCTCTGTATAAAAACTACTTTTCATAACATCCTCCCAGGCCACAAAAAAGGACGTTAAATTTTAACATCATGAAATAATATTAATCTATTCATAAAAATGGGAAATCTAAACAACTTCGCTTCACTTTAAAGTATCAAACAAAGTAAATCAATTCTAGTAATTAAAAGTTACAACAACACAAAATTAACTCATTTTACACTTAAAAAAACAAAATCTATGTTAAGTTAAATCACCTAAATTAAGTCTTCGGATTTATTCTAAGAATCTAGTCGGTATCTTAATATTGCGTCCAGATCTCGTAAGTTGAGGTAAAGGCAGAAGGGAATTATTTAACCTAACAGTACCTGCCAACTCGTTATCCTGTACTTTAGATTCAACAGTACTGCTACTCTTGGTGACACCCTTCAACCACTCCTGCGAAACTGCTGAAATTTCTAATGGGTACAATCTTTGATAAGCCCTTACCGAAACGGTAAGGGCTTATCAAAGATATGCAATTTGAAGTTTTGCAACTCTGCTATACCCATCCTTTCCTTCATACACCTCTTTAATTATACCAATTGGCCAATGTAGCCTACTCTTTTCTGTCTCAATAAGAACTATATCTCCTACTTTAGGTTCTATCTTATTTTGTTTTCCCTTACTAACTAAAAGTGCTAAATTATCACTAAGATCACTTACTTTTAACTTAACGACACGATGTACCTGTATCTCTTTTTGAACACCACCAAAGAGACAATGACCAAGGCTTTCGCTTCCTACTACTTCTAAACCAAGGTCTACAGCTACTCCCGACTTAATATAGGATCTCTGTAAGCCAGAATCTAACAGTGCTCTTAACTTTTTCTGTTTTATATTGCCCTTTACTTTGACAATTAAAGTTTGTAATAATGTAACAACCCTATTACTACTCGAAAAACTGTTAATCGCTACACATTTTTCGGACTCACGTTCGCTATTAATTCCTTTATTATCTTTTGTAGCATTTATATGAAGATTCGGGCAGAGAATGTATGGATGGCGCTTAGCACAGGACATACATTTGACAAAAACTTTACAATATTTCGCTAAATGTCCTCTTTTTAAACAAACGTAACATCCACCTTTTTTCTTTACTAAATTTTTATTCTCGTCTAAGGTTAAGTTATTAGCTTTACCACATTCGAAAGGGCTATGCATTTTGTCACAAAAATAACAAGAATACGAACCTGTTTTCTGTGGTCCCTCACCTTCTTTCTTCATCTCCTTAGACATCAGGCAAGACGCCGTTGGTGCTGTCGAATTATAGGGTTCTGCTTGAAACGACGCTCTGGCTAGCTTACAACGCCCTTCTGCCTCTACTTCCCCTTTAAGAAACACCATTAATTGACTAAGTTTAGACTCATCCCCTTTTATTGATACCTTACTCCAAGAAATTAATGTAACATCGGGAAGGGAAGACTCAATCATAGGTAATAATAAACATTCATATTTGTCTTTTACAATACCTAATGACTCTAACGTTTGTAGGTTTACAACAATCTTATCATATAACACATCTACTGTTAAGCTATTTTTATTCAAAACTAAACCTAATAATTCTCTCACATAAATGTCGATCAGAACCTCGTCCTTAGCAAACCTGGTCTTCAAAGTATCAATAACTTTCTCATAATTGTCTTTGGTCGGTGGGTAGCTTTCCACTAAAATTCTTGCCTTAGAGCCCTCCGCCATCGCTTGTATAAGATATTGAAACTTGTCTTCATTATCTAAGGAGTCATCTTCATGTATTTTCTTATATTGACCCCAGAATGGTATCCAAGTTTTAGGATCGTCGTTAAATTTTCTGATCTCAATTTTCGGCAAATTTAAATTATTTCTCGTAGTATTACTACGTCGTTTTACCGTTATCTGTTTGATTCTAAGCCACATCTGTTCGTATTCCTCGCATTCGTCAAACTCTTTATTTAAGACATCTTCTTTTTCGGTATCAAGCATTGTGTCTTGAACCGTCTGATTTAATTGCCTTAACTTTTCTATTTTCGCTCTCAAATAGTCTACTTCTATAGTAAAATCTGCAGCCGTACCTTTCTGAACATCGTCTTCTAGTTTTGCAACATTACGTAAAAATAGACGTCGTATCTGCTGCCGCTCCTTTACATATTTCGTCGTCATTTTGTAGTCACGGTCGCCACTTGTTGTAAAATGATACTAATTGAGTGAGATGTTTAAATAATTAATAAAAAACTGGAATACATTTGTGGTAATAAAATTGTTCTATCGAATAACAACCGTTGCTAGGCAACCTATGCCTTCTCTGTATAAAAACTACTTTTCATAACAGATTCATTTGTATTTATATAGATAGATAAATATTTAAAAAGGAGATTTTGTGTTTAGTTGTGTCAGAGAGAGCTCTTGTATCTACTTACGCTTAACGAGGAACTAGCACACTAGCTGTTACAATTACATACAAGCTTTGCAAAAAGCATTTGTATCATCCATCACATTTTTCGCTCCGTTGTTAAAACAGTATAATCTCAATAATCAAAATACAAACAAATACCTACCTATACAATTAAATCCTAATTCCTGTCAATCCAACTTGAAAATTTTCCTTTACTCCACGTTCGTAACTGATTTTTGATAACCATATACGAACAAAGAATTTTTTTCTCGTTTGATAACCAGTTACGAAAATGGAATTTATTTGTCGTTTTCGTAACTATGGTTCATAACCAGCTACGAAAACGGCATTTTTTTTCTCTTTTCATAACCGGTTATTAATAAGGAATATATTTCTCCACTTTCGTAATCGAGTACGAAATAAATATCGAAATAGGAAACGAGGAAATATCATGCCTCCTTTGATTGACCACAAACACATTCATAAGCTCAGAAAATATATTTATTTTTAATAAAATAACAAAAACAATGCAATTCTGGAAATAATTTCACAATCTAAATTTTAAATGGTGAAATTATTTCCAAGCAGTGTCCAACGGTTATAATATTTTTTTCTAGGTCCTCAATTGCCGAATTTATTTCTGTATCGATTTCTATCTTCGTTTCATTGGCTAAAAAATGTAACACAAGAGCTAAGGATGAGTTCTACCGCCCCACATACTTGTTTAGTCTTCTTTGTAACAGCACCATTTCTTGATTTCACCACCAAATTCAATTGATTTTTCTTCGATTGACTCCATTTTGGCATTTGGCACTACCAACATATTTTTTTACCGAGAACCATACAGAAAATACCATATAATTAATGATTAAACGAACTTACCTGTACGTGAAGTTCAATCATAATTATACGAAGGCTTCGTCCGAAGGGATTAGCAAATAATACTTGTAGTAACGCCTAGTGATACGCCAGTCACGCACTTTATTTGAGGGTATAAATAAAATTTAAAATGAGTCTCACGTCAACAAGGTGGGCGACCTATCCGCTCGCTTCATTTAGTTTAGAGTAGCCGCATCCGGAATATTTCACACAAAAATGGGGACTTGTAGTTGGGAGGGAGGGTTGCTAATCCCTTCGGACGAAGCCTTCGTATAATTATGATTGAACTTCACGTACAGGTAAGTTCGTTTAATCATTAATTATACTCGGCTTCGTCCTCGGGATTAGCAAATAATACTTGTAGACTTTTAGAGATAATAGTGTGAAATATTTTGTTTATTCCTGAATTTTCATTAATTTATGTTAATAAGAATAAACATCAATCATCATTTGAATTACTCGTATTATTAACAATTGTTCTGGCAAAATAATTATTTCCATTAGTATTGACATTACTTATGGTTCTATTATAGAATCGATAGAATGTGCTTGAAGAGCCGCTCCATCCAGCGGTTCGTCTTATTTGATCTAGGCCGACACCTAGGTGATGAGCCGCGGATGTAGCGGCGTGCTGTGCGTGGTAAATATGTTTAGATCAAAAACGCTATCGCGCAGTGTGTTCTTTATTCACTGACTTAAGGTTTGGGAACCGACAGCATTATAAGGCTTTTTAGCACTTATGAAGAGAAGGAAAGATTTCAATACTTTTAATATTAATCTAGGACAATGTTTGTACTTTGTGTGCTGTCAACAGCGCAATGAGAGTGATGAGTTTTTTCGAAAGTTTTTCAAAAGACAATGTTTCATTGGCGTAAAATTGGCTGACATAATTAATAACTATTGAAGTATCCCACATATTTGGGCAAGGGAGGGCGTAACCGAAATATTCCTTTAAAATATCTTCTTACTCTGTCATCTTCTCGTAAATTATTTTCCCCTAAGCAGGGCGAGCGTGGATCTATAGGAGTTAAGCGTGCCATATTGAGCTCCCTCTTCATAATAGTTTGTTGAAATAAATTATTTGTGGAATTGAAGGATTATACAAGTCACAATTATTGTCGTTACAGTAATTGAACCAGCGCCGTAAATAAACATTATATTGTTTAAAAGAACTTTGGAATATAGATGCTAATATCGGCGGTACACTCCACGCCGTCCGCATAAGTTCCCCGCTATACAATGACAGAGAACGGGGTGAAAGCATAAAAATTAAAATCGGCCCAGGAAATGCATCTGGGTCCCTATGCCAGGAGACATAATCAGTGCATTTAGTATTTATTTGACTAGCGAATAAGTCTACTTGAGGTGCCCCATACGATGAGACAATTTCCTGATATGCCCAGTCCGCTAACTCCAATTTTTTTTTTTTTTTTAAATACGTCGCCCTACACTAGGATTTTCTCCTGTGTCGTGGGTGCAGTTACAAACATAGAATATCACATGCATATACGCCCAGACCGGAACACATTTCTGTAGGCCATAAAACATTTGTCCCGTACGGGAATCGAACCCGCGACCCGTTGCGCAGTAGGTGATCACTCGACCTTTGCGCTAAACGTGTCGTCGATTCTATGTCAGGATGTACCCGCCTTGATTCGGCAACTGCCGTTATATTATCTGATAGGCTAATGTAATAAGCCATAACATACAAATTGCGACATTCACACCACTGCCATAGTTGACGAGTGAGGTCAGTGAAGTGGGGGAACTGAATACCCCCCATTGTATTGATGTAAGAGATTACTGTAGTGTTGTCGATGCGGAGAAATTTGACAACTAGGTACTTACATTTTTGGCGAACACTTTTAATCTTAGAAAAGCAGCTAGAATTTCTAGGTAATGTATTGTGTTCTCTCCTGAATGCTCCACAACCCGCTAACCTTCTCTTTGCCACGTACAGCCCCGTATTTGAGGCGTCTGAGAAAATTTCCAGATCATGTGTATCATGTTTGATTTTACAAAACGGTATTTGTATTGCGTCATTCCTAGGGATATTTATAAATTTATCATAATTATCATTAATGATGATTTTAAGTTTAATTACTTAATGCGCTCGAATATTTTAGTATAAGGCTAGTGTATTCTACAGCCGGGCAAACTGAGACTAGTAATTCGACTATTTGTGCGAATTGACGTATTCAACATCTTTTAAGAGTTAACCATTTTTTTTTTTTTTTAATTTCTGATTTGTGATCTGGAAATTTTTAGTCTAGATTAGAACGAAACCTTAAAAATGTACATATATTACTAGGTATCATTAAACTTTTGGCCTCGTTAATTAAAATCAAAGAGAGGTAATTAATTTTTTGGTTTGTATATTTGGCCAATAATTATCTAAATAATTAGTTGATTTTAGGTCCGCAGAACGGAGTAATCGGACAATTGGTTTTATTGCCTTGATGGTGCAGTACTCAAGCCAAATAGTTCTTGTTCAATTTGAAATCTTAAATATTTTCTTGAATTAGGGTCAAAAGGCATCTTTTAAATCTATTTTTGTCATGAAACAATTTTTTGTTTTAAATTTTAGCACTGAGCGTAAATTTTCAATTTTTAAATGATCTGCTTTTATAAATTTATTAAAGTTTTACTCTGCACCCTATTTATTTATCGCCTTTGCAGTCTTAATAATTTCTGACAGGTTTTCGCCTAATGAATGAATAAAAAATGGTTAAGTATTTTGAAGCTGGTCTTTCATGTCCTTTTTAAGGGAAGACAGAATAAAATTCCGTCGTATGACTGAATCCGGTATTGTAAGTCACAGAGAATACGTTCTGTGTCCATCAACATTTTTATTAATTCTGGGTCACTGTTATTTTTCGAGGTCAGCGAATTAATAGCTTGGTTCAAGCATGAAATAGCCGTAGAAACTTGTTTTTGCCTAATTTCGATATTTTTATAACGTTTAGCGTTTATATCGGAGATAGCCACCTTAATTTCGGCATTCAGTACCTACGGGAGCATTAATTAGTTTGCAGTTAGTCGGCGAAAGGTATTTCACATTAATGTGTGTTCCAACTTAACTGCAAAGTCTTTGTGAATGTTGGCTCCAAAAGTATTCGAAATAGTTGGATCCTCGCCCAATATTTCAAGTATTGTGGTGTTTAGCATCGCATTAGCTGACCCAGGCTCGTCGGTATCCGTCACTTGCTCAGGCGCGCCGGCGGCGGCGGTGGTGGCGACCACCACGGGGGTGACCGTCATGACGGCACAGAAGATATAAACGGCGGGCGTAGCCACTTCGGCGGGTTCTGGGTCGAGGTCGACCTGCATCTCCGAACGTGGCTCAGAACCAATAATCCCATCGAGCAGTAGGCCAATTATAAATCTTTCATCGTATGACATGGCATAATAAATCATGAAATGCTTCATTTCGTATTACCGATCTCCAATGATATCATTACTATGGCATAATTTCGATGATGTCAATATCATATAACGAACGAATGATCAAAAATCTGACCGAAAATCATAATTTTCGCTTTGCACTATGATATCATATGATGTTATTTGAAAACCGTGAGATCGTAATAGGCCTGCAGGTTTAAAACGTTGTTATTACGTTCTTGCTCTGAAAACCACCGATATCTCCATTAGTCATGAAACAGACCAAAGTACTGTTCGCGAGACTATTTTATAGGGTAGTACAGCTCCAAAGAGAAGTACGCAAACCCGGATATGTAACCATTGCCACTATGAATACACCGATATCTCCATTAGTCATGAAACAGACCAAAGTACTGTTCGCGAGACTAATTTATAGGGTGGTACAGCTCCAAAGAGAAGTACGCAAACCCGGATATGTAACCATTGCCACTATGAATACACCGATATCTCCATTAGTCATGAAACAGACCAAAGTACTGTTCGCGAGACTAATTTATAGGGTGGTACAGCTCCAAAGAGAAGTACGCAAACCCGGAGAGGTTACCATTACCATAAGGTAGTACAGCTCCAAAGAGAAGTTCGCAAACCAGGATAGGTAACCATTATTTAGTAAACTTTCTTCTTAGAGATATAGTGTCATAAAAATTCATACAAAATAAGCCCACTAGGTAGGTATGAAATAAATCTTATTTAACAGTTTTCGTAAAACCATTTCATTGGATTATAAAACTTCATTTCAGAGGAAACCAGTAAAAAATAAAAACGTGACAAATTTACCATTATAGGTATAATTCGTCATTAACTAATTAAGTTTCTCTAGTATTTATGAGAATATAACAAGATGGCTGACTTATCATACTTCTGCCCGTTATCAAACGAGCATTGTACGGGCAGCAAATAGAAAATGACATTTTCGGCCATAGTCACTAATAAATGCACTTATTCACACAATGACTAACCTTGAGACTCCGCGTACGGCATCTTCGTAACACTTCGAGTTTTTTAAACTTACACAACAGATTTGACAATCCTCCTCACTTTTCCGCTTAGGCATTATAAATAAGCACTACCTCACTTAAAGTAAAAACTTTTAAGACGCGAGAGTGTGATCGTGGCGAGCACTAAAAAGCGAATGAAGCGAGCGGATAGGTCGCCCACCTTGTTGACGTGAGACTCATTTTAAATTTTATTTATACCCTCAAATAAAGTGCGTGACTGGCGTATCACTAGGCGTTACTACAAGTATTATTTGCTAATCCCGAGGACGAAGCCGAGTATAATCAATGATTTACTTTGAGAATACCATACAGAGAATCACAGAAAAAGATGAGACTTTCGCAAATGACATTTCAATGTCACTTTGAAATAGATGGAAATTCTTATCAGCCAGTTGCATTGTAAGTATTTATCATATAGTAGGTAGGTAGGTACCTATTTATTCGAACGCTACGCTAAGTATACTATAAAGTTTTATGTAGTTATGAAAAGTTTAAAAACTTCACATTTCCAGGTTATGAACTCGATTACGAAAGTGGAAAAATATTTTCCTAATTAATAACCGGTTATGAACAGAGAAAAAAATGCCGTTTTCGTAGCTGGTTATGAACCATGGTTACGAAAACGACAAATAAATTCCATTTTCGTAACTGGTTATCAAACAAGAAAAAAATTCTTTGTTCGTATATGGTTATCAAAAATCAGCTACGAACGTGGAGTAAAGGAAATTTTACTCTATCGAGTTTCATTTCGGGAATGTTCGATGCGGTGTCATCACAGAACACTATCACCCGTCAGGGTAGTGTTCTGTGATGACATGACACCGCATCGAAGGCGCGAACTGTAGGTACATTATTGTTAGCAATTTTTATAATTACCATTACAATGAATACATATTTTGCAAATTTGATTGGCGAAAGAACAGAAAAGTTATATAATCTATGGAATCAAAAGTGGATGACATATAATCTATGGAGCGCGGTTGGAGGAAAAAAAAGAAAAAAAAAAAAAGGAGTATCGTGGAGGTTATGCGTAATACCAGTAATATAATTTGTGCGTAATACGAGATTTTGTGGGAGATTGATGTGAAGCTTTTCATTTGGGTTTTTCTAAGGCAATTTCAAGATTGAATTTAATAAGTTAACTGTCTGGCTCGAATGAATAAATAACATTACAAGCAGTATTTTGTCAGTTATTTTACTTCTCAACTTAAGGAAAAGAGTAAGGCTAACAATTTCAGAAGTGGGATAGTTTTGATTGTTGCCCACCGACCCAGGTATGTTATTTTTGTAGAAATTAATATATTTACATCTACAACAACTAAGTACTGAACTAATTTTATTTTAATCTGATGCAGAAAAATAATTACAATATCTGTTTCCATTATTTTTCTGTGACATTGTTTATTGTTAAATGTAATAACTGAATAACATTTTATTTGAGTGTTAATGCTCATACTCTAACCAAACACCTTACTTAGTAAAATATATTTACAGTGGCTATCTTGCCCTTTCTATAGTTTGGTAGCATAACAAAATATAGATTACAATATGTTTATGTAAAATTAAAAGAAAATACTGAGTTAACTAGCAAGAAATACCTTTAACAATTTACAATATTTAGACTAAATGATTTATACATTTACATCCTAAATTTATCATGTACCTACTTGGGAATTTAATTGGGAATGTTGGAGATGTTTCTTATTCTTCTTTCATTCACAAAATTTTAAGTAAGTTCTTGAAGTATGACACCAAAATTTATCAATAAAATGTCTTAAAAGTTAACTAGGTACTGCTGTTAATGTAAGTACAAGTAAAATATGGGGCCTCAAGTGCCTACTATTTTCAAAGGATCGCTATGATTAATATTAGTTTGCCACATAATATAGTTGTCTTTAAAATATTTTTTTTTTCTTTCACCGCTTCATTTTACATTTTGTATTTTACTTAATGCTAATAAACAAACATAAGTGTTAAAAGCTATTTATTGACATTCCAGTTATTTGTGTCATAATTTAATGCATATTTTAAACTTTATTTTGTTGATAAAAGTACATTGTTGTCGCACTAATCAGTCAATTAAAGTAAATGAAATATTTCAACGAACAGCAAAAGATGCCAGGGAATATTATAATTTGAGTGTATGTAACTTGCACACATTATACCATTTGAATAGTAAGCAAATTAGCAGACTGATATTGTCTGATAGTGTAATTTTATCAGTTAATAACAAATTTATACTATATAGACTAATGTTTTCTGTACCTAGCAATTTACTGGTTAATTTGAATTTACTTATACACACATATCTGTGTATAAGTAAGATAAATTATTGTTATAATTATTATATACACATAAGATCAATACATTCTTATAAACCACTATATATAAGGTTGACAGTGATGTATTAATTTAAAAAAAACGTAATAACTATTAATTAATATTTACTCCTCTTTCCTGTCCCCTAACTATCTATTACTTGGCACTCATTATTTTGGAATGACTAGAATTTTGCATCACAATGAGTGATTCAGAACGTAGTACATATACACCACCCCTTATTAAAGTGTCACGGAAAAGAAAAATTTCAAAAGGTAAGGGACTAACTGGTGATCGAGAACAGTCACTAAACTCATCCAGTCAGTCTGGAAAAAGAAGAAGACTTCAGAATCGGGAATCATGCAGCACATATGGACAACATAAAAACAGATGTAAAGAAAAACACCGATCAAATACTAAGAATTCACATGTGTCTCGTAGAAACCGTCACAGGTCTCCAATTTCATCAAGTCCCAGTACTTGTAGTTCTTATAATTTGGATAGCAGTGCATTGTCAAGTCCAACCAGTAATTCAGACACATCCTTAAATACAGATAGCTCTGAAATAAGGTCCAGACAAAATCAAACAAAATATTATACTCATCGGTGTACTCGAAAGAATAAGAAGACAAAACTAATGCATCGCTTTATTGATGCCATTGAAAATCATGGTCGTGGCACGATGATAGGTGCTCATGACGTTATCCCAAAGTTTGACCCCAGTCAAAAAAATCAGTCTACCAGGTCATGGCTCAAAAAGGTAAATGAGACTGCGGCCATTTATGAGTGGAGTCATAAGCAGACCATATTCCATGCGTTGCCAAAGTTGACTGGCTTAGCACGTCAGTGGTATGATGGCTTGTCATCAGTGAATCTAACATGGGGACAATGGCAAAGAAAATTATTGCGTAATTTTCCAGATGATCGCAATTATGCTGACCGATTATCAGAAATGTTGGCAAGGAGAAGTCACAGAGAAGAAACTCTGGAAGAATATTTTTATGAAAAGTCTAAATTAGTAAGTCACTGCAAAATAAAAGGAAAAGATGCAGTCGACTGTATAATTCATGGGATCTATGATAATAATATAAAATTGAACGCTAAAGGTGCTAATTTTAAAACGCCTGAGAAACTGCTCAAGTATTTACGCAGTATAAATGTAAACAATAATAATAAAGATCTTAAGAAATCAAACTTTTCTTTAAAAAGAGCAAGACACATTGAAAATAATAATGCGAATCGCCATACATTACATCGAGTATGTTACAACTGTGCTGAGGTAGGACATATAGCACCTAAATGTCGTAAGGAAACACAAAAATGCTCTAAATGTAACCGATTGGGACATTTAACTCAATATTGTTTGCTTAAGGAAAACCGAAAGCAAACATACAATAATGATGACAATAGTAATACAAGTAAAGTGCAACAAATCGTGGCCCATGACAATCAAAGTGATAATATATACAACAAGTTTATTAAAATTAATAATAAAACAAAAATGGCATTTATCGATTTTGGAAGCCAATGTACGGTCATCAAACAAAGTGTGGCACAAGAATTAAAGTTGGCAATACTGAATGACAATTTACCTGTAATAAAAGGATTTGCATTTGGAACTTTAACACCAATAGGAAAAGTGCAAGTTAATATATCTGTTGACTTTATAAATGTAAAAGTTGAAGCTTTCGTAGTACCTGATCGCTTTCTTAGCACAGATCTACTTCTAGGACAAAATGTCACAGAAATGCCAGATGTTGTTGTTTTTAAGACAAATTCCTCTTTGATTCTTTACTCAAACAGTTCAATCGCAGAGAAAATAAAACTATATGTTTCAGAGGATACATATATTCAAGGAATGCAGACTATCAAAGTATGTTTCAGTGATATTGATTACACAGGATTTATTTATATACCCGGAAATATTTCTTTTAAAAACGAAGAGGAAATAATGATCCTGCCGGGTGTTTATTATATGCAAAACAGCAAGGGAAATATCCCTATTATAAATCTTGCTACTAAGCCCATTCACCTTGTCAAAGATAGGTTACTTAGTAGGACTTTTCTGTTACCATTGCAAATTGATTCACTACTTGCGCGTCCACCTCCAGAATTTGAAATAAATAAATTGACTCTAGTAAACGAGAGCAATAACATTAGAAGCATGCAGCCAATAACATTAGACATGCTCAATCTAGGAAGTAATTTGACAGATATACAAGAACAGGAACTATTAACTCTACTTAATGAATTTCGTGACTGCTTTGCGCTAGATTTGAATGAATTGGGACTAACTAACATAACTGAAATGCATATACAATTGCAAGACAACCTCCCAGTTTCATACAAACCTTATCGATTACCATACAGTGAAAGAATAATTGTGCGGGACATGGTAAATGAGCTTATGGAATCAAACATAATTCGAGAGTCTAATTCATCTTATGCAAGCCCGATAGTACTAGTTAAAAAGAAAAATGGCGAGCATCGTTTGTGTATTGACTATCGGGCATTGAATAAAAAGACTGTGAAGGATTCGTACCCAATGCCGGTTATAGATGACCAACTAGATCGCCTGAGTGGAATGCTATATTTTACCAGTTTAGATCTCAAATCGGGATACTACCAAATTCCGATGGCCGAGGAATCTCGACATTTTACAGCATTCATTACGCCTGATGGGCATTACGAATATACGCGTATGCCCTTTGGACTGGTGAATGCTCCGGCTGTATTTCAGCATATGATTAATAAGGCATTGGGCAAAGAGAGATTTGAGTTAGCTATTCCATATATGGATGATTTGCTTTCACCATCAGCTAGTATTGAAATAGGATTAGTTAATTTGCGAAAAATTTTGACTCTATTACGTAATGCTAATCTTACACTAAATATATCAAAATGCTATTTTTTTAAAAGGGAGCTAGATTACTTAGGATATGAGGTATCGGCCGATGGGTTAAGACCTGGATCCAAAAAGACGGAAGCGGTAGCATCATTTCCTACGCCCACGAATGTACACCAGGTTAGACAATTTATAGGACTAGCTAGTTTTTTTAGGCGTTTCGTACCAGGATTTGCGAGCATCGCCAAACCTTTAACAACACTCACAAAGGCGAATACCCCTTGGAATTGGGGTACAGATCAACATGTTGCTTTTCAGACTATTAAATCTAAACTAGTAGACAGACCTGTCCTAGCACTATACAATCCGACGTATTTGACTGAAGTACATTGTGACGCAAGTAAATTGGGCGTAGGTGGTATATTGCTGCAGAAACCAGATGAAAAAGCCCCACTTAGACCGGTTGCATTCTTTAGTAAGCAAACATCGCAAGATGAGGAACACCTGCATTCCTATGAGCTGGAGACACTGGCGGTAGTCCTGTCGCTTAAGAAATTTCGTATATATCTAATAGGAATACCATTCAAAGTATATACTGATTGTAGTGCATTACGAACAACCTTAACTAAACGAGATTTGGTTCCTCGAATAGCCAGATGGTGGCTTCTATTGCAAGAATACAATTTCAGTATCGAGTATAGATCTGGTGATTGCATGCGACATGTAGACGCTTTAAGTCGGAATCCTGCCCCAAGTACAAACCTAAGTAGTGACATAGACAACGACAATGCTTACGAAATTATGAATATTACTTGCACAGAATGGTTAAAATCAGTACAATTAACTGACCCAAAAATAAAACTCATCAAAACGATTTTAAGTAGTGATAGCAAAAATATAAAAGATATAATAGGCAATTATGCTTTAAAAGATGGTAAAGTTTACAGAAAAGTATCTAAGGAATTGAAATGGGTTGTACCCCATAACGCAAGATGGCGTATCTGTCAATTGTGCCATGACGAAGCAGGTCATTTCTCTGTTGACAAAACCTTAGCTAAAATGAAACGGGACTATTGGTTCCCTAAAATGAACCGGTTTGTTCGTAAATATGTTGCAGCTTGTCTCAGTTGTCAATACAATAAAGCTTCAACCTCCAAAAAGAGTGGATATTTACACCCTATTCCGAAAGGTGATACTCCATTCCACACTCTTCATATGGATCACCTTGGACCGTTCGTCAAGAGCAAACGTGGATTTACATATGTGTTAGGCATTATTGATGGTTTTAGTAAATTCATTTTTGTTAAACCCGTAAAGGACTTAAAAAGTAAAACGACAATCAAAATATTGACAGATATTTTTAGTGTTATAGGCAGCCCTAAAGTAATTATCTCCGACAGAGGATCTAGTTTCACATCTAGTACTTTTAAAAAGTATGTTAAAGATATTGGCGCTAAACATGTTTTGAATGCTGTTGCGACACCTCGTGCCAATGGACAAATTGAAAGGTATAATCGCACTATACTTGAATCGCTAGCAGCTTGTAATCATGACCAAGATGAACGTGATTGGGACACTCACATTAACAAAGTTCAGTGGAGTCTGAATAACACCCGGAATAAGAGTACTGGTACCACTCCATCGGAAATTGTCTTCGGACGTAATACCACAAACCCATGTGAGGGACATATTCTAAACTCTATTCAAAATACAATTAATGACGCAATTCAATTAGTGGATAATAACCACGTCAATGCAACACGTGAAGAAATTCGTAAATCAGCGAAAAAAAATATTACCGATAGTCAACTTATAATGAAAAAGCAATATGACGGTAAAATGGCTCCTACGAAATGTTTCGCATTAGGTGATCTTGTGATGATACCTAATTACCACATTCCAGCAACCGGTAAAAGTAAAAAACTATGCCCAAAGTTTAGAGGACCGTTTAGGGTGACTGCTGTCCTCGAGAATGACCGCTATGAAATTTCAAGCATAGATGGACATTCAAAACGAAAATATAAAAGTACTTATCCTGCAGATGCTTTAAAAAGGTGGATAATTTTTACCCACGAGGAAAATGAGAATGATAAACATATTACAAGTACAGAAGATTCTGATGATGACTGTACAGAAATCGACCTCTAAGTATTAATAATCCTTTACTAACATTTCCCTTTCTAGTAAATCCTTGTATTAACCCTTATTCTTTTAAAAAAAGTTCGATTAAAAAGTCCCAGTCCGAAATACATTACAGATCTTTAATATTTAGCGTGAATGCCGACACTTTTGTATGGGCTTATGACGTTGTTTTAGACGGATATAATAATGTAAGTATTCAAACAATGCCTAAAGAGTATTTAATTTATAGAAATATAAATATAATGTTAAAAACAATTATTGATGATTTAAATGTCAAAGATGTATTTATGAATACAAAAAGTGACTAATTTGATTTTTTTTAAAAGTAGGAATGAAAATTTTATATGACGACTAGTTAAATATTATGTTTTGAAGTATGCATATACACTCTAATTGATAGGAATTAAATTGTAATATACTTACCTACATTCTACGCTACTTATATTATAGTGATCACAAACTGTTAATTAATAACCATATTCTTAATAGAACTGTGAAATATGCTACGTACTGTAGTGATCACTGAAATGGTTATTAAATCTAATATTTTTTTAAATGTGTGAAATATGCTACTTGTACTGTAGTGCTCACTGAAATGATTATTAAACCTGATATTTTTTTATGTGTGAAATATGCTACTTACTGTAGTGCTCACTGAAATGATTATTGAAATTGATACATATTTTTAATGTGAGAAATTGCTACTTACTGTAGTCCTAACTGAGATGGTAGTTAAATCCAGTGTTCCTTTAAATGCAATTATGTGAAATATGCTACTTATTGTAGTGCTCACTGCAATAGGAGTTAAATTAAATATTTTTCTTGATGAAACTGTGTGAAATATGCTACTTAATGTAGTGCTCACTGAAGTGGTAATCAATTCTGTTTTAAGTCAGATATTTTACATTACTGTATTGCATGTCAATCACAGTACATGATACGTGAGATATACTATTAATTGTAGTGATCACATGATGTGAAATATGCTACTCATTGATGGCTCTCACTGAATGTAAAATATTGTCTTATTGAAGTAATTTTGAATTCATAATATTGTCCATATTTTAACAAAAATTGAGTGATTAATAAAGTCAGATTAAAAACATAGGTAATTATGTTTTATGTCCTTAATATGTTTTAATAGACTTTTCTTACAATTCACAGGAAAGAAATGATGATAAAGAATTTGATAAATGATTGAATTGAAAATTAAAATCAGGAATAGTGACGCAAGGACTATAATTTGTATAATATTTCAGTGATGATTGAGGAATGTCTTAAAGAGATGTAACATGTTGCAAAATGGAAAATGATTACTAAATGTGAACATGATTTTCACATTTAATAGCCTCTCGGATGGCCGGATGGAATAGGGACATTCCATTACCCAGGACGGCCGTCTGTTAGCAATTTTTATAATTACCATTACAATGAATACATATTTTGCAAATTTGATTGGCGAAAGAACAGAAAAGTTATATAATCTATGGAATCAAAAGTGGATGACATATAATCTATGGAGCGCGGTTGGAGGAAAAAAAAGAAAAAAAAAAAAAGGAGTATCGTGGAGGTTATGCGTAATACCAGTAATATAATTTGTGCGTAATACGAGATTTTGTGGGAGATTGATGTGAAGCTTTTCATTTGGGTTTTTCTAAGGCAATTTCAAGATTGAATTTAATAAGTTAACTGTCTGGCTCGAATGAATAAATAACATTACAAGCAGTATTTTGTCAGTTATTTTACTTCTCAACTTAAGGAAAAGAGTAAGGCTAACATTATTTTTAGGGGAATTCCCTCAATATCTCTGGAAAGACCAGTGATAGCTAGAAACGGCAAATACCATTATTATTATACTCATTAGTCATTGACCTTATGGTATTCTTTCTTGGTGTATGAAATTTATACTAATATTTCATAATATTTTTAGTTCGTTGAATTAAATTCTTAAAAGAGCTAAATAGGTATAATGATAATGCTAAATAACCTGCTAGGGCTGAAATAATGCTAAAAAAGGAGGATCCTGCTAAAAATGGTTAACCCTCACTTTGTTTGATATTTTTTCTCCACTCGTCTCAAAATTAAAACATGCAAAGTCATAGCTATACAGCAATCATAATTTAACACAGCCGCGAAACGCGGTCGTAAGTACTCCCGTGGTGGGTTGTAGGTAGGGTTGCCACCTTTTTTTGAACCAAATAACGTACATTGTGGATTTTAAAGGTTGAAAAAAAGTATTTTGTGTCAGGATAAAGTACTATTAATTATTATGATTAAAAAATATTTTTCGTTACTTCTAGCAACTTTATTGCACTTTGTATTATTTTTAAAGCACTCAATAAATCAAACAAAACAGAGAATTTTTTTATGAAGGCCTTGACATGACAATTTTGGCATTTCAGGAATGAGCTTCTGGCTGACTACTTAATCTGTCGATCCGTATTACGCAAATATTCTTACAATAAACTTTTTTGTATCTTTAATTTAAATGAATCCTAGAAAAATCAGATCACGCAAAATAAAGTATTTTCGCGTAAAGTACGCGAAAATACTTTTTCGTTGGCATAAAGTATAGAGTACAATTACCCGAAATAACGTACAATACTTTATAATAAATTACGGGTGGCAACCCTAGTTGTAGGTTTAAGCAAAGTGTTTCTGCTTAATACCATCACGGCCGAGTACTGAACAATAATCATCACCCGACGTTCTCCACTGCCTAAGCAGGTGGGTGATTGTCTAAAATAAATCTTCTTCTTCTTCTTTTTGCTTGGTGGCGTTTCCCTTTTGGATTTCGCCAGAATCTAAAATAAATCTATCGCGATCACCTTTAATTTGACAGCCATTGGGCCGTGAACACAATACTGCGCCGACTTCTTTTGATAAGGAGTGATGGATGGACTGCGACTGTCAAATTGTAAGCGAACGCGAAAGATTTTTTCTTAGACAATAACCCCCCGTCTCGTAAAATGCCAAAGCACGCGACATTAGATCGATTCTCAGTTTTGCGCATATAGTCACCGCCAGCAGTTTTGCGTGCGCAGTCATCACCTGACTAGGCCACAGATCGTCCAGCAGTATGTATCAAACACAATATTCAAACTTCAGCCATTTGCACAGCTCGAACGTATTGTGTTCTGTGGCTCGAACCTACATCTTCTATATTCAACTTACACACCAAATATAAACCGTTTTCTATATACGGAAGAATACCACCAAAATACGTAAGGTGGCAGCACCTTGTTACACATAACAGTTAATAAGTCATTATGACAGCCAAACTAGTATACTATAACATGTATATCTGTCTGTCTGTCTGTGGCATCATAGCTCCCAAACGAATGGGCC
Organism: Schoenobius gigantellus; assembly: GCA_963935595.1. Lineage (NCBI taxonomy): Eukaryota > Metazoa > Arthropoda > Insecta > Lepidoptera > Crambidae > Schoenobius > Schoenobius gigantellus. The sequence goes on from OZ012543.1 coordinate 1,627,720, forward strand.
GATTTTGACGCCGGTTTTTTTCGTTTGAAAGCTGATATGATCGAGATGGTTCTAGCTATATTTTATGTTCTTAGTTCAGGGCTCAGGCGTTTAAAGACCATCAGCTTATTTCCTATTTGATGAAGGGATCTCACCAACTTTCACAAGACCGAATTATTTGAATTTTGGTATACTGCTCCTTTGGCGGTATTTCCATGATATGGTAACCTGGATCTGATGCTACAGCATCAAGTAGTCTGCGGGATACCCAACCCTCAGCAACTTACCGCTGATTGATACTAATTCGAAGTTTACTGTTACTTTGATGATACTGGTATTGCTACAACAGGTAACATTAACCTGATACGCATTGGCACATGCGCTCAGCGAACGATTGCTAGGGTTAAGCGACGTTTGCTGTGGTCACTCCTATGATAGGTGACCAAAATTCGAAATATGTCGAGCTCCTGCGTGCTTCGGAAGGCACGTTAAACAGTGGGTCCCGCGCCTGATCTCGCCCCGGTCGTATCGGCTAACAGTGTATTTGCGTTTGCACAGACACTTGTGCACCATTATACAGGGTGTAACTGAACACCCCAATAACATTTAAGGGTATGTATCCATCAGAAGTAGAGATTCTGTAGGAAAAATATTAGGGCTAACAAACCTACTTTTTTCCATACAAACTAAATAAATTATTTTTTGGTATTAAGTGCCGACAGCCCTACGTAAGCGTACGAGGAATACTACGCTCACGTCTGTCACGTGTCATTTTGTGTTTAAATTTATTTTGTGTTAAGGGCTGATTATGGTTGTCACTTGAAAGTTTTTGCTTTCAGTTTAAAATCAAATAAGGTCAGTTGGGGCAAGTGCGCCATAATTTTTTCATAGATGATTTCGATCCACAATAAAATATTTAAGTGATGACTTATGAGTGAACATTTAGCATGTTGACAAAATTTGGTATTTTGAAACTGCAAGAAATGTCGATTCAATCAAATCTATCAATAATTTTACAATATTTTATCAAAAATTGGAAAACATGGATATAGGCGCACTTGCCCCTGGAAATGGGGCAAGTGCGCCTGTATGAAAAAAAGCGCAAAAGAATTACGTTATAAGAAAAACAATTGGTGTACTCTATAGATCATTACCAACTAAACGCATTAATCTTGTTTTCCTTTTTAATAATGTAGTCCTATAGGCAACAACAGCTTGCTTAATAAATTTGGGGCAAGTGCGCCATAATTTCGTCATTAGGGGAGCTAAACATTTTAAAGTTATTTTTCCTATTATATTAATTCAAACTGCTCTATATAAATAAAAACGTTTGAGAACAATTTGGCTGGAATAATAGTATTTTTAATAATAAACCAAATTAGCAGTTTATTGTTACTTTTATTTATGAAAAAAATACAAAAATGAGTAATCATTTTGATGCTTCATGTCCAGATAGGCCTGATCGGACAGCGTCAACTGCCTGACATAAAGTCTCTCTAGCTAGACCAAGAAGGATTATGATTTTTTTTGGTAACTACGAGCCATCTTAAAAAAAAGAATGATTTTAGGGCTAATTATGGTCAGTACTTATCTGACCTTACGGCTGTTGTCCAGTTTCTTATTGAGTGGTCAGTGGCCAATCTAGTTCTAGAGTTAAGATCTATCCAACGACATCTTACACAATAACCTCAGCAAGTAAAAAATCATCGACACATTGCGTACCTTAAAAAAATCTTTTTCGAGATTTTATTTGACCACTTTGTCGGCGTAATTAATATGTGTATCCATGCCAAATAACAGTAATCTAAAACTTGAATCTCATATTTATGATGCGGATGGATGGATGGACGAACACTAGGCACCAACCACTACCCAAAAGCACTCATTCACCGTCTCCATCATGAAACCCTAAGCACTTTATAAGTTCTCAAAAAACATCATCTAATCTGAATCATAAAAGTTGGCGACTTCTGACTTCTGACTTCAAATTGTTGGTAGTATGGCGCAAGTGCGCCATACTACCAACAATTTGGGCGCACTTACCCCACTCGACTTTTTTGAGGTGAAGATTTTAAACTGTGTAAAAAACATAAATTTTACCTATTACGAGTAAAATACTGACACAGATTTAAAGAAAAACATCTAAACTTTGTACTCGCCTCTTTGGTTTGCCGCAATTCATTAAATAATTAAAGAATAATGCGGATTAGTAATATCAAGTCATCTCTGATAACAGATCTAAATGACACTAAAACTAAAATGGCGGATATTTCCAGTTAAGGTGAACAGAGCCATCTGTGATTGTGAAGTGGAACTGTGTTTTAGCTTATTGCATGGTTAAAAGATGTCGTTAGTTGTGTAATATCTGTAGTTTTCGATATTTTTATGGGTGGCGCACTTACCCCGTTGGCGCACTTGCCCCGCCTGACCTTAACTCTGAAAGTATTGGGGTTCTAGGTCTCAGACAAGCACCGAAGGTCCATTTAGTATGTAACTTATATGCCCCTTAAATGTTATTGGGGTGTTCAGTTACACCCGGTATATCTCCCGCGCAGATGATTAGTCTCTGTTGAGATTGGCCGCCATAACCGAATATCGGTCAGGAGGACATTATTATAATAATAATTGTAGTGTAGTAGTGTCTAATTTAAAAATTCGTCACAGCTCATTATACTTCCCTGCAGACCGAGGGTCTCTAGCCTTTTTTTTTTTTTTTTTTTTTTTTTTTTTACGAGGGGAATGCGTTTGCGCACCGTCCAAGCTCCCGCAGGGGCAAGGGTGTGTGGGACTCCGCAGCGAGCGACTACCCACTAAACCTCTCGATATGCCCTCTTTGGCGCCTAGCGCAGCCACGTCCAAAGAACGCGCCGCTGCCGAACGAGGTCGTGGGAACCCTTACAGACCGACCATAACCCCGTCCGCGGCACCTGCCCACCAATGGCGGGCCCCTCACGCCCTCTCCAAGATGGAGATGGAGAGGAGTTCCCGGGGCATACTACGGGTGGTAATTTTTTACTGTGGTTTTCTTCCACGCGGCCCGACGCTCAGTGCGCCAGGCCCCCGGCCCCGCTCAGTGCGGGGTAACGGGCTTGCCCGACGGCAGACCCCACTGGATCCACCGCCGCGCACACGAGCCGAAGCTCAGCGGCGCCAAAGCGCCGACCCACCGCAAAAAGCGGCCACGGTGGCCACACGAGGTGGCCCGCCGAGTAGCACTCGGCCATCCCACGCCCCCCTCATGGGGGCCGCACAAGTGTACCGAAGCCACACGCTGATCGGGTCAGCCTCAGTCCTTGGAACAACGACACGCCGGAGCTCTACGAGTCTCCCAGCCTCGGAACAACGACATGCCGAAGCTCAACAAGGACCCGCACCAACCCGATCAAAGGGGCAACGGCACAAGGCGCAACGCGCCATGACCCGCGAGCAGGTCCCCGGGCGACACACAACCCCATCTTCAAAAAGAAGGGGAGGTGTCGCCCCACATGGCCACATGAAGTGGCCCGCCGGGTTAAACCCGGCCACACCACGCCCCCTCCACGGGGCAGCTGTCAGACTCTTAGCCCGCGGCAGGAAATCTGCCGGGTTGCCCAGGGTGCACCACGAGGAGGTGTTCTGACATCGCACCCCGAGGGTCTCTAGCCTACCCTAAGTTAGAGTGTTTAGCCCTAGGCCGCCTAGAGTTTAAAAGTATGAAATAAAAATTAAAATAACCCCCTACACAAAAACCTCCAAAAAGTAGAAAATAAAATGTATTGGTTGGCCCTTTAATATAAGGTAGGTATCTAGTAATGTTCTGAAGCGTCGTCACGTCGGGAGACCGCAATTACCTAATATAGGTACACGGTGTTTCAAAATAACCAATAAATAATCAATTCTTTATCGAAAACTCATTATTAAAATGTGTTTACACGTATCTAATGTCATTCAACCAAAATTTTTCATGTAAATCATAGTACCATCATCATGTCTATGATTTAGCTACATGGGTTAAATGACATTACGTGTAAACACATTTTAATAATGAGTTTTCGATAATGAATTGATTGTTTATTGGTTATTTCTCAAGTAACATAGGATTACATCACAAAAGGGTTGAGTAAACGTCGTATAAAGATTTTAGCGGTGACTACTCGTTGTATAAAAGCGTTTGGTAACACGTTCTTGCTCTTTAAGCTTAAATAACCAAATTATCCTATTAGCTGTTGATGTAAAGGTTTACATAACCATTTTATACAGCCATTATAGTCAGGTACTATAAAAACCTCAAATATAGAAACTACAGAGCATTATTACTGTATAACGGTGCTTGAAATCACTATTTTTTATGTATCTAATTTGCGCTTATGTTTGCCCCGATAATCGCTATAAATATTGCGTTTTAGTAGTGATGGGCACTCAACAATACAAGGATTTTATGATATTGTGGTTCTACAAATCACTGCTATAGTATTGATACTTTAATAGTTATAACGACGACACTGAAATAGATCGGTTTTTGCTTTATAACCGATTTTTAAGACATTTTTATAGCACTAAAAAGTGTTTTAATAGTTTTTGAATCTCTATTATAATCTCATTGCATTTATATGTCTGAAGCTTTCTATAATAGCTTTGGTCATTCTTTTCAAACACACAGAGCATGTAGCTGACTTTTTATATCCTCTAAAGGATAAATTAGGCACATAAAGGTTTGTGTAACCCGGCTAAAGTCTTATGGAACCCTAATTTTACAATGATGGCGGCAAACACTTTGTCACGACTGCTATAGTTAGCCGATAAGAACCACAGATTTACTTCTTGGCTGTAAAGTAGAAACTACGTTGAATTTAATTTTATATTATTAATATATTTTATTCAAACTCAATAAATAGAGGGCGCATAAAAAATACTTAGTAAACCTTATATAATTCTATCGGTAAAACTTTGATCGCACGTGATTTTTGCAGTATTTATCGAATTATTCAATGTTTAAATTACCTAGATAAAAAAAACTTATTACAATACAATTCTTTATTAAAGTAGGTTTATTTTTCATTTCTTTCAGTGCAGGTAGTTCACACAGCAAAATCACAATCTTTGCCGAGAAAATGATTAAGAATTGTGTATAGGAATCTCGGACTCTACTATAGAATTAAATAGCGCTATAATGCAATCACGAACGCTACAACAGTACTAAAAGATACTATAATAGCGTTATTGTGCCCCGTATGTCAGTAAATTGTCCTACGAGTCACCATCACATGAACATTATAGACCTAAAATGTCACAACTAAAACTGCTACGGTTCCACTATATCACTAAATGGAGATATAACTGCGCCAAATCGACGTTCAACCTGCTTTGGTCTTTTATAGGGCCAAAGGTGGTGTTTGAGATACGTTCTATGGACTGCTATAGAACAAGGAAATGTTACTTGGGTTCGAAACACCGTGTATATAGTAACACCTTAGTATTCGGTCGGAAATAATTAAATAAATAGATATATTAATAGCGATCCCCCGACTAAATATATTAAAGTTAAAGGGCCAACCATCACATTTTATTTTTCAACTTTTGAAGGTTTGTGTCGGGGGTTATTTTAATTTTTAATTTAATTTTTCATTAAATACTTTCCCACCTGAATTGCGAAATGTTGAAAAACACATCAGAGAAATTGGCAAACAGGTAATTAGAGTTGCTTATTCCATATTTTGTTTGATGTAAAGGCGTGTGGAGAGTAGTTCTTTTCTCTTTACTACACACCTTCTGCATGATAGGAATGAAAATAAATAATAAAACAATAGATAAATACAATAAAAATCTATTTTAATAACTTTCTGCTTTACCTTATCCTTCAAATCACATTCCAACCTAATGAGAAACTGAATAGTACCTGTAAGAATTCCATTAAATTCCCTGTAAGCCGTTAGCTATCAGATTTCTAAGGCCGGCGTTCACATTTTGTTGGTCTGACAAAATCGGACTATTTTTTGGAACAGCATTCAAATTTGAGATACTACTGTATGGTATGGTATTCCTGTTTTGGTAGAGTGGATTGAGATATGGAAGAGGAGAATTAGAAATCAATCGGCGATCTGCGTCAAGTCCAATGCTATCCGTAATTTTTATGTTGGGCAAGTTTCCAACGAATCCATTATCAATATTTAAAGTTTTGTTTATTGCAGGTGTAATATTATCTTGTGTGGCTCTTAAATTAAGATTGTCGTCCATTACTCTATTACCATTATCTGTGTCTATTTCGCTGAATAGTTTTGCATCAATTAACTGCCCGCTACTATGAACAAGGTTCAAAATATCTTCTTTGCCGTACGACGTCAAATCTGGCGAGACAGCAGTCATGTCAAAGTCGGTCAATAATTTTCTGTGGAGACTTTCTGGTCGTTGCCTTAACGATTGCTTATTTATCAGTGTTTGATAACTTTTTACGAACGTCGAATAAGGCATTCTGTACTTGACATAATAAACTGGATGATATACAACGGGTAGTGGTCTCTTTAAAGCGTACGTCAGTTCTATTACACCTGCCTTGTTAGGCGCTGTAGGCAATCCTATCAAATTGGATATGGGTGGTAACCGTTTCAAATCAGGCGCAGAAATTTCACCGTCAATAAGCTGGCCATAATTTGCCAAGGTGTTTTTAAGAATTTGGTTTTCGTTTAAATTGTCATTTGGAGATGTGAGGTATTTGTTAATATACGGCATGTTTTGATTCAACATGTCTTTGTCGTATTGAATAGGTACGTTAAAAGTATCTAAATTGAGTCCTTGAGGCTCATTTGCATAGACGTTGTTATTTAATATTGGCAGTTTATCTAATTTGATAAGTTTATTGTCGATCATTTGAGATGGAAGATATGCTTTATCTTGGGCACGCATCTGGTGAGTGGGAGCATATGTTGCAGGTTTATTATATAATTTAAGGATAACATCTTCTGGTAGGATGGGTAACAATTTATCTTTTTTCATAACCTGTTCAGGGTTATTTATATTTATGCTGGCAGGAACACTTGTTGCAAGGTGTGTAGAAAGTTGTGTCGGTATTGCTAAGCCCAGTTGATTCAGTAGTAATTTGTCAAGGTTACTAATTGTACTACTGGTTTTATCTAAGACACCGTTAGGCTTTTTAAAGAAATTTAAGTCGACAGGTGCAGCGTTATAGTCAGTTTCCGTGATATCGTTAGGAATGTAATGCAAATTATCAACAGGTTGACCATTTAACTGACTCAAAATATCGTATTTCGCCGGAAATATATGTTGGCTATGATTTGGCCATTTCTCTTCAAGGACTGGGATTTTACCATCTACCACTTGGTTTGACGGGTCAAAGAGAACCTTGGATTGGGGAGGGTAAGTTCTAAGTTCGTTGGGATTATAATAATTTGGTAAAGCCTGAATATTAGACGGACTAACATTTTGCTGTAGTAGTTTTGGTAACAACAGTTGATTATATGGTGAAGACTGTGGGGGATAAAAATATTTATGTTGTTGTAGATATTCGACACTATGAGAGTTTTGGAGTGGAAGATTGCCACTAAACAAATTGAACCGATTATTTTGTTGAATGTCATTATTTTTGAACAGCGGAGAAGGATCATCGAAAATTATACTGAATGGTAACGATGTCATCTGTTTCTTTGGAGGGAAATCATTCGTCATGCAGTTTGGAAACATAGCCACTTGGGAGTATTTATCATAAGCTTCTTTTATTAGTTTTGTGAATGAATCCTGACACTGTAGCTGGTGAGTCCCTGGTAATCGCTGCTTAAAAATAACAGTAGTTTTACTATTATATTTAGTGGCATCAGACTGAAATTGATTTCTCTCAATATTTTTGTCCCTCAGAACGATTGCTTCAAGTTCCTTAAACTTCGCACGTAGTTCTTCTGTCTCAACGTTTAATGGTACATTATCGAAATAATTTTTGATTGTCGACAGAGCCAACTCTACAAGATTGGAATAAGGTGAACCCTTTATAAATTCTAGAAGTATATCAATCAGTTTTGAAACTCTTTCAGAAAAAGGGCAATTCAGAGCTCCATCGTTAGAATTCGGGGGTTTAAACATCATTACTCTTCGGTTGTGCTGAAATATAAATTGTATTATTACCATGTTTTAACAAACAAAAAAGTTGGCAAAAAATAAACTAAATTATTTTAAAAACAAAAAACCCGTCTGCAAAAATAAAACTGCAAAGTAAAAATGCATGCATAATTTATAGGCGAGTTTTACATGGTTTACAAAATAGCTATAGCTTGTTCCCGCCTGCAATACTTTTTTCTATGGAATGGAATAGAATGTAGAGCTTGTTTTTAACTTTTTAGTTATATTTTTACTTTGCAGTTTTATTTTTGCAGTCGGGTTTTTTATTTTTAAAATAATTTAGTTTATTTCAGACTTTTTAGTTATCATAATATTGCGAGGACGGAGGCCCAATGACGATGGCGACTTTGAAATGTAATGAAAAATCACGTTTGTTGTATGGGAGCCTCTTTTATAAATATTTTTTTATATTTTATATTTATTTATATTTTTTTTGGATTGTCTTTCAAAACCCTTCACTTTGATACCCCGCTTAATGGGTTAAATGCATTTTTTTATTTAAATGTATATTTTTGGCGCCAAAATTCAGCCATTCTGATTTCTTAGAAATTTTATTATACCCAGTGTCACTCACGCAATTACGACAAATCGAATGACACCTCGCTTGTCAAAATCCGTCAAGCCGTTCAGGCTGTAGGGCGTAACAAAGAAATGGACATAGGTACATACATTAGATACATACGCTCGAAAAACATTACCCTCCTTTCTTCGGCAGTCGGGTAATTAGCAAATAATGTCCAATCGACTATATGCGACTACTATCCCCTATAGGCCCTAATAATCTCATGCGCTATAAGTGACTTCTACAAAAACTTAAAACACATTACCAACTTATTATGACATAAGCCACAGTACCTAGCGATTGCTCTGTCTATCTTACCCATCAAAGCAGCAGAACACAACAGTGAGTAAGTGCGAGCACTGGTGTTAAGAGTGTTAATACTCCAGATGTTAAGAATTAAGCATAAACTTGTATTCAAATTCCAGAGAGGTCTCATCTTGATACGCACCTTTTCATCTTTTATGTGATGGCCTGGTTCAATTACGGGCTGCACTGTTGAAGATGCATGCGTTTCGTTTTTGTGCGACTTCTGTATCAACATAGTAAATTGTTAAATACAATATCATATTAAATAGTCCCACGATTTTGTTGAAGCATCTTAAACTTTTAAAACTTCCTTAATGCTGTTTAATTAATTCTCACAATGAATTAATGAAATTTGATAAAGTGTATAGTTACAAAAAAGTGAGATTAAAAAACAAAACGTGAGCTTATCGCCAAAGCTGCAATCTCTACCGGGTACATAACTATTATAAACAATATTTTATTCCATATACTTCATATTCTGATTGAAGAAGACATAGAGGTATATTTCCATTGATTCTTTGGTTAAATACTTACCACTACATGGGAAAAAGCCACAGTCACCGTTAATAAAACGAGTATTAAGCGAAAAACCATCATGCACGCCAGCGAGTGGAGGAAACACTGCGCAAAATCAAGCGCATCATATTACTTTGATGTAGCCACATTAGCGACCGTAAAATTGGACATGATGATTAGAATACGTGGAACTGGTTGAAATTGTTGGAAATGACAAAAAAGTAAATAGGTATGTTACGGCACTTTATTCGCACTAAAGACCATATGAAATAAGTATTAATTCCGTGATAAAACGTTATTGTGAAATTTTTGATTTCACGACACAACCGAGTCTGCACCTATGTTTCAGCACTTCCTAATGAATACAAAGGGTTCAGATTACAAAAAAATATGAAATCTAATTGATACACATTAATTACAACATAATATTTAAGCACATTAATTTAAATGAGAATCTTTTCATAGTTGGTGCCATATACCAAAATATTTCAAAAAAACAATTTACAAATCACGAATTTAGCACGAGGTACCTACGTCATTATTGACGCATGATACATATTTAACTTTTACATAAATAATAATATTATTAGCCTTTCTAAAAATAATACTGAAATTTTACAACACTGCATTATCATCATATCTTGACCAATCATTTATTATTTTATTCCGCATATAGCCAATGCCTTATTTTTTTTTTGTACTAAGGAATTTATGAAATAAGTAATATTATCCAAAAGGGAATGGAAATAATTTAAATAACATTATCATCAACTTAACAAGAACCCCTATAATTGTGCCAATTGCACCACACCTAAGTGGATTGTCTTTAAAATACTCTTTTAACATATTTGTAGCTTTTTGCTTTGTCTCTTCAGTTATTCCAGATTGTTTGAATGTGAAAAATATATCCTTAAGTGTTTGAAATATATTCCTCATAGATCCATCACGAACGGCAGTTGTGTTGTCATCTTCGTCAACATCATATTTATAATATTTTGCAGGGGATTTAGCATTCTCATCCAACTGTCGATAAAGTTTATTAATGGAATTGTAAGCATGTGCGGTAGGTTTGAAATGATATTGAAATCGTATTGGTGATTGCGACTTTTCTTTCGTATTGCTATAAAGACCGTTGTTATAATTGATTTGACGAGAAGGTTCGACATAACGAACGGCCGGATTTTCAATCAGATAGACTTTATTATTTGACATGTTTTCCCTTGTGTTCGATTTAATTTTGGTGTCCTGAAAATCAGAAAACTATTTTACCATCAAACATACTAAATTTATTTCATATGCAAAAGCGTGTAATATAATGAAACGATGTAAGTTAAGCGTAGACTTAGTGGTATAACCGCTGGGGAAAAGGCTGGTTCTAAATATAGCAACGGTCTTTGAAATTATGTCAAATAAGCACTTGTTAAGGGTTATTCTAGTGTAGGTACAGTCAAATACAAAGTGATCGATATGACCAAAGTATTACGTATAGACGATTTTATTGACTTTGTATGTTGGTAATAGGTATATATAAATAGGTTTATAATATAGATTTCGTTGAGTAGTCGTCTGTACATATGACGAAACCTTAGAAATGGTGACGAAGTTCTTTGCAATCACAATTTACATGTCGGTCAAAACCATTCAATCCATTCATGCTAATATGTAATAACATAATAGCACACTTACCTCGTAACTCTCATTCGTCGCTTTCAAAGCCTACCACTACTTAGCATCCAACTGCCAGTTTAAATGAGTCGATAATATTGCTTTATTACCTTGGAATTTACGATGAAGTCATCCTTTCTGCCATTCACTATAGAAAATGGCAATGGACGCACTTTTATGTACTTGGTTGGATTGAGTGTATCTTGTTCAGCTGTCAACTGAGACTGATAATTTGATTCTCTTTGTTTCTGCATCTCTTTAGTTAATTGTTCAATTGTCATCATAAATGGATTTCTCCCATTTTCACTTAACAGCTGCTCTTTGGTTCTTTGATAATCAGCTTTTGACAATAACAGATCAGCTCCTAGTTCATAATTTGGCAACGCAATTGAGATTTGTCCATTTGAAGACTCAACACTATTTATATTATTAGGGATGATCGGATAAAAATTCGTTGGGCTATGAATATTGGTATTAGATTGGATGCTATATCTTATTGCAGTTCTTTTTTTGTCCAATTCATTTAATAACTGGATAATCTTCCACAGTGAAGCTGAATCCAAATTTCTTTCATTTAAACCTTGAATAGCATCACGAACTCTTTGTAAAATTGCTTTAACGAAAATAGGTTGTAAAAGGTTATGATATGGAGGTGTATTAGAACTGTTAAAGTATCGCCAATCATTATACATATCAATATTATGAAGCTTTCTGTAAAAATTAGGCATATCAGGGGCGTTTTGGTAATCGACGACATTGTTATAATCTTTCCCAACATTATATTGACCGTAGGGCCTATGATAAACTAATTTGTTAGCAAACCTATTCAATTTCATTGTATTTGTATTTAGATACTGTTTGCCAAAAATCGATGTAAGTTTTTGATTTTCAATTAGATCTTTTATTTTCTGAAACAAATACTATCAATTAGTAGGTACAAATCGGTACAAATATCTAATTTACACTAGGCTTACCGGAGAGACTCTGTAGCAGGGTCGTGTGCATGGGTACCTCCGTCATACCTATTTCTTTTTTTTATATTAATAAAGGCACACAAAACAAGTAACAGTCATTAAAATAACAATACATTTAAGGTTTCACATAGAACTAGACTGATGCTCTAAACAATGTGTAGACAGAATGATTAACACTTATAACTTTAACTAGTTATGGGATAGTCATGTAAACAAACAAAGAAAGAAACCATAGATTAAGCGTTAAATACATTAATTATCTCTATGATAGAAACATTATTATGATGACTTAGTGTAATATTGTTAGTGTAAGCTTTTGTAAATGAAAGAGAAAAACAACAATTGAATCACACAAAGATTTTAGTTAAATTCAGGAAAACCGCTATTAAATATGTCCAGTGAAGAATGCTCCGCTACATTATCATTGTATAGTCGACATATTCTGGTAATAGGATTGTAATATGAAGTGTTATTAATGTATGTCTGGAGAACAAATATATTCGTTGTAGGATTACGAGATCTAAACCTGGTTCTAAAAGTAAGCAATGATAAAGAGTAGGACAGTCTAGGTGGAAATGTAGAATTTTTAATAAGATAAGTAATTTATTGCGTTTCCGACGTGATACTAATGAAGATAAATGGAAATGATCAAGCTTTTTAGCGTAAGATCTGTATTCGCGACCAAGATTAAATCTGTATTTCTGCCGCAAAGCTGCAGTGCTTGCATTGCTGTGTTCCGGTTTGAAAGGTAAGATATGGCACTGAAATTACTGGGTACCGTGACTTTACATGTCACAAATTGGCAAAGTACACTGTGGTTCTTGTGGGGGGTTGCAGTTTTACTGTGGATCTCACAGGAGCCACATGTAACATACTGACTACGTACGTGACTGTTACTATCCCAGATAGCATGCAGACTTGCCAAACTTGAGGCAAGTTTGAATCAAACTTTCTAGTTTCCTAACAACAAGTTGCATCATGTTTGTTTTAAGCTTGCATGATGTTTGTTATTTCAATAACGCAATGTACTATCGCGCGCAGTTCCGCCTGATCACCGCTACGCTCATTTTCGTTTGCACTAGCGCTCTCTAGCCCCACCCCGTCGACCTCGAAGAGACATGGAATAATGAAATAAAAGATTCTTCTTCGGCCTGCCGCCGAGCCGCCGAGGAACCCCCCTACGCCGATTAGAGAGAGAAAGAGTATTTCTTTTCTAATAGGCCAAAACTTAAGGGGGCGTAGCCCGGCGCTTCCGCACGATTCAAGCGAATAAATTTTTAAATGGTCAGGCGGAAGTGCTCGCGATAGTACATACAATATTGTACCAACAAACTAGTCGCTTTTTAAAGTTTGTTGGAGCAATATTGTACATTGTACATTGCTACATTGTATACTGCCGAAAAAAAACAAAAATTACGCAAGTTTGTCAATGGGAACTAGAAAGTTTGATTCAAACTTGCACGACAAGCCATTCGACTGTGAACCGGCAGATGGTACTATCTCAATTTTGACAACTTTGTAGGAAATAGAAAAAACTTGTTCTTGAATTCATATGCGGAGATTTTTATGAAATAAAAAAACAGTTGGCTTTACTTATTTTTATTTATTAGAAAATGAATTAAAAAATTCTATATTACCATCTTTTTAATTAGAAAATCGAGATAGGGTATTTTAAATCAGCTGTAGTAACAAGATAGGATATATTACTTGGTAGAAAATGTCCTAAGTTATAAATAGGACATAATTAATTTAGATAGGACACTATTCACTATGTATTTCAAGTAATATTAAATGTAAAAAGTACTTAGTAACAAAAATAATCATTTTAAAATCAACATATTTTTTTTTACTTAAACAATATAGCTACGTTATGTTAATCACTCTTGATAGGGCAAATTATCGTAAAAATAATGACAATCTTGGGGTATTACTGATTTAAGTTCTTGCAGATGTAACCACTTGGTTTTGGTAATTCGACATCGTTCCCTAAATAATGGTGGATACGATTGCACTGGATCAAATCGTTTTGGTCTTTGTGGTAAGTCCATTAATTCAGCAGAAAAATCAAGTTTTACTTTGATTAATCCCGAGGGATGGTAGCTCAATACTTTTATGTCGGTTACTGTTGGATCATGTTTCACCCGACCAGGTCTTATAGAGTTATAGCGTAATGGTTTTGTGTAATCTCGAAAGAACTCATAAGTTAGTTCTATAGCTTCATATGGAGTTGGCTTTACACGAGCTTCTCGAGTAGTATAGACGTAGTCACTAGGGAGCTTAATTTCTTTATTTTTTAATTTTCTCTCGATACATGCATGAACGGAGTCGACTTCCATCTGAGTATGTCCCACTTCCAGATATTTTTGGTATATTGATACTCCATCAAGCATACTAAAATTAAGAAGCGCATTCGCCATCACGTTATTTCTGTTTTGAGCTGTGCATCCATCGGAAAATATGATGATAGATTTTTTTTCAGCAGACAAACATTTTTTTTCCAGGTAATCAATTAAACATGAAACAAATGTTGATGCTACTAATTGATTATTTTGATCTTCTGAGAACCAGTAACATGTTGAATGTTTTTTCGCGACATCATAGATTGTAAAGTTATGACATGCTAGCTTTGTTTTATAATAAAAAGCGTTAGCATGAGTAAATGGTGCAAGTTTGACTGCCTGAAAATCTACTTCTATCAATATGATTTCCCCTCTGTTGGCTTTTTCTATGTCTTCTCGTTTTTCTTTTCGAGCTGTCTCTTTCTTATCTATATGTTCTTTCCAAACCGCCTCTTGTAGGTTTCCAGTTTCAAAACTAGCACATAAATTGCATTTATCTTTTTTTACATTAAACAACGAAATATTTTTACTGTTCATTACTTGACTAAACTTTTTGCGACTGAAACTTGGCTGTCTGGTTTCATTACATTTATTTAAATAAAGTTTGTAAATATCTTTGATTGTTTGAAAAACTGGTTCTAGGTAGAGTTTAGATGAATTTTGTCTATTGTAATGCGAAGGCATTTTTGGTAAGCTATCAAAAAACGTGTTCAAAAAATCTTCCTGTGACCTCACCATATCATTAACAAAAGTACTTTTAGATTTCAAAGTAGCTGGTATTCCATGCGAGCTATCTTTCACCCATGATTGGACCATTCTATAACCAATTCCTAAAGTATTTAGAAACATGTCTCTACAAACTTGATGATTATCTTGTCGATTATTCAAGTTATATATTAAAGTAAAATTACGCCTTGAGTCACTACCTGTGGTATTTGTTTTTTTAGCGACTTTATTCACATACCCACACACAAATGCTTTTCGCTCTCCCCAAGTAAGACTCCAAAATCGGTTGAAGATAACTTCTCTCTGTTCTTCAGTAAAACATGAACAATTTCTTTTCTTTGAGTTTGCACAGACAGTACTCATACAGGCTGGTTTCATTTTGCGTTCTTGCCTTTGTGTATCCTGAATTACCGTGGACCCAGATTTTCTGAAACCTAAGTACGCCTTTCCATCCATGCGTAATTTTTTATTTTTATTCCTCTTCCACTGACTTGGGTCAGCCTTCTTTCGTCTTTTTCTTCCTTCGTTCATGTTATGATTATTTGGGTCAATAGTAACAGTACCAGTTTCATTTTCTGTAGGAGTAGAGAGAGACTCTAAAGGTTCATGAGTATTTGTTGGCGTGTTTGGCATAAAACAATCACCCTCGATATGTTCCATATTAACATCATTTGAATTATTAAAATTATCATCGCATTTTTCTGCTAGTATTGATGGAGAATCCGAGAGTTGTATGGTATTTGCTGGAGTGTTTGGACTATGAGTATCATCTATTTTTTCTTCTAAAACAACATCATGTTGTTGCTTTAAAGTTTCAGAGCTCATGCCACATGTTAACTCTAGTTCAGTCATTAGAACGTCATGTTCTTGTGAAGGCACACAACATTCTGTTATAAAATCTGTAGGTAGAAAATGAAGTTCTTCTGTACTTTCATTTAAGGAAACTTCTTCGGTATAGCAATTGTCTCCTGCCAGTACTATAAAAGAAAGTGTGGATTCTGTCTGGGGTACCGTTTTCATATCGTCTTTAATGTTCTCTTTAGACGTACTCGGCAAATTTTCTGTGTGTAAAGTTGCTAGTGTTAGGTTGATTTTCAACCTCTTTATTTTCGTTAGCATCGTACACCGCTTGTACCAAACGTCTACCTCTAGATAACTTATAGTCCTGTAATAATACAAAATGTACCCAACATAAGGCTGGCAAATTAAAATTATTACACGTTAAAAATTGTAATGTAAAAAATTAAAGTTATACAAAGTAATAAAACTTCCAAAATGTCGGGGAATGAACTCAAGGGCCCCCGAGACGATCAAACCTTACGTATTTGGTCAAACCGTTTGTTGTCACTTTTAAAATTACGTCTAACCAGAGGCACAGTTTATTAAATGGTTTCAAACCACAAGGCTCTATTTGCCTCTGAAGGATAAATATTTTCTCGCATTCATCGTATTAATTTCTGCTTAAAAAAGAATTAGGTCTAAAGAATGGTACAAATTAAGACAGTTCAATAACTACAGACAACATATCGCTTCGAATACAAGACTGATGCGGTTTGATCAAACATGTCCCGAACACGATTAAACGGCGCTACAAACAAACAAAAACATGAAATTACATCAAAAGGTGAAACCTATCAAACCGTTGGGTAAATGATCAAAATGGTTTAACTCAAACCAAAATCCACGTGTTTGAATGAAACTGTTTGACCATCTCGGGCCCCTAAAGACTACTTGGTAAGTACCTATCTTGCTTCTACTTTGTAGAACTTCTTTCAACCGACAATCTTAACAGGTGACACATAATGTCCTATCTTAGTATTTTAATTATTTACGTCTAAATATATTTAATAACGGTAAAATTTGAATAAATTCTTACCATTTTAGTATTCAAACATCACCAATAATATCAGGAAATAACGTTAAACATGCTATACTTTAAAATAACTTCATAATCACACTTTTTTCCAAGAGCGCGCGAAACCGTGTTCCCGTCGGTACAAGTTTAGCGAGATAGTACAAAATGCTCGCAATTATAGCACGGGCGCAGTTAGTACAAGTTGAATCCACGTGATTTTGGCGGTAAATTCAATTTTTCTAGTAGATACAACATTTTGAAACGGTATATTGCAGGAAATAGTATAAAATGCCATTAAAAAGTACTTTTGCTTAAATTTTAAGATAGGACATGTTGCCAGCTCACAGTCGCATTGCTATCTTTGATACTTACCATCAGGTGGGCAATTTGCTTTTTGCCAACTTAGTAGCAATAAAAAAAAGCTTCTTACGGTTGTTTTGTTACAATAACGTACTTTATCAAATATTACCTTATCTCTATTTGCATGTAATGTATTGTCCATTATACTATATCGTGTTGGGTTGATGGATAGGTTAATAAGATTGTCGTTTGAATTGACATCACCTTGTAAACTAGAACTTTTCTTATTGACTGCTTCTAAATAGATACTTCTACCATTATTATTAGCAGATGTGCTTATATTACTCTGGTTTGTTTCTTTAAATTTATTAGCAACAGCATGACTTACTTCTTTAGAATCACTATCATGAAAAGTCGATTCAGAGCTAGAAACAGACGTTCCTTTTTCATTAACTCCATTCTCGTATAGACGATGTCTCTTTTTGTAAAATATTTTCACAATGCTATTGCTCGATCCGCTATTGTTCAACAGACGTTTTATGTTATCACTAAGTGAATTTACATTGACGACTTGTTCATCTTTGTTTATCAATTCGTTTTTATCATGTGTGCCTGTGACGTTGTCGTCGTTGATTGGAGTTTGATGAGTATTTGAGATCTGAAATAACAATTTATTGTGTCCATTATTGGATAAATTTTTAAAAATCAACACGGCTTTTCTTTCCGAAAAGTTAGGGACAGATGTATGAAAACACCCATACTATGCGAATCGTTTCAGTAGAGGGCGAACCTATTAACACTGCCAGACACTAACTCCAAACTTCAAACAGATCTGAGAATTCCAGAGTTAAAACTAGGTACTTAATAAAGTTTTGTCCGACCTAGGAATCGAACCAAGAACCTAATGAGCAGTAGTAGCAACAAGACCAACGAGACAGTATCTAAACAATTCACTAATAATTATTTACCTTCTTCAACTACTAACAAATGGAAATCACGTCATCGCTCGTGTTCGTAGCAAAAGGAACTAAATGAAAACACCGCAGTGGGATTCATCCATATTTCCGGAAGCAATACAGGGTGCGGTTCATAATCAGATATTAGTGCAAACGTTTGCATGCATGCAAACAACCCGTTCAAATCGTTAGCACTGCTCACGGACGTAGGCACTCAGATCAATTTTGAACCGAGCTTTCGATCTGTGAGTCTGTCAAGTTGCCAGTTAATGTAATTTGAAAAGAAAAATTGGAGAGAGACGTATATTGTGCCTCCAATATCTTTACAGAGCACTTCTCTATTAATTGTAGAAAATCTAATGAAAAAATAAATTCGAACAAACTAAAATAAAAATAAAACTGATGTTGACTTTGACATTGACCGTTCTGGAGACAGTGCTCTACCTCTTTTCTGTTAGCACTGTCAGCATCTATCGGTGACGTCATCAATTACGTCATACCGCATACAAAATGCGCACATGAGCAATTTTGGACCGATTGTTTGCGTGCAAATAGCGCACACGAGCGCTGATATCAAATTATGAACCGCAATCACCGTCTAGTACAGTTCGCTTTCAGCGCTCATTTTTACCACGAACATGTCGCCTCTGAAACGAATTTCCCACTGCTATGTTTCCCGAACGCTACGACATGTCCCTTTTCATGAGAGGTTTGAAGAGAGTACTGAGTTTTCAAACCTAGCTATGTCCCTGATATTGGCGAAGTCTATGGGCGGCGGTTACCGCTTACCATCAGGTGGGCCGTCTGCTCGTCTGTAACTAGCAGCAATAAAAATATAAAAACAGACTTCAAAAACACTGAAAAGTTAAAAATAATATAAGAATATGTACAGACAACATCACACTTCTATATTAAAGTCGGTGCCAAACGATGATCTCCTAGAAAGTCTTAAAATTTGTCACCGACTTTAATATAGAAGAAGTGTGATGTTGTCTGTACCTATTCTTATATTAGTTTTAACTTTTCAGTGTTTTTGAAGTCGGTTTTTATATTTTGTAAAACATTTTTTATTTTTAACTTTTTAGTGAATGAAATCTTTTTAGTGAAAGAATTTAATTTAACACCAGCTCACCGAAGGGTTAAACGCATCGAATTGAGAACCTCCTCCTTTTTTGAAGTCGATTAAAAAAACTGGCAAAGTGCGAGTTGCACTCGCATTCCGAGGGTTCCGTACAAACGTATCTAAGTATATGAGTTCGTAACTACATATAGAGCTGTAAGACTTCTTGCCAAATTTCATCATTCTATGTCAGCGGGAAGTACCTACCAAGGTCAAGAATCGAGATTGCTGACCTCTGTGTTTATTGCGAATTAAATTGCTTCTAATTATTTGTTAGTTCCATAACTTTCAAACAGATGGCGGTGTGAGATAATTTATAGACATTTATTGACTTTTAGTTATCTATAGCTAGGTTGAGTAGATGGCGTTGTTTCGATTTCTTTAAGCTACAGTCTATTCTACGTTAAACATTCATATTATACCGGGTGTAACGGAATACCGAAATAATATTTAAGGTTGTTGATTCACAAAAAAATTGTTTTATGACTATTCGTTGTATTTTCATTATATGCCATACTTTTGATTTAATACGTTTAACAGTTAAGCGTAAAGTAACAGTAAAGTTTTAGTGTTTCATTAAGAGCATACAGTACGAAAAGAAGGTTATCGTGTTACAATCATTTTTTCGACTTTGGATCAGAAGGTCCAGTTAAAAACAATTTATTTGGGAGCTTCTTTGAATAGTCGATGGACACATTGGTATAAAACATGAATCCAAACGTCTTTTTTCAGAGCAATAATTGCATTTTTCTGACTATCTTATAGTGATGGATAGTCCATTTAAAATAAGTAATTTGAAACAAATGGAAACTTTCCCTATGATATTTGAATTGAATGTTAGCGACGAATGAGTGACAGACAGGAGTGACGTCATCAGAACTGTAGGTGGGAAAGATAATTCGTTCCGTCGCGTATGGTCAAATTCGCAATCGGTCAAGTGACTGAAAAACCGTCAAAATCGCTTTTGGTCAAAATAGCGATTGGTCTATATCTCGTACTGTCAAAATAGCAATTGGTCCATATCGCGAATGATCATATTTGCATTATGTTCTAATCGCAAACGGTCAAATTCTCCAACAGTCAAGATCGCAATCGGTCGAATATTTTACTTCACATGTAGCTCGTAGTTATTATGTGAATAATGAATGCATTACTATCTGACATTACTTAGTATTACAGTCAAATCCAAAAAATAGTAAAAATAAAATTAAGGTTCAATAGTATTTATTAATAATCATACAACATTCTGATTTTTTATGATATAATCAACACAAATAACTTTAGCCACAGCTATATAATATACTGTAATATTTATACATAAATTTTAACCAATATGCATATATGGTCCTCTTCTATTTTTTTAATTAAAATCAACGGTTGGTAAATTTTTATGAACTCAAAATCGTAATCAACGCTTAAATAGCTTTAACCGAAGATATACTATTTTACTACAAAATGCTTTTATTGTGATTTTGCCCTCTTCCAGCTTGCACAGAATTTTGTTATATTTTTTATCAAATAAAATGTCACAAGCCCTCCTGCTGTTTTTAAAGTTTTTAAATAAGGATTGTGTTATCCTTGAATCGTAGTATTTAGATTCTTTTCTTAATTTGTATATGAACAAAAACATATTGGGATTTTTAGGAATTCGTCGATTTAGCCGAGCATGCCATTCCTCTAGCGCATTTGTTGTTCTGTGGCGCTGGTGTGCACAACTCAATAAGTTTGGAGCCAATTTCGGATTAGCGTATCATTATCCATTTTCACAATTTCAAAATCTTTGTTTGCTTAGTTCATTGTAAAAAAAAAACGATTACTTCTTAGCAACTATTTACTTATAAACGACACATAAACCTTAGCATTACTGATAACGAACGATGCAACAAACTGCTACGTCAAATATGATTGGGAATGACAAACAAGAACATCCGCAGTAAATAATATTTCTAAATACCCTCAATTTATATTATTCTACATTGCGTTTAGTTTCTGCTAATACTTACTTATAGTATTCTATAAAACTTATTTATTACAGTTATCCTCTCTAGTAAAATAAAATTATTTTTTATATATTAAGTATAAATGTGAAAGTAGACGAAATATGTTTAGATAGAAAGATGTTTATTTGTTCTGGTTTCATGCTAAACGGCGGAATGGTTTTGGAAAATTGTGGTAAACAGATAACGTAAGACCCTTGAATAATACATACATACATTTTTTAGTATACGTATAAACGAATCACAGCAGACAAACTCACGTACAACAGCTTGACTGTTTGCTACTTGACGGTTTGCTATTTTGACGGTTTGCTAATTTGACGCTTTGTTTTATTGACGGTTTGCTATAATGACGCTTTCCTATATCGACGCTTCGCTATTTTGACTAACTGCTATTTTGGCTAGTTGCGATTTTTATGAATTTGACCGATTGCGAATTTGACCATACGCGACGGAACGAGATAATTTTGTAGCCTATGTTCATCAAGGATAATGTGGGATTCTAAATGTGAAAGAATTTTTCAAATCGTTCCAGTAGTTTCGGAGCCTATTCAATGTAAACAAACAAACAAATCTTTCCTCTTATAGCATTTAAGGATCTAAATAACTAGTCCGAATTTTACGTAAACAACCGAATAAAATAAAATCGAATTTTACGTAAACGAAATCGCAGGCGATAATTACTATAACAATAAACAGTTTATTGCATACAAAAAACTAACACAACACTTAAACAACAGAAATGTACTGGAGGAAGACTGTACTAGGGTCGTCTGCTTAGGTACCTCCGTCTTACCTATTTCTGCCGCAAAGCAGCAGTGCTTGCATTGCTGTGTTCCGGTTTGAAGGGTAAGATATGGCAGTGAAATTACTGGGTACTGTGACTTTACATCTGGTGTCACAAGTTGGCAACGTACACTGTGGTTCTTGTGGGGGTTGCAGTTTTGCTGCGAATCTCACAGGAGCTACATGTATTATAGGCGACTGTTACCACTTACCATCAGGTGGGCAGTTTGCTTGTTTGCCAACTTTCTGCAATAAAAAAAAAATGTAGAATACGCAGCCTCATTGCCAAAGAGCAACTTCTTCCGGGCTACGTTTGCACAGAGGAATTCAAACAGCGCGATGCTACAGATGTTGGTATGACTGCAAAAGGAAAATGTAAGTAATTTAAAGTCATGCTTACCAGAACGAAAAATACAAAAGCATAGAGTGAAGATGTCGCGCGGCACACAAACATCTTACTAAACGGAGTACTCGGGCATATTGTTATTATATATAACACCACGCTCGATTTATATCGATACCGTGTAATGGACCTATTTGCGTCGTGTCCAATCGATTTCAGGCAATAAAATAAGTTATTTGGTACCTATACATATAATAATGATTCAGATTTGTGTTTCAAAACTAAAATGTATAAAATACCATGTTATATAACTAAACGTCGTTCAAACTATGAGATTACCTTATAATATATTTAAATAATGCTATGCTATTATAAAAAATTGCATTAAAAATTAATAAATGGGCTCATCGAGGTTGATTGTTTATTTCTGTTAAAATATTTTTTATATACTTATTATTCGTTTGTTTTATTTTCTGCGGGGATAGATATTGTCGAAAATATAAACAAGTAATTTTATAATCAATAAAAATCTTTTAAAAATTCATCGTTTTATTCCCAATATACAATGTATTTATCACTTTCATTTTATAGACTAAATTCAACATTATTATGCGACATTATTATTTAATAATTGCACTCGTTTTATATTATTATTTATAACATTACCTATAGTATAATAAAAATCTAAATATAAAAACAACGGTTTAAAACAATATTAAAAGTGTTATACTCTTACATTTATAACAAATAAATGTGGAAAATTATATAAAGATAACATATTATTATTGAATAACATGGTCTTATGAAAATCATAATTCCAATAAAACAATAGAATCCCACAAAAGGATAATAGCTAAACTATTAGTTATTATGAGTTACATGACAATATAAACAAATAAAATTTACTAGCTAAATAGTTGTATAACGTCACAAAAGGCAACAACATTTTTATTATAATTACTATAACGTTATTTAAACAAAAAATTATAATTATTATGTTTTTTACTTATACACTATTCTCGCATTTATATTTCTGTTGCCGAATTATATTATTAATGCCGACTTGTGCCTTGGTGGTGTCTATATGAAGATAATAATTCTATACCTATATTAGAAAAACAATATTAACATAAAACGCATTAAAAGGACTTACTATTTGAGCAGGTTAAATAAGCGAACAGGACAAAGTCAATACAATGCAGGTTGGAAAACTACCCTAAATATCAATGGTAGTTTTTCTTTACATTTGAAAGTGTATAAACGAATCACTTGCCTAAACTATGTCATATTGAGGGTACTTACTCTCGAACTATCATTTTTTTCAATCTGTATAATCAGAATCACACAGCCAATTTGATGATGTTTTTAAATAGTATTTTAAATTTTATCCTTTACCAACAAAGTTCCAAATTATTTTGAAACATTCTCAAGTTAAAATCCTTAAAATTAAACTAACAAATCATATTATGCATCGTCAATATAAGATAAAGTGAAAAGCACTATTTAGCAACCAAAATCATATTTCCCCGATAATTAACAATAAACATACAATAAATCCTGGTTATCTGTGCTCTATTATATATGCCTCTCCCTTAGACTTATATTATTATGGCTTATCAAAAACACAAAACAATAATAGATTGGCAAATGCTGCTCAACATACCTGAAAGAAAATAAAAAAGCATATTGAATGTAAAATCAGACGTTGAATCTTTAACGAAGCCACAGTTTCAACGAGCACGAAGTGTAGTCTTTAGTGTATATTAATTTCTCTTAGAAATTTTTGCCATTCAGAGAATCAACCACTTAGTGAATAAATGAACAAAAAACAGTTCATGATCTATCAACACCGTTGGGCGGAGGTCTGCATCGAAATACCTTATTTCCACAGAATAAAAATCGTATTGACTGAATAAATACTTACAGTTTCAAACGATGTACATGATCAGTGCTCGCTTTTGCTAGACCACATCAGCGGTGAAGATTTCGATCCAGTATCCGTCAGGATCCTGTATGAACGCGAGCCCCTTCATTTTACCGTCTTGAGGTTTTTTGATGAACTTGACGCCGTGCTGTTCGAATCTGTAAGCAAGTGGCGTCTTTTTGACCGCTGTAGTGAATACATTGGTGTATTTAGAGGAGCGAAGGGATTATATATTTAAAGCTTTTAATGTGACCCAGCTTTGTTTTGTAATGCTTTTTTAATGTCAGACCATAAGCTCATACCACCTAAGGTTGATAACCCTAATTTTCATGCTTAAATTCAATATATGGTTTGTAGTAACTCACTGAACTGGATTTTTATGCTAAGTATGGCAATGCTGATAATAGCACCCTATGACCCAGGTCTAGGTCTTAAGTCATGCCACTAGGAACTAAATGTACGAGACATTACATTTCCAACCCAAGTTATCTAATGAATTGGACTATGATATGAATCTAGCAAGATTGTCTTAAATTCAATATAGCTGCTGCTCAAAAAAAAAGAATATTCAAATTGGTCAAGCCATTTTTGAGTTTTAGTTAAGACTATTGTGAACAGTGATTCATTTTTATATATAAGATAACATAATATAATTCATATATACCCGTAATGATCATCAACAATTTTTCGACGTTTCACTGGTTGACTGGTAGAGAGAATGCTCCAGGATTTCTTTTTAAATAAAAACGTCACCCCATACTAGGATTTTTCTCCTGTGTCGTGGGTGCAGTTACATACAATCTCACATATACATACGCCCAGACCAGAACCAATTTCTGTAGGCCGTACAAAATATTTGTCCCGTACGGGAATCGAACCCGCATCACATTGCGCAGTTGGTGATCACTCGACCTCTGCGCTAATTGTGTCGTCAAATTTCTTCTGCCTTTCTTCAATTAATACTGCCTTTTGTTTGTACAATCTTTTAATGTTGTATGATAAAGATTATGAACGCTCACCTACCTAGCACAAGCCGCTTCCACGTTGGGAACAAGGATTCCAATATGCCCAAAGCCCCTTGGATCGGAGTTGCCATTGTGGTAGCTGGAATCATCACTCTCTGTTCCCCAGTTGCTGTAACATTCAGATAATAATATGAAGCATTAATACAAACATTAAAGTGTATAACTAGTATTATTGTGTTGTAAAGTTAATATAGAAAATATATATATAATTTATAGAAAATACAGATTCGAACAAATTACATATTTCAGTTTCCAGATTTTTCCATGACATACGCTGTAAGACATTGCTTCTTGTCAAATTTCATAAATCTAAGTCAACCGGAAGCACCCTATAGGTTTCGATTTCCTGGTGAAATCGCAAAATATGCGACATGAAGGGTCATAATATGTTTTGATTGTATTGACTTAAAAGTCAGTTTTTTCACAGCTGAAAGAGTCACTATACCCAATATATAAAATTTCAGTTCGATATTCTGAGAAAAAGGGGTCTTGACTGTCAAGATGAGGATCTTGACCCTTATTTATTTAAAACTTAGCAATTAAGCAAACAATGAAATTATTGGTGTGTTTAGTTTTATTCAAGAGATGGTTGCAACTTATTCTTTATAGTTTTATTTTGGAGCCGCTTGCTCCGCTTCTAATTATTTTGCATGAATGTAGACTACTGCATACTTCTTTTCTTGTTGGCCGCTATAATAATATTTATAAGAATATTTTTTTAAGTAATGAAATTACTTAACCATGACACCAACCTTATAAGTTTGGCATGGCATATTACTCCCCTTTTTAATTTAATTTTAAAAGACATTTTCTTAATTATTTTTGATATCACTTACTCTTTTTTTTTTTAAAAAACCACTGCACTGATTTTGATGAAACTTGCACTGTTCCCTAAGTTGGACTATATTAGTCAAGTAAGACATACACTTATGAAATTTGATACATGTTTAGAAGCAACTATACAATTCTAACAATATTACATACATACATTATGGGTATAATTGATAGCCTCCTTTTTAAAATTTAGTTACAAACCAATAACCTGTACTAAAAATAAGAAAAAATAAATAGGTTTCATTTTTAATTTAGGATTTAAAATTTAACAATATTATTATGAATGACTTACTATGTTAATTCTAAGGTGGCTTTTCTGGTCATTGCCCACGCTGACCGCGCCTTCTCATCCTGTGGGATTTCAGCTGGATTCTCATACCCCATGAAGAAGAGGGAAAACTTCATCTCTGGGAAGTGAAGCTGTTTGAGCAGTGTCATTCCAAGCACTCCTGTGTAGAAAGGGATAGATTTGCGGGGGTCCTTAATGCGGTACATTGTTTGTTGGAACATGAAGTTCTGAAACATCGCAATGAGAATTACTTGAATAACATAGTTGATTGGCAGCCTTACCATAATGATTGGGATATTCTTCATCATCATCACTGAACCCATTGCTGGACACAGGAGGAATTAGTTATCTACATGTCACTGGCCAGGATGGATGTAGAGTTTTGCTTTGAGTTATCCATCTCTTCACAGATGTGTAATTGCGCTGTAAAATTCCTTAATCAGCTCTTACAATATCCAGTAAAAAAAGGTTGGGAAAATAACTTTACATATTCATACTCTAAAAGCTAACTTACTGGAGGGAGACTCTGTACCAGGGTCATCTGCTTAGGTACCTCAGTCTTACCTATTTCTGCCGCAAAGCAGCAGTGCTTGCGTTGCTGTGTTCCGGTTTGAAGGGTAAGATATGGCAGTGAAATTACTGGGTACTGTGACTTTACATCTTGTGTCACAAGTTGGCAACGTACACTGTGGTTCTTGAGGGGGTTGCAGTTTTGCTGCGAATCTCACAAGAGCCACATTTATTATAGGTGACTGTTACCACTTACCATCAGGTGGGCAGTTTGCTTGTTTGCCAACATTCTGCAATAAAAAAAATAAAAAAATAACTGGGATAGGATTATTAGGATTTATCAGATAATCCACAGCAGTTATTCCTCCATGTTATGTGTGTTGGTACAATGCAAACAAGACAAGAATTCTGATTCATTCTTCTAATAAGTTTCAGCTGAACCATTACTGTATTGTCCCACTCAACCAATCAGATGGTCAAATTATCACTTCACCGAACACTTGAAAATCTCACTCTGATTGGTTAAATGTAGGTTAAAGGTAGTAGTTTAGCTTCGATCCCACTGTGTTTTCATAGAGGCATTAGGGCTCCGATGACATCTGTAGGTAGTATAGTTTACTTAGTTACCGACTAAGTGGTTTAATAAAATAAATATGATCACTGACTAAGGCCTAATCGCCCTAGTTTAGAGTAGTAGTAGGCTCGAGCCCCTCGGTGGGGACATATATGAGCTGTTGATGATGATGATGACTGGCAGATTTGATGCGACATCCTATCTTATGCAATAAGCAGGCAATTAAATAAAATCCACCCTTGGATTGAAAATGGAAAATTTATAAAATTTGAGATGTCATCATAAATTAATAAGTTATCTCTAAGCTTAGTATTGACTTACGCTCGTGGATGGATCTGGGGTCTGACATAGTGACACAACTTCATCCGGAGAAATTCCTTGCGCAGACATCTGAAATCAATCGTTTTGAATGAAATCTGATAACTTTACCTAACCTCAAAATTACGAAACTACTGTACAGCACGGACAACAAAATATAATATAAAAATAAAAAGCAACGTGGTATACTAACACTGTTTATAAATAAATTTGATATATATTAACAGATAAAATACATATAAATCGAAATATAGACACGACATATATGTACTTCTTTCCTTTTTTTTAAATTTTTTTTTTCTCCCTGTTAGGGGAAGGCAAAGGAAACTTAGTCCATACAGCCTAGTCTTTAGTATTTGGATTATATTAATTATATCTCGTTTTGAAATTAATTATTATTACATTTGTTACTTTTCCTTTTTTTTTTTTTAATATTCATACATTATTATTTTATTATTATTTTTTTTTTATATTATATTTGTTTTTTTTTTACCCCTTTTGATGAGGAACTTAAAATTACTAGTAGTAAACAAACTGAAAACAACACATAAAAAGTTACTTTCATTTTATTTGCTTTGAATTTGAAACTATAACCATAAGAATAACTAATAATACGAGTATTATTAGTTATTCTTATGCTTTAACACCCATAAATAAAAATTGTCGCCAAAACATCCGTCAATTGTTTTTGACGTATCAATCAAATCAAACCAATCCAAAAAACATGGAAACATAACCTTCAACGAACTTGCCAAAAGAAAATTTTATAAACTTTCAGTTAACTTTTACAAAACTTAATAAGATTTTATCAAAAATAAATTTACACAAGATGAAGAAAAAATGGACGCTAAAAGTCGCAAAAACCAAATCTATAAACAACGCCTAAATTTCTCGAACAGTGTTCATAATGAATTTATACAAGGGAAGATAAGTTTCAGTATTCATGAGAAGGGATTGCACACTCCGCGGAACTGACTCACTTGAACCATACAAACGACTGAGCTCATCCAATAGCACAAGGCGCTGAATGCTATAAGATGAACAGGAGAATATGATGTGAGCTATCGTCTGTTCTTCATGGGAAGAACAAAAATTACACGTAGGGTAACCGCTATAGTCATTGCCCAGCATACGGTGATTGCCAACGCTAACTAAAAACACATTTTTTGGTAACTTCTAAAGGAATTAGATCAAATTAACTATTAAAAAATGATAATATTATGCTTATAGTAGCTCTTTAATTTATAAACTGGCAACATTTTGTTTGTTTCAAGTGTCATGGTCGGTTTTAGTTTAGCAAGTGTGCAGCTCTTCAGAAAAAGTATGTTTCTTATAATTTTTTTTAAGAACAGCGTTCAGAATCTGCAATGTTTGCTAGTATTCCTTGGGGTTTTGTATTTTGAAATTAAATTATATGTTAAAAGAGTTGTTTTAGTATATGTGTGACATGCCGTTAAAACCGTTACTTCTTTCATATAAGTTTTAAAGGGGGTGGGTAATCACTGCATTAAAATTTTAACAATTATAGTCATTGCCATATCATTTCATAGTTATTGTCCATGGCAATTGATACAGTTATGGCCCGGGCAATGTATGTATATTTTTGAATTTATCTTTTTTAACTGAAAATTAATGCTACCTTTCAGAATGCCAAAAACAGCTAAATTGAAATACACTAAAGAAAACCTCGAAAAAGCTATCCCTGAGGTTCAAAATAATACACAGCTATCGGATCGACAAATAGCACAAAAATATGGTATACCGAGGTCCACACTTAGGTTTTACAAACGGAATCCGGGTCATAAGACTAGTCTGGGGCCGTCGCCTATTTTGACTCCTAATGTAGAAGCTCTTCTAGAAGATTGGATCTTAACTTCGGCTCGTAAGGGCTTTCCAAAAAATAAGGATAATATTTTAGACAGTGTACTTATGTACAAAAGTTTCTTGTGGACAATCCAAGATCTAATCCGTTTTTAAATAATAGGCCTGGTATTGGATGGTGGAAAGCTATTTTAAAAAGACACCCAAAATTAAGTGTAAGGACATCTGAAGGAGTAACTAAAGCCAGCTCAAGATATAAGAGGCTGGTTTCCAATCTCGTTATAGCTGAAAAGGGAAGCAAAAATGTTTACAATATTGATCACTCTAACGCTAAAGAATCTTTAACAGCTTTATTCACATTTTCAGCTGCTGGTGACATTTGTTGCCCATTTATTGTATATCCCTATCAGAGAGTACCTGAAAAGGTATGCGAGTCTTACCAGAAGGGTGGGGTATTGGGAAATCGGATAATGGTCGGAAATGGACTACCGAAATATTTTACCAAAATGTTTTTCAGCCATAAAAATAACATTCCTGACGATGCTGATATGATGTTGTTTTTATGTCACTTTTGTTACCAGGTCAATGATACAGATGATGATACTAATTCTGATTGTGAAGAACTATTTTAATATTTGAATTTACTGAAAGCAAGAGATCTCAAATTTTAATTATCCAAAGGTGAAAGTGTAAGAAGGCAATAACTGTCTTTGACAGTTGGCAATTACTATGTCTACTGGGCAATTACTGTGATTTTAGAGGTTTATTTTTGTTATGTATTTTATTTTTAAATTTCCAAAAATATTGAGACTAGTGACTGATGTTCCTTTAGAAAATATATTTTAGTCACATAAATAATAGTTTTTAGTGGACTTATGTCTATATCAAAGTACAAATAAGAAAAATTGTATATCACTTCCTTAACTGGGCAATAACTATAGCGGTTACCCTACTACTATTAATAATATTTAACCTTGAAAGATGGAAATTGAGGCGGCAATGACCAAAGCGAAGGCGATTTATACACGAATAAAACTTTCTACATATGTACATGGAGCTACGACAAAACCACGGGTTATAGTTAATTGGTACGTTAAGTGAAGCGTACCATAATCCTTTATTTTCGACTTCATTTACATTAATTCTGTGATTATTATATTTTTCTACTAATCTTTGCGTTAAAAGAGGAGTACAATCTGTAAAAGGTAATGACACACTTGTCTCTACTTGAGCCATTGAATCAGGAAGAGTACAAATACGTTTAGCCAAAAAGTCTGCCTTTTCATTTCCATAGATTCCCACATGAGATGGAACCCACACAAAAACTATGTTTATTTTGTATTTATCAACAATTTCAAAATAAAGTTCTTTAATAGTATGAATTATGTAATTTGTTGAAGCTTTTAGTTTACTATTTTGTAAATTTTTTAAAACGCTCATACTATCACTTACAATAACCCAGTGCACACATTCTTGTTTGTGATTATTTATGTGTCTCAAAGCTCCCAATATAGCAACAATAATATGGCAACAATTTGTTCTGTTCAATATAAAACTCTAACCTTTGTTTTAAAAGTTGCTCAAATATTTTTCCTATGCAAGATGTTAATGCAATAGGACGGTAAGAGTCAGGGATACCTTTTGGTTTATTAGGTTTCAAAATTGGAACCAAACAATCAGTTTTCCAGCTGTCAGGTATTATGTTGTGGGCCCAAAGATAATTTAAAATATTGAGAAATATATTAAAGCAGTGAGAGTTCAACTTTTTAATCAAGGCGTAAGAGATTCCATCAAGACCAGTAGCTGTATCTTTACGTGACATAACTGCAGATTTTAACTCTTCTAGTGAGAATGGTTGCAAAAAGTAATTCGAACTTGAATTTGTCTGATTACTGCTGCATACATTATCATAATTATTAACAAAATCTGGAGAATATTTTTGAAGAAAATCCAAAACCCAATTGTTATCACTAGTACTGTTGCATGAAATATATGACTTGTTGAATTTACGCATATATTTCCAAATTAAAGATATAGGTGTGGTGCGGTTAAAGGAGTTGCATAAAGTGGCCCAACTATTAGCTCTTTCTGTTTTTAAAGTTCGTTTTTTTACAGCCTGCAATCTCTTGAACTCTATAAAGTTGCTGTCAGATGGGTTGTGCTTAAAATTGATGTAAGCCATTTTACTCTGATAAACTGCATCAGAACACTTTTGATTCCACCATGGTAATGGTGATCTCCTATGATTCAGAGTGCGACGAGGAGAGGATATTTGAGATGCATTATTTCGTTTATTATAGGGTGAAGGAATACAGCTTTCAGTGGCAGATATAATATATTTACAAAATGCACTGTATGCTTCTAGTGGTGAGTAATCATCATATTTAAAATTAGATAATAAGTACTGTACAGTATTTACATATTTATTCCAATCTATTAACTTATATTTAGGAGAATGTGGCAAGGGCTTGCTATTCGATTGAAATCTATGTTCATGTATATCATTACTCACTAGAACCTTTATGATAACAGGTAGATGATAGCTACCAAGAGGATCATCGTGTACTGACCAATCACATGAAAGGGCTAATGATGAAGAACGAAACAATTGATAAGTCAAGAGCATTAGCACGCCATGACATGGATCCAACAGTGGTTACTTGTCCATCGTTTAACAAAACTAATTCGTTATTATCCATGACTTCTAAAATATCTCTACCACGAGGAGAATCAGAATTACAACCCCATGAAGTATGATGGGCGTTGAAATCACCCCCAATCACCATTGGAGGGGGGATGGAGTTAACTAAGTTATCAAATTTACTTTTATCAAACCTAGAACCGGAGTATGTTGGGCAATAACAACTAATAATGCTAATATCTTTATTATTGTAAGTTATACGTACACAAATGTTTTGTATTGAGTCATCAAAATAAGTTGTAATTTTTTTGTAATCAATAGAGTTGTGAATCAAAATTGCAACACCATTGTGGTTTTTACCACAGTCGTTTCTTTCTATTTTGTATTGTTTTATATTAAGAGTTTGAGTAGGCTTCAACCAAGTTTCAGACAAAAGAGCTACATGTATTTTGTGTTCAAATAAGAAGTGTTCTAACATTAATCTATTGCAGAGTATACTTTGGGCGTTCCAATGAATAATATTAAGTGTAATATCCATTATGAAGAAGGACTAAATATCTTTTCTAAAGTATTATTTAATGAGACACGAATAGTATTTGAGTTTATAGGCGTTTTTTGATCTTTGTTATTTATAATAATTTGTGTTATAGCATTTGCTAGTAAATTAATAAAGCGGTCAGATTTCGTCAAATTTTTCATCTGGGTTTCAAAATGTTTTGCGTTTAATTGTGGGAAAGCTTTTTCGTTTAACAAGTCCGAATATTTTGCTGTACGTGATTTAATTCTATTTTCTTCAGTTTTTTGTTTTTTAATTGGGCATTGATTCGAAATTGCTATGTGATCGCCACCACAGTTGGCGCATTTAGCATTATTAGGCGCTATTTTGCAAGATTTGAAATTGTGGTTTTCAGTGCAAATCGAACATATTTCTGAATTTCGACAAAATTTGGCAATGTGACCAAACTTCATACACCGTAAACACTGTTTGACTGGAGGAACGTATACGCTTACCTCGTGCCTCCAAGAGTCCAGGTATACATACTGTGGCAATTCTGTCGATGCGAACGTGACTGCGACTGTCGGAGTTGGCTGGAACGAGACTGCACCATCCTCATTACGTACACGACGCATGAAGCGCCTCACCTGAATTATATTCCTTGAACTTCCAATAAGAGTCGATATATTCTTATTCGATAAGTCAATTGGTACTGACGTTATAACACCAGTGACCTCGGTGTCACTAGCTGGAATCGTTGCTTTCAAGGAAAGCTCTTCCAGCAATTTCTTATTTTGTAAGAAAACATTTGCATTGTTGGATAAGTCAAATGTAATACCTATCTTAAACTTATTGATAGATTTTAGGTGGAGTATGCCAGTAACGCAATGCTTGCGTATGGCATGTGACAGAGCTAGCCCACAGCTAGCCTATCTTTGTCATTAAATTGGCGCTCGTCTTTGTGTGATGCGAAAACAATAAATTCTGACTTTGCAGTATTCTCGGGGTACTTCCTAGTATATCCTGGGACTTTATAAATCTCATATTTTCTGCTGTTACTATTTTCAGCAGCCTCCGAGTCTGAAGAAGATTCTCCAGGAGACGAGCACTTGTCTGGTGGGGGTTCTTTTTTTCGCTTCTTAGTAGCTCCCATATTTAACTAAAACTACACTATACTATTTATATTTACAATTAAGATGATATATATACAGTTACAACTATTATAATAAAATGAAATACGAAATGAAAATGTTTTACAGAAAGTATAAAATTTGGGCGCCTTTCACGTTCAAAGTTCCCGCCGAAGTCTTTTTTTTTAAATTTTGACGAAGGCTAGCACAGACAGTGTTGCCAGTGGCAGATAGTGAAAAGTAACACGAAACAGCTCAAAAAGTAACATTTTCACGAGAAACGTAACATTATCTTATTTTTTATGTATAAACCTACAATAAGATTATAATATAATGTGCCCCGCTGTTTTACCCGCGTTAATTTGAGGAAAAGCCTACAAAAATTCCTCGTTTTTTGTAACATTTTTCATTGATGCTCCGGTCCTATTGGTCATAGCGTGATGTTACATAGCCTGTTATGTTAAATAACCATATTAAACACAAAAATAAGTTTTCAAGTTCCTGGGATTAGCGCGTTCAACCCAACGAAAAAACAAACAAACGCTTTAGCTTTATAATATTAGTAAGTATTAGTATAGATATGGTACTTTATAAAACAAAAACAAAAGAGTTTTCTATCCCTTTAGATAGGTTTTGAAAAAAAATTGCGATGCGATAGCGATACGAAGATCGAAGAAACAGCTTTTCACGCGCGGTCGTCGGCATTGTCGAGTCACTCAAATTGTTTCAATCAAGTGCAGCATAGTGTTTCAATCAAGTGCAGCATAGTGTTGCCAACAGTATATTTGCACACGCACTATGAACTACATACTTAAAACCACTAGAAAACCATTAGCTCTTTTAAAAGTATTGTAAAATTACTAGAACAACCTCTAAATAATGATTTTGTGCATTAAACAATTTCTTTACTAATTAACGTGTCTTGAAAGACAGAAATACAATATTTATATATTAAAATAGTTTTATCAAAAAAATTTTTTTTTTAATAAAAATGACACACGTAATAAAAAAAATTAAATAATGTGTAAACACACAATTAGTATGTATTGTTATATGGCAAGTTCTTATTTAAAACAATATCCTGAATACGAAAAATTGTGCTCATAAAACAGTACCTACGTAATAACTCGTATTAGGCGGAATCACTGGCGTAATATGTGAGATTTGGTTTGTCGCACTAAGGTGATCAAGATAGCGTGTTTGAAACTAATGTATTACACTCGTCGGGATGACAGACTATTTCATTAGAAGAGGTTCATAACTTTTACTTTTCATGCCCATAAAAATCCACCAGCCACTAGAAACGAATTTTGCACACCAACAAGTAGTTCCAAACCTCCAGAACTAGTGGAAAATTCCCAAATGTGGCAGCACTGGTACACCAACACTGAAAACTTTTTGGATGCGTTCCGTTTCATGATTGTTTTTGTTATTTTTTATTATTTTCTTAAGCTGTGATCTTATAAGTAACGTAAAAGTAACATTCTAGTCGTATAACATGGAGGTAACATGAAAGGGTCAAAAGTAACGTAAAATGTTACAAAAGTAACATTCTGGCAACGCTGAGCACAGAACACAAATACCCTAAAGGGAAGAACGGCAACTTCATACTTCAAAAATGCTTACATTGAGCTCACTAGCGCTCCCGTTTATGCCATCGGAAACTTTTTGTACGCGGGAGATTCAAATAGTGTTTTTGATTTTTGCTTTACGAAAATTCTATGACTTAGCTGATACCGGAATTTCAATAGGCGTAAAAGACAATCAATTGATTAATTTAATTAATTGTTACATACGCCTATTGAACTTCCGGTATCAGCTAAGTCATAGAATTTTCGATTCCGGGTTCTGCAGGTACCAAAAAATATATAAAAACGCCAAATCTTAGTAGGAATAGGGAATTTCGAAGCAATGCCAAATAATACAAGCTTAAAAATATATTTCAGAATATTTATTTCTCTCGATACGGGTTTTTAGAAGCATCCTCAACAAAACCTCGATTTTTAATAATACAAAACCGTGTCAGGCATATACTTAGCAACTGTACTCTCAATATACTATATTAGACTATAATAGATTTGGGCAAAACATTTACCATTTTGTAACGGGATATAATAAAAAGTAGACGTTGCAGAATCACACTGATTTAATTTCGATTTACAATCGGGCAGAGTTCCGTCTTAGAAACAGTAAAACAGAGAAGTGATCTAAATATGAGATAGCGCGGCATTTTATAGTTTCTCCGGTAATAAGGCGCTAGCTTGGCTTGGCTCTGATTGGCTGGCTTGGGCTGGCTGGCACATGGCTGCACGTGCTTGGCTCTGATTGGCTGGCTTGGGCTGGCTGGCACATGGCTGCACGTGCTTGGCTCTGATTGGCTGGCTTCGGCTGGCTTGCGATTGGCTAAGGCGGTGTGGCGCGTAACAGTCGGCCGTCCTGAAACAATCATTGCTCCCGCAATGGAAAAACACGTGGTTAGCTTTCAAGTAGGTCAATGAGATCTTCGGTTTCAAGCTGGTCATCAGAGCTACTGGCACTGTATGATATAGGGTACTGTGATTCTGTGATAGGGCCTCAAGATGCAACCAGGCTAGTAAAGGCCTTGTAGCCTCGGAACCCCTTGATACTGAGGATTCTGTATATGTCATTACCCACACCTTAGTAATGATATATGGGCCAGAGTAAATATCATCAAGCTTAGTGCTCACTCTTGTTACACTACTTGTGGGTGCTTGCCGCCAAAGAACTAAATCTCCCTTTCTGTAAATTCGACTAGTTTTCCTTTTTTTTATCGAAGTTACGCTTCATCTTATGACTTTCTAATTTTAATCGCGCACTAGATCTATTATTACGCCTGATTTCTACCGATTTATTATTACTTTCATAACATCAAATCATAGGGCTATACGACTATGTTGTACTTTCATTTACAGTATTATTAACACCCCAAATAATGTCAGGTAAGCTATTGGCCCAATTATTAGAAGTCTGGCTAGGATCAATCGCACGTAACGCATTCAGTAAGATCCGGTTCCACTTAACCATTGGCTCGTGGACATGCAACAGATGTCAAAATGTACTTAAATTGCTTGTCAGTTGAATTTTTTTTTAAATATCTGCTGGTAAAAGCTTTGCCATGATCACTGACAAGTTTATGAGGGTAACCAAACAAACTAAATATTTTTTAAAGTGTTCTTATTGTTTTTTACTGAATTGACCGTGGGTGGGCTCAGCAATAACAAATTTAGAGAAATTATCCTACTTCTTACTAATATTATAAACGTGAAAGTGTGGATGTTTGGATATTTGGATGTTTGTTACTCAATCACTCAAAAACGGCTAAACGGATTTGGATGAAATTTGGCATGCATGTAGCCTTTGACATGGAAAAGAACGTGACATAGGCTACCTTTTATCCCGATTCCTTAAGTAGTACCCGAGGGAAAATTTAAAATTGTTCAAAATTGGAGTACACGCAGACGAAGTCGCGGACAGAAGCTAGTCTGTAATAACCAACATATATTGATAACCTTTTGCTGTTCTACAAAAGGGGCATATGGTCGACATGAACCATGACCATGGGTTCTGTGGGTTTCGGAATAGGGAACAATGTACCATTTACTCCCTCTTTATTAAATCTATACATTTTTGAAAGCCTACATGACTTATATCATTATGGTGCATCTGAACTAATCTATCTGATCAATGCAGACACCACGAGGCGATTACCATACAATGTCTTCCTATAGAGTCTATCATCTGAGAGCACATAGTTGTTGTTGAGCTATCTTTAAGCTGAAGAACGATACGCCTTAACTTCTCATCCTGGTACTGGACTGTATAGAACCCGTCTGACACTTCAAGGCGGTTGACATTAATAGCATCGACGTGATTTCTACTCAATGCGTCTACGTGTTAAATTTTTTCCCCAGGCCATATTGTACACTCATGTCAAAATCTTGTATTGACAGCCAGCACCTAGCAATACGTGGGATAATGTCACGTTTAGTAAGGGTGGCGCGAACGGCAGTACAGTCAGTTACCACTTTAACATGTATCCCTACTATAATACACTCTAAACCTACACAGATTCTACTACGGCAAGCGTTTCAAGCTCGTAACTGTGGTATATACTTTCTTCTTTACTCGTTGCCCTACTGAAATACATGACAGGCCTAAGGGAATTATCAGTTTGTTTTTGTAAAAAAAATACCTGCGATACCGGATTTGCATGCATCGGTGTGAATCTCAGTTGGTAATACAGGGTCATATAAAGCCAGTATTGGCCTTGTACACAAACACAGTTTTAATTGTTGAAAACTATCGACTTGTTCAGTACCCCATTTCCATAACTGCGTTTTTCTTTGTTAAATCTGTTAAAGGGCGAGCAATTAAATTGCGAAACTTTTAATAAATTTACGGAAATAGCTACATAGCCCTATAAATTGACGTATTTCATGAACACTACTAGGGGTAGGAAACTGCGACACTGCTAACAATTTTGATTCACCTGGTTGAATCCCATTCGAAGATATCTCATGTCCTAAGTATGTAATTTTGTTTTATAAGAATGAACACTTACTCACATTTCACATTAAATTTTCCGATCTTCATTTATGAAGAACTTTTTGTAAAATATCTAAACCTGACTGAACATCAAAAGAGGGTAGCAACAAATTGTCTAAGAATGCTAAAATTTCATATTTATCGGGAAAGTCATTGTGGGTTTTTGAACTACCGCCTTTTGTGATTGGAATTTCGTATTGAATCTACAACCTTATTCATTATTCGTATAACAACAGACGGTGCGTTATCTAAGCCAAACGGAACACGCGTATATTCAAATACCAATGTGGCGTTATAAAGGCTGTTTTGTGGTTACCTACAGGGTCGATTTTGACCTGATGGTAACTTTGTGCCAAATTAAGACTCGTAAAGAAATTCTTAACGGCTAATTTGGAGACCTAATCATCGATATTAGACAAGAGTCTACTATCGCCGTTCTTTTTTTTTACGAATTACGGGAGAAGCAAAACATGATTCAGATTCTTGAACTATACCTGCGTCTAGCAATTCAGACACTTTGGATCTAACTACTGACTGTGCTACAAGCTGTAAGGTTGACGGTATATAGGCTGTTAACTTTATTTTTATGTTTAATAAATCTGTACATCCTAAGTCTTGTGTTTTACTCGCAAAATAGTCAGGGAAATTGATTAGTAAAGCAATCAAATAATCATAATCGGTTTTTATTCAATAGATCTGAACTGATTTCCTCTATGTTTGATGCCCCGATTGTGCTAATATTGGCTTGGCTAGTGTGCAATAGATTATTTTGGCTACAAAGGTAGTGCAATAAAATAATGTGGGCTAACCTGAACCTCCGAAGGCGGTGTAGTAGTGCAGCTGGTGGCTCTGCTCAGCACTTCGCCCTGCTTCTTGCTAACGAGGCAGACATTTTTTTGTTTCCTTGTCGGCTGACGACATCTTTACTTGACGGGCTTGTTCAAATCCAAATTGACGGTGGCTGGTAGTCATCCATCACACGTAGGAAGCCTTCGTATAATTCTTTGGGTCGCTCGCAATGATATGCTCTCGCATTCGCTTGTGCTGGTGCTGGTAGACCGCGAATGATGGATGAGACAACTGCGCTGTCTGACAACTTACACCGAAAACACATGGCGACTTTGTCCTGATAATATTTGGTCATCGAATCCATATTTGCGATGTCTGGGAAATGCACGTATCAATATTTGCTTCCAGTCTTCCCAAGAGTAATCGTATTCATCCAGCCGTTTGTACCATCTTCTTGCTTGACCTCCTTAATCTATCTTGCAGATGAAACGTCTTCGTGTTTTCGCACCATCCATATGAATTTCGCCAAGTTGATCAATTTTTTTGAGCCATGCTGTCGCAGTAGTACACTCTTCGCTATCCGGGTCGAACTCGGGGATTAGCAAGGCTGCACGGGGTTCTTTTCTTGTAGTGACGGAGGGTATTTCGTAATTTAAAGAACTCATGGCCTTTTGTACCTCTGATTTCAAAAGCTTGCGTAGAATTTTTCGAGCTGAAGGCAAGGCTGGTGGCGAAACTTTCGTCTTCGTTTTCACTAGTTGTCTCGGATGAATCTTCAGGCGGCGATTTACCCCATTCGTGCGAACGGACCAGGCGGCCTACACTCGACGCATTAACGTAACTACGTTTTAGGTTTTTTTTTTATATTTATCCCACTTCTGATATGTAACGGGATATAATAAAAAGTAGACGTTGCAGAATCACACTGATTTAATTTCGATTTACAATCGGGCAGAGTTCCGTCTTAGAAACAGTAAAACAGAGAAGTGATCTAAATATGAGATAGCGCGGCATTTTATAGTTTCTCCGGTAATAAGGCGCTAGCTTGGCTTGGCTCTGATTGGCTGGCTTGGGCTGGCTGGCACATGGCTGCACGTGCTTGGCTCTGATTGGCTGGCTTGGGCTGGCTGGCACATGGCTGCACGTGCTTGGCTCTGATTGGCTGGCTTCGGCTGGCTTGCGATTGGCTAAGGCGGTGTGGCGCGTAACAATTTTTTTAAAAGAAATAGTTGAAAGTAAGTTATAATAAAGCCATTTAAAAAAAAATATACATATAATTTTTTCAAATTAATTTCAAAATGTTCTTCACACCCCTTCAGCCAATCTTTATTTAAATTATCGCATATTTGTAATAAATTTTGCCTTTACATGCACATTTTCTTTTAAATAAGTATTAAAATTTGCAGCATTTTCAACCATTTCACAGAAACTGGGCTGGATGTATTTCAAACTGCATCTTACGTCGTCATATTCCTTAAAGGATGTAATAATAAATAAATGAGAAACCTCAGTGTTTGGATCAGCAAGCATATTTTTTTTACAATGTTCGCAATTGTTATCTATATTTTCAGCTATAAAGCCGCACACATATGCACATACTTGCATTTCTCCAGAACACTGAGGTATATCTAATTCTCTACACCTTCAATAAAAACATCTGCATCAATTGTTCGTTGTGCACATCCTTTATGAAGACACACTTTGAAATTATTTAGTATATCAATATTATCATCCATGTTTCAGTTTCTGTTTTTATTAGGTTTGTTATTATGCTAGTTTTCAATGTTGCAATATATTGAATTGAAGTCAGGTTCGGATTACAACCACAGTTACTTCGAATGCAACCAAAACAGTTTTCGAGGGGATCTTGATTGAGCCTTTGGACACTGTGTCAATATTATATTTGTTTAAATTATTAAATATGCGCTTGATTGCATTCATCGTCCTCAACCAGCCATCTTGTGAAGGGGGCTTACTTCTTGCCCCTAAAAATTTCATTTCCGTGAAAAAAACTATCATTTTATTAAAAAATCTAAATGAGGGCTGCACGAAGACATGTTGGTAAGGTATTTTTTTCCTCTTTTTCTGTCTGGCGTGTCACCATTCATAGCGTCGAATAACTGGTCCAAATTTGAGACCAGTGTCGCAGTCGCTGAGGCATCTTGTGGTAATTCATCTGAAAGTAAACAAAAAATTTCAAATGTTAAAAGGAATTTTTTTATATAATATGAAATGACATTCTGACATATGATATTTAATGGAGTATGGGCAACAGTGCCGCCCTGTTGGATTTGTGTTATTTTCAACAAAAAAACATTGATATTGGTAGTACACTAGAACAAAGGCATTACTATCTTAGTTTATTTTATAGCCAGTAAAATTCAGCAGCTAACCTTATTTTAAGATACATTAGTATACATAGTTAACTGCTGTAATAAATAAGATTCTGGAAGACAGACTGGCCAATATACCAATTCGTACTAGTTAACTTCTGGCACAACAATTAGGTGAATTCTACATTCTACCGGTTCTAAAGCGGCAAACCCTACTCTATGAATTGCAGGTGACCAGCCTGCAATTCTGAAATTGTATTTTAACGCCATTCAGATGTCTCTCCCAGACCAATGTAATTTTAGCATGATGGGGAATAGCCACAGAAAAGAAAACATGTTATACATGGGGTGAAGCATCAGGAACAGCTAGGCACATACTGGTGGGATGCAAAGTTCTTTTAGAAAAGGGTCATAACTCCCGACGTCATGATAAGGTTTTGGGAATCATACGGGAAGCAGTCAGTCAAGCAGTCGCAAGAGCTCAGAAAGAGATAACAACAAACTTAGGGTGAACGCTCCAGTAGTTGACCAATTAAGGCAGATTTCGATACAAAAAAATTGTTTACTAAATATCTACTAGAAATTTTGACTTGATTATTTTTGTGTACATTAAAAATTAGTTATTTATCAATATAAACTCATGAAATTTTAATTTAGTTTTACCATTATTTTATTATTAATTAATGAATTAAAATTTCAGCTAATGCGCCTGTAGTTGTCCAGAGGGATTTAATGATTGACCAGTTTTTAACTAGTAGTTGACCAGTTCAGTAAAAACTACAGTTTCATTGCAACAGTATGTTTTATTTAATCAAATAAGCAACATCTGAATATAAACGACTTATATTTTAAATAAATTATTAAATTGAAACAGTCTCCATTGTTTTTTCTCTTATTTTACTATTACAATTTACCAGAAAATAGATCAACAGTTCAAAAGACTTACAAAACTTTGGTTCTATAACCTCTCTTATAATATTTCCTTAACAAGAAACAAATAAAATAAAAAGTACTTAAATAGCAGTCTTGTCATGGTTTTTGGTAACTACACAAACCACTTAGGTAATTTGTTAATAGCTTAACAGCAGCAGTTCAGAAGACTTAACTTTGGTTCTATGAACTCTCTAATAATATCTACCTACATAAGAGTATAGAATCTACCTACATAAGAGTATAGAATTAAATAAAAGGACTTATATATCAGTCTTGTGATGTTTTTTTGGTAACTACACTAATCTCACTTAGTATTTTTCAGGCAAATATTTCGCCATTTCGGCGACTTTGTAGGATCCTCTTTGGTTTATAGGAAGGGGAGGATTTATTTTTTCAATAATATCTTCGTTCTTATACCAAATAGTGTCTGGTTTTTCAGGCCACTTGAATGTATTTGGAGTAGAGAGTACCATGACACTAACCTCCTTATAGTCATGTTCACTTTTTTGAATAATTCCTGGAAAATATTCGCCCTCGTATTGCACAATGACAAACATTCCTATATCATACCGATTATCGGCTTCCCTTTGTTTATTTTGTTTTGAATCAGTTTTATCCTTTTTTCTTATAATTTTTCCTGCTATATCCGAAAGAACTTCATTGTCTTCGGAATCACTGGTATCGGAACAAACAACAGGTCTGCGTTTTTTTATAAATGTCTTTTGTTTTGACTTTGGAATTTTTTCGATCTTCTTCTGTTCCTTTAGTTTTCTCTTTTCAGCTCTCATTACTTTTTTGTTGTCTTTATCTTTTTCTTTATTGTCCCAGTAACTGACCCACGACGGAGAAGATATCGCATCGGGATAAACGAATTTGTTTCTCTTTTTCTCATGTTTTATAGGTGACTCCGTTGGCCACACAACAGCTCCGGCAAATGCTGTGCTTATTTTGACTGAAGGGACTTTCCGAATAATCTGGGAGTTTTCTGGTTTATTAGGCTCGAAGGGTTCTGGAGTGTTTCTATTCAAGATCTCATTTTCCGACAATCCATCGCCGATTTTAAAAATATCATTTTCTGGGTTATTTTGGATATCAACTACAGGATCATCTGGCTGGTTTTGCTCATCCTCCTGGTTTTCTATCACTTCATCGGCGGACTTTAGAAAATCGTCTTCTGGAATATTTTGTACATCAACGTTTTGTCGAGCTTGAGTTGCAATAGGCCTGATTGTTTCTTGCGCAGAATCCTTTAACTCTTGATTTTCTAGTAAGCCATCTCCAGCAGAATCTATGTTCTCCTCATTTTCTACATTTCCTTCGATATTGTCAGAACATTCCGGAATAACTCGGTTTTTAAGTTTGCGCCATACATAAAACAATTCTTTTGCAGATTCTTCTCCGGTCCAATCTTCGTCTTTGTTTACTGCACGAAAAGCTTCTGCTCTTCCTCTTCGCATTAATGACTCTATGTAAAGAAAGTGTTCTGGGCCTATTTCGGTAGGCTTATCAGCAATGTCATGCCTTGTTTGGTCATTAATACAACGACTATAATCAATCGCATCTGCGTTAAATGGATAAAGACCACATTTGCGGAAACCATTGGCTATCGTTGATGGGGTAGCTGCTTTAAAGGCTTCTTCCAGTAATGGAGCAAAAACAGATCGCGTCAGTACTCTTGTGCCTGTTTTGAGTTTGTAGTTTTGAACCACTAATTTCCAATTATTTTTTAATGGTCTGAAAACCGACACATCAGCGGGTTGTAAGATGTGTGTGGAATTGG
Organism: Schoenobius gigantellus; assembly: GCA_963935595.1. Taxonomy (NCBI): domain Eukaryota; kingdom Metazoa; phylum Arthropoda; class Insecta; order Lepidoptera; family Crambidae; genus Schoenobius; species Schoenobius gigantellus. The sequence goes on from OZ012543.1 coordinate 1,672,210, forward strand.
GGTACAAAGCATATAGTATTATGCCATTTTCCATGCATAGCTTCGAAACTTCTCCACTGATATGGGATCGATGACCATCAACCAACAGCAAAACAGGGAATTTGGTACCATTATTTTGCAAAAAAGGCAGCAGGGTGTTTGCTATGTAACCGTAAAATACCTTGCACGTCATCCAACCATTTTTTGATTTACCGACTGACCATTCTTCATTTATATTTATGGCTATGTCTCTAGGAATCCGTTCATACGGGTAAACTACAGCTGGCGGCAAAATTTTCCCAGACGCGGCGAATGTTCCTAATACGGTTATATTTTCTTTCGAGTTTTGGCATACCCCGTATAGATTTTTCATTCCCTTAGGTCCAAGTATGACACCGTTTGAAGGATTGGTTTGAAACCCCGCTTCATCACAATTAATTATTCGGTCAGGATCATCCAATATATCTAACGCGTTTTCTGATTTTAAATAATCATATAGATTAGAGTGCCATGTTCTTATGTCTGCTTCTGTTACTCTGCTTCGAGCTAAGTCAATATTCTCGGAGTGTCGTTGGCTAATATTGGGATGTCTTTTAAGGAAACTCTCGAACCATGTTCGTCCTGGCAAATTGTCTTTAAATACTGTAGGTCTGTTATCTTTCGAAACAATATCGTGAACTGTATGCATCAGGTTTTGTTTATTTATTGGGAAACCTTTTTTGGCCATAGCATTTATCCAACGACAAAGTAGTTCTTCTTCATGTGGTGTAAGAATAGATGGAGGCCCCATTTTTCTTACAATTGGACTTCTTAATTTAATTTTATTTATTAGCGTGGAATGCGGAATTCCATATTTTCTGGCAGTTTCCCTGATTTTGGCGCCCTCATTTATTTCCTGCACCGCATGCAGTAGACTTTCTTCGCTGTACTTAAAAAACTCTTTTTTTGGGGGCATTTTGCATATTTATCTGAAATAAAATTCGAACTGGTCAAACACTAAAGCAAGCAAAAAAAACGTTAAGTAAGTAGTTGACCACTGGTCAATTACTGATTACGGAACATTATACAAAGTTTTAAGTGAATACCTAGATAATACTTCAGGAATACACACTGTTTTGATAATAAATACAACTTTTGTTAAAATTTCAGTTGTTGACCAAATTGGTCAATTACTAAAATTTTTTATATTTCTTGTATGTATAATTGACCACTACATTTTTTCTAATAAAGAAGTGAAATATTTTAAATATTATTACGTCACAACAATCTATATTAATATCAAAGTAAGAAAAACACAAATTTTGAATAGAAAGTGCACAATAAACCAGGATTTAGTTGGATTTTAAAAACTTACCTCTAGCAGCCTTGCTTACTTCGCGAGCACAAAATGGCGACTAATTTTAAACCAATCTGAAAAATACGCAATAAAAGTCAAACTACACTAGCGACTTCTCTAAATTCTGATTGGTTACTAGGCTGATTAGTTTTGACACATCAGTTTGTAACCAATCAGAACATCTGCTCGTTTGAAAGCTTAATATCGGCGCTTAAATTTGAAAATGGTCAACTACTAATGCATGGTCAACTACTAGAGCACTGACCTTTGAGCTACTTTAACAAATAATCCTGACGCGAGAGAATGACTTAAGACTTGAGCAGCTAGCTGAACTTTCATTTTCTGTTTGCCATTCGGTTGAAGGACTTGCTGGGTCAATGCTGGAGCAAAAACTTCTTTTTTTCTATATTAAAAAGTTCTTCGATGTGGCTCCATTTAGCTTCACCTATAATATAAGATTATAAAAACAAATTAATATTCTGGTAATTTGATAATAGATATTACAGAGAAATCAATATAATTGTAGTCTTGTTTTTAAATTGCCTTCTAATATTAACTCTAATACACTCCAAGATTATATTTAATTGTCCAACAAATCCTATATCCTATACAATATCATATAGGGTAGATGCGCCTGTTTCCCGACCACTGCCTATTTTCGACCAATTAACGGTCCTCCCTTGTTAAATGATCGAAAATAGTAATATTGGTATACTTGCATCACCAAAACATAAACAAGTAGCAACCTGAATACATTGTTCCCCCCCACACACACAAACTAGAAGAATTGAACGAAAGCTGCGAAAACTAACCAATTATTTGTCTGAGGTTAGCAGCGGAGAGCGTCACATGCGTTGAATATTAAGAAAAAAATAGTAAGGTGCCACTACTTGTACGGAAAGTTTTTAATTAATCTTAAGTAAAATTGGATTATTTATTGTTTGTGCAGCTAGTTTATGACCTTTATTGTGTGGATTAATTAGATTTTAACGTAAATTTCATGACCAAATTCATAAAATGAGGTGGTCAAGAAAGGGTACACGCTTTACTCAAAAAATTCAGTTTTCGACCGGGTGGTCGAAAAATAGGTAAGGCACCTACAAATAAGATTTCTATGTTGTTTTAAAATGTATGGAAAGATATTAAATCTAATTTGATAATGTGAGCTTTATTTAATGGCCAATATATTATCTAATGGCCAATTTTCGTCCATTATTTTACTTTGTTAATATAAACTAAATATGACAAACGATGTTGTTGGTCGAAAATTAGAAATATGGTATAATCATCCCAGTTTCCGACTGCCTTTTTTCGTTTAGCTAAAATCAAAAGAATTGAATTAATTATTCAAAACTATTTGAATGAATTCTAATTAACTCCCACTTCTTAATCAAAATAAATTTTAGATTGTGTTTACTTTTTAAATAAATACTTCGAAAATTCGAAAAGTCATGTTGGTCGAAAATTGGGTACCTACTTATAGTGTAAAATTATTCCAATTATCGACCGTTTTTTGGTTAGTTAAAGTTTAAAGTTAATTAAAGCTATTTCATAAATATTATTATACATTCTAATTAGAAATTCATAGTAAAAATATTAAAATATAATTAGTAATATTCAAGCAAGCTGGGGATGAAATGACCCGGCCGACCGACAACCGGTTGGGAGACATTACTTTTCTACCCCTGGCCTGCCCGTCTGGGGCATTATTGCACTTGGCGACCCCTCCGTAGAGTAAGACCCTGCGCTTGAGTCAGTGATGCTGGCTCACCGTCGTGCCAGTCTGCAGTGGGCGCACTCGGGGAATGGCTAACGCCGATCCTGATTGTGCCTCTATGGAGTTAAAAGTTGCTGGAGGGTGGTTTAGTCAGGTATGGGGTTAATACCCGAGTCCAATGGCATATCCTTGGGGCGGCCTTGTCAGCTTTTCAGTCCCTTGTCGAATCGTAAAGAGATTACCCCTCCTTTAAAAAAAGGTTAGATATTGTGACCACATGAATCTGAATTAAAACTGCATGTTTTCATACTCCGGATTTGATTAGGAATAAATAGACGTCCGATTAGGACCCGTTGACGAAGTTGACCAAAGCAAACGGAGAAATCGTCGCTTCGAAATCGGAGATTTTTTCCGAAGTTAGCACTAGCACCTTCTACAGTCAGCTATACGCGTCGCACTCACCCCGTCCCGCGCCGGATGAGAAGGATCCAAGAGCCACCTTAACCCGCCATGCAACGAAGGATCTCCCAGACATCAGCCTAGACGAAATCGAGAAGGCTCTTGGGCAACTTAAAAATGGAAAAGCCCCGGGGGAGGATGGAGTCACAACGGAGCTTCTGAAAGCTGCTGGCAAGCCGATAATGAAGGAGCTCCAGCGTATATTTAATTCTATTCTTTTCTCCGGGAGAACTCCTAAGGCATGGCACATGGGTTTTAGGCGTATTGTTCTTCAAGAAGGGCGACAAGACTTTGTTGAAGAACTATCAACTAATTTCACTCATGAGCCATGTCTATAAGTTGTTTTCAAGAGTCGTCTCGAACCGTCTTACACGAAGACTTGACGAAGCAACCTCCGGAGCAGGCCGGGTTCCGACGGAGTTAAATCACCATAGACCACATTCACACAGTAAGGCAGGTTATACAGAAGACCAATGAGTATAACCAACCCCTGTGCATGGCATTTGTGGGCTATGAGAAAGCTTTTGACTCCGTCGAGACCTGGTCTGTTCTAGAGTCTTTGCAGAGGTGCCAAGTTGATTGGCAATATATGTTCGTCGTTGTCCAGAATGGTCAAACTGAGCCTATCCTTCTGTGACGTGGTGTGAGGCCGGGGGATGTAATATCACCGAAACTCTTTTCTCCGCTGCGCTGCAGGATGTATTCGGAACGCTCAACTGGACAGGACGTGGCATTAATATAAACGGCGAGTGCATCTCACACTTACGATTCGCGGACGATATCGTCATTATGGTTGAAACTCTGCAAGACTTACAAGAGATAGTGAAAAGCCTGGTTGAGTCTTCCGAACGCATCGGTCTCTGGATAAACTTGGATAAAACCAAGGTCATGTTCAACGAGCTCGTTGATCTGGGACAGGTTGTAGTAAATGGAGTATCTCTCGAAGTTGTACAGGAATATGTGTACCTAGGGCAAACTCTTCAACTAGGCAGAAACAACTTCGAGAGGGAAGCCAACAGAAGAATTCGGCTGGGCTGGGCAGCATTTCGTAAGCTTCGACATGTCTTCTCGTCACCCATTTCTCAATGTCTTAAGTCGAAAGTCTTCGACCAGTGCGTCCTCCCAGTCATGACATACAGTGCCGAGACGTGGATACTCACGGCTCGACTAGTCCACCAATTTAAAGTCACTAAGCGTGCTATGGAAAGGGCTATACTCGGAGTATCTCTGAAAGACCGTATCAGAAATGATGTGATCCGTCAGAGAACCAAAGTCACCGACATAGCCCACCGAATTAGTAAACTGAAATGGCAGTGGGCTGGCCTAATGAGCCGCAGAACTGACGGCCGTTGGAGTCGTAAGGTGCTTGAGTGGAGACCGCGACTCGGTAAACGTAGTGTGGGACGCCCTGCGACAAGATGGGATGACGATATATTTAGGCTGGCTGGAGTTGGCTGGATGAGAGTAGCCGAAGATCGGGAGCGGTGGCGTGCATTAGGGGAGACATATGTCCAGCAGTGGACGAGTGTAGGTCGATGATGATGATTAGGACCCGGGTTCAAATAGACACAGCCTTAATAAATATTAAAAGTTGATTATTTTAGTATTTTTATATAAAAAAAAATATATATTCTATCATACTTTTATTCATAAAAATCTTTCTTAATTAATTGGTCGAAAACTGGTCAACAGATGGACGAAAACTAGAATTTTTGGTCGAAAACTGGTAAAATCGGCAATTTGACGCTTGGATTTAATAATAAAAAAAACTGTTAATTTGACTATTATAAAATATATAATTATGACTATTATAAAATAAATATATGAGGAGTTACCACAATTTATTTTGATACAAAATACATGTCAGAACACACATATTTTTATTCCCAAAGTTGGCAACTCCACTATGGTCGAAAACAGGCTAATCTACCCTACATTAAATGTTAAAACCCTGTTGTAACGTTATTGTGAGGTCTTTTTTTGTCCTTTTTCAGGTAACTCAAAACAATCTCTTATACTTTCAGCCATATTTTAAAAGTAAATTCATAAACAAGTATATTATCCAAAACTTGAGTTTGGCAGTAATGGTTGTGTTTACAGCCGATTGCCATATACATAAAGAAGTGAAGTGAAGATTAATCTACCCCTGAGAATTATTAATAATTGAATTACCTTGGTCAAATGGCTCTGAAGGTTATATTCACTTGAGTGCTCTAAAGATATAGAACACTGAGAAGTACTGACCGTAACTTTCATTTGTGTGGTCTCCTGGAACTGTAACATTTTATGCTTATTAATTGACATTGTTTCTAAGAAATATTATTTTCTATAAAACAGGTTTAATAAACAAAAATATTTTATCCAATCCAACTGACTAGTGAATTCTAGGCCAGGTAAAAATTTAATTCTTTAGAAAAACTATCAATCCCCGTGGTCCAAATTGAGCTATTATGCACAATTGGCACAGATAGCGTGCAAACAATCTGCGGGGTTATTGTCTAAAACCGGCTCCAGACTCACGCGAGAAGTCTCGGCGAGAAGTCTCGCCGAGAACTTGCGCGAGAACCGAGAAGCTATCCACACTCAGCGATCTTCTCATTTACATTCTCGGTCGTGATCCGGAATGGACGACAGTGCTAGCTACTACTGCCTTGGTATTGTGTGCGTTATTTCATTAACACGAAAATTAAAAATAGTATTAAGAAAAAATGGCTCAAACGATGGTGGTTATTGACAAAGTACTTTTTTATAGAAAAGGTTTTGCTTCCCACAAAATGAGCTCTGTGTGAAAATATTATTTAAACTTTAATTCTGTTTCATTTTTCCACATTTTTTACTCGTATGTCTAAAATTACTGAACTATAAAGACTAATGAAATATCTCAAAACAATTAAAATCTTCGTGAATTTAAATTATTTTCTTAATATTTATCACACATTATTTTGTTAAGCACTGATAGCACAGATGAGAGACTATGTTAAATGAAAGAGTATACAATAACTGTGAAGTTATCTAAATGATACTGATATGCATCAGACACCACAAAGTATTTTTTTTATAGAATAATTGGCACGAGATAACATGCGATCTACGCCACGGTCGCAGTCGCACTGAGAACAAACGAGAGTGTGATAGTGTTCTCTTTTCTCGCCCGAGAAACCCTTTGAAGCGGGCAAAAAAACCGACACCGATCGGAGAACAGGCGAGCCCGAGAACGAGAAGCCGAGAAACCCATCACATTCACGCTTCTCGGGTGTTCTCGGGGGTTCTCGGCGTGAGTCTGGAGGCACCTTTAGAAAAAATCTATCGCAATCGCTTACAATTTGACAGTCGCCGTCCATCCATCGCTCCTTTATAAAATGATGTCGGCGCAGAGTCTTGTGTTCACGGCGCAATGGTTATAAATCTGAAGGCGATCGTGATAAGTTTTTTCTTAGACAATAACCCACCGGTCCTAAATGAACCGACGTGTGCCTTACGAAAGCAATGTCAAGTCATGAGTGACGTCACGAAGCGGTGCTATCAGTGCTCACAAAAATAAGGTAGTGCACTTTGTGTGCAAATGTCAAATTCAAATTTTGATGTTAAGACGATTTGGAATGAAATATGTGAAATATTAATATTTATTAAGTTTTGACTTGATAAAACTTAATTAACTGACTGTAAAAACTTTTAAGATTTTGCCATGAAATGTTTCACTAATGTTAAGTCAAACAAGACTTTTTAATTAATGACATTGACAGACGTGCACACGATCGTGCTATTAAAGTAGTCCGAAATGATTGCTCAATACTCAATACTTTATTGCACTCCACAATGTTACATAAGGTGTTAACAATTAATGATTCAAAACAGTTCATCGGGACCCTGTCGGGCACGGCAAGTTTGAAAAGGGAGAGGGTGATACCCTCTAAACATTCTTTTCAATTTAATAAATATTAAATAAGTTAAGTTTATGAATATTACAAAAATTAAATCAGCAATTATTAAAATTAAATTAAAAACCATTATATTCAAACAATAAATTAAATACCCACATCAATTCGCATATAAAATTAAATTAGAAACATCATTCACATATAAATTTAATATTCAATTTTGGTTATTCTAGAATCTAGATCATTCAACGCACCTGCTCGTAAAGTGGTTCTAATTTCACCTGTTTTAGATATATAAAGCAGCTCATAAAACACGCGTGTGTTTTAGCGCAAATAGTGCGGTCATAGATCTATAACCGCACCATTCGCGCCATAGTATTTTTTATTTTTAAAGCTAGAGGTGATATACAGACATCAACGAAATACCTTAATGTTCTTATATCTCATATCTTAATGTTCTATAATATGCTTAAATTTATTATATTATTTGTTTGTCAATTTTAAATTAAATCTTAAATTAAATATATTACATTAAAAAGCATATATAATTTCAATAATTATTTATTTATTATTCCTTTTTTATTAACTTATTATATTTTATTTAATATTATTAAGAGATTACTTGAATGAGTCAAAAACAAATGCGAAAATTCATTAAACAATTATAGTTAAAATATTAGATTTATTAATACACATTTATTTTATAACTTCACCATAAACATTTTTCAGGGTTCTATATTTTATCTAGCAGAAATTCATTTATACTATAATAGTGTTTTTCAATTAATAAGTTTTTTATGCTCTTTAGGAAATCAGATTCTTTTTCTATATTTTTGATAGATTTTGGTAGTTTATTATAAATTTTTATGCACATACTTTGAGGACCTGATGCACATAATTTTAGTCGAGAATAAGGGATGAATAAATTTTTATTGTTTCTCAGGTTATATCTATTATTTGACTCTGCTTGTGTCATACAAAGTTTAGTATATTTTCTAACAAATTTACAAATTTCTAATATGTATATGCATGGGACGGTGAGTATTTTATATTTTGTGAAGTATGGTTTACAACTATCTGTAATTTGTATGTTAAATATTATACGTATTAATTTTTTTTGTAATATTAATAAGGCAGGAGCGTCTGTACTATTTCCCCAAATAATAATTCCGTAATTTAGCCATGAATATGCATACCCATAATAAGCAGTTATTGCTGTCTGAATATCGGTGGTTTTCTTTAGTTCATAAAGAGCATATACAAAGCTTGAGAGTTTAGTTTTAATTTTTTGGACGTGAGGTTTCCAATTTACATGTGAATCTATTACCAATCCTAAGAGTGTACATTCATTAACTACGTCTATTTTTTTGTTATTGAATGAGTAATCAATTTTTAGTGGTTCTTTTTGGTAAGGGTGGAAAGGAATTATTTTCGTTTTAGAAAAGTTTATTTCTAGGTTATGTTTATGCATCCAATTATTAAGTTTTTCAAAAATTAACTGTAATCTTTCATTTAAATGTGTGTTATTATCGCATGAAGCAAGCACTGAGATGTCGTCTGCAAACATTACGCAATGTTCCCTAAGGTATTTTGGAAGATTATAAAAAGCAAACATCCGATAACGCTACCCTGGGGAATGGATGCATTTGTAACTTTTCTATCAGATCTCACATGTTTTATCTCTTTGGAATTATAATCAAAATATTCTATGTCTACAAATTGTTTTCGATTTCTTAAATACGATTTAAACCAATTATGTGAATTTCCACGAATACCTATTCCATATAATTTTTGTAATAGTATTTTAAATTGTACTTTATCATATGCTTTGGTCATGTCAAATAACATACCGATGGCATATTTTTTGTCATTAATTATTTTTAGGATTTCCTGTATATATTTATAAACCGCCAGAACTGTTGATCTGTTTTTACGAAAACCATATTGGCTGTCCTCGAGAATATCATATTTTTCACAAAAATTATACACCCTATTACTCATAGCTTTCTCGAATATTTTCGAGGCGGCTGGTAGAAGTGCTATGGGACGGTAGTTACTCGGATCTTTCTTTTCTTTTTTTTTTGTGCAGTGGTTTTATGATAGATTGTTTTAACCGATCTGGGAAAGCTCCTTCCTCAAAAGATTGGTTAATGAGCAGGGTAAATGGGAATGCTAACTCCGCCGCACATTGCTTGAGTATCACTGGAGGGAGCTCATCAATGCCACAACTTTTTAATTTTTTAATTTTTTTAGAATTTTATATATCTCGTGCTGGTCTACTGGGCTGAGGTACATGGTATTCTCAGAAGGATGCAGCACGGAGCAGTCACCGAAGGAGGGAATATTACTGTTTTCGCCAATAGATGAAAAATAATTATTAAACGCGTTTGCGACGTCATTTGGTTTTGATATAAAGTTATTTTTTATTTGTAAGTTTATGTTAGATTTTTCCTTTATATTTTTTTTATTTGTGCGTTCCTTTATGATACTCCACATTGTTTTAGTTTTATTTTGGGAATTATGCATTTTTCTTATATAATGATTCTTTTTTGATATTTTTACTACCTGTTTTAATATTTTTTCATATTTTTTGTAATAGTTTAGTAGTATTTGGTTATTTGTTTTTAATGTTAGAATTTTCAATAGGTAATCTTTTGTTATACGCAGACTGTTTAATACCGACTGTTAGCCAATGTTTTCTGTAATTTGTTTTGAGTTTTATTTTACGTTTAGGTATATGTTTATTTAAGGTATTTGTTAACATCTCATGAAATATATTATAGTTTTCATTTATATCATTTTGGCTTGTGAGTTTGCTATGCCAATCTATTGATTGTAAGCTTTGTCTAAATTTTTCCATATTAGAGTAACTATAAAGTCTTTTTTCAGTAAACCAAACAGAAGGTTGTTTAGATTTATAGCATGATTTTATATTAATGATACTAGCACAGTGGTTTGAGAATCCCAGTTCCTCAACCGATGTTTGGAATTTTCTTTCCTCAATGTTAGTAAATATTAAGTCTAAGCATGTTTCTGACGATTTTGTTATATGAGTAGGGGTATTTACATATTGTTTTAGATTACATTCAGCCATACAGTTTAGCAGCAAATGTTTTTTTGGATTATCAATTAATACATTCACATTAAGGTCTCCTACTATAATATTATGTTTAGAAAATTTTATGCTAATCAATGATAACAGTTTCTGCAGTTGTATATAGAAAATGTCTTCCTCTCTCCTATTCCAATGCAAGACTATTAACAACAATTTATCTTTGGGAATTTCTACTCCACATATTTCTACTACATAATCTATAGACAAGTTAGTTATTTCATTTCTTTCCGTAAAGTCAATGTTTTGCCGAAGTAAAATACAGACACCACCTCCAGGTCTATTTTTTCGACAATATGATGCTGCAATGTTGTATCCATCCAAATTTATTAAAGTAATTTTTTCTTGTGTTAGCCACGATTCCGAGATACAGAACGCGTGATACATTGGGGTCTGGTCAATGAAGGCTTCTAAAATATGTTGCTTATTGTATAGACTTTGCATGTTCTGAAAAATAACATTAAAAAGAGGTTTCGTTCTCTCGAAAGGTGTGGACACTCTGATTAGATGATAAGTAAGATGGCGATGATGGCATATTATTGATATTGCATCGTGACACTTCAGTTTCATTGGAGCAGGCTTTACTCATTGTGTCTATAACAGTGCTTCTTTTCCATTCTATTGGTTGCCCATCCACATATATTTTACTGTTGCGTAAAGTTGCATTTTCTCCGTTTTGACGTAAAATATACATTTTTTGTAGCATATCCTTTTTAATTTTTTGTGCATTTTTATCTAAATATTCAGAGATCGATATTTTTGTTCCATAAAATTTTTGCATGCATTGCATGCAAACAGTGCAAATATTACCATATTCAATTCGGACCACGGCCAATTTGTGGATCACAATTACATGTATACAGAACTTCGTGTTTAATAAAGATTGGTGTTCCTAATTTAGTTGATAAGTTTGACTATTTCAATTAACAAAATCAAACTGTTCTTAAATACCAAATTTACCTACTTGAGCTTTTTGTGCTTCTTTAGGTGGATGTTCATCTTGTAATTGGGACAAAATATTTTGAGCTTCTGCTGGAATGGCGAACTTATTCAATCTTGTTTTGGCACTGCTAGTAAATGATAATCATCAAAATGATTTCTGCATAGCATCTTATGCTGTTTATACAGCTTCAGCAATTATTCATCTGAAGTACAATCATCATTGGGATAGCAAAACATTGCCCAAACTCTGGCTCTGAAAAGGAAATTTATGTATTATTTAAAAGCCGACAAAACCGTATAAACTATATATCCATAAATCTATATAGGGATCTGTTATGTATCGGAGGTGTACGGAGACAGTGAAACACGCTGTGGTTTAACACGCACTGATTTATTTCGACCTTTACGTCACAGATATAGGCAGCGTCGTATGTACCTACATTGCATACACAACATCTCTCCCTCTAATCTAAAGTGGGACGATTATGCTGAGAAGACCTGTCGCGTGCCGGTGAGATGCCTGTTGGCACATAAAACTCTGCTCTTCTCCCTCCACGCGGACCGAGTGGAACATGGTCCATTAAATCGATTGATGGATCAGTATTGGAGCTTTTTACGAGTTCCTGTGGCGTCACCAACGGCATGAGCGGCGGCGGCAGCGGCGGCGTTAGCGGCAGCGGCGGCGGCGGCGGCGTGAGCGGCGGCGGCGGTGTGAGCGGCAGCGGCGGCGGTGGTTGGGGCGTCGTCGGTGTGTGCGGTAGCGGCGTCGGTGATGGCGAAGGTAACGGCGAAGGCCCAGGTATGTAAATATTTACGTCTTCCTTATCATCAATCGTCCCTTTAAATAGCATTATTTGATTTTTATGTCTTTTAACACGTTGATTACTGAACATTTCTTTAATTAAATACATGACTTTGCCTAATTTCTTTGTTACAATTCCCTTTCTCAGGGTAAACTTTGATTTGTTAAAAAAATGTTTGTATAATACATAGTCATTTTCCTTTATACATTGTATATTATTTCTGCCCCCTAATTCTCTAGACGAGCACTGGATTTTTTTAAAAGGCTTATTAGGTATTGGCGGTGGCAAGGGTGACGAAGTCTTTGGCATTATTAAGTCCAAGCGTGATTGTTCGCGCCTAAAGAAGCGATGTTTCCCGACGATCGCCGAAGATCGCCGAGTGGCGGCGCTGCGGCCGGCTTATCTCAGTCGCAATTATTTTTTATTATACAAAAACTTGCTACACAGTTCACACAGTACAGTACTACTGACAAGAAAAATTTATTGTAAAGAAGATTATTAAAAACAACTTAATAACAATTGGGTGCATTTATTTCTTGTCCTGAACAAGAAAAGTGGTGCCGTGACCAGTATAATAAAAAGGAAGACAGAGAATTATAAGTAGAAAACTGGCAGTAAAGTCAGGACGCCGATTTATTGGTGAGCCCATTCCTTTCTCCTTTTTTGAGTAAATCCTATTCAATTTCGAATTCGGCGAGTAGCGTCGATAGATTTTTGGATGTGTTGTTGTTTTTTTAACATCTATTTGGTAAAAACGTAAATTTTCAAACGACCCACCCTCAATTATAAAAATATATATATATATATATCTTGTGTTCTCGAAGTTTCTCAAAGTATTTAATTTCGTCTGTTTAAAGTTGTTAAATTGCATAAATATAAATTTTCAGTTTTATAAAGAAACCGTTAAACGTACTATAGTCTCGCACAGAATAGTCAAGGAAAGGTTTGAGTTACAAATTACCTACTCGTATCAGCAGCTGACCGTGACCTAATTATCTACAGCTAATCAAGTGGGAAATAGAAGAATTTGAGAGACAAATTAGGGTAAATACTTATTTATAAACTTTTTTCTAAATTTGTTTTGTTTGTGTATTTTTATTTCCCACATTATTATGTCCGAAGCTCAAGATAAGTTAATTAAAAGGCGTAGTTGCGTCAAAGGTAAATTAACTGTGTATAAAAATTATTTAGAAATTATTAAAGGCATAAATGTGAATAAATTAACAAATCAGCAAATTTCTGAATTAAAATTGAGGCTTATTAAATTAGAAAAGAATTTTTCTAACTTTGATAGCATACAAACGGAAATTGAATTATTGTGTATTTTTTATTGTGTAATAACTCCAGTGATTGTTTAATAGAGAGGGAGGCTATAGAGAATGATTTCTTTTCATTATTGTCTTGCACCCAAAGTATCATAGATGAAGCAAGTAGTATTGCCAATAAGCGTCAGAGCTTATCCTCTGCGGTACAAAATTCAAGTAGTTTTGAAAATATAGTAAATAGTAGTATATCTTTGCCTACTATCAAACTTCCAACGTTTGACGGATGTTACAGTAAGTGGTTGGAGTATAGGGATACGTACTTATCGCTGATTCATAGTAATGACAATATTAATACTATAAATAAATTTCATTACTTGCGCTCCTCCTTAGAAGGTGGAGCTGCCTTAGTAATAAAATCCATCGATTTTTGCTCGGATAATTATGACGCTGCGTGGAATCTTTTGTGCGATCGGTATAATAACAAAAAATTACTACTTAACAATCATATAAAGGCATTATTTAGTATAGAAAATATGGTTAAAGAATCAGATACATCTTTGCGTTTCATTATTGATCACGTTACAATGAACTTAAGTGCCTTAAAAAACCTTGGGCAGCCAGTCCAACACTGGGATGCGTTACTAATATATCTGGTTGCAATGAAATTAGACAGTTTTTCAGGTAGGAAATGGGAAGAGTATAAGGGTTCTCTCAACGACATGCCAACATTAAACGAGTTTTTTTCTTTTCTACGTAATAGAGCAGATTTTTTAGAGACAGTGAAAAATAACAAAAACCCGAGAAATGATAAAATAGCTACTTTCGGAACATCTGGTCATTCGTCGAGTAATAATAGTAGTAAGTTAAGCTGTATATTATGTAAACAAATGCATCGTTTGTATGAATGTCCTAAGTTCAATTCAATGACTTTGGACGAGCGTAATTATTTAGTGTCTAAAAATAAATTATGTCTAAATTGTCTAAATACTGGACATTATGCAAGTAATTGCCGGAGTAATCCGTGCCGTGTGTGCAGATATAAGCATAATACGTTATTGCATAGACCTAAGGTACAAAATAGCAATGTAGTTAATAATGATTCTCCCACGCTCGTGTCACAAGTACAATGCGACCAACTGTGCACGGCGAATACGCCCGAGCCTGTCTCCTTATCAACTGCGGAAACGGCCGTAGCGTTGCCGACGCGTATGGTTTTTTTGTCTACGGCGCTCGTTCAAGTTGTAAACAAAAGTAACAATGAAGTATTTGTAGTTCGCGCTTTACTAGACAGCGGCAGTCAAATAAGTATGATTACCAACTGTCTACGCGACAAGTTAGGATTGTGTAGTATTAAAAACGAGCAGCCTTTGACTGTATCAGGAATAGGCAACATTAAGTTTCAGATTGCTGATCGATGTAAATTTGAAATTAAGTCGATGAAAGGTAATTTTGTGACTGTAGTAAATAGTATGGTAGTGCCACGTATAACGAGCTTATTGCCAAATATATATGTAAATGTACAAACTTTAAATATTCCTAAAAATATTTTAGTAAACTTAGCAGATCCGAACTTTTTTAAGCCGGCTGAAGTAGACATATTGATTGGTGCGGATTTATTTTGGGAAATAGTTTTTGGAAAACAAGTAAAATTAGGAAAGGATAAACCAACTTTGCAGTATTCTACTTTAGGTTGGCTTATTTCTGGACCTTTGCGGATACAAGAGCCTAGTAATAATGCAGTAAGCTGCCAACTTAATTTAGAATTAAATAGTGTAGTTGAAAAATTTTGGAAAATTTAAGAACTGCCGTCTGCAAAAATGGTAAAAAATGCAGACGAAGAATTTTGCGAAAATCATTTTGTAGAAAATATGTATAGACTACGAAACGGTAGGTTTTGTGTCAGAATGCCATTTCACACATCGCCTGGCACGTTAGGAGATTCTCTTCAAATTGCAAAACAACGATTTTATAATTTAGAAAAAAGATTAAGAAAACAACCTTTATTAAAAAACTCTTATGTAAATTTTATGAGTATAAAAATTTAGGTCATTTGTCACACTCGAGTAAATGCGAGCCTGCTTATTATTTACCGCATCACCCGGTGTTGAGAGAAAAGAGCGAAACCACGAAACTTCGTGTTGTATTTGATGCGTCTGCGAAAACCAACACCGGGCGGTCGTTGAATGATATACCTGCTGTCCTGTTGTACAGGATGATTTGTTTAGCATTTTATTGAGATTTAGGTTACATAGTTATGTGATCACAGCGGATATAGAAAAAATGTATCGGCAAATTACTATTAATGAAGATCAAAGGAATTGGCAAATGATTGTATGGAGAGAAAATGAACATGAATCGTTGCAATATTTTAAGTTAAATACCGTGACGTACGGCACTGCGTCAGCGCCCTTTATAAGTACACGCTGTTTATATCAGTTGGCGTTAGAATGTAATGATGTCAACATAAGAAATATTATAGAACATGATTTTTATTTCGATGACGTTTTGACTGGTTTTGAAAATGAAACGGAGTTAGAACAGATATTTAAAAAAGTTGTAGAAAATTTAAAATTAGCTGGATTTAATTTAAGAAAAATTCGTACAAATTCTAATGTTAACTTTAATGATAATAATTGTAGTAATGACCAACCCATTTCAGACTCCAATGCTACAACAAGTACTTTAGGGTTAATTTGGTCACCGTTGTCTGATAATTTCATGTTCCCCGTGAATATAAATATAACCAAAAGTATCACAAAAAGAAATTTATTATCTACAATATCAAAAATATTTGATCCCTTAGGTTTGTTGAGTATATTTATTGTAAGATCTAAATTAATTATGCAACATTTATGGAAAAGTAAAATAGGTTGGGATGAAAATGTAACTGAGGATATTATGAGAATGTGGTTAGATTTCATAAAAACAATTAATACATTATCATGTTTAAATATACCTAGACATGTTATGTGTAAAAATTATGTAGCAATTGAACTCCATATATTCTCGGATGCTTCTCAGGTGGCATACGGCTCGTGTGTATATATTCGTTCAGTAGACCAGAACGGACGAGTCTACGTAAACCTGCTATGTGCAAAATCAAGGGTTGCACCATTGAAGTCATTAACAATCCCTCGACTTGAGTTGTGCGGTGCCATGCTTGCAGCTGAGTTGAGCGCTAAGGTCAGGCAAGCCTTACGCTGCCCTGTGGCACGATGTATACATTGGACAGATTCCATGGTAGTTCTCGGGTGGATACATACCTCATATAATAAAAAGTTAGAAGTTTTTATAGCAAATAGAGTAAACCAAATTAATAAGTTAGCACAAAATTGTGAATGGAGGTATGTACCTACCAGTGACAACCCTGCTGATCTCGTTTCACGTGGAGTAACTACATTTGATAACAAAATATCTAACCTTTGGTTGGGAGGACCTGAGTTCTTAACTCAAGATGAGTCTCAGTGGCCTACAAAACAGTATAATTCGCCAAGAGGTAAAAGAGATAGCGAAATTCATGTATTAAATAATACAGCTGATAAAATTGAAACAAATGAGTTAATCATTTATTTTTAAGATATTCAAATTTAAATAAATTGAAAAGAGTTATGGGTTATATACTTAGATTTATAAATAATTATAAATATTCAAAAAATAGATTAACTTCATTAAATTTAAGTGTAAATGAGTTGAATAATAGTACTACCGCGTTAGTAAAGTTGGCCCAATTGGAGTCGTTCAATGATGAAGTAAAGGCCTTTGAAAATAAACAATTACTGTCTAAAAAATCTAGAATATTATCATTGAATCCGTTTGCAGACAAGTTAGGAGTGATTAGAGTAGGAGGCAGGATAGAAAATTCAAAATTCAGTTATGACAAAAAACATCCCATGCTTCTTGACTCTAAGCATCGTTTATCAATTCTTATATTTCAAAATGAACACCTGCGACTTATGCATGCCGGTCCTCAGTTATTATTAGCCTCTGTAAAAGAGCACTTTTGGATAGTAAATGCTAGAATTCTTGCGAGAAGTATACCCCACAAATTTTCAGTCGGTATCGGAGCTCTTGTGTGGTTTGACGCGTTGTCAGTCTTTAAATATCGGAGTTAATCATTATATTGCATATAACACCTTGTGTATAAGAGCCTCACTGTTGAAATTAAATTAACCGCTCAAGCGAGTGTTTGAGATTGCGCGTGAAAAAGCTAATCACCTGTCCTTTTCGTGTTGTCGTTGGTTAACCATTCGTGCGGTTTCTAGCGAAGTGAAATTAACTTGTGTAAGCGAGATAGTTGGTAAACTCTGTAAAACTGTGTTCGCTGTTGCTGTGCGTGATAATTAACTAAGCGCTTGGAATTTCAATACACCTACTATAAAAAAAAATATAAAAAAATGAGCGTGCGAAGAAGTCCACCCCATGGAGGTTCTGGATCACAACCTGATTTATCTAAGCTACGCGATGATTTTACCATGAATATCTCGCAAAAAAGAAAAAGAAAGATCCCAGAATGCCACTGCGATAACCATGAAAATATGCGTGAGTTTCAAAATAGTATAATGGATACAATAAAATCCAGTTTTGATACGCAGAGTCAACAAATAAAAACTACTTTTGACATCTTACGCGAGGACCTGAGTGTATTTAAAGAGGAGTTACGTACCATGAACGCTTCCATAGAGCAATTATCAATTGAACAAACTGCAATTAAAAGTGATTTAACGAATTTGAAATCTTCAAACAAAGAGAGGGTACACTCCCTGACGAAAGATGCCACGGAATTGCGAGCCGTAGTCCACGATCTATCTGAACAACTTCGTATTAAAGAACAGCAAGGAAGAATCAATAACCTGGAAATATCAGGAATACCAGTTCTTAAAGGCGAAAACCTAGTTAATATAGTAAATAATATAGCAACAAAGGTGGGTTTTCCTCTAACATCGACAGACATCGACTATGTGCTCCGTGTTCGACGTTACGTTTCAAAAGTTGACAATAACTCAACAAGAAATGCTAATCTTGAGGAATCCGTAGCTGGCTCATCGTCTATTCCCAACATTATAGTAAGATTTACTCAGAAGAAACGCAAAAGTGATATGCTCGCAGCAGTTCGTGCACGCCGGGGGCTGACAACTTCTGACGCTGGATTAGACGGCCCATCCAAGACAATATATATTAGTGACCATCTTACCCCGCAAAATAAGCTATTATACAAACAAGCTCGCCTTTTAGTAAAAGAAAAAAACTATAAATATATATGGCTTTCTGAGTGCAAAATATTAGTGCGTAAAAATGACACATCTAAAATAATTCTTGTATCCCGTGAAGCTGATCTTGTAAATATTAAATGACTACTTTTCATAATTTTGTATATGCTGTACACACTATCGTATATAACATTTTTTTATAGAAAATTATTACTGTACTGTTGTTTAATTAAGAAAAGACATTGTTTTAAATTTGAAATGAATTATTTGTTGTTTACTATACCTTTGTTTTATGTTGGTGGACATAATTTTATATTTATACATAGCACATTATTTAATCCTAATTGTTTTTCCACACGATAACGATAATATCTCCGTTTATTATCAAAACGTGAGGGGTTTACGCACCAAGTCACATTTATTTCTAGACGCTATTTTAACTAGTAATTTTGATATTCTGTGTATTACCGAGACCTGGCTAAACGAGAATTTCCATGATTCTGAGTATTTTGACGGGCGTTATGAAGTTTATCGTTGCGATCGTAACGCATTGGCTACTGGTCAGGAGCGAGGCGGCGGCGTAATTGTAGCGGTGCGGCGTGAGCTGTGTCCCTGGCATCGGATAGACATGCGGGCGGCCCCGCCGTCAGAGGAGGTATGGGCACAGATTAGATAATAGTTACTACGTAACAGATACATCACTCCCATAGAAACGCTCGAATCGTTGTAATAATAATAGCCAAAACCGACAGACAAAAGTCGCTGCAAGAAGAAAAGGTCTCTATGAACGCGCGCCGAGAGTTGAGATTCCCGCGTACACCGCGTGATTGCGTCATCGAGCAAAAACTTAAGGGTTGTACAAAGAACATAAACAAAATAGTCAAAGTAAAACTTTAATGTTATTATTTTATTGATATACGTAGGATTATAATGAAATAAAGTGATTGCGAGGAAAGCCCCTGACTCAAATGTGCTTTAATTTTATAAAATGATAGTAATAATAGTACTTACTTAATTTGCAAGGATATGGTAAAATACATGATTGGTGTTAATCATTACATTATTCCTCATAATCTACTTCTAAATTGGCAGTGCCCATATATTTAAAAATTTAAAATAGTATATGTTAAAAATAAGAGAATAGAATATTACTTTATCGTCATTAATACATTTAAAAATTATAAAAAAATTACTATCTAATGATCGATGTGTTTTTTTTCATGTTTGAACTCACGGTTATTCAATTTTACTATGGAAAATATCCTGAATCGTATGAATAATTGTGATAAATAGGCAATCTTTTAAAAACAGGAGTAAGGTGGAATATTTTTTTTGTAAGGAATCAAATAACCGGTTGATCGAGACTTTATTATTTTTTTATAAAACTAAGTAGGCAATCAAGCAGGCTGAATATTTTTTTATACAAACAACAGAGAAGCTGTTGGCTTTCATCTCAGCCGATGATAAGTGACGAAAAGGTCTAAGATGAAAGTAAGCTCAACCTGAACTCCTCAGCAAGTGAGGAACTAGATTGAGGACTGAAGATTGTTACTATGGCGACGAATTACTATCTAATTAGTTCGAACTACTTCGAATTTCGACTGTGAAAAAAAATCCAAATTTTTATTTGTCTTTTAACAACGACATCCAATAGCTTCACAGTATAAATTAACCATAACCACCGTATTGTTAATCAAGTTTATTAAATTAAAATTATTGTGTAATTATTGTGTACTTTTTTCGCATCAACATTTAACTGAAAATTTTCGGAAAATTATTCGATTTAGGTATCAAAATCCCGTTTTTATTTCTGAAAAGAAAATTTTAAAATAAAAATAAAATTGATAAAAAACTAAAAGAATTTAAAAACCAAATTAATATAATAATCAAAATAGCAATATAAAGGAAAAAAAACTATAAAAAACAATAAAAACAAAATAATAAAAAAAATACAATATTCGATAATAAAGTCTCGCTAGCAGCGCGGTGGGTGGCGGCGGCCCTCTGCCGGTCGGCGCGCCGGCGCGCTACCACAGATTAGATAATAGTTACTACGTAACAGATACATCACTCCCATAGAAACGCTCGAATCGCTGTAATAATAATAACCAAAACCGACAGACAAAAGTCGCTGCAAGAAGAAAAGGTCTCTATGAACGCGCGCCGAGAATCGAGATTCCCGCGTACACCGCGTGATTGCGTCATCGAGCGAAAATTTAAGGGTTGTACAAAGAACATAAACAAAATGGTATACGTAGGATTAATGAAATAAAGTGATTGCGAGGAAAGCCCCTGACTCAAATGTGCTTTAATTTTATAAAACGATAATAATAATAGTACTTTATTTGCAAGAATATGGTAAAATACATGATTGGTGTTAAATTATACCTACACATGATTCCTCATAATCTACTTCTAAATTGGCAGTGCGCAAATATTTAAAAATTTTAAATAGTACATGTCAAAAAATAAGAGAATAGAATATTATTTTATCGTCATTAATACATTTAAAAATTTTAAAAAATACAAATTAAGTATTTAAAAATTACCAATTCCGTCCAAGGCGAAATTTTTTTTTCATTGATTTTATTCATTTGTCAAATTACAAATGATTAAGAAAATTACGAATTATAATGAAAAAAATACACATAACTGAAAATTTTTTTTCATTGATTTTATTCATTTGTCAAATTACAAATGATTAAAAAAATTACGAATTATTATGAAAAAAATACACATAACTGATGTTTTTTTTCATGTTTGAAACTTTGAACTCACGGTTATTCAGTTTTACTAAAATAAAATTTTTGAAAAATAAAATTTTCGGAACAATATTCGATTTAGGTATAAAAATCCCGTTTGTAGTTCTGAAAAGAAAATTATAAATAAAAAAAAATAATTGATAAAAAACAAAACGAGATTAAAAACCAAATTAATATAATAAACAAAAAAGCAATAAAAAAAAAAACAAATTTATGAAAAAAAGCAAGTTACAACATTTGATAATAATAATAAATGTCTCGCGTGCGGCGCGGCGGGTGGCGGCGGCGGCGGCCCTCTGCCGATCGGAGCGCCGGCGCGCTACTTAGCGGTAGGTATTTATAACGCTGCATTGCGCGAGTGACGGGGGCCTGGCGCTACTTAGCGGTAGGTATTTATAACGCTGCATTGCGCGAGTGACGGGGGCCTGGTATGGGTGTCAGTGCCTCTGCGCTCGATTCCAGCGACAACCGGTGCGTCCTCTCGCTCATACGCCGTTTGTTCTCGCTACCTACACATTATATCTACGTATATGG
Organism: Schoenobius gigantellus; assembly: GCA_963935595.1. Taxonomy (NCBI): domain Eukaryota; kingdom Metazoa; phylum Arthropoda; class Insecta; order Lepidoptera; family Crambidae; genus Schoenobius; species Schoenobius gigantellus. Next base: position 1,694,204 of record OZ012543.1, read on the forward strand.
CACACGGCACCAATCATGAATCATTACTTACATCTTTTTACGACAGAGTGAGCGAATTTATTACTAACAATTCTAATGATATATTTCTTATACTGGGAGATTTCAATATAACTTACGCCAATTGGTTTTTTAACATACACACTAACTCAATGGACATACAAACAAACAATGATGGTCTCGCCTGCCTTACCGCCGATTTTATGAATTTAGCTCTGTTGTCACAATATAACCGACATTTCAATATCAATGGTAGGCTTTTGGACTTAGCTTTCAGTAATGAGAATTGCATTATTTCGTCATGCGAGCATCCGTTAGTAAATGAGGATCCACATCATAAGGCCTTGGAAATCGATATAAAATTAGTACTTCCAACTTCACTCAAACCTTGCCCTATTATGAAAAAACAGTTCCATAAAGCAAATTTTCCGGCAATAAGAACAGCCCTCAAGTCAATAGATTGGGACGAAGTCTTTAGAAATTTAACTGATGTCGAGTCCATGACAAACTATTTCTATGATATTCTCAATTGTACTGTGGATAAATATGTACCGACTTGTAACTTAAAATCTAAACAAAAGCATCCCCCATGGTTCAACAAACCTCTTATAAAATTATTTAATGAAAAACAAAAAGTACATAAAAAATGGAAAACGTGTGGTAACTTAAGTGACTATTATACTTTTTCTATGTTAAGGGCCCGCTTTAAAAAAATGTCACATGAATGCTATAATAAATACATTGACCATTCTGAAGATAACATCACGATAGACCCAAAATCATTTTGGGCATTCGTAAAATCAAAAAAAGTAACTAGTGATATACCTAACAAAATGGAATATAAGGGTCAGATTCTCACAAGTGGCAGAGAAATATGCAACGCATTCAATGAATATTTTCATTCCGTTTTTATTCCATCTCGCTCTGAAAGTAGCTGCCATCCACAGGACTCGTATTCTTCTGTAGATGTTTGTTCGATTGACATTGATTTTAATATTGTTCTTAAAGAGTTAAAAAAAGTTAAAATAAGCAAGGGTGCGGGTTCTGACAATATTCACCCAATTCTTATTTTTAATTGTGCCGAAGAACTTGCTAAGCCTATTACAATAATTTTTCGTACCTCGATTGAAACCGGAGTGTTCCCAAGCAAATGGAAAAATTCCCTGATAACTCCCATCCCCAAGAATAGTAAAAAAAAAGATACTATTACAGAATATAGGCCAATTTCAAAGTTGTGCGTCTTAGGAAAGGTTCTTGAAAAAATCGTCACATCACAAATTTCTGATGCAGTTCGTAATTACATAAGTCCACAGCAACACGGATTTTTCAAACATCGCAGCGTAGATACGAATATGGTAACATTCACAGACTTCTTAGCCAAAGCGATGGATAGTAACTGTCAGGTGGATGTCGTGTACACCGATTTCTCAAAAGCATTTGATAAAATTAATCACGACATGCTATTAAAAAAGCTCGCTAAAACCGGTGTGCACGGCAGTCTTCTTAGATGGATTCAGTCCTACATAAAAAACAGAAGTCAAGCAGTTTGCGTAAAGGGTTACTGCTCACAGTTTTTACCGGTACCATCAGGCGTCCCGCAAGGATCTCATTTAGGACCTTTGCTATTTTCACTTTATATTAATGATATAGGAATCAATCTTAATCACAGTCAACATCTTCTTTATGCAGATGACACTAAAATATTTCGAATGATTAAATCTATCGACGATTGTATTGAGTTGCAGTGTGATCTGATTGCATTTCTTGATTATTGTGAAGCCAATCAACTTTTCCTTAATATTAATAAATGCTTTATCATATCCTTTACGCGTAAAGTCAATTTAATTAGTTTTGACTATAGTTTGCATAACACCGCTCTTGAAAGAGTTAATAGCATCAGAGACTTGGGTCTAATTATGGATTCACAATTAACGTTTAATCGACATATAGATTACGTCGTTGCTACTGCGTTCCGTAGCTTAGGCTTTATTCTAAGAATTAGTAAACCTTTTCGTAATGTACACACTCAAAATTCTTTATTTTTCGTTTGTTCGTTCTGTTTTAGATTTTTGTAGTATGGTATGGAGTCCTTTTTATCAGATTCATAAAAACAGAATCGAAAGGATTCAGAAGAAATTCTTAAAGTCAATTAACTATCGCCAAAACATTCTAGAAGAGTCATACGACGATGCCCTGCGCAGATATAAATTACTCAGTCTCTCTAATAGGCGAAAAATGTTCGATATCATATTTTTGTACAAAATAGTAAACTCATTAGTCGATTCTCCAGAACTTCTGGCACGGATATCATTTTCAGCTCGTGCTCGGCTTCCAGTGCGCTCCTCACGTATATTACCACTTTTTGTCCCCCAAAGACTAAAAAAAAACTATACTCGTAATTCCTTTTTATTTTGTTCCACTAACGTATACAACAAAGAATGTTATAATATAGATTTATTTAAGATGTCTCTCAACAGCACAAAGTTGCAACTGAAACGGTTGTTTAGCAGTTAATTTTTAATTTTTATACCTGTTATAAAACACTAGAAAGTATTATAATTATAAAATTCATTTGCATGTTATGAATGTCTTTTGGAATGTTTTCGCGTTATTCCATATCAGGACTCGTTTTTTGATATTATATAAAACTAAGTACTTTTCGGCACTATAGGTCTTTTATATAACTTTTGTAACTTTTATTATTTGTGTATATTGATGACTGTTTGATGCCATAATAAAAAAAAAAAAAAAAAAAACAAATGCGAAATATGTAAACGCTATAGAGCTAAGACCTTGCAGCCTTCTGCCGAGTCAACGACTGACCCCGGGCATACCGTTTGAAACTACAGGCGTAGATTTCGCAGGTCCATTTTATATAACAGATAGGAAGGGCCGTGGTTGCAAAATAAGTAAGTGTTATTTGTGTATATTTGTATGTTTTGCAACCAAGGCTCTTCATTTAGAAACTGTAAGTGATTTAAGTAAAGACGCATTTATCTTGAGCTTAAAAAGATTCATTTCACGACGCGGTAAACCGATGAACATTTTTTGTGATAACGGCACTAATTTTGTGGGAGCTAAAAATGAATTAGATAAAATAATTTTGCAAAATAAAGAAGATTTGACTCAAATTGGTTCGGATGAAGGAATAAATTTCTATTTCTCACCAGCTTACTCACCTAATTTTGGAGGACTATGGGAGGCTGGTGTTAAATCGGCTAAGTTCCATCTAAAAAGAATTTTAGGAGATAGACATTTAACGTTTGAAGAGCTGTCGACGTTATTCGCTGAAATAGAGGCCATCCTTAACTCACGTCCCTTATGTCCACTGTCTCCCAATCCTAATGATCTGTCACCGCTTACCCCAGGACATTTCCTTATCGGGCAACCACTGTCGTCGCATCCTGTACGGAAATTGACAGACTTAAAATGCAGCAGATTGGACAGATATAATCAGTTGGAGCAGATGAGGCAACATTTTTGGTCGCGTTGGCACAACGAATATGTTACAGAACTACAACATCGTACAAAATGGCAGCAACAGCACTCCACGTTGAAAATAGGAGATTTAGTCTTAATCAAGGAAGATAATCTACCGCCCTTAAAATGGAGAATGGGGAGAGTTTCTACATTGTATCCTGGAGCTGATGGTATCCCTCGAGTTGCAGATATTAATACTGGAATTGGAATCATTCGAAGAGCTCTCAATCGGCTCTGCCCTTTAAATGTTGAGGACAACGACGCTGAAGAGTTGAAGAATTCTTCAACGGGGGAGGATGTTCGCGCCTAAAGAAGCGATGTTTCCCGACGATCGCCGAAGATCGCCGAGTGGCGGCGCTGCGGCCGGCTTATCTCAGTCGCAATTATTTTTTATTATACAAAAACTTGCTACACAGTTCACACAGTACAGTACTACTGACAAGAAAAATTTATTGTAAAGAAGATTATTAAAAACAACTTAATAACAATTGGGTGCATTTATTTCTTGTCCTGAACAGTGATCTTAATTTACGACCAAACACTAACTGAGCAGGGGAACGACCCGGGGTGGAGTGCACCGAATTGCGATAATCTAGCAAATATTGCATTAACCCAACTAACGTTTCCCTTGCACTGTGACACGACAATAGAGCTGCTTTAATACCTTTTTTTATTATTTTTACACAACTTTCAACCTGACCATTTCTCGCCGGGTGATAAACAGGTGATGTGATGTGTGAAATGCCATTTGACACACAAAACATTTGGAATTCCTGCGAACAGAAAGCTGTTCCATTATCACTCACAATAGTTTTAGGAATACCGAATCGAGACATAAAATCACAAAGCTTAGCGATCACAGCAGCTGATGACATTGTCATATTCATTTTATACACTTCTACCCATTTAGAATATGCATCTACGACTACGAGATAAGTACAATTTTTAATAGAACCTAAGAAATCTATGTGTACTCTTTCGAAGGGGTGCAATGGATTTTTCCAAGGGTTAAGAGGCGCCCGTGGCGGCGTTGGTCGCAGCTGGATACAGATGTCGCAAGAAGCAATCATATTTTCCAGCGCCTGATCAATGCCCGGAAACCATAATCTCGATCGAGCTTCTGCTTTTGTTTTTACAACGCCCAAATGAGACGAATGTAATTCCTTTAATATTGATTGATATAAGCTTTCCGGAATAACTACCTTATGGCCCCTCATTAAAACACCACTTTCGATTGCCAACTCAGATCTACACGAATAATATGGCTTTAAGTGTAAATCGGTACATTTAGGTGGCCACCCGTTACAAACATAGGTATTTAAGTACCGTATTTAAATTTTTATCTTTGATCGTCTCATCGCGCAATTTATCCAACGTTATCGGCAAGCTGCCGTCCATTACAAAACAAACATACGTAGCCCGATCGAGATCTACGTCCTCCCTACAGCAGTGTTCGGTGCACGCGCACTGTACTGAGCGCACCGGCTGCGGCGTGGGAAGGCTTGCGCGCGATAAATAATCTGCAGTGTTATCGCTACTCCGAACATATTCAATTGTATAATTATAACTACTCAGAAATAAGGCATAACGCTGCAATCTATTCACAGACATCTCTGGTACCCCTTTATATGGCCCAAAAATAAATAATAACGGTTTGTGATCCGTACGTAGTATGAATGGTTCAGATCTACCGTATAAGTATTGATGGAACCTTCTCACTCCGTAAATAATGGCTGTTGCCTCTTTTTGAATTTGGGCATAACGCTTTTCTGCGGAGTTGAGAGTGCGTGAAGCGAATGAGATAGGTTTCTCAACACCATCGGTGCTCACCTGGGATAATATAGCACCGAGGCCTGATGGCGACGCATCCACGGTTAAAATTATCTTGGCTGTTGGATCGAAGTGAGCTAAGACCTGATCTGACGTTATCAGTTGCTTTATTTTTATGAATGCATTTTCATGAATATCCGCCCATTGCCATTTACAGCCTTTTTTTAATAATTCGTATAAAGGACTAAGGATAGATGATGCATTAGGAATAAAATTCCTGTAATAATTAATTAGACCTAAAAACGATTGCAACTGCGTGACATTTGTGGGAATAGGGGCGTCTATCATAGCTTTCACCTTTTCAGGTGCTTTTTTAAGACCATCTTTTGTTAGTACGTGCCCTAAATAGCTGATCTCGTTTTTGAAAAAATCGCACTTCTCTCTCCGCAGTGTCAACCCTGCGTCCTGTAATCGGCTAAGAACGGCATTTAACCTTTCTGCGTGCTCAATACGACTATATCCTGAACTTATTAGTACATCATCTAACAGGCATATTACCCCTTTTAAGCCAGATAAAACCCCTTCAATTGCCCGTTGAAAAATAGCGGGTGCGCTTGCTTTTTACACAGATAATTCGCAAATTTACATTCGGACGTTTTATGATTTGTATAACCGCTGTTGTATATGTAATAAGTGTTTAGCGTTGGCTGTATGCGACAGCATCTTTGACATTCTATGTATGTTCTTTAGAAATATAAAATAAGTACTTGCTTGACTAGACTCGACTGTAACTTTTTAATTTGTGATGTTTCTCAATAAATACATTAAACAAATCAACTTATAGTTTAATTTGAATATCACAAATATAACATGGCGCTGCGTATTAAGAAAATGAATAATAAATAAGTCTCAAGAAAACTAATGAAGGAAGTATAGAATAATTAATAAATAAAATCGGTGAACAAGCAAGCAAAGCGTCAAAATGGCGGAACAAGAATTAAAAGAAAAATCCAAAGGTATTTCGGGATTAAAACCTCCGGAACACTTGAAAGGGATGAACGCCGAAATGGAAACAACGTTTTGAAATATACAGAATAGCAACAGGAGCTAATTACAAGGATGAACAAATTCAAGTTGCATTATTATTGCACTGCATGGGAGAGCAATGTATTGAAATATTTAATACATTTCATCTAGAAGACGAAGAAAAAACATATGAGATTGTCATGTCAAAATTTCAACAATATTTTATTCCAATTAAAAATGAAAGTGTGAATTCGCATATATTTTTCACAAGGATACAGAAATGTAATGAGTCGGTAGATGAGTTCGTGACTGAATTAAGAAAATTAGCAGATGAGTGTGATTTTGGAGACTTACGAGATAGATTAATTAAAGATAGAATAGTTGGAGGAATAAAAGATACCAAAATAAAAGATAGATTGTTACGAGAGACTGATTTAAATCTACAGAAAGCGATAAATATTTGTAAGGCATCGGAATTAGCTGAAGAACAGTTAAAACAAATAGAAGATAAAAGTGAAGAGATACATAGTATAAGAAAACAAAATAAGATTATTACTCAGAAAAGAAATAGGAAAGAAAATGTGGAAAAACAAGAAAAGAGAATTGAATATAAGAATTTTTCAAGAAAGTATCAAGAGAATAAGTTAAGAGAAGAATGTACTAGATGTGGATATAAACATGAGAAAAGGAATTGTCCAGCCTACCAGAAAACATGTATGAAATGCAAGAAAATGGGACACTTTGCCAGGAAATGTAAATCGACCAGCGTGAAGTATCTCCAAGCCGAGGAAGATGAACGAGACAGACTGGAAAGAAGTGACATGAATTTAAATGAGGTAAAAATAAATAACTTGTATTCAGTAGAGAGTAATTGGTTTGAAAAAGTGAAATTATTCAATACAAATAAAATTGTAAAATTTAAATTGGATACAGGAGCCCAATGTAATGTTTTATCACAGAATTATTGTAAAACTTTAGGTATACAGCAAAGTAATATAAAGAAGAGTTATTTAAAGTTATCTAATTATAATGGGAATTCCATAGAGACACTTGGTCAAATAGAGACATATTGTCAAATAGGTAAAAAGAAAGGATTAGTAATTTTTCAGATTTGTGTAGGAAATTTTTGTCCAATTTTAGGTTAACCTACAATAACACAGTTTGAGTTAGTGAAGCGAAATAGAGAAATAAATAATATTGAGCTTGACAGTAATGAAATTGTATCAAAATTTAGTGAAGTTTTTCAAGGAATTGGTATGATTAAAGGATATAGTTATGAAATTAAATTAAAAAAGGATTATGAAGGAAAAATTGAACAGTGTAGACATATTCCGTTTAGATTAATGCCCAAGTTAAAACAACAGCTGTATAGAATGGAGCGAGAAGGTATTATTTCTAAAATAGATAAACCAACTGAGTTTGTTAGTTCGTTAGTAATGACTATGAAGCCTAATGGTTCACTTCGAGTTTGTTTAGATCCAAAACATTTAAATTCACAAATTGAAAGGGAAGTAATGTTAATGCCTACATTAAATGAAATCACAGCCAAAGTAAGTGGTAGTTGTGTGTTTAGTACATTAGATGCTAACAAAGGGTTCTGGCAAGTTGTACTCTCAGAGAGCACTAGGGAGCTTACTACCATTTGGATTATCCTCTAGTCCAGAAATATTCCAAAAAGTGTTCACAAATATCTTTAAAGATCTAAAAGGAGTAGAAATATATTGTGATGATATTTTATTGCACACATCCTGTATAAAAAGCCATAAATTATTATTAGAAAAGGTATTAAAAAGAGCTAAAGAGTATGGAATTAAATTCAATAAAGATAAGTGTGTTTTTATGGAACAAAAAGTCAAATACTTAGGTCATATTTTGTCAAAAGATGGGATTCAGATTGATAGTGATCGCACAAAAACGATTAGTGAAATGGGAATACCAAAAGATAAACAAGAGTTATTACGTTTCTTAGGAATTATTAATTATGTGTCCAGATTTATTAAAAATGTAGCAGAAATAACAGCACCATTGAGATTATTGATTAAAAAGAATACACCATTTGTATGGTCACATGAACAGCAAAAGGCATATGATACATTAAAAAATTTACTAACAGAACCTCCAATTTTGAAATATTTTGAAATTGATAAACAAATTGTACTTAGTGTAGATGCATCAAAGTCAGGATTAGGAGCAGTCATATTGCAAGATAAACAACCAGTAACGTAAAGTTCAAGAGCACTGACTGAGGTAGAAAAATCATATAGCCAAATTGAAAAAGAAAGCTTAGCAATTTTATTTGGGTGCACAAAATTCCATCAATTCGTGTATGGTCAAAAGTTTATCATTGAAACAGATCATAAACCGCTAGTTTCAATATTTAATAAACCATTAAATAAATGTCCAGCTAGACTACAAAAGATAAAAATGGCTTTACAACCATATGATTTTAACTTAATTTACAAACCAGGAAAGGAATTAGTTGTTGCAGATCACTTAAGTCGGTCATATTTAAATGACACATCTAAATCATATGATCTTGAGTTGGAGACGCATGTAGGTATGATTATAAATAGTATTCAGATCAATGACACTAAAATGCAAGAGTTAATGGATAAAACAGAGAAAGATCCAGAACTAAATTGTCTTAAAAATTATATCAGAAATGGTTGGCCTCATAACAAGTCATATGTAAATTCATTAGCAAAAGTTTATTTTTCATTTAAAGAGGAATTGAGCGAATATAAAGGGTTAATTTTAAAAGGAACTCAGATAATAATACCAAAAGAATTGAGATCACATATGCTGACAAAAATACACTATTCACATTTAGGTATAAGTAAGTGTAAAGCTTTAGCTAGGCAAACAGTATATTGGCCGAATATGAATAAAGAAATTGAAGATTTAATAACTAATTGTGATACTTGTAAAAAGTACCAGATAGGTAACAGATCTGAGCCTATGGTTTGTAAGGATATACCTGATAAGCCATGGAGCATTTTAGCAACCGATATATTCTTTTTGAAAGGGATACCTTATCTTCTTATTGTCGATACCTATAGTAAGTATATAGAAATTAAAGAACTTCAGAATTTGTCAACAAAATTAACAATTTCATCATTAAAAGAAATCTTTGCTAGACATGGTATACCTCACATATTATATTCTGATTCAGGAACACAATTTACAAGCTATGAATTTAAAATGTTTGTTAAGGAATGGTATTTTACTCATAAATTAACTAGTCCAAAACACCATCAGAGTAATGGGTTAGCCGAGAGGCACATTCAAACAGTAAAAAGAATGCTTAAAAAGTTGTCAGAGGAAAAAAAAGACCTCTATTTAGGTTTATTAACTTATAGGAATACACCTATATCAGAACAAGGTAAATCACCAGCCGAGTTGTTATTTAATAGACAAGTTAACAGCACATTACCAAATAATTATATTCTAAATTTAAATTAAATAAGTATAGGTATATGAAGGAATTAAAAATGAAACAAAAAAGACAAGAAAATTATTTTAATAGATTCACAAGACAGTTACCTAAAATTGAAAATGGAAATGTAGTTAAGATTAAAGAGGAAAATAAATCAGGTCCTCATAAAAGTGGGATCATAGTAGGAAAAGGGCAGGTGCCGAGATCATATATTGTGAAAACAGAGGAAGGAGGAGTAATACAAAGGAATAGGAAGCAATTAATTAAGAATGGAAAATATTATGATAACAAGAGATATGATTACATAGAGTATAATAACAAGGGAAAAATTGATTGTAATTTAAATAAAAGTGATTGTAAGTTAAATAAAAATGATTGTAATAAGATAGAGGATACTAATAAGAATAACAGTACATGTAATAATTTTAATAAATTAGAAGAAAAAATAACTGTAATCAGTATACTACTAGAAGTGGCAGAGAAATTAGAAAACCGCAATACTTAAATGATTATTATAATTAATTACATAATATAAAAAAAAGGGAGATGTTGTATATGTAATAAGTGTTTAGCGTTGGCTGTATGCGACAGCATCTTTGACATTCTATGTATGTTCTTTAGAAATATAAAATAAGTACTTGCTTGACTAGACTCGACTGTAACTTTTTAATTTGTGATGTTTCTCAATAAATACATTAAACAAATCAACTTATAGTTTAATTTGAATATCACAAATATAACAACCGCAAACACTACATTTTTTCTGTTCACCGCGATTTTGCACGTTTTTCGAAATCTTGAACACTGGACTATCGCGAACCGTTACGAACCCGGGCCCTTCACCCGTGCTAGCCGCGGCGGCAGCGCGCGCGCTGCTCAAGTTCTCCGCTAGCTCGACGACCTTTGCCAGTGTAAGGTCATTCAAATCGTGCGAGTACAACTTCTCCTTTTCTATTCCGACGCGCATTCCCATGATGAATCTGTCGCGTAGTGCTTCTTCTACGTTCAAAAACCCACAGCGTGACGTCAGACCCCGAAGTCTTGCTGCCCATTGGGTGTGAGATTCACCGACTTGTTGCGTAGCTGAGTAGAAGTTGTGTCGCTCACTAAACCCAGCATGTTTGGGAGTGAAGTGAGCGTCCAAAACAGAAATAATATCTTCAAATGGAACATTTCCTACGTCCTTGGGCAAGGATAAATCCACCACAAGCTTGTAGGTACCCTCCGTGAGTGCGCTGAGAAGGATTGCCTTCCTCTTCTTGCCTGAAGGATCCGTTTTCTCGTCAATATCATTCGCGATATAATATTGCATAATCCTTCCTTTGTAGGACTGCCATGTTTGACTATTATGGTCAAAAGTATTTTATTTTTTATTTTATTTTCGTTATTAATGTGGGTATCGAAAGGCTCGTCGCCACTGTTATGTATCGGAGGTGTACGGAGACAGTGAAACACGCTGTGGTTTAACACGCACTGATTTATTTCGACCTTTACGTCACAGATATAGGCAGCGTCGTATGTAGCGTTTAACATATACCTACATTGCATACACAACAGGATCTGTTTAGATGTTTTATGATATGGGAAATCTGTCATATTTTTGGTAATTTGAGGTTATCAGAATTAATGTAGGTATTATGATTTCGAGGCTACACCATTTTATAGACGTAGTTCTAACTAATAAGTGTAAATAAGTACAAAATAATACACTTACTTCAGAGATCCATGAATCGACGGGAGTTGTCGTGGCGGTTTATATGAACCGTTATGCATACAATAGGTTACACGACATAAGAACAAAACGGATTAATAACCTTAAGGAGTAACATAGGTTGTTCACGAAGTATCGTCTTATCTATATGTATTGAGAGCCATACTCGATGGAGCGGGTCATACGGCCCGCTTTACTCTCTGCACGGAAGCTGAGAAATTCTCAGTAACGACAGGAAACCTAGACGCATCTAGGAGGCATTACACCTGTCCCTTCCGTTAGGGGACCGCGAGAGCTGCCTTCAACAACACAACCCTTCATCAACACAACCACGGGGGCTCACCCCCTCACAGACCTCCAACCTCCCCTATAGTCTGCCCATGCCTCGCAACATCACTGACACTCCTGATCTCTCACACAACTAGGCGGTTTCATCGCCTGCATCACCAGATGCCTCACGTGGTCCAGACCACGTGCCCTTGACGCAACTCGTACGCCCCCAGGCTGCCCTTGACGCAACAGTGTACGCCCCCAGGCTCCCTTGACGCAACTCGTACGCCCCCAGGAAACGAGATCAGGAGAGGCCGAGCTCTCCGGCCACTGTTGGACACACAGAACATAGAAACCTCTTCCAGTGTTCTGTGGTTGAACATATCAGATGGACCATACTTCATGAACTTGCACAATTCTTAACTAAGCCAACAGGCACTTACCATAATATATCCTTATATTATTTATAACCACGCCACCTGGCCAGTTCACACTCTCACCTGCTGCACCTTTCTTCGCTCCCAGGTCTCGCCTTTTATCACCCGATCACTATGATGTTCAGAACCGAAGTGAACAAGTCACAAGAAAAAGCCACATGTCTGCCTTATAGGCAAAGCAGGATAACATTATTAAAATACCGACACAGTACAATACCATTATTACCACTGAGTCGACACAACGCTATTTATACTGACAAAGGAATTGGGAATGCTGCTGGTAGTATCGGTAACATTAATAATTCACATAATTAGATTCATAATTTATTTATTACCCATAACAATATTAGAAACATAATCATTGTATCAATTTATTCATTTCGTTTCTTACCGGAAGTAGACAGAGTATTCGCGGTACTCCGCGACACTCCTGACGGCAAAAAAGAAGAAGTTTGTAGTACAGTAAATGACGAGCCCATTGAGCATTTTTTTTTTCATGCTCGAGGCTGCCTTCCTTCTGGCCCTCACAATATGGGTCTTCCTAATCATTAACTTCTGCTATATCTGATGAGTCATCCACACGTGTTATAGTAGTAGACAAACTTCTGCCGGTCTCTTCAAACAGCCTCCGCCATGCTTGATACATAACTAAAGAGATCAAAAATTGTTTTAATGCTTAACGTGTAGGCGACACCAGCTCAGTATCCCGTTTATACCCATTCATTTTTTTTAACGAAATCAAGCTCGGAATGGGAAGTATTTCCTTCAACATATCACCAGTTGGTCAGATGAAGACAAGTTACATCCCTATACATTAGTCCTATACATTCATTTCAAGTTTCTTTTCCATGGCCTGCACCAGGAAAAATTAAATTGGAAACATCTTTAACTCCTCCTACTATATACTTATCTTACTAACTCATTCTTGTACTCTATGCATTGTGGGCAATTCACCAACTTTATATTCTTCACTAGATAACCAGATCTCCTCCAGTAGGACCTCCCCAAACAAAAGAAAGTTGATGTGGTCAAAATCTCTGTCCCAATATAAGAGGTTCGTTTCAAATTTAATTTGGAAAAAAATATTTTTATTAAAAAAAACTATAATTAACATAACTTTTAGTTATGTAATTTAATATCTTTCACTTGTCTTAATGGTAATAGGGTAGCAGCCACCACTGCTAATTTAACAGTACCAACTATCTATCTATAATCTATAAATATTTATTTGACATAATGTGCACTGTATAGGCTGCTGAGGTCTCAGAACAATAATTTGAGGCTGAGGTATACATCTAAGAGATGTATACCTGAGATAGATACTCAAAACTAGAACTCATTTTGAGTTACCTATATTTCTAGGAATTCCCTAACACTACCTAACCCCATTTTGTAGGTTTTTAAACCATTCGTTTTTAGTTTTGTAATAACTACTGTTCCGCAAACTCTAATAATGTGTGTAGGAACCATGTGTAGAAACCATTTTAACACATTATTTTATGTAACTTAAAAAGGATATTCATTCCAAAGAACTATAAGACCTTTTTTTTGTGAGTTTGCACTTTCCTTAAAATTCTAAATATGTTGAGAAACGAGTAAATCAAAACAAGAAGAAATCCTGACCCAAACGGTTCCGAACTCGCGTCCTCAGCATACCGTGTCAAACCCTGATCAATGTGGCCACCGAAGACCCATCAGTCCGGGCGAAATCTCGACTGTCGACCTCTCGACTCTCGACCTTTGCCACTTTAACTTTGTAAACCCAGACACTTAACTTTGTCAAGCCCAAACAGACTTTATTCATTGCTAACCACGAATTGTATGCTACAAATTCGCACAGTCCACACAAGCCCCCACCGAGGGGCTCGAGTCCATCCCAACACAGGGCGTCCAGGTCCCACCCAACCACGCCGGGCCAGCGCGGGTCGGTCGACCTCACATACAACCCCGAATCTCCTCGCAGAAGCGAGCAGGCTCCCTACCGCAGGAGCATCGGATGCACATACGAAAATCGAAAAGGCGAGGAAAATAAAACACTGTCACATGGCAGGATCGAACCCCGGATCCCCCGACCAGAAGGCCAGCGCCGAGTCCACAGCGCCACCAATGCCCAACACATCAATTCAATTCCACTATAAATTACGAACGTGGCATTTGTTACTTATTATTGTCATAAGATTTACACAAAACACATATTGTATCAGTAAGAAAACGCTTAAAATTATTGAAATGGCAGTCCATAAAATCAACAAGTCATCCTCAGCACATTCACATTTTAGTGGGATACCTACTATGGTCACAATATAGTAACATCTGTGACCCCTCGTCCTTCATACCCACATCCATTATGATGCCAATTTATTATGCCTTAGTGTTACCAAATCTTTGGGTACAGAAGAATCAATCCGACCTGCGTCGGGCGGTATACCATGTATATGCCAGAATAGATAACAGTACATACAGAAGTTTCACTCCTTTGATCTCCGAAAAGCCGACACTTTAAATAACTATCTTTGAGCATCAAGCCGAATCACACCCCAGTTATTCGTACTCTTACAGCCTCACGTCGCTCTCCAGCTTCGAGCGATAGGCTTGTTGCTGATGGTTAACAATTAAGCGCGCGAAACGCCACCAATCACTGTAAGTATGCACCGTACTATTATTTATTCTGTGCCAATACCAAGAGCGCGGCAGCACCGCCGCCTTTGCACTCTCAGTGTGCGCGGAACGGTAGGCACCTAGGCCTTACCGTGATCGCTCATAGCTACGCTAAAACAAACTAAAACAGAGACGCAGCTCATGAACTACGTGTTTTTGATTAAGGGGATTAAGTTCCATGACAATGGGAACTAATTATATAGTTATGACATTGCTAATATATTGAAACAATGTCAAGTATCTTCAGCATTATAATTATTATCGATAAAATATGAAATTTCGCTTTTATCTTTTATTATATGATAATGCAATATAAAAGTTATCATTACTACTAATCAACTTATCAATTAACATTTCGGCTCACCTTTAGATTAACAACCCACGATTTGCACATTTAGATACTTATCAATGGAAAGACTATATTTTTTTAAGTACATTTGTGAAGTTTTACGTTTCGGAAACTTATAGTTTATTTGTAATAATTAAGTAAAGTTTGTAATTTTGTATGAAAAATATCGATTAAATTTCTTCTATCTTGTATTTGATGGCAACGGCCCTTTAGATTTTGCCATTTTTTAGTGAGATGCGTTTCGTTACGTTGATCATCGATACTAAACCAATTTGTTTTAAGCAATATAACTAACTAAAATGACAAATATATTAAAAATAATGTTACTTAAATATGTCATTTGCAAAATAATTAGTATTTTAAGAATTTAATTATCATATTTTTATCACTTTGTTACTAACAAAACGCAATGAAATGGCGGCCATTTTGATTTCAAGCTGTCAAGTGTCAAAGTCAGAACACGTCAGTCGTAGCCGCGAAGTTTAAATCATCTTTTTGTCTAGAAGACTAAAGAGCAGGGGGACGGGGGGGCGCAGCCCCCCACCAGGGGGGGCTCGGGGGGCGAAGCCCCCCGCCATTAAAAAAGAAAATATGGTATGCTATGGTTTGTAAGGATATACCTGATAAGCCATGGAGCATTTTAGCAACCGATATATTCTTTTTGAAAGGGATACCTTATCTTCTTATTGTCGATACCTATAGTAAGTATATAGAAATTAAAGAACTTCAGAATTTGTCAACAAAATTAACAATTTCATCATTAAAAGAAATCTTTGCTAGACATGGTATACCTCACATATTATATTCTGATTCAGGAACACAATTTACAAGCTATGAATTTAAAATGTTTGTTAAGGAATGGTATTTTACTCATAAATTAACTAGTCCAAAACACCATCAGAGTAATGGGTTAGCCGAGAGGCACATTCAAACAGTAAAAAGAATGCTTAAAAAGTTGTCAGAGGAAAAAAAAGACCTCTATTTAGGTTTATTAACTTATAGGAATACACCTATATCAGAACAAGGTAAATCACCAGCCGAGTTGTTATTTAATAGACAAGTTAACAGCACATTACCAAATAATTATATTCTAAATTTAAATTAAATAAGTATAGGTATATGAAGGAATTAAAAATGAAACAAAAAAGACAAGAAAATTATTTTAATAGATTCACAAGACAGTTACCTAAAATTGAAAATGGAAATGTAGTTAAGATTAAAGAGGAAAATAAATCAGGTCCTCATAAAAGTGGGATCATAGTAGGAAAAGGGCAGGTGCCGAGATCATATATTGTGAAAACAGAGGAAGGAGGAGTAATACAAAGGAATAGGAAGCAATTAATTAAGAATGGAAAATATTATGATAACAAGAGATATGATTACATAGAGTATAATAACAAGGGAAAAATTGATTGTAATTTAAATAAAAGTGATTGTAAGTTAAATAAAAATGATTGTAATAAGATAGAGGATACTAATAAGAATAACAGTACATGTAATAATTTTAATAAATTAGAAGAAAAAATAACTGTAATCAGTATACTACTAGAAGTGGCAGAGAAATTAGAAAACCGCAATACTTAAATGATTATTATAATTAATTACATAATATAAAAAAAAGGGAGATGTTGTATATGTAATAAGTGTTTAGCGTTGGCTGTATGCGACAGCATCTTTGACATTCTATGTATGTTCTTTAGAAATATAAAATAAGTACTTGCTTGACTAGACTCGACTGTAACTTTTTAATTTGTGATGTTTCTCAATAAATACATTAAACAAATCAACTTATAGTTTAATTTGAATATCACAAATATAACAACCGCAAACACTACATTTTTTCTGTTCACCGCGATTTTGCACGTTTTTCGAAATCTTGAACACTGGACTATCGCGAACCGTTACGAACCCGGGCCCTTCACCCGTGCTAGCCGCGGCGGCAGCGCGCGCGCTGCTCAAGTTCTCCGCTAGCTCGACGACCTTTGCCAGTGTAAGGTCATTCAAATCGTGCGAGTACAACTTCTCCTTTTCTATTCCGACGCGCATTCCCATGATGAATCTGTCGCGTAGTGCTTCTTCTACGTTCAAAAACCCACAGCGTGACGTCAGACCCCGAAGTCTTGCTGCCCATTGGGTGTGAGATTCACCGACTTGTTGCGTAGCTGAGTAGAAGTTGTGTCGCTCACTAAACCCAGCATGTTTGGGAGTGAAGTGAGCGTCCAAAACAGAAATAATATCTTCAAATGGAACATTTCCTACGTCCTTGGGCAAGGATAAATCCACCACAAGCTTGTAGGTACCCTCCGTGAGTGCGCTGAGAAGGATTGCCTTCCTCTTCTTGCCTGAAGGATCCGTTTTCTCGTCAATATCATTCGCGATATAATATTGCATAATCCTTCCTTTGTAGGACTGCCATGTTTGACTATTATGGTCAAAAGTATTTTATTTTTTATTTTATTTTCGTTATTAATGTGGGTATCGAAAGGCTCGTCGCCACTGTTATGTATCGGAGGTGTACGGAGACAGTGAAACACGCTGTGGTTTAACACGCACTGATTTATTTCGACCTTTACGTCACAGATATAGGCAGCGTCGTATGTAGCGTTTAACATATACCTACATTGCATACACAACAGGATCTGTTTAGATGTTTTATGATATGGGAAATCTGTCATATTTTTGGTAATTTGAGGTTATCAGAATTAATGTAGGTATTATGATTTCGAGGCTACACCATTTTATAGACGTAGTTCTAACTAATAAGTGTAAATAAGTACAAAATAATACACTTACTTCAGAGATCCATGAATCGACGGGAGTTGTCGTGGCGGTTTATATGAACCGTTATGCATACAATAGGTTACACGACATAAGAACAAAACGGATTAATAACCTTAAGGAGTAACATAGGTTGTTCACGAAGTATCGTCTTATCTATATGTATTGAGAGCCATACTCGATGGAGCGGGTCATACGGCCCGCTTTACTCTCTGCACGGAAGCTGAGAAATTCTCAGTAACGACAGGAAACCTAGACGCATCTAGGAGGCATTACACCTGTCCCTTCCGTTAGGGGACCGCGAGAGCTGCCTTCAACAACACAACCCTTCATCAACACAACCACGGGGGCTCACCCCCTCACAGACCTCCAACCTCCCCTATAGTCTGCCCATGCCTCGCAACATCACTGACACTCCTGATCTCTCACACAACTAGGCGGTTTCATCGCCTGCATCACCAGATGCCTCACGTGGTCCAGACCACGTGCCCTTGACGCAACTCGTACGCCCCCAGGCTGCCCTTGACGCAACAGTGTACGCCCCCAGGCTCCCTTGACGCAACTCGTACGCCCCCAGGAAACGAGATCAGGAGAGGCCGAGCTCTCCGGCCACTGTTGGACACACAGAACATAGAAACCTCTTCCAGTGTTCTGTGGTTGAACATATCAGATGGACCATACTTCATGAACTTGCACAATTCTTAACTAAGCCAACAGGCACTTACCATAATATATCCTTATATTATTTATAACCACGCCACCTGGCCAGTTCACACTCTCACCTGCTGCACCTTTCTTCGCTCCCAGGTCTCGCCTTTTATCACCCGATCACTATGATGTTCAGAACCGAAGTGAACAAGTCACAAGAAAAAGCCACATGTCTGCCTTATAGGCAAAGCAGGATAACATTATTAAAATACCGACACAGTACAATACCATTATTACCACTGAGTCGACACAACGCTATTTATACTGACAAAGGAATTGGGAATGCTGCTGGTAGTATCGGTAACATTAATAATTCACATAATTAGATTCATAATTTATTTATTACCCATAACAATATTAGAAACATAATCATTGTATCAATTTATTCATTTCGTTTCTTACCGGAAGTAGACAGAGTATTCGCGGTACTCCGCGACACTCCTGACGGCAAAAAAGAAGAAGTTTGTAGTACAGTAAATGACGAGCCCATTGAGCATTTTTTTTTTCATGCTCGAGGCTGCCTTCCTTCTGGCCCTCACAATATGGGTCTTCCTAATCATTAACTTCTGCTATATCTGATGAGTCATCCACACGTGTTATAGTAGTAGACAAACTTCTGCCGGTCTCTTCAAACAGCCTCCGCCATGCTTGATACATAACTAAAGAGATCAAAAATTGTTTTAATGCTTAACGTGTAGGCGACACCAGCTCAGTATCCCGTTTATACCCATTCATTTTTTTTAACGAAATCAAGCTCGGAATGGGAAGTATTTCCTTCAACATATCACCAGTTGGTCAGATGAAGACAAGTTACATCCCTATACATTAGTCCTATACATTCATTTCAAGTTTCTTTTCCATGGCCTGCACCAGGAAAAATTAAATTGGAAACATCTTTAACTCCTCCTACTATATACTTATCTTACTAACTCATTCTTGTACTCTATGCATTGTGGGCAATTCACCAACTTTATATTCTTCACTAGATAACCAGATCTCCTCCAGTAGGACCTCCCCAAACAAAAGAAAGTTGATGTGGTCAAAATCTCTGTCCCAATATAAGAGGTTCGTTTCAAATTTAATTTGGAAAAAAATATTTTTATTAAAAAAAACTATAATTAACATAACTTTTAGTTATGTAATTTAATATCTTTCACTTGTCTTAATGGTAATAGGGTAGCAGCCACCACTGCTAATTTAACAGTACCAACTATCTATCTATAATCTATAAATATTTATTTGACATAATGTGCACTGTATAGGCTGCTGAGGTCTCAGAACAATAATTTGAGGCTGAGGTATACATCTAAGAGATGTATACCTGAGATAGATACTCAAAACTAGAACTCATTTTGAGTTACCTATATTTCTAGGAATTCCCTAACACTACCTAACCCCATTTTGTAGGTTTTTAAACCATTCGTTTTTAGTTTTGTAATAACTACTGTTCCGCAAACTCTAATAATGTGTGTAGGAACCATGTGTAGAAACCATTTTAACACATTATTTTATGTAACTTAAAAAGGATATTCATTCCAAAGAACTATAAGACCTTTTTTTTGTGAGTTTGCACTTTCCTTAAAATTCTAAATATGTTGAGAAACGAGTAAATCAAAACAAGAAGAAATCCTGACCCAAACGGTTCCGAACTCGCGTCCTCAGCATACCGTGTCAAACCCTGATCAATGTGGCCACCGAAGACCCATCAGTCCGGGCGAAATCTCGACTGTCGACCTCTCGACTCTCGACCTTTGCCACTTTAACTTTGTAAACCCAGACACTTAACTTTGTCAAGCCCAAACAGACTTTATTCATTGCTAACCACGAATTGTATGCTACAAATTCGCACAGTCCACACAAGCCCCCACCGAGGGGCTCGAGTCCATCCCAACACAGGGCGTCCAGGTCCCACCCAACCACGCCGGGCCAGCGCGGGTCGGTCGACCTCACATACAACCCCGAATCTCCTCGCAGAAGCGAGCAGGCTCCCTACCGCAGGAGCATCGGATGCACATACGAAAATCGAAAAGGCGAGGAAAATAAAACACTGTCACATGGCAGGATCGAACCCCGGATCCCCCGACCAGAAGGCCAGCGCCGAGTCCACAGCGCCACCAATGCCCAACACATCAATTCAATTCCACTATAAATTACGAACGTGGCATTTGTTACTTATTATTGTCATAAGATTTACACAAAACACATATTGTATCAGTAAGAAAACGCTTAAAATTATTGAAATGGCAGTCCATAAAATCAACAAGTCATCCTCAGCACATTCACATTTTAGTGGGATACCTACTATGGTCACAATATAGTAACATCTGTGACCCCTCGTCCTTCATACCCACATCCATTATGATGCCAATTTATTATGCCTTAGTGTTACCAAATCTTTGGGTACAGAAGAATCAATCCGACCTGCGTCGGGCGGTATACCATGTATATGCCAGAATAGATAACAGTACATACAGAAGTTTCACTCCTTTGATCTCCGAAAAGCCGACACTTTAAATAACTATCTTTGAGCATCAAGCCGAATCACACCCCAGTTATTCGTACTCTTACAGCCTCACGTCGCTCTCCAGCTTCGAGCGATAGGCTTGTTGCTGATGGTTAACAATTAAGCGCGCGAAACGCCACCAATCACTGTAAGTATGCACCGTACTATTATTTATTCTGTGCCAATACCAAGAGCGCGGCAGCACCGCCGCCTTTGCACTCTCAGTGTGCGCGGAACGGTAGGCACCTAGGCCTTACCGTGATCGCTCATAGCTACGCTAAAACAAACTAAAACAGAGACGCAGCTCATGAACTACGTGTTTTTGATTAAGGGGATTAAGTTCCATGACAATGGGAACTAATTATATAGTTATGACATTGCTAATATATTGAAACAATGTCAAGTATCTTCAGCATTATAATTATTATCGATAAAATATGAAATTTCGCTTTTATCTTTTATTATATGATAATGCAATATAAAAGTTATCATTACTACTAATCAACTTATCAATTAACATTTCGGCTCACCTTTAGATTAACAACCCACGATTTGCACATTTAGATACTTATCAATGGAAAGACTATATTTTTTTAAGTACATTTGTGAAGTTTTACGTTTCGGAAACTTATAGTTTATTTGTAATAATTAAGTAAAGTTTGTAATTTTGTATGAAAAATATCGATTAAATTTCTTCTATCTTGTATTTGATGGCAACGGCCCTTTAGATTTTGCCATTTTTTAGTGAGATGCGTTTCGTTACGTTGATCATCGATACTAAACCAATTTGTTTTAAGCAATATAACTAACTAAAATGACAAATATATTAAAAATAATGTTACTTAAATATGTCATTTGCAAAATAATTAGTATTTTAAGAATTTAATTATCATATTTTTATCACTTTGTTACTAACAAAACGCAATGAAATGGCGGCCATTTTGATTTCAAGCTGTCAAGTGTCAAAGTCAGAACACGTCAGTCGTAGCCGCGAAGTTTAAATCATCTTTTTGTCTAGAAGACTAAAGAGCAGGGGGACGGGGGGGCGCAGCCCCCCACCAGGGGGGGCTCGGGGGGCGAAGCCCCCCGCCATTAAAAAAGAAAATAGGTGTCGAAATTGCCTACTGTAGGTTAGGTTAGGTTCAGAACATGACCATGCGTAGCGGAGCGAGCGAAGCGAGCGCAGCGTCATACTATTCTCTGGGAACCTATACCACTTAAATTATATAATTAATTCTTTGATCTTCCAATTTTTACATCTTCTAATTTTTAACCTATCTAGATGCGGCGCAAACATGAGTTAATACACAACCCAACCTTTTCCCATACATTTTGAGGTTAGGTTTGTGAAAAATTTAAAAATTAATATCTCGAAAACCACGCATTGCCGAGAGGGGGGAGTGGTACAGGGGGGTAGCTCCCCTCCTCCCCTACCCCCCCTCCACCCCCTACCCCCCAAATCGTGGGTTGCTAATCTAAAGCCCTTCCAACATTTCTGCTGGATCATCATCAGCTTAAAAGTCTACTTCTCAGTTCATTACTTCATATTTAGACCATTAGGTTTACATGAAGCAAAAAGATTACCAATTAACATACTCGTACATTATATGGTAACATTGTGAGTGTAACCTTAATCATAGGCAGCAACTACACATACGAAAATTAACAACAAAATACTAAAAACAAACATTCAATCATTTTAAATTCAAACTATAACACTATTTCTAATCCATCAATCATGCCTACTTGTAGCACTGTGAAAGATGCTGTGTTCCGATGGTTATTCTAAATTTGAATTTACAATAAGAATGTATGAAGAAATGATGAATGGTGAAGCTAATTGCTTATTCATACTTACAAGGCATGTGGATTTGATTTTTTGTGTATAGCAGTGGTTCCCATCCTTTTCATTTCCAGGGACCTTTATGTACCTACAAAAAACCTCAATAAATTTTAAAGAATATTATTGTAAATAACTTAATAGTGTCGTGCCATTCATCTTTTACACATATTTGTAGGACTAATATTATTGCTCGAAGCAACCAGCAAATTATCATTATGTTCTCAGTCGATTCGGACCTTGTTCTGAGATTCCAGAGAGACCCACAAAGATCTGCTACGAGGAGTAGGTAAGTTTGCATTTGCGGACCACTTTTCTCCACTGGCTGGGCTGGGAACCATTGGTATAAAGAAATAATATTGACTGCATATGTAACAAATCATTTATAAAGCCTTGAATTCACAATTCATTTCTTTGCCAATTAATTGTTACAGACTACACAATTCACATTTTTAAGAAAAAAGACTAGCGTTTGACTCTATTACCAATGCTACGATTAATTACTTACCATAAAAAATTCGCAAAGTTTGATCTTTTATATACCTGTTAATTCTAATTTATTGTAAATTAACACTCTTCCTTTCTTCAGTATCTGTCTACAGGCAACTACAGATGAAATTGCTCTATTGCTATAATTCTGTCTTTATAATGCAAACCAATTTTCAATGCAATTGACCCATATAAACCATAGGTATAGAGATTGTCTTCAGCAATGTAACCGTTTATTTAATAGCCGCCATTCCATCTAGCTGTTTGTTACAGATCTTGTTCACTTTATTTCATCAGATCAGAGGAAGTATCTTTAATTTTGGCTTTATTAGTTTAGAATCAAGCATACTTTCTATGCACGTTGTAAAAAACTTTTGCACCAAGGTGATCTGGTACTTAATTCCATGACAAGCGAGTTACAATTTTACAAACAGAGCTTTTTTACTCCATTCGAAAGTATTTCACTTATGGAGTATTCTTACCAGTTGGTGCCCATGGGTATCTAACATATCAGAAGTGTACCTAATTATATTGTTAATATTTTGTATACATTTTATATGTGCACCTCATCATTTATCTAAAAATATACTATAGAAACCATCAGATATTTAGAGGCAAGCTATGTCTTTAAGCACTAAGAAAAGGCAAGAAAGGTCAAATTAAATCAAAATCAAATCAGTTTATTAATTCGTTATTACAGGTTACAATGGTTGGCATGTTTTGGTGCTAGCATTATTTCCATGGTGTTACCTACCTGTGAAACTCAACTAATTATGGTAGTTTAAAATAAAAGGCTCAAAGTTTATCTTCACAAAAACATGATATTAACTTGCAAATGTTAAGCAAATTTATACCACCACTAAACAGTGTCCATTTACTTAGCCACTTGGTGATATTTCAAAATGTAAGTAAAATAATGTAACATGACCACACAAGGTCGAAATATTTTCAAGACTTAATCCGTAAGTGGCACTTAGAATCGAAATAACACAAGGAAGAAGAAATTCTTTGGAATAACTTGTAACATGTAGGTAATACAACAGTTACTTACCTATGTATGAGTGAATTCACTAGTTACAAATTTGAATTTTCTCATCCACAACTGTAGGTATGTAATAATTTTCACAAGTATTTCGTAAAATAAAGCAGGTTATCACTTACCTACAATTCCTACAAACTAACACTTTATGAAACTGAAGTAAACATTTCTTTCATTCCAATTATATTAACCAAATAATAAACTTTTCTTTCTTTCTTTCTTTCAAATCAATAGAATGTTATTATTGGTCAGCCAATACCTAGTTCCACTAACTTCTAAGCACTATAAATTAATCACCATTGGATTAAATACACTATGGATAGGTCAATTAACAGTCGCTTCGCATTTTAGTAAAGAGCGCAAAATGCATAATAATACAATAAGTAAAACCCACGAATTTAAGAGTTTTTTTTATTGCTATATGGGCTTTAATTTTGCACTACCAACAAAACATAGTGTCTTCAAATTTGAGTCAACATTTTGGCTTATAATTGCTCTAGGTCACTAGATTGTGTCCCCACGGAGGTCTAAGTATCTAGAGAGTTTTTAGCCGGTAGTGGGTCTTCTACCCGAGTCCTGCATATCCAAGGGGTGGCCTAGTCAGCTGAATGCCCTTGTCGAATACCGTAAAGACTGTATTTTCTCTCTTGTAAAAAAAAAAAAAGGTCACTAGCAATCGATAGTGAGCTTTCACAATGTGCCCACTTCAGCCGACTCTATTCCCCGTATATAAAACTACTCTTTGGACTGTATTTTCATTTGGCAAATAGGTGTCGGTAAAACTCCACAGTTAAACAAATTCCTCTCTTCCCGCCTTTTTTTTTTAGTAATTGAAATATACGATTAATTTGACCATTATGTCACAGCCTTAGGCCCCACAGAACACATATACCCAAGGTTAGGCCCTCAGATCAAATACTACTAGCGGAGCTTAGGCCACAATTTGGTTATTTGTTTTTTCAACACACTTGCTCGTAAAGTGGGTCTAATTTTACCGGTTTTTTTTATATACATAAGCAGCTCATAAGAACGCGTGTATGATTTGTGTTATTTAATCAAGAAACTCAGTCTTTATTTATTTTTCCTCACAAGCGTGCTGAAAAGCGTCGCACAACACACGCGCGTACACTGGTTAAGGCGATTAACACACGACACCGCGCACCGTCGCGGTTGGCGGTGAAGCGGATCTCAAGTCGCATTGGCCTCTATTAAATCCGTTGATGCCAAACACACGTACACCGCCTGACCGCGCGGTCGAGCGATGCTTGCGCCGCCACCGCCCCTCCGCGCGGACGACAGCGCGGAGAGGCGGCTCTTCACACACGGGGCGCCGCATAACCGCGCGGATCATCGTGGATTCGTGGGTGCATGCCGTGTTGCAATTTAAAAATGGATTTCGATGCCGAAAAATTTCATTTGGAGATTGAAAGTCGCCCTGCAATCTGGGACATGAAAAGCACACATTATAGTGATAGACTCTTTAAAATGAAACAATGGGAAGAAATTGTTACCATATATTTAGAGCCTGCACCCGTAGCACGTCCAAAAAAACACGACATGATAAAGCGATATATCGCGGTGAACTGTCAAAATACGACGAAACCCTATTGTATTTTGACAGTTCACCGCGATAAACCGCTTTATCATATCGTGTTTTGGTGGACGTGCTAGGGGGGCTGGACAAACTTCTGACAAAGGAAGGAGGAAATGAGGAAGTGGACATTCGCGTATAGTTAAAAAATTTATCTTCATGTTTTCTCAAACTTTTATAGAATAAAATGAATGTCCCATTTGGAGTTCTGCTTCGTAGAAATGGATGAACCCAATATCTTATATTTTTCTTCCTACTCCATAAAAGCCAGATTGCTGCCACCACTTCAGTGTCCATTCTTGCCAGTGTCTTTGATCAGATTAGTCAAAACCGCGTTAAATCCATCCGCGCGGACAGGCGCGTAAACCGCCTTACCGCGCGGGGCACCGCTTCAAAATCCGCTTCTCCGCCACCGCCCGCCGCGGCGGTGCGCGGTGTCGTGTGTTAATCGCCTTACCCACACTGGGCGCTATTACGCCCCGTGAGTTACAACCAACACACCGCACACACATATATATATATATATATATATATATATATATATATTATCCTAAAAATTTACTATTATAAAAATTTGTCGATACCACTGACTGGTACGCACAAGCGATTTGATCATTATTAAGCAAAGACCTTTGTGTATTGCGGATGTATACAAACGAAATAAAAAACAATTATTACTACACAAGTTCCCGTTGAAAAGGTGGTAATAAAACTTGTGTAAAGGTTATAAACATTAATAAAATTTACCGAAATATTAAAACACATCGGCACCAACTTTATCCACAAAATATTGAAACGCGTTTTAGAACACACAGCATATTTTTTTTTAAACGTAGGAATTCAAAGAACACCTGTGAATAAAAGACAAGAACGTAATTCCGTAACTGTAATAAACAAAGACACATTTAACATTTAACACAAATAAAGGAAGGTAGATACACATAGGAGTAAGGCAGACTGATAATTAATTTTATTTGATTGCTTCGGGTAGCCCGTTTAATATCCGAACCATAGTAATCAATGATTACTGGACTCATTACAAAATTTGCATATTCAGATAATAGGTAGGTAAGCTATAAAGAACCTCGTAAGTAAACGTTAACTTAACGAAATAATTCTTGTAATATTACTCCAACCTCACAAATAACACGTGGGCGAATGTTACTCCAATCACCGGGAAAATAATAATCCAACATAACCTGTCGGGATTCTCGTAATTCAAGCCTTTTTATACTCGAATTATCCCAGCACCTCCACCATTTTATGTCGTGGCGGTTTATATGAACCGTTATGCATACAATAGGTTACACGACATAAGAACAAAACGGATTAATAACCTTAAGGAGTAACATAGGTTGTTCACGAAGTATCGTCTTATCTATACGTATTGAGAGCCATACTCGATGGAGCGGGTCATACGGCCCGCTTTACTCTCTGCACGGAAGCCGAGAAATTCTCAGTAACGACAGGAAACCTAGACGCATCTAGGAGGCATTACACCTGTCCCTTCCGTTAGGGGACCGCGAGAGCTGCCTTCAACAACACAACCCTTCATCAACACAACCACGGGGGCTCACCCCCTCACAGACCTCCAACCTCCCCTATAGTCTGCCCATGCCTCGCAACATCACTGACACTCCTGATCTCTCACACAACTAGGCGGTTTCATCGCCTGCATCACCAGATGCCTCACGTGGTCCAGACCACGTGCCCTTGACGCAACTCGTACGCCCCCAGGCTGCCCTTGACGCAACAGTGTACGCCCCCAGGCTCCCTTGACGCAACTCGTACGCCCCCAGGCTGCCCTTGACGCAACAGTGTACGCCCCCAGGCTCCCTTGACGCAACTCGTACGCCCCCAGGAAACGAGATCAGGAGAGGCCGAGCTCTCCGGCCACTGTTGGACACACAGAACATAGAAACCTCTTCCAGTGTTCTGTGGTTGAACATATCAGATGGACCATACTTCATGAACTTGCACAATTCTTAACTAAGCCATCAGGCACTTACCATAATATATCCTTATATTATTTATAACCACGCCACCTGGCCAGTTCACACTCACCTGCTGCACCTTTCTTCGCTCCCAGGTCTCGCTTTTTATCACCCGATCACTATGATGTTCAGAACCGAAGTGAACAAGTCACAAGAGAAAGCCACATGTCTGCCTTATAGGCAAAGCAGGATAACATTATTAAAATACCGACACAGTACAATACCATTATTACCACTGAGTCGACACAACGCTATTTATACTGACAAAGGAATTGGGAATGCTGCTGGTAGTATCGGTAACATTAATAATTCACATAATTAGATTCATAATTTATTTATTACCCATAACAATATTAGAAACATAATCATTGTATCAATTTATTCATTTCGTTTCTTACCGGAAGTAGACAGAGTATTCGCGGTACTCCGCGACAGGAGTGGAAACCTGTGAAAGGTCAAAGAAGTAGATAATTTCCTTTGACGTTACACCGTATTTTGCGCACTTTACATTTCCTTTTCCAACCATGGTGGAAAAACAACACAAAAAAGCGTCAATATCACACAAAAGTATTGAGTTTCTATATCGTAATCTGAGGTAATAACACGAAAGCGTCAATTTCGCTTACGAAAGAGTCTCTATCTCGTATATCGTAATTAATGAATTCACAGCAAAATGCGTCAATTTCGCAAAGGACACTCACAATTTAAACCAAATAGACCAAATAGACTGGGAAGATAAGCTGTCATCTTCCTCACTTGACGAAGCTGTGGATTGCTTCTACACAATACTATATGATATAATAAAAAGATTTGTTCCCTGTGCCAGTAATACTTCAAATCGATATCCAGTCTGGTATAATCAGGCCATAATTTGTGTGCTTCCTACATCAACCCTACATCAAACCGTATAGCCAATGTGATGTAGTAATTGTAATTAATCCTTGTCAAATGAGAAACCAAGTCCAGCAGTAGGACGATATGAAGTGATAACTGCACTTCAACTTGTGCTAAATGGACATTTTAAAACAGGGTAACAATCGTGTCAGTTTTCTTAGCTGAGTAATTTATTACTTAGTACATTAGTCAAATTCCAATAATGACATATTTGAAATTACAAGAGATTTTTCTACAGTGCTTAATGGGTGATTATACGGTATTTGATTTTTTTGTGTCCCCAAAGGAAAAATGATCTATTTCATTTAATATTTATAATTTCACTACTTGACGTTACTTTTGTAACTGTAAGGATAAGGGCCAGAAGATATTTTCATTTTTTTTACTTTTATGGGCACCAGGGGAAAATGTGTGGTCAGGGGAGTGACACTATTGGCAGAGTAGTGACAAATTAAGACAGGGAAGTGACAGGCTATTAATAATTAGTATAGGAAAGTAAATAAATATTAAATAAAAGACATGAATTATAACTTTTAGGATATTTTTAATGAATAAAATACAGTCAGTCTAATAAGTTTTAAAATGTAAGCACATTGAGTACTTATAAAAGTTTTAATCACCCAAATGAAATAACAGCACTAATTCCTGCCTATAAAATTATATTTGTTGGGCTCATTTGAAATTTAAACAAATGTAATTAAAATTATCTTAGGAATTACATTACTAGGTTTTCAATGATTGATTAAATATCCAAAGACATTAAGCATGGCAGAAGAAAACTTCTAAAAAGAAAATTGAGGAACTTTCCAATTAACTAAACTAATAGTAATAAATAATGATGAACCTAATAACCTATAAATAAATCAACTTTGGTAATTTAAAAGTATATAAAAACTATCATGTTTTAAATTTAAAAAGAACAAAATAAAATATATAATATAATAAATAAATAAATAATAATAAAACTTCTTGAAACTATCCGTTTTAGCACATTTTTTATTATATTCTAAACAGTTAATTTTTCATATACATCAAATGGCTCTGGATTCCCTTAGAATACACTGTTTCCTTTCATATTTTATACAAGTTGGTACACAAGCAGGCTGCCCACCTAGTGGTAGTTGCTAAGTCGCCTATAGTACATTTGTTGTTCCCGTGAGATTTGCAAATCTATTACCTACACAAGGACCCAAATATACGTTGCCAACTTGTGACATAAGATGTCAACTCACAGTACCCAGTTACTTGACTGCCTCTGACCCTTCAAACTCGGAATAATAATGCAAGCACCGCTGTTTGGCAGCAGAAATAAGTTAGGTACCCACACCGTCGACTCTAATACGGAGTCTCCCTCTGGTTGTTTCGCTCCATTCTCTGCAACGCGATGGACCCGGCACCCGCACGGAGGATCCATGGAATGCTAAGTTATCGTCTCCTATATTTAGCAATGGTAATAAAGATCGCATTATGACCCAGATACAACGGCCAGTGACGAGCGCAAACTATAAACCTCCTTGCGAGACTCACTCACCGTATTCTGTGATACCTCAAACTTCCGCTTTAGGATAATGATGTCCTTCAATAGGCTGGTCACATCTACGAGGTCGAAAGTGACGGGAGGCAGCTTGTTAATCTTGCCACGAATGTTGGTACGTCGTTGGGGTCAGCCTTTTACAGAAAGCTCGGTCTTTGTTGATGATGTCCTAAAGGTTCTTCTATGTCCCATCTCATCAGTGAGACACAATCTGATCTGTTTCATTTAGAAACCGATACAGCAGCTGCTTTGCTAACCGTATGCCTTCCTCGCTGAAGCTGGCCTCCTCGCTGAAGGTTTGCACGGCACTGACTTCCAGACTGACGTCCCGCCGACGCTTCTATTGGAGGAATGCGAGGAGCTCGTTAGCCAATCACTCATTGCCATAGTTTCTTAAAGTGACGGCTTACAGCACCGTATTTGTTATTATTAGATTGCAATCATGCTCGATCGAGATGGTCTTCGAACTTTTGAGTTTGGTATCATTATGTGTTTTTAATGATGACTTTCTGACAACATTTTAGCAGCCAAGGCGACATTTTGGATAATAAATCATTAAAGCTTATGTTTTTTATTAAGTTTTCCTCTTCAAATTTTGCTCATAACCCTTTGGTTCCTTTCAGTCAAGATTCTCATATTACTCCTTATTTGCCCTTTCTGCTTTAAAATATTTTTGCTTTTCTTTATCCTTTAATTCGGCATATTTTTAGCTTACATTTTTCAATTTTATGCTTTTTTTGTAGTCTCTCTTCCTCATTTGCTTTTCCTTGTATTCGCTATGATACTAGATCTGACGAACGAGGAACTAGAACAAATAAAATCAAGCATTTCAATAATAAACATTAAAGAATGAAAATTTCGTCACTCCCCTGGAGTGCACGTATTTCCCCTGGCGTATAAAATGCCAAAGGAGTGACGCCAGAGAAGTGACAAAATCACACATAATCCACGAAACAAACTTCACTCGTTCGTCTTTTCAGAATTTAAAGTAATACATGACATTTACACATGATAAACATTGCATTGTGCAGATTTACAATTGCATAAGAATAAAACAGAAAAACATATACTTACCAGGGGAGTTACAGAAACGACTGGTACAAGCACGCTTTACGGAGGTGTACCGAAAGATTGACACAAGTTTATTTTAGTTACGCTCAAGCGCGTTAGCTTGCTTATAACTTTACTATATACTAATCGTAATATTCATGTTCCAAAACATACATTAGTAGATTCTCTTCAAATTTTGAGGCTTTAAATTACGCCAGGTGAGGGTGACATTAAACTTCTGAGACATAAAAAATAGGTATTTTTTTAAATAAAAATAGTTATTCTTATAAGGATTTTTGTTAAAATATCTTTTAATGTTTATTTAAGTGTACAATTACGTTTAAGAAATCATAATCCCATGAATATTAAAAACAATATGCCCAAACAAGTGTAAAATCTTGCAATGGGGCAGGCCAGGGGAGTATACATTTATAACATTCTTTTACAAATAATGCCATATATAAAACAATTATTGTGAATTAATTGTGTGGTCCAAATAATAGACAATATTGTTTATGGCATGAACATTCAATCATACTAATATAAAATTTTTAACATAAAATTTGTTCACTGGCCACTGGAATTCAAATAGCGTATATTCACCCTAATAAATATTAATTATATTTATCAAAATGTGAGCTTTGTGGTGTAATTCATTACTTCTTTATTGTGCAGGTAAGTAAATTTTTTATATAAAATTATCTAGCTTCTACAAGTGGATCAAAAAAAAATTATAAATAGTATTAATTTATTCATTTTTCATTGTAAATTACACACACTATGAGATCTGAATTCTATTGGTAGCTAACAATATTAAAGCCACTGGACATTAAAACATATCATCAAATCACAGATAAATCACAATGCATATGTTAGTTAGGGTACCCAAACTTCATGAATTTACACAGTATAAAACATACATGCCTTTCTTATAATAGCAGTGAAATTTAATGAACTTAGAAAAATTGTTCCAATTTTGTTTTTTATACCGGGTGTAACGGAATACCGCAATAATATTTAAGGTTATTGATTAACAAAAAAAATATTTTATGACTATTCTTTGTATTTTTATTATATGCCTACTTCCGATTTAATACCCTAAACTGTTAAGCGTATTAAATCGAAAGTAGGCATATAATAAAAATACAAAGAATAGTCATAAAACATTTTTTTTGTTAATCAACAACCTTAAATATTATTGCGGTATTCTGTTACACCCGGTATAATGGAGTGATTATATTAAGAATGAGAGTATGTATGACTCGGAAACTATGAGGTAATAAATAAATGTGGTAAATAATCAATAATATGGAAGTAGAAGTTGGTTAAAAATACCTAAATCTCATTGAGACCCACCTATTCACACTGTTTTCTCTCTATAACATAATATTACACAATGTGCTTCATCCCATTCTCGCTGCAAATTATTTCTACACACTATTTTCATCAATAACCATTTTATGCTATGTATGGTAGTTACTCAATCAGTTGTTTATTTATTTATTTAGGCAGAGTAACTTGACATGCAATAAAACACTTTAGGACATCGCATATTGCCATCATCAATAAAAAAATGTTAGTCCATGAATAAAGTAATCAAATCAGGGAATTTGTCATTTGTTCGACAAATAAAACTTGTCATAAAGATATCTCAACTCTTGCATCCAAACGACGTCACGCTCTGCATTTGTCTCGCGGCATTCATAAGCAGACAGCATTCTAACATTATTCTCATCAACAAAAATATCTCCCACTACACTCAAGAACATTCCTTCACTGATCTCATGTTTCTTTTCCTTCAAAACACGATCCATCAGCTTATTCATGATCTGTATGTTGTTATCTCCAAACATAGACGCCTCGACGAAATGACGAAATAAATCTTTCATTGCACCATCCGTTACTTTTTGGTTATGTTTACTTTTATCATAATATATTTGTACTGTACCTGTTGGATCGCTGAGCTCTAAGTTTAGAGCATTTTTAGCTGGATTAACATTATAAACTGCGGTGACCACTCCGTGAAGCATTATATTCTTGAAAGTCAAGCCGAAAAGTTCGTAAACATATTTATTTTGCGGGGTGCGTACGGCGCGAAAAATATCTTGTATGTACAATTTGACAGGATTCTTTTGAAAATTTTCCATCACATTAATTCCTATAGAGCAAAATTGAAGTTATTTGTGATATCCGTCTTTATGTACCTACTTAAAGTTGTATTTTAGCACGTATTTCTAATTCATTTTCGAATATTTCGAATTCGATACGCTCAGCTTATTTTGCTCGTGTGTCAACTGTCATGTCAAACAATTATGACATTGACATTTCTTTTTTAATAAACCCTGCGTTCCGAATGGTGATTATAAATATAATCATCACTGTAAACGTGATACAAAAGTAGCTTAGAGCATTCATACGGGAGACGGCAAGGCTGGGCGAACCCCTCTGCCAATTTACGCTGACCATATGACCATACACGTTATATAAAACTAGTTGAGGCGCGGCCGCTGCCATTAGGTGTCGTTTTCGTGTCGCACTAAGAGCTCCAAAAAAATGGTTAATTGTGCAGTTTCCTCTTGCAAAAGGTGATCCAGCTACTCAAATCTTCGAGATTATGGCGTTTCCTATCACATTTAAGTATAAAATATACATTACCGTGTTTCATTTGTTTACAATTTTGAAGTATTTTTTATGTCGTTACGATAGAAAAATACAATGGTACGATGGTAGCTCAACACAATACACAGGCATTATATTATCTGTGACACGGGCATTATTGCTTAGTGCTGGGACAACTTGAGTGAATGATGCTGATTCATATTTTTATTTATCATTCATTCACTTCGAAGTTTGTTTAACCAGATATAAGATTAAAATAGAAATTCACGTGTAATATAATAGAATAAAAAAATATCAAGAAAATATTATATTATTACCTATTATATTGCTCAACTTTGCTTTGTAGTTTAAAAAATATTTTTCTATACAATATACTTTTTTTTCTTTATTTAATGGCCGTACACCTCATGCTTAAGTCGGCCATACAATATACGTACTTACTCTAAACAATTTTTCGACTGCATCTCACTTGATTTTAAGCCTATTAAATAATCTATATTGGTATTTTACAAAATGCAATGTAAGTTTACTCCAGATAGAAAAATGTCATCAATAACGTCCTCTAAATTTTATGTTGTAGTTGAGGTCATAAGTACAAAAAAAATGAATTATTTTTTGGTACTTTTAGTTTTTTGTTTAAAAGGCTGAAAAGATGCAAAATGTTCATAAACTTTCAAGTATATTTTATTCAACTGTACTTCTATTGAATTTTACACGTTGACTGCCAGACAGCATACAAAATAGAAAAACTATTGTTTGCGGTCACCGTTAACGGCGTTTTAATTTCGTTTCCGCGTTGCATTGCGATTTCATGTCACCTGCTTTATGCAGCAAGTTGTTGGGGACATCAGTAAAGAGCACAAAGCAGGTGATTGTCGTCATCGTCGTCGTCAGAGAAAATTTTAATAATGCAACATCATTATTAAAATCACACAATAAAGCTTTTTCTTCTTATTTTAGTGGCTTTGAAGTTTGTACGGGCAATGTAAACAAACACACTTTCAACGTCACGTTATGACAAATGAATAACATATAACATGTCTTACTATATGTAAATAAAAACTTTCATAGTAGTAAACATCTACTAAGCTAAAATGGTAGAATTAACGCCACATACGTGTAGCAAGGAATTTTATGTTTACTTTAACTCACATTTTCCTATAAGCCCGATATCGTCCCAAGCGTTATAACACGTTGGGCCCTATCACAAATGAAAGGTTTTCTAAAATACTAATTTTGTTTGTATGGCAGTAAGTTGCTATCTCGTGCTTTTTACTTGCACGAGATAGCAAATTTCTACCATACGAGCAAAGCTAAACGAAAAAGTGCCTACCTATTAAACATGTTTATAACTATGTAGGTAGATATATAATAAAATCAGAAATTAGTTCTTGGTAGTAACAATTCTCACGTAAAACATCTAAGACATTCCTGGTATCCCCCCACCCTCCCACTGCACCCCGCGCTAACTTGTTTCGACGGGTTCAGATAGAAGCGTGGCGCAAGTCAAGTCACACTAGTCATTGCTTTGATCGTACTCCGGAGTGTCGTTCTGTTATTTGTTTACTGACTTTTCATGGTACCTTTATTTTACTTTGACCATGACTAATTACTTGATGTATTTTAATGTAAATAAACCAGTTACATTTATCATAGTGTGTGGTATTCTACTAGTCAAGCCCTTTCATTTGATACCCATATTAAGAGAGTTGTGAAAAAATACGTAATCCACCATTTTGTGGCGGCGGCCATCTTGGATCGATAGTCATCAAACATAACATCCCCGAGAGCTGATGAAAATTATGATTACGCATCGGAGCGCTTACTGTCTTTTGTCTTTCTTTAACTAAAAATATAAATTTCCCCCCCCCCCCCCCACTCCCCATCAAAACATTATACCTACGCCTATGACTGAAAATATATATTCATTTCAGTCGATCAGCTAAATAGCAAGTGAAATTGCTGTATTTCACACAAAACACTAATTAAAGCATTTTAATAATAATTAGCAGGCCTCGCTTTGTACTAATTTAAGAAACCCTGTCTTCATTGTATTTTTTATTAACTCTAGCCGAACAGGGTATAGTAATAAAAATACAATTTATTGTAACATTTCAATCATTCACTCACGACGACCCAAATAGTTACTCATTCTTTGTGTCACATCACTAGGGACATTAATTCTTTGTGGTGGGGATTGCGTAGATACACGTTAATTTGTCGATGTGTGTGTGTTTCTTCATTGTAGGGTAATATTTTCATAGTGTGTGTTCGTAAACATTTTCGTAGTGTGCGTAGCGTGTTTACCTCGCCTCCCGCGAAAAGTGGCAGAAAAATTTATACTGCGATTTGTTGCGTACCGCATCCATAGGTTAAATGATCTAAGAAAAGTAGGTCCGCAGTGGCTGAGATTATATTACATAGTCTCCATTAGGATGTTATTATACTTACAGTCTGTTTCTACATCAAGTGCACATACGAGATAGGGGGAAAAAGGGGATCACTGAGATGATAAAAAAATAGAAAAAACATCCCATTTTTTTGTACTTTTAAGGGCCATTTAATTTTTTTACCGTTTGTTGCGAACCAGACCCCCTAGACAAATGCCACAAGCTAACTTTTCCGCAGTCCTTCCTCAGAAAAAATGTATGGAGATGACAATGGTATCAATTCAGACACACAACTTAATTTAACTAAACTACTAATTGGACAGGATTAAAACTATCGCCATCTTTCTTTTTCTCTAAAGGATTAAAAGTGAAAGCTTTATTTTTAGACCTGTCAAATTAGTTTAATTAAGTTGTGTGTCTGAATCGAGACCATTAGCTGCAGAAAAAATAGCGTGAGGTTGTCGTAAGCTAATGTCATTTCCATACAATTTTTCTGTGGAATAACTCCGGAAAAGTTAGCGTGTGGCATTTGTCTAGAGCCTCTGAGGTGCATAAACCGTTATGTATAACTCTTGAATGAATATACAATCAATAAAATAAACGCCAACGTGATCATTTAAGAGTGCTGGCAAAATACAAAGAACAATGGCAAACTCCCTAACAAATTTTTGTAGATATAATTTTTGGGGACCTTTCATTATGTTGATTGTCATAAAGACGCTTGGCATAAATCACTAAGCATAATAATCGAAAAGCATAACATTAACGTCACATATGTTTTTCTTTGCATAATTTTTATAAGGCACAATTATCCAAAGGCATAATTTTATGAAGCATAATTAATGAAATCCCTAATTTATTTTGACATAATATTGGTAGTCCTAAAATGTTTTGCCATAATTTTAACTGTCATAATTAATGATATCCCTAATATTTTGGGACATTTATTATAATCAGAAATAATGTTATTTTAAAGGATATAATGTTCACTCTATTTTACTAAACTTTTTATAATAACATTTCATATATTATTTTATTCAAGTAAGATACTCGAATATTCTATATTTTCATTTGATATTTCATAGTAGGTATACATTGATTTTTTATTTGACAAAGTAATTCATTCATGCTACTAGTGACAGAAACGAATCGCTGCAAAACCGACTCCACGTAGTCTTGTTTGTCCTACCCCTAGAGTGTAATTCAAACCCGCGTAGGCGCGGAGGGGCGAGGCGGCCCGCGAGCTGAGGAGCAGGTGCAGTTTCGGATTGCTGGCCGGCTTCGCCGGCCATCCTCAGCCGCGGCGGCGAGCGTTAAAACCATCTGCGACGATAAGCTCGCGTGGGACCGCCGGAGCCCCGCAGCGTCGGAGCCGTGACAGACACCATGCATGTGCTTGCTTGCATGTATACTGCATGTTTGCTTACATTGCTGCATGCTTGCGCGCAAGTTTATGCCCAGAGAAATTCTGCGTAATCGTATTATTCGTTGTGATTAATATGCTAAACATTAATTATGCTTTGAAAAATTATGCGTCAAGTTATTCTGTGTTTCGAGTTTGTGGGTTTTAATACTTATGACAAATGATTTTCTGCCACACAATATTATGCTTATTACCATTCTGCTTCCTGATTATTATGCGTCTTGACGATTATTTCAATGGAAATTATGGAATATGATTTTATGACAATAATTTTTATGCCTAGAAATAGAGAGCCATAATTTTCTTTGTGAAAATAGATACCTATATGAACAAAATGCCAAACTATAGAGATTTAATTCCTTAGTAAAATAATAGATTATGAATGGGTAGGACGTTCAGTTGAATCGTTTGTATAAAAATCTGACGCGCTCGAGTACGTATTGCAAAGTTGCGTTTTTTTTGCCGCCACGACAACTTTTTTTAAATTATAACTTTTTTTTACTTTTTAAGCCTTCCGCACGGCCACCTCCACCATGCAAACCGGCAGATTAAAGTACCTCCGTCATCAGGGATATGTGGCGCATTTACCATAACAAAACGCCCACTACTTTATCTTGCTTACCTGTATGACTTTGTTACATGCTTACACTTTGCAAAGTTCTTATCGTATGCTGATGACACCAAATTTTATTTTATTGTTAAAAATAACCAAGACTGTTTCAGATTACAAGAAGATCTGAATAGAGTCTCAGATTACTACAAAAGAAACAGAATTGATGTTAACATAGATAAATGTTGCCATATAACTTTTAGTCGCGGAACACAGTTAGCCACGGAGTTCACTCTCTGTGGAACTAGCGTTAAGAAGACTAACACGTTCTGTGATCTGGGAGTTTTCTTAGACACAAAATTAACTTTTGCTCAGCATATAGACAATATCGTGGTTAAAGCTTTCAGAAGTTTGGGTTTCATTTGTCGTGTTAGCGGGCAGTTTGATGACGTGGCATGTATCAATACTCTACAATGCATATGTTCGTAGCGTACTCGAATACTGTAGTCCTATTTGGAATCCCCAATACGTTACATATGATAATGCTTTGGAGAAAATACAAAGAAAATTTTTAAAGTTTCTGAGTTTTCGTCTTTGGATGCGGTGTGATAATTATGCTGAAGCATGTAAAAGACATAACGTAATATCCTTGCGGGATCGCCGTACATTACGTGACATGTCCCTTCTACACGATGTTTGTGCAGGTTCCGTGGACTGCTCAACTCTCATAAATGGTACAATAAGCCTGTGTGTACCAAATAAAAGGACTCGCCATACGCAATTGTTCCATGTTCCACTGAACCGTACTAACTATGCACGAAACTGTGTAAGCACAAGAATGGTACGAATATACAATAAATTATTCTCGGAGATTGATATCTTTCTTTTCTCAAAAAGTTCCTTCAAATACAGAATTAACGAGTATTTCAAAAAGTAACAAAAAAAAGTGGGTTTCAAAAAAGTAAGTCTGGTTTATAGAGTAAAAATAATTACATGTACCTATGTTGTATAGAAATATTTAATTTTATTAACAATTGTAATTTAAAATTTATTTATTCCGTATTGCATTTATTTTGGCATCATGTGAGCCTGCCGTTATTTGGGCGCAACACGCGATAACACACATACACACAACAACGCACTCCACACTCACTACACTTATCAACGACACTAGCGGTATATGAGGATGATATTAATTATTGTAAATTTTAATAGTACCCCTAGCTTAAAAACAGAAAAAAAAAGTTTTTATGTATGTTTAGAAGTGATAATAAGAACTGTATATAATATGTGTAAATACATTGTGGTAGGTACCGTAGTTTAAATTAGTTAAATAAGATTTGTTAAAAAAAAAAAAAAGAGCGTCGGTGGCGCAGTGGACTCGGCACTTGCCTTCCAATCGGGGGGTCGGGGTTCGAGACCCGCCATGTACCAATGTGTTTTTCGTTTCGAATTTCATATGTACATTTGTCTGACGCTCCTACGGTGAAGGAAAACATCGTGAGGCAACCTGCATACATCTGCGAAGAAATTCAATGATGTATGTGAAGTCGACCAATCCGCACTGGGCCAGCGTGGTTGACTAAGGCCTAATCACCCTAACATAGGGTAGGCTCGAGCCCCTCGGTGGGGACGTATATGGGCTGTGATGATGAAATAAGTTTTGTTAATGTAATGGAAATCAGTAATTGGCCTATGTTCTGCCTATTGTAATTATTTTCTTTTAAATATTCTATGTTTGTGCTGTTGATTTCAGTAAATAAATAAATAAATAAAATCTGACACCCTCGACTCGAGTATCGAGTATACTCATCATAAAACATTTTTTGCTTTCTATGATGTAATAGTCATTGTCTGTATAACGCTCGAGTGACTGCAAATTTAGCATCGTGGGCTCCGCTACTATTAGAGACACGCTTGCGTTGCAGCCGCTCCCGCACCGGCTATTAATAACCGCCTGGTGACTCTACTTAGAGAGCGAGACACCCCCGTGGTGATGCCTCTCTGAGATAGAAATCCATCAGGTTAGGTTTGCCAAACGAGGCTTGAGGACCCACCAAAGTTCTCGCCTTCTTATAAATAATTAAGGTACAGCTGTAACAGCCATCTGCGGCTAACAGCATAGGTCCTTAAAACACACATTAGCTGTAACTGTAACAGCCATCTGCGGCTAACATAACAGCATAGGTCCCTAAAAAAAGCATTCTTAATTCCCTCTACTGCACGGCGGACTCGAGCGTCAGCCATGTAATAAGTATCTTTGTCAGTATTAGAGAAAATAGTTAAAAGAAACAAACAGGGTCCTAATCAATAA
This sequence comes from Schoenobius gigantellus, assembly GCA_963935595.1. Classification (NCBI taxonomy): domain Eukaryota; kingdom Metazoa; phylum Arthropoda; class Insecta; order Lepidoptera; family Crambidae; genus Schoenobius; species Schoenobius gigantellus. The sequence goes on from OZ012543.1 coordinate 1,735,054, forward strand.
AACTGCAAAAGTCTAGTGCAGTGCAGACATAATGTATTTTAGAATAACTAGAAAGAGTTTATATATAACTATTATTAACAGTGGAAAATCTTAAGTATTTTTCTTTAAGTTATTTTATAGTTTCACTTAAACTATTTGTATCTAGTTTTATTTAGTAACAGGGTTCAAGTTTGGTGTGCTTGGTCGGTAACAGTATACCTATCAGTCACTCAACTCTCAACCTCGAAATGGAGGCGAGCAAAAAAAGTAATAGCAGTGATGTACTTCACCGCTCCGATGTGTTGCCAAATTACACTTGGATTACGTAGGAAGCTACCACCAGCAGATTAAGACTCGAAGCTCGAACTCTACTCAAAAAGCGGGACACCCCCGTGGTGATGCCTCTCTGAGCTAAAAATCCATCAGGTTAAGTTTGCCAAACTAGGCTTGAGGGAGGACCCAACAAACAAAGTTCTCGCCTTCTTATAATCAAGGAGAAGCTGTAACAGCCATCAGCGGCTAACAACAGCATCGGTCCCTCAAAAAAAAACATTAGGTATGAATTGTCTAAACCAGCCTTGAGGAGTGCGAGACAAATAAAGCCGCTTCAAGTGGGAACCTTTTTTTTTTAAACAAAACATCCCCCAGTGAGTTCCAGGGTGCTTAACAATTATCCCGGGCGCGCTGGTAGTGGTAGTCGCAGCGTGGACCTTACCATGCGCGCCCATAAGGGCACGGAGAACACCGGGGGGTTTTAGTGGGTCGGCCTGGCACTCTGCCGGGCCAGCCCCCCACACGCCCGCCGTCTAGCCAACGGCGGGTACGGTGCGGTTGCGCATTTCCCCCGGAAATAAAAAAAAAGGTGCTTAACAATTATCATCAATATTTCTAAATACTTAATTCTATTCTAAATGCTAATAAAAACTTGCAATAAGAATTAATATTTCTCAAATCAATAAAATGACTTGAATTATCATAATGAGATCTTAAAATAAAAAAAAATCTAGTTAATATTTTTCTTGCAGTAAGTAAATATTAGTTTCACTACACTATAATATGTATATGAGACTTAAGGCCATTTGCACTAACCCTATCTTAGCTTAGGACGATCTTAAGTGGCATGCTGTCACATTCTTTTCATTAAAGACAAGAAGTGACAGCATTCTTCTTAGGATTGTTTTAGCTAAGACAAGGTTAGTGCAATTGGCCATTAGAGCATTTAAAGATATGAGAGTACCATATCTTGGTGCAATTATTCTTGGTACGAGATAATAAATGTCTTATTTTAAGAAATCGTTTTTATCCGTGTATCCACAGAACACATATACCTACTCAAGAGCTCTATCTTACTTCTTTCTGCCGCTTACTAAGCAGCGGTGCTTGCATTGCTGTGTTCCGGTACTTTAGTACTATTCCGGTTTGAAGGGTAGCACAGGCAGAGAAATTACTGGGTATTGTGACTTGACATCTCATGTCACAACTTCACAAGTTGGCAACGTAGATTGGCGTCCTTGTCGGCGTTTTTAGTTTGCTAGTCTTATGGAAACCACGTGTACTAACTACCACTATCTGAGGATTACCCGTGGGCCCACCATGGGTCATAGCAGTGGGAGCACGGGTAATACGTCCGACTGTAGCCACTTACCATCAGATGGTCAAATTAGTTGTATAAAAAAATACACCACCACTTACAATAATTCTGTAAGTACTTACCTGTACCAGGGTCGTCTGTATGGGTATCTCCGTCTTACCTATTTCTGCAGCAAAGCAGCAGTGCTTGCATTGCTGTGTTCCAGTTTGAAGGGTAAGATAAGGCAGTGAAATTACTGGGTACCGTGACTTTACATCTGATGTCACAAGTTGGCAACGTACACTGTGGTTTTAGTGGGGTTTGCAGCTAGTTTTACTGTGAATTTTACAGAAGCCACATGTATTATAGGTGACTGGTCTGTTACCACTTACCATCAGGTGGACACTTTGCTTGTTTGCCAACTTAATAGCAACAAAAAAAATTATAGCTCTTTGACCATCTGTTCCAAAAGTGCTAAGTTATCTATTGAGCTCGCCGTTTCTTTGGCATAGCTCAAATCGGAGGTGTTTGTTTTCTACGGTTTTAATAATTTCTGATTCGATTACTTTGAGCAGCTATGTAGGATTTGATTTTATTACCCATCTACCATCGATTGTAGGTCCATGCCATCTACCTATTTATACGTTTATAAGATAGTAACTATTACCGTGGTATTAAAACAAGGCTTGAAACAAAATGAATGGAGCTCTGAGTAACTTTTTATATCCTGTCTTTTCTTAAGAAATTATTTCCTTGAAAAGCCTCTCACATGTCTTTATCAGATTTGTCATATATTATTTATTTATCCAATAGGCACACTTACAGCAATACATATGAAAACACATACAATTAACTCAAAAAATACATCAGTCATTATATGCTTGCCACTTAAAAGTGTACACAACAATTGCTGCAGAATTTTACAATCAGTAAATGAACAAAAGATCTCTTAAATCTAAGTAAAACTAAGTAAACTAAACTAAGTAAAACTAACTATAATAAAAACTCGACCTTAAGGGATAGATTTCTGCAATTTACGTCTGAACTGTATATAAGAATCATTGAAGATATCAATATCCGGTAATTTAGCATTTATTTCATTGTAGGTAGAACAAATTCTGGAAAGGGGATGATGCAAACCTAAGTTAGTTCTAGATTGAAACAGACTAAAAGTTTTGGTTATGAGCTTCCGGGGATAGTGATAGGGAACAGATAATCGTACCATCTCCAGTATGTTAGTACACTTAACCTTGTTATTTAGAATCTTGTGTAAAAACAGCAAGTCCGCAACAGTACGTCGGTATCGCAGAGTTGACATCTTGAAAAAAGTTAACCTCTGCTCATAAGGTCGATTGTGAGTAATACCAGGAGTGACAAACGCAAGATGACGGGTAAATGAGCGTTGTATGCTTTCAATGCGCTGAGATGAAGAAGCATAGACTGGGTTCCAAGCCACGCTAGCATATTCTAGATGACTGCGAACCAAGTAGTTGTACAGAGCTAACCTTGTCCGCAGCATCCTAAACACTTTTGAATTGCGCTTAAGAAAACCCAGCATCTTAGCAGCTTTTTTAACCACCCCATCCACGTGAGCAGAAAATTTTAGCTTTTGATCCATTACCACTCCCAAGTCTCGAACTTCGTTCACCTTAGACAAAACCAAACCATCAAGGACATACTCAGTTTCAAGTGGTCTCACTTTTTTTGTAAAGCTTATGTGAAAACACTTTTTTGCATTGAGAGTCATTCCATTATCATAGCACCATGCTTTGACATTGTTAAGATCGGTTTGTAGAAGATCAGCGTCAGTTGCGGTCTTGACACTCCTATAGATCTTTAAGTCGTCCGCAAACAAGGAAACTCTACTATGCTGTATCCGAGTTGTAATGTCATTAATAAATATGAGGAACAGTATCGGACCCAGATGGGATCCCTGTGGGACTCCAGATTGAGCAATGTAAACACCAGATACGAATCCGTTGACCACGACAGTCTGAGGTCTTTTTGAGAGGTAAGACTGGAACCAGTCTAGCAAGGAACCGCCTATCCCATTTCCATTTAGTTTCATCAATAAGACTTTGTGGTCCACCTTATCAAAAGCACTACTAAAATCTGTATATATAGTGTCCACCTGCTGACCTCCATCAACTTCCCGCGCTATCGAGGATACCAACGATGCCAAATTAGTGTCCACAGAGCGTCCCTTTATAAAACCATGCTGGTCGTCCGATAGTCCACCCTCTACGTGAGCATAGATCAAAGGATATATAAGGGATTCAAAAAGTTTCGAAAAACAAGACAGAATGGAAATAGGCCGATAGTTCTTCACATCTGACTGATCATCCTTTTTATGTATAGGTATTATTCTCCCCTTTTTCCACTCTTCCGGAAAGATGCCTTCATTTAAAGACCTATTAAAGATGATCATCAGTGGAAGTGCAATGGTTAGGGCACAACGCTTAATAAATAACGGAGGTATATTGTCTGGCTGGTATTATTTATTCCTTTGTCAGATTGTTTTGGTATTGATATTTTCCAAATTCTTAAAATTAATTCATTGATCTTCTTTTCTTATACGAGTAAGTATGTGACTTTGCATTTTCTTTAAAAATGCAAAATAAATTGAAAAATGATGAATAAAATCCATAAAGAAAAAAACCTCATCTCGAGCGGGATTTGAACCCGCGTTTCAAACATACCGTGTTGACGCCTAGAATAACTAGGCCACCGAGCTCTTACCGGCCTCGACGAAATTCTTAGCCTTAACCGAAGGATATTGATATCCTTTATTCTTTGCTGTGCCAAAGTAGTCTTTTTTCACTGTTAATAACAAAGTATCAATATTCATAAATTTTCAATTTATTCAGCACTACCATGCTTTCCGCTCGCGACTTCGCCCGCGTTATTTTTGTTTTCCCGTGGGATTTTTTTTTTCGTAGGAAAATTACCCTATGTCCTTCCCCTGGTCTCGAACTATCCCTATATCAACTTTCATCAAAATCGGTTCAGTAGTTTCGAAGCCTATTCAATACAAACAAACAATCAACTCTTTCCTCTTTCTAATATTACTATAGATTTTAAGTTGTAGTTAATATGTATAGGGGAGTAAAGTACGATTATAGATAGATTTTTAAAGAAAATGCTGTCACTTAAAAAAATTGTAAGTTTGCTTTATTTTTAATCACTTTTCAAGAAATCTCTAAAGAATTCTAAATTGGAAAGTTCCTATGGCCATCTTCCAGCTCTAGCTTGAGACCACGGTTACCATATAGGATCAAAGTACTCGTCAATGCGACTCAAACAAGCCAAAACTCGATGGGGTTGTATCGTTTTATTGCAAAGTTCATATGGCCACCCCTAATTCTAGCATTAGATTAGCACCATGACATCATAGTATTGCGTTGTCACGCGATATACTGCGGTACAATGGCTGTACTATACTATTACTGATTCTGTGATAGCGGCATGTTAAATACGTAGTTTTTTTAAGGTACTGCACCGGTATAGGCACGTTAGGTGTAGTAAAACAGGAAATTGACGTAGACTGTCTCACTCATAAGCTTATGAGCTTCTGAGAGAAGAGAGGTTACTATAGGTATTTATTGAATTTCAAATTGAAAATAGAATCTAGATATCAATCACACTGTTTCTTTGTGTGAAGAAACCAAATCCATTCGCAAAACAAAACCGAAATGGTGCATGAACTAATGAAATATTTAGCGATGTTAATTAAACTATCAGCTCTTCGACACCCGGAGTCGCGGAGCGGAGGTCTGAGCGCGGCAATTATGCAAACTGCTGGGCGCCGGTCGCGCGCCAGCTATTTGTCGGGTATCTCTGGAGCGGCTAGTGATGGGACATGTGATGTATCGATACGTTTTGTAGGCCGTATTTATTATATTATCATTACTGTTGTTGTTATAGAAGTTTACAATTATTTTATAATAATATTTACCTTCTATGCTTCTACTAGTTTGTAATAGTAAGGCATGTCTGCATGGGCACTGCACTCGTGTCTGTAATGACACACACATAATTTGTTAATCGGTCGTTGCAAGTTTGCAACTTGATAAAAGGCTAACGTGTCATTCATTAAATTTCAAATTATTGTTATACTTGATGAGCTAAAATCCCCGACAACCTTAAAAATCTTCAATCTTAAAAATCAACCTTATAAATGAGATATGTTAGTGGTTTGATCATGACTATTAACTTAAACCGTAATACTATGATAACGTAAATCCATTATGGGGATGTTTGTTAAATTTTTGTAAGCATTACATACCACTAAACTCCCAAGATTCAGAGTCATATTGTAGGGTTTAAGGGTTTGATTTATTTCTGTAATGAGCAGCCCGATTGGGTCAGTATCCTCATCTCATTAAAATCTGTAACCAAACAATCTCTATCCTAAATATTCTGATAAAAATAATAATCGGTAACAATTATCGATATATTACATAGTTAATGTGCGCTTCTCTAACAATACAATCACCAATATCCAAACTACAAAGAAGTCGCATCGGAATGACATCTTTGCGGGTATTTCTTGTATACTTATTCTGTATGGTATGGTATAGCTATTGTATCAACTTTATAGAAATACCCATAATTTTGTACTCTGATCATATTAATATTTTTTTACTTATCCGAGGGTCAGGCTGTTGGCTTTCATTTCATCTGATGGTAAGTTACGATAAGGCCGAAGTTGGAAGCGAGCTTCACATGAACTCCGTAATTTATTTTTATTTTATTTATTTAATTTAATAACCGAGGAACTGGCTATCTCTTACCTCTAATTATCGGAACAAAAATGTTATTAACTTTTTTATTATGGCGACAAACATAGGTAGTCAGGTGGGCTCAGAAGCCCTACCACTAACTTAACCAAGCAGAAAACAATTCTGTCCCCATGAGGAATTGAGCCCCCGACCTCCAGATCAGAACACGGTAGTCTTAACTACTAGACCAAGACCACGGAGGTGTTTAAATTACAATAGTAAGATACGTACCTATGTTACAGATATGAATTTTTATAGTTATGGACTAGAACAGTTAGTCTGAAGAACAACGCTTCAAATAATGCAATAGCACAGAACATAAATAATAGTATTTTACGTTCATTTTGGACACTCATTTCTCTTTATTTTCCCTTTGCCTTTTTTGTTATAGAATTTAGGAAAATGACCAATGATACGCTAACTCGCCCAAAGAAAGAACATGCCATAAAAATCCGGCCAAGTGTGAGCTGTACTCGCACACAAAGGATTCTGTACAAACTTATCTAAGAATAATAAGTTACTACTTTGTACATATTTACGGTTCACAAATTTTTTCTTCAACATGATCTTGCTTCTTGCTCAATTTAATAATGTGAACTTACCTAAATGTATTATGTAAACTAAAACATTCGCAATGAAAGTTGACCCCAAACTTTTGTTTTGAGGTCAGCTTCCAATTGACGACCCTGCAACAATACAGGGGGAAAAAATAGCCCTTGCTGGTTTTCTTGCTGGTTCTTTCCAGTACAACGTCTCCCGCCGTAGACTTGTGAACCAATGGCGTAGCTTCTCTGACGTTCAAAAGCGATTATGTAATAATCCAATTAGAATAAACGTTATTGAATTTGAATTCATGATTCCAGGTCAACGGGAAGTGCCCTATAAGTTTTGATTTCCTTGTCAAATGGCAAAATTTGAGAAAATGTGTGAGACGTAAACGGTCATATCTCTTAATCTTACAAGTTTGATTGTTTCACAGTTGAAAGAGACCCTAGACCCAAATATTTAACATTTTTAGATTGATATCTTTCTACGCGTTCATGGGAAGAAGGGTCTTGACAGATAGACGGACGGAAAGACAATGTTTTTATATTAAATTGGTCCTTGATATCTTTTTACTTTGTTATGCCAAAGGCAGACTTTCTGAGTGGAAGTGTTAACCCAGTTGAACCTACCGACCCATACATGGGTTTTGACAATTAAAAAGTCGTTATTTGATAAAATTAAAGCAAGTAACACATTTTATTAGAAGCTTTAGTCGATAATGTTATTTATAGTGACGCTCTTCAAGACAAGTTTGCGAGGACCAGATATTTTTTGCAAGTGGAATGACGCGGATGCCATTGGGTTATTACAAAAAATGAAACGTTTCTCGCGACATCCAAAAATATATATAAACGTTGACCAACCACACGTTGTCAAAATCTACAAGAAAATTTGGGAGCTGTTGATCGTTTCGATAAGAATATAGGCCTGTACAGAACCAACGTCAGAGGCTAAAAATGTTACTTTATTTGTCAAATTATTGATATGTCACTGCATAATTCATGACCAATGTATCGTCCTAATGGTGGAGAGCTTGATCACCTTCGTTTTCGTAGGTCTGTTACGTGGACCTTGTCCTGTGCCAAAAAGCCACCTTGAAGAATCAAGATACGATGAATTGAGTCATCTAGTAAATTACATCAATAAGATTCTAAAATGCAAAATATGTTAGAAGCCCTGCATTTATATTTGCGTGAAGTGTAACATACATTTATATCCCAAAGAATGTCTTTTCAATTACCATACAAAACAAAATTTTCGCAAAACCTAATATATTAAAAAAATATTTATTATTATTAATACGAGTACAATTATTTTAATAGAAATTACTTTATTTGTGTTTCCATATACTGCTAAAAAGGAAGGGTTATGCCGACCGACCCATATATGGGATATATCATTTTCTAGCTTTTCCGGGGGGACTAAATTTTTTTACTATTTCTCCTGTGACCTAGTGTCACAGGAGGCTATTTTAAGTCATATAATAAAAATGGCTTATCTACAAACCCTTTCGGGGTTTTACGATATTATTGTTTAGCGACACCAGCTGCAGCACACGATTACGAATAGGCAAATTTCTGAACTGGAACAATTTAAACAAAATCAAGAAAATGCTCACACACACAGCTTGTTCGATGAACTCATGCAGTCACCTGGTGGACAAAATTTAGCAGAATCCTCTTCGCCTACAGAGGGTTGGCCCTTATTGAAAAATCATATGAGTAATAAAAAATTTAAAAAATATATTAAAATCAAGAAAATGCTAAAAAGGACTCAATACCAATTAAAAAAGTATTACTCATTTAGGAGTAATATTAAATTACGGAAAGAGCGTGCATGTCTAATAGATTCATTAGACATTTATGATAGCAAATTGAAAGAGAGCAGGGGTTTTTATGATAGGGACGTTGAAGAACTCAATAATACTATTAGAAATTTACAACACAAATTGTCAACTATCTCCGAAAATTATGACACGGCTCAAAATGATATTAAAATGCATATTCAATCTATCAGAGAACTAGCCACACTCTGTCAGCATAATGAGGACCGCTATCAGTCCCTTCTTGACAAACAACTTTTGACTGCAAGTGAGAATATTTCAATAACAGAATGCAATGTCACAAATAATAACAATGCACCCAGTCATACATCCTCCGCTCATAGTATTGTATGTCAGTCACCAGTCAATGAGCAATCTAGTTTTAATTGTAAGATGTCTGTATCTAAGCCTAAATGTATTATTTTTTGTGATGACATAGGCAAAGGTATGGGCCAGTTATTGACAAATCAGTTGGATTTTAGTGTCATTAATTATTGTATGCCTGGCTCAAGTTTCCATGATATTGCAAATAAAATTAATAGTTATAAGTTTGATATTAATGACAAACTGGTTATGATCTTGGGAAATAGGGGTAATTTGAACAAAAAAGTACTAAAACATTTTTGTTCTCATTTAAATAATTTACATGTTAATCAAATAATAATGTTTACCCTTCCCTACCATAATCGTTTGTCACAACATGAAAATAATATTAGATACAAACTTAATTTGACATTAGATTTAATGACAAATTATTCGAAAAAATTCCATATTATTGACTTCAACAAACTGACATGTATTAAAGCTTATTTGACAGAAGATAGATTATATCTATCAACATTCTATAAAAAACAATTAGCTATTTCGCAAAGATTTTATTTACAAACTTTAGCCAAAAACATGGCTATAAATTCTTTCTCTGACAATGCTTTTATTGAGCAGCCCACTCAAAGTACTGAAATTGCTCCTATTGAGCAATACTGTGGTAGTGAAACGACTGTCAGTAATGTTACTGATGATATTTTTAATAAATCTTTAAATTAAGTAATGAGACAAAAGAGACATCCTCTTGCTTATCATTAGGTAGAAAAGATACTGAAAACTTTGTAAATGTATTGCAAAACCCATTTGAAAACAAAAATAAAGTAAATCTTATCAACCTGGTGCACCAGAACATTCAAGGAATGTTAGGCAAGGATCTGGAAGTGGAATTATTCTTGAACTGTAGTAATGTAGACATCTTTTGTGTAACTGAACACTGGCTTAAAAGTTATCAGTTCATGTTTAATTTCAGCAATCATCTGGTTGGTAGTTCGTTCAGTCGAGAAAAATCAATTCGTGGTGGTTCTTTAATAATATTAGATAAAAAGCTGAAATTTAAGGATCGTGAGGATATTGTGAGTCTTTCGATTGAGCGAACAATAGAAATAGCCTGCGTGGAGCTGGACCAGATTATTGTATTAAGTATATACAGGCCTCCTTCAGGATTATATGACCTTTTTGAAGATACTATGGATGAAGTATTGAAAAAAGTGTGTAGTTCCACAAAACAAACCATTGTTTGTGGTGATTTTAATATTAATTTATTAGAAAATTCTAGTTTATCTATTAGGATTAAAAATCTGTTTTGGTCATATAACCTTGGAAATTTATTTTTGGAGCCAACAAGAACAACTCAATCGTCTGCCACATGCATTGACAATATTTATACAAATATTGTTCCTTTAGCAAGAAGAGTTTTTAATAATTTAGAATCTGACCATTCTGGACAAATTGTTACCATTCCACTTAAATGTAAAAGCATGGAAAAAAAGAATATCACTGTTGTACCAAAGACTGCTGGTCGCTTAGAACGGCTGAAAAATAATATTGGTATTAAATTAAATTATATAGGTTATGAAGAAAATCCAAATAAATTATATGAAAATTTTTTTCATACATTTTGTTCTGAATTGAAAAATATTTTTATTCCAAAGACTATATCGGTTGATGGCACTTTAGCTTTTAGTGAATGGGCTACACCAGGTATTCACAAAAGCAGAATAAAACTTTTTAAACTTTACAATGAACGCTCATTCAATACTAGTGATGAATTTAAACTTTATGTAAAAACTTATTCCAAAGTTCAAAAAAGTTTGCCAGCTTGCTAAATCTAATTATTTAAGTTCAAAAGTAAAAAAACAGTAGTAATAAAATTAAAATGACATGGAATATTATAAATAATGAAACTGGAAAAGCTAAAACTACTAATAATCAATATTGTTTGAATGTTGATGGTAAGAAGGTAACAGTTGACATAGAAGTAGCTGCAGAATTTGAAAAGTTCTTTACTGATATTCCAGTCTCAATCACAAAGTCTTTGGATTCATCCCCCGCTATTGCTGAATCTATAGTGAAGGATCATGTTAAAGTTTGTAATGATAAATTCAAATTTGTACACATTAGTGGAATTGATATAACAAAGTCATTTAAAACTTTAAATAAAAAGAAAACTGCGGATCTGTGGGGCAATTCCGTTGATGTTACTAAATCCGTAATTGAAACAATAGCTCCAATACTTGCTAACATTTTTAATTGCATTGACTGTGGTGTATTTCCTGATCTAATGAAGCTAAGTAAAATTATTCCTTTACATAAATCTGGTAGCACATTAGACCCCAGTAATTTTAGACCTATCTCTGTGCTACCTACTTTTAGCAAAATTTTTGAAAAAATAATGTTGGAGCAAATGCAAAGTTATTTTAATAGGAATAATCTTCTACACTGTAAACAATTTGGTTTTAGGAGGGGTCGCTCAACAACCGATGCTGGTGTTGAGTTAATACAACATATATTCGAAGCCTGGGAAGACTCACACGATGCGTTAGGCACTTTTTGTGACTTGTCCAAGGCATTTGATTGCGTTTATCACGAAATCTTGATCAGAAAATTACACCACTATGGGTTTCGTGACACTGCACTAGATCTTCTAATCTCTTATCTAAGTGGGAGGATTCAAAAAGTAGACATCAATGGAAAAAGGTCTCAAGGTTCTGCAGTTAAAATGGGAGTTCCGCAAGGTTCGATTCTTGGTCCTTTTCTATTTCTTATATATGTCAATGACCTCCCTGATTTTGTACAGGATAGACATGAGATGGTATTATTTGCAGATGATACTTCACTTTTATTTAAAATTAAAAGAGGTGTGCAAATTAATGACGATGTAAATAATTCTATCTCAAGAATTGTTCATTGGTTTAATGTGAACAACCTGTCACTTAATGAAGGGAAAACAAAATGTATAAAATTTGTTTTACCCAATGTCAAAGAGGTTCACACCACTGTAAAAATAAAGGATATAGGTGTTGACCCTGTGGGCACCACAGTATTTCTTGGGATCACACTTGATTCTAAGCTGCAATGGGGCCCACATATCGATAAATTGTCAAAGAGACTTAGTTCTGCAGCTCACGCTGTATGGAAAATACGTCAACTGACTGATGTTGATACAGCAAGACTTGTATACTTTTCTTACTTTCATAGTGTGATGTCGTATGGTATTTTGTTGTGGGGAAATGCTGCCGACATTCAGATTGTTTTTGTACTGCAGAAAAGGGCTATTCGAGCAATCTATAACCTTAAAATGAGAGATTCTTTGCGAGAAAAGTTCAAAGAAATTGGTATTATGACAGTAGCGTCGCAATATATTTATGAGAATCTAATATATGTTCGTAAGAATATTCATGTGTTTTGTAAAAATAGTGATATTCATTCAGTTAATACTAGACAAAAGAATATGTTAGCTTTACCAAATACCAGGCTCCAAAAAATTAATAATTCTTTTAGAGGCCTGTGTATACGTTTCTACAATAAAATCCCAAGTTGTATACAAGAACTTAGCTTAAATAAATTTAAAGTTGCAATCAAAGGTGTACTTATTAAAAAAGCATATTATAAAGTGTCTGATTACATGACGGACAAAAAAGCTTGGGTTTGAACTCTCAATTCTAATATTTAACAATGTATTGCGTTTTGTTTCAAAGAAACGTTCAGTGAGAGCAATTTATTTATAATCTAAGTTCACGCACTTCTCTCAGAGATAGCTTATATAATGTGAATTAACACATCTATTCTTGTAATGGAAGTTGAGCTCAAACTTTTGCTTTGAGGTCAGCTTCCAATTGACGACTCTGTAACAAACCAAAATTGTAAATGGCGATTTAAAAGAGGAGATAAAAAATTTAGACCTTTCGAGTTTCTTGCCTGTTCTTCTCGAGAAGGCTCTCCCAATTTCCGAACAGGTGTAGAATCAACTTTTTTTTTTTTCATTCCTACTTGTATTTGCAGACATCTTGACTATATTTAGGATGTATGCACATACAAGGTTAATATAATTTCTTTAAATTAGATTGTTTTGCTTTGTTTTGACGTCAATAAGTGCCTGTAAAGGCCTATGTTGAATAAAGATTTTTGAATTTGAATTTTATTATGATTGTAAAATGTCTACAATAATAACATAATAAAAAGAAGACTGCTCACTGTTAAAATGTAAAGATGTGTCTTCTTTGCCATGGCGTCAACAACAGCGTTAAAGGCGCAGGTTTGAACCTGCCCGTGGAATTTTTTTCTTATACTAAGTTAATATTATTTATTTTTATTTAGCAATTTCAAAGAAAAGCAAAGTCAGCCCAAGTTAAAAAATATAAAATACCGACTCGGTTATTGCCCACCACTAGTGCCATCATCGGCGCTGTATGTACTTGCATCGAAATCGACTACTTTCTGATATCTCGCCGTGTTTATATTAATCTTCTTTGTTACCTCTAATTGGCTTCGCGAGCTTGTTTGCAGGCGAATCTACAAAAACAGAGCCTTTGGAATCTTCGCTTCAACGTCTATGCGAAATGAAAATAGGTAGGTAGTTGTGAAAACTGATCTGAATCTGCATAGTTGTCGTTGGGTGTCAAGGTTTACACCCTCTGAAAAATGCATCGGAAACTCGTCCTAATGTCTGGGCGAAAGTACCTACGAGTAGTAAGCTCGATGCAAGTATTTGTTTAGGTAAGTACAGAAATGGATAATAATATAAAATGCCACATAAAGTGTACACTGTCCAACAGGTTTTGTGGCATTCGCAATGTAGATGAAGACTGAAAATTTGTAATGTATCCTTTGTAGTGTATCCCATTTACACGCGTAAAAGCATTTTCATGTAGGTAAGTACCTATTCAAATCAAAACAGGTTAAATAATGTTGATAATACACTTCATTATTTATTTAACAATTTTATAGCGTAGGATAAAAAAACATGCTGACAAATATTATAGATACCAACGTAATAGTAGGTAGTTTCCAAATCTCGGACAGTTCTGTGATCTCGGACCACAGGGAGAGCAAGCGACCCAATTCTGAATTTCAGGGCAAGTGTAAATAACCTTTTCATTACTCATACTCTGAAAGTAGGTCTGAAGTTGCCTGCGGAGCGGATTGAAAGTAGTACTTTTCAGCCCTAGGGAGAATTACTTTCAACTGACAGTTGCTGTCAAATTTCAAAAAGAAAATTTCTATTTTCACATTTGTTATGAACCATGTTATTTTGAAGAAATAGTAGAAAGTAAATTATAATAAAGTCATTAAAAAAATATATTCTTTAAATACTGAACATTTATGTTATTTCAATTTTACACCGTGCTGTAATTGAGTGGCTGTATAGAGGGTCGAAACATGGTTCAATAATTATTGAACCTTAGTTCATATAACCTAAGTTCATATTATTGAACCATGTTCCGACTTTCTATACAGCTACTCACTTACTTTCAACTATTTCTTTAAAATAACATGGTTAAGATTTGGGAAAAATATCAACCATTTCTTCAATGATGAAAATGAAAAAAATAATGGCTAAATAGCTGGCCGGTCACAGATAAAAATACAAAATAAGCGGGATAGCGGCAATCTGGTTGGTGATTTTGTAACTAATCGGCAATCGGCCATCGTATAGATTTGATAATTCTGTTTGATAAACGCTGATTTTTTATATGTTTAACATTCTGTAACGTCGTCGTCTAAGTGATCTTGGTATGTTTGTTGAATAAATCAACCAATACTTTATAGCTAATGACCATAATTCCATTTTCCTTAATTAAGTCATCCAGTTTGACAACGATTGCCGATCAATCGAAAAGTTACAAAATCACCGCCCTGATCTTCATTTGTTTTTTCGAGTTTTTATTGTTTATTCTTCTGTATAGCAGAGATTTCATACATAAGATATGAGGCAAAAGCAGAAGTTGTTCATTTAATAAAATTAATTTCACTCATATGTTCTTTTGCTAATTCATGATTTTGTTTTTACTTTCCTTGTATTCGTAATGAAAAGCACAGTGTTTTCCTCGGGTTAAAGACTTATTTAGTCCCTCGACCTATTGGTGCCCTCACTACGCTCGGGCACCAAACACCGTCTCGGGACTAAATAAGTTACTTTCACCCCTGGGGTAACAATGTACTATTTCGGTTAGATTACCTATTCTGACCTTCCACTAATTTCAGGTAAGCGAGAGGAAAAATGCAACACATCAAATATTCAAATTTTAAAATTGTAGGTTTATAGTGAAATTTTCCAACAACGAATTACGGAGCTAGTTCACGGGCTTTCAAACATCCAATAAAAACAGAACACTACTCCCAGCAGCCTTCAATTAAGTAGGTAGCGACTTTTAATTTTCTAAAATCAACACGTTTTCCCGCTAAAGCGAGAATGAAGGGCGCCATTTTGCTCATTTTCAAAATGGCGGACCATAACCGTATCTCCTTGTTGCTCGCGGGGTCATTACTAGAATTAGCTTTGGGTATGGGATGCTTTTGTTTTATTTTATCATTAATTACCAGTTTGCAAATAGATTGGATACCGTTGTACGTTTGTAGGTAGGTATAAGTAGGTACTGTGTTTTCGATTGTGTACCTACTTATAAGCTGGAGCCTGCCCTTATCGGCCTATTGTAGTTTTGTAGCACGCTTTAATAATTTTTCCTGGAAAATTATTTATGAATTTTATGTTTTAGGGTTCCGTACCTTAACAGGTAAAACGGAACCCTTAAAGGATCTGCGGTAGATCTACAATCTACCGCAGTGTCTTAAGACGAAAGTCTTCAATTCGTGCGTGTTGCCAGTGATGACGTACGGAACTGAGACGTGGCCGTTTACAATGAGTCTCATCAGAAGGCTCAATGTCACTCAAAGGGCAATGGAGAGGGCTATGCTTGGGGTTTCTCTACGCGATCGCATCAGAAATGAAGAGATCCGTAGAAGAACTAGAGTCGCCGACATAGCCCAAAGAATTGCAAACCTTAAGTGGCAGTGGGCAGGACACATAGCTCGCAGGACTGACGGCCGTTGGGGCGGAAAGGTCCTCGAGTGGCGGCCACGTACCGGGAGACGCAGCGTTGGTAGGCCCCCCACAATGTGGACCGACGATCTGGTGAAGGTCGCGGGAAGCCGCTGGATGTGGGAGGCGCAGGACCGATCGGTTTGGAGATCCTTGGGGGAGGCCTATGTCCAGCAGTGGGCGTCTCTTGGCTGAAATGATGATGAAATGATGATGAAAGGATCACGTTGTTGTCGGTCTGTCTGTCAAGGCAATTTTTCTCAGTAATGCCTAGAGATATGAAACTAAAATACTTAATCAATCCTGCAAGTTAACGCGATCAAAACATATGACCGCTTATTTCGCATATTTTGCGACTCCACAAGGGAATCAAAACCTTTAGCCCTTATAGGGTACTTTCCATTGACCTAGAATCATCAAATTTGGCAAGAAGCAACGTTTTACAGTACATGCTAAAGGTGCAAACAAACTGGGCATACGAGTATGTGATGCCACGCCACGTTATGTGATTGGTCGCCACGTAAGCTAAGTGTAGTTCTAAATAATGAATTTTCATACATTTTCTATTTAGTCTTCTGATGGACGTAACATCAATACGTGGCATCACATAAGCCCAGTTTGTTTGCACCTTAAGAAGAAAAAACTGAAAATTGTAAATATATGGGTAGGTACTCGCATATTTAGATAAGTTTGTACGGAACCCTCGGTACGCAAGTCCAACTCACACTTAATAATAATAATAAACACTTTATTGCACACAAAATAAACATATTTTTTTTCAAAAATAATGCAGATGTACAACACAGGCGGCCTTATTGCTAATGAGCAATCTCTTCCAGGCAACCTTGGACTAGGGAAATACTGAGAGAAAATTTAAACGGGGATTGGTGCAGTAGTAATGAAGGACACAATGAAGGACTATTTTAGCTAAGGATATGAAGTGATTTCGAACTTTATTCTTAAAGGACTCCAGCGTGCGAGCTCTCTTAATACTCTCAGGGAGAGAGTTCCATAGCCGGACGGCATATGCTGGAAAAGAGTATGAAAGGAAATCCGTGCTGTGGGGTGGGATATCAAGAGTTAAATTAAAGTTCGACCGTAAAGTACGACTTGAAGAAGAGGACCGGAAAGAAAACTGAGACCGAAGATATGATGGAGAGGTCGGAAGAAACAAAACATTGTAAAGTAGGGATTAAAACATGTAAATCTCTGCGCTGGCGAATAGCGATAGTAAGAAACATGGTCAAATTTACGAAGATTAAAAATACTTGGTCGACTTTATTCCATATAAACTAAATAAATTATTTTTTGACACAGTGCGACAGCCCTACATCAGCGTACCTTGTTTCTTTATTCAGTGTTAACATTTCTTAAATTCCATAGTCAGCTGGACTATGGTTGTCACTTGAAAGTTTTTGCATTTAGTTTAAAGTCAATTAACTCGGACAGTATTAGGTTTCCAGATCTAAGACAAGCCTTTAGGGTCCATTTATTATCTAATTTATGTGACCCTTAAATATTATTTTGACGTTCAGTTACACCTGGTATACGACCCAACGTTGGGCAGGCACCTCCCCTTAAGCGAGTAGGAATTGGTCTGATACGTTGGCCAGATGGGTTGACTTTGTCCTGAGTTTCTTATTTCCTTGCAGAAGTTTGATTGGAGGAAGGAAGAAGCAAGGAATGCTTCTTCGCAAAGGAATGAAATAAGCTTTATTTGATATGTAAACATTTAATTTTGATCAATTAAATACCTAATGAGGGTATATTTATAACGGTTACTTAACTGTTTATATCTGGCAGCCCCATAGTTGTTTATAGGTGAAAATAGGCAACTGTTTTTTTTCAACCTTGGGTATATTCTCTCAGCTGATGCTCGACTTTCATAAATAACTAATCAGGGAAGTTCATCGAAAAATTTTATTAAACATTTTATTGTTTAACATCATCGGCACGTGGTTTATGTAGGAAACCTATTTGAGATATATCAATGAATACATTATCTAGCATTTATTCCTTATTATCATAAAAGAAAAGATCGAGGGTATATTTCTTAAACCGGACCTCGTACCTACTATAAGTCGTCTCCTACTACAGTAGATGAAATTGGGAAGGCTGGTGCACGGTTGCCTGGGAACGGAAATGGAGACTGAATAATGAAGACCTCAGACACATGACTGCTAGAGTGCTTACTCATGTTTCTGGAATGTGAAAATATCTGAAATGACGCGCCTCTTACTAGGCGCTGTTTTAGAGTGTTCATTTCACAAATTAATATTTTTTTCACCTCACCAGACAGACTTTCTTTATTCTTTGCAATCCGCGTGGAAAAGTCTATTTTAACTGCTACCCGCTAGCGTAGAACATTGATGAGAGAGATTTGAAAGTCGAACGGTAGAATATGGACTGGGAATATGAATGATGTTGAATTGTTTTATAATTAGTAGTAGTAAGGCGTCCAACTTTCTAATAAGTTAATGCGGGATACCCACCCCTATCCACAAGAAGAATGAGGATGTGTTAGTGGTGCACTTAAATTAGAAACAAATAACACTACTACTGAACTACTGAAGTCGCACAGACACACCCTTGATGATGCGCTGCGGCGTAGAGTGTATATGTAAAGGACTCCTACCTAAGTACGATATGTCTCGTCTCATCAAGAATATCAAAAACAATTTCTAAATATAAACAACTTAAAAACACACATAGAAGGCAATAAAACTCAAAAAAGTGCAGCGGTAATTCCTCACCTAGTAAGTGACGAAACTGAAGGGTCTTTTTTTCGATAACAAAGTTGAAAACGCATTTACAATTTTGCATCAGAATATACACGGACTATGTGCTAAAAAGAACTTATTGAAATAACGCTTTCTGATTGTGACTTGGATCCGGACATATTATGCTTTACTGAAACGTTCGTAAAAGCCGGAGATGAAAAACAAATCATCCTAAATAATTACGAATTAGCAAGTAGCTACTCACGGCCCAATAAGAGAGGGGGTGCATGCATTTTAATAAAAAAAGGAATCGAACATAAAAACATAACGTGCTTCAATAGCCTTTCGACGGCATATCATTTTGAGATGTGTGCAACAAATTTGATCTCAAATAACATTATTATAATATGCATATATAGAATCCCAACAAAACTTAGGAGACATACGGAATTATTCTTTAGTAGTTTAAGCCTACTACTAGATAAATGCTTAGCGAAACATTCAAAAAAGGAAATTATTATAGCAGGTGATTTAAATATAAACACAATAGAAAAAAATGCCATCTCCGCAAGGTTAGAAGATATATTAAAGAAATATAATCTAATTACTCACATTGCCGTTCCTACTAGAGGCAAAGCTTGTCTAGACCTTGTTCTAAGCAATATCGAACATGCTATAGGGTCTATTCACACTTTGTGCCTATCAGACCACGAAACCGCGCAGGTTCTAAGATTTACAACACCACAAAAAAAACAAGCCCCAAAAAATACATTCATTTTCAAACGTTGCTACTCGAACGAAAATATTAAAAAGTTTAAAAAATATATACAAAGTCTTTCTTTCAGTAGTGTATATGTCCAGGAAGATTTAAATGCTGCCTTTAATGAGTTTCATGAACTTTTTAGTTTACTGTATACTCTTTGTTTCCCGCTGAAAAAACTCAAAATAAATCAGCTAATAAAATCTCCATGGATAACAAAAGGTTTAAAAAAGAGTTCTAGAAATAAGAAAACACTACGCTTTAAATACTATCGTTCTAAGAGCAAATCTGATAGGCATAAATATCTACACTATAATAAGCTGCTAAAAAAGTGTATATTCAAAGCAAAAAGTATCACAAATCAAAAATATGTTACAAATAGTAAAAACAAATGCAAAGCAACATGGAATGTTATAAAGCAAGAGACGGGTAAAGCTTTCCATGGAACTAGCATAGACAAAATAATAAACGAGGGTAAAGAAATAATCAAACCTACAGAAATTGCTACGACATTTAATAATTACTTCATAAACAATACAAATAAAAAAAATGACAACTTAGAAATAACTACTAAAAATTATTTAGTAAATACTATTTTTATAAAACCGATTGACGAATCTGACGTTAAGAAAATTATAGGACATTTAAAAAATACAAAATCTGAAGGCTATGACAACATAAGTACGCAAATAATTAAGAGTTGCAAGGAAGAAATATGTACAGTATTGACTTATCTTATAAATTTATCATTGACATCAGGTACATTCCCAAATAAATTAAAAACATCAATTATTTATTTATTTATTTTTTATTTATTTATTTATACTCGAACAACTTAGGCTCATAGATACATACCTTATAAGCTAACATACATAATATAAAATACAATTTTGTTAGTATATAGTACTTAATAGGCTATGTTAGTAAAATTATTTCTTAGGCGTATTCTGCGCCATTCCGGTGGTGTTAGGAACCCTTCCACGGAATTTCCTATACACAACTCCCTTCGGCCAGAAGTCCTCCTTCATGAAGGTGTCCAGCGCAGAGTTCGGAACTCGCACCACAAACGCTTTAAAACTAGCGTTATGACGCGACTCCAATGGCTGCACCCTCAGATTGAAGTTGGCCTTCTTCAGTATGTAGGATGTAACGCTCACTGGAAGGTCTGCGTGGTGGTGGCGTTGTGTTTCGGGTCGTTACGTTCCCTAAAATATGGTTGAGCGAAGCGATGGCTGATTCATGCGTCAACCTGTGAACAGGTGCTGCCAACGGGGACTGGTCGTTCATCTATGTGTTTCTTTAAAGTTATTTTAAACAGATATTTTGTTTATTGTTTACTGTAATGATTGTATGGCGCAGTAGCTTGTGACATATTAAGGACTTATTTGCTTCCTAGAAATAATATTAAATAAGTATTAAAAGGGGACTTACCTACAATATAAACTCTTTTCTTTTTTCTCTTGCTCTTTCTTTGCTAGTTATAATAATAATTATTTTTTTCATTTTTCTTTTGTTTTTCTTAATAAGTCTAATCAATTTTTTTTTCTCTTCTTTTTCCAAAATATCCCTTTTTTATTCCCTTTTGAATCCCCAAGTCTTTTTTCACCGCCTAGTTTATACATCCTATTTAAAAAGATTTTACATTTTTTTTAGGAATTTGTCGACCGAGGTAACAAAATGTTGACCCGCAAAGCTGCTGCCCAAAATACTGAGGCAAAACTCAGGCAAGCGGTTCTTGAGATAAAGACATTGAAGGATTCCTGTGACCAACTACTGAGGGAACGTGATGAGAGTGAGGAAGAAATAAAAAAGATCATTGACAAAAATACTTTCCTTAAAAGTGAGCTCTCTGCGTTGGATACCAAATATGAGGAAGCACTTGAGGAGCGACATCAGCTGCAGCACACTATCACTGGTTTTACTCAGTGTAATGACACTTATGTGAAAGCTTTGGACAGAATCACAGAGCTTGAACGAGACCTGTGTGAGGCAAATAGACAAATTTCTGAACTGGAACAATTCAAACAAAATCAGGAAAATGCTCACACACACAGCTTGTTTGATGAACTCATGCATTCACCTAGTGGACAGCTTCTGGCAGAATCCCTCTCACCTACTTTGGATAGACCCTTAGTGAATAATTTCAAAAGTAATAAAAAATTAAAAAAATACATTAAAATCAACAAACTGCTGAAAAGGACTCAACGTCAACTAAAACAGTATAATTCTTTTAAGAGTAATATTAAATTAAGGAAAGAACGTGCATGTCTAATAGATTCATTAGACATCTATGATAGCAAATTGAAGCAGAGCAGGAGTATGTATGATAGGGACATTGAACACCTGAACAGTACCATAAAGAATTTACACCTCTCATTGTCGGCTATTTCAGAAAATTATAATACTGCACAAAATGATATCAAAATGCACATCCAGTCTATCAGAGAACTAGCCACACTCTGTCAGCATAATGAGGACCTCTATCAATCCCTTCTTGATAAACAGTTATTAGATTCGAGTGGGATTAACTCAACAGAAAAATGCAGTGTCACAAACAGTAACAATGTACCCAATCATACATCCTCTGCCCCTATTATGAACAATGTGTGTCAACCACCTGTCAATGTCCAATCTAGTTTTTACTGTTCAGAGAGATCACAGTCGAAGCCAAAATGTATTATGTTTTGTGATGACATTGGAAAAGGTATGGGCCAGTTATTGTCAAATGAATTAGGGTTAAGTGTCATTAATTATTGTATGCCTGGCTCGAATTTCAAAGATATTGCAAGTAGAATTTATAGTTATAAGTTTGATATCAATGACAAACTGATAATTATCTTGGGAAATAGGGGTAATTTAAACAAAATGGCACTGAAAGCATTTTATTCTAATTTAAATAATTTGGATGTAAGTCAGATTATAATGTTTACCCTTCCTTACCATAATGATTTGTCACAAAATGAAAATAATATTAGGTATAAACTTAATTTGACTTTAGATTTAATGACTAATTATTCTGATAAATTCCATGTCATTGATTTTAATAAACTGACATGTGTCACACACAGAGCTTTTTTGACAAAAGATAGATTATGTCTATCAATGTTCTTCAAAAAACAATTAGCTATTATGCTAAGATCTTGTTTATTAACTTTAGCCAAAAAAATGGCTATAAATTCTTGTTTAGCCAAGAACTTGGCTATTAATTCTCATGTTGACAATGCTTTTATTGAGCAACATGATGTTTTGGAACAAGTTCCAAGTAATTTAAATTAGATAATCCGACAATAGAGGTAGCCTCTGGCCAGGTATTGACCAAAGTTAAGCCTCGATATTTACGGCTTGTCCATCAAAATATTCAAGGCTTTTCTGGTAAAGACTTAGAAATAAATTTATTTTTAGATTTTGAAAACATAGATGTACTCTGTATCACAGAGCATTGGCAAAAAAATCATGAATTGTTAATAAGTTTAGATAATTACAAGATTGGAAGTTCGTTCACTAGAAAATCTGCAATCAGAGGTGGATCCTTAATAATTTTGCATAATGACATCCAATTTAAGGAAAGACAGGACATAGTTTCACTCTCTGTTGAACGAACCATTGAGTTGTCTTGTGTGGAACTTGACAATTTCATTATAATTTGTGTATACAGACCCCCCTCTGGAAATTTTTCAAAATTCGAGTCTGCTATGGAAGATGCCTTAAGAATAGTATGCAGAAAAAGTAAAAAAATTGTTGTCTGTGGGGATTTTAATGTAAATATTTTAGAACAATCCCAAATATCTAGTAGATTTATTAACTTATTCAAATCATTTAACATGAATAATGTATTTAAAGAACCAACCCGAATAACAGCAACATCTGCTACTTGCATAGATAACATCTTCTGTAATTGTATTGTACAAGATAAGTTGATTATAAATTGTATTAACTCTGACCATAGCGGACAATTAGCCTCGTTTGAGCACCATCATGTTTGTTCTATACGTGAGACTACTTGTAGACCTATAACAAAACGTGGTCTAGAGAAATTTACAAGAAATGTTATTAGTCAAACTGCAAATTTACCGATCGAGGGGACTAACGCCAGTAATTTGTACAATAACTTATTTCATGTAGTTAAAAATGAGTGCAATGATATATTCAAAGAAAAGGTAATTAAAATCAAAAATGGGAGAAAGAAATTTTGTGATTGGGCTACGCCTGGTATATATAAAAGTCGCAGAAAACTATATGAACTATATGCTTTAAAAGGAACATCCAATGACCCCGCTTTCATAAATTATGTCAGAAATTACTCTAAAACATTCAAGAAAGTGTGCATGTGCGCAAAAGCTATGTACATAAGTAACAAAATCTGTTCATCTAAAAATAAAATAAAAACCACCTGGAATATCATTAACCAGGAAACAGGTAAACCCAAAAGTACTGTGAATTCTTTCTCTTTAGAAATCAATAACCAAACTATTAAATCAGACAATGCGGTTGCTAAAGCATTTGAAGACTTCTTCTCTCATATACCCATAGAAACTACAAGTAGTCTCAACTCATGTCCCAATGAGGCTGTAGCTCTTTTGGGACGGAGTGTGGAGAGGTGCAACAAGGTGTTCAACTTTTGTCACATTGATGCTAACACTGTTTTGAAAACATTCCGTATGATCAGTACCAAAAAAACTGAAGATCTTTGGGGTATTTCGACCCATATAATTAAATCTGTAATTAAAGAACTTGCGCCGCAACTTGCGTTGATATTCAATAAATGTGTCGATGAAGGTGTCTTCCCCGACCTCATGAAAAATAGCAAGTTGATACCTCTATTTAAGTCTGGGAATAAAAATGACCCTTCAAATTATCGACCAATTTCGATTCTACCAGCTCTTAGTAAAATATTTGAAAAAATTATATCTAATCAGTTAACTGATCATTTCTCAAGTAACAACATTTTACATATGAACCAATTTGGTTTTACCAAAGGTCGTTGCACTACTGATGCCGGTGTTGCACTTCTGAAACACATTTTTGCTGCTTGGGAGTGTAAACAAGATGTAATTGGTATATTTTGTGACCTATCAAAAGCTTTTGATTGCGTTGGTCACCAAACTCTTTTAAATAAACTCAAACATTATGGTGTCTCTGAAGAAGCAATGAGACTTATTGAGTCTTATTTATCCAATAGGGTTCAGAAAGTTGTTATTAACAAAACTGAGTCTGTTGGTGCACCTATAGTTATGGGCGTGCCACAAGGATCGATATTGGGACCCTTGCTTTTCTTAATTTATATTAATGACCTCCCACACTTCACTAAGAATCTGTGCGATACAGTACTATTTGCAGATGATACTTCTTTAATATTTAAGGTTGACAGAGGAAATGGCAATACTGACGTTGTAAATAGTACTCTCTCTAAAGTATTGCATTGGTTCACTATAAATAATTTATCTTTAAATTCACGTAAAACTAAATGTATTAAATTCTCATTGCCAAATGTAAGAAAAGTGGATACCATAGTGGAAATGAATAATGAAATTGTTGAATTCATCGACTTTACTAAATTTTTGGGTATAACACTAGATTCTAGATTGCAGTGGGATCCACATATTGAGTCCTTGGCTAACAAACTTAGTTCTGCAGCATATGCAGTTAAAAAAATAAGACAACTTACTGATGTTGAAACGGCAAGATTGATTTACTTTAGTTATTTTCATAGTGTCATGTCATATGGAATACTACTGTGGGGATCGGCTGCTAGTATTGAAAGTATTTTTGTACTTCAAAAAAGAGCGGTTCGCGCTATTTATAATTTACGAGCAAGAGATTCTTTAAGGGACTTATTTAGAGAAATTAATATATTGACTTTAGCAGGACAGTACATTTATGAAAATTTGATTTATGTCTATAAGAATTATAATACATTTGAAACCAATTTCCAAATTTATCATCTAAACACAAGATACAAAAATAAACTTGCCGTTCCAACATTCAGGCTTCAAAAAACTAGAGGCTCGTTTATGGGGAAATGTATAACCTTTTATAATAAGCTTCCACAAAGTCTTACCGACTTGCCTTTTCATAAGTTTAAAGCGCATGTAAAAAAGACTCTTATGAGTAAAGGATATTATAAAGTCAACGATTATTTGAATGATGCCAATGCCTGGTGTTAATTTTTCAGATAATGAATCGTCTTGTTATGTATAAACATTTGTTTAAACAAAAATTATTTTTGGTAATAAGTAGTAAGAAGAGAACTGACACATCTAATCTTGTAATGGAAGTTGAGCTCAAACTTCTGCTGTGAGGTCAGCTTCCAATTGACGACTCTGTAACAATACAGGGAGAAAAAAATAGCCCTTGCTGGTTTTCTTGCTGGTTCTTTCCAGTACAAGGTCTCCCGCCGTAGACTTGTGAACCAATGGCGTAGCTGCTTTGACGTTCAAAAGAGATTGTAACAATCCAATTTGAATAAAAGATATTGAATTTGAATTTGAATTTGAATTTGTACTGTCCGACGTCCTGCTCAGTGGTGGTATAGTGCAGGCGGGACAGGTACACGGCCGTGGTCGGTATTGCGGCTCGCAGCAGGAAGTTGGGCCCTGTAGGTGCGGTGCCGCAGCGGTTCTGTGTCCCTCTTTGTCGGCGCACTTTCCTCTTCTGGACCTTGACGAAACCGTCGTCATCACGTTCCTCAGCGGGGGAGATTTGTTTCTCTATTTCCGGTACTACCTGAGCCGTAATGATGGCATAGTTACGGAGAGACGAATTCGTGACCTTGGACTCGGTGACTTGCGCTGCCGCTGTCTGAAACGCTGACGATCGCTGAGCTGCGGGCTGCGGACGAGCAGTCGGCGCTGGCGGACGGGGCGCGGCTGTCTCGGCGCGGGGCGCCGGCCTCGGCGAGCAAACTGCTGACTTGCAGCTAAGCCGCTTTATAAAAAAGGAGATAAATATGACTTAAATAATTATAGACCGATAACACTGATTTCGATATTTTCCAAAATATTTGAAAAAGTAATGCATGACCAGTTACTTTCCTTTTTTGGAAAGCATGACATCATAAAACGAAACCAATACGGATTCCAGAAAAATAAATCGACCACACATGCAACATTCAATCTAGTAAATGAGATCTTGCAAAACGTAAACAATAATTTTTTTACCACAGGTATGTTTTTGGATATGTCAAAGGCGTTTGACTTAGTCTCACATAAACAGCTACTTACCAAATTGGAACATTACGGAGTCCGAGGACCTGCACTAGAATGGCTAAAATCCTTTCTTGAAAATAGAACACAATATGTCGAGATAACGCAATTTAATAAAGAAGGCATAAAACAAAATTACAAGTCAGAACTAAAAATAAATAGTTTTGGTGTTCCCCAAGGAAGTATCCTCGCGCCACTGCTATTTCTAGTGACTATTAACGACCTTCCAAATGTTACAAAACATAAGATGACTTTATTTGCAGATGACGTCTCAGTCATTGTCACCTCTGATCAGCAACAAAATGTAGAACAACATAATAATGACATAACAAATACTTTAGGACAAATAATTAAATGGCTAGAACAAAATAACCTCAAAATAAATTTAAATAAAACACAAATAATGAATTTTAATAATTTTTTGACTAATATAATAAGTGTAAATTACGATGGACATATCTTAAATGATGCAGAAAAAGTTAGATTTCTAGGTATAGACATAAATTCAAAATTTGACTGGAAAGAACATATAGAAATGGTATGTGACAGGATAAATAGATTCTCGTTTGGACTATACAAGTTGACAAGAGTGGCAAATAAAAATACCGCTATTACTGCCTATTTTGCATACGTTGAATCAGTGCTTAGATATGGCCTAATAATTTGGGGAAATGGCACAAATATTCATGATGCCTTTGTTGCTCAAAAAAGGTGTATCAGAGCTATAGTCCACATAGCCTCTGATGTGTCATGTAAACCTTTCTTTAGGACATTGAATATATTACCATTGCCATGTTTTTACATTCTTGAGATAAGCAAGTTCGTCAAACAAAACATAGGCTTGTTTACGAAATTAAATAATGTAACAAATAGAAATCTGAGAAATCCAAACAAACTTGTGCTTGAAACGGTTCCAAAAACCAAACGCTTCCTCAAAAACAGCCATGCAATGTGTATTAAAATTTTTAATAAAATACCTGAAAACTTGAAACAATTACCTTTAACTGTGTTTGCCAGACATTTACGTAAATGGCTCTTACAGAAAACCTTTTACTCGGTTGAGGAATTCCTAGCACACAAGTAGAACATGGATTAATCTAAATTAAATTAAGTAAAATTAAAATGATTTGAAATTTAAATTAAATTGAATTAATTAAATAAAATATTGAATTTAACTGAAATAAATGAAATGACAGTTGAATTAAAATGAATTACCTAATATGAAATAAATTATATTGAATTAAATTAGATTAAGCTGGATATTAATTTCATTCTAAATAGAGCGACTGGCTTGAGATTGAATTAAACAAGCTAATTTAATAACTTTAATAAATAAATATAGTTATGGAATTAATCAAATTAGATATATTAAATAAACAAGTTAAATTAAATGAAACATAAATAATAAATAAAACATTTTATTCGGTTAAGGAATTCCTAGCACACAAGTAGAACATGGATTAATCTAAATTAAATTAGGTAAAATTAAAATGATTTCAAATTTAAATTAAATTAAATTGAATTAATGAAATAAAATATTGCAATTAACTAAAATGAATGAAATGACAGTTGAATTGAAATGAATTACCTAATATGAAATAAATTATATTGAATTAAATTAGATATAGGTAAGTAGTATATAAATTTCAATCTAATTAGAGCGACTTGGTTTGAGATTGAATAAAACAAGCTAAATTAACCACTTTAAATATATATAGTTATGGACTTAATGAAATTAGATAAATTAAATTAACAAGTTGAATTATATGAAACACAAATAATAAATAACGTTATTATAATGCTAATTGCGACTCTTTATAATCGATGAGTCACTGATTTTATAAAACCTCTTACATTTGCATGCTGATATTGTTATCTGCTAAATAGGTTAGAACTAATTATATGTTTAAGAACGCAATGTACCCTGTTTATAGCAAATAAATGATTTGATTTGATTTGATTGTATTTTTGATGGGCAACGAAGCTACATCTCCAAAAAAAGGTAGGAATGCGGGACGCATTAGACGATTTGCGGGACTATTTATTAAATATTGCAATGCGGTATTACAACTGTCATTACTGGACAGTCCCGCAGAATGCGGAATGGTTGGTCGTCTTAAGTAGTAGGTATTTTCCTCGCTGAGCTGCCGTGTCACGCGAAAGTCCTTTAACTTAACTTGCACGAGATACGCCTAACAAGTGCCATTCACATTTATTTAATCATATTTATCTATGTTCAAAAGAACTTTTCATTACGAGAAGCCGTTTTAAAAATATAAGCCTTGCCACATTCATGCAACTTGCATAAATACATCGTCAAATATGCCAAACTATTCCAATTTAACATGTTGTAGATGAACGCGATATGAACGCGATCAACGTGGCATGCTTAGAGCAATTACAAACTATTGTATCTTAGTGTTGCAGGCACAGAACACAGAAAGAGGTTAGAAAGGCAATCATGCATCGTTTGTACGGGAACCGCTGTCGCCAGTTTTGCTCCCACTTCTTTTCCTTGCACCGCCCATGCAAAGTCGCGCGAAATCGGGCTGAACCAATCACAACGCTCACTGGGCTCCTCATTCATAGAAATTCACTGACGTCCAGAGCCGCGTGTACAAATAACATTATTTTAGTGATTGACATCGATTAATAGCTATCGATATTAAATATTGCCAGCAATTTAACCATTTGAAATATTTAGAAAACCAAAAAATAATTATTACTTTCATTACTTATACGTTTATAATTAATAATATTCAAGTAATATTTTGTTTCTATGTAACAAAATTAAAGCTTTTTAGCTCAAAAATGTTGTAGGTTAGACGTAAAATAAAAGAAAAACTATAATACTATAATGCACCGGTCTGAAAGCATAAACTAGAATGGATAATCTGACAAACGGACGTGCGGTAGTTTAGTTGTTAGGATATTTTAGTTGGATGGAGAAGTAAATATTTGTAAAGTAAATATTTATCTGTAAATTTGTGTTTTTTAAAGTACTCAAATCTTCATGTCTTGCATGGCCTATCTATCGGCCTATCGGCCTATCTACCTATGCTAAAATAGTCATATAAATATTATGGTGATATTAAAAATTCTAAGTTGTAAAATTAGTTTAGAATTTGCCCATAATTTTTTTACTGATCGAACTAATAGGCTAGTTGACCCTTTTTTAAAGTAGGGCTTAAAATGTTCATAATTGTTGTATTAGTCCATAGCACGTGAATATTATTTTTTTCGATGGCTAAAAAGTGCAAAAAATCTATTTTAAATTATGATTTTCAATTTTGGACCGAAAACACGGTCAGCCATGATAGTCTGTTCATTATCTGTGGCAATGACGTCAGTCTTATAGTAAACAAAGCACGGGGGCGAAATAACCTCACAAAAACAATGCTTTCTATTAAATATCACAAAATATAGTAAAACTGTATTTGGAACGGGACAATAGAACAGGAATATAAGACTCCAGGAAATCTGTGGATTAGACGTACCCAGTGATATAGACATGCGAAATATTTGATTAACACTCGCTTAAAGAAATCCTGTAACTATCTACTGAAACTCAAATGTATTTTTGCGAAAATCACATTAATGTAAGTACTATAACTGAATAACTCAATCTGTGTAGGTACTTCAGTTTCAACTTAAACAAAATAGAAGTTTTTAGGTTGTATGTAAAATCAAATCTGTATGTAAATTAATTAAATTTTTATCTTTCAGTTAGAATGAAAACTGACTGTAGCCGACCAACCAAATTTTAACTTGACCAGAAAACTGAGAGAAAACTTGACCATTTACGCCTTTTTGATTTAATCTAAGTTATTCACTGACACTAAATGATGTTTCAAAGAAAAGAATATGTACTTATGTCCAATTGAATAATTATATAATTGAATATTAATTAAAAAGTATGTAATACAAACAAAAATATCAAAGTTTCATAATGAATATATTTATCTAAACAACTTTTACTTGAATTTACTGAGTACCTAATTAAAATTTGTTGCTTTCAGTGGTTACTTAATGAGAACTATTGTGTACTAACCTGTTCTCCTCTTGACAACGAGATTGATAAGGCAGTAAAAGTTGTGCAACATAATACAAAGCAGTGCATGCTCAGCCACAACATCAAAATGTGACCCGTCAACTAGAACAACATTATGTCAACAAAATAACTCAAGTATTCATTATACCAAAGCACCATAGAAGTAAATAGGTCCAGTTTGGTAAAACTGAAAGATATTATATCTTCACTGATTAAACCTGCTGGCCACCATGGCTGGTAAATTTCAGAACAGCTTACGCAAGAATATGCAAGTTATCCATTTTAAAGCCGTATACAAATATATTAAATGTGATTGCTGTGTTGTCAGCCTGTGCTCTTCTTAATTTACAAGACCCTTCTTATTAAATAAATAATATAAAGACATTTTTTTTCTTTACTTTATACATAACTAACATCTAAAGATGACATAATAAATTTTTGTACCACATTAGTCATTATGTTCTTCACAAAAAAAAATGTTCTATGTTTATTTGACAATAATGACTTGTAAAGGTTTAAGTTGAATCAAAATATTTTAATTTGAAATACATGTGTTTTATTTTTCCGTTACACCTTAAAAGATTTATAATATTTTATAGGTTTGTTGCTCATATTTATCATTGTTACTCAAATATATATGTTCCAAAAGTACAAATAGGTTGAATAGAGTTAGATCACATTTATTAATTTGTATATATTGCCTTAAGGTCGCAGGTAATAAAAGTCAAAATAATAGTAAAGTGATTTATTATGAAGTAATACTTTCATATAATTTAGGAAAAATGTAGTATAGTTTCCAAAATGGCACCATTTGATCAATAAGTTTTTTCACATACAGATTGTTAGAACAAATACCTATTATAGCTAATATTGTCACCTTTTGAGTGTTTTCAAAATTACATACTGCTAGCAACACAAACACAAGTATATAAGTTTTGCTTTAGCACAAAACATCTGCATCTATACTTGAGTTAAGCATACTGTTCACAGTTTTCTGTCTTTGATAATTAACATTTTCTTCAGTAAAAGAGCATGACAATTTTGTATTAATCTAATTTTATGGATACCGTTTGTTGAATAGACTATTACAGGGTATTAATCAGAAATGAGGTCACATTTTGCAAATTTCAACCCAAATCTTCATCTTTCAACTTTTATCCACATTTCATTATACTCGTAGGTGTCTGCAAGATTTCCCACCAAAAATCTTCCCAACAAAAGAACCATCATGTGTTATGCACTGGCTGACTTTATAGCACATGGAAGCTGTTATTGTTTATAACGAAGCTCGAACTAAAGAGCACTTCTGTATTGATGATTCGTGGTTTAGTTTTCTATGCACTTTATTCTTTCTTCATTGAAGAGGTCTTTTATTTTTTAAGAAATATGTCACAATCTGTGTCTGTGAATCTATAATATATAAAGCTGGATATATATTTCCTCCCAGTAATTTTCTTCATGCTTGACAAATGAACAACTGCCAATCTTTCTCTTTTTATGTTCATTTACAAATTCTTGCAGTACTACACTGGTATTTGACACATGATCCTGATGTTTTCTTTTCAACTTTATTTGACTTTTGAGAGATAGAATTCTATCCAATAGCATTCAACTGCTGTACAAAATAGCTCCTCACTGTGATGGTGCAACCACACCAAAAATTCATGTTTGCAACTTTCTTCTGCCGCGTGACAATCTTGACAAGTACACTTGTAACCGTTCTTCATTATAACAGTATTGAAACTGTACTTATATTGTTTAGAGCGATACACAAAGAATCTCCTGACCATCAATCTGTCTATTTTCGGAAGATTTGTACTATCTGCTCTCACAAATCCAACATCAATGGTTGATTTTGCTATTAATACAAATAATTTATATGGCCTATGTCCAACAGTGGGCGTCTATTGGCTGATATGATGATGATGATGACAAATAATTTACGATATTAACAAATATAATAACGGAGACTTGGACGATTTTTTGCCAGTTTTAGGAAAGAAGCAATAGTGCAAATCGACGAGTTGTTGAATCAAATTTGACATTTCTTTGTTTACTATATGAGTGACGTCACGGCCCTGACCACAGGATATCAAAGCGTTTACGGCGTGAGATAAAAAAAGATTATATCTAGCATTTTCAAATTAAAATTTTACAGTAATCATTCATTGTTATTTATTAAAATCGGTATATTGTGGAACCTTATGCCAAATACTGTTAGAAATAAACAATATTTTAATAAATTTTGATATGAGTCAACTACCCTATTGTATCGTGAAAATTGAAATTAATTTTACAATTTTAATCTTTAATTACATCGCCGTACTTATATGAATAGGATGTTAGAAAGGGTAGGTGTTAGCTTCGCCAAACATTCTGTATTATCGATAAGTAATAATTATTATTATGGCATTTTAAGTGACAAATAATATGTTATTTTTACTTTATACAAATATTTTAAAATATACATTTATCGATAAAATGTAATGCGTGCGTTTTTTGATTAGCACGGCACTATCCCTTGTACTGCGACTACTGCGTTAATGCTCATTAAGCCAAATGCGTCACTACCGAAAGCAGTGTACTACATTACGCGCTCTAAGTAATATGGCAAGAATCGCGGGCGTACATTGCCGGTAATGTATATTTTTTAGAAAAATATTATGTAACTTATCGTTATGATCAGTTTTGGTGGATTTTGACATTATGATCTATGGAATATGGTCATTATGATTAATTTACTACTTACCGATGAAAAGAAATTCCTTCTTTAGCTACACTTGACACCTGACTTCTTGTTTTACAAGTAATTATAGCACAAGAAGGCATTTTTTTATATTTATAGCGCCGCGCTTCACGATACACTCACTGTAGTTGTCCGTCAGTGATTAAACAACGCGTTCGCGTTGCGGGGCCACAAGTATGAGCATTTAGTCATAGTTGTGGCTACGCGTGCCCCGCCCACATAGCCCTTCTAACCTCTTTCTGTGTTCTGTGGTTGCAGGAGATGTGCGTAACCATGTTTTATAACCGTTTGGTCATTCGATGTAGCGTGTGGCTAATCCCAGCTGGGCCACAAAAAAAACTGTGAAAAATAGATTGTTTGAGTATGCCGACAAACTCTGACAAACTCTAGACATTCTAGAGTTTGTCAGAGTTTGTCGGCAAGTTTCAGCGTTTGTCGATTGCGCGTTTCACAGATATGTGTGACTTCATTTTCTATAATTACTTTCACGTTCTTCACGTTTTCCAAAAAAAAAAAAAATATTCAGGCCTTAAAAGTTGTAGAATTTAGTTGTTGTACCTGTTACAAATAAATGTTATTTTTGTTGAACTACAGGGATTATTCGTTTTTTTAGTTTCAATATAAAAATAATTTATTTTATTGAATAGCTTCAATAACTAAGTTTATTTTTTTATTGATTGATTTAAAAAAAATGTGATATAATTTTTTTATACTTAGGTAAGCAAAAATCATGTTGCCTTTATTTGATATGGAAATACAAATACATAATAATAATTAATCGCCTATGTACTGTTTTTCATTTCTACTATCCACGGTACAATTTTAATATTTCCAAATAATTACAGTTAAATAACTAATCATATCCTGTAGTTACAAGAGATGTTACATTTATTTAATGTTATGAGTGGCTAACGAAATCCACGCAAGTTAAGTTGCAAGACGTCGCGTAACCACGTTAGTATAGAAAATTGATTGAAAAGTGGTTACGCGTAAATCCTTTAACTTGAATATAATATTACTTAATAAAGATAGGTATGCCAAAAAAAATCAACACAGTTAATTACAACTTATTCGTACTAATATTTTTGAAATACTTGTTACCAAAATACGTGTTAATTTTATGACATATGATCAAAAATTGCTTAAAATCTTTACGCTCCTTTTTCTCAAATAGCGACCGATTGTATGTTGCGATCGGTTGCAGTTACGAGTATTTGCCTCGTGCATTTGAATGAATCCCTATTTAGGCTTAGGATTCTAAAACTCAGAATCCTTCGCTTTCTCGGGATACAAATTCAGCACTGGCGACAATACTAACTTTGCAGCCATGCATAACAAATAAAATGACTACTTCTTGACAAGACTTTTTTTGTTTATTTTTTAGTTTTTTTTTGGAATTCATCATCATCAACATCACTTAATGTATGTACTTTATAGGTATTTGTGTATATACCTACAGAAAACTTAGTTAAGTAAAAAACTTCAATAAGTAGCTGGAACTCATGCTGAGTTGACTTTAAGTGTCGTGACCACACTGAAGTCCTCACACACCAGCAATTCAGCACTGAATTACTTATAAGTGAGAGAAAGAAAATCTCTATATCTGGGATTAGTTCCTTCACAATAATTAACTCTCTGATTGAGAGAGCTAGTATATTTTACCTCTTTTATCGATACTACGTACCTACTCGTAATAAACTTTAAACCTACATACATCATAGGTAAGTACTGAACAGTACATTGCAAAGTTATAACATTAAACATGTCGCCTTGGAAAGGCTCGTAAAATTCACTCGTACATAAGACAGTGACCTCATTGCGGACCACATTGTAACTATGTGACAATTATGTTACGATACGAGTAAGTATAGCTTAGGTAAGATAAAGTGTGTGCTTAAAACTAAAGGTGACTTGCGCATCTCTCACCAAATGCGATTTATACACAATTCGTCTCTCTCTGCCGATTTCGAACGACAAAGACAAAACGACGGCTTAAATAGATTTAGGAGTTTAAACGTGTTTAGCGGTGGGTACTTACGTCACGCAAAAATTAAAATACTCCAGTTATAAAATAGGTAAGTACTTCGTAGGTCCCAGTTTCTTTAAAGAATCGGGATTTAAAATTAGCCTATACTTGAATTAAGATCTTATTACCTACTAGCTGTGCCCGCGACTTCGTCCGCGTGGAATAGTAACTTTTGTTGAAGTTGATAAAAAGTTTTATGTTATACCTTGTATAATTAGCTATCTATTAGTGAAAGTCCCGTCAAAATCGGTCCAACCGTTCCGGAGATTAGCGGGAACAAACAGACAGACAGACAGACAAAACAATGTTAAATAGTGTTTTTGTTATTCGTATCCGTTATACATTCATACATGATTCATACCCATTTAGTAAAAACTTGTTATTTTGACATTACAAACAGACACTTCAATTTTATTTATTTGTATACTTAGATAACGGATTTTGTAATTTTTGAGTGAACGATCTAAAATACACCATCTATATTATATCCTCTGAGGCATTCTCTCCAATTCTTCAAATAAAACATGGAGAAATAGCGTGGTAGGTATTTCACAAAAATAATAAATTTGTACTTTACAGCTCTCCTAAAAGTTTCACCGGCTATCTGCAACCAAGCCATATGCCTGGTTATTTTACATCAGCAAATACATCGGCATGTTATATTGCTAGTAAAATTTACGTGGGCACTTAGTATCTCATGCTATAATTAATATAAAGCTTTTAAATGGTTACTAAATTCAGTAAGTACCGTATTAATAGTAACTTAAGTGCCGTTTAAGTAAACTTTGTCACTGTTTTCAGTAGCTACTGTCGCAGAGGAGTCCATCTGTAAGCCAGTTGAACGGCAAGATGGAACAGCCAGAACAAGTTGAGTCTGAGCTAACTCCTGCAAACAATTTTAACTCCGTTACGGGAACTCCGGGCAACGGAATGCCAACAAAGGCTGAAGGGAGTTCGGGAAAAATTTATGGCGAAGCGTTTGAGCTGTTCTGAAGTAACTTTGCACCGGGCTCCGTTTAAAAGGACATGTTATCGAAGCAGCTTGATTTATTTATTTAAACGATCTGGACTCGTGCTGCACTTAGTAGTTTCAACATTTTCAATGTAAGTAGTTCCACTTTGTACAACAATATGTCTTCATTCATAGGAAGACCGTGTGGTGGGGGGTACTTGAGACACAAAAGAGAAGGAGATCTTTAGTGTTTTTTGGGCCTAGCACGGCGCGTTCTTTTGTTCCGTTTTGTCCACGGTTCGTGCTACGCCTGCAGAGTTTTGTGCTACGCCTCTCGAATAAACGTTCTGTTCGAATGGGGGGGGTGACCGGACCCAAGCTCCTTCCTTTCTTACGCCAATGTATCCATTACTGCTATAATGAATCATGACAAAACTACTTAATATACACTTAATGGAAAAAAACGAATAAGCGGACAGATAACATTAAAGAGCTATTTTTGGAACCTTGGAACCCAAATCGTCACGGATCATAAGGTTCTCAAGACTCTTTCTCCTACAATTGGGTTGTGGGACGAGCTTCCTTTTCCGTAATGCTTGGGCTCCACCTGCGTAAATGTTAATGTTAACGCATGTGTCAAAACTAACGGCTAAATACGGTGGCCACACCTGCGGCGTTTGTTTGATGCAAATGTCTAACGCCACTAACAATGCGGAATAGAAATCTGTGTAGTATCAAAATTATCCTGTATGATAACGCGCAAGGCACAAGCAGAGCCGTGGTGTGTAGAGGTTTGTGCAGTTTGTTTTGAATGACAGACAGGTTATCGCGGACGTCTTCTACATTAGTCACAGCTGGCGTTGGTGACCGTTTACCATTGGCGGCCGCATGTTTGTTTGCCACCATCGTGATATAAAGAAATAATTTATACTACACCTGATTGGAACAGCAGTCATTGTTCCCACAAAAATGAAAGAGAAAGTTACCATATTATTATATAATATCTACTCATTAACGTCTTTTGATATGGCTGCCTATTCGACAACGGAGGAAAATGAGGGCGATAACTAGGTACTCTTTTTTCTAATAATTACGCGTGGAGTCTTAAAAAGGTGTTCAAAATGATTTGATTTCGCGTGGAGCATTCAATAGAATAAGTACTCGTATTTGGACCGTTTGTAATTGTTAACCTCAGTGTGTGAAACAAGAAAAAGTGTCACATGTGAAATGGCGGATCGGCTATGAACTAAAACCGAATATTGGATCGTCGCCGAGGAACGTGAGATTCTTCAAATTCATGTCGGGGTGTGTGGTACTACAGGGTTAGTCTGTGTGATTAGGAAACGCAAGAAGGAAGTTGTGAATAAACACGTCAAGTTATGACCCGTGGCGGGTGATCTCCAGAGCGGACTCCATAACGAACTGTAAGTTACTTATATATCTTAAAACTCGTAAAACAAACGTTGTTTTTAATAAATAGGGACTCGAAGCCCAAATTGACTTCGAGTGGTAGCAGAGAATAGTTTGGGTTGCACCAATCCAAAACAATTAGGTCCTTACATATGAAATTGGCGTTTTGCAGTACTAGCCACTTTGATTTGATCTCAAATACCTATCTACTCTATGGTTAGGAATTCCAAATTCAAATTTATACAGCTATTTACTCATGTATTATTTTTGTTTCCAAAATTATAATTCACTTGTTTTTTCCTCAATTGTTTTTTTTTCTTTGCGTCACTCAGTTTACAAAATGGAAATCTTGAAATATCCCGTTATTTACGAATACGAGTTCCACCGTGGTACCAGTGCTGCAGAAACGGCTCGAAGGATTAATGATGTGTATGGCGACGGTGCCGCAAAAGAAAACAGTGCGTTTTTGGTTCCAACGTTTTCGTTCAGGAAATTTCGACTAGCAGAACAAGCCCCGTGGACGGCCGGAGAACAAAGTTGATAATGAAGAATTGAAGGCTATAGTGGAAGCGGATCCATCGCAAACCATGTCCGAGTTAGTTGTAGGCTGCGGTGTTAGTGATAAATCCACTTGAAGCAAATTGGGAAGGTGAAAAAGCTTGTAAGGTGGGTACCTCACGAATTGGGTGAAGCAAATCAACAAACGGTGATGAAAAGTATTACTACTAGTACTGCATTACTTGTGATGAAAAGTGGGTCCTGCACGATAATCGGAAGCGCTCATCGCAATGGCTGAACCCTGCCGAACCAGCCAAACCATGCCCCAAGCGAAAATTGACTTCCAAAAAAGTTACTTGTGAGCGTTTGGTGGACTAGTGCTGGTATCGTTCATTACAGCTTTCTTAAATCTGGCCAGACGATTACGGCAGATGTCTATTGTCAGCAACTGCAAACCATGATGGAAAAGCTAGCTGCTAAACAACCGAGGCTGGTCAATCGCTCTAGGCCATGCTGCTTCATGATAACGCTAGACCACACACTGCACAACAGACGGCTACCAAATTAGAGGAGCTTCAATTGGAATGTCTAAAGGCGGCTTCCCACGGCGCGCGATTCTACGGGCGCCCTCAGGCGAGCTCGGGCCGCCGCGCCGTGGGAAAGGTGTCGCCCGTGGCGGCGCGAGGTGGCCTGAGCTTGCCCGCGTATCGGCGGCGCGTGATTTCGAGGGCGCCCTCGGGTGAGCTCGCGCCCCGACGCGCCGTGGGAAAGGTGCCGTCCGTAGCGGCCCGAGCTTGCCCGTGCGTATCCGCTGATTGTCGGTAACTTCAAAGGCACGGCGCGAAGGCGCGGGTGATTGTCTGTGGTGGCCTGTGGCGGCCCGAGGTGGCGCGTGCGTCTGGCTGGCCAACATACGTCATTTTCTGCTTGGCTATTTAACAAAATCAGCTTACATATGCGTTCCGTTATATCTGAAACATAAAACTATGTTACTTTGAGTCGACAAAATAATTAAAACTCATTGTGTGGTTTATGAAACCACGCTGCAAGTGATTTTCTTTGGATCGTAGGTATTTAATGAAAATGTATTATCGGCCTTGGCTGCTTTGCCGAGCCCTTTTTAACCGACTTTAAAAAAGGAGGAGGTTATCAATTCGGTTGTATTTTTTTTTATGTTTGTTACCTCATAACTCCTTCATTTTTTAACCGATTTCCAAAATTCTTTTTGTATTTGATAGAGTATACTGCAAGGGTAGTCCCATGGTCACCAGTCAGGATCGGATGATGGGATCCCATAGAAAATCGAGGAAAACACTAATTAGGGTTTCTTTCACTAAAAAGATTTCACTCACTAAAAAGTTAAAAATAATTTTTTTTTTACAAAAAATAGAACCGACTTCAAAAACACTGAAAACTTAAAAATAATCTTCTTCTATATTGAAGTCGGTGACAAATTTTAACACTTTCTAGGAGATCATCGTTTGGCGCCGACTTCAATATAGAAGAAGATTATTTTTAAGTTTTCAGTGTTTTTGAAGTCGGTTCTATTTTTTGTAAAAAATTTTGCTTTCACTTGTCTTTACTCCAATCCGCACTGAGCTAGCGTGTTTGACTAAGGTCTAAGCAACTTGGGGTAGGCTCGATCAACAATCTAGTTCCAGATGGCATAGCTTGTGTCAAACAAAAATGTTATAAATTATTATAACTCATTCTATAGAAATAAAATCGTCAGTAACTTCTCAATGATTTAATTTAAAATAAAATATTGTTTTCGAACTAAATTCGATAACTTGTTGAATGTTCAATCTAGTCTGCTGCAAAAGCACATAAATGTGCTCAACAGTTTTTTTTTAAACACGTCGCCCCACACTAGGATTTTCTCCTATGTCGTGGGTACAGTTACAAACATAGAATATCACATGCACAGTATACGCCCAGACCGGAACAAATTTCTGTAGCCCATACAAAATATTTCTCCCGTACGGGAATCGGACCCGCGACCTATTGCGCAGTATGCGATCACTCGACCTCTGCGCCAACCGTGTCGTCAACGTCAAGTTGACCACGTCAATACGTAGTAATTAAAAATCCGACAATAGATGTCAGTAATTTACGTCCGGTAAACGGAATGATTGATTTTGTTTTGTTTTTTGGGTCTGTAATTCATTATAATATCTATTCTATCATAATATGTTTCATATTTTTGAAACATGTGCAATCGCATTAAATTTTCAATTTTCGGATCGAAACATTGCTCTTGTTTTGACGTGCTTTGCTTTTTTGAAATATAAACAACGTTCTACACCAGAATTGAACCACTATCCCACAGATTTAAGAACGAAGCTCTGACCAATCTCGACCTATATGAAGTTGTGAAATTAAAGATCTCATGTTTTTGTGTAATGCGATATGCGATAAATGGACGAAAAAATTTGAGGCGATGTAAAAGAAGTTTTATTTTAAAATCCACCAGCGTCTTCTCTTCTGCTTCTTTTTATTACGTAAGTAATATCCACTGAATAATATGAATGAGGCTGCAGAAATAGCTACGCGTTCTTCACATGACATTTTCGAATAGCAGTTCAAACTCGACTAGATTACTCGTGAACCGCGTTTCTATTTCTTTCTAGCTGCCCGCCCCGGTCCCGCACGGGTATACCAAAAACCTACCGCATTCCTACCTACCTAAATATTTTCTTTTATACAAACCTTGTCCTAACAATAAGGAATACATAAAACCAAGAATCATGCAATTTGGTGCAGTCGTTCGTAAGTTATGGGTGTACATACATTTCGAAGGTCCATTTTTATTTATATAGATATACAAAGTTATTTTTTAGTTAGTACAGAATTTGAATTTGTACGATCAACCACGGGCGCGATCCGAGGTGGAGCGAACTTGCCCGTGGCCAGGGGCTCTATTTTTGAATCATTCGTCCGGCTTCGAGCGCTTTTCAAGCGTCATCTGTGCTCGATTCCTATTGATTTTCGTTTTTCTTGCGATGAAAATCAATAGAACATTACGACGAAGATCAATATTGTTTTTATTTTCGTCGAAAACAAAACAAAAAAATAAGTAGAAATCGAACACTGACGAGCACTCGATGCAGGAAGAATGATTCAAAAATAGGGCCCCAGAGGCGCCCGTGGAATGACAGGCCGTGGGAAGCCACGCGCCCGGGGTGGCGCGAGCTCGCCTGTCGTCCGGGCTCGTTCGTAAAAATCGGCGCGGCCTGAGGGCGCCCGCGAAAACACAGGCCGTGGGAAGCCGCCTTAAGACATCCACCGTACTCTCCGGACCTTGCTTCAACAGATTAACATTTTTTTCGAAATTTGGAAAACTTCTTGAAAGGGAAAAAATTCAACTCCGATGGGGCAGTCCAAACCACCTTCAAAGAATTTATTGATTCCCGTCCGAATGGTTTTTTAGTAAAGGGATCGATGAACTACCTATGAGATGGCAAAAGTGCATAGATAGCAATGGTATAAACTTTGATTAAATAAATATATTATATTTTAAAAAATCGACTTTATGTTCCTCCCATACAAAACGCCAATTTCATATGTAAGGACCTAATATTTTCATACTAATATACTTAATTCTATAAACAGTTTCTTTCAATCAAACAAGTTTTCAATTGTTCAAATTCAAATGTTCCTCACAGGTGTAAACATTATGTAGCACTTGGGAGAAAGTCCTTTCTTCCCGCGATGAACAATATACTAAAGTTATAAATTTATTATTAAATAAAACCCCGATAATAGCGTACAGTTGCATTTGAACACAAAACATACATTACTCTGACTACACTAACACCCCTTTTTTACGGGGTGGAATGTCTTTGTGCACTGTATCTGCCGATAGCGAGTCAACAGGCGTGTGTGGGACTCCCCGCAATGTACGGGGCATACCCACTAAACCATTCTAGGTGTGAATCTGGTGTATAATTTCGAGATAATCCTTATTATTCGGTCCACCCCGAGCGTAAATATGACCCCTATAACGAGATGCTGTATCATTCTAAAGATATTGATAGATAGATAGATACATTTTTATTTGCACACTACAACACACGAATAAATACAACAGACAAAAACAAAAACTATCACAATACAACAATACAAACAATGGAACAATGTATAAAATATGCATTTATAAACGCATGTACTGTGTTGTACGACCGCTGTGTGCTGGAGTGGTGCAAAAGGGCTCACAGCTCAGCATACGACTTGCTCATGCAGATGAGCAAATCACTGGTATTCTGCTGTAGCCCAGAGGTTCAAATGAGGTATCAAACCGATATTGCGCGACTCGTTACACTTCCGCCTATCATGGCTGCATTTTCGCATTTTATATTTGTCATCTCGTTCACTCTTTTCTCCCGTCATTCTAATGCCGACGTCCAGATGTTGTTAGTCTCCATGTCCGCTATCTGAATGTTCATGTCCACATATCGTTTGGTGCATTATTTAACAACCTGACCAACCACTGCGCCAACGCTATGATTCTTTACCCTAGATACCTACTTTAGTTGTATCTAGCTAGTCTCTTGTCTCTATACGTAAGAGTAAGCGGTCAAACTTGTGTGGTGTTTACTTGTCAAAAATATTTAAATTATTAACGTTTATGTCGCAATCTCTTAAACGCAATGTATTTAAGTAATCCGATCTGTTGTTTTTAAAAAGCGTACAGAAAAACAATAACGTCAACATTAGCGCAAATCAAAAACTTGTTCTTAACAAAGTAAACAATGTAGATGGTTGAGTCCAAGTCAAAAATTTCCGAAGCCCTATTGTCGCTGCATCTTCAGTATGTATGGCGTCGCAGCTATGTAGCAGAAGACGCTGGCACCGCTCCAGCCGCGACTCAGCTGAACACGTGAGATGCATCGGCCTAGTGTTGGGACGTGCGTGACGCTATCGATGTGCAGTTATAAGAATATATTAGAACAACAATAAGTTTTTTTAAATCAGTATGTTGTTTTTTTTCTTTTCGTACTGTTTTCGCCACTCATAACATTTTACACTACCATTTGGATTGGCTGGAGGAGATCTCTATGAGAGATAAGCCCTTGCTTGTACATTTTTAAGCTGTATTAGGCACACTTTCCTTTGTCATAAAGTTGCCTCGTAGAAATTGCTGTTTTAGCAATAAGGCCGTCTTTTGATTGTATGCCGCTGCTATTTGTTGTTAAGCTGTTCTTTGTGTAATAAAGTATTATATTCGTTCATTCATTTATGGGTATTTTTAATCAATATATTTAAGTGGCAATAGTGATACTGTTGAGGTGTTTACTTATAATAAAGTATACTGTAAGCTGGTTTAATTAGTAAAATACAATGATATTAATTGGTCAGTTACTGTGAAACAAATAATAGTCCACCAGATATGGACTGCCGCCGTAGCCTATGGATGTTTGCAATTTGACGTCACTATTCAATTTATTTATCAACATCAGGAAATACAAAATAAGCGTAATTTAAACAAAAAACAAAAGCATGTGTTAACTAATTCCAATTTATTAGCCTAAATAAATACTAAGGTTCAAGGTGACAAAGGTTACCTTTGAAAACAACGTAGCATCATAAAAACTTTAAACCCAATAGAGGTTTGAAATTTTTGAAAATCCTTTCTTGGTAGATGACAGTGTTGTAAAATTAGCTTGCTGGCCAAATTGTAGGTATAGGTCTCAATTTAACAGCTTAGGCTCGACGATGATGAATCAGTTAGTCAGACAGGATATGTAATTTTATAAACAGGTTGTTTCAGAATGTTGAAATTCCATTAAAGGGGTCTATAGATTAGATATAAGAAAGATTCTAGATGCTGATAAAGATCTAGATACCTAAAAATTTTCAAGTTAATCGGCTTTAAAAATACAGCAAAATCACAGAACTGTTTTATTTCATACCATGGAATAGAAACAAATCTGCCCACATAGAAAAAGATTTTAATGTGCGGTCAATCTTAGGGTCAAAAAATAATTTATTTAGT
This sequence comes from Schoenobius gigantellus, assembly GCA_963935595.1. Classification (NCBI taxonomy): domain Eukaryota; kingdom Metazoa; phylum Arthropoda; class Insecta; order Lepidoptera; family Crambidae; genus Schoenobius; species Schoenobius gigantellus. The sequence continues at coordinate 1,779,475 of OZ012543.1, forward strand.
TTGTATAGAAAAAAAATTATCGATTAGTAGCCCCAATATTCATTCTACAGAATCTTCACGTTAAATGCCCAAAATATTACATTAGAATACATTCCAAAGCACTCTGTTTAGATTATATTACTTACTGACTTGTAACTAAATGAAACATTAAAATCTCTCTGTCATTAAGCCAATAAGCTGAAGAGGTTTCCGTGGATACTGGCAAAATTTCCTCTTGGATACGTCCGTATCTCAATAAAAATCTTGAGACGCGTTCTTACTGAATAGCGGAATAAGTGGCAGGTCAAGAGCTGATTGGTTGATAAGCGATTGCAGATAACACTGGCTATTATAGAAGAGTTGCTTTTCCTCAAATCTTATTTGAAGGATGGGCTGGCATAGATCCCTTTATGATAAGCTCGCTTTTACACTTTCTGTTGTCATTGACTTATGATTCTTTGTAATAAGGATTTGACATTTATTAAGATCGTATAAAATCAGCTTTATGTACAGATTTAGACAAACTAATTGTAGGTATTATTACTACTTTAAAAATTATACATTGAATCAGAATCCCTGTCACCAACCAAACTAAGCAGAAAAATATCTGTCCCCATTGAGAATCGAGCTCCGGGTCTCTAGATCATTTTTGGGTGTTCTCAGCCACGGAGCGGCGATAGCCTCATATTCTCGTTTGCCATTCTTGTCATTATGGTGTAATATTACCCTATCGATATGAACAATCCCCGCACTACATCAATCGTCGGCAATAATCGACAGCCCATATACCGCAGTGAGCCACCTTATCTTCGATAGAGTTGTCCTACCTAATTTTCTGCGGGTTCGCCCGCTTTTATGAGGCACTGGGGTCGCACATACTCGTCTAATAGCTGTGCCGAGGCCTTATTTTTGAATCCACGCCGCGCGTCTTCTTTTTCGTTTCGATTTCGATAAAAATCAAAAGAATATTACGACAAATCTACAATTATATTAATATTCGTGGAAAACTAAAGGAAAATTATTTAGCGTAGACGATTCACGAAGAGCACTCAACGCCAAACAAAGGATTAAAAAAATAAAGACCCCTGCAATAGTTGTTCTATTAAATTCAACTCATGTAAATACGACATTTTATAGGGTTGGATAGTCTCGAAAAGAAATAATCAACGCATTGCGATGAAATTCTTTTAGATAAAACTACACTTTTTTAGATTTATTCGCGTATATTGTTTTACATATTTCAATTATTATTAACGTTTTTCAGCATTCGTGGTCACGGGATGACTTAGTCAATGCTGAAAAGCGTCCGAAATATCCCGTTGGGTTAAATAATTAAAATGTTTTAAACCAAATACGCGAGTAAATTCGAAAAGTGTATTTTATTTAAATGTGTAGTACTCGTGCAAATAAAAGACAGTAAAAGACAATAATAGACAATTTATTATTATTATTTAATAGAAAATACTATTGTGTCGGGTTATGTTGACTTACCGCAATCACTCCTTCCACCGCCACGTGCTGAGACCTGGGTAAAAGAAAGCAATAGAAATCCGTACCCAGCAAATTAACCACACACAAGGGACTACAGCCACAGGCCACAGGTCAATCGCATCTCCAGTATGCAGAGATATCTTAAACTTGATAACATTAGAAAAGTTATTGAATCAGTTCGATCGCACCGGCTTAACGCCATAGCTAAGCGCCATCTGCGTGATGGAAGGCGTAACACGTCTTCCATCACGCAGATGGCGCTAAGGTAGTGCCTAGCATTACTACCCCCCAAGCCCAAGATAATGGCTTGGGGGGTGGTAATGCTAGGGTGAAAATAAATAGTCGCTATTAGCCCAGACATGATTCTAGTTTATCCTTCAATTCAATTATGTAGTTGCATGAAAAATTAACAAATATGATATTGTTCCAGTAGTACTGAAAAAGCTGAATTCTAAAATCTAAGAAGATGGAGTCGTTTTGACTTGAATTATCAAAAGTGAAAAAAATCAAGGTTCACTGAACTTTCATTTTTATTCGGTTCTATAGAAAAATAAAATGATAAGTTATTATTTTAACATTTTATTTTGACAAGTTATAAAATAAATAATTCTTAAATAAATATTTTAAACATAGGCTTACGTTTAACTACATACCTTAATGACTAAAAACTTAGATTATTATTAAGTAATAAACACATCTTTTAATTCAGTTTCACATTATCATCTAAGTATTATTAGCAGATTATTAAAATAATCATCACATTATCAGAATTCAACATGTAGGTACTCGTGCCTATTATTATTTTTAATTTACAAAAACAAAAAATTACAAAAACACATAATGGTAACAATTTATCGCAGTCGTGTAAATAATTAATTGAAATAGAGCGTAGATCATGAAAAAAATAAATACCTATCTTTGAGATAAGTTAAAAAAATATTATGATACCATTTGAGAACTTATCTTTAAACAAATTTCTAAGAGTTTTGCAGATACCTACCAATATGAATAACAACTCAGAATAGTTAAAATCCACAAGCAGAAAGTGAAAATTTGAATAGTTTTGAGGATTGGAGTTAATGTTAAGTGTTAACTCCAAACGTGATGACTGAATCCCGAATTCATCACAGTCTAGTTTTCATTCAGTTAAAAGTCAAATATTTTTTAATCTTATCAATATAACTGTTCGACAATATAGGTTTCGGACCAGACATATCCACTTTATTCCTTAAACTAGCTATTGTTGACACTAAATAACTACTGGGTGTGGGTGAAACCGCGAAATTATTAAGTTTCAAAGGTGCAAATGAAACCGGCGATGGAGTTACAGTTACAGGCGAAAAATTGGCAAGGCTGCTATCTATATTTGTATAAAGGTTTGTTTTCTTAGGACTGATAACAACAACTCTTTCTGTAGTGTAATCATAAGCAGTTGTAGACGGAGCATTGATTTCTACTGGAATATTAGATACATAAGGTTGAATTGTGTTGTAAGCTTTTTTAGTTACTAATAAATCTTTTAGTTCATTATAGCTCGGTGTTACTGTTGTCGCTGCGTAAGAAGGTTTAGGCGTAGGACTAAAGTATTGACTGTTATCAGCAAAAGCTGCAAATTTACTCCTATGCGGTGCATAATCGTAATTTTTGCTATCATACTCAGAGGAAAAGTCGTCGTTATAATATTCCTTTGATACGTCAGCGTACTGGTTGTAATAGTCGTTGCTAGGTGGAGCTTTAAATTTTTCAATATCACCGTTTTTAAAATCTTTAGGTTCGTAATGTTGGTCACTCAAATCGCTGTATAATTTTTTATCGTAATTGTTAAAGGTTCGATGATCGTAAACGGGGTTCTGGTTGTTGAAGTGGTCGTTTTTGTCGTAACTGTTGTCTATTGCGTTGCCGACGGTCTTTTCTTCTTCGTCGTATCTGACGTCAGCTTGGTAACCGTTTTCGTCCGCTGTATAAGAGACTATTTGCATTCTACCGTCAGGCAGACGGACTCTGTACTCCCCGTTGGTGGCAGAGCCACTACTGTGTTGACTATGCGAGAAATCGTCCCCAGTCTTATGGTCTTTGACCGTGTATGAAAAAGCGTAGTTTTTGTTCTGCAACGAATTGTTTTGAGAATTTATCAAATGTTTCAGGACAATGTTTAATTACAGATATACGAGTATATGTTCAGTAAATTCACTAACCTGATCATCGTGAGCGTCATCTTCGTGTCTGATGACATCATTGGCTTTGTAATTGTTGTAATATTGAGGTTCGTTCACCTGAAAAAGAAAGGTAGTATATAGTATAATTCTTTAACGATTCACCAGTGTGAGTGAGACACTTTCAGAGGTTGCAAATCTGCTAAGTGGTATCAGAGTGTGTGCTTGTTTGTACCTCTAAGACGTGTAAAACAAAGTGGGTAATGTTGCTTACCTGATAATCGTACTGGTTCTTCTGTTTTTGTACATCTAATACACGTTGGTTTGCGTTGTCTGATATTGCGCGGTATATAGGCGGAAGGGCGGTGCGATCCTGAAAGAACAGTGCGTTAGTATACAAAGTGTTACAAAAATAAAAATCAATAGAATATTGCCTCTTAAAGTACAGCCTTCTTTTAAAATCTTTCGTTGAAAATATTTTATATAAAATAAAAACCGACTTCAAAAACACTCAAAAGTCAAAATAATATAGGAATACTGCTGTTCCATACAAATACCGGAGATACCGGAGGGAGACTCTGTACCAGGGTCATCTGCTTGGGTACCTCCGTCTTACCTATTTCTGCTGCAAAGCAGCAGTGTTTGCAGTGGTTCTTGTGCACAAGAACCACAGTGTACGTTGCCAACTTGTGACATCAGAGATGTAAAGTCACGGTACCCAGTAATTTCACTGCCATATGTTAATCTTCAAACCGGAACACAGCAATGCAAGCACTGCTGCTTTGCAGCAGAAATAGGTAAGACGGAGGTACCCAAGCAGTGCGAATCTCACAGGAGCCACATGTATTATAGGTGACTGTTACCACTTATGATCAGGTGGGCAGTTTGCTTATTTGCCAACTTAGATGCAATAAAAAAATGTTGAACATTCACTGAACTAGATATTATTATATGGAAGAGCTGCTTTTTTGCGATTTCTAGACTGGTTTCATAGTAAAATTTGGTCAGTTTTGCTTGTCTGAACAAGCACACAAATCTTGGCTCCTGCTTCAAAGTAATACGGTTTTCAGATGTTTCTAAATGTCATGATTCTGAGTCAACGGGAATAATGAATGGGTAGTGATGTCGTATTCGTATTAATTTTAAGAATTAATTACTCGTAAGTCGCGCCATCTATTGCAGCGTATATTGCCATCTCGTTCTCGACCAGATTTTAATACTGTTTTAAGCGATCCTAGTAGGTGCGGGCTTCCACACCCCCACAACAAATAAGCCATACTATCGACTACATATGTCGTATATTAATCGCAACTTTTGCGAATAATACTTATTGAATAGCACCTGTTCGCTGAACGCCGAACGCACAATCAATCATGCAGGCTTGGATGGACAGCAAAAGTAATATTCTAGAAATATCTCCTCTACATGTCGGCCCACGAAATGGGCGGGGATTAGAGTATGTAAGAATTAATTAAGAAGGTATAGATTTAATGTAAATTAAAAAAGGTACTAACAAATTATTGTGCTATTCCTTCTGTGTATGTGTTAGTGTGAGCATGTGTGAGTGATTTTCAGTGTTAGTATGTACAAATTAGTTGAATATACACAGAAGCTCAGAGTCGACTATAGATAAGGATATAAGCGTTGGCTTAATGGCAAACTGTAATAAGATAATTTTATTACTAAGCTAAATAAATTATGTACTCGTATGTACAAACTTTATCAATAAATGTAATTGGTTTATATCGATGTCAAGACTTAACAATCCAATAAATAGCAGATTAAAATACTTATTATTTGTTTATTTATTTGGAAATTTATTTTAGCTTACAGCGTGTTTCAATTATATAGGGTGCTTTTATACTTAGACTAGCTGTGCCCGCGAACTACGTTTCGCCTTAATAATTGTTTACCGTTTTTGCAACATTTTTCATTGATGCGCCGCTCGTATTAGTCGTAGCGTGATGTTATATAGCCTAAAGCCTTCCTCGATAAATGGACTATCCAACACAAAAATAATTTTTCAATTTGAGTTAGTAGTTCCTGAGATTAGCGCGTTCAACCAAACAATCAAACAAACGCGTCAGCTTTATAATATTAGTATTTTTCGTTTAAAAATGAGGAATCTACATGCTAAAATGATTACATGATAAGTTCGCCACATCCTCAGAATAACAACTAAAGCATTAGTTATTCTTCTGAGGCCACATCGATCACAATGTTCGAATTTCAAATTTTTGTAATTTTCCTTGCGTCACTCGATGTTGGACTGTTATATAACAGTAGTAGGTATTTTCCTCGCTGAGGTGAGGTGAAAAGTTGTATGTTGGGCTCGGCTGCAAAGTTATTTGCCTCTCGTGCCTTTGAAGCCCTCGTGACGACCACTATTTTCAGGATTCAAATTCAGCATTTGCGAGAAAAACAAACTTTGCAGCCATGCATAACAAATAACTATTGCAGGTCCGCCAGTTTCGAGGCCCCGCGGTGGCTGATAGGATCGCAAGTCACAAAACTGAGTAGCCACAGAATAATGCGGCCCAAATCACATAGTTCGCCGGCCGGAATTATTGATTAAAGTTCCTTCTATGCAATTCATCATTTTATCGCCGATAGTTTTTGTGCGATCACCGGGCTAACGAGCTTTAGTCTTTAGATGTTTGCTTAATTCGGCGCAGTGTTTGTTTTAGTTGTTTTGACCTTTACGCATTTTTTAAGGATTCCGTACCTCGAAAGAAAAAATAGAACCCTACTAGGATCTCTTCGTTGATCGTCTGTCGGCCTATTAAAACTCTTTTTTTCGGGAACGCAAAGAGATTATATAACTCACTTTTACTATTTATTTGGAAATTTATTATAGCTTACAGCTTGTTTGAATTATATAGGGTGCTTTTATACTTAGACTAGCCGTGCCCGCGAACTACGTTTCGCCTTAATTTATTTTTCCCCGACATCTTCAACAAATATCGTTAATGTACACAGAAATAAATACAAAAACTTAAGAAATTATATACTAAAACCTTCCTCGAGAATCACGCTATCGAGTGGTGAAAACTGCTTGAAAATCGGTGCAGTAGTTTTTGAGTTTATCGCGAACAGACAGACAGAAAGACGCGGCGGGGGACTTTGTTTTATAATATGTAAGGACTAGCTGTGCCCGCGAAATACGTTTTGCCATAATATTTTTTTTCCCATTTTTGCAACATTTTCATTGAAACTCGGCTCCTATTTATCGTAGCGTGATGCTATATAGCCTAAAGCCTTCCTCGATAAATGGACTATCCAACACAAAAAGAATTTTTCAATTTGCATCAGTAGTTCCTGAGATTAGCCCGTTCAACCATCAAATCAAATCTCATCTTAATGTGCGTCCAAATTTAGAATTAAAGCAACTGTCCAAATTTCACGTTTCTACTATTAGCGGTTGCGGCTGTGCGTGCGTCTATAGATGGGAACTTCTCCTTTTATATTTATATATATATATATATATATATATATATATATATATATATATATATATATATATATAGAATAGATATCTAATACTCGGATCTACGGTATCATTCAGCTGTAAAAAAATCAAACTTGTAAATAAACGCTAACAAAAGATATGACCGTTTATGTCGCATGTTTTGCCACTTCACAGGGGAATCAAAACCTATAGGGTACGCCATGCTGACGAGGAATCATTAAATGAATTCATCGACACTTCGTCGTCAGGCAATCTGACAATCAATCTGAATGATATCTCGAAACCGGTCGCAGTAATTTAAATATAAAGAAGAATCAAGTGGAACTAGTGAAATTTGTGTTTTTATATCAAGGTAACATAGAGTTCCATCAAGAAATTACAACACAAAGCTTTAATTGATTTTTTTGTATCTCGATTTGAGAAATTGTGCCATAATAAAAGTTCTATAGTTTGACGCTCTTCTTCAGCCACTGTAAATGCTATCACAAACTTTTTGAAAGTTTTCATCATACTGTTTAGCGTGGTTGCACATTATGAGAAATTTCTAACAGAAAAATTTTGATTGTTGCCGGACGCACCACGCATACTATCAGACATTTTTTATCCGGCAAACTGTATAGGTACTTATTATGTTAACGCACATTGACAACCATGAAGATACGCTATTGCTCTTAGCACTATTGTTTTGCTTAATAAAAAAAAAATAAAACGTCGATATTGGGTTTACCCTCTTAATGCGACAAGATTACGAGACAGCCAATTTTACTTAAAACACGCCAGATTGAGAGTCTACCCGAGTAATTTTTTTGCTTTCTACAGATTTATTCTGATAATTTTCATGCTCAAAATTCCACACACATGGATATTTTTCCACCTCTGCAATTAAGTCTTGAATTTCGCTCATTTTCATCAAGAACGTACCTACGGAACAACAACGAAAAAAAAACATGTAGGTATAGGTTGCGTCGGCGTGCCTGAACATGGCAAACACGCCTTCCGCCATTTCTAACAGAAAAATTCTTACTTCCGCCTGAAGGTTCTGAGTGCATCACAAACGGACGATCGGTCAGAATTTTTCTAACAGTGTGCGGAATCTAATACAAAATGTATGCACACGCAGTGCCTTTCGGCGAGCGTCAGCTCTTCTTCGTGTTTCCGAAGATGACCGACACATCTAGGCAGCATAATGATATAGAGCTGCTCTTGTGATTGTTAATGATTTTTAGGGCCAAACTACTTTTGTCAATTGCCTTTGATAAGTTGGACGATTGTTTCTGATGTTTTCCGATGCCCATTATTTATTTATCTTGATTTACCGTACGCATGGTAATTGCGTTAATTGCGTAACTGTCAGTATGAAATCGCAAAGGGAAATCAACTGCGTTGTTTTATGACGCAAAACTGAATTTCGAATTGAAGGTGAACCACTGTTCTGGTCTACTATGTTTGGATGTCAAGTCACAACACCCAGTAATTTCACTCAAAGTCAAAGTCAATATATTTTACTAAAAGTAGAATAATCCATTGTTAAGGAGAAGGTATATAGCAAAACTTCCGACAAAGAAATGTCTGTAGTTGGTACTAACTATACGCAGGCCCGCCCACCCTTTCTCAATCGCATGCGACAAAGGAATATCATTAATTAGTACTACACTAACATGCATACTTAGATTCGTTTTACCTACTCCTTAACAATTAGTAATGGACTTCCGAAAAATAGCACCTGACACCATTAATTACAATATATTTTATTTATTCAAGTAGGATTTCATAATCGCTTTGGTGCGCAATGGTTCACAAGTCTACGGCGGGAGACCATGTATCTACTGGAAAGAACCAGCAAGAAAACCAGCAAGGGCTATTTTTTCTCCCTGTATTGTTACAGAAGAGTCGTCAATTGAAAGCTGACCTCAAAGCAAAAGTTTGAGCTCAATTTCCTTCACAGAACTGCTTGTTTTGATCAGAACACGGCAAGGGCTGCCAACTCAGCAACCCACATATCTACTATTGAAATATCTACTGATAGTGTATCTAGGTTGCTGAAATCCTTAGATCGCAACAAGTCTGCCGGTCCAGATGGCATCCATCCATACCTTTTAGTGAGTTGTGCTGACAGTCTGGTATCTCCTGTTTCTTTGCTTTTTAAAAGGTCTATAGTGGACGGGTCTGTACCTAAAATCTGGAAAGCAGCAATTGTAACACCGATAAATAAGAAAGGTCCGAAGCGTATAATATCAAACTATAGACCAATCTCGAAGCTGTGTATTCTAGCGAAGGTATTAGAGAAGATCGTGCAAGACCAGCTATACGATGCCCTAAAGCTCTCCTTTTTGCCACAACAGCACGGTTTCCTAAAAGGTCGATCCACCACCACAAACCTGGTCTCGTTCACCGACGCAGTAACGGCGGGCATGGAGGGTGGGGGACAGGTCGATGCGGTCTATACTGACTACAGCAAAGCATTTGACCGGATCGACCACTCCATCCTTCTTGAAAAGTTGTATACTGCCGGCATCCAGGGTGATCTCCACAGGTGGTTTACCTCTTATGTTCGTGGTCGTTCGCAAACTGTCGCATTGAATGGTTTTATGTCGGCTATATTTTCTATTCCCTCGGGAGTTCCCCAGGGATCAATTCTCGGCCCACTCCTATTTATTATATTTGTGAACGATATCAACAAGTGTTTTATAAACTCTGATTTTCTATTATTTGCAGACGACATGAAAATTTTCAAATTAGTTAACAACTCTCATGACTCAGACCTTCTCCAGGCGGACCTCGATAGACTACACGACTATTGCGTCAGAAACAAACTGGATCTCAATATACTCAAATGCTGCTGCATTACTTTTAGCAGATCTAGCATGATTCATGTATATGATTATAAGATCAATGACCACTCCTTATCGAGGAACGATTCTGTGGTTGACCTCGGTATCACTCTGGATTCAAAACTGCTTTACGACAAACATATTGAAAACATATCTGCTAAGGCTATGAAAAGCTTAGGTTTCATTCTAAGAGTAACTAGAGACTTTAAACAAATAAAAACACTGAAAATACTATTTTGTTCTCTAGTACGTAGTCATCTCGAATACGCGTCGCAAGTCTGGAACCCGTGCTATGAAAAATACATTGGTATTTTAGAAAGACCCCAAAAAATGTTCGTGCGTTATCTAAACTACAAAGCAAATATAAGGAACTCCGACTTCGAGTATGATGAATCCTGCTATCACTACCACATGCTGCCTGTCAAAATTAGAAGAGAGGCAGCTGATCTCACATTTCTTTACAACATAGTTTCGAATAAAATCGATTGTTCTTCATTGTTGGACAAAATAGGTCTAGTAGCGCCAATGCGTTCGCACTCGCGCAGGAATACCCTGCAGCTGTTCACCTCGCATTATGAAACAAACTACCGTAGAAACTCGTTCTTTGCTCGTACAGTAAATAAGTTTAATTCTAAGTACTCTAGGTGTGTTGATTTGTATATGATGAGGCAAAACACTTTTAAAAATGTGATCTCAAACGAATTTTTCGATTCCACTAAAATTAAGTATAATAAAACTAAAAAGAAGTTAGCTAAATTAAATTCAAAACATAAAAGGATAATATAGTTCAACAATTTCATCTGTGTAATATTGTATATTGTACCTACTTTGCTTTAATTTTATTTATATAAGTTTGTATCATTTTTCTTTCTTATAATGTATGGAGGCACTCGTTACATGTAAGTTTAATTTTTTATGTTCTATAAGTGAGAACCGTTTTTGGCTCATTGCGTAACTACTGTCACTACTATTTTAATTTGATTGCTGTTGGTTTTCCATGTAAATAAAAAAAAAAAAAAAAAAAAATTTAAGCTGCTTGGAGGCAGAAATAGTTAACGACTCCAATGCTGATTCTCTCTACTGGTTCTAATGATATTAACCTCATTTTAATTTCTATTATCTATACTCATAAAGAGGAAAGATTTGTATTTTTGTATGTTGGTATTGAATAGGCTCCGAAACTACTAAGCCGATTTGAAAAATTCTTTCACTAATAGAATGCTAAAATATCACTGAGTAACATAGGCTATAAAGTGGAAAATATAATTCCCATGGGAAAAACGAATATAACGCGGGCGAAGCTGCGAACGGAAAGCTAGTTTTTCATATGATGTCACTGTGGAATATTTATGAGCGTCGTCGTCGGTGGCGCTGTGGACTCGGCAGTCGCCTTCTAATCGGTGGGTCCGCGACTCAATCCCGCCATGTACCAATGTGTTTTTCGCTTCTGAAATTCATATGTACATTTATCCGACGCTCCTACGATGAAGGAAAACATCGTGACGCAACCTGCATACATCTGCGATGTAATTCAATGGTGTATGTGAAGTCGACCAGTCGGCACTCGGCCAGCGTGGTTGACTACGCCTTAACACCCTAACTTAGGGTAGGCTCGAGCCTCTCGCTGGGGACGTATATGAGCTGTGATGGTGAGTTTATTGTGGAATATTTATGAACGTTTTGCCTTTGTTTTATATAACACCGCATTATTAGTTCGCTGGAAGCACTATAGTAATGTTCAACACACATTAGCCTATTAAGCCGATTCCCTCGAAACCCGCTCCGTTGCGAAATTGCAAATCATAGTGAACCTAATAATTGGAACTGCAATTGTAAGGGCTTAAAGCATTTAAGCCTATTAACTGGCGAATCGCAGACATCGCTGATGTATGTACTTACGTGGTTGGTGTGGGTGAATTGTTTCATTGCAACTATGAATCATAAACTATTATTCTTCTTCTGTGTATTAACTACAATTCAATTCAATTCGCGGATACCGACTATACCTACCGACTATATCTACCGCCGATAGCAATAAAAAGAGGAAGCTGAGAAATTCCCATCCAAGAAACATGTTCTTATATTCGTGATAAAGGAAAAAAAAATAAAGAAAATTTTCAAGCAGTGTGACGAGATATCAGAGCCAAGCAGTGTGAAAAATTACTGTGAACTGTGACTTAACATCTTGTCACAAGTTAACAATGAATATTGGGGTCCTTGGCGAGTTTGTAGATATTCAAATTTTACGGGAACCACATATACTACAGACGACTTTAACCAATTACCATCAGACGTGCTTGTTTGTTCCCAACTTAGTTGTATAAAAAATATTATTTGTTACCATCAGTAACTATAGCTGTTCGTCATCAGAGGAGTCGGCTTGTTTACCATCTACGCCTACAACAAGATCTCTTACCTCATAATCGCTGTCTCTCAGAGGAGCATTGGTCGCTATAGCGTAGTCGTAGGGCTTGTACTCGTTGACCCTGAAGAAGGGCCTGATGACGTTTCTGATGCGGCTCTGCTCGGAGATGGTGTTGTTCAGCTCGCTCCGAGCGATCGACTCGGTGAGGGGGCGCGACGTGACAATGAGAGGGGGGCGAGGAGGCGGCGGCCCGTCGTTGGGGAATACGACAGGGCCTTGTCTGAAAAAAAAGGGGAGTGTTTGAGTAATGGTTGCTTTTATAGTCACCCAGTTTATGCTATCCAAGATAGTTGGGAATGCACAAAAGATGACCACAAAGCGATACGCCTCAGAACATTAATTCCAATGGCCCCCGTTGCCCCAGAGGACCTGCGTTCGAGTTTCCATCGGGGCTGAAGCTTTCCTGCTTGCTTTGGTAAGTGGTAGGGCTTCTCAGTTCGCCCGGCTACCTACCACCGTCTTACCTAAGCTTGTCGTTATAGTAGCAATGTTGATAACTTGTCCGACATTAAAGGTGAGATAGTCAATTGCTCTGTTACAAATGACTCCAGGTGAAGCTCGGTCCCATCTTTGGCCTCATCGTCACTTACATACCATCAGGTGGGACGAGGGCCAAGAGTTTCTTTGTTGTTTGTAAAAAAACTTGTTCTTAATCCGCGACTTCGGATTGGAATTGGTTCTAATAAGCCTACAGAAGAGATTGGACTATAAATTGCACCACGCTTTTATGTTTCAGCGTTCGGTGTATTGGGGGGAGGTATGTCGTTTTGGGGGGAGGTTAAGCCGGGTATGGGACTAGCGGAACAACCAGAGTTCTACGGCATATCCAAGTGGGAGGTCTACTCAGCTTAGCTTTTGGTACCGCCACAAATTATCCAGCCTTAAAAAGTTTATTGTTACAACTTTGCCATCTCTTTACTCGAGCTTACCCTAAGTTAGGATGTTTAGGCCTATATCTGTGAGTAACATAGGCTATATAATTTTTTCCTACGAGAAAATTTCACGCCAAAAAAGAAAATACGTAGGCGAGAATTTATCCTCTTCAATTCTCTACTTCAGTGTAATGACAGTAAACTCCCATATTCGGCTCATATGACATCCACGGAAAGAAAAGGACACAATAGGTATGTATCCTAAGTCCATCATCCTACGGACGACCAATTACAGAAAGCTTAATCGTAGTTACTAGTAAGAGAGACACTTGTACAACTTTACGGAGATACAGCGAAGGTTGTACATTCGTTTGTCGATCAAGAATAGCCCTTAGGGTGTGTTTCAATGATAATGAGCTTCGTTCCGCTAGCCATTGGCATATCTAGCTACATTTTTTCATCAGGGGGACCTGGCCCATGATTTTTGTACGAGGTTATCAGTATTTTGGCGTCCATTATAGAATTTTGACTCCGTAGCCTAACATCCTGGGGTGGGCTCTAGATCATACTGGGGAGGGCACGATCCACCATGCCTCCCCTCTATATACGAGTACGCCTATGCCGCTAGCTGAGCGATGCGAGCGAATGCGATGCTATATTAATTATGTGTAACATGGATATTCTTTTTACATTTTTGTCTAGGTAAGTATCTAAAATTATTTACTATTTTGTGGTTCTTGTGCCGCCTCAATTTTTTTTGCCCTACCTTCATAGTTAAATAGAATAGAATATAAAATCATTTATTAACACACACACACACAAACACTAAATGACTGGTAGAGAATGATCTAAAGAATTAAGTTCGCTAATTATACGATATGAGTTATACAATAAAGTGTTAAAACAAATTAATTAAATGAAGTAACGTTATTGATTTATATTTTTTTTTCGCTCACCGCTCCTAGGATATTGGTGGAAACACACCCTTAGACACGGATCGACTAATGAGAAATCGATAGCACGTGAGCAAGCCTAGTATTGAACTCAAATGAGATTTTAGTTCAAATAGTGCGGACTCCTTGGTTCCAGGTGGTGATTGCCCGGAATTTCTGAGTCGGTGTCAAGCGTCCGTGGATGTGCCAAGTTTTGGTATAATTAATAGGATTCCTTGCACGTAATTCCAGTTCAATTTTGCGATTGCTCTGGTCAGGTCTAAGCTGATGCCTGTCGTGAGGAGGTCTGTAACAATGATCCATATCATAGGTACTAATTATTACACTAAATTGAACAAAGAGAGATGATGTTAAATCTTTAAAGTGTGAATAAGAAATCTTTTGCTTTTGATATTTTGTTTAAAACTAGAAGATTTATGCAAAACATGATCAATCGATATCGGTAATTCATTAGTATTAACAAAGATAGAGCTGTGTTAGGTATCCAGAATATTCCACGATAAATTCCCTGTTGATTGAGAAGTGATAATAAATGTTATTGAAATCTTGTCAGAAAAGTTAATTTCTAACTTTGAATTGAAAGAAATTTACTTCAGAGTTCCTCATTTAACTCTAAATCTTAATAAGTAATAATCTTAATAAGAACTAATAATCTTAATCTAAAGTGAATTCCTTTCACTTCATAGGTAGATGAGGAAGGTCATGCGCGACGTCAACGCGAAAATGTAACTGAAGGTGTCTAATAACAGATAGGAGTAATTAAAGGGTCAATTTGCTTTGGAGTGGATCATTTTAAATTTCATGTTCATAGCTCATATATACGTCCCCACCGAGAGGCACGAGCCTACCCTAACTACGAGTAGTTAGGGCGATTAGGCCTGTCAAACCACGCTGGCCTAGTGCGAATTGGTTGACCTTTGAATTACTTTGCAGGTGTATGCAGGTTTCCTCACGATGTTTTACTTCACCGTAGGAGCGTCAGATAAATGTACACATGAAATTTGTGAAACGAAAATCACATTGGTCCATGGCAGGATCGATCGCGGGCCTCCTGATTTTACTTAGCCTACAGACCAGTGCCGAGGCCACAGCGCCATCAACGCTTATCCGTATTTAACAAATAAATTTGAAGCTGTTAAATAAGGGATTGAAGTTTAGTTAAATAACGTATAGGGCCAAACAAAATACTTTGGAGCAGATCATTTTAAAGTTAGAACTTTTCACTAAGCTTTGTATGAAAAATATGAAAAACTAAAATTTAAAAAGTACGATAGTAAAAAAAAAATCCTTTTGTGCTAATTAC
Source organism: Schoenobius gigantellus (assembly GCA_963935595.1). NCBI lineage: Eukaryota > Metazoa > Arthropoda > Insecta > Lepidoptera > Crambidae > Schoenobius > Schoenobius gigantellus. The sequence goes on from OZ012543.1 coordinate 1,794,951, forward strand.
AAAAAACTACTGAAATAAAGCGCTTTAAAGTTAAGAAGTGGGTAAATACGTCACAGCGTGCTACAGAATACAGAATGTACACAGGCGTGACGTCACGCGTTGTAATCAATGTACTGTTGCAAGTTTTTGATTAGGTAAAAAAAAGAGACGTGTCCAGTAAGTCTTTGAACATCAATTGATAAGGTAATGAATTAGGAGTCTAATATCAGGAGACTGATTATCATGGATTCGAATTTCGAATTCGAATTTTTTCTCTAGCGGTAGTCACAGCTGAGCCAATCAGCCAACAAAACCAGCAGGCGTAGCACGGACCGTGGATAAAACGGGACAAGAGACAAATAACACGTTTCTTCTCGCTCTATCATATAACGTTGACGCGAGACGGGACGAGGGTTAGTCACTTTCTCTTTTATAGTCCACGCGCCGTGCTAGGCCTACTGGACATCTCGCGCCATTTTTGGAAGCAGCGTCGCTTCGCTTGACTTGTCTCGAGTATTAGGATCGATCGGTATTTCACTTCTTTATCTGTCTACTAGCTTTTGCCCGCGGCTTCGCTCGCGTCATATTCGGGGTAAGGCCAGCAGCACCTTGAACTGTACTAATTATAGATGCAGTATTATTCCTGATAACTACTCCCCTCGTCTCGCCGCGCCGCCCGCGCTCGCCTGGGTACCCGATTGACGATGATCGAGATGGCATACCTAAAATGAAAAAATATATAGAACCCTTAATGGGTGATGATATTTCACGTCTGCCACGTAAGATTTTAAAATTGTTGCTGTTTTCGTAATCAGCGACTCGATAAACCACAAAAAGAATACCCATGTTGATTTTCAGACTTTCTCATCCCATTTCCCTTTTTTAGGGGTTGCATTCTGTAAAAACTTAAAACACGTATTTACTCATTTATTGATAACAGTACTCCTGTGAAATTTCGAATAAAATAGTCTGATTTTGTTTCCTCATACAAATGTTGGACCTCCGTTTCAAATCCTTAGAGGGTGGTTTTTGAAAATCCATTCTTAGTGCTTATAGCCCTTAGACCTCATAAGAAACCTACTTGTTAAATTTTGCATCTTTAGACCCGAAGGTTTGGGCTGTACGTTGATATGTGAGTCAGTTTCTTCTTTTCCATATTAAGAAGAAGATAGAAAACGATGATGGTAGTTCACGACCGCCAGGTTGGATTTAGAAATCGTTATTGTTTTTGTAACCAGCGACCCGATAAACCATACAAAGGATACCCATTACATTTTCAGCCTTCGACACCCCACCCCATATCACATTTAAAAGGGTGAATTCTGAAAAAAACCTAAAACAAGTGTTGACTCATTTATCAATAAGAGTACTCCTGTGAAGCTTCGAATAAAATAGTAATAACTAATCATGTTCCCCCATACAAAATTTGGAGCCCCATTTCAACCCCTTAGGGCGTGAATTTTGGAAAATCCTTTCTTAGTACATCTCATAAGGAACCTACGTGCCAAATTTTAAATCTCTAGACCCGGTGGTTTCGGTTGTGCTTTGATATGTCAGTCAGTCGGTTTCTTCTTTTATATATACAGATATAGATGGAAGATAATAAGTAATATGTAGCCGAGACCTACATTTTTCATCCTGAGTCCTACTAAGTAGAGAAATTTAGAGATTTTACAAATATTCCAAAGTATGCGTCTGAGCTTAAAAAATAACGAAATTTTGGATCCCTGTGACACCCAAGAGATAAGGCAGAGGAATCTAATGTACTTATGAAAAACGGTGAAGTGTGAGTTTGATAAAAAAATCATATATTTTTCCTTCTGGCACTGACTCATTGCATTTTTAACCGACTTCAGAAAGGAGGGGGCTGTCAATTCAGTTATGTTTGCTACTGTGGAACTTCGTTGATTGAGAGCCGATTTCTGTGATATCACGGGGATGGCCCCATTTAGATACTGGCGGTCCGATGCTTTTCTAAGGAATCGACTAAAACAGAAGTAAGGGTGTTAGCCTTGGTTGTTTGTTTAGACGTTTGTTTTAAATTGTTAATTTAGACGAAAAAAGCGCTGACATAAAATTTACAATACGTATTTAATATTTTTAAAATTAAATTAAAATCTATATTAGGATAATCAAAAAAGAAAGAAAATGAAAAAATCATAAACAGAATTCAAACGACTTTCCATAAAAAATGGCGGAACTAGACATGTTCTGTGTTTTGATTGGCTGAACCGTGATTAGCGCTTGAGAAAAACTAGAATTTCAACTTTTTTACGAACTGTACAAGAATCAGCCCCCAGTGTTGGAATCTTCCGCCGGATGCGGTGTCAAAGTTTGTCCGCATTTCCGGGCTTTGGGTGTAATCCGCAGCTTGACGGGATAATCTTGCGGGCTATTATTGGCTCGCATCAGGCTCAAAGCCTATATGCTATATGCACGAACGAAGTTTGATTGAGAACCAATAATATAGGGTGATATAGTGCATTTGATTATTCTATATCACAATTGTAAAGGGTTTATTTATATATGTTATCACTTTAACTCATATGTCTGGTCACTTCTACAATGAGAAGGAATTGACCTTCGACACTATTTACTATATTCCTAATATTAGGCATTCTAGTCACACCACCACATTCATCATCTCCGCCACGAGAACCCTTCTTTTATCCTTTTCCTTCGTTGCCAACACTCAGATCGATACATAATGATATTATGCATAATAATAGGAGTAAATATTACGGTCTTGTTGTTGATCCAAACAAAACACAGACAATCAATATCGGCAGTTCCTATTTCATTTCACGTATTGATTACAGTTTGCGGCCAGCAGTGATCTTTGGTGGAACAGTTACGAGTATTCCATTTAGCAAATCCGTGAAAAATCTAGGTTTGGTTTTTGATCAGTGCCTATCATGGCGACCTCAGATTGAGGCTGTTCGTAAAATTCTCTTTGCCGCATATTTCCTTAATTGACTACGCTGACGGTGCCTGGATGGGTTTGTCGGAGGAACTATTAGACAATTTGGAGCGTCTTCAAAATGTGGCAATTAGGTTTATTTTTAATGTGCGCAAATTTGACCATGTTTCTTACTATCGCTCTCAACTTAAATGACTCCCAATTCGCCAGCGCAGAGATTTACATGTTTTATCCCTACTTTACAATGTTTTGTTTCTTCCAACTTCCCCATCATATCTTAAGTCACAGTTATCTTTTCGGTCTGCTTCTTCGAGTCGTATTTTACGATCGAATTTTAATTTAACTCTTGATATTCCACCCCACAGCACCGATTTTCCTTCATACTCTTTTCCCGCATATGTCGTTCGGCTATGGAATTCTCACCCTGAGAGTATTAAGAGAGCTCGTACGCCGGAGTCCTTTAAGAATAAAGTCCGAAATTACTTCCTATCCTTAAATCCTTAGCTAAATCAGTCTTTCGTTTTCCATATTTAGCTACTAATGCACCCATCCCCGATTCAAATTTCCTTTATGTATTTCCCTGGTCCAAGGTTGCGTGGAAGAGATTGCTTATTAGCTATAAGACCGCCTGTGTTGTACATCTATGTTGTTTTTGAAATTTTTCTGTTTCTATATCTTTGTGTGCAATAATGCGTTTATTATTATTAATAATAGTCAGATGATCGATTGATAGACTTTCCTCCTTAACGTTAGGGGCATTCGTCGATCATAAATAGTGCCTGGGGGCCTAGACGCCTAGGGCCTAGGGGGCAATTCAAAAACGATAACGAAGTTCGGTAAGAACAATATGTATGGGATTGACATATGTCATCGCTTAATAACGCGGCGAATCGATCAAAGTCATCGACATGTAAGTTGGCAGACAAACTGATTCGCAACGAATCGATGAAGTAGCTGATGGTAAGTGGTAACAGTCACCTATAATACATGTGGCTCCTGTGAGATTAGCAGCAAAACTGCAACCCCCACAAGAACCACAGTGTACGTTGCCAATTTGTGACTTAGGATGTAAAGTCACGGTACCCAGTAATTTCAGTGCCTTAACTTACCCTTCAACATGAAACACGGCAATGCAAGGCGCAGGCACTGCTGCTTTACGTCAGAAATAGGTAAGACGGAGGTACCCAAGTACACGACCCTGGTACAGAGTCTCCCTCCGGTAATGTTGGATAACTTACGAGTAACCTACATAATATCTAAAGTCGGTGCTGATTGGTTGGGGAAAACAAGTTGAACCGCCAAACTAACAATAGTTATTTGTTATGCAAAGCCGGTTTTTGTCGTGAGTGGTGAATTTGAATCCCGAGAAAGCAAAGGATTCTAAGTTTGAACGAGCGAAGCGAGTGGTTCTAAAGTTAAATCCTGAGCGTAACGAGGGATTCAAAGGCACGAGAGGCAAATAACTGCAGCCGGGTGCATAATAAATCGTAGACCGCAATTTACCTTTCATTCAATCAACCCAAATATAAAAAAAACCGGCTAAGTGCGAGTCTGACTCGCCCATGAAGGGTTCCGTAGGATTTATGACGTATTAAAAAAACTACTTACTAGATCTCGTTCAAACCAATTTTCGGTGGAAGTTTGCATGGTAATGTACATCATATATTTTTTTTAGTTTTATCATTCTCTTATTTTAGAAGTTACAGGGGGGGTACACATTTTACCACTTTGGACGTGTCTCTCGCGCAAACTATTCAGTTTAGAAAAAAAATGATATTAGAAACCTCAATGTCATATTTGAAGTCCTATTCATAGATACCCCACACGTATGGGTTTGATGAAAAAAAATTTTTGAGTTTGGGCAAAAAGTATGGGGAACCCCCAAAATTTATTGTTTTTTTTCTATTTTTGTGTGAAAATCTTAATGCAGTTCACATAATAAATCAATACTTACCAAGTTTCAACAGTGTAGTTCTTAAAGTTTCAGAGAAAAGTGGCTGTGACATACGGACGGATAGACAGACAGACAGACATGACGAATCTATAAGGGGTGTTTTTTGCCATTTGGCTACGGAACCCTAAAAAAACCATTTAATTTCATAAACATAAACCTTATGCATAAACCGTGAACCATTATTTTCTAATAATAAATCTGTAATAGGTGCCTTAGTAAATAATAATTATAATTCGCGCGGGACGTGGCTTGAAACTTTTATATTATGTTACTTGCTGCTACGGAACCCTTCATGGGCGAGTCCGACTCGCACTTGGCCGGTTTTGATTATGTGAATAGTATGTTTTTAGGGTTCCGTACCCAAAGAGTAAAAGCGGGACCCTATTACTATAACTCCGTTGTCCGCCCGTCTGTCCGTCCGTCTGTCTGTCTCCAGGCTGTATCTCATGAACCGTGATAGCTAGACAGTTGAAATTTTCACAGATGATATTTCTGTTGCAGCTATAATAACAAATACTAAAAATTAAATATTTTAGGGGGACTCTCACACATCAAACGTGATCTTTTTTGCCGTTTTTTGCTCGATATTAATAACGGCAACAGGTAGACGCTTGAAATATTCGCAGAAAATTAAGTTATACCTATATTCACTTTAAAAATAAATAATCAAATTAAAATAAAATAAATATGTAAGAGGGGCTTCCATACAACAAACGTGAGTTTTTTTCTCCATATTAATAACGGCATCGCTTGAAATATAAAAAAAAGGTTTTCATACAGTGTCTTACAGTGTATTTTGTATAGATAGTGGTACGGAACCCTTCGTGCGCACTTGTCCGGCTCGCACTTGGCCGGTTTTCACTCCCTGTTTTTTTTATATAAAACAAAATCAAAATACTTACTTAGTTGTCGCCGGTATTTTGAGATCTCTCAAGAACTGTTTTGCGTCGAAGGCGTGGTGGTTGAAGTTCCTGGGTCTGAGTAAAGAAGATGGCGTGGCGACTTCCTCTGTGTTCGCTCTTGCTAGCAGGAAGAGCAAGAAGATAAGGTCTGGCGCCATCGCAGTCTGTTCTGGAAGTGGAAAATATCATTATAACTAGCTGTGCCCGCGAACGTTTCCCGACATCTTCAACAAATATCGTTAATGTACACAGAAATAAATACAAAAACTTAACAATTTATATACTAAAACCTTCCTCGAGAATCACGCTATCGAGTGGTGAAAACCGCTTGAAAATCGGTGCTGTAGTTTTTGAGTTTATCGCGAACAGACGGACAGACGCGGCGGGGGACTTTGTTTTATAATATGTAAGGATTTTACTTCAATGCCTTTTATTGCCTGGCCCGCCACGGTAAAAATATATGAAACTGCCTCCATAATCTAGTGGTTCAGACTTCCCGGTATATATCTGGAGATCCAGGGTTCGATGCCTTAGGTGGAAGCAGATTTCCCGTTTGATTTGGTTAATGGCAGGGCTTCTGAACCTGCCTGGCTAAGGTTGTAGTTATAATGTTAAGAGAAAATCATACAGTCCGCTTTCCATACAAACGTAGTCCCCTGTTTCCTTCCTTGATAATGGCACAAGTTGCTCTATTGTTTCCAATAAAACCAATGGCCACTATAAGCATGTTCCTATGTTTACCTTTTTTATTAAGTTAATTATTAAAAGAGAGATACTAAAAAATCGACCTAATTTTCTGCTGTATTCAAACGTCCAGCAAACAAATTGAAGAAGATAATACGAAAAGCAAAACACAGAACCACAGAAAAAGTCTTGCTTTAATTTTTAACGCAAAAAGTAATTAAATCGGTCAATTTTTTGCGGAGAAAACAGGGGACAACGAAACCTATATTTTGTGTACTTTTCATAGGTATTTTCGGTACAGCTACAGTTGTCCCTATCGCGCTTAGTTCAGTTGTTCGGACATACAGCGCGACTGCAATACATTTTACAAATACATTTTTTTTTAATTTTCTCGACCTTGGTGTTTCCTCTTGTGTTCTGATTGTTAGAGGTAAGATTCTTCAGCTATTGAGGAGTCCAGATGAAGCTTGCTTCCATTATTAACCGTATCGTCACTTACTATCAAATGAGTTGAAGGCGAATAGCTTCCTTATTTTGGGTAAAAAAGTTACCAAAAGTTATGCCGTTGCCTGTTCCGGCGATTGGAGAAACTTTATACAATTTTTCTAAGTTACTTCATACAAGTTTGTTTCGCTTGAATTATTCTCAGCAGATTCAATTACTCGTTCCAATTTGCAACTCAATCGCGATAAAAGTAGCGTTTTGTCATAAAAAATTACTGGGTTCATGTGGGAATATTCAAATTAAGCAACCGTGCTGATGGAAAGGCAATTAGGAGCTCAAGGTGCGATTCTGACGATAAAATTGATTGCGGCCGCATTGTTGCAGTTGGAAGGTGGACCGACGTCAGTCATCACGCCCCGCCCTGATGGTTATCTGCATGACTGTGTGATGTGATGATTCGTCAAATTTACCTAATATTTAAACACTCTCTGATCCCCGTGGTTTTACGTTGTTAAATGGAATTTTGAGAATAAATTATGCAACTTTAGGATAATAAAGTTTTAATGGTGAATGAATTGTTAAGGCCAGGCCAGTTTACAATCTAACGAAAAGGTATAGAATTCTAGTACTCCATGAAAATCACCGTAGACTGAAAGATAATCAAAAACACAATAACTGAAGAGAATATAAGAAATGGCGACCAAAGTGCTATATTGACGATTTTTGTTTTTAATCTTCATTTTAATGGTTTTGTCGCCAATTGATAGTGATTCCCCTTTTTCAAATCAACAATAAATTATAAAATAAATAGTGTTTGCCCATGTTTGCAACAAATCGAAGCAGGATAACAGCACTGCCCCCCTAGACAAAAGCCACACGCTTATTTTTCCGCAGTCGTTCCGCATAAAAATGTATGGAAATGACATTAGCCTGTGATAACCTCACGCTATATTTTACGCAGTTAATGTCATCTCCATACATTTTTTAATAAGCGTGTAGCTTTTCTCTAACGTGTCTGAGGCCCTAGACAAATGCCACACGCCAACTTTACCGCAGTCGTTCCGCAGAAAAAATGTATGGAAATGACATTAGCTTACGACAACCTCACGCTAATTTTTCCGCAGCTAATGTCATCACCATACATTTTTTCTGAAGAACGACTGCGGAAAAATAAGCGTGTGGCGTTTGTCTAACTAAGGCGTCTGAGCCGCGAGTGAAGCCGGACCGGTCACCGTTCTTCACCCACCGGGAACAAACGCGGAAGCGGCGATAGACCGACGGACTCTACACACGGTCTTCAAATTTTTTATTTGACAAGACATAATACGATTAACTATTTTTTTTGTAACTTTTAATTTAAACGGTTGTTTCTTATAATCTCCTCCTAACCGATATTCGGTCACGGCGGCCAAACTCAACAGAGACTAGCCATCTGCGCAGGAGATGAGTGACTGCGCGCAAGGCACTCTCTGTTGCTTCTCTTACATAGTCCCATGGGACGGTAAGCCGACCAACCGGGGCTAGTTAAGGCGCAGGGTCCACTGATTAACGTGCCTTCCGAAACACGGAGGAGCTCGAGATGTTTCATATTGTGGTCACCCATCACAGGACTGACCACAGCAAACGATGCTTAACTTTAGCAATCGTTTGCTGAGCGCACCCCACAATGCGCCATCAAGCTCATCCGTTTTTTTCGTTTCATTTTCGTAAGTGTTATCCATGCTAAGTTTGCCTGGAAGAAATCGCTCATTGCAATAAGGCCGCCCATTGTACGTTATTTTGTAATATCCTTTTATTAATTTTAACTTGTGATGTACAAATAAAGAATTTCTCTATTTATCTCACGCTCCAGAATAATATAAACAATCATGCACCTAGATTTATCAGTATCACTCCCTTACACTGTTTATATTGGTCTGTGGAGCCCGTACGTCTCAGACGAACCCGAACTAACAAAACCTAATTATGTATATTTTGTTAAATAAATAGATTGCTTTTTTATCATACACGGTAATCGGTTAGATTTTTAACAATTAATGATCTATAATTTCAAAAATCATTTAACATGTAATAAACAGGGGCTTCGAGAAGTGGCTACCGTTTCATAGCGAAACGATAACTATGAAATGAAATGAAATAAAGTTATTAAGTTATAGTTATTAACTAAATTCGCCATCGTCTCTGAATTCTGAAATAACGAAAACAAACTCCTAGCCAACTCAAGGATTAGCTATCGCTGTGTCGACTTGTTCCTTCTGTAAGAAAACAACATATTGGTTATCTAGGTACTCAAAACTAGGAAATGGAAAAGAAATGGTAAAATAAATGATTGAAAATTAATATTTTCATTTCATTCTAATGAAAAATGAGTTGATATGAACGTTACGAAAGAACAATTCGCTACTTCATCGATTCGTTGCGAATTAATTTGTCTACCAATTTACATATCGATGACTTTGATCGATTCGCCGCGTTATTTAGCGATGTCATATGTCAATCCCATACATTTTGTTCTTATCGAACTTCGTTATTGTTTTTGAATTGTCGCTTTGTCTAGGCCCCCTGTAATGTTTTCGTTCGTGAGCCTGGCGCAGCGACAGCGAAGCTGAGCCATCAATCATTTCCAATGTATCAATTATAAATATTACTTTTAATGAAATGGATCTTAAAATGGAGTGTTGTATAACGGAAATAAAATTATAAGTATAAATATCTATATTTATGTATATAAAAGGATAAGTTCCCATCAACAGACGCACGCACAGCCGTAACCGCAAACGGTAGAAAAGTGAAATTTGGACAGTTGTTTTAATTCAAAATGCGGATGCACACTAAGAAGGGATTTTTAAAAAATTCAACCTAAATCATGGATGTAATCAGAAAAATTATATTATTATTGTTTTATTTACAATAATATTATATAATTAATATAATATTATTGTGGTATGGTCACTTAAAACAGGAGACAACAAAATTTACCTCCTCCAAAAGGCTCTTAATATATAGAGTCCGTGGTAGAGTCAACTTCTATCAACTATAGGCGCGTTCCAGATAAGAACGGATTTTTTTTTTTTTTTTTATGGATGGCCCGGCAAATGACCTCCTCCCGCCTGATGTTAAGCGGTGAAAGAGGCCCAAATGAGTTGACAGATAGAGTAGGGACGACATCCACTCTCCTACCTGCCCGCCCCTTGCCGGCCCAAAAGATGCTTTTTCACGCCTCTTTTGAAGGAACCCATGTTGTAGGATGGGGGAAACACGTGCGCAGGTAGAGAATTCCAAGTGTGGGATGAACGACAGAAGAAGGAATCTTGGAATTTCTTGGTACGGTGTGAAAAGGAGGACACAGTGTACGGATGACTCCGAAGGCCCTTACGCGTGTTTCTGTTAAGGAATGGAGAGGAAGGGATAAGGTTAAAGAGCTCCTCAGAGCATTCCCCATGGAACATTCGGTAAAAGGCGCTAAGAGAGGCGATGTCACGACGAAGTTGTAGAGGCTCGAGGGTGTTAGTTGCCTCTACATCGCCAATTATGCGAATAGCGCGACGCTGCAATCTGTCCAGAGCATCGAGGAGGTACTGAGCGGAGCCGTCCCAAAGGTGCGAGCAATATTCCACGCAAGACCTAACCTGAGTTTTATACAACAAGCATAGTTGGTCCGGCGCAAAATACCTACGCACCTTGTTCAGGACACCGAGTTTCCGTGAGGCAGTAGTTATGACGGATTCGATGTAGTCTCTGGGGTTCAGATCGCAGCGAATGTTCATTCCGAGCAAGGTGATGTTGCTCTGTGTGTGAAGGGTTGTGCCCTGAAGAGAAGGAAGGGGGAGAAAAGGTGACCCTTTGGAAGGATTTGTGATATTTTCAATTTTTTTTGCATCAATGCGTTTTATTAGCTTTTATTGCTGGTTTCTTGTGTTTCATTTAAATATTTTTGCCACGAAAAGTTAACATCAAATACCCAGGCTATTAGATGGGTTCTCTGATAATATTTTTTTTGACAGCTTTGACATTTAAAACCGTTTTTCATAAATCAAAAAGATTTTCCGATGATTTAAAAAATGATTTGAAAGAAATTTATAGTATAAGCCGATTCAGATTTCTTTTGTTTGAAATTTTAAGTTACTGGACTAATTAGGTGAGGCGTCAAAATTCAGCACGAAATATCAGTTCCTACCGTTTCATTGTAACAATTAGCCCGGCTAAAAATGTTGAAATTTCTTAAAAGAAACGCAAAACGAAGCGCTAATATCAGATAATAGCATCAGCAAAGTGGTGATTCTTATCTGGAACACATCTCGCGTTTGACGTCAGATGTTCGATTGAGTAAATATTATTAATTTTGAAAAAAAAAGAATTTGCATTTGCACATTTGTATTCCGTTTAGTCTAGTTTTTATATAATAAATAAACACAAAAACGAAAAATCAAGCGACATTTCGTTTGATTTTTGTTTTTGTGTTACCAGTATCGGAATGTAGTATTTTTAACCGACTTCGAAAAAGGAGGAGGTTTCATGCTCGGCTGTATCTATTTTTTTATGAATGTTCACCGATTACTCCGCCATTTGTAGACCGATTTTCAAAATTCTTTTTGTAATCGAAAGAGTATACTCCTGAGGTGGTCCCACTGTTATCATGCTATGATCTGATGATGGGATCCCATGAAAATCGAAGGAAACCCTTGAATTTCATAGGCACGTCCAAAGTGTTCAACGTCAACGTGCATCTGATAGTCATCAATCATGTTACTGAGATGATGATGGAAGGTTTCTGGTAGGTTAGGAGTTTCGAAATAATTATTTCAGTACTGTTTAGAGCGAAAAAAGTTTTATGTTAAGTTGTTCAAATTCTAAAACGCATGTATTATAAACTAAAAAGATCGAAAAAAATTTTTTTTACAAAAAATAAAACCGACATCAAAACACCAAAAAGTCATAAATAATTTTAGAATACATACACACAGTTTCATATTGAAGTCGGTGCCAAGAAATGATCACCTGGAAAGTCTTAAAAATGAAAAGAACAATTAATATACCTACTTATAGTTACTTTGGCACCACTTCAACTTCAAGAACTTCAATATAAAACTGTGATGTTGTATGTATTCTAAAATTATTTATGACTTTTTGGTGTTTTTGAAGTCGGTTTTATTTTTCTTTATAAAGTACTAGTGGGCCCGGTAGACGTCGTCCTGCCCGATTACAGCGCCACCTACCGGATCCAATTGTACATATAAACCTTCCTTGAACCTATTCAAACACACACAGAAAATTTCGTAAGAATCGGTCGAGCCATTGAAGAGTTTTTGCGAGACTAACACAAAGCGATTCATTTTTATATATAAGAAGAAGATTAATTATTATGGAGTAGACGATACGATACGACAATAAATTCACTTGTTTACACTTAATGTCTGATGCCAAAGGCTGTATACAAAAAATCTAATAACCCACCTAGCCGATTGGTAACAGGACATTTACTTTTATCAAAATAAAAATGAATTATTACCGAAATGTATGTATGCGCATAGATACTCGTAACTCCAGAACGACAGCACCAAATTGGATAATTTTTTTTGTTGTGTTCGTTATATATCAGGATGAGGTTTGTACAAATGAAAATGTCTGAAAAATTAAACGAAAAAGTTAGAATAGAATAGAATAGAATAGAATAGACTTTTATTTCGCTTGAAACATGGTACATTAGCGGTGTAAGGTTATAAAATTACATTAAGTCACACATATTTCACCAGCAACTGGCATGCAAAACATTATTTTTTTTCAATAGTAAATTACATTATTACACATTTTTGTTCACCAAACATAACTTATACAATAATTCCATAAACATAACCTTTAACAATTATTATAAAAATCAAAATATTCTTGTAAGGAATAGAAGCATCTATCTATAAGCCATTTTTTCAATTTTGTCTTAAACATATTTATTGGTAAAATTTTAATATCGTCATGAAGCCTGTTATATATTTTTATTGCCATCACAAAACTATTCCCTGCGTATGAAGCAGTTGTTATTGTTGGCAGTTCAAGTCTGTTAGGGTACCTGCTGTTTAATCTCCATTGACTTGCTTTAGTGAACAGCTCGTTGTGAGTCCGGACAAAAACACAAATCTCATATAAATATCAGGAAGAAACAGTTAGAATTCTGAGATTTTTTTAAAATGGTCTACAAGATGTTAGCATATCAACGTCACATATTGCAAATTCAAATTCAAATTCAAAAATCTTTATTCAACATAGGCCTTTACAGGCACTTATTGACGTCAAAACAAAGCAAAACATTCTAATTTAAAGGAAACATAAATTTAACAAATTGCAAATACAAGTAGTAATGAAAAAAAAAAAAAAAAAGTTGAATCTACACCTGTTCGGAAATTGGGAGAGCCTTCTCGAGAAGAACAGGCAAGAAACTCGAAAGGTCAAATTTTTTATCTCCTCTTTTAAATCGCCATTTACAATTTTGGTTTTGTTACATAGTCATTGAAACTTTAAAAAAAAAATACAATCGGTATGCTAAAAATACATACACTTAAAATGTCAAAAAATAAGTTATAGACGTATACATTAATCATAATACAATAAATAATGTTGTTACCAAACATTTGATAACTTAGTCTAATTCAAAAACAGTGTCAGTTCTTTTCTGCCAACAACATTTGTTAACATCAATAGCTATACACAACAACACGATTATTGACATTATAACGAATAATAACTTCATATTAACACCAGGCATTGGCATCATTTAAATAATCGTTGACTTTATAATATCCTTTACTCATTAGAGTCTTTTTTACATGCGCTTTAAACTTATGAAAAGGCAAGTCAGTTACACTATGTGGAACTTTATTGTAAAACGTTATACATTTCCCCATAAATGAGCCTCTAGTTTTTTGGAGTCTGTACGTTGGAACGGCAAGTTTATTTTTATTTCTTGTGTTTAACTGGTGAACGTGGAAATTGGTTTCAAATGTATTATAATTCTTATAGACATAAATCAAATTTTCATAAATGTATTGTCCTGCTAAGGTCAATATATTAATTTCTCTAAATAAATCTCTTAGAGAATCCCTTGTTCGTAAATTATAAATAGCGCGAACTGCTCTTTTTTGAAGTACGAAAATACTTTCTATACTAGCAGCCGATCCCCACAGTAGTAGTCCATACGACATAACACTGTGAAAATAACTAAAGTAAATCAATCTTGCCGTTTCAACATTAGTAAGTTGTCTTATTTTTTTAACTGCATATGCCGCAGAACTAAGTCTGTTTGCCAAGGACTCAATATGTGGATCCCACTGCAAACGTGAATCTAATGTAATGCCCAAAAATTTGGTACAATCAATGAATTCAATAATTTGATTATTCATTTCCACAATAGTATCCACTTTCCTTACATTTGGCAATGAAAATTTTATACATTTAGTTTTATTTGAATTTAATGATAAGTTATTAATTGTGAACCAATGCAATACATTAGAAAGAGTACTATTTACAACGTCAGTATTTTCATTACCTCTGTCAACCTTAAATATTAGAGAAGTATCATCTGCAAATAGTACTGTATCGCACAGATTGTTAGTGAAATGTGGGAGATCATTAATGTAAATTAAAAAAAGCAAAGGTCCCAATATCGATCCCTGAGGTACACCCATAGTTATAGATGCACCAACAGACTCAGTTTTGCTAATAACAACTTTCTGGACCCTATTGGACAAATAAGACTCCATAAGGCTAATTGCTTTTTCGGTGACACCATAATGTTTGAGTTTATTTAAAAGAGTCTGGTGACTAACGCAGTCGAAAGCCTTCGACAGGTCACAAAATATACCAATCACATCTTGTTTACACTCCCAAGCGGCAAAAATGTGTTTGAGAAGTGCAACTCCAGCATCTGTCGTGGAACGACCTTTGGTAAAACCAAATTGGTTCATATGAAAAATGTTATTACATGTAAAATGATCTATTAACTGCTGAGATACAATTTTTTCGAATATTTTACTAAGTGCTGGTAGAATCGAAATTGGTCTGTAATTTGAAGGATCGTTTTTATTCCCAGATTTAAATAATGGTATTAACTTGCTATTCTTCATGAGGTCGGGGAAGACACCTTCATCAATACATTTATTGAATATCAACGCGAGTTGCGGGGCAAGTTCTATTATAACCGATTTGATTATGTGGGTCGAAATACCCCAAAGATCTTCAGTTTTTTTCGTACTAATCATACGAAATGTTTTTAGCACAGTGTCAGCGTCAATGTGACAAAATTTGAAAACCTTGTTGCACCTCTCTACACTCTGCCTTAGGAGAGCTACAGCTTCATCAGAACACGAGTTGAGACTACTTGTAGTTTCTATGGGTATGCGAGAGAAGAAGTCTTCGAATGCATTGGCAACTGCCTTGTCTGATTTGATTGTTTCATTATTGATTTCTAATGAGAAAGAATTTGCAGTACTTTTAAGTTTACCTGTTTCCTGATTAATGATATTCCAGGTGGTTTTTACTTTATTTTTAGATAAACTGATTTTGTTACTTATGTACATAGCTTTTGCGGACATGCACACTTTCTTAAATGTTTGAGAATAATTTCTAACATAATTTATGAAAGAGGGGTCACTAGAGGTTACTTTTAAAGCGTAAAGGTCAAACAGTTTCCTTCGACTTTTGTATATACCTGGAGTAGCCCAGTCACTGAATTTCTTACTCCCGTTTTTGACTTTAATGACCTTTTCCTTGAATATATCATTACATTCATTTTTAACTACATGGAATAAATTATTATAGAGATTATTGGCGTTCGTCCCCTTGATCGACAAATTTGCAGTTTGATTAACAAGATTTTTTTTAAATTTCTCTATCCCGCGTTTGGTTATAGGTCTACAGGTAATCTCACGTATAGAACAAACATGATGGTGCTCGAACGAAGCTAGTTGACCGCTGTGGTCAGAATTAATGCAGTTAATAATTAACTTATCTTGTACATTACAGTTACAAAAGATGTTGTCTAAGCAAGTAGCAGACGTAGCTGTAATTCGGGTTGGTTCTTGAAAAACATAATTCAAGTTAAATGACTTAAATAAATTAATAAATCTACTAGATAATTATGATTCCTCTAAAATATTTATATTAAAATCACCGCATACAATGATTTTTTTAGTTTTGCTCGATACTATTCTTAATACATCTTCCATACTGGATTCAAACTCTGAGTAATTTCCAGAGGGGGGTCTGTATACACATATTATAATAAAATTATCAAGTTCCACACATGACAGCTCAATGATTCGTTCAATGGAGAGAGAAACTATGTCTTTTCGTTCTTTAAACTGTAAGTCATTATGTAAAATGATTAGGGATCCACCTCTAATAGCTGTTTTTCTAGTGAATGAACTCACAATTCTATAATTATTTAAACTTATTAACAACTCATAATTTTTTAGCCAATGCTCAGTAATACAAAGTATATCTATGTTTTCATACTCTAAAAATAAATTTATTTCTAAGTCTTTTCCAGAAAAGCCTTGAATATTTTGATGAAATATCCGTAAATATTTGGGCTTTCCTTTGGTCAGTACCTTGCAAGAGGCAGATTGCTCTTATACATGCTCTCTGAGCTACTTGAACTTGCCCGATTCGGCTGGCGTTGCCCCATATCAAAATACCATATCTAAGTATTGAGCCTATGTATCCATGATATGCTTGAATAGCCGTTGAGGCACTACTAATCTTAGCCAGGCGCCACAGTGCAAATACAAAAGAGTGTATCCTATCACAAAGAGTAGTTATGTGACAATCCCATGTGCATCTATCATCTATAGCAATACCAAGAAACTTTGTTACATTATTTTCAAGGATTGATTTGTTGTTAATAATAATATTTAATGGTTGTTTTTTACCATTTCTATTTACGAATTGAATAAAAGTTGTTTTATCTAAGTTAATTTTTAAATTATTTTTATATAACCAACTTGCCATTGCATTAACAGTTTTGTTTATTTCTTGGTTGTAACAATCAGCATTTTCGCATGGCACAATGACACTAATATCATCTGCAAAGAGCAAACTAACATGATTTGTTACATCCGGGAGATCAAATTCAAATTCAAATTCAATATCCTTTATTCAATTGGGATTTTACAATCACTTTTGAACGTCAAAGAAGCTACGCCATTGGTTCACAAGTCTACGGCGGGAGACCTTGTACTGGAAAGAACCAGCAAGAAAACCAGCAAGGGCTATTTTTTTCTCCCTGTATTGTTACAGAGTCGTCAATTGGAAGCAGAACTCAAAAGTAAAGATTGTGTTCAACTTCCATTACAAGATTAGATGTGTCAGTGTACATTATACATTTAAATCTATAAATTAAGTCTACAATTAAGACCAAGCATTGACATCATTCAGATAATCATTGACTTTATAATATCCTTTACTCATTAGAGTCTTTTTTACATGCGCTTTAAACTTATGAAAAGGTAAGTCAGTAACACTCTGTGGAACTTTATTGTAAAAAGATATACATTTCCCCATAAATGAGCCTCTAGTTTTTTGGAGCCTGTACGTTGGAACGGCAAGTTTATTTTTATTTCTTGTATTTAAGTTATGAAATTTAAAATTGGTATCGAATGTGTTATAATTTTTATAAACATAAATCAAATTTTCATAAATATACTGTCCTGCTAAAGTCAATATATTAATTTCTTTAAATAAATCACGTAGAGAATCCCTTGTTCGTAAATTATAAATAGCCCGCACGGCTCTTTTTTGAAGTACAAAAATACTTTCTATACTAGCGGCTGATCCCCACAGTAATAGCCCATATGACATGACACTGTGAAAATAACTAAAGTAAATCAGTCTTGCCGTTTCAACATCAGTAAGTTGTCTCATTTTTTTTACAGCATATGCCGCAGAACTGAGTCTGTTTGCTAAAGACGCAATATGTGGATCCCACTGCAAAGTCGAATCTAGTGTTATACCCAAAAATTTAGTAAAATCGACGAATTCAACAGTATGATTATTCATTTCCACAATATTGTCCACTTTCCTAACATTTGGCAATGAAAACTTAATACATTTAGTTTTACTCGAGTTTAATGATAAATTATTCACAGTGAACCAATGCAATACTTTAGAAAGAGTACTATTTACAACGTCAGTATTTCCGTTTCCTCTGTCAATCTTAAATATTAAAGAAGTGTCATCTGCAAATAGTACTGTATCGCACAGATTATTGGTGAAGTGTGGGAGGTCATTAATATAAATTAAGAAGAGCAGAGGTCCCAGTATTGATCCTTGAGGCACACCCATAATGATAGGTGCACCAGAAGACTCAGTTCTGTTAATTACAACTTTTTGGACCCTATTGGACAAATAAGACTCAATAAGCTTAATTGCCTCTTCAGACACACCATAATGCTTGAGCTTATTTAGAAGAGTCTGATGATCAACGCAGTCAAAAGCCTTTGACAGGTCACAAAATATACCGATCACATCCTGTTTACACTCCCAGGCGGCAAAAATGTGTTTGAGAAGTGCAACTCCAGCCTCTGTAGTGCAACGACCCTTAGTAAAGCCAAATTGGTTCATATGTAGGATTTTATTGATTGTGAAATAATCTGACAGCTGATTAGAAATAATTTTTTCTAATATTTTGCTAAGTGCTGGTAGAATCGAAATTGGTCTATAATTTGCAGGATCATTTTTATTTCCAGATTTAAATAAAGGTATTAACTTGCTGTATTTCATTAGATCAGGAAAGATACCTTCATCAATACATTTGTTGAAAATGAACGCTAGTTGCGGAGCAAGTTCTTTTATTAGAGATTTGATTAAGTGGGTCGAAATACCCCAAAGATCTTCAGTTTTTTTGGTACTGATCATGCGGAATGTTTTTAGAATAGTGTCGGCGTCAATGTGACCAAAGTTGAAGCCTATGCTGCACTTCTCTACACTTTGTTCTAAGAGGGCTACAGCCGCATTGGGGCACGAGTTGAGACTACTTGTAGTTTCTATAGGTATATGGTAGAAGAAATCTTCAAACGCATTTGCAACTGCAATATCTGATTTTATTGCTTTATTATTAACTTCTAGTGAGAAAGAATTTACACGGCTTTTGGGTTTCCCTGTTTCCTGGTTAATGATGTTCCAGGTGGTCTTTACTTTGTTTTTAGATAAGCTAATTTTATTACTTATGTACATCGCTTTTGCAGACATGCACACTTTCTTAAATGTTTTAGAATAATTTCTTACATAATCTATGAAAGCGGGATCACTGGAGTTTACTTTTAAAGCATAAAGTTCAAATAATTTCCTACGGCTTTTGTATATGCCTGGCGTCGCCCAATCACTAAATTTCTTTCTCTCATGTTTGATTTTAATTACTTTTTTTTTAAATATATTGTTACATTCATCTTTAACTACATTAAATAAATTATTATAAAGATTATTCGCGTTGCTCCTCTCGGTTGATGAATCTGCAATTTGATTAACAACATTTCTTTTAAATTTTTCTATACCGCGTTTTGTTATGGGTCTACAAGTAATCTCACGTTCAGAACAAACATGATGGTGTTCAAACGAAGCTAATTGCCCACTATGGTCAGAGTTTATACAATTAATAATAAATTTATCTTGTACATCACAGTTACAGAAAATGTTGTCTAAACAAGTAGCGGATGTAGCTGTAATTCGGGTTGGCTCTTGAAAAACATGATTCAGATTAAATGATTTAAATAAGTTAATAAATCTACTACATAATTGTGATTCCACTAAAATATTTATATTAAAATCACCACAGACAACAATTTTTTTAGTTTTCCTAGATACTATTCTTAGTGCGTCTTCCATAGCAGACTCAAACTCTGAATAGTTTCCAGAGGGGGGCCTGTATACACATATTACAATGAAATTATCAAGTTCCACGCATGATAACTCAATTATTCGTTCGACTGAAAGAGAAACTATGTCTTTTCGTTCCTTAAACTGTATGTCATTATGTAAAATTATAAGGGATCCGCCTCTAATAGCACTTTTCCTAGTGAATGAACTCGCAATTTTATAGTTATCTAAACTTGTTGACAATTCATAATTTTTGAGCCAATGCTCAGTGACACAAAATACATCAATCTTTTCATAATCTAAATATAGGCTAATTTCTAAATCTTTCCCAGAAAAGCCTTGAATATTTTGATGAACAATCCGCAAATACTTAGGCTTTCCTTTGGTCAATACCCGGCAAGAGGCTACCTCTATTGTCTTATTATTTAATTTAAATTACTTGGAACTTGTTCCAAAACATTACATTGAGTATGTTGCTCAATAGAAGCATTGTCAATGTGAGAATTAATAGCCAAGTTTTTGGCTAAATTAGAAAAATAAAAGCTTAGCGATACAGCTAATTGTTTTTTTGAATATGTTGATAGATTTAATCTATCTTTTGTCAAGTATGACTTATTAGAAATGCATGTCAACTTGTTTATGTCAATAATATGAAATTTATTAGAATAACATGTCAATATGTCTAGAGTCAAATTAAATTTATATCTCATGCCATTCTCATATTCAGACAATTTATGGTGGTAAGGAAATGTGTACATAATTATTTTATTTACATCCAAATATTCCAACTTTGAATAAAAAGTTTTTAATTCAAATTTGCTTAAGTTACCCCTATTACCCATAAGTATTATAAGATTATCTTCATTGTTAAACTTATAATTACAAATTTTAGCAATCACATCTTCATAACTAGAGCCAGGCATACAGTGATTTATAACACTTAGTCCCAATTAGTTGGATAATAAGTGACCCATATCTTTGCCTATTTCATCACAAAAAACAATACATTTAGATACAGATGGCCTTGTCTTGTCAGCCACTAGTGACTGGCAAACCACATTGAGCGCAGAAGATGTGTGACTGGGTACATATTCTATACTATCAATATTATGAATTATGTTACTATCCAATGTTAAATTATTATGACCATTATCTATAGACTGCTTATCCAGAAGGGATTGATAACGGTCTTCATTAAATTGGCAGAGTGAGGCTAACTCTGTCACTGATTTGATGTGCTCCTTGATTTGGTTTTGAGCACTATTATAGTTTTCTGTCATATTTGCCAATGAACTTTGTAATTTACTAATGTTATTATTTAGTTCTTTTATGTCCCTGTCATACTTACTTCTGCTCTCTTTCAGTTTTTTATCAAAAATTTCTAATGATTCAAATAGACAAGCACGCTCTTTTCGCAACTTAATGTTAGATTTAAATGCGTTATTCTTTTTAATAAGGTATTGATTTTTTTTAATCAATTTACAAATTTTCCGATATTTCCGAAGTTTCTTTTTACTTTGGAAATGATTTGGCAAAAGGTTCTCTGTTGCAGTTGAAAAGGGCTGTGCAAGATTTTGGCAACTAGGAGATTGCATAAGTTCCTCATATAAACTATGTGTGTGTGTGTTTTCCATGTCCCGCTTTAATTGTTCGAGTTGAATAATTTTTTGGCTTGCATCACTCAATTCACATTCTAGTTCTGTGATCTTATTCAGAGCTGTTTCATACAAATCATGACATTGAACAAGACTGTTGACATTGTCTAGTAATTGGTGACGCTCCTCAAGCACTTCCTGATACTTTATATCCAACACAGTGAGTTTATTTTTGAGCACTGTATTCCTGTCAATAATTTTTTTAATCTCCTCCTCACTCTCCTCACGTTCATGAAGCAGTTGATCACGAGTATCCTTCAATATCTTGATTTCATTAACGGCTTGCCTGAGTTTTACCTCAGTGTTTTGGGCAGCAGCCTTACGTGTCAACATTTTGATTTCTCAGGTTCCAAATGCAATCTAAAAAAGTCAAAATCCTTTTAATAGAGAGTATAAACTGGCAAACAAAATTAGAATCCAAGGTTTCATAGAAAACTGAAAAGAAATAGGTATTTGAAAGAGAAAGAGAACATTTTCAATAAGGAGCAAAGTTAAAAGAGAAAAAAAAAAAAAAAGATACTAGAATTTACATATAGCGAATAAAACGAGAGGAAAAAAAATAGTTTATACTTTAACGATGTCACTATGAAATACAACTAAATTGACACTATTTACAATTTAAGAAACTACTAAGCGCCTCCCTATTTGTCACAAACAACTGCGCCATACAACCATGAGAAAAAGAAAAACAAAAAATAGTACTATTTACTCAATAAACAATAAAGAAACACATGGATCAATGACCGGTCCCCGTTGGCAGCACCTGTTCACAGGTTGACGCATGAATCAGCCATCGCTTCGCTCAACCATATTTTAGGGAACGTAACGACCCGACGCACAACGCCACCACCACGCAAACCTTCCAGTGAGCATTAGATCCCAGTGTTCCAACAGAGCAGAACTTTGAAGGAACTATAAAGGTCAACTGCAGGACACAGTTACAGTGAGAGATCAAGAAGCGCTAAATGATTAAGCTTCAATTAATGTTTAAGCATAAATGATTAAGAAATAGCCTTAGTTTAAGTGAAATAAAAATACTAATTAATGCATCACATTGGAATAACAAGTTAAATTGTCAATTTTATTTTATAACTTAATTAATATAGATGTAGGTAATAATTGAACTGCAATCTCTCTGCTTTGGTAGTCAGATCAAAATGCATTTACTTAAATAAATATTGGCATATAAATATGAAATTGGTATACAATTATGTTTTATTTCTTATGCACAGAAAAAGTCAAGAATCAAAATTAAGAAATGACACACTTTCAGTGTGTCACTCATTGGGCTTATCAATAATTATTGATCTTATTTCATATACATAATCAAGATATTATGAATAACTTGTACTTAATTAGACTTTAGGTGAAGCCACTGTATTAACTTAAGTAAACTAAACTTCCAATGAATTTCATTTAAAGTGAAATACAACTAGTGTGTGAATCTGGATAAGAATTTTTATTTTGTGCTATAAGTTGGACAGTCATTTAGGGTTAGGCATGAGTTATATAGGTACTACGGACTGCCTGGATATAAAAACACAAAATTTGTCAATACTCCCCCGGTTTATGTAGCGGTGATCCGTTAATCACCGAAGATGCCGTCACTGCCGAAGGAATTTCTTGATGGCGTCGAATTGCGGTTGCTTTATAAAATTTTCTTGTTTTCATGCAATTCCAATTAAATATGGTTTGTATAATTTTGTTGTTATACAAGTGGGTCAATATTCTTCGTGAATTTATTTTGAATCCAACGTTTCAAATAATTTGACAGTCGGTGATAACGTCGTCTGATATTTGTCGTCTAAATACATAAAAATTACACCAGGCACCAATTCACAAATATAAGAACTAAATTCTAACACAAATCTTCTTTCAAAAATACATTTAATAGCAATAATTACTCGAAAATGTAACAAAATAACATGATATTAACTACGAGCTAACGAATTGACATCTGCAGGCTTAAGCTGCGGTCCGTAATCGTTAATATATAACAGGAACAATAAAGGGCCAAGAATGCTACCCTGTGGTACGCCTAGGCTTGCGGTTTTTGTTAGAGATTTACAAGTATTTAATTCCATTTTGCTGAATTTAATTATTTCGACATATTGCTTTCGATTTGTCAGATAGCTATGAAGCCATTTCTGAGCCACGCCTCTGATACCGTAAAGTTCACATTTTTCTAGTAGTAGTACATGATCCACGTGATCAAAAGCTTTACTCATGTCTAAGAATACTGCAGTGACAGGTTTACGCTTATCAGTATATTCAAGTATTTTATTAACCAAAGTGAACGCAGCTAGACTAGTCGATTTATCTTTTTGAAATCCGTATTGTTGTGGCTTTATAATTTTTAATATAATCTGTTTAAGAAATCGGTTAATCGCAAGTGCATGATTTTTTCAAATACTTTTGAAAGTATTGGTATTAAAGCAATTGGTCGATAACTTTCCACTTTACTTTTACTGCCCTTTTTATAGAGTGGCTTTATAACTGATAGTTTTAAGGCGTCAGGAAAAACGTCATTACTTAATGATAGATTTACTAAATATACCAAGACCGGTGCAATTTCATTTCTGCAATCCTTTAGTACACTCGTTTTTATTTCGTCATATCCAGTGGCATTTGTTGAGTTTAATTGTTTTATAATTTTAGTTACTTCATATATATCAGTCGGTTTCAAAAATATGCTTGCGAGAACAGGTTTTATTTTATTACACTTTTTTACATTATTTACACAACAATTGTCTGTGTTTATATAATGATTATTAAATTCATTTGCTATATCCTGAGTGTTATTTATCACTTTATTACCTATAACTAATTGTTCTACATTAAATTGTGATGGATGATTATTATGTTTACCTTTGATGACCTCCCAAGTACTTTTGCATTTATTGGATGAACTAGCGATATGTCGAATATTTGTAATCTTTTGCGCTTCATGCATGCACTTTTTTAATAGTTTACTATATTTTACATATTGCTCTCTGATATTTCTTATTTTTTTTATAGTATTTAAAACGTAGTCTTCTTTTTGTTTTTGTAGAAACCCTTATCCCTTTCGTAAACCATGTTTTAGATTTTTGTATTGCAGAAAACTTTATTTTCTTAATAGGAAAGCATAATTTATAAAATAATGAAAAGTCATCATAATAGTAGATTATGTACCAAGGGATTAAAGCAGTGTCTAACGTCACGGGCGCCATATTGAACCCCGAGCGTAACGAGGGACTCAGAGTTAACTCCTGAGCGTAGCGAAGGAGTTAAAACTTAACTCCTGAGCGAAGCGAGGGAGTTATGTAGAGTCCTAAGTGAAGCGAGGGGTTCAAGTCGTCTAAGACGAAGACATTGCTTTATTCCAGAGGTGAATACTCTACTTTTCATACCATCTGCGAGACAATAAAAACTCAGGGCTCTATAACCAATTACTTATATGGTAATTTTCATCATAAACATTGTCACATTATAATTATCACTATAACTATGGTTAAAATTATCACATTATCATGAAAACCATTAAATACAAAAAAAAAAGATTTGTTATTCTTGTCACGCAATAATTTTATCTTAAGTACCTACCTACTTAATGCTTGAAACATTATAAAAACTTAAAA
Source organism: Schoenobius gigantellus (assembly GCA_963935595.1). NCBI lineage: Eukaryota > Metazoa > Arthropoda > Insecta > Lepidoptera > Crambidae > Schoenobius > Schoenobius gigantellus. The sequence continues at coordinate 1,819,970 of OZ012543.1, forward strand.
CATATTAATTATAATTAATAAGACTAAGTATGAACTTAGTCTACATATCGATTTACAATACGATACGATCAGCTGCTGGACCCTGTCAATGACCTTTAGTAGCACGCGGGACGAATGTTAATTTGTTAAAAATAAAATGTTATCAAATTTTCGTTTATTTGTCAACGTCGTGATATATTTACTTTTACAACACCAAATAATTACTATTTACAACTGTCGAAATAAATCTGAAATAGTCGACAGCCTATTGACCCCAAATAAAAAATAAAAAAGCTGAAACACCATGGACATTTACTTAAGTTTTTTAACTTTATCAATAATACACTGAATAGACTTCTAAAAAGACTGTATTGATGCCACAAAACACATTTCACTAAGCACTTAACGTAAGCAACAAGACATTCCAATTTTGAAATAGGTACCTATGGCGTTGGCGGCAAAATTTTAGCGGTGAAAACAATATACAACGGAATACAGTTAGTGCACATTATGGAACAAACATGGTTTATTTTTAAATACGCCGCGTATTTTTTCCAAATGAAAGATTTTAGTTCGTTAGTGTTCTTGCTTTACTCTGCTTTTTATTCGTTTGTATCGATAATTTATGATGGCCATCAAAAGTTGGCGCTTTTAGCATAAAAAGTATTTTATCAATAAAAAATAAAGTGAAGTGTTATTGTTTTTTTTAGTTTGCACTATTATGTAAGTAAATATTTTTTAAATTTTGGTAAAGAAATTATGTAGTTAGATTTTATAAAAACATTATTTACACAGGCTAAGGGTAGAATGTCTATTTGTCTCTAGTGGATGCACGCACGCCAATGCTGTATGGGCGTAGAACCTTTGCTTTCCTAAGCTAGCATCTATGCTAAATTTTCATACGAATTTTATATTCCAAATTTAAAACACTTTACTCCCTTGGGAGTTTCATACAACATTATATCCCTGGGGAAATAATGCCTTGCTTTACGTGGAAGTTAAGGGGGTTATAATTGAGCATTGTCGAGCAGGTGGTATGAAAAAGATATTAAAGGCCAGATCCAAGTCACTTTGAGAATAAACGTCAGACCATCCCAAATTGGATAAACATGTTTTGAACTTAAGAATATTTTCTCGACTATAATCCCTTTTTTCGACAAACCAATACTTAACTGGAGCAGTAACATTTTTTATTTTAACATTAAGTGACTGTGCTGTCTCATGGTCAGATAATCCCAACTCTAGAACTTCAGAGTTAATTTGATCTAAATTTATGTTGCTAATTATGTGATCCAAGCACGCATTTCTTCTAGTCGGCTGATTAACATGTTGGGTAAAGTTATTGCTTTTTATAATCCTACTAAGTTCGGAACTAGACGATGTAGCCTTTAAGATATCTATATTTAGGTCCCCTGCTATAATACTTTTGTATTTCACTTTTCGTTTTAATTTGTTCAACAGTAATTCAAACATTTGTAAAAATGAAGATACATTGGACGTAGGCGTTCTATACAAGCATACTATTAAACATTTCCATGGAGTGATTTCCACACCACAACATTCAAACTGTAATTCCTCTGAGAAATCCTTTAGAAAATCAAGTTCACGCGTCTGTAAATAATCCCTGCCTAGAATACAGACACCACCTCTTTTTTGATTTGCCCTCGAGAAAGATGCCAATAAACGATAACCACTAATGTGTACATTACGTTCGCTTCCTAACCTTACAAAAGTTTCACTTAGACAGAGGATATCATAGTTTTTTTGTTTTTTTCCTAGTTCATGTAAAGTAATTTCAAGCACACCTGTTTTACTCAATAAACCTGCTATGTTTTGATGCATTAAGGATAAATTTATTTCATTTGATTCTAATTTTGAATTTGTTGTATCTTTAATGTTATCTTTATTTGTTACGAAAAAATTCAGGACTGCAATCAGATCTTGTCGTCAACATACTTGTCATATTTACATAATCAGTAATTTTGGTTTGTAATAGTTGTTTCGGCACCTGTCTTAATGAATTATGATTTTGACGATTATTAAATTTTTTATGACATAATAATTTTATCTTATTTAAATTCAGATAATTCTCTTCATAGTATAGAGTATCGATTAGAACATTAATTTTAACAATGACATTTCTTATATAATTTACTTCGTACAGAATATCATCTGTCGATAAATACTTACAATTTTTTAAATTACTACAATAAACCTTTAACATATTATTTAGTTTCATTTCATTCAAATAGTAGCTACTGTTAACGCCCAAAACAATAACTGTTGTACCTGGATAAGATTTCACAATAAAACTAAGTTCTGCACATATCTTCACAGGGCTTCGATCCATTTCCCCAATGTTCAAAATTATTATATCATTTTCCGTTATATTAATAGTTTCCAAACCTTTCAGGATATCTTCACAAGGTGCATCTGGCTTTATAAAGGAAAACACATTATATTTCCCATATTGGGATTTTTCTCTTGACTTTATAAGGTTTGATGACAAACCTAAGCATTGCCTTCCCCCAAGTATGTAAATATGATTTTTTTCAGAAGATGTTATCAAATTACGTTCTGCCTGGATTTTTCTGGCCTCTGTTTTCAATTTTCTGTCTTCTTTAATTTCGCCAGACACTGCTTGGTCGCTGGATAGACATTTTTCAGGTATATTTTGCTGGATTTGTGAATGCTCAATTATTTCAAACACAGGATAATCTTTGTTAGGTTTCAGCGACATACATTGTGGTTGACTATTTATTTGTATGAGCGGTGTATGATTAGCATTTTCTATATGATGATTAAGTGTATGATTAGATGATTAGGTGTATGATTAGCATTATCATTGGGATTTTAAAATTTTAGTACAAAAAGCTTACAGTGTTACTACAAAAAGTTTTTAAACACTGTCTTAAGTTAGACACTGTTTAAACATGATGCTATCACTATCTAAGATTCTTTACGAAAAACTGAAACAGCATCATGTTTAAACAGTGTCTAACTTTAGACCGTGTTTAATATTTTTTTGTAGTAACACCGTTAGAGGCTTATATGCTCTAAGACAAAAAGTGATTAGTGACTAACAAAATTGGCAGATTGACATTCAGTTGTTCAGTGTTTAACATTTTATTGTCAAAAGTTCTCAATTTTTTTGGTATAGGCATCCGTGCGATGCCGTAGCGGGCGGCTAGTTTTTTATACAGAATGACAGGGATACTCGACCTATTCCTTGAAAGGGGTTATACTAGAGGTCATTAGCAACAAATTAAGTCTAGTGAACCAGGGGTCAAAACTGGATGGTTACCGAGTTGTGTCGGTTCTTCGATTTTTTTAGAATTTTTCTGACTTGCTACGAAAAACCACTAATTGTGAATAAACCACCTCACTCTAAACATTGAATTGATACTTTTTTGAAAGCTGAAAAATTAGTGATCCTTTAAAAAAAGCGCTTGCCCAAAACTTACATAATCACAGAAATAAAAGGACTTGAGTAATTTTAATTTTTTGTACTTTTACCGAACTTCGCCGTCAATTATTGCAAAAAAAAAACTGTATAGAATTTGGCATACAAATTAGTAAAATAACTAACTAGTTTTATAAGCTTTCCAAAAAGGTACAAAAGTTATAAATTTTCCTAGTGACAGTTTTTAAAAATCAGCAAAAGGGCGCTGTAAGGCAAACTATTCATTCTGATTTGTGAATTGAATTCAGATCGAAAAGTCAATAGTGTTTCTCTACACTGTGAATAAAAGTCAATATTGATTGATACAGTTTAATGTGGTTAAAAAACTGTACCTAAACAAAAATTACAAATCCTGTTCAAACTGCCTACCATTATTTTGTATGCAAGCGCGGAGCCTGGTACCAAGTACAAAGACACGATGTCAGCGTATTCTTTATTTTGGAAAGCAGCCATTTCATAAAGCGACAACGTAGTTATGAACGATCTGCACTCCAAAGACAAAGTCGTCACAATAAGTTAAAGACCAAACTGTAGTACAGGCACAGGTATTATGCGCGAACCAACTAGCGCCGCACATTATTATTGGTGTAAATGCCTATCACTAACATCGCATAACCTGTAAATTAAATTTAATTAAATGCAACGCGAATGTTTAAAATTTCAAATTGTAATAGCTGAGTGTCTTTATTAAGTAGTGACACAGTCAATATGACAGTTTATTTCATATGTACTGAAACAAACATCGTTTTACTATACGTTTCTGTTTACTTTTCGGGCTAAATTTAATTTACAAATCGACATGAAAAGTTAAGCCTACAGCACCCTTCTGCTGATTTTTTAAAAACAGCTAGGAAAGTTAATAACTTTTGTACCTTTTTGGAAAGCTTATGAAACTAGTTAGTCCTTTTACTAATTTGTACGCTAACTTTCATACAGTATTTTTCCAATTATCTACGGCGAAATTCGGGAAAATACAAAAAATAAAAATTATTGTTACTAAAGTTCTTGTAAACTTAAACTTGCAACCCCTCTTTCATCCCTTTAGGGTAATTATTTTTTAAATCCCTCTAGAGTGTGCGTCCGCATTTTGAATTAAAACAACTGTACAAATTTCACGTTTGTACCATTGGCGGTTACGGCTGTGCGTGCGTCTATAGATGGGCACTTCCCCTTTTATATGTACATATATTGTCGTATTATCTTTACCACCTTGTATAGTGTATAGCACTCGCAGTTTTTTCTGTGTGTGTGTTGTTTGCTGGACCTCACTTGCTTGTCGCCTAAGTTGCATAAAATAAACCAATACACAATTTACATAAGGTAATTATTTCAATTATAATTCCCTACAAAATCGAGGGACACTTTTTGCAACGAAACTTACCGAACAATGCGTTTTATTATCGTGTTTGCATCATTGTGTTGTGTGAACGCGCGTGTCACAGATACCGAAACGCGGCGGCCATATTGCCGTTGCCATGACAACGATTGTTTTCTCGCCGCGCGTGGGAATACGTCGGTTTTTGTCCTTATTATTATGCTGTGTGAAGGGGATTTAAGTGTTTTCTGATGTTCTTAGGTATACGTCTAGATTTAGGATGGGTTGGATATTAAGTGAATCCCGGATGGCCAATGAGGTGAATGTACAGACATGAATTTAAATACATAGATGCAGTGAGTGTACCTCTCGTGTTTAGAAGAAAACCGAATGCCTAACTTTCTTAACTGTTTTATTATGTACTCATTCCACTTTTATTAGTAACGTCAACTGAATTTTAAGAAAATGTCTGAAATTGTGCTATATTGAGTTGCAAAACCACAAAGATTTAATAGCGACGGGGTAACGTCATAGCTGCTGTTTTGATATCACATTCAGTAAAAAAATTAACACGTTATAGGTGAACCAGAATCTGATGGCAAATGTAGAGCTGAGACTTTAATAAAAATGACAAGACAAACGACATTGTTCAATATCCCATATCACACCACTAGGTATGGCAGTAATGCAGTGCTCACACGGATATTAAAGACATTTAATGTGATGTTCCGCGCATTGGACCCATTTGTAGATTCAAAAGTAACATTTAGACGCAAGGTGAAGTTGACTTTGCTGGAATAACCAAATACCAAATAACTTTCAGTAGTGCTCGTGTATCTTATCTTATCTTATCTTATAATATTATATAGCTTGCATATAATTTATGTTGTGCTTGTACTTTACAGGACGGGGATGGGAATTAATTATAGTTGTGTCGTTGTGTATAATAATATGATGTATGTTGTAGTTTTTATTGTATGGCTGTGGTTCTTATTGTAGTCCCTTCTTTTTTAAGATTGCAATCCCTCCCTTTTTTTTTAACAAAATTGTTGATGGTATTTTACTGTAAGTATAAGTATTTTTTATACACTGCTTTCAATGTTAACTAGTGGATAGCTGTTATTGGCCTAGCTATAGCTGTCTATTGTAAGGTTATTTTAATATACTATTTGTCGGCTGTTGTTATCCCGAATAAAATAAAATAAAAAATAAAAATAAAAATTATTTATAGAAATAGAAAGCATTTATTCGACACAGACACAAATCAACAAGACAATATACGAAGTAGGTACAACAGATTATAATGACATAATCTATACTTATATTATATGTAAGTATATTATAAAAAATGTATATTATAAATGCGAAAGTAACTCTGTCTGTCTGTCTGTCGCGCTTTCACGCAAAAACTACTGAACCGATTTAAATGAAATTTGGTACACAGATAGTCTAGAGCCTGAGAAAGGACATAGGCTAGTTTTTAATGCGATATTAGCGACTTGCTGATAATACCCGAATTCCATGCGGACGAAGTCGCGGGCAACAGCTAGTTGTAACATAATTGTGCTGAGCGTGCCCGTACCGAAAGGGTTGCCATCTCAGCATTTGCTGGGAGTTAGACACCCGCAGTGACACATGGACGAGGGCAAGAATAAAATTTGGGTATTTATTTTAAAAAATATTTAAAACCTCTGTATATACAGGGTGACTTTAAATAGGTGTAATTGTTTTAAGGGGGTAAGAGTACAGCCCATGGGATGTTCAAAAATGTGTGGAACACCTGGTCGAAATCGACTGGTTTCGGAAATACACGATACTTTAACTTTTTTAGGAAAATTACCAAAATTCAAGAGAAACCCTTAAAAATAAAAATAAATACTGGATGCATGGATTTTATTTTTATTTTATCTGATTGCTGGATAAATTATCCATAAAATAAAAACATCAAATGTTATGAATCAGTTAAAATTTTAGAGTTATGAGAGCTAAAACTTGTAACAATAAAAAAAAAATTGCTTTATCGAAATTTCAATTGATTTTAGTGAAAAATATCCACTCCGAACTGGTCTTACAAACGATGTCATTAAATTCCTTGTTTCCTTAGCTTTCTAAAAAGGTATAATAAGTGTACAAAATTCTAAGATACCGCCCAACAAACTCAGTTATTGCCGAGTAGGTAATACGTAAACTGCACATTAATAACATTATTAGCACTTTACCATACTACCCTGCTAAGGTTTTTTCTTTAAGTGTCATTAATTTACCTCGTAAGACGTCTCATTGATTTGCTTTAGTGGACTTTATGAATGCATTGTGTATTGTTGCCCATTTGGTTCTCCAAGCAAGTAAGGATGACTATGGTTAATTTTACTAAGAGTAGTATGAAAAAAATATCTAATGTAGATGAAATAATACTCATACTGATACAAAATAATAAGATTTAATAAGAAAAAACGCAAGTTATCTTTACAATTAAAATACTCAAGTTATTTACATAAAGAAATAACAAAAACACAGTAGGAAAAACACGTTTTATAACACTTGATTTAATTAAAACACCTTATTATTTTAAATCTTGCTCAAATTGACATCCTTGTTTCCTAATACACGCCCGTAGTCGTTTTCTAAAATTGGACCTAGTAACAACTCCCGTAAGATCTTGCTGTATTTGATTAGCAGCTGCTATGATTCTAGCTTTCAATTCTTCAACATTATTGACGGGAGTTGTATACACTAATGTCTTCATGTGACCCCATAGGTAATAATCACAGGGGGTCAAATCTGGACACCTCACTGGCCACGGCGTCGGGCCTCCTCTGCCAATCCAACGAAGTGGAAACGTTTCATCCAGCCATTGTCTAACACTAGCCCGGTAATGGGCTGGGCAGCCATCGTGCTGGAAGATCATTTCTTCCCGGTTAGTTAGTGGAAAATCTTCCCGAACAGGAACATCTTCGAGAAGGTTGAATAAATGGTTTCGAAGAAAATCCTCGTAAGCTTCGCCATTTAAGTTGTTTGGTAAGAAATATGGCCCCACCAAGTATCTGTCAATAACGCCCATCCATACGTTTACAGAGAATCTTCTTTGATGAGCTCCTTCCTTGGACTTTCTTGGATTTTCTCCCCGTGTAGTCCAGTAGTGGAGATTATGATAATTCGTTATGCCGTCTCGGTCAAACTTGGACTCATCCGTCCATAAGATTTTACTTAAAAACATTGCGTCTTCAGCGTCCATATGCTGCATGAAGCGACAGAAATCTACTAGTCTTGCAGGGTCTCCCTCCTCTAGCGCTTGAACAGGTGTGTAGTGGTATGGGTACTGTCGCGCTGCATGTAAAGTAAACCATACTTTGCATTGAGATAATTCCATTTGCCTGGCTACTATGCGTGTAGATGTAGTGGGATCTCTCGTAAAACGATCCAGTATTTCTTCTTCGTGCTCTGCATCCACTTAACGAGGTCTACCAGCATCGTGACGCCGCTCATGAACACTTCCACTTTCTCTAAGCCGTTGAAACGCCGCAGAAAAGACACGTACACTAGGTGCGCGACGATTTGGGAATCGGTGTATGTACTCCCTTCTGGCCGCTGCAGCATTACCGTCACAGAATCCGTACACAAACACAATGTCTGCGTACTCTTCGCTACTGTAGCTTGCCATTGAAATAAAGCAAAGAAACAGATGGATGAAATAACTAGTACGAATAATAGGTACGTCCGGCACGCGTAAGTATCTAAGTAGTACTAGACAGAGGTCGCGCTACTTGGGGCCCAAGCGCAAGGCAACGGCCAACCGTCAACAATTGCTATCTCACTCACACACGTTGTGCTATTTATCGATTCTCTCACTCTCGCATAGTGAAACCGTGAGAAAGGTTTTAAGAATTCCAGCTTGCAATACATTAACAATAGGGATCATAACTACCTGCTCGGGACTAACTGAGTATGTTGGGCGCTATCTGAGAATTTTGTACACTTATTATACCTTTTTAGAAAGCTAAGGAAACAAGGAATTTAATGACATCGTTTGTACGACCAGTTCGGAGTGGATATTTTTCACTAAAATCAATTGAAATTTCGATAAAGCAAATTTTTTTTTATTGTTACAAGTTTTAGCTCTCATAACTCTGAAATTTTAACTGATTCATAACATTTGATGTTTTTATTTTATGGATAATTTATTCAGCAATCAGATAAAATAAAAATAAAATCCATGCATCCAGTATTTATTTTTATTTTTAAGGGTTTCTCTTGAATTTTGGTAATTTTCCTAAAAAAGTTAAAGTATCGTGTATTTCCGAAACCAGTCGATTTCGACCAGGTGTTCCACACATTTTTGAACATCCCATGGGCTGTACTCTTACCCCCTTAAAACAATTACACCTATTTAAAGTCACCCTGTATTGTTATTTTATAAATTGTTTGTGATCTGAAGTAGTTATAAATTATTAAAGAAAATAACTTTGTATTTATTACAGCAAATTCAGCTCTATATTACCCGTATTATTTCAAAGATAGCTTTAAACTCTATCGCTCATTATAATATTGTAAGCTAACGCTATTCCTATAAACTTACGGGTTGTTAGACAAAGATCTCTTGTACAGTAAACTCCTTGTGAAGGTATACTGTTTGACCTTTGGATCGTTCTTATGTCGCCTATAATGGTGGCGGTTTTATAAAGCTTGAATGGGAGCTTTCTCTACCAGTAATTTTACTGTTTTTACTATCTTTTTAGTTCACAATAAACTGGTATCTACTCAATAGACTGATGGGGTAGTGTGAACAATGAAGATAGTCGTTAGACCAGCCGGTTCAGATATAGAGGGTGGGGGTTGATTCCTAATTAGGGCAGACATTGAAAGTCTTCGGAAAGAACTATAACCATGTTACACGTCATCATAAAACTAACCGAGTTTCGTGCACGGCGGCCAACCAAACTTAAAAGAGACTAGGCTTCTGTGCAGAAGATATTATGGTAGCCAAGTGTCAGAGCAAACAAACACACTTCGCTACACAACATTAATTTATTATCATCGACCTACAAACAAATGGACTGGAGGGAGGGAGACTCTGTACCAGGGTCGTCTGCTTAAGTAACTCCGTCTTACCTATTTCTGCCGCAAAGCAGCAGTGCTTGCATTGCTGTGTTCCGGTTTGAAGAGTAAGATATGGCAGTGAAATTACTGGGTATTGTGACTTTACATCTTGTGTCACAAGTTGGCAACGTACACTGTGGTTCTTGTGGGGGTTGCAGTTTTGCTGCGAATCTCACAAGAGCCACATGTATAGGTGACTGTTACCACTTACCATCAGGTGGGCAGTTTGCTTGTTTGCCAACTTTCTGCAATAAAAAAAAACGTCGGATCTAATGCAAATTTCAAAAAAAATGTGTCCGAAAGATTCAGAAACGTCAATGCACGTATAAAGAATTTAAGTCATATTGACATTAGCGAGGTGTTCAACTTCGCTTGCACCAATTCTTCACCATATGACGAGTGATTGGATCTGAATCACACTGAATTTGAATTTTGGATCTCGTGGGTTATTTGTCTTAGAAAAAATATATCACGATCCCCTTTAATTTGGCAACCATTGCGCCGTGAACACAAGACTCTGCGCCGACATCCTTTTATAAAGGAGCGATGGATGGAGGGCGACTGTCAAATAGTAAGCGAATGCGATAGATTTTTTTTTAGACAATAACCCTCATGATTTTCTTGGGCCACTTTCGGAGCGCGGACGCAAATTACATTTGTTTGTAGGTTTAATAATTATGTAGTAAGTATTTTGTTAATCAAACTTGACATTTTCTTTTATCGTCTTAATTGGTGAGTGTTCTGAAGAGCTTCTCTCTCTAATACCACCTTCTCCTTTTTCTTTTTTAGGCTTGCGTTGCCACTGACTTTCCGTAGCTACCATTCTAAGGAAATTCGAGATCTCATTTCTATGTCGCACAGTTAAAACGTGTTCCCTCCTTCATACAATCCTGGGTCATTTAAAAGAGGCGTAAGAAAATGGTGGCTCGTGCAACCACCTGTAATAGGTTAGTACTTTAGAATCCTTCGCTTCGCTCTGGATTCAAACAATCGCTCTTAACCCTCAATACATTATTTTGGTCCCTTATTATGACACAATCTACTATTTTATCCCTAAAAGTGATTTGAATTTAGAATGTGGATATTGACAGTAAAGTTCTAATAACTAAAGAGAGGTTTAACATTTAAAAGATTTTTATTTTTCTTTCTCTCGCCTTATTGTCCCTAATTGAATATAAATCCATACTTAATATTATAAATGGGAAAGTGTATGCGTGTGTCTGTATGTTTGTCCGTCTTTCACGGCAAAACGCAACAACGAATTGACGTGATTTTTTAAGTAAGTGATATGGAGAGTGGAGAGTGATATAGGCTACTTTTTGTCTCTTTCTAACCCCCCACTTCCCTAAAATGGGGAGTGGGAGTTTTTATGCAGCATTCCGCAATTTTCAAGGTAGAAAGCTAAAAATTGGTATGCGGACTATTTATGACTAATAAAAAAATCGTGCATTATTTTTTGGAAATCTGCCCCCAACCCCTTAAAAGAGGGGGAGGAGATGTAGGCAGCTTGCCTCACGATGTTTTCCTTCACCGTAAGAGCGTCGGACAAATGTACATATGAAGTTCGAAAAACGAAAAACATATTGGTACGGACTACAGCACATTAAGGTAAACCCTGTGGCATCTTATTTAGTTGTAATAAGTACAATTTTGCAACAGAAATGTTTAGTCTGATGTGCTGGCGTGTGTACCGGACCATTCTAAGGACCCGGACCCGGACCTCCCGATTGGAAAGCAATTGCTGAATCCACAGCGCCACCGACGTGTGGCGTGTTTGAAGTGATAAGTAAGTATGTGAAGTCGACCAATCCGCACTGGGCCAGCGTGGTTGACTAAGGCTTGAACACCCTAAATTAGGGTAGGCTCGAGATACTCAGTAGGGACGTATATATGAGCAGTGATGATGGCGATATAATCAAATGCTCGAGTGACGTAAGTGCTTATTAGATTCATTCGCTCCACTCTGGCTCCAAAAAAACACTCTCATCTAAAAATAGAGTTATTTTCTCCTTTGGTAAACAATCTACTATTTATTATTCATCTCAGTTTCTTTCATCAAATCTCTCATCAAATAAGTTTTCCCTTTTCCTTCTCTTGTCTGATTGTTAATTATGCTGAAAGTTCATAATGCTAAAGCCTATGTATAATTGTTAAAAATTATCAAACACTCACCACAAAACACGCCGACCTAAATTAATACAAAAAATACACACCCGCTTTCACATAAATCCACAATTCACTTTACTTATAATAAATTAATTCACTACAGTTACTCAAACCGAAAAGTTCGCACCAATTTTATTTCCAAAACGCGCGGCGATGAACTGTCCACAGACTAAAAAGGCGGAGTGCGCGAAACTTTTTGGTAGCGGGGTCGAGAAAAAAGCGCTTGTTTGTTTTCCCGCGCAAAACAAAGGAGGTGACACACGGAAAAAGTTTAGCCAACTACTTGTACCACAGAGGTTTTTTATATTCCCAATGCAAGCGCGAACGCGTACGGCGAGGAAATGACAGCGCAGACGCTGCACACAGTTATTTATCACAAAAGACCTCTTTTCATTGAAACCGAGGCCCATTATAAGTTTTAGAACCTTATCGCATTGCTATTCAGCGCGCCCCTTTGTAATATACTTGGCAGTCACGAGTTATGTTAGTTAGAAACGGCACTGCGGTAGTTGCCGGAGGATTTTCATCTTTTACGACCTGTTTTATAATAACGTTATTTAATTTGTAGCTTTTGTTGCGTTTCGTTGAACCTTGCCTAATTTATGAGCGCGAATGTTCCTTTAGTTTATATTCCGCATTGAGTTATGAGAATGGACGTTAATAAAGCTTAAAAGTAACTAGAGAATTATCCCGTTGCCCAATTATAATAACAGAAAAGCTGATGTTGAAAGGTTAAACGGGAAATTTGTGATTAAAGTCTATGATAATCACCCTTGGTGAATCGACCTGTGTTCAAATTAAATTTTAAAGAAATTGCAAAGAATACCTATTCTGTTTGATTTGATGTATATCTATGTATTTGTCTAATCACGAAAAACACGCCTGAACGAATCTGGGTTGCATTCTTTTCATGGTGTCGTACCTCAAAAGGAAAAAACGGAACCCTTACGAGATCCCTTTGTGTTCCGTCCGTCCGTCTGTCTGTCAAGACCCTTTATCTGGAAAACGCGTGGAAAGTTGACATTAAAACTATATACTCAGATCTACAGTCTCTTGAAGCTGTGCAAAAATCAACATTCTAAGTTAACGTAAAAAGAATATTTGGCTGTTTATGCCGCAAAAAACGTTTATTTCGATACTCTCAGGGGGATCAAAATTGATAAAGTGCTATTATCAATTTTGATTCCCTTGAGAGTGTCGAAATGTACATTAAGGAAATAAACCTGAAATCAGGAAATATGTACAGTAAGCTCCTTATCAAGCTATTATAATACCGTTTGACCTTTGGACCGTTTTTATGTCGCTGGTAGTAGCGGCGGTTTCGTAGTGTAAATGTAAACCTTGAATGGGTGCTTACTGTACATAGTTAGGAAGTTACAGAAGTTTGCAGGGAACCCTCCTCGGTGCTCGCCGAGTGCGAGTCCAACTCGCACTCGGCCGGTTTTTTAAATTTCTATTTCAGTTGTGATTGACAGACCGATTCTTTTATTCAAAAACGTTGTCTAAGAAGCGAACTAACAATTTTATATTTTCGATTTTTGAAAATAAATCAAATACAAGAAAAAAATTTCGTCTCGGGCAGGACTCGAACCCGCGTGTCCAACATATCATGTTGACGCCTTAACCAGAACCACTGGGCCACCGAGCACTTACGAACGTAGTTATTAACAGTAAATTAAGACTAACTTTGGCTGAACAAAGTACAAAAGGGATCAGTACAGTTGAAAATTTCATCGCGGTAGGTAAGTGCTCGGTGGTCCAGTGGTAAAGGCGTCAACACGGTTTGTTGGAGACGCGGGTTCGAGTCCTGCCCGAGACGAATTTTTTTTCTTGTAAGTATTTGATTTATTTTCATCATTTTTAGCAAACAACCAATCTGATAGCGCAAATGCTGATAGTTGTTTGCTACCTATAGTGCATGCAATTGCTTCTATCTCCAGACGGAGTTGTCAGCGTAGGTACCTCTACGAGTATATTACCTATTTTTGCCGCAAAGCAGCGGTGATTGCATTGCTGTGTTCCAGTCTGAAGGGTTAAGACAAGCAGTGACATTACTGGGTGCTGTGACTTGACATTTTATGTCACAAGTTGGCGACGTAGGTACTTTGTAGAGTTTGTATATTTGCAAGTCACCATCAGGTGGGTAGCCTGCTTGTTTGCCAACTTTCTTGTATAAAAAAACATACTCAAACTTACGCGTATAGTATGGCCAACAGCTTAACGTTGATGACTTAACACAAACTTTGCAGATGTAGTTACTGTTTTCACGTGGATCTTAACACTAGCATTAATGCAGGTATACATTGAGTATGGAATTGGAAGAGCTTATGAAGCAAATTACCATCAAGCAGTCACTTGATGTTAAGTGACTACTTCATCATCCTACCCTAATTAGTTATGGGCGATTAGGCCTTAGTTAAACCACGCTGGCCCAGTGCGGATTGGTTGACTTCACATATACCTTTTTGTTATTTAATTTTAGACAATTTATTTTTTGCATTTTTTTTAATTTTGAGTTTGCGCGCGCCTCTCGCGTAATTAATTACGTAATTAATGGATTTTATTATTTTTTTCTTTTTTTATTAATAATATTACCCAAAACTATTATATATCAAAATAATCTTCAAGAATAGGGCTATAATAATATATATGGTTATTTAAAGTTTTATAAAATAGATTTTTTGAAAATTAAAAAAAAAGGGGTTTTCCGCGACCTTTCGAACATTTTCGCCCTTCATTCATTTAATTATTAATCCTTATCTAATTAACTGTTATAAGTTCCTTCTATATTAAATTACCTTTCCATACGTATTTTTTGTTCTCTTGTAGACAGTATATATCACTCCGCAATTTTTTGAACACCCCGTATGCGCGCGCGGCGCCTAAATGGCGCGTGGGTGGTCTAATTAGCAATATTATTATATGAACAGTACTTAATTATAATGCGCGTTTTTATTCGCGGACGCGTGAACGGGGCAGGTTTCCTCACGATGTTTTCCTTCACCGTAGGAGCGTCAGATAAATATACATATGAAATTCGTGGAACGAAAAACACATTGGTACATGGCAGGATCGATCGTGGGCCTCTCGATTCTACTCGGGGCACACTCTAGTGCCGAGGCCACAGCGCCACCGACGGCGACGTTTGTTAGTGACTACTTATGGTATGTAAAAGTTGGCTCTTATGCTACACATATTCTGGCTCGTAAATTGGTGTGACATTTTACTGGCGTTAGACGTAATATCTGATTCAAGTTTTAGCATTGGCGTGTGCGCTTGGATTTCGGTTGCTAAAGTTAAGCAACGTTGGCAGTGGTCAGGCATATGATGGGTGACCAAAAATTTGTAACGTTTCTCTCTCCTTCATGATCTAGGCTGGTCAGCATTGGGTCCTTTTCTTGATTTCGTCCCCGTTGTGCCGGCTAACCATCCCACTAAGCTACGAGTGAAGGAACAGATGCACTTGTGTTTGCGCAGACATTTGTGCATGTCTTCCGTGTATACATAGTGTAAAGCTAATCTCTATTGAGATTGGCCACCATAATCAAATATTGATAAGAGCACGAAGAAATCTAATGAGTAAAATAAACAATTTCGAAAAATGAATAAATCAATACTGAAATTTTTTTGCCTCGGGCGGGCTTCAAACCCACAGCTTCAACATACCGTGTTATAGTGATACTGTAGTATTATATTATCTGTGGTAAGCGTCAGACATACCAAATTGTACTTGATTTATACATTTTTTGATTTTTTTAGTATTTTTAAAGTAAATGCAGTTTCAAATATATAAATATAAAAAAAAAACTTGTTTGATTGAAGTGTTAATTCATTTAAATAAGTACATTTAATCTAAAGACGTTTAATGCAAGGAATGAAAAAAATTGAACTAAACAAAAACTTACAACAACAACTAAATTATAAACATAATTCAGAATAGGTGAAGGGAAAAAATAGAGGCAGGTAGGTAGCTATTTATTATTTACAAGATTCTTTGCCGCACCCAAACTTGATAAATGTCAAAAATCAAGGCTCCCAACATCTAAGAAATACCTAATTATTTTTGATTGAAACATTTCGGACTGCAGATTGTATCTCCTCGCCCCAGTTACCATGTTGGGTCATCGAATTATGTCTCCTTTGACTCGGACATAACAAGCGCAAAGCAATCAAAATACGGACAGTCCGATCACGAGCTGAAGATAATCACGAACACTTTTTAAATCCCATTGTTGTATTATCTATGCAACGCTGTCGCGACCAAAGAGGTTCAATACTTAGGGTTCCATTGATTTTGTTTTAAATCTCTAGTATTGTTGGATCTAAAAAAATATACATTTCGATAAAATGAACGTGAACTGGTTATGGAAAGTGAAATCTTATTAATAAAATTATTTTTAATACAGACTTTTAAATGAATTTGTCGGTACCAGGTACCAGGATAGCTGAATCAGTTGAGAGGTATTTACAAAGAGTGTGATCACGGGTCGCGTAGTCCATCAGTTGGAGAGCAAAAAGCCCGACACATAACATGCATATATCGTGCTTTACCGAAGTAACAAAAACTGTTGAAATAAGGCGAATTAAAGTTATGAAGTGCGTTGCGTCACAAATTGGTAGATTTATCTACGTATGTCGTCACGTGACATTTCAAAGCAATGCATCATTGCATGCTGTTTATTAGGCAAAAAGAAGAAAAATATACGTGTACATACGCTAACACGCCAGACTTTACATGATATGTTGATCTTAAGACCACCCTTAAGATATTTGCGGTATTTTTTAAAGGGGTTTGTTTGGGTTGTTGTGCAAATGTACAGCTTGACGTGTTGTTGACTGTACAATATTTTTTAGTAAATAAATCCAGATTGATTTTACAAAATTACAAGAATTGAATTACGAGAAAGCCTCATCATCATCATTTCAGCCAAGAGTCGCCTACCTATTGGACATAGGCCCTTCCGTGTTGCCAGTGATGACGTACGAGAAAGCCTAACTAAATAAAATTGACATTGCAGAAGGATTTTTGCAGAGGTACCTAATAGGTATAGCTAGCCGGGTGAAGCTCGCTCTCAATCGTCATTTAACATCAGGTGGGATGAGGACCAACGTTTTTGCGTCAAGAGGAATAATCGAACACCAAAAAAAACTATTAATCAATATAAAACACAAAAGCTATATACGGAACCACTGCATTTCGATGATTCAACATCGTCTAATACCTACAGGTAGCTGAAAGCTGTTGACGAATATCCCACAATAGATTAAAACTTCCGGGTCTCTTCCGGATGTGATGCAAGATTGTAGCATTGTGCTAATACCAGTCATAATTGTTCGGTGGTTCTTACATTATCACAGACGATCACGTTTGTACCCGTTTATCGCAATACGTCCTCACGCTGGGTACGGCTCTCTCCTTTCATGAGGTGGCCTAGTACACCACCGACCAGTGGGTTGATTCTTAAGGATTCGAAAAAAGTTCGAGTTCGAATATTTTCTCGAGCGGTAGCCACAGCTCAGCTAATCAAAACACTAGACATGTCGAAGTCCGCCATGATTGACTTATCTCGAGTAGGTAGATCGATTTTAATTTTTTAATCATTCTACTAGCTTAGGCAGCTTCGCCGGCATTGTTTTTGTTTTCCGTTAGGAAAAGTAATTTTGTAACCTATGTTAATCAGGGATAATGTAGCATGCTAATGGTGAAAGATTTTTTGTGTTTATATGATACATATAAACATACAAATCTTTCCTATTTATAATAATAGTGTAAATTAAATAATTATTTATTTTAGATAAATAAACCTTCAATGAAATTACTTATACAACTGAACTGAAGTTAAGGCAACTTCAGACCTTCTTTTCAAGTATATTGTCAGACCGAGTTTTATAAAAAGGGAACGTGTAATTTAAAATCACTGAATCACACAATGACATTGACGATTCAGTGTCTTTAAATGTCAGCGACTGAAGAGTAGGTTGATCATTGAATAACCAAATAAATATAACTATTGAGGTTATTCAGTTTCGGAATTTATTGAAGTTATACATTTTAACTCCACACAAAACAGCCTCCTGGAGATTACAGAACCATACCGCAGACAAAAACTTTGGACGATCGCACACACCAACGGATGCTCGCAAAGCCCAAATTACTATGCAGTTCGCAACCGACAGCAGATTCAAGTGGGGTCATAAAAAAAGACACACCTGCTGTTTGCAGGTCTTGATTGAATCTGCCTGAAAGCGGTTATGGGCGGGTCAAAGCGGAGTTCACCGGTTTTTTAGCCGCCCGCCAATATGCGAATTGACTATTATAAAATGTTTTTGGGGGACCATGTGCTGTACTTAAATCGATCGATTCGCTTATTTTGATTGTACGAACGCTTTTTGACGTACATAATTTAAAAAAGAGGTTATCTATTACTTTCATACAACTAATTTGGCAAACAAGCAGTCAGTCCATCTGATGGTAAGTGACCATAGTTGCCTATAGTGCCGTCGTAAATGAAAACACAGTAACTTCAGTTACTGTGGTTTCATTTAACAAAACAATGTTTTAGAATATTTAAGATAAATAAACATTAAACAAAACAATTTTAATTTGAAAAAATAATATTTTAAGTGTTTATTTAGATAAACAAAACGCTAGAAACTAAACTAGAAATATTAAAAAATATATACATAATAGGATAATCCAAAAAGAAAGAAAAGGATGCTTCTCGACTATGCTCTCCCGCGCACTCGAGACAATACAAGCGGCTTTCCATAAAAACAATGTCGGACCTCGACATATCCTGTGTTCTGATTGGTTGAATCATGAATACCGCTTAAGAAAAAATTCGAACTCGTGTTTTTTTACAAATTGTGCTAGAATCAGCCCCCGGATCCCAGATCGAATTCCATCTTGTGTTTATTATGCAGCCATATCACCGAAAACGCATCGCCTGTCCAAACTGACGCAGCTGCAATTGTATAAACAATTGTAATTAGAACCTAACCTATGAATATTCATCGGGTTCACCGGCCCTGCGTCATCTGCGTGATAATATAGCAACTGGGCTACTCCCAAAGCTCGTTCAAAGTTTCGACCTCGAAGTTCGTTGTACAACGCTGCGTGAGCGAACGCATTTTGGTGACGCTGGCACACTGCGCTGAAATGGATAGCGATTATCGGACCCTAAAATCGTATTACGTAATTGAAATGAAATTAAAAATATTTACTTCATAGGTTAAAGCATACACCCTGGAAACGTCAAAATTAACTCATTAAGATTTGAATCAGCATCTGTATAAAATAGTATGTAGTACCAAGGATGATTTTTGTCTATGGTAGTACCTAACTATATCTATTATCCAGCTTATTATAGATAGGTACTATCTTAGAGATGTAGGTACCATCTCAGAAAAAAACGCAGCTCAATTTAACTCCAGTTGAAATTCACGTAACTATACATATAAATAATTATATTAAATATAATAATATTTATACAATAAGAACTGAATGAATTTAACTAGCTAATATTTAAAATATGGCCTCCCTATTCTAATTTTGCTGTGCCCGACAAGCTCCACAAATGTACATTGTTCTGAGGAATGTACTTATAACAATTCAACAATAAGCTATAGTACAGCTTATGAACTTTACTTACTGTCCATGACATACCCTTTTTAGGGTTCCGTAGTAAACAAGGAACCCTTATAGTTTCACCATGTCTGTCTGGTTTTACTCAGAGTAGGTACAGTAAGCTCCTTGTCAAGCTATACTGTTTGACCTTTGGACCGTTCTTATGTCGCTCGTAATATACGCGGTTTTCGTAGTGTAAATGTAAAGCTTGAATGGGAGCTTACTGTACTAGAAAGCTGTAATTTGGTATATTAATCATGCCAAAAAAGTGGTAGTAAAAATATTGAAGAAAAAAGACCTCTTACTGTAAATAACCAGCAAGAAAACCAGCAACGGCTATTTTTCTCCCTGTATTGTTACAGAGTCGACAATTGAAAGCAGAGACTTCAAAGCAATAGTTTGAGCTAAACTTTCATTACAAGATTAGATATGTCAGTTCTCTTCTTACTGTGTCGTTACCAAATACAACAATATTTGTTTACATGAAAAGTCGTTGATCTTATTTTATTGTGGATAAGCAATAAAGTATTGTGAGAATAAAATAAAAACACGTCATCTAACATTAAAAGCCGCAACAGTACGCTCTGATAAGTTGCAGAAGTATCAAAACATTAGGCTGACTCTCCATCACAGCACCTCCGGAATTGCAAGCTTAACATATCTCGCGCGAAATAATAATAATATTTCGTTTTGTATGTCTTTATGTTTTCCATTTGTTCCGAGTCCGCGGCACGCCTGCAGGTAATTTTTTAGGCTTCACAGTAGCTTGTGAAAATGATCTCTATATAGAGCAGGATTGAGCGCATTGTCTCTTGAATGCGCGTTTAAGATTAGGAAATGTATGTAGAACCGTGTGTAAATTGTTTTCGAATTACTTTTGAAATAGTACTAAACTTACCAGTATAAGATAATGTTGGTATCTTCTTCTTCTTATCTATATACATACAAATCTCGTGTCACTGTGTTTGTCTGGGATTAACTCCGAAACTACTTACCGATTTTGATGAAATTTGGCTTACTGTATGTAATTTGGTCCAACTTATAAGATAGGATAGTTATTATCTAGATTATTGACCTCAATATTTAATACTAGCTTTCCGATGGTGCCTATATTGTTTTCCCGTGGGAATTTTATATTTTCCTAGTACATCACTGCAGTTGCCGGGAAGTTAGGGATTGCCGGACGAGTAATGCTTGACAATAATTACGAGTCCGGCAATCCCATTCCCGCCGAGGTATGTATAGTGCTTTTCTCAATAATTGCGAGGAAATAATGAGAGACGTAATACTGGAATTAATTGTGAAATTCAGTGTAATAATAATACCATATAAATAAAAACCTTTCATATTAAAATATTGTTTAATGTTGTCTATTTACTTATTCAAATATTTATAATTGCCGTGATCTTCGTATAATTTGGCTTTATGATCTGTAAATAAGACAATAGTAGGTACCTAATAATAATAAGCTTCCTCTCTCTTGTTCAACGATTGCGTGCCCAACGGGTCCATAATGATCTTATTTTTTGTGAACCACCTATCTAACACATTATGGTTTGCATAAAAGATTTTGAATTGAATTGAATTGAAACAAATGAGTATAATATGAATAAAAAAACAAATTAATTAATTAAAGTAGACTAGCATTTAGTAATACTTTTTAATTTTCAATTACCTAGTGCAAAGGAAACAAAGCCCATACAGCCCAATCATATTTAACGCAAAAAATGTAATACTGCAGATTATGACTATTTTCTCTCGCAACGAAAATTAAGCATATTTTCGTGTGATTTCATACCAATATTTTAATAAAATTGTTGTCATATTCATATACTTACAACGTGTCTCATAATAACTCCCCATAAAAATTATAATATTCATTTAACCGAAAAGAATGTGTTAACTTTAATAACTTGTCATATCAATCGAATTTAATAGTCAAATTTATGAAAATTCAGTTTTAGAACAGTTTTAGGTTGGCACTTTTGATAGTTTAAATAAAATTAAATATTATAATTTTTATGGGGAGATATGAGACACGTTGTATATGCTCGAAGAGTGCATTTTTTATAATGTGGTAGCAATTGGCTGTATGACAAGTTACATAATTCAAGTTATAGATAAAATAAAAAACATTGGAGCAGCGGCCAAAAATGAATTTTCATACTTACTTTCCTGGCCTAGGTCGATAAAGTAATGCATGAGCCAAGAATTACAAACTTTGTGTCTTCTTTTTACTACAATAATGCCTACATTTCCGAGCTTGTTTGAGAAAAATAATTTTGTAGCCTATTACATAGAAGACTGCTATTTATATTTAGGAGCTCGGATAATAAATTTCATAGAAATTGGAGCAGATTTGAAATATTTTCCATATAAACTTTTAACCCCTATTTTGCACCCTTTGGGGTGAATTCCAATAAACCATGAAACACGTGTACAATTAAATATTTTGAAGAGCATGAATCTCAAGTTTTATTAAAATCAAGATTTTTCCATATAAAATTGCAACCCCAATTTCATGCCTTTAGAGTTAATTTTTTTTTAAATCCACCTATCTCAATTTCACGTTTCTACCATTAGCGGTTACGGTTGTGCTTGCGTCTATATAGATAGGAACATCTGCTTTTATATATATATATATATAATCCCAAAGGGATATCTATATATATATATATATATATATATATATATATATATATATATATATATATATATATATATATATATATATATATATATATATTGCGAATTAAATGCTTTGCAATTATTTGTAAGTTCCTTAAGTTTCTTACAGATGGTGCTGTGAGCTAATTTGACACAGTAAGCATCCAGTAGATGGCGTTGTACATTATATGTACTAAGACATAGTACCGCGTACTTATATGCTATGTTCCACCATCAGCATCATACATAACAGCTCATATACGTCCCCAACGAGAGGGCTTGAGATTACCTTAAGTTAGGGTGTTTAGTGTTTCTCCTTCTGCGAAGAAGTAATCTCACAGAAGGAGGCTGCGGAAAGGGAGCGGGAGGAAGATCCCCAAGTCGCTCACCTCCGCCGCAGATGGATAGGCAGGCGAAGGCGGGCATTCGCGCAAGCAATGCCCGTCTAATGACCCTGCCGTGGAGGCCTGCGTGCATGGTTGGCCCCGTGCACGCCGCCGTAAGACCCTCCGTCTGGGGATTGCTCTGGTGTTCTCGGGCAATCCCCCCTTGGCGATAGCCCTACCAACTTCTTCGAGCTTGCCCTGGCGCGCTGGTAGTGGTAGTCGCAGTGTTGACCTTACCATGCGCGCCCAAAAGGGCAGGGAGAACACCAGGGGGTTTTAGTGGGTCGGCTTGGAACTCTGCCGGCCCCACATACGCCTGCCGTCTAGCCAACGGCGGGTACGGTGCGGTTACGCATTTCCCCCCGAAAAAAAGGGGGTGTTTAGGCCTTAGTCAACCACGCTGGCCCAACTTCAGGTACACCTTTAAATTTCTTCGCAGATGTATGCAGGTTGCCTCACGATGATTTCTTTTACAGCAGGAGCGTCGAACCAATGCACATATAAAATTCGAAAAACGAAATCATATTGGTAATGGCGGTCTCAACTCAAGCCCCGGGACTACCGATTGATAGGAAGTGCCGTCCGGTCTCTAGCAATAGGTGGGATGTATGTTATGATATGTACCCCCTAAATCCCGACCTCTCGTAAGTACCACTTCTTTCGTTTATTGGTGCAAGCGGAAGACGGCCTACGACGATGATGGCATTGTTGCAAGCGGTAACTAACGCCCATGGATTACGCCAATATCAGAGAGGCCAGGTCGCTGTTAAGTATAATGCTCTCTTCAAACCTCTCTTAAACAAGGATATGTGGTAATGTTCGGAAAACACAGCAGTGGAAAGTTTGTTCCAGATCCAGAGCCGGCACGACAGTGGTTAAAATGAGCGCTGAAAGCGAACCTTATTGCTTTCAAACGAAACGATATTATATTAATGAACCCCACAACCACTTCACAGAATTGCCATGTTTTACCAGTGCGTTGACTATTACAAGGCTCATCCATAAATATGCATATATTAACATGAGTGCAGTCACACGGAGCGCATATATTAAATGTCAGCCCGGGTTATATGCAAAACTTGTATAGCAATACCGGGATAGGTGAACGCTATTCTAGGCTTTGAAGTGAGCAAGCCGTAATGATAATAAGCTTAAATATTTAAGATTGGCTGCGACCCGCGCTCTCGCTGCACGAGTTTTGATCCCTTCGGAATTTCTCGACAAAAACTAGCTTGCGAGTTGATCTGGGTCCTCAACTATCTACACGTTGAGTTTCATCAAAATCCATGCAAAGGTTTTTGCGTAAGGGATAAACAAGCTCATAATAATATGCACCATTTCGTCGACATTTATATTTTGGTGATTATGATATTAGTAAACATTAAAGTTTTTTTAAGAATCAATCTTTCTCTTTAGACAATGCTATAAAGTTATTTATTTTAAAAAATCTGACTTCGAAATGACAGTAATTGATGATATTAACTATGGTCCTTCGAGCCGGAACCTTTTTATTATTATTTGGTTTTTATGCTTAATCTGTGTGATCCGATATAATATTTTAGCAAATGTACCAGTTTGGCATGGGCTAATATTTTTATATGGATTGGATTTTTTTTTTTGGGATTGGGTTGAAAAAAGGAATGCAGATTTTTAAAAACTTCTATTCGCTGCTATAAATGTTAAAAAATCTTGTGTAGTCACGATGAGCAAAAGAAAAAAACATTCAGCCATTCACGAAACGAATTGGATGCGACATTTAGACATCGCGAACCAGGATTTCCTTATAAAATTCATCTGCTTTATGGAACTGGGGTAGCGCTATGTAATTTTCTTCGCCGCTCCCTGATTTATTCAGATTTGACATGACAAGGGTCTTCGAGATATGAAGTGTGTTTCGGTTGAGACCAGGGCTTGTTAACGACACCAAATTCATAAAATAAGTAGGTACCATTATTTTCATTTAAATTTCGCAGTCACCGCCGGTAACTCGAACAACGGTTATGAATCATCTAATACTCAGATCATAATCAATTTCGGTTATATCATATCAGCCTTCACATAATTATCATTATTATGCACTATGCTGAATATAAAATAATGCGTGCCTGTTGTGGTATTTGTAGTAAAAACTCTGTAGAGTTTACTCAGAGGAGAACCGTCGTGGGGGGAGCTTCGTGCGCTACTTTTCTTGAGAGGGTATTTGACTGATGTACACGCGATATTACTTGCCTGTGCAAGGGAGACAACTATCGCCTTTTACTCTTATCTCCCTACTCAAAAAATTTAACACGTATTATATCCGTTGCATAACAATCCAGATAATTAGGTAAGCCTTAAGTTCTAGTCATCACTGATCACACCACTCTCCTCATTAATCTAGGGTATTGATCAATCAAGAATTCCACTATCTGGCTGAACTTCACCAAGTTGAAAACTAACCAATTTGGTTTTACCAAAAGGCGTTGCACTACTAATGCCTGTGTTGCACTTCTGAAACACATTTTTGCTGCTTGGGAGTGTAAACAAGATGTAATTGGTATATTTTGTGACCTATCAAAAGCTTTTAATTGCGTTGGTCACCAAACTCTTCTAAATAAACTCAAACATTCTTTTAAACTCTTTTAAATAGACTCTGTAACAATACAGGGAGAAAAAAATAGCCCTTGCTGGTTTTCTTGCTGGTTCTTTCCAGTACAAGGTCTCCCGCCGTAGACTTGTGAACCAATGGCGTAGCTGCTTTGACGTTCAAAAGAGATTGTAACAATCCAATTTGAATAAAAGATATTGAATTTGAATTTGAACCTAGATCATTGGATACGTAGGTATTGCAAATAAATAATATCTTCATATTAACTTTTAAAGTAATCTAGAACTTATGTTTTAAAAAAAATTGTGTCATTAACTTAAATTGGCACATCTACCACATCTGCTCTTTCTATCATAGAGTGATTGACTTAGAAGTGAATGCTTTAGGCATTAATTCCGCCTTTGTTTTGAACACGTTGTATATGAAGAATTGAAGAATAAATAAATAACAATTAAGTACTAAAATTAGCTGTAGTCAAATACACCTTTTCACGTGGCGGAATACTGTTATGCACCGTTCCTTCCGATTGCTAATCGACAGCCTAGTAAAACCCAATCCTCCGAACCACATTACCCGGGACACTCTGGTCAGCTACGAGCTGGGTCTTAAAGTGGCGGATTACCCTGAACATGGGGGTAACACCCAGATGGGGGGGGGGGGGGGCACCCTAGTGCGCCGGCCACACAGGTTGTCATGGAAGGTGGGCTGCAAAAATCGGACGCTCATTGTCCAAACGTCTGCGTGAAAGGGGAGCGGCATTAGGATCGTTTTCCCGCTCTCATCTTGTGCGCATGCAAACACATTCTAGTAGAAAGCGATAGCCTCCTGCTCCCTCTCACTATCTTACTTACAATGACTGGCAGCGAGAAGTCACTGCCGTCCGGTGCCACGAGAAGCTCGCCTTTTTAGATCGTTAGGTCAAGCCGATACCGTATGTTCGATTATATCGTCGGGTGAGTCATCATCTGTCTGGTGGCACTACGGTATTTTTTCGCGACGAGCAAACTTGTGCAGGTAATGACCGAAGCATCCATGTTCACTCAATACCTGCACAATGAGATATGAGAGGCTTCTATGTCAGCGTCCAGCCCATCCCTCCAACACCGGAAGAATCGCATCGATCTTCCGGTGGGCGGCGGCAGCTGGAAAAAGTGAGGGCCTCCTTCCTTCTGCACAGATCCATTATCTAATACCCGATTTTCTAAAGCAAGCAGCAAACAACAGCATTTAACAAGTACCATATTGATCGATAATTGAGGATCACATGGTGATCTCGCCTCCAGCTTAAGTCTTATCATCATATATTGGCACAAAGGCTCCAATATCATTAGCTGCAAACGAAAATCTCCAACTGCCGCATCCAGCGCTTTACAGGTACTCACAACATCATCAGCTGCAAATCAAAACCCCAACTGCCGTATCCAGCGCTTTATACTCGCGGCTCGTTTATGCACACTCACGTCTACCCACTAAACAGAATCAGTATCTTTCGCGGCTGCGCGACTTATTTTTGCAGCACTTTATGTGTCAAACGTAGACACGTCTTGCGAGCTTGTGTACTCTACGGGGATTTGTTGCGGTGAAATTAAATTTGGGCGGTTTTCTCCTCCTTGCGTCGTTATTCTCAATGCTGAGGGTCATCTACCTGCACCTACTTTCTAATTATGTTTCACCTCTTAACCCTGTCTTTTGCAGAACGTATGGCGTCGCTGATACTGAAGTCGAATGCTGAGCGAATCTGATCGGACCTACGCATATGATTCCTTACTTTTCACTTTGCCGTGTCCAGCATCTGCTTTGGGTTATCAACCCGCCGAATAACATCAGCCTGATCACAAGCTTTCGCTTTACACACCGGGATTATTATTACGGGGTGATTGATTAATTCTAGATTTCTACAATTTAATTTTTTTTTCAATAACTTGTTTTTGATGAAAACATATTATATATTCTTCATGGCACAACTTTTCTCTCAGGGACCTAATTTTCCTAGCAGAATGGGAGAAATTTACCAGCAAAATTTCAGATTTCGGACTAAAAACCCCCTCAAGATTAATTTTTTTCAATAATTCGTATATTTTGTGTTTCGTAAAAGATATTTTTAGCAGATTTTTTTATAAAAAAAATCCGATTTTTATCCTTTTACAAAAACGATCATTCTGAGCCACAGCCTTAGCGTAGAGTTTTTAGACTTAAAAGTGGCGCAATTAAAAATTATAATGATAACAAAAATTCCAACGCTGCATTCAGTTTAAATCTTGGCTTGAGCTATAAAGAAAACTGGTCAAACACGAGGTACAAAAAAGTACTTTATATGGGGACCTTTTAAAAACTTTGAATTTCCAAAGCGACATAATTTAGTACAAACTAGACCCTAAGATGAATCTAGTGGCACGATTTCAGTTCAATCGAACACTTTGTTTAAGGGAATCCATCATTTTATCGCAATTCCTTTAAACGATTTTTATTACCTATAAAACGAATCGCAGAACTTTTTTTTTTCAATATTTAACAAACCCTAGAATTAGGTTACATCGCATTTTCGTTTCCTCGAATATTTATTATCTACAAACACAGTTCATCGTTATTTCTTTTCATGTTTTATACATTTTACCCAAATAATGTTACATCGAAGTTTTATTACCCATATTTTTGTTTCATCGTAAGTTTCAGTTTGCAAAATAATGGAAACATCAATTTTTACTTCAAAAAAAAAGATTGAATATGTAGTCACTGCAGGCGGGTCAAAAATAGGTAGCGAGGAGCGAAGCGACGAGCGTAGGTTTGAACATGAACCAAGCGCGCGAGCCGAACGAGCGAAGCGAGCGTGCCGCGGCAGCGGCCGGCGAAGCGCCAGAAACGACTTTATGTGTATTCTCGACTTTATGCATACTTATTGCTTGTGGAAACTGCTAATATTGAGGTTAGTTTTTTCAAATTTCAAATGCTCATTCTCTGGAAGTATGTACCTACTTCCTCACCCTGTACCTACTGCGATAAAAAGTTGTTATGTGAAAAAGTATTATGGGTTTCGATACATATTGTAACATGTTTTTACGAATAGTTTCATCGATAACTTAATACTTTTCGATACGAAATGTAAGTTCGATATACTGTTTTTTTGGTAATCAAAACAACTTTAAAAGATTTTTTTAAGAAACGTTTTTCGATGATATAAAACAGCGATGATTAAAAATTCGATAAATTGAAAAAAATATATATTAAAAATCGTGGAATAGTTTTCGGTAAAATGAAAATCGATATCAAAAAAATCTGTATTCTGATAGACACCCTTTGTTTAAACCTGTGGGTATCTTCACGGAGGGGCGAACGTACGGAAAATAAAAAAAAAAAAATTTTTTTTGGCTCTATAATTGCTAACATGATTAATCAAAATCGCAACAAACGAGTATTACCTATACACTCCCGGACACCTAAATCGAGCCACCTTACACTTTTGGATTATATCGTCCATAACTTTCAAAAAATGTTTGGTCGATGAAAAAGTTTTACACAATGTTATAGCTGGCATATTCATTCATAATCAGCACATCAGATTGAACATGAATATGTCAACTACAAAATTGCATAAAAACTTTACGGTTGCCTAAATATTTTTCAAAGTAAAGACGATATAATCCAAAAGAGCAAGGTGGCTCGATTTAGATGTCCGCGGGTGTATTTTGTTCGATAGGTCTTGAAATAATAAAAAAATAGGCACATGTTGCACCAGATCCGAGTTATGGGGCAGTGTTTTTCAAGGTTAAGGTGTAATCAATAAGTCAGTGCTTTGGCGTGGACTTCAAATGTTACGATTAACAAAACAAAATTATCTGCCTACTTTAACTTTGAATTCTTATTGCTATTACAATGAATTTTTTTAAGCGAAGTTAATAAGTCGGAATTCGAGTCCAAGATTTGAATTTTTTTATTGTGAGGACTATATCAGACAGATTCAATTTCATTTTCAATTTCAAATTCAATGCAATTTTGCTGCGAATCTCACAAGAGCCTCATGTATTATAGTTGACTGTTACTACTTACCGTCAGGTAGGCAGTTGGCTTGTTTGCCAGCTTAGTTGTATAAAAAAGCAATCGAATCTGGTCAGCCTGGTGCTAAGTTTTCCCCAAGTTATCTACCAGCTACTTAGAGCATTCGAACTAATTTAGGCTAAACGATCTAAGACCTGCTAGGTACACTTGTGAATTGATAAGTCGAAGATTACAGGCCACACAAGTTTTATGGTATCCCCGACATTATTACATGGATTTATTAACCGTGTAATTAATTAGAGATGCGGGAACGGGACACGGGAGCGGCGACAGGTGAGCCGGGATACAAGTTAATAAAGGATCAGTATGAAATAATAAGAGGCGCGCGGGCCCGCCGCGGATACACGTATTAGCGCAGGGCGAGGAATGGAGACTTTCTTTAAAAAAAATAGAAATAGGTGCAAAACTGTACGATATTTACAAATTGATTTACAAATAAGATATACAAATAAAATTGACAAATTTGACACTAAAAGTTGAATTGCAAATTAACTGAAAGTTGAATGCTTGTTAAGTGAAAAAAAATTTTTTTTTACTTAACAAGCATTAAGAATAATTAATGAACGTCTGAGGCGCTGTGGACTAGGCACTGGCCTTCTATTCGGGAGGTGCGGGCTTCGATCCCGCTATGCACTAATGTGTTTTTCGTTTTTCAATTTTATATGTGCATTAGTTCGACGCTCCTACGGTAAAGGAAATCATCGTGTGGCAACTGGATACATATGCGAAGAAGTTTAAACGTCCAACCCGCACTGGGCCAGCGTGGTTGACTAAGGCCTAAACACCTTAACTTATGGTAGGTTCCAGCACCTCGGTGGGAACATATATGAGCTGTGGTGATAATGATGATTAAGAATAAGCAGCAAATACTAGCAATATTACCAAAGAGAGACTCTACCAGAGTGGTCTGTGTAGGTATCTCTTTTATACCTATTTCTGGCGCCAAGAAGCATTTGCTGTTTTCAGTTTAAAGGGTAAGGGAGTGAAATTACTAACACTGTGATTGTAGTGTACCTCTTATGTCAAAAGTTAGCAACGTACATTGTGGTTCTTGTTTGCAGATTTGCTGCGAATCTCACAAGAACCACATGTACCTACTATAGGCATAGAATAACTAATAGTACCAAAGTATAATAAGTATTCTATAAGTGACTGTTACCACATACCATCAGGTTTATGAGCAGTATGCTTGTTTGCCAACTAATTTGTATTTTTTTTTATACTACGATGCCGGCAAACAAACTTACGGCCCGCCTGATGGTAAGCAGTTACCGTAGTCTATGGACGCCTGCAACACCAGGGGCATCACAAACGCGTTGCCGACCCTTTAAGAACCTATTTACTCCCTTCTTGAAGAACCCCATACTGTTCCACAACCGGAGCGTGCGTGGGACGAAATTTCTCTCAAACCGCACTGTGCGTGATCACTTAGGCAGCGTGTGAGGATGAACACCCTGCCGATGGCGAGCGGTGCGATGATAAAAAGTGGCCGTTGGCATCATGTCGAACAATTCTTCAGAACACAACCCGTTGTACAAGCGGTAGAACACACATAATGAGGCAAAGTCTCTCCTCAGACTTAGAGGCTCAATACCGCATGTGAGTTTAGGATCGTCAACAATTCGCTCAGCTCGTCTTTGGACCGAATCAAAAGGTCCAAGTTGGTATCGAGGTGCTCCCGCGCATAGATGACAGCAGTACTCCATATGAGGCCTGACCCGTGATTTATATAGCAACAGTCTTTGCCTTGAAGAGAAGTACCGCTTGGCTCTGTTAAGCACACCTAGTTTTTTGGAGGCCAACTTGACCTTGTCATCTAAGTGACTTCGGAATTGGACGTCGCTGGAGATGTCGACACCAAGGATCCCTAAACTCTTTGAGATGATCAAGGGTGTGTTCTGGAATTGTGGGGCCACAGTAAATGGGGTTTTCTTAGCAGTGAACGCACAGACTTGTGTCTTAGAGGGGTTAAATCGGACTAAATTGTCCCGCCCCCAATCGGAGACTCTGGATAAAGTGCTCTCGATTTGAGACACAAGTTGTTCACGACTTTCCTCCACAATGGAACGAGGGATATTTGCACGGCCCGTGTAAAATGTATCTCCAGTGCTATCGTCTGCATAGCAATGGATGCCGTCAAGCGACAGCATATCATTGATATGCAGCAGAAACAGTGTTGGAGATAGCACGGAGCCTTGTGGGACACCAGCATTTATCATCCTGGTTTCGGAGCAGCTACCGTCAACTACGGCTCTAATGCTCCTCCCGGATAAAAAACTAGCAACCCACTTGCACAATCCCTTGGGAAGCCCGTATGATGGCAACTTCGATAGAAGACCCCGGTGCCAGACCCGATCGAACGCCTTCGCTATATCCAGGCTGACTGCCAAGGCCTCACCTTGACTCTCAATGGCAGAGGCCCAACGGTGTGTGAGATACACTAAAAGATCACCAGTCGAGCGACCGTAGCGAAAGCCGTATCGGCGGTCGCTGATCAGATCGTGATCTTCTAGGTATCTAAGGAGTTTTGTGTTAATCACACGCTCCATCACCTTCGAGAGAAGGGAGGTTATAGCAATAGGCCTGTAATTCGATGGATCTGATCTATCGCCCTTTTTGGGCACCGGGTGTACATTTGCAGTCTTCCACGAAGACGGAACTTGTCTTGTGCGGTAGGAAAGTGTGAAAAGTCGCGTTTTAGCACCACTGCCGGTATGCCGTCTGGCCCATTCGACTTCTGAACGTCGAGAGAAAGTAGCTCCCGCCGAACTTCACTCTGTGTTATCTTGACTTCCGGCATGGAGTGACCACACCACGGGATGGTAGGTGGTGTGGCGCTTTCGTCACCGTTCATAGTCGAGTTTGAGGCAAAGAGATTACCCAATAGATCGGCTTTCTCTTTAGCGCTATGGACCAAGTTGTTACTGACATTTCGGAGTGGTGGTAAGGACGACCTACAAAAGTTTCCCTCGGCAGCTTTGGCCAGCGACCAAAAAGCACGACTACCCGAGGGGTAGCTTGCGAGCCGCTCGCCAATTCTGCCGACGAAATTGAATTTAGCTCTGGCAATAATTTTTTTACTGGCCCTCGAGGCCGCATTATACTTGCGTTTCACATCAGTTAGATTGGGGTCATGTGTCCTACGAGCCGTGGTCCAAGCCTTGTACGCGGCTTGCTTAAGAAGTAGAGCTTCCTTACAAGGCCGGTTAAACCACGGTCGTTTTTTTGCCCCCGCAGCTACTAATGAGTTAGGAATAAAACATTCCATACCCACCAGGATAGTCTGAGTGACTGCGGCTGCGCAGGTGTCAGGATCATCTGATGTGAAGCAAAGCTGCCTCCACGGGTACGATGCATAAAATTGTCGCAATCCATCCCAATCTGCTGACTTGTATTGCCACATGCGGCGCAAACTGGGTGGCCTAGATGGATCAGGCCGCGCGCAGGCAACTTGAGTCCGGACGAGACAGTGGTCGGAAGAACCGAGAGGTGCATCCACTTAAATAGAATATCCGTCCGGACGTGTGGTCAGCAGGAGGTCCAGTAAGGAGCTCGTATGGTCCTCAATGTCTGGTATTCTTGTAGGAGAATTGACCAGTTGAGAGAAACCATAGGCCAGAGAAAATTCGTGAGCACACCTCCCCGCGAAGTCAGTGGACCGAGAACTAAGCCAGTCTACGTGATGGGCATTAAAGTCTCCCAAAATCACTAACTCGGCGGAGGGATATTGCTCAAGGACTTTATCAGTCGTCAAATTCAGGTGCTCGAATAATCGAGCTGTATCCGCTTCTCCGCTATGAGACCTGTATAGGCACGCATAAACGCGGGTGTGGCCACCGCAGTCCACATGCACCCATAATATAGACAGGTCCCGGTCTTCTAAATGATATAGGCGGCGGCAGCAGATATCCTCCCGGGCGTACACACATACGCCAGCACGTCTCCGGAATGAGTGTTCGAGCATATAGCCGGGATACTTAAGGTATGATGTGTCAGCCGGACAAGATATCTGCGTCTCCGTCAAAAATAAAAGGGTCGGCTGCGCTGCCTCAAGGTGCTGATGGACAGCGTTGAGATTTGCGTGAATTCCCCTAATGTTGCAGAAGTCCACCTGCGTGGAAAGCGATGCCGCTGTGAGACTTTTCCTTTTATTTTTACTATTCATAATATTTATGGTATAGGTAAATAGGTTAGGAAAATTGGCTGTGCTGAAAGCTAAAGGGAAAAATATGCGATGCTAAATCAGCCGATGACCAGCGCGGGTAGTGCGGTTTGTCGGTGCAGCGTACGGAAGGGCTCCCGGTCCCCCCCCCCCCCCCCCACGGCAGCAGCCGGGTTCCACTCCGGTCTCCTTCTCCGGCACGACTGCAGCCACAGGGATTTTTCACAGGTTGGCAGTTCAGCCTCCCAGGGCGGAGATTAAGTAATCCCTGGATTCGGGAACTCTACTAACCTGCGGGCGGCCAGCGGTCAGCCGTTTCACCGGGTCTCCCTGATCGCTGCACCCACACTCCGCGCCCGCACCGATAACGACCGTATTGTGCGCAACACTGGTCCCCCGCTATCAACACCGGGAATCTTCAAGAGCTCTGGATACCTTACTCACCGCAGGAACACAACACTACGTAGGAGTAATGTTATTTAGCTGCGGTCTTCTGTAAGGCGGAGGTACTTCCCCAGTCGGGCTGCTCCAGTTTTGAGCGGAATGAATCCCGCTGTGCCCTACCTCTCTTAAAAAAGAAGTTGTTCACTGGCAGATACTTAGGCTATTCGCAAAATTCGTCATGTTTGTTTTCGTTTAATAGCTGCGTGTATTATGTTCGTAGTATCGTAAAATATTGTAAAAATTTAAAAAGTATTCATTTAAAATTTATTAATATTTTGAAGGACTGACGGCTGTTGGGGCGGAAAGGTCCTCGAGTGGCGGCCACGTACCGAGAGACGCAGTGTTGGTAGGCCCCCCACAAGGTGGACCGACGATCTGGTGAAGGTCGCGGGAAGCCGCTGAATGCGGGAGGCGCAGGACCGATCGTTATGGAAAACCTTGGGGGAGGCCTATATCCAACAGTGGGCGTCACTTGGCTGAAATGATGATGATATTTTGAATAATTATGTTCTGTGGTGCTAATCTGTCATTGTGTAATAGTAATAGTTGAACGCAATCATTTATAAGTTAAGAAAGCAATAAGATTTCATATCGTTCAAGGTTAATGTATATAGTTGAACATAGTAACAGAAAAGTACCAATATTAAAAAAAAAGTATGCTTTTTTTTTATCGCGTTATATATTTAACTCATTTCTTTATCGTGTCTTTTTTTATTTTTCACACATGTTCTTTAGATTTCTCCCATTATTATCTTTTTTTTATGCAAGAGATTGTGTATGTGTTTTGCTTGTAATTTATCTGATGTATTTGTAATAAAAAATATATTGTTGATAAGATTTGCACTATCTTTTTATTGCAGGAATTTTTTAGTTTTTATTACCCCACATATCTTATAATTGTTGCGGCATTATCTTGCTTGTCTTGCTTAATAATTATTCTGTGTAATGCCTATGTACGTCTGGTGTTGATTGTATTGTTTAGTATATGATGTTACTACCTTCAATAAGTTACATTTGCTAGGTTCAGATTTTTTACCAGTAGTAAGTTATAATGTAACAATTCCTGGTGGTCCAAAAAAAAATAAAAAATATAGTAATAGTGGCGACTCCACGCTCCTCTGTCCTACCTCATTACTGCGTAGCCCTGAAACGAGTAGAGTTGCACGTCTCTAATTTGTATCTTCTGATATTTCAGAACTGGGTCAATTCGACCCGAACAATTCTTGCGAATTACCTGGTTGCCTTTGGGGAAAATCCTTAAATGGGATGTAGGGAAGACGCCAAATTCTCAGTGTTTAGAACGGTATCAGAAATTATATGTCAGCAGAGTAGATAAGATATACATATAGTAGCATATCTCCATATATAATAAAATCGTAGGGGTACAAATGTTTGTCCGGAAAGATCTCCGAAACTACTGGACAGAATTTGATATGGCTTACACCACAATGCTTAAAATTTTCCGGAAGAACATTTAGGCATAATTTCATTTGCTTAAATTCACTTTCTAATTTTATTCAAAAAATACCATATAAAATTTTTGATGACAAGTATGTAGAAAATCAACATGGCGCACGTGAAATTATTTTGACAAGTTTGTTACATATTGCAAAAAAAAATCTTTTCTGTTATTGGCTGTGCCCATCTGAATTTTGCCAACCAAGAAGTTTAAATTGTATTTTTCTTATGTAGTACCGTGGTGGTAAGGAAAAAGGATCAAGCCATACAACCAAAGTATATAGCATTTTTTATGACAATATCACGTCACAAATATAAAATTTGTAGGTTGGTTTAATTTTTGGCCAATTTTCACAAAATCGGTACAATATTTGTAATGTTGAAAAATGAAGATACCCTTTTCAAGGCATTTTGAAAGGTGTTATATTATGTTTTTACATTATGACTAAGGAATCAAACTCTTTCATCCATTTAAAACTATTAAAAGTATTACGCGTAGAGGGAGTACGGGACTCTTGATCCTAATGTAACATTGACGTAAATTCGCCGACATAGCTGATGCTCAAAAAAGGTGGATAAAAGTTCGTTTCCAAACCTAGCAATATAGGTATCAAGTGAAAGGCCTTGAAGCGTAGAACATTATGAACCTAGGAAAATCGCCTAAAATTCAACATGGCCGCCGCTCAAAAAAGGTGGATACAAGTTCGTTTCCAAACCCAGCAATATGGGTATCAAATGAAAGGCCTTGATGTGTAGAGCACTATGAACCTAGCAACATTGACATAAATTCAACATGGCCGCCGCTCAAAAAAGGTGGATACAAGATCGTTTCCAAACCTAGCAATATGGATATCAAATGAAAGGCCTAGAAGAGTAAAGCATTATGAACTTAGGAAAAATGCCCTAAATTAAACATGGCCGCCGCTCAAAAAAATGGATAAAAGTTCGTTTTCAAACCCAGCAATATGGTTATCAAATGAAAGGCCTTGAAGAGTAAAGCATTAGGTATCTAGAAAAATTGACCTAAATTCAACATGGCCGCGGCTCCAAAAAAACGGATAAAAGTTCGTTTCCAAACCCAGCAATATGGGTATCAAATCAAAGGCTCTGAAGCACTATGAACCTAGCAACATTGACATAAATTCAACATGGCCGCCGCTCAAAAAAAGGTGGATACAAATTCTTTTCCAAACCTAGCAATATGGGTATCAAATGAAAAGCCTTGAAAAGTAGAGCATTAGGTACCTAGAAAAATTGTCCTAAAGGATAAAAGTTCGTAAAAAAAAGGATAAAAGTTCGTTTTCATACCCAGCAATATGGGTATCAAATGAAAGGCGTTGACGAGTAAAGCACTATGAACCTAGCAATATTGACATAAATTCAACATAGCCGCTGCTCGAAAAAGGTGGATAAAAGTTCCTTTCCAAACCTAGCAATATGGGTATCAAATGAAAGGCATCAAAGAGTAGAGCAATATGAACTTAGGAAAATTGGTCTAAATTAAACATGGCCACCGCTCAAAAAAAAAGGATAAAAGTTCGTTTTCAAACCCTGCAATATGGGTATCAAATCAAAAGCTTTGATGCATAAAGCACTATGAACCTAGCAACATTGACATAAATTCAACATGGCTGCCGCTCAAAAATGGTGGATGAAAGTTCGTTTCCAAACCTAGCAATATGGGTATCAAATGAAAGGCCTTGAAGGGTAAAGCATTAGGTAACTAGAAAAATCGATCTAAATTCAACATGGCCGCCGCTAAAAAAAGGATAAAAGTTCGTTTTCAAACGCAGCAATATGGGTATCAAATGAAAGGCCTTGACGAGTAAAGCACTATGAACTTAGCAAAATTGACATAAATTCAAAATAGCCGCTGCTCAAAAAAGGTGGATAAAAATTAGCAATATGTGTATCAAATGAAAGGCCTCAAAGAGTAGAGCATTATGAACTAAGGAAAATTGTCCTAAATAAAACATGGACGCCGCTCAAAAAAAAATGGATAAAAGTTCGTTTCCAAACCTAGCAATATGGGTATCAAATGAAAGGCCTTGAAGAGTAGAGCATTAGGTACCTAGAAAAATCGACCTTAATTCAACATAGCCGCCGCTAAAAAAAGGATACAAGTTCGTTTTCGAACCCAGCAATATGGGTATCAAATGAAAGTAGTCCTTGATAAGTAAAGCACTATGAACCTAGAAACATTGACATAAATTCAACATAGCCGCTGCTCAAAAAAGGTGGATAAAAGTTCGTTTCCAAACCTAGCAATATGGGTATCAAATAAAAGGTCTCAAAGAGTAGCGCATTATGAACTTAGGAAAATTGCCCTAAATTAAACATGGCCGCCGTTCAAAAAATGGATTAAAGATTGTTTTCAAACCCAGCAATATGGGTATTAAATGAAAGGCCCTGAAGAGTACCTAGAGAATTACGAACCGACGATAATTGTCTTAATTTGTTAATTTCCAAATGGCCTCTGCTCTAGAAAGGCAGAATAAAGTTGAATCATTATGGAATAAAATGGAGGAAAAATCTAAACACTGTTTTAAGCATTTTGATGGCGAAACGGAGTTCGCGGGCACAGCTAGTCTCTAATAAATTACAGAACAAAGCTGAGATTTTCTAACTCGCCGATTCATCATAATGGAATTACTGATCTGAACACTTTTTTTTATATTTTCAATACGAAATTGTGCCAATTTAGCAAACAAGTTTTAAAATTTATTTCTGCACGATTACACTCAATAATTGATTTCAAATTTACTAACATTTACTAATATTTTAAATTAATTTTTTTTTTATATTTTCAATACGAAATTGTGCCTATTTAGCAAACAAGTTTTAAAATTTATTTCTGCACATGATTACACTCAATTATTGATTTCAAATTTACTAACATTTATTAATGAAAATTACATACTACACTATATTGTGCTTACATTTTGAGAGTCTAGATCTTCGTTTTTGTACAATACCTACTTTATGACTATAATTTGTTTTGTGAGCCTTAAATAAATAAATAATTTACCAACGTTTAAAAATTCATTAATGCGTATTTTGTTACACCTTCATTCATATTTGCTATAATAAACGCAGTAAAATAGATAGCCAATCAGTGATGAGCCACCGCACCAGCGTGAACAGGGCGCATAGAAAAATGTTTTTGATATAATTAAGCGTCCGTGACCCCGACTGTACATTTACCGTTTTCTGATTTTTTTCCTTAACATGTGCTATAAAAAATCTTACTTCTTGCCAAAGAACAATGGTCATTTTTATTCCGAAAATAAGCGAAAAATAGAGAGATTAATTTATGGATAAGTTACTACTTTTTACTTTATTATTGTTACCGCCACTTTAATAATTTCAAATTTTACTACCTAATTGTTTCTTCGCGTCTGGTATGTACTACCCATCTGCACCCTATCCCTATCTCGCTCCTATAGAATGCTCTAAAGGGGGACGGAAGATATGCGGTAGCAAGAAGACGCAAAATGAAAAATAGTTCAGTGCGATGACAGACGTCGTGTGACTGCGCAGTTGTAGTGAGTTTCCTATTGATTTCTATTTATCGCCTAAAAGTATAAAATTGTTTTGTGTGTGTAATCAAGAACCGCCATATAAGGTGTTAATTTGCCTCCCGAGGACACCCTGGAGCGAGGTATTTACCACTTTCCATTTTTTTGTACCTACCAGAACCGCACCTTACATGTCTACTTATTCACCCGCGTAACCATATTTATTGGTCTACTTCGAGCCGGATCACTTTAAAATAATCTATACTCCCATTCATTCATTTATTAATCCGCATATTGTCATTAATTGACAAAATTCCACAAGAAATTTAGTAGGATCCTAACGATAAACGCCATCTGTCACGCTTGCGCACCCTTTTGATTTCGCATTTTCGCATTTACTTTATACGATTACTCGCCCTATTTTCTATATTTTATCCGCATATTTAATATAACATAAAATTTCGCTAATCTATAACACTATACCGCACATTATATTATATTCCATACACACACATCACATATACATTTTCGTTCTAATATTTTACTAACGAGAAATAGATAAGTAATATCTAAAACAAAACACAACCATTATTTCATCTTTTGAATTGTTATAAGCAACCTTCTTTAATTACGCTCGCTCAAAATTATCTTTCGAAGGTAATATTGAATTTATTTATTTTAAAATTACCGCTTACAATTACGTTTAATGAGATACATAGTACATTCTTCATAGTTTGCCTACCCGTTTATCGAGTACTTGCTTCGTTAATTTTTCTTTAAAAATGGCCAAATCCCAGGCTCAGGTCAAAGAGCATCCTATCTCAGATGTTGAAATTAAATTGCAGTTAGGATTGTCGCGGCAACAAAATTTATACGCTCGCTTACAAAAAATCTACGATTATATACCAAAGTTACATATTGAAAAGGTAAAAGATGAATTTTTAATGTCTTGTGTAAATCTCGATGATATTAGAAGTGAGTTCCAATCGGCCGTTAACACTTACAATAAATTGTTCCTCAAATACGAACCAAAGGGTATTATCGATGACCAACCGTGGTCGTCTTTTGAGGATTTATATTGTCGTATAAAATATAATTTTAATAAAATTTCATCGTCTGAGAATGAGAACTCGCAGTCGAAAGGAGCGTCGAGGTCTCAATGTCGTTTACCTCCGATCGAGTTGATTTCGTTTGATGGAGATGTTCGCTCATGGCCTTTGTTTTATGCCGGGTTTAAGAGCACGGTTCATGAAAATGATTCCCTCACCGACTCTGAAAAATTGTATTATTTGATGGGAAAATTATCCATTAAGGCTAGGTCAGCTTTCGCAGGAGTCACTCCTTCCGGTGATAATTATAGTCTTATACTTCAATCGCTCATAGACAAGTATGAAGATAAGCGTGCGCTTGCCTCGAAGTACCTTACGCAGATATTCGAACACAAGTCTAATACGTCCTCCTCTGTGAGTTCATTAGAATTATTTATGGATAACTTTGTTTCCGGAATTAATGCATTAAAAAATGTTAAAATTGATAACCTTCTAGATTTCATATTTTTGCATATAGGCCTTAAAAAACTAGACTCTGAAACTGTCCGCTTGTTTGAATTGACTAACAACCAACACAAAATTCCTACGTTCGATAATTTAGTTGATTTCGTCAAAGATCAGTTACGAGTAATGCATAACATGTCATCACTTTCAAAATCGGATACGTTATCGTATAAAAAACCCCATTTTTCTCATAATAAACCTGTCAAATTACCCCAACCGCACGCTTATATAGCAATTTCCAATACAGGTAGTTGTTTGTGTAAAAATATAACTCATGACCACATGTATAAATGCCCCTTATTTTCTAGTATGACTCCTAGTGATCGTTATAAATCTGTCAAAGAACATAACGCTTGTATTAATTGTTTAAGTGTAAAACACAAAACATTCAACTGCAATTCGAATGCAAAATGCAAATTGTGTTCCAAAAAACATCATACATTGCTACATTTTGAAACTCGCAATGTTAATATGCCCCTACCAAATGCCGCGTCAGTACCTAGTACATCGTTGGCGCGCATCGCGTGCACCGCGGGTACGGCCGCAGGCGCCGCGCAAGCGCAAGCGCAAGGCGGGCGCGATGACTCACGAGACGAGTCGACCGAGAACGAGTACACTCCGCTGTGTACCGCGTCCATTGCTGCCGCAGAGGACAGTTCAGACGGAGCTATTTGCGCACTGAGTCAGCAATTGAGCAGCAGTGTAACGATACTGTTGGCGACCGCGATTATCGTCGTTCAAGATGTAAACAAAAGGGAACAACATATTCGCTGTCTATTGGATAGTGGCTCGCAAAGCCATTTTATTACTACGGACTGTTCTAAGCGTTTAGGTTTAATTACTAATATAACACGCAATAATTATTCCAAAGTAAAAGGTATTGGGGGACTGGAAAAATCCGTCCATGGTACAGTCACGTTTCAATTTTCGTCGCGCTTTAATACAAATGTAAAATATAATATTACTTCACTTTTGGTAGATAATATTACTGATTATTTACCCACTACATCCGTTGATGTATCCGCGTTACCTTACTTGCAAGGGCTCCCCTTAGCAGACGATTCGTTTGGTAAGCCAGGCCGCATTGACATGCTCATTGGGGCAGAATTATTTTCGCATCTATTGCTTCCGGGCATCATTCAAAGTAATTCTTTTACACCGCCAGCCTTACGCACAGTATTAGGCTACATAATTATGGGTACAGTGCCTGTGTTAACGTCACCGCAGACTAGAGAAATGTCACTTTCTCACTGTTGCACTGTTGAGGGTCAACCTCAAAACTCGCTCGACAATTTATTAAAGTCGTTTTGGGAAATCGACGAACTGCCTATAACTGATAAGGTTCAATACTCAAAAGAGGATATTGAGTGTGAACATTTTTTCTCTACTACTACCACCCGCAATCAGGATACTGGTCGATATACCGTAGCCTTGCCGTTTCATTCGGATGTATTTATGCTCGGCGACTCCATGCAAACCGCTCGAAAAAGATATTTTTGTTTGGAAAGAAAATTAGAGTCGGACCAAACTTTACGCACCGCTTATAATGATGTAATCAAAGACTATATCAACCAGGGTTATTTGTCACCGGTAACAGATACAATGTTAAATGGTGATAAAGATCCCCGGCCTCACTATATAATACCGCATCACGCAGTGGTACGATTAGACAAAACTACCACAAAATTACGTGCCGTTTTAGACGCCAGTTGTAAGACTAGCACCGGCATTTCACTAAACGATATACTACATAGTGGCCCAAATCTACAGGGTGACTTATTTAGTATCATGTTAAATTTTCGTCTTTTTTCTGTGGCCCTTTCCGCGGATTGTAAACAAATGTTTTTACAAATTGAAGTGGAAGAGAGGGACAGAAGATTTCAACGCATTCTTTACCGGTTTAGTGCCGAGGAGCCGTTACAACTGTTTCGATTCAATCGAGTTTGCTTTGGCTTAAAATCGAGTCCCTATCACGCGCTTCGTATAATACATAAGTTGGTAGATGACGATGGGGACCTATTTCCGAAGGCTCGCGATATTATTTCCGATTCATTGTACATGGATGACGTGGTATTTTCCGAAAATTCGGAAAACGATGCTATTGACACTGCGCAACAGTTAATTAAATTATTCAAAAATGGCCAGTTTGAGTTAATTAAATGGACTAGTAATTCTGAATATGTTTTAAAAAATATTCCTGCATCTCATCGCGCATCCGACAAAATAGAATTCGATAAAACTTCTCATCAAAAAATACTCGGTCTTCTATGGTCAAGGACAAATGATTATTTTGAATTTCACATCACACAACCCGACAATAGATGTACAAAACGCATTATACTTTCGATGATTGCTCGATTATGGGACATTATGGGTTTCGTCGCTCCAGCTATTTTGTATGCTAAATTATTGATAAAGGAGTTGTGGCTGTTAAAAATTGACTGGGATGAAGAACCACCGCGTCATATAATTAATAATTGGCAGGCATTTTGTTCAAACTTGACTAAATTAAATACCGTAAAAATTCCTCGTCACTTGGACGTTTATAGCAATTCGGTACTTCGCTTGGTCGCATTTTCAGACGCTAGCGAACAGGGCTATGGAGCTGTCGTATACGCTCATGTTACGAATAATGATAAGGTCATCACACGCTTGGTTTGCGCGAAATCTAAAATTTCACCTCTGAAGCCTGTGTCTATAGCCAGGCTAGAGTTATGCGCTATTGTACTTATGTCGAAAATTCTTCGTCGCGTTTATGATAGTTATGTTAAACGGCATAAGGTTTCTGAAATGTTCGCTTTTACTGATTCGAAGGTGGCACTTTGCTGGCTTAACTCACCACCCCACAGATGGCAGACTTTTGTCGCCAACCGTGTTGTCAAGGTCACAGATAATCTTCCCGTTGATTGTTTTTTTCACGTGCCTGGAAAAGACAATCCCGCGGACTGCTTGTCTCGGGGACTTACACCTGAAAGGCTTGTCGATCATACGTTATGGTTTGATGGCCCGTCATGGATGAAGTTATCTCCTGATGAGTGGCCTATTAATAAATTTAATAACTTAAGTATTGATGATACAATTCCTGAGGAGAAGATACATTCACATTTGGTATCTGTGCCTAAAATTTTAGATTCTCCTCTTTTATCTATCGCAGACCGAGTCTCCTCGTGGTCCAAGCTTGTTCGCATAATTGTTTATGTTTATCGATTTATAAAAAAATTACCTCGCCGCGAAACAGTTTCTGCTAGCGATTTAAATTACGCTGAATCGATTTTATGGCAGCATGTTCAGCTCAAACATTTTAATGAAGATGTTTCGAACATAATTAATAAACAACCTTGTTCAAATGCTCTTTTAAAATTAAACCCTTTTCTAGATCAATCTCTAATTCGCGTGGGTGGAAGATTAAGATACTCTAATGAGTTATACACGACAAAACATCCTATAGTTTTGCCACATAACGATCGCGTGGTTGAACTTCTGGTGGATTATTACCACAAAAAATATTTGCATTCCGGACCTGAACTATTGATGTCATGTCTTAGACAACGATATTGGATTTTAGCCGCGAGACGTCTTATCCGCCGTAGAGTTCACCAGTGTAACGTTTGCTACAAGGTTAAACCGCGCTCGATACCACCCCCTCTTATGAGTGATCTCCCACAACAACGCGTATTGCCAACTTACAAAGCCTTTATACATACA
The DNA here is from genome assembly GCA_963935595.1 of Schoenobius gigantellus. Taxonomy (NCBI): domain Eukaryota; kingdom Metazoa; phylum Arthropoda; class Insecta; order Lepidoptera; family Crambidae; genus Schoenobius; species Schoenobius gigantellus. The sequence continues at coordinate 1,864,150 of OZ012543.1, forward strand.
GGGTGTGATTACGCGGGACCTATTCACTATTCGCCCATACGGGGTAGAGGTGTCAAAACTCGCAAAGGCTATTTATGTGTCTTCACGTGCTTAACTACTCGGGCCGTGCACATAGAAATTGCTACAGATCTCAGCACTGCGAATTTTCTCGCCGCCTTTAAAAGATTTTTGTCGAGACGTGGTCCAGTCCACACTATGTATTCGGACAACGGGACAAATTTCAAGGGTGCTAAATCTTACCTAAATGATTTATACAAATTTATTGACAAAGAGCTTCGCCCGAAATTTGAAGAGGAGTTCTCTGAAGACCGTATTAATTGGAGTTTTATACCACCGGCCTCACCACATTTTGGAGGATGTTGGGAGTCGATGGTGAAAATAGTCAAAGCATATCTGTTTAAGTCTATCGGACAACAAATATTGTCATACGAAGAATTAGTGACAGTACTCGCTCAAATTGAAGGTCTTTTAAATTCCAGGCCTCTCACTGTTCTTAGTGCAGATCCGTCAGAACCGACAGCTCTTACACCCGCGCATTTTCTTAATGGTTTCGGAACAATTAGTTCCTTTCCAGCACCAATAGTAATATCTACGCCCGATAATCTCCTCGAACGTCATTCTTTAATGGACAAAATTGTACAATCCTTTTGGAAAAGGTGGCGAAGCGAGTATCTTCGTGGTTTACAAACTCGACTGAAATGGAATCGCGACGCTGGTGCAATAATTAAGGAGGGAATGGTTGTTGTAATTAAAAATGATAATTCGCCTCCTTTATCTTGGCCACTTGGAGTCATTGAGAAAATTCATCCATCCAAGGATGGTTCTGTTCGAGTCACTACAGTGAGGACCGCAAAGGGGACACTGGTTCGACCTGTTGTTCGGCTTTGTCCACTTCCTACACAATAGACATACGCTATACGCTCAATTTTACTATGTACATATATTATTTGCAACAATTATATATTATTTATTTTATATTTACAATTTTATTCGCATTTCTTCATGCCTAATCCTAAAATATTTTACACACTTTATTTCCTTTAAAGGCGATCCTTTAAGGCGGGGGGGAATGTTACCGCCACTTTAATAATTTCAAATTTTACTACCTAATTGTTTCTTCGCGTCTGGTATGTACTACCCATCTGCACCCTATCCCTATCTCGCTCCTATAGAATGCTCTAAAGGGGGACGGAAGATATGCGGTAGCAAGAAGACGCAAAATGAAAAATAGTTCAGTGCGATGACAGACGTCGTGTGACTGCGCAGTTGTAGTGAGTTTCCTATTGATTTCTATTTATCGCCTAAAAGTATAAAATTGTTTTGTGTGTGTAATCAAGAACCGCCATATAAGGTGTTAATTTGCCTCCCGAGGACACCCTGGAGCGAGGTATTTACCACTTTCCATTTTTTTGTACCTACCAGAACCGCACCTTACATGTCTACTTATTCACCCGCGTAACCAATTATTATTATTACTTTTTATTACTTTATACTTTTTAAATAATTTACACACAAGTAAATCTCGCGACAATCTTTTATGTCATATAAATTGTGTTAAATGTGAAATAACGTTATAAGTAAAAGTTTTAGTGTAAAAGTTTTTTTTTCTTTTTAGCGCATTTTAATAAAAGCTTGTTTTTAAAAAGTTTTTTTTTTACATTTAATTTATTGTTTTTTTCTTCTGTGGCCGGCCAGCTATTCGGCCATTATTTTTCATTTTCATCATTGACAAAATGGTAAATATTTTGCCCAAATCTATGTTATTTTAAAGAACTAGTTGAAAGTAAATTATAATAAAGTCATTAAAAAAATATATTCTTTAATTAATACTTAACTTTATGTTTTTTCATTTTTTGCGCTGTTATTGAGTGGCTGTATAGAAAGTTGGAACATGGTTTAATAGAAATGCCAAAATAGAACTAGTTTTTTTATACTTTGACAGATGTCAGTTGAAAGCGATTCTCCCTAGGGCTGAAAAGTATTACTTTCAACCCACTCCTCAAGCAACTTCAGACCTACTCTCAGAGTATGAGTAATGAAAAATAGTTTACGACCTATTCTCAGACCTACCGAACATACACTAAAAATTTCACAAAGATCGGTCAAACCGTTTCGGAGGAGTTTGGTTAGAAACACTGTGACACGAGAATTTTATATATTAGAAGAAGTAAGATATTGTATCCGACAAACGTACAACATACCAACAACTTAATCGCAGATCAATTTATAATGAGATTCTCATTACACACAGCGTTTATCTCCCGAAGGCTGAGCCCTTAATTGCCCTTTGAAAAGGCTTAAAAAGCGAAACATTGTAAGAACGCATACAAAGAGTGGCCGGCGAGGACCCAGAAAATGGTTTTAATCAGAATTACAGCTTACAGAGCGAATCTAATTTGGAAACGCGAGCGCTCCTGAGGGATGGGACTGTCTGAGATATCGATAACTTTTTGTTTTCGTCTTATTATTTTAATAAATATTTTATATATTTCGTGCGGTGTCAGATGTACATATTATTATATTACACCCATGGGCTCAACGAAAAGTAGGTACTCCATACCATACCTCAACCTAAATTTTTCCCTATGGTAGGTTGGATCTGCAATATTTTTACACCTTACAAAAAAGGGTTCATACTATTTTCTGTTTCGTAATTTGCTCAGATTTTTTACTCAGTAATTAAAACGTATTTTATATCTCCAGTGAGATTGAAAGTGTTAATAAAACGACATATAATTTGCAGTTTGAATTATAAACATCTTATACCTAATTGATTGATTTTTAGAGTATAGTATTATACTCAATGGTTGAGTTAAAATAACTTTTTATTAACAGTGTAATTTGTTTTTTTATTAACTCTAACTGCGTCGTTGTTTGTTGACCTTAAAAAATAAAATAAAAATAAAAACGCATTATGTTCACAACTTTAAAACGTAAGTACAGCACATCAGTTTTACACCGAAGTAAACTGCAACACAAGAACAGTGAAATGGTGGTAATGGCGAAACACAAAGGCAATAACACTAAAGAATACAATAATTCTAAATAACACAAAAAAACAAAAATGTTGGTTCGGATTATGTATAGGTAGATCAGAAATGTGTATTACATTTTCAAAATGGCGGCTATTGAAATAATATTATTTTCCGGTTTCCAGTTTTTTACCGCTTTATCACTACAAAAAATTTGGCGCTATGGGCTGGGACCCACATGGCCCCATGATAAATCCTGCTTTGGTCGTCTTTTCCTTTCTTCCTGTGGATGTCTAGAGTCGACTAAGGTAGTTGACCTCAGTTACACATCAGTGACGAGATAGAAAACTGGAAACAAAACCCGACAACAACCGGTCTGGCCAGCGTGGTGTAGTGGATAAATTTCTCCTCGTTTGAAGAGAGACCAGTGCCTAGCACTGCGATGTTAGTTGAAGCCATTTTACTAAAAAGATGCATCAATTTTGCTTGGTTTTTTTTATACCACACGAGTAGTGAAAACGCATACGGCCCTATTGTTAAGTGAGGTATAGAAAGAGGTATTATACCAGTTGTATTTTTTATAATCAATATTGCATGTAAAATCAATCCTGCGAACCCGGCGAATGAAGACTCTCCCAATTTGTAGTGTAGTCGATGTTTTTTCCTTTTATTTGTATTTGCAGACATTGTGATTATGTTTCAGATGTATTCAGGCAATCTGGGAACTGGCATTTTAACTTTACAATTTTTTTGCTATATTGGATAAGTTCTTGGCGTCAATACGATATGTTAAAGACCGAGTTCAAATCCTACTCCAGGTGCTTTTTTTGTATACGTTTATTTATTAAACTGAAGCTTTTTTTTACATCGCCTCGAATTTTGTCGCATTACACAAAAACATAAGATTTTTAATTTCATTAATTCATAATTATAGTCCAGGATTAGTCTATGCGATAGATCATCGACTTTAAATCTGTGTAGCAGTGGTTCGAGCTTGATGTTGAGCGTTATTTTTTCATAAATTTGTTTTTTATTATTTTGTTGTTTTTTTTTTGTGTATTTAATTATTTTATTTTTGTATAACTTTTTTATGAATTAGTTTTTCTATTTATGATTTTCTTTATAAAAGAAAAAAAATTAATTTAAGATTAAAAACGCTATTTTAATACCCCGAAATAAATCGAATCAATTTCCGAAAATTTTCAGTTAAATGTTTACGATCCGAAAAAAGTTTCACTTGTATCGTGGTTTTGCAACCACACAATTATTTTTTTTTGAGAAAACAATCATAATATTATAGTCACTTATATAAAAAAAATAATAGGTAATTACTTAGCTTCATTTACAGTCCATTACCGTATCTTACACAGGTAATAAAAAATCTGTTTTATCGACTAATGTTTTAAGCATATCGATAATGAGACCCAGCACTGTCGTCGAAGAAACTGAGCTAGATCTCGCCGCAGCGGTTTGGGTTCTGACTTGGAGCCCAATATTACGTTAAGCGACGATGAATTTGGACGCAAACTTCTTACTTTCGGCGCGCGGTTTTGCGGGGATCTGTCGATAGTTTGCTGACATCGACAAACAAACACACAGCCCCACCCTTATTTGCGCTTCAAACGTTCACGTGGTTTTTAATACTGAGCCACGTTTCAGAGAGTTCGTTAAATAGTTTGTATTAATTTAAATACTAAAGTCTTTCAGAATTGTTGATTAGGTAGATATGCATATTATTATTTGAAATAATTATTGGAAGTGTTAATTGTTATTAAGCTTAAAAAATTTAAAAAATCACTTACATATGAAAAAAGTTAAAATGATGAAAATAAATCAAACACAAGAAAAAAAATCATCTCGGGTGGGAATCGAACCCGCGCATCCAACATACTCGTACCGTGATGACGCCTTAACCAGGTTAAGGCGTCAACGCGGTATGTTAGAACTTAACCAGGTTAAGGCGGCATCACGGTATATTGGAGACGCGGGTTCGAGTCCCGCCCGAAACGATTTTTTCTTGTATTTGATTTATTTTCATCATTTTTTCAAATTATTTAGCATTTAAAAAAAATGCAAAATCACAAATATAAAATTTGTTTCTTTATTCTTAACCAATTTTCAAGAAATCTGTGAATATTTCTAAATTGGGTGCCGATACGCAGTTAATCTTAATAACAGTGAATAAAGACCAATTTGGCTTAACAAAGTACAAAAGGGATCAGTACAGTTGGAGATTTCGTCGCGGTTGGTAAGTGCTCGGTGGCTCAGTGGTTAAGGCATCTACTCTTCACGGTATGTTGGAGACGCGCGTTCGAGTCCCGCCTGAGACGAAATTTTTTCTTGTATTTGATTTATTTTTTCAAATTATCATCATTTTAAAAAAAATGAAAAGTCACAAATATGAAAAATGAAAAGGTATTTTACTTCAGTAATGTATTGTGTTTGCGGACAGAGGACTCTTGTGGACAGTGCATTTGAAATTTGATGAATATGACTCCCAATCTTTACATAGGTATCAGTTGCAGCGTAATCGAGACCGCGCAGAGGTGTGTAGGGCGACAACAAGATGGTGGGTTATATAAATTTTGATTTCGAAGATAAATAATGTTGAATTTTTTAATAGGCTGCAGTAGAAAAGCTGTGAGGTTAGTCATCTGCTTCTCTGGCACCAAAATAAAGCTCTTTTTCACTTCTCATGCTCTGAAAGTGCTTATTTGTGCAGGATATAGGCTGCACAAAATCGAATTTTGTGCACAAGTGCATTAACGAAACTACTCACACATAAGAAAATGAGCCATACATAAAACACAATAAGAAGTTCATAGATAGAATTTGTTGTTTTATTATATTTACTTTAATTTATTTGCCTTATGTGTTTTTAAGACATAAAGAAATGTTATGTTGTTTAGGAGATGTAATGAACTGTTTTATTTCCTCGCAATCGAAGTGAAAAGCAGAGTTTATAACTCGTCCACAAAACCATTTTATCCTCAACATTACTATCTAAAAGTCTCGGATAAAAATGGTTCGTTTTGTGCACTTGTTGTAAAATCTACTATTTCGAGTTTGAGGAAACACGAATTAAAAAATTTTGTTTCAATAATGACCTAGATGCACTTATTGACGTTAAACAAAACGCTAAAACTAAATTAACTAAGAACATAATATTATCATTGTTCGAATTTCAACTCATTTCAATTTTTCAATCGCTTTCAACATGTAATATGTCAATATTTTTTTTATTATATTTGGCACGCTTTACCTCATCTCAATATGTGCACATTATAAAAGGGCCACTTATTGTTGGCGTTATCGCACCAGCAATGTGGTCTTTGTTGGCCGGCGCGTCAGTGGAAAACAGCCATTAACCACCTCGTAAGCATTGCAGCGTCCACTCGCTGCGTTGCCTACTCCGGAGAAACATGTATCATGTTGTTGTTCGTTAAAGGTACTTCCGAAATCCGGTTGCTCATTAGGGATATAAAGGCTATTGATAAACAACCCCTCCCACATTGACGCACGGATTTAAATTCGAATTTCTTGAACTGAGCAGGAATTGTTAAGGCATGTGTTCCAATGATGGTTTTAGTGTTGTTATTTATGTATCTATAATTTATAGCTTTCACTAGGTATATATTGCTGTGCATCGCACCTTAGGTATCTGCCGACGACGGCTGGTTTACAGATGTGTGTGGAACTACCACACAGTAAGGGTAACACTCACTCAACTATCTCGATGTCTATCTCTCCATAGTCAGGGTGAAACCCTAATTCACTGGATCGACCCGGGACAGACTGGCCAGTTACGGGCACCTTCTTAACGTCTGTAGGTGACAATCCTGGATATAGAGGTAATTCCTAGATATGGGGAGAAATAATGGCGTGCTTTTTTACGATGTGGAATGTTGTTAATAGCATTGATGTGCTCCAATAATTAGAGGTAAGATTGCCAGCTCAGCTGTTAAGGAGTCCAGGTGAAGCTCGCATCCATCTTTAGCCTTATAGTCACTTACCATCAGGTGAGATGAAGGCCAAGAGCTTCCCTGTCGTATGTAAAAAAGAAAAAAAGAAGTCTAATTGTTAAGGAGAAGGTATATAGCAAAATTTCCGACAAATGTCAGCGTGGAGTCAAACGCGTTTCGGCACTACACGTGACATCTTTAGGATATTGTCGCTTTCGCTGCGCTCCAGCATCCTGAAGATGCCACGTGGAGTGACAAAACGCATCGAATCAAGTATTTTCATGTTGGTACAATCTAACACTATTGTTATAAAGAGAAAAGTTTTGTATGTATGTATGTAACGCTTAAACTCAAACAGTACTGGATCGATTTTGAAAATTCTTTCACCATTAGAATACTACACTATCCCTGATTATTATAGGTTATAAAGTCATTTTTCCGACGGGAAATTAAAAAATTCCCACGGGAAAACAAAAATAACGCGGGCGAAGCTGCGTGAAGTAAAGCTAGTTAGTGATATTCCTTTATCGCATCCGATTGAGAGAGGGCGGGCGATGCACTATTGCATTGGTCTGAGTAATCAGTGCAAACTACTGACATTTTTGTCGGATATACGAGCATGCCTACTCCTTAACAATTAGTAATGAACTTCCAAAAAATAGCGTCTAACATCATTAATTATAAACATGAGTCTGCCTCCTATTCCTTGTTGCGGCCCACTGTCTGTGCACATCCGCGGGGAAGCGTCCATCAGCATCCAATGGAATCGTGCCTGTTAAAACGAGTGCGCGGGTCACACCTCGAGAAATAAACTGGTCGTGGAAGACGGGCTGCATTAAACCGCCTTTACCGTTGTCTTACTAAGGAGCAATGCGATGTCTAGTTTGTGAAACGCCTAGTCCCTCGAATAACAGCTTTATTACGGCTGTCATGTCATCGCTTTAATAGAGACACTGTCCCGTTTGACACACGAAGCCACAGACACCCCAATCACGTGCGACGGGGAAAACTGTTGAAAGCCAGCGGGGAAATTTAAATCCAATTAGCGAATTGGATTCCCGGAAAAATTGCGTTTTCCCGCCCGAGCTACGAATGTTTTCAGTGCATTTAGTATTACTCGTATTTCCGCTTACGTCGCGCAACGTCATACGCAACTGTAGGCTGACGTGCAGGCTTCAAAAAACTAGAGGCTTTTTTTGGGGAAATGAAGATAATATGGCTTTTTATAACAAAGTTCTGCAGTGTTGCTGATTTGTCATTTCGTAAGTATTGCATGTAAAAAGACTTATAAGAAAGTGTTATAAGTCAACGATTATTTGAATATTTGGACTTTATCTGTATTACTTTAAAACAATTTAAGTGTACCCTGTTATAATAAAAAAGTTGAGTTGTTTAAGATTTGCTTTATTTAATGGCTATTAATGTAATAACGAGCTAATAAAGCTACTTTATTTTCCATACAAACCGAGTAAATTATTTTTTGATTCTAAGTGTCAACAGCCCTACATCACCTTGCTTCTTTCTACATTCAGTGTTTACATTTCTTTTGTGTTAATTTCATAGCTAGACTATGGTTGTCACTTGAATGTTTTGGAAGTATTAGGTTTCCAGATCCTATGCCCTATACCTATATGCCCCTTAAATATTATTTCGGCGTTCAGTTACATCTGGTATAAATAGGTATGGTTGTCGATTCGAGTATTACCCGGTCCACTCGAACTGCCCTCTTGCTCCGACCACATCACCTGAGCTAAACTAATCCTAACTACACCTAGCCAGTCCCGGGCACAATGGAATGAGTCATAATTATGCGTGATGAATAATTCATCGGTTGCGCGCCCTCATTACACGTGTTTATATAATTTGATTGCTCCGTCGGCCCGGACGAGGTGAGCGGTTCCGTTGTCCATCGGTTTTTTGTCGTTTGACTGTCATCGTGCTCGGAACCTGAACATGTTACTTTGAAGCAATTGTAATAGACAAAACGCCGCAGAATTAGAGTTTCGGTGACCGCTGGAAATAACACTTATCAAATTTACATCGACGATCATTGTAGTAACGCTAAACACCACTACGTCCTTTTTGGCCGTAAGGATCTGTCTAGATATACAGATAGACATGTCTGTGAGAAAATACTGCAGCTCATAAGTATACTTACATTAGGGACCTTCCGAGATTCTTGAATATTCCTCTCGTGAAGGAAGGTTCTCCCAATTTTAAATTTAAGAATATGTGTAGAGTTAATTTTTTAACTCTTCTTGTATTTGCATCTTATCATATCATATACATATCTTAGATAAATACAAAGTTAAATAATGATCTATTAATTAGAATTTTTAATTGTTTTGACATCAATAAGTGTATGTAAAGGCCATTCATCACAGCTCATAAACGTTCTAACCAAGGGGCTCGAGGCTACCCCAAATTAGGGTGTTTAGGCTTTAGTCAACCTCGCTGGCCCAGTGGTCGATTTAACATACACGACATACATACGATTACAGATATACACGATTTCTTTGAATTTTTTCGGAAAAGTAAGCAGCTTGCATCACGTTGTTTTCTTTCACGGTAGGAGCTTCGAAAAATAGCACATTATGAAATTCGAAAAACAAAAAACACATTGGTACGACAAGAAGTTCAGTGCCGATAAAATTGTTGATATTGATTTTGAAAGTGATTTCACGTGAAGTCACTTCACTTAAACTTTCTCTTATCTTTCACTTCAAAACATGGTGGATCTTAAATTTAAAGAAATGGCCAGAAGCATCAGAAAGATCGGCTTTGTTACCTCGCTTTTTTGTAATTATCTAAATTATAACTGTAAAACTTATTATACTGCAGCGTAGTTCGTTCTCCGTATAGCCTCTACAAGTGTAATGGAAACAGTGCTCGCCTAGTTGTATACATCTAAGCCGCCATTAACATCATCTTAATTGTTATTAATACTGAATACAGTCGGGGAAACATTGATTACGCCATATTTTAATCATCGTTGTTATTGTCTGAACGCGCGACATGGTGGGGCGTGGAAACTTTTAAGCTCGGCGAACTTCGAGTACAACCAACCAGAATGTAATATTGGAGCTTGAGTGCCCAACGGGAATATTTTAATATTGGCGTATGAAGAAGTTTGTAATATGACAAGAAATTAGGTCTTTAACGTTTAGATCTTCAGTTTTTCATGTCCTTCATATTATTCAATTAGGTTGTTTTCGGTGACTTTAAAAGAAATAAATAAATAGACTCAGTTTTTTTTCATTATAAAATATTGACGATAAACAAGATTATTTACATTTTAATGATAAGCAGTTGCTGCAGCTTATGACAAATTGTACCTTTCCAATTTTGTGTGTTACTTCATGTCAATAATGTTAATGTTCATGTACACTTTGTCTTTCGAAAATTAGTCGGAAGCCCCGTTTTAAAGTAAGATTTTAAAATCTCGTGTTGCAGTGTTTGTTATGTTATGTTTATTTGGTAGGTCTGAGAATAGGCCATTGTACTGGAGAACGTCACATCACCTCTAGGTGATGTGACCTTCTCCGGATTTTTTTACAATTATTATGGCGAAACATAGTTGGCGGGCACAGCTGCTAGTATTATATGTTTCTTTAACTATAACATGTTCATGGTTTATATTTATGGTTTTCAGATTTTCCCTTAATGTGTGCTGTAAGACATTGCTTCTTGCCAAATTTCATGATTCTAGGTTAACGGGAATTACGGTATAGGTTTGGATTCCCTTGTGAAATCGAAAAATATGCCAAAATATGCGACATATACGGTCATATATTTTAATCGCGTTGGCTTAAATTATGATTTTTTTACGGCTGAAAGAGACCGAAAACCGGAGTATTTCATAATATTCAGTTTGGTATCTGTACGCGCTCGCGAGAAAAGGGGTCTTAGTAGATGAACAACCAAGTGATCGGATAAAATTATGTGAATATTTAAAGTGAAAGATCTCGATGAACCTTCACAGATATACACCGAGGAAATTGTTATAGTGCTAATTCAAAAAAAAATATTGCGCGTACATCGTTATAGACATTTAATCTCCCTCACGTCCGAGAAGGCTCTATCGGTTAATGTCAAGGGTGCGGATGTATTGGAGAAATTCCAGTAGGCACGAGTAGTAGGGAGGGGGCGAAGCTTTAATGGGCTAAATATCTTGAGCTCGGATAATTCAGGGTACAGTTTGCAGAAATGATTTATGGCTTTTTTAACTTTTACCTAAATTATCCGTCGTGCCGTTCAAGTCTACGGCATCGTGTAAATATTCATAGCAAGTTCATGTTCACTATTCTATCTAATCTTGTATACCAAAATGTGATTAAGCCTTTTTATAAGGTGGAATGTTGTTGTGCACCGTACCTGCCAATGGCTAGTCCTAGGACCTTACCATAATCGCTTATAGCAAGGTTAAAACAATATTAAAACAGAGACACCGCTCTTGCTGCGTATAGCGCTGTTCCACTCCCAGTGCGGTTTCAATAGTTTTTTGAGCTATCGTGGTAAGGGGGCAGGCATGTGAGGGTATTTCCCCGCAGAGTGCAAGGCATGCCCACTTAACCAACTTAGACGTTCAATGTTATCTATAGTCAGGGAAATCTAGGGAATAGGAATACGCTATTCTCCGAATCATCTTAGGATTACTTGGCCAGCTATATACGGGGTTTTAACGTATATGGGGAATTACCCTTCTTTTCGGGGGTAAATGCGTACCGAATCGTACTCGCCGTTGGCTAGACGGCGAGCGTATGTGGGGCTCATCCGGCAGAGTGCCAGGCCTACTCACTAAAACCGGTGTTCCCCCTGCACTTATGGGCGCGCTAGGTAAGGTCCACGCTGCGACTCCACTACCCACGTGCCCGGGCAAGCCCGGTCGGGCTATCGCCAAGGGATGTGGGATGGCCCTGGATATGGGGGGTAATATCCTGACGGAGATTTACAATCCTGCGCAACAAGAGCCACCCTAGCACGTAGAACACACCTGGGGCGATCATGGATTGATAATGAAAAATATGTGGCGAATCCTAAAAGCACACTCAATACTTCGACGATTCCCTTGAATTTATATTGTTACGTTTGTGGGGTGGGTGTTCTATAGAAAATTCGCGAAACACCGACAGTTAGAGATAAGATTTAATTAAGTACCAATTAAGCAACTTTAATTAACACTGAAAACTACTTTACACTCACTAAAAACTTCACAGTAACACTATGGACACAAATCACTTCAATGTAAGTCGTTACTAAGCACTGAACACAGAATTCTTCACTATGAAGCGCTTCCAAGTCACTTTGTATCGCTTGATCCGCTCGGTTCGCTCTCTTGAAAAGAACTGTCCGGCTGCATTCGCCTACGCGCTTATATAGTAGGGCCGACCAACATTCGGGGCATTCGAGAATGTTCCAGTCTCGAATATTCCGTACCCAACCGATTATTTATCTTCTCTTCTCGAAAGTTCCGTGGTACCCTTCGTGCTTCTACAGTAGAACCGGTGAACTTCCGAGACATTCGAGAATGTTCTATTCTAGAACATTCCATACCCGATCGATTGTTTGTCTTTCTAGAAAGTTCCATCGCATTCCCGATTATGTTTGTCTTTATGAGCATGTTCTATCTCTGTCCGTCAGCACGCCTAGAAGTTTCTAGATGCATCTCGATCTATCTTTTATCTCTGGAAGGTGCCCACTATTGTTATCTCTTTCTTATCGTGCTATCTCACTCACTCCTATTGAAAATTTAGTCATATATCGAAGTGTGGTTCAAAGGCCCATAAGGGGTCCTGAAAACGCCTGAAAACGGGTTTTCAGGTTATGATGTGGTTCGATAGAGGGTAGCCTGAAACGGACTGAAAACATGTTTCAGGCGCCTGAAAACAACGGCAACTTGGGTAAAATTTCGATATTCTAGTATGTGATAGAGCACCTCCTGAAACGCGCTGAACTGCGTTTTCAGGCCGCTGAAAACGCTTCTAAGGTCAAGAAAACCACGCCGGAAGTTTCTTATACCACCGGCGTAACAATATCTATTACTAACATAATCAATTTTTCTGAATCCTTATTAGTACAGTTTTATAACAGATAATAAGACATGACAAATGCAATTTTAAATCTTTCTAATATATAAAAATCTCGTGTCACAATGTTCGTTATCGAACTCCTCCGAAACAGCTTGACCGAATTTTATGATTTTTTTTGTGTATATTTGGTAGGTCGGAGAATATGTCGTAGGCTATTTTTTAAACCCCTGATAAGGGTGGCCCTCCCCAGAATTTTTTTTACAATAATTATTATGGCGAAACGTAGCTCGTGGGCACAGCTGGCAAGACTATACTTAGGTGTGTCAGAGGTGTTAGGTGTTAGAACAAAAATATCATTATTCTTCCGTTCTGTACAATCTTAATGATGCATGTATACAGCGAGAGATATAACTTTGCATAATAAAATAATCAAACTTAAAAACTCCTAAAACTTTCTCAGTATATTATTTGCATCTAAAGAAGAACAGATATTGTAGAGAAGTTTTTATAAGTTAATCTCTTTTATGGCGTCGTTTGAGAGGAGGGGCCGTACGTTTTTGCTGGCCGTACGGCCGGGGTATTAGCCGCGAACCGATGCGCGCGACTGGCGATCGCGTCTGCGATTCCAAAAATTATCCGTGTTTTATGCGATCCCTTGAGCCTTGAATTGCTTCAATCGGATACTTAGTTGCGTTTATTTATTGACAATCCGATGCTTGATGACTTGAGTTTACTTATTGACAATCGGATGTTGATGACTTGCGTTTATTTATTGACAATAGGACACTTGGTTAATAGGCTATTTGACAACATTGAAAGTAAACTAAAAATTATGGTCATCCTATTAGATAATAGGATAAAGAAGCATAATTTATTTTATTTCATGATAATTTTTGTATATTTCTCGAAATAAATTTCGAATATTTTGTTATATATTATCTGTGTCGGAAACGCCTATGATTGGACGTAGCTCCGGTGACGTCACACGCAAGTAAACACAGATTCCTCGACTGATTAATAGTACTGTTTTGTATGTGTCAAACTGACTTGTTTACTTGCGTGTGACGTCACGTACGTCATGTTTTGCGTCATTACAGAAACAGCGTTTTTGACGCGCTTTTTAAAGATAAAGATAGACAGCATTTTTAAAGATAAACAGGTCTGATTTCTCTGAAATATTAATTAAGTAGGTATGCAATATAAAATAAATTTCTAAAATTAGTCAATTAGCCTATTGTGCTTGGTGAAATCGGACGCTTGATGACTTGAGTTTATTTATTGACAATCGGATGCTCGATGACTTGAGTTTGTTAATTTACAATGGGATGCTTGATGAGTTGAGTTTATCATTGTTTTTGCACGGGGTAGAGAAGAACTAGAGTAACCGACATAGCCCAAAGAATTGCAAACCTTCACTGGCAGTGGGGCATCGCTCGTAGGACTGACGGCCGTTGGGGCGGGGCGGTCCTCGAGTGGCGGCCGCGTACTGGGAGACGCAGCGTTGGTAGGCCCCCCACAAGGTGGACCGACGATCTGGTGAACGTCGCGGGAAGTCGCTGGATGCGGGAGGCGCAGGACCGATCGGTATGGATATTCTTGGGGAGGCCTTTGTCCAACAATGGGCGTCTCTTAGATGAAATGACGATGATGATTGACATAATTATGAAATAAACTGTTTGTAATTATTAGATTATATTGAAATTCAGTTTCATCTTAGTACGAGTAATAGTAAGAAAAAGCTGTATTTACCTGTAAAGACATAACATTTAGTTTAATTCTTAGAATGTGTAATACTAATGTGTAATGTTATGTTGTTGGTGAATCTTTTGCAATAAATAAAAATAAAGAGCTGGAGAGAGTGAAAGTATAAGAAAAGCCAAGTGAAAGATTGAACTTGCGCACTGAGGGTTCCGCATAAACTATATTATTTATTATAAGTAAACATTTTGTATAATTTGTGCAATAAAGTGTGTAAGTAAATAAATAAATAAATTCCAAACTACTAACGTTTCAGATTATTGCCTTAATATGTGCTGTAAGAAACCTAGATCATCGGGAAGCGGGGGCAGCGGTAGTTAAGGTGTAATAAAAATATTCAAACGTAACATGAAATCTTCTTATCAGATATCTTAACAATTCAAAAACGATAACGAAGTTTGGAAGGAACAAAATGTATGGGAATGTTTCTACATTTCGAGCCATTCACATACATTTCCGTTCGATACAAAATGTTGTAGCAATGTTGCAATCTAGACCCCAGTATCTCCTGCACGCGCAGCACAAGGAACCCGAGAAAAATATGTCTATCATAAAATGTCACTTTCTCGACACCAAACAATAGCTATATCATTCGCCACTGTTAAAAATGACATTTCGGTGTAGACAAAAAGGGCCGAGAGAGTATTCTCGCGATAATGGTGCTACGCGTTGAAGCAGTTCATGACGCTACGAGCTACGGCGTAGTTCGTAGATAATCCGTAGCCGTGTGTTGCGGACGCACTATCAGTTTTGTGGTTCTGTTTTCAATAATAACATATTGAGATTACTTAGTTATACAGATTGTACAGTGTTTATGCTACGGTTTAAGTGTACTATGGGCATTTTAATTGTTCAGTTGCATTTTGCGATGAGTATTCTAACTTTCACGAGTGAATGTCAAGTAGAAAATGTTAATAACCTTATAAAAGACGTTGTGATAATAGTTACTTAATAGTAAGTGGTGACTACTACTACGGCTCTAAAGTAAAATAGAAGTGAGCTGCACCAGGATTGGTCAATCCAAGAGTACCTAACTATTTCACTACAACCCCAGTACTGCTTATTGGCCGATCCTATCACGCTGACAAATGTGTTGGTATAGTGGTTTGTTTCGAATTTACCATTTATGCAGTCTTAATTGCGGTAATCTCCCTTATCCTGTCTTATATCGGGATTCTTCTTATGCTATGGCTCCACCTGCATTCATACTTGTGTTGTTGAATATATTTATCAACCGTTAAATTAAACTAATAAAAAAAATTAACACATATATTCGATAAATATTTTCAACCATATCGAATAAAATACTCAATTCATTCAAGTTGATTTTAACGCGAGATTAAAATTAACTTAACTCCACTCAACTCCTCTGACTTTAAGTCAGAGGTCATCTAATTGCGGCTTGTCCGGTTGCTTTTTCAGATGACTCGGGTGCGCGACCCCGGCTTCTCGAGCCTTCGATGCCGTTTACCTCTCGTCTCCGCGGTGTCGATGTCCCTCTCCTTCCCTCCCTCTCCCATTACAGTCGTGGTAAGGCTCGGTACTAATTAGGATTACCTATTTAATGCCGGGACTGTGCGGGTTGGTACCACCACTGCCTATTTTGGTCGTGAAGCAGACCTGCATTTCGATTGAAGGGTAGAGACAGCCGCTCGTTCATGCCCCTTTCCCGTCCCTTTTGTGGTGTGGAGTCGCGGTGATAATCGAAACTAGTGGAGTTTAAAGTCTCAGTGAGGTCGTTGGGCGTGAAGAGTTGACGCGCGGTACAGGGAGACCCGGTGGAAATGGTTGCCGTCGGCCACCTGCCAGTCAGTAGGGGACCCGAACCCAGGAATATCCTGCCTGGGAGGCTGTCCTGCACAACCGGCGAAAATCCCGTCATGCGGTCATCGTGCCGGAGTAGGAGACCGGAGTGGATCCCGATGTCTGCGTGCGGGGGGGCACCGGGGGCCCTTCCGTGCCGCGTGTCAGCTCTTCACAGAGAAGAAGAAGAAGCTTAAGAAGAAGCGAGCTCCTACGGCGGACACCCAATCCACATTTAAAATGGATTTCTGCAACATCAGGGGTTTACACAGTAATCTCGAAGCCGTCCACCACCATCTTGAGACGGCTCGGCCTGCCTTGCTCTTCTTAACGGAGACGCAAATTACTGCCCCTGACGATGTTTCGTACCTGAAATACCCGGGTTACGAACTGGAACACGCATTCCTACGTAAAGCCGAGGTGTGCGTATACGTCAGGGGTGATGTTTGCTGTCGCCGCCTTCGGGGCCTCGAGCATCGGGACCTGTCGTTACTATGGCTGCGCGTGGACCATGGGGGTCTTACCCGGATCTACGCGTGCCTTTACAGGTCCCATGCCAGTGAATTAGGGTCAGCTCAGCTTTTTGAGCACGTTCAAGAGGGGATTGACCGAGCGTTGGAGCAGTATCCATCTGCGGAGGTGGTGGTCCTTGGTGACTTTAATGCTCACCATAAAGAGTGGTTGAAGTCCCGGACCACTGACCTCCCGGGTAGGACTGTCTTCAACATGGCTTCGGCTTATGGCTTCTCTCAACTGGTGGTACAGCCCACCCGTATCCCAGATATAGAGAGCCATGAAGCCTCCTTGTTGGATCTACTGCTGACTACACGACCTAGCGGATACAGGGTTGTGGTCGATGCTCCTCTTGGATCATCGGATCACTGCCTTGTCCGTAGTACTGCCAGTCTTGCGCGACCCCATCGCGTGTCTGCGGCTGGCAATCGTGCAGTTTGGCGGTATGAGTCAGCAGACTGGGATGGACTCCGAGAATTCTTCGGATCCTACCCCTGGAAGCAGCTCTGCTTCGCCTCCGAAGATCCCGATACCTGCGCAGATTGCGTCACTGAAACGGTGCTGTTGGGAATGGAAGTTTTCATACCCAACGCCAAAATACCTGTTGGCGGTCGCAGTCGTCCCTGGTACAATAATACCTGCAGGAAAACTGCCCACCTCAAGCAATCTGCGTACATCGCCTGGGACAATGCCAGAAAAAGTCGGGATCCTGACGTGACGGAGAGGAAGCGACAGTACAACGCTGCTTCTAGATCCAACAAGAAGGCTATTGCTGAAGCCAAGGCGGAACACGTGGCCAGGGTTGGCGAGCGACTAGGAAGCTATCCCAGTGGGAGTCGTGCTTTTTGGTCGCTGGCCAAAGCTGCGCAACGTAATTTCTGCCAGTCCAGTCTCCCACCACTGCGTGTAGCTGATAGCAGTCTGGCCCACAGTGCAAAAGAGAAGGCCAATCTCTTGGTCCAACTCTTTGCCTCTAACTCGACAATGGACGATGGAGGAGCCACACCACCTAACATCCCTCGGTGTAAAAGCTCACTGCCTGAAATACGCATTACACAACGTGCGGTCAGGCGGGAGCTTAAGCTCCTGAACGTCCATAAGTCGAGTGGGCCGGATGGCATCCCAGCAGTGGTGCTGAAGACGAGCGCCCCTGAGCTGACCCCCGTACTAACGCGCCTTTACCGCCTTTCCTATCAGAACATCAGGGTTCCATCTTCGTGGAAGATTGCTCACGTCCACCCAATTCCCAAAAAGGGTGACCGATCCGACCCGTCAAATTACAGGCCAATAGCAATAACGTCCTTGCTCTCCAAGATTATGGAGCGGGTCATCAACTCCCGCCTCCTACGGTACCTGGAAGAGCACCAGATGATTAGCGACCGACAATACGGCTTCCGTCACGGCCGTTCAGCTGGCGATCTTTTAGTTTACCTGACCCACCGTTGGGCGGAAACCTTGGAGGGCAAAGGTGAGGCTCTCGCCGTGGGACTAGATAAGTGCTAAGGCGTTTGATAGAGTCTGGCATAGAGCTCTTCTCACGAAGCTACCATCTTATGGAATCCCCGAGGGACTCTGCAAATGGATAGCCAGCTTCTTGGACGGTAGGAGCATTAAAGTCGTCGTCGACGGCTGCTGTTCCAAAACCATGCCCATAAACGCTGGCGTTCCACAAGGTTCGGTGCTCTCCCCAACCCTGTTCATTCTGCATATCAATGACATGTTGTCCATTGAGAACATACATTGCTATGCAGATGATAGTACGGGTGATGTGCGGTATACCGACCACCAGAATGTCCCTCGGATTTCGTTGCAAGAAAGGCGGTCACAGCTTGTGTCTGAAGTCGAGGACTCTCTAGGGCAAGTCTCCGAATGGGGTGCAAAGAACTTAGTTAAGTTCAACCCCACGAAGACAAGTTTGCACTGCGAAGAAGGACCCATTTATCGTAGTGCCTCAGTTCCAGGGAGTTACTCTTCGTATGTCCGGTGGTATTGGGATCCTCGGTGTGGAAATTTCGGCCAAAGTGCAGTTTGGGTGTCATTTGGAGGACAAAGCCAAATTGGCGACCAAAAAACTGGGCGTCCTGAACAGAGCCAAGTAGTACTTCACTCCTAGCCAGCGGCTGATGCTTTATAAAGCACAAATACGGCCGCATATGGAGTACTGCTCGCACCTCTGGGCAGGAGCTCCGAAATATCAACTCGACCCTCTTGACTCCCTGCAAAGGCGTGCATTCCGCATCGTCGGTGATCCCAATATCACGGCCTCAATGGAGACGCTGGAGCAAAGGAGAGACTTTGGTTCTCTTTGCGTGCTCTATCGGCTCTTTAACGAGGAGTGCTCCGAGGAACTGTTTGCAATGGTGCCCTCGACACCTTTTTATCATCGCACCACCCGCCACCGCAATAGAGTTCATCCGTACCACCTGGAACCGATCTCGTCTAGCACAGTTCGGTTTCAGCGTTCATTTCTTCCACGTACGTGCAGACTCTGGAACGAGCTCCCAGCTGCGGTGTTTCCTGAGCGCTACGATATGTCCAACTTCCAACGAGGTTTAAAAAGAGCACTTCTCTCCAGGTAGGCAGCAACTGAGCTTTGCCCCTGGCATTGCAGATGTCCATGAGCGGTGGTTACCACTTACCATCAGGTGGGCCACTTGCTCGTCTGCCACCTTTAGCAATAAAAAAAAAATAACTCGTAAAGATAAATGTAACAAACTGATAAAATTATCGTAACGATTAATTTCAATCACAGACTGAACTAATATAATATTGACCGCCACGGTGCTAATAAAAATATCAATATATTGTATTTGAATAAAAATATTAACTGATATTTTCAACCATTTAAATTATCTTATATTTTCATTCAACTATTAACTTTTAACTAATAATTTTTTTCAACCATTCATACGTGTTATAATGCATGCATCATGTTTAAAGTCTGATAAAATGCTTAATGGAACACGCTCATTTTGCGTGTTCGGAGCTCGAACTGTTTTACATTCGCGGCCACCCATCCGTGGCCTGACCACGCTAAGTTGCTCAACTTACCAATACCGCAGAAACGATAATGTTATGCATACGGCCATCCCCGCTGTCCTTCCACCGTCAATATAAGGCAATGTTTCTTTTTCTAACTGACTTATTAGGCAAATTGTGGCATTAGAGTCCGCCTAATTGTGCCCCGGGCGGGCGGCAGGTCTTATTAAGGCGTATTATAATGCGTGTCACGGCTAAGGCCCGCCACTATGTAAATACGGGATTTCATTAGCTGCTGTGACGCGGGATAACTGCGTCCCGGACGGGTCGAATATCCGCACAGTGATTTGTCACTGTGACAAAATATCCCGTGATTTCACGGCGATCGAAGTCGATGTGATTTATGGGGGGTGAAGGTGGGTCAATATGTTCGCTGTTTCTAGGAGGTAGTTTGATGTAGGGCCGTTTTTAATTTAAAAGCAAAAAATAAATTCGAATTTCATTAATATCTTAAAAGGGGCAAACGCGAATTGAACTCACGTGGAAATGTTTTAGTCATCATCATCATCATCATCATAACAGCTCATATACGTCCCCACCGAGGGGCTCGAGCCAGTTTTAGTTTAGTCAAGGCATGTTTTATACGATAAATATATTGGGAAACTACTCGTACCTACTATTAGCACACAGAATCACGCGCACATACAAACACAATACGAATTGCTTTAATCAATTTAAAATGATCGGTACAAACTCAAAGTCCGTTTAATATGTACTACACGCTCTTATGGAAGACAAATCAAACACAAAAATATGATCTACCAAGAAATTTATTTAAAATCTAAGTAACAAAAATAGTCAATCAATTATTTAATCCTTGTAAACAGACGGTAATACGCCAGTCTTTACATGATGACCTTGAGACAGTCTTATGTCGCTCGATATCGTAAATATCGTAAAACTTCACGTGTGGTCGACTATACATACACCCAACCATAGTACAGAGACACTCGGAAGGTCTAATTTTTTGTATACTCTTTTATATTGCCAGCGTTTTACTAACTATAATATGGCATTTTAGAAACATGGTTTTGATTTTATATTATATTGTTAATTATACAAACATGATATAATATTGTTTATACCGGCATTGAGCTAAGAGAGAGAAAAACAGAAATACGTAGTATATTACTTAATATTTTTAATAAATTATTAATATTTTATTGAATCCGTACAAATGTAAGCCAAACTTAATCCACAACCGTTACGCACAATCCAAAGTTGTTAATTTTTAATACATTGCGAGCTAATTATGTGTTATGTCCCATTTGTCGATGCGATGAGCGTCGTGGGACGCGCAACTAAATTGAAATTGATGAGACAATTCTCAGTGATAAATGTACGCAGATTAGGAACTTGTCATTCCCAAATGACGTCGGAAACAAACGTTCATTACTTAAATTTGCCTTTCTTATAAACGAGAATTTATTATGTGTCAACCTCATTACCCCGATTTGAATACGACCTACTTAATTTGTGACTGAGATCCTTAACCTTTTTGGTCTGTTACGCAAAGTGTTACAACAATTGTCATTACAGGTCATATACGTCCCCACCGAGGGGCTCGAGCCTACCCTAAGTTAGACTGTTTAGGCCATATTCAACCACGCTGGCCCAGTGCGGATTGGTCGACTTCACATACAGCTTTGGATTTCTTCGTAGATTTATGCAAGTTACTTCACCGTAGGAGCGTCAGACAAATGTACATATGAAATTCGAAAAACGAACGTACCTACATGGCAGGATCGAACCCCGGATCTCCCGATTAGAAGGCCAGTGCCGAGTCCAGAGCGCCACTGAAGCTACAACTATTGTTTTATTATATTTATTAATTGTATAAAAATAAAAACATCTCTATCGCACAAATAAAAATTAAACTCTACCAGCATACGTGTCCTTATAATCATTTGAAATGAAAGAGGCGTGAAGAAACACCTTGCAGGTCGGCAAGGTGAGGGTGGCTATTGCAGCGTGTATTGTCTCTCCCCACTTCCACTTACCATCAGGTGGAATGGAGTCATTTGCTATCACGTTGCTAAAAAACAGGTGCACTAAAAAGGAAAACATGTTTTTTGCAATAAAGAACATAATCATTCTATCAATGTCCTTGACAAGGTTAACAACCAGAAAAAAGCTTGGGAAAAGTGAGAAATTAAATTATTTTTAACTAGCTATTTTTGTTTTCCCGTGGGATTTTTTTCCCGTAGGAAAATTACGCTATGTCCTTCCTGGTCTGGTCTCGAACTATCTCTATAACAACTTTCATCAAAATCGGTTAGTTTCGAAGCCTATTCGATACAAACAAACAAACAATCAGATCTTTCCTCTTTATAATATGAATATAGATTGACAAGGAGTTTGCGTACCTACTACAGTTGATTGCTTCATACAATCAACTCTATATCATTTCGTCTACAACACACTGCTGAGCACTGGAATAGTAGCAGATTTTTTGGAAAAAAGATGGGAGGAGCGCCGCCAGCACCAGAACATGATGACCGATCAAGTGTCTGCTTGTTTTATATAAAGCTCGATCATCATCATCATCACTTCAGCCAAGCGACGCCCACTGTTAGACATAGGCCTCTCTCAGGGATCTCCAAACAGATTGATCCTATGCTTCCCGCATCCAGCGGCTTGGCGCGACCTTCACCAGATCGTCGCCGTCGGTCCACCTTGTGGTGGGGCCAACCAACACTGCGCGTCTCCCGGTTATTATAGTAAAATTTTGGTATAATACATAAACATATTTATTATTTTATGTTTACAATATTATAAATACTATTAACACGGATGTCACATGTTGAAAAGTTCATATTAATTATGTACTTGGTTGACATCTAGCGTCACGGTATATATATTTGTATTGAGCGTATTAATACATAATTATTTTTATAACATTTATTTTATTTAACTTACTCAAAGTTTTACAGGAAGTTTTATTGTTAAAAGCAATCACTTAGCATAGTTGTTAATATATATTTTTGTCATACGTATGTTTTAATTACATAGATAATATTAGCTGTGTCCACGAACTATGCGTCGCCAGAAAAAAACACTATTAAAAATGGGGGATAATGATAGAATGTGAATGATGATAGAAGGGTGATAGGGTTATAACTCTTGTCTGATGCCAAATCATAAAACAACAAAATTTTCAAAAAAACTGAATAGGGCCACCCTTATTACTTAGAGGTATAAAAAATAGCCTATACGACCTATCTCAGACCAATCCTCTATATTACAACAACTTTCATAAAAATCAATCAAGCCGTTTCGGAGGAGTTTGTTTACGAACACTGTGAAATTCTATTAAATTATTCAAATAAATATGCAATGGCGAGAACAGGAACTAAAGTTAATTTACAGTTCATAAATAATATAATGATATAAAATATTGTGATTTTCAGAACATTTAGATTTTTGGATATATTTTAAAATTGTGACATACATTCATACAGACATACCGCTTCATTTAAATTTCAACTTGCTATTATTATTACTAGTTCGAAAAATCAACGTCGTAGCTTTTAACATATAATAAATCTGAAACTCAAAGTGAATCTAACAATAAGGATCGTATGTTGTCCAACAAGACCTAATATTAACAACGGTAGAGACATCTCAAAGAAATAACAAGCGAACGTAACTCATTCCGCTCCAACACACAACTTCAGAATTCAAATTGGATCCTAGCATCATTGTGTTACTCATAACACAATTATTATTGAAATCAAACTCGAAATATACAATACTTCGCCATTAAAATTTACATAGAGAGCCCTTATACGCAGCCGACTCAGGGACGTCGATATCAAAATGTACCTTAGCACGCAATGATAGGGGTCATTTTAATACGAAACATTGTTAAAGAGGATACCAACAACAGAAGATAGAAAAACTATCGTGTCCAATTTTTAGAGCCGAAACAGGATACAGTAGTTTTTGTAACATTTCGGCTCAATTTCTCTTAATTGCTAAATTTGTAAATCTAACCGCCTCCGGGTCTAGTGGTTGACTGATACCACCGAGTCTCGATTCGGGGTTCGATTTCACATGGGAGCAAGTTTTTCTGATGCTTAGCCACCTAGCAGTCTTACCTATAATAGCATTGTCGCCATAATAACCACAGAACACACTTTTTGTGTTCTGTGGTTATTATGATACATTATTAATATTATGTTATGATAATACAATATTAATAGTATGGTTGTGTACAGTCAATTATTCTAAATGTTTTGCAAATTGACGATAACTTATATTTAAGGCGCTATATTGAAAATATTGGTTATTTTTAATGTAATGTCATACGTAACTGAGAGATCTTACAGATCTGAAAGTCAAATATGTGTTTATTTATATCTTGAGCTAGTCACAAGAGGAACCGGAAACGCGATTTAAAGATTTTGCTTCGATACTTTTTATTTTTGAAACTACCTCTTAAAAATAAGAATATTCAGGATAACTAGTAAACGGTGTTAGGTAGCCATCATCAGTATCCAGAATCGTACAGAAGCATTTTTTTTCAAATCATTATACTTATTTTTTAATAAAATAATTTGTATTTTGTCGCTTACGTCGATAATTTCTAAACGATCTGATTGCATGTGGGCGCAACGCATTCCCGACTTTGTTGACATAGATATAAAGACTAGCTGCTTGAGCACGGGGGGCGCCCCGCGTTTACGTATAGACCACGCCTCTCATTGTTTGATTCATTTTCGATATAGCGCCTTAATTGTATAATACCGATAAACGAACTACCAATATTTCGACTTTCAATTGTTGTGTTCTATAAAGTATTTAAAAATTACGTAATCAATAAATACTCTTTTCGGATTTGTCATCACAGCTCATATACGTCCCCACCGAGGGGCTCGAGCCCAAATGTTCATGTCAACCAGTAAGTAAGACGGAAATATAAATAATAATGAAATATAAATAATAATAAAATATAACTCCAATATTTAATAGACGGAAATATCATATCTTTTTATACAGTCTTATTTATATGCTATGTGTTTTATTCAGATATATTTATTTATATAATATCTATGTAAAAATGTTTGGTATGTATATTTAAGTATGTCTTACCCTTTAAAATCACCTGTCACTGACTCGGGTCTGCAGGAAGAAATTTCTAACAGAAATATGCAGTACCTTTTGCTCATTGTTTCAAATGTGTTTTCCCATAATGTAGATGTGTGCAATAATTAATAAATAAATAGATTTGAGGGAAACACAAAAGTGCTTAAACTATTTACTGTAACTAGATTATAATTAAAAACATAAATCACGAAATATGTATACACATATAATACATACATACATTTATACGGATACATACTTTTATGAATCCTACAAAATACATGAGATGATAAGGTCATACAAAATCGTTATAAAACTGAGATGGAAAGCGTTAGAGTATATTAAGGATCTATCGTAAGAAAAGCAGTTGAAATGACAATGTCTGTCGTCCCATTTGCTTTTATAATAAAGAAAAAAAAATCTTCACCCGCTAAACATCTAAATTCTGTGGCCGTATATTGCCGACTTGTGACATAAGAAGATGTCAAGGCACAGTACCAAGTAATTTCACTGCCTTCAAACTAGAACACAAAATTATAATTCTTTTGTGATTGAAAGACATCATTATTTTAGTTGCGATATGCACACTGCTAGATGTCACCTCCAAAGATCTCCAAAGCGATCGGTTCTACTTCGTTTACCTTGCGTGGTCTTAATACTGCGTCTCCCGTGACACAACCGCCACTCGAAAACCGGAACCTGGCCCAATGGCCTCATCAGTTCGAGCGATATACCCTACCCACTGCCTTTGAGGTTTGCAATTGTTTGGGTTGGCGACATTACTTTTCCTGAGGACGACATCACTTCATAACTTCACTAAACATAGCTCTGTTCAGAAGTTACAGAAGTAACGAATCGAGGCTGTCCCACGACAGCGCGAAGTCTGGCCATCGCGAACTAACCTCATCACCATAACAAAGAGTAGACGTACGTGCCATGGTGATTTCGTGGGAACCCGTATTGTTTCAGAGCCTGAAAGGTTGTTGGCTGCGAAGTTCATCTTTTACGCCTTATTAATCTGTAAACAATACTTTGGGCTGACTGGATGACTTAGTTCTTTTAACGATCTCCTCATTTCTGATTTAATCACGTAGAAAAATCTAGAAGATTTTCACAGATCTTATAATTTCTGGTTCGATCACGCAGAGAAACCCCTGTTGGCAACACTTGCCACATGAAGATTGTAGAAACACTCTCTCTGGTGCCATACTATTGTAATTTCTTCTTGATAACCCTTTCCTTGCAGTCGGGTAATAAAACGACTTGTGAGGTCGGTTTTTATAGTGAGGAATATAAATCTCGCGATTATACCTAAAATTATAACATTCACACCGCAATAATTATCGTACAGTGCATGTCATCATCTTGTAAACATTGTGAACTTGAGTAAATAGTGCTTATGGAATCAGTGTCTGCATCATTTAAACCACCAAGCCGCCTATCATACAGTCCACTGCCAAACCATCAAGGCCACAACCCCGAAGATCTTTACAGATCTCATTATTTCTGATTCGATCATGAAGAGAAACCCTAAGATTGCCCTCTACATCACTCTTTAGGTGCCATATCAGGTTCTAAATGACTGCTGATGGGAACCTGATCACGGTCCTACTTGCTGATCAAATAACTATGTTTAACTTGTTGGTGGGAGACATGCCCGACAGGTCCTGAGGAGATTTTGCCTAGCTGTGAGCATTTCGCAGCTATGATGATTTTTGAAAGTATTTTAAGATTATTTCACGTTGAGTTCGTGGGTGATAATCACCCAGCCGATCAAATTCCTCATTTTGTGCACTAAAATCACCTGGATGTGTCAGTTAAAAGAAGTATGTAGGAATGGAATATACGACTTAAACGAGTTATCAAAGTCTTTGTGGTGAAGTTGGTTTCATTTAATTTGGATCCAGAACTTTAAGGGTTTCTTCCATATTTTTATTTAAATTGTATAACTGTACAATAAATAATTTAAATCGTTAATAAAATGCGATTTTGAACATCTAAATACATAGTAATAACGCAACAAAAATGTAATTTTATTCTTTGAAGTAACAACAACTTATCTGAACTTTATTTGCCTGAAACATAGGTTAACCCTAGTTCAGGCCCACGTTATATTGTACCTTTTACCAATTTTGTCTGAATTTGATGTTTTATTATGTTATAAGTTATTGAAATAAAGAATTTGAATAATGAATTTGAATTTGAATCTATATAGAAGAGAAAGGTTTTGTCTTTACCAAGATAATGAGTTTTCTTGTTAATTTTAGTAACTTAGTTTATTTTTTGATTTGCCTGTTGCTGAATTTTACCTAAATCATTTGCCATTACAACAATGTTAACAGAAAAAAACTTCGTCTCGGGCGGGGATCGAACTCGCATCTCCAACATACCGTGGTGACGCCTACACCTCTCGGCCACCGAGCTCTTACCGGCCCCGACGAAATCTTTTTTAACTTTGTCAATCCAAAGTCGTCTTCATTCACTTTAACTAGGTATCAACATCCAATCTAGAAATTTATACAGATTTCTTAAAAAATTGGTTAAGACTAAAGCAGACTTACAAATTATATAAAATATGAAGGTTTGTATAAAATTGTTAACATCATTGTTGTGTTCCGATAGATTGATGTGAGAGGAGATAAAATTCATAAATCTTTTTCATCATAGTCCTTCAGAGCACTTATTGACGTTAAAATCAAGATTGATAGCTGCTGTTTTACTGTGATCAGGGAATCTAGATGAAGCTCGCCAATTTCGACTTTATCGTCATATACCACATCAGGTGAGATAAAAGCTTCAATGTCTATACAAGGAAAAGTTTGGATTAGAATTCCAAGTAGGTATATCGCATTTGGAGTAAGTCCTATTTAATTTTTAACAATTATAATCCCACACTGAGGGCTATCAGAATTAAAATCCCTGGCGAGATGAAATATACTGAATTTTCTTATCAAATGGTGGGGCTTGGAGCTCATTGCTTACGGTCTGCCAGATTTCTCTATTAGGCTTAGAGCTTGGCAAAGAATAGTAATAAGCAGATAAGTCATAATTATATTGCGTAATAAATACAATTTCCACAAGGCACTTCTTTCATCATACTAAAGTTTGTCGCCATAATGTCAATATATCTAATAGTATTGTTGCGTTCCAAAAATTAAAGGTAAGATAGCCAGCTCCTCAGTTGTTGAGGAGTCCAGGTGAAACTCACTCCTACCTTCAGCTTTATAGTCACTTACCTTCAGATGACATGAAAGCCAAGAGCTTCCCCCTAGCGTATGTAAAGAAATATTATATTACCTACATATTAATAAATCGAAAAATAGTAAACTCAAAATTCATTTCTTCTGTTCCGAGGTTTTGAGAAAGTGCTTATTTAATTAAGCTAACAGCTAAAAACCGGTCAAGAACAAGTGCGACTTGCTCACTAAGGGTTCCGTAGAAACTTATTTCTTCTAAGTATATACGTTCCTAGTTTTTTACATTTTTACAGTTTTCAGATTTATTTCCTTAACGATTCGTTTCTGGATTTCTTCATTAACGAGCAAACTTCAGAAACTATTTTTGAAGTTTTTACAACAGCTCCAAAAAGTGTTACGCATAATTTATTTTCTAACGGCATATTTTATTGTAAATGTCAATACATTCTTCTTAATTATCAGCTAATAGCTAAAGAGCTTTCTATGAAGTCATGTTGGAACAAAACTATTTTTATCTGGCCCCGGATCAATAAAGGGTAATCTCAACCACTAGATCACGGAGGCGGCATAATTGACGCATGCATAACAAACGTTTTTTACCGTTATGGCATGGCTTACTTAAAAGTTCCCTCTGCGAGGATTGTTTAGTCTTTGCGTATCGTATCTGCGCAGAGAAAGTAAAATATTACGTGTTAAATTGACGCACAAACCCGCCCCGTAAGTAGAAGCGATACTTTACAGCTAATTCTGTTTACGAGATTAAACATTATAACATGAACACAAAGAAAATTGTTTCGGATTACGCATTAATGAGGAAATCCACGGCAGGAAATGTAAGTGGGTCATTTTGAGGGGATTATGGTAAAATTGTGAAAAATTCAAAAGTTTTAACAATCCGTTTTGTAGAAAGTTTGTGATGAAAAAATGTATACTTATATGTATGTATACTATGTATACTAACTGATCCTGATTGTTAATGGATTACTGGACTCACCTGACTTACTTGCTAGAGTTAATTTGTGTGTACCAATAAAAATTCCTAGAATATCTAGTTTTAATTTGTTCGCAACGAAATGCTCCAGAACAAACTTAGGTTTGTATTCGCCACTGAATAGATTATTTAAACAATACAATTCACTCTCGAAATCTTGTAATATTGACATTTATTTCGATTCTCTGTCTAAATTTAAATCCACATTACATGTAAAACACGATTAAGCAATTGCTTTAATTTGGTACTTACTTAAATTACATAAAGTTGTAAATTACCGATAGAGCATTGCGTCGTTTCCAGTGCACTGATGATGCTACGTTTGGTTGATTGCAAAGGATGTCAGTGGGATGCGATTTAAATATTAACGTCCAATGTTTACTTTTACATTTTTGATATATATATTTTTCTTTGTTTTGATTTTTTTGATTCTAAAGTTGTTATTTTTCGTACCATGTGGTTGCTGCCTATAATTAAGTTTGCACTTGTAATGTAACCTATTATTGTAAGTCTGTATTATGTTTTAGTGTAAACTTGTTGGTGGTCTAAAATAAATAAATAAAATAAATCCGACAACGGGTTGCTGTGGCTCAGCAGTAATAGTATGTGCAATATTTCAAACTCGCCGACCTGGCGAACTTGGTGCCGCCATATTTTTTTTAACGTCAATCTGTCAATTTTTTGTCAATAATTTGAAGATCTCTCACAGTCTTCTGTCTCATTATCTCACTAACTTTCATATAATGATACTTAAAAAATCTGTTATGGAATTCGGAACAAATCCTGTGACGCACATTGGGATCCTTGCAGGTGTTAAAGTTTTCCAAATTTTACAAGGAAACACAAAATTGTTCTATATGTAACTGAAACCACTTACCATCAGGCATCAGTCTTTCAAACCAAAGATTCCAGTCTCTTATCGATTCTCATAGCTAAAAAAATAACGCGCAAAGCTAGTGCATGCGCAAATACAAAGCAACCATTAATTGCTTTGAACAAAACTAACTATGCTCCAACCTCAACCCAGCAATGTTCTTTGATATCGCCATATAACTTGTTGGCTAACTCGGCAGTAGCCTCTATGCTGATTAATAATGTAAGTCCGAAGTGGTTCGCTCACGCAGCCCTATGTCTGATATTAATGGGGGATCCGATCATTTATTCAAGGATACCACCATTACGGATAGTGCGATGGCTTTCAGGAGTCGGTACTTGGTTTTTTAATGTGTGTCAAATGTTTAAATTTTGAATTTTTTTTGAAAAAAATTCTCTATAATTATGACCTGTAACATAAATAATGCACACGCTGAATGTAGTTTGTTACTTTTATTTTTTATAATCATTTTTAACGAAGATATCTTTTCAACTAATTATCCCATTATAAACGCACTATTACGGAAGGTAGCCGGAAATCAGGAGGTGTGAACAATATAAACCAGCTCAGCGATAACGCAATTTACAATATTGCACTGAATAATAACTCCTAGTACCTTGTTTTATGTATCATATTCTTTTGTTTATAGAATGTTGACCGAACTAGATTTGAATGAAAAAATGAATGAATGTATGCTTTATTGCACAAAGAACAACAAAAAAAAACAAACTATAGAAATAAAAACACAATAGCAATAAGGCCTAAAGTAAATAATGGAGCGGGAAGTGCATAATTATACAGATTTAACATAATTTAAACTAATATATACATTATGTATTTTTTCGAAATTTCGAAAAGATTTGGATTAATTTTTCCAAATTATTTTTTTATTGAATCGATTCAGGAGCCAGCTCCAGTTAATCATTGTTTAGGGTTTTCTCCCCACTACTCTTCTGACATAATCACAATATTCCAGTAGTCGCTTTTATGTCTCTCGCGTTTACATTCTTCATCCTCTATCGTTCTGGCTTTCATCATCATTGAACATAATTTTTTCAGTAATCACTTTTTTAAAATAAAAAATCGTCGCCCCACAATAGGATTTTCTCCTGTGTCGTAGGTGCAGTTACGAACATAGAATATCACATGCACATATGCCCAGACCGGAACAAATTTCTGTAGGCCATACAAAACATCTGTCCCGTGTGGGAATCGAACCCGCGACCCGTTGCGCAGTAGGCGATCACTCGACCTCTGCGCTAACCGTGTCGTCACTGGGAAGGGCTCTGTTATTTTTTACGTCCTATTGTTTTACATTACATTTCCATATTTTTACATTTTACTTTGTTACATGTCGTTCATTTAAAGCTATTTACATCATTAATTGCACTTTATTGTGCATATGTCCGTAGTATTTTAGAGTACGCAAGTCCCGTCTGGTCACCTCAGTACGAAATATATAAAAGTGTCATTGAGCGGATACAAAGAAAATTTATAAAATACCTTCTTTATCGTAACCGACAACACTCTTCATCGTATAAAGACGATTGTCATAAAAATTATTTGATGACATTAGAAGAGAGACGAAATATTTCAGATGTTAGTTTCTTATACGATATAGTAAACGATCGTATCGATAGCTGTGAGCTAGTAAGTAAAATAAAATATTGTGTACCTACACGTCGCACGCGCCATACACCTCTGCTTTACGTCCATCGTCATCGCACTAATTATGCAAGAAATTCCGTGTTTACAAGAAATTCCGTGTTTACAAGAATATCTCGTAACTATAATGAATGTTTTAAGGATATCGACATTTTTGCCATCTCAAAGCGCAAGCTTAAGAAACACGCAGCGCATAGCCTGATTCCGAAATTGCCTTAAGTCAATGAATTATCCGATCTCTCTCTCGTCACTGCTCTCGGCCGCAGCACTATCGCTTGTCGTAAGATTTGTGGTAGCTATTTTCTTTATCATACATGATTTTGTAACTGTAGGAAGTTGTATCAGATCTGTTAATTTAAGGGAAACCTATTATTGGCCTTATTGTTATAAAACCATTATGTAAAAGGAAATTGTAACGCTGTTGGTTTTCTTAATAAATAAATAAATAAATTAATGTTTGCTATCACTTTTTCAAACTCTAACTTTTGTGTTTTGTACGTTATAATGTTATGTATATTGCCTTATGTAATGTCACAGTCTAATTTGTGTTCAATGTCATGTTCAATTTTATTGAATACTGGGTACTCGGTTATGGTATGAACATTTGATGATATCGACAGTGACCCTAAACGAGCTTTCGAAAGAAAATGCAAAGAAATACTCGCCTTGCTCAACTAGTTAACACTTTTAAATTTGTTATTGTTTGTTTATATATAATGTTTTTATGTTGTTTTGTTTATTCCATTTTTGATAACGTTCTATATTCCTTTTTTTACGTTGGGAAATGCGTTACGCATACCTCGCGCTTGGGAAAACGCGAGGTTATGTCGGGATCTCCGCAGCCACTGGGGGCAAAGTGCCAGCCAGGGACCGCGGCCTACCGACTAAAACCCAACGATGCCCCCTCAAATACGCCTTGGTACGAGCACGCCCATCACCACCGCATCCTCCCCGTTATCAAACGAAGAGGATACGTCGAGGAGGGACGCCTCGTGGGCGGACAAGGCCATAGGAACCCTTTAGGACACTTTAGGACCCCTTGTCAGCGCCTGCTCGCCTACGGCGAGCCCCTATTGCCTCCCCAAAACGGGAAGGTCGGCGATGCTCCTGGGCATTAGGAGCATCGACGACTGGCGGTGACCTGTGCAATACAGGACTCGGGCTTCCTTGGCCCGCGTCCCGCTGTTCACCGTCAGGAGGAAGAAGGCGAGCGAACTGTCGCCTCCTTCGTCCTGACCTCCTACGACGGCAGGGGTCTGCCGATGGGTCATCTTCCCGAATCCGCTCTGCTGCCTCCTTCTGTGTGATGACCTCCACACAGAAAGAGTTTGCTGCGTCCCAGGCCTATTCACTCTCGACCATCCTGTAATCAAGGAAGGGAGAGAGATATCAGGGCCAATGCACGAGGCCAGCGTGTTGCGCTGCGAGGAAAAGGCAGCACACTCTTCAAGGGTGTGCTGTGCTGAGTCCTCGGTAGGACCACAATAGTGGCACTGAGTAGTCGGCTCACGCCCAATCCGGTGCAGGTAGCGGCCAAAGCAGCCGTGACCACTAATGATCTGCACCAGATAGTACGTGAGCGATCCGTGCCTTCTTTCCGCCCGTGGCTTTAGCACGGGGAGCAATGCCTCTACGGTTCTCCTAAGAGTTTCGGAGGCCGGGTAACCCAGGCTGCAATAACGTAAGTATCTTTCAACCTTTAGTATGTGCACATATATATTTTTTTAATGTATACTGATATTGTCGATGATGTGTCTAGCTTAATAAATAAATAAATAAATTATATGGAGCACACCTATGCCACGCCCGCATGCCACGTCCACTATTTGTTGTTCTGTGGTTGGAATAGAATCCGTTGTAGTATTAAGTATTCGGACAAACATAAATTCAGTAGGTTCTGCATGGACGAGTCTTCGAGCTTTTTTTAAGTCTTAAAAACTGCAAAGAAAGAAGAAACCGAGTTAACAACAGCCATTAAAATTAAAGGACTGTTTTATCACGGCAAACTAGCTGCTCCGAAGCGTACGCAATTATTTAGTGTTGCGAGCTGAATTCTTATAAAGCAACCCGTTCTTAAGGCTGTAATGCAGACGGATCGCTCCCCGCCATCTTGCAGCCGCGTTCCATCCGAGAGCTTCTAAGTTACTTAATTATTCAATAAGAAGGAAAGCTTAGGAGGTGCTAACTTAGTGCGAACGTTGGGGAAACATTGGATGCCTTCCGAACTACGAGTATATAAGAATAAATTGCACGAAAATTTCCCAAGGCTCGCTTATTTTTTTCTTGTGATCTATTGTCACAAAGTTAAGCGTATTACGAAGAATTAGAATGATAATTTGAACTCTGGGTTTTCATCTTATCTGATGAATATTGATAAAACCACAGGTAGAAGCTTAAATCCTCAGCTATAGTAAAACTGGTGATTCTGGCTCTAATAGTCAGAGGAAAAGAAAACTTCTGAGTAATATTGTTGTCACAACAATGTTGTGTATTCTTAGTATCATAATGTTGAACGTCTCGTAAAAACTCTACTTATAAAAAAATTGTTACATATAACTTCTTTAAACAATTGTTTACGATTTTAAATATGGTATTGTATGTGGTGATAATAAAATATAGTATATTGTATCTGACAGCGAGATTTCAGATTAGGTTTCATTTGTAGTATGTATCTATCTGTTATTTCGAGGGGGACTGGGAACAACCAGTGAGCGGCCCCCAGTGAGCCATTGCGACCTACAGATCTATTTCATTTGTAGTAATATTTTTTATAATGTTTAATAATATTTTAAAGTTGAGGTTTTAGATTAGTAATTTTTACTTAGTTTATTTACTTAGTATTTTTCTTTTCACATTCAATTAGGTAATTAACTGAATGTTCACGCTAAATCAAACTTTTTTGATAATCAAATAATGACATTGAGTAATCTTTTCGAATTGCTAACATGCTTCCTTGTGGCACACCTTGAGCCTTGCTACAAGTAATCACAAAACCTTAACTTGAGAATTCTGCTTAGTTCCCCTAGAACACTGGCTCACAACATTACCCAAACATGGCGCTGTAACAACAAACAAAACGGCCAACTTGTGATTAACTTGTTACTCGCAAGTTTATCGCAAGCCTGTGACAAGCCAACAACAGCTTTAATATCCTGTCGCATTAAAACGCAACGTTACATACACTAGCGCTTTGGGCCGCTCATTCCTGTAAGGTCTATATTTGCAAACATCTGTCGCGACACTGCAAACCTGGCTTATTCAGCTTATGCAACGTACATTAAACTGCCTAGTTGTAACTGTTACAGTTCTGAAGAATTAAACTGGTTCGCTGCTGGCACAACTTTGGACTGAATCGCTCTTATAACAAAACATCTATTAGTACGAGAGTTAATAAAACTATAAACACCAATAGAAGTAGCTTAATCAATTACAGAATAATGCACGGATTATAAACCGAAAAGCAATATTATACTGACAACGAAAAACATAATTAAGTTTTTACATTACTTACCTATATGTTGTAGTTCGATAAGGGGTGCGAGGGTAACTCGGTTATGTACGAGTAACAAGGGTATTTGAATTGCATTTTGACGTCAAGATTTACTACACATATCTATGAAAAGCAAGACCAAAATCTCTTGTAAGAACTTGTTCTAAAAAAAGGAGAAGCCAAGCAATCATTCTAGATCCTCACCTCCATTACAGTGAATAAACTGCTCATTACTTTCGCGCCTCTAGGGCATAGTCCTGTATTGGAAAACCTCGAGTTGAAGTAACTAAGAAATATTTGTTTGTTCCAAGTTTGTGGAAAGTTAGCCAGCAGTGCCACGGTGACGAGTAGGTATGTATTTTAAAGTTTTTGTGTTTTTTTCTCTATGTATATTTGATTTTTAGCGTGACCTGAATTTTGATTATTTACGTTTAAGCTCATGTTTCCGTCCGTCAGCCTGTCTGTTTGTTCCACCGGAATTTACACTAGATGATGGGGCATGAAATCTAGATTTTTGAGTATTTTTTTATGTCATGTAGGGTCATGCTACCCAGGGACAAAACCCTGGTTTACATATACCCGGTGTAACTGAATGCCGAAAAATATCTAAGGGGCATATCATAGGTTGGATATTAGATCAGCAAACCTAATACTTTCCAAATTAATTGACTTTAAAATGAAAGCAAAATCTTTAAAATGACAACCATAGTCCAGCTGACTAGGGAATTAATCAAAACAAAAGAAATGTAAACACTGAACGATGTAATAGGGTACGCTGTTGCAGGGCTGTCGACACTTAGGATGAAAAAATAATTTATTTAGTTTGTAACAAAAAGTAGCTTGATTAGCCCCAATATTATTTCTACAGGTTCTCCACTTCTGGCGTATACATACAATTAAATAATATTTCAGTATTTCATTGCATCCTTATCATTAACTAGCTGTGCTCGCGAACTACGTTTCGGCTTCAACAAATATCGTTAATGTACACAGAAATAAATACAAAAACTTAAAAAATTATATACTAAAACCTTCCTGGAGAATCACGCTATCGAGTGGTGAAAACCGCTTGAAAATCGATGCAGTAGTTTTTGAGTTTATCGCGAACATACAGACAGACAGACGCGGCGGGGGACTTTGTTTTATAATAAACGCGAAAGTTTGTAGGTATGTATGGATGTTTGTTACTCTTTCACGCAAAAACTACTGAATGGATTTAGATGAAATTTTGTAGATAGACGGATTACGACAGCATTAACATAAAGGCTACTTATTATCCCGGAAAAGTAAGTAGTTCCCGCGGGAAAGAAGATTTACAGTTTTTTCTTTGAAATTTTAAGGCGAAACATAGTTCACGGTCACACAGCTAGTCCCACGAACCAAAAACAAAGTTAAAGGACTAGCTCAAATATTACATTTATAAAGGACTAGCCAAGAAGCAAACAAAGTTTTTGCTTCGTGGCTAGTCCTTTATAAATTTAATATTTTATATGGTAAGGTACGTAGGTAGTACCTTGTTGAACCCGCCTTTTGATGCTAAATATGGAAACATTAATTCTAGCACCCAGTGCCCCACCCTAGAATCATGCCACTATGTTCATTAAAATTTGATTTCAAACTACAGTTACGTGTACATGATGCAAAATGAGTCCGAAATGTACAAACACAGTAATGTGTCTATGAAATGAAGGGGCTTCAGGAGTGAAGCATGATGTTGAAGCATGCAAACCCATGTAACGAAAGTATAAATGACATATGACAAATGAATATTATGACCGAGGATCATTATGGCAATTAATAGTGCAAATCAAATTATGAAAAAAAAACAATGAAATGTTAAAAATAATATAGGAATAGGTACAGACAATATCACACTTCTATATTGAAGTCGGTGCCAAACGATGATCCCCTAGAAAGCCTTAAAATTTGTCACTGACTTCAATATACCTAGAAGTGTGATGTTGTCTGTACCTATTCTTATATTATTTTTAACTTTTCATTGTTGTTGTAGTCGGTTTTTATTTTTAACGTTTTAGCGAATGAAATCTTTTTAGTGAAAGAAACCCTAATTTGATCATGGGTGACTATGGGACCACCCTTGGAGTATACTCTATCGAATACAAAAAGAATTTTGAGAATCGGTCCACAATTGGCGGCGTAATCGCGTAACATACATAAAAAAGCATACGCATCGAATTGAGAACCTCCTCCTTTTTGGAGTCGGTTAAAAAAACAATACCTAACACCCTAACATTGGGTATCTTCGAGTCCCTCTGTGGGGACGTTTATGAGCTGTGATGATATTCGGGCGGTAATGGCGCCAAAATGTGTATACTACCCTCAATATCTTGATTATTTCTGGTAGGACGAGTAATACGACCACGAAGGTGCCATGCCTAATTGCTTTTTCATAATTTATTCCCTAATTGCCAAAGGACCTCATTAGAGCTACCTCCGACTGTGTCGCTTAACTAGCGCCGCCTATACTCACACTGTTAAGAACACCTAACTAGTCTTTTTTACACCATGGGTTACAAGCATTCTATCACTTCAACTCACCGGAGATGATCGGATTAATGGTTCAGGAGTGTATTTCAGATGTCTATTACTAATTATTAATGTGTAGGTAATTAGGTATGAACAACTGGTACAACTAGGCAGGCCAATGTTCGCCTTTCCAGCAGCCGGCTACCGGACGATCGTGGCGATCCGTCCGGTGTTGGAGGAGTGGGTTGGGCGCCGGCAGGGCAGCCTCTCATTCCGCATGGTGCAGGTACTGACCCGGATATGGTTGTTCAGTACCTGCACCGAGTTGCACGTCGGGAGGAAACGCCGCAGTGTCATCACTGCGACGCTCCCGACAACACGTTACGTAGTAACTATTAAGTAATCTGTGACACGGCCAAGCACATCCTGTTGGTGTGCCTGGTTTGGTGACGCCAGCGCAGCTAACAACGCTGCGCTGGAAGGCGGAAACCTCTCGCTACCGAGCATGATCGTGGCCATGCTCCGCGGCGAAGCGGAATGGGGGGCTGTCGCCTCCTTCTGTCATCTCGCAGAAGGAGGCTGCGAAGAGGGAGCGGAAGGTAGATTCTCAGGCCGCTCCCCTCCACCGCAGACGGATAGGCAGGAGAAGACGGGCATTCGCTCAAGCAATGCCTGACTGATGACCCTGCCGTGTGGCCTGCGTGCACGGTCGGCTCCCGTGCACGCCGCCGTAAGGCTTCTCCGTCTGGGGATTGTCCTGGTGTTCTCGGACAATCCCCTCTTGGCGATAGATAGCCCGTCCAACTGGTCGGGCGAGCCCGGACGCGTGAGTAGTGGTGTCACATTGTGGACTCTACTACACGCGCCCAAAAGGGCAGGGAGAACACCGAGGGGTTTTAGTGGGTAGGCCTAGCACTTTCCCCGGGTGAGGCTCGCGGTCTAGCCAACGGCGGGTACGGTCCGGTTGCGCAAACCCCAAAAGGCAGGCTGGCAATGTTGCACCGCCCGCCCTCCCTCGAATCGCATGCGACAAGGGAATACCACTAATAAGCACCACACCAACATGCAGATACTTAGATTAGATGCGTTTGCTACTCCACGTGGTATCTTCAGGATGTTATCGCCTTCGCTGCGCCAGATATCGATCTGGAGGTATCGGGATTTGGATCCTCGTCGGAGTACTTGGTTTGGTTGGTGGTAGGGCTTCTGAGCTCGCCTGCTAGCTACCACCGTCTTACCTAACTTTGTTGCCATAATAACGATGTTAATAACATTGTTATATTCCGACAGTTAGAGGTAAGGTAGCCAGTTCCTCAGCTGTTGAGCAGTCCAGGTGAAGCTCGCCACCTTCGGCCTTATCGTCACTTACCATCAGGTGAGATGAAAAGAGCTTCTCTGTGTTGTGTATTCTATAAATACTAAAATTATTCGACCAATTCGTAATGCAATAACATGTATAAGGGATGTACTCATGATGTCATTAACGCAATACTCATTCGAGCGGACTTTATCCCTTTGCCGTTTATGAGGGCATCATAAAATTAATACGCGATTAAAAAGAGGTTGAAATACAGATTAACAAGGTAAAAACAAGACAGTTCAAATTGCGGTAGGTATGTTAAATAAATACTCTGCGAATCACTCGAGCTAGATACCTTCGATGGTAGGTTCAAATCTCGCCCAAGACGAATTTATTCTTGCAATGATTTTTATTTATAAAATTTTGCTTTTAAATAAAATTTAAATTACAAGAAATATCTAACAAAATTCCATTAAAATAAGCAATGAGTATACAATTATATTACTCTTTATTTTATATTATTATTAAACTACTCCCCGCAACGGTGCGAGCACAAGAAAACTCGAAGGTACCGAGGCGCTTGGGACACGGGAGTAAGCAGAACATTAAAATCTAGATTTCGAAAACCGTAGCGGTCTGTGAGACCGCTCGTCGCCGGTAAAGGTTAAACAAACATATATACGTAGTATTAGCCAGTAATAGGCACCAGACCAGACGTAGTATTAGCCAGTAATAGGAGCGTCGGTGGCGCTGTGGACTCGGCACTTGTCTTCCAATCGGGAGGTCCGGGTTCGAGACCGTCATGTACCACTGTGTTTTTCGTTTCGAATTTTATATGTACATTTGTCTGACGCTCTTACGGTGAAGGAAAACATCGTGAGGCAACCTGCATACATCTGCGAAGAAATTCAAAGGTGTATGTCAAGTCGACCAATCCACACTGGGCCAGCGTGGTTGACTAAGGCCTAATCACCCTAACATAGGGTAGGCTCGAGCCCCTCGGTGGGGACGTATATGAGCTGTGATGATGGTGATGATGATGAGGTACCAGACGATTGCGTTTTCGTCTGGTGATGAAGAAGTGGGCTGGGTGCCGGCGTGACAGCCTCTCATGTCGCATGGTGCAGGTACTGACCGGACCGGGTTCATAGCTCTGACTAATGGACAAGATGTACGTCGTGGTTGGTTCAGTGGGTACCCTAAAATCTGCGGGAAGAGTCCCACACACGACAGTTGTTGTGTAGCCATCGGCATGTAGAATTCCACCTCGTTAAAAAAAGTTAGACTTAAATACTTAGCAACGATTATTATTGTTATTGCGAAGACTTAACTCCCGGACTCGCACGATCATTTAAAAACTGTCAAAGGTCTCTTTTGTGAGAACACAAAAGAGTTTCGTTGTTTATTAATTTTTTTCGTGTAACGCGTGCGCGAAGATTTTTATGGGCGTCGGCTGAGTTGGGATTACATCCAATTTCATACACAAACGCAGCGGCGCGTGAGACATATTACTATGTAGACAGTGAATGAGAAATGACGAGCCATTTACAGCTCACGATTTTGTGTCGAGACCGTTTAAAACTTTTGTAGATGTTGCGGCGTTCAGTCTTGTTGCTTTGGTAGCTGCTTGACATACATGAAAAATAGAATGACTTTACGTACTTATGCAAAGAACAAATGACATAAATTGAAAAATTAATAGATGAATCGTGAGACGAATACAAGAAAAGATTTCGACTCGGAGTTAGATTTCGGTTGTTCTTCTGACGCGATGATCGATGGCCTAGACAGAGGAGGTTGCCAACAGTCCATACATTTTTACTCATGTCATCATCATTATCATCACAGCTCATATACGTCCCCACCGAGGAGCGAGCCGGTCTCTGGTCCTAACCAGTTTTGGTATAGCGATTAAGCCTTAGTCAAACCACGCTGGCCCAGTGAGGATTGGTTGACATCACAATAATAAGGGACTGAAAGTCATTTATTCGCATATCACGCTAATACTAATGAAGGTAATTTATCAAAACGTTCTAAAAGCTTCTGCTTTATGATCTTGTAACAAGGCTACGTTTTATTGAAGGAAAACAGAAATAAACTTCGGAACTTCGAGAAAATAAAAACAAAACTGACTTAGCTGTGGACGGAAAGTTTTCTAATTTTATACGAAATATACATACATTGTCTATTGAGATGAAGTAAATTGAAATTTAAATAATATATTTAAGTAATTCTATAAATTTGTATCTACTACTCGCTGTGAATGCTGACCTCCCCGAGAAAAGCGAGCCAGAAATTCGGGGGTCGTAAGTCAGTGTGAACAAAATTACACTATGTATGTACGCGGATAAAGTACGATCGTTCGATCGTATCGTACGGTGTAAAAAGAGACCGCATTAGGAAGATTAAAATCGCTTTCGTGCTGACAAGACGCCGATGTTTCGCGTTTTGATAACCATATTGTTTTTGCACGTTCTTTACGTTTTCACGCATTATTCAAAATATTGGTCTGCAGGGAAACATAAGTACAGGGATGTGTTCAATTGCTTTTTCTTTTCAGCTGTCAAAATAATATCAGCCTTTAGCGCAGCTTGATAGCGACGTTTCATCATGTTTCTATTTAGAGTGATGAAAATTGTGTCTATGGTTTGGTGGTTCAAGCTTTTTAAATACCCTCATGACTACCACCATATTACTTAAATATGTAACTCACTACAATACAGTCACCATGTTGTGTCCTGGATGAATATGTAAGGTCGCTAGAACTCATTTCATATTATGTTTATTACTATAAGTAATAGGGGAGATGCAAATGTAATATTTATCAACGATTTGTGATTAAAATGGTATAAAAACATAAAACAAGAATGATGGCAACGTTTTTATTAATTTAGTTAAAACTATTTTTCATGAATAATTGCGATATAAAAATACGTGAAACGGAACGCATCTTAATCTACTAATCAAAGACTAGTGACACTCGTGTTTTATGTCCCGTCAGATGTAAAGGTAAACATAATTTTAATATTTACAATTTTCTCTAAAAAAATGGTAGTTGGTTTTATAAAAATAGACTCCAGAAACCTACTAAGAGTGCAGAGTTTTGGAGTGTAGAAATGAAAGGAACTAAACTACTCCTAGAGGGGTGTAAGGGGTTCCAAGTACCACCTACTGGGACCCAAGCCAACCTCACCTGCACGCGGTGCACCCTGCTATATAACAGACGAGGCTCTGGCGCTCCCCACCAACCCGCACTGGGCCAGCGTGGTGGGAGACGGCCCAAAACCCCCCATGAACTTAAACCTAAAACAAAGGCCCCAAGTGCCCGGCGGTTCTGGAGGCCGTGCCGGCGGTGACGGACGTCGACGCGGTACTGGGACCTGGGGTGCAAAGAATCCCCGGGTGGCGGAGATCCCCCGTCAAACGACCTTGGCCCTGGCCACATATAACGCGCGCACACTGCGGACCGAGGAGAAGCTGCTGGAACTTGAAAAAGAATTGAGCAGGATTCGCTGGAGTGTAGTGGGACTGTCCGAAGTCCGAAGAGAGGGTGAGCACACGATGGTTCTCAAATCCGGCAACCTGCTCTATTTTCGGGAGGGCGAAGACCTGTCCCAAGGTGGTGTCGGATTTATCGTCCACAAGTCTCTTGTGAACAGCGTTGTACAGATCGGAAGTGTGTCGAATAGGGTGGCGTACCTTATACTCAGAATTACCAAACGGTATTCACTGAAGGTCATACAGGTATACGCCCCGACCTCGACGCACCCCGACGAGGAAGTGGAAGCCATGTATGAGGACATTTCTCGGGCAATACATGCTTCCAAGACTCACTACACCGTTGTCATGGGAGACTTCAACGCAAGGCTAGGCAAGCGCGGCGATAGTGAGTTGCAAGTGGGGCATTTTGGAGCTGGAATCCGGATTTAACGTGGTCAAATGCTAGCCGATTACATGGAGAGAGAAGGACTCTATATGATGAACTCTTTCTTCAAAAAACGGCTGCATCGAAAGTGGACCTGGAAAAGTCCGGATGGCATGACAAAAAATGACATTGACTTCATCATGTCGACTAAGACTCGCATCTTCAATGACGTGAGAGGGTGAGAGGCGCATTGAATCTTAAGGTAGAAGCTGAGAGGTCCGACTGATGAAGTCAACGCTCCGTCCTGAAGCCATCCAGATCCAAAACCCCGAGCGCTTTCAACTCGAATTGCAGAATCGCTTCGCTTGCCTGGAGGATTGCACGGATGTGGACACATATAATGACAGGTTTGTGGAAGCTGCCCTTACGGTGGGTTCGAAGTTTTTCAAACCCAACCCAAGCGAAGAAGCAAGATCTCAGAGCCGAATCAATTAAGCTGATGGAAGAAAGGCGTGGGATGGGTCTGCAGTCCTCTGAAGATGCTCGTCGGCGACTCAACAAACAGATCTCGAAGTCTCTGACTCGCGGCATACGCCGATTTAATACGGAACGTATTAAGGAAGCCATCGAGCGGAACAAGGGCTCCAAAGTGTTCGCAAGAGATCTGTCACTTGGTCAGAGTCTGTTGACGAAGCTGAAGACAGAGGACGGCAGAGTCGTTACGTCTCGACCTGAACTTATGGCTGAGATCGAACGCTTCTATGGACAGCTTTACACAACATCACAGGCACCTATCATTCAGGCTACAGATCCTAGAGCCAAATTGATCCGGCATTACACCGAAGACATCCCGGACGTCAGCCTGTACGAGATTAGTGTGGCTCTCAAACAGCTAAAAACAACAAGGCATCGGGTGATCATGGAGTTACAGCTGAGCTTTTGAAAGCGGGTGGACTACCAATCCGGAAAGCGCTGCAGAGGCTATTTAACTCCATCATACTCGAGGGCAATAGGCCTAAAGCATGGCACGGGGGTGTGGTGGCACTTTTCTTCAAAAAGGGCAAAAGGGCTCAGTTGAAGAACTACAGACCCATCACGCTCCTGAGTCATGTATACAAGCTATTCTCGAGAGTCATCACGAATCGTCTTGCGCGCAGGTTTGACAACTTCCAGCCTCCCGAACAAGCCGGATTCCGTAAAGCCTATAGTACCATAGACCACATTCATACGCTGCGGCAGCTTATACAGAAGACCGAGGAGTATAATCTGCCACTATGCTTGGCGTTTGTGGACTATTAGAAAGCCTTCGATTCTGTCGAGACCTGGGCCGTGCTTAGGTCTCTCCAGAGGTGCCAAATAGACTACCGGTACATCCAAGTGTTGAAGTCATTGTACGAAAACGCCACTATGTCAGTCCGCCTCCAGGACCAGAACTCGAAACCAATACCACTTCAGCGAGGTGTGGGACAGGGTGACGTTATATCGCCGAAGCTGTTCACAGCTGCGCTGGAGGATGTATTTAAGCTTTTGGACTGGAGAGGACTCGGCATCAACATAAACGGCGAGTACATGACCCACCTTCGTTTTGACGATGATATCGTAGTCATGGCTGAGACCGTGGAAGATCTAGGCACAATGCTCGAAGACCTCTGTAGAGTCTCCCAACAAGTGGGTCTTAAAATGAACATGGACAAGACCAAAATCATGGTGAATTCCCATGTGGTACCCACTCCTGTGAAGGTTGGCGGCTCTACACTGGAAGTTGTTGACGAATATGTTTACCTGGGACAAATAGTCCAGCTCGGTAAGTCCAACTTCAGAAAGAGGTAAATCGACGA
The DNA here is from genome assembly GCA_963935595.1 of Schoenobius gigantellus. Lineage (NCBI taxonomy): Eukaryota > Metazoa > Arthropoda > Insecta > Lepidoptera > Crambidae > Schoenobius > Schoenobius gigantellus. The sequence goes on from OZ012543.1 coordinate 1,909,021, forward strand.
ATCCAACTCGGCTGGGCAGCCTTCGGGAAGCTACGTAGCATATTCTCGGCCAATCTACCGCAGTGTCTCAAGACGAAAGTCTTCAATTCGTGCGTGTTGCCAGTGATGACGTACGGAACTGAGACGTGGCCGTTTACAATGGGTCTCATCAGAAGGCTCAATGTCACTCAAAGGGCAATGGAGAGGGCTATGCTCGGGGTTTCTCTACGTGATCGCATCAGAAATGAAGAGATCCGTAGAAGAACTAGAGTCACCGACATAGCCAAAAGAATTGCAAACCTTAAGTGGCAGTGGGCAGGACACGTAGCTCGCAGGACTGACGGCCGTTGGGGCGGAAAGGTCCTTGAGTGGCGGCCACGTACCGGGAGACGCAGCGTTGGTAGGCCCCCCACAAGGTGGACCGACGATCTGGTGAAGGTCGCGGGAAGCCGCTGGATGCGGGAGGCGCAGGACCGATCGGTTTGGAGATCCCTGGGGGAGGCCTATGTCCAGCAGTGGGCGTCTCTTGGCTGAAATGATGAATGATGATGAAACTACTCCGCTAGGTTAAGTATTGAATCCATCGACTTAATAATTCATGGATTGACATCACTGTTGGTTGTACCGACGCAGTCTAATGTAATGCATGCGTTCGATTTAAGTACTCGTACCTATATTTTAATACGAGTTCCTGAGTGGAAGTGATAATATCGGGACGGGACAAACCCTTTCAGGGTTTTACGATATTACTAAGCTTGTAATGAAAACAATAAGAATTGGATACTTACTCGCACCTAATAAAATAAAATAGTTCTTTTATTTATAGTAATTGCCCTTGTAGCCCATTTTCGTTCACGAAGGTCAATATCAACAGAGACTTATCATCTGCGCGGGAGATATTATAGTGCACAAGTGTCTGCTTAAACACAAGTGCACTTTCTGCTCCTTCAATCCTACAGTCCGATGAGACAGTTAGCCGATACGATCGGGATGAGATCAAGTGTAGGACCCACTGCTTAACATGCCTTCCAAAGCTCGGAGTTTCACATTTTTGGTCACCCATCATAGGCTTGACCACGACCAACGTCGCTTCACTTTGGCAACCGTTAGCTGAGCGCACATGCCACTGTGCCACCGAGTTTCTTTTATGATGAATAGTCAGTAAAGCAAAAATAAAAATTTAAAAATGGACTAAACTAGAGTTCATACAAGTATCTAGGACCAACCTAGATGATTTCGACAGAAGGGACAGATAGATAGACAAGCAGGCAATCATTCAGACAAACGGATGAAAAGGTAAACGCTACTATTTATCATTTGCTCATATTTATCAATATATTCTAATCAGCGCAAACAGCAAATAAAACAGGACAGTACATAAAGAGAGATTTAAAGCGCTAATTTAAACCAATTCGCCCTTAAGGCCGCGCTCGAGACGTATTTCGGCGCCCACCTAATCTGAAGACATAATAAGTGAGCCACCGGAAGTCCCGACATTATTAGCAAATGGTGACAACTCGCTTATTAAATGAACACACGATTTATTACGGGCAGTCCATTTAATGAGAAGAGCCTTTACACAAATGAAAATAATTTTAATGAAAATATTTTTTTGCAATTCAAGACGATTTATTTATTGCATGTGCGTCACTTTATGTAAGTTTGTTTTAAAATTACTAAAAAATAACGGGAAGAGTAGGTAATAACTATGGACATGCACAAACGACGCAACCTTGCATTGTTCATCTCGCACTATAAGTTCTTTCAGTGAGAATGAGAACGTAAGAGGGAATTTGTTTGGATCACTTTCTGATGCATTAGAAATAAATATTTATGAGACAAATGTCGCAATCTCAAACCTTTCTGGTAAAATGTTTGTGAATTTTAAATATTATTTTTGTCTAATATTCTTTGAGGAAACCGGTTTCATTTGGAGCGACTCTTTCACAATTTCTTCTCTCAGGTTTCTTTCTCGATTCATCTCTATAATATGTCATCATCAGCACTGACATTCTTCGCAGGGCGTAACCTTCTGCACTCAATTCATCCATACCTTTTACGTCTTCTCCTATCGTTATTTGCACGTATGTACTTTAACGAAGTGCAAATATGACGCCCATCGTTTCTCAATCCAACATTGATCCGAAGTGGCGAATTGACTTCCTCCTCTTATTTGCCTCTATTATTTCCTCCCAGGTTTTCATACTATGCTGTATGAACTTTATTCCTCGATAGTTGCATCAGTTGCTACATTTTTGGACGACTTATATCGCTTTTATTTTTAAAGTTTGGCATCACAGAACTATTGCACCATTCATCTGGGGTCTTATCTTGCTGCTGGCTACTTCTATCCGTCTACTTTCAAAACTTCCATACTTCTGTTGGTTTACCATGTGGTTTACAGGCTTTTCCATTTTTCATCTCTAGCATTGCCCTCCTGATTTCATCCAAGGTTAACTCTTGCACAACGCTCATATTTACTATCCTTTAAATTTTCACTCCATTCATTTTTTTCATTAATTTTTTTCATTCGTCAATTTCTCAAATTATTCCTTCCTTGATTTCTTCATTATTCATCAAAATCTTTCCTGTATCTTTTATACATTTAAAATGCACAATATCTCTTGCTCTCGCTTTCGTCAATCTATATCCTTTTTTTTTTTTTTTTTTTTTTTCTCGGGGGGAAATGCGTAACCGCACCGTACCCGCCGTTGGCTAGACGACGAGCGTGTGTGGGGCTCTCCCGGCAGCGTGCCAGGCCTACCCACTAAAACCCCCCGGTGTTCTCCCTGCCCTTAGGGGCGCGCTAGGTAAGGTCCACAATGCGACTCCACTACCCACGCGCCCAGGCAAGCCCGACCAACCGGTCGGGCTATCGCCAAGGGGGGATTGCCCGAGAACACCAGGGCAATCCCCAGACGGAGGGCCTTACGGCGGCGTGCACGGGGCCAACCGTGCATGCAGGCCTCCACGGCAGGGTCATTAGACGGGCATCGCTTGAGCGAATGCCCGCCTTCGCCTGCCTGTCCGTCTACGGCGGATGGGAGCGGCTTGAGGATCATTCTCCCGCTCCCTCTCCGCGGCCTCCTTCTGCGAGATGACGTCCTCGCAGAAGGAGGCGACAGCCCCCCATTCCGCCTCGCCGCGGAGCATGGCCACGACCATGCTCGGCAGCGAGAGGTCTCCGCCTCCCAGCGCAGCGTTGAGTTCACTGCGCTGGCGTCGCCAGGCCGAGCACACCAACAGGGTGTGCTCGGCAGTGTCGTCAGGAGCGTCGCAGTGATGACACTGCGGCGTTTCCTCCCGACGCGCGACTCGGTGCAGGTAGTGACCAAAACAACCATGTCCGGTCAGCACCTGCACCACGCGGAACGAGAGACCGCCCTGCCGGCGCCCTACCCACTCCTCCAACTCAATCTATATCCTAGTAGCTTTTGTCCTGACGGGCTTTCTATTAATTTATACAGTTTATCGGGGTCTTTGACCCTGGTTGTAGCTACTGCCCTTTTCGCCTTCTCCTTGCAATCAGTATAGCAATAATTTTACTTTTAAAGTCGTATCCTTAACATTAATTTTCCCCAAAAACACGTTTTCGGTTTGTCTAATTCAATTGCTTACTATCACTTTTTTGTTATCTAATTCAAAGGAGAATGAAAATGTTGGGCCCTAAAATGTAATGAGTTGGGATTTGGTCAAATAATTAGTTATATATTTTTCTATTCTATATAAAATACCAAAAATCTGGATAAATTTGCAATCTACAAGCAGAGAAATATGAAAATGATTATTTTTGTTAGATAATCGAATATTTAAATATTTTGTTTCATCGATTACTCAATTACAAAAAGAAAACCAAGTTTTTAGATAGTCAAAGTAATTAAAATACACCATACACATCTACAATTCAATAAAATATAGTATGAAAACCGTATAAAAGTGTATATTAATTAAAAACGTCTGTCACTGAACAACTATAGATTATCGATCATACCTAGCCATGATTCATATCATCATACCTATTGATTACAATTAGTCCCGTATTTAGTATGTGGCACTGAAATGTCATTTGCTTGCTCTGCTCACTCGTACATTCATGTTTCCTGTGTTTACCCTTGTGATATTATGTATTCTATGTGCTTTTCCGTTTATTTCCTGATTTCAAAAGGCCATTTCTTTGTTTTTATGGATGCCGAACCTTCCAATAGGACATTGGACATTGTACGTTTAACTTGGAATTGTTATATTGGATTTTATCCCCGGTTTGGATATTGTTGAAACTGGATTGCTGTGTCAACTATTTATAAGGGATAGCAACTAGTCACTGAAATAACATAATAATATCAATGCCGACGACTCTTAGACGATGAAACAATTCTATCAGTGATTCGGCAGCGACTTGGACCTCAAACTGTAAGTAAAATTATAAACTTATCTGTGTAGCTAACATAACCTCACTTTATTAAAACTCCAATATCACGGCTCTCAGATTGTCGAAACTTACAGAATTTTCAGTGAGATATTTATAAGTTTGAACTTTTTAATTTACACTATTTTTATCTCTTTACATACTGGGCCCAGTTTTGTATGGGATCGTTTCAGTCTCCTTTTTAATTTTGGTCTGTTTTCAGGCCTTTCAGTCCAGAATGTCAAATTCCCAAAATGGCAAGCGGTTTCAAAATGTCAAGTTCCCAGAATATCAAGTTCCCTAAATGTCCAGTTCTCGAAATGTCAAATTCCCGAAATATCAAGTTCCCAAAATGTTAAGTTCCCAAAATATCAAGTTCCCAAAATATCATGTTGGGTGTAAAAAAAGAGGTATAGCTACTTAGATATGAAAAAAATAATGATAGACGTAATCAAATTATTTTTATTAGTAATTAAGTAACATTTGTATGTGATAGATCTGTCATACACGCTTTAGTTTAGGCAATACGAAAGTCAGGTAATTGCCCGACTCGCATTCAGCACGGGCACGCTCTCTCGCCGCGACTATACTTCGCTACAACTTGTAAATCATTTACGTTATTCCAGGTGAAAGAAAAAAATCTGTCATAACTAAACGAATTTGTGCAGGAGAAAATATTAGTCTTCAATGTGGGAACTTTTGAAACATTATTTGAATTTCCAGTATCATTGTAAGCAACGAGTAATTGTTATATCCTAATAATTGCAGTCACACAAGATAATATTAGCTTTTCCTAGTCTTGTTTGTGTTTTTCATATAACATAGCTTTTACATCCAACATGATATTTTGGGAACTTGACATTTAGGGAACTTGACATTTTGAAACCGCTTGACATTTTGGGAATTTGACATTCTGGACTGAAAGGTTTTCAGGGTTTATATGGGCAACTAATTTTAGATCTGACACAAAACACAAATAGCGTCGAGCGTTTATTATGTTCAATAAGTTCATGGTGTCGAGAACTCGAGATGTTAACGCCTTGCAAGTCGTAACAGTTATACAAACGAATTAAAAAAGCTCTTGCCTTAGTCAGCAAAAGCATCAAAAATATTCAAAGACTCATTTGAGTGTTCCCCTCCACGGAAATCTTTAGTAAAAGGCGAAAGATTTAAACGTTTTGAAGGGAAACCAGAGCTGTCCGAAATTTGTTTCGGGCCTATTTTATACCAGCCGCTTGCACATTTCTTAACCGCGTTGTAGGATGCATGCAGCGCCATCTGACATCGTTTTTGAAATGATTTACGCGCAAGTTACCGTGCTTTATGTGACTTCGAACCTTGCTTTCGTGGGGTTAATTTTAACTGCAGTTTTTGAATTTATTACATAACTAGCTGTGCCCGCCAATTGTGTTTAATTTTTTCCTCCATTTTATTCCATAACCTCCCGCACGCGCACCCCCGCCTTGGTGACGCTCACTTCGCAACGGGCCGTGCAGCAGATATCGTAATATTTTAATTTCGCCTTAACTTCAAAACCAAACGTCCAATTTTAATCATTCAAAGACCAACTATTATCTACATAAACTGTACTTAGTGATGAAATAATTTATTTTGATAAGGATTAATAGCATGAGAAAAATAAATGCGTTCTCCTTTTTGTTACCTTTCTAATGATACCCAACACTATCCTCTAAATAAGGTTTAGGAACTTTTGAACAAGATTTTTAAAAGGTGCGATTTTTTTGACGCCGAGTGTAATATTAGTGTAGAAGTGTAGACAATGCATTCAAAAACGGTTGGCAATGATCAGCATTATGGCAATCAATTTAAGAATGTCAATTTTCTAATCTGTGGTAGTAGATAGCAGTAATGTTTTTATAATATTGTAGTTAATCACAAATACGGATCATCTTAAAAAAATCTTAAATATGGATCATTTGTAAAAAAATGTCTGTTACACAAAAAAAAAGGAAAGAAAGGAACAAAGGAATTTAAGTTTAAGTTACACGAAGTATTATAATGTAACACAAAAGAATTTTTAAAGAATAGTTCACACTACCAAGTTCCGTGTTCCTGTGAGAAAAAACGACAGTATTTGCCGAGGTTATCAGTATTAACATATTTTTATCTAATATTAATCTTTTCATAATAATCCAATTTGTTTCCTTTGGTATTATTATCTTCATTTCCGTCATTTTAAGGCAAGTCAAGAATTTTTGCACGCTGTTACTACATGCGTATGTAAAAAAATACGTATGCATGTAGTTCCTTCCAGAAACCTTCCATCATCATTTCAGTAACCTACCTGACATGAAGCACGTTGGACGTGCCTGTGAAATTTAAGGGTTTCCCTCGATTTGCCTTGGATTCTATCATCAGATCATGACACGGTGACAATAGGACCACCTCGGGAGTGTACTCTTTTGATTACAAAAAGAATTTTGAAAAACGGCTCACAAATGGCGGAGTAATCGGCGAACATACACAAAAAAAAAGAAAATAGATACAGTCGAACATAGGCCCATTTTCGAAGTCGGTTTAATAAATATTGCCTAGCCTACTACAGCAGTTAGGTATAATAGAGTGCGTCCTCAAAGATACTAACTTGTGCAATATGAATACAGCTTCATATCATTTCCTTTGTGTAACGTCACACAATGTTACACAATAGAACAAAATTATCCGGTGTTAATATAATATCATATTCCAGTTATATTTTTTCTAGAGTTCCTTTCAGTTCTCATACAAACATAAAATCTCATGTCATTGATACATACTGTCTAATTAGAGGAGAACATTTGTGCGGGACTGTTTTTGTATATATCCTCAGCATACGACAACGTCCTTCTACCAGTACTCAGGCAAAGGATGCAACAGCTGAGTTTGCCTGAGAAGTTAACTAACGTTATTTTTAATCTACTTATCGTATGACTCAATTTACCCCACAACCACTTTATGCCTTAAATGAATACCGCCAATAATTCTTTAGAGATAATATGCGCTTCCTACAAAAATAGTTTATTTATTCATTATGTACGATTGTCTACAATGGCAGACTTAATGCCTGTGGCATTATCTGCCAGTCAACCTTTGGGCGATGCAGAGAATCCAGAGGTAGGCGTACCAAAACCAAGAATTGAGCAACATTACCTACTAAGCTACCTATATAAATATTTCATATAAATATACAGGGTGTCCCAAAAAATAGTGTCAAGCGAAAGTACAGAGTTAGAGCACCTCTTGGAGTACCCGAATCACCCCCATGTATGTTCCGCGATTATTCGTAGTTTTAGAGTAATAATTTTTTTTCTGACTTTTTGAAAATTTCGATCTAAAGAACTTAAAAATTTTTAATAAAAAAAAGTTGAACATATTTTAATGTTTTTCTTTATGCCACTGAATTATCTTTAGTGCTTCTTTTATGTCTAAAATAATCAGCTTCGTAACTTTAGTGGAAATTTAGAAAACAGTAGTGTAAAGTCATGAATGTTAGTGAATAATTACTTAAAAATTCATCTTTAAATTAAAATCTAAACAGGCGAATTCATGGTTTCTAAGTATGTGTAAAAACTTCTCTAGACTCTCTGCTTTCATAATAATTAAAAAAAAAAGTACTTAATAGGGCTACTTTGGCTTAAATCGGCCATCAAAGACAGCAAGGTGAAAATTTCATAAAACTCGACTTCTGAATTATTTTTCTTTTTAATTCCAATTATTTATTAATAAACCAAAAATGATTGTAGAAAAGCTAAACATTTATTATTTGAAGGTCAAAAATAACTGTTCCTGCTGTTAAGACTTAGTCTTCATTTGCACAATACATTCGTCTGCCTACAACGCCATCTACCGTCGATGAGGCGCAACAATCTGTAAGAAGTATATAAGAAGCCTGGGCGTATTCGTTCTCACTTTACTTTCGACATTAACTAAGCGATTATAATACCTATAAACGATTTAATGTTAATTATCTCAAATAAACGTATAATTAAACGAATTAAATAAACGCATTTATTGGAGAAGACCCTGGAAACCTACCGGATCCTGTACACCTGCTGCCATCTTTAATAACCTTTGAAGGTTTATTATAACTTAATAAATGAAACAAAATATTATTTTCAAAGTAAATTTTTATTATTTTTATTTTCGCTTAAAGAAAGTTTTCAAAATGACGACCTTCGTGCTCAATACATATTCTACATCGTCTAAAAAAGTTTTCTTTTAAATTTATAAATGCAATTCTGTTGTTTTTTATTGTTTCTTCCGCTTGTCTTAATTTTGTTCTTAACACTGTGACGTTTGTAATGTCCTTGGCGTATACTAATTCCTTGTAGTATCCCCAGACGAAAAAATCTATGGGGTTCAAGTCGGGGGACCGTGGCGGCCACGCAATGGGCCCTCCACGACCGATCCATCTGCCTGGAAATGTTTCAGACAAATGTTGTCTAACATTTCTAGCAAAATGGCATGGAGCGCCGTCGTTTTGAAAAATCATATTTCTCCGCGTTAATAGGTCTACATCTTCTAATAAGACGCCGAGATCACGTCGTAGAAATTGCAAGTAGGCCTCGCTGTTCAGTCGGTCCGGTAGTTCGAACGGACCAATCAGCTGTCCGTTTAGGATGCCTGACCACAAATTGATACTAAATTGTTCTTGGAAATTAGATTCCCTTGTGAGGTGTGGATTTTCAATACTCCACGAATGGTAGTTATGCGCATTAAACACCCCACATCGCTTAAAATGTGATTCATCAGTCCATAGAATATTTTTAAAGAAATTTTCGTTTTCAGCTTGTCTCCGTAACATTTCCTGACAAAATGCCACCCTTCTCGGGTAGTCTGCGGGCTTGAGCTGCTGAACTTTCTGGATGTGATATGGGTGAAAACGCTCTTAATGAAGTATTCGATGTGCTTGTGATTTCGGAATTCCGATTCGACGTTCTATTGTTCTTACACTAACTGATGGATCTCTCACCACTTCTTCGACCACTGATTGGACAGTATCTGGGTCACTCATTTCAGATGAGCGCCCCGATCTTCTACCTGGTAGGCGTCCTTCCATGTAAGAGTTATGTACTCTTAAAATCATGCGATGATCAGGCTAAGTTTCAGGCTGAGGTCCACCTCCATTTTGTACTTGCTGCCGGAACAACCTGGCTGCTTCAGAAGCATTTCCTCTTGCATATCCATAAAAGTAATGCATAAGAGCATATTCTTGCGATGAAAAAGACATCACAAAATGAAGAGCTTGAAAAGTCCGTTAAGAATGCCAAATTTGTCAAAATCCCGTATTCACACAAAACCAAATCATAATCGCACTCAAGGTCCGTAAAGAAAGCAAAGTTCGTCAAATAATCACAAATGGGCGTATCGTACGTAAGGCGCAAACAAAAGCAGGCAAACGACTGGCGCCAGAACACAATAGGCGCTCGGACTACACCCCCCGCCTCATCCCCTTGTCACAAAGAATAGCATTCCTCAGTTACAGTTATCCATTTCGCCAATGAGAGTGAGAGAGATAGCAATAATGCGGTCTCTTTCATATCCTCTCACTCGGGCAATTTTTTAGCAGGTAAGTACTGCGTTACATCCAACACTACAACCGATGTGATCCGCGAGAAAAATATTTAAATATGGGTTTCATGTAGTAAATTTTTGCTAAATTGTAATTAATCTGAACCTTAGAAATTATAAAAAGACCAGATATTTTTTTTTATCATCTGATAGGAATTTGGTAAATTTTATGAAATTTTCACCTCGCTGTCTTTGATGGCCGATTTAAGCCAAAGTAGCCCTATTAAGTACTTCTTTTTTTAAATGATTATGAAAGCAGAGAGTCTAGAGAAGTTTTTACACATACTTAGAAACCATGAATTCGCCTGTTTAGATTTTTAATTTAAAGATGAATTTTTAAGTAATTATTCACTAACATTCAAATATTGACTTTACACTACTGTTTTCTAAATTTCCACTAAAGTTACGAAGCTGATTATTTTAGACATAAAAGAAGCACGAAAGATGATTCAGTGGCAAAAATAAAAACATTAAAATATGTTCTGCTTTTTTTATTTAAAATTTTTAAGTTCTTTGGGTCAACATTTTCAAAAAGTCAGATAATTATTACTCGAAAACTACGAATAATCGCGGAACATACATGGGGGTGATTCGGGTACTCCAAGAGGTGCTCTAACTCTGGACTTACGCTTGACACTATTTTTTGGGACACCCTGTATACCTATCTATGTTTGAGAGTGATATTGATGGATTCACAAGTCTTCGTTTTTATTCAGTTTTTTTTTTAAATTTAATAACGATTTCGAGTATTCAAGCGTTTGAATTGATAAGCACAAATAATAAATATGATAAAGAACAAAATAAAATTATGAAATAAGCATAATATATATTTCGTGACTTTTTTTTCAAGGATATGACGTAATCACAGAAAGTAGATTTTTTTTGCAAATGACTCCTATCATCTATATACATTATACTCGTATAAAAAATAAAACCGACTTCAAAAACACCAAAAAGTCATAAATAATTTTAGAATACATACAACATCACAGTTTTATATTGAAGTCGGTGCCAAAGTAACTAAGTAGGTATATTAATTGTTGTTTAAATTTTTTAAGACTTTCCAGGTGATCATTGCTTGGCATACATTAAAAAAAATAGATACAGTCGAACATAGAACCTCCTCCTTTTTCGAAGTCGGTTAAAAAGGAGATGTTCCCATCCATAGACGCACGCACAGCCGTAACCGCTAATGGAAGAAACGTGAAATTTGGACAGTTGTTTTAATTCAAAATGCGAACGCACAATAAGAAGGGATTTTAAAAAATGTTTACCCTAAAGGGATGAAATAGGGGTTACAAGTTTGTATGTAATTATTTTAAAATTCGCAACGATTTCGATAAAACTTGAGATTCATGCTCTTAAAAACATTTCATTGGACACGATCCCCTTAGGGTGCAAAATAGGGGTTAAAAGTATCTATGGAAAATATTGAAAATCTGCTCCAACTTCTATGAAATTTATTATCCGAGCTCCTAAATATAAATAACAGTCTTCTATATAATAGGCTGGAAAATTATTTTTCCTACGGGAAAATATAAAATTCCCACGGGAAAACAATAATAACGCGGGCGAAGCCGCGAGCGGAAAGCTAGTTATAAAAATAAAACTACATTTTTTTAACGGGAGTAATAATAATAATATGGATTTTATTACAAAAACAGATTATTTAAGGATCTTGTATTCTTAAGATCAGTTAACTGCTTCCGTGGTCTAGTGGTTGAGATCACCGGGTGTTGATCCTGAAGTCCTGGGTTTGGTTCCCCATGGAGGCAGAAGTTTTGTCATTTCAGTTTGGTTGGTGGCAGAGATTCTGAGCTCGCCTGGCTAGCTACCACCGTCTTACCTAAGTTTGTCGCCATAACAACAACGTTAATAATATAGTTTTATTTCGACGATTAGTTAGATGTAAGATAATCAGTTACCTGTTTTTGAGAGCTCAAAGTGAAGCGCTTTTCTCTGTTGTATGCGAAAAAAGTTAAAATTTACTTAATACAATTAAAGATATGCAATATTCAACAATTGCTTTTCCTGCAACAGTCACCTATAATATATCCTGTGAGATATACCCTTTAAACCAGAAGACAGCAATGCAAGCATTGCTGCTTTGCGCCAGAAATAAGTAAGAAGGAGATACCCAAGCAGACGACCCTGGTACAGAGTCTCCGTCCGGTAACATATTGCAAGACAATAAGCAACCCCGTGAAATAGAAGATTTCGTGAACCTAAGTTTTTTAAGTATTCGACTTGTAAGTGACAATTTATTTCGGCCCTTTAAACGTACATGACCGCTTCCAAATCATAACTCTGTTTTACGACTGAGAAATTTAAGGGGAACCTCCCGATTCCAATGCCCTGGGCCTTAATGGAGACAGTTCAGTTACTAATGCATTTTTTCTGTCCTCTCCGACCGTTCCTCAAGATTAATGACCACAAACCCTAGGGCTTGCGAGACATACTTGAGCACTGGCGAGCAACGATATGTAGTTCGAATTGAAAACTAAATTATGTAGAAACTCTGAATCTCTTTGAATGTTGGTACCTCAGAACAATAACTCTTCTGAGGTTGGTACTATATTATATTGGCGTCGATGTTTGATTGTCTTTGGAGCAGTTTGGAAAATACGTGATTTTTAGGATTTTCGCAGAAGTTTTACTGATTTTTCTCTTTTTAATAACTTTTTTCCGGACCCAACAAATGGCTTATTGTTTTGGCTTATTGAAATGATGATTGATATTATGCAATATAACTTTAATTGTCGCATCGTGAGGTTCACGAACGAAAACATTAATATTTAAAAAATGTTATTTTCAAAATCAACGTTTTATTAGCTCTAGATCATCTACTAAAGCTCTAAACGGTTATCGTGTTCATCATCACAGCTCATACACCACCCCGCCTTAGTCAACCACGCCGGCCCAGTGCGGATTGGTCGACTTTACATACACCTTTGGATTTCTTCGCAGATGTGTGCAGGTTTCCTCACGATGTTTTCCTTAACCGTATGAAATTCGAAAAACGAAAAATACATCGGTTTCTGGCGGGACTGAACCCCGGACCTATCTATTATAAGGCCGTGCCGAGTCCACAGTGAACGCTCTTACTTTTATGAGGTTAAGCTATTAGACTGAGAGGTGACAGGATTTTTCATAACGATCATGGATACGGTTAAATTTACTTTTATAGTTTGTAGAGTAGTCCCCTAATGTGAATGATGTCGGTCTGCCTGCTTTCAGGTGTTGCAACTTTGAGATATAGAGCTTACAAGAGGCTTCATTGTTGCGAAAAAAAAACGATCAGAGAAATGGTCAGTTTTAGTACATATTCAAAGTATGGTGTCTCCGCAGATGAGACAAGTTGGTCTGGCGGCTCTCAGTGGTTGCATTTCAGAGTTATGAATTATGATGCGCGCAAGTCACTGCATTGTTGCGAAAAAAAACGATAACAGAAATGGTCAGTTTTAGTACCTATTCAAAGTATGGTATCTCCACAGGTGAAACGAGTTGGTCTGCCTGCTCTCAGTGGTTGTATTTCAGAGCTATCATTGTGTACGCAATACCCTTATTTGTGGAGAAAGCCTAAAAAATATCGAAAAACATGACAATCGGCGGATTTTTCAAATGCTCATTGACCGCTCCTCCCCCCGCGCCCGGCCCCTGTCTATGAGCGTGGAACAATCGTTGTGGGAGGGTGCGCTTGGGCACAGATTACTTAATAGTTACTACGTAGCTTGGGCTCGTTTTTGGTGCTTTTAAATACAACTCAACCGTTACTTGCATTTTTACAATAATGTCGAAAATAAATACTTTAATTTTGTGGAACGCGTATGAACATCCCAAAGTAATATTACGATCTAGCCTATTTTACGGCTAATAAGTACAGTACATAATTTAATTCGATCTTAATTTGCTAGAGATACAAATGTCTCTAGGAAGTGTTCATTTACACGTTTTTTATTGTCTCTATTAAGGCGACGCCACTAATTCACAGTTATTGTTGCAGCACTGTTTCTACATTGTACGAAATTAAAACTTATTTTTTATCACTCCACTTCATTACACTAGATCGGATGGCTTTATCCGTTTTAGGCCCGATTTCACCAACAGGAACGCAAAACTAGAATAACTATACTTTGGATAAATTTATACTCTACATTTATTCTCGGATAACCCATTTTACGTTTCACCACATTTGGTTTAACTATTCTTCCAAATAGAGTTTTATTTTATCTATGTGAACGAATGAATGATAATGCTGCGAAATTAAATAGTACATTCTCTCCGTAAATCACATAGCCAATTAGCTGTTTTTTAAACTAGTTGGATTATACGTCAGTTACGACTACTGTCACTTTAGACAGCTTGCCAATCAGCTGTTCATTAGACGCCATCTTTCTTATTTATCCTAGTATTAAATCTGTTATACCGTCAAATTCGACGGTATAAAACCTATTCTCGGATAACGGCTTTATTCTAAGTACAAGTATTTGGTGAAATTAAAATTGCCCTATCTGAGAGTAACTCATGACTTTATCCTTGGTATAAAACTTATCTGACTTTGGTGAAATCGGGCCTAAGTATTCTTTTTTTTCTTTGTGTGGTCGGGAAGCTGGACAGCCTCCACGTTTACATGTTTTTGAAGTCTTTCTTGGTGAGCTTCGGCGTATTTTTTGATGATGCTATCAACAAACTCTGTTTTGAGGTCCCGATGGAGGTCGTCATTTCTTACATACCAGAGAGCATTAGCGATGCCGCTCAGCACCTTATTCTGAAATCTTTGGATAATACACCTGTTGGTCTGAGCTGTACAGCCCCGTAGCTGTATTCCACAAGTCCACACTGGCATGAGGACTTGACGATATAACAATAGTGTGTTAGCTATTTTAAAGGGGGACTCTCTTCCTATTAGCCAATACATGTCTCTGTATCGTAGATCAAGCTGTTCTCTCTTTTTCTGACGCGCACCTTCCAAAGTAGTTTCACATCAAGAGTCATGCCAAGATATTTGGCAGTGTTCTCATATGGCATTCGTCTGTTAATGTAGATAGGGTGATATATTTTCTGTTTGTTACTAAAATTGATGTGTACAGACATGGATTTATTCAATTTTATCCGTCATTTCTTTGTCCAGTCATAGATCTTCTCTACAGCATTTTGGACCTTTTCTGCTGCTTCTTCATGAGTATCACCGATACCCATGATTGCAGTATCATCAGCAAAAGGTGCAATGGTGTTTTTTTCCGGTTCTGGTATATCACAAGTGTATAAAAGGTATAGGATCGGACTTAAAACACTACCTTGCGGAACACCAACTTTTATATGTTTCAATTCTGAGAAGGCGTCTTCATGTTTGATTCTGAATACGCTATCTATAAAGCTCAGCGAACTGCTCAGGGAGCATTTGTGGTAGTTTATAAAACAGAGTTCGTTGATAGCATCATAAAAAAATACGCCGAAGCTCACCAAAAAAGTCTTCAAAACCATGTGAACGTGGAGGCTGTCTAGCTTCTCGACCACACAAATAAGAAAAGAAGACTAAAACGGATAAAGCCATCTGATCTAGTGTAATGAAGTGGAGTGATAAAAAATAAGTTTTAATTTAGTACAATGTAGGGTCAGTGTTGCAACTATAACTGTGAATTAGTAGCGGCGCCTTAATAGAGACAATAAAAAACATGTTAATGGACACTTCTTAGAGACATGTTCATCTCTAGCAAATTAAGATCGAATTAAATTATATACTGTACTTATTAGCCGTAAAATAGGCTAGATCGTAATAGTACTTTGGGATGTTCATACGCGTTCCACAAAATTAAAGTATTTATTTTCGACATTATTGTAAAAATGCAAGTAACGGTTGAGTTGTATTTAAAAGCACCAAAAATGAGCCCAAGCTACGTAGTAACTATTAAGTAACCTGTGCCCAAGCGCACCCTCCCACAACGATTGTTCCACGCTCACAGACAGGGGCCGGGCGCGGGGGAAGGAGGGTGCGCTGTGTGTGTCAAGTCAAGACACGACAGCAGCGGTCAATGAGCATTTGAAAAATCCGCCGATTGTCATGTTTTTCGATGTTTTTTAGGCTTTCTCCACAAATACGGGTATTGCGTACACAATGATAGCTCTGAAATACAACCACTGAGAGCAGGCAGACCAACTCGTTTCACCTGTGGAGATAGCATACTTCGAATAGGTACTAAAACTGACCATTTCTGTTATGGTTTTTTTTTCGCAACAATGCAGTGACTTGCGCGCTCATAACTCTGAAATGCAACCACTGAGAGCCGCCAGACCAACTTGTCTCATCTACGGAGATGCCATACTTTTTTTTTTATGTAGGACCCGGCAAATGACCTCCTCCCGCCTGATGTTAAGCGGTGAAAGAGGCCCAAATGAGTTGACAGATAGAGTAGGGACGACATCGACTATCCTACCTGCCCGCCCCTTGCCGGCCCAAAAGATGCTTTTTCACGCCTCTTTTGAAGGAACCCATGTTGTAGGATGGAGGAAATACGTGCGCAGGTAGAGAATTCCAAGTGTGGGATGACCGACAGAAGAAGGAATCTTGGAATTTTTTGGTACGGTGTGTGAAGGAGGACACAGTGTACGGATGACTCCGAAGGCCCTTACGCGTGTTTCTGTTAAGAAATGGAGAGGGAGGGATAAGGTTAAAGAGCTCCTCAGAGCATTCCCCATGGAACATTCGGTAAAAGGCGCTAAGAGAGGCGATGTCACGACGAAGTTGTAGAGGCTCGAGGGTGTTAGTTACCTCTACATCGCCAATAATGCGAATAGCGCGACGCTGCAATCTGTCCAGAGCATCGAGCAGGTACTGAGCGGAGCCGTCCCAAAGGTGCGAGCAATATTCCACGCAAGACCTAACCTGAGTTTTATACAACAAGCATAGTTGGTCCGGCGCAAAATACCTACGCACCTTGTTCAGGACACCGAGTTTCCGTGAGGCAGTAGTTATGACGGATTCGATGTAGTCTCTGGGGTTCAGATCGCAGCGAATGTTCATTCCGAGCAAGGTGATGTTGCTCTGTGTGTGAAGGGTTGTGCCCTGAAGAGAAGGAAGGGGGAGGAATGGTGACCTTTTCGCCGAAAACGCGCACACCTGTGTTTTCTTAGCATTGAACTCAACAAGATTGTTGGAGCCCCATTCGGAGACGAGGTCCAGCGTCCTGTTGAGCTCAATGATAAGATTCTGCCTCTCACTACCAATATCACCACGAGCAGCCCCTGAGCTTCCGTGATATCCCCCATGCACTGTACTGTCGTCTGCATATGTCGTCTGCATACTTTGAATATGTACTAAAACTGACCATTTCTCTGATCGTTTTTTTTTCGCAACAATGAAGCCTCTAAGCTCTATAACTCTATAACTCGAAGTTGCAACCACTGAAAGCAGGCAGACCAACATCATTCACATTAGGGGATTACTCTACAAACTATAAAAATAAATCTAACCGTATCCATGATCGTTATGAAAAATCCCGTGACCTCTTAGACTATATCCTTTGTATTAAAAAATCATATCACTGCTATTGAAAATTGGACATTTTTAGGTTACCAAGCTTTTTGCAATATTATATTGTAACACAGTAATGTTTGTGTAGATAATTTCTTTACAATGAGAATCATTTTCACAAAAGGTTAGATACCTAATACGAATGAGTTCTATATTTAGTTGAAAATTTTCTTTCTTTCAAGTCTTGTCTTGAGCAGTTTCCGATATAATAACAAAGAGCGAGCGACAGCAAATTTTTGCTCCTCAGTGTATTTTTATAGCAGGTATCAATTTAAGTTTTACGAGATAAAGCATTTTGAATGACATTATAAATTTTGTAGATTAAGTACTTTAAGTTTGATTTTAGAGCTTTTATTCAACGCCTTTGGGCATAGGCGGACGCCCTTCGCCCTCGCACGGACAAATGCGTGCATTTTTTTTTGTAAAAACTGGAAAAAGATAATTAAATGGAATAACATTTAGTTTTGTGGCATTCGAAAAATGTGTACTATAAATCGAAAACTTTTTCCATTAACTATTATCAGTCACACATTTGCGCTTAGCTTGAATAATTGGTTTTTTAATACGTCGATGCTGGTAATCGATAACGATTTCAAGATTGGTTCCATAGTTAAAATTGTTGAACTGTGCTCGTCTGAACAAGCCCACAAAATTTGGTGGGTGGCTAAAAAATTAAAAACCGGAATAAAGCAATGCAGCAGTTAAAAGTGCAGCGGGAACTTTTTTACCGGAAGGAGACTCTGTAACTGGGTCGCCTGCTTAGGTACCCCCGTCTTACATATTTCTGCCGCAAAGCAGCAGTGCTTGCATTGCTGTGTTCCGGTTTGAAGGGTAAGATATGGCAGTGAAATTACTGGTTCCCGCGACTTTACATCTTATGTCACAAATTGGCAACGTATACTGTGGTTCTTGTGGAGGCTGCAGAATTGCTGCGAATCTCACAAGAGCCACATGTACCACATGTACTATAGGTGACTGTTACCACTTACCATTAGGTGGGCTGTATGCTTGTTTTCCAACTAGCTGTATAAAAAATGATGATAGATGGTCCAGCAGGCCTATTATGGATCTTTTATCGTATGATATGGTATAAATTTGAGATAAAAAGTCATCAAATGCATCATTTGGAATGACCGATCTCAAATGATATCATTTATGGTATAATGTCAATAATGTTTGATCATTCGTTCATTATATTATTATCCATCATGATAATAATATAATGAACGAATGATCAAAAATCGGACCGAAAATGTTATTTTTCGCTTTGTACTATGATGTCATCATGATATCATTTGAAAACCATGAGATCTGTAATAGGCCCGCTAATTAGACGACTTTAGTACCGAGTCTCCTTCGGTCAGGTTTTACTAGGTTCTATAAAATAGTACAATTTCGTCACATAAAATCAAATAAAAATTCTCACGCACCGTTAAACTTGAAATAAACAATTTCGCGCACTACTAAAAAAATTGTAAGTAATTTTAAAATGGCGTTTCCGGGCAAATTGTCTAGCTAAAAGGCGCTCTCAAAGGAGCGTCAGAAAAACTGCGAGCATCCCGAGAACTCTGGACGCCTTCTACCGTGTAATTCTTTGTGAGTATACTCGGGACGGCCAGCAGAAAAACTCGTTACAACCGTTTGCAACGCTTTCCTGTTGGCTGTTCCGAACCGAATCGACGGATGAGTTCCTAGAAGATTTAATTGAATCTAACACTTCGTTAGCCAAAGACAAACCAACGTGTTAATTAAAGGTTAGGGTGATCATAGTGATTAATTTTTAAATACTTTATTTGTTTGTATTTTTTATATCATACGATAAAAAAGCTCTTGGCATTCGTTTCACCTGATAGTAAGTGATGAAGGCGGACTAAGGTGGAAGCAAACTTCACCTGCAGGTCTATTCTCTAAACTACGTTTGGTAACTAGAACTTTCTTTTAGAAATGAACTTTATATCCATTTGATTATACTAGTTAAGTGATCTTATGTGTTACGGCGGCGTTCATGATAGCAGTAATGGATGGTAAGTTTCTTTCAAAAATGACAGTTCTAGTTAGCAACCGAAGTTAGAGAATAGGCCTGCTAGACTCCTCGCCAACTGAGGAGCTGGCCATCTTACCTCTAATTGTCGAAACACAGCAATGCTATAACATTGTTATTTTAGCGAGAATAAGAATAAGACGGTGGTAGCTAGGAAGGCGGGCTCAGAAGTCCTACCACCAACCAATTCAGCAGACAATGGAATTGAGCCTTTCGATTATTCTAATGTTGACATATTCAAAAATTTTAATGGTACTGGTTCTAGTATATTCTTGAAACCAACTTCTAATGACGAAATTTTAAAAATCATAAGGTCTTTGAAAATCACAGGCAGCACTGGCTTCGATGGCCTCTGTACCAAAATTATCAAACTATAATATGTGCCATTGTTCTAACTCCTGTCTTATGCTACTTAGTAAATTTATCATTTAGTCAAGGAACATTTCCCGAAAAATTAAAACTATCAGTTGTTAAGCCTATATATAAGAAAGGCGATAAAGAAACTGTTAACAATTACAGGCCAATTGCATTAGTTCCAGTTGTTTCGAAAATATTTGAGAAGGTAATGCACAACAGAATTACCTTATATTTCAATAAAATCAATGTATTTAGACGTGAACAAAATGCATTTCAAAAAGGTAAATCTACTTCACTGGCTGCATTTGATCTGGTTAGAAAAATAACTGAAAACATTGACAAAAATATACCAACTACAGCAGTATTTTTCGACATGAGCAAGCCTTTTGATTTAGTCTCACATAAAATACTACTGAAAAAGTGTGAGATATATGGCCTGCGAGGTAATGCTTACAAATGGCTAGAATCTTACTTAACAAACAGATCGCAGTATGTTGAGGTTAAACAAATAACAAATCAGAATGAGGAAGGTGCTTTTAGGTCTAGTATCTTACAACCTAAAGTGGGAGTTCCTCAAGGCAGCATACTTGGACCGTTACTTTTTTTGATTCATATCAATGATTTACCAGACGCAACTGATCAGTACTGCATTCTGTTTGCGGACAATATATCGATAGTTATAACTGACAATCAAATTGAAAACTACCAAACATTAATTAATGAGACAGTTAACAATATAATAAGTTGGCTAAAATTAAACGGCTTGAAAGTAAATCTAGGGAAAACGAAATATTTAAGATTCTACAATCGGAAACAACCAACAAATGATATTGAAGTAGCTTATGAGAACAATACTTTGGCTGAATGTGATGTCGGTGACTTCCTGGGTATAAAAATAGATAGTCAATGTTCTTGGAAGCTTCACATTGACAAAGTTTGTAGCAAAATTAACAGATTTGCATACGCTCTATGGAAACTAGCAAAAGTCAGTGTGGACGTTGCGAGTATAAAAAGATGTTTGTATTTTTTACACGTTTTATTTATATGACAACGTAGCAGACATGACAAGCAATAATCAATTTGGATCAAAGACAATAATAAATTCAAACTCAAAACTTAGAAAAATAACATATAAAAAGGTAATCGCATAATAAAGGGATTCACGTCGGCAACACAGCTGCCCCCGGTGTCGAAGACGCGAAAATAGTTAGGCCGACTGTACTATATAACATGGTACACACATCACAGTCTAGGGCAGTAGTACCAAGCGGCGCACCGGGCGCTTCAGTGTGCCGGTACTCGTGCGGACCTCCACCGAACGAACTACTCCATCTCTACCGGGTAGAGTTTTAAGTATACGGCCACGAAGCAAAGTACCGCGGGGCAGATTACCGTCCGCTACGAGTACCAAGTCCCCCTCTCGCACTGGTCGTGCTGGGTCGACGTTCATCCTAGGGACGAGAGTAGGCAGATACTCCTTGACCCAGCGCGACCAGAAATGATCTGCAAGCCGAAGTCCCTTTTTCCAACGAGTCCGTCGAATCAAGTCATCGTCGGTTACGTCTGCGGCTCGAGAATACGGAGAGGAGGTTCCTAGTATAAACAAACAAACACAAATAACAAATACACAAATACAATACAATTTACAAATACAAACATTCACACTTATAACACTGTATCATTCATCCCATCGCTTTACTTTTATATATTTTGCATTTTACATTTTCTCACTGTGCGTTCAGCTGCGTAAGTACACGCTTTTTCTTGTTAAGGTTTCAGCTGAAAACCAGCGCTGTGGCTCTGTAGGTCACAGCATATGCTGAGCTGCGTCCTATTTTCGCATCACACTACAGCGTAATAATAAATTATTATTATTATTTTCTACAAAATTATCTCTTTGTGTTTTACGCTTTTTATTGTATTCTTTACTTTTTTTTTTTTTTCGTTCCACCTTTATGTTATGTTGTAGTGTTTGTGAAAATAAATGTCTTGAGTCTGAGTCTGAGTCTGAGTCTGAAATGAAACGGCGTTATAGCCTCTGACGTTCCCGGCTCAACGACGACGTGAGTCAACGGACCGGAATTTACGAGACCCTCAGCTTCCGCTAGCAACGTTATGAGGACCTCTTCTTTGGGCGCGCGCTGATGGAGAGTGGCCGAGAGAGCAGTCTTTATTGTTCGGACTAGACGCTCCCACGCTCCGCCCATGAACGGTTATGCGGGGGTGATAAACTTCCAGAGGATCTTGCGCTCTGCAGTGAAGTCCGCCAGCTCGGCCATCAGGAGACGATTGGCGCCTACGAATGCTGTTCCGTTATCGCTCCAGATCGTATTCGGGACTCCTCTTTTAGCGATAAATCGCCGTAGCGCCATTATGGCGCAGTCCGCAGACAGATCGTTCACCAGCTCTAGGTGGACTGCACGTACTGTGAGGCAGGTAAACAGAGCTACATATCGCTTTTCAGTGTGGCGTGCTACGGTGATGGTGAGGGGTCCAAAGTAATCCAGACCGGTACACGAGAACGGTCTGCAGTTGAAAGCCAGTCTTTCAGCGGGGAGGTCGGCCACAGGCGGAATTTGTGGTTTGCCTTTAGAGAACCTGCACGTTAGACACTTGCTAGCCACTCCTCTTACAGCTGGTCTGAGTCCGATGATGTAGTACTTTTGCTTCAGCTCGTTCACAACTAGTTCATTAAAGCCGTGCGCTGCTCGTCTGTGGTGGTACGCTATTAGGAGCTGGACGTTTCTCTCTCTTCCGTCTAATATGGGTGGTCGATTAGACACGCTTTGAACTTCAGCGGCCATGATTCTTCCAGAAAGGCAAAGAAGACCGTCTTGGTTCAGCATCACAGATAGACGTTTCAAGCGACTTCCCTTGGGTAGGGGCTCTGCACGCGAAACGTGAGCGTATTCCTTCTGAAATGAGTTAAGCTGGGAGCGGAGAAGCAGGAGGTGTTCGGCTTTTTCCAGATCTTCGGGTGCAAGCGGAGCGAGAGCCGATAGGTCTAATGCGGTTTGGGAACTTCGGCTTAGGGGTAAGCCTCCTCTACGGCTCAACTGTTTAAAAAATTTTGCGCATTGTACGGTACGCGCTGTGGCGCGCAGAAGGCGTAGCCACTCACTAAATCGGTGCGCGTCTGCGACTATCGGAGTCGGTAGCCCTGGCGGTTGCAGGCTCGTGCACGCGATCGATTCCAGGTGAGAGGCAGAGCAGGTGCTCTTCATCTCCTCTGGAACCGGGGTCGGAGCTGTCGATGGTTCCTGGGGCCAGTCAGTAAGAGGAAGCTTAAGAAAAGGCGGTCCCGAGAACCATCGAGAAGAGCTCTCAAGCTTGTGAGACACGCGCGTTGCGTCGTCGGCGACGTTCAGTGCAGAGGGCACATATCTCCAATCCGCGACGTTAGTAGTCTCCGAGATTTCTCCTAATCGGTGCGCTACGAAAGTTTTATAGGAGCGAGCGTCACTCCGTAGCCATTTTAAAACCGTCAGGCTGTCGGACCAGAAGAATACCTTTTCCGGTTTTCGGACATGGGCCTCTAAGATATAGCTCGCGAAACGGGCCGCAATTAAGGCGGCTTGCAATTCGAGGCGAGGAATCGATAGAGGTTTGAGGGAAGCGAGGCGGGCTTTTCCTCCAATGAGGCTCAGCATCACCTCTCCGCCTTCGCACTCAAAGCGCCAGTAGGCGACACAGGCATAGGACAACTCGCTTGCGTCGGCGAAGACGTGAAGCTGAGCGTGGAGAGCGAGTTTTGAGCGAAGATAGTGTCGCGGGATACTGCTACCAAGCAAATCTGACAAATCCCGATACCAGTTTTCCCACTCTGAAACGAAACGGGTTGGGAGCTTGTCATCCCAGTCAATTCCCAGCTTCCAAGTGCGCTGGAATATGACCCGCCCTTTAACTATGACAGGGGTTAGAAGGCCAAGAGGATCATAAACACGCATAAGGTGTGCCAACACTGAACGCTTTGTTAATTTCGTAGGAAACTCCAATAAATTGTCGCGTGCGAATCGAAGTGTATCAGTGTTGACATCCCAGATTGCGCCCAAAATACGAACAACCGTGGGGGAGGTGCTAGGAGCGCATAGGTCTGACGGAAGGCTGGCGAGGGCTTCTTTGTAGTTCGACACCCACGATCGCATCTCCAGGGAAGCTTGCGCGTGAACGTGTACGATGTCGGCCGCTAAGCGAGCCGCCTCCTCTGTGGAGTCAAGGCTCCCGAGATAGTCGTCCATATAATGGTCGTTGATTATGGCATCAGCTGCCTTCGGGAACAATGCTCGATGCTCCTCCGCGTTGCGGTTTTTTAAATAAATTGCCGTGAAGGGGCTAGAGGTAGCACCAAATATCATGGAGCTCATTCGAAACTCCTGGATGGGCACAGAAGGATTGTCGCGCCAAAGAAATCGTTGGGCGTCACGATCCTCCGGGCGAATTTTTGTTTGGGGGAACATCTCTCGGATGTCCCCGTTTAAGGCAACGCGTCCTTCTCGGAACCTCATCAAAATTGCCACTAGTGGTTGAAGGAGATCCGGCCCCGGGAGTAGCAACGAATTAAGGCTCACTCCAGAGGACCTGGCTGCAGCATCGTGTACAACCCGAAGCTTCTTTTTTTGCGGGTGCACTACACCGAAGTGAGGCAGATACCAAACCACGCCGGTGCCTACCGGTTTGACGTTGCAAACTTCCGCGTAACCATTTTCAATCATCGCGTTAATGTTCTGCCGATAAGCATCGGCGTAGGTGTGGTCTCTGCTCATCTTCCGTTCGAGACTGAGAAACCGCGAGTGAGCTAATCCGTAGCTATCAGGTATGCCGCTTAGGTTTGGCTTCCATATCAGACCGGTCTCGAACCTACGTGAGGGAAGCCTGCGAGTGGTATTTTCTAGGGTATGGATCGCTAACTCATCCATGGGGGAGTAGTAAGGTTTTTTTGTGATACCAATCGAGTCTATCCGAAGATACTCACGGAGTTGAGCGTTCAAAGATCTATCGCAGGAGTCTACGTCAGGTTCTTCGACGGCACAGTGGTTTACAAAGGCTGTGGGCGAAGACTTACCTTTAAGGGAACCGTACAAGACCCAGCCAAGTGACGTCAGGGCCGCTATCGGTTGGGTGCGCGCCCCTCGCCGAATAATGTGGGGTATTGTGAGCTCCCAGTTGTCTATTCCTATGAGGAGAGTAGGTCGCGCATCTTCGTAGCAGACCACGTCACATATGTCTGACAGGTAAGTAAGTCGCATAACCTCATGCTGTATGACGGACTGGCTCTGTAGTCCTAGGTGAGGTATCGTCCTGACGCCTTTGAGATGGTACGAGTCTGACGTATGCCGGCCTTTGATCTTCACGTCCACGAAACTAACCTCGACCTCCGTTGTCATGCCGCCTACTCCAACCACTTTTATTTTGCCCTTGCGACCCTCTACCCCGAGCATTTCTGCAACGGAGGAGTCTAAGAGTGTGGCTGTGGACCCATCATCTAGTAACGCGTAAGTATTAAAGTTACCTTTAGGCCCAGTCAGCGTCACCGGTACCACTTTCAGCAGCGGTCTTCTCGCACCAGTGGACCAGTTGTGGGCGACTACGATTGAGGTATCAGTGTGCGATGACAAGGAGGGAGTAGGTACCTCTTCCTCGCCGACGTGAGCTACATCTACTACTGGGTGGACTCTATGTAAGAGAGTGTGATGGGAGTGCGGATATTTACAAGGATTCTCTTTGCAAGAGAATTTCCTGCACCTCTTATATTGGTGAGAACCTTTTTCTAGACACCTATGGCAGACTTTATTTTCATAAACCCACTCCTGCCTTTTTTCTGTGGAGAGTGCCTGAAAGTTCTTGCATTCTCTTACATAGTGTCCCTTTGAGCAAAATAGACATTGAGGGCTAACGTCTTTAGAGTCCTTACCTTGGATGCGTGTATGACGTGAAACGGTGTTGTCTCGATCGGCTGGACGAGACACAGTAGCATGGCATGATACCTTAGGTGCTGGCTTAGGTTGCTCGACGAACACGCCATGCTTTATGCGCTGGTTTGCCTCACGCATAAGAAAATCTGCTAGAATTTCTAATTTATACTTACCGCGTTGGTTTGGTTGCTCTGCAAAGTGGCCCCAAAATGTTCTAAGTAGCGGTGTCATCTTAAGTAAGATCTCGTTACAGAGCTCAGGCGAGGCTAAATATTCTAAACGATTTAGTAGTCTTACTATTTGCAGGCATTTGGAAACCTTCAGCGCGAAAGAATTTAGCTCCTTAGCGCTCTCGTGGCTGGAGAGCTTCGGTAGCGCTCGCAGTGTAGCCAGCTCTGCTAAAATGATTTGTTCTGGTCGAGCAAATCCTATTTCTAAATTATAAATGACCTCCATGGGGTCCCGCGCGGCGGCCAGAAGGACAGCAACCGCATCACGGGCGGCGCCGCCTAGGGCGGAATTCAGGCGCGCCAGATTTTCTGAGGGCGAGAACGACTTGCTGGTCTCGTCGTAAATCCTCTTGAAAATGAGAAAATCTGTAGGGTGACCATCAAAAAACGGTAATGAACTGACCTTAGGACTTCTTACTGCTTTAGTGGCTGCGGTCGCAGCGACTTGGGCGACGGCCTCCGCAAGAAGTAGTGTGTCTGTTTTTGATATATCTTTATTATCTTTGTTATAATTATGAGTGTGGTGAGTGCCTAATGAGTGTGAAAGTTGAGGTGGGGCCGTCGCCGACTGCACCGGCTGCGAGACAGCTATATGGCGCGGGCTATAGACGCCCTCCGTCCTCGGGGGTGCAGGTGTGCCAGTAGCGCCGCTGAGGTAGGGCAGGTGCGCGGTGGACGATGCCGGCTGCGTGAACATCGCAGCTATAGGGCGTTGACTATAAGCGACCTCCGGCCTCACAGGTACGGGCTCATGGGCGAAACTGCGGGAAAAATAAACTGATTTAGGCACGTTTATTACAGTGGGCAAAGAATCTGTAGTACCATGGCGTTCCTCTGATAGGAATCGAAGTGGTGGCTGGTGGTCTTCAAACTCCGGGTAGGTATGCGCTTGTAGTTCGTGCGTGCGAGGCAGCCAGGTTGAGGGTCGATGCAGCATAAGGAAGGCCACGGTGCTCCGGTTTTGAAAGGGGCGCTGGCGTTAAAAGGGGCTGCATCGAAGGTAGCTCAGAAGGTTGACCTAATGAGCTTATGTCAGCCTGGACAGGGTTAAGCTTCGACAAGTCGGATACAAAGGGAGAAGAAACTTCAGAGGACGTCGTGCGGACCTCCGGTGCCGCTGAGTATGACGTCGCCTCACCAACCTGCGAAAGAGGTAAGTTAGAAGAACACTCTTGGCTTAAGGTAGGGTTAGCTTCGATGGGGTTCTGTTGATTGTGCGGCGGCCTAACTATGGCGGCGTCTAGCCACCTATCTACTGTAGACCGACGGCTAGAATGGGAGTCACGGCTAGAAAGGGCGTCGATTTGAGCTTCGAGCTCTTTTTCAGAGGCTGCGCGTTCCGCGGCGGCGATTTTTGCGTCGCGCGCGGCAGCTTGTTCAGCCAAAGAGCGCTCAATTTCAGCGAGCCTTCTGGCGTGCTCCGCCTCCAGTGCTAGTTTTTGCGCTGCTCGCGTAGACGAGGTGGTAGAGTCAGCGTTGCTGGTAACCCTTCGCTCCGAGTTGACCTTAGCCATTGAACGAGTGAACATTTTTATTTATTAATAAATTGGGTACTTACAGTTTTTGCGTAGGTGCTTACTCACTTTACCAATACTTCTGACACCAATTTTGTGGACGTTGCGAGTATAAAAAGATGTTTGTATTTTTTACACGTTTTATTTATATGACAACGTAGCAGACATGACAAGCAATAATCAATTTGGATCAAAGACAATAATAAATTCAAACTCAAAACTTAGAAAAATAACATATAAAAAGGTAATCGCATAATAAAGGGATTCACGTCGGCAACAGTCAGCAACTTGAAAACGGCGCTTCAAGCTTATCATGGCTACGTTGCTTCTAATATTAGGTATGGTATTGTCATTTGGGGAAATTCTACAGAGATTAAAAGATTATTTATATCACAGAAACAATGTGTACGTGGACTTTGTAATGTAGACCAAAGGACTTCATGCAAACCTTTATTTCCGAAACTAGGATTACTCACAGTTTATTCCCTATATGTGTTGGAATGCTGTATCTTTGTTAAAAAATACCCTGATCTATTTATGCAATGGGCCAAAAATTGAAAATTTAATACAAAAAATGGTAATAGATTGCATGTACCTAATATGAAAACTACACTGTATGCACATAGCTGTTACCCCATGACAATTAAAAAATATAATAAATTGCCAAATGAATTTAAAAATTATGCTTTTAACACTTTTAAAAACAAACTGACTAGATGGCTTATTAATAAATGTTTATACTCATTAGACGACTACTTTCAAGCAAAGGATATGAATTTATTACTTCTTCCTATTAAGTGCCCGAATGACATTAAAAAAGGAAACTGAATCTGATTTATCGTACCATGACTAAATTATATTATTGACATTTTATTTAATTGACTAATTTCATATATTTGTAAAAATTGTAGATATAGAAATTGACTTGTAAAAATAGTTTTAAGTTCTTGACATTTTGATTTATTTTATTGTATGTTTATCTAATATTGTTAATCTGATTTGCTTAATATAATTATTATAAATTGATTATGAAGGTTCAAAAAAGACCACTATGAATTTATAAAAGAAACATTTACTTGGAATCGATGCTCATGACATATATAGGATGTTATTTTATTGGTAACGATTTTATGATGCAATGTTATAACAACAA
This sequence comes from Schoenobius gigantellus, assembly GCA_963935595.1. NCBI lineage: Eukaryota > Metazoa > Arthropoda > Insecta > Lepidoptera > Crambidae > Schoenobius > Schoenobius gigantellus. The sequence continues at coordinate 1,937,714 of OZ012543.1, forward strand.
CATCTTTCTGAATTTTTGCATGCCGAATAGGTGGGATATGTGGACCGACTATTTAAGTAACACCATGACTGTAACCATATCTGACGCAAATAAAGTTTATTATTATTATTATTAACACCCGGAGGTGGTTAAAAATACCATCATGTATGTGGAACATATTGTAATGCTGGCACTTCACATCGCTATTCGTATTCGCATATTCGTCTTATTCGCCCAAATACGACGATGTGAAGTGGCTCTATTCGTCTATGTTTGCCCATTTTCACGAACAAGACGAATACGCGAATACACGAACACCCGTATCCGTTCGCTGTCGGTTTTTTGCAACATATCAAAGGATTGCGAATATGCCGAATGGACCCGAACATGTTCGTGTGCCGTCCACACATCGCGCGCTCAGTCAGTAGCAACCTCGTTCGTCTTTCTCTATACAATTTTGAACATCAAACGCACACATTCGTAAATTTTATCATTGTGTTTGTTGCTCATATATACCAGTATAAAAAATAAATAATGTTAATTTAACTACCACTTAACTACTGGCTACACTGAAGGTGTCCGCCATTGTTGTTATTTGTGTCGATTGAGGTTATACTGCTCTCCACATAAAATCGCAATTATTTGTGTTGTTACTTAAGCAAGTGACTATTTTGAATAAACTTTTAAACAGGGTGCCATTGAAAGTAGGTATTAATCAGCACATATTTGCCTCACTTAAAGAAATGGCTGAAAAACACACTGATGAGGAGAATTTGTGTATTTTATCTTTCGACGAAATGTCTATAAGGAAACATCTACATTATGACCTAAAAGAGGATGAAATAATGGGCTTTCAAGATCATGCTATTCATGGCAAATGCAATCAAATAGCCACTAAAGTAATGGTATTCATGCTTGCTGGTTTGAGGAAGAAGTGGAAGCAGCCGATTGCATTCTACTTCTCACACTCATTAACTGCTGATAGAATGACTGTGATTTTAAAAGAGGTAAATATAATGTGAAGAAATTGGTATTAAGTTAAACTTAGCTGAAGGCTTTGGAATAGTGTCATAATATAAATTTTATTTTGTTGCAGTTACTAACAGAATGTTTTAAGGCAAAATTGAATATTGTGAGTACAGTATGTGATTTATCTACTGTCAATTTAAAAGTGTTAAGGACACTAGGTGCAACGACAAGGGACCCTTATTTTCGTCATGATGGTAATGAAATCACATGTATACTCGACCCTCCCCATCTGCTAAAGTGTACCAGAAACTTATTAATGAAGCACAATATTGAATGTACAGCTGACATACAGTGCGAAAACACGGCTGCAAAAGGTAAACCCAATTATCTTAAATATTACTTCAAAAGACTTATTATTATTATCTTTTGTCTGAAACTGTGTCTATATAGACCTCATAATTGGATGTTATGTGTGTCCGAGTCTAGCCTTTAAGTGATGGAGTAATTTAAGGTTAAGCTAGGTTGGAAGGAGGTAACCAGGAGTGTAGGGTGGCCACTTTATTTGTTTTGCCGCTCATCATGTCGCAAGTCACAAAATAGATATACACAGGAGGACATCGCGCCCTAATAGGCCTACTGACAAATAAGTGCATGATTACAGCGATTATACAATAGACTTGTATAAATAGATTACATGTATTTTAGTCTTAAATATGACGAGATCCCAAAAATAGTCCCATCTTTTATTCATTGGTCTGGTAGAGCGCATGTAGGCCGCCAGCCGACCCGTATATATTTAAATTTTTTTAATACATTTGCTCAAAAAGTAGACTTCCATGTGTGTTTAGTGTGCGGAAACTTATTATTTTCTGCACTAGTGCTATTGTTTTCTTTCTGCATATAACTTGCAACTGCATGAAAAGGTTAATTAATCAAAATTTTTCTGTATGACATTTTTGTATGAAATTACTATTTGACAGCTTAAATACGTGAATTAAATTTATAATTAATTATTTTTTTAATTAAAACATATAATGTAAATAAATAAACGATGCAAAGAAATAATTTTTAATTTAGATAAATTATTGCCATTGCACCTCTCGTTAGGACAATGGATTTAAGTTGTGTTATTGCCTTGTTAATTCTTTTATTTTTCTTTTAGGTATCGTGAAGTGGAGCCATATTGTAGCATTTTATAATATGGATAAGAGCAATATGAATTTTGTTTATGCTCCCGCATTAACAGAGCATCATATTCATCCAAATGTGCAGCAACAAATGAGGGTGAAATATGCAGCCCAAGTGCTTAGTCATTCAGTTGCTGCTGGCATATTAGCAAAAATTGCATCAAGTAAGTAGCTTTGAAAAAAAATCTATTGTTTGAAAAGCTATAATTCTAAGATGGTATTTTTTTTATAAACATATTTTTGTGAAATGAAAAGATAATATTTTATATATCGAAGTAAGTGTCATAGCGATGCTCCAACTTTTTTAACCCGTCCAAAAAATACGATTTCCCGAGGTCTTCAAAATAGGTCTCTGTGGCGGCGATGACCTCATGATTCGACCCAAATCTTTTGCCGGCGAGTGACTTTTTCAGATTTGGGAATAAGAAGAAGTCACAGGGAGCCAAATCTGGAGAATACGGTGGATGGGGCAGCAATTCGTAGCGCAATTTGGCCATGACGACGGCGGAGGTGTGAGCCGGCGCGTTGTCGTGGTGGAACAGTTTTTCTTTGCCAAATGGGGCCGTTTTTTTTTTCAATTCGGCGTCGAATGGGCCCAATAAGTCGGAATAGTAGAGCCCCGTGATTGTTTTACCCTTCTCGAGGTAATCGATGTAGATCACACCTTGTGAGTCCCAAAAAACGCTGGCTATCATCTTTCCGGCCGATTGAAGTCTTCGCCTTCTTTGGAGCACGTTCGCCGGGTAAAGTCCACTGTTTCGACTGTTCCTTGGTCTCTGGTGTGTACCAGTGAACCCATGTTTCGTCGACGGTCACAAAACGACGCAAGAACTCCGCCGGTTTGCGTTGAAACAGCGCCAAACATGTCGCCGGTGTGGTCTCACGGTTGCGCTTGTTGTCTGGTGTGAGCAAACGCGGCACCCATCGCGCCGATAACTTTTTCATACCCAGTTCTTCGTGCAGAATATGATGCACTGTCCCTCTTCTGCGATGCCTATACAGTCTCAGCTATCTCGCGAATCTTCAATCGCCGGTCTGCCAACACGAGATCGTGGATTTTTTTACGTTTTCCTCCGTAGTAGCCGTTTTCGGTTCACCTGGCTCATCAAAAACCGACGTGCGGCCACGAGCAAACTCGTTGAACCAATTTTTGACGATCGCTATCGAAGGAGAAGAGTCACCGTACACAGCATCCAAGCGCTCTTTGATTTCGCTGCGCGTTTTCCCTACGAAAAACAAGAATCTAATCACTGAACGATATTGTTCTTTTTCCATTTTTGTAAAACCGACCGACACGCTCGCTTCCAAAGGCTGTCAAAACAAATGAAGGGAAAAGATTGAAAACTTCTTAGTAGACTTCAAAAAGTATTTACTGCACGATAGTAAACCTCTTTTGTAACAACAGCGCCATCGGGCGGCGAGGCTAAGTAATAATTGAATGCCCCTCGTATAATATACTAACGATCCATCTCACATTTCGTACGTATGCAGGATTCCAGGATTCATTATCGACATCATGATGGCAAAAACCATTTCAAAATCTGTTATGTGGTTTAGAAGTGAGCAAAAAAACAGAGTCGCGGAGGGCAACTTCTTTTATATACTACTAGCTTTTACCCGCGGCTTCGCTCGCGTTGATCTTTAGTTTAGCGATCTTTAGTTAAAAAATTACAGCCTATGTTACTCACTTATAAAGTAGCATTCTATTGGGGAAAGAATATTTAAAATCGGTTTAGTGGTTTAGGTGTGAAAGCGTAACAGACAAACAAACTCTTTTTTTGCATTTATAAGTTAGGCTTTCAAGATGATTTACATTCTTGTAAAAAGAAATAATCTGTGATTGAAATAAAGCCCATTTCTTAAAATATGAATTAATATTTTTACAGATGAACTTCCATCAGAAGCACATGCGACTGCAATGTTTGCCGAAAAGTTTGACCAACTTTTTGACGCCGTGAATGCTGACAGCCCAGATTTACGCAGAGGAAAGAAATATTCCACAAACTTAACTAGAAAGACCTCCCACCTAGAACTATTTAATAAAATGAGAAGGTTCATATCTTCAATGAAATATCTGGGGAGTAAATCTAACCCCCCTTCTCAAGATGGATGGATTCACACATTAAATGCTATAGAAAGGCTTTGGAAAAAATTGCAATCAATTAATTATAAAAGCCTTTCCACACGTCGACTAAATCAAGACCCACTTGAAAATTTTTTTGGTTGTATCCGATATAGCTGTGGATCAAACAATAATCCCACTATGCAACAATTTGTAGGGGGTGTAAAAACTGCAATTATTAGTAACTTAAAACACGCGGGACAAAAAAAGAACTGCGAGGACGACACAGCAATTCTGTCCAACAACTTAGCAAGTTTTTTAACTGCAGATATTCCGGTGCAATCTCCAATGCAAGAGAATGTTGCAATATTCGACACTGATATGTCAGCAGCAGCAATATCATTAGCAGATGCTGTCGAAGAAATCGATAATTTTTCGTCAGAAAGACAAGCATGTGGGTATGTGAGTGGTTTCATATTTAAAAAACTAAAGCACAAGTCGTGTGAAGATTGCCAAAAGGCATTTCTAAGTAAGGATAATGAAACCATTCACATATTCACTAGCTTTAAAGAATATAGTGATGATAAATCATCTTTATACTACGTGAATCGTAATGTCATTGAATGTGTTGAGGTAATTGCTACAACAATAAATAATTTTTTAAAATTAAACGCTCACATTAGACATCTTAAATACAATATAATGGCTGCTTTAGATAATATTGATTTTAGTTTTTTGGATAAATGTGTAGCACATAAAATGATCAATATCGAGCACTTGAAATATAGCACTTTTTTTATTTGTATAAAAAGATATACAACGGTAAAAAACAGGGAAATGGATGAAGAAGATAAAGCAAAATCGATGCAGCGTAAAATGAATATATTGAAAAATAAATAATTTAATATCTACTATTTTGTTTATCATTTATTTATTTTCGTTTATCATCTATCAAGTTTTTTTCATTCAAAATTATAATTTGTAACTAATACAGTTAATTGTATTACTTCATTTAATAATGGGTTTCCTTTGGATTCCATGCTCATATTTAATAATTTAAAAATACTAGAATTTGCCACTTCATGGACGAGTAATTCATGATTACCTCTCGTCACCCATTGAGCTGAAAATAATAACGTATACAAAAATAGTTTAGACTTCAGTGGGTGGAGTGGTAATCATGAATTACTCGTCTATGAAGTGGCAAACTAGGCCGCGACCGAAATAGGACGATTTGAATATTCCCGCTCATCATCGTAGTTTATTGCTATTCCGCAATGGCGCTAGTGTCGTGTATATGTGTAGGGCTATGGTAGCACAAACATTCTATAGAGTTACAGTTCTTCTCCGCAGGAGTATTATGTTCCTTGGTCAGTAGTGGGCGGTGCACGGGCGGTGCGTGACGGCGGCGGACGTGTTTACTTTGTTTACAGCACGTTCGCGCCAAAATGGATTGGTCAAATGACGTTGTCATGAAATTTTTAGAATATTACCAAATCCATCCTTGCATATGGGACCCGCAGCATGCATCTCATAAAAATAGAAATAAAGTTATTGAGGCGTGGAATTAGCACAATGGAAATAATAAGCCGCTGCTGCAGTTAACACGTCCATCTTTCTTTCTTGTTTACTAATGCAAAAATATGTGTATATGTTCGGCATATTCGTTGTTCATGAACGATGTGTAGAGGGGCGTATTCGTGTTATTCGGACATCAACACGAATATAGCGAACATAACCGAATAATAACGCGAATACCGAATAGCGATGTGAAGTGCCGCCATAATACTAGCTGTGCCCGCGAATTACGTTTCGCTATAATAATTTAAAAAAAACACCCTACTCACTTAGGGGTATAAAAATAGTTTACGAACTATTCACTCACTCACTCGCGCTCACTTACACACAGAGACACCGCACGCATCATTAAATAACTATTTCATGCGATGACATTGAATTCTGTGTGTTATTTTTAAGGCACTTGTAGTTTATAGTAGGTAGTAACTGCCTGCCATACCAAATATTGTCTTCATTGATTGTTTTCTTTGAGTTTTTATTTTACCTGTTTATATAACTAAATTTATTCTCACAACTACCAAGTTTCTGTTTTTACTGGAAGTATAATGTGTTTCATTAATTGGCTTATGTTTGGGTAATTCTGTAAAAAAAAAAATATGTATAATGTATGCAGCTGAAACAATGTTTAAATAAATAAACTATTCTCAGACCTACCAAATATACACAAAAAAATTCGTAAAATCGATTAAGCCGTTTCGTAGGAGTTCAATAACAAACACTGTGATACGAGATTTTTATTTATTAGATTTGTAATGCTATATCGTAATTTCTTTCCATCGATTTAAAAGAGAGAGAAAAAAATACATCTTCGGAAATCTGAATGTCTTGCTTGTTCTTCTGGAGAAGGTTCATTCGATTTTCGAACGGGTGTAGAGTCTACTTATTTTTTCTCGTTTTTAACCGACTTTAAAAAAGGAGGAGGTTCTCAATTCGATGCGTATGTTTTTTTTGTGTGTATGTTATGCGATTATGCCGTCAATTGTGGATCGATTTTAAAAATTCTTTTTGTATTCGATAGAGTATACTCCAAGGGTGGTCACATGGTCACCAAAGCTAGGATCTGATGATGGGATCCTATAAAAATCGAGGGAAACCCTTACATTTTAAGGTGTGTCCAACGTGTTTTGTGTGTATGTTACGCGATTATACTCCGCCAATTGTTTACCGATTTTCAAACTTTTTGTATGTTATTTCTTAAAGTCAGGATCTGATGATGGAATCCCATGAAAATCGAGGGAAACCCTAATTTAAATCCTAATTTAAATTAGGGTTTCTTTTACTAAAAAGATTTCATTCTTACTAAAAAGGTTTTCACTAAAAAAATTTAAGACTTTCTAGGAGACCATCGTCACCGCCTTCATTATAGAAGTGTGATGTTGTCTGTACCTATTCTTACATTATTTTTTAATTTTCAGTGTTTTTGAAGTCGGTTTTTATTTTTGTAAAATATTTTTTATCGTTGTAATTGGATACATCTTAATCGTGGTTGAGGTGTAAGTACAAGGATTAAATAAATATTTATTAATTAAATGTCTTAATTAATTAGGTTCTTGGGTTATTAGATTACACTGAGAATCAAAAAAATAATTTATTTAGTTTGTATGGTAAAAAGTAGCTTGATTCGTTCCAATATTTCTCCTACTGAATCTCCACTTCTTATGAATACACACACTTAAATATTATGTCTGTGTTACGTTGCACTCTGTAAACTTACTCACCCGATCACCTAGCTTAGGCTAGGTGATTGGTTGAAATGTAAAGAGAGTACTTTCTTATTTGCTGTCCGTACCTTCATGGTAGCAAGGAGCCGATACAATGTCGGCGAGCGGCAAATATTTGTTCGTTAGTACCGTCAGCAGAGATGATATCGGCGGACATCGGCGAATCTGGCCGTACTTTTGCCAAGTTCGGTACGTGTAACCTGTTAAGAAGCTGTTCGGAGAGAAATCTCCACACAGTTTTCAAAAAGTGTACTTCAAGTCGATATTTTAAGTGTGACGAGTAAAAATATCCAAGCAAATGTGCAGGTGTTAATTCGTGCTTTAGTGTTTGAGACAACTCGGTGATGATCTGGAATTCAACGGTTCGCGGTTCGATTCCCCGTGGGGCAGAAGCTTTTCTGCTCGGTCTGGTTGGTGGCGGGGCTTCAGAGCCCGCCTGGCTAGCTATACCAACGTCTTATACACGGTTATTTTTTTATCACCCCGGAAAATTTAAGGGACGCTTTAGGACACATCGATTTTATACTAGATTATTGGTGGTTTTTGTTGCGTGTCTAAGTTTTGAGGTTAGGCCGGACAGTTAGTTTTTTTTAAAATGGCCTAGTTTGCTAAATCGTACCACTCGCAATTGGGTAAATTGTACTGGTACGATTTAGTCGACTAGTCTAAAGTACCTATATTTTACAGACTGTATTTATATTGTTATAGATGACGGACCCTAAAGCTAAAATTAAATATTATAATTAGAATAAGGAGGACCTAGAAAGAGCTATTGTGGCTTACGAAAACAAGAAATAGATAAGATTGCTGTTGATAGAAAAATCCAAAAAGGGAGACCGGTTATCTTCGATGTCGAAACTGAAAATAAGTTGGCCGAGTACATTCTTGATCTCGAAACACACATGTTTGGTCTAACAATAAGCGACATTCGACGTCTCGCATTGTTTTCTCATTATTATTATAGTTATGTTGATTGACCTCAATACTATAGTACAATCATGTTATTCTTATAAGAAAGTTTATAGATATGTTGACAACATTGTTCCTTTATCACCTAAGAGTTAAAAATAATGTTCCTATTACCTAAGAGGTATTAATTATGTTTCTTTATCACCTAAGAGTTAGAAATAAATAATTTGGTTGAAAATTTTACTATCTTTAATTCAGTGGTACGACTTAAACACCTATGGTACGATTTAAAAACTTGGTGGTACGATTAAAACGACTAGTCGGCTAAATCGTACCGATGGCAGTCCTTTATAAAAAAGCATTTTTAAGGATGTTAAAGTAAACGTATGGAACTGATTTCTCTGTCTTAGCAAGGGAAAAAATGAAACTTTATTTTGCATATCCATTAATTATTGTAAGTCTTGTCATAGTCGAAATATTTAAGTTAAAGTAAAAAGTGGTACGATATAACCGACTCTCCCCTATTATATAAAAAAAATAAAAAAAGGAAGTGAAAAATTAAGAAAAAGTAAAAAATTTCTAAAAATGCTGCTCTCAATAGTGCAGCATTTTTTGGATGTTTTAGAACATTAATATAAAAATTATAAAATTAAAGGCCGATTTGTCAATCGTCAGATAACTTTTAACTGTAGAATAAATATGGCGGTTTGACAGATTTTCTATATAAAAGCTGTCAAACTGTCATATTTATTCCGCAGATAAAAATTATGTCTATTGAAAAATTGGCCCTAAGGAGGTGAATTATTTTAATCATATTTAAATCACTCTACTACCATGTTGTGAATTTAAGCGTCTCTTAAATTGTTCTGGGTGATAAAAAAGTAAGCCTGTATAAGTTTGTCGCCATAGTTACAATGCTAGTCGTATTATTGTGTTCCGATAATAAAATTAGAAGTAGGATAGCCAGTTCCTCGATTGTTGAGGAGTCCAGGTGAAGCTCGCTTCCACCTTCGGCCATATCGTGGCATGCCATGACGTGAGACGAATGAGCTTCCCTGTCATATTAAAGAAATGTAATTTATGGGCGTATGTTAATCTTTATCTATCTACTAATTTATTAAGAGGAAAGATTTGTATTTTTATATTTTTGTATTAAATAGGCTCCGAAACTACTGGACCGATTTGAAAAATTATTTCACTAATAGAATGTTACAATATCACTGAGTTACATAGGCTATAGAATATTTTCCTACGGACCAATATGGAGTTCCCACAGGAAAAACAAAGATAACGCGTGCGAAGCTGCGAGCGAAAAGCTAGTATAGAATACTAGCTGTGCTCGCGAAATACGTATCACCATAATAATATTTAACGCAACATAATCAGCAAACTTTATCTGTTAGATAGCTTCTATGTCAGATGACTATCAGAATCTATATCAGGAACTGGTGAAATATGGTCCCTAATAACTTTAGTTGTGAGCTACCAGATTTAGATATGTCAGTTAATTGTTAGTGATGTATGTACTCTACGCGTAGTTTAATTTCAAAGTGCAATTATTATCAAATATTTTTTAGTAAGACTCATTATTAGCAGTTGAACACAAAAATGTTTCTCAGCGCGCCAGATTAAAATCGTTGCTTGAATAATGGTTACAACGGGACATAGGACACGAGACTGCACTTAGTTTGATGCGCTATTTCTGTGGGGGTGGTGTGTATCGGAACAGTTACATAGCAGGTGCCAAAAGTATAGCTTATACGGAACAGGTAAAGATTTGAAGAAATTGTTCCAGATTCAAGGAGCGCCTTATCGAGTCTACGTTAGGGTGACGAGACGATCGAGACTAAAAAGCAAGCGTTACGCTGCAACGACGCGACAATTTTTTTAAATAAAACGTCGCCCCACAGTATGATTTTCTCCTGTGTCGTGCAGGTGCATTTACAAACATAGAATATCACATGCACATACGCCCAGACCGGAACAAATTTCTGTAGGCCATACAAAATATTTGTCCCGCACGGGAATCGAACCCGCGACCCGTTGCGCAGTAGGCGAACACTCGACCTCTGCGCTAACTGTGTCGTCAGTTGAGTCTAAAGTCTCTCTAAAAGAAAAAAAATGAAGAAATAACATTCTTATATTGGCATCATAATATATTTATGAAAACGTATTAGGTATATCTTTAGAAACGTCTGGACTTGTATAAAAATGAGGCCAATGCTAATTGTGGGATATTCCGGGGTGTTTAAAGTCTAGCTAGATGACTACTTCTTATTCTTAATTGCGTAAAATAACAGTGTTAATGTTCATTACTTAAATTCCCCTGGTTATAGAGCGGAATTTTTATGGTTTTTCTTTAATATAAAAATACATCCGAAACATACATAAGTAAACTGTAACACGTCCAAATTTTCGAATAAATAGTGATGTGAAATATTCACAGATTTTTTTTATCGATATCCAGTATTATCGAAACACAGGTGGGGGATTGTCTTGATTTAGTGGGCCTGGGTGCCCGTTATGCGCTTACGCGGGCGCGCTACGCATTACATAACAGTAATACGTCATCTTTTACAGAATTTTTGATGGTTACAATCCTTAATCGCCTATACAGGGTTACCTTTACATAATTTTTGATGTTTACAATCCTTAATCACGTATATAGGATTACTTTTACATATTTTTGATGCTTACAACCCTTAATCGCTTATACACAGGATTACTTTTACATAATTTTTGATGTTTACAATCCTTAATGGCTTATACAGGTTTACTTTTTAACTACCCCGGAAAATTAAAGCGACGCTTCAGGACAGGGTAGTAGAACGAATTAAATATTAATAAAAAAAATAACCCGCCTATTTGTTTTTATATAAATTTTCTAAAATAACCAAAAAATAGTGCACCAGTCAGTTAAGTGTGGATTTTTTTTTATTTTTCTTACTAAATATACAGGGCTACTTTTTATCATCCCGGATAATTTAAGGGACGTTTCGGGACACACTAATTAATTTATAAAACAAATAAAATAAAAAATACTGCACTAAACCAGTGCAACATTAAATAGGTGAGTTATTTTTTTATTAACATTTAAATCATTTTACTACCGTGTCCTGAAGCGTCCCTTAAATTATCCGGGACGATAAAAAAGTAGCCCTGTATATTAAACATACAGAACGTACAAATTTGACTAATGTGGTGAATGTGTAGAAAGTGAATGTTTGATGAAATTAGTAAATGTTGGCACTGCAAATTTTGCAAAAAGTAAATAAAAGAAAAATAAATAAGCTTAAGCACAACAGCGCTTAAAACCGAAAATTAATTAAGCGACTTTAAATTATTAAAATACCGAATACTCAACGATGCCTGTTTACACAGACTCTATTTTCCCAAAAACTATAATATTCACAACGCAACATCCCACAGCCTTTCTGAACAGTCCCATCCACGCTAGCCAATAAAGCGGGCACAATGAAAACAGTATAAATCGCGTCTGCAATAAGAGCCTATAATACCCCACCGTTTTCTACGGGGAATCAAGAAAAAACATTTTCAGATACAAATCACCGGCTCTTTGTTAGGCGAGGGACGCCCCCGAGGTTATCGATAGCGCCGTTTGTTTTTGCCCTAAGCGTCCGTCCTAGATTGCGGGAGGATATGAATACGGCACTCAGTTTTTGTTTGTCTAATCGTTGATGTTAAATGCTAGGACATGTTTGCTGTGTTCAAAGGAAAGGTGATGACTAGCTAATTGGGATGATTACAAAATTTTAATATTCGTCACGTTTTATCTTTTTTACTTAATCAAACACTTGAGACGATGCATTGGTTTGAAATATCGCGTGACGTCACGCCTGTATTTTTTATCCTCCACTCTATACAGGGTGAAATGCAACCGCATGCGAAAGAAAGAGAACACAATTCTATTTGTGAAAAGGAACAACTTTCCCCAAAGAATATATGTCTAAAGATGCAAAAAAAAAAGGACTTATCATAACAATTTCCTTAGTTAAAATATCGTTTTATATGGATAGTGCGAAAATTTTTGTCGTTTTTAGACATAAATGTTCCTTGGGGAGAGTTGTTCAGTTTCACAACTAAAATTGTGTTCTCTTTCTCTCGCTTTAAATCGCTATATCTCAGTTATTTTTCGTTATTTCGACGAAGCAAAAATTGCGTGACTGATATTTTTTTATTATCTAACTGAACTGAATTTTACAGTTGATGAAGGATTTTTTGAACGCCAAATTTGCTATCACTGCTCATGGTTGGTGCTGTGAGTTAAACAATATTTATTTCTTGTAGGATTCGATAATTCTATATTAGGTATTGATTGCAAATATATAACTTTAAAAAACAAAACTTATATTGTAAAGAGTCCATTACAACATTGTGTTGACTGAACATGAATAGCGATAAGCGCCAGCTGCAGCCTATAATAACGAATATTAATGATAGCTTTTTAACTTCTGGAATATTAGGTACTCTACCTTAAACTCAACGGTCGAGTGTAAAGTCGAAAGTGAATCTATTAAAGTTACTTATCCTGTCAAACTAGGTATCTTTTCATAAATTTTCCTCATTTTCTATAGCCAATGCGATTAACTACACAGCTCGTAACCAAACCTTACCAAGATTGATTTCATCTCTACAATAGGAGATTATACGATTGGACAGAAAAAAAAACCAACCGTTCCTATTGATAAGAACGTCATGAAACTTGAGATGCCAACAAGACCTTACTAAAACTTTTACGGGATTAAAACGCGTTTGGTATCTTATTTTGGCTCCGACGTTTCGGCCAGGTTTCACTGGCCAACAAGACCTGCTGATTACGCACTATTCGCTGCTCATATCGCAATAGTTTCAGTATGGCTTCACTGTCGGTTTCAACTCGACCGCTCGTTATGATTTTGTTTACTAAATATTTCAAATATAAATAATATACATTGTTACGATACAATAAATAAGATTCATTTATGTAGTTTTCTACGATTATGTATCACGCAATGCGCAAAATACAATTCTTAACTATTTGTAAGCATATCGCAATGCGAAAAATACAATTCTTAACTATTTGTAAGCATATCGCAATGCGAAAAATACAATTCTTAACTATTTGTAAGCATATCGCAATGCGAAAAATACAATTCTTAACTATTTGTAAACGAAATTCGAAACGAAACCTTACACAATCCTTTTAAAAAAATCCGTGTCATGTTGACGCACATGGTTCGAAGTGAGTGGATCAAAATTTAACAGACAAGTAAATCGATCAATATCGATACCTTAAAATATCGATAAAAATATTTATCGACGGCCGCTGGCCCCACACAGGTGACTGGCTGACGTGCGCGATTCGGCAAATTGCCTCGATTTGTTAGCGCAGTCACACCGACATGTGTACTCGGTTTTACATGGCGAGTAGGCGTTATCGAATTACTAACTCCTTTGCCTTTGTTCAACCGCATGTATACTATAAAAACTTTAATTTTTATAAAAAGGCAAATGTGTAATTTTATTGAAATATACAAACGCTTACTACCCTCAATTGGTTATTCGGAGTATTGTATCAAAATCAAAATCATGGCCAATAACTTTAAAAGTAAAAGTAATTGTCACTATCCGAGTTGCTACTGAGTAACCTGATCAGTAAAAACAATGTTAACATAACCTTCTTACTACTTTATGCCCGAAGGTCATACTCGGGACTTCATGAACAGCAGTTGTACTTGCGACCATCTAGAACAAGGAGACAAGGAATCTTTTTGTTGACACGGCCGCGTAGGTACTGGGAGACGCAGCGCTGCGTTGATGGACCGATCCCACAATTCTCTCAAGTCTCTTGGCAGAAATGATGACGATGATAGTGAATTGTTGATAAGTGGTGAGAGCTTTTTTTTGAGTCATGGCTTATTTCGGGTCGTAGTTAGTAAGCTCTAATTCAAGCTATATATTTACACTACAAAAACCGCCACGATATTAGAACGGTCCAAAGGTCAAACATTATGTATATTATTTTATTAGCTCTTTTTCACGTTCGTTCTTTTTATTTTTTCTCTCCTACTCTCGTCCCGTCTTTTTGTATTTTGTGTGTATGACCAATGTGATTTTTCTTATTTTTTTCTAAATACACGAGTGATCCCTTTATGGCTGTTTTTTGATTCGGACGTAGGTACGTAATCCTAAAAATACCTATAGACGTATTATCTCAAATACTCGTAACATATTCAAGTGGTACAAATCAACGATAACAATTCATCACGGACCTATCCTAAAGGATTCCGCCATTATTCAGGATTAGTGGCGGTCTACCCCGCAGCTAAAGGCGTTAGGTAATATTTTTACGGCCGAGTGCCGCGGTAATGGCGGTCCTACCTTATTATACCGTCATACCGCAATTTACCGCCGATTGTGACTTTCGCTCCGACGGAATATATACGACAAAAGTGTAATCATGTGTATTTATTTATTTCTACGCTTTACAACAAAAACACGACATTACAAATAAGTTTGCGATTGGTGTACTTATCCCCAATAGAGATTTCTTTAGCCAATCCATCGTGGAAATCGTTAAAGGGCGAGGTGACACTTAAGTGTATCTTTAACTATAAAAAAAATATGTTGATATTTTTTTGATATCCAACCAAATCCAGAATAGTACCCCTTATGTAAAATACCACTATTTCTCACTAACGAATACACCGAGAGGCATATAATATATGATCTGTTTTCTATCTGTTTCAATCATGATTCTCGCGTTCAGGTTTCAGCTCAGTCGAGTGATTAATCCTGCCAGTTGTGAACCGAACTGGCGGAATAATTGCTGTAGGACCATTCATGAATTTTTAATACGAAAAACCGACTTCAAAAACAAAAAAATGTCATAAATAATATAAGAAAACATACAATATTACAGTCTCATATTGAAGTTGGTGTCAAATTTTAACTAACTATATTAATTGCTCTTATATTTTTTAAAACTCTCCAGGTGATTATTGCTTAGCACTGACTTTTGAATGCGTATTACAATTTGAGCCGAAAACGTCTTTCGCTCTAAAGAATTATTTCCGAACTCCTAACCTATTAGAAACCTTCCATCATCAGCTCAGTAACATGATGACTACCAGATGTAAATAAATTAAAAATTTTCAGATAAAAATATATTTCATAGGCACGTTCAACGTGTCTATGAAATTTCAGGGTTTCCCTCAAGTTTCCTTAGATCCCATTATCAGATCATGACTTGGTGACAATAGGACTGCCACCGGAGTATTCTCTTTCGATTACAAAAAGAATTTTGAAAATCGGCCCACAAATGGCGGAGTAATCGGTACAAAAAATAGATACAGTCGAACATAGAACCTTCTCCTTTTTTGACATCGTCGGTTAAAATAGATATTAGCTGCACTAGAACCACTTCCTTCTTTGAAGTCGGTTAAAAGTATTTAATAAGACCGACATAAATGTATTAACGGCATGTTCAACTAATCGGCAAACGCTCAAAGCTGCCGTTCAAACCATCAAAGCTCCCAATCCACAGTTGATTTAACGAGCACTCCCGAAAATCCTCTAACTCAGCAAACTTAGTTACATCAATTAAGTTAAGTGTACAAGTAAACGATAAGAATTAACCAATAAAAGGCGCGTTCGGTAAATGGGGGCATAAAATTAAAAACTGCCATCATGGCACGACTCATTAGCTTCTTCTGACGGGAATTAAACTGTTCCCTAGTTAATGAATGGTTTTGTTGTGGATGTACGGAGGGGTAGTGTTGGATGCGGTAGTTTCAGAAGTACAAGGAAGTGTTGAGCTAGAAACACGTATAACTTCTTTCTTAGTTTTATATTAGGTTCTTACATATTAAAAAGTTGGCGTTTTGTATGGGAGGAACATAGTCGTTTTTTTTTAATATAATATATTTATTCAATCAAAGTATGTAAGTACCATTGCTATCTATGCACTTTTGCCATCTCATAGGTAGTTCATCGATCCCTTTACTAAAAAACCATTCGGACGGGAATCAATAAATTCTTTGAAGGCTGTTTGGACTGCCCCATCGGAGTTGAATGTTTTCCCTTTCACGAAGTTATCCAAATTTCGAAAAAAATGGTAATCTGTTAGAGCAGGGTCCGAAGAGTACGGTGGATGTCTTAGACATTCCAATTGAAGCTCCTCTAATTTGGTAGCCGTCTGTTGTGCAGTGTGTGGTCTAGCGTTATCATGAAGCAGCAGTGGCCTAGAGCGATTGACCAGCCTCGGTTATTTAGCAGCTAGCTTTTCCATCATGGTTTGCAGTTGCTGACATAGACATCTGCCGTAATCGTCTGGCCAGATTTAAGAATGCTGTAGTGAACGACACCAGCACTAGTCCACCAAATGCTCACAAGCAACTTTTTTGGAGTCAATTTTCGCTTGGTGCATGGTTTGGCTGGTTCGGCAGGGTTCAGCCATTGCGATGAGCGTTTCCCACTTTTCATCACAAGTAATGATTCGATTTAAAATCCCTTCATTATTGTGCCGGTTGAGTAATGCAACGCAGCAGTCAACGCGCGTTTGTTGATTTGCTTCGCTCAATTCGTGAAGTACCCACCTATAAAGCTTTTTCACCTTCCCAATTTGCTTCAAGTGGATTAAAACAGTTTTATCACTAACACCGGAGCCTGCAGGTTACTCGGACGTGGTTTGCGATGGATCCGCTTCCACAATAGCCTTCAATTCTTCATTATCAACTTTGGTCTCCGGCCGCCCACGGGGCTTGTTCTGCAGGTCGAAATTTCCAGAACGAAAACGTTGGAACCAAAAACGCACTGTATTTTCTTTTGCAGCACCGTCTCCATACACATCATTAATCCTTCGAGCCGTTTCTGCAGCACTGGTGCCACGGTGGAACTCGTACTTGTAAATAACGCGATATCTCAAGTTTTCCATTTTGTAAACTGAGTGACGCAAAGAAAAAAACAATTGAGGAAAAAACAAGTGAATTATAATTTTCTAAACTATACATTAGTAAATAGCTTTATAAATTTGAATTTGGAATTCCTAACGATAGAGGAGATATTTGAGATTAAAGTGGCCAGTTCGGCAAAACGCCAATTTCATATGTAAGGACCTAATATTTTGAGACAAATAAATTTCCCTATATCAAGGGGCTAATATCGTACATACAAAAATAACAGCAAGCTTTATATTTGTAAAAAAATGATGTTATAACAAAATTAAATATAACAAAATATTTCATGTATGATGTAAATGTAATAATAACTTTCTAAATATGAATACTTATTGAACGAACATTTATAGAAACAGGATAACTAGATAAATCTTTCATAGTACGCAAGTGTTTAACTGCAAATTCATGCACATGCACACGCTCACTCACACTCACACACACACACACATACATACAGTGCATTTTTGGACTAAGGGCAATAAGATGTACAACTTAATTGTTTCATGTCAGTGGGATAAATAATAAGACAAATAATTTCTAAACGTCAGTTCGACACAAAAATTATTCAGTTTCGTTTTGTATTTGATAATAATAGCAGGACCTACTTTTAGTCTTGATGGTAAGTGATGGGATTATGGGAACGCATTTCACTTGTTATCCTCATATTTCTCATCCACTGAGGAGCTGGCTACAACCAGTTATGTCATTGTTGAAGTACACGATGGCTAGTAGTTGGACTTCTGAGCCAGAAGTCCAACTACTAATCATTTACAACTGAAACACATTGGAACGTCTAGAACTAAACTGGATATAGCCATAGAGGATTACAGATGCGTCTATAGTTTTAAAGAGGTACCGAGGGCAGAAAACCTCTGGTCTTTTTAGTGTTGGACAGATTTTGGATTGAACGGCGAATCTTTTCGATTCAGAATTTGTCCTACTCCAAACAGAGGAGCTCTGATCATCTGAAGGCCTGATCATATTTCCGGTAAATAATGATCAGCACAAAGTTAGAAACGTATTTCCTGTCACCGTGAGTTACATAGGAACATTACAACAATAGTAAATACACACAACAAAAATTGAATTTTCTAGGTGTATAGTAGTACATTAAGCTCCCATTCAAGATTTACATTTACACTAGGAAAATCGCCGCTATTACGAGCGACATAAAAACGGTCCAAAGGTCAAGTAATATAGATTGACGAGGAGCTTACTGTACCACATTTATTAATACATCGATGTACCTACCTGCGCAGAAGTTCTGTTATGTTCTGTGTTCTGTTCTGATTCTGAACGAGATAGAATGAAATTCTGATTTTGGTGACTTGAAATCTTAACGTACGCAAAAAAGTTTATTTTAACGGTGTCGGCACTCGTATTCAGTGTGCTGTAAGGTTGCTTTCCTCTGCGCAGCCACATTTTGTTGATGCGACTTATAAAAGTGGTCGTACTGTAACAAAAGATCATTGCGCATAATTACCGCATCCAAAGCCCGATTCGCGGCTCAACGTCGCTCATCAAGGGAGTTTCTATTGTATCTTGTGTAATGGACGCCGTGAAAAGAAAAAACAACGCATAATCAGCGCTGAGCTCAAAATAATACGATTCCAAGTTAATTGTTTGAGCAAGCGCAGCTAAGTTTGGGCCGCGGATAGCGAGCGCTTCACACTAATGAGATCGCTTGATGGCTTGCTCGTGCTGGTTATATCCTGAACCTGGTGGTGGTATAAAAATATGATATTATCAGATAAGACGCGAGTAAAGATTTGGCCCTCGAACAAGAGGGCAAAGCGTTTAAAAGTATTTTACAAAAGATATAAAAACCGACTTCAAAAACACCTAAACGTCAAAAATAATATTACAACACCGTAGGAGGTAGAGGAAATGGAATATAATATCACATTTTTAACTAGCAAATCTTTCGTAATTTTTAGGAGAGACTTACATTTTTAAGATATTTTTAACAGGAGATCATTCCTGTAAAAATGTGATATTGTTAGTGTAAGCGATGCAAGCCCTGTGTAAGCAATATATTGTATTTTCTATTAATAAATTAAATGTTTAAAATCCTATGATCATTTCTGTAAAATTGTGATATTGTTAGTGTAAGCAATGCAAGCCTTGTGTAAGCAATATGCTCCAATTTACTCGACCTATTTTTACAAATTCTTTTGCTATATTTTCACTGAGTAACTTAACTAACTTTTATTTTTAAAGACTTGATCGGTATACTGAAAACACTAACAATACAGGTTGCAAACATTGACTTATGAAATTACTGCGTGCTCTATTGACGACAGAACAAACTAATGAACTTAAGTTTTAAAGTTAACTCTAGCATCTACTAAATAATATGAAGATTTGAAAAAATGTGTTGAAGAAAAGGTCTATTGTAGAGCTGGCTAACCTTTATTCCATTCACTCTTGGTATTCTATATCCATGGCAGAGTTGTGTCTGAAATGATAATATAATTTTTTAAAACGCTTTTATTTAACTTACACTGTTTCTCTTGCAAGTTAAATTTGACCAACTTGCTAGTGTCCGATTGAGCTGAAATCTGGTAAGCTTACGCCTTTAGTTCCGATGACAATGCAAATATGCATAATTATTATTGTTGTAAATCCAAAATGGCCGTTGCAACAAAATGGCGTATTACTAATTATTTTTGTACAGCCCACGCAACATGTATATGAAATAAAAGGGATTGAGTGGCAAAATACAGAACACTATTTAAATATTTGAAAAGAATAAAAAGAAGAAAATAATCATCAACGGCTCATATACGTCCCTACCGAGGAGCTCGAGCCTACTCTAAACTAGGCCTTAGTCAACCACGCTGGCCAAGTGCGGATTGGTCAACTTTACACACGACCAGCAGGCCTATTCGCTAACTATGGTTGGTAACTAGAACTGTCATTTTTGAAATACACTTTATATCCATTACTGGTTTAGTGATCTTATGTGTTACGGAGGCGTTCATGATAGCAGTAATGGATGTTAAGTTCCTTTCAAAAATGACAGTTCTAGTTAGCAACCGAAGTTACAGAATAGGCCTGCTGTAAAGAAATATTTCTTCACAGGTGTGTGTAGGTTTCCTCACGATGTTTTTCTTCACCGTAAAGCGTCGAATAAACGTACATATGAATTCAAAATTTGAAAACACATTGGTAAGGCGACGGCCTTACGCACTACTCCATCGACGCTTTAGACGAAAATAATACTATATAAAAAACACGCTTTTATTTACGTGAAGAAAGTGCACTAAAAGGAGAAAATATTTTTTTCTTTGCTGCTATATACGTATGATCGAAAATATTTGACTAAATTATAAGCTCATCATAATCCATTTGTATGGAAATAACATTTTGGAATAAAATAATATTTTCTCCTTGTTATATATAATTTTAATCCCATAATATTTGAATAATTTAATAAAAGCGTGCGTTTTAAAAAGGTTTTTTTATATAGTATTAGTACCCAGTTAAAAAGACTTCATTTTTTACTAGTGGGACTGGGGCCCGTCTGCGATGCATACCCACTAAAATACTGGCAGGTTCCATCAAATCGCATTCTCGACATACAAAGGGAACTCCTCGCAGTCGCTTTGTGTGTCGAGAATGATTAAACATTAATTTGAACACGGCTTTGTTTGTCTCAAGTGTTCTTCAGTTCGTTTTCCAACGTATAACCGCCGTTCGTAGCTTAACGAGAGAAGCGTCTCTTGTGAACCAAAACTTCTCTCGCCGTAGGGGACAACTTTTTTAATTTCCAAAGTGGACATAATCGGTAAGTGACGTCATCAATTTGTTCGTGACGGCCGGAACTTCCGGCTTGATAGATTATTAGATCGCCCGAGAAAATGGTTAACCACATAATTTTTTGCGACAGTAAGTATATGTTTTTAATCACAAAAAGACTGAATTAATCACACCCGATGGTATTGGTATATAAGCGTGTTCATCTCATCAGATTTTATGGCGACAGTCAGAGTCAGTCGGGTTTCTTCTGCCATGGGCGGGTGCGGGCGTCGGGCATTGATCGCCCCTTGCCCGGGCATCTTCTCGGGTGTATCTTCGGGTGTTGGGCACGTCACGTAATGTCGGGCTCCGCTTTGCCATCCCTCTGTGCTGCGACTCCGGGATCGAGGCACGGCCCTCCGCGGTCAAGCACACCAGGCGATTAGGTCTTGAGTCCGGGGTTCGATCCTGCCATGTACTATAAGGGTATGTTCAGAATTCGATATACGATCGTTGCTATGTATGTCATTTTTTAAAATTCTTCAATAAAAAATCAAAATAAATATTTAATCATTAATATTTTAAAAGTAACACCGATTGTTCATCCCTTTGTGCCCTTTGACGACGTTATTTATGCTGTAAGTAATTGATAACTTTAAATGCTGATGTTAGAAACATTTCTTTTTCAAACGTATCAATTTTAAGAACATTCCAATAGTGGACATTTTTTCGTCAATATGTTGTTTTTAAATTGTACCTTCTTTATTGGTTTGTTTATGTTAGTTATAGCAGTATAGCAGCGCTAGATTGCGACATCACTCGCGTGGCCGCGGTGTGTGTGGCGAAGGACAGTAGTCGCCAATCGGAATCGGCTTCGAGCGCCCGTTACTGTATGACCCGTACTGTTGACCGTGGGTTTGTTCGCTGATTAGCGACCCGGTATCTGTAATTATTTATTGTGCCTTGGAGGTCTATCTAGGATCCCTTGTTTAGTGGAGATTCGCTAGTATGTATATATGTTGAACAGTCCAGCCATCCGTGGATCGTCAGTGGCTCGCCTGGAGGCGATTAGGGGCCCTGTTTTGTACGCCACGGTGCCTTGTGAGTACGTACGAGTCTTAATTAACAAGTTAGGTATTGTTAGGCAACTCTCACGTGCCTCCTAACACAGCCGCGAAACACGGTCGTATATACTCCCCGTGGTGGTAGCTTGTAGGTTTAAGCAGGGACGGATTTACCTAAAGGCACACTAGGCACGTGCCTAGGGGCGGCACGATTCAGGGGCGGCACGACTGGCGGATACCGCCGCGCCGCGCCTCACTTTTATTTCACTTTAGAAATTGTAGAAAATTAGTCAATCCAAATCCCGAACTTGAACAAAATCATAAGTGAAATAAATGCATTGTGTAAATTATTTTCTGTAAATTATTAGTCTGAACTTGGCATCCATATAGATATCAATTCTTTTGTCGGCGAAGTCAACAACGACACATTTTTAATATTGAACTTGGCTATAATATCACATTTAAGTTGTTGATGATCATTACTTTTTATAAAACAATGATTAGTATTAATGAGACAACCGCACAGCATCAAGGCGCGCGCGCTTATGAGCGGACTATCATTAATGTTCAGTTTTCAGATTTTTCCTTTATATGCGTCTAACAGCTTATATAGCATAGCAGTCTTTGAAGCCAAATATTAAGTTTTTAGATTTTCTGGAAGTGGATTACGTTTTTGATCGATAAGTCAGCGAGTCAGTCATGAAAATGCCGGTTTTTAAATGAAAATATATAAATAACTGTTTGAGCTACATTAATGACATTTTGGATTAGATAAGCCAAGAAGCTTTAATAAATGCGCAAAATTTTATGTATGTAATTTAAATAAGTTTCGAGTTGTGAAAGGGTCAAAAGCAGCTCGAAATGGTTTACGAGTATGTTATATTACACACGGCTGCTACGTCGTGCGGCCATCTTTGATTTATTTTTTAGAGTACCTACTGTATTCTACAAGACAAGCCCTTTCATTTGATACTGATATGGGGGGTTGTACAAAAATATGTAATGTTTTTTTTTGCGGCTGCCATCTTGAATTTGAAGTTTTTTGTTCATAAAGATCTGTTTTCTGCAAGTTAATCGCTTTCATTTGATACCCATATTGCCAGGGTTGTATGTACACATTGCAAATTAAATAAAGCTTGTAAAATCTCAATCGATTCTTTAGAAAATTCTCAAACTCAACGCATCTTGTCCCAATATCTCCGATACGTTGTTTTCAAAATATTTGATAATAAATGCGCCGTTACGCTTTTTAATCGACGAAGAAAGGAAGGATGTTCTCAAGTCGACACGTATATATTTTACAAGCTTTTATTTAACTTGCAATGTAAGTATGTAAGTATATACATAAGTATGTATGTTCGGGTGAAATCTTGCAACTCAATTTTGAAGCTAGATATCTTTAACCGATTGAGCTGAAATTTTGTATACACGTTCAGTTTGGATGACAATGCATGGTTGACTGTGTGACGTCATTCTAAATCCAAGATGGCGGCATGCCCAAGATGGTGGACCAATTATTTTTGATGCACTCCTACAATATGGGTATCAAATGAAAGGTCTTGCTAAGAGTAACTCGAAAAATAATGTGACGTCACTAATAATCCAATATGGCGGACTTTTAGAAGGTCTTCTTATTCAAGAGCTAGACTGTTCCAAGTTAACCGGCAAACGACCTTGCAACAATAATGCGTTGAATGAGATGAACAGACTGAGAAACGTGTCCAGTAATAACTAAAAAGTAAAAAATAAATTAAATGTAAAAAACCTTTTTAAAAACAAGCTTTCATTTAAATGCGCTAAAAAGAAAAAATAAACTTTTACACTAAAACTTTTACTTATAACGTCATTTCACATTTGACACAATTAATATGACATAAAAGCTTGTCGCGAGATTTACTTTTGTAGATAAACAAGTAAATTAAATAATTTGATGTGAGTAATTTTATCCATTAGAATTTTCAAACGAAGTAAATACGAGTAGGTACTTAAAAGTACTCTTTTAAGTACTTACTAATCACAAGTAAATCTTGCGACAAGCTTTTATGTCATATAAATTGTGTCAAATGTGAAATGACGTTATAAGTAAAAGTTTTAGTGTAAAAGTTTATTTTTTCTTTTTAGCGCATTTAAATAAAAGCTTGTTTTTAAAAAGGTTTTTAACATTTTTTATGTATTAGATAGGGTTTACTTCGAAGTAGGTTCTATATAATTTATACCTATTCTTTTATTAATTTTAACTTTTCAGTGTTTTTGAAGTCGGTTTTTATTTTTTGTATTTTTTTTTATTCGTAACGCATTTTTGTAACGTACAGTTTTTGCCGGCTAGCCCTCGTCTCCACAATGTCTCAAAAATGGCTTTAACATATATATGGCACATGAAGTGTTTTTAAGGGGGCGGCATTTAGAATAGTGCCTAGGGGCGAAAAATTTATAAATCCGTCCCTAGGTTTAAGCAAAGTGTTTCTGCTTAACACCATCACGGCCGAGTACTAAGCAGTAAAAGTAAACAAACACGCCTCTTAAGGGCCCACCATCCGCGCGAGCCCGAGCTAGTTTAGGTAAATTTCTCTAGTCTCTGTTTGTGTGCGTCGCTCACGCACACAAGCGCACTCGGTCGCGCAATCGGTACGGCCGCCTAGCAAAATATCGTAGATGTTAATTTTGAATTTAATAGGTGTTTATTATTTACTGTGTTATACTATAGTAAATACAGGGATGTGTTTGATCAACTTTTATTTTTACAAGCTTTTATTTAGCTTGCACTGTATGTATGTATGTATGTAGATTTGACCACTTCTCGGTTTTCGATTGGGCTGAAATTATGATAACATGGAGCTGATCTGATGAAGGAACTGGACGGTGGCCATAGGAACTCCGTAATAAAACGACGCAACCCCATCGAGTTTGGGCTTGTTTGATTCATATTGACGAGTACTTTGGTCCTATAGGGTAACCAGGGTCTGATGCTGGAGCTGGAAGGTGGCCATAGGACCTCCGCAATAAAACTACATAATCCTATCGAGTTTGGGCTCGTTTGATTCGTAATGACGAGGATTTTGGTTCTATATGGTAACCAGGGTCTGATACTGGAGCTGGAAGGAGGCCATAGGAACTCCGCAATAAAACGACACAACCCCATTGAGTTTGTGCTCATTTAATTCGTATTGACGAGTACTTTGGTCCTATATGGTAACCAGGGTCTGATGCTGGAGCTGGAAGGTGGCCATAGGAACTCCGCAATAAAACGACACAACCCCATTGAGTTTGTGCTCATTTGATTCGTATTGACTAGTACTTTGGTCCTATATGGTAACCAGGGTCTGATGCTGGAGCTGGAATTTGGCCATAAGACCTCCGCAATAAAACGACATAACCCTATCGAGTTTGGGCTCGTTTGATTCGTAATGACGAGTACTTTGGTCCTATATGGTAACCAGGGTCTGATGCTGGAGCTGGAAGGTGGCCATAGGACCTCCGCAATAAAACTACATAATCCTATCGAGTTTGGGCTCGTTTGATTCGTAATGACGAGGATTTTGGTTCTATATGGTAACCAGGGTCTGATACTGGAGCTGGAAGGTGGCCATAGGACCTCCGCAATAAAACGACAAAACCCTATCGAGTTTGGGCTCGTTTGATTCGTAATGACGAGTAATTTGGTCCTATATGGTAACCAGGGTCTGATGCTGGAGCTGGAAGGTGGCCATAGGACCTCCGCAATAAAACGACATAACCCTATCGAGTTTGGGCTCGTTTGATTCGTAATGACGAGGACTTTGGTCCTATATGGTAACCAGGGTCTGATGCTGGAGCTGGAAGGTGGCCATAGGAACTCCGCAATAAAACGACACAACCCCATCGAGTTTGGGCTCGTTTGATTCGTATTAACGAGTACTTTGATCTTATATGGTAACCAGGGTATGATGCTGGAACTGGAAGGTGACCATAGGAACTCCGCAATAAAACGACACAAGCCCATTGAGTTTTAGGCTCGTTTGTTCCGTAATGACGAGTACTTTGGTCGAGTTTCGTAATGGCGGCCATGCGGTTACAAAATGATAAAATAATAGTAAAAAGATTAAAAAAAAAAGTCGTCCCACACTAGGATTTTATTTTAAAGCCCTAATAAGACGAAAATAAATTTTAATTTATTACATTTCTCGTGTCACAGTGTTTGTTACCGACCTCCTCCGAAACGGCTTGAACGATCGTTATGAATTTTTTTGTGCACATTCGGTAGATCTGAGAATAGGTCGTACTCGTAAACTATTTTTTATATTATGGCGAAACGTAGTTCGCCGGTACAGCTAGTTTTTAATAAAATATAAAAGCTTGTCGCAAGATTTACCCATTTTATAAAAAACAAATATTTTTTTCTTAGAATTATCAATATTTATTTATTTAAGGCTTACCAAGTAAATACATACGGGCAAGGTACTTAAACAGTTTCTTTTATGGAGGGCCTGGCAAATGACCTCCTCCCGCCTGATGTTAAGCGGTGAAAGAGGCCCAAATGAGTTGACAGATAGAGGAGGGAGGACATCCACTATCCAACCTGCCCGCCCCTTGCCGGCCTAAAAGATGTTTTTCACACCTCTTTTGAAGGAACCCGTGTTGTAGGATGGAGGAAACACGTGCGCAGGTAGAGAATTCCAAGTGTGGGATGAACGACAGAAGACTTACCGGAGGGAGACTCTGTACCAAGGTCGTGTGCTTGGGTACCTCCGTCTTACCTATTTCTGCCGCAAAGCAGCAGTGCTTGCGTTGCTGTGTTCCGGTTTGAAGGGTAAGATATGGTACTGAAATTACTGGGTACCGTGACTTTACATCTTAAGTCACAAGTTGGCAACGTACACTGTGGCCCTTGTGGGGGTTGCAGTTTTACTGCGAATGTCACACGAGACACATGTATTATAGGTGACTGTTACCACTTACCATCAGGTGGGCAGTTTGCTTTTTTGCCAACTTCGTTAGCGTTAGCAATAACAAAGAAGGAATCTTGCAATTTCTTGGTACGGTGTGAAAAGGAGGATACAGTGCTTCGGTAAAAGGCGCTAAGAGAGGCGATGTCACATCGAAGTTGTAGAGGCTCGAGGGTGTTAGTTGCCTCTACATCGCCAATTATTCGAATAGCGCGACGCTGCAATCTGTCCAGAGCATCGAGGAGGTACTGAGCGGAGCCGGAGTGCGAGCAATATTCCACGCAAGACCTAACCTGAGTTTTATACAACAGGCATAGTTGGTCCGGCGCAAAATACCTACGCACCTTGTTCAGGACACCGAGTTTCCGTGAGGCAGCAGTTATAACGAAATCGAGTTTTTCAAAAAAGGGATCATATATGCATTTAAATTTCAGAACTGCACAGCATTGTCATGTGTGTATGACAATGCTGTATAAAACGTTATTTAATACAAAAAAATAAAGATAATAATCAAATTAAATTGTTTTATTGTTTATCCTAATTCTCGGGACAAGCTTTTATATTTTTATAAAAAATATATCTTGTAATAAATTAAAGTTTATTTTCCTCTTTTAAGGCATTATAATATAAGATTGTTTTTAAAAAAACTTTTTTAAAATTAATTACTCAAATAATACGAAATATTTTAATGACTACCGAGTTCTTTATTGTTAGTTGTATCTACAAATTAATTTATATAATATACATATAATAATTTAGTAATAAACAAATATGAAATGAATATTTTCTTGTGCTCAACGCACTTTTTAGTGCAATGAAGCCATTCGCTAGATAGTAATAAAAAAATAAATGAAAGTTTATTTTCTTTTTTTAGGACATTAAAATAAAAGCTTGTTTTTAAAAATCTTTTGTGATAGCGGCCATCTTGTTTTAGTTTTTTTCATGGTGTACTGTATTTTACGAACTTTCATTTGATACCCCATATACAGACCAATATTGTGGGGATTGTACATAATAATAATCTGTCAATTTGTGACGGCGGCCATCTTGTATTAGATTGTCTTTCAGAATATACTATATTCTACAATTCATTCTACAATTCAAGCTCTTTCATTTGACACCTAAATTGGGGAAGGTCGCACAAAAGGGGTTGCGTATGGATATTATCTAGGCTAGGCTCAAAGTACTCATCAAGAAAAATCATATAGGACCAAAGTACTCGTCAATACGAATCAAACAAGCCCAAATTCGATGGGGTTGCGTCGTTTTATTTCGGAGTTCCTTTGGCCACCTTCCAACTCCAGCATCAGACCCTGGTTACCATATAGGACCAAAGTACTCGTCAATACGAATCAAACGAGCCCACACTTGATGGGGTTGTGTCGTTTTATTGCAGAGTTCCTATGGCCACCTTCCAGTTCCAGCATCAGACCCTGGTTACCACATATGACCAAAGTACTCGTCAATACGAATCGAACGAGCCCAAACTCGATGGGATTGTGTCGTTTTATTGCGGAGTTCCTATGGATACCTTCCAGCTCCAGCATCAGACCCTGGTTACCATGTAGGACCAAAGTACTCGTCAATACGAATTAAACGAGCCCAAACTCGATGGGATTGTGTCGTTTTATTGCGGAGTTCCTTTGGCTATCTTCCAGCTCCAGCATCAGACCCTGGTTACCATGTAGGACCAAAGTACTCGTCAATACGAATCAAACTAGCCCAAACTTGATGGGGTTGTGTCGTTTTATTGCAGAGTTCCTATGGCCACCTTCCAGTTCCAGCATCAGACCCTGGTTACCATATAGGACCAAAGTACTCGTCAATACGAATCAAACGAGCCCAAACTTGATGGGGTTGTGTCGTTTTATTGCGGAGTTCCTATGGCCAGGTTCCAGTTCCAGGATCAGACCCTGGTTACCACATAGGACCAAAGTACTCGTCAATTCGAAACGAACGAGCCCAAACTCGATGGGGTTGCGTTGTTTGATTGCGGAGTTCCTATGGCCACCTTCCAGTTCCAGGATCAGACCCTGGTTACCATATAGGACCAAAGTGCTCGTCAATACAATTCAAACGAGCCCAAACTTGATGGGATTGTGTCGTGTTATTGCGGAGTTCCTATGGATACCTTCCAGCTCCAGCATCAGACCCTGGTTACCATGTAGGACCAAAGTACTCGTCAATACGAATCAAACAAACCCAAACTTGACGGGGTTGTGTCGTTTTATTGCGGACGTTCCTATGGCTACCTTCAAGTTCCAGCATCAGACCCTGGTTACCATATATGACCAAAGTACTCGTCAATACGAATCAAACGAGCCCAAACTCGATGGGGTTGAATTGTTTGATTGCGGAGTTCCTATGGCTACCTTCCAGTTCCAGCATCAGACCCTGGTTACCATATAGGATCAAAGTATTCGTCAATACGAATCAAACAAGCCCAAACTCGATGGGGTTGCGTTGTTTGATTGCGGAGTTCCTATGGCTACCTTCCAGATCCAGCATCAGACCCTGGTTACCATATAGGATCAAAGTACTCGTCAATACGAATCAAACGAGCCTAAACTCGATGGGGTTGCATTGTTTGATTGCGGAGTTCCTATGGCAACCTTCCAGATCCAGCATCAGACCCTGGTTACCATATAGGATCAAAGTTCTCGTCAATACGAATCAAACGAGCTCAAACTCGATGGGACTATGTCGTTTTTTTGCGGAGTTCCTATGGCCACCTTTCAGCTCCAACATCAGATCAGCTCCATGTCGTCATCATAATATATTTATACATATGCATGCAAAATTTCAGCTTAATCGGAAACCGGGAAGTGAGTCAAATTTAACTCGCAAGATTAGACCCGAACATGCAAAAGATAAAAAAAAGCTTGTAAAAAGGTTGAAGGTTTTTCGTACGGCAGCCACAAATAACAAAATTGTTAGTTATCAACTTCTCCGATTACTCCGTAGGACTTCGCGTCGTATACATACACAAATAATTACGCGACCGGGAGCTAGCTCAAAGCGACGTGCTCTCACTTCGAGTCTTGATTGCACACTGAATTTCGACGCGCCCGAGCCAAGTATTTGTAAGAAAATCGATAAATGTATGTAAAAAAATTCATATAAAAATCAATGTACGATAATTTAAAAAAATACCATGGTGTCAGTGTTATGCTCACCTTTGTTCTATATATTTGTTAAACTAAAATATAATAGGGTTAATTAATGAAGCTAAAAATCACGAACGGTATGTGGGTGTAACGTAAATTTTAAGTAAAATGGACGCTATTTTTTAACGAAATGGTATGTAAATTTGAAAAATGGTGACGGTGATTGTGTAAACATATAATTTAAGAATTTAAATTTATTTTTTCCCGGTCAGTTAACTTGAACGTTAACGTAAAATATCAAAAACGCCAACGGCCTTTTTGCTATTTTTCGCGCCATGGGCCCTTAAGGTTTCACAAGGTTCTTGTTACACACTGTTATACACTTGGATCTTATGTTCGGCAGACGATGTATTAAATCTCGCCAATAATCAAGTAATTTTAGAAATTCAACAAGCCTAAACATAATTAAGCACCAGTTCGTATTACGCCACCATTGTGATTCGCTTCCTAAGTATATTTAAGCCCAGCTTACCTTCAGGCATCATTTAGGCCCTGGATCTGAGCTTTTGTCCGCATTGTCGGGCTCGCGCGAACACTGGTATTGTTGCTACAATTACTTGGTGATACAACGAATTATGGACGTATGTACATAGTATTCATCTTTTCAAACTGACTTGGGACAGAATTATAATTTTTATACAGAACTTTGCGTTTTCTTTTAAAATGCTATTAAAGTAACGTATTTGAAAAATAACAAAATAAATAGGTAAGTAAATAAATTTATTCAAGATTTTTTTTTACTTTGGGCGGGATTTGAACCCGCGTCTCCAGCATACCGTGTTGACGCCTTGACCAACTAGGGCAGCGAGCTCTTACCAGCCCCGACGAATTCTTTAACCTATTGAGCTCTTTTGAACCCTATACCTACTCTAGTCGACTATCAAATTCTTTATTTTCTCATGTAACGCTAAGAGCGTTACATAAAAAAATAAAGAATCTCATGGTCGACGAATTTCAGCTTTGCTAGTTACGTTTGCCAGTAGACTAAAAAGTCTGCTTTGGAATAGTACACTAAAAAGTAAACCAAGAAAGCAAATGTAAACCAGACTTTAGTCGTTCCACGGAAAGAACTAAAAATTGACAAAAAAGCAAATTACTGTAAACCAGACTGGTCGCTCCACGGAAAGAATGGTACCATTGACACCAAACTAAATCTGCCATCGCACGGAAGACTTAATCCGTTGCTGCGTTAGAAGCGAAGTCGTCATTGATTCTCGTATAGACGCCCTAATCGCTGTTGAACTGACAGCGATCGTTGGAAACGTTCAGACTCACAATAACGGGGCTGGTTGTATTCGTTAAGGTGAATACAGTCGAGGACCCTCGAAGCACGGACGATGCGCAAAAACGCCCCTTTTACCTCAACGAGGCTTGACGAAGTTTTTTTTATCGCAAGCATCGGCCTTAATCTAACCTAGTTGCGTTCGGGAAATATGAAATATCAATGTAAGAAATAACGCTCTTGCTGGGGAAAATTGGGAACATTTAGCGTGGAATTTGCTGGAAATGCGTTTTCAATAAAATTTTGGAGCTCGCACAAAATATCTTCGGTGCTACTACAAAAAGTTTTTGAACGCTGTCGTAAGTCTAAGGCGAATGCTATACGTTCAATAAATATCACGTCAAAATATCACGACCCGGAGTCGTTGTTATGATGTTGACGGATCGCGATCTACCAATATTATATACTGCACGATCAATAAATATCACGATCCTGGATCGTAATCCAAATAATTATCGTGATAAATATTGGACGTGTAGCATTCGCTTAAGTATACAGGATAACTTACTTACTTTTCAAGCAGGAGCCAAATTTCGTGTGCTTGTTCAGACAAGCAGACTGAACAACTTTTACTATAGGACCAGTCTTGAAATTGTGAAAAAATCAGCTTTTCCATACATCTAGGTTCAGTGGATGTTGACCATTTGTATAGAACAGCTGTTTTTTTTTTGCGATCAAGATTGGTCCCATAGTAAACGTTGCTAAGCTTGCTTGTCTGACTGAGCACATGAAATTTGGCTCCTCTAAAATTAACCTTGTATATTCTTTTAAAACAATTAAAGCAGTATCATGTTAACAGTGTCTAACTTTAGACAGCATTATAAACTTTTTGTAGTAGCTTATCGTTTTATGGCAATGCTACTGAATAGATAATAGTTCTACGTACAGAAGTTGCACTCCTTTGATCTTGAAAAAGCCGATATTTTTTTATACAACTAAGTTGGCAAACAAGCATACTGCCCACCTGACGGTAAGTGGTAACAGTCACCTATAGTAGGTACATGTGGTTCTTGTGAGATTCGCAGCCAATCTGCAACCCCCACAAGAACAACAGTGTACGTTGCCAATTTGTGACATAATATGTAATGTCACGATTATAGTTGTAAATAAACCGTTTTAAACCAAAATCCGTGGTTTAAAACCCGTTTTAAATTTGTTTAAAACGGTTTAAAACCACGACCACGTGGTCAGTACATTAATAAAATGTTACTTTAAAAGGCAAGATAAAGAGGCTAATTGAAATAATTTACCATTTTTATTAAATAAAATTTAATCACATCACTTTTACTACATTTTTAGGATTAGACACACTGAAAACTAACTTGATATTGTAATTATATTAATACTATACATTTTATTTTGTTTATTTCGGACTCAGCTATTGCACATTTAACAGTACATTGTTACCCTAGGGGTGAAAGTAACTTATTTAGTCCCGAGACAGGGTTTGGCGTCCGAGTGCAGCGAGGGCGCCAATAGCTCGAGCAACGTCGCATTTTTTTAGTTGAAGTGTAATGTTTTTCTCGCTTCACGACTTGTGGTTGCAACTATTATTTTGGCTGAGGGCGGGCGATTTCACAGTGTTTTCTTGTAAATAGTCACTATGCCGACCCGAGAAAGATTATAAAAGTGAAGAATGAGATAATAATACGGAATTTATGGAGGAATGTGATCCTCTTTTTAACCGACTTCAAAAAAGGAGGAGGTTATCAATTCGGTTGTATTTTTTTTTTTTATGTTTGTTACCTCATAGCTCCGTCATTTTTAAACCGATTTCCAAAATTCTTTTTGTATTTGATAGAGTATACTGCAAGGGTGATCCCATGGTCACCCTTGCAGTATACTCAGTCAGTCAGAAAGTCAGGATCGGATGATGGGATACCATAGAAAATCGAGGAAAACACTAATTTAAATTCGGGTTTTCTTTCACTAAAAAGATTTCATTCACTAAAAAGTTAAAAATATTTGTTTTTTACAAAAAATAGAACCGACTTCAAAAAAACTGAAAACTTAAAAATAATCTTCTTCTATATTGAATTCGGTGACGAATTTTAACACTTTCTAGGAGATCATCGTTTGGCGCCGACTTCAATATAGAAGAAGATTATTTTTAAGTTTTCAGTGTTTTTGAAGTCGGTTCTATTTTTTGTAAAAAAAAATTTTATTACCATAATATCTAGAAAAGCCTACTCTTAACTATTTGAGTTGATTACTAGTTTATTTGATTAAGGGCCGATATTTCAATCGTCAGATAACCTTCTGTAGAAGAAAATGGCGGTTTGACAGATTTTCTATATAAAAGCTGTCAAATTGTCATATTTATTCCGCAGATAAAAATTATCTGACTATTGAAAAATCAATTTAAATTGATACCGAAAATTACCAAAACAGATCTAAGTATGAATAATGTTATTAATGGTGTTAAGTAGTTGATTTTATGTAACCTGTATACCTACATATAATAAAAGTTGATTATAAAACAACTTTTAATTTTTCTTTTTTTTTATCTCAATATATCTTAAATAAGGAAATAGGTGTAATCTAACATCATTATGTGGGAAGTTAATGTGAATTCTAATAGAATAACCTTTTAAACCAATATTAAACCGCTAAATGTGGTTTAAAACGTTCTAAACAAAAAAAACGGTTTAAAACCAAATGGTTTTAAACGTTCAAAATTATTTTTGCATCTATAGTCACGATACCCAGTAATTTCACTGACATAAACTTTACTACTCTGTCTGTAAGTCTGATACTGAATCACCATCTAGTCTGCGCACGCCTGCGGTGCACAGAAATATTTAGAATTAAGGTTTTCTGTCAGAATGAAATATCAATGTTTCGTCTGCACTTAATGCAATCGCTGAAGGTACTCTTTAAAACTGCGGATATCGTCGTCCTTGCAATCACTCGATTCCAACGGAAAATCGATAAAAATATATCGACAAGTGTGTATTTCCATCACACTTGGCGTCTCCGTTGCTGAGGGTAGTTATCTGCTGTGTCACTACATGTCACCTACACCACCCTTAGTGGATCGCGTATCCATTGTACGTAATACCGAACGTATTTCTTCATTTTATGAAATGAAATATCTGTAAATAAGTTTTAATACGCGATAACAATTACATTCTTTAACCCTATTAAGTCATTAATAACCCACGGGGTTTAATCTATCCTTTTATGGCATGCTCTCTCACTGGACGTTAGAAAATCTAGGAAATTCGGGACTACGATAGTTTTATTCAAACCTTCATCGTTTCAATCTACGTGTATATTAAATAACGTAAAAACTCAGACCCCCATCTTATTTTTATTATAAAAGAATTACGTCAATTGATAAATCATATTCTCGCGGATTTTTTACAAAGATATTATGTCAATCTTTCTGTTGCATATCTTGCTTTGAAACTATGGTCGCACGCCTGTAAATACGATACTCGATGCTGCTGCCGCTTGGCCGTCGCGCTGCTGATATTATAAGGTTGACGACAGATTTAAGTAAATTTTAAAAAAGCTTAAGTCTTTAAAATCGTATCGTGCTGTCAATGGACACGTGTACTGTCGACTTGCCTGAAGTAGGAGTATGCGCCTGTCGGATACGATACGGTTTATAATTGATACGGCCCGACAGGATGTCAGGTGCGGATCACTATTAATTAAGTATATCTCTCGTGTGACAACGACTGGTGTAACGTGTTTACTGAATTTTAAATAGTAGGCTTTATACAAAAGGACTGTATTTCAACTGTATTTTTACTACCAAGTCGCAATTTGAATGTAGTTAGCAAAACTGCAGTACCTACTACTGCTAACTCATCGTGCAGCCCGACTGCGTATTAGCTACACGATCATATTGCAATTGGTTGGCAGTTCATTGCAATAGTGCTAACTGCTAAACTGCAATTTGACAGTTGGAATTCATTTTAAATGCGGTGCGTCTTAATGTGTTTGTCTTAACAGTCTCGATTACACACTATAGCTACCCGCTGTAACTTCACCTAAGTATTAACCTGAATCAAGTCGTACCGCGGAATTTAATCTCGCTGAAGAAACGTTGGTTGTTTTATTATTATTACCATTTAACCATAATAATATGTTACTGTTCTATTGCTGTAGCATTTTATTAAATATTTCCTAGCAGATATTGACGATAAGTTAAGCCAGTGTCGGGTACGTCGTCGCCGCTGTTTGAGTTTTAAAATACTCCGCCATATTTCGCGAGGTGAAAATAAAGTGTGCATTTTATATTTTTATCTTAAACTGCTACACACGTAGCGTAGTAGGGCTGTCGACAGAAGGAATAGTTGGAAATTAAATATATTTTACTGCGTAGTCATAATAATAGTTCCAAAACACGAAATTATTTAGATAACTCATATGTTGGAATTAAATTTAGTGGCATGTCGACGTTCATCGCAAACTAAATGGCTACTCATTTCTATGTCACACAATTAAAAATGGAACTCTCTACCAGCACACGTATTCTCATCTTACATATTCTTTTAAACAGCCACTAGGAAACACCATGCAAGTCTATTGAGGTCAGTGTGTATTTTGGAGTCATAATATCAGGTGGAATTATGGGTGGGGTGACCGTAGGGTAGAAAATGTCAAAGCTGATATTTTTTTAAATAGCCTACCAAATGAGGAGTCATTTGCGGTCCAATTTTGTCATTTGGTTAGTGAACCAAATTACCAAATCCGAAGTGCTGGGGAGAATCACGTTGCAAGCTTCTCCCATCTTGCCGACCTGCTCGGTGCTTCTTTACCTCTTTTAAAGGACCAAGGATTGTGTAAGCTATTGTCATTTCTTTTCCCTGTATGTACAATTGCGAAATATGTAAGTTATTTGTAACTATTTGTAACCTTTGTCACTTTTTTGAAAAGAGCAATCCCCGAGTGTCTGGCTCGCTTTTCTCAGGGAGCTTACCATTTCGAGCGTGACGTAGTTTTCAACTTTATTTGTTTATTTCAAAATATTATTTTGACGTTTTCAACTGGATACTTCATATCAACGAAATTGAAAAATATTTCTTTTGGTTTGGGGCAGCCCTACTTAAATATGTTGACGTGCACGCGACCAGCACCGCCGTCACCATATACGCCGCGGAGACTGTTTCTTACGAATATTCGCCTGTTTAAACTTAACGCGATATTTTGTTTCGATTCTTTGGTTTGAAGTATAGGGTTGACACTATTCAAATATCGACAGTTTGACTGTTAAGTTTCACTTTGTTTTCTCCACAGCGCAGCTGTAGAAAACAACTCTATGGAGATGGTTTAATGATTTTATATTAAAGACAATTGTCTTTTACATACTGATGGCGCCTAAAGTCGACGCCATCTATTCGGCGTTTCGCCGATTTTATGTTTGGTTGCTGATATGCAGTCCGACTATGTTCTCCCTACAAAACGAAATATACTATCGCTTACCTCTAAGCCGATCCGGTCTCCGTATGTAGCCGGTGGACTTCCTGAGCTAGCTCGAAGGAAGTCGCGGCTCCTGAAGGGCTGCTGTCAATCCACCGAACCACGACCGGATCACTTTCACTACATTTGCGTTTCCCTAATAGGTCGCCAATTCACCTTTTAATCGACATTATACGAGCGGACATTCGCGACAATAACATCAATTCTACTCTAGCTAGAAGAAGCGCGCCACGTCGTAACCTATTTCAATGTCATTACAAATTCGACTCGACTGACATGTCACAGAGGCTGGCCGCCACAGGCCCTCACATGCACAGACTATATGCAGTTTTGCCACTCGCTCTTCCTCGAGCGTAAACATCCCCCCGCTCCGGACAGTCCCGGACTGTCCGCCAAATCAGTCTAAGGGGAGGCGAGAAAGAGTAGCGACCACGCGCTTCAAAACAGAATCCTCTACTAGGACCTCGGCAAACCTGGGCACACCAGACCCTAGAGTAAGTTGGACAATGCGTCCGCGACGCCAACGTAGGGGTGGCAGGTTTGAGTCCTTCACTAACACGAGGTCTCCAACCCTCGGTGGGTTTGTCTTATCTGACCACTTAACGCGCTGTTGCAAAATGTGTAAGTATTCAAGGTGCCAGCGGCGCCAGAAGCTCTGGGTAAGCTGCTGGAGCAACGGGAGAGTGTGGATCCGATCTCAATATTATTTTATCTAAAAATTCACAAACTTCTCTTATATGTCTATCAGTGCCCTTGAAGTTCGTCCCACAATCGAACCGAATTAGAGAAGGCAGTCCCCGGCGGGAGACAAATCTGCCTAACGCTGCTAAGAAAGCGTCCATGGTGAGTGCACTCACCACCTCCAAATGAACGGCTTTAGTGGCCAAACAAACAAACACACACAAATAAGCCTTTTCAGTCTTAGCATTACGGAGTCGCGACGTCTTTATAGTGAATGGTCCCGCGAAATCAGTTCCAACTCCTAAGAAGGTCATCGATTCGTTCACACGATCAGCAGGCAAATCACCCATTTGGGGCTGCATCGTCTCGGGACGTAAATGATAGCAGGGCAGACATCGAAAAATAACAGATCGGATTATTCTTCGCGCTGACAAAATCCAAAACTCCTGTTGGAGAAGCGCGGTCAATGCATTACATCCGGCATGAGCATTCTTCACATGGCGATCAATGATCAACAATCGCACCAATGGTCTGTCCTTGGGGAGCAACAGGGGATGACGTGATCTATAAGGCAAGTTAGCGTGCCTCAATCGGCCTCCTACACGCAACAATCCCTTATCATCCAGAAAGGGAGTCAAGCGCACCAAGGGTCCCTTTAATTTGGACGTCCCGGTACGGAAAATCTTTAGTTCCGGTTCAAATGCTCTAGCCTGGGTCATACGCACCCAATGCAAAAGAGCATCTTGGCGCTCCTGCGGAGAGAGGACCGGACACAAATCTTTGTCCTGAGGCCGGCGACAATTTCGAATAAATCTTCTTATCCAAGCGGTCACGCCGAGCAACTTGTCCAGAGAACTGTAGCGGTCTAATAAAAATTCCTGTTCTGGAACCGCCATGGTCTCGACAGCGTGAACACGCAAGCCCGGATTTGATGCCTTCACCACAGCTGGTGTGGAAGGCCAAGATGACTGTAACAACCATTCGGGACCACACCACAGAGTGTGGTCAATAAGCTGAAGGTTTATAAATGAACACGAGTCGAACTATTTTTCTAACAATAAAAATCGCTATTTTTTAACCCGTTCCGAGCCTTGGCATAATCTCGAATCTTCACCCGTGAGGATCAGCTCCTCGCAACCACACGAGGCCTATAAGTGAGCTTGACTCACACATTCAGCTACATTATAGATGGTAAAATTCCTTCCTTGATTTCGAATTAGCCACGAGTCCACTGCACAGTTGTAGTAAGATTCAAAAGATGCGTGGAGTCCGACGTCTTTTTGCAGTCGCGTGCAAATGAAGAGTTAATAGAGTAACTCCTGCTGCTTTAGCAAGATTTATTGCCTCTATTGACAAATGGCACGGTTGTCCATAATCAACAAAGCAGGATTATCTTTAGACACTGAAGTATGCTGTAAAAAATGTCTCATGACATCAACAAATATTTCCGAGTTCATCCAGCCTAGCATATTTTATGTACAGTACAATTGTGCGCTATTTAGAAATTTATCTATCTGTATCACGAAAAGCCCCGTTTCCTAGTGCCAGCTTTTGCGCTATCCTCGTAATAATATATGTAGTGCGTGCGTATACGGCTGCGACGCCGGCCGCTGATATAATTCGCAATTGCGAATTTCAACTGAAACGCGAAACAGAGTCGGTGGAGCGGCCGATTTTTATAAAAAGTGGACGGCGTTTTTTTTTCGATCGGCAATCACGGCTGCACCAATCAAAAGACGGGGCATGTTGAGCCCCTCTCCGTTTTTCGAAGGGACGTCACATGAATTGTCTCGAGTGGTCCGCGGCCTTATTCACAAACCTACGGAACCGAGCCCAATCGATCTTGGAACACCTTCTGAAAGTCATTCCGAAGGCGTTTCGAAGTCGTTATCTTATTAATAAGCGATATCACTATGTTTGTAGTGAGCCTAAGATATTAACATTTAATAACTTATAAGTATACGAGTATTAAAAAAAATGTTAAACACTGACGGCACGCTCTAAAATTATGTTTAAAAACAAGTTTTTATATAAATGTAGAGCATTTATATTTATAAAAGAGGAAAATAAAAAATGTAAGTAAACAATAATATAATACCTATTTAACTTGATCTTGATTATTGGTAATTGTAAGAAAAAATATATATGCTTGGATAAAATAGGTAAATCTCGCTACACCTTTTAATTATAAAATTTAGTTGCTATCATTGGTATCCAATTGCAGTTGTGCCTTGATCCTTAAGACATAGACAACATTCTCCAATGCTTATAAATATCGAGTCAATTTTTCGATTAACTAAAGTAAAATTCAAAACATCTCCACACATGCCCTGTTCTTTATTACGGCTGCGGTAATAAGGGCGCGGCGTAACGTGCGCACATCGCTCAGTGTGGCCGCGCCTTATGCTCGACAAATCCCGCCTAATGCTAATGTCCGCCGCCTATAATTGCTATGTTGACGACCTAATCAAACTGTTCGATCCTATGTGATAATGATTGTGTTTTCCTGAATGTTTTAGTTCATAGTGTTGTGATTCCCGCGAGTACCGACTCATTTTATCTGCTAGGGCCGATTGACAGATCTCTTTTAGAGGTAAGCCCATCTACGTAAATTTTGTCACTTTGACCGGCTATTTCCTTGAGAATAACAATACATTTATATCTTTTATGCAACAAAGTTGGCAAACTAGCACGCTGCAAAACTTATGGTAAGCGGTAAGTAAGTGGTCACAGTCGCCTCAAGCTAGTTTCTAAGATTTTCAAATATAGAACCTCTTAATCATTGATGCCACAAGTGGTCCAGGTGGACCCCCAGGGATCCACGAGAGACTCGACGGGGGTCTACGTTGCCGTGACAAAAAACGGGAGTTCGCAATTCGTAAGTGGGGTCCACGATATCTGGTTTCGATAGTGA
The DNA here is from genome assembly GCA_963935595.1 of Schoenobius gigantellus. NCBI lineage: Eukaryota > Metazoa > Arthropoda > Insecta > Lepidoptera > Crambidae > Schoenobius > Schoenobius gigantellus. The sequence goes on from OZ012543.1 coordinate 1,978,280, forward strand.
AGAACTAATGGCGCCTCTTCATAATGGCCCATGATGGCCAAGTATACACAATCACGATTGTGTAGAGGGCATGATTGTCTATGATCGGCCATCATCGCCGGTAATCGTGAGCAATCGGTAAAGTAGCAGTACGTATTTGTCTCGAGTACAGTGTAGACTTCTCGGTAAATAAATTTAACTTTATGATGTTTCTTTTTTCACGCACATTAAGCAGATAAGAGCTAAGTAAAAATATTGCCGCTGCCGCGATAATCTCTTCGATGTCCATTTTTAACCGACTTCAAAAAAGGAGAAGGTTCTCAATTCGATGCGTATGTTTTTTTTTGTGTGTATGTTACGCGATTACGCCGCCAATTGTGGACCGATTTTCAAAATAATTTTTATATTCGATAGAGTATACTCCAAGGGTAGTCCCATGGTTACCAAAGTTAGGATCTGATGATGGGATCCCATGAAAATCGAGGAAAACCCTTAAATTTTAAGGTTTGTCCAACGTGTTTTGTGTGTATGTTACGCGATTACTCCGCCAATTGTGGTCCGATTTTCATTTTTTTTTATTTGATAGAGTATACTCCTGGGATGGTTCCAAGGTCACCAAAATCAGGATCTGATGATGGGATCCCAAGAAAATCGAGGAAAACGCTAATTTAGCGTTTTCCTCGATTTTTACCTAATTTAATACCAGCTCACCTTCGGTGAGATGGTATTGAATTAGGGTTTCTTTCACTAAAAAGATTGTATTCACTAAAAAATATTTTACAAAAAATAAAAACCGACTTCAAAAACACTGAAAAGTTAAAAATAATATAAGGTACATACAAACAACATCACACTTCTATATTGAAGTCCGTGACAAATTTTAAGACTTTCTAGGAGATCATCGTTTGGCACTGGCATTCTTATATTATTTTTAACTTTTCAGTGTTTTTGAAGTCGGTTTTTAGTTTTTGTAAAATATTTTTGATAGACGTCTTATCATAACAGTAAACAGTTAGTAAATGAATGTTCACGATTGTGTGGAGAGTTGCCCGATCATGGCGGCATTGATGGACGATCATTTGATGGGCCATCATGGGCCATTGTGAAGAGGCGCCATAAAATAGTGGTTTGACTTCACCTATTAATGTAGGCAGATAATATTTTAAGAAGCTCAACGACTGTTGCTTGTAAAAACTTGAATTTTCAATTTATTACCGTACAATCAATTAATTCTCGCTTTTTTGTTGTGTAGCAAAAAGGCCGCCTTTTGCCGTGTTCTGTGCTATTTGTTATTTGTCAAATAGATGTATCCTATTTTGTGCAATAAAGAATTAATATTATTTCGAAAGCTGTTAATTCGAGTTTAGGAAATATGGTAGAAATGTAGCTGCAGGGGGTCCACCGGAACATGAAAGTGGTCTATGAGAAAAAAAGTTTGGTAACTTCTGCTTTAAATGGACATAATGTACAATTGCCAACTTGTGACATAAGACGTCGAATCGCAGGAATTGCCACTGTTATTCCTCAAACCGGAAGCAATGCAAGCACCTCTGCTTAACGGCGGAAATAGGTAAGATAGCAGATGAGTCCAGTATTGATTCTCTCTCTGATATGGCCTGGTTCATGGTAATAGATGATGGAGTTGTAAAATGAACAAATCGATATAAGAAAAAACTTCGTTGCGGGCGGGAGTCTAACTCGCGTCTTCAACATACCGTGTGGACTGGACTACCGAACTGTTACCACGGTAATAGTATATATTACTAGCCCCGACGAAATTACAACGGTATTAATCTCTTTTGTACGTTGTTTAGGCGAAGAATAAAGCAAACTTACAAATGTTTTATTTTTTTTCAGTGACCTTATTTTACTGTATTCCTTTTCCAGTTCCCGCTTTTTTGCTTCTCGTTCTTCCATGCCTCATCCCGTTTCATACTTATATTCATCCACATTCACGCCTATTAGTCTATTACCAGCTATAAAGAATAGGGGGAATAAGAAAGGATTAGTTTGTTCTCCTTAATTCTTATACATTTGTTTTTTTTATGTTTATGAATGCATTTTCGGACGCTATTTTTATTCCCGCCCAATTTTTTTTTGTATTGTTATATTAATTTTAATTAGTATTTTTAAAGATAATGGAGTTGCTCCAGATAATTCTGCTCATGAGCAACGTGGCTTTTGGTACAGTAGACTTTTCTAGAAGTCGTGTTCCCGACACGTAGAATTGACTAAGCGCAACGACAGGGGCTTTGTTATCGCCACATCAGGCATAAACGTCAGCAAAACTGTTCTTTCTCCATCCCAGCGCAGACCAAGCTCATCCATCAAATACTGTTAAAGCGTGCATTAAGACAGAACTCATAAATAAGCAGTGTCTTTGTAACAGTAAAATTTGTGAGCCGATCATCCCTCTGGCCACGGTCCAAGAACGTAGAGCTGGCATTTTATAACGCGCTAGTTTATATGCTCAAAACTGTGCGGGTATATTCAAAAGCGTGAATTAAATACGAGTTTCTGACTAAAACATGGGCCTGTGCGTACTCGATGCTAGACTATGGTACGAAAAGGGGATATCACCGACTCAAAGCTAGACTATGGCGCAAGAAAAGGTGCAACAAGCGACTCAATGGCAGAGTATGACGCGAAAAAGGGAAATAACATCCGACTCAATGGTAGACTATGGCGCCAGAAAGGAATACAGCAACCGACTTTTAACCAAGACACCAACTTAATGGTAGCATCCACCCGCTAAGCTTTGATCTCACTAACTCAAGTACATTTCATGCTTTTGCTGTAGTCTCCTGTAGGTGTAAATGCTCATCCGATTTGACTACTATATGAATAGTAAGCTCTACCCTCCTTCGTAGGTTTATTTACGTAATGTCTATTTCGCAAAACGTCTTCCACTCCTAAGCTGAAGTCTATAAAATTTGCTTTATACTACAATATTTTGTATTGAAAATGACCTCGTGACATTTTTCAAAAGATAAGTGGTGAATAGGCCAACGATTTATCGACTTCGAAAAAGCTAAATTAAAGCACGTATCATTAACACGTTTGGTCCCATGGTGGGCGCCAAGAAAATTTCGAAAAAATCAAACTTTTACGAAAAACTAAGCATAACAATAATTAAACAAAAGCTATTTGTGGATATTTGTCTAAAAATAGATAAACAGTTTATTGTTGCTTTTATCTCACATAAACATTTCAAATTAAAATTAATATTGGCAAAACACTGCTACAATTCGCGAAGGATGTAATCGAAATTTATATAAGTTAATAATCATCTTGCTCAGCACATAAATTATGAATATAATTATAGATAATGAACGTACATAAATATAAAAAAACATACATGTAAAATCAAGCACAGAGAACTCCAGCCGACCAACACAGTTTATATATACCGCTTATAATTTATTAATATTATTTTCTGATAAAACTTTAAATTTTTTAAAACTATATATATTTTTGTATATTATTATATATTTTTTATTATTAGGTACTTTTTAATATAGTTTTCTCTCCCATGTACACACTTAAGCAATGTTTACTATGCGGAGGGAGACGCTGTACCACCGGAGAACGACTCTGTACTAGGCTCGCCTGCTTGGATACTTACGTCTTATCTATTTCTGCCGCGAAGCAGCGGCGCTTGCATTGATGTGTTCCCATATTTTGAAAGGTAAGATGTGGCAGCTAGTGACATTACCGGGTACCGTGACTTTACATCGTATGTAAAAAGTTGGCAACGTACATCGTGGTTCCTGTGGGGGTTTTTGCTGCGAACCTCACAAGAGCCACATGGTGTAGGTGACTATTACCATTTACCATCAGGTGGGCGGTATGCTTGTTTGCCAACTTTTTTATATAAAAATAAATGCTACACTTTACATTGCGTAGTCATAAAAAGCAACGCATTCATTCACAATAAAATCTCTTTAATAAGTACATAATAACGTTCATGCCGGCACTCAGTCATCGCCAAACAAAAAACGGGCGTCAAACTGCGGGTGTCACAGCTTCCGGGACATCCGGGTCGTTTTCCGGCTCAGCCTCGACCGAGCCCCACACATAATTAACAAGCAACAACTGTCATTATGACGGAGGGGCCAGGGGACAAATGAATTGGACACGCGCTCTGTGGATTTGTATATATCACAATTATCCTAATCCATATAAAAATCTCGCGCCGCGATATTTGTTCGGGATAAACTCTGAAACTACAGAACTGATTTTGATGAAATGTATCTATTGTATGTAGTTTGGTCCAACTTAAAAGATAGGATAGTTTTTATCTCGATCATTGACCTCTACCAATTATTGTGAATGAAATTGTTTGTAATTAGTTTTAGTTGCATAAGCCTTAAACAGGTGGCGGTGTGAGTTGATTTATTGACGTAACACTTGGTTATCTAGTTTGGGTAACCTTCCAGTAGATGGCGCTATGATTCGATTTCTTTATGTACAAAGTTTAACTATTGAGCCACAGCAACGAGTTGTCGGGTTAGCTAGTATTGTGACTGTCTGTCTGTCCGTCCGTTACGTCTTATCGCCTGCCTCTAAGGCAAATATAATGTTATTTGGTACGAAGATAGCTTAAGCTCTGAAAAAAGGACATTAAATGAGTTTTCTAGGGAACGCGCGATAATTATAACCGAAATCACGCTGAAAATAAATTCTATGCGGACGAAGTCGCGAAAGAAACCTAGTATTTTATATAATATTTTTAGTAAGACACCTTTTCTTATTATTTTTAACAGGCACAAAAGTCAAGTATTATGTTTTTCTAATCAGATATTTAATCTCCAGATCGCGCTCAAACTATGTTGTTCCACGTTGGGTGCCAAAAATCGAAGAAATCACACATTTCAGAAAGGAATGACGCATCAACATTTTGAAAGCACTCTTATAACATTCACACCCTCCGCCAGTCAGAAGTCGCAAAAAAATGGGTGTCAAACTGAGCCAAGGTTTCGATTGTCGTCACTTCCGGGACATCCGGATTATCTTCCGGCTCAGCCTCATACTTTATTAACGAGTAACAACAGTCATTACGACGAATAGGACTACTGGGCAAATGAGATGATGATAATTTTTGTACAGATTTGAATGATGTTTATATTTTTATAGATATTATAAACTTTTTATTTTTTTAAACAAAAAGCCCTGCAACTTAATAGCTGAGGTAATAGCTGAGAAACGTCGATGTATTCTAAAAATAATATTAGAGATTCTAATATTATTTTTAGAATACATCGACGTTATAAACATTGTTAATTGCTTTTTACCGAATGAAAAATATGCTATGGTTGTGAAATATATTTTTTTGTGAAAATTTCCTTTCATGAGGGTATTTATAGGATACTACTGTGCCCGCGACTTCATCCGCGTGGAATAGTAACTTTTGGCAGAATTTTGATTTTTGTAGGCAATTTTTTTTAAGATCTTGATTAAAATTAGCCTTTACCTTATATAATTAGCTATCTATTTGTGTAAGTCCCGTCAAAATCGCTCCAGCCGTTCCGGAGATTAGCGGGAACAAATAGACAGACAGACAGACAGACAAAAAAAATATGTTTTTGTTATTGGTACCCGATATACATTCATACCCATTTAGTAAAAACTTGTTATTTTGACATTACACACAGACACTTCAATTTTATTTATTTGTATAGATTTCATAGCGTGGCGTCAAACCGGGGACCTTTAGATCAATAGCGGGTGGTATCAGCTATCTTCTATTTATTTTTGTAAATAATAAATACACAGAAAATATACTTGAAACAAACTTGAAATAAGCAAAAAAAACGATACCTTGTTTGCAGTAAATACCTCAAGAACTTAACTGGAACACAACCACGCCGCTCTCCACTATTTACAGAGCATCCTGTACTGTGTTGATTTTTTCCGTCAAACAATTCAAAGCTGTAAAGTCCAAATTAATTGCAAACAGACCGGCAGCCTCCTGGCGGAACCGTGTAAATTAAAAAATAATCAAATTCCAACATCTAGAATGAAAACGTTATAATGTTGAATAGAGAAGAGGCCTCTGTTAAGGCGGGAACAAGGAATTAATTTGCTTAAGAAATAGACGAACCCAAGGATGGCGTTATGCGACATGTTATTTTAAAAAAAATGTTTTATTTATCTACGTTGGATTTTTTTGTAAGACGTCACTAATATAGAAAACAGTCAAAAAGTGCTTGTGCTTTTTGTGTTTGTGTTTTAGGGTTAATTGTAAAACACCTGCAACCATGCAGGATTAGATAGTTAATATAATTAACTACAACGTTTGTTTTACGAGTTTTAAGACAATGCAATAAATTGAACAAAAATCAATTTTCAAGTCTTTATTGCACTGTCGTGACTTTGATAAGTCTATGTTTCATTTATAAATGACGACGGAAGTCGACGCTACGCTCGCGCGCTGTGCGCGTAGAGTTACAATCATTCTAGAGGTATATTAAATTAGTAATTATTTTTGTATGATAGTAAAATCTAACGAATTATCAAAAGTCGTAGAACAAACGTTGTTGTTTATGATGTTAGCTATCTAATCCTGCGAGGTTGCAGGTGTTTTACAAATAACCCTGTATATCACTAAGTTATTTCAATTTTATTGCTACATTCATTTTACGTTGTTCGGTGTACTAAACTTAATATTATTATTTAGTATTTAACACCAATACTTTATGATATATAAAACAAAATCAATTTTGTTATTACTCGTTAAAACTTCAAAATACCGGGCAGGTGCGAGTTGGGCTCGAGCACCAATGGTTCAAACAATCTTATAGAAAGAATAAAAAAAAAATATAAGTACCCAACTATATTTTTGCGAGACATTGCTTTTTGCCAAATTTAATGAGTCTAGATCAACCAGAAGTACTTTATAGGTTTTGATTCCCTTGTAAAATGCAAAATATGCGATATAAATGGGCAATCTTTTGTTCGCGCTGACTTCCAAGTGTGATTTTTTTCACAGCTAAAAGAGACTGTCAGAGGCCCAATTTCACTAATAACTTTCAGCCGAATCGAAACTGAACCGTTGCGATCGACCAATCAGAACGCCACATTATCACGTCATCGAACAGTTGAATGGCAATATAAGCGTTCCGATTGGTCGACCACAACGGTTCAGTTTCGATTCGGCTGTAACTTATCAGTAGAATTGGGCCTCTGCCGTAACATCCAGTAAAATAACTCTACGTACATTTCAGTTTGTAGACTCTACCCTCCTTATTAATAAAAATTTTATTTCTTGGATCATCCTCGGATTAGATACTCCGTGTTTTGTCCTGTTTTGACATATGACAGCTGAATTGTGTTCCCGAGAAAAGGTCGTGACAGAGAGACGGTAAGATGGATAGACGGTTTTTTTCAGGTAAGCTTTTTAATCGTCCGAACACAATAACCGTTTTGATTTTTAGTTTCTGTTTTGGTATTTCGACAAAGCAATAAATACCTGTCTGTTTGTTCATGATCTAACTGGTTGAATAATTAGATTTCCATTCTTCGTCACGCGCATTTTACATAGTTTGAAGTCAAAATCTTTCCATTTAAAGCTCTTTTTTTAAGACGAGATAGACTTTATTTACTGTTAATAAGTAACTATGTATCAACATCCGATTCGGTGGCCAAATTCACAGTCATCTTATAATACATGTGGTTCCTGTGAGATTCGCAGCAAATCTACAAACCCCACAAGAACCACAGTGTACGTTGCCAACTTGTGACGAAAGATGTAAAGTCACGGTACCCAGTAATTTCACTACCATATCTTACCCTTCAAACCGGAATACAGCAATAGAAGCATTGCTGCTTTGCAGCAGAGATAGGTAAGACGGAGGTATCCAAGCAGTCGACCCTGGTACAAAGTTTCCCTCCCGTAAAAAGATCTGCCCGCGTCGAAGCATTTTCCTGTGTTTGATTTATTAATTAATGAACTTACATTTTCAAAACGAGATACAAAGATACAAGTATAAAAAACAACCAAAACTACTGAAAAAGAGCGATTTAAATTAATGGAGGGCTACTTAATCATACATAACGTAAGTTTTGATTAGGTAAAAAAGGCGTAAATACGGAGGTTCAAACGAAATTTTATCATCATCCCAATTTGTTCTCCTAAAGACGCCACATTTACTTTAACATTACTGTAGCAGTTTAATCTAAGTTCCTCAGTATTGAATTATACCATCCCTCAAAGGCCGGCTAAGTAATGTTATTACAGAGGTCGAGCGCTTCAACCCTGCACTAGCATGCATTCGAGATAATTGGGAATGGATTTTGCATCAGATTTCTTTGTCATGAGGAAGTTATTTTTTGCTCCGTGAGTTTTATTACTTCCGAGCAGCTTTTTTTTACAAAAAAGCGGGCAACAAGCTGACTGCCGACCTGATGGAAAGTGACTACAGATAGAATACATACCATAATGAAATAGTGTAAAAACGTAGACAACCCAACTTATTTGTATCATAAAAGTATAATGTCAATAATGAAAATAATTTTTTGCAAATTATTTACAACTAGCTGTGCCCGCGAACTACGTTTCGCCATCAAAATACTTAACACAGTGTTTAGTTTTTTCCTCCATTTTATTCCATAATGATTCAATTTTATTCTGCCTTTCTTGAGCATCGGCCATTTCGAAATTAGAACAATTTTCGTAGGTTCGTAATGCTCTTTTTCTAACAGTCCACAAAATTAAATACATTACATATTACTATAAACACTAAGTATTATTATTGTTTTAGAGACATTATTGATATTAATAAATTCTTCTTCAGTAGAAAGAACTACACAGTTGCAAGAATAATCTTTATCGTATTCATGTTTCGAATTAAAATAAACAATTGTTAATAAATTAGAACTGTATACGAATAAAGTTTAGATTTTATAATAGGTGTTGGTAACACCAACAAAATATATTTTTTGGATATGACAACTTGGCCAATTTTGACTGGTCGTACAGTAAGCTCCTTGTCAAGCTATACTGTTTGACATTTGAACCGTTCTTATGTCGCTCGTAATACTGGCGGTTTTCGTAGAGTTAATGTATAGCATGAATTGTAGCATGTATAGCATGGGTTACTGTACAAATACGTTTTCCGTATTCGATATCCGATCACGTAATACAGACACGGAGTTTCGTGAACGTAGCGCAGACGTTCGTTTCTTCTCATTCGGGATTTCTACCATTCTACCTAAACGTACGTACAGAACGTGTTCCGTTCGTAAAATAAAAACGAACGTGTGCGGCAGTCAATGAGTATTTTGTATAGATTTGATGCATTCGGATGCCCGCATTCAGAAAACGAATGCGAAAAACGTATTTATGCGATTAGCCTTAAAATGTATTGAGACTTCCGTTTTTGTAACGTGTACTGTGCGATATAATGTTACTGGCATATTTCGGTTAGCAAACTCGCCGTGATGACTAACATCCAACACACAAACTTGGAGTTATCGTTAGTTAGTTCACGATCGTTGCATTATCACGGTCTCGAAGGACACTAAACACAGGTAACATCTAACATCGAACATCCAATAGGCCCCGAAGCGGTTCTCAAACTTTTTTGGTGACGGAACCCTTTTGGAAAGCGAAATACTTGACGGAACCCTAAAATAAAACAATAGTTTTTAAAAGTGTTTTCTTTATTAATAATAAGCATAATGAAAGTACGACCAGAGAGGGTGTTTTGATTTTTCAAAATTATTGCGGAACCCCTTATAGGGGTAGTGCGGAACCCTGGTTCCGCGGAACACACTTAGAGCATGGCTGCTCTAGGTACCCTTCAGGGCCTACTTTCATTTAATACCCCTATTGCTGGGTTTGAAAAGCAACTGTTATCCGTCTTTTTTGAGCGGCGGCCATGTTGAATTTACTTCAGTGTTGCTACGTTCATAGTGCTCTACTGATCAAGGCCTTTCATATGATACCCATATTGCTGGGCTTAGAAACGAACTTTTAACAGTTTTTTTTTTAACAGTGGCCATATTGAATTTTGTGCTATTTTCCTAGGTTCATAGTGCTCTACTCTTCAAGGCCTTTCATTTGATACCTATATTGCTAGGTTTGGAAACGCACTTTTATCCACCTTTTTTGAGCGGTGTCCATGTCGAATTTACGTCAATATTGCTAGGTCCATAGTGCTCTACTCTTGAAGAACTTTCATTTGATACCTATATTGCTAGATTAGAAAACGAACTTTTATCCACCTTTATTGAGCGGCAGCTATGTTGAATTTATTTATGTGTTGCTAGGTTCATAGTGCTCTACTCATCAAGGCCTTTCATTTGGTACCCACATTGCTCGGTTTGAAAACGAACATTTATCCTTGCGGCGGCCATGTTGAATTTAGGTAGATTTTCGTAGGTACCTAATGCGCTACTCTTCAAGGCCTTTTATTTGATACCTATATTGCTAGGTTTGGAAACTTAACTTTTATCCACCTTATTTGAGTGGCGGCCATGTTGAATTTATGTAAATGTTACTAGATTCATAGTGCTCTACTCATCAAGGCCTTTCATGTGAGACCCATATTGCTGGGTTTGGAAACGAACTATTATCCATTTTTTGAGCGACGGCCATGTTGAATTTATAGCAATTTTCCTAAGTTCATAATGCTCTACTCTTTTAGGCTTTTCATTTGATACCCATATTGCTAGGTTTGGAAACGAACTTTTATTCTTTTTTTGAGCGGCAGCCATGTTGAATTTAGGTCGATTTTGCCAGGTTCCTAATGCTCTACTCTTCAAGGCCTTTCATTTGATACCCATATTGCTAGGTTTGGAAACGAACTTTTATCTATCTTTTTTTAGCGGCGGCCATGTTGAATTTATGTCAATGTTGCTAGGTTTATAGTGCTCTACTTATCAAAGCCTTTTATTTGATACCCATATTGCTGGGTTTAAAAACGAACTTTTATCCATTTTTTGAGCGGTGGCCATGTTTAATTTAGGGCAATTTTCCTTAGTTCATAATGCTCTACTCTTTTAGGCCTTTCAGTTGATACCCATATTGCTAGGTTTGGAAACGAACTATTATTCTTCTTTTTAGAGCGGCGGCTATGTTGAATTTATGTCAATGTTGCTAGGTTCATAGTGCTCTCGGGCGCGTGGGTAGTGGAGTCGCAGTGTGGACCTTACCTAGCGCGCCCATAAGGGCAGGGAGAACACCGGGGGGTTTTAGTGGGTAGGCCTGGTATTCTGCCAGGAGAGCCCCACACACGCCCGCCGTCTAGCCCACGGCGGGTACGGTGCGGTTACGCATTTCCCCCCGAGAAAGAAAAAAAAAAGTTCATAGTGCTCTACTCATCAGGGTCTTTCATTTGATACCCATATTGCTGGGTTTGAAAACGAACTTTTATCCTATTTTTTGAGCGGCGGCCATTTTGAATGTAGGTCGATTTTCCTAGGTACCTAATGCTCTACTCTTCAAGGCCTTTCATTTAGGCATTAGGATCAAGAGTCCCGTCCCGTCCCTCTACGCGTAACCCAGAACATTGCAGTCAGATATTTTTTTTAATTATCAATATTAATCTATTACTTTTAATAGTTTTAAATGGATGAAAGAGTTTGATTCCTTAGTCCTAATGTAAAAACATATAACACCTTTCAAAACACCTTGAAAAGAGTATCTTCATTTTTCAACATTTCAAATATTTCAAAAATTGTACCGATTTTGTGAGAATTTGTCAAGAATTAAACCAATCTACAAATTTTATGGTCACTCGATAAGTATTATCATAAAAATGCTTTATACATTGGTTGTATGGCTTGATCTTTTTGCCTTACCACTACGGTACGATATAAGAAAAAGACAATTTGGTTGGCGAAATCCAGTTGGGCACAGCCATTAACAGAAAATATTAAATTTTATTTGTACTATGTGAAACACTTCATTCCTGCCTTAATTTTCGAAATCCAATTACTTAAGATCAGGCTGTATGGCGTAGTTCCATTGCCTTTCCTTCGTGGAAGAAAATACCTTCTCTCTGTACTATGCATAGATATAGAATGAAATAGATGGGCTATAAAAGCCGTCAAACATGAGGAAAAGAGATAAACTTATACACATTGCCAAAGGAAAGAAGAAGACGGCATCATTTTTTTTTGTCTTTGTCACCGTATATAGGTGAAACTGGTAGTGGGGATTGTTTATCACCAGCGTCTGGTGCTAAACAAATACGTGGATGAAATTTGTTTTGTGAAGTATAGCTCACTGTGCAATTATTTAACAGTTTAATTAGTGTAATTGTGAACTATTTGAACATTTAAATCATGGTGCACTGCTCCGCTTTAGGTTGTAATAGTGATAGTGCTAGAAAACAGGAAAATATAACCTTTTACAGGTAAGACCTAAATTGTGTCAATAAAAAGCGCCAAAACTATTTTTTAAATTATAAATACAAGTTTTATTGCAATATTTTATCCTTCTACTATGGTTCTCAATCATATTATGGGATTAAACATGAAATTTCAAACTAATTAGTAAGGTTATTGTTAACCTAACAAGCTAGGAATGTCGCCATACAATATGGCCACGTATACAGCCAACGCGTATAACATTTTGCCGGGTTATAATGATACCAGTTACGCTACGACTATTTTTCCTTGATTCGTAGGTAATTTGTTACATGAAAGGGAACTCACATATTAGTTTCTGTGTTACATTAATATTGACATATTTAAGTATAAAATTTTGAGCATTTTAGATAACAAAGGTAATTCTTTTGAAGTGAGACTTTCCATTTGCTTGTTTGTCTGTATTTAACAGATTTCCTTCGGGGAACCTCCTTTTATTTTTAACCTGTATACATATTGTTTCAGGACGCATCGGTGTTGGATTTCGGTTCAAATTTGAATACGCCCCGAAAGAGAAAAATGCGGCTTCAAATGCTGGGTTTGAAACAATCAGCGAGGTCATCAAATAAAAAACTACGGCCAGTGCGTCAATCGCTTAGACGATTGGGAAAAAAGTAGTCACACTTGAAAATGTGTAAAGTGATTTGAAGTGTAAGTTAATGATGCAAAATTAGTAGTTGGACATTTTAGATACTGTAGGAGGAACCAATAGAGATTTTCTGAAAAGATTTTTAGGAGTTGACAAAAGAAAGTATTCTGAACCTTTAAGGAAATTCGCGCTGTGCTTACACTTTTTAAGTTCAAAGGCATATGAGTTTGTACGTAAGCAATATAATACGTGTTTACCACACCCAAAAACAGCTGGTGAGTGGCGAGGAGTAGACAGCCTCTAGAAAATGTTTGTGATTTATTAGCAATTTTGTGCCATAGCTAGTAATCTGGCTTAATCCAAATGAAATAAGTCATATCTCTACTTTGTCTGAATATTTAACAAGAACACATAGGATGTAGATATAGCTCTATGCACCGAACAGGTGTTTCTAATTAATTATATAGGTACTTGACAGAACATAATCTTCCTCAGAGATCTACAAATTGGTCTTGTCCTGCGCTATTTCCAAGTTGCCGCCAGCGGGGGCGAGGTTGGGGGTGGCAACACGGGCAACTAAGAATAACCAGCTATCTACATCGCCATCTTGCGTTCTTTGCCAGATCTTTTTTCCACATTGTGAGCAAGCTTACCAACTTTGGGCTTTTAGCACCATATTGAGTGCGGTATTTGAGTGGTGAATTTTTACCTGTATTGTAGTGAATTTTATCTCTATAAGCCGAAGTCCTTTATTCGATGACAATAACGGTGCTATTGAAATCTAATTTTAGAAAATGTTTATTTAAAATTTAATATTATACATTTTCTAAATCTTCACAAATATTTAGTAAATGTGTAAATATTGGATTTTAAATAAACTGCAGAGATAAAGAAAAAACAATGATTATTGCCCGCTGTATTCTTAATCGAGTGACGATCTTCGCAAGGTACCTAGCTGGCAAAAGCTGGAAGCGAGTGGTCGCGGATCGTGCTCAGTGGCGAGCACTTGGAGAGGCTATGTCTAGCAGTGGACGCGTGTGGATGATGATGATTCCTAATATTTTTTCTTATATTTGTAAAGATGTTTACATAATAGCTTAAATAAATAATAGTAAAATGTTTTAAAATGAAATATACTCGAGTAAATCCGAAAAGTGTAGTTTTATTTAAAAGTGTAAATAACTTTAGACTGCGGCGAAGGTTGAATGAAGAATTCAATAAAAAAATCGCAACTTCCTCCCACTTTTATTTTATTTTTGAGAGTCTCAAAAAAAATACGTAGATCAATCAACCCTACTTTATGTTTATAGTGGTAAAAGCCACTATAAACATAAAGTAGGGTAAAACTTAAAGCAACACTGGTATACCCATCTACTTTAGGCAGGTATGACGTCATCTATGTCTGTCCCTTACGGGTATACGGTCACGTCCTATCTATTCATTCTTTATCTAAGGTACTATGTGACAGACTTGTCAAAATAATTTCACGTGCGCCATGTTGTTTTTCTACCTAAAGCCAATTCGAAAATTTTATATGGTATTTTTTCACTAAAAATAAAAATAGAATTTAAACAAACGAAATTATGCCTAAATGTTCTTCCGGAAAATTCTAAGCATTGTGGTGTAAGCCATATTAAATTCTGTCCAGTAGTTTCGGAGATCTTTCCGGACAAACAGACAAACAAACAAACAAACAAACCAACAAACAAACAATTTTCTTAAAAACTATTCTATCGTGTTCTGCTAATGATTTTAAGGCGACCTGTGTATTTTTTTTCTTAATATTTCGCAATTACAGATTTTTGTACCCCTACGATTTTATTATATATAGAGATGATTTTATTTTGTTTTCACGTTTTCATAAACACATTGTGCAGGAAGTTAGTTCCACAAACGCAACTCGCAAATATGGATCCACTACAAGAAGAAACCACAGAATACGTTCCCAACTTGTGCCATGAGATAAATTATGTATAGAGTCAGATATTATTTATTTAGAAATAGATTAATTTAATAAATAAATATCTGCGTGGTTAAATTCCCGAGTCGGCAGTAACGGCACAAATATCTGCGCAAACAAAAGTGCACTCTCTCTGTTCCCTCATTCGCACAATTTAACCGGATAAGGCACAGGACCTTCTGCTTAACTTGCATGGAAGAGCTGGGCATGTTTCACTTTTTTGGTCACCCATCATAAACTCGACCATAACCGACGTTGCTTGACTTCGACATAGCAGCCAAACGCACTTGCCACTGCCTCACCGAGCTTACGAGAGGGAGACTCTGTACTAGATCGTCTGCATGGGTACCTCTTTCATATCTACAAGTATTTCTGCCCCTAAGCAGCAGTGTTTGCATCTCTGTGTTCCGGTACGGAGTACTTTTATTATATTCTGTGGTTCCGGTTTGAAAGACAGGCAGTGAATTTACTGGGTACTGTGACTTGACATCTTATGCCACAAGTTGGCAACGTGCATTGCGGTTATTGTAGGCGTTATAGATTTGCAAGTCTTACAGGAACCACGAAAAAACACTCAAAAATAATTATTAAATATAGACCTTTACAGGCACTTATTGCCGTCAAACGAGAACAAATAATTAACCAAGATACTCAGTAAAAATCTAATTTACTATCGCAAAGCAGCAGTGTTTACATTGCTGTGTTCCAGTTTGAAGGGTAAGCTATGGCAGTGAAATCACTGTGTACCGTCACTTTACATCTGACTGATGTCACAAGTTGGCAACGTACACCGTGGTTCTTGTGTGGGTTGCAGATTTACTGCGAATCTCACGAGAGCCACATGTACTAAAGGTGACTGTTACCACTTACCATCGGGTGGGCAGTTTGCTTGTTTGCCAACTTTATTGTAGTATAAAAAATATTTACCAATTAATGACTTAATCCATGTATTTTCATACACCCCAACCATAGTTGAGTAGTGTGCAGTGCAAATACAAGTGAAAGTAACATTTAAAAAAGTTGACTATGTCTGTGCAGACCTTACATACACATTTATATACCTATAGGCAAACCTAATAATTATATAAAAATCTTGTGTCACAGTGTTTGTGCTCGAACTCCTCCGAAATGGCTTGACCGATTTTTAAGAATATATTTGTGTATTTGGTAGGTCAGATAATAGGCTGTAGGATATTTTATACCCCTAGGTGATAAGGGTGATGGAATTTTTTTGATAGTTTTTCTCTTATGATTTGGCATCAAAAATACATATAACCATAAATGTTCACCCTTCTACCATCAACCCCCATTTATAATAGCGGTATTTGTATTTTTACTGGGGAAACGTAGTTCGCTAGTTATTTATAAAAAAAGTTATTTGAAATCCAACCGAATTGATGGCGATTTGATCCGACCTGCGTCCGAACGACATTTTCACTACAAAAAGCCGCATTGAAGTTTTATCTGAATACAAGCCAGCGGTATCACTTGGCGAAGCCTTTAAGGAAAATAATATTATCCGTCATTACCGATAGAGACTGCCGTTCTGCACGGGAACAGCATATTACGTGAACCTGCTTCTTAACTTGTCGTAACGCTGTAAAGTTGAGATTCGTTCGCAGCTGCCAGCGGTGTTATGGCGGCGTCAGTACGTTTATAATTATGCCCCGAAGCCCCTGATAAGGGCGGGGCGAGAGATAAAGGCTGTGTTTGGAGAATGGGGACAAATGAAAGGTAGTAACTTAAACTTTTCACAGTAAGTTGGTTATCGCGGCTTAAAATATTTCAAGTGTTTTTTTTTAGGAAAACTTGAGTTCCATCAATTACTTCAAAAGCTCGGCAATAAAAAAATAATTGTGTGGTTTTATGAAAACACGTTGCAAGTGAAATCTTTTTTTCGGATCGTAGGTATTTAACTGAAAATTTTCGGAAATTGTTTTTTAATCATAACTTAAATCTTTTACGTCTACAAAGAAAATTATAAATTAAAAACTAATTTATGAAAAAAAACAAATAAGAGTAATAAAAATTAAAATAATAAAAAAAAAACAAATTTATGAAAAAATAACGCTCTACACCAGGATTGAACCACTGCCAGTCGAAGATCTAACGCATAGACCAATTCATCCTGACCCATATGAAACAGTGAAATTAAAGATCTCAAATTTTTGTATAATGCGACATGCGATATATGGATGAAAATATTTTAGGCGATGTAAAAAAAGTTTTACTTTAAAAAATATTTATGTGTGCACTTTTATAAATGTGTGAACCACCTTTACATCGATCATTTATGTGTCAAATGAACGCTAAAAATATGTTATTACAAAATGTATATTCCATTTTACACATAAAGCAGCGGTTTAAAAGTTATTATGTAATTATTGAGATAACCTCAAAACTTACAATACTAGGCGCGAGTTGCATGCACAACTTACTTTATTGAAAACTTAATAGGTAACTACAAAGCTTTTAATAATAAACACCTACCTTGTTAAATGTAACTTGGTTAGTTGCTAAGTACTCACTCGGATTGACAGCCACTCGAAAAGAATATCTCTCATTTGTTGTGGAAAGCTAGAAACTTCATATCTTTGGATACGTCGTACGCATATTCCACAATTGGCACATCGAAACATGTTTGTGTAAAGAATGAAAAACCAATTCGTTAGGCAAATCTCAAAAGTCAATAAGCAAGCTGGAGTCAGAAATATGAAGAAAGAAAGCAATCGAAATTAAAATAACGGGTAACTAGGAAGACGCAAGACGCAGCGAGTGACAGACAGAGCCGGCCGGCGGCGGCCGCATATCGCATAGGGCTGTTCCACGGTTGCTCGTTTAGGTACTTGTTCCGTTCGATACAAGGAACTTACATTACACGAGTAAAAAATCTATCTTTTTGTTGCGACACCAAAGTATGTACATCATTACATATCTATCTAGCAATATTACAGAATACGTAAAATAGAGGTACAGAAATTGCTCTCTTTAAGAATTCGTAGGCCTTCTTAAAACTGCTTGGCCAATCAGGTACTTATCATATGTCTCCGTTCGTATGTTTCGAGTAGTACAAGTGTTTCGAATAACAACACATTTCGTAAATACTGACTCCCTTAATAATTATGGTTGTTCAACGCGTGTTTAGTTACACAGTGATTTATTCCTTTCGTACTTATGTCAATCCGCAGTAGTTTGACAGAGACTCATACGCTATAAAATATTTATTAGTAAGGCCGTTAATACTTCACTAAATATTTGCGTTTATTTCTACCGAATATTACTTTATTGAATCATGTCACTTCACTACTTTATAAAACTTCAATGACTAGCTAGTATCAGATAATATTTTGAGTAACTTAAGACTTATCGATAGTATCGATACCATGTGAGTATCCAAAGGCAACGTTCCTAAGGTGGAAATAATATGGACGAATGCTTCAAATAACTAAACCATATTTATTTGTTGAATTTTTTTCCGGAGCTTTTACAGTCGTTTATTATATCTCAAAAATAATTATTAATCATATAAGGAATTTTCGGATATGTCTCATCTGTGTAACGGTTTGGTTGATGGTAGGTTTTTGAATCCACCTGGTTAGCTACCAGCGTCTTACCTTAGTTTGTTGCGTTAATAACAGTTGTTGTATTCGGACAATTAGCAGGCAGGGAAACTGTTGGTGTTCATCTCATCTGATTGTAAATGACGATAAGGAGGATGGTGAAAGCGAGGTCCACCTGGATAGCTGAGAGACTAGCTATCTTTTCTCTTAGTGTCGGAACACAAAAATGTCGTGAATGGCGACAAAATTAGGTAAGACGGTGACAGCTAGCCAGGCGAGTTCAGAAGCTACCACCAATGAAACCAAGTGGAAAAGCTTCTTGCCCACATAGGGAATCGAATCGCACTTCCGGATAAATTTCGGCTGGTTTCAACAGTAAGGCCACGGAGGCGATTAAAATAAAAAATGATAGCAATATTTTGACATAAAAATATTGCTGCGAACAAATAAACTTTTTTAAATTCAAGCTTTTAGTACTCGACAATACCATAAAATCGTTCAATCATCAATTTTTGTACTCGTCAATACCAATCAAACGAGCCCAAACTCGATGGGGCTTTGTCGTTTTATTGCGAAGTTCCTAAGGCCACCTTCCAGCTCCAGCATTAGATCAGCTCCATGTCATCATAATATTGCATTGTCACGTGATATACGTATGCATGCAAAATTTCAGTACCATCGGAAACCGGGAAGTGGGTCAAATTTAACTTGCAAGATTTCATTACAGACACTGGACAGGTGAAAGTAAATAAAAGCATGTAAAAACCAGATAATTCTGAAGCCATACTGTTCCTGGGTCTACGATAATGCGGAGCCCTACTGATCCCTCGGGCCCCCTGAGAAAATGTTAACCACAGTGTAGGTTAGTGAGTATTGCCGGCGTCAAGGAAGTTGTTATATTAAATTATTACATGCTCAGTTATGGTTTCCGCTTTATTTCCTTAAGCGTTGGACTCTCTAAGTATTTTTTATATCAAACTAGTGACCTGGCGAACTTCGTACTGTCATTTGGACTTGACAGTATGCATAGATTGATATTATGACCTTATGACTGAATTTACTTCTCAATGGAAGTTAGTCCGTATCTATTAATTGTACGGATTGAGAAATAAAAAATATATTACAAAACGATGCCAAACGATGATTCCCTAGAAAGTCTTAAAATTTGTCACCGACTTCAATATAGAAGTGTGATGTTGTCTGTACCTATTCTTATATTATTTTAAACTTTTCAGTGTTTTTGAAGTCGGTTTTTATTTTTTGTAAAATATTTTTTACTTTTAACTTTTTAGTGTTTCCCCTTTATTTTCATGAGATCCCATCATCAGATCCTGACTTTAGTGATCTTGGGACCACCCCAGGAGTATACTCTATCGAATACAAAAGAAATTTTTAAAAATTGATCCACAATTGCGAGTAATCGCAATACACACACAAAACACGTTGGACACACCTAAAACTTTAAGAGTTTCCCTCGATTTTTATGGGATTCAATCATCAGATCCTAACTTTGGGACTATGGGACCGCCCTTGGAGTATCCTCTATCAAATTCAAAAAGAATCATCAAAATCGGTTCACAAACGTTATCCGCGAACAAACATAAAAAAGCATATATACGGTCGAATTAAGAAACCTCCTGTTTTAGAAGTCGGTTAAAAAGGGTCATTTTCTAAGTGCAAGATGGGCAACGTCGCAAAAATAAAGACTTATGATACTGGTGACCATTTTAAAACTATTTTGATTAAAATTGCAATTATCTTCGAAAGTATTCATTTTGGAACCTAATATTATGTTTACTCGGACTTTTACATTATTTTTATTAATAGAATACAACCTTAAACCTTAAAGCTTAATATCAAAAGGAACACGTTGTACATATATAATTATAAAAAAGTTATTAAAAAAAATAATGTGATTATAGAATTTTAAAAAATTGCTCCAGTAGTTTTTGTGTTTATTCACTATTTAGCATTTCGCTCGCAGCTTCGCCCGCGTTATTTTTGTTTTCCCGTGGGAATTTTATATTTCCCCGTAGGAAAAATTATTTTGTAGCCTATGTTAAACAGGGATAATGTAGCATTCTAATGGTGAAAGAATTTTTGAAATCAGTCCAGTAGTTGTTGAGTTTATTCGTTACATACATACAAATCTTTCTTCTTTATAATAATATTTACTATAAACAAAATACAAATCTTTTCTCTTGTACTCGTAGTTTTTGAGGTATTCATTAATCACAACTACAACTAAGACTGTGGTTGCTAGCCAGGCGGGCTCGAAACCCTACCCTGGTGGTAGGGCAAACCGAGCAGAAAAAATTCTGCCCTTGGGGAAACGAACCTCGGACCTCCCGATCAACACCCGGAGGTCTCAACCACTACACCACGCAGGCGTTTCGATGTTGGCAAGATATAAGCTATAGTATCCAGTAATTTGAGCATATTTTACGTCAAAATCTCACACCGGTGCATAATAATTTAAGTTGATCAATTTTAACTTCCGCGGAAGTTTAACTGCTCCTCTCACCCAGTGTAATAATAAGTTATATTTTTATGGTGCTTGGTCCTAATTTAGTGAGACATTTTTCAGCGCACAGCATATCTGGAACATCTAGTGTTATGGAAGTCCTCAATGACAAGCGACGAACAAGATTCTGTTATCGGTTTTGAGAAGGGGTCACCTCGAATATTGGACAATATCAGAGCTGTTTCCATCAAGAGAACAATTCACCCTGTCCTCTGACGTAAATGCCATCGATTTACTTTGAGATACGTAAATTCTGAGGCCGCGTTAGGCTTGGTGTATGCTTTGTCCGTTTCCAGGTCGTGGCTCGAGAGTTGCTCTGATTAATTCCTGAGCCAACACTTCGATGGATACTCAATATCCGGCTCGAAGGACCAAGTGGTTTTGTATTACTCAGAGTATTTCAACTGTACCCCTAGCACAAATTCTCTTGTTATAGTATAGTACTTGTATTTACTTACTATGAGATATTAAATTGACAGCTAGAAACACTATCGTAAGACTATCGTGAGCTCGTAATGTAACGATAGTTATCCCACTAAAATACTCGGTGAGCTTTCTATTTATCTCAAATACTCGTACGTAACAATGTTTTCAAAAATTGCGTTTTCTCTTGATTCAAAAGTATTAGAGAAACGCTTTAAATCACAGACATGAAACTATATGAAAAATTACAGAGTACTAACAAGCAGTCAAATCTAATGTTAACATAAATTGAGTTGCTGATATCTAAATGAACTTATTACTGTATCAATTGACAGTGCGGCAAGACTCCGGTACAATATGAAGACTTTTTGTGGAAATTTATTGGCGAGCAAATATAAGTAGTCATTCGTAGCTAATAATCTTCAATGATTCAAACAAACAACCTACAGAATTCAAATGAATGTACTGAAAATTAAATTAAATAGCGAATGATGGAGGACCCATTACAACAAACTAAAAAAAAAATAAGTTTTACTTTTGTTTTCTTTCACAAATATTCCATATTGATTGAAAAACAAGCTACAATCGGTCGAGCCGTTTTTGAGTTTTTGCGAGACTAACACACAGCGATTCATTTTCATCATCAAGAAGAAAGAAGATAAGAAGAAGAAGACGATTATTATATGGACAGAAGGGCGGGCGAATTTTTTTCTTTTTAGAAAGGCGGTTTAAAATAAATAACCTTGGGAACTCTTGATGCCGCCCGCCGGCCCCCTAGTGGGGGTCGGCGGGCGACACTCTGTGTAGCCTGCATTGCACTCGACCCCTACGATTATGGAAGCAGCTAGGGAACACTAGCTGATCCCATGCCTCTGGTGGAGAGGGAGGCATGTATTTTTCCTAGCATTACGGACCAGGCTAAGCGCCCTGCGCATGCAGGTAGTCGCCTATCTATGGCCGGAGAGGTGTTCCCGGGGGGTTTAGCGGGTATAGTCGCGGTCTAATGCCGTGTAGTTCCACACACCCTTGCCCTTATCCAAGGGGCTCGGAAGGTGCGCGAATGCATTCCCCTCGTTAAAAAAAGGTGGAACTCTTGATTTAGACAGAATAACATCTCGTATAGGTAGGTACTTTAAAAATGCTAGTTACAAGTGACGCCTTATTCTTGCTTGTTAGTATAAAACAAATTACGACTTTACAATCTGCTACGCATTAGAATATTATTTTAATTTTTATTATGCTGACTGAGCTTTAATAATAATGTTATGCCTGTTATAAGTAGACTTAACCACAAAAGTTACCTACTGAGTAATTAGCGAAATCATGCTGTTATGAACTGTCTGATTAAGTTATACGGTAACATAATTATTCGAGATGCCTTCTAAGGTCGAATGTGTACACACGATGCGGAATTAGGTACGTGCGCGGACGATTTTTGTATGTCTAATTTTAATGCTAATTCCCTGTCTTTGACAGGCTTATGGAAATAGATTGAAATTATAAACAATAAAAAAGTCAGATGAAGAAAAATCCGCTTTTTCCATTATGATCAATGTAACCGATCAACTGGAAACTGATCTACTATTTTACTTCCCAAGATCTCAACTATTTGAGCTTAAAACATATATAAACATTCTGACATTGTCCATTCAAACAAATATCACAGACAAAATAATGGAATCTAAATGTGAATTTTATAGCGTCGGTCGCACTGAGCATTAGGCACTGATCTTCTGATTGGGAGTTCTGAGGTTCGATCCTGCCATGTACATGTTTTTCGTTTTTCCAATTCAATATATACATTAGTCAACAAAGCTGCTACGGTGAAGTAAAACATCGTGAGGCAACCTGCATATATCTGCGAAGTAATTGCATGTGAAGTCGACACGCCACTGTGATTATTATAAATGTGAATATGTGTTTGTGATCTTCGGATGTTTGCAAGACTATCGCACAATAATGGTTAAACGCGTTTAGTGGAATTCGGTGCAAAGTTTATAAGAATTGAGCACTTTTCTTTATGCTAGTAATAATGGCTCCATTTTAAAGTCACCGCAGACACTCCGTCAACGTTTCTTTAACGTTAACTTTTTATTGGTTACCATAAGTGCTTCGTAGCGTTTTCTGATCAAAACGGCATCCGTGTTCTCCCAACGCATCAGACAGGCAACGACCGTGAATTCAGTGGGCATTGTTTCAGCCACTCGGGAGTATGTACTTTTGGGGTTCGGGGTGATTGACGAAAGTCTTTTCAAGTACGGTCATTTCTGTTTTGAGACTTAAGCATATTTTTTTTATCCAAGAACGAGCCGCTATATAGTTTCATGGAGCGACTACAAGTGTCTTTCGTTAAATTTTTTGGAGAAAAACCAATTAAGGCATCATAGCGTATAGCTCTAATTAGCAGCCGGTCACAGAATGTCTCAACTAAATTATGTAATGTTGTGTTCCTACGTGGGATTGAAAGCTGTGAACTCTATGGTGTTGAGGTTGTTGGGATCGGGTCAGCAATGCGCAGCAGATGCTGATTGCATTGCAAGTGATAGAATTTGAATAAAAGTTTTTGATATTGTCGCGTAGGGGTCTAAATGAGACAACTTACATACGTGGACAACAAATTTATTTGCCCCGGTAAAAGGTAGGCGTGGGTTTTATAGCCGACTGGTAATATGCTTTCGGTCCAGACTTCCCTGGTAGTGGCCGAGGTGGTAGGTGGCGCGACGAATGGTGGTGAGCAGCAGTGGGTGCGGCACGAAAGGTCTTGCGGCGACGCGACGAAAATGCGTCGAACGTTCGCCGACTTAGTACTCCCAATGTGGAACCCTGAAATCATATATTTCGGCCGCGTAAGCAGGATTGCCTGTCATCCGCCGATTGTAATAGCCACCTCACCAGAGCCAAGCCAAGAAAGTTGGGAGTGGAAGTAAGCAGCAGGTGAAGTGGCAAATGATTACAATCAGAGCGGAGTGTACATAAATAAAAAAAACAATGCGCAGAAAACATGATAAAAATATACTAATTGCTTAATGAAGAAGCTATTCTTTACATAGAATTGAAATTTTATTTTAAATGCTTAGCAGATTAATACTAATAAGCTCACACTCACTCAACATAATTATATTCAATGTTTCAATATTGATAAGAAGAAAAAATGATTTGCAACAAGCCACTACGATAACTAATAACTACTTAAAAAACTATAATAGATAATTGCTCAACACTCACCCTAACGGGGAAGATTCCAGTGGAAACAAATTATTTTTTTAAATATGTTTAGGTCAATACGTGACCGTGAAGTATTCAACTGTTGAAAATTCGAAATATCCAACGGAGATAAAGGATAGTTTACGACTATGCTCCGTGGAGGCTCAACAGCAGTCTGACGATTGAAATGGTTCGTCGGGTGACGACGTAATGCATGACTTTCACCTTTAAACTTGTTCGCTAACAAAAGGCGAGTTTTAGGGTACCGCGCGTGGTTAGAAGTAACTCCGTTTAATTAATCGATGCATTAGTATTGCAGTTTTGTAAAAAATATTGTTTTCTTTTTTTATTATTGTAGTTATTAGTTATTTAAGTATATTGTATAATACTAGTTAGGTTTATTTTGTAATTAGTTTTGTATTTTAATGTTTTTTTTTTAATAATTATTGTTTAATGGATTTTAAATTTTAGTTCTTAATTAATTATGAACGTATAACGTTACAATATTTTATAATTCTTTCCGGGATCTTATTTATTCTTGACATATCAATCGTATCCCCTTCAGCTATATTGGTATCTCGCCAGTAGAAAGTTACATGAATTATTCATGAGATAGTGAAATGGGCTGTATTTAATCGTGCTTGATTATATTTTGATATGAGATAACGATATTTATCAATCAATTCAATCAGCGGGAGACTCTGTGCCAGATTCGTCTGCATGGGTGGGTACCTCTATGCTACCTTTTTGCTGCCAAGCAGCGGTACTTGCATTACTGTTCCGGTGTGAAGGATAACACAGGCAGTGAAACAGTACTGGGTACTGTGACTTGACATCTTATATCACATTTTGGCAACGTACATTGGCGTCTTTGTATGGGTTGTAGTTGTGCAAGTCTCGCAGGAGTCACGTGTAGTATAGGCTGCAACGACTAAACGGTTTGCTATAGGTGAATATAATGTTTAACAAAAATATTTTTAATAGCTTGGCACCGACTTCAATATGAAACTGTGATGTTTTATATATTCTTATATTATTTATGACATTTTGGTGTTTTTGAAATTGCCTTTTTTTTTTGTAAAAACTTTTTTCAATCGTGTCAGTTAAGTTAAATCATGTATACGTATTAGAATTTAAGCCAAGGCAAACACTAAAATAACTTAAAATAAAATGTCTTTGTCTTTCGCTCTAAAGAGCTTTGAAAGAATTATTTCTGAACTCCTAATCTAACAAAAACCTTCCATCATCAGCTCAGTTACACGACATGATGAATACCAGACGCAAATACCTGAATATGAAAACGTTAAAGGTGCCTATGAAATTTAAGGGATTCCCTCGATTGCCTGGGATTTCATCATCACATCATGACATCGTGACTATGGGACCACCTTGGGAGTGTAACTCTTTCGATTACAAAAGGAAATTTGAAAATTGGCCCACAAATACCGGAGTAATCGGTGAACATACATAAAAAAATAGATACAGTCGAACATAGAATCTCCTTTTTGGAAGTCGGTTAAAATACAAGTTTATTTTTTAATTACAAAAAAATTTTGTGTGCTTGTTCAGACAAGCTAACTGAACAACTTTCACTATGGGACCAACTTTGAAATCGCAAAAAATATCAGCTGTTCCATACAATGTTCAACATTCACTGAAGCTACGTGTATGGAACAGCTGATTTTTTTGCGATTTCAAAGTTAGTCCCATAGTGAAAGTTGTTCAGTTTGCTTATCTGAACAAGCACACAAAATTTTTTTGGTAATTAAAAAAATAACCTTGACTACGGCGCTGTAGAAATGGACTTCGGTGAAATGATTTTCGACAAACAGCGCGAAGTCCTCAAAGCCCCGAACATCGCCTTAGTTCGGAACATTCGAGACGAAAGCATTTGGCAAAAATAACTGAAACTTCTAACATTGCTTGTGGATCCATGATCCAACTAAATCTCTCTTTTGTATTGGAGGGATAGCATTAGTTCGATTATGAGCTTTAAACTTTGAAGCATAACGTTGTTTTTTCAAATTCAGCTCTTATACAAGGTAGATTTTAGCTTGATTCGAAATTCAATATATATTTTGCTTGTTTGGACAATCATTTAGCTGTTTTATTTAATTTTGTATTTTCTTTTTAGATGGAAATGGATGGATTCACTATGAAATAATGTAATATGTATTATCACAATAATTTCTGATCTGACGTAGATGGCTACGTCAAATATAACGAAACCATATATATTTCGTCGTAGACGTAAGCAAAAAAAAATCGAATTATAACCATTTCAGGAATTTGTTTTATTTCTTCAGTCATTACTTATTCTCCCCAGTTAAAACGAAATTACTCTTAAATTATTATTAAAATAATTAATGTTATGATTTTTTTTTTGCGAGTACCCATTCATTTCTGCTCTTCAGTAGACGACTCTTCGTAATAAAATAAATGTCAGAGTTAACAAGAATTACAGCTAATTTGATGCTGTCTAGGCTCGTGGGTGGTCTTAGGTACACGTGATATTCTAGTTTTTAGGAAACGCAAATTCTACAGCTATTAATAACGGGCTTATAATTATTCATCATACAATTGTCTCCTTAAATATCCATCTCATAGTTCTGAAATAATCTATTCCTTCTTTCTTGCTCACTCCATTCTTCTCTGGAACGCTTTGCCGATGGATATCAAGAAATGGATCAGCGTCCACGTTATAACACGCGATAATTTTGACATCACACACAGGGCCGGATTTGCAATGTTTACGTCTTTGGGCTAAACTAAATTGAATCTATATCAAAATCTCTCTATACCATTCCCCAAGCAAAATTTTTCTTTAGGGTAGGTTGTCAAAAATATTTTTTTTGCTATTTACAAAAAAATTGTTAATAATTTGCTCAGATTCCTTTACTTAGTAGTAAAAATTAAGACAAAGATGGAAGTGACCTTCACTTGGATGCCCCCAAAATTGAGGCACTGCTTAGCTTACCTCTAACTGTTGGAACACAATAGTGATGTTAACATTGTTTTAAAGCAACAAACTTAGGTAAGGCGGTGGTAGCTAGCCAGGCGAGCTTAGAAGCCGTACCACCAATTAAACCGAGCAGGAAAACTTCTGTCCCCATGGGAATCGAATCCTTGAACTCCAGAACAATACCGGGTAGTCCCAACTACTTTCAAATGAAGCTTTAAAGGAGAGTAAGTATAACTCCTTAACAATTTTAAAGAGTTCGGCAATAACACTTTTAATACTAGTGTTTGCCTCGGCTCAGATTTTAATGTATACTCCATGTATACTTTACTGTGGCACAATGCTACGCACGTTGACTTAGCTTAGCTTCACTTTGTATGAAAACAGCGATAACGTCCACTGCAACCCACGGACACGCTACGCATGATTTCACGTCATTAGTACACGCGTGACCATCTGATATGTGGGTCGTTACTCGTGGTCCACTACTTGACCCCACGGATGAGACCACGAGAAAATATGTGGTTCCGTGTGCTCCCATTGGTCAATGGGACCACGTGGAACCATATTTCCTCATCATACCACGAATAGCGTGGTACAATGAGTCTATGTATAGTATAGCACAATATATAATAAGAGCTTGGCATAATTCCTTGTGATTCAACTATTTTGGCAAATCAGATTGACCATAAACAGAGGATCTTATAAATGGGTCCACGAGGAACGATAAATGGTATTCCGCGTGGTCTTATTGGCCCGTGGGACCACGCGGAACCACAATTTCTCGTGGTCCCATCAGTGGAGCAAAGTAGTAAGACCACGGGTAACGATACGATATGTCACTTATGTAGCTCAACCACAAAGTAAATACTTTGTGGTCCAACGCTATGCATGCTATACGCGGTTGCTGTGTAGGGTAGCAGGTCGCAGAGGCTATACACATTAGCAGCGTGGGTAATTTGGTCTAGCTACGTATATGCTGTATAGGAAGTGAATTATGTTGTGAATTTTCTAGCTAAATTATATAAATATGACAAAAGTTACAGTTGGGAAAAGAAAAGAAAAATTGTCCCTTAAATAATTACAATCTTCAACTTTATTCTTTTACAAGTTATATTTAGTTTTCTTTGCAAAGCACTTATATTAACTAAATGCTAAATCTTTACAAGCCAAGGGCAGGATGGTTCAGGTTTGTTTGATCAATCTCGGTAAGTTCAAGTTAATTAAATTGGGTACAAAAGTTGTAGTGTAAACGGGATAATAAAGTACAATAACAAATAATTCTATTTCTTTTTCTAAAAATTAATAGCCTTAGTACGTACCTTCGAACTCGACGCAGAATGCCCTAATTCATCAATGCGTTATGTCCTAAACGCGAAATGTCCTAAACGCAACGCTGTGATCACGTGTCAGTAATTCCAGTTTCTTAGTTTTTTTTACAGGTATTATTTATTCCTATTGATATATTTAACTCCACAGAATTCTTCTAGCTCAAAAGCCAAGCAGCGGAGCCCTACGGCCTCCGGGAACTGCCCTGGAGATTGATAGTGCAGAGTTAGGTTAAAAATATAAGTAAATATGCCTATGATCTTAGGGTCAGTGGGTTGTAGGGTATCTTAGAATAGCTTGTAGGGTAACATAAGAATAGTCAATAAAAATAATGTAGGGTATCTTAGAATAGTTTGTAGGGTAGCATAACACTAGTCAATAAAAATAATGTTAGGGTAATCTTAGAATTAAATTGTGATATTTTAGTATGTAGGTAGTTAGTAATAATGGATTTGTTAAGTACCCTTAGAATAAGATTAGTATTAAGATACCCTCACTTGTAAATAATAAAAATAGGCTCTCTTTACGGTACTGCCCGCCGCAGGGGTCTGCGTCTAGAAATTAGTATATAAGGCGGCAGGAATCCTAATAAATAATGAACAACCAGCCAGTCTTTAATTGAAAGTCGTCCAGCAAACTACTTCCAACATTTCCATCACAAAAGGGTCTAACACTGAGTTCTGAAAGAATCCCAGTCAATATATTTGAATTTCAGGTTATAAACATTCCAAATGAATTCCAAACATAATTTTCAATAAATTGTCAAAATTTCTTATTTGTTGGTTAATAAAAAGGACATATGGAGGGGAGAGCACCTATTTTGTGTATAATTATTGCTATTAATAAAAAGAAAACAGCTTAATTTGTGAGTTATTTGCCAAAGTATGATGTGAAACTTTATATAGCGAAAACTTAGAATTTAGCATGAAATATGTAATTACCATTCAATACATTCATTAATCCCACTAAAATGCCGCTTACTATCAGGTTTTTTAATGAAGTAGGGGATGAAATAGCTCGCAGGACTGACGGCCGTTGGGGCGGAAAGGTCCTTGAGTGGCGGCCGCGTACCGGGAGACGCAGCGTTGGTAGGCGGTGGACCGACGATCTGGTGAAGGTCGCGGGAAGCCGCAGGACCGATCGGTTTGGAGATCCTTGGGGGAGGCCTATGTCCAGCTGTGGGCGTCTCTTGGCTGAAATGATGATGATGATGATGAATAGATTAGTACAATTCCATTATAATAATTCATATGTATTTCATTTTACGACGATCAACAATAACATAACTCAATTACCTACTTTCTTTTTACAAGTCCATAGACATCACTAACGTTACTGAGTAGGTTTAATATAACTCCAACAATTCGCACAAATTAAGATAAATACTTTTTATTTCGCAAATCAATAATAACTTCCTTCGGTCGATGTGTCACAGACTACACTAGGGTTGCCAACCCGAAACTTAAAAAACTAGGATTTGAAGTTGGAAAAACCAGGACAATTCAGTGTCAAAACAGGACGCAGTAATAGAGTTGCAATAGTTAAATTAATAATAATATGTTGTGAAAATAGGTGAATTGAAATTCAAGATATTAAAACAATCATATATTTTAATAAAAGTATTTGAATAAAATTATACGAATTGAAAACTAGTTATCAAAAACCGACTTCAAAAACACTAAAAAGTTAAAAATAATATAAGAATAGGTAGGTACAGACAACATCACACTTCTATGTATATTGAAGTCGGTGCCAAACGATGATCACCTAGAAAGTCCTTAAATTTGTCACCGACTTCAATATAGAAGTGTGATTTTGTCTGTACCTGTTCTTATAGGTATTATTTTTAAATTTTCAGTGTTTTTGAAGTCGGTTTTTATTTTTTGTAAAATATTTTTTATTTTTAACTTTTTAGTGAAAGAAACCCTAACATTGGTATTAAATTAGGGTTTCCCTCGATTTTCATGGGATCCCATCATCAGATCCTGACTTTGGTGACCTTGGGACTACCCCAGGAGTATACTCTCATCATCATCATCATCAACAGCTCATATACGTCCCCACCGAGGGCCTCGAGCCTACCCTAAACTAGGGCGATTAGGCCTTAGTCAACCACGCTGGCCAAGTGCGGGTTGGTTGGTTGGTTGAGTATACTCTATCGAATACCAAAAGAATTTTCAAAATCGGTCAACAATTGGCGGAGTACGCGTAACATATACACAAAACGTTGGACACACCTAAAAATTTAAAGGGTTTTCCTCGATTTTTAGAGGATCCCATCATCAGATTCCAACTTTTAGTGACCATGGGACCTTGGACTATACTCTATCGAATACAAAAATAATTTTGAAAATCGGTCCACAACTGGCCTTGTAATCGCATAAAATACACACAAAAAAAAACATACGCATCGAATTGAGAACTTTCTCCTTTTTTGAAGTCGGTTAAAATATAAAGCAAGCACTTTAGTTTGTAACATTTTTTTTAAACTAAGGTTAGTTATAGTATCTAATAAATTCTAATATTAACTACAAACTTATAAATTTTTATTATACTTTTCAACCCCAACAATTTCCTTCAGTATCATTTTCATAAAATTGCGAATTTTAAAATCAGGACGCTGCTTAGAAACTATTCAGGACCTCCCAGGACACTACAAAAACTAGGACATGTCCTGGGAAAACAGGACGGTTGGCAACTCTAGACTACACGAGTGGTTAGAGATGTTCTGAGCACAGATTAAGAACCAGTTCTGAGATCATAGCATAGGCGCGTTCATGAACTAAGGTGAGATATGGGTGCGCTCCACTTAAGCACAGATTTGCATTTATATAGAAGCGACGGAACCTTCCCTAAAACCAGTTTCATTTCATAACCCTCGTAAAATTCCTAACTTGCTTCGAGATGACAAATACTGACTGATAATCTTACTGCTGTGATGAATTTTTGGCATTGTTTTGTTATATATTATTACCTATACCTATGTACTTTGCTATATACGAGTATTGTTATGTAAGAATTATCTCAACTCAGCAGTATCTTGTATAACAGTTGTCTGTGAGCTATGCGGTGCCCTTGCAGGGTGCATGTACTGATTCTGTGAAATTTGTAACATATTTTGTAACGTGCATGTAAGCTGGCAAATGAATAAATGATGTGTCAAGTCAACATATGGTTCTTAAAAATTCTACACCATTACAATTAATATTTCAAGCTAACGTTGAAAAACAAAAGGTCATAAAGAATTAACCATAAAGAAAAATATGAATGCTTTCAAAATTCCGTTTGACGAGACTATAATGTTATGAGCTATAATTTATGTGTATCTTATTAAATTACTCCAAAAGTGATCAAAACAAACGGTCTAAATTTAAAATTCCGAATTTTGAAAAAATCAACCTACCTAAAGGGGAGCCCGGGATTTTGGGCAAAAAAAAAACTATATTTGTAAATAAGGCCAGGATAAACGCGAGATTTATTTTGTTTATGCAAAAATTGAATAATGACCAAAGATAATTACAAATGTCACTGATGTGACGTGAAATGACGTTGACGTTGACAATTGACATTGACACTGCGAAATTAATTGACAGAGTTGTTGTAATTATGACTTTATTTGTGAATTTGGTGTTAAAACAACAGTGAAATCAAAGTGTTTTTGCAAAATTTGTGTTTTATGAAATTTTAAGAAAAAACGGTGTTACAATTAAATAATAAATAAATAATAAATTTTAATTTTTTTATTTTATAAATAAATAAATTTTTATTTTTTAGTAACATATAGGTAATATTTTACAACATTACAGTCAAGACAAGATTAAATATAGGAAACATATAATCGTGAGCCTGAACTAGGATTAACCTGTGTTTCAGGCAAACAAACACAGTACCTACTATGAAAAAAACGGAAAATCAAATGCAGAATCAATAACATTAACAATAGCTACAAAAGTGTTATTATTATGGACAGACACAACACACACCAGAAATTAAACAATACAAATTACTTATTTACTACTAATAATTTTTCTGTATCTTCATACAGAAAAGTATGTTTAGTTCCTATATTTTGGCAGCAAACAATATCTTTACGTCTTTTGTTAATTAATAGTGAATTAACACCAGCTCACCGAAGTAGCTTGAATGAATACAACTGAGGGTCTATACGTGCCTATTGTATTTAAAAAACTAACCTACAACTCCTAAAAGTCAAGGATCCTTCCACCAGCAGCTCGGCTCATGACTATCAGATTGATTGATTTTCCTGGGATCCTCTCATTATAATGGGACCAATCGGGAACTGTAAATAACCGATAAATCTAAACCACAATACATTTCGGTTTGGAGTCAATAAACTAAACCGGTCCGGAAATCGATCGATTTTTGGGTTCTGTTAATTCTTATTAAATAAACTAACTACATTACACTACAAGACAATAGCCCACAGTAATCATTCGACCATAAAACACGAATCCCTTTGATATTAATTTGACTTGAAGGCCTCATAATTCACCAGCACCCGTAGCGGAACAAATCCCTCGTCAAACCTCATTGCCCGGACCTTACCACTTTCGGCACAGCATAGAGTGGAGGGCTTCATAAAAATCTTAACTGGTGTAAAAATTAATGAAACAAAAAAACAGCAATCACCTGAATGGTAGAGATTAATGGCGCCAGATAACGCTCTATAAGGCCGGCTCTAAAGCAGGGAGGAAGCGAAGTGATGATGTTTCGGCAGTATTGTCTGAGTGCCTCCCTCCACTACGACGGGGCTCAAGAAACGGT
The DNA here is from genome assembly GCA_963935595.1 of Schoenobius gigantellus. Classification (NCBI taxonomy): domain Eukaryota; kingdom Metazoa; phylum Arthropoda; class Insecta; order Lepidoptera; family Crambidae; genus Schoenobius; species Schoenobius gigantellus. The sequence continues at coordinate 2,011,967 of OZ012543.1, forward strand.
GAAAAGGGAATCGCCTATCGATCTCTTTTTTTAAGATTGATCTATTGCAGTGTCATTTTTGGTACCGGCACGCCTTAGGCTTGGGAAAGTGTATTGTGCTATCCAGCGACCGCAGCATACCGACTAAAACTCTACAAAACTCCTCACTGACGCTTTGGCGCGAGCACGTCCATCACGGGTCCTCGTCATCAGAGCAAGGGGACACGCCGAGGGAGACCACGTCTCTGCTTGACAAGATCATGGGAACATGAATGAATACTTCGTCACACACACACCACGACCTCTCAGCGTCTGCTCGCCGAGGGTGAGTCCCCCTCATTTCCACAAAATGGAGAGGCTTTTATATCGCAGTAGGTTCACGGCCGATTGCCATCCTTGTCTAATAGATGCGGTCTACGTTGGAGTGCGCGTCCCCAGCATGACTCACCTTAGCCTTCATCACATCCCGTAACTGAAGATAAGGGCGATAGGAGCGGAAAGCTCTTCTTGTCTCGTGAAATGTCAAATTGCCCTTCACATTTACATTCTATTACATAAAAATAGGAAATAGTGAATAGGGATTTTATGCATAACAGGGAAGCTTGGGCTTAACCTTACCTGATGGTAAGTGACGATAAGGCCAAAGATATAAGTGTGCTTCTTCTGGACTCCTAAACAACTGAGAAATTAGCTATCTTCCCTCCGATTTTCGGAATACAATGCAATATTACCATTAATTCATTGTTATAACAACAAACGTAGGTATGACGGTGGTACTCTCTTAACCTCTCCGTCGTCTAGTGATCGTCGTCTTGAGATCGCCGGCTGTTGATCGGAAGGTACGTTGTTCGATTCCCCATGGGGTCAAGTTACTGCTTAGTTCGGTTGGTGGTAGGGTTGCTGACCCCGCCTGTTTAAACCACCATCTTGCCTAAATTTGTCACCATAATAACAACGTTAATAGCATCTGCTGTGTTCCGGCAATCAGAGGTAACATAGCCAGTTCCTCAGCTGTTTGTAGAATTCAGGTGAAGCTCGCTTCAAATGTAGGCCTTATTGTCACTTATCATCAGGTGAGATGACGGCCTAGGCTTTCCTGTCGTATAAAACGACAAACGTAGAAAAACCTCCATAGGAAGTCCAACTGCAGACCTGCAGATCCATCATACCTGCGTATGCTTTCAACTATGCTGCATAGTCTTGCTCCGGCAAAAAGAGAGTTCGTATTTGCATTTCTCTGTAAAAGTCAGACCTAAAGTTCGGCAATAGCATCTGAACACAGTTCGCAAGCTCCGCAAGCATTGAGCCGCGTCGCCAACGCAATTTAAGGGCCAATAAAGTTAAACTGTTCGGGAAACGAGCGGGCCGGCTTAATCGGCCGGAATATCACTTAGAGGATGCATTCTATCGGGATTTGGCCGGCGGCGGCGACCCCAAGATTGATTCGAGAGGTGCAACCCTTTGGAGGGAACGGGAACAGGGGCACTAGAATTAAACGGCAATTTGTTGACGTTAGCTGAGTTCGGTGCAGGTAAAGACAGATAAAATAGTTTACGTACATAGCTCGAATTTATTCCTACAATACTAACTGCAAATAAGTTATGTGAAAGGGTTAACATATTGGTGTGTTTGTTGATCCATCCATGCTATAATTTGTTACGGGGTAGACTGCTCAAACTGTTGGAATAAGTATAAATATAAAGTAGTTTACGTGATATTGTTATTGTCTGTTTCTTTGTTTGTTTCATGCAAGTTCTATGTTCTTTTCAGCTTAATACGATATAATTAGTGTCTGTTCAACTAAGCCCCAAACTGTTACTCTGTCTTTGCCTGTGTGGATAGATCTATGATCTATCGTAAGTTTACGCTTATTCAAAAAATTTGGGCAGTCTACCCAGTAACGAACGTAGCATGGATCAAACACATCAATGTCAACCTTTTCACATGACTTATTGCAATTGCTACCAGCACGTAGTAGGAATAAACTTTACTATTATCAGCTATAATAACTGTTGATCTAAAGTTTCGAAACAAGCTTTCAAATTAGGCGCATTATGAAGGATACAGTGAGCAGAAATAGGGATGATGATATTTGTTAACCTTAGATAAGTTCCGTGACCATTTATTTCATGGTATTGGAGAGAATCTCCGGTAACCATTTCAAAATTATTTGAGATATAATTTATATCCATAGTTATTAATCCCGGCAAAACAAAATTACCTTCTGTGTAGAACATAATCATTAGGAAAGTCACATATACAACCTCAAATTAAATATACTGTTAGGCTTAGCAGGCCTCAACTATGAAGGTGTTGTTGTTGTCATCACTCCATTAAAACGTGTCACACATTATTGTATTATTTTATATTTATTACATTAAAAAATATTAGGTATTTGACATCAAAATTAAAATTAAAAGTTCTTAAAAGACTCTAAGCAATGATTGTGTGAGCTTCCTTTGCTTTAAGAAGAAAGAATAAAGATATATTGGTCTTGCCACATATAAATATGTTGGCTAATATTAGCACTAATTAAAGTTTCTGTCTCATTTTTCCAAGTTTTTCACATTTCTGTCTATTCCATATATTTATTTTGTAAGTATTTATATGCAAACTCAATATCTTTTCATTATATCATGATTATTTTTATAATTTCTTTAATTTTGACTATTCTCACAATTCATGTTTAAATGCACCTAACTTCAAGACAGTGAGTAAGCGAGCCCGAGCAGAGAACGAATGTCGCTATCCATCAATTGAAGACAAATTTCTTCGTTATCCCGTAAAAAACGAAGCAGGTAAAGACAGAAAAACAAAAGCTTTGAAATAACCTTCAAATTAGACGCATTATAAAGGAAACAATATATAGTAATAAGGCTGATGATAGGTTAAATATGAATAGATATTCGTATTGAATCCTGAGCGTAACGAGGGTTTCCAAGATAGAAAATGCAGAATATCTTTGTTGCAGAGCGAAAAACTTTTCGCCTCATTACAGCGAGAAAAATTCTAGGTGCAACAAGGCAGCTCAAATAATATATTGAACTATTGTTTATTTAAAAAAGTACAATTTGTGAGATTGAAAGTTTTTTCTGCGGAACTGTTAGGCTTGCGTTTGTCATTTGCGTACAATAACTAGGTAAAACGTTTTTTTTAACGCAATCGTTATGCTGGCGAGTGCGATTAATCTTAAAACGAGGTTGGCGCACTCAAAACATGAAATAGGTATTATGCATTTCCAGTAAGCTGTCGGAAGGGCGATATAGAAAATTATATTGAATAAGGTTCGAATTTTAAAAACACTACACTACACTCTAGCGGATAAAATTCACTTTAGCACTCAAATTTCGAATGAAAAACAGAATCTTTTCGAGGTTGTGGGCTGAAAATCATAACCTATTTGAATCAGCCATTATCTTTGTCCTTGACGACTCCAAAACTCTTACCATAGAGCAAAGACTCGTAAGCATGCGACCACACCACGCGAGACAGTTCACTCACCTACATAAATCACGGGAACACCACTCAGGCGCAATAAAACAGTCGTTTCCATAATATTCTGGAAACAAAAACTGGGCGGAGGCTTAGCGCCGCCGCCGCTCAAACTGCGGGCAATATCTGGGCCGGCCGCACTCCGCAAATGAGAGTTTCATGACATGTCCAGGCAGCGCGGTTCAGCAGCGTGGAGGTGGATTTTGTTCAGACACTCTTGTGATGCAATGATCTAATAAATATGTAAATGAATAAGTAAAAAAATTGTTTGTAGGCTCTGGCGCTCTTCCAGCGCAATACAGGTTGCATTGCACTCCCAACAGCGTATTGGATAACAACTCAAACCCAGCGGAGACCGTTTTTCAAATAGAAGATGAACACTGTCCCATTAATCTAACATAGACAGAAGATTGCCAATGTTACGGGAAGCCGACTCCACAGTTGGCGAGCACCGTATTTTCGCAGCGACTACAAGACAGCATTATTAAAACATTACTCGGGCAAGAAAAATGTATTTTTGACTGTCGCCCATGCTGTTTACAACGCTCGGCGAGATGGTCGAGTGCATGTGCTGCGCTTATCATCTCTAAGACCTGGAAAGTATTGTCTGGAGATCAAGAGCTTGCACGTAATTCACCGGAGGGAGATTCATTGCGTCGTCTGCACGTTTTATTTTTAAATTCTTATACAGGGTGGAAAAAAAAAACCGTGGTTGGAGGAAAAGTACCCTTAATATCGATGATGCCAAATTTTGTTGAAAAGAAACATTCCTTTATTTCAAAAATAATTGAAACTGCACTTAAAGATTTTTGAAAAATCACCTGCTTGAGCCGGTGAAATGTGACAAAAAAAATATCCTGTAGTTTATGGTACCAACCGAAAGAGTCATTCATAAGAATCAATTTCTTTTAAACAACATAGTATCTTAAATTAAATAAAGGCCAAGAAAAATATTTTTTTCTTGTAAAGCTTACTCAGTATCCAAAGAAAATAGTTCACTTAACTTATGAATTACTTAAAATCAGAACCACTTTCACGTATGCACAGACGTATTCTTCGACTGAATTCGCTACCTTTTATATCGAGTTCATTGAATTTCTTCGCAGATGCAGGTTGCCTCACAATGTTTTCCTTCACCATAGGAATGTCAGACAAATGTACATATGAAATTCGAAAAACCCAAAAACATATTATTGGTTCATGGCGGTCTCGAGCCCCGAACCTCCCGATTGGAAGGCAAGTGCCGAGTCCACAGCGCCACCGACGCACTGTATCTTCTATGGTATATTTCTTCTGTCCTTGTTCCTCTACAAGGACTAAAATGTAGAATTGCAAATCATACGGGAACCAATGTACTATACGTAACAGGACAGTAGGCTGCCCACTGACAAGCAGATTGTCCATCCGATGGTGTGGCCTACCATCAGATGAGCAGCCTGCTTGATCTCTAACTTAGTACAGAAAAAATCCAGAGAGAGTGTAAAACATTTACCTTTCACGTGAACCAAACAACACGATTCGTCTTCATCTCACCAACCCTCTAACTAACCTAACATGATCGCTCAAAACAATATTAAAACCGCCCTGAGAGCGGGATGGCGCTATACCAGGGTTCAGGGTTTCTTAAACTTTCTCCAGTCTAGGACCACTTTCACAATTGAAACAATTCGACGGATCTGCCAAAAATATGTTTGGTAATGAAAAAGAAACCTTATTCATATTAATAAAATATTGAAAGTGGTCTCACGAGTAAAAATAGTTTTAGGAACCTCTGTTCTAAGCTAATCGAATATGCTTCTACTGCTTGGAATCTCTAGTATTGGCTTGCAGTTGCTTCTCATCCTTATGCCCTCAGCCTCTCCATCAACCAGGGTAATGGCTAAAAATCTGTGCTTTTTGCTCTCTTTAGGGGGAAAACAATCTTCACTAACCCTTGGCCCTATGGGTACTGCAACACACAGGCGCATTTTAATCACATACATTTTTTTATGTTTTTTTATTCTTGTTTCCAATCCACCCTTCTTGACACTGATTGTATCTTAATTTCCTTAATGTGTTTGTGTGCTTTGTACCTAATAAACGTTTTATACATCTATCAGTATTCGTCGAAGCCTGAGATCCTAAGGGAGATCGAGAGTTTCTATGGACAGTTATACACCACGTAAGCACCTGTTGAAATCGAGGCTAGAGCCAAGCTTACCCGACACTATACTGAAGATATCCCGGACGTCAGCCTGTACGAGATTAGTATGGCTCTCAAACAACTAAAAAACAACAAGGCGGCGGGTGATGACGGAATCACTACAGAGCTTCTGAGAGCGGGCGGTAAACCGAGACTTAAAGTCCTCCAGAGGCTCTTTAATTCCGTTATTCTCGAGGGCAGAACGCCTAAAGCATGGAGTAAGAGTGAGGTCATCCTGCACTTCAAAAAGGGTGATAAAACGCTCTTGAAGAACTATAGGCCGATCTCACTCCTGAGTCATGTTTATAAGTTGTTTTCAAACCTCCTGAACAAGCCCGTTTCCGAAAAGGCTATAGAACCATAGACCACCTCCATACGCTGCGGCAGGTTATACAGATACAGAAGACCGACGAGTATAATCTGCCACTTTACTTGGCGTTTGTGGACTATGAGAAAGCCTTCGATTCGATCGAGACATGAGCGGTGCTGCAGTCTCTCCAAAGGTGCCAAGTGGACTACAGGTACATAGAGGTGCTAAGGTACCTATACGGAAATGCTACTATGTTGGTTCGACTCCAGAACCAGAGCTCTAATCCCATCCAATTGCAGCGAGGTTTAAGACAGGGAGACGTTATCTCTCCAAAACTCTTTACCGCTGCATTGGAGGATATTTTCAAGCTTCTGGATTGAAAAGGATACGGCATTAACATTAACGGCGAGTACCTAACACACCTCCGTTTTGCCGATGATGTAGTTCCTGAACCTGAACACCATGCTCGTAGATCTCAGTAGTGTTTCCCAAAGAGTGGGTCTTAAAATGAACATGGATAAGACAAAAATCATGTCGAATGCCCATGTTGTACCCACTCCAGTTAATATTGGGATCACTACACTTGAAGTTGAGCTATGTATACCTGGGACAGATAGTCCACTTAGGTAATTCCAACTTCGAGAAAGAGATCTCTCGTCGAATCCAGCTCGGATGGACAGCTTTCGGGAAGTTACGATAAATCTTCGCGTCCAAATTACCTCAGTGTGTCAAGACGAGAGTCTTTGACCAGTGTGTGTTGCCAGTGATGAACTACGGAAGCGAAACGTGGCCATTCACTATGGGTCTCATCCGAAGGCTCAAGGTCGCTCAGCGGGCAATGGAGAGAGCAATGCTTGGGGTCTCCCTGCGTGATCGGATCTGAAATGAGGAGATCCGCAGGAGAACTAAAGTAACCGACATTGCTCGAAGGATTGCTCAGCTGAAGTGGCAGTGGGCAGGACACATAGCTAGAACAACCGATGGCCGTTGGGGCCGAACGGTTCTTGAGTGGTGACCACGATCCGGATGACGCTCAGTGGGTAGCCCTCGACCAGGTGGACCGACGATCTGGCAAAGGTTGCGGGAAGCCGCTGGATGCGGGCAGCACAGGACCGATCGTTGTGGAGATCCACGGGGGAGGCCTATGCCCAGCAGTGGGCGTCGTGCGGCTGAGATGATGATGATATCTATCAGTATTTGGTGTAGGTATATTAAATCTATTGAACGCATTCAGAATAAGTTTATTAAGCGGATGAAATATAGATACCCCGAATAGTGTACGGATGTAATCACACCTCTAAAACTGCGAAGTGAGCATCGCAATCAATTCTTTCTTTACAAAATTATACATTATATAGTAGATTCGATTTATCTTTCTAGTAAAATATATTGAAAATAATTTTAAATGCAAAAGATATTGTTTGAGATCCACGAAAACATTTTCTCCGTCACGCTGTCGCACTAACTATGCCAAGAACCGCTTTTCCGTAAGATCACGTTATTCTTATGATAAGTGTTATCAACAATTTAATATTTTCCCCCTTAGTCTCCCTAAGTACAAAAAGTGTGTTTGTAACTATTGTTCTCCAGCTGTCAATATTACTTGTCATTTGGTTCAAACAAAATTAATATTATGCTATTGAAATAGCGTATAGTGCGCTTGTGTCACACGTAATTATAATGTATGCCGATTTCTATTTTGCAAGAATTTATTGTAATTTAGTGTTTGCTCAACAGTCTAGTATTCATTTTTAATGGAAATTGTTTTAACCTGCGTACCGACCCACTATTTTGTATTCATTTATACACTATATCAAGCTGTTTGTTTCCCTGTCCAAATAAAAAAAATAAACATTTTACAAAATGAATCTTCCTACATCCAGCGACAAACATATTTTAATTAGCAGCGTATCGAAACCACCTTGTCTCTGGTCGCACCTGAAAGCGAAGTTTCGGTTTCCCGCCCTTTGTCCATAGACAATATCCGGCGGCGGAAGTTCAATCAGTAGAGTTGTGAAAGCATCCACTTCCTGTTTACCCTTGTTAGAGATAATAATTCTAAAGGTCGACAGGTACTGGCAGTTGCCTCTGTTATTTTGTCAGATCACGTGTATAGAAAAAGTATAATAAGAATAATAATAATTTAAATAATAAGAATATACTTTTTTAATGTTTTTACTTTTGAATACACACACACACACACACTAGTTTTACGACTGCAGCTTGTGTTTTTTTTTCTCGGTGAGAATCCTATGTTTGTCCACAGTAAATAAAAGGACCCAATCATCAAAAACAAGGCAGAAGCCTTCAAAGAAGCTTTAGCTTTTTTTCTGTTGAAATACGTGAAATATTTAATGTGAAACTCAAACAAACATAATTTTTGACACACGTTAACTCATTCGAATTTAGTTTCATTTGGTAAATCATTTCTTTGTCGCACAATCAAAAAATGGAATTCACTGCCAGCACATAATATGTCCTCCCTCTTACTAGGTCTGCAAGGTGAGGGTGGCTAGTGCAGCGTGTATTCTAATTTTCGTGTAATTATTTTCGAAAATTTAATGCAAGTTAAATTATCGAAGTTAACTTTTTAGTTAACGAAATATCGATTAACTGTGCCCACGTATGCCATCAGGTGGACTGGATACATTTGCGAGGCCCACTATAAAAAAAAAGTTTCGAGAAATTTGAATTAAAAAATAACTAAGTTGCATACTAGGCATTTTTATTCATCCGCTATTTTCCACGTAAGGCTTGAAAAATCAAAAATCCAAAAACTTGAGCCTACACACCTACATTATAATGACTATTTGTGGGTTTCATTCAATCAGACACAATGGTTTGAGCTGTGTATTCAAAGACCAATCAGTCATGTTTTACTTTTGGTTAAATAATGTCATACACACAAAGAAACACACACACGCATCGAATTAAAAAGTCCTCTATTTCTGAAGTCTGTTAAAGATGACAACTGTACGGTTTGAGTGCGTTTAATCTCGATCCTGTGGGGGTGCGGAAATGAGAATCCTGTTTTATCTGGATGATATTGTATATTTTATTACAAGCTTTTATTTACTTTCACCTGTCCCGGTGTCTATAATGAAGTATGTCATATTTATATGCATGCAAAATTTCATAATGTATTAGGAGCTCCGCAATAGAACGACACAACCCCATCGAGTTTGGTCTCGTTTAATTCGTATTGACGAGTACTTAAAGCTTGTATTTTGAAAAGTTTTCTTAAATATTTTTTTTCATTTAAATGTTGACTTAAGAACCTGTAACTTTTGTTGCGTCAAAAGCCGATATTTTATGGTCCACTCGCAAAATATATAAAAACTTTTTTACCCACAGCAGAAAAGCTTTAGGCCTTCAGCTCACCTGATGGTAAGTGACGATAAGGCCGACGGTGGAAAAGAGCTTCAACTGAACTTCTCAACAACTGTGGAGCTAGAGTTTGGCTAATGAAAGCTGAACCTAGCAAAAGGCGGGAAATTTAACAAAATGGTGACGGCAATACTGAATATAGTAGGAAAAAACGGAGTTGATACTGTTTTATTAAATTTTAATGTTTAGTTTCAACGAACTTCCAATAATATATAATTCTTTATTGTACGCAAACATTCAAATGAATGAATGAACGAAATGAATGAAATAATAATAAAGAACCTTTTATAAAAAATCGCGGTATTTGGATTTAATAAAAATTAAAATTACTTATTTTTTCATATTTTGACAGAAATTAAGAAAAATCCATAAATACATAAATTCGTTTAGAATAAAATATATATATAACATTTTTTTAAATTTACGCTGTAATAAAAATCAGTTTCATTCAACACCCATATCTGATTCATCTGAGCTGCTTGATTCCTCATCATGGACGCTTATTATTAATTGCACTATCTCTTCCGTGATCCTATCCCCTGCCAATTTTTAACGTGTACCATTTTAGCAAATGCTTTGTATTTTTATAAAAAGCTTTATTTATAATTACTTCCAGTTTCGCTTGCCTTGTGCTTGCCTAAACTCTATAATGACCTCTAAGTATAGGGTTAAGATCACAAGGGTATGGATGGATGAATACTCAACACCTCATAACCGTGCTCCCTTAAAATTTCGTCTTCCTTATATGTATATTGGCTCAGGTTTGTGATTCTGTACCAAAACCGATAATTAAATTACAAAGTAACAAGTTTATTATATAAAGTATCAAAATCACCATGTTCAACTACAGAGGGACATCGTATCACTGTTGCAACTTGAAAAAATGTCAGGTCAAGCTTTCATTTGCCAGACTCTAGCTATCTTACCTCTAATTGTCGGAACACAACAATGCTATTGCTAACATTGTTATTATGGTGACAAACTTAGGGTAGATGGTGTTAGTTAGTCAGGCGGACTCAGAAACCCTACTACCAACCAAACCAAGCAGAAAAACTTCTGCCCCCGTTCGGAATCGAATCCCGGATCTCCAGAAGTACCCGGTGGTCTCAACCACTAGACCTCGGAGGCGGTTACTTTGTGGAATCACTGCCATGTCCTTTTTAGCCGACTTCAATAAAGGAGGAGGTTCTCAATTCGATGCGTATGTTTTTTTGTGAGTGTGTTACGCTATTACGCCGCCAATTGTGGACCAATTTTCAAAATTATTTTTGTATTCGATAGAGTATTTTCCAAGTGTGGTCCCAAGGTCACCAAAATTAGGATCTGATGATGGGATCTCATAAAATTCCGAGGAAACCCCTTAAATTTTTAGGTGTGTCCAACGTGTTTTGTGTGTATGTTACGCGATTACTCCGCCAATTCTGGACCGATATTTAAAATTATTTTTGTATTCGATAGAGTATTTTGTATTCGATAGAGTATGTCCCTCAGCAGTTATCTAATTATTTATCTAAATTGTGTGAAATAGTTATGCGGAATCCATCAGATATATTTCTCATAGCCGGTGACTTTAATCTGAGTGGCATAAACTGGTTATTTAACAATGATGGATCTGTTGTGCCCTCTAATTTTAAATCGGATGATGAAGTCCGTCTCATAGATGAAATTAATTCTCTCGGTTTAAATCAGTTTAACTATATAAAGAATGCTAGTGGAAAAATCCTTGACCTTGTCTTCTCCAATGAAAGTGTAACTGTCGCGGACTGCAGTGATGAACAGCTCGTGCCCATAGATCTGCATCACGGTGCCCTGTCCATAGATCTGAATTTTGCCGATTTTGTTCCTTTAGACAGTGCTCCGCAGGTTAGGTTTCTCTATAATAAGGGTGACTATGAAGTTATTAACAAAAAAATAGCAGAAATTGACTGGTATACAGAAGTTCAATCTAGATCCCTCGATAGCGCACTGGATTATTTTTTATGATGTTTTTACATCTTTGAGAGATAAATTTATTCCATCTAAATTGATAAAAAATAGCCAATTCCCTAAATAGTATTCATCCGCATTAAAGAAGGCAATAAAGGAGAAACACAAATATTTGAAGAAATTAAAGATTTATGGCAATAGTTCGGATGAAGAATCCTTTAAACTTCTTCGCAATCGTGTAAGAACCCTTGAAAAATCTTGCTATCGTAACTACGTTGACTCCGTTGAGTGTTCCATTAAAGATAACCCTAAAGCTTTCTGGTCATTTAGTAAAACTAAATCCAAATCCAATACTATTCCGAGCTGTCTTAAATATGGCGATGTAGTAAGTAATACCGGAGATTCTATTTGCAATTCCTTTTCTGATTACTTTAGCTCTAATTTCTTAATTAGTAATGATTCTCATAAATCTTCGCCTCCATCCTCATATTCGATATCAACTACTTCTGACATCTCTAGTATTGCAGTAAATGCAGATGAAGTCGCTAAACTTCTCTCTAAATTAGATCCTTCTAAGTCAGCTGGACCGGACTCTCTTCCTGCACGATTTCTTATAAATTGTGCTGCGACTATATCGCTACCTCTATCTTTACTGTTCAGAAGATCATTGATCGACGGTTCTGTACCTGATATATGGAAGCGCGCTTTTATTACTCCAGTACACAAAAAGGGTTCTAAGACAGATGTTACCAACTATAGGCCAATCTCTAAGCTTTGTATTATCTCCAAAGTCTTAGAAAGAATTATCTACGATCAGGTCTATAGGGCACTCCAACACTCTTTTAGCTTCACCCAGCATGGTTTTCTAAAGGGCCGTTCTACTGTATCCAATCTTATCGTTCTCAACAATTACCTTACAGAATCAATGGATAAGGGGTCCCAAGTTGACGTTGTCTATACTGATTACAGTAAAGCGTTCGACAAAATTCAGCATGGACTGCTTCTTTCGAAACTCAGCAGAATTGGAATCAGTGGTGATTTGCTGCGATGGTTTTCATCCTACATTGAAAATCGGACACAAGCGGTGGTTGTTAACAATTATATATCTGGATGGGTTAAGGTTCCCAGTGGTGTGCCACAAGGATCTCTGCTGGGACCTCTCTTGTTTACCATTGATAGCTGTCTTCAATCATCGCAGTTGCTATGCTTTGCAGACGATATGAAGATTTTTAGGTCTATAAACACTGAAAATGACGCGGCCCTATTGCAGGATGACCTTGTTAGCTTGAGTAATTATTGTGTGGACAATTGTTTGGACCTTAACCCGTCTAAGTGCAGTGTGGTAAGCTACTCTCGGAAGCGAGAATTAGTACCATTCGAATATATGTTAGATGAGGTTACTCTGCAGCGCAACATCAGTGTACGTGATCTTGGAGTATTTCATGACAGTAAACTTTTGTTTGATTTACATATTGATAATGTTATTTCAAAGGCCTCTAAGGCCCTTGGATTTATAATGCGCTGTTCTGTAGATTTCAGTAATATAAAAACACTTAAAATATTATATTGTACTTTTGTCCGTAGCCACCTCGAGTATGCGTCGCAGATTTGGAACCCGAGATATCAAAAATACATAACTCGTATCGAAAATATCCAGAAGCGATTTATGAAATATTTGTGTTATCGTGCTAAAGATTGCTACGCCTCTAAAGAGTAAGTATTTAGATTTATGCCGAAAACATCATTTGCTTCCTTTAGAAATTCGTCGTGAAATTTCCGATGTAGTGTTTTTATTGAAGATTGCCTCTGACTCTGTGGATTGCCCAGGGCTGGTTTCGCAACTCTCGTTGAGGGTTCCCTCTAGAAATCTTAGATTCCATCCCCCCCTGTATGTTCCCTGTGTTTCTACAAACTACAGACAGAATACATATCTCTCGCGGGCGGCCGACAATTTCAACGCATTGTCAGACAGATTAAATATCGACTTGTTTAACAGTACAATTGCGTCAACAAGGAATCTTTTGAGTCAGCAATTCTTTAGATAGTCAATTTGTACTACTGTGTTTTTAAAGGTGTTGATCTGAGTTGTGTCGTATTTGTGTGCTGTAACCTTAATGTGTTGCGTACATTACATGTAATTTAACTTGTGAACTATTTGTGAGGACCTTTAATTGGCTCTCTGTTGCTATTCTGTTACTTTTAAATACATTTGTAAAAGCTGTTGGTTCTCCGAAAAATAAATAAATACTCCTGCCTGGGGTGGTCCCAAGGTCACCAAAGTCAGGGTCTGATGATGGAATCCCATGAAAATCGAGCGAAACCTTAATTTAATACCATCTCACCGAAGGTAAGCTGGTACCTATAAAATTAGGGTTTCTCAGTTCACTAAATAGATTTCATTCGCTAAAAAGGTAAAAATAAAAAATAGTTTAACAAAAAATAAAAACCGACTTCAAAAACACTAAAAAGTTAAAAATAATATAAGAATGGGTACAGACAACATCACACTTCTATATTCAAATCGGTGCCTAACGATGATCTCCTAGGAAGTCATAAAATTTGGCACCGAATTTTAAATGTTGTCTGTACTTTTCAGTGTTTTTGAAGCCGGTTTATTTTTTTGTAAAATATTTTTTCTACTCTTACGTGCCTCGCTTTTCTGATCACTAAAATGTTCAAGTACATTTTCACTTTTAGTCCAAAGCAGGAAGGTGTAATCTATGAAGCACCTGAATTTACAAAATAGCAAGTACGACGAAAGGCGTATGGCACCCTGCATAACACGGTGGGAGCATTATCACGAGTAATAAATTCAAAGAAAGCGGTATTCAACATTTCTTTGATTGTTGATAGCCATGTACCTATTCCATTTGCCATAAATTGTGGAGTCTCGGAATAGGAATTACTCTCCTTATGTTACAACTATAGCAATTTCTTTTAAACGCTAAACACCTAATATGGTAAAATCCAACAATTTAAAAATACTTGTGTTGTGTTCCTCCCCATCTCAATGATATTCCAGCCTAAAATTCAAGTATGTTCCAAAGTTTGTCGAAAAAATGTAAAGTTCACCTAGTCATCATCATCATCACAGCTCATATACGGGATTGTGTGTGAATTTAGTTGGCGGAAGGCTGTTCTAGAATATTACGCACTGTCGATGTCGTCTAGTCGGCAGAGCATGTGATTTTCCCTGTCCGATTATTAACTTTATTCGGACAGTGTGACAACCTTGAGGAGATGCCTGTCAGGTGGAAATCTTTGCACCTAGCCCCATTACACTCTACTTCTTTATGCAGCGATACATTTGCAATGCGCACGCGCTACAGATAGGGTTGGCGATACTTTCCAAAAAAGGTGGATTTTCTAATCGATTCGAATCGAAAGCTACTAAATCGATTCACAACAATTAAAAGTTCGAAAATCGATGTTGTTGGTTCAAAAGATCGGTTTTTCGATTAATCGATCTCTTATTGCCATCCCTACGCTGCAGTCGCAGTACAGTTGGTAGGCATCGATATAACACGCATTTGCATCGCGAGTTACGCCTTAGCTAGACTGCAAGATATCGTAGGTCATTGCTGGACATCAGAGGGCCTATTACCGATCTCATGGTTTTGCAATTGGTATCATATGATATCATAGTGCAAATACAATTTCCGGTAAAATTTTTGATCATTTGTTTATTATTTAATGATGACATCTTTGAAATTATGCCATAGTGAATAGTGATGATATCATTGGAGATCGGTAATACGAAATGCAGCATTTCATGACTTCTTTTCCTCAAATATATACCATGTCATACGATGAAAGATCCATAATTGGCCCGCTGAAGGGTGAACCACAGACGAAGAACAACATACCCCGCAGGGGTAACGGGGCCTAATTCCGCTAATCTTCAACGTGCCTTGATAGCGTTTTAATAAAACTGCTTTTGTCACGTTTTTCGTGGTGCGATTTATTAGTACTGCAATTTTTTGATAAGTCAAATAGTGGCAAATATTTTAGTTGGTTATGAGTTAACCAACAATAACTGTCTCAAAAAATAGTGCTATTGAAGCGTTACTGACAAACCATAAATTAATTAAAGCTTGCAGAATAAGGTCTCCGCCCTCCGGTCGGTGCACGAGTAGCAGCGAGCGGCCACCATTCACTTGCGGAACGCCTCTCAGCAAATAAAATGGAAACGTGTTAAGTATTTATTTGCGCCAAGTGGTGTGCCCCCAAAAAAGGACAGTTAGCAAAATTAATGCTGATATAGGTTAAAAAAATATGTTTTGATTTATATTTGAAAATACAAGCATCGTCAACAACTTGATTCATCATCATCATCATCACAGCTCATGTACGTCCCCCACCGAGGGGTTCGAGCCTACCCTATGTTAGGGTGATTAGGCCTTAGTCAACCACGCTGGCCCAGTGCAGATTGGTCGACTTCACATACATCATTGAATTTCTTCGCAGATGTATGCAGGTTGCCTCACGATGTTTTCCTTCACCGTAGGAGCGTCAGACAAATGTACATATGAAATTCGAAACGAAAAACACATTGGTACATGGCGGGACTCGAAACCCGACCCCCCGATTGGAAGGCAAGTGCCGAGTCCACAGCTCCACCGACGCTCTCCACAGCGCCACCGACGCTCACCAAGTAAGTACTTCAAAATAAGTCAGATTTAGACGCCTATAAGTGGTCCCCAAACATAGGTTTACGAATAGCCGCTAAAATCGAAGATGTGGCCAGTTGCCCACGTGAAAGTGGGCAACGGGACATAGCGGCGACATTCCGACTGTGCGCTGTAATCCTGGTTTAAAAAGCAGAGCCTGAGGATTTGAATTTCATGAGCGGATGCAGGTAACGCTTGTAGTGCAGGAGTCAGTTTACATTTTCTTTTGTTCAATGAGAAATTATTACTAATTGTAGGCTCTTAGTTACTAACCTCTAAAATAATAACCCACGACCTGACATAAATTCTCTAACTCATGCTCGCCGAAAAAGGTTACAACTTTTCTTCATTTATACTTAACATTAAATGTGTTGTGCTACCTACACTATCCATTTATTCACACCTGTTCGTTTACGCTCACTGTAGACATCCTCCCCAGGGATCTCCAAACCGATCGATCCTTCGCCTCCTGCATCCAGCGGCTTCCCGCGACCTCGTCGGTCCACATTGTGGGGGAAGGTCCTCGAAGATGCACCAACACTGCATCTTCGAGGACCTTTTCCCCCCAACGACCGTCAGTTCTGCGAGCTATGTGTCCTGCCTATTGCCACTTACTCGTAACGTTTGCAATTCTTTAGGCTATGTCGGTGACTCTAGTTCTTCTACGAATCTCATCATTTCTGATGCGACTGTGTGGAGAAACCTCGAGCATAGTTCTTTCCATTGCCCTTTGATTGAGCTTTGTTATAAGATCCATTGTAAGCGGCCACGTTTCAGTTCCGTACGTCATCACTTTCATCTTGAGTGGAGATACTGCGGCACTATCCGTTACTAAATTATATTTTGTAATAATACGATTCGGAGCCCTTTACAACCCTGGCAGTACTAAAAAATAAAACCCTCAGTCTGTCCCTCTGACTAGTTACTACGGAATCTTTTAAAATTAGGGCGCGCGAATTTCAAGCCGGAATATTTCACGTCACCGCCGGCGCTGCGGCGCTTTAATTTATTTTTAATTGGTCGTGTGCTTTTCGCGTTTTTAGTAGCGTATGACGTCACGATGCTAGTGCAGGCACAGCGGAACATAGTTCCGAGTTCTCAGATAAAGCACCATTAGACAAATATAATCCGACAGTAAACGTCAAAGCTTAAGTAGTATAGAAGCAACTTAATCATACTTAGGAATTCGTCACATCATTATGTCACACGGTTTTTTTTAACTTATGGGTAGGCACTTAGCCACATTTTACCCGACTCCTCACCTAACCTTCTAACTACATTTATTGTTTTCAAATTTTTACCTTAATATTATATGCTGTAAGACATTGCTTCTTGGCAAATTTTAATTTTAGGGTCTCGACAGACAGACAGACCGTTCCGTTTTTTTCCTTTTTAAGGTACTGAACCCTAAAAAGTATTGTGCCAAATAAGAAATATTAAATAACAACGTTAATCATTTTAAGAGCACTCGGCACTAAAATTGGTGGTTTTGTGTTTTACCCACTCGGGACGAATCGCACCTCCGGATTGATTGTGGTATACACGCGTGGTTCGCAGGCGGTACGAGCCTGTCTTTTGTGCATGTTTGCTAAGTGATTGGCCGCGCACTCAACTCATTAAATTTTAACATCCAATCACTACCCTGCGGTGGCGTGGGGGGAAGGCCATAGGCGGTAGCGGGTAACGATCGCAACTTTTCAAGATACGTGTCATTGGTTCCACTGTCAGCTTTTGGACTTGGACCCACTTATTTTTTTATTTATTATCAGTACACAATTAAACATATTTGCTTTGCTTTCTTCTTTTTCTTTCTTAATCCTTCGCTTTCTTATGAATTTGGGACTGTAGCACCACCACCTATCTATACTATATATAGCTGCACACCTACACCGCTGAACCAACTGTAATGAAATTTCGAATAGATAGCTTAAGCTAATAGAGTAGAGAGGCCATTATATAGTCAGTTGCAGAAACTCCCATTTTTTTAGATGCTCCTTTAACTTTAATTTTTCTTGCTTGTCAATATGTGAAAGAACGTGATGGCTTTAATCATTGAAAATGAACCTTTGTGCAACTAACTATAAACCTACTTTTATATCAAATTTTAATGAGTCCCCTATGGAACGCAATATAAAAATGAACTTGTGATATAAGTAACTTAATTCCACGTTAACGAATAGTCACGAGCAACAGTCAGACGTATTTCATTGCTCGACATGGAATAGCCTTTTAGCTATCAGGTTGAAGAATTAAAAAGAATGAAGAAATGAGAGAATCGTAGTGACACAGGAGGTGTTCCATGTTTTCCTCCTTCCCACGCAGGTCGTCAATGCTCCTCTGGTACTAAGCACTATCATTAAAAGCATGCGATCATGATGGCATTAGAAAACGGGTCTATTCTGCCTATACTCAATGTGAATTATTTTTGCCCTTTGATTTCATTGTAAAATGTTCAGGAAGTGGCTTTGGTCCCACACAATCCTGGACCCTGATAATAAATAAAAATAATAAAAAACTAAAATCACTTACACTTTCATAGAAACTCTCGTGTAAAGTAACTGTATTCCATTTTGCGAGTTTGTTTAAAACAAAGATCTGATAATCTCTCATTTATTACATTCTGATTTTTAATGCTTTAATTTGAGTTGATCAGTAGTAACAAGTGAACGTTGTAGCGTTGTTTTTAATTCTCCGCGGATATACTGTCACTTGCACCACACGCATCCTATGAAGCCGGATGTAACTAGTTTATTGGTTTAACCTTACCTGTTTAAACCGACTCACGCAGCAGAAAGGGAACGGAACAAAACTCCCCTCACCCCCATTAGTTCCGCTCGTTCAATTGTACCGATTAATTAAAAAAATCTGCAAGTAGTGCAAATACAGTTAATTAAAATAATAGAAATATGCTAGACCGTTCTCATTGTTGAACTAAATATTTACTAGAAGGAGACTTAGTACAGTATGCGCCGCGTCTAACTATACTGTTTGACCTTTAGACCACTTATGTCGCTCGTAATGGGGATGGTTTTCATAGTGCAAATGCAAGCTTGGCGTGACGCTTCCTGTACTAGAGTCTTCTGTTTCACCTATTTCTGCCGCATAGTAGCGGTTCTTGCATTGCTGTGTTCCGGGTTGGTAAGACAGGCAGTAAATTACTGGGTATTGAGACTTGATCTCATTTTATATAGAACTGCATTTTCTATAAGAGTGCTTAATAAATCGAAAAATGAATTAAATCAATAAAGAAAAAATTTCGTCTCGGGCGGGATTTGAATCCGCGTCTCCAACATACCGTGTTGACGCCTAGACATCTAGGCCACCGAACCTTTTTTTTTAACCGACTTCAAAAAAGGAGGAGGTTCTCAATTCGATGCGTATGTTTTTTTTTGTGTGTATGTTACGCTATTACGCCGCCAGTTGTGGTCCGATTTTCAAAATTCTTTTTGTATTCGATAGAGTATACTCCAAGGGTGGTCCCATGGTCACCAAAGTCAGGATCTGATGATGGGATCCCATGAAAATCGAGGAAAACCCTTAAATTTTAAGGTGTTTCCAACGTGTTTTGTGTGTATGTTACGCGATTACTCCGCCAATTGTGGGCCGATTTTCAAAATTCTTTTTGTATTCGATAGAGTATACTCCTAGGGTGGTCACAAGGTCACCGAAGTCAGGATCTGATGATGGGATCCCATGAAAATTGAGAGAAACACTAATTAAATACCAGCTGGTATTTAATTTCTTTCATTATAAAGATTTCATTTACTAAAAAGTTAAAAATAAAAAATATTTTACAAAAAATAAAAACCGACTTCAAAAACACTGAAAAGTTAAAAATAATATAAGAATAGGTACAGACAACATCACACTTCTATATTGAAGTCGGTGCCAAATTTTAAGACTTTCTAGGAGATCATCGTTTGGCACCGACTTCAATATAAAAGTGTGATGTTGTCTGTACCTATTCTTATATTATTTTTAACTTTTCAGTGTTTTTATTGCAATAAGTTGGCAAAGGAATGAACTGCCCACCTGATAGTAAGTGGTAACAGTCATGATGGCGCCTAAAGTTGACGCCACCTATTCGGCGTTTCGCCGATTTTTTGTTTGGTTGCTGATATCGAGGACTACAATCTAATGAAATCGGTATCTCTTACCTCTAAGCCGATCCGGTCTCCGTATATAGCCGGTGGACTTCCTGAGCTAGCTCGAAGGAAGTCGCGGCTCCTGAAGGGCTGCTGTCAATCCACCGAACCACGACCAGATCACTACATAGGCCTATTAGGCCACCACCACTCACATTAGCGGACCGATCGCTCGCGACATTCGCGACAATAAAACACTTACAAGCGGAATTTCGCAACCACAATAGTTAGGTGCGCCGCGCAAAATACAATTCAATTAATTTTTCTTTAGCTAACGCGCCGCGTGGTAACTAGTTCAATTTCAATGTCATTACAAATTCGACTCGACTGACATGTCACAGCGGCCGGCCGCCACAGGCCCTCACATGCACAGACTATATGCAGTGTTGCCACTCGCTCTTCCTCGAGCGTAAACAAGTCACCTATAATACATGTGGCTCCTGCGAGATTCGCAGCAAAACTGCAACCCCCACAAGAACCAGTGTACGTTACCAACTTGTGACATCAGATGTAATGTCACGGTACCCAGTAATTTCATTGCCATATCTTACCGTTCAAACCGGAACACAGCAATGCAAGCACTGTTGCTTTGCGGCAGAAATAGGTAAGACGACCCACGCAGACGACCCTGGTACAGAGTCCTGGTAAGGCTTACTCTCTAACTCTTACCAGCTCCGACGAAATCATGAATTTATTGATCTCTCTTGAACTTTGTTAAGCCAAAGCAGTCTTTATTCACTGTTAATAACTACGTATCAACATCCTGTTTAGAAATCTTTACAGATTTCTTGAAAATTGGTTTAAAGAAAATGCAAGATTTATAAGTTTGCTTTATTCTTTACTAGCTTTTGCCCGCGGCTTCGCTCGCGTTAAATTCGGGGTAACTTCCTACCTTGAAAACTGCAAAAAGTCCCATATAAAATTTCACCCCCTCTTTTAAGGGGTTGAGGGCAGATTTCCAAAAAAAAATGATGCACGATTTTTTTGTTAGTCATAAATAGTTCGCATACCAATTTTTAGCTTTCTACCTTGAAAATTGCAGAATTCACCATACAAACTTCCACCCCCCATTTTAGGGAAGTGGGGGGTTACAAAGAGACAAAAAGTAGCCTATGTCACTCTCCATCTGTTCAACTATCTCCACTTAAAAAATCACTTCAATCCGTCGCTCGGACGGACAAACAAACACACACACACACACTTTCCCATTTATAATATTAGTATGGATTTATTAGTTTGTATTGTTTTAAAAAATTGGGAACGGACTTCCAGCTACGGTATTTACTAAGCGCTACGATATGTCCAACTTGATTTTGTTTAGTTTAATTAAATTTCATTCCAAATAATAATATCATAATTAATAATAAATTCATGTAACATTGTAAAATATGCAATAATGTTAATTATAATTTTTGTAAACTTCCTCTTACCTACATTTGCCATACCCAATGTTTGAGTCATTAAGTAGTAAGTACCATACTAAGTAGTTTTAAGATCTAATGTAGACTTTATTTGCAAATAAATAACGAACTAACAACTTCAAACGAGGTTGAGAAAGAGCACTTATCTGCCTAGGTAGACAGAAGGTGAGCTATGTCCCTGGCATTGCAGATGTCTATGAGCGGTGGTTATCACCTACCATCAGGTGGGCCACTGGCTCGTCTGCCACTGCCACCGATAGCAATATTTTTTTTTATTAAAAACAACTAAATAAAAAACAATTCCTTTTGTAAGCTAACAAGGAAAGGTCCCTGATTAGGCAAAGATAAAAAAGGCTATTAGGTAAAGGTAGCCCTTGAAATTATTATAAAGTTGGATTACGCAAATTAAAATTAAATTAATCCTTTTTCAACTATTTGTTATGAGAGCGTTTTACCCATGAAGCATTTTACTTCGTCGCAGTGCCGACAACAAAAGAAGAAGCGAAGCGCTTTGTCCGTGTAGTTGGCATTGCTACATAATATACAGACTCGCCCATAAAATATTCAATAGCCTTATAAGCAATCTTATTTATTAATCTCATGAGACTACAAATCCAAGCGTCAAAGTCCAAAGCTGGGTTACGGTAAACGCATAGATACCACCATAAGGGCTATATGATTACTTGCCACCCCAGTCGTATAAAAATGGATTTATCTGTACAAGTGATTTATGCTTATAATCTTCAACCATCGCCCATCACATCACTCGCACGAAAGATAAGGGCGTCCTATATAAAAATACCCCTTCCACCACGAGGTGTCAAAAATAAAATAAGTAGGAAGCTTTAATGGACTTTCAAATTTTTTAATCGAACTGCCTCAAGTAATTAGAATTAAGAAAAAACCACTCAACTCCCGCGACCTTAATTCTTAAGCCGTCTATTGTCTTAACCCATTGATTCGAAAGTTTCCGCCCACCGAGATTCGACGTATTGATTTGAAGGCTATAATGTTGCAATAAGATAACATGAGAGTTTTACAACGAGCCATTATGAATGGAATGGTAGTGTAGTATACATGGCCCGTTCACACGGCGCAGGAAATGGTCATAGTTTTATTATTTCGACCCAACTGGTTCGTGAGAAGTGACGGCGTGAGGGATTAGCGTTAGCGGGATGCGAAAAATAGTAAAAAGCAGGGGCAATGTACGGTGTATGATTTAAGCGGAAAGGATTTTAAATTTTATATTAATCAAGCCTTTGCATATTTGATTGATTGAATTGAATTGATTTAACGTATAAGTATATACGGGGATATTGCCTACTACTGTCCTGTGTAAGTATCTATTTAAGTATATAAAATATAAATAAATACATTTATACAATACCAACAATCAATACTTTTTTTTATTTCTGTAGAGCAGCGCAATACAAGCAATGGGGATGGAACAATAGGGATAATTAGGAACAATCTGGACTTTTTATGTTTCAACTCTACCTTGATTTGAAATGTCGTAGATAAAAGTAAAAGTCACTCCTTATTGCATTTTATACTGAGTTCTTAATTTAAATTCGCTTGATGTTCATTCGTTATTTATTATTCTTGATATTTATTCATTATCTAGCTACCAGACTAAATAAATTCTTTCTTATGACGCCCTTTCATCATTCCTACTATCAGATACACATAGGGACATAATTACTTTGCTAGAACCATGAATGTGTCTATGACTTTATTTTCAAGACAAATATGAATAAGTCAATATATGCCAAAGCGAACCATTGTATGGAATGAGGGCACTGTTCTCCTTAATTATCTTTCTTAACACGTTTGATTCACCACATTCGGAGCATTAGATTAGAGAGAATAGATAAATAGGAATTTTGCATGCTATCTTAATTATGGGTGAATAAGTTGAATTTAATGTTACCTGACCATCTTCTGTGTACCTTATTCATATGCAAAATAAATAATTTTGAATTTGAAATTTCATGTAAAGCCGTAACGTTTATATCGCATTTCCCTTAGACTCACTCATTCGCTACCTCTTGTGAATTGTGACAACTAATTTAAACGGGTTTCACACAGCAAAAACGAAATTATGAATGAAACAGCAACGGAACCTGTTAGGTAAGTATGTACCTTTGATTCAATCACTCCTTTCACTACTTTAGGGACTCACCTCAACTAAAGCGATTAAGTTATAGAAATACTACCAGCGCGGACTTTGTAAGGTTAAAATAGTTAACCGAAACCAATGTCTCGAAGAGGAAAGGTATACTCAACACGAAATTTATTTAAGACAGGATTAGACAGCAACGGCTAGTTCATATAAAATAAAATCTATATAATTGTGGGTCAAATGAAAACTACATGTCTTGTCTGACTGATTGATTCATCATCGCCGAGCCTGAATTTTTAAAGCTAGGCATATTAAATTTGGCCAGCGGATTGCTTTTGTAATGTTAAACTGGGATAGGGTTTCCGAAAATTAGACCTCTAAGGGAACGAAATAGAGGTTGATAGTTGATATGGAACCTCGCTGTTTTTACAAGTTTTTTTTTCTTTATTTACTTTCACCAATCCCGGTGTCTGTAGTGAAATCTTGTAAGTTCAATTTGACCCAACACTTCGGTTTTCGATTAAGCTGAAGTTTTGCATGCATATGTAGGTATATCGCGTGACAATGCAATATTATGATGAAATGGAGTTGATCTAATGCTGGAGCCGGAAAGTGGCCATAGGAACTCCGCAATAAAAGGACAAAACCCCATCGAGTTTGGTCTCGTTTGATGCGTATTGACGAGCACTAAAAGCTTATATTTAAAAAGTTTTTAAAATAATTTTTGAAGCTAAAACCACGGATCTTAGTATTTAGGATAGAATAAGTAGACTCGTGTTTAATTAAACTTTTTGAAAATAACACCCTTAAAGAGGTGAAATAGGGGATGATACATACGTTATTTTAACGGCATTTTTTTATAGATTCTACTTAATAATTTGAATAGGTTTACTGCGGGAGAATTTAGGTTTTCCACGGGCGAAACGATAACGCGAGTGAAGCTGTGGGCGGAAAGCCAGTCAACTATGTATATCCGAACCTCCAGTCCAGTCGCAAACATTGTCAGCGCGTGATGCCGCCTTGACAGGCAAACGGAATTAATTTGTGCAGCCGGTGCTTTGTTGTTATTAGCTGTGCCCGGTGACAAATGAGTTTGGCTACTGCATTACTAATGGGTCACTTGTTGATTGAAATTATCGGCGATTTTAATGACAAATCCTACTTATTTTTATTTATTTATGCTTTTATGTTACAACGGACAATCGATTGTACATATATGGTATACTTAGCGATGACATTTTTAAGTATTTTTTCTATAATCTGTTTGTACAGAGCTGCGCGCTCTTTCAAGGCTTCCGCAGAAAACCAGTGTCTTGACCACAGATAATATAATACTACAGTAGTCTTGACATTTCTTGGGTGTCAAGACGTAATACTGAGCGGAGATTCATTTAGTGTTTTATAATTAGCGTATTATGTTTAAGTTTTGTGTGTCAAACACTGAATAAAGTTTATCAATAATGTTTATTATGAATCTACCAGTCAACCATTCGGACAAACAGAGAAAGTAGATGGCGGCACAAAAGATAAAAGTTATATGTATATGAAAATATATTCGTAATATTCAAATATTGTGATATTAAATATAAATACTCACATACCTACATACACGCACATACTCACACACTCACGCAGACAAATTGTATATACACAGGATACATAAACTATATACAAAAATATTGATGGTGACTATGAACGACTAAGGTTTGACAGAGAAAAAGAAAAAAAAAGTTATTCGTTTACTATTTTCAAGAAATGCTCTCGAACCTTCTTCTTATAGAGAGGCTTGGACGTCAAACATCTTATATCAAGCGATAGGGAATTCCATGGCCTATCAAAATCAGATATAATATTTAACATATGCCTTCCAAGTAATAATGTAAGTAAGTATTAATGTGAAATACAATTAAGTAAAAAAATTATATACAACAAAATGAACCATAGTCGACTTAAGCTACTTACCATCAGGTGGGCAGCTTGCTTGTTTGCCAACTTTAGTGTTTAAAAAAATATTTATGGATGTATTTAGGATGGTTAATAAATTCAGTCCTGGCAAACAAAGACGCGTACAAAGGCTAGTGAATAAATGAAGAAAGCCTACAAGTTGCGAGGACGATATCGTCACACAAGATAATGAATTCAGGAAGCCCTGAGGGATGACCTGATTTACGCTTTGAGCGTTGTTTGACGACCACAAGCGTCTCTAATAGTGGTTTGATCAATGAAGTTTATTTATTTATGTTGTGTACGTATTGTACGCTGATATATCTTCTAATATATAAAATTCTCGTGTCACACACAGTGTTTGTTACCGAACTCCTCCGAAACGGCTTGACTTATTTTTATGATTCATTTTGTGTATATTTGGTAGGTCTGAGAATAGGTCGTAGGCTAAGCTATTTTTTATACCCTTAGGGTGTCTTAGGTGACAAGGGTGGCCCTTTCCAGAATTCTTTGAGTCATTATTGAGTTTTATAAAAGCGAAAAGTAGTTCGTGGGCACAGCTAGTATGCATTATACAGTTATTAAAACCGCTAAGCTTAAATTGTATGATGGCATCTATAATAAATAGAGGGAAAATATTAAGAGCTTATATACATAATTATTCATAAACACACATACACAAGCATGTATACGAGGAAGCTTATACTTAAAAACAGCCCTTACCCATAAACACAGGGCTAGGGAAATATGTTCAGATATACTTACCTTTAAATTGGTCAAAAGCATATTTTTTAGGTTAGAACTCATTATACCTACATATGACTAAGAACATAGCCCTTACCTATAAATACAGAGCTAAGAAATAAGTTCAGATATACCCTTAATTATTTGGCTTAAAGCATACTCTTTACGTTAGAACTCATAGTAGGTCAGAACTCATTATATGACTTAGAACGCAATGAAACTCTATTTATAGCAAATAAACGATTTGATTAGATTTAATCTTACATTGCAATAAAGCTACTGATATTGTTCCGCAAACACACGCATTCACCATAAAAAATTTTCACGCATTCATCATATCACCGAGCGAGCGTCATTCACTCACTCGCAGAGTGCGAAACTGAAAAATAATTATCCAGAGGTCCCGGAAATACGCGGAATCGAATATTATCGGAACACGAAGATGCATCCCCGTAATTACCGATCGGATAGGATTTATATTCCACATCAGTACGGGCAGACACATAGATAACAGTTATACTTATCACGGTGGCCATTAGCGAGACTAGTGTGGATACGGTGAAGGGAAAATGACGCTGTCAAAATTTAAGTCCTTTCGACACACAGCAGGAAAGTTCCCTGGCCTTCATCTCACCTGATGGTAAGTGACGATAAGGCTGAACGTAGAAGCGAGTAGTTAAAGTAGTTAAGCTTTAAGTATGGACGTAATTTTTTCATAACACTATCCTGGACGTGTAGTCTCACAGGCTCCTATATTAACTAGTAATTTTTTCACAAAATTATTTTAAATAGTTTGAATACTATATTTAACTTAAAGTATGGTTTAGTTATAGTAAAAATACGTGAATATATAAGCCACTCTTTTATAATAATTCTAGAACCATTCAAAATTAAAATATAATGGCACATTTTGGGTAATTTTAAGTACAACTACGTTTTCAGCCGTAAAATCAACTAGAAATTATAAACAATAAATATTTACCATACTCCCTTTTATTTTTTTACTATTCCAACATACATAAGTCAAAGTTTACAAGAAAATCTAAAAAGAGAACAAAGTTGCTTACAAATATTTTAATAACACAACTACGAACGTGTAGCCTGACAGGCTCCAAAAGATTTTTAGATAAGTATTTCTCACGTATTTTTCATTGAATGACGTAATTTCCTCCTTCGCTGGTCGTTTTGATACTAAAACTGAAGCTACTGAGCTACTCAACTGTGGGGAGCTGAGGGAAGTACACAAAACTTAGAAACTAACATTCACCCGGAGCCTGTGAGGCTACACGTCCATACTTTAAAGGTTAATGATTATGTATTTCAATTCATTGTTTGTGCATAATTATATCCTTTAAGGACTACACGTGCTGGTCTGCGTTGTCACCAACTTATTGTGAATACCATTCCAACGCGAACTAATTTAGAAATGGAACCCTCTGAAAGAACACGCGTTTCTTCCTTCTTACAACCCTGGGTCCTTAAAAAGAGCGATGAAGAAGCACCTTACAGGTCGGGAGGTGAAGGTGGCTAGTGTAGGGTATTGTCTCTCCGGCATTGCATATTGGCATTGCATGTATGCATTTGGAATCTACTTCCACTTACCACCAGGGTGGGATGGACTCATCTCCAAGGCCTACCCTAAAAAAATCAATTATAATGAGATATAACAATACAAATGTATTTTTATGTAAATATAAAATTATTTAGTTTTTTTTAAGCTAAAGTAGTCTTTATTCACTGTAAATAACTACGTCATTATTACATCCAATTTAGAAATCTTTACAGATTTCTTGAAAATTAGTTAAGAATAAAGTAGACTTTTCAAATTTTAATATAGAACTTTGCATTTTCTTTGAAAAATGCTATTATTTATTCATTTTTAGCTTTTCTTCGAGATATTGCGCATATCCACCCTATCCGCACATAATTCACGACTCATTAACGATGTTGCATCGAATGAGGGGAATAGGACTATTTTAATTGTTCCTGCAAGGGCCATTAGCTGGATTCGGACTTCGTGAGGAATTGCCGGCGATAATGGCCGCGTGGATTTAATCTAGTGGACACGACATACATTTTGATATGTCATATTACTACAGAAAGACGGGTGGACTATAAAAGGAGAAAGTTATACTCTCGACCCGATTCACTTCATCGATATATATGAGTGAGTGAAAACAAATATTTTTTTTGTCTCTTGTCCCGTTTTGTCCACGGTCTCTGCTACGCCTACTGGAGTTCCGTCTTACTTATATCTACTGTCAAACCGAAACACAGCAATGCCAGCAGCATTGCTGTGTTCCGGTTTGAAGAGTCAGGTAGCAAAATTATTGGATACTGTGACTCGAGATCTTATGTCACAAATTGGGTACTTTGGGTTCCTTGTATGGTCGTGTATCTCTAAATCTTACAGGAACTTTATGTTCTCAAAGCGAATGCTACTTATCATCATATATTATGCAGCCTGCTTATTTGCCAACTTAGCTGTATAAAAATATATCCGAGTTAACTAAAGTAAAAAGCTGCGCAATTTTTGTGCTTTTCATGCAAGCGCACTTTTCACGTGAGAGTTGACAGATCGAGATCATTGACTTTCCTATGTTTGTTTGGACCACATACTATAATATTTTGGTGCTGACAAATTGGTTACGAAATCAATCATACATACCGCTGTATCTCGGTTGTAACTGAAAGCTGAAATAATAATAAGGGGCAAATAGGCTAGATACTAGGTGAATACAAGGTGCTTGTCTTAGATCCGGAAACCTAAAACTTTCCGAGTTAATCGACTTCAGACTGAAAGCCAAAACTTTAAAGCGACAACCATAGTCCAGCTGACTATGGAATTAACATCAAAGAAAGGTAAATACTGAATGAAATTTTTTTTACAAAAAATAGAACCGACTTCAAAAACACTGAAAACTTTAAAATAATCTTCTTCTATATTGAAGTCGGCGCCAAACGATGATCTCCTAGAAAGTGTTAAAATTTGTCACCGACTTCAATATAGAGTAACAAACATTAAAAAAAATACAACCGAATTGATAACCTCCTCCTTTTTTGAAGTCGGTTAATAAACAAGGGACCGCGATGAAGGGCTGTCGAGAATTGGGATCAGAAAATAATTTATTTTGTTTGTATAGAAACAAAAATTTTTTACAAAAAATAGAACCGACTTCAAAAACACTGAAAACTTAAAAATAATCTTCTTCTATATTGAAGTCGGCGCCAAACGATGATCTCCTAGAAAGTGTTAAAATTTAGCACCAATTTTCATACAGAATTACCACTTCTGATGGATACAGATCCACAAATATTATTTCAGTGTTTCACCGTTCCGTTTCATTACACCCTGTTTATGTCACTAGTGACGCGACTGGTTGCACGGCCACCACAGTATCCTCCTGTGAGGCCTAGTCCCAAGTCTAATAAACGAGAAAGTAAACATTTAGGAGCGTCGGTGGCGCTGTGGCCTTGGCACTGGACTGTGCCCCGAGTAGAATCGGGAGGCCCGCGGTCGATCCTACCATGTGCCAATGTGTTTTTCATTTCACGACTTTCATATGTACATTTATCTAACGCTCCTACGGTGAAGGAAAATCGTGGGGTAACCTGCATATACCTTTTTTTTAACGTTGGGAGATGCATGACGCATACCCTGCGCTTAGGAAAACGCGAGGTTATATCGGACTCTCAGCGGCCACTGGGGGCAGAGTGCCAGCCAGAAACCGCAGCCTACCGACTAAAACCCAACACACACGTTGAGCACACCAAGCTTCTTAGAAGCTAATTTAGCTTTACCCTCTAAGTGGCCACGGAACTGGACTTCGCTCGATATGTCGACACCAAGGATCCCAATATTGGCTGAGGCAGTTAGGGGAATGCCCTGAAAGCGAGGAGATACGACAAATGGTATTTTCTTTGCGGTGAACGCGCAAACCTGTGTCTTTGAGGGGTTGAAATGGACTAAATTAAGACGACCCCAGTTAGAAACTTTCTCTAATGAAGTTTCGATTTCAGACACAAGTTTATTCCGGCACTCAATGACTTTTTCCCGAGAAGAGTTCGCACGGCCGTTATAGAAGGTGTCTTTCGTGCTGTCGTCTGCATAACAATGAATGCTGCTGATTTGTAGCATATCATTGATATGCAGAAGGAATAGTGTAGGTGAAAGCACACATCCTTGGGGGACACCAGCATTTACAGACAGTGGGTCTGAGCATTCACCATCAATCAAGACCTTAATGCTTCTGTCTGCTAGAAAGCTAGTGACCCATCCACATAATTTCTCGGGAAGCCCGTATGAAGGAAGTTTTGAGAGGAGCGCTTTGTGCCATACCCGATCGAAGGCTTTCGCGATGTCCAAACTAACTGCCAGTGCCTCCCCCTTCGCTTCAATTGCCTCTGCCCAATGATGTGTCAAGTAAACTAGAAGATCACCAGCAGAGCGACCCCTACGAAAGCCGTATTGTTGGTCACTGAGCAGCTGGTGATCCTCTAGGTACGATGAGGATATGCCGGGGACGAACGTCTCGTCGCCGGACAAGGCCATGTGAACCCTTCCGGACACTTCCATAGCCTCGTCAGCATCTGCTCGCCTACGGCGAGTCCCTCTCACCTCCCTGGAATGGGGAGGCCGGCGATGGTCCTGAGCATTAGGAGCATCGACGACTGGCGGTACCTGTACAATGCAGGACTCGGACTTCCCAGGCCTGGGTCCCGCTGGTCACCGTCAGGAGGAAGAAGGCGGGCCAATTGCCGCCTCCTCCGCCCCGTTTTTCTGCGGGGGCAGGGATCTGCCGCTGGGTCCTCTTCTCTGGCCTGTTCTGCCATCTCCTGTGTGATGACCTCCACACAGAAGGAGTTTGCTGCATTCCAGGCCTCCTCGCTCTCAACCATCTTGGACATCAGAGACGGGAGAGAAGGGTCAACCTGCATACACCTGCGAAGTTATTCAAAGGTGTATGTGAAGTCAACCAATCCGCACTAGGCCATCGTGGTTTGACTAAACCCTCGGGGCTAAAGGCTCGTGCCCCTCGGTGAGGACGTATATGAGCTGTGATGATGATGATGATGAAACAGTTAGTCCCTTATTTGCCTGTTGAATTTTGGTTGTAACTTTCACGACCAACTCTACATTGATTTTTTTTACATACTACAGGGAAGCTCATAGCCTTCATCTCACCTGATTGTAATATCCTGATAAGGCAGAAGGTGGAAGCGAGCTTCACCTGGACTCCTCAACAACCGAGGAACTGACTATCTTTCTCGAATCGTCGGAACACAGCAATGCTATCAACATTGTTGCTATGGCGACAAACTTAGGTAAGACGCTGGTAGCCAGGCGGACTCAGAAGCCCCACCACCAACCGAACCGAACAGAAAACTTCTGGCCCCGTGGGGATTCGAACCCCGGACCTCCCGATCAACACCCGGTCTTCACAACCACTAGACCACGGAGGCTGTTATATACTTTCCAAAGTCTAAGCTCGGTTAATCATCAACTTGTACTTGTGGGCTGTTCCACAAACACGCTTAGATATCAGCCGACTGCCGCATCCAGCGGACGGCGCCTCCTCCCAAACTTGCGTCCGCCCGCACCGACAAACATTGGCTCGCAACTTATCCAACTTTAATTAATTACTTTAGCAGTGCACATACGGCCGAGCTGAGGGGTCGAACTTGGTGTCCTATCTGAGTGATTATTTATGCATGATTTCTGAATCCTTGAAATGTGGTCTATTGTCTCGTGGGAGAAAGAAGTGAAAGAAAGAAATCTAGAATGGACAAAGGAAGACCCAGCGTCAAATTGATTTTTTTTATCGAAATCGCGGTGCACGATTAAAGTGATATGTATGGGTAGAGGATCCCAAAATGTCACGT
This sequence comes from Schoenobius gigantellus, assembly GCA_963935595.1. NCBI lineage: Eukaryota > Metazoa > Arthropoda > Insecta > Lepidoptera > Crambidae > Schoenobius > Schoenobius gigantellus. The sequence goes on from OZ012543.1 coordinate 2,044,172, forward strand.
TACCGAGATATTTGGAGGTAAAGATCGACATTTGAGTATGAGTACGACTTTACCTCCAAACATCTCGGTAACGTTGTCACGTTGGGGTACCATGTTACTCGACATTTTTTGTTGATCTGTATGTCCACTAACCATACCACCTTAATATAATCAAAATGGAAGCGGTGCGATATGCCAGATCAGTTCTATCCCCTTTGTGAAATTCTCGTATGGATCTGTAGTCAGTAGCTTGGCTTTCAACCCGCAGAACATTGTAGACAATAACTTGAAAGCGTTGGTGTTCGGGGCATTGCCTTGGCATGGTTCAGGAGCTACTTTTCGGAGAGGCGGCACTTGACACGTATTGATGGGTTCACGAGCGATGATCTTTCGGTTCGTTTCGGCGTGCCGCAAGGCCTTGGCCCTACTCTGTTCATTATTTATATGAACGATATATATGATCTCAAAATACCTGCGTCTGAGATAATTTGTTTTGCTGACGATACTGCTGTAACATTCCGGGGTCAGGACTGGGATGATGTCAGGCTATTGGCAGAGAGGGGCATGCAGGTAGTCGCTAAATGGCTTGAACAAAATTTGCTCACTCTTAACATTGACAAAACGAAATACATCTGTTTCCACAAAACAGTCGTATCCGCTCCCGATCATGATCTGGGGGTCCGGATGCACACGTGCTCCAAACTGTAAATGTATTAGGATAGAGCGAACTACGCAGATAAAATACTTGGGACTTACCTTGGATGAGAGGCTAACTTTTCGACTAAGGTCCGAAGGCTTATAGGGATCATGCGTATTTTAAAGAACTCCGCTAGCTTGGACACGTTGAATACTGTCTATTATGCTATCCTTTTTTTCCTATCAGTTTATCATTACATACTGCATTGGAACTTAGGGGGGTGCAAGACCTTTATGGTGGAATTAGAGAGAGCACAACGAGCACTTTTGAAGGTCATGGTGAGAAAACCCATGCGGTACCCCACAAATAACTTATACAAAGAAGTCAAAGTGCTTCGCTTGCGTCAACTATACATCCTGAGAGCCTATATATATATAATACAGAATGTCAATGGACCTACAAGTCCATTGACAGCGCTCACTACAAAATACTGATACTGTCTTCTAAACGCGTGCTCAGAATCCCCGTCCCGACTGCCACTAAGAATGCCAAAAGATTCGCACAATATTGCCATTTAACGGTTTTTAACAATGTGGCCTCTCACTGTGACCTCAGGCATGGCGTACTCAGGGATATTAAAAGAAAGATAGTTGAATTATTGTCAACGTATGACTACAATTTAACGGAGTCCCTCTTACAATAAGCAAGAGCAATTTCCTTAGGTATAAATGCTGCAGATTCCAAGACAGAGCTAAATGGATAAAAGCAAATAGAAAAAGAAGCACAGGACACTGCACATACAAATACATTCACACTCACCAACCGATTCAACACACACACTCACACTCACTATTACTTGCACGGATGGTTACCATAGTTAACAACCTGTAGGTAAATAATTACGGTTTCCCAAGAGACAGGCTCAGCCTAGTTTGGGAACCTCTGGTAACTATGGGATTAATACTTTGTTTTAGAATGTAATATAATTAATTAATGTTAACTTTATTTCTGTGAGTAAATAAAAATATTATTATTATTAATAACCTCGCAATGTTTCACATTTTTACAGTTTTAATGCCAATTTGGGTTCGTTTGGCTCAGTTTAGGTCTTGCGTGGAACATTGCTCGCACCTTTGGGACGGCTCCGCTCAGTACCTCCTCGATGCTCTGGACAGATTGCAGCGTCGCGCTATTCGCATAATTGGCGATGTAGAGGCAACTAACACCCTCGAGCCTCTATAACTTCGTCGTGACATCGCCTCTCTTAGCGCCTTTTACCGAATGTTCCATGGGGAATGCTCTGAGGAGCTCTTTAACCTTATCCCTCCCTCTCCATTCCTTAACAGAAACACGCGTAAGGGCCTTCGGAGTCATCCGTACACTGTGTCCTCCTTTTCACACCGTACCAAGAAATTCCAAGATTCCTTCTTCTGTCGTTCATCCCACACTTGGAATTCTCTACCTGCGCACGTATTTCCTCCATCCTACAACATGGATTCCTTCAAAAGAGGCGTGAAAAAGCATCTTTTGGGCCGGCAAGGGGCGGGCAGGTAGGAGAGTGGATGTCGTCCCTACACTATCTGTCAACTCATTTGGGCCTCTTTCACCGCTTAACATCAGGCGGGAGGAGGCCATCTGCCGGGCCATCCATAAAAAAAAATGCTAATACGAAGTAATTGTCGTCTATTTACAGCAATAGAATCATTTTTAAATACACTACACGTATCCGTTACTACTTTTGTGAGTAGTTTTGTTATGGCAGCGTTCATGTAGCAGTAATGGACATAAAGTGCATTTCAAAATAAAAGTTCTGAGTTGGTAACCGAATAAGCTATAGTGGAGCTGGTTGCGAGCGTCCTTAAGCTATGGTTACCAGTAAGTACAGAGTTACTTTTACAGTAGTAGTACCAGTTATTGTACAGCTGTTCCATTCATCTAGGTGCAGTGGATGTTGGGTAGTGGTATCGCATTGTGAACCCTACCACACGCGCCCACAAGGGCAGGGCGAACACCTGGGGGTTATAGTTTGTCTGAACAAACACACGAACTTTAACTCCTGCCTGCTTCAAAAACAACCTTGTATAGTCGAATACTTGCTTATTTTCAAATAAAGCACAAGAAATAATAGAAATGAAGGTAGATGTAAAAACAATGTACTAAATCTTCTTTCTTTATATATAAAAATGAAATGCTGTGATTTAGTCTCGCTAAAACTCAAAAACGGCTCGACCGATTCTTACGAAATTTTCTGTGTGTGTGTTTGAATAGGTCCAAGGAAGGTTTAAACGTATAGGTAGTTGGACCCGGTAAGTGGCGCCGGAATCGGGCAGGACATCGTCTGCCGGGCCCACTAGTTACAAATAAATATTTAAAAAAGGAAGGAACAAAAAATATTAAATATCTCTAATGATAGTCTTCTTTAGACTGGCTGACCACTTTCAATGCATTCCAGTGTACAATATAACCAATTTTGGCGTTGAACTTGTCGGCCATTGTCTTCCAGCATACTTGAGAGAGTGTTCAATTGTTTTTACAAGTACATAGGTATTGCGTTTTGAGGATACAGATGCATTAGACTATATATGAGACTTTGTCCCCAGAGAAACCTTTTAAATTAGACTAATGTACGCGTGTGACGTTTCTGTAATATTTTCTGCATTGTGATGAATTACCCCAGAAAATTAAAAAATAAAATGCGTTGGTTGACCCTTTTACTTTAAATATCCAGTAATATTTTGGTTCAAGCGTCGTCATGTCAGAGGACCGCTACTAATATATCTATTTATTAAATTATTTCCGACCGATTGTTTAGTGCGTTACTATAAAATATTAATTTTATGATATTTTTTAACCAACACATTTTTATAGTTTAAGTTTTTTTTTCTCTGTGTCGGAAATAATTTTAATTTTTAATTTAATTTTTATTTCAATCTTCTTAAGCCCTGGCCTAAACTCTAAGTTAGAGAGTTTAGGCTCGAATCCCTCGATGGTGACAAAGTATATGAGCTGTGATGACTTTTAAATTGGTCACACCACATAATATATAATACATACAGCATTAAAAGTAAACGATTAACTACAAGTCTATATTATCTATTGATCGAGAGAATATAGCTGGATTTCCTCATTAAACCTCATGACTACTCCATCTATTAATACCTATGTTGATCGAGTCAATGTGCAGACTCCTAGATAAAAGCCACACGCTTACTTTTCCGCAGTCGTTCTGTAGAAAAAATGTATGGAGATGACATCAGCTGCGGAAAATATAGCGTGAGGTTGTCATAGTAGACTAACGTCATTTACATACATTTTTTCTGCGAAATGACTGCGGAAAATTAAGCGTGTGGCTATTGTCTAAGGGGTCTGGTCAGATGTTGCAGTAGCAGAATAATGTAACCTGTCGTAGCAATACAAATAGCATTGAATTAACAGTAAACTTCAAACAGTAAGTTGTTGAGGGGTTGGGAATCCCGCAGACTACTTGATGCTGCAACATCAAGGTCCAGGTTAGCATTTCATGAAAATACCACATAAGAAACAGTACACCAAATTTCAATTTATTCGAACCTGTGAAATTTAGTGAAATTCCTTCGACAACCAGAAAATAAGCTGATGATCTTTAAACGCCTGAACAGATTTTCATATTTTATAGCTAAGAACCATTTGGATCACGTCAGTTTTCAAACAAAAAACACATATTAAAATCGGTCCATTCGTCTAGTAAATCAATGGTCGCAGTCATTTCGTATATAACACGCCGCGCCGGATTGAAACGCGTCGACGTAATGTAATGCGGCTACCTTACGTTCAGCCAGATTGTAGTAACGATACGTTTTACAAAGCGCCGTCCGACGTTTAGCTTTTGTCCCCCTCAAATGTATATTCGATATTTCGAAACACTGTTTTGTAAGCTTTTAGTTGATTAAATTAAGTGATAAAATTGAACTGGTAAAAGAAATCCAAAAGTTTAGTCCTTTTTGTTCCGTAAAAAATATTGAAGTGACAACCGTAAACAAAATTAAAAAGAATGTCTATGATTCGAACGTCGAACACACTGTGTATAATCCACTGCTTTATGAACAGACAGTCTATAAAGAGCCTCATACCTACGCAGCAATGGATTCATATAATCTATGTCGAATTAAACTCGATCATGATAATGTTGAGGGTATAAAATTAGGACCCACTTGCGACCTTTGGGTCCGGCTAGAGGACGGGTCACTAGTAATTATGTTACATTTTGGGACTAATGGTTTTGGGATATAACGGGCACTTGTGTTTGCAAGATTTCTTGGCGAGTGTTCAGTGTGCGGTAGCTTTGGTGACAGAACAAGAGTTGGGTCGTTCGACATTTTGTGGCCGGTAACGTGTCGTTGTAGGTGCACAAATCCTTACATATTATAAAACAAAGTCCCCCGCCGCGTCTGTCTGTCTGTCTGTCTGTCTGTTCGCGATAAACTCAAAAACTACTGCACCGATTTTCAAGCAGTTTCCACCACTCGATAGCGTGATTCTCGAGGAAGGTTTAAGTATATAATTTGTTAGGTTTTTGTATTTATTTCTGTGTACATTAACGATATTTGTTGAAGATGTCGGAAAAAAAAAAAATTAAGGCGAAACGTAGTTCGCGGGCACAGCTAGTCTATACTTACTTACTTACTAATATTTTAAAGCTGAAGAATTTGTTTGATTGTTTGTTTGAACGCGCTAATCTTAGGAACTTAGTGATTCAAGTTGAATTTTGTGTGTGTTGGATAGTCGATTTATCAAAAAGGCTATAGCGGGTGTAACTGAACACCCCAATAACATTTAAAGGGCATATAAGTTAGATACTAAATGGACCTTCTGTGCTTGTCTGAGATCTAGAACCCCAATACTTTCAGAGTTATTTGATTTCAAACTGAAAGCAAAAACTTTCAAGTGACAACCATAATCAGCTCTTAACACAAAAGAAATTTAAACACAAAATGACACGTGACAGACGTGAGCGTAGGAGGAATACTACGGTCACGTCTGTCTTTCGGCACTTAATACCAAAAAATAATTTATTTAGTTTGTATGACGTGAGCGTAGTATTCCTCGTAAGCTTACGTAGGCTGTCGGCACTTAATACCAAAAAATAATTTATTTAGTTTGTATGGGAAAAAAGTAGGTTTGTTAGCTTTAATATTTTTCCTACAGAATCTCTACTTCTGATGGATACATACCCTTAAATGTTATTGGGGTGTTCAGTTACACCCTGTATAAAACTAGGTCCACATTTGTATCATCTTGAATCTCAAAATTAGACGCATCGTAACGCGTATCCGTGTCATAAGTGTGGACGCCCATTTTGACCATTTCGTATCAACAAGGGAATCCAAACCTATAGGCACGGTAATTGTATAGTACCAACACACTATACAGTAGACCGACTTCATTGAAACGGTTGCGAAAAAATAGGCGTGTGGCTTTTGTCTAAGCCTATTACGTAGTAACTGTAACTAATCTGTGGCCGTACAATTATCACTTATGGCAAGGTTAAAATAATATCGAAACAGACACCGCTCCTTCTGCGTATAGCGCCAATCCACTCCCAGTGCGGTTTCAATATTGTTTTGTTTATCTTGGTTAGGGGTAGCTGGTCGCAGCAACCCGCTTCAAGCGTTTAGGCTCTATTAACAGCCTTTCCGTCCGCATTTTTAACCAAAAAAGCTGGCGAACAAGCCGACTGCCTATCCGATGGTAAGATTTACAGTCACCTATAGGACGGGAAGTTACTGCAAGATTTGCACATTTGCAACCCTTACATGGACATAATGCACGTTGCCAGCTTGTGACATAAGATGTCGAGTAACAATATCCAGTAATTTAACCTCAGAATAACAACTAATGCTTTAGTTATTCTTCTGAGAATTTAACTGTCTGTTAACCCTTCAAACCGGAACTATTATACTTTTCAAAACTAAGTTAACCATTGAAGCTTTTGGAAAAAGACCCTTCCAATACGCGTAGAGGTGTGGATTGAATGGTTTAAATCCTCTGATTGAATGTAAATTTATTTTTAAAATAGCTACGTTTTACGATTCGACACAGAAAAGTTTGGGTTAGTGTTTTCTCGAACATTATACGATAGTTATCAAAGTAGTCAAGCTAACGGTAATCTGCCCCGATCCCATTTAGGCGTCCTAAGCAAACACACGCATAGCCGCTGACACGAGACATTACAGTGACTCGCTTCGGTAAACTGTTTATCGATGCGTCGAGGTAAATATTTTGACTGATTAATCACTAACCTTCAGGTGAGGTGAGATGACTAAGAGCTTTCCTATTGTATGTAAAGAAAAAAAACAAAATAGTACCTAACATCATACAGATCTAAAAGTAAGTTAGCCATTGTTATTCAAAAAATTGTAAGAACAGCATAAATTAACGCCGTTCCATATCAGAGTTTAATTAAAACGCACGCGGATAGCCGAAGATTAGTCCACACATTATTGCAAGAGAGCCGACTCTGTAATCCAGGCTTTGAAAGGTTCGCGCGAAACCGAAATTAAATTTCGTGCTAACTAAACCGATGGCGGGCGAAATTAGCTGCTATTGTGTTTAGGACACGGGCATAGATGCCGGAGCTGCTGGAAATGGTTTATATACCTTTTAGTTTGACCTTGACTTTTGTTGCGGGAACTTGGACATTCATTGATCCCCTGTTCCACCCCTTTTTCCTTAACTAATTCATCGCTATAATTGGGAAAAGGGCATTTGAGAACAAATATTCTGAGAAGGGTTGTTTTACGAGACAAACAATTTGAAGAAGGTCATTTTGAGAACGATAGTTTTCGAGCAAAAGAAAATTTGAAAATGGATATTCTGAGATGGGTTGCTTTACGAAATGACCATTTTGAGAAAGGACATTTTGAGAAAGGTCGTATCATGAGAAAGACGTTTTGAGGATGGACATTCTGAGAAAGGTGATTTGGTGATGAAAAAGGACATTTTGAAGGTAGAGATTGTATGGTCGTTTCACGATTAGGTCGTTCCATTTTAAGAATCTCGGTGCATAATGCCCTATTATGCAACGAGACGCACTGTTGGATCAGTGAGTTCGAAAACTATAAAGTGTGACATTATAATTGATTGTATTTTACCTATAATGTGGATCATATTTTAGCTAATAATAACAATTGTTCCTGGTCAATCAGGTAGAAAGTTATTCTCCTGCCAGCTAGAGAATTATATTTATACTGGAGGTATTCTATGATCTCCTCTCTCTTTGCAGGTCCTACATGCTCTTGTACTGCTCAGACCCAACCTTGATATACACAATATTCATACATCTCGTGATTGAAGTAAAATCTTAAGTTTGATTTTTATCTTCACTCATGAAACCAACCACCTTTAGTCATCCCATCACTACGATTGGACTAAGAATTTAAATGATTTAAGAGGACTGTGAAGTGCCAATATATGGCTCGAGTATGCACTATCAAAAATGCAGTTTGTTGCACACCGCTTAGAGTTGAAAGTCCGAGGCAAGTGCCTACATTTCTTATTGAAATATTGTTTCGGGCGATAACTGTTTTACCCTTTACGAAATTAGATTCAGTATACCTTAATCTATGTTTGTACGTTTTGCGTTTTTTGTAATTCAGTATAATTTAGTCAAAAAAGGTAAAAATGCTCGAGGTAGTTTTTAGGTCTAAAATATGGATATTAAGATGCTTATAATTTAAATTCTGAGCAATATTACTTAAAAATTAAAACGTACAAACCTAGATTTTCGTTATATCTACAACATTTCCAAAAATTATGAAAATTGGACTATGTAAAGAGGGAGAAAAGCGTTATCGATTTTTGTATGAAAATTTACAGCTTCACAATCCTCTTAAGATAAACGCGAGTTACCTAAATGTGGAAAGCATATATGAGTATAGTATTAATTTATTCTGATTGATTTCTTATTTCGGACCGTATTTTTACCAAAGAGAAATTCTATTAACTGTTGATATTTTTGTGGGGTTTCGAAATAAGAACTTTTAAAGTAACAGAAGAAATTGTCGCATCCAGCAAAGCTCTCTTTCAGCGTACAGTGGGTCCACTTTTAGCTATTATACAGGATGTGGCGGCGTGGCGTCCTCAATTTGTTACAGTTGAGGTTTTGTGGTGGAAGCGGTTAGTCATTTTGCATTGTATGATAGTGGCTATATAAGGTGCTCTAAAATTAGGGCTTGCAGTAAAGTCGCAAATATTTTACAATACTTACTATCTGTACATCGGTAACTTTACCCGCATTTTGATATTTTCCTAAGGGAATGCGAGAGTCCGGCAACGGACATGTCACGGGCAGGGGGTCAGCGGGAATAAGGCCTGACTGTTGTCCCCTTCCCTCTGCCTTGTGACGGACGGAGGTACTGCTGGGGGGATTTTAGTGGGTGTGCCCGGGCCGGGTACGGTCTGGGGAGTCCCACATAACCTCGTGGTTTGGCTCGACCACGAGGAATGCGTAAATGCATTTTCCCCCCTGCCAAAAAAAAGGCTCGTACCACTCGTTCGGGACGTGTATGAGCTGACGAGCCTACCCTAGCCTACCCTAGCCTACCCTAAGTAAATTTAGATGTTTTAGGCCTTAGTCAACCACGCTCGCCCAGTGCATGTTGGTCGATTTCACATACATTATTGACGTTATTTATTTATTTATTTCACAACACTTACACTATCTTTACAGGCTTAAACCTAATGCGATAATGTAGACAATCGTTTCTAAACTTATACTAACTTACCATTATCACAATACAACATTTTTTTAAAATTTATACCTATACAAGAAACTATATTACGCAATAAAAAAAAAACTTAATTATAATAACACAAAATCTTAATTCTAATAACACAAAAATCTAAATTATAATAACAAAAATCTTAACCTAAATTATATAACCCAAGAATCTTAATTGCTATAGCACAATATATACATAGTTGTCTTTGTGAGCTCATCCTCTGAACAACAGAACACATCGACACTTTCAGCAACTTTGTTTAATATACGCAGGGCTCTGGTTAGTGGGGCTTCCCTTAACAAATTAGTACGTGCGCCAGGTGTCACAAATAGTGGGGGTCGTCTTCGCCTCCACACGTACCTATCCGGGACGCAAAGACTCACTGACTGCAGCACTGCCTGGTTTGACACGCGCCCTCGCAATAACTTCACCATGTATAAAACCAAGCTACACTCTCGTCTAACCTGCAACTGGCTGTATCCCACCATGCCAAGCACAAATAATGTTGGATACATTAATGGGTAAAATGGATACACAGCATAGAGCTTGAAGTATAAGAACCGGGTTATATATAATATGCTTTTTAGGATTCCGTACACAAAGGGTAAAAACGGGACCCTATTACTAAGACTTCGCTGTCTGTCCGTCACTAGGCCGTATTTCAAGAACCGCGATAACTAGAAATTTTCACAAATTATGTATTTTTGTTGCCGCTAATCCAAAAAATACTAAAAATAAAATAGAATAAATATTTAGGGGGGGGGGGGGGGGCTCCCATACAACAAACGCATTTTTTTTTGCCCTTTTTTGCTCGATATCAATAAATGGTATACTCGCACTTGGCCGGTTTTTTATAAGGTATTAACGGTAAGATGTGGCAGTAAAATTTTGTTTTATAAAAAAGTTAGCTTTTTAAAGAACCCTCCTAGCGAAATTCTGCATTTCTTAATAAACGCTATATATTTTCCCTTAGCAGCAACTGAAATATTTTTTCGTTAAGGTTGACTGCTACAAAATTCCGCTGGCCTAAATTCCGCCCTTGCACAACATGAAGTGTAATAAATAAAGTAACGACGAAGGAAACAGTACCCCAAACAGCCAAAATGACCTATTCCATCTAATAAGGGTGTGTCCAAAAATGACAAAATCAATCTTTTAATTAACTCGAACGAAACGAGCGGAAGCCGTGGGCGGGAGGTCAGTGGTCAAATGTCGCAATTTTTCAACGTGCCGCGTGTGGCGCATGTCATAAGCGTTAAGCCGAAATTAGACGGTTCATCAAAAGTGATTCATTTCTGCGATGAATAGTGAACGATGAACAGTGAATTGCGTTGTTTGTATAGACGGTTCACTTTTGATGAAAGCTATTATTTCATTCCTCGTGGAATTCCCGCGAGAACACAACGCCCATGGCGACGCGGCAGTATGAGAAATGCAACTGTGAATGAGCGGTCGCTGTTTAAACGTTTCATTTATCGACATCGTTCATTGCCGATAAATTATGAATGATGCTAGTGAAAACAATCGGAAGCCGATCGCTTTCATCGCGAAGGTACATTCCGATGGATGAACGTCAATTTAGACATTTCATTTTCAGTAATTCATTGATGAAGCATCGAAAATGAAAGCAAAAATGAACCGTCTATTTTCGGCTTTAGGCATAAGAATAAACAAGTATAGAAGCGAAACTCCCGGCCGTCGAGCGCTCAAGGCCACGTTATTCACCTACCGTTTGATTTCCGTTGAACGGAATCGCCAGTCAAGGCGCGCACCGCATCCCGCACGTACGTGACTCCTTCCCGCGCGCCGCTATCTACCTAGTCGCCGCGATGCCGACTTATTGTTGCGTTTATGGGTGCAAAAATAATGCCATAATAACCCCAAATTTAAAGTTTTACAACTTGCACGAAGATAAAGAAAGGTAAGTACAAAGGTATATCTACTTGTTTTATTCAATCCTCTCTAAGCAACTGCGAAGATGACTTGGATATATTTCTTTTGAGCAAAGACGACGGCACAGAACCTTTTTTTGCAAACCATATGACATCGGAGATTTCGCCGCTTGCTGTTCCGACATGCGATTACAGGTCTGAGGGCCTATTACCGATCTCATGGTTTTGCAAATGATATCATATGATATCATAGTGCAAGACGAAAAATACGATTTCCGGTCAGATTTTTAATCATTTGTTTATTATTTAATGATGACATCATTGAAATTATGCCATAGTGATGATATCATTGGAGATCAGTAATACGAAATGCAGTATTTCATGACTTCTTTTTCTCAAATTTATACCATGTCATACGATGAAAGATCCATAATTGGCCCTCAGATTTGCCTACACAAAACGCACTTTCCTACGTTTGTGGGTATCTACTCAAAAAATGCTCGCTTAAACATGAATGCCCAGCTTTCAATAAATACAGAGATTACAAGGGAGAAAATACAGAAAATTCTCAACTATTTATTCATTTTAAAGCATTCAATCGGACAAAAATTTTCGGAAGTTTAACTGTTCCTCCGGCACATTTTGTAAACTATATTGAGAAACTCGAGAATATATTCGTAAATAGCTTCAAAAATTTTATTTTTACCGATGGTGCTGGTGCGATCTTGCTAGATACAATGAAAAAAATTGTGTTTCAGGTACCTTGTGAATATTTTCCTATTGATTACCTGATTAAGCTTTTTATAAGAATGCGTATTTACTACGCGCTGAAGTTTAATAACCGAAACTTCAAATCATCTACAAAAACGCCATCTTTTATAAATATCAGACATTTGTAAATATTTCTGTTGAATTGAAACCTTTTAAATAAAAATGATTGAATATTTTAAAATTATTTTTATTATACCTACCCTAGATACAGATACAGTTTTATTCGTAATATTCATTACATGTCAAAGCTAATACAATATAATGTATCGAGTTTCTAAAGCTGTCATTGTAGTGCAATTTTGAAACTCTGTAAGTATGGGATTTTTTTTTGTCAAGTCGGGAATAATTTGAATTATGAGAAACTTTGGTACTGCTATATAGGTATATTTTTATCGACCTTTGTTACTGTTCCATATAAAATTTAAATACAATCAATACTTGATTAAAATTATGAAACAACAGATTTTTTTTCAAGTGAAAATGTTGGTCTGATAGTAAAAAGTGAGCTTAGGTTTTATCCATTAGTACATTCATAACTTCAGCTCTTGGACTATAAACGTAGGTACGATACCTAAATTACAAACCATTTTTGTACATCGAAATTCGAAACATTTTAATGATTTTGTTCTCTAAGTTGTAGGGATTAAGCTCAATTAATCAAAAATAGGCAGGTTCTTATAACTACGGAATCAAAAAAACTAAAAATGTGGGTACTATTGCTAAAGATAGTCGCTCGCTCGCTACACTTGAAGTACAAAATCAATAAGACTCGGTGTATACTCAGTTTCTCATTTAATGTAAAATATGGAGGTACCTATATAAAAAATATTGTAGTGGTCACCATACGTCCATGTGGTGACCCTAGCGGCGCCCGCAGACTACTGCGGGGCGTTACAGGAGGAAGGGCGCTGTAGGCATGCAAATAGCGGCATTTGGTGCACCCACAAAGGAGATTCGCTTCTATACTTGTTTATTCTTATGCTTTAGGCTCTACTTTTGAATCATTCATCGAGTGCTCATATCAACGGATTCCCGTTTCGTTTTCGAGGAAATCTAAATATATCATTATACTATTTTAAAATATATCGCGGTAAACAGCAATTATACTGCTTCCCGACGTTACAGTTTCGGCCGAAAAGCGTGGTCAAGGAATCATTATACTAGCTGTGCCCGCAAACTACGTTTCGCTTTAATAAAACTCAATAATTTCTGGAGCGGGTCATTCTTATCACCAAAGGGTCTAAAATTGCCTACGACCTATACTCAGACCTATTCAATATACATAAAAAATTTCATAAAATCGGTCACACTCTAACACGAGATTTTTATATATACTGCATACTCTTATTCGTCATATAAGAGTTTTAAGTTAACTTCTCCCTACGCACAGGTTGCCTGGTAGAAATTGCCGCTTAGGTAAGAGATCCTAGAGTAATATAAAAACTTTTATATCTAGGAGATTTTCATTATTATATACTATAACTTGTGATAAAATATAAAAAATATAAGTATAAAAGCTTTTACTCCTTTTCATCTAACATTCTAATCATTTTAATTTCATTTAATTTAATGATAGGAAACGAAACGAAGACCATTTAAAAATCGAGCTCAGAATACACTCGACACCTGAAAAATGTTTGGAAAATAGGGCCCACGAGTTGTTAATATGTATCATGTAGTAGCGGTTGTCTTGGCCTTCGCTTGACAAAAACAACTTAAATAGTCGATATCCCTACGCGTATTGGACTTCGGCCGAAATAAAACCTAACAAAATGATGTAGTTCAAAAGGTGCGACGAATACCTATGTTGTTCTGGTCATTCAAAACTGAACAACTTTTACATCGAGTTCCTGAAATCAATAAGTTTTTAAATAAATAAGTGCCTAAAGAGAATATGTTGAATAAAGGTTTTGAATTTAAAGTTTAAACTGCAAACTTTACACTTACGGACAGGAACCTAACAATAAATTTGTAGTGTCCAAAATTGAGAAAAATACTCATTGTAAAGTTTGTGTTGGCTAGTTCGAGTCGCTTGTTAGCCGCGCTGCAACATTATCTGTGGAACTTTGAACGTAATAAAAAACGCTTTCTCGTAACACTTGCGCTTGTTTTACCCACCATATGAAAGTTATTAGGACGTACGTAGGTGGTACATTGACGGGAAAACGCAACATCATATTGCATAATGGCTTTGAAAGGAGCTTTTACTGTCCAAAACGGTATGAACTGCATAGATATGTATCTAACTAGACAACGCCAATGTCTCGCATCAGTTTGAAAGCTTCCTCAGTTTGAATCCCTAACCGGGATTTTGCATGAGAGCTAAAAAAATTGGTGCCGGGTGATTTAAGTACACAAAAATGTGTAATTTGATCACCTGGGTGATATCACCCAGGAGCTCAAAGTGGAATATTCCATTATTATTAAATCTAAAATCGACGCCATGGACCCTAAGGCCTCGTTGACGGAGACGCGGGGCGTCGCGCGTCGCGTGTGGCGTGGCTTCACGCGGCGCGTCCGACGTGTTTTCTGTTTACGGTGGGGCGGCGCGTGAAGCGGCACTCATAATCGCACGCGTAAACACAAACATATGGAAATATACGATGTTGTTCATAGAGGTGCGAGACGGGAACACCGACGGACGCGGCGGTGCCATCCGCGGGCTCGGCCGTAAAAAACGCGCCATTTCAAGCAAAGGCGTGCAAAATCGCTTCTCCGTAAACGCACTCATACAACGCCATATGTTTGAATTCTGAGCGGGCCGCGCCGCGGGCCGCGCCGCGCAACGCCCCTCGTCTCCGTAAACGAGGCCTTAGAACAGATTTCGCTATCTCTCATTAGTTTCTGACTTCTATCTACTAACCTATTTGGATTGATTACCCGGTATCATTGACATATAGGTTACTAGAGTTCCCCGCTACGCTTAAGATTCCATTTTAGACTAATTAGCTAGTTCGCGATTTGACGACCGCACGCATCAAAAAGTTAAAAATAAAAAATATTTTACAAAAAATTAAAACCGACTTCAAAAACACTGAAAGTCTAAAATAATATAAGAATAGGTACAAACAACAACACACTTTTATATTGAAGTCGGTGCCAAAAGATGATCTCCTAGAAAGTGTTAAAATTTGTCACCGACTTCCATATAGAAGTGTGATGTTGTCTGTACCTATTCTTATATTATTTTTAGCTTTTCCTCCAGATCCAGATCCTACCTTTGGTGACCATGGTGTATACTCTATCGAATACAAAAAGACTTTTGAAAATCGGTCCACAATTGGCGGCGTAATCGCGTAACATACTCGTACACACAAAAAAACATACGCATCGAATTGAGAACCTCCTCCTTTTTTGAAGTCGGTTAAAAAAGTGCGTTGAAAAATAACAAACTCTTTCGAAGTCCATCACAGTCACAACATGACAAGTCCAGTTACACTTCAATCCAATTGCACCTTATTGTCAGTCGCAAACGGCACATCAACTCCCACTCGCGCCCACGCGCTGCGCCTATCACACGCACCATTGAGTTTCATAACATCACAAATTATAACTTAAAGCGGTGTGTTCTAAGTGCGAACGCACACGACCGACTATTGGTGATTTTTCGACGGTGAAAAACGAAATATGAACGGCCTTATTACAAAACCTTATTCTGCTAGCGTTAACGCATATGGGGCTGTGGCGTGTCAATAACGTTTTAATAGCATCGCTTTTTGAGACAGTTATTGTTGGGTAACGATTACTAACTTAAACATTTCCCACTATTTAGAAATTGTATTCACTTATCAAGAAATCGTAGAACGAATAAATTGCACCAGGAAATGCGTATAAAGGTGACAAGAATAGTTTTATTGAAACGCTATCAAGACACGACAACGACGTTAATAGCAGGATAAGGCCCCTGGTCTAAACCTGGTTTAATGTAGGTAAGTCTTGGTTTAAACCTAGTGCGCTTTCACTCATGTTAATATATACATAGATAAATAAAGCGTCAGGTTTAAAAGAGTATTAAGTTTGGACCATGTCTGGTAATAAGATGGTTGGAGTCCCACTACGCAACGCACGGAAACCACAAAAAGTCGACCAAAATCAGCGAATCATGGCCGACCTGATTATCGGTGAAAATGGAACTTTCGTAAATATATGCGTTAATGCAGACTGCCTACTCACCGACCGACGTTGGCCGCTTGCACTTGCTTCTAAGAAAGGACGTGTCACTGCTCGGCGATGGTTGTACCAAACTCCTGTCAAATCCATTAAATCCATGAAGTGCACTTATCCCGATAGACACCAACGAGGTGCCAGATGTATGCGTTGAGCCGGACCTACTGGTCGGAGAAAAAAATCGGGAATACAAAAAGTCGATCGTGTGCGTTTGGCGTAAGTATTGTCATAACATGTCTAAGGCTCAGGCTAGTTCACAAACTGAAGACATGATTGATGTCTGAGCTTCCGGTGTGAAGAAATTATGTAGAATTCCACCACACGAATTTCTAATTAGCAATTTCCATAATATAAAGACAATAAATAAAAAAAAGCTCGTTCCGTTCCAATTTACAGGCTTTATAAAACTAGTGGCTTGTTTTTGGGGAAGTGAGTGGCTTTTTATAATAAGCTTCCACAAAGTGTTGCCTTCTGACCATTTCATTAATTTTAGGTTCACGTCAAAAAGTGTCTCATGTAATGAGCAAAGGTTATTACTTATTACAAAATGAGTTATTATTTGGAATGGAACTAGATAGACTAAGTTATGTCTTGTTTGTTAGCAACATTATTTATTGTATATAGCTTTTTCCCGCGACTTCGTCCGCGTGGAATTAGTAATGTAGGTAGCTTATTTTTTATTCAATCTGCTTGTATCCTTCACTACAATTCAAACTATCTCCATACCAAATTTCATCTTAATCGTTTTAGCGGTAAATGATTCCCCATACAAACTTCTATCCCCGTTTCACCCCCATAAAGGATGATTTTTGCGATAAATCCTATGTCCTTCCCATGGAATCAAACTATCTCTGTAAGTACCTACCAAACTTCATCTAAATCGTTTCAGCGGCTTAAGCATGAAGAGGTAACAGACTAAAAGACACACATTTTCATATAGTATGTACATTAATATAATATAATAATAATATTTTAGTATGTACCTAATATGCTTAGAACATTGAAAATGAATAAGAAAAAAAATCGTCTCGGGCGGGTTTCGAACCTGCGACTCCAACATACCGTGTTGACGCCCCGACCAACTAGGCGACCTAACTCTTACCAGCCCCGACGAAATTGTTAGCTGCATACACGGTGTTTCATAATAACCAATAAATAATCAATGCGTTATCTAAAACTAATTATTAAAATGTGTTTACACGTAATGCCAGTCAACCCAAAATTGTCATGTATATCATAGCATCATCATCATGTCTATAATAATAATAATAATAATAATAATTTATTCCAGAAACATTTGGTTACAAAGTCTGCATATAAATAGGTGGTATGAACAGATAGGTGACATTTTATTAATGTTTATATGCAATAGTTGCTGAAGGAACCCAAACTAGACAATAGCCTGTATCTTGAGTTCCGTATTCCGTTTCCGGACAATTAAACTTTACAAAATAAAAAGGTACAGGATATAAAGAATAAAATAAAAAATACAATTTGAAACATTGTGCGATCATTTTAGCCGGCAAATATGGCTGGCTGTGTATGTGTGTTAAAGTTTAAGTGTATATTGTGTATGGACGATGATAGGTGTGAGTAAGAGTGTGTGATGTGTGGGAGAGAGTGGATGTATGTGAGATATGCAAACTATTTAAACGCAAAGGGCATTAAATTCTCTGTTGCGTTATAGGAGAGACTATACAACCATTCTTGAATTGCTTTTTTACACGCGTTTCGAGTGGAGTCTTTAATGTTGACTCTGGTGCAGACTTTATTGTATATAAAGGGTAGTGAGAAGCTTGGACTACGTTTGGCGATTCCCGATTTTGCACACGGAACAGGAATTCTGAGCACACGTTTACTCATAATGAGCTCGTAATCTGACCGCAATTTTAGGCCTTTGTGGGATTTCAGAGTGGCACTCAACACGAAAAGTTGACGAACACGCAGAGCTCTAAATTCACCGTATAGGTCATCAGTCGGATACCGAAAAGGCTTTCTTAGCAAAACTTTAATCACGGCTCTCTGTGCTCTTTCGATCAGTATAAAGTGAGTCTTGGCCGCACCCCCCCAAATAGAGATACAGTATTGTAGCAGCGACTGGCATAGAGCCGTGTAAACAAGTTTGAGAACGTTTGCGGGGATGCAGTCACGAAGTAACTTCATTACATAAATAAGGCGCCTTACTCTACCAGATAAATCTGAGATGTGCTGTTTGTAATTTAGGTTTTCATCAATAGTTACGCCAAGATACTTAATAGAAGTGACCCGATCAACAGAACAGTAACAACTATGAGGTGCGACGCAGGCACAGTTGATTTTTAGGGGACAACTTGTCTTGGGACTAGACGCAGCCGTTTTCGAAAATGCAACGAATTTAGTTTTTTTGAAGTTGAGAGTCAAAAGGCTGCGATCCAGTTGACTTTTGAGTAGGGATATTCCTTGTGAGGCGCGACTAAGAGCCTGCTCCCAATCACTTCCAAAAAACAAAACCGCAGTATCATCTGCGTATGTTATAATTTGAGAATGTTCTATTTCCAGGTTCACTATATCATTTACGTATAGTATAAACAGAATCGGGCCGAGGACACTACCCTGTGGAACACCGAAGTCTACGGGAAGCTCTGAACTAACTTGGTTGTTTATTTTGACGCTTTGTCGACGGTTTGAGAGATAGCTCTTAAACCAGTCGAGGCAGGAGCCCCTTACACCGAAACCATCAAGTTTCTTGAGTAATAAGTCAATAGAGACCGTGTCAAAGGCCTTGGCCAGGTCAAGAAACACTCCTAAGCAGCATTCGCCATTGTCAACATGAGAGGATACTGTATTGACTAAGAGTGACATGGCATCTTCGGTGGATCTGCCTTTTCTGAATCCAAATTATCTGTTGGATACAAGGCCCTGTTTCTCCAGGAATGGAACTAAACGATTGCTGACTATCTTCTCAAGCACTTTGGAGAGTATACTAAGTAATGCAATCGGCCTGTAATTGTCTGGCGAGTCTTTGGGGCCACCTTTGTGGATTGGCGTCAAAGTAGCTACTTTCCATCGGTCGGGGAAAACACCGGATTCCAGACTCAGGTTGAATATGTGAGTAAGCGGTTTTGTTAAAGACGGTAAACATTTTTTCAACAAAACCGGACTTAGCTTGTCAATGCCTGGAGCGCTGTCATTTTTGAGTCCAGTTATTATTTTTGAAACTTCATGTGGGTCAGTAGGATATAGAAAGAGTGACTGGGAGATTGATGTCTGCGACTTGTATGCTCTCGTTATGCTGTCTTGCGTAACATTCAGTTTTGTCAGAATGACGTTAGCTAATTTCTTCCCTATGGTTGAGAAGTGTAGGTTACTACGATGAAGAGATTCTGTGGTATTATGGCTGAAGTTTAAGAGTTCCGAGGCATTGTTCTTGTTACTAGATGTTTCACATACGCTTTTAATTGCTTTCCATACTTTTTTCGGATTATTATTAGCCTGCTCTAGTTGCTGAGTGTAGTACTGAGCTTTAATTTTTCGTACGAGTATTGTAAAAAAGTTTCGGTAGCGGGTGTAAATTTTGTGTCGGATGGGATCATCTGGATGTTTTCTGTGGTCACTATGAAGTTTGTCACGAGTCTTCATACATCTTATGAGGCCAGGAGTAATCCATGGCTTTAAGTTATTCATTTTACGACCAGTATAGGTTTCATGGGTGTGCTTGATAACTGCCGAATCAATAATTTCGTAAAAAATCGATATTGCACTTTCAGTGTTATGTTCAGCAGTGACAGCATTCCAACAGGTGGCATTGATGTCCTGAACGGCAGAGTTTAAATCGAATTTAAGTCTCCGTCTTTGTGTAGATGAAGATTTATTCTTATATGTCAAACCGGCAATAATGATATGGTGGTCAGTAATAGATGATGAACAGACAATACCAGTAGAGACCGTGCGTGATTTAATGAAAAAGTGGTCTAGGCAGGCCTTGCCTCGCGTGGGGAGCGTTATCGCGGGAAGCAAGCGATGCGACGCCATTAAAGATAGATATTCAGAAAGCTGCGGATTTGTTGCGGTGCCTAGGTCGATGTTTAAATCTCCAGCGACAACTAGTCGAGGGTAAGAGTGAAGATCACTGAGTGCTGAGTCGAGAGAACTAATAAAATTGTCGATTATGTAGATGGAGGGTGAACGATAAATTCCCAAGATAGCAATGTGGTTATTTAATACCAAAAGAAGACAATCTGCGTCTCTGAGATAGGTAGTTTTGACAACTATGTTGTGACCAACTTTGACGTAGACAACCACACCTCCATTTTTGTTAACCTGTGTACTCGTGCGGTACATGGAATAACCTGGCAAATCCGGAATTATAAGATCACCAGACAGCCAACACTCTGTTAGCACTATGACATCCACACCCGAGCCAAGACGTTGCAAAGCTATTACTAAATTATCGAAATTACGTTGAATGCTTCTTATGTTAAGAGATAAAATTTTGAAGTCGTATTTATTAGAGTTGAAGTAAGTTTTACACGATTCCAGTGACTCTAGGTGATGACATTTTATACAAACGGTGTCGTCTATTTCATTAGCAAGGTCAACTATAGCCATACTTATACCATGCAAAAGTGAATAATAATATAAATATAAGGGATGTCATCCAAATGTACGAAGTATTGCTTTGCATATCAGTAGTGAACTGGTTGTTAGTGTGTTTTATTAATACTTGCAAGTTCCCATAACATAGTAAATGATTATGTTTGTAAGTTAAAAAATAGTCGGTGAGTAGTTTGGCAATATGTGTGAGTATGTGAGGTGAAAAGACATGACTGACGGTATCAATATATCGCGGTGAATTATTATGTGTGTCTAATGATAGGAAATGTGTGAGTGGGGTGTGTGCATGTGTGTTAGTGTGGAGATCGCTATGTTTATGAACAGAGACATTACAAAATAATAGTAATTTAAATAATGACAATTTTACCATTGAGGAGTTTAAGGTTCTTCGCTCAGTTCTGTGAGTTTGGCGAAAAGTTGCTGTCAGTGTTGACGCAGGGCACGACTCTGTTGTTGAGTTCTTCAACACTCTTAACCGGAAATGCAGTGGAGCCTTCCGTTTTCCGAATGTGAATAGTACCGTTTTTAATCCAACAGAACTTGTAATTCGCACTTTTGCAACGTACTCGTGCCAAACGAAACAAATTGCGCTTTTCTTTTGTAAGGCGCTTGTTAATGTATACAGTACTTTGCGAGGAAGTGACGCCTGTAATATCTGAGGAACTCAGGTTTCGCCTGGATTTTCCATTTTTCAAAAATTCGTCGCGCTTATTTCGTCTTATGAATCTGACGACCAATGGTCGAGGGAATATCTTGTCACTGGATTGAGACTCTTGTAGTTTTCCGACTTTGTGCGCGCATTCCAAGTCGCAGTCATCGAGAGAGACTCCTATTTTTTGTGCTAACACTAGAACGACATGATTTGAGTTTTCATTGGGTGTTTCGTGAAGCCCGCTAATTTCAATCTCATTTCGAAGAGACGCCTGAACCCTATTGTCCAGTTGCTCACGTAGGGAATCTATGGTGATTTGCAAGTTTACAATGTTTTCAGCATGTTCTTCTAGTGTTCGAATCCTGCACTCATGTTTCTCAATGTTCAGCTGGCAATCATCAAGTCGCGAGTTGCAAGTAATGATATGTTCGGATAGCGTCTTCATTTGGGACTTCAATTCGCCTACGTCCTGTCGTAAAAATCTTATCTCCGCCGTGAGTACGCTCAGTGAGTCGGTGCCGGGAGATGAAAACGGTGACGGGACTGTATTTTGCTTCCGTGTATCACGTAATGTAACGTTAGCATTATCTTCTACACTTTGACTGAGCATTCGGACTGGAGTATTCGTGTTGTCTTTTTTAGGTGCTTTGGCCTGGCACATTGGGCATATCCAGTGCGATGCTGGTTCAGTTTGATTAACACATAGTGGGTGAAAGTAAAGAGAACATTTACTGCACTTAATGTGTTGGTTAGTCTTTATAAATTTTGTGCACGCTGCGCAGTTAGGCATTTTGTAAAAAGAATGTGTCTCTCAGGAAGCGGAGCGAACAGCAGTTAAGCAGCAAACGAACAGCAATAAAGCGTTAGTGATGCTTACAAACAAAACAAAAAAAGTAGCAATAGGTGTTGTAGTGACTCACCAGCTGCTGTCGTACGAAGTGCCGGTCGGCGGACGGCTAAGGTAAGTGTGATAGTTAAATTCGCCGCAGCGCGAATAGATCGCGTAGCCGAGTGGCTTGCGCGCTCGGATCGCAATCAACAAGTCCGCGGATCAAACCTCGCTGAATGCCACCAATTTCTTTACGGCCTTTTTTTCACTTTATCCGCCTCGGGCTCCGCAGATGTCCAATACTTTGCGTGTGTCTGCGCTGTGAAGTCCTAGGGCTCCACACGAACAAAATATCAATTTTAAAAAATTGCTTGAGTAACAAGTAACACGTCCGCACTCCACGAAGACGAACGGTCGAAAAAAACAGATCTATGACTTACATGAAAATTTTGGATTGAATGATATTACGGGTAAACACAATTTAATAATTAGTTTTAGATAACGCATTGATCAGAGCGTCGGTGGCGCAGTGGACTCGGCACTTGCCTTCCAATCGGGGGGTCGGGGTTCGAGACCCGCCATGTACCAATGTGTTTTTCATTTCGAATTTCATATGTACATTTGTCTGACGCTCCTACGGTGAAGGAAAACATCGTGAGGCAACCTGCATACATCTGCGAAGAAATTCAATGGTGTATGTGAAGTCGACCAATCCGCACTGGGCCAGCGTGGTTGACTAAGGCCTAATCACCCTAATATAGGGTAGGCTCGAGCCCCTCGATGGGGACGTGCATGGGCTGTGATGATGAACGCATTGATTATTTATTGGTTATTATGAAACACCGTGTATATCTCCTTTATTATTAGTTAAGCCAGAGTAGTCTTTATTCACTGTTAAGAACATCCAAATTAGAAATCTTTACAGAGTTCTTGAAATATGGTTAAGAATAAAGCAAATTTATAACATTTTTTATACCGATATATTTTTTTCTTAAATTTATGTTTTGTACAGTAAGCTCCCATTCAAGCTTTACAATTACCCTACGAAAACCACTACTATTACGAGCGGCATAAGAACGGTCCAAAGGTCAAACAGTATAGCTTGACAATGAGTTTACTGTACCTACATAAAATAGATAAAACACAATTATAATAAAAAACTTACACCTAGGGTTCCACTGGCAGCAAAGCAAGGCCGGTCCAAGCCACCGGTGATTGTTATTATAATATTATCCTCGCTTGCCACACATGCTGAATAAAAATAGTTATGATAGAAAGACTGACCCTGCATCCGCTGTAAGCGGGTTAGGCCATGTCGACAGCATTTACACAATTGTTTAGACTGTGGGTTAATTATATTTCATATTTCCACGTACGTCACGATAAAAGATACATGTGGTTTTTGTATATACTAAGATGTTACGATTGTCTGACGGATGAACACGTCTATTATCACAGGCTGTTAAATATTAAATTCAAATTTTAATATTTTGCATACTGTAATTCTTCTTTTAAAAATCAAATGTTTACTTCTTGTTTGTTTTGATTATTCCGCAAATTTATATGTTTGTAGCAGTAACGTTTCGAGTGTTTAAAAAAATAATAGGTTGTTATGTAAGGAGCTAAAATTAACTACTATGTTCTGTCACTATATATATTTCCGCTACAATTATTAAGAAAAAAATGGCACTCTGTAAAAATATAAAGGCTATTGTAAAAACTATGAAATACCCACTTATAATATAAAACTTACCAAAAACTTGCCTTCAGTTTAATTTTAATGTTTAGACATTTTGCATTTTTGCCGCGAATCTCACAGGAACCACAATGTATTATAGGTGGTATATCAGGTGGGCAGTTTGCTTGTTTGCGAACTTAATTGCAATTAAAAAAATTAGATCCGTATCTTGAAAAAGTCTAATAGCACTGAGTTTGGTTCACTCAAAATCTGCGCAATACGGGTTCCATTTGGCGCACTTTTTGTGGAAACTCAAGCGTACAAAAAATCACAATCCCAATGTCGATCGATTGGATTTGTTTCGCGAGTAAGCCTACAGATCTATGTGCATGTATCTCAAAGATATACAATGTAAATCTTTGAGATACATGCAATGTGTGTAGATACAAGTAGTCGAGCAGTACCACTATTCGACAAGAATAAGGTTTAAAAGCTTATTTAAATCGATATTAGTTAAAAGGTAAGCACATACTGTTTATTTACACACATTGAATAATGCTTAAAAATATCCAGGAAATTTACTAAGAGAGATTTTTTCTAAGTGACCACCCGATGGCACCCAACAGAATCGAACACGCTGTATAGTGTTTGACCTTTACGTAGCGGGTGGTCGGCAATGCTCTGCTGCAATTCAACAAAAATATACAAAAACCATATTTATTGTAATAAAAATTATTTTGTGAAGTTGTAGCATTGAATACGTTATTAATTTAAATATTTTTACTACAATGTTTACTTAAATGCAGCTTAATGGTTTTTGTGGAATAGAACAGAATATCTTCTTGCATTGAGTTATCAATTTATCAACTTTACAATAATTAATTTGTGCATATGATTAAAAAGGGGAGCACGCAATAGTTCCTAAATATTTGATTCCGAGTTGGCATTTTTTGACTCTCAAAAATCCGAATATAACAATTCCTGAGAAACAATTCAAAAAGATATTTATTTTACCGAATCTCATAACTACGTATACTTAATTTTTCGACTTTCATTGGTGCGACAAGAACTACAAATCCGTAGTGTTATGGTCCCGAAAAACCATATTCTGAATTTCAAGGCCATCTATGGGCCGATTTTCAAAATTCTTTTTGTTATCGTAAGAGTGCACTCCTGAAGTGTGTGATTGTCACCATGTCATGATCTGATGATGGAACTCCAGGCGAATCGAGGGAAACCCTTAAATTTCATGAGCACGTCCAACATGATTCATGATTTTTCTGGTATTTGAATTTGGTAGTCATCATGTCATGTTATTGAGCTGATATTGGAAGGTTTCTGGTAGATAAGGAGTTCGGGAATAATTATTTTAAAGCTGTTTAGAGTGAAGGACGTTTTATTTTAAGTTTTTCTGGTGTTTGCTTTGGCTCAAATTGTAATACGCATTTATTAATTTAACTTAAAAGATTGAAAAAAAAAATCATTACTTACACCAACTTCAATATAAAACTGTGATGTTCGAAGTATGTATTCTTATATTATATGTGACTTTTGGTGTTTCATTTTTTTTGTAAAAAAATTTAAAAATGGGTTTTATGATAAATCGGATTTCCGATTTTCGAAACTACGAATCATTCGCGATTATAAAAATCGGAATTTTAAAATTCGTGACTATCGGAATTTCGTTTTTCGTATTCTATTGCTTTTATTTACTATCACCTGCCCGGTGTCTGTAATGAAATCTTGCAAGTTAAATTTGACCCGCTTCTCGGTTTCCGATTGAGTTGAAATTTTGCATGCTAATGTGGATATATCGCGTGACAATACAACATTATGATAGCATGGAGCTGATCTAATGCTGGAGCTAGAAGGTGGCCAAAAGAACTCCACAGTATCACGACACAACCCCATATAGTTCGGGCTCGTTTGATTAGTGACGAGTACAAGCTTGTATTTAAAAAAGATTTTTTAAATATTTTTTTATGTATCTTGTGTACTCTGCAAAAGTATTAAGGCATTTCCGACCACAACTGACAAGATCGTCACCCTATAAATAAATCAATATGCAAACCGCTGATGGAGTGTGAACAGACA
Source organism: Schoenobius gigantellus (assembly GCA_963935595.1). Taxonomy (NCBI): domain Eukaryota; kingdom Metazoa; phylum Arthropoda; class Insecta; order Lepidoptera; family Crambidae; genus Schoenobius; species Schoenobius gigantellus. The sequence continues at coordinate 2,070,223 of OZ012543.1, forward strand.
TTTTCTCACATAATACAAGTTTAAAACGAAGTAGAAGCAAAAGGGCCGCAACATAAAAATCCCCGAGGGTCACACACAGCACAGGTATATTAAATGTAAACTGCGGAACAATATTTCTTCAGCAAACACAACTGGTTTTTATCTTGAACACAGTGTTCACGCTAACAGTAGGTTTTCCACGTGTTTCACTCGTTTCTGTACCATTAAGAGGACTGTGAAGTACCAATTAATGGCCCGAGTATGTACTTTCAAAAATGCAGTTAGTTGCACACCGCTTAGAGTTGAAAGTCCGAGGCAAGTGCCTACATTTCTTATTGAAATATTGTTTCGGGCGATAACTCTTTTTACCCCCCTAAACCTTTACGAAATTAGAAATTTTTGGTCTCAATAGAGTCAGTATACCTTAATCTATGTTTGTACGTTTTGCCTTTTTCGTAATTCAGTATAATTTAGTCAAAAAAGATAAAAATGCTCGAGGTAGTTTTTAAGTCTAAAATATGGATATTTAGATGCTAATAATTTATATTCCGAGCTTACTTCAAAATCAAAACGTACAAACTTAGATCTTCATTATATCTACAACATTTCCAAAAATTATGAAAATTGGACTATGTAAAGGGAGGAAAGCGTTATCGCTTTTTGTATAAAAATTTACAGCATCACAATAACTCTTAACTTAATTAATATAGTTCGAAAAAAAAAATCCGTTATTTTGTAATAATGAAGAATACAAAGTAATGAAAAAATCAGCAAAGGTAAGGAAACACATCAAATCAAATCAAAATTATCTTTACTGCATAGAATCACACATGATCACTTACAATCGTCACACAAAAAAATAATTACAAAAAATAGAACCTACTTCAAAAACACTGAAAACTTAAAAATAATCTTCTTCTATATTGAAGTCGGTGCCAAACGATGATCTCCTAGAAAATGTTAAAATTTGAAGTCGGTTCTATTTTTTGTAAAAAAAAATTTTTTTAAACATTTTAGTGAATGAAATCTTTTTAGTGAAAGAAACCCTAAATTAGTGTTTTCCTCGATTTTCTATGGGATCCCATCATCCGATCCTGACTTTGGTGACAATGGGACTACCCTTGCAGTATACTCTATCAAATACAAAAAGAATTTTGGAAATCGGTTTAAAAATGACGGAGTTATGAGGTAACAAACATTAAAAAAAAAATACAACCGAATTGATAACCTCCTCCTTTTTTGAAGTCGGTTAATAAAGTTACCCTGGCTTCGGAAAACGTGACCCGTATTAGAAGAAGCTAAAAGAATTTTTGCATGTGATCATGTTCACAATCGTTATGGTATAGTCAGTACATTCAATCACTTACAACTGGAACTGAAACTAGAGTAATAAGGTGTTTATGTCAATCGCCTACTACTGAATGTCACGTTATATAGATGATATACGAGTATAGAGCGTCTTACACCTAAAACATGCTGCGTTCCATGGCCCTTTGACAGACCTTCAGCTTCACATATAGCTTAACATAAAGCTATTTACAAATAAACGATAAATTAAGCTTCTATACTCCTAAGTTTACTGAAAATCCTTCCCACGCGCTACACAAGGAACGCTCGCCCGGCCCGAGTCATTCAGTAACTTAAGTAAGTTATAGTTAAGTGCAAATTCAAAACACTTCGTTTGAAACTCACAATTCGAAACATTTCAATACAAAAGAATGAAGAAACAAGGGACGCTTATGTAGGGCTGTCGACACTTAGTAGCTTACGACACTTAGCCCTAATATTTATACTACAGAATCTCATCTTCTGATGGATACATACTCGTATATATTATTTCCGTATTCCATTACATTCTATATATTATTATGCACTGTGTACTAAACAAAACTTTTGTTGATTTTAATTTGAAATAAATGAAAAATTGTAACTTAATTTACTGGTAACCTCTGCACTATGTTCGGTTAAACTCACATTGGATGCTTAAGCATACATTGTATAATTAATTCTCATTCATGCGCGGGATCTTGGGCATAAATATCTTACACATATCGCGTTGAAAATGGGTACGAGGGTTTTTAATTATAGTACATTTTTACTACACAAGCTGTCGTTTCTCAGTTTTTTTTTGCATAATGACTTGTTGACAAAAAACGCCTCGAAACATTGATAAAGGAGTATCCTTGAACACAGACTCAAAATCAAAATAATCCTTATTCAAATATTACTCGATAGAAAGCTCTTTTGAATCGTCCAAATTGTTTACTTACCATCCATTCAGGACATCTTTCAGCTGACACGAAGAATGGGCACTTTAGAAACTTATTAGCTTTATCAGAAGTATCGACATATTGTATTGTAAATGTAGAGCTTCTGTGAAATGAGCGGCGATGTTTTCTCAAGAGGTCACAACATGGGAGTCTTCGAGATGGGCTTTCAATTGAAAGGGCTTGAAGAGTTGGTCCAGCTCGCACAGCGTATAGGAGACTATCCAAAACTACTCTTCTTGGAGGAGGACTGCACCTAGCAGCAAGTCGAGAGGACAATTGCACTGCCGAGCAAAAGCAGGGGCTTCCCTGACACATGTATATTATCTATTAATGAATATCTTTCGCGTGAAGCTTCTAAGTTTGAAGTAGGTAATATAACTGAAATCATAGTCATACCTCTACAGGTCCAAACTCGTTAACGACAACGAATGCTCATGCGATGACCAACTAACCCTGACTGGAATGACTGGATTCGCATTCGCACTCGCTAACCGAATGCGTCAGATAGGGAGACTGTATCAGGGAAGCCTACTTGGGTACCTCCGTCTTACCTGTTTCTGCCGCAAAATAGCAGTGCTTGCATTGCTGTATCCTGGTTTGAAGGATATGGCAGTGAAATTACTGGGTACCGTGACTCTACATGTTATGCCACATGTTGGCAATACACTGTGGTTCTTGTGGGTTTTGCAGATTTACTGCGAATCTCACAGGAACCACATGTACTTATAGGTGACTGTTACCACTTACCATAAAGTGGGCAATATGCTTCTTTGCCAACTCAGTTTTATATAAAAAAATACGCACCGGTAGCGTGGACTATTCGACGTTGGCGGTTTTGTCATGCGCTACATTTGGCAAAATTACAAATAAATGCTTACATTTCCACAAAAAACCTACAGGATGTCGCGTTCAGTTCAGGTATTACATATAACTAAATGACCACAATTTAGCCTTACGGACAGCTTTATAATTCCTACCAAGTTACTTTATCTGCAACATTGTTATCAAAACATTTGTGAGTATATTGAGCCTTCTTGCTGAGGTCATACGTTCTTGAATTGCACGATAGTTGCTTTTGACATCTTGTACTGGAAACGAAAAAGAAAAGAATACAAGTTTCTCACGGCTTATTTCAGCAATGTGATGAACACATTAACAGCTTGTGAAGTGGTTGCTTAAAATGCGAGTTTTGCTTTTATCAGTTCGAGTGCTCGTTTTAATCAGTAGAAGGAATATTTAAAAGTCAGACTTTTTAAATGATTTTAAAAAAATGGAGAGGTAGTTAATCCAGTTTATTTTAAGAGTTCTTCCGTACCTCGGGTTCTCGATAAACAAAATTTGACAGCAAAAATCGACATACACGACAAAAATCGATAAATTTGACAGATATTGTTTAAAGGACAAATGCTTTTTATTGATCGGTATATTATATCGATCGACAAGTTCATGCTCGCGCAGCAGTTTTGACAAAATTTCGCGTATAAACAAACCGTCATTAAGGTTACCTTGGTAACCTTAATGATGAAAGAAAGTTAATAGATGTTTTGATTGAGTAGCCTTATCCCTGCGCTCGGAATAATTCGGTTATCTTCGGTAGCATTCGGCTCGCGTGGCGCACGCGTCCCTTCGTGTAGGCTATGGCAGTTAGTCAAATTAGGACGTCCGAACACTATATTGATCATCGTCGAGAATTTTTTGTAATTTTCTAGTTACTAATCAACTTTTGTAGTAATTGTGTGTTTCGTTTTATTAACAATGTATAAACAAGCTAATATTTTTTTGCAAGAAGACTATTATATTGATTGTTGATATGTTGATTTTTACTACAAATTATACCTAATTAATGCTTTTGAAGCGCGGACCTTACAGAAAAAAATATTTTTTCGTTATACATATTTACTTTCTCGAGGAGTAATATGAATGAATGATTATTTCCCAAATTCCTAAATTTATTTCCCAAAAACTAACGTTAAATAATACTTTTTTTTATTTATTATGAATACTAACATTAAATAAAAAATAATATAAGGCAAAGGTTGTCATGTGTGTTAAAATATGCTTTTAAATTACAGACGTCACAGACCTATCAGGATAACGATAATGCACGCGGTGAAACTTCGCTTTTAAAAATAACTCTTATTGGCCTGTATTATGTATCATATTATTTTGTTTTGAATGTTGACCGAATCACTTTTACCCATGATCACGGTACCATGTCATGATTAAATTAATTTCAACTATTTTTAAGAAATTACTCGTTGGAAGTTATTATTTTTTTAATAGAAATCTTCTCAGAAGCCAATTCCAACCAATTTTCTTACAACGTAGGTACTTACCTTATTTCTGTTATACATTGCATACTGTATTTTTGTGTATGAATATATTGAATTATTCATTTAAGATGCTAGGAGGATGTGAATTTGTCGTTAGGTTGAAAGTGAGCATGATAGCTCTTATTACAAAACATGGTCTAAACTTAGTGTAATTTGTCTAATTATGTAGTACGTATTTTTATTTTTATTTTTTATGGATCCTTGAGTCTGCAATAAAGATTTATTATTATTATTATTATTATTATTATTATTAGTCCTGGTTTAAACCTGACTTTGTCTCTATCTTTTATTAACACAAGTGAAATCACACTAGGTTTAAACCAAGACTTTAGACCAGGCTTTGTAATAAGATCGAATGTCTTTCCTATATTCTCGTCAGTAGTAGTCTAGGACCGCATCCTAAGTAATCACTCTGGTGTGGCTACGTACACACGGTAAGGCAACACACCTTAAATACTGACCTTGAGACAGCTCTTATATCGCTCGTAATAGCCGCAGACTTCGCAATTGAAATGTAAAGCTTGACATGTTGCTGACTGTACTACATAAGCATGTTCCGCTTACCAAATATAAATTATAAAGTATAATACCGGAACTTTTTGTTTTGATTGTTGTATGTTTTTGCACAATCGGACTATAGATAGGTGGCACTTTACGTCGCTTTCAGAGTAGTGTGCGAGCGCCCTTGCACGACCCACGCACAACCTGTTCCAGCTACCGTGCTCTTGACCTATTCCTTTTTCAAATGGCTCTCACTTTTTGGTAGCGTTTTGTTTTTATCGCCTCCTCGCTGACGGGCCGATGAGTGACGTAATGTTTTCGGTGATACGAGTTTGAAAATGGAATGCTCGTTTCTTGTGGCACTGATTTAAATGTCTAGCTAGATTGTTTTATGCATAGACCAGCGACCCGCTGCTTTTTTATAAAACCTTATTATATTTATTAGTCTGTACATAATTGCTCATGAATTTATGAAGACATATTATAAACTAGCTGTGCCCGCGACTTCGTCCGCATGGAATAGTAACGGCTGGACCGATCTTGATAAAAAGTAGCCTATGTTATACCATATATAATTTGCTATCTATTGGTGAAAGTCCCGTCAAAATCGGTCCAGCCGCTCCGGAGATTAGCGGGAACAAACAAACAGACAGACAGACAGACATTTTTTTTTAAATTGTGTTTTTGTTATTGGTACCCGATATACATTCATACCCATTTAGTAAAAACTTGTTATTTTGACATTACAAAGAGACACTTCAATTTTATTTATTTGTATAGAGTATAGATAAGTATTTTATAACACATATTTTTTTAGTTTTTCCCCATATCTGACTCTTGCACCGCCTCAAAATTCTCAGTCCAAACCTTTATGGTAAAACAGTTAACTTACGCTATAAAGTGAAAAATAAACAAATATACATACGTGAATTTCAAAACGTAACCCCGTATTCCACTAAAGCTTACAACCAAACCCAGAACCCTTGAAATACAAGTTTTGAACCTCCGCACCTCAGAGGAAATCTGTAGCCTTATACGTTCGCTTCCATGTCCTTCTGTATGTCAAGACCCCATTTCTCAGGAACTGGTCGAGACATCAAAATGGAATTTAAATCAATTAAATCAAATACTCTACTCTCTATCTCTTTCAGCTGGGAAACAATGAAACTTGTAAGTCAATAACGTGATCAAAAGATATTATTTTGCGAATTCACTTGAGGAATTGGGAATGAAATATGGTACGAAGCAATGTCCTCCACACATGCCAAGGAAAAATCTGAAAACAGTTCAATGTGTCATCATCATCATCATCACAGCTCATATACGTCCCCACCGAGGGGCTCGAGCCTGCCCTATGTTTGGGGGAGATTAGAAATAAATTTAAAATTTTAATTAAAGCTCAGTTAAGCAAAAAGGCTTATTACAGTGTCAAAGATTTTTTGAATGATAAGGCAGCGTGGCGGTAAAAGAAATGAATTGCTCGTTCTCTGAATAGTTTTGTAATATTCAAAATTTGTAAGACATTTGGCGATTTTAAAAGAGTTTTGGCACATGAGTTTCTTGCCCGATTCTTCTCATGTTAGCCCCTACATTCGGAATCGGGCCGCTCTTGGCGATTACATGCGCGGCATCAACTCCGCGGATGTACTTGCCACTAGCGCACGGGTTAGCTTGATTTTAGTCGAATATTTTTAATGTTTTAATAATTTTGTAAAATATGTAAAATTGACGATTTTAAGTACCCGCAAGGGCCTATGAAATAAAGTACTTTTTGATTTTGATTTTGATTTGATTGATTTTAGGCCTTAGTAAGCCACGCTGGCTCAGTGCGGATTGGTCGACTTCACATACACCATTGAATTTCTTCGCAGATGTATGCAGGTTGCCTCACGATGTTTTCCTTCACCGTAGGAGCGTCAGACAATAAATGTACATATGAAATTCTAAACGAAAAACACATTGGTAGATAGCGTTCTCGAACTCCGACCTCCGGATTGGAAGACAAGTGCCGAGTCCACAGCGCCACCGACGCCACCTCCGTTCAATGTGTAGTTGGTCTGAATCCAACTAGCGCTTGGTCGGTTTTATGCTTTCATCTACTCATTTAAATCCTAATGAATATTAAATATCTTTATATAAAATATACCTATATGTAGTTTTATCAAATTTAACGATCACACCTACGTAAATTTGAGCGGCTATTAGCAAACTGATTTGTTCATATTTCTTTTCCTCCGATGAATTGATAATTTTATCATTATAATTGGAGTTCATTGATATTCATTCAAAATATGTTTCGTACGACCGTGAACTATACAATGAGTTTAGGTTTCTTTGAAAGCTGGTTTTCATTCATGAGCATTCACATAGAAACGATTTTCTAAAATGGTGCTCTATACGAGTTAAAATAAGGGATACAATTGTTTTTTTTTATGCGTCAGGCTGCTCACCTCATCACTACAGTTGCCTATAGTACATGTGGTACTGCGTTCAATTCTACAACCACTAAAAGGACCCCAATATTCGTCATCAACTTGTGACATAAGGCGTCATGTCACAGTACCCAGTAATTTCGCTGCCTGTCTTAGGTACCCTTCAAACCGGAACACAGTAATGTAAGCCGGGGGGACGTTAAGTATTACATAACGCAATTTATTTTTGAAGATTTTTGACCCTCCCTCACCCGATGTAACTGGCCGTTACATCATTCAGCACCCCCTCTAAACGTTACGTAACACATCCAAGTGAAGTCGAAGCAGCTTTAAAAGTAAATAAATCATCACAGCTCATAGGTCCCCATCGAGGGTCTCGAGCCTAGGGTGTTTAGGCCTTAGTCAACCACGCTGGCCCAGGGCGGATTGGTCGGCTTCATATACACCTTTGAATTTCTTCGCAGATGTATGCAGGTTGCCTCACGATGGTTCCCTTCGCCTTAGGAGCGCCGGATAAATGTACATATAAAATTCGAAAATTACAAAGACATTGGTACATGGCAGGATCGAACCCCGGACCTCCGGATTAGAAGACCAGTGCCGAGTCCACAGCGCCACCGATGCTCCAAGTAAATAATAATAACTATATATATACTATAATAGTAATAAATAATAATAGTAGGTAAAAAAATAACTTCTAAGTATTTTCAAAGATTTACTCATCCTCACGAAGTGACCATACCGTAATCTATAACCCGCAACTATACAATAAAAACCCGCAGACGCCATTAATGGTCTCATTTTACATGCAAGCTAAATTAGTGGTTCAACCGGGAGTCAAACCCTGGCCCGAACAACGGACAGATGCCAAGAACGAGCCGGTATAAATCAACCGGCTACCCTTGCGGTCGGGGTACGGTCGGCGAAACAAGGTGCGGATTAAATATTTATCATGGGCGCCATAATTTGTTGAATAGTTCAGTATTGTATAAATCACTGTTAAAATGTGTTGTTAGTTGAAAAAAATGATAAAATTCTATCTGAACAAAGTTAACATTACCTTTTATAAAAGATGATGGCAAAATTGTTTTTAAAAGAATATTTCTCTTTGTATCTTGTATTCTTGCCTTTAAATAATAGGCATATGTGAAAATTGACATATAGGTAATAATGTCAACAATAAACTAATACGTAATTTAATATAAGCTTCATTTATTATTGCCATCAATTAACGCGTTCAAATGCATTGTATTGAATAAAAATTTTCGAGTTCGACTTTTCCTATAATTATGATACTCAATCATAGTTAGTCTTGATTAGATTTGTCAGTTAATCTTTTATCACTGCCGTAAAAGCATGGACTTGTCATTGATAAATCAATACGAAAAAAAGAGTAATTCAATAAACTTTATTTGACTTATTGCCGTACTCAGAGACGTAATTAAATTTTTAATGCTTATTTAAATTAAGCTATCTCTCTCTATTTCGTAATAAAAGCATAAGATGACAAGTCACTTAATGATACATTAAAATTGATTGACGTTTCTGAGTGCGTCATATCGACATTTACACGCACTTATTGACGTCAATAACAAAAAGAATTTTCAATTATTATTATACCTCGTATGTGCACTTGTCCCAAACATAATCAAGATGAAACTACACTTTTCGCATTAACTAGCGTATATTTGGTTTAAACATACTCGACAAAATCCGAAAAGCGTCGTATATTGAAATATATAGTACTTTTGTAAATAAAATATTACAACCAAGATGTTTGCAAATAAAATAAGAAGGCAAAAATTCACCATACTTGTTCGGAGATTGCGAGAACCGTCACGAGAAGGACAGGAGGAGGTCTAATTTTTCATCTAAGCAGATTTTCTACATAAAATCTGTCAAATAGTCAGATATATTCCTCGGATAGAGGTTAACTGACTATTAAAAATCGATTTCGGTTTATTATTATTTCGACACAACAGAAACGTATAACCGAAAGATTTATTACATTTTTACCTTTCGGGCGTAGTGCGCGTGACTACCGAAGGGAATTGTATTGGGAAATATCATCCTGTGTTATCCGAGTCAGGGTCCTCTTGATAACAATATAATTACAAAAAAATGTTTTATCAACCAAAAATATTATTTCATCTAGTTAGGAAGTAAATTAAAAGTAGTATGTTTGTTGTGTGTGTGTGTGTGTTGTGATAAGAATTAAGATACACAAAAGGCGGCCTGTTGACTATATAATGGTATATTTTCTTAACCCATCATATAAATCAATAACAAACAATTTTAATGAGTAATAAAACATTGTGTAGATTTAACTTTTTTTTTCATTCCTACTTGTATTTGCAGACAATGACGGCCTTATTAATAAAAATTTTACTCATTGGATCATCCTCGCTACTCCGTGTTTTGTCTTGTTTCCGCACATGTCGGCTGACATATGTCAAAATAAGACAAACCAACCGAAGATGACCCAAGGAGTAAAATTATTATTAATCGGACCGCTTTAGTATATTCAGGGTATATGCACTTACAAGGTTAATATGTTTCCTAAAATTAGAATATTTTGCTTTGCTTTGACGTCAATAAGTTCCTGTAAAGGCCTATGTTGAATAAAGATTTTTGAATTTGAAAATATTCTTCACCTTTTCCTTCTGACCGTACCCCAACTATTATTCCTATCCTTATAATCTGTATCTTCGCTCGAAGCGTGCGTGATGACCCGCCCTATTTAATATAATACAAACACATTGTTACTTCAAGGAACACAAAATGTTATATGATTATGTATAAATAAACTATACCTACATAATTTTAGAGATAGACGTCCTTTACAGCTGTAGAGTTGTGGTGAAAGACTTAAGGCGATACTTTGAATGTAGATCAAACAATGGGAGGTGTAAGAGACATATCTGTATCCTAATTTCCATATTATTAAAGTCGTGAATGCGCTGCGCCCGCATGCAATCAGACCCCATAGACAAGCCACACACTCTTTTTTCCGCATTCGCTCCGCAGAAAAAAATTGTGGAAAAGACATTAGCTGCGGATGAAATAATAGCGTGAGGTTGTCACAAGCTAATGTCATTTCCATGTTGAGTTATAGACACAAGAAACGGCTACGAAACTAACGAACGGCGATTCCTTTTTTAAAAGGTTATACCTTATAAATATACTTTTTAATTATACCTGTCTCTGCCATGGCCCTAAACAGTAGGTATTCAAACCGCAGCTAGTGACAGCGAGTCGGCTCTATACGCTGTACACAGCACAAGCAAGCAATGCAAGCATCGCTGCTGGCGGTAGAAATAGGTAGTTAGAGTTACAGGTGCAGATGACTCTGGTTTTAAGTCTTCCTCTGTCCCCTAACCACGAACGATTTACACAATATAAAAACCGCGCTGAGAGCGGGATGGCGCTATACGCAGCAAGAGCGCTGTCTCTGTTTCAATGTCGTTTTCAACTTTGCTATGAACGATGGTATGGCCCCTGCCCCTTGATTGTGTAACAAAAATCTATCGCGATCGCTTTTGCTTTTGACAGTCAAACTACATCCATCGCTCTTTGTTATCGGACAGTCGACACAGAGTCTTGTATTGACGCGGCAATGATTAGCAAACTCAATGCGATCGTGATAGATTTTTTCTTAGACAATGACCCTCCTGGGCCTCTATTTTTGAGTCATACGTCTGGCTTCGAACGCTCGTCGAACGTCGACCGTCATCTGTGCCCGATTTCTACTGATTTTCGATTCTGTTCTCGAGAAAAATCAACGAAAACGTTTCGAAAACGAAACGATAATCAGTACACATCGGGCACAGACGGCGGGCGACGTCATTCGACATTCGCCTGGCATCGAGCGCTTATCTGCGCTCGATATCTACTGATTTTCGTTTCGTTTGCAAGGAAAATCAATAGAACATTACAACAAAAATCAATATTATTTTGGTTTTTACCTAAAACAAAACGAAAATCGAACGCAGATGACACTCGAAGGGCGCTCAAAGCCTGACGAATGATTCATAATAGAGCCCCAGCCCCCGTAGTATGAAATGAACACCGAGACACGATAAGATAAAACGATAACTCGATATGAACTGTCAAAATATGATGGATATAATGGCCACATTGAAACTTTATCGACATTAATATACATATAAATAATACCCAAAATAACAATACCAATATCCAAAACACACTCAAAACATCAAGATAACTAAAAAATCCAACTTTTTTTTCAATTTATATCGTTTTATCATATTGTGCTTCGATGGTCATGATAGGGGTCGTAGCTGGTCGTATTTATCTGGTAGTAGTTGACGGAGAGACGCAGGCGGTCAAGGCGGAGGTGGACCGGAGCACGCTGTGCTACCGGTGCGGAGAGGCTGGGCACAGGGCGTCGACGTGCTCGTCGATGCCCAAATGCCCATTGTGCACGGCGGCCGGGAAACTGGCGGACCATCGCCTTGGGGGTAAGACCTGCTCTGCCCCCAGGGTACCCATCAGCAGGAGAAGGAGGAGGGCAGTGCCAAAACGGCCACCCGAGACCTCAGGCGGGACGGAGATGGAGGTCACCGAGGACGTCATCGGGGCCCCCATCATCCAGGAGGACGCGACCGCGGGAAGGGATATTACCCGCGATAAAAATGGTCCCCAGCCCCAGGGCACCTAGTGCCGGGACGCTTCCGGGGTGCAAAGCGGCGCACAACATCTGCGCCGCTCACAAACAAAGCAGCCGAGCCACGCGCCTTTTGGCGTTGCGCGAGTCCGGCAACGGATCATCCACGGACAGGGGGTCAGCGGGAACAAGGCATCGCTGTTGTCTCCTTCCCCCTGTCTTGTGACGGACGGAGGAGCTGCTGGGGGGTTTTTAGTGGGTAGGCCTGGCCCCGGGAGTCCCACATACCCTCGTGGAATGGCTCGACCACGAGGGATGCGTAAAAGCATTTTCCCCCTACCAAAAAAAAAAAAAGAGACGCAGGCGGTAAAGATGCACGCATAGTTTTCGAACAGTTTGGTGGGGTGAGAGCCTTGGGTAAATACCCCGTACCGTGGTATGGGTGTGTTTGGCAAGTTCATCGCGTTAGGGTTGGCAACAAAAAAGATTTTAACAAATATTAGAAATGCGAAGGTAATCTCATCCATCTATTACATTTTATGCCGAAACCGCGGAATTAATTTTTTTCAGAAGGGGACTTATTTTCGTTATGAAAATAAAACTGTAAGTATATTAAAAATACAATAATATAAAACCTAATTAAGGCGACGAAATGTTACAATATTTCGCTTGAATGTTGAACGAATAATAAGTAAAAACGGTTCCTTTGGCTAGTTACAAAGCTGACGATTTTCTTATTAACCGACTTCAAAAAAGGAGGTGGTTCTCAATTGAGATGATGACTGAATTCTAATTTTTACGTCTCGTCATTAAATATGAAAATACCGTGGAAAAAGATGCAGTAATGTGAAATTAGAATTGAAATCGGCTTAGAAATACATTAGATACAAGCATTTTAAGTTGTCAATTTGAAGGCGATTAGACAGAGAGATCCGACATCAACCGTGACGTCACTGTTGAGTACGGCCATATAAACTCCTTGTAAATTGCCGTTTTGCTAGAAAACGATGGAGAAAAATCTTTAATGCCTTATATCTTGGTTGTTTTTATAGTTATTCGAAAACCGATTTTTTCTTTCTGTTTACTATATGAATGAGCTTCTATTAAAGCAAAAAAATTTTTTTAGTCATCTAGCCTATTCGATGGGTATGTTTTTTTTTTGTGTGTATGTTACGCGATTACGCCGCCTATTGTGGACCGATTTTCAAAATTCTTTTTGTATTCGATAGAGTATACTCCTGGGGTGGTCCCAAGGTCACCAAAGTCAGAATCTGATGATGGGATCCCATGAAAATTGAGGAAAATCCTTAAATTTTATAATTCCGTTCAACGTGTTTCATTTTTTTCCGAAGCTATTCACGTATTTGTGTCTGGTAGTCATGAATCGAGCTGATGATGAAAGGATCCTTAACTTTTGGAAATGACTTGACCTGACCTGACCAGGGACCTGAATTTAATTCACAAAGAGAATTCATTCGCTAAAAAGATAAAAATAAAAAAAATATTTTACAAAAAATAAAAAGCGACTTCAAAAACACTGAAAAGTAAAAATAATATAAGAATAGGTACAGACAACATCACACTTCTATATCGAAGTCGGGGCCAAATGTTAAGAATTTCTAGGAGATCATCGTTTGGCACCGAGTTGAATATAGAAGTGTGATGTTGTCTGTACCTATTCTTTTATATTTTTTTTACTTTTCAGTATTTTTAAGTCGGTTTTTATTTTTTGTTATACATTTTTTCTTTGAGTAACTTTCGAGTGCTAGCTCTGAAGAGGGACTGTTCCTACTCCGGAACCAGTCCCCTCTAACCCTCTTTGCAGCCGCACCTAGTTTTATTTTTATTTTTATTTTATTTATTAGGAATAACAAACAGCTATCACAATCAGTCTTAAATTAGAGTATAACTAATGGATACTAGAAACTAGTAACAATAATCTTATTTATCGTGAAGCCCATACCGTTATCCACGGATTGGTATAAAGTGTTACTCGATATATACGAAACAAATTTGTGCAGATACTAGTTGTATATAAAAATAGAAGTTATTGTAAACAAAACTGCTTTTACATTTATATAAGTAGATACATACTAAAATCTATATAAAACAAATATATATATATTGAAATGATGGTAAGTAAATGGTAATGGTGAGTAGTGACATTGACTCTTTCATTGAAATAAACATAATAAAGGGGAAAAAAATAATCTAAGATTACAGTGCAGTAAGTAATTTTTCGTTAAGCTTGTCCACTTTGTAAAATATTAATAACATGTCTTTTGAATTTTGAGTCTGATTTTGAGAATATATCTAACTTTGAAAATAATTTGTTATAAGTGTCAGCGAGCCGGCGAAGAGGCGCGCGCGTGCCGGCGTGCGTGCGACTCACCGGTACATGGAACACCCGGGGCACGCGTACCTCACGCCTGTGCACGCTGCGTGGAACCACATAGCATAACTCGTTGATCAAATCAATACAGTCGAATTTATCATTACAAAGTTTATGAAGTGTCATAGTGCTGATAAGTATTCGTCTATTCTCCAAACTGAGCAGTCTATACTTCTCCAGAAGACGCGTGTATGATTGACGTTTCCGTTGATATTTAAAATTAATAAATCTTAAACACTTACGTTGAATAATCTCCAATTTATCTTGATATTTGCGATAAATTGGGTTCCAAATCGGTATGGCATATTCTACTTGAGACCGAATAAGTGTCTTATAAAGAAGTAGCAATGTGGAGGGTCGCCTAAAGTCACTACATGATCTCTTTACGAAACCGTACATTCTAAGAGCCCTATCTTTGATGGTGTTTATGTGTTGGTCCAAGTGAAGTTTTGTGTCTAAGAGTACCCCTAGGTCTTTTACAGACGTAACAGATCTGAGATCGAGTCCGAATAAGTTATAATTATTGCTTATTACGTTTCTATTCTTTGTAAAAGTGATTTTAACGCATTTAGAATGGCTTAGTTGAAGTTTATTATCAATACAGTAGTTTGAAAATCTGTTTAAGTCCTGTTGTAGTAGTTCTACATCAACAGGAGTTTTACAAGTTCTGAAAATTTTCAAGTCATCAGCATACATAAGAAAGTTAGAATTACGAAAACAAGATTTAATGTCATTTACAAATAAATTAAATAGTAGGGGACCCATTATTGATCCCTGGGGTACACCAGAAGTGACGTTACGTGTATCCGATTTATAGCCATTGATTACTACTGTTTGTGTTCTGTTTGTTACATACGATAAGAACCATCTCAGTAAATCTCCACGTATACCGTTAAAAGCGATCTTTTGAAGAAGCAGAGCATGGTCCACTTTGTCAAAACATTTCTGAAAATCGGTGTACACGGCATCTATTTGTAGACGACGGTCCATGTTCTTGAATAAGTAGTTGGTGAATGTTATAAGATTGGTCGTAGTTGACCTACGTCTAACAAAACCATGTTGCTCTGGTATTATTACGTTATGCAGAATGGGATAAATAGCATTATGCACCAACCGCTCAAAAAGCTTTGACAATGCGGAGAGTATCGATATTGGTCGATAGTTTCCGACGTTGTGCTTGTCTCCTCCTTTATGTACTGGCGTTATATGTGCGTGTTTCCAGACTGAAGGGAAAACGCCTTCCTTCAGACACTTGTTATAAAGAATATATAGAGGTTTGGATAAAGTATTTGTCGTTGATTTAAGAAAAAATACAGGTAAGCCGTCGGGACCAGGTCCCTTAGAAATGTCTAGATTATTTAGCCCATTAATAATCGAATTGAGATCAATATGTATAGTAGATATAAGTACTGAATTATTGGAGAGCAAGGATTGAGGCTGCCAATTATCTGTATTTAATGTCGATGGTTCATAAACGGATTGAAAAAATGATGAGAACAGGTTAGTTATTTCAGTGGGGTCGCTTGAATTTGTGTCTGCGTAGTACATGATAGTTATACCTTTTATGAATTTTCCTCATAGTAAATTGTCGACGCAGAACCTATTTTTGATATCCTAATTTAATTGTGAAAAAAAAATATAGAACTTAGGATGATGTTTAGTCTTCCAAATTACACATACCATATTTCGAGGGTTCTATGTCTCAAATGAAAAAAATGTAACCCTTTTTTATAGGATCAGTTCGTTGTACGTCTGTCCGCCTTTCCGTCTGTCTGTCAAATACTCTTTTCCCGGAAACGCATAGAAATATGCAACTGAAATTTATATCAAATAATTGGATCTACGGTATTTATATTTTTCAGCTGTGAAAATCTCATTCTTGTAAGTCAACGTTATCAGAAGATATGGCCGTTTATGTCGCATATATTCGCAAATTCTGCTATTTCACAAGGGAATCAAAACCTGTGGGGTATTTCTCGTTGACCACAATATTAAACAGGGGTCGGCGTACTTACCAATTAGATGGACCAAATATCGAGTAGATGCATGGATTTTCCCATTCCTTCATAGAGCCACAACATGAACTTTATTATTAGTACGACAATAATACATGTTTAAAGAATGTTGCTATGCTTTAAGCATGCTTGTCTAAAGCATAGTACAGAGTGCGAGCGCGCAATTCGACGATTATATGTATGATTGATTTGCTTAGGCATTATTATATTGCTAAGGTGGCGCAGTGAGGCAGTGAGTGAGTTGTACAAGCCAGATAGTCCTATGCCAAGAGCCGCATGCCGCTCGCGAGCCGCGGTCTGCCGACCTCTAAGTCCTAGAATCATGAAATTTGGCAAGAAGCAAGGTCTTATAACACATACTAAGGAAAAGGTCTAAAAACCATAAATATGTACAGCCGGCTTCAAAAATAGATAAACATTTTAGTACCATGTCACACCACCTAATAACAATGCAATATAGGTGTAACCATACTAAATAAAAGGAAAAGTTGGTGTGACATGGTACTAAATCTGCTAAAAGTGCTTATCTACTTTTGAAGCCGGTTGTACATAGCTTGGAACTTATATATTTAGATAAGTTTGTACAGAACCCTAGGTGTGCGAGTCCAACTCGCACGTTGACCTTTTTTTGTTAAATTGCGAGTCAATTGAGTGCTTTTAATTGACAAACTTTAAAATTGATTTATGGCGATAACATTATACTTAGATGAAACCGTTGTTATTAGCCAGGCGGGTTCAGAAGCTCTGCCACCAACGAACTTAATGCAGAAAATATCCTGCCCTATTGGAAATCGAACCTCGCACCTCTGGGCTTGACGTGTTTCATTAGACTACTGACTGAGGCTAAAAGGTAAGGTAAAATGAAATTTGTTGCGGACCAAAATGAGGTACTGAGTTGTCACATTTGTTGGGATAATACAACACTTATTCCATTGTAAGCCAGAGAAATGGTTGCCACATCGCAAGCCTTACGTGTGACTGAAATTCTTATTTGATACGTTTCATCCGATTTTCTTGAGTAGTCTCGCGCTAATCTGTATCGGGTATACAGCGAATAAGCTTTCTCAACCGGAAAATTCTTTGTATTTCTTGCGTTAGTGGTAATATGAGTAATATGACGGGGTTTTGGCTCCAGTGGTTTCCTAGAAACCGAGTGAGATAAGTGAAGTTACTGAACAAACTCTAATCTGGTAAGTGGTTAAGACGCAGGACGCTTACTTCGTAAAACGTCACCGAAATAAATTGGACATTGCTGCAAAATGTCCTTTTCTCAAAAAGTCTTCTTACAAAATGTCAATGCAATGCAATTAGTGTTACATATTATTATAAGTTAGTTGTAAGGTAGTAATAAGATTTGTATAATACAGTCAGTGAATACATGACAGTAATTCCGAACGGTTGTTTCATTTAGCATTGGCGACGAGAAAAATATTTAAAAATGTCAATTGGGAAGTTGAGTGAATTTGACGCGAAAAATGGGAATTGGGCGGCATATACAGAGCGTCTGGAAATGTATTTTGTGGCAAATAGCATTCCAGAGGAAAAAAAATTGCCAACATTGATAGCGGTAATTAGAGAGGAGGCGTACGAGCTTCTATCGACGTTATCAAGCCGAAAAAAAACCATCAGCGCTTACGTATGAAGAGGCGGTGAGGTTACTGCAAGTGCATCTTCAACCGAAACCCTCAATGTTGGCGGAGCGTTTTAAATTCCGCCAGAGAAGACAGTTGTCAGGTGAATCGATCGCAAATTACGTAGCAGACTTGAAAAAAATGTCAAGGTACTGTGAGTTCGGAGGGAATCTGGAAGAAAATTTAAGGGACCAGTTCGTTTGTGGGTTAAAAAGTGAGTTAATCAGACAGATGTTATTCGCGGAAGATAAATTGGATTACAAGAAGGCAGTCGGATTAACCACGACGCTGGAAGCTGCGGAGCGTGATGCGGGAGCAGTCCAAAGGTACGGGCAGGGAGACAGTCAAGAAACCGTCCTAGCAGGTGACATAAATAATATAATCATTGGAAGTTGTTATGCTTGTGGCAAAGGCGGTCATAGTTATAGTGATTGTCGCTATACACTTTTCGAGTGTAGCAAGTGCCATAAAATTGGTCATCTGAGGCGAGTTTGCTCGATGAATAAACCATCATCATTATCATCATCATCACTATATAGGACGGGGCGGGTAGGTTCGGAAAACAGTTGGTCACGCGGGGAACGCGGAAGCGGAGCCGCAATCGGGGAAGGGACCGGGGGCAGCGGAGGTGCGGCGAGCCCGCCGTGCCAATCAGCGCGCCTCTCGGCACATTCAGAGCGGAAGCAGGAGCGCGGTTAGAGGTGCGCGTGCGCGCCACGGCGGCCGTCATGGCGGCGGCGGCGCCGCCGGCGCCGCGCACTGGTTGCAAGAACCGAACATGTGTACAAGCTCAGAAGAAGATCGAGAGATGACCGACGAAGAAGAACCGATGTTTCGAATGTCACTAAATCGATACCGACCGGTACGTATATCTTTAAATGTAAACAACAAATTGTTAGACATGGAAATAGATACCGGTGCCGCGTTGTCTTGTATAAGTGAATTTACCTATCAAACTATGTTTAAAGATTTAATGTTACATCAGTGTAAATTAAAGTTGCGTTTTTATGATGGTTCTGTAGTTCGGCCGTTAGGATATTTACAACCAGTTGTTAAATATAAGAACAAAGAAAAAATTTTAGACCTGTATGTAATTAATAATGGCTCAACGAGTCTGTTAGGACGTCAATGGCTTTCGGAATTGGATATAGATATTCCAAAAATATGTATTAATAACGTCAGTGAAAGTACAGACCGTAATGCAGAGATAATCATAAAGGATATTCTTTCCAGACATAATAACCTGTTCAATGGGACATTGGGGATATACACGGGAGGAAAAGTGAAGTTGTGTGTACGCGATGACGCGGTACCTATTTACTGCGCCGCGCGGCCTATGCCGTACGCGCTCCGGGCGCGAGTTGACGCGGAGCTGGACGAAATGCTGCGTGCCGGCGTCATTGAGCCCGTGGATCGCTCCGACTGGGCCACTCCGTTAGTGATCGCTAGGAAGGCCGATGGCGGGATCAGGTTATTTGCCGACTACAAGGTAACACTCAACCGAGTCTTAATGGTCGATAGGTACCCGGTTCCCAAGGTAGAAGATTTATTTAGTAATATTTGTGGTAATGTTTATTTTACGAAGTTAGACCTGTCACAGGCATACAATCAGCTAGAATT
Source organism: Schoenobius gigantellus (assembly GCA_963935595.1). NCBI lineage: Eukaryota > Metazoa > Arthropoda > Insecta > Lepidoptera > Crambidae > Schoenobius > Schoenobius gigantellus. The sequence goes on from OZ012543.1 coordinate 2,090,023, forward strand.
AGATGAACAGTCAAAAGGGTACACCGTTATCAATACACACAGAGGACTCTTTAAATACAACCGCCTAGTTTACGGGTTGTCATCGAGTTCTGGAATATTTCAAAAAATAATGGTTAATCTGTTTAAAAACATGCCAGATGTTATTGTTTTCTTTGATGATATTTTAATTAAAAATAAATGTTTAAAAAGTCATTTAAGAACTATAAATGATGTTTTGGAGATATTACAAAATAATGGTTTAAAAATAAAAAGAAATAAGTGTGAATTTTTAGCTAAGCAAGTAAAGTACCTTGGATTCATTATTGATAAAGAGGGCGTTCGTGTTGACCCGAGCAAAATCTCAGCAATTTTAAATATGCCTAGTCCGTCAAACGTGTCTGAGTTGAAATCATTCTTGGGCATGGTCAACTTTTATGGTAAATTCATTAAAAACCTAAGCGGTCAATTGATCTGTTTTTATGATTTGTTAAAGAAAGGCACTCATTGGAAATGGGATAGGCAGCACGAAGTTGTTTTCAAAATCTGTTGTAACGTGCGATGCGAGCGCGCGCGGGCTGGGCGCGGTGCTCGCGCAGCGCGGGCCGGACGGCAGGGAACGAGTTATCGCATACGCGTCCCGGGCGCTTAACAAAGCGGAGATTCACTATAGTCAGATTCATAAAGAAGCGTTAGCAATTATTTTTGCAATAGAAAAATTTCATCAGTATTTGTATGGTGGAAAGTTTAAGCTTCGCACTGATCATAAGCCGCTAGTTAGTATTTTCGGACCGCATTCTGGAATACCTAACACGGCTGCCGGTCGCTTACAACGTTGGGCCATCAAGTTATCAGCATATGATTTTGATATTGAATACATACACACGCATAAAAATACGGCGGATATTTTGTCGAGATTGATTAAAGCACACAAAGAGGACTCTATGGCTGATGAGCAAATCCTACCTGAGCAAACGTATTTACACTTCGCAATAGATACCTTACTCTTAGATTATAACATATTAAAAAAAGAAACTAGGTCAGATCCTATTTTGGGCCGGGTTCTTAGTTATATCCACGATGGATGGCCCACCGATGTAGAAATTAAAGAACTTAAACCTTTTTTAAATAGGAAAACTGAATTATATGTCGAATTAGGTTGTATTATATGGGGTAGTCATACCAAAATTATGTCAAAGTAGAGTATTGAGGGAGTTGCATGATACACATTTAGGTATAGTAAAAACAAAGTCGTTGGCTAGGAGCTATGTTTGGTGGCCAGGTCTTGATGAAGACATTGTAAAAATATGTAAATCATGTGAAGTATGTGCGGCGGTAGCGGATGCACCTCCACACCACCAATCTCGTTCATGGCCATGGCCGGAACGTCCATGGACCAGAATACACATAGATTTTTTGGGACCGATCGCGGGACTTACCTATTTAATAATCGTAGACGCGAGCTCAAAGTGGATTGAAGCCATTAGAATGAAAGGTACTTCATCACAGTCAGTTGTAAAGGTTTTGCAAGATATGTGGTCTAGATTTGGAATACCTAAACAGTTAGTAAGTGATAACGGCCCCCAATTTACCAGTGATGAGTTCAAGGGTTTTGTCAACAGTCAGGGAGTAGAACATATATTTTCGGCACCATACCACCCAGCTTCCAATGGGGCTGCAGAAAATGCTGTAAAAATTTGTAAAAAAACTATACAAAAGGCTATATATAGCAACCTTAACGTACATACAGTATTATGCAATTTTTTGTTAGCGTATAGAAATACGGAACATTATGCTACGGGCGAGTCACCGGCGAATATGATGTTTAGCCGGAAGCTACGCATGAGATTAGATTGTCTTAAACCTGATCGTTCAGCTCGCGTTGAAAAGAACCAGCGTCGAGCTGAGACAGCCTCTGGGGGGGTAGTCAGACAGTTCGAGCCGGGTTCAGAAGTATGGTTTAGAAATTATGGTGTAGGAAGTAAATGGCTACCAGGTACAGTTACCACTAAAACAGGTAGTACAGATTATTCTGTTAATAATAAAGGAACCGAGGTACACAGGCACGCTGACCAATTAAGGGGAAGAGTGTCATCTTGTGTTGAGAACAAACTGCAAAAAGCAAGGCCGTCATTTATTTTTCCATCGGAACCTGCTGAGGAATTTAGTGAAATTCCGCTGTCAACTTCACCATTACCTCTCACAGATCAACAAAATCAACAAAGTGGCTCAATGTCCTCCCCAATACCATCAGAACATATTGAACCTAATGTTCCTAATATTACCGAGCAACCTCCTTTGATAGTCCCTGCATCACGTTCTGTACGAAATCGTAGGCCTACAAAAGGCTATGGCATAGATTATTAAAAAAAAAAAGAATCAAATGTTTGATAAAAATATAGTAACGTAATATTATGTTAATACAGTAGTTGCTTATATAGAAAAACTAATATGTCTGTTCCTTAAATAGGTATTCTCTTTGGGCGACTACAGGTGCTTGAAATATTAATTTCTAATAATTATTAAGATGTATATATGTTTGTATGTATGTTGACACATATGCATATAAATCAAGGGAGGGGTAGGTTAGGATCTAGGTTAGAAATGAATTTATTTTTACTTAAATTTTAAAATGTTTATGTTTGGTTTTTGTGTTAATTTAAGGGAGAGGTGTTACATATTATTATAAGTTAGTTGTAAGGTAGTAATAAGATTTGTATAATACAGTCAGTGAATACATGACAGTAATTCCGAACGTTTGTTTCATTTAGCAATTAGTACACTTACGAGTACCAGCAATAAAATCGACCCACCTTTACCCTTTGGTTCAGAGTTCGACAAATCACAATCTACCATCAATAAATAATATCTTTTAACCCTGTTTGTTTAACAAGAGCCTAGCTTGCATTAGACCAGTTTTCACTGTGACAGATTTAGGTTTATTGATTTTACAAACTGGAAACTATATTTTTTTAATACCTATTTTTTGGGTAATCAGCTCAATTTAAAGATCCAATAAATCTGTAGGAATAACCAATTTTTAAATAAAATTGATTCAATTAACTTTTAACAGTCTGTACAGTCACAGAGAGTGCGTATAACGGAAAAATGAGAAATAAGGTTTTCCAAAGAAATAAATATATTGTCAGCAATACTACTTTTATCCACGTTTAGAGTATGTTAATATAAATAAAGCTTATGAAGTACTTATGCTTTCAAATTATATTTACAGTTTTTGTTTGTCTAATCTTATTTTTTATATACCGATATTTCCAAATTGATACCTATGAGGTGGATCGATTCCATTGCAGGTAAGTGTATTTTTTCAGACAATGTTATTTTTGCAAACCATTATAAAAATAATTTAGATACTTTTGGAGAAAAAGGTCCTTTGCGCGAACGCACACGGCCGATTATCGGTGACCGACTTTTTGACGGTGGAAAATGGAGTTGTACGTTGCAACGCACACGAACTACAAAAAGTCGGCCGTAAAATAAATCGGTGAGTCCCGGCCGGCCCGATCGACCAACACTGACCGACAGTCGGCCGCGTGCACTGGCTTGGTAGGGTTGTCAATATTGTTACGCGCCACACCGCCTCAGCCAATCGCAAGCCAGCCGAAGCCAGCCAATCAGAGCCAAGCACGTGTTGCCATGTGACAGCCAGCCCAAGCCAGCCAATCAGAGCCAAGCACGTGCAGCCATGTGCCAGCCAGCCCAAGCCAGCCAATCAGAGCCAAGCCAAGCTAGCGCCTTACTATCGGAGAAACTATAAAATGCCGCGCCATCTCATATTTAGAGCACTTCTCTGTTTTACTGTTTCTAAGACGGAACTCTGCCCTATTGTAAATCGAAATTAAATCAGTGTGATTCTGCAACGTCTACTTTTTATTTTATCCCGTTACATATCAGAAGTGGGATAAATATAAAAAAAAACCTAAAACGTAGTTAGTGCGTCGAGTGTATGCCGCCTGGTCCGTCCGCACGAATGGGGTAAATCTCCGCGTGAAGATTTATCCGAGACAACTAGTGAAAACGAAGACAAAGTTTCGCCCCCAGCCTCGCCTTCAGCTCGAAAAATCCTACGCAAGCTTTTGAAATCAGAGGTACAAAAGGCCATGAGTTCTTTAAATTACGAAATACCCTCCGTCACTACAAGAAAAGAACTCCGTGCAGCCTTGCTAATCCCCGAGTTCGACCCGGATAGCGAAGAGTATACTACTGCGACAGCAAGGCTAAAAAAAAATTGATCAACTTGGCGAAATTCATATAGATGGTGCGAAAACATGAAGTCGTTTCATCTGCAAGATAGATTAAGGAGGTCAAGCAAGAAGATGGTACAACCGGCTGGATGAATACGATTACTCTTGGGAAGACTGGAAGCAAATGTTGATACGTGCATTTCCCAGACATCGCAAATATGGATTCGATGACCAAATATTATCAGGACAAAGTCGCCATGTGTTTTCGGTGTAAGTTGTCAGAAAGCGCAGTTGTCTCATGCATCATTCGCGGTCTACCACCAGAGCAGAGCCACCAGCTGCACTACTACACAGCCTTCGGAGGTTCAGGTTAGCCCACATTATTTTATTGCACTACCTTTGTAGCCAAAATAATCTATTGCAAACTAGCCAAGCCAATATTAGCACAATCGGAGCATCAAACATAGAGGAAATCAGTTCAGATCTATTGAATAAAAACCGATTATGATTATTTGATTGCTTTACTAATCAATTTCCCTGATTATTTTGCGAGTAAAACACAAGACTTAGGATGTACAGATTTATTAAACATAAAAATAAAGTTAACAAGTGAACAGCCTATATACCGTCAACCTTACAGCTTGTCGCACAGTCAGTAGTTAGATCCAAATGGCCTTACAAATAAAAACGTTTTTTATTTGTAAATAAGTTTTTTATTTGTAAGGCCGAAAGTGTCTGAATTGCTCGACGCAGGTATAGTTCAAGAATCTGAATTATGTTTTGCTTCTCCCGTAATTCGTAAAAAAAGAACGGCGATAGTAGACTTTGTGTTGACCCTTGCCTAATATCGATGATTAGGTTTCCAAATTAGCCGTTAAGAATTTCTTTACGAGTCTTAATTTGGCACAAAGTTACCATCAGGTCAAAATCAACCCTGCAGATAACCACAAAACAGCCTTTATAACGCCACATTGGTATTTGAATATACGCGTGTTCCGTTTGGCTTAGATAACGCACCGTCTGTTGAATAATGAATAAGGTTGTAGATTCAATACGAAATTCCAATCACAATAGGCGGTAGTTCAAAAACCCACAATGACTTTCCCGATAAATATGAAATGTTAGCATTCTTAGACAATTTGTTGCTACCCTCTTTTGATGTTACAAAAAGTTCTTCATAAATGAAGATCGGAAAATTTAAAGTGAAATGTGAGTAAGTGTTCATTCTTATAAAACAAAATTACATACTTAGGACATGAGATATCTTCGAATGGCATTCAACCAGGTGAATCAAAATTGTTAGCAGTGTCGCAGTTTCCTACCCCTAGTAGTGTTCATGAAATACGTCAATTTATAGGGCTATGTAGCTATTTCCGTAAATTTATTAAAAGCTTCGCAATTTAATTGCTCGCCCTTTAACAGATTTAACAAAGAAAAACGCAGTTATGGAAATGGGGCACTGAACAAGTCGATAGTTTTCAACAATTAAAACTGTGTTTGTGTACAAGGCCAATACTGGCTTTATATGACCCTGTATTACCAACTGAGATTATCGCAGGTATTTTTTTTTACAAAAATACACTGAGAATTCCCTTAGGCCTGTCATGTATTTCAGTAGGGCAACGAGTAAAGAAGAAAGTATATACCATAGTTACGAGCTTGAAACGCTTGCCGTAGTAGAATCTATGTGTAGGTTTAGAGTGTATTATAGTAGGGATACATGTAAAAGTGGTAACTGACTGTACTGCCGTTCGCGCCACCCTTACTAAACGTTACATTATCCCACGTATTGCTAGGTGCTGGCTGTCAATACAAGATTTTGACATGAGTGTACAATATGGTGTGGGGAAAAAATTTAACACGTAGACGCGTTGAGTAGAAATCCCGTCGATGCTATTAATGTCAACCGCCTTGAAGTGTCAGACGGGTTCTATAACAGTCCAGTACCAGGATGACAAGTTAAGGCGTATCATTGTTCAGCTTAAAGATCGCTCTGCTGCCCCTGATATAAACAACAACTATGTGCTCTCAGATGATAGACTCTATAGGAAGACATTGTATGGTAATCGCCTCGTAGTGTCTGCATTGATCAGATAGACTAGTTCAGATGCACCACAATGATAAGTCATGTAGGCTTTCAAAAATGTATAGATTTAATAAAGAGTGAGTAAATGGTACATTGTTCCCTATTCCGAAACCCACAGAACCCATGGTCATGGTTCATGTCGACCATATGCCCCTTTTGTAGAACAGCAAAAGGTTATCAATATATGTTGGTTATTACAGACTAGCTTCTGCCCGCGACTTCGTCTGCGTGGACTTCAATTTTGAACAATTTTTAATTTTCCCTCGGGAACTACTTAAGGAATCGGGATAAAAGGTAGCCTATGTCACGTTCTTTTCCATGTCAAAGGCTACATGCATGCCAAATTTCATCCAAATCCGTTCAGCCGTTTTTGAGTGATTGAGTAACAAACATCCAAATATCCAAACATCCACACTTTCACGTTTATAATATTAGTAGGAAGTAGGATAATTTCTCTAAATTTGTTATTGCTGAGCCCACCCACGGTCAATTCAGTAAAAACAATAAGAACACTTTAAAAAATATTTAGTTTATTGGTTACCCTCATAAACTTGTCAGTGATCATGGCAAAGCTTTTAACAGCATTTATTTAAAAAAAATTCAACTGACAAGCAATTTAAGTAGTTGCATTTTGACATCTGTTGCATGTCCACGAGCCAATGGTTAAGTGGAACCGGATCTTACTGAATGCGTTACGTGCGATTGATCCTAGCCAGACTTCTAATAATTGGGCCAATAGCTTACTTACCTGACATTATTTGGGGTGTTAATAATACTGTAAATGAAAGTACAACATAGTCGTATAACCCTATGATTTGATGTTATGAAAGTAATAATGAATCGGTTGAAATCAGACGTAATAATAGATCTAGTGCGCGATTAAAATTAGAAAGCCATAAGATGAAGCGTAACGTCGATAAAAAAAAGGAAAACTAGTCGAATTTACAGAAAGGGAGATGTAGTTCTTTGGCGGCAAGCACCCACAAGTAGTGTAACAAGAGTGAGCACTAAGCTTGATGATATTTACTCTGGCCCATATATCATTACTAAGGTGTGGGTAATGACATATACAGAATCCTCAGTATCAAGGGGTTCCGAGGCTACAAGGCCTTTACTAGCCTGGTTGCATCGGACTCTTGAGGCCCTATCACAAAATCACAGTATCCTATATCATACAGTGCCAGTAGCTCTGATGACCAGCTTGAAACCGAAGATCTCATTGACCTACTTGAAAGCTAACCACGTGTTTTTCCATTGCGGGAGCAATGATTGTTTCAGGACGGCCGACTGTTACGCGCCACACCGCCTCAGCCAATCGCAAGCCAGCCGAAGCCAGCCAATCAGAGCCAAGCACGTGTTGCCATGTGACAGCCAGCCCAAGCCAGCCAATCAGAGCCAAGCACGTGCAGCCATGTGCCAGCCAGCCCAAGCCAGCCAATCAGAGCCAAGCCAAGCTAGCGCCTTACTATCGGAGAAACTATAAAATGCCGCGCCATCTCATATTTAGAGCACTTCTCTGTTTTACTGTTTCTAAGACGGAACTCTGCCCTATTGTAAATCGAAATTAAATCAGTGTGATTCTGCAACGTCTACTTTTTATTTTATCCCGTTACAATATCGATGTCGCTCTTTAAAAATTCCTTGGCAAAAGTTTTGTTTATTTATCAAGGATTAAGTTTAAACCTTTGATGTTTGTTACATTAAATTGTACGAAACTGTTTAACATTAAATTTTAATCTCTATCTATACTAATATTTTAAAGAGGAAAGATTTCATTGTTTGTTTGTTTGTATTGAATAGGCTTCGAAACTACCGAACCGATTTTGATGAAAGTTGCTATAGGGATAGTTCAAGACCAGGGGAAGGACATAGGGTAATTTTCCTACGGGAAAATATAAAATTCCCACGGGAAAACAAATAACGCGGACGAAGTCGCAAGAGGAAAGCTAGTCTCCTTATATAATAAAATCGTAGGGATACAAAAATCTGTAATTGCGAAATATTAAGAAAAAAAATACACAGGTCGCCTTAAAATCATTAGCAGAACACGATAGAATAGTTTTTAAAAAAATTGTTTGTTTGTTGGTTTGTTTGTTTGTTTGTTTGTTTGTCTGTTTGTCCGGAAAGATCTCCGAAACTACTGGACAGTATTTGATATGGCTTACACCACAATGCTTAGAATTTTCCGGAAGAACATTTAGGCATAATTTCGTTTGTTTAAATTCACTTTTTATTTTTAGTGAAAAAATACCATATAAAATGTTCGAATTGGCTTTAGGTAGAAAAACAACATGGCGTACGTGAAATTATTTTGACAAGTCTGTCACATAGTACCATTGATTTACTACCAAACGTAGATAGAGCACTTCATACAAAAACGCGCTTGAAATCTGTCACCTAATCGACTATACATTTTGGACGCTGTTAACTAGGTAGTTGAATATGCACACCCGAATTAAAATTACCGTAAATTTTGTACGCCGTTAAATAGGTAGTTGAATATGCACACCCGAATTAAAATTACCGTAAAGAAAGTAACGTATTTATCGAATTCAACCTTATTCTTTATTATTACGGCAACTATTTGAAGTACAACCGCGTGCAGTTACATCATTTCATATCTAGCCACATTAAATTTGACGTTTTAGTAATTGCTACAAGAAAATATCAACTTTATGCTCTCAAACATAATGCTCAAAATTGCTTATCGCGTTGTCGCTCCAACGCATGGAAAAGAACTGCACGAAGCAGTTCTTCACCGGCCCACTTTTCGAACGTTCATGCGTTATCTACGTTTGGTAGTAAATCAATGCATAGTACAGAGAGAAGGTATTTTCTTTCACGAAGGAAAGGCAATGGAACTACGCCATACAGCCTGATCTTAAGTTATTGGATTTCGAAAATTGAAAGGCAGGAATGAAGTGTTTCACATAGTACAAATAAAATTTAATATTTTCTGTTAATAGCTGTGCCCAACTGGATTTCGACAACCAAATTGTCTTTTTCTTATGTACGACATAAGAAAAAGACAATTTGGTTGTCGAAATCCAGTGGTGGTAAGGCAAAAAGATCAAGCCATACAACCAATATATAAAGCATTTTTTATGATAATACTTATCGAGTGACCATAAAATTTGTAGATTGGTTTAATTCTTGACTAATTTTCACAAAATCGGTACAATTTTTGAAATATTTGAAATATTGAAAAATGAAGATACTCTTTTCAAGGTATTTTGAAAGATGTTATATGTTTTTACATTAGGACTAAGGAATCAAACTCTTTCATCCATTTAAAACTATTAAAAGTAATAGATTAATATTGATAATTAAAAAAAATATCTGACTGCAATGTTCTGGGTTACGCGTAGAGGGACGGGACGGGACTCTTGATCCTAATGTCTAAAATGACGGATCACATTTTTTTGGATCCACCCAAGGAACATGGATATCGAACGAAGAACCTAAAGAGTAGAACACATTGAACCTAGCCACGTTGACTTAATTTGACATGAGTGCCGATAAAGTTCTTTTCCAAACCCAGCGATATGCATATCAAATGAAAGGCCTTGATGTGTAGAGCACCATGAACATAGGAAAATCGCCCTAAATTCAACATGGCCGCCGCTCAAATAAAACGGATAAATGTTCGTTTCCAAACCCAGCAATATGGGTATCAAATGAAAGGCATTGATGAGTAGAGCACTATGAACCTAGCAACATTGACATAAATTCAACATGGCCGCCGCTCAAAAAAGGTGGATAAAAGTTAGTTTCCAAACCTAACAGTATGGGTATCAAATGAAAGGCATTGATGAGTAGAGCACTATGAACCTAGCAACATTGACATAAATTCAACATGGCCGCCGCTCAAAAAAGGTGGAATAAAGTTAGTTTCCAAACCTAGCAATATGGGTATCAAATGAAAGGCCTTGAAAAGTAGAGCACTATGAACCTAGCAATATTGACATAAATTTAACATGGCCGCCGCTCAAAAAGGTGGATAAAAGTTAGTTTCCAAGCCTAGCAATATGGGTATCAAATGAAAGGCCTTGAAGAGTAGAGCATTAAGTACCTAGGAAAATCGACCTAAATTCAACATGGCCGCCGCTCAAAAAAAAAGGATAAAAGTTCGTTTTCAAACCCAGCAATATGGGTATCAAATGAAAGGCCCTGATGAGTAGAGCACTATGAACCTAGCAACATTGACATAAATTCAACATAGCCGCCGCTCTAAAAAGAAGAATAATAGTTCGTTTCCAAACCTAGCAATATGGGTATCAAATGAAAGGCCTAAAAGAGTAGAGCATTATGAACTAAAGAAAATTGCCCTAAATTAAACATGGCCGCCGCTCAAAAAATGGATAAAAGTTCGTTTTCAAACCCAGCAATATGGGTTTCAAATAAAAGGCTTTGATAAGTGCACTATGAACCTAGCAACATTGACATAAATTCAACATGACCGCCGATCAAAAAAGATAGATAAAAGTTCGTTTCCAAACCTAGCAATATGGGTATCAAATGAAAGGCCTTGAAGAGTAGAGCATTAGGAACCTAGCAAAATCGACCTAAATTCAACATGGCCGCCGCTCAAAAAAAAAGGATAAAAGTTCGTTTCCAAACCTAGCAATATGGGTATCAAATGAAAAGCCTAAAAGAGTAGAGCATTATGAACTTAGGAAAATTGCTATAAATTCAACATGGCCGCCGCTCAAAAAATGGATAATAGTTCGTTTCCAAACCCAGCAATATGGGTCTCAAATGAAAGGCCTTGATGAGTAGAGCACTATGAACCTAGCAACACAAATAAATTCAACATGGCAGCCGCTCAATAAAGGTGGATAAAAGTTCGATTTCTAATCTAGCAATATAGGTATCAAATGAAAGGTCTTCAAGAGTAGAGCACTATGGACCTAGCAATATTGACGTAAATTCGACATGACCACCGCTCAAAAAAGGTGGATAAAAGTTTGTTTCCAAACCTAGCAATATGGGTATCAAATAAAAGGCCTTGAACGTAGAGCACTATTAACGTAGCAACATTGACGTTAATTCAACATGGCCGCCGCTCAAAAAAGACGGATAACAGTTGCTTTTCAAACCCAGCAATAGGGGTATTAAATGAAAGTAGGCCCTGAAGGGTACCTAGAGCAGCCATGCTCTAAGTGTGTTCCGCGGAACCCTAGGGCTCCACAATACCCCTATAAGGGTGCCGCAATAATTCAGAAAAATCAAAACACCCTCTCTGGTCGTACTTTTATTATTATGCTTATTAATAAAGAATACACTTTTAAAAACTATTGTTTTATTTTAGGGTTCCGTCAAGTATTTCGCTTTCCAAAAGGGTTCCGTCACCAAAAAAGTTTGAGAACCGTTCCGGGGCCTATTGGATGTTCGATGTTAGATGTTACCTGGGTTTAGTGTCCTTCGAGACCGTGATAATGCAACGATCGTGAACTAACTAACGATAACTCCAAGTTTGTGTGTTGGATGTTAGTCATCACGACGAGTTTGCTAACCGAACTATGCCAGCAACACTATATCGCACAGTACACGTCACAAAAACGGAAGTCTCAATACATTTTAAGGCTAACCGCATAAATACGTTTTTTCCCATTCGTTTTCTGAATGCGGGCATCCGAATGCATCAAATCTATACAAAATATTCATTGACTGCCGCACACGTTCGTTTTTATTACGAACGGAACACGTTCTGTACGTACGTTTAGGTAGAATGTTAGAAATCCCGAATGAGAAGAAACGAACGTCTGCGCTACGTTCACGAAACTCCGTGTCTGTATTCCGTGATCGGATATCGAATACGGAAAACGTATTTGTACAGTAACCCCCCCATTCACGCTATACATTAACTCTACGAAAACCGCCAGTATTACGAGCGACATAAGAACGGTTCAAAGAGCAAACAGTATAGCTAGACAAGGAGCTTACTGTACGACCAGTCAAAATTGGCCAAGTTGTCATATCCAAAAAATTTATTTTGTTGGTGTTACCAACACCCATTATAAAATCTAAAGTTTATTCGTATACAGTTCTAATTTATTAACAATTTTTTATTTTAATTCGAAACATGAATACGATAAAGATTATTCTTGCAACTGTGTAGTTCTTTCTACTGAAGAAGAATTTATTAATATCAATAATGTCTCTAAAACAATAATTATACTTAGTGTTTATAGTAATATGTAATGTATTTAATTTTGTGGACTGTTAGAAAAAGAGCATTACGAACCTACGAAAATTGTCCTAATTTCGAAATGGCCGATGCTCAAGAAAGGCAGAATAAAGTTTAATCATTATGGAATAAAATGGAGGAAAAAACTCAACTCTGTGTTAAGTATTTTGATGGCGAAACGTAGTTCGCGGGCACAGCTAGTATATAATAAAATCGTAGGAGTACAAAAATCTGTAATTGCAAAATATTAAGAAAAAAAATACACAGGTCGCCTTTAAATTAGCAGAACACGATAGAATAGTTTAAAAAAATGTTTGTTTGTTTATTTGTTTGTCTGTTTGTCCGGAAAGATCTCCGAAACTACTGGACAGAATTCGATATGGCTTACACCACAATGCTTAGAATTTTCCAGAAGAACATTTAGGCATAATTTCATTTGTATAAATTCACTTTTTATTTTTAGTGAAAAAATACTATATAAATTTTCGAACAATGCCTATGTAGAAAATCAACATGGCGCAAGTGAAATTATTTTGACAAGTCTGTTACATAGTGCAAAAAAAATAATCTTTTCTGTTATTGGCTGTGCCCATCTGGTTGATTCCTCTGTAACTCCATGATCAACCCTAGATGTGCACGTATCTCGATTGCCACCGACAAAATGACTGCCGTGCCGTGTGCGTTGAGTCGGTGACAAAATCGGTGGAAAAAAGTCGGTGAAAAAGTCGGCCTACAAAAAGTCGGCCGTGTGCGTTCGCGCTAGTCTAATGTGTCATAATTTGATAAACTTACTTACCTAGGGATTGTTTTTTTTCAATAGCTTTTCTCATTCCCACACACTTATTCCACTTATTCCTGCTATATTGATTCCCGAATATGGGCATATTGGGGTTTGATTTTTTTAAAATTTTAAAATGTTTGTGATTAAGAAGTATGATGCATAAAAGTATCAATTGTAGAGACGTGGTTATGTCCGGAATTGGTCCACTGATTTCGAGCCCCGGGTTTTAGTTTTTCAATTTACATTTTATCTATTCGTTCATATCGTGAGTATTAAAATGTGAAAAATCTTAAAATCGAATGGATGATCAGACAACATAATTAGAAGCAAAAGGGAAAAAAATATTAGGGAAATGAAACATGTGCAGAGGCCCAATTCTGCCAATAAGTTAGAAATGTGTAGTTCCGGATCGTAATAGTTCCAGGAATTATGTCCGACACTGGAACGACATAGTTCCTTTCCGAGGCGTTGATTTAAACAGGTTCACCGTTCCATTCACGTTCCATTTCTGTGGACCTATTCTGTCGTTTCGCGCATGTCCATGTCCGAACCGAGACACGAATCACAGCGGCGAGTCCGAGAGTCGGAGCGTTCCCAATAATAAAAAAATAAAATTGCCTTAAAATCCGTTGAGTAGTTTAAAAGATCTAAGCGAACATAGCGAACATACAGCGGAAGCGAATTCATTTTATACTATGTAAAGACACGGTAATAGTATATGGTAAAGATTACTAGTATAACACGGACCGTAACGTAATGCATAATGGATCATGGAACTGAAACTGTATGAATAGATATGGAACTAAACCTGTCTATGCACATGATAGCTAAAGGAACTACATAGTTCCGCGAACATGATAACGGACATAGTTACGAAATGTTAAGTAACCGTTCCAGGTTCAATCCATTACAGGACATGATTTGCGCATGTCTACAATAAGTTATAGCCGAATCGAAACTAAACCGTTGCGATCAAACAATCGGAGCGCGTATGTTGATTGGGCCTCAGTATGTGCAAACTTGTTAAGATTAAACTGTGTCATGCTTCGTACTGGCGCTTTTTCGTCGTATCACCAATTCGGCTGCCGCAATCACCATGAGACAGTGTCCCATCTAACTTTATTTTATTACAATTAAGTTGGCAAACAAGCAAACTGCCCACCTGATGGTAAGTGGTAACAGTCACCTATAATACACGTGGCTCCTGTGAGATTCGCAGCAAAACTGCAACCCCCACATGAACCACAGTGTACGTTGCCAACTTGTGACATCAGATGTAAAGTCACGGTACCCAATGATTTCACTGCCATATCTTACCCTTCAAACCGGAACACAGCAATGCAAGCACTGGTGGCTTGTGGCAGAAATAGGTAAGACGGAGGTACCCAAGCAGACGACCCTGGTACAGAGTCTCCCTTCTCCTCTCCTCCTCCTGTCAAACTCCTGTCAATTGTGTTGATCATGAACTACACACTTGTTTTGTTACCCACGGGACAAGTTTTAAATTATTTCTTAGTTACCCTATTATTATATTGACGATATTTTTTAACTTTAATATTGACATATTATACAGTGTAAAAAGACCCAAAACGAAGCCCGCGTCTACGCATTCGGACAATTAAAATTTACTTATATTTAAAAATTATTGACGGGAAACGAAATTCATATTTAGGTTTTTATAAAAACTGCAAAAAGTACTTCGCAATGTACGCGTGCTCGCGCGCTACGGATATCGCCTCTGACAAAAGAGCGTCCGTTGTAAATGCATTACGCGCTGTAAATTAAACACTTTACTACATTTCATATTATTATGAATAATTGCGTATATCATTGTCATCAAATATGTAAAAATGTAATGTACCTAATGTGTTTTATTTCCTGGTCACGGAATATTCGACAAATAACTTAAATATCTTCGAGACTAAATTATGTATCTATTCGTATGTCAATAAGGTGAAACATGGCTGGACCTATTATTTTGATTTTAATATCAATATTTCCATGTTTACGGAACAATAAATGAATACTTATAACTAACTCTATTTTTCTATTACCTACCCCATTACCAAAACGTCTTTTGTGTTGCCATTTCAATTATTTCCTGTTTAAGTAACTTTTGATTTATTTTATTGGAACACGTCGTTAAAGATTACGTAATAACATTGGTATATATTTAATTAAGCTGTAGTGATAAGTAGTCTCGGTTTAGTAACAATGAATTATAATTTTAGAAATTCATGACAAACTGTTCGTGGATTTTTACTTTAGGATCGTATGAAAATTGAAAACATTGTTTCCCGAATTCCGTCCGTGAAACAAAGCCCAAATCAGAATCGAAAGTCAACGCCGCTCTCAAATCCTTTGTGGGAAAATTTCTTCAGAATTCAAACAACAACAAAAAATTGCCGAAACAATGGTCGAGTTGTTGCGAGTTCATAATTAAATACGCACAAAGGAGGTTAAAGCAGCATTGTATTATATCTTTTAATATATGAAATTCTCGTGTCGCAGTGTTTATAACCAAACTCCTCCGAAACTGCTGGACCGATTTTTATGAAATTTTTTGGGTATATTTGGTAGATCTATGAATAGGTCGTTAACTATTGTTATACCCCTAAATGATAAGTGTGTTTTTTGACAATTATTATGGCGAAACGTAGTTCGCGGGCATATCATCATCATCATCATCATTTCAGCCAAGAGACGCCCACTGTTGGACATAGGCCTCCCCCAAGGATCTCCATACCGACCGGTCCTGCGCCTCCCGTATCCAGCGGCTTCCCGCGACCTTCAGCAGATCGTCGGTCTACCTTGTGGGGGGCCTACCAACACTGCGTCTCCCGGTACGCGGCCGCCACTCGAGGACCTTTCCGCCCCAACGGCCGTCAGTCCTGCGAGCGATGGTTTTGTTTGTTACCAAAAAATTACAATTCATTGACAGACGTTTAACTCTGCCAAACTGCATAGCAGTTTGTCGGCAGTGGTTCTCGTCGTGAAATACTTATAATAATACTTACTTCTAAATACTTAACATAATACACTTAATATAATCTTATAACACAATGCTACAATATGCTATTGTAATTAGAGCACTATATAATATAATTACAATACCATGTAGTACCGTTCCAGCTTGCAACCAATAGACGCACATATTTCGCACGGCAAAATAAAAAAATAAATAAAATAAAAATAATACACTATTACCTATGCTACAACGCAAACAGTAAGGTCATAGGTCCATAACCTATCATGCGCGTTATAACACACGAGTGTTTTATGAGCTTCTTTATGTATCTAAAACCGGTGAAACTATATCTCTTTTTACAAGCAAGTGTGCTGAACCAGTACACTACGATATAGGTGCGCTATAGTGGCTATAGCAACCAGTATGTACAACCAATAAAACACACGCACGCCTACTCTAAATCTGTGCGCACACCGCACGCCGGCCTCAACACACCTGTGAGGAAAAATACGTAATAGATTAATTTTTATTTGGATTAAATCACACAAGTCATTGTTAATTTGTAGACAAAACTAAATAATAGTACGAAAATAATCGTTTAAAAATCAATGTAGTTCGTTGATGTCTTTTATATTACCCCTAGCTTTTAAAAAGAATAACACTATACAAAAATAACACTTTAACGCAAATAGTACGGTAACAGACCCATAACCGAACCGTTCGCGCTATATCACACGCGTGTCTTATGAGCTGCTTTATGTTTCTAAAACCGGTGAAACCATATCCACTTTACGAGCCAGTGTCTTGGAAAGTTATTATAATTGTTTTGGTTGGGTATAGCTCCAATTTACATTTTATTATGGATTATGGACACAGTGAGAGGTATATAGTGTTTTATGAGAATACCTTTTAAATTATTTTTTGATATGACTTTACAAGCAAGTTTTGCGGTAGCTGGTTGTGTATTGTTGGTATAATCCATCGCCTAGTGCGCTTTCCATAATAATTTTGGACTTTCGGTATTATATAATAGTAGTTTATGAAATAGTCACATAATAGGGGGTCTTAAAACACTAGTGTGTGTTTAAAATTCGAGGCTTGCCGAGATTTTTAATAGTACCACACGAGTGTTTTAAGACCTAATTATGTGCAATTTCATACACTTTTTTTTTTTTTTTTTTACGAGGGGAATGCGTTTGCGCACCGTCCAAGCCCCCGCAGGGGCAAGGGTGTGTGGGACTCCGCAGCGAGCGACTACCCACTAAACCCCTCGATATGCCCTCTTTGGCGCCTAGCGCAGCCACGTCCAAAGGACGCGCCGCTGCCGAACGAGGTCGTGGGAACCCTTACAGACCGACCATAACCCCGTCCGCGGCACCTGCCCACCAATGGCGGGCCCCTCACGCCCTCTCCAAGATGGAGATGGAGAGGAGTTCCCGGGGCATACTCCGGGTGGTAATTTTTTACTGTGGTTTTCTTCCACGCGGCCCGACGCTCAGTGCGCCAGGCCCCCGGCCCCGCTCAGTTCGGGGTAACGGGCTCGCCCGACGGCAGACCCCACTGGATCCACCGCCGCGCACACGAGCCGAAGCTCAGCGGCGCCAAAGCGCCGACCCACCGCAAAAAGCGGCCACGGTGGCCACACGAGGTGGCCCGCCGAGTAGCACTCAGCCATCCCACGCCCCCCTCATGGGGGCCGCACAAGTGTGCCGAAGCCACACGTTGATCGGGTCAGCCTCAGTCTTTGGAACAACGACACGCCGAAGCTCAACGAGCTTGCACCGACTCGGAACAACGACATGCCGAAGCTCAACAAGAACCCGCACCAACCCGATCAAAGGGGCAATGGCACAAGGCGCAACGCGCCATGACCCGCGAGCGGGTCCCCAGGCGACACACAACCCCATCTTCAAAAAGAAGGGGAGGTGACGCCTCACATGGCCACGTGAAGTGGCCCGCCGGGTTAAACCCGGCCACACCACGCCCCCTCCACGGGGCAGCTGTCAGACTCTTAGCCCGCGGCAGAAAATCTGCCGGGTTGCCCAGGGTGCACCACGAGGAGGTGTTCTGACATCGCACCCCAACAATTTCATACACTACTTTATCTACACTCATGCAATCAGTGGTTACCTAAATTAAATAAAAGACACAAAATTAAAACTAAATCAAACTCATTTATTCTAATAATTATTTGCAATTTGAACAGTACAATTGTAAAACTAATACAGAAATCTAAAACTACATACATTTATATTATTAAACTTTTCTTTAACCAATAACAGCAAAATAATGAATGAAAAATTCAGACAAATGGCGCCAACACTAACATTCTACCGCGCACGCGCTGTTGCACGCGCCGCCATAGACAATGTACTGGCACAAAAGAAAATTGTGACAAAACCTCCTTGGTCGGACTTCGTCAATCGAACTGTATTTTATTGGAATTCGAGTTACATTAAAGTACTGGTTTTGTATGGCGAACCTGTATTATAATGTAATTTGTAAAAGGCCAAGGGCTTTAAGTTATGCCTTTAAAATATTAGTGTTGAGTTCTTAATATTAGAATTAGAACATGAGTGTAGATAAACTTCTTCTGTTTGGACTGCCGGGTTGGGTAGCCTTATTCCCGTTCTATTTTAAACTCGCTTTTGTGGTATTGTTAACCTCATTTTAATTTTTTTATCAATTGGTACGATTTTACATTTTTTAAATAATTTTTCATAATCTTTATTACATTGATTTTTATAATTTTTGTCTACTAGTACCTTTAATATTCTTGTTTGTAGGGACTTAATTTGTGTCCTGCCCACTGCCACTTAAGGTTTGCATTTCTTTGGGCTATGTCGGTAACTCTAGTTCTACGGATCTCATCGTTTCTGATGTGATCACGTAGAGAAACCCCGAGCATAGCCCTCTCCATTAAATTAATCTCTCTTCATTAAAGATAGATAGATTATTTAAAATCTACCAACGATCTTGTGACTGAGACCACCCGGAAGCGATCTGCAGGTCCAGTATTGTTTTTTTTTATGTCAAGCAAGGCGGTGAACGAGCAGACGAGCCACCTTATGGTAAGTGGTCATCGTCGCCTATTGACATCTGCGAAATCATGGGTGCCGCTTATGCGTCGTCTGCCTTGAGTTTGAGGACCCCATCCTCCTCCTAGGTTCCTCGTAGGGCAGGAGTTTGCTTGGCTTAGTTACCACCATACTACCTGTTTGTCGCCATAATAACAATGTTATGCAGCATGTTGTGTTCTGCCAATTATAGATGAAACATAGGCGCATAACACATTGCACCGGACACCGCTCCGGTGTGCGGTGCTGCGGTTTTTAATTTTGACTGGAGAATCTTAATTTGTATACAAAAACCGCAGGGTATAACACACTCGCACCGCATCACCGTGCGGTTGTGCGGCGCGCGCGACGGCACCGCACTCCCTGACGGTGACGCGGTGCGGTCCGCGGGGTATGCCACACTCTGTGCCGCAGTATCGTACGGATTTTTGCGTAGACGTGCAAAGGACGTGCATACGCGTAATAGATCTCAACATAGATAATGCGGTGATGCGGGGCATCGTCGTGCACCGCAGCTCCGGACGGTGATACGGAGCAAACCGTACGGTGGCACGGTTCCGTGCCGCCGAAGCCGCATGCGGTTTTCGTCCCTCCGTACACCGCAGCGGTGTCCGGTGCAATGTGTTATGCGCCATAGCCAGTTCCTCAGTTGTTGAGGTGTCCAGATGAAGCTTGTTCGTTCGGCCTTGTCGTCAATCCAGCCAAATCGAAATCCAGCAGGTAAAGTTGGTCAACAAGGCTTAAGGACCCGCCAAAGGTTCTTATTAAACTAATTAAGGTGAAGCTGTAAAGGTCATATGTGGCCAACAGCATAGGTCCCTCAGAAAATAGAAGATATCACAATAAAAGCATAAAATGACCAATTTTAGGTAGAATGGGTTTAATGACCGATAAAACAATAATTAAGCATATACATTTTTCGCACTACTTCCGATTAAAGTTTTCACCATTAATCAGTTTCCCGCCACACAATTTTCTTATTTCTTGTTAAATTTAGATACAAAATAATCCAATTAAAATATCCATTAAATAACGGTGTATTATGTATGTGGTTATTAGGCCTAATGGCCTTAGTTTTAAAAGAAGAGATTCATTTATACACAAGAGAATTTATATATATATATATATATATATGTCGGAGGAAGTAACGAGCCGAGTTGATTATCATTGATTGTTTATATCCAAATAACCTCTATAAATCTTAGCAGTAATTCTAAATTAATTAAATTATTTTTGTGTTATTTAAAATCTTATTCATTAAATAAAAGTTATGAATATTGCGCTAACAGAGCAGAGGCAAGCCTCGAGCGGGGTCGAGGCGCCATCTAGTCTTTATTGTAGGAAATGGAGAATTGCCGCGTGGGCTTTATAAGGAGAATGTTTGACTGAGGTAGTTCAGTTGTTAGCTTACTGTTGCGCAGTGAAGTTAGATCGGTGTCTCGAACCTGCTGCTCAGATTCGTTTAGTTGTTTGTGATTATTATTTAAAGTAGACTTGTACCTAATTTATTGCGGTTGTGTAATAACAGTGTTAAAATTTTATTAAAATTATTGAGAGAAGAGTGATTGTTGTGTTTGTGCTCGCATCTAACCCTAATGACGCCCACAAAACCCACGAATATTAATGAAGAAGGCATGGAAAATAGGCTTTCTCCGACATCAGAAGTGGGATCGGTGCAGGCACAAAACAGTAATGAATTGCAAGATGGTTGGCGTGCCTTATTTGAGGCACAACAGAACAATATGCGGTTACTTGTGGAGGCGCTACGCAACCCGCCAGCTGCTGAGGACAAGCATATTACGTTGCCTGAATTCCAACCGGAAAATGCTGACACTGATGCCCGAGCTTGGCTAGCAACTGCGGACATCTGCTTATCGGATTGTAATATACAGGGAAGTAAACTTATTCTTATACTTAGTAAAGCGATGAGAGGTTCAGCTGCGACATGGTTTTCACAAATAGCTTTTCCTGGTATGAAGTGGGTTGAATTTAAGGAAATTTTTCTTTCTCGTTTTGATACATTAGAAACATGTGCAGCAACAGTTTTAAAAATGTTTAGTGGTAAGCCACAAGAAGGCGAGTGCCTTGCCGCATATGCAAGTCGCTTATTTACTTCACTCATGTCACGGTGGGGTAATTTAGGCAAGGAAGAAATAGTGGTGTCCGTAATACTTGCACACATGGGGCAAATTGAGCCACGATTGCAAAGAAATATTTTTTCAGAAGAAATAACTACCCGCTGTAAAATGCAACGTGAGCTTATGGCGTTTTCTTATCGTAAGCGGAGTTATCAAGAGTTGACAAAGACTGCAGTAACTATGCTAGATAATAAACGTCCGAGGCTCAGTTCTGCCTCTACAAAATGCTATTCTTGTGGAAAACTTGGTCACAGATCTTTTGAATGTCTCAGTCGTTTGACTGATAAACAACAAACAACTTCGGCCGCCGAGCGTGCTAGCACGGCCATGTCTGCGACTAAGCAGCCTGTAACCTGTTACAAGTGTGGGGTCGAGGGACACGTGGCATCGCGATGCTCGAGAACCTGGCCAGCTACGAGTGGCAGCGCTCAGGCTGCTTCTTCATCTAGCATTGTGAAACGAGTGGACGTATGTGGTATAAAACCTGTCACTGGGCTAATAACACAATTTGGTGAGCAGTTTTCATTTTGCTTTGATTCCGGCGCTGATTGCTCTTTAATTAAAGAGAGTGTCTCGCGAAGGCTTGTCGGTACATTACAACGTGCAATTGTTACTTTGACCGGTGTAGGAAAATCTAGTGTGCTGTGTGATTTGCAAATTTTATCGAAGGTTGCTCTTTATAGCTATGACGTAGAAATTTTATTCCACATTATTCCTGATGATTTTCTGATTAATGATATTCTTATTGGACGTGATTTATTAACTTTAGGTTTTTCTGTTAACATAACGAGCGATAAACTTACAATAGTTAAGAAGCCATCTATCGTTAATATTTGCGATTTAAGTAGCAATATAAATAATTTTGACAAAATAGATACCGACATTCCTAATGACATTGAACCGCAATTATTTATGCTTCTTAATAAATTTAGTGCCTCTTTTGTTGAGGGCACTCCTACTAGTAGAGTAAGAACAGGCGAATTAGAAATTCGTCTCATAGATCCTTGCAAAATTGTTCAACGTAGACCTTACCACTTAAGTCCTGAAGAGCGAATAATAGTGCGCAATAAGTGTAGCGAACTTCTAGCCGCTGGAGTTATTAGACCTAGCAAGTCTCCTTTCTCTAGTCCGATTCTTTTAGTGAAGAAACGAGACGGCACAGATCGAATGTGCGTAGATTACAGAGAATTAAATTCTAATACTGTCCCGGATCGCTATCCCTTACCCCTTATATGTGATCAAGTACAAAGATTGGCAGGTGCTCATTTTTATTCGTGTCTTGACATGGCTAGTGGTTTCTATCAAATTCCAGTTAATGTGGAGTCAAATTCAATAGAAAAAACCGCATTTATCACCCCCGACGCGCATTATGAATTCACTGCTATGCCCTTTGGCTTACGAAATGCTCCATCTGTCTATCAGAGAGCTATTAACACAGCTCTAGGAGACCTAGCGCATTCTTATGCCATTGTTTACATGGATGACTTAATCATACCATCAATTAATGTAGAGCAGGGATTGGAACGTTTATACACTGTATTAAAAACACTTAGTGAGGCTGGTTTTTCATTTAACATGAGAAAGTGTGCGTTTCTTTAAAAAAAGGTTCAGTTTTTAGGTTACGAAATATCTGAAGGTGAAGTCAGACCCAATACCCGTAAGATAATAGCACTAACTAGCTCCCTACCACCACAAACCATTACGCAGCTTCGACAGTTTTTAGGTTTAGCATCGTACTTTAGACAGTTTGTCAATAACTTCTCGCTTAAAATGGCTCCACTTTATCGTTTATTAGCCAACAATAATTCAAAAATAATTTGGACATCAGAATACGAAAAAATTCGCCAGGATATAATTGCGGTGCTAACTTCTTCCCCGGTCTTAATGCTTTTTAACCCAGAGCTACCTACAGAGTTGCATACAGATGCCAGTAGTGAAGGTTATGGTGCGATTCTCTTGCAGAGAGCAGATACAAAACTACACCCAATAGAATATTATAGCAAACGTACTACTCAAGCAGAATCTCGTTACCATTCTTATGAGTTGGAGACGTTAGCAGTGGTTAATTCAGTCAAACATTTTAGACATTATTTGTATGGCAGGACTTTCACAGTCGTTACTGACTGCAATTCTCTAAAAGCTTCCAGATCTAAAATAGACTTAACCCCTAGGGTACACCGCTGGTGGGCTTTCCTTCAAGCTTTCGATTTTGAAATTCAGTATAGGGAAGGTAAGCGAATGGCTCACGTTGATTTTTTTTCGAGAAATCACCTACCCGAAAACGACATTTTTCCTGACGTCGCTAATAGCTTATGTAAATTAGACCATGCAAAAGTAAAACACATTAACATAGCTGAGTTGTCTTCAAACTGGTTACAAGCTGAGCAGCGAAAAGATCCTGAGTACAGTGAAATTATAAGCAAACTTGAAAATGACGACCTTGACTTAGAGAGTAGTAGGGTTTATGAATTGAGATCCAACGTACTTTATAGAAAAATTCAACGAAATAACCGTAATGTTTGGTTACCGATTGTACCTAGGGCTTTTCGTTGGTCTGTAATAAATCACATCCATGAAGCAATTGTGCACTTGGGATGGGACAAAACATTAGAAAAAGTATACCAACATTATTGGTTTCCTAATATGGCAAAATATGTTAGAAAATTTGTTGAAAATTGTATAACATGTAAAGTAGCAAAGTCAACCAGCGGTAGACAACAAATAGAATTACACCCCATTCCAAAAATTAGTATTCCGTGGCATACAATCCATATAGATGCCTCAGGAAAGCTTAGTGGCAAAAATGATCAAAAAGAATATGTTTTTGTTCTTATAGACGCTTTCACTAAATATGTGTTACTTAGACATTCCTTAAAAATTAATACAGATAGTGCAATTAGAGCTTTAAAGGCGTCAATCTCACTTTTTGGAACACCAGTGCGCATTATAGCTGATCAGGGCAGATGTTTTGCAAACAAAGAGTTTCAAAATTTTTGTACTAATCACAATATTCAACTACATTTAATAGCCACCGGTTCTTGTCGTGCTAATGGTCAAGTTGAGCGCATAATGAGTACCCTCAAAAACATGTTAACTGTCGTAGAATCGAGTCCAAATAGATCATGGCAGGATGCATTAGATGATGTCCAACTTTCTATAAATAGCACAATACATAGAGTTACTAAAGCCAGTCCTTTAGAGTTATTAATAGGTAGAGTAGCCAGACCCTTAAATTTATTAACCGTAGATGATCACGAAGTGGAGATAGATATAGTGGAGATAAGAGAGCAAGCTAATAGGTTGATGACAAATAATGCAATTCTTGAAAAAGCACGGTTTGATAAAAATAAAGCAAAAGTTACTTCTTTTTCTGTAGGAGATTACGTTTTAATAGAAAATCATGAACGGAATCAAACAAAACTAGATCCAAAATTCAAGGGACCTTTCGAAGTAGTTCAATTATTGGACGGTGACAGGTATCTTCTCAAAAGTTTAAATTGTAATCGTACTTACAAGTACTCAAGAGACCGCTTACGTCCACTCCCACAATCATATATCCCTACAGATCTGGATCCATGCCAATCGGATGATTATGGTGGTAAGATTTTTGTTCATCTGCTTATGATTTTCTTCATCTCAAAAGGCACTTGCGGGCTTAAAATACAAAGTGAGTGGCTACAAGCTATCTTAACGGCGTGGTGGCTGTTGAGGTTTAAGTAATGACTATCTATGAGGCGAGGTGGCCGTCGAGAAGTTATGGAAATGTTTAAAATAAAAGGCGAGGTGGCCTTATCTGAGGGTGAATAAAAAGCGTGGTGGCTGATTTAGTTTTAAACGGCGAGGTGGCCGTCTCATTTGCAAGAATTTTATTTAATGTTCAGTCAGAGTGGAGGTTGTTTAAATTAATTGCCAAAAAGTAATAATTACAAAGGATGAATAAATAATGAAAAAAAAAAATTAGTAAATTATACAGTGCAGAAAAATTATTGTGATGGTAATAATGGTTTCTATTTGACCGAAGTATTGTAACTCTTTTTTTTTCTAACAGATAACGATGAAGGATGCCCTTCAACATCACACGAGGACGTGTGAGACGTCAGGATGGCCGTGTCGGAGGAAGTGACGAGCCGAGTTGATTATCATTGATTGTTTATATCCAAATAACCTCTATAAATCATAGCAGTAATTCTAAATTAATTAAATTATTTTTGTGTTATTTAAAATCTTATTCATTAAATAAAAGTTATGAATATTGCGCTAACAGAGCAGAGGCAAGCCTCGAGCGGGGTCGAGGCGCCATCTAGTCTTTATTGTAGGAAATGGAGAATTGCCGCGTGGGCTTTATAAGGAGAATGTTTGACTGAGGTAGTTCAGTTGTTAGCTTACTGTTGCGCAGTGAAGTTAGATCGGTGTCTCGAACCTGCTGCTCAGATTCGTTTAGTTGTTTGTGATTATTATTTAAAGTAGACTTGTACCTAATTTATTGCGGTTGTGTAATAACAGTGTTAAAATTTTATTAAAATTATTGAGAGAAGAGTGATTGTTGTGTTTGTGCTCGCATCTAACCCTAATGACGCCCACAAAACCCACGAATATTAATGAAGAAGGCATGGAAAATAGGCTTTCTCCGACATATATATATATATATATATATATATATATATATATATATATATATATATATATATATATATATATATATTTTAAAACGTATGACTTTGCATTTTTATTTAAAAATTTCCTCTTACCTTTACAACGCTACAACTTGTTACAATGTGACTTAAATGTCTTGTCACTCCTTTACAATATTTTGTTCCATCCAATCGGTCCAATTCTTCGAGTCGTACTATGCGATCTAATTACATTTTATCCCTTGACATCCCGCCTCGTTCAACTCAGTTTTCGACATACTCGTTTCCTTCTCAAGCCGTCCGGCTATGGAATTCTCTCCCTGAGAGTATTCAAAGAGCGCGTACGCTAGATTCTTTCAAATCCCTAGTTCATAGTCACTTCCTA
Organism: Schoenobius gigantellus; assembly: GCA_963935595.1. NCBI lineage: Eukaryota > Metazoa > Arthropoda > Insecta > Lepidoptera > Crambidae > Schoenobius > Schoenobius gigantellus. The sequence goes on from OZ012543.1 coordinate 2,116,457, forward strand.
TCTATAAATCCTTAGCCGCTTATTGTTATGTAATTTCCTTTCCTATGACACAATCGATTTTTTATTCCTGTTTCTGCACCCTTCCCCTTAATTATCCCTTTCCCATTTTCCAGTCTTAAGGTTGCCTGGAAGAGATTGCTATATAGCAATAAGGCCGCATTTTGACAATTCTTATTTTTTGTTTTTTTTTGTTACGTGTATTATTTGTACAATAAAATTATTCTAAAGTATATATAGACACATTTCAATATACATACTTGCCAAGTGTGAGCATATACAGAAAATTTGTGATTATGTATGAGTATATGATGATGTGCGTATGATGCCCAAAAATATAAATGCAAGAGTATATACCGATTTATAGTAATATTTTTATATATTATTATACAGGGTTAATTGTAAAACATCTGCAACCTCGCAGGATCAGATAGCTAACATCATAAATAACGTTTTCACTTCTCATGCTCTGAAAGTGCTTATTTGTGCAGAATATAGGCTGCACAAAATCGAATTTTGTGCACAAGTGCATTAACGTATCAACTCATATATAAATGTATCTATATTAAGGCAAAGAAAATGAGCCATACAGCCAAACACAATAAGAAGTTCATAGATAGAATTGGTTATTTTATTATATTTACTTTAATTTATTTGCCTCATGTGTTTTTTAAGACATAAAAACAATTTCCTTCAGTATTCAAAAGTGTACTAATTTATTTTGAATTTTAATTAAGGAAATGTTATGTTATACTACTGTTTTATTTCCTCGCAATCGTTTTACCCTCGACATTACTATCAAAAAGTCTCGGATATAAATGGTTCGTTTTGTGCACTTGTTGTAAAATATACTATTGTTCTAAGATTTTTGACAATTCATTAGATTTTACTTTCATACAAAAATAAATATTAATTTGATATACCTCTAGCATGTTTGTAACACTACACGCATCACCAGAATTACGTAAAAAAAACTTGTGAGAATAACGCCGTATGGGGGCGGAGCGTTGCTAGCACCTTTGAACTTGACCTATATTCGTACTACGGCCGCCATGCTTTGATGCGCGTGCGTCGCACGTTCTTGTGTTCCACAATGTTCCGCAACTTATATAGACTTATCAATGTAACGACAGTGCAATAAAAACTTGAAAATTGATTTTTTTTCAATTTATTGAGTTATCTTAAAACTCGAAATACAAACGTTGTAGTTAAATGTTAGCTGTCTAATCCTGCGAGGTTGCAGGTGTTTTAAAATTAACCCTGTACAATTTACTAATCCTGCGAGGTTGCAACTCTGTACACAATTTATTATTGAATCTTAATTTATTCCCGGTACAATATCTCGAAGTTGTTACCAACTAATAAACATAAGTGGTATGAATGTCGAGCCCAAGGTCATCGCAAGATAATGACTATGTCCCGTCAAAGGGACTCAAGGGTAGAAAATTATGAACATGTTACGGCAAATATGTGACCTACCCGCAAAGTTCCCAACTCGCGTATTATACTAGTTTGGAACTTTCCGATTTGCTCAGTAGAAAAGCCGTTGTACGCCACAGATTGTTTACAGCACGTGTTACTGATTTAACGATTTAATAACCGTCTGTCAGAGTATGATGGGTGTCCAAACATGTGAAAATTTTGAGCTCCTGAGTGCTTTGCAACTTAGCTGAATATAAAGCCACAATCAAGGGCGTACTTATGAAAAAAAGCATATTATTATAAAGTGTGTGATTATATGAGAAAAAAAATGTGATAATGGACGTTCAAAGGGTATTAACACTGTGATAATTGGATAAATCTCATTCATTTGAGTAACTGTTCCACGAATCCACAACACCATTGACGCTCAAAAATATAAGGGATTCCATAATTCCAATTCCACCCAACTTTGTCAGACACACCCCCCAATGACAATCATCTGTTGCTTTACAGCTAGTACCGTTAGTGACCCACTGACTGCTATACAACACAAAGCTGTACAAATCATCATCACAGCTCATATACGTCCCCACCGAACCATGCTGGCTCAGTGTGGATTGGTTGACTTCACATACACCTTTGAATTATTTTGCAGGTGAATGTAGGTTTCCTCACGATGTTTTCTTTCACCGTAAGAGCGTCAAATTTATGTACATATGAAATTCGTGAAAAGAAAAACACATTGGTACATGGCAGGATCTATCGCGGGCCTCCCGATTCTACTCGGAGCACAGTCCAGTGCCGAGGTATAATTAATACCAGAAAATAACAAAAAAAATCTTAGTTATACCTAAATGAATTGTTGGTGCTTATCTCACTCCGGTCATGTCGATTGACCCGGAGATTGTACCTGCGTTTGGATCTCTGTTAAGGTCCGCCCGTATCAAACAACCATACTAATATTATAAATGCGAAATTGTTACCACTTCACGCTTAAGCCGCTAAAGTGATTTTGATGAAATTTGGTACAGAGATAGTTTGAGTCCCGGGAAAGGACATAGGATAGTTTTTATCGCGGAAATCATCCTCTAACAGGGTTTATTATTATTGCTAAAAGAAAAGGGTTTATTATTATTGCTAGCTTACAATTTCATAATGTGTATGCAAAGCGCTCGATGCTATGCGATAAAAGGCTCCTTCCAACCTTAGACATGCATACAGACAGAGCCATACTATTAAACTTGGCAAGATGTAGTGTGCAAGTTCACCGCAAGCGATTTCCACCCTAAGCGCCCTCGCAATACGGCTCAGAGTTATACGTTGCCGGTTAAACAAAAGGGTGCTTATGCGATGCGGCTAAGTTATAATAAAACTTGGCCGGTTAAACAGATTTTAAGCTGTTCACAAGCTTTCCTATATTTTGTATGGAGAACCGAAAGGGAATGCACGTTTCGTTTTTGAGACAAGAGTGTTGATAATTATGATAATAAGGCGTTTTAGAAGGTGGTGGAGATTTTAAAATAGACAATAACCGTCTTATTACAAAACATGGACTAGAGTAAAAGACCAAGAATGGTTAGTTCAAAAATCAAAATCAAATCAAAAATAACTTTATTTATTACACGTAGTTTTTAGAATGGAAAGTTTGAAAAAACCTGTATTAGAAAAGACCCCTTTTCTTTCTGTACCACAATATGGCTGTAATTACATAGGAAGTTGCTACTTGCTATTATATTTATAGGATTTATAATTTTACTCAGTATCAAGATGCTTTATAACACTATTAACTTTAGGCAAAACTATATTATTTAGGCAAATTATACTTACACTAGCTTTTGCCCGCGGCTTCGCTCGCGTCAAATTTGGGGTAAGGCAACCACCTTCCAGCAGCACCTTGAACCACAGTTTTACAATCATGATATGATTGTTAAACTGTGCTTGAACTGTACTAATTATAGATGCAGAATTATTCCTGATAACTACCTACTCCTCTCGTCTCGCCGCGCCGCCCGCTTGCCTAGGTACCCGATTGACGACGATCGAGATGGCATACCTAAAATGAAAAAGTATATAGAACCCTTATATGGGTATTATTTCACGTCTGCCACATTAGATTTTAAAATTGTTGCTGTTTTCGTAATCATCGACTCGATAAACCACAAAAAGAATACCCATGTTGATTTTCAGATTTTCTTAAAACACGTGTTTACTCATTTATTGATAAGAGCTAACGATCTGTCAAATCTGTCAACTGTGACTAAACTGTGGTCCAAATATCATTCACATAAAAATAGTTTTATGCTGAGATTGCGTCTTAATTCAAGTTATTCATTTGCAAAAACATCTGCAGTGCTTAAGTGAATAAAAACAGCGAAATTTAACAGTGATTAAAACTAATTGTGTTCAAAAATTACTAGTGAATATTGTGCAAAAGTCAAATTACCCTCAAACATTTTGTGATTAATTTGTCATTGACGTTTGACATTTTTATTCAAATGTCTATCTACCTACATTTAAAAATAAAAATGTTGCCACCTTAAAGAAATTTCTACCAATTCAGTAGAATCTCCGGGGGTGGAAGACCAGGCCCCCAGTCATGTCAAAGCTACTGGTACAACTGTCTCACCAAAGTCCACCAAGAAAATGACCCAACAAGTATTCCATCCGGGATTATTTATGAGTAAGCCGCCCAATTTAAATAGTAAAGACCACCAATTAGCACCACAAGAACCATGGACGGAAGTCACTGTAGGAAGAAAGCGCGTTCGCGATAGTCCTGGTAATAATAAAAATCATAAACAATCAAAACTAAATAATACCTACTGGCCTCCACCAATATTTGTAGATAAAGTTAGTAATATTAGGCCACTTACGAAAATGTTGGAAGAAATTATACCAGGAGAATTTGAAATCAAAATCCTTCAGGCAGAGCGGGTCAAAATACAAGTAAAAAATGCAGAGTCATACTCAACAGTGTATAAGGAACTCAAGAAGAGAAACACGGAATTCTTTACCTACCAACCCAAAGATGAACGAAGCTTCAGAGTTGTCCTCAAAAATATCCATCCTTCAACCGACACGGAAGATATAAAGGAAGCCCTGGGTAATCTCCAACATGAAGTGACAAACATCTGGAATATTAAAGACCGAATTACAAAACATCCACTTACAATGTTTTTTATCGACCTAAAGCCACAGCCCAATAACAAGGATATCTACAATGTGAAGAGTATACTTAATTGCAAAGTTACATTTGAAGCGCCAAGGCCCAAACGAGACATACCTCAGTGTTCCAATTGCCAACAATACGGGCACACCAAAAAATTCTGTCACCGTCAACCAAAGTGTGTGAAATGCGCGGGCGCTCACCATACTGCAAATTGCTCTAGAAAAGAGCGTTCAGACAAAGTTAAATGTATCCTTTGCGATGGTAACCATCCTGCAAATTACAAAGGCTGTTCAGTCTACAAGGAGTTACAAAAGATCCATAACCCACCACCTAAGCAAAGGGCTCCATGGAAATCCACAATACCGAAATATAATTATAAAAACAATTCCCAGAGTTATGCTGATATTCTCCAGGACAACCTCCCACTAAAACACTCCAGCAACACTCAAAGCCAACAGAATATTCAAGACGTCTTACTTTCAATAAATCAAACAATGCTAGCTGTTATGAACCAAATTCAAGCCCTAGCTAAGTTAATAACTGATCTCATGCCCAGAATAGCCTTACATTCAAACCATTAAATATTTGTGTCTGGAATACTAATGGCCTGTCAAACCACTCTGAGGAGTTAAAACTATTTTTAAGAGCGCATAAAATTGATGTAATGCTTATCTCGGAAAACCACTTTACCATGAGAAGTCATTTCGAAATATCTGGATACACACTATACCACACAAATCACCCAGATGGAAAAGCCCATGGTGGGTCAGCAAAACTTGTCAAGAGTAACATCAAACATCATCAGTCGATTTCATACTGCCAAGATTATCTCCAAGTTACCAGCATCGTAGTATCGGATTGGACTAGCGAATTAACCATGTCAGCATTATACTGCCCCCCAAGGCATAAAATCAAACAAGTAGACTTTGAAATTTTTTTTAAATTACTTGGCCCCAGATTTATAGTTGGTGGTGACTACAACGCCAAGCATACATTCTGGGGCTCGAGGCTTACACTACCACGTGGACGAGAGCTCCTCAAATGCGCCCAAGATAATAACATGAATGTTCTCTCAACAGGGCAGCCGACATATTGGCCCACTGACCCAAATAAAACACCAGACCTCATAGACTTCTGTATAATTAACGGAATCTCAAAAAAATATATATCCTGTCAAAGTTGTCACGATTTATCGTCAGATCACTCACCTATTATTGTAAACTTATCTACAACCCTTTTGGAAAACGAACCTAAATGTGTTTTACATAATGGTAGGACAAACTGGAAACTATATCAGAACATTATTGATGCAACATTCACAGAACCGCTGAAGTTAAAATCAAAACATGACATTGAGAGCGCTGTTGAACATTTTACTAAAGTTTTGCACCACGCAGCATGGGATTCTACACCGCTAAAAAGAAACACTACTGATAGCCAACATATAGCTACACATCTGTTAGAGCTTGTCGCAAAAAAAAAGAAAACTACGGACTCAATGGCAGACAACTAGATGTCCAAACTTAAAAACACAACTCAATCAACTTATAAGACAGTTAAAAAACGCACTAAGACAAGATCGTGAAACCAACTTCCAGTCTTACCTGAGCGGGTTAGATGCTAGAGCTTCTTCTGAGTATTTATTTATTTATTTTATTTATTTATTTATTTATTATAAACATAGTTTCCACAGCATAATTCTATTTACATTTTAATTTGGTAAAAACATCTCTGTACATAAGCCAATAACGGAAACTTACTCTGTTAACTAAAAATACAAACATAAGGGTAAGTTGTATTAAAAAAAAGAAATAAATATGAATCCACGAAAGCGAAGTACAGTTCATATTAGGAAAAGGTAAAAAGAAAAAAAAATGCAAAAACGTGCCATAAATGTGTGTGTATGTGTGTGAGCGTGCGTGCGTGTGTATTGTGTGTGTGTGTGTGTGCACGTGAGCGGTTTTAATAATTAAGTGCGCAACTTAGCTACACAGGAGCCGGTCGCACAATCCACTACTTTAAGTATTAGTATAAGCGTAGGCTTACATGACATCTCCAGCTAATTAAAAATAAACTGAATCATATTAAAAATTGAAATTGAGATTAATAAATAAATTGTATTCTTAATAGATTAAATTATTATTTTTATATTAATTCGTTAATAAGTTTATATAAAATGTCAAAATTTTACGATTTTATGAATAGAATAAAAAATAATAATAATAAGTTTATATAAAATGTCAAGTATTCACTATGGAAAGCTACGAAGAAGTTGAAACGGCCAACAACTGCCTTACCACCCCTTCGTATGCCAGATGGGAAATGGGCCCGTACTAACATTGAAAAAGCACAAACCTTTTCTACACACCTCTCATCAGTATTCAAGCCTCACCCAAACGAATGCCCACCAGAGCATGAAAAAGAAGTTGACGACTTCCTGGCCACAACTACTCAAACAGAAAAAAATGGCGAAATAATGATTTTCACAAAAAGGAAGTACTTGCTACAATTAAAAAAATTCATCATTAAAAAGTCCCTGGCTATGATCTCATCACAAGTCGCCTCCTTGCTGAACTGCCACCCTCTGGAATAAAATTACTTACATGTATTTATAACGCCATGTCAAAATTGAAATTCTTCCCGTCACAATGGAAGGTCGCGAAGATCATAATGATTCAGAAGCCTGATAAACAACCAGAAGATCCAAAATCATACAGGCCTATCAGCCTACTACCCATAGCTTCCAAAGTGTATGAGGCTTTGCTATTGTCTCGCATGATGCCAGTGATTAAGGATAAACACCTTATACCTGATCACCAATTTGGATTCCGACAAAAGCACTATAGATCAAGTGCACAGATTCACAGATGAAATAGTAAAATGCTTTGAGGCAAAAAAATACTGTACTGCAGCATTTTTAGATATATCTCAGGCTTTTGACCGCGTGTGGCATGAAGGCCTACTATATAAAATTAAAGCAAGCATGCCCCACCATTTCTACGCTATAGTCAAGTCCTTCCTGTCGGACAGATATTTCATGGTCCAATGTGGAAATGAAGTAACCAATCTTTGCACAATATCAGCGGGTGTCCCACAGGGTCCAATTCTGTACCTGCTTTACACCTCGGATTTACCCACATGCCCAACAATTACCACTGGTACTTTTGCAGATGATACAGCCATTCTAGCCTCATACAGTGAACCAAATGTTGCAGCAAAAATGCTGCAAGAGGGACTGAACAGTGTAGCCACATGGCTAAAGAAGTGGCGGATCAAGGCAAATGAGAGCAAATCTGTTAATGTCACATTCACACTTAGACGAGACACTTGCCCACCTGTAAAATTGAATAGTGTGGAGATACCCAGAGCTAAACATGTACGGTACCTTGGCCTTCACTTGGACCAAAGACTAACTTGGCCAAAACACATATTCACCAAACGGAAACAACTTGGTTTTCAACTCCGAAAAATCTACTGGCTCATTGGGAGCAAATCCCAACTATCACTCGCAAACAAACTGTTACTCTACAAAACCATACTCAAACCAATATGGACCTATGGCATCCAGCTGTGGGGAACTGCTTCCCACTCCAACATTGAGATAATCCAAAGATACCAAAACAAAATGCTACGCATAATAACAAATGCTCAGTGGTTCATCACCAACGAACAATTACATAAGGATTTACAAATACCTACAGTTAAAGAAGAGATAGCAAGACACACAAATTCATACAAGGACAGAATCATAAACCACCCAAATATGCTAGCGCAGAAGTTGATGGAAAATGCACAAACCAAACGCCGTTTAAAACGCAGAATACCCCAAGATATGCTACAGTAAATGAGCATAAATGTGAAAGGACATGTCCACTTTTTGTATGGAACGTGGAATTTTATTCTGAACCTTTTTTAACCAGTTTAAAAATTTATGACGGAAATAGAACTTTATGAGAAGGATGTTTATCCATGAATATTAAAAATATTAAGGCCTGCATTTAGGAGAAAAAAATTAAAAATGTTTTTTTTATTGTTTCTTTAGCAGGGCCACATTTAGTTTTTTTTACTGGCAATTAAAAGGATGTCATTGTCAATGCCACTGTAGCTGTCGTTTTAACTTTTGTTTATTGTTTGTGTGTATGTGTGTAACCTTTCTTCCTTTCACAAAATAGTATCTTTTATTTTCTACAGCTATGCTCAGGTTCTTGATTTTACATGTGATTTAAATATTGGCTTGCTAACTGGACTAAGTTTTCTCGTAATTTGAACGTACGAAGTAACCAGACCCAAGAATTGAACAACAAAATGTTATACTTCCAGGTTACAGTCGCATTCCTCATACAACTTCTCATTTTTTTTTGTACCAGAGTGCTATAATTTGGAATGTCGAAGGGTACCATTATATTTAAGAAAGAAGATCCTCGGGGATTGTAAAATATTCGTAAAGTAATGCCAGAGTCTGAAAATCACATGAGTCAATATGATTTTGCATTTTTACGGTAATATAAGTTCACTGTATTGTTTACACCAAATAATTCATGCTTGACTTACTAACAATAAAATCAAAGAACAGAAACTAATTGAATTTGAAAATATAGAAAATTCCAAGGATATAGTATGTAAATACTGGACAGGTTTAACAGTCACACAATTTGTTTTATTGTTCTCTTGCTTAACTCAATTAGGTGAGGTTTGTTCAAAGCCTAAAAAGGCCTTAGGTTTATATTAAGTCAGACATGGGCTAAGGAATCCCTTTGCAGAATTGCTTCTCGGGTATGCATTTCAAAAACTCATGTTTACTTATATAAAATAGTGTTATTGCTTCAAAAATCAATATGCACCTTTACATTTAGGTATAGCCCATATAAGCAGGGAAACCCTGTCCAGTAGAAATCTAACTATACGTTATACTCTTTGGGTCTGATTCAAACAATTCCATTGTTTTATTAGAGGTTACTAAAATTTTACTTACAAAAGTCCTCTAATTACCTATTTCAAAAGAAATCTTATAACTTACACTGCTAGCTGCAGTAAGCGACCAACCAACCTGGTGGTCAATCTATTTTAAATAGGGCATTAGAAGCCATCTTTGTACATATTGATGCTTAAATTCCACACTTGAATATGTTCCCCAGAATGAAAATATTCAATTTAATTTTAATCAGTCTTGGAACATATTAAATTAAGCAAGCTAAGTCATATTTTGGGGAACATATTCAAGAAAATGATCCATCACATGAGACTGCTGATAAGAGGAAAAATCAAATGAAATCCATGAATTTAGGATGGGCTCCGCACCAAACTCATATAACACCACTGGCTCAATTTTGAAATGACGTACTAATGAGGGAAGATGTTGAAATTGAATAAATAAAAATTACATAATTTCTGGGTTTTATTTCATACCTGCAACCAGTTTCTATATTACAACTCTTTCACATAGTTTCCACTATTATAATTATTCAACACTTCATATTACATATTTAGTACCCATGATAAAATCGAGGGTATGTAGTCATATAGAAGTAAATATTTACACTTTGAATTAGCATTATAGTAATCTTAGAGAATTTTGCACTTAGTTCATTTTAGTGACTTCATTAATTAGCATTTGTTTTGTAAAAAATCTTTTGTTATTGAAATAGTAAAACTGTAGCATTCTTAAGAACAGACCAGTATATTTAATTTATGTTGATATTTCATTACTGTGAGGTAGGTGCTTATCCTAAGAGTAGGCAGAGTAAAATAGGTATCACACACTAGACACTACAGCCAGGGGCTCATCCTAACAAATGCTGCACAAACACACTGCTACAAAGTAAAGTATAGAAGTCATCTGCCACCAACCAATGCATTTATTGTGCTAGATTTCATTTTAATAGCATGGACCTATTGATAACATGTATCATTTTTTTGGTCAGAGTCAGAGATGCTTGTTTGTTACCAGCAGTGACCTGCAATGCTGCTAATTTGCAATCCAATTCAATATGTGGTCACCTGGGGGTTTATTGTCGAAGGAAAAATCTATAACGTCTGCGCTGCCTTTAATTTGACAGTCATTGCGGCAACAACACAAGATTGTGCACTTCTTAATAAAAAGTATTGTGATGTATTGTGATTGCTTAGATTATAAGCGATCACGATCATTCTAATCACAAAATTAAACGAGGCTTTTTTTGACGCTGACACTTCTGCAAGAGAAGGCAAAGGGAGCTAAGTTCATACAGCCATGTTTTTCGTAAATCTTGATAAAACATTAAAAATGTAATTTATGTGAATTTTAGTCAGAAAGTCACTCACTATCACATCGTTTGTGCGCTTTTGTTACTTATTTATTCGTTTGTGACACGTTTCAGTAACTTGTCATTGTTTTCCATACAAAAATCGCTTTGTTTTACATACTATGAAAGTCAATCAGAAAATTGCTGTTTTTTTGAATTTGCAGGCCTAAAAATATTTACACTTTGAATTAGCATTATAGTAATCTTAGAGAATTTTGCACTTAGTTCATTTTAGTGACTTCATTAATTAGCATTTGTTTTGTAAAAAATCTTTTGTTATTGAAATAGTAAAACTGTAGCATTCTTAAGAACAGACCAGTATATTTTATTTATGTTGATATTTCATTACTGTGAGGTAGGTGCTTATCCTAAGAGTAGGCAGAGTAAAACAGGTATCACACACTAGACACTACAGCCAGGGGCTCATCCTAACAAATGCTGCACAAACACACTGCTACAAAGTAAAGTATAGAAGTCATCTGCCACCAACCAATGCATTTATTGTGCTAGATTTCATTTTAATAGCATGGACCTATTGATTACATGTATCATTTTTTTGGTCAGAGTCAGAGATGCTTGTTTGTTACCAGCAGTGACCTGCAATGCTGCTAATTTGCAATCCAATTCAATATGTGGTCACCTGGGGGTTTATTGTCGAAGGAAAAATCTATAACGTCTGCGCTGCCCACAGATTTAGAGTAGGCTAGATACCACTTGTTCATTAAATAGTATGAGAACCGAGCGTGCCTCCGTATCCCCACTCACTATGACGTCACGCGAGTCATTTAGTGATGTACACACAAAAAATAATAGTTTCAATCGCAACGCGCGATGCGCCGCGCTCGCTCAGTGATCCAACAGACTTCGACGAGAGACGATGCGCGTTTAAAAACTATCTGTGTGCCAAATTTCATCCAAATCCGTCATCCACATCAACAAACATTGAGACACAGACACACTAACAAACATTCACATGTACCTATAATAAAATTGATAGGATGTAACAAAATGTGTTTGATCCCTAAATTACCTGTAATAGCTTCCTTTTTCTGGTTAAATCAGAAAATTACGTATTTTCATTTGTTGTTCGTTGGTGGTAAACTTTCTGTAAAATATAATATTATTTCTTTTTTAGCGCATTTGATTCAGATTTGACCAAGTAGGCTCATTAAAGAATAGAATAGAATCTCAAAATTACTAATATATGTCATAATTATCAGTAGCAGGTATATGTCATTAGTCATTAGCATAGAACACTTATCCACTTACTTCTTCATTTTATGTCGTATTCAGCACCAAAATTTTCGGATATGCTGTTCCGGATAATCGTCTTAACTTTTTGCTGATTACATAGTCCTCTTTATTGAAGTGGATTGAGCAAATTGTACTGTGTGGTGAAGGAAACCAATTTCTATTACCTATCGCTTCAATCCATTTATTTTTTACAATGGGATCGCTTGGAAAACTGAAAACAATCATGCCCTATCTATACTTAATTCGAAAATGCATTTTCATTGGTCTTTCAATTATCATTCTGTTCTAAAACCGAATTGATGGCTCGATTGCTTGAATCGATTTGAAAGTAACCATTGTACATCACTAATCGCAAAATTTGACAGACGAATGATAAAAGCCCTTGTACCACGAAACTTGTTTACTTTGAAGTGATTCTGTCGTTTAAAATTCATTGCGTACGGCCAGAACACCCGATGGTGATCTTTCAAAGCCAAACCCGCAATGTAAAATAAATATATCAACATTCCCAAATTCGAATTTATCGCAGTAGTATCACGCGAATATCACAACAAATCATAAATAATTGATTTTAAAATGAATTACAGCAATTTGTGAAACAAAGTTACTTACCGATGATAAGATACATCTCCATTGACACGATTTACTACTTTTGAAGAGTTTTTACAGTTTACAATTTGCGCAATTTGGCATTTTTACGTTTTCAACCACAGGACTCGTCAACGTTACGTTAGAATGCCAACTAAAGTAGAAGCGCGGTCAGTTTGAGCATTGCTCAAACTCGGGGCGTCTCGGGGCACGCTGCGCCGGGCAACAGGTGGTATCTAGCCTACTCTAAATCTGTGGCGCTGCCTTTAATTTGACAGTCATTGCGGCAACAACACAAGATTGTGCACTTCTTAATAAAAAGTATTGTGATGTATTGTGATTGCTTAGATTATAAGCGATCACGATCATTCTAATCACAAAATTAAACGAGGCTTTTTTTGACGCTGACACTTCTGCAAGAGAAGGCAAAGGGAGCTAAGTTCATACAGTCATGTTTTTCGTAAATCTTGATAAAACATTAAAAATGTAATTTATGTGAATTTTAGTCAGAAAGTCACTCACTATCACATCGTTTGTGCGCTTTTGTTACTTATTTATTCGTTTGTGACACGTTACTGTTGTCATTGTTTTCCATACAAAAATCGCTTTGTTTTACATACTATGAAAGTCAATCAGAAAATTGCTGTCTTTTTGAATTTGCAGGCCTAAAAAAACCTAAATTTTATTCTAAACTAGATTTTTGAGTACTCTTTACAATAATACCTGAAACATGTTGGTTAATAAATAATTATATTCTTAGCCCAAAAGAGGACATGTCCTTTGGGATGCGACAAAGGTCGCCCTCCTAAGCCTGTCCAATAACTAACCACCATACTTACCGCTCAATGTCCCGAAGTGGCGACAGATTGCAGTATTAAACTAATTACAAAAAAAAAATTTATTGATAACAGTACTCCTGTGAAATTTCGAATAAAATAGTCTGATTTTGTTTCCTCATACAAATGTTGGACCTCCGTTTCAAAACCTTAGAGGGTGGTTTTTGAAAAATCCATTCTTAGTGCTCATAGCCCTTAGACCTCATAAGAAATCTACTTGTTAAATTTTGCATTTTTAGACCCGAAGGTTTGGGCTGTACCTTGATATGTGAGTCAGTTTCTTCTTTCCATATTAAGAAGAACATAGAAAACGATGATGGTAGTTCACGACCGCTAGGTTGGATTTAGAAATCGTTATTGTTTTTGTAACCAGCGACCCGATAAACCATACAAAGGATACCCATATTAATTTTCAGCCTTCGACACCTCATATCCCCCATTTAAAAGGGTGAATTCTGAAAAACCTAAAACAAGTGTTGACTCATTTATCGATAGGAGTACTCATGTGAAGCTTCGAATAAAATAGTCCAACTAATCTTGTTCCCCCATACAAAATTTGGAGCCCCATTTCAACCCCTTAGGGCGTGAATTTTGGAAAATCCTTTCTTAGTACATCTCATATGGAACCTACGTGCCAAATTTAAAATCTCTAGACCCGGTGGCTTAGGCTATGCGTTGATATGTCAATACAGTTAAGTTCGCTAGGTACTGTGGAACTTCGTTGATTGAGAGCCAATTTCTGTGATATCGCGGGGATGTCCCCATTTAGATACTGGTGGTCCGGTGCTTTTTAAAAGAATCGACTGGAACAGAAGTAAGGGTGTTTGCCTTGGTTTTTTGGTGTGTCGTTTATATAGATAGTCTAATGTTGTACAAATTTTAGACCTCCGTTTCAACCCCGTAGAGGGTGGTTTTTGAAAAATCCGTTCTTTTTACACTTGCATAAATCTCCAGCCTAAATCCAAAATTTGGAAATCCTAACTTCAAAACTGACGGACTTTCATACAAACTTTCATCCCCCTTTTACCCCCTCAGGGGTGAATTTAAAAAATCCTTTCTTAGGCCCCCCTTCACCTCATAAGGAACCTACGTGCCAAATTTGGAATCTCTAGGCCCAGTGGTTTGGGCTGTGCGTTGATATGTCCGTCAGTCAGTCAGTCAGTTTCTTCTTTTATATTGTATATGTGTACACTCGCGAGCAAAAGTTTGGAATCAGTTACTTGAAATTGGTTGCGCGTTACCTTGAGTAGTTAATACTTTTTTAATAATCGTAAAAATGACATCATTTTAAAGGTTCAACTCTTTACTTTTAAACTGATACCGAATTCATTAAAAACAAGCCAGTATTTATGAAGCCATTCCGCATTAAGTGAAGGTGTATCGAAAAAGACGTGTTTCAATTGTTTGATACGTCACGAGTTGCGAACTATTGACCCCCTATAAAAGCACCTGTTATCGGATTTTCTTTATCAGTCGACTTTCACACGTTGCCGTTGACCGGTACACATCTCCGCCACTTTTGACCCTTTACCTTGTACGACAATGGAGACAACACCTACAGAAGCAGCACAAATTGTAGCCCTATTGCAAGAAGGGCTCAGCCAGCGGGTTGTCACTTGTCGGCTACACATAAGCCAATCCTGTATTTCGAAAGTTTATAAGCGCTTTCTGGCGGCTTTATCCCGAGACCAAGATCTGGACGGCGCCGGTGCACATCGGAGAGGGATGATCGTTTTATCGTGTCAACCTCTCTCCGAAATCGGCATTTGACTGGTGTCGACGTCCAACAGGAGCTCCGAGATGTTCGTGGGGTAGCAGCCAGCGAGTCGACAGTTCGTCGACGACTCAAGCAAGCGAATCTGACTCCAAAAAGGCCTGCCACAGGCCCGAAACTCACGGCAGCTCACCGACAAGCACGCCTTCAGCTTGCTCGCACCCATCTTGATTGGGAGGTTGAGCAATGGAGGCAAGTCCTGTTCTCCGACGAAAGCAGGATGTGTTTGCACGGTAGCGACAGAAGAGGACGGGTCTACAGGCGGCCTGGGGAGTGATTTGTACAGTGCTGTGTCGCTGAAACAGTGGCTTATGGGGGCGGCTCTTGTATGATGTGGGCCGGCATTTCCTTCGATGGTAAAACCGAGCTTGTTTTCGTGCCTGGCGGGGGACGAGGAGGCGGTCTAACTTCGGACCGGTACATTTCCGATATTCTCCTGGAACATATCGTTCCCTATGCGGGATACATCGGTGATGACTTCCTCCTTATGCACGATAACGCTCGTTGTCACACTGCCCGTGTAACAACGAAATACCTCGAAGAAGTCGGTATTGCCACATTGGACTGGCCAGCGCTCAGCCCTGACTTGAATCCCATTGAGCACGTGTGGGATGAACTGAAGAGGAAGGTTCGTTCCAGAACTCCTGCTCCTTCATATCTGAATGAGCTGAAATCAGCGTTGATTGAGGAGTGGTTAGGTATTCCACAAGAATCAATACAGAACCTGATCAGGTCTATGAAGAATCGTCTTGGAGCAGTTATTAGGGCGAGGGGAGGGAACACAAAATATTGACACCTATTTTTAAAGATAAATAAAATTTTTATTTAATAATTTTTGTTGTTTTGTTCATTCATTATTTTTCCCTATTTCCTTGTTTTCCTACCTCCTTCACTTAATCCGGGATAACTCCACAATTACGGGCTCGATATGAATTAATTTTAAAGATAAAAGATATATCGATTTAAAGTGGACAGTTGCACCTTTAACATGATGTCATTTTTATGATTATTAAAAATTTATTTAGTAAGCAAGATCACGCGGAACCAATTTCAAGTAACTGATTCCAAACTTTTGCTCGCGAGTGTAGATTTTACATTTTTTATAATATTAGTCTAATTTACTTCAATAAATATCTAAATAAATAAATAAAGCCATTCAAAGCTATTGTTTAATCAATTTTCGTGACGCTTACAAAGTTTCTAGGATTTCTATAAGTCGTTTAGTTTTCAATATCATATAAGATTTTTTAAATAACCTTTTTTACAATTTAAGCACTTTGGAGAAAATACACTTTTAAATATACCCCACGTTTAAATACCCTAACGGCCGCTAAGAAACCGAGGCATTGCCTTGGAAAACTTTGTGCCACCCTACTTTGTAAGATAAACAAGTCATAGACAAAGTAGGTGAGTATTTGTTTAGGTGGCAAATTTGAGGGCAACAAAGCGTGTTCTTGTAAAACTCGTATTTATGGCGTGTTATCAAGGACATTGTTTTTTGCAGAAGCTTCTAGAAGTCTTCTAGATGTGACAAATATGTATTTAGTGCCATCATCAAAGTTTAATTTTGTTGGAATTGTTATTTATTCTGCCCCATCCAGCGATTAGCTGATGGTCAATTTACCACATTCGCTATGAACGTGGAAAATTTCGCGCGTTTACAGGTCCTCCATCTGAGCACTACTCCAACATCCTGGGTAAAACCCCACAGGCACTAAAATCCATCCTGTAGCTGGCTGCGCTGTCCTCCCTGAGAATTGAATGGTCCCTGTCCCTGTATTACCCCGATTATAGATAGGATTATGAACGTCGAGGGTATGCCCCATACTCTGCGGGGTCCCACATACGCCTGTCTACTATCCATCGAAAGGTACAGTGCTCTCCTCCATTCCGCAAAATAGGTCATCTTATCACGAGCGCGCAGAACAAGCTTACAACAATTAGCAAACACAACATAGAACTTTCTTCACTGGAACTCCTTCAATGCATGTTTTCTCTTCCTCCAATAACTCCGGGTAATTTAGGCGTTACTGCCTTCTTATAGGACTTCTGGGTGAGGACGACCTCAAGTCGGGGTAATGGTTCATCTAGTGTTGCTATGCCATCCTCATCTGGACCTCTTGGCCACTTTTCATTAGATGGAGTGATTTAGATTTCGATTCTAGACTAGCTATTGGAAAACTAAACTAGGTTACTTTCAAGAACGTTCGGTGAAGTGGCACTCCCTGATCTCGAACTTGACCTCCATCGGGCGGAGAAGTTCCGGAAGTAGATATAGCCAGGAGTGGCAACACCAGTGGTACAGTGATAGTGGAGAACAGTACACGGCATACTCAACTAGGTGGTCTCGCCAACTCAACCCTTTGTTATCGTACTGGATTATCCAGATATAAAAAACTGGCCAAGTGCGAGTAGAATTAATATATAAAATTTAGATTAAGTGAAGAGTTGTCATAGCCGTATAAAAAATATACTTAGATCAGTTAATGTTGTAGCTAAGAATTCTCAAGGTACGCACCACGACTCTGTGGCTTAGCTCTGTGGTTTAAATAATATAAAATAAAAATTAGGCAGGCGTGAAGCGTCAATGGCGTAGTGCGTAAGGCCTCGTTTACGGAGACGCGGGGCGTTGCGCGGCGCGGCCCGCACAGAATTCAAACATATGGCGTTGTATGAGTGCGTTTACGGAGAAGCGATTTTTCACGCCTTTGCTTGAAATGGCGCGTTTTTTACGGCCGAGCCCGTACGTTAGTTAATAGGAGAATGTCTATGGGCGACAGTGCGGCAAATGGGAGGCGCAAACAAACGACGCTGACGACAGGCTCGTTGTTGGACAGATTTGTCGGGTACGTGCAGCCTTGATATATGCTCGAGAAGTTCAGTGCTCTGAATTTTACCCCGCAAAATTTTGATGGCAGTTATAATTAGGTATTTATGTCGCCTTACCTCTAAGGAGTTCATACCCAGCATTCCTAACAAATATTTTGTAGGGTATAAAAAAGAATAATAACCATATATTCTTTTATATAGGTATCTTAAAAATGCCTTTTGTACCTTTTCCAACATAAGCGTATATTTGGTTTCATGGGGACTCTATACACACGAGCTCGTTTCTAATTTGCTTCTCACCAATGTCATGTATAGAAGTTTTAAGACATGAGGGCTATGGAAGTCATTCATATTACGCAGGGTGAAACCCAAACGTCGATAAGAGTCCTTGGCAATTTGAGTGATGTGTTGGTTAAATGTTAATCCAGTATCAAAGGTAACACCGAGATCCTTCATCTCGACCGTGCGAGTAATGCTTTTACTGCCCAAATTGTATTGGTGTTTGATTGGGGTATGTTGACGACTGAATGACATTACAAAGCACTTTGAGAGATTGAGTTCCATCATATTGTTGTCACTCCACTTAGAAATGGCGTCTACGTCCTGCTGCATCAGATGACAATCTCTTTCGCTCGAAATCTCCACAAAAATTTTGAGGTCATCAGCATATAAGAGGCATTTTGCATGTTTAATGACTTTGACAAGATCATTAACAAACAGATTGAAAAGTAAAGGACCCAGTATCGAACCTTGATTAACGCCTGAGGGGGTTGCGTATGGCTCAGACACATAACAACCATATTTCACATATTGCAGCCGTTCTGTAAGATAATTTTTTATTAGTTGCAACAATTGCGGTGTGAAACCCAATGCGTCAAGTTTTTCCAAGAGAATTTCGTGGTTAATACGATCAAATGCCTTTCTGAAGTCGAAATATAGTACATCTACTTGTCTCCCTTTATCCAGACTTGCAGATACGTGTTGCACCAAGGTCATCAAATTGGTGTTAACTGACTTTTGAAACCTGAAGCCATGTTGTACTTCGCAAAGGTAAGATTGTACTTGTCTGCATATGGTATTATATATCAAAGATTCGAAAATTTTCGCTATACCTGAAAGTATGGCTACGGGACGAAACTCTTCTATGCAAGTTTTGTCACTCGACTTGGGTATAGGTATGACTTTGGTTAATTTCCATTGTGGTGGATAGTCGGATGTTGTTATGATAAGATTAATAATATGACAGATAGGTGAACTCAGAACCCTGCAGCAGTGCTTAACAAATAATGTAGGTACACCGTCAGGTCCTATCGATTGGGTGGACTTTAGCTTTTTGATAGCCCGTTCAATGTCACCTACACAGTATTTTACAGGGTATATATATCTATTCTCAAACGCCGGGGAGCGATTGGAAACGTCTAAGCTATCTCCTGTCGAAAAAACGCTTGCAAAATACTCTGCGAAAGCATTGACAGCATCAGGACCAGAATGCTGCGTGCCTTTGTATGTGAGATTTGGCTCAAAACCGCCACTAGTACGAAGACCTGACAAGTGGCGCCAGAATGCTAGCGGATTATCCTTTAGCTACTTCTCTAACCGCTGCATATGATCACTGCGAGCCGAGGATATTCGCTTTTTGAGAGAGGATCGTAGTTTACAAAACTGTGCGTATGCAGTGGGACATCCCGACTTCTTCCAGGTTTGATGTAATTTTATTTTTTTATTGATGTCTCTTATTATGTCAGAGTTAAACCAGACTGGATATCTTTTACTTGGAAACATTGACCTTCGTTTTTTAGGTACTAAGTTATCAAATATAGTATATAATTCGTCATATAACATTTCTGTAGCTGTAAAAGGATCGGTGCTATTAAGTATTGGAGACCAGTCACATTTGCTTACTGAATGTAAGAGAAGACCAAAATAAGCCTTATCAAAGTTCCAATCTCTTGAAGGGTCAATGTTACTAGGTTGTAGTGGCTTAGTGCGTTTAGATGACACAAAACTTATGGAAATGTCCAATGGTGGGTGATATTGGTCCAAGCGCACTATCCCCTTAATTTCCGAAACAGTAACAGTTACCGACTCATTGCACCCCTGCGCCAGCACTACATCGAGTTTACTACCATAGATATTGAAAACAGAATTATGATCTAATAAGTTACAATAGGAATTAAAATAACAATAATAACTGTGAATAGTTTCTGATGCACCGTTAAGATTAAGATCACCGATAATGTACACATAACCGTTAAGATTATTTACGAAATTTTCCACTTGTGTAAAGAAATCAAAGTATACATTATCAGAAGCACTAGGTTTAATATAAACTACACAGATGTATACAGTGCGATTATTTAAAGTGAGAATACCCCATAGATCTTCCCCGAGCGATGTTTCCAATTTGGACAGACGTGACAATCCCAAACCAGGGCGGTGATTTTGTAACTCGTCGATTGATCGGCAAACGTTATCAGACCGCATGAAAATCGAAATTATGTTCATTAGCTATAAGTATTGGTTGATTTATTCAACAAATATATCAAGAATACTAGACGACGACATTACAAAATGTTAAACATATTAAAAGTCAGTTTTAATCAAGCAGAATTATCAAATCGATGCGATAGGCGATGAGTTACAAAATCACCCACCAGGTCTGGCAGCCAAAAGCACACCAACTCCACGTGAACCTCGATCTCGCCTTAGTATACTCCATCCACCCACAGATAGTTCTGATACAAGATACCAAGTTCCAAACGTTTCTGTATCAAATCCTTGCCAATGTTTACATTAGGAGCGAGATCATTTGTTGGCCTCTTGGCTGTCTCTTAGGCGAAAGGGCTGCCGCCATGGTTTCATGCAAACGTCCTCTGGCCAGTTCTCCGGGGCCAGCAAGCACTCGGACAGCTTAGATGGCAGTGTTAATTTAAAGGATGCGTAATGACCGCGCGCTTTCAATGCCTCGACCTTACGACTATCGTTGTCAATTATAGTTTTTATGTGTTCACTTACTTGTTCAGCTGTGGTACCCATTTTGACATAGAAGAGATGATAACTACGGAGGCGTTCGGATGCTTCCAGTTTTGTTTTTCCAGGCGCTGCTTTTCCTCTCAGGAAATTTTGAGGCACACTACGACGATGACGTTTCACAACCTCGACCCATTTATTTTGAGACCCGGTCGAAAGTGTGTTAGCAGAGTCTGAAGCTGGACATTGACGATCAGTTTTGCGCGTCGTCAATTTGATCGTGAGTTTCGATCTTTCGAATCATCACTCCAGAGTTTTAACTGACGACGCTCCACGAAATTTCCGGGGCTACCATAAATCCAACCCGGCGCGTCGCGCCAAACTGAACGTGAGTGTGTGATCGTCATGCCAATCGCGTCAGTTCGTGCGCAGCGCCCGCGCCGCGCGGTGATTTAGCGTGCTGTGCTGCTGTGTATGGTATTTTGTTGATACAATGACGGCGTCGCTGTCCTCTAGACGTGTCATAATTACAGAATTTATTGAAAAATATAAAAATTCTGAATGTTTGTGGAAAGTATCGGACAAAAATTATAAAACAAAATGTCGATCGACAAGTCCATGCCCTGCGAGCATGGACTTGTCGATCGACAAAAGCATCTGTCCTTTTCACTCCTTAGGAATATCTGTCAAATTTATCGATTTTTGTCGAGTATGTCGATTTTAGCTGTCAAATGTTGTTTATCGAGAGTTCCATGCTCGCAGGGCAGCATCGACAAAAAGCTCTAGATGAATTGCTTCCTATTTTAATTGACGTGAGTTAATTGATTTCTTTTTTTAAGTCATTCCTTCATCCATTGCTTTCTTTTTTGCTTTTTGGTATGTATTTGGCAACAAAGAGTAACCGCAGTAAGAATTAATGTTTCTTCAGAATCAGAATCCACTTTTTTCTCGACACAAATAGGTAGTACACGTTCATTAAACAGCCCGGACGGTCGAAAACTGAAGAGCCGGAGTGACGCCAGTGAATGGGCAAATCTAGTTGGCATAAAACCATTGGAGTGACGCCACAGTTTTACATCTAGACCGACGCGAAAAACTGATCGTCAATGTCCAGCTTGAGGTTGTGTGCTTCTCTGACACATTGCGCTTTAGTGCTGATGGTACTGAGTTGATTGCACCAGCATTGGTATCAGTTACCGTTACAGTGGATGACATCTGCACACGAGGTGTAATATCCTCAACTTTTGTTGGACTAGACGTCTCTGCACACACACAGTCGCTGATCTTGCCGCTTCTCTCAATCTTGGCAATTCGCCCCTCGAGCAAAGTCAACCTCTGATCCAGCCTTGCTACAGCGTCTGCTATATTAGCCGAGATGCGCTCAGATACAATTGAGGCTATAATACCAGCATAGGCATATGTACCATTAGTACTCGTGCACGGCGACTGCTTTATTGCAAGGTGATAACTGCATAGCTTCTAAAGTCGCTTACGCGCTGTGACCGAACTGAATAGTGACTCTTACACGTTTTAATCGATTTTTCGAAAAACTGTGGTACAAAATAAAAAATGTATCTGCAATTTTCTAGATAATAAAAATGCACGTATATTTGTAAAACTTTTATATCATCGTGTTGTATTTTCTGATTCACAGCTGTTGTAAAATATTGACCGGAGTGATCTTTGGATTTTTATCTATCGAAAGATATTAATCATGTTTCTGTCTTTAAGAATGTTTAGATAAGATGTTCAACAATATCACATATGAATTTTAGAACTTTATGTTTTATATTTATAGCGGTATAGTAAATCGAAATTGTTCTAAAACGGAAAAGTAGCGCATTAAAGTTGTCCATAGAAAAAAGCCTACCTCTGCATTACTTTGAGTAGTAATACTGAAACAACATAAAATAAAGACTTCAAACAGTCCTTTTACAGCAACTGAGAGGTCCCTATTTTATAGACCTCTAAATGAGCAGTACGCAAGTTATGGTGCACACGTAGCGCCTCAGAAATGGGTTTTCCTACGGCTGTCCCTAAATAAAACAGGACGTAACATATGATGTTTGTATGTTTATAGCATTTTGTTTAAGAAATTATATGTACTGTTATTTGCTTTTTACCGGGAAGAGTCTGTACCGGGGTCGCCTGCTTGGGTCTTACTTATTTCTGCCGCAAAGCAGCAGTGCTTGCATTGCTGTGTTCCGGTTTGAAGGCTAAGATATGGCAGCGAAATTACTGGGTACTGTGACTTTACATCTGCCCCCGTAGCACTGCCACCAAAACACGATATGATAAAGCGATTTATCGCGGTGAACTGTCAAAATACGACGAAACCCTATTGTATTTTGACAGTTCACCGCGATAAACCACTTTATCATATCGTGTTTTGGTGGATGTGCTAGGCAGGCCGGTGTCACAAGTTGGCAACGTACACTGTGGTTCTCGTGGGGGTTTTACTGCGGATCTCACAGGCACCACATGCATTATAGGTGACTGTTACCACCTACCATCAGGTGGGCAGTTTGCTTGTTTGCCAACTTAATTGCAATAAAAAAAAACTAAAATAGACATCTGTTCTATCTACTCCTACAGGCATCCATGAAACATACCGGATTTATGTGACAGTGTCCCATTTCTTTTAACAGTGAGTTAAGAGAGACCAATGTTAATATTTGTTTACCGATGTTTATTTTTCTCAGAAAAGCTTTTAAAGCGAAAAAAAGGAGTTTTCATTTTTTTATTCATGTCACGCAACGTATGGCGCGCCGGCATCATTTTTGTTCCGCTCACACCGGTGCGTTGACGTTAGATGACCCAAACAGCTGATTCTGCGCGCAGTCTGATGGAAATGTTATACGATTTACATTGCGAAGTTTATTTTATGTGTATTTATTGTGGTTTTTCGACAGAATATGATTTGTTAGCGTTAAGTAAGTTATATAACACCAGTAAATTGAGAGAAAAATAATGAAAAATTCATTTTATGAATTTTCCGGGAGAAAATTTCAGTTATTTTCAAATTAGGATCATGGTCTGAACTCAGTGTTAAAAGAAATGGGACACCGTCACTTATATCCTGTATAACATTATAATTCAATAAAATATTGTAATGTTAACGATTCAAAAGCGGATATAAAAAATTAGACCTTCCGCGTTTTTTGCCTGTTTCTCTCGAAAAGGTTCTCCCAATTTCCGAACAGGTGCAGAGTGAACTTTTTTCACCATTTGATTGTTACTTGTTTTTGCAAAGATCTTAATGAAGATAAATTATTCCACTTTGTGCTCCTGGGTGATATCAGACTGGGACAAGGATTAAGTTAAATATTTTAGTAAATTAGATTTTTCATTTGTTTCTAGGTTAATTAATTTTTGATGCTTTGTTTGACGTGAATAAGTGACTTTAAAGGTCATTATTGAGTTGAGTTGAGGAGTGGATGGGAGGCGAAAAATGATGGCTTGTAATTGCAAGTTCCACGAGCATCATTTATAAGCCATTGTAATCGATAAGTTGTTATGGTCATAAGAGTTGGTGGGGCATACCTTGTTAGTCCACCTAAAGGGGGGCATCAATGCTGTCTCTTCCGGTACCCTCCACTTGAAAACCTTTTCACCTCAAAGACCGCCAGTCCTTTTGTGCCCTACCCATGCAGTATCGCTTCGGGACCTATACGATAATATTACCTATCAGGGATGTTACGTATATTCGCGTCCGTATCCGCAGAAGCGGAATAAGTACTGAATAAATTCAGATATTTAATGAAGATGCTCATCAATTAATGAGGAACTTTTACGGGTGTGGATTCATATCTGCAACATGTAAAGAAAATGGGCGGGACTGTTATAAAAACTGCTTTAATTATGTTCTCAAAATATGATTAAATAAAACATACTAAAATTAAAACGATTTTTATATATTTCTGTATAGGTACAGTAAGCTCCCATTCAAGCTATACATTTACGCTACGAAAACCACCGCTATTACAAGCGACATAAGAACGGTCCAAAGGTCAAACAGTATAGCTTGATAAGGAGCTTACTGTACCTACTTAAAATTGTTATATCTTAAAAATGTACTGCAATTCGCATACCTATGTATCCGCAGATGTCAAAATAATAAAAATCTATATAAATAAAAATGGATCTTCGAAATGTATGTACTCCTATAACTTTCGAACGACTGCACCAAATTGAATGATTCTGGTATTATGTATTCGTTATTGTTAGGACAAGGTTTGTGTGATATAAAAATTACAATAATGTAAACAAACATTTCAGTAATGTAGTTAAAAAACATGGCGATACAAAGTACGCCGGGTCAGCTTCGTTGCCTATGTGTTATTTATCTGAGTTCTTTAACGGATCTGCACATTTCTGATGAGATCCGAAAACTCCGAGCATATCCCTTTCCATCGCCTCATCGCAAATCAAACCGTTCCAAATTTACAGAGATCACAAGAGGGGACCTGTTTAACATTCCCTGCACACCCAATTCTGGCCAAAATTTTACTAGTTAACGTCTTTGGAAATTACAATTTAATCTGTGGCGGGACATTACAGAGTCACAAATTACATGGCGCGCCTCCTTACGTGACTTCTTCATAATTACAATGTCTTTTTGTTCGGTGATGTAATGGGTGCGGAGGTTTACGATTCACAGCGAACCAATAGGCAGTTTCGAGGTCGCTGAAGGACAGGTTTCCCTCGATTCCTTCTTACTTACCTACTATACCATTAATTATTGGGATGATGACTGAATTCTAATTTTGACGTCTCTTCATAAAATATTAAAAAACCGTAGAAAAAGATGCAATCATGTGAAATTAGAATTAAAATCGGCATAGAAATACATAAGATATACAAGAATTTGAAACTGTTAATTTGGAAACGATTAGACAGAAAGGTCCGACATCAACCGTGACGTCATTGTTTAGTACGGCCATATAAACTCCATGTATACCTACTCGACATTGGCGAATTGTCAAACCTTTCAGAAGCTACTTATTCCAAAACTAAACTAAACTAAACTCCATGTAAATTGCCGTTTTGCTAGAAAGAGATGGAGAAAAATTTTTAATACCTTATATCTTGGTTGTTTTCATAATTATTCGAAAACCGATTTTTTTCTTTCTGTTTATTATATGAATGAGCTTCTATTAAAGCAATAATATTTTTTCATTCATCTAGCCTATTTGTTATGTATAGCTGCAAAAATGTTTTTTTAGCGAGTGCTGAATTTGAATCTCGAGAAAACGAAGGATTCTAAGTTTGAGCTATGTGTGAAGCGAGTGATAAAGGAGGTGTTTATCATATGTAATATTTTTAAGTATGTAGATTTTTCTTTTTTAAACGAAAAAGTTTTTGACTACAAAGTTTTAATTCATATTCCCAGTCTATGTTCAAAGGTTTGTATTTTAAATCACTTTTCCACGCTGGCGGACAAAATGAACTTTTCCACACAGATTTCGAAGAATAAAATAAAATTGTGACCTTAGTTAGAAAACTTAGAATGGAATTCGAAATAGGAATCGTGAATAGTGGACCTAAATCCTTTTACTCATACATGCGCCAACAGCTTTCCTCAACTGTATCATTATCGCCATCATTAAGGGATGGTGATAAAAACATAATAAATGACCAAAAGATAGTAGCCAATTTGTTTGCCAAACAGTTTGAAAAATGGACACTGTAGAACCACCTAATACTCCGGTTCCGCCAATAAAAATGCCGCGTATTGAGAAAGCCATTGAAACTATTACAATCTCACCAGATATTGTTTGTGATCACCGAAACTCACCTTGAAAGCATTTAGTGACACAACTTCAATGGGACCAGACTCCCTGCCATCCATAGTACTAAAACAGTGTAGCAATATACTCTGCAATCAGCTGGCACATAAATGCATGTGTCTCTTAAAACTGGAAGACTACCGCAGGAGTGGAAAGAAGTACATGTCACTCCAATATACAAAAAAAGTGATAAATTTCTCGCAGCTAACTATCACCCTATAAGCCTTACGAGTATAGTGTGTAAAACCATGGAAAAAATTATAGCAGCTGAACTAAGAAAATTTATAAGCTTGTAAAACATAATTATTGATGAACAGCGTGTATTTAACCCAAAGAGATCCACCGTTACAAACTTACTCACTTGCCTTGACAAATGGACGCTAAACTGGAATAATAAACAACCAACAGATACGATATACCTGGACTTTGAAAAAGCTTTCGATCGAGTTCCCACTAGAAGATTAATAGCAAAACTGGAGCACTTTGGAATCCGTGGACAGTTGCTGCAATGGATATCTGACTTCCTAACCAATAGGAAATTCAAGGTTAGAGTTTGAGATACGTTTTCCGAAGCTCATAATGTCCATAGCGGAGTACCGCAGGGATCCGTGATCGGGCCTATCCTGTTTGGAATTTTTATAACTGACCTAAGCATTCAATCAGCTCTATAAATAGACTTGATGAATACCAAGCTAAATCATAAACTCAAGTGCAGTGATATGCACCCATCAGATCAATTATTTGCTAGTGCATTAAACAAATAATAATAATAATAAACAAGCCTTTCCGAGCTGGTGAGGTGAAAATACTATTTACACGCCGTACACGGTCTTCAGCTAAAAAATAACATGTTTTTTATTTATTTATCAAAAGATGTACAAGATGGTACAATTGAATTTGCCGCTGCTAATCAAGTTGTTGGGGCGTCAGTGGCGCTGTGGACTCGGCGCTTGCCTTCCAATCGGGGGTCAGGGTTCGAGACCCGCCATGTACCAATGTGTTTTTCGTTTCGAATTTCATATGTACATTTGTCTGACGCTCCTACGGTGAAGGAAAACATCGTGAGGCAACCTGCATACATCTGCGAAGAAATTCAATGATGTATGTGAAGTCGACCAATCCGCACTGAGCCAGCGTGGTTGACTAAGGCCTAATCACCCTAACATAGGGTAGGCTCGAACCCCTCGGTGGGGGACGTACATGAGCTGTGATGATGATGATGATGAATCAAGTTGTTGACGATGCTTGTATTTTCAAATATAAATCAAAACATATTTTTTTAACCTATATCAGCATTAATTTTGCTAACTGTCCTTTTTTGGGGGCACACCACTTGGCGCAAATAAATACTTAACACGTTTCCATTTTATTTGCTGAGAGGCGTTCCGCAAGTGAATGGTGGCCGCTCGCTGCTACTCGTGCACCGACCGGAGGGCGGAGACCTTATTCTGCAAGCTTTAATTAATTTATGGTTTGTCAGTAACGCTTCAATAGCACTATTTTTTGAGACAGTTATTGTTGGTTAACTCATAACCAACTAAAATATTTGCCACTATTTGACTTATCAAAAAATTGCAGTACT
Source organism: Schoenobius gigantellus (assembly GCA_963935595.1). Classification (NCBI taxonomy): domain Eukaryota; kingdom Metazoa; phylum Arthropoda; class Insecta; order Lepidoptera; family Crambidae; genus Schoenobius; species Schoenobius gigantellus. Next base: position 2,144,948 of record OZ012543.1, read on the forward strand.
AATAAATCGCACCACGAAAAACGTGACAAGACACGTTGAAGATTAGCGGAATTAGGCCCCGTTACCCCTGCGGGGTATATTGTTCTTCGTCTGTGGTTCACCCTTCAGCGGGCCAATTATGGATCTTTCATCGTATGACATGGTATATATTTGAGGAAAAGAAGTCATGAAATGCTGCATTTCGTATTACCGATCTCCAATGATATCATCACTATTCACTATGGCATAATTTCAAAGATGTCATCATTAAATAATAAACAAATGATCAAAAATTTTACCGGAAATTGTATTTGCACTATGATATCATATGATACCAATTGCAAAACCATGAGATCGGTAATAGGCCCTCTGATGTCCAGCAATGACCTACGATATCTTGCAGTCTAGCTAAGGCGTAACTCGCGATGCAAATGCGTGTTATATCGATGCATACCAACTGTACTGCGACTGCAGCGTAGGGATGGCAATAAGAGATCGATTAATCGAAAAACCGATCTTTTGAACCAACAACATCGATTTTCGAACTTTTAATTGTTGTGAATCGATTTAGTAGCTTTCGATTCGAATCGATTAGAAAATCCACCTTTTTTGGAAAGTATCGCCAACCCTATCTGTAGCGCGTGCGCATTGCAAATGTATCGCTGCATAAAGAAGTAGAGTGTAATGGGGCTAGGTGCAAAGATTTCCACCTGACAGGCATCTCCTCAAGGTTGTCACACTGTCCGAATAAAGTTAATAATCGGACAGGGAAAATCACATGCTCTGCCGACTAGACGACATCGACAGTGCGTAATATTCTAGAACAGCCTTCCGCCAACTAAATTCACACACAATCCCAATAACGAAGCAAATAATAATTAATTAACGCTATCACGGGCCAATTCCTGCGATGCCTTATCGTGAAGTTAATTAAGAATTTTCTTCTGCGTATAATAGTGTTACACTCCGAAATAGGTATCCCGTGGGAAGCGATATAAATCATAGGCTTCGGGAGTAATATTGTAGGCCGCTAACTATTAACAATTCTCTTTTGTAGGTCCAAAATATGATACATTAATATTAACGTTGAAAGACCTCAAAATTTCAAAGGAATAAAGAATTATGTGTGGAAAGCTACAATATTTTTCTAAGGAGCGAGGTTCTCAATTTGTTGAAATAAGTTGTACTATCCTACTGCCATATTTCATACTGTTATTCCACTTAATATGATTTTAATATAATACTAGCCTTTGCCTGCGACATCCTACACGTGTAGTTCATACAACTATATACGAATCACTAAAAAAGAGTATTGCAAATCACTCCAAACAGAAAAACGGATAAAACAATAAGCAACTCCCGGCACATGAGAGTGAACCCCTTTGAAAAGTAGGAAACAATACATAGTTTTATTTCATTCGTCGTCGGGTAACTGCGCTTTGTAAACAAACCCACGGTAATGTTTCCCAGACGCAGTGCGCTCTATATTTTGAACAGTTCAACAGATTTTTATTAAGTAAAGCCAAACAATGTTAATTAAAGGAATATTTGCTACATACTATATAAGAAATATATATACAGTGGTGGCCATATAATTGAGAACGCTTAATAATACAAAATCAATACTATGTTTTCAGATAATTTCAGTGCATGGTACTTTGATACATACTTTGATAGTGTTGTAGATTATTCTAATGATTGATCTGCATTATTAATGTAGTAGTTTTGTCGAAATAAGAAGGTACCTTCTTATTTGTCTACTTATTAAAACATAGGAACTCATAAAGTTGCCGGAATACTGGCTGGACAAATAATTAAGAGCAACAACATTTTGTTATTTATTTCATCACTTTGAAAATGGAATGTGATGTCCGTCATTACTATTTTCATTGCATTTTCACGCTATTATTGTAAGAATAAACATTTTCTGCAATTAGTCTTTGATTAAAGTAGGAAGAAATAACTCTACTGTTAGAGAAATAATAATAAAGCTGCGTGCTCGTAATTGGTCGTATAAAAAAATTACGGATCACTTGCATTGCTCAAAAACGATGGTGTACTAAGCTGTGAAACATTTTAATACACATCAGATAACCTCGAATGTACCCAGCAAACCCAAAGAAAGAAAAACGACTCCACGAGAGGATTTAAGATTAGTTCGCCTTGCTAAGAAGGACCCGTTTAAAGGCTCAAACGAAGTAAAAAATTGAGTTTTACTGACAATAATCCTGGCGCAATCTCTGCGTGTACCGTTCGTCGACTAGAGTCTTATGTTATCTGTAGTAGACGGCTAGTAGAGGCACAGTTGTTTGGGCGAGTAAAAATGAAGGTACCCATTTTGACACCACAACATAGAGGGCTAGCGTTTGCAAGGAACTATCAAGATTGCACAGAGCATCCGTGGAAAAATGTATTTTTTTCCGACGCAACCAAGATAAACACAGTATGCTTTAACGCCAAGCAGTACGTACGCCGACCTGTGAATAAGGCATTCGATCCTTAATACACGAAAAAGACCGTGAAGCATGGCAGTGATTTGGGGTTGCTTTTCTGGTAATGGCGTGGGACCTACTAGGCTTATATCAGGTAAAAAAACATGGACCAGTATCAATACAAAGAGATACTCGAAGAATTTATGTTGTCATATGCAGATGACTATCTCCCGGTAATTTGGACATTGCAGCACGATAATGAGTCGAAGCACACATCACTCTCTGGAAAAAGATACCTAGACAGTAAACTGGTAACTGTACTAGAGTGGCCACCGAACAGTCCAGATCTCAATCCGATCGAACGTCTTTAGTACCAAGTGAAAAAGTAACTATCAAAAATACGGTGTGGTAACATTATTGAGCTGTACGATTCGTTTTTGGAATATTGGAGTTCTAATTCAGTTGAAACCTTTTTTTTTTATAGTTGGGAAATGCGTTACGCATACCTCGCGCTTGGGAGGCGCGAGGTTATGTCGGACTCTCCACGGCCCCTGGCAGACGGGATGGTATGTCCACCAGGGAGTGCAATGCCGCGGCCTACCGACTAAAACCCAACTATGCCCCTCACATGCGCCTTGGCGCGAGCGCGACAACCGCCACCACATCCTCACCGTCATCAGACGAAGAGGATCCGGCGACGAGAGTCGTCTCGCTGCCGGACGAGGTCATGAGAACCCTTTCGGAAACTACCACAACCTCGTCGGCGCGCACTCGCCCAAGGCGAGTCCCTCTCACCCCCCCAGGTTGGGGGGGCCGGTGATCCCCCGGGGCATCCAGGGGATCAGCGACTGGCGGCAACCGATGCAATGCAGGGCCCGGGCCTCCCAAGCCTGGACCCCGCTGGTTGCCGAATTCAGTTGAAACCTGCCAAAAGTTGATATAGCGTCGATGATCCGCGGCCAAGGACATGCCACTAAATATTCAATTACAAAATTTTCTTAAAAGAAGTTTTTCAATTAATTACAATACTACATCATTAAATTAATTATTAGTTATAGTCGAATTAATAAATTATTGTTAATCTAATCTTCTCATATATAAAATTCTCGTGTCACAGTGTTTGTTACCAAACTCCTCTAAAACGGCTTGATCGATCTTCATGAAATTTTTTGTGTATGTTCGGTAGGTCTGAGAATAGGTCGTAAACTATTTTTTATTATGGCGAAACGTAGTTCGCCGGCACAGCTAGTCTAATATATAAAATTCTCGTGTCAGTGTTTGTTACCGAACTCCTCCGAAACGGCTTGACCGATCTTTATGAAATTTTTTGTGTATATTTAGTAGGTCTGAGAATAGGTCGTAAACTATTTTTTATTATGGCGAAACGTAAGTTATACCAGCTTCCCCCACTGGACCGCATTCAGCGGAGAGCGACTCGAATCGTCGACTGCCAGGAAATTTCTAACCGGCTTGATATCTTGGCGCTGCGTAGAGATGTCGCATCACTATGCATCTTCTATCGCATATATTACGGGGAATGCTCCGAGGAATTGTTCGGTCTCATACCTGCCGCCTCTTTCCGCCATCGTTCCACGCGACAAAAAATCCATGCCCATCACTTAGATGGTTGGCAGTCCACAACTGTGCGTTTTTCTCGCAGTTTCCTGCCTCGTACAGTCAAACTTTGGAATGAATTGTCGCCTTCGATAGGTATTTCCGGACCGATACGACCTTCAAACTTTCAAGAAAAAAGCGTATTTCCTACCTTAAAGGCCGGTAACGCACTTGTAACTCCTCTGAGGTTGCGGGTGTCCATGGGCGACGGTAATCACTTACCATCAGGTGATACGTTTGCTCGTTTGCCCCCTATTCCATAAAAAAAAAAGTTCGCCGTTATTATGGCGAAACGTAGTTCGCCGACACAGCTAGTCTAATATATAAAATTCTCGTGTCACAGTGTTTGTTACCAAACTTCTCTGAAACGGCTTGACCGATCTTTATGAAATTTTTTGTGTATATTCAGTAGGTCTGAGAATAGGTCGTAAACTATTTATATTACGGCGAAACGTAGTTCGCCGGCAAAGCTAGTACTACTATAAAATCTTTCTCTCGTCCCTAATTATTTGTCCACCTTCTCCTGTTGCTATGTGAACAATATTTAAATGACAGTGATTTAAACAATAGAAATACAAATTATATCCTAATTTCTTTTCGATTATGTTAATCTTTTGAATGTATTAAATGACAGTATAACCAATATTCCTCAAGAAGTTATTATACCTACTTGTTCTGTTTATGAACATTGAAATTTCAAAATGTTGTCTTTGCCAGAAGCGTTCTTAATTATATGACCACCACTGTATTATGTGTATGTGTGTATAATAATGTCCTCCTAACCGTTATTCGGTCACGGCGGCCAATCTCCACAGAGACTAGCCATCTGCGCAGGAGATATTATAGTGCACAAGTGACTGCGCAAACGCAAGTGCACTCTCTGTTCTTTCACTCGCCTAGTCCGATGGGACGGTTAACCGACACGACCGGGGCGAGATCAGGCGCAGGACCCACTGTTTAACGTGCCTTCCGAAACACGGAGGAGCTTGAGATGTTTCATATTTTGGTCACCCATCCTAGGACTGACCACAGCGAACGTTGCTTAACCGTAGCAATCGTTCGCTGAGCGCACGCGCCAATGCGCCACCAAGCTCCTCAATGTATATGTATAATATGTACTAGCTTTCCGCTCGCGGCTTCGCCCGCGTTATTATTGTTTTCCCGTGGGAACTTATATTTTCCCGTAGGAAAGCCCGGATAACAAATTTCGATAACGATACTGAGCTGATGATGGAAGGTTTTTGGTTGGTAAGGAGTAAGGGGACATTTCTTTCAACACTGGTTAGAGCGAAAGACGTTTTATTTTAAGTTGTTCTGTTGTTTGCCTTGGCTTAAATACTAATACGTATGTATTAAATTTACTAAAAATATTGAGATATTTTTTTTACAAAGAATAAGATCGATGCATACATACAACATCACAGTTTTATATTGAAGTCGGTGCCAAGCAATGATCACGTGAAAATTTTAAGAAATTATAACAAAAATTAATGTAATTAGTTTAGTTAAAATTTGGCACCAACTTCAATATAAAACTGTGATGTATTATTTATCTATGACTGTTTGGTATTTTTGATGTCGGTTTTATTGTTTTGTAAACAAACTTTTGGCCTATCAGTCATCACACGCGTTAGAACAACAACTGATGCACGCGGACTTTTGATACTGCAATGCTAGGGGCATTTGCTCTGCCGTCTTAAACGAGGAGGAGAAAGGAGAAAATCCTAGTTTGGGGCGACCACACTAGGATTTTATCTTATGTCGTGGGTGCAGTTATAAACATAGAATATCACATGCACATACGCCCAGACCGGAACAAATTTCTGTAGGCCATACAAAATACAGTAGGCGATCACTCGACCTCTGCGCTAACCATGTCATATATTATTGTTATTCATATTAATTCTCGGGTGTGTGACAAAAACGATCAAAAACAAAAAATAACTAGTTTAATGTCAGTCCGAATCACTACACTGCGATTGTGAGTTTTCCCGCTTAAAACTAATGGACGTCCTTTCCTTCTTCAACAAGTCCTGCAGCGTGTTCATCACCTTTATCCTGAACTCGAACTTGGTGTTTTCTGACAACCTTTTCACCGTGGGCATTATAGATCTGAAGAAGGCTTTGTCCTCGTCATCGTATTTGTTCAGCATGGTGTTCAGTAAATTGACCATACCTTCGTTAGGGTCACTGTTAGCTGCCGCCCTGTACGGTGTTCCATCGTCTTTTCGTTTCTTAGCTTCTGGTTCGTTACTCTCGTTATCATCGACAAGGAAGACTTTATCGAACCATTGTTCTTCTGCGTCACTCTTCTCCTCGCTAACTCTCTTGTCGGTTCTCTTCTCTCGATCGAAGTATATGGGATCTAGGAAGGTCAGGTGTTTTGCGTAGAGATAAGGCTTGTTCCTAACGCTCTGATCTCTCAAGAATTTCGTGTAGGAATCTCGAACGTTGTACCACTTTTTGGTGATGTATGCGGCTGCAGGAGAAAAAAAACATTGGTTTTAATCAGTTTCAATACAAGCAGAGGGTGTCTTAATATTTTATGATGTTGGTCTTTTTGAGAAAAATACACTTTTAAACTTTCGCGTTGCATGCATCTTAAATTATTAAAACTTTTACAACTTTTACTTGTACAAAACGCATTTTAATCCCGTACAAGTTTTAGTAACTTTTTGAGAAATGCTTAATAGAATATAATAATACATAGCTGATGACTACAAATAAGCGTCGGTGGTCCGGGGTTCGAGACCGCCATATCCGTACCAATATGTTTTCCGTTTTCGAATTTCATACGTACATTTGTCTGACGCTTCTACGGTGAAGGAAAACATCGTGAGGCAACCTGCAGACATCTGCGAAGAAATTCAAAGGTGTATGTGAAATCGACCAAACCGCTCTGGACCAGCGTGGTTGACTAAGGCCTAATCACCCTAACATGGGTAGGCTCGAGCCCCTCGGTGGGGACGTATATGAGCTGTTGTGATGTGTGATGTGACTACAAATCAAAATAATAAACATTTATTCCTGAAGTTTAAAAAATATTTAGAGCTTTCTTATGCAACAATAATAAGTTAAATAGGAAGCTTATGCATGTGTTATTTAAAAACTAGGTATTTATTATATTAAGACATCAATATCTTATTTAATATTTACTATTACATTGTTAATTACGTCAAATTAGACCCTATCCACTGTAAATAGCTCATCAACATCCAATTTAGACATCTTTAAACATATCGCCAGCTAGATAAGAATAAAGCCAACTTACAAATATTATAATAATGTTTGCGTTTTGTTTACAAATAAAATCCATGGCTTTAATAAAATATTGATTTCACATTTTTAAACAAAAAAATACAAAGATGACATACTCACTGTTGGACATAGGCCTCCTAATAGGATCCTTCAGCTTATTTTTAAGGTAAGTATTGATTTCTGGTGTTCAACGCTCTCTCAATTTCCGAATCAGAAAGTCTACTTGTTTGCTCATTTTACTTGTATTTACGTACATCTTTATTATGGTTGGGTGGGGTATGTATACTTACATACATACAAAGATTACAAAATTATTTGTTAAAGATCTTAGTTTATAACACCTTTAAATTGATTCCTGATTAGTTAGATTTGAATAGAAATGTGTAGTAAAAACAAATCGGCGGAATTAATAATTCCATAGCTGAGAGCATAAAGATTTATAGCGATGCCAATACTTCCAAATGATTGTCTTCGTTCAAATGAAAGATGGCGGCAGTTCGGTCCCAAATCCCAATCGGGATAGGCATAAGTCTGTGAATGACAAGCCATTGGTGAAGTATGCTTCCGATCTTGGTTTGACATTACGCCAAAGATGTTCAAGGCATTCAAGGATGCGCTGATAATAATATATCTATGCTTACATTGATGTACCGCATTTATGTTTTTTTTTTCATTTATTTAGGTAACAGTGACAATCTGAATAATAGTTTAATGCTTATAATAATTTTTGAAATACGTAATATATTCGTATGCGGTTTTCGCTATTCTATAGAGGGATAAATTCTGCGTTCATTTAATATTCAAAGTTAATCTAAACCCAAAAAAATAAATAAAAATTCAAAGTTACTGACATATGACGTCACCCATTCGTGCCTCAACGTTTTCTATTGAATGCGTGTTTGTTTTGCGGATTTTTCTTTAAAAAGGTGAATAAGGTGTTAATATTATCTTTTTTATAGTATTTTTAGTAATTACAAACCTTTTGAAGACTTGTGTGTGTTATAGTTTCTATATTTAAAAAAATTTTGCCGCGCGGCAAACGTGTTTTTTTAATTTTTATTAAATATTTATTACGATAAAAACTGTTATAACTGTATACCGGGTATAAGTGACGGTGTCCTGTTTCGTTTAACAGTGAGAATGAGAGTGAACTCTACCGATGTTTATTTTTATCGGAAAAGCATTTAAAGTGAAAAAAAGGAGTTTTCATTTTTAATTTTTATTCATGTTACGCAATGTATGCGGTGCGGTGCGATGACCCAAACAACTGATTCCGCGCGCAGTATGACGGAAATGTTATACGATTTACATTGCGACGTTTATTTTTCGTAGTTTTTTGACAGAATATGATTTGTAAACGTTAACTTAGTTATATTGCACCAGAAATTTTAGAAGAAAATAATAAACCTTGACTTGTACCCACTAACGTATAAAGAATGTTCAACGGCCAAGTCACACAACATTAACTATAATAATAAAGAAATCGCAGCAAGGAACCTTAGACTTGGCACGACTTTGTCTAGATTTCATTACTTTTTAGAGATAAACAAGCAGCTCCATCGAGACTTGGCTAGTTTTTTACAGAATGCCTTTGGTGGGATAAACATTTGACCATACGAACGAAAACAAAGCGCTAAGCCCGAAGAGGTTAATACAACTTTGTGTTAGATCCTTTCATACGAAATTAGCATTTGCTAATTATCTCATGCTAATTATCTCAATCGCAAAATGCTAATTATATGAAATATCTGGCTTTTGGTTCGGAATTTCAAATTCAAATTTTCGGCAATGGAATCAATGAACCACCTATAAATAGCGAAACTGCATAGATATTAAAGGGACTTACATACATCGATTGATTAAATATCGGCTTTGAGATTTTTGAAATTAAACGCTAATTTAATAATGTTACGACTTAATGTATTGCTGGTGTTGCGATGAAAGTCAGTAAATTTTAACTGTTGTAAATTCAACGCGTATGTTTTTTTTCTTTTTTCGTGTGTATATTACACGATTACTCCGCCAATTGTGCACCGATTTTCAAAATTATTTTTGTATTCAGTAGAGTATACTCCTGAGGTGGTCCCATTGTCACCAAAGTCAGAAACTGATACTAGACTTCCAGGAAAATCGAGGGAAATTCTCAAATTTTATGGGCACATATAACATATTTTATATAGCTGACGATGGCAGACAAGCCAGTGGCTCATCTGATGGTAAGCGGTATCCACCGCTCATGGGTATCTGAGCACGGTTACTGCCTACCTGGAGAGAAGTGCTCTTTTTAAACCTCGTTTGAAGTTGGACATACTTATCGTCGTAGACATTGTCAGAAATATTATGAAGAACCCAATTAGTACTTGAGGCAAGCTAAAATCAATTAATAAAACTCTTGGCAATACGAACCTATAAGTCATATTGATAGGACTTATACATATTGATCGAACTTAGTGCCTGCGGCTACATACTTCGACAAAGCAACTATGCGTATGTTTTCGCCGAGCTCCGCGACTAACACGAATTGCCTGATAAATTAAATTAGCACCAGATATGTGGCGGTTAGTTTCTGAGACTCCTAGTTTGCCCAATCGAGAGCACGGCTCACTAATTTGTCTGAGCAATGACACGAAGTTCAAGTATCCTCGAACAACGGAAAGTTAGCACGCGAGTAACGCCGCGCTATACGCTTTCCATTTATTGCGGCGCTTGAAAAGCTTCGATGACCCAAAAAGCAAGAATATGATGGGTCGAGGATGGGTCTTTGGTCGAGGGGTTGGAAGGGTTGGAAACAGCTTGTCTTTCGAGTACCTTATCGAGTGAGCTAGTATTTACCAGACTATTACAAGAAGAATCCCGAAGGAGTTCATCCTATTCAGGTGACATGTGTGCAGCATTGACTGTAAACGCCAGGAAGATTATCACATGTCACTTCTGTAAGAAGCCGGGACACCTTAAGTCGCAGTGCTATAAGCTGAAGAAACGGTATTCTAGCCGGAAGAACGAAAACTTGAAGGGAAACCAGCCGCAGACGTTGTTGGCATTTAGCCTGATAGCCAGTGTTGCACGAAGTAACTATTATCTAATCTGTGGTGTTGCTATCAGTGACTGGCTGGTAGGTTCTAGGTGCTCTTCGCACAAGACAAATTCAAAGGAATGGATTAAGAACTTTGAAAATAGTAATTGTGTCATTGCCATTGTGTTGGCGCTTATCCTAGCAATAAGGATAGTAGGTTCTACCAACACCTAGAATAGCGGGAATAATTGTAATACCATAGGTCGCTTGAAAGTAATGGTCGAAGAAGAGTCGGAAATGAAGGGGAATCGCTGCACCCTATCGCTACGAATAGAAACAGCAACTCACCATCAGCAGTCACGGCACCGGGCTCACGAGCTGCAGCTCTCCCACTCGTCCTCAACAGCCTTCGAAGATGGATGCGGTGATGAAGGACCAGCCTCGACCAGATTGCCAGCCGAGACAGCGGTGTAGAACTTTACTAACGCACTGGGCACGTAAAGAATCAGAAGAACTTGTAGCACGTCACGTCGCGGTTATAGAATGAAGAAAGCGGTAGATTCCGGGATCAGCATCCGGACGAGTCGCCGTTAGTTCGTAGACTGACATTAGAGTGCAGCAAAGCGGGTATTGTATATTAAATATTTAAGAAGAGGGTAAATTATAATTATGAACAAAACAAATACCTGACATAGGCACGAACAGCCATTGCTAACAATGAAAAGATGGCAAGTACAGGTCTTGGTAATGTATCTTTGTGTATTAATGGTAATGAGTGGACTGGGAAAAATTCATTGTATGTGCCACAGTTGTCTGCGAATCTTTTGGCGGTGAGCGAGATGGCAGAGAGGGGCATGGTTGTTGTGTTCAACAAGGATGGATGCTTAATTTATTATGAATATATAATTAAAGGTAAACCTAGTGTTGTTGCTTACTGTGATAGGGGTATTTATAAATTAAACAATGTGCCGATCGGCTCAGGAGTATTCTTTGGCACTCCTGTGTGAAGTGCAGGAGGCTGAGAGTGCAAGGTCTGCTGCATGTGTGTCTGAGGAAGTATGGCATAGACGGCTAGATGACTCCCTTATGAATAGATGGAAGGCGCCTGCATGGTTGGGACCACTCGGTAATATCTCGGTAAGGGTCTGGGATGAGATTGCCTATAGGGCAGACGTTTTCTGGTTTAGTGATGGTGGAGCTTCTGAGCCCTGGCTAGCTACCACCGTCTCAAGTTTGTCGCCATAAATAAAATTGTAGGTCTTTTTATCTCTGTCAAACCTTACGGGAACTTACTCGTATGATGAAGCTATTTTATCTGAATTCGTCTGCGTCAGTCCAGTGAGGTCAACTAACATCTCCCAGCTCACCTATCAAATTCTTCATATCTCCGCTCAAGTTGTCGTACTCTGGCTCCAGATCCCTGTATATCCGCCCCCAGGCCGCCTCCTTTTCGTATTTGTCCCTGTAGCCGGGGTTCGATCTGTTCCACAGGCACTCCTTCTGGCGCACCAGGTCGATGAGTGCGTCTGTGGCTATCGCCTTGGATAATTTTTTTCGTTTCATACTGAAACAAAAGTTAACCTACAAAGTGTGTGATGTTCAGATTTTTAGATAGACAACCCTCTGGTACAAAATCGCCCCAGAACCTACACAAAATATAATATACAGGTTTACTTTATACCGGGGCGATAACCCTGAATAATTTAAGGGACGCTTGAGGACACGATAGTAGAATGAATTAAACATTAATGAAAAAAAATCACTTACCTATTTCATTTAATATAATTTTTCTAAAATATCCATAAAATACTGCACAAGTTTAGTGCAGTATTTTTTATAAAATAATGGATGGAAGCGTCACTTAAATTATCTGGGGTGATAAAAAAGTAAAGCTGTAAATATACTAGTTGAAAATATAAGTATTAAACTATTAACTTGAAGGACATGTCTATGATTTAATGTCTTACGTATCTTAGCAACCTGTTGTTATTAATACACCATTGTCAGCACATCAAGTCGTTTCAATTCAAATAATTTTATTCAACACAATTTCTACATCGGTCCTTCAAACATGGGCCCTAAAGCTAAACAAGCAATCATACGAAACTCAGGCTCATCAATCGTGAATTCAAACAACTTCAAGACTTCGCAAAAATGCAGCCGTCGTACTTCGAGCTATCGGTAAGACTTGAACACATTAAAGAAGCAAACCAGGTACTGTCACAAATTAATAATAATCTTTCCGATGATATTGAGGATGACGATCCAATCTTTGACACCGTACAAGAATGTCGCACACTATACTTTGCTACCAAAGCTACATATCAAGAATCGTTAAACAAAACCAATCGCACTAGTGACACAGCAACTACAAATCCACACCGCAACGATCAAACAGAAGCAAAACCCAAAATACCGCAAATACCAATCCCAATTTTTGATGGCAAATACAATCAATGGTTCTCGTTCAAAGAAATTTTCTATAGCTGTATAAACGACAACAAAGACCTCAAAAATGTTCAAAAGTTTTACTATTTGCGCTCAGTCCTTGCAGGCGAGCCATTACAACTCAGTCGATACCCATCACAGAAGAAAATTACAGTATAGAATAGAATCGTTACAAAACAGATATGAAAATAAACAAATATTAGTAAATACACATCTAAAAAACATATTGGAGCAAAATAAGATCACCGGCAACCCATCAAGTATCAGAAAGTTATACAACACAACCAAACAGAATTTATCATTATTGAAAAACCTCGGACTCCCGATAGAACATTGGGACAAAATAATTGTATATACAGTTGTATCATTACTAGATATAGCTACAAAAAAAGATTGGGAATTCCGACGGCCAAAGGATTCAAATACATTGCCCACTCTAACTGAACTATTTACTTATTTAGAACAAAGAGCACAAGTACTAGAAATCATTGACGGAAACAAAAATGAAACACAAGCAACCTTTGTTCCAAAACGTTCTTATTCTTTGACAACAACAACGGAAGAAAATAATGACAATGACATTTCTCGTTACTCATGTGTCATCAATAATTATAATAAACAACAACCTAATTGCCGATTATGTATTAAAGCTCAACATCGATTATTTCACTGTGATACATTTTTGAATATGTCAGTAAACGAGAGATTAGATTATGTGAAACAAAACAATAGATGCACAAACTGCCTAAAGTATAAATGCACCCCAGAACAGTGCATATCATCTCAATGCAAACGATGTGGTAAAAAACATAATACATTGCTTCATATTAACAATCAAAACGTGATGATATCTATCACCAATAATATAGAGCCATCTATTGATAACGAAGACAAAGAACATGTAAGCACAGTCAGCAGTTTAACCTGCAATACAACTTTCTAACAAAGAGTTCTGTTGACAACAGCATTAGTGAAACTACTCAGTAGCGATGGTCAATTTATAACATTCAGAGCACTTCTTGATAGTGGCAGCCAGGTCTCCATTATATCTACAGCTGCAGCACGAATTCTAAAATTAAGGATATACGACACAGACATTATGGTTAGTGGTGTTAGCGAAAATCAATGTCAAGTACGAGGGTCAACCAACATTCTGATTGTTCCAACCTCTATGCAACCTAAGCTTTACACTGAAGCTATTGTTATGGCAAACATAACCAGAGACATTCCATCTCATAAGATCGAAACTAATATTTGCATACCAAACGACATAGTTTTAGCTGATCCGTTGTATCACAAGCCTAACAAGATTGATATTCTAATTGCTGCAGACTTATTTTTCAAATCCTTTCTTCAACAACAAATTACGATTAAAGACATAATACTTCAAAATTAGATTTTTGGTTGGTTAGTGAGTGGCAAAATTGACTGTTCCAGACGCATTCTGCATAAATCCCTGATCATCAACACATGCACAATTCAAGAGCAGCTTGCAAAATTTTGGGAGATAGAAAATATTTCTACAGATGACAAGAGCACCAAAGAGGAACATATTTTATGCGAAAAGAGCTTCAACAACACTGTTGTGGATTCATATAAGAACTCCTCGGCTATGGTCTATTAATTATTGACAAATTGTATATTGTGTGAAAATAAAACTAGTCTCTTTGACATTACGTTAACAGATGGAAGTTTAATTTATCTCATCCCTTTAATTGTTCGAATCCTATAATATATTCAGGCATATTGTAGTAAGATTAACATTGTGGCGACCGTGACAGGACGCGAACCTGCAATCTTCGGATATCGAAAAGGCATTTCTACAAATTAGTTTATCACAAGAAAATAGACAGTTTGTAAAGTTTTTGTGGTATAAAGATAGTTCTCTACAAGAATTGGTGACATTTAGGCACTGTAGAGTGGTTTTCGGCCTAACATCAAGTCCGTTCTTATTAGCCGCAACGATACGTTATCACTTGAATAAACATGAGAAAGGCCCTTTTGGTACAACCGCCAGCATGTTAAACGGTTCATTTTACGTCGATAATTCCGTTGTTAGTGTAGATAGTCCAGATGAAGCAGAGAAGTTTATCACTGAAGCCAAGATTATCATGATGGAGGCTAAGTTTAACTTAAGAATGTGGGTGACTTCTCACGGAATAAATGAGACAGGTAAAGAAACAGTATCTTTATTAGGATTAAATTGGGTTACAAGTACCGATGAATTATACTGTAATTGTGATAATTTACTTTCCTTTGATAAGCAGGTAATAACAAAGCGCATCTTGCTGTCACTAGCCCAAGGTGTTTTCGACCCGATTGGATATACAGCGCCTGTTATGTTAGTTCCAAAGTTAATACTTCAAGAATCATGGCGACGTAAATTAGCTTGGGATGAAGAGCTTTCTGCCGATTTGCATAATAAATTTCAAAATTGGTATAGATTTGTCACTTGTTTAAAAGAGTGTAGAATACCACGTCGATTATCCCCTGATGTTTTGAGTGAAATGAATGCTAGCCTCCATTTATTTGTTGACGCCAGCAAAGACGGCTATGGAGCTTGTGTTTTATTAAGAACAGAGACGTGTAAGCTTGTATCGGTTCAGATGATTGCTGCAAAATCTAGGGTAGCACCAACACAAAAGGGTACGCTACCCAGAGCGGAGCTAGTAGCAGCTGTGATAGGATCGAGGCTCATCGCTCATGCACGTCAAAGCTTAAAACTGTCTGATTGTCCTCAGTATTGTTGGACAGACTCAGGTGTCACCTTGAGTTGGATTAAGCGTCAACTTTCGTTTAAGCCATTTGTAGGCAACAGAGTTAAAGAAATACGTCAAAATACTTCAGTTGATAATTGGTTCCATATTCCAGGTCACTCTAATTGGGCCGACATAGCGTCCAGGGGTTGTAATGCAAAATTGCTGCTTGAAGTTCGATGGTGGGAAGGTCCGCCATGGCTTCGACTACCAAAAACACAGTGGCCACGTTCAGAGCTAGTAATTGACGAAAAGCTGGTAAATTCGGAAACGAAGGTAACGTGCAACACTATTATTTTTGATCAACACTACCTACTAAATAGACTGCAATATTATTTTTCAAAATATTCAAAAATAATAAGAATGACTGCGTGGATATTAAGGTTTATTGACAACACAAAAAATGTACATAATAAAAGAAACGGAGAAATTACATATGACGAATTTGAAAGAAGTGAGAAAGTTGTTATTAGACTAATACAATTACGGAATAAAGATATTTTTGAAAAGCGTGTAAATAATATAAATAGGTATAATGACTCGGAAGGTTTGATTAGAATAAAGACTAAGCTTTTATACTCAGAATTTCCTGAAAGTATACAGACACCATTCTTGCTACCAGGAAATGATCCTATAGTCACACTATTAGTTAGACAGAGACATTGCGCACTTCAACACGCTGGTTGTAATCAGTTGATATCTGATCTTCGCTCCAGGTTTTGGATTATTGGCATTAGGAGACTTGTCAGGTCAGTGATTAATTCTTGCGTAATTTGTAAGAGGTATAGAGCAAAACCGATAGAGGCTCCCGTAGCACCATTGCCGCCAGAACGCGTAACGTGTTCAGCTCCGTTCCAAACAACAGGTGTCGATCTCGCTGGACCTTTGTACTTGCGCGACGGTAAAAAGTGTTGGATCGTTTTATATACCTGCGCCGTGTATCGCGCTGTCCATTTAGAAATCACAAGATCCCTATCAACGGATGATTTCATAATGACTTTACGGAGATTTATAGCCCGTAGAGGTAGAATGAGTATGTTAAACTCTGACCAAGGGACAAACTTCCATGGAACGAAAAATTTACTTTCGGCGTTAAATTGGGATGATCTACAGAAACAATCTACCACCAAACGTATATCGTGGAAAATGAACGCCCCAGCAGCTCCATGGTGGGGGGGATATTGGGAAAGACTCATTAGAATAATGAAGAACTTGTTGCGTCGTGTTTTAGGCAATGCAGCCGTTTCCTATGAAGAGCTACAAACTATCCTGTGTGAATGCGAAGCCACTATGAATGCGCGACCGTTAACTCTTATCAATGACGACCAAGCAGGATATTTGGAACCACTGACACCTGCTCATTTTATACAACCAATTCTTAATTCCGATGTCGTAGATTTGGATGCAATTGATGGGACTAATTTGAACAAACGTTTTCGATACTTACAGAAATTGCGGGATCAAATTCGACAAAGGTTCAAGCTCGACTATCTTACTTTCTTGGTACAAAAGGGTAATGAGAAAAAAGATTTAATTGTAAAGGGTGATATCGTCTTGGTTCAGACAGACGAAAAAAGAATTAAATGGCCGTTAGCTATTGTAGAAGAGTTATATCCTGGTAAGGACGGTGTTATCAGGACGGCGAGGGTTAGGACTTGCAATGGCTCAAAAAATCGACCTGTTCAGCGACTTTATAAGTTAGAAATATCAGCAGAAGGTAAGTTAACAGAATTATTTAAGTCTGCCTGCTCGGATGCCCCTACATCGTATCCAGCAGACACTCAGGAGGACTCAGGCCTGCAGCCTCAGCGCTTGCAGAATACCACTCGTAGTGGAAGAAAGGTGAAACTTCCAAGTAAGTTACAGTTATATGTTTAGTTTTTCGATTCTTTATTTTCACATTTATAATTTTCTTACCGCCTCTACGTTAATGTATTATTATTAATTTCAATGAATTTATTACAAGCGATTTCGTCTGTCAATATGGTAACACGATTTATTCATTGATTAGGTATGGGATAAGGTTCTGACGTTGTTATTTTTAACTTGTCTGTACCTTGAAAATAGTATTTAGTTATTTCTTTGTTTGATAATATCAGGAAGATATTAGTTTGTTTAGAATATCTCGCCTGGGGAGGATGTTGTGGATTCATATAAGAACTCCTCGGCTATGGTCTATTAATTATTGACAAATTGTATATTGTGTGAAAATAAAACTAGTCTCTTTGACATTACGTTAACAGATGGAAGTTTAATTTATCTCATCCCTTTAATTGTTCGAATCCTATAATATATTCAGGCATATTGTAGTAAGATTAACAAACACTTTTTCAAGAAACAGCGATGGACGTTGCATCGTGACTCTGCCATTACGTCAAAATCCATCTGCTCTAGGAGACTCATATTCTAAGGCCCTTAAACGATTTCATGCACTTGAACGACAATTTATTACGAACGACAAAATGCATAAGGTATATACACAATTTATGAACGAGTACCTTGAACTAGGACACATGACAGAAGTAAAACCATTAGCTGATCGTACTGGCAACTGCTACTATTTATCGCAACACGCTATATGCAAGGAAACTAGTACAACAACAAAGGTTAGAGTCGTTTTTAATGCCTCCATGTCATCATCGAACAACATATCATTAAATGACATACTTATGACGGGGCCAGTTGTGCAAGATGACATTGTATCAATACTCCTTCGCTTTCGAACACATCCAATTGTCATGACTGCTCATGTCACCAAAATGTACCGACAATTTCCAATCAGAGAAGACCAAAGGAATTTACATAGGATTCTTTGGAGAGCAGATCCTAGTGAACAACTTAAGGAATATCAATTAAATACTATAACGTACGGAACGTCATCAGCAAGCTATTTAGCGACAAAATGTTTACAACAAATTGCAATAGATGAAGGTCATAAATACATACCAGATGCTACGAAAGCTGTCATCAAAGACCTTTATATGGATGATTTACTTACTGGGAATGATAGTATAAATAAAGCCAAATCGTTGCAAAATCATATTTCAAGCATTTTACAAGCAGGAGGCTTACACTTACGAAAGTGGTGTCGCAATTCAAAGGAATTACTTGAACAGATTGACGAAGTTGATAGAGAAGCAACCTTTCTCTTCTCCAATAACACTGCCGTAAAAACACTCGGACTGTATTGGCAGCCTAGCACAGATTGCTTCAAATTCGAAATTCACATGGACACACAATTAACATATACAAAACGAGAAGTAGTTGCTGAAGTATGTAAAATCTTTGATCCATTAGGGTTCTTAAGCCCAGTAATAACTAAGGCGAAAATACTGTTGCAAAATTTATGGATCGATAATATAAATTGGGATGAAAATATACACCCAGATCACCTCAAACGCTGAAAGCAATTTCAAAAAAGTATTAAAACACTTAATGAGCTTTCCATACCCAGGTTAAACATACCACAGCATCAGAAGAGGATAGAGCTACACCGCTTTGCAGATAGCAGTGAACGCGCATATGGGGCCGTGCTCTATGTAAGAACCTGCGATGAGATGGGTAACGTACAAGTACATTTAGTTTGTTAAAAATCCAGACTAGCACCTATCAAAAAGGTAACACTGCCAAAATTAGAACTTTGTGGTATAACATTATTAGCTCGACTCATTAACAAATATGTGACTAGTAATAATATTAAATTTGACGATATTTACTGTTGGATAGATTCCACAATAGCTTTCGCTTGGGTCACTTGTTCTAACAAAGGAAAATTAAAGGCCTTTGTCGTAGAAAGGGTTCGCGAAATTCAAAAGTTGACAGCTAAATGTAAATGGTTACGTGTAAAATCAGCCGATAATCCAGCGGATTATATTTCCCGTGGAATAGATGCCAGTAAACTTGATGACAGTTGGTTTAGGCCAAATTTCTTAAATGGATTTATGCCACCACCTCTTCTACAATGTCAGCCAGTTGTCGAATCTGCACCAACAGTTGAACATAAGGCAGAAATAAATTTACAAAATTTTGATTCATTCATTCATTCATCACAGCCCATATACGTCCCCACCGAGGGGTTCGAGCCTACCCTATGTTAGGGTGATTAGGCCTTAGTCAACCACGCTGGCCCAGTGCGGATTGGTCGACTTCACATACACCATTGAATTTCTTCGCAGATGTATGCAGGTTGCCTCACGATGTTTTCCTTCACCGTAGGAGCGTCAGACAAATGTACATATGAAATTCCAAACGAAAAACACATTGGTACATGGCGAGTCTCGAACCCCGACCTCCCGATTGGAAGGCAAGTGCCGAGTCCACTGCGCCACCGACGCTCAATATTATCACTATCGGAGATCAAAACTGCAGAATTAAGTATCTGTAGATTAGTACAATGCTATGTTTTCTCTAAAGACTATGAAGCGCTATGTAAAAATCGTTCTTTACACTGTAAAAGTAAGCTGCTACCATTAAGCCCCTTTATCGATCAAAACAATGTTATAAGGGTAGGAGGTCGACTACAAAACTCAACCCTAGCCTACGAAACAAGACACCAGATATTGCTCCCCAAGTCGCATCACGTCTTCACGTCACAAAAATAATCGCGACGCATTATCACCTTGCGTATTGTCATGTCGGACCACAATCGCTCTTAGCTATAATAGCACTTAGCACTAGCTATCTTAGCTTATCTTAGCTATCTTAGCACGGCAAGTCTTTATTAAAAAATGTTACGCGAACTTGTGTTAGATGTTTTAGAGCTAAACCATACAACGAAAATCCTATTATGGGCGCCCTTCCGAAGGTGCGTGTCAAACCGAACCGCTCTTTCTTAATATCTGGGGTTGACTTTTGCGGGCCAATTAATATGAGACAGAGCATGAACAGGCGTGTAGTTATAATTAAGGCTTATATTGCAGTTTTTATCTGTATGAGCACAAAAGCTGTACATTTAGAGCTGGTAAGCGACTTGTCCACAAATGCATTCGTAAGGAGCACTTAAAAGCTTCTGCTCGCGACGTGGTCGTTTAGCTGAGTTGCATTGCGACAACGCTACCAATTTCGTCGGTTGTAAAAATTTACTGAATGACTATCATAAATTGCTATCGCAGGATCAAAATTTAACAGAGATAAACAAAGCATTCTTACCCGAACCTATCCGGTTTGTTTTTATTCCACCTAACAGTCCCCATTTTGGAGGTTTGTGGGAAAGCTCTGTTAAAACAGTAAAATATCATATGAAGCGTGTTATCGCCAACGCTTTACTCGTTTTTGAAGAACTTTATACAGTGTTATGTACGATAGAAGCATGCATCAATTCGCGGCTTATCACAGCCATCAGTGAAGATCCAAACGATTTCAGTGCTCTTACGCCTACACACCTAGTAATAGGAGATTCATTATTATTGCCAACAGAGCCCGACATTACTACTCTTAATGAAAGCAGATTGTCTCGATGGCAACGTGTGCAGTCTATGATGCAACACTTCTGGCAGCGGTGGTCCAGAGATTATTTAAACTCTTTGCAAAACCGTAGCAAGTGGCGTCAATCCACATCAAACCTAAAAATTAATGATCTTGTTCTAGTTAAGGATGATAACACGTCACCACAAGTATGGCCATTAGCCAGAATCAGTAAACTGCATACGGGTGCAGACGGTTTTTGTAGGGTGGCTACTGTCACTCTTGCTAGTGGTACAGAATTCAGGCGATCCGTAACTAGATTGTGTAAGCTACCCATTGAATGTTAAATTATTTTATTAACTTATTATAATTACGTTTATTTAGTTTGTGGGGCGCGCAAGATGTCTATGATTTAATGTCTTACGTATCTTTGCAACCTGTTGTTATTAATACACCATTGTCAGCACATCAAGTCGTTTCAATTCAAATAATTTTATTCAACACAATTTCTACAGGACATTTAAAAGTATAATTATTTTTATTAAATACTACCATATTTTATGACAATGAGTCCGGATGACAGTACTTAGTAGTCATTTAAAATTACATTTATTTTTATTAAATCAATTTTATTAAATCTTTAATGACAATGAATCCAGGTGACAGTCAATTTAAGTATCAATGAATAAGCACAAAATAGGGAAGTGGACATTTTTTTATTAACGTATGTACGCCTGGCAGATTACTTAGATATATTACACACGTATTTTCTCTTATTTACGTACTCAACAACTAGCAAAAGCAACAATATTGATTTGAAATGTCGCGAGATGTCATACGATAATTTTAATTCACTTTATATGTCCGTAGTTTTATGTATGTTATTTTAACAAAGTAAAAAATGTGTCTGATAGTTGTTATACTATCCTACAGACAATTTAGTTGAATTTTTGGTACCCTGTCATCACCGCTCTTAAAAAATAACCTTAAAATCGGCTCTCTTTTTAACCGACTTCAATAAAGGAGGAGGTTATCAGTTCGACACGTATGTTGTTGTTTTTGTGTGTAAGTTACGCGATTTTCATAATTTGTATTCGATAGAGTATACTCCTGGGGTGGGCCCAAAATCAACAATGTCAGGATTTGATGATGGGATCCCATAAAAATCGAGGGAAACCCTTGAATTTTATAGATATTTTCAACGTGTTTTGTGTGTATGTTACGCGATAACTCCGCCAATTGTAAGCAGATTTTCATAATTCTTTTTGTAATTAATAGAGTATACTCCTGAGTTGGTCCCAAGGTCACCAACGTCAGGATCTGATGATAGGATCCCATGAAAATCGAGGTAAACCCTTAAATTTTATAGGTGCGTCCAACGTGTTTAAATTTTAAGACTTTCTAGGAGATTACCCTTTGGCACCGACTTTCGCAATTTAACCTCAATATCCTCAATTATAACATTGAGGTGCACGGTCAGGTCAAGTTCAAAAATTAAGGATCCTTCCATCATCAGCTCCGTTCACGACTACCAGACGTCAATACGTGAATAGCTTCGGAACAAACATGAAACACGTTGGAAATACCTATAAAATTTAAGGGTTTCCCTCGATGTTCATGGGATCCCATCATCAAGTCCTGACTTTTGTGACCTTGGGACCACCCCAGGAGTATACTCTACCGAATACAAAAATAAATTTCAAAAACGGTCCACAATTGGCAGCGTAATCGAGTAACATACACACAAAAAAAACAACACCTCTTCCTAGAATTGATAACAGCGTTGCCAGACGCCCCGATTTTGGCGGGACGTCCCGATTTTTAAATCAAAATTACATGTCCCGCGCGGGACAGGCTCAGTCCCGCTTTTCGGGGATAACTCTGCCATGCGTGCAGCGTGCTGAGAAAGCACGGCCGGGTGGCACAGACAAGTGTATTTTGATTAAACTATATTTTCAATTGCTATTTTTGCTATCTATTGTTACTTAAACGTTATTTAAAACTCAAATAAAAAGATAAAGATAAATATTTAAAAACATCTGATTATATGCGGTTTTAGGGGTCCTTACGTCCGAATAAAAAAACGGAACCCTTATAAGATCACTCGTGTGTCCGCGTCTGTCTGTCGGTCACAGTCAATTATCTCCGAATCTACTAGACCGATTAAGTTGAAATTTGGTACACATATCAATTTCTGTGACCCAACGCAGAGGTGTGACGTGAATAGATGAAATCTGTATATGGGAAATCATTTTTGGGGGTAAGGTGGAACATAAAAAAAAAATTCAACTGCATCGTGTGCGTGTGACATATCAAATGAAAGGTCTTGTTGTGATGATCTTCAATGTATATATTATAGATAGTTTCTAAGTTATTCAAGAAAATAGACAAAAATTTACCACCCCCCACCCCCTTATCTCCGAAACTACTGAACCTAAAATTTATAAAAAACACAGAAATTAGTTTTCTACTTACAGATTATAGGAAAACCTATAAGAAGTCCATGATAATAAAATAGCATGGTAAATCACTCAATATTATGCGTACCAACTTACTCGTACATTTGCAGGTGGAATGTGTGGGAGAACATTCCACCAATTTTTCAACTCCAATGTTAATTTATCTAGTCAATGGTACGGAACCCTTCGTGCGCCAGTCCGACTCGCACTTGGCCGGTTTTTTTACTACGTCCCGCTTTCGACGAAAGAATCCCGGTTTTTTACCTCAAAAATTTCAAAATCACGACATGCCATAAAAAAATCTGGCAACGCTGATTGATAACCTCTTCCTTTTTTGAAATCGATTCATATATACATTTATCTGACGCTCCTACGGCGAAGGAAAGCATCGTGAGGAAACCTGCATACACCTGCGAAGTAATTCAAAGGTGTATGTGAAGTCAACCAATCCGCACTGGGCCAGCGTGGTATTACTAAGGCCTAATCGCCCTACCATAACAGTTAGGATAGGCTCGGTGCCTCTCGGTGGGGACGTATATGAGCTGTGATGATGATGATGATGATGATTTACTTAGATAAGGTTTGACCGAACCCTTCGGTGCGTGAGTCCAACTCGCACGGCTGGTTTTTTTATTTAAGTACCTACGTTCTCCAAGTGTCCGACAAAGGATTTTGTTTGTTTTAAAGTAGAGAATAAAATTTTAGAAAAAAGTAAGGCCCCGACTCCATTGGATCAGGACGCGAGTAAAACCCCGGGACGCAGTTAGTGAGAGATTAAAGGGCCCCTCTGGCTGGACGAACGAGCTAAAGAATATCAAAACACTAGGCAACAACAAAAGATACCGACGTCAGCTTCTGGAGCTACAAGGTAACTTTGGAGATGAGGCAGGGTTAACTTCATTCACCATATTTATAAGCCTGTTGCTTTAGTCGCTTACTATAGTAGGCAGGGCCTCGCATAAAAAAATCCCGCATCTGTTATTTGTATGCAGCTGCAGATGGCAAGGATAACCCATTATAACAGGGAGCACAACTTGCGTCCTTTATAATGGTGTCGCACGTCGAATTGAACCCTTTAACTACGTGATAATGTTTAATTTCCTCTGAAGTCATGTCGCGCTGCGCAGTGACCGATTTAAGAGTGGTACCCACCTACTTTCAATTAAAGCTTTGAATGTCGAAGCATTGCGCTTTAAACAAACTTAAATAAAAATATTGACCAAATATAGGTTAGGTACCTACTATCTATGCCATGAAAATACGAAAAGACTCAATCCACCAACGGAATCGAACCGTTATAGAACACAAAATAATAACATTCCACCAAACAACTTATCGCCCGATAACCATTGAGGTAATATGTACTACGTACTAGAGAAGCTATCTTCTGCAAAAATCGTGCTCCATATTGATTTGAATTGTATTTAAAGTTCGCTGCAGCGCTGAAACATTAATAAGCAGTTTTAGTACGTTATAAACACTCAGCGCTAAATCACTTCTAAAGTGCAGATTTCTCGCGACTAAAATGTCGTAAAAGCCGTGTTTTTCATGGCGCTTACGCCTAACGTTCAACGTAAACAGCAACATGCGACTCTTATAGACTAAGCGACCCGTGTAAACTACCGAACAAAACGGAAAATAGGTATAATATTAACTTTATGCATAGGAAGCTATTAAAAGTTATTAAAAATGCAATCAAGGAAATATATTTTACGTTAATTTACGAGTAGAGTGTAGGACTTGAAGTTTCCATGACACATTTCACTTTTTACTTAAATGCTATTTTTGCTGGTTACTTTTTTTCGAAATTTTTTAGTTTCCTTATTTAAGGTGGTTTAAATAGTTTAAATTTTATGAATTTCACCACTGGTTAAATATTACTTTTTCTATAATAAATCATCCTTAAACGTAATCAAACTTTAACCACTTAGAAACGAGCTATTATAGTACGTAGTATTATTACCTCAATGCCGATAACACCGTATTAATTGTGACGCGTGAAACTGAATCTTGACAACGTCGGCATAAGGCAGTCGATCACTTTAGACGGTGACATGACAAAGGAATAACTTGAAGATAACTCGCCTTGCGTGATAAATAAATCGTTAGGTAACGTGTCATATTAGAATTAGAATAACCGTCAGATTAATTGAATGATTTATTGAATCATTAAATTACTTGTTGCAGTATTGTTTCATTAAATTAGCACGAAATTAGTTGCATTGTAGTGCATTTTGTTTACAGACAAAAAAAGCATATTACCTAGCACCCACTGAATGATACTTAATTTAGGTATTATGTTACCAATAAAATAATATCATTTCCTAATTAAGTAGATACATATTTACTTAGGTGCAATTATTCAATACTAATCTAATATTTTTACTATTAAGTAAGTACACATTTTTTCCGAGGAATAAATAGGTTTGGCATTTTTATTTAGTAAATTTGACAAACCGTCTTTACTAAATATTTCTATATCTTACGATTAAAAAATTGACCATTATTAGTCATAATTTGAAAGATTGAATTGGTATTTACAGTTATAAAATTCAATTAGGTAAGTTAATGCTAAAACGATGGAGTTAAAACCACTGCATTACAATTTGCAATAAATAATTGAATGCATATTATCGAGTGAGCCTACAATAAACACCACGCTTGTCGAAACTGCAAATTCCGTCGAACGATTCTCAGCACAAGGACGCAAAACATAAAGGTCAAACTCGATTGAAGACAACGCGTTCTAGATAGCGATTCAACACGTTCGACAAACATTGTTCAAGGCAAGGTTTTACAGTAGTGTTTTAATAGATATTTTAGACAATTAAATTGTAATACACGTACTGTCATTGAATTCTTGATAAAGTTGTGATAAAGAACTCGATGTTACCCACCTCTCGTACTCCTCCATAGCAACACAACTAGCTGGCACAATCCGGTTCGAATACGACGCCGTGTCGCTGGCTTCGAGCTATCGGCTCACGTCGCAATAATTATCACATTCACGAATCACGTCGCAAATTCACGGATAAACACAATTTTTCTGATTGATATTGTTCGGTTGTATGATTGTGGCGCGAACACCGAGCGTGTCGCCGTATAGACGCGAAGTGCGCCGGTTGCGGCCCGGAAACATTATTCCGGCGGGTGCGGAGCGGCAACCGGCCGCACGGTCGCCGGGCCGGCGGCGCCGAGGGCGAGCTGGCAACAGCGCGCCGCATTTAAGCGTGGAACGTAACGTAATACAATACGAGGGAACTTCGTGCACAGACATTGTGAACGTGCAAATGCGTTTGTTTCTGTTGTGTTGTGTTGTTGGAAGGTAAGTTGGCAAGTGGGTAGGTACTGTGCCAAAAAAGTTGGAACACAAAAAATGACAGTCGCCTATGACGTTCTATGTCAATTTTGAAGGTTGAGTTTGTCAGCCATGACCTTTTTTCTCAGGATCGCGTAGAGATATGATACTCTACGCTACGGCGCTACGGTCTCTCAGGTCACTGCGATCAAAATGATACGACCGTTTATGTCGCATGCTCTCGCATATTTTGAAATTTCACAAGGGGATCGAAACCTTACCTACTACCTAGTTAGGGTAAGCCAGGCACCCCCTGGAAAAAAACTCTAGATACCGTAAAACGGGGTAAATAGGGACGAAATCAAACTCTGTGAATTAAATTTTAACCAATACTTTGGAATAAACCTTAGTACCTACCTTGTACCTACCTACGCCAATGATTCTCACAATATACATATTTACAAGAATGTAGTATAATGTTCATAAAATATAGACTGGTTTTGTTATGACAGTGATGTGCAGAAAATATTAGGCCAAATTAAAACAGGTTCCAAAAAAATAACAGTTCTTTTTAAAGGCTTTTGTTTACGTTTCTGTGTTAAAATCCTTACGAATTTAAATTAATAAATGTACCTACCTATTTAAGTAACTGTTTCGATGATACCGACAAGCGTTTCTTTAATAACAAAAAATATAATATCCAAATTTTGCATGTGAACAACCATTTTTGACGACGTGACGTTTTGAACGTGAACAACTTTTTTGGCGACGTGAAGTTTTGTATGCGAACTATACTTTTTGACTCGTCGTGACGTTTTCTATATGAACAACTGTTTTGAGACGCAACTCAGTTACAGAGTCGCCTGCTCTAAGGAAGTAAGTCAAAGAGAATAAGTAAGTGGTAATCTCTATCATGCTTAGTTCTGCCGCCAGAGACAGGCAATGAAATTACTGGGAGCGGTGACTTGACATCTTATGTCACAAGTTGATAGCTTCCATGTTGTTCTCGTGGGTCATAGAGTTCGTGCAAAACTTTTTGACAAACATTTTTTTTGCTTTAATAGAAGCTCATTCATATAATAAACAGAAAGAAAAAATCGGTTTTCGAATAACTATAAAACAACCAAGATATAAGGTAAGCTATTAAATATTTTTCAACACACTTCCTCATAAAGTGGCTCTAATCCCATGGCAATTAGGCACATAATGACACCTATAATCAAACTGTGACTTTTTCATTACTATTATTCACGAGTGAGTAATAGTTTTTTTTAAATATTATTGGTTGAGTTACGCTTACACTTGCGCTAAAATGCTATCCGCGAAAAGCCCAAAAAAAAGAAACCTCATTTTTTAGTCTATGGCCGATGCGCGCGCATAGGAAAACTGATTAATTTTTCCCGCCATTACGAAATTTATTAGTCTTAGAATAATAACGCATAATCCGGTAAAGAGCGCGATGATTAAAGTGAAGCAAAAATGACACCGATGTGTGCAGTCTTTTACGCGCGAAACACGCACACTACGATAAAAACAGTATGGAGCTGCCGGCGTAGTGAGCCATTTGTGGCTCACATTTAGTTGCATCAAATCGTGCGCGTCGGTTGGGTTTCTATGCGTTATTATTCTAAGTTATTAGTCTATGGCCGATGCGCGCGCATAGGAAAACTGATTAATTTTTCCCGCCATTACGAAACATTTTTCACAACTCGTCTCGTTTTCTCTTTTGAAGTTATTTAGTTAGTTATTAATTAAGATGTCTGCAAATACAATTTATGAAGAAAATGATTTATGTTGTACACCGCCCGATATAAGATGTGAAGCCCAGAACGTTATGGAAAGTTTACTACCAGAAAACTCAAAGAAAAAATAGGTATCTATTAGCGTACCAAAATTTCATACAATGGCAGAACAACAAGAATACGCAGTCTTTTTCAGAAAATGTGTTCATGGCGTACTTTAAAGAATTATCTTCTAAGTACAAACCTAGCTCTTTGTGGTGTATTTACTCAATGTTAAAAAGTACAGTCCGAACAAAGAATGGAGTGGACTTAAAAACATACTCGAATTTGTCAGCTTATCTTAAGAGCTTATCTGATGGATTTAGAAGCAAAAAATCAAAAGTTTTATCATCTGATGATATTGAAAAATTTATTAAAGATGCTCCAGATAACCAATATTTGGCTACAAAGGTTAGTTAAATTAATTTTAATTAAATATTTAATAGCAGCTTGTGTTGTGTGTTGACCTTAATTATTGTTTCTTTTGTTTCAGGTTGCTTTAATATTTGGTCCTGTAGGATACAAGAATTAACAAATATAACTAAAAGATATAGAGAACCATGGCCAGATGCTTTTAGTGAAGATACCTATCACGAAAAATAAAATACCTAGGTCATTTACCATACACGGTCCATTCTATAATATTGTTAAGAAGTATGAAAGTTTGCGTTCGCCAAAAACAAAAAATGACCGTTTCTTTCTAAATTACCAGAATGGTAAATGTACCTGTCAGCCTATAGGTATAAACAAATTTGGTTCTATGCCTAAAGAAATCGCTAAGTTTTTGGGTTTAGTAGATGCTGAGAGCTACACTGGACATAGTTTCAGAAGAACTTCAGCTACATTGCTGGCAAATTCAGGAGCTGATATAATGACTTTGAAGCGACATGGCGGGTGGCGATCTAGCAATGTAGCAGAATCATACGTAGAAGATTCCATACAAAACAAGAAGGAAATTTGTGCAAAAATCACAAAAAGAATTAAACTTGATTCTGAGACGCATCCTACTGGCGAAATACCAAGTACGTCCAATGATTGGATTTCACCTACCTACACGAATAATGAACCATCACAAATAACAATAGAACATGAAAGTATTTCAATAAATAATTTATCTAATGAGACCGCTATGTCATCAAAAATAGTTAATTATAATTTTACTAACTGCACATTTACTAATTGTTTCTCTAAGTAAACTTTTTATCTACTATGTAAAATGGTTTTTATTTAAGTATTGTTTTATTCAGAAGTGTGTTGAAATAGTTGTTGATACACGTGTGTATTGATGGTTACCGTCCTCGGCTTCTTAAGACCCTCGCCTGACGGCTCGGGCCTCAATGCGCCTCAGCGGTAATCACCAACATTACACACTTGTACCATAATGTACTATTTCTCCATCTCTTTCTAGCAAAACGGCAATTTACAAGGAGTTTATATGGCCGTACTCAACAATGACGTCACAGTTGTTGTCGGATCTTTCTGTCTAATCGCTTCCAAAAAAATTAACAACAAAAAATGCTTCTATCTAATGTATTTCTAAGCCGATTTTAATTCTAATTTCACAGGATAGTATCTTTTTCTATTGTATTTTGATATTTTATGACGAGACGTGAAAATTAGAATTCAGTTATCATTCCTATTGAGGAGCTTGGTGGCGCGTTGGCGTGTGCATTCAGCTAACGATCGCTAAGGTTAAGCAAGGTTGGCCGTGGTCGCTCTTATGATGGGTGACCAAAATACGAAAAATCTCGAGCTCCTCTGTGCTTCGGAAGACAGACATGGTATCAGTGGGTCCTTCGCCTGCTCTCGCCCCGAACCGTCCCATCGGACTGGCGAGTGAAGTAACAGAGAGTGCACTTGCGTTTACGCAGTCACATGTGCACTAAATATCTCCCGCGCAGATGGTTAGTCTCTGTTGAATATTTTGGTCACCGTGAGCGAATATCGGTTAGGAGGATATTATTATTATTATATTTGCGAATATCAATATCATACTTATATCCAATGTATAAAAATCTCGTGTCACAGTGTTTTTTATCGAACTCCTCCGAAACGGCTTGACCGATTTGTATGAAAATATTTAGTGAGTCTGAGAATAGATCTCAGACTATTTTTTATACCCCTAGGTGATAAGGGTGGCCCTCTGCAGATTTTTTTGACAGTTATTATGGCGGAACGTAGTTCGTGGCCACAGAGAGTGTGTATAAGTGACTAAAGCCACTAACTGTTTAAAGTTCCGAGCACAGAGCAGCTCATGATGCTTCACGTTTTTGGTCACCCATCATAGCCCAGACTATAGTCAACGGCCAACTTTAGCAAATGTTAGCCGAGCGCGCACACCAGTGCCTCGAGCTCCTCAAATTTCATTCCATTTTCTAGACCATTGTCACTTCTGACCTATATCAAGATATTTATTTATTTAATCCGCGTGGAATCGAGTCCACTAAAAGGCTGTTATATGTGTAAATCGCACACATCAGCGGAATGTCGCTATTTCTCGTCGGAGCGTCTACGGAGAGGCTATTAATGTAATGCCTTCCATTTTGGATCCACGCAGACCTTAGAGTTGTATAGATATGGCAGCCAAAAAGTAAACATATTTTATCAAATAGGTTGCACTCTACCATATGACCCACCAGGGGGGTCTAGACAAGTGGCAATCGTTTTTTTAAAACATTGCCCTACACTTGGATTTTCTCCTGTGTCGTGGGTGCAGTTACAAACATAGAATATCACATGCACATAGGTACGCCCAGACCGGAATAAATTTCTGTAGGCCATGCAAAATATTTGTCCCGTACGGGAATCAAACCCGCGACCCGTTGCGCAGTAGGTGATCACTCGACCTCTGCGCTAACCGCGTTTCGTTTTATAGCGAAACGATATCTAAATTCGTCATCGTCTCTAAGATAACGAAAACTAATTCCTACCCAATGTAAGGATTAGTGATCGCTGTGTCGAATTGTTCTTTCTGTAAGAAAACAACATAATGTCTAGTACCATAATAATCTGCTTGAGCACCGCTATCATTTATCTATTGTGTTCCTGTTTGTAGGGTAAGTCAGGCAGTGTAATCACTGGGTAGTGTGACTTGACATCTTGTCACAAGTTGGTAACGTACATTGGCGTCCTTGTAGGGGTTGTACATTTTGTCCGAGGTGAATTTTTTTTATGGTAGTAAATTTAGACGTTATACAGGAACTACATGTACCAATATAAGCGACTGTAACCACTCACCATCGGGTGGGCGGCCTGCTAAAAAACACTTTTACATTTTTACAATCAATTGGTTATTTTACTTGATAAATAAATTATTATGTGTAAAAAATATTTGACTTTATTTTCTTTTTTAAACAACCAAAAGTTGGATATTTGAACATCTCAAATATCAAAATTCAAATAAATGTTACATAAATAGAAAAATTAATAAAATCTATAACGAAAACATTTAGTCTCGGGCGGGATTTGAACCCTCGTCTCCAACATACCGTGTTGAACTTTGGTGATACGCTGCGCAGTTATTAGCAGCGAATAAAGACTTCTTTGGATTAACACATTTAACCTATTGAGTTAGGTCTAGTAGTAAGATTTCGTAAGGTCTAGTAAGAGCTCGGTTGCCCAGAGGTTTAGCTAGGGCATCAACTCGATATGTCGGAGACGCGGGATCAAATCCCGCCTGAGACAATCTTTTTCTTTATTGATTTTATTCATTTTTCAATTTATTTAGCATTTTTAAAGAAAATGCAAAGTTCTATATATAATTTGGCATGTCGTCATACGTAAATTTTTCACTTGTGACGTAGCGAGACCCACTCCTTCTCAGTAGTTTTTATTTCGATAAAGCAAAAAGTATATCTGTTATTTTTTATAATTTTACTGATGTACAAATTAGAATTCAGTCAAATTCAAACCCTTTTTTTTCGATTTTGCATACTCAGCCCTATTGTCATTATACTAACACTACTGTTTTACGATTTTCATAGGTCTATGGTGAATTTTTATCAGATATGTGTACCAATTACGGCAAATATGCTTTGATTTTTAGCGAGCGCTTCCTGTGTTACATTGCGGAATGTATTGCGTTGTTATTTCAAATACTATATTCTTGTTTCTACGGGTAACCAATAAATGCCTTCTCATACGAAATCGAGTTGTGTGGGGAGTAAAACTGACAGAAGCTGTACCAACTTCACCTGTACCCCTTTTTTAAGGAGGGGGAATCTCTTTACGATTCAACAAGGGACTGAAAGCTGACAAGGCCGTCCCAAGGATATGCCATTGGACTCGGGTATATACCCCATACCTGGCTACACCACCCTCCAAGCAACTTCTACCTCCATAGAGGCACAATCGGAATCGGCGTTAGCCATTCCCCGAGTGCGCCCCCTGGAGAATAGGCCCGACGGTGAGCCAGCGTAGCTGACCCAAGCGCCGGGGCTTACTCTACGGAGGGGTCGCCAACTGCAATAATGCGACCCCCCAGACGGGCAGGCCCGGGGCCCTACCATGATCGTTTATAGCAAGGTTAAAACAATAGGTACTGAAACAGAGACATTGCTCTGGATGCGTATAGCGCCATCTCGCTCTCAGCGCGGTTTTAATATTGTTTTGGGCGATCATGGTTGGGGGGCTGGGGTAGAAAAGTAATGTCTCCCAACCGGTTGTCAGCCGGCCCGGAAATTTCATTCCCAGCTTGCTTAAGGGAGTTGGTGGCGCGCGTCCAGGAACGCGCGCCTCCTCCTACCCAACCGCCTGCGCCGGAGCGGTGCGGCGAGAGGGTCAACCTCTCGCGCCCGCTCCGCTGCCTCCTTCTGCGAGATCATATCCTAGCAGAAGGAGGCGACAGCCTCCTACGCCGCCGCGCCGGTCAGCATCTCGCGTGCGACGCTGGCCAGCGCGACGGGCGCACCCCTACCTAGTCCCAGTAGTAGAAACAGCAGTGCTCAGTCACCATCTGGTAGGTGAGGCTGCCCTGCCGGCGCCCAACCCTCCAACACGTCGTAGTTCTAACCTAACCTAACCTAACCATTTCGGTTAATTCACCTTCTTTACTACACTTCCATATCTGTTCTTAGAGTACATAGAACTACTTGTACTTTCTAGCTACCAACTTTCTGTGTAAGAAAGATTTCTATAAGTAAAAAGAAATATGGTAATTATTAAGTAATGCATTTTGTGACAAGTTATTTATGCTGTGATAAATCTGACGTTCAATCAGTATATTGGATAATGTAAAAATATTGATGGGTGATAAGTTCTTGCGTGTTCATTAAACAATAACACATAATTTGTGAGACGCACTAACACAATTTAATACCAAAAAATACCATTGTGGAAAGCAAAATAAATGAAATAAAATGAAATTAAATTTCTGTTAGTAACTTTAATAAACGTAGAACTTCAATAAATAAGCTAATAAATAGTTTTAAATGTTCATACATTTTGTATTACTTTGTCGTTCTCGATGCGTGGAGGTTAACGAATAAAATGCGCTTTGCAGGGTTGCTGGCGTATGTTTAAATGTAGATACTATTTGTATAATATGTATCATCGTTTGTTGTATCAACATGTTTTTATATTGATACACATAATAAGCTAACAATAGTAACATAATAAAGCCTCAAAACCCCAACACCTCAAAGCTAGTGGATGACTGTATGAACCGCCTAAACACTCTGGGACACAGTAACAGAGTAATACTTAGATGGGTCCCAGGGCATGCGGGAATCACTGGCAACGAATGTGCCGATGAGCTCGCCAGGGCTGGGGCCGAAGGAACGCAATATGGTCCTGAACCATTCTGTGGTATACCCAAAAGCCTCGCCCGTCTAACGCTTGAAACCCATTACGACAATAAGTCCTACAATGCGTGGCTGCATATGCCAGGACTTAAACACTCTAAGGCACTCATAAAAGCCTATGACCGTAGTACCTGCAAACAGATCCGAGGATTAAGCAGGAACAACATACGCACTTTGGTCAGAGTCCTCACTGGACACTGTCGCCTTAATAAGCACAAGTCCATCATGGGGTTGAGTGAGTGCAGAGAGTGCAGGCAGAAGAGACGCCTATGCACTTGCTCACAAACTGTGGACCACTGATGCGTAAACGCAGCCTACACCTGGGCAAACACTTACTGTCACCAGATGAGGTCAAGCACCTCTCCCCCAAGAAAATACTGCACTTTTTAGAAGATGCTGGGCTTGTGGGAGAACTGTAATAGTGGCGGTCACAATAGATCTCGTAGGTCGCAGCACAGATTAGATAATAGTTACTACGTAACAGATACATCACTCCCATAGAAACGCTCGAATCGCAGTAATAATAATAGCCAAAACCGACAGACAAAAGTCGCTGCAAGAAGAAAAGGTCTTTACGAACGCGCGCCGAGAATCGAGATTTCCACGTACACCGTGTGATTGCGTCATCGAGCGAAAACTTAAGGGTTGTACAAAAAACATTAACAAAATGGTCAAAGTAAAACAAAAATGTTATTATTGATATAGGATTATGAAATAAAGTAATTGCGAGGAGAGACCCTGACTCAAATGTGCTTTAATTAATAATATGATAATAATAATAATAGTTCTTTATTTGCAAGAATATGATAAAATATATGATTGGTGTTAAATTAAATATAAATTATTCTTCATAATCTACTTCTAAATTGGCAGTGCGCAAATATTTAAAATTTTAAAATAGTACATGTCAAAAAATAAAAGAATAGACTATTATTTTGTTGTCATTAATACATTTAAAACTTATAAAAAATACAAATTATTAAAAAATTACTAATCCGGCCCGAGACGTAATTTTTTCTTCATTGATTTTATTCATTTGTCAAATTACAAAAGATTCAAAAAAATTACGAATTGATGAAAAATACGAAATACTTAAATGTTTTTTTTTATATTTGAACTCACGGTTATTTTTTAATTAGTTCGAATTACTTCGAATTTCGGCTAGAATTTTTTTTTTTAAAAAAAAAAACGTCGCCCCACTAGGATTTTCTCCTGTGTCGTGGGTGCAGTTACAAACATACAATATCACATGCACATACGCCCAGACCGGAACAAATTTCTGTAGGCCATACAAAATATTTGTCCCGTACGGGAATCGAACCCGCGACCCGTTGCGCATTAGGCGATCACTCGATCTCTGCGCTAACCGTGTCGTCTAATTTTATACCTAAACCGAAAATTATTCGATATAGGTAGGTATAAAATTCCTGTTTTTAGTTCTGAAAAGAAAATTATAAATAAAAAAGAATTGATAAAAAAATAAATTAAAACCAAATTAATAAAAAGAACAATAAAGCAATAAAATAAACAAAAAAAAACAAAAAACAAATTTATAAAAAAAAAAACAAGTTACAGATTCGATAATAATAATAAAATTCCTTGCGTGCGGCGCGAAGCAGCCCTCTGCCGGTCGGCGCGCCGGCGCGCTACTTAGCGGTAGGTAAATATAACGCTGCATTGCGCGAGTGACGGGGGCCTGGTCGCAGTGACAAAACATAGCCGCTCATACTAATAAAAAAAAAAATAGTAACATAATATTAAGCGCAATTGTTACGAACATTTACTAATAACATAATTATGTATGTTGAAATGTCTGGTGTAAAAGTGAAATAAAAATAAATAAACCATCTGCAAATACCCGCTCCGCAGCTTATATTTAAGGCTAAGGGGATACCGTAGAAATTGCTCGATTTCCCGAAAAGATCCAGAATGTTATAAAAAAATCACGAATTTTCCACGAAGCCTCATTATTCACAAATCAACCCTATCTTTTATACAGTTACCTACATGCTATCGATGCATAACCGCCATACCACGATTGAAAGCTTGGGGCAACTTATGATATGATGAGCAGTTTTCGCGACAGAGTAAAATTTTTTATACAGTTACATGCTATCGATGCATAACCGTCATAGCACGACTGGAAGCTTGGGACTACTATTATGATGTGTAGTTTTTGCTACAGAGTAAAATATAGGGACAAACAAATCCATTGTTATACTTATCTACAAAAAATGTTTTATGACGAACAAATTTTCACATTATTCTTTGACTATATAATTCCATATGCACCACGACCGCCAGCCCTGTAGGGTGTGCATAAAATGCGAAAATGACGGAAGTTCACAATCACAGGCACTGATTGATTTATTGGAAATTTATCGGCGATAAAGCCCAGGAGTGGAATGTTTTATTATTAGGAAGTTCGTAAGCGCGCGGTGTATTTCTGAACGGTCGATTTGTTAGGCGCGCA
Source organism: Schoenobius gigantellus (assembly GCA_963935595.1). NCBI lineage: Eukaryota > Metazoa > Arthropoda > Insecta > Lepidoptera > Crambidae > Schoenobius > Schoenobius gigantellus. The sequence goes on from OZ012543.1 coordinate 2,181,663, forward strand.
TAATTTATAATCTGTGAACTTTCTACGTGTTTTACTGTGATTTTATAGCTCTCAGCTTCGATAAAGGTATAAGTATAAGCTGTTTCAAATTTGTAAATAAAAGTTGAAGAGTTTAAACACAAAATGCTGTCAAATAGTCTAATGATATTCATTGTTTAAATATGATGCTGCTTTATATTTGTGACTTTGTATTTTCTTTAAAAATGCTTCAAAAATTTATTAATTTTTTTTGCGGGTAGGATTAGAAGCAACAACATCAATAAATTTAGCTCTTAATTATTAATTATTTTAATGAGGAAAATAATCATAAATAACACTTTATTTTACCTGTAAATGCTATAATAAAGTCTTTCCTGCACCAGCTGAAACACTTTCTCAAATATCACTCTCTTTACAATAAAAATGGATCCGGCTTCACAAATGCACACAAAAATGCAAGACTTAATCTCCATTTTCTCAACTAGAATGGACAAATTTGAGAAGAATCTGGCAGAACAGTCTTCAGGCTCTTCGGGTCCTCCCCAGACTGTGAAGGCACTTGCAGCAGAATATGTGTGTTTTAAATCTTTCATACTGGATGGCATCACATTACTCAAAGATCAATTGGAACTGGTGATCCGTGGCTTTGACCATTTGCAAAACCAATCACGTCGTAAGGTGCTCCTTTTCCATGGCTTGCCAGAAGAAAAGGATGAGAATCTTCAGAGCAGAATCCTGGCAGTATTATGCGACCAAATGAAGGTTGCCAACATTAACGACAATAGTCTTGAGGTTTGTCATCGTCTAGGCGACTTTAAGAAGGATAGGTGTCGACCTGTTCTTGTAAGATTTTCTCAGGTAAAAACCCGTTCAGCTGTATGGAACGCCAAAACCAAGTTGAAGGGCTCCAAAGTATCCATAAAGGAATTTCTTACAAAGCCCAGACAGGAAGTGTTCGCTATGGCTAGGAAACACTTCGGTATAAGAAAGTGCTGGTCCGCTGACGGCAACATTATAATACTTCTCCCGGATGGACAGCGCAAGAAAATAACCACCATGACTGAATTACGTGAACTACAGTCTCAACATTCGCCTATTCAATCTAATAACAAGTAACTTTGTTGAGTTGTTATGTATTACTAAATTTGTCCGGTTAATGGGGTACGTTAATGCAATTGTAGTACCTAGTCTTCTCTTTAATTTCACTACCCATTTTATGTACATAATTGTAGTAAGTACCCCACATTAAACAAAACAATTTATCTGAATTCTGAACTGTCACTCAGTTTTTTTTTATATAAGTTTAACGGCCTTGGCAGTTAGCCATCTAGCCAAACTGTCAGTCAGTCAATGTCAAAAAGTCAAAGATTCAGAGCACGACAAAGGGCTTTGAATACATGCTGCCATAGCCTTGTTCGATGCGATCACAACTTTTTTTTTGTTAATACTTTATAATTTCATCTTTTGTTTATGGACTGTTTCAGCGTAGTCTTAATCTATGTTGTTTTTATTGGTTAATGTCTGCTAGTAAATTTGTACTCTGTTTGTTTACTAATCATATTTATGTTCTAATTATCTACAAGGTATTTGTGTTGCACTGCTTTATAATTGCTTTTACTTGTGTTGCGTTTATAGTTATTATGTTTCATAAGCTCAATGTATTATCTCAATGCTTGATCCGCTTTCAGTCAGCTGTGCTGGGTGTTTTGTGCAACATATCTTTGTATATTAGTAACTTTTAGATTAACTTAATATTACATTATTTAGTTATTTATATATTTTTTTTTTCTCTATATATATGAATACATGCGAAAATGCTTTTTTTTCATGCTCTTCGGATGAATACGAGAGTGCTCTGAGCGATGTGTCTTCTGCGTCTACATCGGATAACGCCACCGATACTCTCGATAATAAATTGTGCCGACTGTTGGATCTTACCGGTCTGAGGCTAGTACACATTAATGCTCAAAGTGTCATTTCGCACTACAATGACCTACTTGCCAACTTTGCTAATCAAAGTGTTGATTGTATATTTGTCTCTGAATCTTGGCTGAAGCCCTCTCTGCCGTCAACACTGTGCTCACTGCCGGGGTATAAACTAATACGTAATGACAGGACTGGTGCTGGGGCTGGGGGGGTTTGCATATACTTGCGTGCCGATATTCCCTTCTCTATTATAGAGGCATCTTCATGCAGTGTACCATATACACCATCTCTTGAATATTTATTGATGGAAGTAACATTAAATCATACCAAACTCTTACTGGGGGTACTGTATTGCCCGAGTGATAAAATAAATTATTTTAATTCTCTTGACACTCTCTTGAATGAACACCGCATAAACTACGACCATGTTGTACTTATGGGAGATTTAAACACGTGTATATTAAAGAATGATGCAAGATCCAGTACGCTGATGGATGTTTTGGTTGCTCACGACCTCTCAGTCCTCCCCTCCGAACCCACTCACTATTTTCCTAACTGTAGGCCGTCTTTAATAGACTTAGCAATTGTGTCTCAGCAAGTGCGTGTTTCTTCACATGGGCAACTAACTGTTCCATTCTCGCATCATGACCTTATATACATCTCGTATCAATTGCGCCCTCCTAAACGAAAGAGCAAGGTCCTTCTCCTTCGGAATCTTAGAGATCTTGACGTATCCCTTTTAAAACGCGATGCTGCTGACCTGGACTGGTCGGATCTACTTACGGCAGTTTCTGTTGACGATAAGGTTGCAATCTTATCCAGCCAAATCCTGAAACTGTATGACATTCATGCCCCATTGCGACCGGTCCGTGTTAAGCACTATCCTGCTCCATGGCTTACGCCACAAATTAAGAGCTTGATGCAAAGACGCGATAAAGCTAAAGCAAAATATAAACGTGAGCAGTCTGAAAGTAGATTGAACTCTTACAAAAAATTGCGTAACCAGTGTAACCGGGCATGTCGAGATGCAAAACGCCGCTACATTCATGACACGTTAAAAGATGCATCACCCTCATACACGTGGCGGTTCTTGGAAAAGATTGGTGTCTGCAATGCGCCAGAGGAGCGGTGTGGATCTGAACTTGACCTTGACGCAATTAATAAACATTTTACTACCCCTCCTGTGGTGCTTGAAGATGCCATAAAAAATAACACCATTCAATCACTCTTTTCCTTGGCGCTCCCTAGCTGTGAACCTTTCCGATTCCAAGAGATTACTGAGCGAGAGGTCCATAAAGACATAATGTCTATAACAACCAAAGCCGTGGGAAGTGATAATATGAGCCGAGAAATGCTAGTCCCTATATTAAATGTTATAGTTCCCGTGATAACTCATATTATGAACTCTTCAATATCATGTAACATTTTTCCAAAGGCATGGAAGTCTGCCTACGTAATTCCCCTTCCAAAAAAACCTAACCCTTCCTCGTTCTCTGAATACCGCCCAATCTCCATTCTTCCCATCCTGTCCAAAGTGCTGGAAGGTGCTGTCCATCGTCAACTATCTTCACATCTTTACAGAAACAACATCTTGAGTCACTTTCAGTCTGGGTTCCGTCCTGGGCATAGCACAATTAGTGCATTGCTGAATGTCACTGAGGACATCCGTCAGGCGATAGATAATAAAAAACTTACGCTGATGACCTTACTTGATTTCAGCAATGCATTTAACTCGGTAGACTTTGAAATTTTACTAAGCATTCTCGGATCGTCTCACATCTCCGACTCTGCATTACCGTGGTTCAGATCCTATCTTTGTGGTCGACTGCAATGTGTCAAAACGGAGGTATCATCATCAGTGTGGCGTGAATTACTTGCTGGCGTGCCGCAGGGAGGTGTTCTGTCCCCGTTGCTTTTCTCGTTGTTCATTAATCGAATAACCCAAGTTATCAAAAGTTCCTTCCATTTATATGCTGACGATCTTCAGCTGTATCGTCACTTCACTGTTACTGAAGTATCCTCAGCTATTGCAGCCATGAATGCAGATCTGGCAGCTGTTAGCAATTGGGCCAAATCTTTTGGACTTTTAGTAAATCCATTGAAGTCGCAAGCAATTATTGTGGGCAGCAACCGTCTAAGGGTTCGTTTGAGTCAACCATTGGTCCCAATCTGTTACAATGGTATTATTATTCCATACACAAATAAAACGCGTAATCTCGGCCTCATTATAGATTCTGATCTCTCTTGGTCGGCGCATGTCGCCGATGTCAGCAGGCGTGTACACTTTACATACCATTCACTAAAACGGCTTCAGTATTTCTTGCCATATGAGACTAAAGTAATGATGGCACACACTTTGCTGTTACCGCGACTTGACTATGGTGATGTTTGCTTCCTCGATGTCACTGAAGAGTTGCAGAATAAACTGGAACGTATACACAACCTTGCCATTCGATTTGTCTTTGGCCTACGCAAGTATGACCATGTGTCCGAATACCGTTCTCGACTCAAGTGGCTCCCAATCAGACAAAGACATGAGTGGCATGTACTCACTTTCTTGTACAATATCCTAAGGAATCCCAAATTTCCCCACTACCTCCGTTCCCGGTTCCATGACCTGTCGCCTTTACCGTATCCTCGACGTACGTGTATAACTAAAACACTCCAGCAGACCAATAATAACACGCGATTTTTTGCAAATTCTTTTACCGCAACAGCCTCGTGCCTGTGGAATAAACTACCTGCAGATATCCGCGAGAGCAAATCCGTAAAGGCATTTAAATTTAAGTTAAAAAAGCATTTGTTAAATCTATCCCCATAAGCACTATGTTATTGATAAAGTATATATATATATATATTATATACATAGATTATTATTTATTTCGGTATTTATTGATTATTTATATTTGTAGAACATACATATATTATTTTTATTTGTTTCATTAGAATTTGATTAAGTATATCCATTGCATTTTATCTTTCCCGCATTTTATATTTTATCACCTAACACCCAGTGAGGTTGGCTGGAAGAGATCTCTTTCAGAGATAAGTCCACCTTTGTACATGTCCTATCTGTTTTTTGTTTTCCAGTGAATGTTTTTATGTGCAATAAAGAATATATATATAATAAATAAATCAATACAAGAAAAACATTCACTTCGGAAAGTAAAGTCTACATTATCTTTACAAAGTAGAAGGAGATAGGACAGTTGTAATTTCGCTCATTCTGGATAAGTTCATCAGCCGTCAACACGGTATGTTGAATTGAATCGTTTAGTCGCATAGTACCTAATTCACAAAATGGTACTAGTAGCAGCGTCTCGAAATAACTAAGTCGCGGATGAACTGATTCTCAAAAGGACTTTTTCGCGAAAAAGCTAATTCTCAAAAGGATTAAATTGTAAAATGCCTAATTCTCAAAAGGACTATCTCGCAAAAGGACTAATTCGCCAAAAGGCTAATTACTCGTATACCAAGTAATAGTATTATGTTATCTGTGCCAAGGCACACTGAGGTCAGTGACATGGAACATCCTATATTGATTTGTATGTCATATTTTATTTGATAAAAAATGTATTATGTTTATTGCAATACAACTATTATTAAGTTTGGCGAAAAAAAGCCTTAAATCAAAATCTTCAATTACATATGCTCGAAAACAAAAAAAATGTAATTAATTCGTTGAATATGATTTGTAAAAACTATAGTCACAGCAAAAATATAACGATACTCATAAAAAAATCAAAGGAAAAAACACGGTACTTATGTTGAATTAAGGAACAACACGGTATGTTGAAGACTTATGTTGAAAATTTACCTACTTATCAATTTATGTAGTATTTTTAAGGAAATACAAAGTCACAAATATAACATTCGTTTTAACCTTAACCAATTTTCACGTTATTAAATTAAAAGTCGATACATAGTTATTAATATTGAGTAAAGACAACCTTAAATTAAAAGAGATGAACACGTTTGAAATTATGCTCAGGTTGTACACAGTGGCAGAGACGGATTTATAAATTTTTCGCCCCTAGGCACTATTTTTCGCCCCTAGGCACTATTTTAACTGCCGCCCACTTAAAAACACTTCTTGTGCCATATTTGTATTGAAGCCATGTTTGGGACGTTGCACGTTGTGGAGACGGGGGTTAACCGGAAGAAACTGTAGGTACGTTACAAAAAAATACAAAAAATAAAAACCGACCTCAAAAACACTGAAAAGTCAAAATTAATAAAAGAATAGGTACAGATAACGTCACATTTCTATATTGATTGAAGTCGGTGCTAAATTTTTAAGACTTTCTAGAACAGGGGTGCTCAAACAATCGATCGCATCAACCAATTGATCGTGAGTGCTTTTTGAGTCGATGTCGAGAAAAAATGGCGAATTCGACCAGAATAGCCCTCTCATCACTTTCTTCTATCGTAGTATCCACCTGCTAGCGGTATTATCAAAGAACAGCCGCGAAGCGCGACGTCTTTGATTCCCCGGGGATTTTCCTAAAATTGGGACAGTGTCTGACTGACCTAGCTAGATAATTAAGCTGAAATTTGGAATAAACATTTAGGTCTGATCACAATGCTATTAAGCATAATTAGTATCGTGGAAAATCCAAAATGGCCACGCTGCAACAAAATGGCCGATTACATATATTTTTGTACATACAACCCACACAGTATGGGCACAGTTTAACAATCATACAGTTACGAAACGAACGTGTTTGCGCAGAGCAACGGCGGGGAACTCACGGGGCAGTGGGCGGCGCGGTCCGTCGCCTACAAACGCGCCGAGTTTGTTTACTCGAACGCTGAGGGTTAAAGAAAACGACTGTGTGATACGCGAGCGAAATTTGCATTGGTTTTTTACGTGAATTCTTTATTACAATATTTATAATGATGCACACTTGTTCTGTATACGGATGTTTCTCGACCGCAAAATACAATAAGGAATTAAGATTCCATAGATTTCCCCGCGACGCGAGGTATATTTCTTCCTATAATTTCTTATTATTACTAAACCAAATTGGTATCGTCTAGTACTATTATTTATGTTTAACCGACTTCAGAAAAGGAGGAGGTTCTCAATTCGATGCGTATGTTTTATTTATATATTTTTTTTGTGTGTATGTTACGCGATTACGCCGCCAATTGTGGGCCGATTTTCAAAATTCTTTCTGTATTGGATAGAGTATACTCCAAGTGTGGTCCCATGCTCACCAAAGGATATGATGATGGGATCTCATGAAAATCGAGAAAAACCCTTAAATTTTCAGGTGTGTCCAACGTGTTTTGTGTGTATGTTACGCGACTACTCCGCCAATTGTAGACCGATTTTCAAAATTCTTTTTGTATTTGATATAGTTTACTCCTGTGGTAGTCTTATGGTCCCTAAAGCCAGGATCTGATGATGAGTTCCTATGAAAATCGAGGGAAACGCTAATTTTGGGTTTCTTTCACTAAAAAGATTTCATTCACTAAAAAGTTAAAAATAAAAAATATTTTACAAAAAATAAACATCGACATCAAAAACACTGAAAAGTTAAAAATAATATAACAATAGGTACAGACAACATCACACTTTTATATTGAAGTCGGTGACAAATTTTAAGACTTTCTATGAGATCATCGTTTGGCACCGACTTCAACATAGAAGTGTGATGTTGTCTGTACCTATTCTTATATTACTTTTAACTTTTCCGTGTTTTCGAAGTCGGTTTTTATTTTTTGTATACACAATTTATATCCTTCGTATAGTGATATTATACTAGTCAAAAGGTTAAAACATAACTTCAAGATTTAAAAAGTTACATTCTGCATCTATGCACTATGAGAGTTTAGTGCAGTGCAATAATAATAAATACTTCCTAGTTCATTCTCTACTATATTTGAATAAACTCTAGAATAAATGTGTCGCCGCTACCTCTCTTCCCGTGGATGTCGAAAAAGCGACTAAAATAGTTTAGTGTAATTTAAAATATAGTTTATAGTTAATTCTGAACTATGAATAAACTCTATAATACATGTATCGCTGCTACCTAGGTATCTTCCCGTGGATGTCGTAAGAGACGACAATAAAGTTTAATGCTAATTTTTTTACTTTGTATACATTTTTATACCTTTAAAATATGGCGAACTTAGGTAGGTATTCGGTGTCTGTACTTTAATTCACCTACGAGCACCGATAACTTACCTGACATAGCTACCTAACATACCTAACATATGTAAATGTAGTTAGGAATATGGGTACTTCTTGTAAATAAATTACATTATCTCGCATTTAAATTATTTTTCTTTTTTGACAACCCTTATACATTTGCGAGTGACAGCGTAAGTTCCCACGCTGCCGGCCTGCCGGCGGCATCGTCTGATCACCTTGAACTCGAATTAATATAATTCATATAATCCAAGTGAAATAAAAGTGAGGCGCGACGCAGCGGTATCTGCCAGTCATGCCGCCCCCTGAAACTTGCCGCCCCTAGGCACGTGCCTAGTGTGCCTTTAGGTAAATCCGTCCCTGCACAGTGGACTCATAGTGGACTGTACAATAATGGTCATGGAGTCAACATAGTATCTTGAAGATGCAAACTCGAATCGAGGTGAAAGGAATTATTTTTTGATTTGATTACAAAACTATGTTCCACCACAAGGAAATATTCCGTCTTTTTAAAACGTACGTTCGTATCACATCGTATTAAAAAAATACATTGCTGAAATGACCAACGAAAGAATTTGGCGATTTGACGCCATTTACAAAAACAAAATCCACAATTTGACATTTCTTTTACTAAACTCTGTTAAGTAGTATTTTGTCTAAAAATATTTGTTCAGTTTAGTGCTAAGGAAGGAAGACGTTAATTCTAAACTGCTGTGTGTAGTACTACCACGCTGTTCGGTTGTCCGGAGACTTCTTTGAAAGTTTATAACTATCCAGTGTTCCATTTTTTTCAACACAATTGTCTTGTTCCATTTTTAGTCTGTACAATGACTTGTTATTGTTAAATGGAAAGAGGTCAAGGTCTTAAAAACTAGTCGATGCAATCATTTGTGTTTATAACTTTACAATGAACAGGAGTTACGTCGCTCTAAAATGTCTTTATCTCAGCAGTTTTTTGTTATTTCGAGAAAGCAAAAAAACTATGTGTATAGTATTATAAACTAGCTGTGCCCGCGAACTACGTTTCGCCTTAATTTATTTTTTCCCGACAGCTTCAACAAATATCTTTAATGTACACAAAAATAAATACAAAAACTTAACAGATTATTTATACTAAAACCTTCCTCAAGAATCACGCTATCGAGTGGTGAAAACCGCTTGAAAATCGGTGCAGTAGTTTTTGAGTTTATCGCGAACAGACAGACAGACAGACGCGACGGGGGACTTTGTTTTGTAATATGTAAGGACTATTGTAAGAACCGGTTTCATCAGATTTATTTTTTTTCTATTCAGTATTCACCCCTTTAATTTTAATTATTGCGGTTCGAGGGTGGTTCCTAACCGAGCCCACTCCTTATATTGTTTACATTAAAAAAAAAAAATTTGCGTAAAAGTAAATAGTCATTTCATCCACACGGATAAGTTCAGTGCTAGGCTCCAGCTCGGAAGCCCAGTGCCGCTTGGAGCGACAAAGCCTTATTGGTTGATCAGCAGAGTGCAACGCGCTACGTGTGATCAGTTACAAATGTCCGAAGAGGCCATAATATGAAGTTGTATTTTTCTGGTTGATTCAAATCTGACGTTAAAACGTTATTCAGTGTTTGCTATGTCCGTTTTATTATCTTGTAATTTCCTTATTTGTATTTAAACAGAATTTATAAAGTCAAATCCTTGTGTTTTAAATAATATTCGACCACCTCTTCTCACAACAATTTTTTAGGAAATATTATTACTTTTACTAATTTAAAGCTGCTTTATACTACTCAGGTAATGACTTATTCACATACAGTTCACCCGTTCGTGATATCACAGATTTCGTGGTCACACTACGCTTGCGAGTAAATTTAAAGTTTAATTATTTTCGGGGCGAGGTATTTGAGCTAAGGCGGTGCCGGGGAATTTCATTCGGTGTAGTGAAGTCGAGTGCGAGCAGCGAGAAGACTTGTTGGAAAGCTCAGGGGCCCAATTCAGCTAATAAGCTACAGCCGAATCGAAACTGAACCGTTGCGGTCGACCAATCAGAACGCCACATTATCACGTCATCGAGCAGTTGAAAGACAATATAAGCGCTCCGATTGGTCGACCGCAACGATTCAGTTTCGATTCAGCTGTAGCTTATTAGCTGAATTGGGCCCCAGTGCTCGGGCTTAAGCGAAGAGAAGGAGTGCAATAAATAAGTCTATTCTGTTTTATTTTAGTTATTTTATTAAGTATAAAAAGAGAAAGCGTAGTGGGAACTACTCGGGAGGGATGCATCCTTTAACCTCCGGATATTTTGAACTAAAGAATATAATAATGAATATGAAAGAATATGATGTCGGCTTTCTCAATGGGTTAGTCTCTTATGATTGAGGAAAACAAACACTTACATACTACTAAAGGGACCTCAAAAGTGTCCAAATCTCAACAAATCGTCCACATTTTTTACTTTTACGCACCACCCATTCAGGAAATCTTTTAAGTGATAATGGGTACAAGAAACTTATCAGCTTTTTAAAAAGTAATGACATTTACAACAAAATATGTATTGTAGTTTACCATACACAGCAATTTTTGTTTAAATAGTTATAGACAACAAAACTTCTTTACTTTACAACCAGTAAAATCTTTAATTTAACACCAGGCATTCAAATAATCGTTGACTTTATAATAACCTTTACTCAAAAGAGTAATTTTTTACGTGCGCTTTAAACTAATGAAAAGGCAAATTAGTAATGCTTCGTGGAACTTTAGTGTAAAATGTTATACATTTCCCCATTAATGAGCATCTAGTTTTTTGAAATCTGTACGTTAGAAATGCAAGTTAGTTTTTTTTTCTTGTTTTAAATGGCGAATTTGGAAATGGGTATCTACTTTTGTCTATCACAGGTGTCACTTTAAACTTCTCTCTTCTTTCATCTGTCACTTTCATTGCCGAATACTCAGATCGATACATGTCAATATCAAACAATATGGACAAACGCAATGACGGCCATTGTGTAGTAGGTACAGTTTCGCAAGCTAAAGCTTACGTTACATTCAAAGCGATAAAAACGCTGTATCTAATTGTAGTAATCCAAGCGATTACAACGCAAATGTGAGTGACATCAAAATCCTATAATAATTGGCATTGAAAGTATGTTACTCCTTGAGTGAAACCACACTAATAACTTTTGAATAATAAAACTAGAAATATGCATTAATATTAAACATTCCCATACATTAAGCATGACGTTCGTAAAGAGGCTTTCATTTAACTATTTAGATGATTCATGATAAATTTGCATTTTAACGAGTTTTCTTTAATTAAAATAAAGTAGTGAAAAAAATATATTTCAATTGATTAAACACAAAGTAAAGTTTATTCTATAAGAATGTACAAAACTGTATGTTCAAAGTGAAGCTCTTGTTGTGCGATACATTGGTATGTTTACACAAAAATTTTGCATACTTCTAGTTTTATTTTTAAAAAGTTATGTGTGTGGTTTTACCATTTTACTCATTGGGTAACATACTTTCGATGTGAGTTTAAAGGTTTCTTATATATTTTATATTTACGTTGTAATCGTCTCGGTATACTTGAGATTCCTATTATTTAAGCGCAGTTCGTTAATGTTTTAAAGAAGAACGATGGAAGAAATAAAATAATCAATATTTAATATTTAATAATTATTAATAATTAACTAATAAAGGAGCATCGTAATTTAATTGTGACACTTGTCATTGGAACACAAGCTTTATAGCTTACCTACATACAGCGATATCTACTTGACATGAAAATAGTACTATCCAACCCAACACCGAGAATATTCTCTTCCGATTCCGTAAAACAATAACATTGTGTTATTATGGCTCTGCGTTGTGATTTAATTATGGAACCGATTGTTTTGTTTTTTGTTGTAAACTCTCATTGTTGTTTCGATTGCGAAAGTGCAGGCATGATGACAATGGATGGTTGTTTGGAGGGGTGACCGCTGTTTTTATCTTAGTCATATATGGGACAATTAGGTGATCATTATATTGAGTGAGTAATGTATAAGGAATACAAGTATATATTTTATTTCGAAAAGGATTTTACAACATAATCATTAATTAACAATGATTTTTGATATACATATACGCATAGATAAGTATTAAACTAGTTGTTCCGACAGATGTAGTTGCAATAAATTTAAACTCTTCTCTTAGTAATAGTTACAAAAATCCCAAATCGATCCAAACGTTAAGCAACAAATCTAGCGATCCATTCATATGTATGTAGGTACATTCTGACAAAAAAGTATCGGGAATGAATGATTTGTTTATGGTTCCAAATTGAATTTTGCTTTTTTTGTTAAATTGGAACAACTGTTTTCCATTTTGGCGCGAGGTTACAGTTGCATCTGTTATTTAGATCAAAAACAGTGCTGTTTTTAAATTAGATTATATCCAGTGTGTATTGAGAATTTCATAATAGAAAAAACATCGAACAAAGAGTTTGTCTTAAATTTTGCATCGCCAATGGAATTTCTGAAAATGTTAGGCTTGCAGTGAAGCGACTTTATCAAAAACACGTGCTTATAAGTGGTACAAAGCGTTCAAAAGCGGTCGAGATGTGATATAAGATTTGCCTCGCTCTGGTAGGCCATCAACGTCTTGAGCTGAAATTAACCTCGCAAAACTGAAGGATATAGTGACTGAAAATCCTCATTCAAACTTAAGAGAGATAGCCGCTGAACTAATTATGTCTCACGAGTCGATCCGTATCATTTATATAAATAATCACTTGGGTATGAAACATGTTGCCGCTCGAGAAATCCCAACAGACCTGAATTTTCCCCAAAAACTGCTGCTAAAATGAGTCAATGTCGCCCAACAAAGATTCATGAAACGCATTGTTACTGGTGACAAGACGTGGGCTTACGAGTTTGACATGCAAACTAGTCAACAAGCTTCGGAGTGGCGCCTTCCAACTTAATCGAATCCCAAAAAAAACACGGCGAAGTCGATCAAAAGTCAAGGTCATGTTGACTATTCTTTGACCGTCGCTGTGTGGTGCACTCGGAATTCTTTCTAGAAGGTCAACGACTAATAAAGATTATTATTTGGGAGTTATGCGATGCTTAAGAGAGCAAATTTAACGAAAAAGCCAGATTTGTGGAAAGAACCCGTGAAGAAAGAACACTTCGTGGCACCCGTTTCAATTCGGGGAAAGACATATACCTAGAAGGTGAATTCGCGGCGAGAACTAAACTCAATTCTGGAAAAAGCGTTTAAAAATGTTTTGATGATTGGATTATTCGTTGGCGTAAGTGTAACGTTTCTGAAGAAGCATACTTTGAAGGCGATAAAATAAATATGGATGAATAACTAGCATTTTGTGTATTATTGATTTTTTCCCCGTACTTTCCCGACAGAGAAGTATATACGAGTAATATAAAGTAAAATGGGTTTTCAGAGAAAAACTCTTTTAAATGAACAGTATTGAATTAAAAAGAATATGCCCATTTTATTCATAATCATTATTACAGCTCATATACGTCCCCACCTTTTTTTTTTTCTCGGGGGGAAATGCGTAACCGCACCGTACCCGCCGTTGGCTAGACGGCGAGCGTGGGGCTCTCCCGGCAGAGTGCCAGGCCTACCCACTAAAACCCCCCGGTGTTCTCCCTGCCCTCTTGGGCGCGCTAGGTAAAGTCCACACTTCGACTCCACTACCCACGCGCCCGGGCAAGCCCGACCAACTGGTCGGGCTATCGCTAAGGGGGGATTGAGAGAACACCAGGGCAATCCCCAGACGGAGGGCCTTACGGCGGCGTGCAGGGGGCCAACCATGCACGCAGGCCTTCACGGCAGGGTCACTAGATGGGCATCGCTTGTGCCTATCCGTCTGCGGCGGATGGGAGCGGCTTGAGGATCTGCCTCCCGCTCCCTCTCCGCGGCCTCCTTCTGCGAGATGACATCCTCGCAGAAGGAGGCGACAGCCCCCCCTTCCGCCTCGCCGCGGAGCATGGCCACGACCATGCTCGGCAGCGAGAGGTTTGCACCTCCCAGCGCAGCGTTGAGTTCGCTGCGCTGGCGTCGCCAAGCCGGGCACACCAATAGTGTGTGCTCGGCAGTGTCATCGGGAGCGTCGCAGTGATGACACTGCGGCGTTTCCTCCCGGGGACTCGAGCCTAGCCTATGTTAGGGGTTTAGGCCTTAGTCAACCACGCTGGCACAATGCAGATGGGTCGACTTCACATGCACATTTAAATTTCTTCGCAGGAGTACTATGCAGGTTGCCTCACGATGTTTTCCTTCACAGTAACAGCGTTGGACAAATATACAAATTCGAAAAACTAATAATACATTGGTATTTGGCGGGATCGAACCTCGGACCTGCTGATTGGAGCGCCAGTGCCGAGTCCATCAGACAGAGCGCTACGAGCCCATTTTTACGCGGGCGTATTTCTTTCATAATACGCTCGCCTATGGGCGTGTTCTTTTTAATTCGATACTGCGTTCATATAAAAGACGTCTTCTCCGAAAAACCATTACCGCAGCAGCACGTCAATACTATTCCCAATTAGTAATCACTAAGTGTTCAAGTGAAATTCAAGAAATGTACCATTTGACACAGATTAATGGGCCAAGATGGCTACCGTAATTAGCGAGTTGCAGTTCCGAACTACGAGGCGGAATTTCGGCAGGTGAATTATGTAAAGTGAGGATAAGTATTTAATTAGTTTCTGAGTATTGACTAGTTCAATGTGGGGGGATGCTCAGTTTGTCCGCTGCTTGTTTTACAATTAACAGGATGGCTTTTGGCCTTTATCTCACCTATCGTAGGTGACCAGTCGTGAGTTTCACCTGGACTCCTCAACAAGTGAATGGCTATCTTACCTCTAATTGTCGGAACACAACAATGCTATGAACATTGTTATTATGTTGACAAGCTTACGTAAGACGGAGGATACTAGGCAGGTGAGTTCAGAAGCTCGAACACAAACCAAACAAGCAGAACAACTTCTTCCCCATGGGGAATCGTACCTAGAACCACTAGCTCAATACCTGGCGGTCTCAATCATTTGACTATGGAGGTGCTTGTTTATTTAAATTCAGAGGTTTGTATTATAAACAAAAGGAGATATCAAGTTTAAAGAGATAAAACCATAGCGATAAGGCAGCCGGCTTGATTGTGTAATTTAAAATCAGTCTCAATCACTTTGGGGGTTGTTTATTTAAGTTCAGAGGTTTGAATTATAAACAATAGTAGACATCAAGTTTAAAGAATTAAAACCATAGCGATAAGGCAATCGGCCTGATTGTGTAACACAAAATCTTTCGCGATCGCTTCCAATTTTGACAAACGCTGTACATTCATCACAGCTGAAAGGATGCCGGCGTGGAGTCTTGTGTTGACAGAGCGCAATGGTTGGCAAATCAATGGCGATCGATAGATTTTTTCTTAGACTAGCCCGCCAGGTCTCAAACGGCAGAGAAAATCAAAAAAACTGGACATTATCGTTAGAGAGACAGAGGACGTAATGGGGATGGAACCCTAGAATGAGACTATGGGACCCAAGCCAGCCCCATCTGATTGGTAAATCTTGCTTAAGGCTGAGATTCAGGCACCCTCCTACACCCGGAAGAGCCTGTTAGAAGACGGACCGATTCCCTCCTCCTGAAGAAGGCCACGTTGTAGTGATTTTTCTAGCTGCTTTGTCAAAGATGGGTTTAAACGTATGATGACCAAAAATACTTCCTTAATAAATACAATTATCTACTTTATTCTCTTGATTTACATAAAATAAATATATAAACTGAATTTAATCTTATATAGGTAAAATATTAACTTTTGTAAGTATGTATCTTTATTACAAAACCTTTACACATAAACAAGGGCAGGATGGTTCAGGTTAAAAATGGGCACTGAAAGTACACAAAATGAAATTAATATAATAATTTCTTTCTTAGTAACCTTCCCCGAAGCACAGATAATATAATACTACAGTACAGATGCCTCATCCCATACAATGAAATGGTCCCTACTTAAGTCGGGCAATTCTTCGAGCTGTTTTATTTCACCATTTCACCGCGAGATGACGCAACTAAAACGCCACTGACAATTCTGAGCAAGCTCGGGCCATCGAACCTTTGCTACATTGGGCTCAGTAGTTCTCGCACGCACTCAACAGATGACACTTTAATTAAACTCCTGCTATGCTTATGATTTTTTTAACAAATTCATATTTATGCTTCGTTTAGTTCATAACAATGACTTATGCGTAAATAGGTCTTATAAAACATCATACGCTTACGGTACGCTAAATGTGTTACAATTTGGTAAAAAAGTAACGTATAAATAACGTATAAATCCATGTTATACCTAAGGGGTTGTTCCACCATGGATTGGATTTATGTCATACATTTTATATACCTACGTTTGATATTTAAGATGTAAAGTAAATATATCATTGGAGATATCATTTTGGTAGTGGGTACTTTCTATTATCACAAGGTTATCATCTCTAACTTCAAATTCAAAAAACTGGTTAAGAATAAAGCAAACTTGCAAATTTTTTGTGACCTTTTTTTATCCCGCCCAAGACGATTTAGGTATTCTTTTTCACTGATTTAGGTATTCATCATTTTACAATTTATTTATTATTTTTAAAGAAAATACAAAGTCACATATTGTATATTGTTAAAAATGTGATTTTAGCTTTTTATACTAAAATAAAATAAGTGTTTATTTTTATACCGGGTTATGTTTCCATCAGGAGCCAAATTTTGTATGCTTGTTTAGACAAGCAAAATGAACAACTTATACTATGCAACCAAACTCGAAATCGCGAAAAAAAATCAGCTGTTCCATACATTTAGGTGTGGATGTTGAACATTTGTATGGAACAGCTGATTTTTTTCCGCGATTTCAAGATTGGTCCCATAGTAAAAGATTTTAATTTTGCTTGTCTGAATAAGGACACAAAATTTGGCTCCTGCTGGAAAAATAACCCGGTATGTAAACAAACTTACCTAAAAAAAACTAAGCAATTTAATTTCAAATTTTATTATATAAAATATCATTCAGAAATTAAATTGCAAAATTTATATGCTTATAGCCGGCTGAAATTAATTTATTCGACTGTTTTATCAAATTCCGAAATTATATAATTTAGTACTATTTTTAAACATTTTTTTTCCTTGTTCTTTCTTACCAGTTATCTAATTTTCTATTTCATTTTAAAGAATGTTGTTATTAATTCTGTGATAAAAAATCATAAAAACATAACATGCATTACGCGGGTTCGAACCGCAGACCTCTAGCGGTATAGCGCAATAATTTCGCAGTATATCCTCATGAGCCATCCGTTCACTTATATATTTGATGTTGAAATTTCGAATCTTTTATTTAAATTGTGACGTGTACGTGTACTGTCAATATATATATCTTTTATCTTTTTATATATAAAATTCTCGTGTCACAGTGTTTGTTACCGAACTCCTCCGTAACGGCTTAACCGATCTTTATGAATTTTTTTGTGTATGTTCGGTAGGTGTGAGAATTTTTATTATGGCGAAACGTAGTTCGCCAGCACAGCTAGTATAGTATAAAAAGAGAAGTTCTCATCTATAGACGCACGCACAGCCGTAACCGCTAATGGTAGAAACGTGAATTTTGGACAGTTGTTTTAATTTAAAATTTAAGAAAATTTAACCCTGAAGGGATGAAATAGGGGTTGCAAGCTTGTATGGATTTTTTTTAAAATAAGCAACGATTTTGATAAACCTGGAGAATCATGCTCTTAAAAACATTTCATTGAACACGTGTTTTATGGTTTATTGGAATTCACCCCCTTATTGTGCAAATTAGGGGTTGAAAAATTCTATGGAAAATAATTAAAATCTGCTCCAATTTCTATGAAATTTATTATTCGAGCTCCTAAATATAAATAACAGTCTTCTATATAATAGGCTACAAAATTATTTTACGGGAAAATATTAAATTCCCACGGGAAAACAATATTAAAGCGGGCGAAGCCGCGAGCGGAAAGCTACCTATATAGCAGTCGCGGTTGCCACACTATTTGTAAATGGTAAAATCTAATAAAACACCGTACCTATTTGCCAAAATTCAAAATATACCTAATCACCATTGAGAATAAAAAATAATTCAAGTAGTTAGTATTAGTACCTACATTAATTTTATTTATTTATAGTCAGGCAACTTATGTCCATTAATAATCTTTACGTATTACTTACCTTTATTATCTTTTACTATGTATGTACCTAACATAGTTGAATGTACCACTTCTAAGGTGTTATTAAAAATTCAGATTTGTAAAATTAGTTTTGAAATCCCCCATACAAAATAGTTAAGAGGTCAGTGAAAAAATCACTGTGGTTTTATGAAACGAACATGCAAGTGAGACTTTTTTTCGGTTAACTGAAAATATCTGAAAAATTATTTAATAGGGTACTTACTTATAAAAATCGCGTTTTTAATCTTAACCTAAATCTTTTTGTTCTGAAATGAAAATTATAAATAAAAAACAAATTGAGATATAAAAAAAGGAATTGATATAATAACCAAAAAGCAATAAAGAAAAACAAAATAATAAAACAAGCAATTTTTGAAAAAATAACTAGGTACACCAGGAATCGGGATCGAACTACTGCCACACAGATTTAAAAACGAAGATCAAACGAATAGATAGACCAATCCTGACCTTTTTGAAGTGGTGAAATTTAAGATGTCATGTTTTTGTGTAATTCGACCATAATTCGACATTACACTTTCAAATGTATAGGGATTAAAAAATTAATTTTACAATTTCGAATTTTCAATGACGCCATTACTATTATAATTATGTAAAAAAAAAAATGTAAAAAATAATTTAACTCAATACTATGTATGCTAGTTCGTAAGGTCTGTGACCTTACGAACTAGCATACATAAATAGTGCCATCTATGAGTGAGCAGTATGTAATCAAATAGTCAAAGCAGACATTGCGTGCTTCTTTGAGCTATGCTTTTTAGAGATACATTGAAGTTCACATAATTTGTCGCTAGGAGTGCTATAAATTTATAAAAAGAGATGTTAAACCGTTCAAGCATGACTTAAAAACGTATTTTGATACTTCCCACGTGCTAAGTGATTTTTTTAAATATAATCAATACTTTTCTGAACCTCCTTGTTGACTTTTACTAAATTCACAAAAAAGGCATTACAAAAATCGATTAAAGTAGCGCCATCTGTTGATGCTTTCATAGAATTATTTTACTTTTGTTCGTGATGGGTCCCCGTGCCCGAAGTGATGGTTCGTATATTGTTGAGTCCTTGGGATCACGGGTCAGCGGCACTGAATTCCAGTTCCAGTAACTTTATTTAGGTATTCATCCAGCATTTATGACTAAATTGGCAAATAAGCAGGCTGCTAACCTGATGGTAAGTGGCTTCAGTCGCTATAAGTAGGTACATGTGATTCCTGTGGATTGGTAAATGTACGTTGTCGCATAAGATGTCAAGTCAAGTAGGTACCCAGCAATTTCACTGCTTTGCCCTTCAAACCTGAACACAGCAATGGAAGCACCGCTGCTTGGTGACCTAAATAAAATACCCATGGTACTACCAGTAGGACTACGCATTAAGACCACGGGCAGCAAACGGTAAGATAGACGTGCGCAAACAGCTCTAAAGTCGGTTTCACGAAAGAAGTTCCCCAGACGCGCGGCAACTTATGGCATTCGGCAGTATTATCCCTTTTTAACCGACTTCAAAAAAAATGAGGTTATCAATTCGACCCGTATGTATGTAATATTTCCAGAACTGCCCAGTATTCGTATATGTTAGTCTATATCAGCATCTGAACAAATGTGCCAAATTTCAAAAGTGTATGTATGTATGTTTTTATGTTTGTGTTTTCATATCTCTGGAACTATAAGTCCGATTTAAGTAATTCTTTTTTTTTGTACTTAGGGAATACTGCAAGTTTCATCAAAATCGGTTCAGTAGTTTTTGAGATAGGGAATTTTAACCGACTTTTTAACCGACTTCAAAAAAGAGTTAAGTACAAATAAAAAAATATTTTACAAAAAATAAAAACTGACTTCAAAAAAGTTAAAAATAATATAAGAATAGGCACAGACAACATCACACTTATTGAAATAGGTGACAAATTTTAAGATTTTCTTGGGGATTATCGTTTGGCACCGACTTCGATATACAGGGAGTTTCATAATAACCAATAAATAATTAATTCTTTATTATATTATATATTATATATTATAATTATATTTCGATACTATGGTATACATGAAAATGTTAGGTTGAATGACATTACATGTAAACACATTTTATAATTAGTTTTCGATAAGGAAGTCATTATTTATTGGTTATTATGAAACACCGTGTATAAGTGTGATGTTGTCTGTGCCTATTCTTATATTATTTTTAACTTTTTTGAAGTCGGTTTTTTACAAGTTAGTTCCATTTATTTCCGCGTGACTTCTTTCATGAAAGGGTCTCTAGCAGCTCTCGAGTCTCCCACGGTGACTTAACCAGGAAAGGACAGGGATGAACTTAACTGGAAAATATTAATATAAACAAGACGATTAAAACCTGATTCACCCCCCAATTCGAATCGTTACTTCCATAACTGTACACAATCCGCTCTCTGCATTACATTTAATATGTTTACACGTATTCCACAAAGACGGTTGTACAAAGGAATTCCGACCACCCTTAGTACTGCCGTGTAAACATAATTTGCTTTGAAATATTTGAATATTACAATTTCATTATGATTCACGTTCTTGTTTTGCGATATAATAATGTGGGGATCGTTCGTAATGAGACGGGATTGTATTGTAGGGCGAGTAGAACCGTCATACTTAAGTACCCGGTTAACTCAGTATCGGTATTGTCGATATAATGAAACGGTTTTTGTCATATTTGATTATTTTTATATGCCAATATCAATAATTTAATTACCCGTTGTCGCAGATTAGACACGAACTATTGACCTACAAACAAATGAACTTCGCGTCCGTGAAGTCCATTTGTTGACCATATAGAAAATTAAATCCAAAATTCAAATTCAGTATGATTCAGATCCAATCGCTTGTCATATGGTGAAGAATTGATGCAGGCGAAATTGAACACCACAGGAATGACAATACGACTTAAATTGTTTATACATACATTGACGTTTCGGAATTTTTCGGATACATTTTTTATAACTCAGTTTAAATTTAACGACTTTAAATAAACGATTAAAATTAAATTCCTATAGTTTGACAAGAACTTATCTTCAGGTCTGCGAGCTAGGTTATAAGAGGCAGTCAGCTGTGTTGGCTTTGGACACAACTGACATGAAATAAGTGACCGTAGCCATGGAGATAAAAAATAGATTTTGAAGAAGTTATTTTAAAGTAATTTGTTAATATCTTGGAAATTAAGGATTATTATTTTTTAAAATTATTTGTTACTTTAATTTAGAATTCAGTGATAAACCGTTACACCGTCTTCATTGTCTAGATTAAGACCAGCTGATATTGATCTGAAGGACCGCGATTCAACTCCCTTCCTTCCAAAGAAACTTTTGTTCCTATGGGAGAAAAGGTTTCTTTGTTTGATTTGGTTGGTTTGTTAGGGCTTCGGAACGAACCTGAGGCCCTAGACAAATGCCACACGCTAAGTTATCCCCAGTCGTTCCGCAGAAAAAATTTATGGAAATGACATTAGCTTACGACAGCCTAACACTATTTTTTCCACAGCTAATGTCATCTCCATACATTTTTTCTTAGGAACGACTGCGGAAAACTTAGCGTGTGGCATTCGTCTAGTGGGGCTGGATAGCTACCACCGTCCCACTTAAACTTGTCACCATAATAACAATATTCGGCCTTATCGGCACTTACCATCAGGTGAATGAAGTTGGAGTCCTCGAGCTTCCTTGTTGCGGAAAAAAATGTTCTCCAACTTCCCTCACCAGCCACCATTGATTGATACACCGAAACAAAACAAAGTCGATATCGTATGAGCGAGTTTCGTGTCCTGCTAACTCCTTCAAACTATTCCCCTGGCTTCCGGAAAAAAGTATCTGTCAAAACTATTTACAACCCCACTCCAGTTTCGCTACTCCGAGCTATACAAATATCGCCTGAGGGAACACCGGTTGTGCTTGGATCGCTATAAATTCGTTTGCACTGTAATACTCGTAATAGTCGGCATGGGTGGTATAAATTGGCGCCATATTCGTGGTTAATTACGCCGGATCAACCGAGTGCTGGTCTTAATGGGGCGTAATTTCTGTGATGTCAAGTTTGATTGGCTCTACCCATCGCCCCTGAAAGATAAGATTGTGTTAGGCATTTCGGTATTTCAAAACTGCAACTTGAAGTTTTAAAAGAAAGAGGAATCTATTGTTAGAAGTGATCTTCAAATATTTGAACATTCATTTCTCCTTCTGCATAGAAACGTCCAACTCCAACGAAAAACGAAAATCTCAAAGCGAAATTCCGTTTAAATTTTGTAAGTAACCTTATTCAATTTACCACAGTCGGTGATTTTGTGATCAAATATTGTTGTTGATATGTAGTTTTAAGCTAAATCGAAAACATAAATAAGAACAATTTATTTAGACAATACGCTTTGAACTTAACCGATTTTGCAAATGAATTCGTGAACCAATATTGAAATAATTCGCTTGCTGTTCCCGGAAAATGCTTTGAGGTCTGATGTTGAATATTTGCCGCGTTCTGAGAGATGAGCTGCTGAGCTGATGCACAAAGCTAGATACCTAAGGGTAGATTCCACATGAATCGAAACTCATCCTAAAACGTAAGGCTGGACTCACATAGATTCCTTTTTGAATGTTCGATGTTGCGGTGATAGGGTATTCTGATGGGTTAAAATATTTCAGCCTTGGTTCGGCCTTTTAGTAAGTTGAATTGACCCTCTATTCAGGAGGGATACTTTTCGTGCTTCGAGAAATGTAAATAACGGAAGGCCTAAATATTAATCAGGTATTCGGAGCACAAAGGAATAAGCGTGGTTGCATAATATCATCATGACCCTGCCGTTATACCACTCTAATGTAAGGTCGGTGCAATTTCTTTCTTCTATTCATCTCTGCTCATTCAATGTTGCTTATTCAATGACGTCTCAGTGATCAATACGTTCAACACGGGAAGCGATCACCGAATGGTGAGAGGCGCATTGAATCTTAATGTAAAAGCTGAGAGGTATCGACTGATGAAGTCAACGCTCCGTCCTGGAGCCATCCAGATCCAAAACCCCGAGCGCTTTCAACTCGAATTACAGAATCGGTTCGCTTGCCTGGAGGATTGCACGGATGTGGACACATATAATGACAGGTTTGTGGAAACTGTCCTTACGGTGGGTTCGAAGTTTTTCAAACCCAGCCGTACCAAGCAAAGGAGCAAGTTCTCAGAGCCGACAATTAAGCTGATGGAAGAAAGACGTGGGATGGGTCTGCAGTCCTCTGAAGATGCTCGTCGGCGACTCAACAAACAGATCTCGAAGTCTCTGACTCGCGACATACGCCGATTTAATACAGAACGTATTAAGGAAGCCATCGAGCGGAACAAGGGCTCCAAAGTGTTCGCAAGAGATCTGTCACTCGGTCAGAGTCTGCTGACGAAGCTGAAGACAGAGGACGGCAGAGTCGTCACGTCTCGACCTGAACTTATGGCTGAGATTGAACGCTTTTATGGACAGCTTTACACAACATCGCAGGCACCTGTCATTCAGGCTACAGACCCTAGAGCCAAATTGATCTGGCATTACACCGAAGACATCCCGGACGTCAGCCTGTACGAGATTAGTGTGGCTCTCAAACAGCTAAAAAACAACAAGGCACCGGGTGATGATGGAGTTACAGCTGAGCTTTTGAAAGCGGGCGGACTACCAGTCCGGAAAGCGCTGCAGAGGCTATTTAACTCCATCATACTCGAGGGCATTACGCCTAAAGCATGGCACGGGGGTGTGGTGGCACTTTTCTTCAAAAAGGGCGACAGGGCCCAGTTGAAGAACTACAGACCCATCACACTCCTGAGTCATGTATACAAGCTGTTCTCGAGAGTCATCACGAATCGTCTCGCGCGCAGGTTTGACGACTTCCAGCCTCCCGAACAAGCCGGATTCCGTAAAGGCTATAGTACCATAGACCACATTCATACGCTGCGGTAGGTTATACAGAAGACCGAGGAGTATAATCTGCCACTATGCTTGGCGTTTGTGGACTATGAGAAAGCCTTCGATTCTGTCGAGACCTGGGCCGTGCTTAGGTCACTCCAGAGGTGCCAAATAGACTACCGGTACATCCAAGTGTTGAAGTCATTGTACGGAAACGCCACTATGTCAGTCCGCCTTCAGGACCAGAACTCGAAACCAATACGACTTCAGCGAGGTGTGAGACAAGGTGACGTTATATCGCCGAAGCTGTTCACAGCTGCGCTGGAGGATGTATTTAAGCTTTTGGACTGGAGAGGACTCGGCATCAACATAAACGGCGAGTACATGACTCACCTTCGTTTTGCCGATGATATCGTGGTCATGGCTGAGACCGTGGAAGATCTAGGCACAATGCTCGAAGACCTCTGTAGAGTTTCCCAACAAGTGGGTCTTAAAATGAACATGGACAAGACCAAAATTATGGTGAATTCCCATGTAGTACCCACTCCTGTGAAGGTTGGCGGCTCTACACTGGAAGTTGTTGACGAATATGTTTACCTGGGACAAATAGTCCAGCTCGGTAAGTCCAACTTCCAGAAAGAGGTAAATCGACGAATCCAACTCGGCTGGGCAGCGTTCGGGAAGCTACGCAGCATATTCTCGGCCAATCTACCGCAGTGTCTTAAGACGAAAGTCTTCAATTCGTGCGTATTGCCAGTGATGACGTACGGAACTGAGACGTGGCCGTTTACAATGAGTCTCATCAGAAGGCTCAATGTCACTCAAAGGGCAATGGAGAGGGCTATGCTCGGGGTTTCTCTACGCGATCGCATCAGAAATGAAGAGATCCGTAGAAGAACTAGAGTCGCCGACATAGCCCAAAGAATTGCAAACCTTAAGTGGCAGTGGGCAGGACAAATAGCTCGTAGGACTGACGGCCGTTGGGGCGGAAAGGTCCTCGAGTGGCGGCCGCGTACCGGGAGACGCAGCGTTGGTAGGCCCCCCACAAGGTGGACCGACGATCTGGTGAAGGTCGCGGGAAGCCGCTGGATGCGGGAGGCGCAGGACCGATCGGTTTGGAGATCCCTGGGGGAGGCCTATGTCCAGCAGTGGGCGTCTCTTGGCTGAAATGATGATGATGATGATTCATCTCTGTTATATGTATATGGCATCTCAGTACGCAATCCATAAACATGGCTCTCATTATTATCACATCACATGCCCATTATTTAACACAATAGCCTATTACTTGTTATCTTCTCTATTGCCAATATTATTTTTTAATTATCCAAACTAATATTATAAAGACAAGACTCATAATTTTGTTTGTATTGAATAAACTCAATACTACTGGACCGATTTCAAGAATTCTTTCACTAACAGAATATCCCATTATCACTGAGTAAGATAGGCTGTAAAATTGTTCTTACTACATTAAAATACTTTCACGGGAGAAATGAAAATAATGCGGACTGATGAGCTGAAGGTGGAAAGATAATCTGTCATAAATTCATTCTAACTTTTATTCATTCTTCTCGTAGTTACATTATACATTCATCCTTACATTATTATCTTCACCACATGAAATCTTTCATCCGTCTCCTTTTTTGGCCAATGACAGGTCTGGTGATTTTAGAAGATATTAACTTCTATGATATTCACTTTAACGTTACGGACATTCGTCATCCAATATGCGTATATCCGAGTCCGTACGCCCCAGTCAATTGCATCATCATGTTGGGTAACTGAACCGAGATTAACTAGATGGGTAACTGAGAGAAGTCGGAGTTGACTGGTACCTGGCGAATTGGAGAAATTGGTTGAGCCTGCGAAGTTGCAAAACAGATGCTCAGTTTTAAATCTACTTAAGCCGTCAATCTCAAAGCTCTCCAGCCATTTCTCCCGTCTCCTCTGAGTTTCGGAATTACTTTTTTTTTTTACCAGAAATGTCATCCCCAAATAACAATAACCTGCCAATAAGTAAGGCGTCTTCTCCTGGCTGACCGACATCTACGCATCTTTAGTGAAGTGGAACAGTTATAGGCTTCAAGTATACCCAAATAAAATAATACTTGCCCCCGAGCTGTCTGTGCGAATAATTATCTTTACGAATCGTAAATAATTTGTGTTTATGCTAACAAGCCTGAAAACAAAACGAACTCGTTGACTGCACCGACAAACGGCAACGCAATGGAACACAACTAGCAGCTGTTTGTAAGAATACTTAGGGTGACCATGCTTCAGGTTTCAGGAGAAAACTGTACAGCGCTCTTATAGTTATGTTCTGCGTAAATGCTCTGGAAGACGCTGTGTCAAGTCATTTGATTTTCACTTCACAATTAAGTTGTCTTAAGGGTCTTATTCACCACACATTCCATCTGTCAGTGTTGAACGGGTAATGTATCATCCATCACATATTAAGTGGTTACTTTTTTATTAAAAATGCAAATATTCGTTGAAGAAAATTGATTTGGCATTTTTTGAAAATGCAATGTCACAAATACTTTAAAAAAATGCAAAAGTGCATAAAATCGCAGCCATAGATTTTACCGTGAGTGACAACTTCTTCCATTCATCATTAGGGTGGGTCACGTGCATATAAGAATAACCTGGGTCCCTTGAGATATTATTATTTTATTTATTTATTTATTTATATTTGGGAAACAAACAGTTAACATTATGCTTATTATAAACACATTAAGACTATATCATACACCAGTAAAGTTTCCACTTAATTATTAATACGCAGCTTAAGTAGATCGCAATTTGGAAGAAATAAATACATGAGATATCAAAAATATCATGAATGCAATTCTTAAACATAATTAAAGATTGTCCAAAGAGATCAACCGATACAAAATTATTATTATACGAAATACAAGACCTATGCAAAACATTATTTTTTGAATAGTTTGTTTTCTTAAATGGGAGAGTGAACAAAGACATATTCCTAGAACAAGATCGGGGGCATCTGAACGATACATCACTCAATAAAGATGGAGAATCCAAATAATTATTAAGTAATTTAAATAAGAACAATATGTCCCTTTCCGCACGTCGATTTTCTAATGATCTCATAGTAGGAAGCGCACCACCATTACGTTGTTTATAGTGTCGGAAGGCAACATGTTTCTGGAACTTATTTTGGATTCGCTCAATTAAATTAATATATTTCTTATACTGAGGGTTCCAAACGGTAGACGCGTATTCTAATATGGAGCGCACAAAAGAGTTATAGAGAATTATCAAAGTGGAAGTGTTTTTGAAGTCCCTTCCAATTCTGAGAACAAAGCCGAGCATGCGATACGCCCTAGAAATAATAGTATCATAGTGCAGTAAAAAAGACAATTTACAATCTAAATGTATACCCAAATCTCTTATCTCATTTACCCTGTCTATTGTGACACCATTTAATTTATATGAAAAATTCAATGGTTTAGTTTTTCGTGTAAAAGATATGACACTACATTTCTTGATGTTGAGTTGCAGCAAGTTATTATTACAATATGAACAAAGCTCATCGAGATCGTTCTGCAGGAGAATGCTATCAGCATTAGTCTTTATAGCTTTAAAAATCTTCATATCATCGGCAACAATACTTAAGCATTATAGTGATTTGCGCGGCGCACCTAATATCGGGGTGCGAAAGCCCGCTTTGTGTTGTGCAAAAGAGTGCCCGCTTTGTGTTCTAATCGCGTGTGTGAGTCGTGGTGGCCTAATAGGCCTTTGTAGTGCTCCGGTCTCCACCGGTGGATCCACTGCAGAACTTCAGGAGCCGCGACTTCCTTCGAGCTAGCTCAGGAAGTCCACCGGCTACGGAGGAGACGGACGGAGACAATTGGAACCAAGGTAAGTAATACCAATTTTCCAAGAGCTGGTATTCGGAGAATAAAATTCAGCAATACAAGTCGGTGAAACGCCGACGTGGTGGAGTCTACTTGGGGCACCACCATCTCTTGGTAGCAGAGCGTGGTTTTTAGATTTGAGTGGTTCTTAGATTTGAGTATTTGATTAGTATTGTACAATTAATATTGTAATCTTGTTGGTTGTCCAAACGGGCAATACATATTAATTGGTTTTGATTGCTGATTTTAAACCGACTACCAGCTCATTTGTGGACCGATCTCCTTAACTAATTGTCATTGTATATGAAAAATTGGGGTTAAATGTCTTTTGTTGTTCTAGTTAAGTTCTAGCATTTACCTATATTTGATTTTGGTTTGTTTTTTCATATCTTTGTTTTGCCCTTGAATATTTTGTTTGTTAAGTTGTAAACTTATACTTGAATTTAATTTGTTTAACAGATTTTGCTGCTAAATGACTTTGCTGTTGTTGTAATACACTATATTGCTGTGTTAAGTTTTAGCATTTACATTTGATTTTGTTTTGTTTGCCTTTGAATATTGTGTTTGTTAAGTTATTGACTTAATGCTTGAATTTAATTTGTTTGAAAAATTCTGTTGTTAAATGCCTTTGTTGTTCTAGTTAAGTTCTAGCATTTACACTTGATTTTGGTTTGTTTATATATTTTGTTCTGCCTTTGAAGTTCCTCCCGATCTGTTTTATTGTCTGCGGTTGTCGGTCTGTTTGTCTGTGTATTATTATAGAGTATCTTAATTTTGGTGCAAAATGGTCCCGCCAGTCAGCCCGCTTAGTGGTGCCCGCGCGGGTGCACAAAAGATTTTGAGATGGTTTGCTAGTGCCGTCGCTTTGGTAGACCGACCAGACCGAGAACAGGCTTTGTTAATTCGGCATGAGGGAGTACCTGCTCGCTTGAAGGAATTGGAGCAGCTTTTCGTTCCTCATCAACAATATCTGCTCGACCACCCAGCCGAGGGTGCCGCTGAGTTGCGGGCAGTCGACCAATTTAATGCCGATTATGATCAGTGTTTTGAACAGGCGGATGTGATCATAAACAAGGCTCAGGCAATCCTATCCGCCCGGAGGGGTGAGTCGTGCATGCCCGGGGAGGTCAAGCCTACCCCGGCCGGCTTGCTGGGCAGACTGCCCACTTTAGACATCCCAACCTTTGATGGGAACCTGGCTTCTTGGATGGGGTTCATTAACCTCTTTGATAGCCTGGTCCACTCGAGGGACGACCTGTTCCCTAGCCAGAAATTGGCCTATTTGCTCTCTGCCTTACGTGGAGAGGCTGGCGTGCTTGTCCAGCATCTACCTGTCAACGATGACAGTTATGAGATAGCAAGGGCGATGTTGACTGCCCGGTATCAGAATGTTCGCTTGCTAGCGGACACACATGTGGCTGCCATTTTAGGGTTGCCACGAGTATCGCGGGTCTCCTCATTGAGGAAGGAGATTTTGAACCCGCTGCTAAGCGCTATTAATGCGCTCAAACGACTTGACCTACCGGTGGACCAGTGGTCCTTCATATTGCTCCACCTCATCCTCAATAA
The DNA here is from genome assembly GCA_963935595.1 of Schoenobius gigantellus. Lineage (NCBI taxonomy): Eukaryota > Metazoa > Arthropoda > Insecta > Lepidoptera > Crambidae > Schoenobius > Schoenobius gigantellus. Next base: position 2,211,284 of record OZ012543.1, read on the forward strand.
GCTTCCCATGGAGATGAAGGGGCGTTTTGAACAAAGGTATGGGGGCAATAGTGCCTCGTACCTATCCCCCTTCTCGGATCTCCTCAGATTTTTGGAGGATGAGTGTCGGATGACCGACCACTTGGATCTGGCTCCTATGCCGGGACCGAGTACAGGTCGCTATGAGGCGACCCGGGCAGCGCCACGGAGAGAGCGCCGCCCGTACAAGCAGTATACTGCAGTGCGGCAGAACTCTCCACACAGGGAGAGGCCGATGCCTTGCAAGTGTTGCAAGCGGGATGGCCATCGTTTGCCGGCCTGTCCCAAATTTGTTGGCCTACGCACCGAGGGGCGTAGAAATATGGCCAAACAGCGGAATTGGTGCTACCGCTGCCTGGGGGCCCATATGGCATCGGCTTGCCCCCACCCACGAGATTGCCACTGTTGTGGAAGGGCCCATCACCCCCTTTTGTGCTTCAACAATAGAGACACTCGTGGGGTGGTGAGAGAGAGGGACTCGCACACGGGCGGGGGCCCTCGTAGGTCACCCACATCTCCGAGGAGATCGGAGGGGCGTGCCACCCCTCCGCGGAGATTGGACAGGCGCCCCCCCTCCAGTGAGAGGATTGGGCGCCCCACCCCCCCTACGGGCGGGGGGGATCGACGCGCCGCTTATGAGGCGCCACCGCGGGATTGGGCCGCGGTTATTACGGAGCCACGCCGGGAGCCGATACGTTTCTCTCCCCCTCTGATGGAGAGACCCCGTTTGTCACGGGCTCCCCCAACTTTCGCCCATCATGGGCACCGTCCGGCCCCCCGATGCCGCTTTGATCGGGGCCAGTACGTGCCGGATTGGGACCCGCTCGAGCGCCTTGAGCGCCCTATTCCTCCGCCGCGCACGCATTTTTCTTCGGACCCCCCCGTTGCGGGGAATGCGGGAGGATTTTCATTAAACCAACTGTCGGCTGCAACCCCCCCACAGGAGCAGGTGCTGTTACCAACAGCCTCCGTACAGGTGTGGGGCCCGAGGGGCACCTTTGTTTTAGTTCGCGCCCTTTTGGATACGGGAGCTCAGGGTTGCATTGCCTCCAGCTGGCTGGTCCGGCAGTTGAGTTTGAACACATCTCCATACCTTGAATCGGTACGAGGAATCGGAGACCTGCGGATCCCGGATCCGATCGGTCAGGTTTTGTTCTCCTTCTCCCCCCACTTCTCTTCAGCGCCCAAAATTGGCGCTACCGCGATTGTTTATGAGAAGGTTGTTGGTCAGCTTCCGCAACAGCACGTTTCGCGCGCTGTCGTTGATGCGACATCAGGATTGACCTTGGCTGACCCTTCCTTCCACCGTACCGGTCCGATTCACTTATTGCTCGGTGCCGATGTTCTAGGCCGCGTGTATTGTGGGAAGAGGAGAGAGTTACAGAAGGGTGGGCTGGTAGCCTTATCTACATCGCTTGGGTTTGTAGTGATGGGACCAGTTAGGCATAACCCACCATCTCCATCGGTGGACAGTTACATAACTGTTAGCTCCACCTTATCGGATGTCCTTCAACGGTTTTGGGAGGTGGAAGAGCCACCTACCGTGAACCGAGTGAACCCCTTGGACGAGGAGTGTGAGTTGTTCTACCAGAACAATACAGGTCGCCTTCACTCGGGACGGCTGATCACTCGTTTGCCCTTTTTGTCAGTTCGCCCCTCACTTGGCAGCTCCCGGCCGTTGGCCGAGAAGCGGCTGCTGTCCATGGAGCGTCGTATGAGTAGGAACTCCGACCTCAAACAGAAGTATGTCGACTTCATGCGAGAATATGAGCAACTGGGGCACATGTCGGTCTCGCGACTGGACTGGCGAAACGAGGAACATAATTTTCTTCCTCACCACGCGGTTTTGAAACCTTCCACCGGGAAGATACGCGTTGTTTTTGATGGGTCAGCTCCTACGTCTACCGGAGTTTCGCTGAATCAATGTCTGCATGCTGGACCGAAGTTGCACCACGAGGTGGGTGATGTATTGACCAACTTCCGTCGCCATGCCGTCGTCTTTGTGACCGATATCCGGATGATGTTTCGGCAGACTGTGATTCACCCGGACGATAGACGATATCAGCTCATATTATGGAGGGAGGATCCCAGGGATCCCATGCTGGTCTACGAGCTGAACACCAATACATATGGTTTGCGTTCGAGCCCCTTTGTGGCAATTCGCTCACTTGTGGAACTCGCTGAACGTGAACGATTACGATACCCTCGCGCATCCTTGGTTCTCAAGGAGGATGCATTTGTTGATGATATTTGTACGGGCTCCTCTAGTGTCGAGGAAGCCTTGATTTTGCGAGATGAACTAATTGCTCTTCTCGGGGCTGGTGGTTATGAACTGAGGAAGTGGATGTCCAACTCACCTCAGCTTTTGTGTGACTTGCCAGACGACCACCAGCAGGAGCCTCATATTTTTGAGAATGCCAACACTCCAGATTTACTGTCTGTTTTGGGAGTGCAATACAGACCTGTCCAGGACACGTTCACCTATCGATTGGAGCTGCCAAGCCCCAAGGTCTGGACGAAACGGTTGGTTTTGTCTACAGTAGCTCGTACCTTTGACCCAAATGGCTGGATTAGTCCCATAGTGTTTTGGATGAAATGCTTCCTACAGGAACTTTGGTCAGCCGAAGTGTCGTGGGATGAGCCCCTCTCGGGCCGTTTGCTGCGAGATTGGGAGTCCTTCATGTTGTCTCTCCCCGACATTAACCGTGTTAGTATCCCTAGACATATACTGCCTAAGGGACGGTTTACGGCCAGCCTTCATGGCTTTTGTGACGCGTCTGAGAGTGGATACGCAGCCGTCGTATATATCCGGACGGTTGATGATAGAGGAGCTGTTAAGCTCCACTTGCTAATTGCTAAGAGTAAGGTTGCTCCACTTCGGACTCGATTAACGATTCCGAAGTTAGAATTGTCTGGAGCTACTCTTCTGGTTCGGTTGATGAACCACGTTGTTGACACCCTGGGACGTAGTGTGGACTTTGAGTCGCTCTTTGCTTGGTCCGACAGTCAGGTTGTCCTGTGTTGGATTAAGAACTCCGTCCACTCCCTGGAAGTATTTGTGGCCAATCGGGTATCCCAAATACAGGCCTCGAAGGCCACGTTGATTTGGCGCCACGTGCCAGGTGAAATAAACCCTGCTGACTGTGCATCACGTGGCAGCGAAGCCCCTCAGCTTATTGACCACACTCTGTGGTGGGGTCCCGACTGGTTGTTACAACCGTCTTGGCCTTCCACACCAGCTGTGGTGAAGGTACCAAATCCGGGCTTGCGTGTTCACGCTGTCGAGACTATGGCGGCTCCAGAGCGGGAATTTTTATTAGACCGCTACAGTTCTCTGGACAAGTTGCTCGGCGTGACCGCTTGGATAAGAAGATTTATACGAAATTGTCGCCGGCCTCAGGACAAAGATTTGTGTCCGGTCCTCTCACCGCAGGAGCGCCAAGATGCTCTTTTGCATTGGGTGCGTATGACCCAGTCTAGAGCGTTTGAACCGAAACTTAAGATTTTCCGTACCGGGACGTCCAAATTGAAGGGACCCTTGGTGCGTTTGACTCCCTTTCTGGATGATAAAGGATTGTTGCGTGTAGGAGGCCGATTGAGGCACGCTAACTTGCCTTATAGATCACGTCATCCCCTGTTGCTCCCCAAGGACGGACCATTGGTGCGATTGTTGATCATTGATCGCCATGTGAAGAATGCTCATGCCGGATGTAATGCATTGACCGCGCTCCTCCAACGGGAGTTTTGGATTTTGTCAGCGCGAAGAATAATCCGATCTGTTATCTTTCGATGTCTGCCCTGCTATCGTTTACGCCCCGAGACGATGCAGCCCCAAATGGGTGATTTGCCTGCTGATCGTGTGAATGAATCGATGACCTTCTTAGGAGTTGGAACTGATTTCGCGGGACCGTTCACTATAAAAACGTCGCGACTCCGTAATGCTAAGACTGAAAAGGCTTATTTGTGTGTGTTTGTTTGTTTGGCCACTAAAGCCGTTCATTTGGAGGTGGTGAGTGCACTCACCATGGACGCTTTCTTAGCAGCGTTAGGCAGATTTGTCTCCCGCCGGGGACTGCCTTCTCTAATTCGGTCCGATTGTGGGACGAACTTCAAGGGCACTGATAGACATATAAGAGAAGTTTGTGAATTTTTAGATAAAAATAATATTGAGATCGGATCCACACTCTCCCGTAGGGGGGTAACATGGCGATACTCCCCGCCGTCTTGCCCTCACTGGGGAGGGATTTTTGAATCTGTTGTAAAGGCCGCCAAGACTCACTTTCGCCGCGTTATTGGGGAGACTATTCTCACGTTTGAGGAACTCGCGACGGTGTTTCATAAGATTGAGGCGGTTCTCAACTCGCGTCCGTTATGTCCGTTGTCTACCGACGCGAACGATTTGCAGGCCCTCACGCCGGGCCATTTCTTGATAGGCAGACCACTTAACGCCCTGCCCGAGTATCCTTATAGAGATGTCAATCCAGGACGCCTTTCGCGGTTTGAGTTGCTCCAGCAGCTTACCCAGAGCTTCTGGCGCCGCTGGCACCTTGAATATTTACACATTTTGCAACAGCGCGTTAAGTGGTCAGATAAGACAAACCCACCGAGGGTTGGAGACCTCGTGTTAGTGAAGGACCCAAACCTGCCACCCTTACGTTGGCGTCGCGGACGCATTGTCCAACTTACTCTAGGGTCTGATGGTGTGCCCAGGTTTGCCGAGATCCTAGTTGGGGATTCTGTTTTGAAGCGCGCGGTCGCTACTCTTTCTCGCCTCCCCTTAGACTGATTTGGCGGACAGTCCGGGACTGTCCGGAGCGGGGGGATGTTCACGCTCGAGGAAGAGCGAGTGGCGGCACTGCATTCTAGTCTGTGTAGTGACAGCTTTTTTGGCGGCCGGCCGCATGTGATATGTCAGTTGAGTCGAGTCGAAATGTCATGACATTGAATTAGGTTAGGATGATGTCCGGGCATCCATAAAATATAATACACAATAATTAAGCATTATACTGATTTGCGCGGCGCACCTAATATCGGGGTGCGAAAGCCCGCTTTGTGTTGTGCAAAAGAGTGCCCGCTTTGTGTTCTAATCGCGTGTGTGAGTCGTGGTGGCCTAATAGGCCTTTGTAGTGCTCCGGTCTCCACCGGTGGATCCACTGCAGAACTTCAGAAGCCGCGACTTCCTTCGAGCTAGCTCAGGAAGTCCACCGGCTACGGAGGAGACGGACGGAGACAATTGGAACCAAGGTAAGTAATACCAATTTTCCAAGAGCTGGTATTCGGAGAATAAAATTCAGCAATACAAGTCGGTGAAACGCCGACGTGGTGGAGTCTACTTGGGGCACCACCACCATCCCCTAGAATATTGTTCACTTTATTTATTGAAATCGAAAGTATATGATTTAACCTAATATTTACGAAGCGATTAGGTTTACAGTTTTAAAATAGAGGCATGTTTGGGTCACATTTTAACCGAATTTGAATGTGTTGAATAATAACATCTTTTTTAAAGATTTTTTTATTCAATATTTATGAAGAGAATCGGCTTTTCTGCAGTGATTTTTTATGATTGACGTTACTATGCGCCTTAAGCAGCGGCCGCGTACAGGGAGAAGCAGCATAGGTAGCTCTGGTCTACAAGGTCGACCGACGATCTGGTGAAGGTCGCTGGAGTCGCTGGATGCGGGCGCATGACCGATCGGTTTGGAGATCCCTGGGAGGCCTATGTCCAAGAGTGGGCGTCTCTTGGGTCAAATGACGATGATTATCATTAATCTCTTCACAAGAGTGTAACTGCGGTAAGATCCATCACGCGGCTCCACAACATCCACGGGAAGAAAGAGAGCGGCGTCGCATCCTGACAGGCTGGTGTAATGTGAAGGGCTCATTTCTGGCGCGAAAAAACTTTTTATATTTGACATTGTGCATCAAAATTTATTCACGCTTCACGACATGGTAGTAGAATGATTTAAATATGAATAAAAAAATATATCACCTCCTTAATTTTATATTAATTTTCTAAAATATCCAAAAAATGCTGTACTAGTTGAGAGCAGCATTTTAGAGATTTTTTATATAATTATGGATGTGTCCTGAAGCGTCCCTTAAATTTTCCGGGGTGATAAAAGAATAACCGTGTATAAAAAAAGGCGTGTTAGTTACAGTATTTACTTATAACTCAAGAACGGTTGAACCGATTTGGCTGAAAATTGGTAAGGAGGTAACTTAAAACCAGGAGACGGACATAGGATAGCTTTTATCGCAAAAATCACCCCTTAAAGGGGAGAAAAGGGGGATGGAAGTTTGTATGGGGAATCAATATCCGCTGAACCGATTTAGATAAATTGTGGTATGGAGATAGTTTGAGTTGTGGGGAAGGATAAAGAATAGTTTTTAACCCCGAAATCATTCCTTAAGGGTGTAAAAAGGGTAGGGGGGTGGGGGGAATTCTGGAAATCTAAATAAGTTTTGCCGGTTTTTTATACTCAGTACGTTACTGCACAGACAGTGATATTGAGACAGTTAATAAGTGCTTGTAAGGGTCTATATTAAAAATGATAGACTTTTTTTTTTTTTCAATCCTACATTATAGCCTGACGTAATTGTACAACAACGCTGAGCAACGTTTGTTCTGCGAGCTATTCAATGGAATTTTGTCCGCCGAACGCAGAATTCATGGCGACGCTACCCCAAGACAAACTACAGGCGGGAGATGGAAAAATAACGTTGTTTTAAAGGACGGCGGAAGAGCATCGCGCTCTCGGGAATACACGGGAACTTTGAAGGGACCGTGCCGTGTTCGTGTTTCTTTAAACTTCCCCCGTCTCTCCTGCTTATTTAACTGACACGAGTAGTTTTTATTGTGCGTACGCTGACCTGGTTAGGTGAAACGGGGAATTGCGTGTGTCGTGAAAATCTCGGCATGGTGCTGGGTAATGGACTATTAATAAATAGGGGTTTACAGCAAAAAAAAGGATGAAAGGAGGATTAACGCGATAGAAATGAACCGTAGGTGGAATCTTGAATAATTTAGTTATGTATAGTGCTTTTAGAAAATGTAAAATTCATCGTCTGAAAAACAAAACCTAGTTCATAGCGTCAAATAGATACTAGCAATTGTTCAAAATTTATGTAAGTTTCCCAGTGTAAGTCTCTAACAATATGTGATAACATACATCACTGCAAATGGACATTTTATCTATCTATCTATCATACAAACGTTTATTTTCGCATTTATAAGCAGCTATATAGCCCATCTCTCTTCTTAGCAATACAGCGTATTTTCTTTATTTATTTATTTATTGACCACCAGCATAATGTACACCATTAATAACAATAACATATAATTATTAAACAGATTGAAATGAACTAAGTGCCATTACAATTATAGGCGATGACAGCATGAAATAGTAACAAATTGCATAAAAAAGAACAAATCACATTAACTATTAGTAATTAGTAGAATAAGTATTCCATTAGATTGAATTTCGAAAATATCGAAAATAATAATATAAATATAAATTGAGAATAATAATATAAATTGAGATACATGCATTTTATATTTGTTAGTTCCGTCTGCGATTTATAAAGCAGTTTATTCCGTAGCTAACAGGCGTTTTTAGGGTTCCGTAGCCAAATGGCAAAAAACGGAACCCTTATAGATTCGTCATGTCACAGCCACTTTTCTCCGAAACTATAAGAACTACACTGTTGAAACTTGGTAAGTAGATGTATTCTGTGAACCGCATTAAGATTTTCACACAAAAAAAGAAAAAAGCAATAAATTTTGGGGGTTCCCCATATATAGAACGGAAGCTCAAAATTTTTTTTCATCAAAGCCATACGTGTGGGGTATCTATGGATAGGTCTTCAAAAATCATATTGAGATTTCTAATATTATTTTTTTTATAAACTGAATAGTTTGCGCGAGAGACACGTCCAAAGTGGTAAAATTTGTCCCCCCCCCCTGTAACTTCTAAAATAAGAGAATGATAAAACTAAAAAAATATATGATGTATATTACCATGCAAACTTCCACCGAGAATTAGTTTGAACGAGATCGAGTAAGTAGTTTTTAATACGTCATAAATCCTACGGAACCCTTCATGGGCGAGTCCGACTTGCACTTGGCCGGTTTTTTAAGTTCACCAATTGTTATATTAAAGATATCCAATTGCTTGGTACGTGCTACAGCGTTAAACTCTTTAATGATTCTGTTGAGCGATGCATTCCATGAGCATTCCATTTCCATGTCCAAGATTTGAGTTGCTTAAGGGCCCGGTCTCGTAATAATCGGTGTTCTTGCAGAATTATCAGAGAAGTAAAAAATATGGTTTTGGTCATATTTTTTACGTGACGAGTGCATGAATATATCCATAGACGCGTGGAATATAAATATGGGTATGTTTAAAGCCTTAAAAAGATATTAAAAATAGCATTTAAGTAAATAGTAAAATGTGTTATGGAAACTTCAAGTCCTGCACTCTAAATTAGCGTAAAATGTATTTCCTTTATTGCATTTTTAATAACTAAAAAAATCTTTACTTCTCTGATAATTCTGCTAGAACACCGATTATTACGAGACCGGGCCCTTAAGGATGCATTTAAGATATTAAAACTGGAAGCTCGCGGTAATTTATCGGGAGCAGAAAATTTTAATAATGATAAAAGTTCAGGTGCATCCAGAAAACCATTAGCGAACCTAAACAAGAATACAACATCCAACCTGCGTCTTCGACTCTCAAGAGTATGCAGGCTGAAGTGCGCCCGTCTATCCGTGTACGATCTGATACGTTTGGCTAAATTACAAGAGAAAGTCTATAGAAAACGCTTTTGGACACTTTATATTTATAAAAATGGTTGATGTAGTTTTGCCGTGAAAGGGCAAACAGATGATTGTTACCTACTCTTCCATTAACAAAGTGTGGATTGTATACTTTAAATAAGAAATTGTGTATGAATGTGGCCAAATATGGATTTATTTCTTTATGTCAATGTAGTCAACTCCGAAAAAAGAGAAAAATCGTTCTAATGAGCCTGCAACACGATACTCCCAACAATTGTGTGTATTGCTGATACGAAACGAAATATCAAAACATAGCATCCCTTTTGTTAACGAAACCGAGGCACATAACAAATAAAACGCACACAGACGGGGTCGCTGTGTGTCTCTATAAATTTAGCGGAGACTAACATGGGATAGCTCTCTCCTTAGGACTTGACGCTGAAAACACACGGATGCAGAATTCAGCAAACAAAAATTTGTGTTTTACCTTTCCATCCGTTGTTAACTATCGTCACTCTATAATATACTATGAAAAATTCGTAATTCAATTTCAAGTGTGTTCAATTTATTTTATTTCGTGGATAAAATCTAACAATCACCCCATGTTGGGCGCCAAGTATGAGATAAATATCTAACTATAGAATAAAAACAAGAAAAACAAATAACAAAAGGCAATTGAAATGATCATTAAAAGATTTTTATGAGGTACTGTATTTATACCCGCTTGCTGTTTCCTGCGCTTATGTGACGTTAGGAGAGGTGAAAACTTCCAGGAAACATTCCACTTCTACGGAAGTATTCCTGAAAACTTCCAAAACTTCCGGCAACTTTAGATGTTTTCAAAACTATTTTTTTCCTTAAAATTAGGTACAATAATTTCGTTACATTTAGTTAAATAATAAGATACTTATATGGTATACTAGCTGTGCGTTGCAATGCCACGCAAATGCCTTTTTTTTACTAGGAACCCTCACAGGCGTCCCTAGACCACGTTTCATAACAACCTGATGAATAATTTCGGAACGCATAGAAGACAAACATATATACTATAGTAGATACATTGATTTTTATTTATAAATAAAGATATATAGGTAGGCACTTGAAAATACGACGATTTATATGAAGATAAGTAAAATAAAACAACGACGAAGGCTTTTGTTTGGCGGCTTTATATCTAAGGATTGACGTGCCTAACACCGCGCTTTTACGAAATAGTTGCGTGCACGCAGTGACAGGATGAGTGAATGGATGGACGTGTCTTATTTATTTTGTATACGAGTGTAAAATTATCGTGTCTTTAATGTAGGTTAATATGCCCCGACACGCATGAAAAATATGGGATTATTTCGACGTGATAAATGGGGATGGCAAGAAAAACTGCAAGGTGTAATTATTATCGAAAGCATTTTGGAACCAATGCAACAAAATTAAAGGGACATATTCAGAGTGCTTGCAAACAGTGTCCGGAAGATGCTAAAACTAAAACTAAATATACATATTAAATTAATTATGTACCACCTATGTGTTATAGGCATTTACTAAGAATAAGGTACTAATGACAATAAAAAATAGGTAATTTGTAATATTCAGTATCTAGCAATAGTAACACAGTAAGTAATGTTCAAAGTATTTCCAGTTTTTCTAAGTCAATAATTTATTTTAAAAACTTCCAAAGTTGTCGGTAATTTTGTAAGATAATAGGAGTACTTCCGGAAGTATTCCTGAAATATTCCAAAGTTTCGGAAACATTCTGAAGGTTTCACCTCTAGTTAGGGTGGACTGCTCTGTTACCATACCGCGGTACTCTTCAGTATGCTAACAAAGCAATCCAGCTGGCGGCATAGAGTTGGAGATCGACTTGTTGGTCATCCATAAGCTACGGTTACAGTAAATTTAATAAAGTTGACATATTTTCAAAATACAAAAATATCTCTATCGAAATATATGAGATCAAAGGGGGTGTGTATAAAAAAATGTATTTACAACTAAATAGCTTATGCAAATTTTTCTATTTATAATTTAATGCGATGTGAATGAGTGAACCCCAGCACAAGAACACAAAGAATGTAATGATTTATTTTGTAAGCATGGAAGTAAACTTTATTTCTAATTATTTTTTTCCCTCATGGGGGGTCAACCCCCGGACCTCCAAGATCAATACCGTGTGGTCTTAACCACTAGACCACGGAGATGATACCGTGTTGTATCACATGTTGCCTATAACTCATTGAGATTCGAGAAAAAAGGAGTTTATGTCCTTCCTCCGTTGCAGAATTAGTTCAGCGGCTTAGGCGTGAAAGTGTAACAGATACACAAACAGATGCAGTTACTTACGTATTTATAATTTTAGTACGGATACAGAAATTTATAACACATTTGGTTATAAGTGCTTAAAATATCACATATACCTACATATATATACATCTAGAAGCACGCCCCGCTCTCTCCTCATACCTCGCACGCATACACATACATACACCTTAGTCTGCTACTGAGTTTGTCACTTTTCCTTCCGTTTGTACCTTGTAAGTAATGTCTTAATAAATTCTTAACTCCCACCCACTATCATTATGTAAATAAACTAATTTGTATGTATAGATAACTTACAATTCAGGTAACCTAGAAACAAGCTGAATCTAAGCTTGGGGGTCATCGTCCTGTTCCCTACTGCACTCAATCTGATCAGTTACATAATAAATTATAGTTCAAGTAAAATATTAAACATGTCCAAATATTGTAATGGTACCAATAATTTATTTATTTATTTATAACTCTTTATGTACAATCGTGTATACAAAGGCGGACTTAATGCCTGAGGAATTATCTGCCAGTCAACCTTCAGACGATGCAGAGAATAAAGAAGTAGATGTACAAGTGGTAACGATAAATTATTATTATTAATCAGCATGCAAATGTTTGCGATATCTTCACGCGCGGCGCAATATGTCCCCGTGCGCTCCCGATTCTCTGTACCGGATTAAATAATAGTAAAATCGTTGCCAACTCGAGATCCAAAGGCCCCGCCAAGTGGCAAGCGCACTGGGACATAATTAATTTGAAAATTCGCTCCCGACTGAATTATACGCTCGGTTTTATAGCGGGCTAATTAAAAATTTAATTACCCGATATCCAGACAGAATTTCTTGGAGGACAAACGCAAAAATCCCTTTGAGGTGAGAAGTTTAAACAGATTTCGGTTAACCCTAAGAGGCGAGATTAATAGATAAAGCAGTTGCCCGGTCCTCCCTCCTAAGTCCCGCTTAGTGTTGGACGAGCTCCGGTTATTTTGGATGCTTTTAATTGTAGAAATAGAGGTGCTTGCAGCACCCGAACGTTTTGTTTTGGATTATACATTTTTTTTGTAGATTCTCGGGATAGTTAGATAAAGGTTAATAAACAATACAAAGGACAGACTTGCGGCAAGGCATTCTCTACCAGTCAACCGAAAGGCAAGTTAGAGTGTTAATCGTGTTTGGCGCAGACATCTTTGTCTTAAATGAAAATATGCAATGTACAGAGTTAATTTTAAAACACCTGCAACCTCGCAGGATTAGATGGCTAACAACATTAACTACAACTTTTGTTTTACGAGTTTTAAGATAACTCAATAAATTGAACAAAAATCGATTTCCACATGATGATTTACCAGTAGCGTAACAAGAAATGGTTTTGTAATCCACACCGGGGGACCTGGAGACCTAAGTCATAGGCGAAAGCCTAGTTTAGGATCCAGTCTTTCATAACTTGTTACAATTAAGCGTTACACGATTGTTTGTGAAATTATAAAAATATTGTTGTTGTGAGAGAGAAATAAACGATATATATATATATATATATATATATATATATATATATTAATTGTACTGTCGTGACATTTAATTGATAAGTGTTTAGGTGCGGAAGATTTTGGCACACAAGAACGTGCGACGCGCGCGCATCAAAGCCGCTTAGACGTAGCCGCTTACTGGCGGCCGTAGAAAAGTAGTTCAAGTTCAAAGGTGTTAGCGACGCCCCGCCCCCACACAGCGTAATTTGCACAAGTTTGTTAACGTAATTCTGGCGATGCGCGTAGAGTTACAAACATTCTAGAGGTATATTAAATTAATATTTATTTTTGTATGAAAGTAAAATCTAACGAATTATCAAAAGTCGTAGAACAGAAGTTTTACCAATAGATTATAAAGTCAAATATTTAATAGGATTAGAATATTATTTTAGTGAAGAATTTAAAAACATAGTAAACAATAAGTACAATACTAAAAGTGTAAGGGAAAAGAAGTTGATACAACCAGGTGCAAAAAATTATTATGGACAAAGACTACCCAAATAATTAGTGCCTCAAATTTATAATAAGTTTGAATTACTAAGACAAACTCCAAAACATACTAAAACGGTGCTAAAAACAAAGCTACGAGCCGCTTTGCTCGATTTGGTAGGTTAGTTGATGTTCTACATATTTTATGTTTGTGTAAATTACATTTGTTGTCATTCACTTATTCATTAGGCACCTGAATAGATTGTCGATATTTATATGATCTACATTTCTAAGTTTATTTATAGTTCGATATTAGGTTATATTTATGTGAAGAAAAGAGCGCATCTCGCCCACAAACGTGAAGTTTGGCGAGAAATATATTTATTTGAAATGTAACCCTATATTGGCATTAATAAAAAAAAAAGACGTTGTTGTTTATGATGTTAGCTATCTAATCCTGCGAGGTTGCAGGTGTTTTACAATTAAACCTGTATATAAACTAAATACCTCATACATAAAAACACATATACATATATATATATATATCAATAAATATAGACATACACAAACATTAGGATGTAATGCAACCGCTTCCGAAAAAAAGAACACAATTCTACTTGTGAAACTGAACATCTTTCACCAAAGAACAATTATTTCTAAAAAACGACAAATATTTTCACACTATCCATACAAAATGATACCGAGTACTTTAACATAGAAAATTCTTATGGAAAATGTAAATTTTTTGTGACTTTGGACATTTATGTTCCTTGGGGAAAATTGATCAGTTTCGCAAGTAGAATTGTGCTCTCTTTTTTTAACCGACTTCAAAAAAGGAGGAGGTTCTCAATTCGATGTGTAGGTTTTTTTTATGTGTATGTTACGCGATTACGCCGCCAATTATGGACCGATTTTCAAGATTCTTTTCTGATCGGATGATGGGATCCCATGAAAATCGAGGGAAACCCATTTTCATAGGTACGTCCAACGTGTTTCATGTTTTTTCCAAAGCTATTCACGTATTTGCGTCTGGCAGTCATGAACCGAGCTGATGATGGAAGGATCTTTAACTTTTGGATTTGACCTGACCTGACCTTGAACATAAAATTAACTACAAAGGTTTCATTCACAAAAAAGGTAAAAATAAAAAATATTTTATAAAAATTAAAAACATACTTCAAAAACACTTCAAAACAGCTTCGTATCTCAAGGCGTTTCCTAGTAAAAAAAATTTGACAAACAGATGGACACACGGACAAGACGGACGACGAAGTGATCCTATAAGGGTTCCGTTGTTTCCTCTTGATGTACAGAACCCATTGATTTACTACCAAACGTAGATGACGCATGAACGTTCGAAAAGTGGGCCGGTGAAGAACTGCCCAATCGCGACTCGTGCAGTTCTTTTCCATAGTAAATGATTAGCTGTCGGCACGTCAACACGCCGAAATGTATAGTCGATTAGGTGACAGATTTCAAGCGCGTTTTTGTATGAAGCGCTCTATCTACGTTGGTAGTAAATCAATGACAGAACCCTAAATCTATTTGGCATCTATTTGACAAGAGTCACCGACGACAGTAGCATAACATTGAACAAACAAAGTTGAGGAGCACTGGAATATTCAAAAAAAAATATTTTAGCCTCACAACGTCTGCGGAGGCAAGACGCCGCCGCCGCCGCCGCCCCTCGGCAAACAGGAATCGCCGCCGGCGAAACCGCGGCCGGGAACTTCGGTATTAAAACAACTTTATTTTCAGATCCAAGCCAACCTTTTATTCCCACTTTGTTCGGAACAAAAGGAAGTTGTGCCACTTATGCCCCGCTGGAGTTGGGGATTGGACGATTTTGAAATTGCGTCTTCATTATGTATCTGCAGTGATTGGATTGCCTTAAACATTGTGGCGACGCGATAAGTAGTTGAGTGGTGTTTAGGAGTAATTATATAGCTTTACCGGGTTATTTTTCCATCAGGAGCCAAATTTTGTATGCTTGTTTAGACAAGCAAAATGAACAACTTTTAGTATAGGACCAAACTCGAATTTGCGAAAAAAAATCAGCTGTTCCATATATTTAGGTTCAGTGGATGTTGAACTTTTGTATGGAACAGCTGATTTTTTTTTCGCTATTTCGAGATTGTTCCCATAGTAAAAGATCTTCATTTTGCTTGTCTAAACAAGCATACAAAATTTGGCTCTTGATGGAAAAATAACCCGGTATACAGAGTTAGGTACTTTTTTGTCACCCCGGAGGATACGGTAGTAGAATGATTAAAATATTAATAAAAAAAAATAAGAACAACTATTTAATTTTATATTAATTTTCTAAAATGTCCAAAAAATACTGCACTAGTTAGCTGCAGTATTTTTTTTATGAGATAATGGATGTGTCCTGAAGCGTCCCTTAAATTTTCCGGGGTGATGAAAAAGTAACCATGTATGTGAAAATTAAAATCTCTATAAGTACAGGGATTAAATTGCAATTAAATTTAATTGATAGAATTCCATTGATGAATCGAATGAAATTGACTTGAAAGAGAGAGAGAGATAAATTTCTCTTTTTCACCAACAACTTTGTCATTCATTGAAGACAACAAACCGCAAATTACAAAATCCATTGCAGTGTAATATGAGAATAGGTATGTCCGAAAAAAAATTCCAATATGAAGCAGTCTTCAATAAGGCACACAGTAACTAAATAGTATTACTATTTACTATATACCTACTATTTACTTTATGTATAAAGTACTAGCTGCGAACTACGTTTAGCCATAATAATTTTTTCCCGTTTTTTTTACCGCAACATTTTCAATTGATGCTCAGCTTCTATTAATCGTAGTGTGATGTTGTATGGCCTAAAATGGACAATCCAACACAAAAAGAATTTTTCAATTTGAATCAGTAGTTTCTGAGATTAGCGCGTTCATTCAAACAAACAAACAAACTCTTCACTTTTATAATATTAGTATAGTATAGATTAGGCGTAAGATGTGTAGGTAGATAATTTTTCTAAAATTAAATTAAATCTGTAGGGTATTTTACTGGTGTTTTTATACCAGTAAAATACCCTACAGAAATTACACAAAATTAAAGCGTGTATTGGGAAAAATCGTCACAAATATGCTGCGTAATTTCGCCTTTTTTGTTGCCAACGTCCATACCACGTTGAATGCACCGGTTCTCGTCCGATCACCGAAGTTAAGCAACGTTGGGCGTGGTGAGTACTTGGATGGGTGACCGCCTGGGAACACCGCGTGATGTTGGCTTTTTGCACTTATTTTTAATCCCTTTGTTAATTTTTATTAGCAATATGTCGTAACGACTGACTGAAAAGGTTGTTCGAACCTTAGAAATTAAATTGTGTTTTGTATTTTTTGATAAATTTTACAATTTTGGGTAACTACAGAACAATATCTAAACAGTTGTCTGTTGATCTAATTTAATAAAATAGCTACTTTATATTTTGACTTTAAATTTTCTTCACAAATGCTACATAAATTGATTAATATTTAAAACAGTGCTTATAGTCCAGTTAAATTAGCTCAAAAATAACCAAAAATAATTAGCATGGAGCAGAAAATTTAACCGTCTCGGTGGTCTAGTGGTTGAGACCACCGGGTGTTGTTCGGGATGTCCGGGGTTCAATTCCTCATAGGAGCAAAAGCTTTTCTGCTCGGTCTGGCACTGTGGACTCGGCACTTGCCTTCCAATCGGGAGGTCCGGGGTTCGAGACCGCCATGTACCATTATGTTTTTCGTTTCGAATTTTATATGTACATACATTTTCATCTAACGCTCCTACGGTGAAGGAAAACATCGAGAAGCAAACCTGCATACATCTGCCAAGAAATTCAATGGTGTATGTGAAGTCGACCAATCCGCACTGGGCCAGCGTGGTTGACTAAGGCCTAATCACCCTAACATAGGGTAGGCTCGAACCCCATGGTGGGGACGTATAATATGAGCTGTTGTAATGATGATGATGATGAGGGCTTCTGAGCCCGCCTGGCTAGCTACCACCGTCTTACCTAAGTTTGTCGCCATAATAAAAATGTTAATAGTATTGTTGTGTTCCGGCAATGAGAGGTAAAATAGCCAGTTCCTCAGCTGTTGAAGAGTCCAGGTGAAGCTGGCTTCCACTTTCGGCCTTGTCTTCACTTACCATCAGGTGTGATGAAGGCCAAGAGCATCCCTGTCGTATGAAAAAAAAAATATTAATCAGAATCAAACTGGAAAACATCAGACAATTTTAGATCAAAGATAAAGGGCAAAAATTGTTGAACACCTCTTTATCTATAAAAATTGTTCTTACGCCTATTGTCCTAGAGTTGACATTTTCGAGATAAAGTCAAGAAAAAGTTGAAAAGCAGCTTGTCTTTTTCGTATTCCTCAGAGGTCCGTTCTCTCCACCACACTGTTTCTACTCCATATTAATGATTTCTTGATACCCGGTGTTCTTGGATACCCAGATGATATTACGGCTATGGAGAGCTACGTGTCTAGTGCCAGGGCGAGTAGAGATGAAATCCCATATCGTCGGGAGACTATTATTGAGCGAATGAACTTGACCCTTAAATCCGTGGCAGATTGGGGTGATGCCAGTCTGGTCAGGCTTAACGCTGCCAAAACGCAGGTGGGCTGTTTTCATTAAAATAGAGTAACTTCGAACTCGTTCCGAGTTTCCCGGGTGTACCTGTACAAATTTCAGATCTTGACTTGCTGGGAGTAGCACTATCATCCCACCTCAATTTCGGTTGACTTATTGAATCCAAACTCCAAGTGGCGGCAAAATAAACTGGATATCCTATCCAAAGTCTGCAGGTACTTTACTCCGTACCAGTTGTTAAACATATCGGACATAGTTTCATGCCTGTAAGGAGTACTGTTGTCATCTGTGGGAAGGTTAAACAAAAAGCGGCGTGCAAATAGATTAATAGGCGACGAAAAACTTGTGGCCCAGCTGCAGACACTTGAGCACCGTCGTAGAATTGCCCGCCTTTTGGTATTTTACAGGTTACACTTCGGTGAATGTGAGCAGGAATTACGCAACCTAATCCCCCCAGCTCTTTTCCACCATAGGAATTCCGAGCGCACAGCTAAATATCACCTGTACAACACCGAAATGAAAAATAATTTTTAACGACCTCTAAACCAAGACGTAAGCTCCACGATATAATGAGGAAAGTTTTGGAGGGTTGGGAGGGAGGAGTCTGTCGGGGGCCTTAAGATCAGCAACTTGAGATATGCGGACGACATTACGCTATTTGCATCTTCGGAGAATGAGCTGGCTGACTTGTTCCGTAGAATTGAGTATGAGAGTGGACTGGTTGGACTAAGTATTAATAAGTCAAAAACAAAAATTATGGTTGTTGACAGACCCGGTCTACTCTCTAGGACAGGAGAACTCTCAGACATCGAGTTTGTCAGCGAATTCGTATGGTTTTTCCAATATTTCTCTACGGTGAGGAGTCGTGTACGGTCCGGGCAACAGAACGTAAAAAAATAGACGCTTTCGAGATGTGGTGTTGGAGACGAATGCTCCGCATTCCGTGGAAGGCCAGAAGAACAAACATGTCTATTATAAGGCAACTGCGTATTGGTACTCGATTGTCGACCATCTGTTTCCAGAAGATCCTAGGCTATTTTGGTCATGTTGCCCGCAGGAAGAATGACAGCTTTGACAAGCTTGTTGTAGTGGGAAAGGTAGAAGGCAAAAAACCTCGCGGACGATCACCTATCCGCTGCGCTGGTGCGACCAGGTAGCCACGTTAACCGGACTCCCTATAGTGACCGCCTTGAGAGAGGCCGAGAATCGGAATTCACGGAAGTTCCTGACACACAAGGCAATGGACAAACTTCAGGGACACGACCTTCAGTAATGAAGATACCGACCAAGAAGAAGAAACCAAGACGTATGGAACAACCGGTTTTTTTTTGCGATCTCAAGATAGGTCCCATAGTTATTCATTTTGCTTGTCTGAACAAGCACATCCAATTTTGCTCCTGTTTCAATGGTAACCTGTATATACATATTAAATTTCTATGATCCCAAACAGTTGTATAAGGAGGCTAAGCAGAGAATCTTTATTATTTACAATTTTGGCCGCAATATGCCCACTTCTGGGCATAGGCCTCTCACAAGAAAGGGTTTTGCCGTCTCCTACTACGCTGGCCCAGTATTTGGGTCCCGTACGGAACCCCTTACATCTCACTCCCCCTTACACCCTTACACTCATCTCACAGTTGCAAAGTTAATACAATAAATCATCATTCATCATCAGACTTCCACTATTGAGTATATGTCTCCTCGAAGAATCTCCAAACAGATTGGTCCTGCGCTTATTGCTTCCAGCGGCTTCCCGCTACTTTCACAACGTCGGTCCACCTTGTAGGGGGCACCAACACTGCGATCGTCACTCAAGGACCGCCCCACCCCATCGGCCGTCAGTCCTGTAGGCGATGTGTCCCCCACCCCCATCGAAAAGTTATACCTACGCCTATGGTCACAGACCCGCATTTCTTGGGTTATGTCGGTAACTGTAGTTCTTCTACGGATCTCACTAGTTCTGATTCGATCACGGAGTAACCTCGAGCACAGCCCTCTCCATTGCCCTTTCAGTGACTTTGAGCCTTCTTATGAGGCCCATTATAAGCCACCACGTCCCAGTTCCGTGCTTAATTACAGGCAACAGTCACGAATTGAAGACTCGTTTTGTGACACTGCGGTACACAGCAGTAGCTCGGTTAGGCAGCGTTTGGGCAAGCGAATCGCTGCCCAACCGAGTAAATACGTTGAATTATTTAAATGATTCTAGATGCCTACATAGTTGATAGTCATTACGTTAAGATTATCTGCAGGCTCAAATAAAGCGCGGTAGTTATTACCTTTTTACCGGAATTATAAAACTTTCAGTTACGATAAAAAATTAAATATTAATTTGAGTCAGATGCACAGCAAATTGGTAGATAGAATAACAATATTCATTTATACCGTTTCAATATGAATTTTGCAGTGAAACTAGCACTCTGTAAATGCCCGGAACGAGAAATAAAGGCAATGGTTAATGGATAAATATTAATAGTACATTGTTACCCTAGGGGTGAAAGTAACTTATTTAGTCCCGAGACGAGGTTTGGCGCCCGAGCGTAGAGAGGGCGTCTATAGTTCGAGGGACTAAATAAGTCTTTAACCCAAGGTAAACACTGTGCTTTTCATTACGAATACAAGGAACGTAAAAATAAAAATATTATGAATCAGCTAAAGAACATGAGTGAATTTTATTTCAATAAATCAACAACTTCTGCTTTTGCCTCTTCTCTGTAAGTATATTATAAAATCTCTGCTATATGGAATAATAAACAAAATTCTAAAACTCGAAAAATCAAATGAAGATCGGATTGCCGCTTTCTAGCTTATTTTGTTTTTTTTTGTGGCCGGCCAGCTATTCAGCCATTATTTTTAATTTTCAAAAATGGTAAATGTTTGCCCAAATCTATCTTATTTTAAAAAAATAGTGAAAAGTAAATAATAATAATAACTTTATTTACCAAAGAGCACCTTAACTATTACATAAACTGCGATTCCCACACTAGACATAAAATCTGTATCGTGGGTGTCAGACTAATAGATTTACATCAAGTGCTACTAGCTAAACTTAGTACCTACAAATTATTGCTTTCATTGATTAAGTAAATTAAAATTAAAAAACGTAGAGCTATACATACATATATATATATATATATATATATATATATATATATATATATATATATATATATATATATAATATAAAAGCACACACACAGATACAAATATATATAAATTAATATAAATAGATTAAAAATAACTAGATTACGATGTGGCTGCATTCAATGGACGGATTTTATTAAAGATTCTGTTTCCTGATAGGAAGTTGAGGTAAGTATGTTATGTAAAATAACTTTAAATTCCCTTGGTGATTTTGTTTTTATATCAAAAGATTTATTTTTACAGAGTTTTACTATTGAGTTATAAATATATAATCCAGCAAAAGGGTTAAATCGTTTAGCAAAGCTACTCGTTATTGAGGGCAGCTTGACTTTCAACGTCCGTTGGCTATGCACTAAATCAACTTGTGAAGACAATACTTTTTTGTGAACAGATAGTGTGGTGTTGAGTATGAATAACTGTCTTACACTGAGGAATTTACTTTCGCTGTAAAGTAAGTAAGTAGGGTACCTAAAGGGTTTGCTTAACATAACCTTCAGGACTGATCGCTGAGCTCTTTCCACCTCAATAAGAGTCGTCTTCGCGGCGCCACCCCAGCAGCCAATGCCATATGTCAACAAAGATTGGCATAGGGCAAAATATACTGTTCTGAGAACATCGGGTGGTGCTGAGTTTCTGAGTTGTCGCACAATCTTAATTACTCTGCGTAATCTTCCAGCAAGCGCCGTAATGTGAGCCTTAAAGTTCATATTCTGGTCTATGACGATCCCAAGGTATTTTATTTTGTTGACGCTGGAGATGATTTCACAATCACAACCATTTTGATTGAGTACTCCACAACTATGAAATTTTAGACTTGTCAGTGCAGAAGGTGCCGCTGATGGCTTTGATTTATGGAATGCTATAAATTTAGTTTTCTTATAGTTCAAAGTCAGTAGATTCTGTTCCAACCACGTGTTTACCATGGACATACCCTCTTCAGTATTCTTAACCGTTTCGTTCCAGTTTAAGCCCTTAAATAGAATTGCAGTATCATCCGCATAGCAAATCATCTCCGCGTTTTGGATAGGCAGAGTAAATATGTCATTTAAATATAATAAAAACAAAGTCGGCCCCAAAATACTTCCTTGCGGAACACCAAATTTTATGAAGTCAAGTTTACTACTGTAACCATCTATCTTCACGCATTGCTGCCGATTAAGAAGGTAGGACGTGAACCATTTCAAGCCAAGACCCCGAATTCCAGCCAGTTCAAGCTTTTTCAATAACACAGCACTAGAGACGGTATCGAAGGCCTTGGCCAGATCAAGGAACACTCCAATGCATTTTAATTTTTTATCTAAATTGGAGGAAATAGTAGAAGTAAGAAGTGAAAGAGCGTCATTTATTGATAAGCTTTTTCTAAAACCGAATTGCTTTGCAGAAAGTATCTTACAAGAGTCCAGGTATGTTATTAGTCTTTTGTTCATTAATTTCTCTAACAGCTTAGAAAAAGCATTTAGTAAAGAAATGGGTCTATAATTTACGGGTTCATTTGTGGAGCCACATTTGTGAATCGGACATATTGGAAGATATATTGTAGCTATCTTCCAGGTGTCGGGGAAAACCCCCGTACTAAAGCTGAGATTGAAGATCACTGACAAAGGGTCTAGGATGTAATCTTTGATGTGTCTAATAAGAGAGTTGTCAATGCCGTCAACGCCTGGAGCCTTGTTGGGTTTGAGTTTCAAGATCAGTGCATCAACTTCCGCGCGATCCGTTGGCTGTATAAAAAAAGAATGGAGTTGATTGCTTGTAGATGTTACCAACTTGACTAAATCATCTTCCGTTCTGTTTAGTTTAGTCAATATATTGCTAGCCAGTTGCTGTCCTATGTTAGAAAAATAGTTGTTGCAAACATCAAGGGAGTGATAAGCATTCGTAGTTCCAGTGATTTGTAAAAGGTTGATTGATTTTTGGTCTTTATTGGCTATGTTACAAATATCCTTTAGTGTTTTCCAAAGTCTTTTCGGGTCATTCTTGCTTTCAGTAATTTCTCTTTGTTCGTATTGGGTTTTAAGTTTATGCAGAAGCTTATTGCAGAAGTTTCTGTAGCGTCTATATGTAATTTGGATAATTTCATTTTGTGGTGATTTGCGAGCTTTGATATGTAACCTATCTCTGTGCCTCATGCATCTTAAAAGGCCAGAAGTTACCCATGGCTTAATACGAAATTTAGAGCGACTCAAAGTTACTACTTTGGTGTGCCTTGCAATGATCACAGAGACAATTTCTACAAAAATATTAACAGCTGAATTAACATCCCGATTGTTGTAAATCCGACTCCAATCTGCTCGCCCCAAATCTGATTTAATAGCCTCGTAATTCCTTATGAGTGCTTCGCGTTTAGGTACTTTTTGTTTTTTATTAAGTGCAATTTCTGCAATAGTGATGTAATGGTCTGTGATATCTGACTTACAGACTATTCCTGTAGTTGGTTGATTGCTTTTGACGAATATATGATCGAGGGTCGACCCGTTTCGGGTTGCTGATGTGATTGCAGGCAAGAAACCATATTCTGCGTTCAAGCGTAAGTAATCTGTGTTATGATTGTTATTATCGTCAGAGAGGATGTTAATATTGAAATCCCCCGCTGTCACCAAATTCTGTTTATTTTTTATAAATTTCTAAATAATTTTCAAGATCAAAAAGGAATGAATCTAATTTTTTAAATGAAGGTGAGCGATACACTCCCAAGATCGTGATTGTATTGGATATATCTATTAGTAAAGCATCCGCCTCGCGAAAATTTAATTCAGACACCTTAGCACTTAGCGACTCCCTTACATAAGCCACTACTCCACTATTTTTGTTAATAATTTTATTAGTTCTGTAGCTTTTGTATCCCGGTAAAATAGGAATTATTGAATGCTCGTTTATATGACATTCAGATAAAATAACAACGTCGAAGGTTACAGGAGATCGATGTAATGTGACATTGAGATAATCAAAGTTTTTAATAATACTTCTGATGTTCATATTTAGTATTTTAAAATTTGTATCGCTTATAAAAATGTTGTTTAATTCTTCTATACAATCAATTTCGTGGCAAATTAAATGAAAGTCATTTAAAAAATATATTCTTTATAGTACATTGTTACCCCAGGGGTGAAAGTAACTTACTTAGTCCCGAGACGATAGGTCGAGGGACTAAATAAGTCTTTAACCCGAGGTAAACACTGTGCTTTTCATTACGAATACAAGGAAAGTAAAAACAAAACAATGAATTAGCTAA
Organism: Schoenobius gigantellus; assembly: GCA_963935595.1. NCBI lineage: Eukaryota > Metazoa > Arthropoda > Insecta > Lepidoptera > Crambidae > Schoenobius > Schoenobius gigantellus. Next base: position 2,235,317 of record OZ012543.1, read on the forward strand.
AGAATAAACGTGTAAATTTTATTTTACATACTTAAATCAACAACTTCTGCTTTAGCCCGCTTTCTCTTATTAAATCAGGCGTTAACTTTATACCTGAATCAGATGAATTCATTGTGTTAATTATTAACACAATATTATACACATATTAACAGTTAAAACCAATCTCTGCTATACGGAAGTATTAACAAAACTACAAATGGAAAAACAAATGAAGATCGCATTGCCGCTTTCCCGCACCTTTCCCGCTTATTTTGTTTTTTTTTCTGTAGCCGGCCAGCTATTCAGACATTTGTTTTCATTTTCATAATTTAAAAAATGTTAAATATTTTTCCCTAATCTATGTTATTTTAAGGAAATAGTTAAAAACAAATTATAATAAAGTCATTTAAAAAATATATTCTTTAAATACTTAACATTAAGTATGTTATTTAAATTTTACACCGCGCTGTAATTGAGTGGCTGTCAGTTGAAAGTGATTCTTCCTAGGGCTGAAAAGTATTACTTTCAACCCGCTCCTCAGGCAACTTCAGCCCTACTTTCAGAGTATGAGTAATGAAAAATACTTTATACTATGTTATTTCAATTTTACACTGTGCTGTGATTGAGTGGCTGTATAGAAAGTCGGAACATGGTTCAATAGAAATGTGAAAATAGAACTAGTTTTATTTTTAAATTTGACAGCAGCTGTCAGTTGAAAGTGATTCTCCCTAGGGCTGAAAAGTATTACTTTCAACCCTCTCCTCAGGTAAGTTCAGACCTACTTTCAGAGTATGAGTAATGAAAAAATATTTTCATTTCTCATATTTGGAAAGTAGGTCAGTGTTCACTTAACAAAAGTTTAGGCCAAAAAATTTACACATCGCGATCGACAACTAATTAAAAAAAGTATTACACTATTTGTCGTACGCGGTCATAGACAAAATTATTAATTCAAGTCCAATACAGCCACAGGGTAAGTACAAAAAACTATTATTTTCGGCAATTACAAAAATCTATATACTTACAGCCACACATCGAAACTCAAAATTAAGTAAAGTTGGTGAAAACTTTATGAACAAATCAAAATATACACGTACTTATATCTATCTAATTTCTTTTTGACATTTATGGAAGTATTTTATTAGACACGGATTTAACAGTCACAAATATATATTAACAAATATACTTTACATATAAATGGCGTTTAGCGCTTAGATATTGTATGGGGAAAAAGGCGGGAAAGCCAATGTCATCGAACACAAGTATATTTTTGGAATATTGTTATACTTTCTTTTGCCTTGTCCTACTTTCCTCATGTTCGAAATTAAAAGTGGAGTGTTTAATTCTGGTGTTCGTTCAGCCCTTATAAAACGTTCTACAATGGTTCATTCCAAAAATGTGTATTTTTAACCTCTAAACTTTAGGCCGCCTTCTTAAAGCTTTAGGCCCTAAAGCTTTAAGAAGCCAACAGAATCCCTGCTAATATTATTAATGCAAAAGCAACTCCGTCTGTTTTGATTTCACACTAAAGCTGCTGAACAAACTTTAATAAAATTTGGTATAGAGATATCATAAGCTCTGAATACATAGGCTACATTCTATCCCGCATTTATTGAGTTCCCATGAACGATTCTATACTTACTTACTTACTTACTAATATTATAAAGCTGAAGAGTTTGTTTGTTTGGTTGGTTGAACGCGCTAATCTCAGGAACTACTGATTCAAATTGAAAAATTATTTTTGTGTTGGATATTACATTTATCGAGGAAGGCTTTAGGCTATATAACATCAAGCTATGACTTATAGGAGCTGAGCATCAATGAAAAATGTAGCAAAAATAGGAAAAATTTTATGGCGAAACGTAGTTCGCGGGCACAGCTAGTAGGTACATGATAAAATTGAACTTAGATATAACTGAATTGCACGCAGTCTCGGGCCCTAGCTAGTTGAGTAAAACTAGGAAAGAGGCACTTAATTTGTTTTAGGTATGGGATATCATCAGAGCTCACATATGGTATGGTATATGCAACGTGCATCATATAATGCAAAACCTCAGACACCCCAATTTTTTTTACAATAAAAGAATAATATGAATTGACGAAGATATTATTATGACTATCTTCCTGTTCTTTTGCATATCTTGCAAAGGAGGTCACCAAAATCTGCCCAATCGATGTACCGAGGTACACTATATAGAAATAAGTTCTATACAATACGCTGAATAATGTAACAACCCAATTTTTTTCTGGTTATTTGGAAACGTTTAAACATCCTTTTTATTTGTAAGAAAATACGCCGTCTTAGACCCTATAACCACAGATTACATATGCTTTATATACTCGTATAACAATATAAATTGCTGCTATCTCTTGTCGGATTTTGAATTTTTATGACGCAGTCAACTAATAAGCACTGAATGTGCTTTTGCAGCAGACTCGATTTTGAGTTTCATTATTTTATTTTAAAATGTTATCGAATTTAATTCTAAAACTATATTTTATTTTAAACTAAAGCAATGAGTAGTTACTTACGATTTTATTTCTACAAAATGAGTCAATAATTTATTACATTCCCTAAACTAATTATAGATTGTTCCTGTGTCGGTACACCATAGATCGGATTTTAACATTTTGTGGTGTTTTATTACTTGCGCAGAGACAGTTGATTTGCAAGTTAAAATATTATTATTTTTTACTTTTGATTGTTTTCATTCCATTAAGATATGTTTTTTTTTTGTATAAGTGCACGATAAATTAAAACTTAAGCAAAAATTAAGTAAAAATTAAATACATATTTCGTAAATACTACAGGTTTTGAAAAAAAAACGAAACTAAACGCAATTGAACACTTTTATTTATTTTGTTTACGTAGTTTTATCTAAATAAATAAAGGAAATAGTATATGTTTCGGAATCCTCGAATTTTTCTCTACATTTTGGTACACATGTACCTCAAGGTACATACATGGGCAAAAATGTATGAACTATTGGCGATTTCCTTTGAAACTATGATGGCTCGCGCGGAATACGATGTTGCCGTGTAGCCGTCGCGCCGCCGATAAGAGATAAAGGCGACAGAGTCACGGTAATAGTATACCGTGACAGAGTTAAGTAAATTTAAAAAGCGACGTAGTTGAAAAAATCTTAGACAAAATCTGACCCATTTTTTTACTAGCGGAATCCATTCAACTCTGGATTCTGAGCAGACTATAAATTCAGGTTTTACGCAATTTAATTAGCACGTTGTAGACAGCTAGAGAACCCGTTTTAAAACCAAAAACGAGCGTTCCAGCCAGTTCTTTTCCCTCCTCGATGCATCGGATGTTTAGTGCTTAAGCCCCGTAGCAGGAAGCCTGGGGGAGGCTGAATGTAGTGTCGGCTCGCAGCTTCTCTAAAACTATCCCTGTCTGCACCGGAATTCCGTTTTGTTTGAGAGAACGCCGCGTCAAAGATCAAGTAAATGGGGTTTAGTGTTGTAGATTATGCCTAATAGTTTGATTAGCTTTATCAATCAATCAATATTTTTTTCAGTGGTAATTTAGTCGCCTTTCTTCGTTTCAATAACGTAACAGTCGACTAGGGGAGTTTACCGAAATCGAATCTCTGCGAAATTGTCTAACCCGCGTGGCGTAAGGCTACTTCTCCATAGTTAAAAGAGATACCCTTGCCCAGCAGTGGGCAATATGGGTTGAAATGATGATGATTAAAAGCTAAATAATTCACAATTGCATATTATTTTAATTAGATTCCTAATAGGTTTCTTGACTAATAGATTTTGGTGATTATTTGATGTCCATAAATACCTATAAAAGTATATTGAATAAAGATTTTCAGTTTGAGATGTAAGTTGTACATTTGCTAGCTAGGCGAAAATTCACTCACAGTATTAGAAATACTGTAAATTATATTGGACAGTTGTTACTGATCCTTTCTAAGCTATTCTCAGTATACAGTATATCAAAGTGTTCCAAGATATTGTATTGATATTTAGAGAGGTTATTTTGATTATCAAACTGAACAACTTTCACTTTGGACCAACCCTGGAATCGGGAAAAAATCTTCTGATACTTATACGTGTACCGTGTATGTAGGTACTAAATAAAGGACTCGCCATACGCAATTGTTCCATATTACTCTGAATCGTACGAACAATACACGAAACTGTGTAAACACAAGAATGACACGAACATAAAACAAATTATTCTTGGAGATTAATATATTTCTTTTCTCAAAAAGTTTCTCCAAATACAGAATTAACGAAAATTTAAAAAAAATTGTTAAATAAATACATGTATGTTGTATGCATATATTTAATTTATAATAATTGTAATTTAAAACTTATTTATTCCGTATTGCATTTATTTCGGCATCATGTGAGCCTGCTGTTATTGGGTACAACACGCTATAACAGACATACACACAACAACGCGCTCCACACATACTACACTTCTCAACGACACTAGCGGTATTAGGAGGATGATATTATTTATTGTTAATTTCAATAGTACCCCCTTAGCTTAAAAGCCAAAAAAGTTAATATAAGTGATAATATGAACTGTATGTACTTATGTGTAAATACATTGTGGTAGTTAAGATAAGTTTTATTAATGTAGTAGAAATCTGTAAATGGCCTATGTTTTGCCTATTGTAATTGCTTTTTTAAATATTTCTATGTTTGTGCTGTTGATTTCAGTAAATAAATTATTTATTTATTTATTTAAAATTAAATCCTGCCAACATTTTGCATATTTGGCGGACGCAAGTAGAGAAATATGTGGCGGCATTCTTAAATCTTTTTTTATAAATAAATAATGCATGATACACTCAACACCAACAAATAATAATATAAAATACAAATACATATACATATATACACTCAAATATATAGACATAAGTGATGATGTTGATGATGAATTAATTGCAAAAAATAAATAATGTAGAACTTGAAAAGAAACCAAAAGAAAAATATCCTATATTAAGTTATCAATATAGAATGTTTCACATTTACTTCGATCGAATAGGTCTTAACGCCATTTATAATAAACTTACTACAACTTTCTAATTTAGATTTTTTAAATATTTACCGTTTGAAGATATTTGCATGCCACATGGCAGGATGACGAAGCTTTTGTTTTTAAACTTTTATAATTATCCGTGTCGAATATATAAGAATAGTCGCGTGCCATATTATATGTATGTATAATTGATGCATTTATTGTTATTATTATATATGACATCGTCATGAAGAACGTCAAATTTGATGCCATCGGTTCAAGAGTTCATGTTATGTCTAAATTATGAAAGTAAAGTTGAAAATTGGAAATGATGATGACTATGGTAACATAGGTAGGTTTCGGCTTGATTAGGGTATGTACCAAACACCTTGTAGAAATTATTCTTTAACTTAATATTAATTTGCTTTGTCTCGCAGCGTAGTGTTCACACTATTAGCGATATTATTTGGTGTATTGAAAAAGAAAACAAAATTCTCAATTGCTAACAGGACCATGATTCAAAGTACTAACAACGTAACGTCCTAAACGATAACACGATAATAACAAGCAATACTTCAACTCAAACAATACTAAGACGAACAAGGGCCTTACGATCATTGCTTAAGACAAAATTAAAAACGAGACACCGCTATTGAAACTTGTAGTGCCATCTCGCTCGCACTGCGGTACCAATGTTGTTTTACGCGGTCATTGTAAGAGAGCAGATCAGCCCGAGACAAGCACGCCTCCTCCGCAATTTGTATTCGGGCGTTGACAAGACTCGCCAACTTTGCGAACTCTCGCTCCCGGTAAATTTAAGCTTTCTTTCCCTTTATGATGGACACGCCTCGCAAGTTACAACTCTAGCCCCCAGGGCGTGAGTTAATATAACAATCTTTATCCCCCGCTCGCTTGGTCCGAGACAGCAAGCCGTGTAATCGCGGAAGTTAGCAAGTAACTGTTGTTACCTTACATTAATGAGGAGGTTATACTTTGTTCCTTCGGGATTCTATGTTGGCGGTGTTATTTATTAAAGATTGGGAGGAAATTGGAGGAAAGGGTTGCTTAATTACAGACAAAGGTGAAATTAAATAGGTGCACCGATCAAAGTTACGGATTTAAATGTAATACGGCCAATTAAAGTGGTATAAATTTCAGTTGTGAACACGTTCTCATCATTATACAAATGTTTTACATTTGTATAATGATGAGAACGTACCTAAAATGTCAATTTTATCCTCTATGCAATATATTTGATCTATGATCATTGATTCATATTGTAGATCTATTGTTGTTAAAATAATTTGTGAATGTGTTTTAAGTTTTCTAACAATAGTGCAATAAAGTGAACTATTAGCTTGAAATATTGTTTAATTGCCATAACAACACAATTACACTAGGTGAAATTAAGATTAACTTTTCTGCTTTTGCTAGATGCATGTTAATGTTTATATTGACTTGCAGAATTTAAATTGATTTGCAGTCAATAAGCTCAAGTATCCTAACCTTATCTACTTGCATCTCTATTTTACTACTCATCATCATCATCACAGCTCATAATATACTCGTACGTCCCCACCGAGGGGCTTGAGCGTACCCTATGTTAGGGCGGTTAGGCCTTAGTCAACCACGCTGGCCCAGTGCGGATTGGTCGACTTCACATACACCATTGAATTTCTTCCCAGAGGTATGCAGGTTGCCTCACGATGTTTTCCTTTACTGTAGGAGCGTCAGACAAATGTACATATAAAATTCGAAACGAAAAACACATTGGTACATGGCGGTCTTGAACCCCGACCTCCCGATTGGAAGGCAAGTGCCGAGTCCACAGCGCCTCTGACGCTTTTACAAGTCAAAAATACTAATATTAGATAAATAATAAAATAAAAATTCAACCACGTGATTATTTATTTTATTATAAACCAAATTGCAATAAATATCTTTAATTTTCTTTCGTAGCATATCGATTAATAGAGATTCATTCATTTTTACATCATTCAGCTAAATGGCAAAAAACGGAACCCTTATAGATTCGTCATGTCTGTCTGTCTGTCTGTCCGTCCGTATGTCACAGCCACTTTTCTCCGAAACTATAAGAACTACACTGTTGATACTTGGTAAGTAGATGTATTCTGTGAACCGCATTAAGATTTTCACAAATTTCAAAAATAGAAAAAAACAAATTTTGGGGGTTCCCCATACATAGAACTGAAACTCAAAATTTTTTTTCATCAAACCCATACGTGTGGGGCATCTATGGATAGGTCTTCAAAAATCATATTGAGGTTTCTAATATATTTTTTTTCTAAACTGAATAGTTTGCGCGGGAGACACGTCCAACGTGGTAAAATGTGTCCCCCCCCTGTAACTTCTAAAATAAGAGAATGATAAAACTAAAAAAAATATATGATGTACATTACCATGCAAACTTCCACCGAAAATTGGTTTGAACGAGATCTAGTAAGTAGTTTTTTAATACGTCATCAATCCAACGGAACCCTTCATGGGCGAGTCCGATTCGCGCTTGGCCGGTTTTTTTTTTCAATTTGATTATGTCTTTATTACTACCTACTAAAATGGCACAGCGTTTTACAGAGCGTACAAAGCAAGGCGGCGACTCCTAATTTCATAATCCTAATTACAGATGAAGATTTTTATTCCCTTTAATCTGTCAACGGCCGTGATCCACAAACAAATTGGCCACTTTGCCCGGCTTTTACCAGATTATCTCTTGATGACAACGACTCCGCTAAGAAAGAACTGTGAATAATTAAACAGTTTCCGCTTCAAGTGCGTCCAGATGCCGAGTAGAACCAAAGGGCTCTTTGTGTTTTATTGACTCAAACAGCCGCGGAAAGATATTAACTGTTCGCGTTTAGATAGTGAAATGGTGTCGATTAAACATGTGTTTTGATAGCGGAATAAGTATGTTCCAAAACCCCTAAGATGGGTGACACATGACACGTGACACATGTTTATGGATCAGTAAAGAGGGAAACAATTCGAATAAGCTGAATCAGTGTGTGAGAATAAGGAAGCCTAGTAAATACAAGTTACCAGTAAAACTTGGACGATTTTGGGTCAATGGATTTCAGTGGTAGGTAAAAAAATTTGGACTATTCAAAACAGCTTTCTATTAAGTCAAATTTCTTTAAAAGCATCGTCGAAAGTAATGACATTCCAAAAACTTCACTTTACATTGTTGATAATAACGCTATTATTGCTTATAAATTATGACTGGTAGTAATAGTTTGTGATTTAAAATAACAACACTTTTCGCCTTCGAATGTCACAGATTATTCCCAAAAGCCCGTCCCTATAAGAACTATATGTATTGACATAAAATTTACGCATCATAAGCAGTGCCACATCTGTTCGCTTGGAAGTTTTCAACTTTTTGATTTACATTATCCAAGGTGGTCTTTCGGCTGAACAAAAATATTATACTGTAATATATAAGCCTTTCATACAGAAACCAGATGCTCGCATGTGCTATAAGTTAGTCTATTTGTTTGGAGCACCAAAGTCTATTGTAATATGTATGAACCTATAAAAAAAGAACGCAGATAACAAAAGGTTATTATAATAGGCTATTACGTGAGGCCCATCGTGTAACATTTCTCTATTGGATCCGATTTCATTTTTAAAATGTTAAATATTGAAATAATGATACTGTTTCACGCATTAACCTTATTCTTACTGTAAGTATTACAGCTTACTGTATTTTTTACATTCTCACTTGATGGTTAGAGGCGATAAGGCTGAAGGTGGAAGCGAGCCTCATCTGGACTCCTCAACAGTTAAGGACCTGGCTACCTTACCATTAATTGTCGGAGCACAACAATGCTATCAACATGTTATTATGGCGACAAACTTAGCTAGGACGGTGTGGTAGCTTGCCAGGTAGGCTCAGAAGCCCCACCACCAACCAGACCGAGCATAAAAATTCCTACCCTCATGGGGAATCGCACTCCGGACCTTCCGATCAACAGCCGGTGGTCTTCACCACTAGACTACGGAGGCAGGAAAATATGTTCAACTTTTTTTTATTAAAAATTTTTAAGTTCTTTAGATCGAAATTTTCAAAAAGTTAGAAAAAAAATTATTACTCTAAAACTACGAATAATCGCGGAACATACATGGGGGTGATTCGGGTACTCCAAGAGGTGCTCTAACTCTGGACTTTCGCTTGACACTATTTTTTGGGACACCCTGTATAAAACGGTCTTGTACCCACTGGACCTTCAAGATTCGACCCAAAAGCAAAAAGTGCTTATTGGACCTCATTTACAGGGCCCATTCGACCTTCCTAAAAATATTATATTTAATGCGGCCATTGGACCTCTTTTTTGAATTCGACTGGTACCTACTGGACCTTCAAGATTAGACCCTATTGCAACTGTACACATTGGACCTTATTTGTATGCCCCATTCGACCTTCCTAAAATATTATATTGAATGTACCTTTTTTATGGGAACCATTGGACCTTATTGACAGTTTTATTCAAAAAAGTACAGTCATATAGAAAATTGAAGACTAAAATGAAATTAATAGGAGCTGTAATAGAGCCAATACCATTGAAAAGTGAGTAAATCGCATTGAGCTGTTCTAGCCTATGTATGTACCTACTTATATCTCAATCGGCACAGCCACTAATTCCGAGCAGAAAAAAATATGGAGAAAACCGGACGTCCTTTTTTTTCTTACAATTAGAGTTGTATTGATATTCACTCTCACGACATTCGTCCTGCTCTCGCCTCTTGTATTGTAAGCGCAACGTTCAGTGGCAATATTTCTTTCTCGTTCTTGTCTATTGTTTACTTTCCAAAAAACTACCTAAAAGGTTAAAAAAAGGCTACTTTAAAGGAGTAACAAAAAACTGAGTTATTGTCAACTATTGATTTTAAGTAATATGTAGGTAGGATTAGAAGTTACATTCCTCCTATATTGGTTCTGTCGACATCGCACTTTAACATAATATTAAATCAAAGACAAAAATCTTTATACAATGTTAACCTTCACAAGTATACTGTTGATAGTCAATGTACATTTGATTAAATAAAATAATTAAAACTAAACTAAAAAAAACACCCATATTATAGTTTTAAAAAATGGGAGATCAACTCAGAACTGAATATTAATTAACATAATTAATGACATGTAATTATGTTGATTATTCCCCCATGATCCAATCTGGTGGTCGTCATTTTTTTTCTATTAATTTTTAATTGTATGCATGCATAATCTGTTTTTATATAAATAAATTTTTTTCTATCTTAAGGTATCACTCGTCAAAGCTCTGCCGAAGGTAGATTAAAATCGATAGAATAGTATACTAACTAAACTGGTCTTTTTTTTACCAAAAAGTAAATAATGTAATATTTTAATATAGGTTATAAATCACAGATCGATTAAATTTATGTGATAATATGTGATTTATTTAAAATATTTTTATAATTTTTGTTTGGCTATTTAGGCTAACTTATAGTTATTAGGTTCGGCCTCATATGGAGTACTGTTCTCATCTTTGGGCAGGGGCACCCCACTACCAGCTTCTCCCACTGGACCGCATTCAGCGGAGAGCGACTCGAATCGTCGACTGCCAGGAAATTTCTAATCGGCTTGATACCTTGGCGCTGCGTAGAGATGTCGCCTCACTATGCATCTTCTATCGCATATATTACGGGGAATGCTCCGAGGAATTGTTCGGTCTCATACCTACCGCCTCTTTCCGCCATCGTTCCACGCGACAAAAAATCCATGCCCATCACTTAGATGGTTGGCAGTCCACAACTGTGCGTTTTTCTCACAGTTTCCTGCCTCGTACAGTCAAACTTTGGAATGAATTGTCGCCTTCGGTATTTCCGGACCGATACGACCTTCAAACTTTCAAGAAAAGAGCGTATTCCTACCTTAAGGCGCATAGTGCTCCCAATGACCTTGCGTCGATCGTCCCGCACTGATTACATAGGAGTGAGTGAGTGAGAGTGTGGGGAATATTCAAGCAAACCTTTACGCGTAAGATGAATTATTTCAATAAAAAATTAATAAAGGCGAATAAGAAAAATCTAAAAAGACCATCCCCTAGAATATTGTTCACTTTATTTATTGAAATCGAAAGTATGTGATTTAACCTAATATTTACGAAGCGATTAGGTTTATAGTTTTAAAATCGAGGCATGTTTGGGTCACATTTTAACCAAGTTTTAATTAATTTATCAAAAAATTGAAAAGACCATCCTCTAAAGAATGCGTTGAATAATAACATATCTGTTTTAAAGATTTTTTTATTCAATATTTATGAAGAGAACCGGTTTTTTCTGCAGTGATTTTTTATGATTGACGTTACTATGCGCCTTAAAGGCCGGCAACGCACTTGTAACTCCTCTGGGGTTGCGGGTGTCCATGGGCGACGGTAATCACTTACCATCAGGTGATACGTTTGCTCGTTTGCCCCCTATCCCATAAAAAAAAGTTATAAAAAATATTCTCTATTGTCGTTAAAAGTAAGGTAAAAAGGATCTGTGGTTATGTGATTATAGTAGGTTATCTATATTTTATTTCTTTTTGATTTGTTGCTGATGATTAATATGTAGAATTTTATAAATATGTTGATTAAATATTTTGATTTATATCTTTTGTTTTTATTTCTTTAACAATTTTACTTTTCTGCATGACTGTATGTAACATTCCAAAAGAAAAGAGCTTTTTGATAAAAGGTCTGATGGATCCAATGGTGTAGGTAATGTGTAATTTTGAAGGTCCAGTGGGTACCATGTTTTTGATAGGAGGTCGAATAAGACGTATCGTTAATTTTGAAGGTCCAATGGGCACCAGATTTTTGATAGGAGGTCGAATAGGTCCTATCGTGTAGGTAAGGTCCAATTATGAAGGTCCAGTGGGTACAAGACCTATAAAACATGCACTAACTATAGGCTTAACACACACACACATACACACACATACACCCACACACAAACATTCGCATATACACAGGTTTACAGGTGCAGTGTACTGGCATATTTACTTTTTGTGAGACACTGTACTCTCTGCGGCAAATTAATCTTTGACGTCTATTTTATGGCGAGGTATGTGCGAGACGGAATAATTTGCACTACAGCAGGGGTGCTTTGATATTGTACCTCGCCCCGAAGCCTCCACCTTTACTCAGTGTTAAGCGGCAACTGTTCAAGCTTGAAAGCGTGTCTACATACTTCGTGTTATCTACTCGTATTTGATGTTATATTTGAGTGTGACGCATAACCAGTAATAGCTTCCCAGCATTGTAAACCCTTGTTACTCTTACATAACCGAGTTACATTACCAGCGATGTACAAAGAAAAAAATTTCTTCGTACAAAACCGGGTAGTGTACTAAGAAACTTTTGTTCTTGGTACATTACCAATTGCATTGCCAGTTATGTACAAGAATATAATTATTGTCTGTTAACTTAGCCTATATTTTTTATATACTAACACAATTATAATTATGATTATGTATGTTAGTTTGTAAGGTATATATTATGTATATGGGCCTACGTTGCCTGAACACAAATAAATAAATAAAAGCCTTGCACACAGTACCTACATACTTCTTATCGACCCAAGTGCCTATCTTAAATTTTATATAGAACTATTATTACATTGTTATGAAACAATAGGTTGATATCTTCTAATATATAAAAATCTCGTGTCACAGTGTTTGTTATCTAACTCCTCCGAAACGGCTTGTCCGATTTTTATGATTTTTTTGTGTATATTTGGTAGGCTTAAGAATAGGTTGTAGGCTATGTGTATACCCCTAAGTGATAAGGGTGGCCCTCTAAAGTATTTTTTTGTCAATTATTATGGCGAAATTCACAGTGACATATAGCTTTTAACATACAGAAAAAAATTCATTGTATACTGCATATTGCGAGCCTAGCAAATGACTTCATTCCATTTACATAAAAACCTGAAACTCAAAATAATCTATTGAAAATTGACCTACTTTGCAGGTTCGAATTGACATCAAACATAAATAGTAATTGAACGGGAACGCAGTCTTAAAATAATAAAATTTTATCAACCTCGATGTGTTGTGCAACCGCAAAATTATCATATTTACCTTATGGAAATATTAGTAGAAACTGGGGAAGCCTTCAATTAAGGAATTTGCAAGACACTCAAAAGGTCCAATTATTGCACAGATTTTAATTACCTACCATATTACTATGTCTGTCAATTATTGTCTCTTCCTTTAAAATTCAAATCAAATGCATTATAGTGTAGTTGAGGTATAATATTACCTACTAGCTGTACCCGCGACTTCGTCCGCGTGGAATAGTAACGGCTGGACCGATCTTGATAAAAGATGAGCCTATGTTATACCTTATATAATTAGCAATCTATTAGTGAAAGTCCCGTCAAAATCGGTCCAGCCGTTCCGGAGATTAAGAACAAACAGACAGACAGACAGACAAAAAATTTTTAAATTGTGTTTTTGTTATTGGTACCCGATATACATTCATACCCATTAAGTAAAAACTTGTTATTTTGACATTACAAACAGACACTTCAATTTTATTTATTTGTATAGATTTCTGCCGCAAAGCAGCAGTACTTGCATTGCTATGTTCCGGTTTAAAGGGCAAGATATGGCATTGAAATTACTGGGTACCGTGACTTTACATCTTATGTCACAATGGCAACGTACCTATGTGGTTCTTGTGGGGGTTGCAGTTTTGCTGCGAATCTCACAGGAGCCACATGTATTATATGTGACTGTTACCACTTACCATCAGGTGGGCAGTTTGCTTGTTTGCCAACTTAATTGCAATAAAAAAAATAATACGTATAGTAAGCTCCCATTCAGTCTATACATTTACACTACGAAACCACCACTATTACGAGCGACATAAGAACAGTCCAAAGGTCAAACAGTATTGCTTTCTAAGGAGCTTACTGTATAATAGACCACACTTCAAGCTTTACACTAGCACTACGAAAACTGCCGCCATTCCGAGTGGCACTCTCAAGGTCAACATGTTAACCTTTTTTAAGTGGGGACGTAATTTTTTCATAACACTACTGGAGACGCATTTTTGAATCATTAGAAATGAATCTTGAATTCGAACACGAACAAAAGTCACGTGCGAAATTATTTTCTACTGTTCCCAATTTTAATGATTTTTGAATCACTCAAATTCAGTAGTTTCGTTTAAAAGAAATTCTATATTAGAGACCGTTGCACGCAGAAAAATAAAATCCGATACGCAGTAACATGACAATAACCCATTCATTTAAAAAACCAGCGATAAATCGCATGTAAAACGGAACGTATATACGTAAAATATTAAATAGGTGAGTTATTTTTTTAATTAATATTTAAACCATTCTGCTACCGTGTCCTGAAGCGTCCCTTAAATTTTCCAGGTTGTTAAAAAAATAATCCTGTATATCTGCTCTTATTGAACAAAATAAAAGTCGCGTGCAGAAGTTGACAAGAAACACCATCTCAAAACCTTTATGTGGTAGTGAAAACTGTATGGTTATAAAATGAGTGCAATTAATTGCATAGTTATTTTCGTACACCAAATTGCAATAATAGTTGCACACCAGCAGATGCCGCTACAGGTGAAGTATGGAGCCGAAAGATGCGCACGCACCTGTGGCGTTTGTTTGTGAAACCTCCAAATATAGATTGGCATCTGCTCAACAAACTATGCATCGATTGGTTGTCGCATACTAAATATTGGGCTGCAGATGGTCTTTGTTCCTACCCGGCAGCCAATACAATTAAATTTTATAACTCAAATCTCATTGCCCAATGTGGTGACTTCGCCTTGTTCAATGTTTTTTTTTATAGTAGGTGTAGCAAGTAACTTCAATTTACCTCATGGTAAGTGCAGGAGAGGGAATCTACGCTACGATTGTACTAAGAAGGGAACATGAGTACCTACTGGCATAGAGTTCCGTTTTTTTTAATGCAAATTTTATGCCATTCATCTTTTAAAACCTAGTGGATGCTCTGATGAAGGTCGTGGAAACCGTAGGGCCTACTGGTTAGAGGTCTTTGAAAGAAGCCTACCTACATACATATATATGCGTGTATCGACTGACATCGTGTAATATGTGAATAATCTGCCTTTCCTTAAATATTACATACGTGAAAAATTGAGAATATTTTGATAACAAAATCAAATTGAGCAGCATGTGCTTGATTTGGTTAAATTTTGTTTTTATAGGTTAAAATTATTGTATAACATTTGAAAATTTCTTAGTTAAAAGGTTCGGATCATTCTCTGTGAATCTTTAGTTCTTTCGAAGCTGAATTATGGTGATTTAGTTTATGGCCCTCGCTTACTTTCAATGACACAAAGAATGGTGCAGCGGGTACAGAACGCCTGCTGTCGCTTTTGTTTCTCTGTACCACCTCGGACTCATGTAACACCATATCTGAATGAAGCCTCGATGTTGAAGATGGCTGCACGGAGATTTTTGCATTTTGCCACTACAATGTTCGATATTGTAAAATCTTTACGACAAGCTCATTTTTTTACAATTTCGGAATAATTATAACTGTAGGTCTAGACGCATCTTATTGGAAATGTATCAGCATAGAACAGCTGCGTTCACTGGCAGTTTCCGCTATCTCGCCACAAGATGTTGGAATAATATTCCACCACCTTTACGAATATTGTCAAGTAAGACAAGTTTTAAAAGAAAACTAAATTTAATTTTATTGGAAAAGCAAAAGTTAGGTATAATGGTTAATTTTAATATAATGGCGGACTCTGCTAGAGCACTTGCTTAGTAGGTCTTTTGGTAGGTATTACATACATTACTTATTATCCCCAAAGTTATATTATAACAGTATAACAGTTTCACTCTTACTGTCTCCGGTTTCCTTTGCAAAGGTAAAAATTACGGATTTGGCTGAAAATCAGTATTGCCGTGTACTCATCAGGGCATTAACACTGAGTCAAGTCCCTTTTAAACAGCAGCACACACTTGGAATTTATTTCTGAAAGATGTGTAATTTTTTTGTCAATAGAATTTAAGAGTCAATTGTTGTGTAAATGTATTCTTGTTATGTGTTTGTGTGTTGTTTGTTTAAATAAATGTATTTATCTATCTATCTATCAAAGGCAGAAAAAAATAACGCGTTTCTGCTCTACTATATTTAGTATGTCCTGTGACCTTTACAGCATAATACATCTTGCTTTCATTGAGGCTCTACTATAAAATTACTCGCCATTTATGGTAAGCAATGCATTTTCATCATAATGCCATGGGTTATCTAGCTGCTGACTTCACTTAATTTGTTTTGAATAAAATATTATACGTACCACGAGTAGTTAGTACTTTTATTTAGCTCTCATCAATTCGTATAAAATGAAATAAATAAATAATTTAATCGTAAGCAATTAGCTTATAATTAATTAATCGTGGGTCGGTGGCGCTGTGGCTCAGCACTGGCCTTCTAATTGGGAGGTCCGGGGTTCGATCCTGCCATGTACCAATGTGTTTTTCGTTATTCGAATTTCCGATGCTCTTACGGTGAAGAAAAACATCGCGAGGCAACCTGCATACATCTGCGTAGAAATTCAAGGGTGTATGTTAAGTCGACCAATCTGCAATGGGCCAGCGTGGCTGACTAAGGCCTTAACACCCTAACTTAGAGTTACATATTTTTTTACATATGACAGGGAAGCTCATGGCTTTTATCTCACCTGATGGTAAGTGACGATAAGGCCGAAGGTGGAAGCGAGCTTCACCTGGGCTCCTTAATAGCTGAGGAACTGGCTATCTTACCTCTTATTATCGGAACACAACAATGATATTAACATTGTTATTATGGCGAAAAACTTAGGTAAGACTATGGTAGCTAGCCAGGCGGGCTCAGAAGTCTTCATCATAACAGCCCTTAAACGTCCCCACCGAGGGGCGTCGAGCCTACCCTAGGTTAGGGTGATTAGGCCTTAGTCAACCACGCTGGCCCAGTGCGGATTGGTCAACTTTACGAAGCCCTACCACCAACCAAGCCAAGCAGAAAAATTTCTAACCTCATGGGGAATTGAATCCCGGACCTCCCAAACAACATTTGGTCGTGTTAATAATAATTGTCAAAAAACCCTTATCACTTAGGGGTATAAAAATTGTTAACGAGCTATTCAGTCAGACCTACCGAATATACTCGTACACAAAAAAAAATCATTTCGGAGGAGTTCGGTTACAAACATTGTGACACGAGAATTTTATATATTAGATTAAGACTTTACGAATCCCCCACACTTTTTACACCCTTAAAGAATTATTTCGGCTTAGAGCATTTAGCCTAAATGCTCTAAGGGTTTCGGGGATAAACTATTCTTTATCCTTCCCTATAACTCAAACTATCGCCATACCAAATTGCATCTAAATAGGTTCAGCGGTTATTGATTCCCCATACAAACTTCCATCCCTCTTTTCTCCCCCTTAAGGGGTGATTTCTGTGATAAAAGCTACTATCCACGTGTATGTCCTTTCCTGGGGCTCAAACTATGTCTATAACAAATTTCTTCTAAATCGGTTCAGTAGTTTAGGCGTGATTGCATAACACACAGACAGACAGAGTTACTTTCGCATTTATAATATTAAGAAGATAAGTTTAAAATAATAATAATAAGAAGAAGATAAGGATTATAAAATGGAAAGATTTGATTGTTTGTTTGTTTGCATTGGATATGCTCCGAAACTACTGGACCGATTTGAAAAAAAATTCTTTCACATTTAGAATTCTAGATTATCACTGGTGAACATAGGCTACAGAATTATTCTTCCTACGTGAAAATGTAGGATTCCCGCGGGAAAGCTAGTCTATACTATAATATATTATAAAGAGGTAAGATTTGATTGTTTGTTTGTTTGTATTGAATAGGCTCCGAAACTACTGAACCGATTTTGGTGAAAGTTGGTATAGGGATAGTTCGAGACCAGGGGAAGGACATAGGGTAATTTTCCTACGGGAAGAATCCGACGGGAAAAGTTTTCCTACGGGAAAAGTTAGTTATGATGCAAGCAAAGTTGCATATGGTCAGCTAGTCTTTAATAAACTTATAAATCACAAACGGAAGGAACGAAAATATGAATCTCAATTTATATTAATATTTCTAATTTTTACTAAATTCTGCTACTCTCTAAATGTAATATTCTACTAATTAACTAATGATTAATGTAATTTGTATCTTTTCTGCAATTTGTTACTATTTCATGCTGTCATCGCCTATAATTGTAATGGTAGTATGTTCATTTCAATCTGATTAATAAATATGTAATCGTTATTAGTAGTGTACATTGTATTGGTGATCAATAAATAAACAAAATAAATAAATTTCAAGCTTTGTTGCTACTGGTCTGGTCATACGGTGAGCCATCACAGAAACGCTTCATGTCAATATAAATATAGTAAAGTCTTCATACGTCCTTTGAACTGAAGTTGACGATTACACGTGGATATTTCAGCATGGTTCAACAATATAGTTGTCCAAATTAAACGAATCATTTATTGTGGCTGCAACTATAACATAAAACTTGCGAGTGCCGCAGTTGGACATCGGTTGAGGGCGTGGCTCATTGGAAGCGATGCTATACTTTACACGTCAAAAAATTACATTAGTATTTGCTAAGGAGCTTATTACTCTATTTAGTATGTAGAAATCCTAATTAGGAAACAGGAAAGTGTAATCGCAGTTAACAGATTGGATACGATTTAGAATGCAAGGAGGGTGCCAACCGCTCTACTTCCTAAATTGTCAACAATTTAAGATAGTGAAATCACGGCGCCACGATTTAGATACAGTATTGCTAACTTACTCTTCATTTCTTTTAACAATGTACTAGTTCTAAAATAACGTGTTTAGGTCCATAGCTCATTTATGGCTCTATTCTTAAACATAAAAAACTCATCTTTTAGGACTTTTTGCGTAATCTATTCTATTCTTGTATTCTTTTCCATTATTTCCTTGCCATGGTCTAACGCCGAATTTATAAGAGTGTTTAGCTAGCTAAACATTTTTTACTCAAAAATGTTTTACCCAAAAAAAATTCTCTTTTTATTACAAGCTTTTATTTACTTTGACCTGTCCAGCCATAGGAACTCCGCCATAAAACGATACAAAACCATCGAGTTTGGGCTCGTTTGATTCGTATCGACGAGTACTAAAATCTTGTATTTAAAAACGTTTCTTAATAATTATTATTATACATAAAATTTACGTGTAAACACAATTAGTACGTATTGTTATAAAGTTTTTATTTTAAAAAATATTAATTCAAAAAAAATAATGGTCCGTTCCTAATAACTCGTATTACGCGGAATCTCAAAAGTATTTACATCTCATGTAGAGCCAAGCTTCTAACTCTACAATCCCTAACTTCACAGACTTCGCCGTTTCGCTACCGTCACATAGGCGTAAGGTGAGAAAATTATTTACTGTTTACCTATTACTTTTCTAAAAATAGATCTCAAGCATGACATTGCATGATGTTATTGTAATCATTGGTGGTCACCAAAATAGTACGGTATCTGTTTAAAACATTTGCAAAATAACATTTATAACATTTACAGAATATTTAACCATTTTAAGTAATTTCACTCAAGGAAGTCAAGGTGTTAGCATTGCATCGTAACGCTCCCCGGTGGACCGGTAGCCCAGTTCTGTGCATCGAGCCGCCTAATCTATTGAGACAACGCAATTTGTCGGTCGCGAGTTCGCGGGCTCCAACTATAACAGAGTTTATTATACCGGGGAGGCCGGTCGGACCAATATTTTATTTGAACAAATGCATTCGCCTGGTGATCGAGACGTGTTCATCGGCTTTTTAAAGTTTCATTGACCCTCGCCCGTTCAAACGACCTTAAAAGGCAGTCTGGGACTTGGGCAAGTCCTTTAAAACAACCCGACTAAGCCTTTTTTTGAGGGGAATGCGTGATCGCAGCGTACTCGCCGTTGGATAGACGACGAGCGTGTGTGGGGCTCTCCCGGCAGAGGGCCTACCCACTAAACCCCCCCGGTGTTCTTCCTGCCCTTATGGACGCGCGTGGTAGGGTCCACACTGCGACTACCACTACCAACGCGCCCGGGCTACTCTGGTCTGCTCCAACACCGGACATATCGCTTCGATAACCCGACTAAGCCATACATGGCAGGATCGGACCACGGACCTCCTGATTGGAAGGCCAGTGCCGAGACTACAGCGCCACCGACGCTCCTTTCTTCATTCAGTACAACATACATTTACTATACCAGCGGATGTTATGATTGAGATGATGTTTTTTTTGTGTTTCGACCGCATGCTCCCAGTATCCCTTTGTCTTTTATATTTACTTGTAACCTGTGATGATTAAATGAATAGAAAGTTCATAACTAGGTGCTCCCATTTCCCAACATTTCCTACAGATAACACAATCTGATTCTAAATCGACTCAGATTTTAATTACCGTTTCGCTAATTAAACAGATAATTTACGGATTGGCTTAACCCCCCAGTTTAGTTAACTGAATTCCATGATTAACGCCGCTGTCGAAATAGCCATGATTTCGTCAATGGGCTTATGTGGATAATTATATCGAATTCGAGTTGCCACAGGAACGAAGTTGTGTTCATTTGCTCATGTGGTTAGATCTGTAGTGATGCCGTGTCGACTAATGATTATTATATTTATTTAAACATCTTAGAAGATGTTTGTAAAATCAAACTAAAGGTGCAAGTCCGTATCTCGCCGCTGATGGCAGCTGCACACTGCAACTGCACAAAGTCGTATGGAAATGAATGGTACCGCTAGGGTTCCCAACTATACTGTTAAAACAGTATGAAACTGTTAAAAGGATTCAAAATACTGTTTTCAGCATCACTAAGGAATTATGTGCGGTGTGCTTAGATCATTTAGCCTGAATTCTCTAAGACGGTGTGCGAACTTATCTACCTAAAATACCTAGTGCAAATTGTTCAAACCATCTACGTGTATGTCGCACGGTGGAGCACAGCGCAGCCCTCGTTTTCGAACTTAACTGTCAATGTTAAATTGTCAGATTGACACTACTGACACATGCGTGTGCGCGTAGAACATACCTAATTTTTTTCGTTCTTTTCTATGTTGGTGACATTATAACTATTTTTAGTGTGCAAAAGATGGAAAGTAAGTGTTAATGAAATACTGTTCGTTTTTCTAAAATACTCTTTATTTTCCATCTGCGAGCGACCTCGATATACTTTATTTTATTTAAAAAATGTTAGCAACCCTAGGCACAGCTTTCGAGCTCGGTGCAAACGCATATATTATTATGCGACCGAAAAAGGCTGAAAAGTCACACTCCTATGCATCTCACACTACAAATACCTAAACCACTAAGTGTGTTTGATATGTCATTTGTTAGAAATATGCTAAGAACGCGTTTAGCACTGAAGCGTATTTACTGGGTGACACTTAACAAGCTTAACTTTAAACTGGTCAATTTTAACCGACTTTATTAAGATAAAGAAATCTCTTTCCTATTTATTAAGAATTGTCTTATTATTATTTTTAAATTATTTTCACTCATTCATTAATTAACTGAATTTTGTGAAAAGGTATGTATTTATAGTTTATATTTAAAGATTGTTTTAGAAATTTATAGGTTAAAGTTAATTTTATGATTTTATGTTGCACTCGAATACATCTATCAAAAATTTACTCTACACATACATTAATTTACCAAAGGGTTACCGGGAAGAAATCACTTTCAGCTAAAAGGTCACCAACTGTATTCTGAAACTTTTTTGTAATAATCGTGTATAATGTGTTTATGAACGAAATAATTTCCTAATGTGTTTTAATACTTCTACGGAAAATATGAAGTAAAACTACACTCTTCGGTTTTACTCGCGTAAGGTTTTAAACATTTTAATTATTTAATCCGACGTTTAACCAGCAATCTGCACGTCATCGTTGTCTTGTTCGATTTCACAAGGGAATCAAACCTATAGGGTACTTTGCGTTGACCAAGAATCATGTTTGGCAAGGTCTTGTAGCAAGCTTAGATACTAAATGGTGTAAGGGAAAAATCTGAAACCCGTAAATTAATATAATATGTACACGCCAGCGCATCAGACTAAACATTTCTGTTGTAAAATGGTACTTATTACAACTACATAAGATGCTACAGGGTTTACCTTGATGTGCTGTCGTCCGTACATAATTAGGAACTTGCTTAGATAAGTTTGCACAGAACCCTCTGTGCATGAGTCCAACCTGATTAGGTCGATTTTACCAGTTAAAATGTAGAGTACCTAATTACAACAGATTTTAGATATCTGCATAGGTTACACAGCTGTACAGAGAAATCTTCTTAGAGCCAGAGCGCACTAGCGACTTTTAGTTGGATGATAGTTTGATCGTTCAGGGAATAAGTATAGAGCTATATTGAATTGCACGCATTAGCGATTAAAAATCGGCGAAAATGGATATGTGATTTCTAATCAATCAAACTATCGGGCAACTATCGAGCGACAAAAAGTCGCTAGTGCGCTCTGGCTCTTAATTAAACTCACTAATTGGCTATCAAATGATTTCTAGTTGGAAACGCTTAGGTATTCTCGGAAAATAACGAAGATAAATATGACGCTTCTGACATAAGCACCCCTTCCAGGAAACCGATGAGAACCCGATCGCGAAAAGTGATTTTATCATTTGTCACGATAGATTTTGCTCCATACTAAAATAAGAAATGTACATAGCTACTCATTTGCCTTTTATATTAGAAATTCTATAGTATCCGTACAAATTAATCCATGAAGTACCCACTCTTCTGAAGGTTAGAGGCTCTACACCGACTATTGTCGATGAGTATGTTTACCTGGGACAAACAGTCCAGCTTGGTAAATCTAACTTTCACAAGGAGGTCAATCGACTAATCCATGTCGGATGGGCAGTATTGGAGACTTCGCAGCATATTCTCGACACACCGCAGTGTCACAAATACGAAAGTTTTCATTTCGTGTGAAGTAAGTGACGTAACTGAGACGTGGCTCAGTGGAAGGACGTGGAAGGCTCAAAGTCACTCAAGGGGCAATGGAGAGGGCTATGCTCGGGGTTTCCTACGCAATTGAATCAGAAATGAGGAGCTCTGTAAAAGACTTAAGTCACCGACATACTCGTACATCCCAAAGAATTGCAAACCTTCATGACAGCATTTCGGGCGAAACGGTCCTCGAGTGGCGGCCGTGTACTGGAAGACGCAGAGTTGGTGCCCCCTACAAGGTGGACCGACGATCTGAAGTTCGCGGGAATTGAAGAAGCCTATGTCATAACTATACCAGTGGGCTTCGCATTAAGCCCTCAACCCTCAAGTGGGTGAGAAACGGTTTGACATTTTGTATGGGAGTCTGCCATTTTTGAAGTTGGAAGCTTAATATTTTTCTATTTAAGCTGATATATAGTCACGACATTAGATGTCGTGACTATATATCAGCTATATATCAGTTTGGCAAGATTTTGACGTTGATATTGAGATTTTACGCGTGTGTGACAAAATTGGTCACTATTATTCATTTTATTTCCATACATTGTGGCCAATAATATTTCAGTATTATTATTATTCATAGAGACCGCCATTCTTGCCAATATTAGCCATAATATTCCCAGTTCTTGCCAACTTAGGTGCAACTGTAATTAGAAATGAGTGAACAATGAAAACTCCCTTAGAAATGTGAAATAAATATATGGTATAAAACCCCGGAAAATAATTATCATTTCATCGTAAATATCTCGGTAACTATTAATTTTAGGGGATTGGAGTCGCTCACGTCCGTAGGTTTTACCCTCGAGACCCTACACGTGATCCCCGGGTGGTGCTAATCGAGTGACCAACTTCTGGTGGTAGGGCTTGAAAAAACCCGACTGGCTAGCGACCACCGTGCGCATGACGTAAAACCCGTCAAGTGGCCATTTTTGTCCGCGTTTCGGGATCAGTCTGCGCACAGCCAGAGCTTGAGGGGTCGTTGCTGCGATTCGTATGGTTTGTGCGGGCTTCCGTCGACCCAGTGCCAGGTTGACTGCGTTGACCCTCCGCCCAGGAAGACCCGAAGAAACGGCTGTTCCGCTGGCCGCCCGTGGTATAGTACAGGGGCCCAAGCGGACCTAACCAGTCCGTGAGGCTGCCCCACCATGCCACGCATAATCTCGGGGTGGTCCGTCGTGCCGGTTGGTGACCGGACGGTGGGTCCCGGCGGCCACTTCCGGGGGGGTTCGGGGGCCCTTCCGTGCGGAGGGTCAGCGCAAATCAGCTGTCGGCTGTTCCCTGGCGAAACAGGCCTACACACATTAACTATGCGAAGCGCAGCAAGGACACCTCAGTTTCACGCCTCTCACTCCAATAATTATGGCAGCGCAAAATATTAAGACTGGTCGTACAGCGGTGCATTATCCCACCAAAACACCATTATTCGAGGTGGGGCTCGCTAACATCCGCGGGCTCCATTCTAACCTCTTAGCTGTCCACCACCATCTCGAGACAGCCCGTCCAGCAATGCTGTTTTTGACGGAGACGCAAATTATCTGCCCGGCCGATACAGGCTACCTTAATTACCCCGGCTACGCTCTTGAGTTGGAGTCCTTCAAGGCGAAGGCTGGTGTTTGCTTGTTCGTCCGGGCGGACGTTTGCTGTCGTCGCCTGCGCTGTTTGGAGGAACCTTCCTTTTCCATCCTTGCAGTACACGTCGATTTTGGCACTCATTGCCGTGTCTACGTCTGCGTCTACCGCTCCCATCGTGGTGACTTGGAGACAACTCGACTTTTTGAACATCTAAGTCGGGTGGCAGATGACGCGCAGGAGCGATTTCCTTCCGCCGAGCTGGTGTTTTTAGGGGACTTCAATGCTCACCACGAGTTGTGGTTAAGTTCCTCTAAAACTGACCATGCGGGTAGGACTGCCCACGCATTCGCTCTCACGCACGACCTGACACAATTGGTCACCCAGAACACCAGGGTACCAGATATTATCGGTCAAGCGCCCTCTTTATTGGACCTTCTGTTGACAAATCGCCCTGATGGATATCAGGTGGTGGTTCGAGCTCCACTAGGATCTTCGGATCACTGCCTGGTATCCGTCTCAGTGCCTCAGGCGTCACGACCGTCGCCTGTGGTTGCAGCACGCCGTCTGTGGCACTATGCGTCAGCAGATTGGGACGGTATGCGGGATTATTACGCATCTGTTCCTTGGTCGCAGCGCTGTTTCAATAGGATGGATCCGGACTCCTGCGCTACCTCTGTTGCTGACGAGATCATACTAGGAATGGAATATTATATTCCGCATTCCAATCTCGTCAGTAGAGGCAGACGTAACCTCTGGTTCAATCGCGAGTGCGCCTCTGCTGTTGAAAACAAACAGCTGGCTTACCGCGCTTGGATCAGAGGCCGAGCATCTAAGGATCCCAATACAAGCCTACTGAAAACAGCCTACAATAATGCCACCAAGTTATGTAAGAGGGCTTACATTAGAGCGGATGCTCAGCGCATTGCACAAGTGGGCCAGGAACTGCTATCGCACCCTACGGGTAGCCGTTCTTTTTGGCGCCTGGCCAAAGCTGTGCAATCAAACTTCTGCCAACCCTCGCTGCCACCGCTGAGACTTGCCGATGGCTCACTTGCTCATCAGCCACAGGAGAAAGCCGACCTCCTGGCAAAACTCTTTGCGGCTCATTCCCGTGTCGATGACTGTGGTACACAACCTCCGAAACTGTCCCATTGTGGCAGCACCATGCCCGATATCCGTATCAGACAGCGTGATGTGCGGGCGGAGCTCCAGTCGATCGATACTCGAAAAGCAAGTGGACCAGACGGCATTCCTGCGATTGTTCTTAAGAAGTGTGCAGCGGAGTTGACTCCGGTCCTTACGCGTCTATACCGTCTGTCGTTCTCTGCTGGTTGTGTGCCGAAATCTTGGAAAGAGGCCAATGTCCAGCCGGTTCCCAAAAAGGGAGATCGTTCTGATCCGGCTAACTATCGTCCTATAGCCGTCACTTCCATTTTGTGTAAAATCATGGAGAGGATCCTTAATACACAGCTGATCCGTTACCTGGAAGGTCACTCGTTACTTAATGACCGACAGTATGGGTTTCGTCCTAAACGGTCAACAGGTGACCTTCTAGCGTTCCTTTTGCACAAATGGGGTGAATCTATCGATAAGCGCGGCGAATCGGTGGCTATTAGTCTCGACATCGCCAAAGCTTTTGATAGAGTCTGGCACAAGGCTCTTCTTTCCAAGCTTCCGGCATACGGATTACCCGCGCCGTTCTGTACGTGGATTGCCAGCTTCCTCCACGAGCGTAGAATTCGCGTTGTCGTTGACGGCTGCGCTTCGCGGTTCGTGGCAGTGAACGCTGGTGTTCCGCAAGGCTCCGTTCTATCCCCCACATTGTTTCTTCTGCATATCAATGATATGCTTTCCTTGGGAGCTATACATTGCTATGCGGACGACAGTACAGTGCATGGGGGATATCACGGAACCTCGGGGGCTGCTCGTGGTGATATTGGTAGGGAAAGGCAGAATCTTATCATTGAGCTCAACAGGACGCTGGACCTCGTCTCCGAATGGGGCTCCAACAATCTTGTTGAGTTCAATGCTAAGAAAACACAGGTGTGCGTGTTCTCGGCGAAAAGGTCACCTTTCCTCCCCCTTCCTTCTCTTCAGGGCACAACCCTTCACACACAGAGCAACATCACCTTGCTCGGAATGAACATTCGCTGCGATCTGAACCCCAGAGACTACATCGAATCCGTCATAACTACTGCCTCACGGAAACTCGGTGTCCTGAACAAGGTGCGTAGGTATTTTGCGCCGGACCAACTATGCTTGTTGTATAAAACTCAGGTTAGGTCTTGCGTGGAATATTGCTCGCACCTTTGGGACGGCTCCGCTCAGTACCTCCTCGATGCTCTGGACAGATTGCAGCGTCGCGCTATTCGCATAATTGGCGATGTAGAGGCAACTAACACCCTCGAGCCTCTACAACTTCGTCGTGACATCGCCTCTCTTAGCGCCTTTTACCGAATGTTCCATGGGGAATGCTCTGAGGAGCTCTTTAACCTTATCCCTCCCTCTCCATTCCTTAACAGAAACACGCGTAAGGGCCTTCGGAGTCATCCGTACACTGTGTCCTCCTTTTCACACCGTACCAAGAAATTCCAAGATTCCTTCTTCTGTCGTTCATCCCACACTTGGAATTCTCTACCTGCGCACATGTTTCCCCCATCCTACAACATGGGTTCCTTCAAAAGAGGCGTGAAAAAGCATCTTTTGGGCCGGCAAGGGGCGGGCAGGTAGGAGAGTGGATGTCGTCCCTACTCTATCTGTCAACTCATTTGGGCCTCTTTCACCGCTTAACATCAGGCGGGAGGAGGTCATTTGCCGGGCCATCCATAAAAAAAAAAAAAAAAAAAAAAAAATCCCAGATATGGTCTAGACAAAAATGTCATGGGTTCAATACGTGGAATTCGGCGTCGCGTTCGGTTTTTTTACACCTGTCTATGGTCTTTGCACCATATTAGGTATCGAATGATGTCTGTGTCTTCAATATTAGTGTGATGCCTAATAGAGCTCCTGATACGGCGTTTACACGCGCCCACAGTGACACAGTGCCCTTGCATACTTTAAAGTAATTCAACGCGAAATTCACCACAAAACTATGCGGCGACGGACGTAGACCTACCCAACTCGGAGCCGCCAAAGTTCTCCAAGGGCAATATTTGACATGAAATCTTGTCACACTTGTTCAAGATAGTTGCGAATTACTCAAACTGTTGCCGGAGCCGGCTTGCGCCCGAACAGCTGTATTAATCCGAAAGTTATGTTGTTCCGAACTTGTCTATCAAATTTAAGTTAGCCGAGAAGTGGCGAGTTTACGGAACGGTTACACCGGAACGAGTAAATAATTGAGTATTTGAGTAATTACTTTTTGATCTGCGGTATTGAGTATATCAGATTCTAACTCAAAAGTATTTATTCATTGTAGACCTTAACTAGTACCAACTGACGTCAAACACAATTAACTAAAATTGACTTAACCGAAATTTTTCGAAATTTTTGGAGAGCCTTCTCGAGAAGAACAGACGAAGAACTCGGAAGGTCAAATTTTTTGTCACCCCTTTTAAATCGCCAACATTACAATAATAGTTTCTCCAAATACTTGATTCTGATTTAACAAAAGAACTAGCTGTGACAGCGAACTACATTTCGCCATAATAGTTGTCAAATAACCCATATCACCTAGGGGTATAAAAAATAGTTAACTACCTATTATCAGACCTACCAAATATACACAAAAATTGCAAAAAATCGGTCGAGTCGTTTCGGTGGAGTTTGGTTACAAACACTGTGACACGAGAATTTTATACATTGATATACAAATAAGAGGAATAATCCTGAAAGTAGTCAAACAAAAGAATATAATATATAAAGTAGATGGTAATAAGAGTTATTTTTAAAGGCGGAGTATGCGTGCGTTTTGGCTATCAGCTGTTTCGGTCCTTCACACGTCGCGCTTTACTCGTCTGCCCTGCGTAGGGCGTAGAATGTCCATCATTAACATCATCATCACAACTCGTATAAGTCCCCCCTCACCAAGAGTCTCGAGCCTACCCTAAATTAGGGTGTTTGAGCCTTAGTCAACCACGCTGGCCCAGTGCAGATTGGTCGACTGCACACGGCTTGCTGACGATTCGGACAAAATATATTCGGACACAATATCCGAATTGACACATTTTCATTTCAATATTTTTTTCACTGACAATTAGTACAGCCAGATAAAAAAGGTTTAAAATAAAATAGGCGTAGGGTGGCGTCATCTATCGGTAATAAATTGCTTTGTGGAAGTGTATCACTCATTTGATTAAATTACATTCATGAAAAAAAAACATTTTATCACACACACACCTTTGAGTTTGTTCGCAGATGTATCACGATGTTTTCCTTCACCAGAGGAGCGTCGGACAAATGTAGGTACATAAAGTATGAAATTGGAAAAACAAAAAACACATTGGTAAGTACACGGCAGGATCGAAACCAAAACGCCACCGACGCACCAGACTGCCCATGCTATGCGTTTATAATAAGGATAGTTAAAAAAAACTGGTCATTAATGATTAAAAAAATAAAATTATTCCTTTGCATCTTTGTAACAAATGACTTTCAGGGTGTTTTATTTTGTGAATTATTTTTGTTACACGTGGTATATAGAACTGTCTGCCGGTGTGATAAGAATAAATACCCAAACCCAATACATTTTTTTTATTATTTAAAAAATATATAAATTAGAAATTATAGTAATTAATATTAAAATATAAGAAATTAAGATTTAGTAATATAAAAATTAATAACAAATTTTGTATTGGATTTAATCACATTTTTTATTTAATGTCGGCACGGATGATCGATGATTAGACTTAAATTTTGGTAATGACTTCAAATCAAAATAATAAATGTGAGTGTTTTTGAAGTCAAAGCCACAAATATCAATCGCTGAAGTGTAGCAATCGAGCCTTATTTTGTTACTTTATCTAATCCTAAATCGAAAAATTGGCGCTGCAATTACTACAATTTGTTCGACTTTCTAACTTAACGGAGTTTGCAAAAGCAAATGTGTTAGTCGGAATCGTTTGTTTTGGTGAGTTACAGGCAGGTGTGGTCGCACCTTGGACGCAGCTGGTGGTGGGATAAAAAGATAATGGTTCTCTCTCCCCTTCCCACCGCCACCTGTCGACGCATCTCAGAAATATTGACGATTGTTGGATGTTAAGTGGCAGTTTATTTATTTATTAATTTTATTAATTCTTTATGTACATTGTGTACAACGGCGGACTTAATGCCTGAGGCATTTTCTACCAGTCGACCTTTGGATGGTGAAGAGAGCAACTGTGGTAGATGTACCAAAAACAAAATTAAAAATTTTACATCGCAATCATTTAAAAATATTTCAAACCTAATACATAAATATAACAAAAATAAACTAATACATATTATTATTCCACAACACAATAATACAGTCAACAAATAAGCGACATTATGATATACAGTTCCGTTTCACATATTTCCGCAGTTATTTTTAAAACTTAACCTATTGATAGATTTCTTAATATCTCGGCAGTTTGATACCTAGTAGTCCTCATACAACGTTTGTACATACATACTACTTTTTATCAAGCCGAAACCTGCCCATGTTAACATAGTCATTTATAAGATATGGCGTCATTGAAACTTCCAAATCGTAAAGTAAATTTTTATATCCTCTATGCAAATAGTTGAGTCTGTGAAAAAAATGTATGGGGAACCAGGAAATTAATTTTATAATTTCGAATTTTCAATGATGACGCCATAACTTTAATATGACTAATTTAACATGGGTAAAGGTTGCGTCTTCACAGCGTATGTTCCAAACACCTTGTATATTTTTCTAAAATAAAAGTCATGAAATACTATGATTGTAATGTTGGCAATTCAAAATAGGAGGCAAAGAAGTTAGACCTTCCGTCTTTCTTGCCTGTATGCGAGAAGGCTATCCCGAATCTCTCCGAACAGGAGGTAGATTTAACTTTTTATATTTGACGTCAAAAGTACATACCTGTAAGATAGTATCTATCTAGATTTAACTTTTTATATTTGACGTCAAAAGTACATACCTGTAAAGATGTATGTTGAAGAAAGATTTTCTGAATTTGAAGCTGAGTTATTATAACTTTGAAGCTTTCAGTTTTTGATAGAATAATATTTAAGTAGGTATTTATTCTATAGAGCGTCGGTGGCGCTGTGGACTCGGCACTTGCCTTCCAATCGGGGGGTCGGGGTTTGAGACCCGCCATGTACCAATGTGTTTTTCGTTTCGAATTTCATATATACATTTGTCTGACGCTCCTACGGTGAAGGAAAATATCGTGAGGCAACCTGCATACATCTGCGAAGAAATTCAATGATGTATGTGAAGTCGATCAATCCGCACTGGGCCAGCGTGGTTGACTAAGGCCTAATCACCCTAACATAGGGTAGGCTCGAACCCCTCGGTGGGGACGTATATGAGCTGTGATGATGATGATGAGGTATTTATTGCTATGCTCCAAAAAGTAATGATAAAATTTAAAGAGGTTGTTCAAACCATCAATACATTTTAGTATTTTTATACATTTTCGTCGATAAGGTCTTGAGTTTTAGACGAAACAGCTGATTTTTTGCGTGTTTCCGAGTTGGTCCTAGAGTTAAAGTTGTTCAGTAATATGGCCTGAACAAGCGCTTTAAACATCTTCAGTACTTTTTAAAACAAATTAAAGATTGTTATTTTACTTATACGGCTTTCTTCCCTGCTGTCAATGCAAGCGTCGCTAACGGGCGATAATTATTTAAGTTAATGCATGATAAACGACCCTGGGGGAGGCCTATGTCCAGCAGTTGGCGTCTCTTGGCTGAAATGATGATGATGATGATGATAAACGATAGGACGAAAAACTCTATTAAACATTGTTAAGTATTAGCTAAAGACATTTAAAAAAATCAAGACCTTTCACTGACGACGAAACGATGAGTCTTCCCCTTAAGAGCACGAGCCTTGCACCTGTCAATGCGACGCGTGGCGCGGAATATATGCACTTTTATGCCACGTGTGTTATGTATAGTACTTGTTGATTCCACGCGCACAGAATGCTTAGATGACACAGGAGCATTATTTAAAATTCTTTGAAAATAAGTATCATTTAACCATTCAACGAAGCTCTGGGAGAAGACCCAAGGCCTTTGGCCGGCAGTGGACGTGTTGTAGTTGAGATTGTGATAGTATTTTCTGTTTTCCTCATATTGGCACACAGCCATACGAGTCCTCTGATGGTAAACGATCACCATGGTCTATATGGACGCTTTAAAATCAGTGGCATCACTTCGTTGCCGAGTACATAAATACCACTTCAAGCCTTTTTTGCAAGACCCCATGAAAACCGATGGGAGCTCATCCCACAACCTGGAGACGCATTTTTGAATTTACAACACTGAATTCAAGTGATCCAAAAATTATTTGAAATTGGAAGCAGAAAAAAATAATTTCGCCCATGATTTGAATTCGTGTTCGAATTCAAGATGCACTTCCAATTATTCAAAAACGTGCCCTGAGCGTACGCAGGAGAAAATGTCTCGATAACCATACCATACTTCACCATTTTGGTTGGAAGTGTGAGGAGGGACTCCCTTCTGATGGCGAGCGTTATGAAGGTAGAATGTGGCCGTTGGAATCACAACGGACAATTTTTCAAAACACATCCTGTTGTAAAGGCGGTTAAATAAGTATTAAGGCAAAATCTCTGTTCAAACTTAATTATGGTAAAACAACATAAAGTTTAATCCCACTCAGTAGAATATAATGGGCATCGTCCTTTGAGAAGAGATAATCTGGTAGTAACAATGGGAACCCCCTATCTATGAGGAGTAGTTAAAACAATAATTTGTGTTATATAAATAATAAAAAGGAATAAGGAAAGCAAAGGAATAAAATACTTACACCAAAATAACATGTTTGCTAGTTTTACAAAATATTTAAGAGAGTTCCTGATACTGATCTTGAAAATTTCCCACTAAGGATACCATCGTACAATGTAAATTTGGGGTTTTAACAACTCTGACTTCAATATACGTGTGACAGAGATGGCGCTCTATAAAGCTGAATTATGCCAATTCCACTTTCAATGTTAATTATTTGCCGCCGGGAAATCAATTGATAGCACAAAATTAAATACCCTTATGTTTATATTTGGTTTATACTCCGGTAATGGATCAATCTTGATCGCGCAGGAAAAGCCGCGGGGATAACCCAGTTGAACATAACATATACAACTACATAACTTCTTGTACAGGTAACTAGGCCTGCATGCCAAGCCACAAGAACCGTATCTTAAGGCGCTACAAAAACTGTAATTATCGGACTGTGGTCACCTGTCGTTTCTACGCTCGGTACATTTAAAAAAAGAATGCGCGTGCTCATTCGAAAATAAGCCGTTTTTGTCGACTCCTGAGTCGCAGGCGCAGGACGTTCCGAATTCAAATTATGCACGCTAACCGCATTTTTGAACCAGCCAGCTATTATCCAGAAAATTAAAAAGCATCTCACTCCTTAAACCTGCGTTATACTTTGTTAAGTTCTTAAATTAGCTTTAAACGATTTGACTAGCTAGTAGGATAGTAGGTAGGATTGTTTTTTTTTTCTTCATATCAGTTGAATATTATATTGGATAATACATAATTATGTACTTGACAAATTTTTTTTGAAGAAAATAAAATTGTTTGCACAAACAAGGCAGCTTATTATTAAAGATTTTTAGATTTTTGATTTCAAATTCATCATATTTATCATATTTCAGGGATCGTCGCATTGTGTTTAATATGACGGTCTGAACAACCTGTACCAACACACATTTTTGTTATGGCAGAGGTTCCTAAAGTAAGGATTGGGTTGGAGGCACCAGGAGAGGGGATGTGGGAGTAGCATCTCGCCAGCGTTGCCAAGCACGGAAATAATTACCATATTCGTACGGTATGCCCCGTACGGTAGTATATTTTCATATGACAAATGAGCGGTAATTTTAAGACGAGTCCATAGACAAAAGACACACATCATCGTCATCTTTCCGTAGAAAAAAATGCATGGGGATGACATTAGTTGCGGAAAAAATAGCGTGAGGTTGTCACATTGTAATGTAATTTTCATACATCTCTGCGGAAAGATTGCGGGAAAATAGGCGTGTGGCTTTTTTAGGCCCACAGAAAGTAAAATTTCCAAAAAAATAGGTATTTTGCGATAACTGAAGGCGTGGTGGCACACTTAGAACATTTGAATTTTCTTACGGCAGAAAATTCAAATGTTTTAAGTATGCCACGACTTGAAAAAGTTTGGGAACTCCTGTGTTAAGATGTAAATTTTATATTGCCCGAGAATGCAATGCAAAGTGAACCGAATGTTACCGTTCGGTGGCTTGTCTAACCGAAACCAAATTTATATTTAAGTGCATGAGTGAGCGTGCATGCATATGTGTGTGTGTATTATTTCATATTATGTTACCTAACGAATTACCTACGATAGATAATCGTGTATTAAAAAAAATACCATTATACTTATAACCTAACATATCGGTCGATTGTACAATCTTCATTCATTACACTTAATAATCCTGTTCGCTTTAGTAAAACTGTTGGGATGATAGGACACAATCCCATAACCATCCCAGTTTTTTTAGACATGGGCTGGATTAGCTCATTTCCGTACCTAATCCACCTGTTCCTAATATTTATTCAGTTCCACCAAAAATATTCGGAATAGGGAATGTATTAGTTTAGTACTCGTAATAGGTCCTAATATTTATTAGGTACCGGCATAAATATTTGGAATAGGAAATGTATTAGTATCGTAATAGGTCTTAATCTTTATTCAGTATTGGCATAAATATTCGGATTAGGGAATGTATTGGAATAGTAATAGGTCCTAATATTTAATTTCATTCTTGATTCAAGTTTAATATTTTTACCGTTTTTTTTGTGAGTATATTACGTGATTACTCCGCCCATTGTGGACCGATTTTCAAAATTCTTTTTGTGTTCGATAGAGTATAGTCCTGGGGTGGTTCCATTGTCACCAAAGTCAGGATCTCAATGCTGGGATCCCAGGAAAATCGAGAGAAACCCTTAAATTTCATAGGTACGTCCAACGTGTTTCATGTTTTTTTCGAAGCTATTCAGGTATTTGCGTCTGGTAGTCATGAAATGAGCTGATGATGGAAGGATCCTTGACTTTTAGCAGTTAGAGGTTAGTTTTTTAAATACAATAGGCACGTTTTGATGCTAAATGGCATTCTTTCAAGTTACTTCGGTGAGCTGGTATTAAATTTACAAAAAAACATAAAAAAAAAATTGTTACAAAAAAATAAAACCGACCTCAAAAAGACTTCAATTTGGCAGCGACTTCATAATAAAAAGGTGATGGTGTGCATTGTTATATAATTTTTTACTTTTAATTGTTTTTGAAGTCGAATTTTATTTTTTTTGTATTTTGTATAAAGATTTTATGATTTTGTTAAACTGAACAAGAGATTCACTGTATTTTCTAAGCAAAAATAGTTATGGTATTTTATCCTAGATGACGTTTGAAACTTAATAATTAGACGTAAAGTGTAGTTTTGTTTACAGGACCTATAGTTTGACAGATTGATACTTCACGATTAACAAACATGGTATACGAATACCTAATCCTAGGTGGCATGGATTAGGTACGTACTGGTAACGAAAAATACCTAATCCACGTACCTAATCACATATTTATGCCTCAAGTCTAGAATTAGTATATAG
Source organism: Schoenobius gigantellus (assembly GCA_963935595.1). Taxonomy (NCBI): domain Eukaryota; kingdom Metazoa; phylum Arthropoda; class Insecta; order Lepidoptera; family Crambidae; genus Schoenobius; species Schoenobius gigantellus. The sequence continues at coordinate 2,270,653 of OZ012543.1, forward strand.
TACATTTTTTAGGCATCAAAAATAAATCATCACATCGCAATCACAAATTCTTCCGAAACTCCGATAAAACATGAGGATAATCGCTAAAATTGGAGGTATTATCTGCGTCGTCGAAGAAATAACAGTTAATCTCGATTATTTCCAGAAAAAAAAACTGACAGGCGAGTGGCATTTAATGGGATTTGCCGGGCCGGTTGGCGATTTGACAGACACTGCGATTCTGTGAGCTAGTTATATCACAGACACGAAATATCTTACATATTATCTAAACTAGCTTTTCAAACACAAATACTCATAATAAAGTTAGGTACTTATAGAATAAATGTCTACAAAAATGAAAAAATAACCTAAAATTATTGAGAATGGTAAATTAAAATTCAATATAGTTTATTCAAATGGGATTATTTCAAAATCACTTTTGCACGTCAATAAAGCTACGCCTCTGGTTCACAAGTCTACGGAGGGAGTCTACCATTCTCAAGAATTTTAGGTTATGAAAAAATAACCTAAAATTCTTGAGAATGGTAACTTCAAATTCAATATATTTTATTCAAATGGGATTATTTCAAAATCACTTTTGCACGTCAATAAAGCTACGCCTTTGGTTCACAAGTCTACGGAGGGAGTCTACCATTCTCAAGAATTGTAGGTTATGAAAAAATAACCTAAAATTCTTGAGAATGGTAAATTCAAATTCAATATAATTTATTCAAATGAGACTATTTCATAATCACTTTTGCACGTCAATAAAGCTACGCCTTTGGTTCACAAGTCTATGGCGGGAGACCTTGTACTGGAAAGAACCAGCAAGAAAACCAGCAAGGGCTATTTTTTTCTCCCTGTATTGTTACAGAGTCTTCAATTGGAAGCAGAACACAAAGCAAAAGTTTGAGCTCATCTTCCATAACAAAAGATGTGTCAGTTCTCTTCTTACTATGTCGTTACCAAATACAACAATATTTGTTTACATAAATACATAGTTATACACAACTAGCTGTGCCCGCGAACTTCGTTTCGCCTTACGATATATTTCCCGTCATATTTTTCCCGTGGTATTCCCGTCATATTTTTCCCGTGGGAAAAATAGCCTATGTTACTCACGAAGGATGTAGCTTTCTAATGGTGAAAGAATTTTTAAAATCCGCCATGTAGTTATCGAATTTTCCCATAGGAAAGAAATATTTTCCCGCGGTAAAAATTATAATATAGCCTATAACTATCAGGGACAATGTAGTATTCTAATGGTAAAAGAGTTTCTTAATTCGAACCCGTAGTTTCTGAGATTTGCGCTTACCAACACATTTTGCGATTCATTTTTATATATAAGAAAGATAACACAATGGAGCTTGGTGGCGCATTGGCGCGTGCGCTCAGCGAACAATTGCTAGGTTAAGGCCGATATTAGACTATCATTTAGATATGATCATAGATGTAGGGATCATATTTAAATGAAAAACCTATGATGGTGTAATAACAAAATATGAATCATATTGTCTATGATCATATTTATGGTATCCAATTTGACAGTCTGTGTACAATTATGATCATTTTTAATCTCAACTATGCAAATATCGCAAACAATCTCTATTTATTTACTTTATGATTCGAAATATGTGAAAGATCTCTCGAGGATGGCATGTTCAAAATCCAAGAGTTTCGACTGGAATATCGAAACAACGAAAATATTGATGTATTTACAAGGAAAACGGGAACGGGAAAAAATATAAAACAATTTTATGCACTACATGTTTCTGGTATTATTAATGACTAGCTGTGCCCGCGAACTACGTTTCGCCATCAAAATACTTAACACAGTGTTTAGCTTTTTCCTCCATTTTATTCCATAATGATTCAACTTTATTCTGCCTTTCTTGAGCATCGGCCATTTCGAAATTAGGACAATTTTCGTAGGTTCGTAATGCTCTTTTTCTAACAGTCCACAAAATTAAATACATTACATATTACTATAAACACTAAGTAATATTATTGTTTTAGAGACATTATTGATATTAATAAATTCTTCTTCAGTAGAAAGAACTACACAGTTGCAAGAATAATCTCTATAGTATTCATGTTTCGAATTAAAATAAACAATTGTTAATAAATTAGAACTGTATACGAATAAAGTTTAGATTTTATAATGGGTGTTGGTAACACCAACAAAATATATTTTTTGGATATGACAACTTGGCCAATTTTGACTGGTCGTACAGTAAGCTCCTTGTCGAGCTATACTGTTTGGCCTTTGAACCGTTCTTATGTCGCTCGTAATACTGGTTTTCGTAGAGTTAATGTATAGCATGAATGGGGGGGTTACTGTACAAATACGTTTTCCGTATTCGATATCCGATCACGGAATACAGACACGGAGTTTCGTGAACGTAGCGCAGACGTTCGTTTCTTCTCATTCGGGATTTCTACCATTCTACCTAAACGTACGTACAGAACGTGTTCCGTTCGTAATAAAAACGAACGTGTGCGGCAGTCAATGAGTATTTTATATAGATTTGATGCATTCGGATTCAGGCATTCAGAAAACGAATGCGAAAAAACGTATTTATGCGGTTAGCCTTAAAATGTATTGAGACTTCCGTTTTTGTAACGTGTACTGTGCGATATAGTGTTGCTGGCATAGTTCGGTTAGCAAACTCGACGTGATGACTAACATCCAACACACAAACTTGGAGTTATCGTTAGTTAGTTCACGATCGTTGCATTATCACGGTCTCGAAGGACACTAAACACAGGTAACATCTAACATCGAACATCCAATAGGCCCCGAAGCGGTTCTCAAACTTTTTTGGTGACGGAACCCTTTTGGAAAGCGAAATACTTGACGGAACCCTAAAATAAAAAAATAGTTTTTAAAAGTGTATTCTTTATTAATAAGCATAATGAAAGTACGACCAGAGAGGGTGTTTTGATTTTTCTAAATTATTGCGGAACCCCTTATAGGGGTAGTGTGGAGCTCTAGGGTTCCGCGGAACACACTTAGAGCATGGCTGCTCTAGGTACCCTTCAGGGCCTACTTTCATTTAATACCCCTATTGCTGGGTTTGAAAAGCAACTGTTATCCGTTTTTTTTGAGCGGCGGCCATGTTGAATTTACGTCAATGTTGCTACGTTCATAGTGCTCTACTGATCAAGGCCTTTCATATGATACCCATATTGCTGGGCTTAGAAACGAACTTTTATCAGTTTTTTTTTGAGCAGCGGCCATATTGAATTTTGTGCTATTTTTAAGTTCATATTGCTCTACTCTTCAAGGCCTTTCATTTGATACCTATATTGCTATGTTTGGAAACGAACTTTTATCCACCTTTTTTGAGCGGTGGCCATGTCGAATTTACGTCAATATTGCTAGGTCCATAGTGCTCTACTCTTGAAGACCTTTCAATCGATACCTATATTGCTAGATGAGAAAACGAACTTTTATCCACCTTTATTGAGCGGCGGCCATGTTGAATTTATTTATGTGTTGCTAGGTTCATAGTGCTCTACTCATCAAGGCCTTTCATTTGGTACCCACATTGCTCGGTTTGAAAACGAACATTTATCCTTTTTTTAAGCGGCGGCCATGTTGAATTTAGGTAGATTTTCGTAGGTACCTAATGCTCTACTCTTCAAGGCCTTTCATTTGATACCCATATTGCTAGGTTTGGAAACTAACTTTTATCCACCTTTTTTGAGTGGCGGCCATGTTGAATTTATGTAAATGTTGCTAGGTTCATAGTGCTCTACTCATCAAGGCCTTTCATTTGAGACCCATATTGCTGGGTTTGGAAACGAACTATTATCCATTTTTTGAGCGGCGGCCATGTTGAATTTATAGTGGTGGTGCCCAAGGTAGACACCACCACGTCGGCGATTCACCGACTTCGGGGTTGCTGATTTTTGTACCCTACTACCAGCTCATAGAAAGCATTGTGGCTTACCCCGATTCCAATTGTCTCCGTATGTAGCCGGTGGACTTCCTGAGCTAGCTCGAAGGAAGTCGCGGCTCCTGAAGTTCTGCAGTGGATCCACCGGTGGAGACCGGAGCACTACAAATGCCTATTAGGCCACCACGGCTCACACACGCGATTTTGACACCTTTGCACAACACAAAGCGGGCTTTCGCACCCCGATATTAGGTGCGCCGCGCAAAATACAATTTGTTAGTTATATATTCCGGCCCGCATATAACCTCTAACAATGTCATGACATTTCGACTCAACTGACATGTCACATGCGGCCGGCCGCCAAAAAGGCTCTCACTGCACAGACCACAATGCAGTGTTGCCACTCGCTCTTCCTCGAGCGTGAACATCCCCCCGCTCCGGAAAGTCCCGGACTGTCCGCCAAATCAGTCTAAGGGGAGGCGAGAAAGAGTAGCGACCGCGCGCTTCAACTGCGCCTCAAGAGATGGTGGTGCCCAAGGTAGACACCACCACGTCGGCGATTCACCGACTTATATTGCTTGCTGATTTTTGTACCCTACTACCAGCTCATAGAAAACATTGGTATTACTTACCCTGGATCCGATTGGTCTCCGTATGTAGCCGGTGGACTTCCTGAGCTAGCTCGAAGGAAGTCGCGGCTCCTGAAGTTCTGCTGTCTGACCGAACCGGATGGTACACTTGCCTATTAGGCCACCACGGCTCACACACGCGACGATAACACAAAGCGGGCACTCTTTTGCATAACACAAAGCGGGCTTTCGCACCCCGATATTAGGTGCGCCGCGCAAATCACTATAATGCTTAAATATTGTGTATTATATTTTATGGATGCCCGGACATCATCCTAACCTAATTCAATGTCATGACATTTCGACTCAACTGACATGTCACATGCGGCCGGCCGCCAAAAAGGCTCTCACTGCACAGACTAGAATGCAATGTTGCCACTCGCTCTTCCTCGAGCGTGAACATATAGCAATTTTCCTAAGTTCATAATGCTCTACTCTTTTAGGCTTTTCATTTGATACCCATATTGCTAGGTTTGGAAACGATATTTTATCCTTTTTTTTTGAGCGGCGGCCATGTTGAATTTAGTTCGATTTTGCTAGGTTCCTAATGCTCTACTCTTCAAGGACTTTCATTTGATACCCATATTGCTAGGTTTGGAAACGAACTTTTATCTATATATTTTGAGCGGCGGCCATGTTGAATTTATGTCAATGTTGCTAGGTTCATAGTGCTCTACTCTTCAAGGCCTTTCATTTGATACCCATATTGCTAGGTTTGGAAACTAACTTTTATCCACCTTTTTTGAGCGGCGGCCATGTTGAATTTATGTCAATATTGCTAGGTTCATAGTGCTCTTCTCATCAATGCCTTTCATTTTATACCCATATTGCTGGGTTTGGAAACGAACTTTATCGGCAGTCATGTCAAATTAAGTCAACGTGGCTAGGTTCAATGTGTTCTACTCTTTAGGTTCTTCGTTCGATATCCATGTTCCTTGGGTGGATCCAAAAAATGTAATCCGTCATTTTAGACATTAGGGTCAAGAGTCCCGTCCCGTCCCTCTACGCGTAACCCAGAACATTGCAGTCAGATATTTTTTTTAATTATCAATATTAATCTATTACTTTTAATAGTTTTAAATGGATGAAAGAGTTTGATTCCTTAGTCCTAATGTAAAAACATATAACACCTTTCAAAATACCTTGAAAAGAGTATCTTAATTTTTCAACATTTCAAATATTTCAAAAATTGTACCGATTTTGTGAAAATTAGTCAAGAATTACACCAATCTACAAATTTTATGGTCACTCGATAAGTATTATCATAAAAAATGCTTTATACATTGGTTGTATGGCTTGATCTTTTTGCCTTACCACCACGGTACGACATAAGAAAAAGACAATTTGGTTGGCGAAATCCAGTTGGGCACAGCCATTAACAGAAAATATTTAATTTTATTTGCACTATGTCAAATACTTTATTCCTGCCTTAATTTTCGAAATCCAATTACTTAAGATCAGGCTGTATGGCGTAGTTCCATTGCCTTTCCTTCGTGGAAGAAAATACCTTCTCTCTGTACTATGTGACAGACTTGTCAAAATAATTTCACGTGCGCCATGTTGTTTTTCTACCTAAAGCCAATTCGAAAATTTGATATGGTATTTTTTCACTAAAAATAAAAAGTGAATTTAAACAAACGAAATTATGCCTAAATGTTCTTCCGGAAAATTCTAAGCATTGTGGTGTAAGCCATATCAAATTCTGTCCAGTAGTTTCGGAGATTTTTCCGGACAAACAGACAAACAAACAAACAAACAAACAAACCAACAAACAATTTTTTTAAAACTATTCTATCGTGTTCTGCTAATGATTTTAAGGCGACCTGTGTATTTTTTTTCTTAATATTTCGCAATTACAGATTTTTGTACCCCTACGATTTTATTATATATAGAGATATAGAGATAATGTGCATTGGGGAATTCTGGTTTGAAACTGTAAGCTGGAAAAAGTTTCTTCGGTAGCTAAATATTTCAGAGTTACTAATAATCGATCTTTTGCACTAATTGGGCATCTAAAAAGAGTTTATTATTATTATATTATTATTTATATTATTGCTTAGATATTATTGGTGCCATCTTTGACAGAATATAGTTAAATACTATATATCATTCATTCGGAGGTAAATTTTGTAAGACTTCATATCTTCTAAGTTCCTTGAGTAAAGTGTTATGGATCCCTCTCTCTGAACGCCTTGCTATCCATGATCTAACCCAAATACGTCTTTTGTTTTATTTTTAACAGTTTTCTTTATCTTTAAAGTAATTAATAAAATTGCACTCATACCAACGGAAAACGCGGCTAAATCGGAATTCATCATGATTAAATATGACGTTTTTATGACCTGAGTGTAATAAGTAAAAATGATGAACAGCATCATATAAATATGATTCTAGTATTTGATAGATATTAAATCATATATAAATGATTAAAAAATGATAGTCTAATATCGGCCTAAGCCACGTTCGCTGTGGTCAGTCCTAGGATGGGTGACCAAAATAAGAAACATCTCAAGCTCCTCCGTGCTTCGGAAGGCACGTTAAACAGTGGGTCCTGCGCCTGATCTCACCCCGGTCGTGTCGGCTAACCGTCCCATCGGACTAGGCGAGTGAAGGAACAAAGAGTGCACTTGCGTTTGCGCAGTCACTTGTGCACTATAATATCTCCTGCGCAGATGGCTAGTCTCTGTGGAGATTGGCCGCCGTGACCGAATATCGGTTAGGAGGACATTATTATTAACACAATGAACTGGTACTTTCTCAGTACTTTCTCAAAAAATGTATTTTATGCAAAACGTTGCAACAGTTGTGTGCCCTATTGGCTACAAGTATCACTGAGAAACATCCCGGGATCGATCATTTGATACCCGGGTGAGACAAAAGATTATTGAGTTGTTCTTTGTTTTGGGAATTCTAAGAATTGCCTGAAAAGTGGTAATAGGCTCGCCTCCAATCAATAATAAATAATAGATGTGATTATATGTGTGTATGTATGGTATGCCCAACAGATTTCTAATGATAGTCATAGTGCTTTTATCTAGCCTTGTTAATGTTGAGTAGGTATGTTAATTTACAAGTGTATAAACATATACACTTGTAAATTGACATAAGTACCTCTACTTAATACATAATCACAGAATAGCTAATAATGTCTATAATCCACCCCTGGGTACTGATACTCCCGTATTAAAAAAGTGGTATTTATTTACGAGTATTAACCGACTTCAAAACGGAGGAGGTTCTCAATTCGATGCGTATGTTTTTTTGTGTGTATGTTACGCCATTACGCCGCCAGTTGTAGGCCGATTTTCAAAATTCTTTTTGTATTCGATAGAGTATACTCCAAGGGTGCTCCCATGGTAACCAAAGTCAGGATTTGGTGATGGGATCCCATGAAAATCGAGGAAAACCCCTTAATTTTAAGGTGTTTCCAACGTGTTTTGTGTGTATGTTACGCGATCACTCCGCAAATTGTGGACCGATTTTCCAAATTCTTTCTGTATTCGATAGAATATACTCCTAGGGCGATTACAAGGTTACCGAAGTCAGGATCTGATCATGGGATCCCATGAAAATTGAGGGAAATGCTAATTAAATACTTAATTAGGTTTCTTTCACTAAAAAGATTTCATTCACTAAATAGTTAAAAATAAAAGATATTTTACAAAAAATAAAAACCGACTTCAAAAACACTGAAAAGTTAAAAATAATATAAGAATAGGTACAGACAACATCACACTTCTATATTGAAGTCTGTGCCTAATTTTTAAAACTTTCTAGGAGATCATCGTTTGGCACCGACTTCAATATAGAAGTGTGATGTTGTCTGTACCTATTCTTATATTATTTTTAACTTTTCAGTGTTTTTGAAGTCGGTTTTTATTTCTTGTAAAATATTTTTTAGTTAAGGCTTACAAAACGAATCGTTGTCACAAAATATCAGTGCTTACCCGTGGTACTACCGTAGGTACTACTGGTAGTACTACGGGCTTTCTGCATGTGGTAGGTACTACTCACGTGTTCGGTAGTACTATGGGCAAAATTAATCACCCGTAGTACTACCGGACACGTGAGCAGTACCACGGGCAAAAAATTAACTATAGCACTACCAGTGGTACCATCATGGGTAAACACTGCAAAATAGATACAATGTGTGTAAAAAGACCCAACGTGAATCCGAAACCCACGTACGGAACCCATCGCCAATATCATTATTGTCTTCTAGTAGACCATACCTGGGAAATTAAAAGTTACCGAGATATTCAAGTTTAAGGGTAAGTGTATACATAATGGTTGTAAGGGTATATGAGTTAAAAGATGATGATACATACAGGTTTACTTTTAGACCAGCTGTCAAAATTGAATATGAGACAAAGAAAGTAATTAAAAAGGTCTTGGTTAAAAAAAATATGCAATATAAAATATTAAATAATGCAACCAGCTTACGCTCAGCGCCGTGCGCAATATGCAAACTTAGTGACCATCAAGTTAACGTACGGCAAAATGAAAACATGAATGCTAAAAAATTATTGTATTTATTTTAAAAATTGATTGTATTACCGTAAAAAAAATTGGTGGAGGGTCCAAAAATAACCCTGTATGCCTATGTTTTGTGGATATCTCGCATCTCATACACAATCCGTAGTTCCATTTGAACTTTTTACAGAGGACGGCAAAATTAGTCTACGCCGGAATGCCAATTCTTAGCACAAGGCTGTGCTACATTGCCATTTTATTTTTTACAGCTTTTGAAGTCGGGTGACCAAAGCGCATTCCAGAAAAGCTCTGCTTGACTCGTGAAATTTAAAATTGCCCTCCACAATTGCATCCTACGACACGGAACTAGGAAATAGTGGATAGGGATTTTTCACACACGACAAGGGAGCTTGGGCTTCATCTGAACTCGCTAACAACCGAGGAACTGGCGCTATCTTATCTCTTATTGTTGAGACACAACATCTCTTATAGTTGAGTACAGTAATAATAGAATGTAGACATCAAGATAATTATGAACAGGATGTGAATGAGGCTTGAATGGCTAAACAATAATAACTTAAAAATTAATTTAACTAAAACGAAACTTATGCACTTTAGCCAAAGGCCAGGTAAAGGAAGAGTCTTAAACGTAGCTTATAATAATAACAAAATATCTGACACTGATGAGGCTTGTTTTCTCGGTATAACAATTGATAGCAAACTGAACTGGAAATCACACATTGAAAAAATATCTAAGAGAATAAGTTCTTCGTCATATGCACTCTATAAACTTGCACCACTTCTTAACACGGATGCTTTGATTATTGCCTACCATGGTATGGTTGTTTCTGTCTTGCGGTATGGTATTATATTTTGGGGAAACTCAGCGGATAAGGAGATAATATTTAAGAGACAAAAGAGATGCATAAGAGCAATGTTTGGTATAGATATCCCTGAGAGCTGTAGACCCTATTTTATTAAGTATAAACTGTTAACTGTGCCTTGTTTATATATATTTGAAGTAGCTGTTTCCGAAGATTTCTGATGTAAGTAATCGTACCCAAAGAGATAAAAATAAACTCTATACACCTAAGTTTAATACTGCTTTAATGCATAAAAGTATTTTCGTAATGGGACTACATATTTATAATAAAATACCCAAACATATTAAAGAACTTGGTATAATGCAATTTAAAAACAAATTGAAGACATTCTTATCAGAAAAATGCTATTATCACATTGACGAATTCTTAACAGAAAAATAGTTTTTTTTTCTTTATTGATATGTATAAATTGCAATATTCTTTACTTATAATTAAACAAGACTGACATCCAGTAATTCTATTATGCATAGTTATTGTAAATAATTTATTGTAATTTAATTCATTTATTATTATTTTTTACTTGACATTATTATTATTTTTACTTGACATTATTACTATTTTTTAATTGACAATATTATGATTTTTTTTTCTCTTACTTGACATGTTTAAGATTTGGATTGGACTATATAATAGTACATTATGGTACAAGTGTGTAATGCTGGTGATTACCGCTGAGGCGCATTGAGGCCCGAGCCGTCAGGCGAGGGACTTAAGAAGCCGAGGACGGTAACCATCAATACACACGTGTATCATACAACGTTTTTCAACACACTTCTGAATAAAACAATACTTAAATAAAAAAACATTTTACATAGTAGATAAAAAGTTTACTTAGAGAAACAATTAGTAAATGTGCAGTTAGTAAAATTATAATTAACTATTTTTGATGACATAGCGGTCTCATCAGATAGATTATTTATTGAAATACTTTCATGTTCTATTGTTATTTGTGATGGTTCATTATTCGTGTAGGTAGGTGAAATCCAATCATTGGACGTACTTGGTATTTCGCCAGTAGAATGCGTCTCAGAATCAAGTTTAATTCTTTTTGTGATTTTTGCACAAATTTCCTTCTTGTTTTGTATGGAATCTTCTACGTATGATTCTGCTACATTGCTAGATCGCCACCCGCCATGTCGCTTCAAAGTCATTATATCAGCTCCTGAATTTGCCAGCAATGTAGCTGAAGTTCTTCTGAAACTATGTCCAGTGTAGCTCTCAGCATCTACTAAACCCAAAAACTTAGCGATTTCTTTAGGCATAGAACCAAATTTGTTTATACCTATAGGCTGACAGGTACATTTACCATTCTGGTAATTTAGAAAGAAACGGTCATTTTTTGTTTTTGGCGAACGCAAACTTTCATACTTCTTAACAATATCATAGAATGGACCGTGTATGGTGAATGACCTAGGTATTTAATTTTTCGTGATAGGTATCTTCACTAAAAGCATCTGGCCATGGTTCTCTATATCTTTTACAGTTATATTTGTTAATTCTTGTATCCTACAGGCACCAGTTACACCAAATATTAAAGCAACCTGAAACAAAAGAAACAATAATTAAGGTCAACACACAACACAAGCTGCTATTAAATATTTAATTAAAATTAATTTAACTAACCTTTGTAGCCAAATATTGGTTATCTTGAGCATCTTTAATAAATTTTTCAATATCATCAGATGATAAAACCTTTGATTTTTTGCTTCTAAATCCATCAGATAGTCTCTTTAGATAAGCTGACAAATTCGAGTATGTTTTTAAGTCCACTCCATTCTTTGTTCGGACTGTACTTTTTAACATTGAGTAAATACACCACAAAGAGCTAGGTGTGTACTTAGAAGATAATTCTTTAAAGTACGCCATGAACACATTTTCTGAAAAAGACTGCGTATTCTTGTTGTTCTGCCATTGTATGAAATTTTGGTACGCTAATAGATATTTTTCCTTTGAGTTTTCTGGTAGTAAACTTTCCATAACGTTCTGGGCTTCACATCTTATATCGGGCGGTGTACAACATAAATCATTTTCTTCATAAATTGTATTTGCAGACATCTTAATTAATAACTAACTAAATAACTTCAAAAGAGAAAACGAGACGAGTTGTGAAAAATGTTTCGTAATGGCGGGAAAAATTAATCAGTTTTCCTATGCGCGCGCATCAGCCATAGACTAATAAATTTCGTAATGGCGGGAAAAATTAATCAGTTTTCCTATGCGCGCGCATCGGCCATAGACTAAAAAATGAGGTTTCTTTTTTTGGGCGGTGTACAACATAAATCATTTTCTTCATAAATTGTATTTGCAGACATCTTAATTAATAACTAACTAAATAACTTCAAAAGAGAATACGAGACGAGTTGTGAAAAATGTTTCGTAATGGCGGGAAAAATTAATCAGTTTTCCTATGCGCGCGCATCGGCCATAGACTAATAAATTTCGTAATGGCGGGAAAAATTAATCAGTTTTCCTATGCGCGCGCATCGGCCATAGACTAAAAAATGAGGTTTCTTTTTTTTGGGCTTTTCGCGGATAGCATTTTAGCGCAAGTGTAAGCGTAACTCAACCAATAATATTTAAAAAAAACTATTACTCACTCGTGAATAATAGTAATGAAAAAGTCACAGTTTGATTATAGGTGTCATTATGTGCCTAATTGCCATGGGATTAGAGCCACTTTATGAGGAAGTGTGTTGAAAATTAATTAAATTAAACTTGAATAATATTAAGGATGTTATTTATATCAAATTATGATGACTAGAGATTATGTATAATACTTACATTTAAATTCTTGCCTGTGATTTTTATGACTGTGATGATATCGAATTAAATATGTAGCATGGAGTAGGTATTAATGGTTTAGCAATACTTTTTATTTCAATAGGTATGTAATCTGACATAAATTTTAAAATTTGCACACTATGTAATAGTAGAATATGAGGAGCCACCTTTGTAATTGACACCATTTTATATTTCACCATATTCTAGCAAATAAAATTAATATTATTATTATTATTATAACATCAGGAATGACAAATAAGTGTACAGCCTACCTGAAGCCAAATTTTGCTTAATCATTATCACAGCTCATAATACGTCCCCACCGAGGGGCTTGAGCCTACAATAATTTAGGGTGTTTAGGTCTTACCGCGCTGGCCCAGTGCAGATAGGTCGATTTCACATACACCTATGAATCTCTTCGCAGATATATGCAGGTTGCCTCACAATATTTTCCTTCGCCATAGGAACGTCGGTAAATGCACATAAGTAATTCGAAAAACGAAAAAGACATTTGACCCCCTGATTAGACGACCAGTGCCGAGTCCAGAGCGCCACCAACAACGCTCAAATTTTGCTTGCGTTAATCTATACTTATACTTACTATACTTACTTACTAATATTATAAAGCTGAAGAGTTTGTTTGTTTGGTTGAACGCGCTAATCTCAGAAAGTACTGATACAAATTGAACAATTCTTTTTGTGTTGGATAGTCCATTTATTAAGGAAGGTTTTTATTATACACTCATTTGCAAAAAAACGGGCGGTTTTGATTTTCATTCATCTTTGAAAAGATACAATACAAAAAAGGTTTCAATCGTTTGTACACGTTACTGGCCGGTTTTAAAAATGCCGTGGTATTTAAAAAAGTACGTTCTAAATTCAAATTTTCATTTGATGCTCATTTTTACAGAAAACCCCTTTTTATCCTACATTTTTGGCGCGAAGTTCCAGAAGTTAACATCGACTTTCATAACTTTTATTCAATTTTCATCGATTAATTTCATATCCTTGACTGTCAAAGCTTTATTTATTGCTGTTTGGTTGTATCAAAAATGGTAGATAAAGTGGTAAAAGCTACCAAAATTATCGCGCTGCTTGAAGAGGGTTGCAGCCAATGCTTCGTGGCTAGGAGGCTAAATGTTAGTCGCTCGACGGTCCAAAGGACCTGGCAGCGATATCAGGAGACTGGTTCCGTCGAGAGAAGGCCTGGTTCTGGAAGAAAACCATGTACCCAACCACGGGATGATCGTGTTCTTGTGAGTCGCGCATTGAGAAATCGCAAATCTTCGTATGTGGATCTTAAGAACAACCTCCAAGAAGTAAGAAATGTGCATATTAGTCTATGGACGGTCAGGAGGAGGGTTCTCGCTGCCAATATACGCAGTCACCGCCCGGCCCGCGGCCCCAAATTACTCCGTGAGCACCGAGTTCACAGGCTTAGGTTCGCTAGAAATTGTGAATCATGGACTCAAGAAGATTGGAATAGGGTTTTGTTCTCTGATGAAGCCAGGATATCTCTGTTCGGTGAAGATCGACGTCGGCGAGTGCTAAGAAGACAAGGAGAACGCTTTGCAGAGGCATGTTTCGAAGAAATCACACCTTATGGTGGGGGCTCTGTTATGTTTTGGGCAGGAATAAATTCAATGGATCGTACAGAGTTAGTCATCATTGAAAACGGCTCACTGACTGGGCATCGATACATAACGGAAGTTCTCATTCCTCATTCACAACCCGCATTGGCCGCTCTAGGAGAAGACTCGATTTTTATGGACGACAATGCTCGCGCCCACCGATCTCGCGATGTTAAAGCGTGTGCAAGAGCTCGGCATTCATCATTTGGATTGGCAAGCTCGAAGTCCCGACCTCAATCCCATGAGCATGTCTGGGACATTCTGAAACGGCGTGTGAGATCAGTACAACCAGCTCTGCAGACCATCAGAGAGCTGAAGAATGTGATTACTGCGGAGTGGGAACGTATTCCGCAAGCAAGTATCCGGGATATACTCGCTAGCATGCCCAGACGAATTCAAGCTGTGATTTTAGCTAGAGGGGGTCACACTCGATACTAAACATTTATCTGCTTTTACTTTATTAAAGAAAAACAAACAAAAAAACTTTTTTATTTTTACTTCATGAGCATATGCACTACTAGCGAACATACACTACTAGTGAGGTTTAGCATTATTTCCCATAAATTGTATCAAAATTTTATGAAATACTGATAAAAACGATTATTTTCTTATTAATTTACCAAATTGTTAGGATAAAACCACCTATAATTATCAAACAAAGCAATATTAACATTTGAAATGGTTCATTGCTTAGGTGCCCGTTTTTTTTTTGCAAATGAGTTTATAATATAAAGCTAATAGGAGCTGAGCATCAATGAAAAATGTTGCAAAAACAGGAAAAATATATGGCGAAACGTACTTTGTGGGCACAGCTAGTTGTCAATAACGCTTCAATAGCGTAGCTTTTTGAGACAGTTATTGTTGGTTGACTGGTAACTAACCAAAATTATGTCGCTATTGACTTATCAAGAAATTGTAGTAGGAATTAATTGCACCATGAAAAGCGTATAAAAGTGACAAAAGCAGTTTTTTTTTACAACTAAGTTGGCAAACAAGCAAACTGCCCACCTGATGGTAAGTGGTAACAGTTACCTATAATACATGTGGCTCTTGTGAGATTCGCAGCAAATCTGCGAACCTCACAAGAACACAGTGTACGTTGCCAACTTGTGACATAAGATGTAAAGTCACGGTGCCCAGTAATTTCACTTATCTTACCCTTCAAACCGGAACAGAGCAATGCAAGCACTGCTGCTTTGTGACAGAAATAGGTAAGACGGAAATACCCAAGCACACAACCCTAGTACAGAGCCTCCCTCCGATAAGCTGGCTCCCCACCTGATGGTAAGTGGAACGACATATAAGTAGAGTAGTCTATATGTCGTTCTTGCAAGAGATGTTGATCCACAACCCTGTAGGGGTTGTAGGGGACGCCATCATACTTTGCCAACTTGTGTCATAAGATATCAAGTCACATTAACGGGTAATTTCACTACCTGTTTTACCCTGAACCCAGCAATGCGAATACCACTGCTTGTCCTCAGAAATAAAGGTGACTATTCAGACGACTCCAGTAAAATCTCCCTCTGGTAAACAACACCTTCAAATACAATATAAGAAAGAATAGAGAACAAGGGATTTGAATTTTTCGCGTAAGTTCACTTCTGGCAACCTGGTTCTCTTTTCACATAGAATTTCCTGAGAATCGACACCGTAAAATTTATCATTATTTCTGATATTATATATAATTTTGTTTCGTATGAATTGTCATTAACATTATTAGATTTAATTTTATTAAGCTTGTAAAAATACTGACATTTATTAATTTATTAGACTTTAGCCCTTTCTTTACCATATTGCCAAGGCGAGTCATGGCTGCACTTTACCTATGAGGTAGGTATAATTAACACCTATGTATACCTTTTTTTTATTTTTTTTTCTCGCGGGGAAATGCGCAACCGCACCGTACCCACCGTTGGCTAGACGGCGAGCGTGTGTGGGGCTCACCCGGCAGAGTGCCAGGCCTACCCACTAAAACCCCTCGGTGTTCTCCCTGCCCTTTAGGGCACGTGTAGTAGGGTCCACATTGCGACACCACTACTCACGCGTCCGGGCTAGCCCGACCGGTCGGTCGGGCTATTTATCGCCAAGGGGGGATTGTCCGAGAACACCAGGACAATCCCCAGACGGAGAAGCCTTACGGCGGCGTGCACGGGAGCCGACCGTGCACGCAGGCTTCACGGCAGGGTCATCAGACAGGCATTGCTTGAGCGAATGCCCGTCTTCTCCTGCCTATCCGTCTGCGGCGGAGGGGAGCGGCCTGAGGATCTACCTCCCGCTCCCTCTCCGCAGCCTCCTTCTGCGAGATGACATCTTCGCAGAAGGAGGCGACAGCCCCCCATTCCGCTTCGCCGCGGAGCATGGCCACGACCATGCTCGGCAACGAAAGGTCTCCGCCTCCCAGCGCAGCGTTAAGTTCGCTGCGCTGGCGTCGCCAAGCCGAGCACACCAACAGGGTGTGCTCGGCCGTGTCGTCGGGAGCGTCGCAGTGATGACACTGCGGCGTTTCCTCCCAACGTGCAACTCGGTACAGGTAGGTAGTGACCGAAGTAACCATGTCCGGTCACTACCTGCACCATGCGGAATGAAAGGCTGCCCTGCCAGCGCCCAACCCACTCCTCCAATACCGGACGGATCGCCTCGATCGTCCGGTGGCCGGCAGCTGGGAAGGCGAGTGCCTCACCCCACCCTCTGCGCCTGGGTACGAAATACCTCCAGCTCCTGTGGGGCAGATCGTCCCCCCCGTTCTCGGACGGCAACCCGATGCCGATACACCTCCGACTGGACGCGTGCATCGACATCCCACGGCGTTTGACCCGCAAGTGTAGCTCGCACGGCCCGGGCTGCTATGACCCTCTGCGGACGTCGCAGGAGTGCCACCGTTCGGGGGGAGAGGCACTTTGCCCATACCGGGGCTCCGTAGAGTGCCATTGACCGTATCACCCCATGATACAGTCGACGGCACGCCGATCCTGGCCCTCCCACATTAGGGAGGACCCGTCCGAGTGCAGCTGCGGCGGCACACAACCATGGAGTGAGGAGCTTGAAGTGCTCCTCGAAGCTCCATCGGGGATCTAAAACCAGGACGAGGTACTTAAAGTGTGCCTCGACCGGTATGCGGACCCCCTCCATTCGGACACGGAGCCCCGGTGGGATCCTGCGACGGGAGGCGTGTAACATCATGGCCCTCGTTTTGTCGAGAGCCACGTCCAGGCCCAGGAGGCGGAACACCTATGTATTCCTACCAAAATTTGGGTAGATTGGGTAGTTATTCACGGTGTTTCATAATAACCAATAAATAATCAATTCTTTATCGAAAACTCATTATTAAAATGTGTTTACACGTAATGTCATTCAACCCAAAATCTTCATATAAATCATAGACATGATGATGATACTCGTACTATGATTTACATGAAAATTGTGGGTTGAATGACATTACGTGTATACACATTTTAATAATGTGTTTTCGATAAAGAATTGATTATTTATTGGTTATTATGAAACACCGTGTATATGGGTGTTAAATACTTTAGGTATGCATAAATAAAATGTGAAATGAAAAATATATTTCCAACGCACTATCCACATATTCCTAGCTCCGTGAGCGAATTGTATGCGAGTCTCAAAAATGTGAGGAAATTGAAATTTTTCGAATGCCCTTTGAAGTACGGATGCTAGTTCCGCCATTTTCGGAATATTTCTTCAGATTTCGTTACGCTCGCCCCTCAGCGAGTGTTTGTCACAGTCATTCCTCATTTAAGATTCACTTTTTATTTGGAAACTTTGGAAGACAAACATCAGATGAAACATACAATTAAATACACAGGGCCAATAAGAGGTATCCACGTATAAAATCAAGTGATACGTAAATAATATTACGTATGGATAGGATAAATAAATATATTTTACTATAATGAAAAGAAATGTACACTAAGTGATGAAAGTGGATCAACATTTTTAATGATTTACGAAAGAAATCTTGACTTGAAAGATGAACTCTTTGCACAATTATGCTCTTATTATAAGTAGTATCTTTAGAGTTTAGATCATAATTTTTAGATATTCCTGATTGTTTTCATGCGAGGTAAATGACAAAGAATCAATTGTCCACCTGATTTTAAGCTTGACGACAGCTTAAAATCAGTTGGACAATTGATTCTTTGTATGATTCGTATTATGAATGGAGTGGAATTCATCATAAGCAATTATTCTATTTGACAGCTTTGTGTGAACATTCGTAAAATAATAATAAACGTAAAATGGTCTACAAATAAGGCATTGCTTGAGTGTCGGACGGAGAACGGTCTGGTGCCCACCCAGAATTGGTAAACATAAGTTCTTTAGCATAAAAACGTGTTGTATGCATCTTAATGCATGCATTTATTCAGTTTTCCAACAGTAGTATATCCAGAATACTAATGATGTTATCATGTTAATGATAATGTAAAATTAACTGTTACGCAATAGTATTTAAATAAAAATATTTAAATTTAAGCTCTTGATATATTTCAATTGAGTAATTGCCCCCTTGGCTAAGAGACCAAGCTACGCCTACGAAAGTTCGCCAAAGCAGCTACGATACGCGCGGACAAAGCCACGGGGCCAGTACTAAGAACTAACGAAGTAATCAATACAGCCTCGACGTTTCGCACCACTAAACCATATACGCCATTGTGACAGCCATTTTGACCGTAACGGACAGAGAAACTGTAGTAAAAAGCAAAATTACTTATTGTCACTTCCTAAACGTCTGAAACAATGGCGCCTGCAGGGAGTTGGACCGGTCCATTGTTGATTGGAAACGGTGGGCTTTGGCTTGGGTCAAAGAACCGGTGTCATTAAGAAATGAGGAAAACTTAAGTATTTGTTTATTTTAATCCTTAGAGCATAGTTATATAACGCGCAATGTCATAATATGGTCAAAGTACTTTGGCAGAGGGGTTCTCCCAGCCTTGCCATCTCCATAGGCTAAACCCAACCAACATTTTGGCGCTAATTTCCACCTCTCTTATCGTTTGTATTAGTTTAACGAGTGTACAAAAGCGTCCAGTAAAACTTCTGTTTGTTCAATGGTCATGAGGTAGGTATAAAAGAGAAAAGCTGAACCACAGTAACAGTAGGTGTTGTAACTTCAAGTAACAATAAGTACCTAAGGTAATAGTAAGGTTTCCAGTAAGTCTCACTATTTCCAAATGTTCTTAAAGAGTGCTAAGTAAATTTTTTATACCACTTAACTTGGCTAGGAAACGTAATATTACCTATGGAGGTATAAACGGTATAGTCACAAACATCATAGCACCTGCTTTTATAAATTCAGAACAGAAAATACTTAAAGTAATATTATAGTTTCTTGTAATTCTTTCTACCGACAAAAGCTATTGAAAATAGTTAGCAAAATATTTTTCACCACCTAAGTTAATGTAAAAGTATTAATCGCAACTTATTTACAGCTACTTAATTTAGTAATTAGAAAACCCTATACATATATGATAGCAATTAGAAAGAAAGAAAGAAAGAAAGAAAGAAAAATTTTTATTTTGCCACCACACGACAAAAACACAAAAAATAAACAGAAAACAATACAACAAATAGGTACAAAAATGATTTTGGTGTTAGTCGTCGTGTGATGCCAAAACTGTGCTCAGCTCAGTATAAGCAGCAAGCGACGGGCTTGCTACACTGGTATTCTGCTGAGCACAGCAGTGCACAGGATTACTTTCACAAATACCCGGCCAACACACAGCCGTATAATTTATACGTCTGTGGGCCAACATCACCAAAAAAAAAGATGGCCAAGTCAAGTTGCCATTGCTTCTATAAAAATAAAAAAAATAATAAAAAAAATCACGAAAAAACAAACATTTGTTCT
The DNA here is from genome assembly GCA_963935595.1 of Schoenobius gigantellus. Classification (NCBI taxonomy): domain Eukaryota; kingdom Metazoa; phylum Arthropoda; class Insecta; order Lepidoptera; family Crambidae; genus Schoenobius; species Schoenobius gigantellus. The sequence goes on from OZ012543.1 coordinate 2,290,804, forward strand.
CTTTTTACAATTAGTCTGTGATTAACATAATCATTTTGTTTGATATTGTAGTGCTTTTTCTTGCTAAATTGTAGTAATATAGGGAAATCTTAAAGTTGAAGGAAAAAAAACAAACTTATTCCTTTAGTCCGATACAAAATGAAAAGCTTTATTCTGGTAGGTACATGGTTGTAATTCACTTATGCATAATGTTACTGAAGTTAACAAAATCCCTCAATGCAAAGCACTTAACTTAATGTTTAATTAATACAAGCCAAGGGCAGGATGGTTCAGGTCTGTTTGATCAATCTCGGCAGGTAAAAATCAGGTGCAAATTGGGTACAAAACTACAAAATGAGGGGCAATAAAGTACACGAACAAATAGTTATAGGTTTCCTTTTTTTTATAAAAGAAATTAGTAGCCTTCCCCGGAGCGGTTGTTAGTAGAGCGTACCTTCTGCTAGATGCTAAGTTTCCGCGATCACGGGTCAGAGATATAATATTCCAATTCCTTAGATTATTTTTTTCTCTCTATATATGTACAATTCCACAGAATTCCTCCTTGTGTTAGGTTAGTTTGTTATGGTTTCTAGCTATAAGGTCAAGCAGCGGAGCCCTACGGCCTCCGGTAACTGCCCTGGAGATTCATAGCACAGTGTTAGGTTAAAAATATAATTAAATATGCCTATGATCTTAGGGTCAGTGGGTCTAACACTGAGTTCTGAAGGAATCCCAGTCAATACATTTGAACTTCATGTAATAAACATAGCAAATGAATTCTAAAACATAATTTTTAATAAATTGACAAATTGTCTTATTGGTTAGTGAATAAAAAGGACATATGGAGGGGAGAGCACCTATTTTGTGTATAATCACTGCTATTAATAAAAAGAAAACAGCTTAATTTGTGAGTTATTTGCCAAAGAAGGATGTGAAACTTAATATTGTAAAAATTTAGAATTTAACAGGAAATTCGCAAGTGTTACTCAATATATGCCTTAATCCCACTAAGATGCCGCTTACTATCAGGTTTTTTTAATGAAATAGGGGATGAAAAAGGCGAATTTTGGAAATGTAACATGTTTGATTTAATAATCAATTTACCCACAAATAAAAATAAAATTAACAAAATCTGCTTTAAATCATGAAATATAATAAGTTAATTAGATACCTTATTGATTTTTTGCACTTATTGATACAATACATCCATTTAATTTAATGAATCGCGTGCCGGCGAGTAAATATAGTATTTTTTCCTTAGCTTTACTCTTCAAGCTGAAAACAAAAAGAACTGACTTGTCAGGATTCAGGGTGGATTTTCAAATTAAATTCACACGGAAAACGAGAGAAATACCTATGGATTTTCTTCGCGGAAATAAATATATAAAAACTTTATGATCTTCAAATCAATAACAAACTACTTCGGTCGATGTCTCACAGACTACTCATAACATAGACGATAGACGCGTTCTAAAAACCAACGCTCCACTTGCGCACAGAATTGCGTTTATGTGGAAGCGACGGAGCCGAGGTCCGTTTGCCGAATGTTAAGCGCCGTATTGGCGACGGAACCTCTCCTAAAACCAAATTCATTTCATAACACTCGTAAGACTCTTAACTTGCTTCAAGATGTGTCAAGTCAACATACGGATCTTTCGAAATTCTACAATATGCAATAAAACAAAACGTAATGAAAAATTAACCATAAACAAATTGTGAATGCTTTCCAAATTCTATTTGAAGATTCAATAATTATATGATCTGTAAGCATTAAGTGTACTTTATTACGATATGTCTCTAAAAATGATCGAAACAAACGGTCTAAATGTCAAATTCCGAATTTTGAGAAAATCAACCCACCTAAATGGAAGCACGGGATTTTGGGCGAAAAAAAACTATATTTGTAAATAAGGCCAGGATAAACGCGAGATTTATTTTGTTTATGCAAAAAGTGAATAATGACCAAAGATAATTGCAAATGTCACTGACGTGACGTGAAACGACGTTGACGTTGACACTTGACATTGACATTGTGAAATTCATTGACAAAGTTATTGTAATTACGATTTTAGTTGTGACTATTGTGTTAAAACTACAGTGAAAGCAAAGTGTTTTTGCAAAATTAGTGTTTTATGAAATTTTAAGAAAAAACGGTGTTACAATATTTAAAGAGAGAAAGGTTTATCATGGTTCATTACGTGCATTCAATTCTTACACAACAAAACGAAAGTACTGTAATTGTACTTACAATGTTTTCACAAATTGGGCGTTAACAATAAGAAAGATAAACCAAAATAAGATCATTTCCACCGCCGTCGCTAAGTATTCCACACAATAAAGGTTAGAGGATTCGTCATATTGTAATCAAGAAATCTTTTGCAACTCTAAAAGATGTCTCTTTAAAACTTTATTAAAAGTGTAACGTGTTTTCAGAGTGCGAATGGGTGGCGGCAAGTTATTCCAACACTTTGAGGCGGCGTATTTAAAAGACCCTCGGAATGCAGCTGTCCTGTGTCTAGGAATTAAGATCATGTATATGGCAGCCCTAGTATGGTAAGAGCTTATATCCTTAGCCCATTCAATCTTTGAGTACAAGTATTCAGGTGAACCTGTGTGTACGATGTCAAACAACATGGTAGCAAAGTGAAGCATTCTACGCGAGTTCATCTTAAGGAGATTAGAATGGTTTAGAAAAGGAGTGATATGTGCTCTGGGTGGGATTGAGAAACAGAAACGCGCACACGCATTCTGAATACGCTGAAGCTGACGCTCAGTTCTGCCCAATAAACAGGAGCCAAACACTGTATCAGCATAATTTAATTTAGACAGAACTAAAGACTCGCACAGTCTAACTCTAAGATCCTCAGAGAGGTACGGTCGATACCTATAAAGGACCTTAAGGCGATAAAAACAATTGCGTATGGTTTCATTGACATGTTTCTCAAAATGCAGATCTGACTCAAAAATCACTCCAAGGTTTCTAGCCTCAGTAACTCGCTCAATTGGCTGATCCACAACTTTGAGCATTGGCTGGCTCGCCAGGATGCCAATTGGTATTATGGAGTATTTTTTATAGCCCTAATCGTTACAGCGGTGTTAAAATTTACTTTTATGTAATTCTAAGCAATATTAACATGCAATTTAAACATTGTAACTCTTGTTTTCACTTGAAATCATTAAACATATAAAATACTAGCTTTTGCCCATGACTTCGTCCGTGTGGAAATCCTTTTTTATTGATTCCCCATACAAATTTCCACCCCCTTTTCTCCCCCTTGAAGAGTGATTTCTGCATTAAAAGCTAGGTATCCTATGTCCTTTCTCGGGACTCAAACTATGTCTAATCGGTTCATTAGTTTAGGCGTAATTGCGTAACATACAGACAGACGGAGTTAATTTCGCATTTATATTAAATTCACTAAAAAGATTTCATTCACTATATAAAAATAAAAAATATTTTCCAAAAAAAACTTCAAAAACACTGAAAAGTTAAAAATAATATAAGACAAATTTTAAGACTTTCTAGGAGATCATCGTTTGGCACCGACTTCAATATAGAAGTGTGATGTTGTCTGTACCTATTCTTATATTTTTTAACCTTTCAGTGTTTTTGAAGTCGGTTTTTATATTTTGTAAAATATATTTTTTTGATAGACGGGTTTTATCGATTAAAAACCTAACCCTAAAATACCTTTACATCCAAGTTGAACCATTGTAAAACCAAACCCCTTAAACTTGTACTCCTATAACCTTTAAAACCCTATTCTGGTATAGCAAGTGCTAGTAGTTCTAACTACAGCCCATTCATTACTTTTTGTTAATTAATAGTAATAATAAGAACCAAAGGTAATAAGGAATAGATGCCATGCTAATTCAAACATAACCTAAAAATAATTCAGGAAAAAACTAGTTTAAAACCCATTTTTTGTATAATTTTCTCATTTTAAAATGCAATATGTTTACTACAAGACACAATGACTGTAAAAGACAAAGCCAATATCCTGTTTTTATCTAAATGTAAATTGAGTGTATGGCCCGCGTGATAAAATAAAAATTATTTTTACTTCAAATATCACTTATTTTCGAGGCCCTGCAAAATTGAGATGCAAAACATATACTATTCTCTCAATAAAATAATCCTCGTAATAAATTTTAGCCATATGATGAAGAAATCAAACTTGGCTTGCAGAGTTATTTATTTAATTTCACCTTAGTTCGCCACCATTTGGAGACGACATCACAAATTGCGAAATAAAGTAACACTTTTGGAGCAAAAATGTATATGAAAACTATAAAAGAAGAAAACACACTACAGCCTTGAGTTGCTTATCAACACTGATCAAGATACATAAAGCAAATCCAAGAAAAAAATTGGCCTAAAAAAGAACTAACATATCACTATAAAAATTATAACTTTAGAACTGTTTTTTTATATTATAACCATAATACAAACTTTAAAGTGCTTGATGTAGCAAGATTAATATTATACCACCATTATAGATACAATACATTGTTTGCTACTAACGCCGTTCTATAACTGTTGTGTAACTCTCAGTGTTAAAAGAGTGGGCATTATTACCATTATATTACTTATAGCGCTATAAGACGTGGTCCGAATCGAGAGTTTGTAAGGCATGCTCTAACACCAATTGCCTTTGTATAACTCTTGCTTGCCAAAATCACTTTTAAATAACTCTTTTATCACCAATTCTTATTACCAAAATGCTGGTTGGGAATACTCTAAGTTTTAATCTTGTTATTATGCTGTGCCATGTGTTTTTTAAGAGCGCAATTTATAAGGTTTCTTAGGTCAAAAGCAAATGACTTAAAAGGCGGATATGCCACGAGACTTTATCTATATATATCTTCTATATAAATAAAAATGGATCTTCGAAATGTATGTACGCCCATAACTTTCGAACGACTGCACCAAAGTTGATGATTTTTGGTTTTATGTATTCGTTATTGTTAGTACAAGGTTTGTATAATATAAAAATTACAATAATTTAAACAAACATTTCAGTAGTTTTGTTAAAAAACATGGCGATACAAAGTACGCCGGGTCAGCTAGTTTAAAATATATTTATCATATACACAGATAACATAATACTATTCATATACGCGAGCGAAGTGAAATCTCTTCAAATGGTTTTTATTAAAATGAAAGATAGTGATGATATAGATAATGCACTAAAAAGCTTAAGAAATGAAGTAGATCCTAGGCACCACTCGCCTCATCAATTTACAGTAAAATTGCTATGAGCAGCTAGTCAACCACTTATTATAAATGCTGTTTACATAATTATATAGGAGATTAAATGTAAGCGATTCACAACTTGCTATTATACATCAAATTTGGCAAACAAGCAGGCTGCCCACCTTATGGTAAGTGGTTAAAGTCACCTATACATACACAGTACATGAAGTTTCTGTAAGATTCGCAAATCGCTATAATATTCCTACAAATACCTATGTACGATGCCATTTTATGCAGGCAGTAAGACAGGACTTACCATTCAAAACGAAACAAAACAAGCAAGCACTGTTGCTTGGCGGCAGAAATAGACAAGATAGAGGTTATTTTTTTATACAACTAAGCTGGCAAACAAGCATGACCAACAGTCACCTATAATACATAATAATATGGTTCTTGTGAGATTCGCAGCAAATCGCTGCAACCCCCACAAGAACCAAAGTGTACTTTGCCAACTTCTGACACCAGATGTAAAGTCACGGTACCCAGTAATTTCACTGCCATATCCTACCCTTCAAACCGGAACACAGCAATGCAAGTACTGCTGCTTGGCGGCAGAAATAGGTAAGACGGAGGTACCCAAGCAGACGACCCTGGTACAGAGTCTCCCTCTGGTACTCGCATATAACCTTCTTCACACTGACAAACCATGGAAGAGTCTTACAACAAACAAGCCAAGTGATGCACATTTGAGGCTCTATTCACGCCGCATGGTTTGGAGTCAGGGACTATAGGGACTATAGACCCCCCCCCCCCAAAATAAGCAAATTTCATCTACAATGCCACCGACTATTCTGTTCAGGCGAACAAACGAGGAACTAACGACGCCATGCGATGACAGCGACGGATAATCAGTGGTACTATAATATACTAATCACTGCATCGCTGATGTCAAGAAGTTTGGCTCTTTCCTCGATCAAAGGATCAGTATAACAATCCAGCAAGGAAATGTAGCCAGCATACTCGCCACCATGACCCCCAGATTTCGGCCGCTTCGATCCCACCCCTCGCACGCAGCATATCGCCTCCTCGGCTTAGGTTTCCATTTATATACTTTCTTTCATTTTTAGACAATAAGAAACCCTTAAGTTTGTCTCTCTGGCTGTCTGTCCGTAGCTTAGCACAGAGACTCTGAGTACTCTTATATTTTAGGTGTAAGTTGGTATTGTAATTAAATAAGTACCTCCCCTTCATATGTTATGTAGTGTGACTTTGGATAGGTCTTTCAGAAATATTGTAGATGTTAGAATATAATTTTTCGATACCCCCCGAGTTGTTCAAATCGACCTTGAAAAAGAAATCGTACAAATTCCATTGAAAATTAGTTAGATAAAGTTGTAAGTTAAGACAAGTGGTAAAAGTACCAGTATCAAGTAACAGTATCATGTGTATGGAAGAATAAAACCATAACAGCCTTCACAATAAAAATAGTTTGGAACTCTACATTGCGCGTGGCCCGGCAAGCATTAGTCAATTTTTTATACTGGTTTTTGGTTATTATTTTGTTTTTGTTGTAGGTATATTTCTTGTATGTACGTAATTGTAAGTGAGCTCTTCTTCTTTCATACACTTAAAGTTGTAATGATTAAATAATAATAAAAATACCTTTTTTTTTTGCGAGCGTGCGTGTGTGTTCACCCGGCCTACCCACTAAAACCCCTCGGTGTTCTCCCTGCCCTTTTAGGGCGCGTGTAGTAGGGTCCACAATGCGACACCACTACTCACGCGTCCGGGCTAGCCCGACCGGTCGGTCGGGCTATTTATCGCCAAGGGGGGATTGTCCGAGAACACCAGGACAATCCCCAGACGGAGAAGCCTTACGGCGGCGTGCACGGGAGCCGACCGTGCACGCAGGCTTCACGGCAGGGTCATCAGACAGGCATTGCTTGAGCGAATGCCCGTCATCTCCTGCCTATCCGTCTGCGGCGGAGGGGAGCGGCCTGAGGATCTACCTCCCGCTCCCTCTCCGCAGCCTCCTTCTGCGAGATGACATCTTCGCAGAAGGAGGCGACAGCCCCCCATTCCGCTTCGCCGCGGAGCATGGCCACGACCATGCTCGGCAACGAAAGGTCTCCGCCTCCCAGCGCAGCGTTAAGTTCGCTGCGCTGGCGTCGCCAAGCCGAGCACACCAACAGGGTGTGCTCGGCCGTGTCGTCGGGAGCGTCGCAGTGATGACACTGCGGCGTTTCCTCCCGACGTGCAACTTGGTACAGGTAGTGACCGAAGCAACCATGTCCGGTCAGTACCTGCACCATGCGGAATGAAAGGCTGCCCTGCCGGCGCCCAACCCACTCCTCCAATACCGGACGGATCGCCTCGATCGTCCGGTGGCCGGCAGCTGGGAAGGCGAGTGCCTCACCCCACCGGCGCAGAGCCTCCCTCTGCGCCTGGGTACGAACTACCTCCAGCTCCTGTGGGGCAGATCGTCCCCCCCGTTCTCGGACGGCAACCCGATGCCGATACACCTCCGACTGGACGCGTGCATCGACATCCCACGGCGTTTGACCCGCAAGTACGCAGGCTGCGCCGTGGCTAACCGTGCGATAAGCTCGCACGGCCCGGGCTGCTATGACCCTCTGCGGACGTCGCAGGAGGGCCACCGTTCGGGGGGAGAGGCACTCTGCCCATACCGGGGCTCCGTAGAGTGCCATTGACCGTATCACCCCATGATACAGTCGACGGCATGCCGATCCTGGCCCTCCCACATTAGGGAGGACCCGTCCGAGTGCAGCTGCGGCGGCACACAGCCGTGGAGTGAGGAGCTTGAAGTGCTCCTCGAAGCTCCATCGGGGATCTAAAACCAGGCCGAGGTACTTAAAGTGTGCCTCGACCGGTATGCGGACCCCCTCCACTCGGACACGGAGCCCCGGTGGGATCCTGCGACGGGAGGCGTGGAACATCATGGCCCTCGTTTTGTCAAGAGCCACGTCCAGGCCTAGGAGGCGGATGCGTCGGACGACGAGTGAAGCGCCGGCCGACGCAAGGTGGGCCGCCTCCTCCCCCGTATTTGCTTTCGCCGCGACAAGTGTGTCGTCGGCGAAGCAAACAACCTCCATTCGTGGAAGGAGGTTGCCTCGCAGGACCCAGTTGTATCCCAGGTTCCATAGTAGAGGACCTAGTACGGAACCCTGGGGTACACCCGCCGCCATTTCACACGAATGGACGCGACCATCCGGCCCCTCGTAGAGGATTGTCCTACCGTCCAGGTAATCCTCCACAAGGGTGCGGAGGTACGGAGGCACCCGGTGGAAGCGGAGTGCCTCCTTTATGCACTCGTGGGGCAGGCTGTTAAAAGCGTTGCGGATGTCCAGCGATACCGCAACTACAGCCTCCCCACGAGCCGTGGCCTCCTCAGTCCACCTCTTGAGGAGGGCCACCGCGTCCACCGTGGACTGGCCGGTGCGGAAGCCGAACTGGTTGGCAGCCAAGTCCGGCCCCCGGTCCTCTAGGTGCTCGATAATCCGAGAAGCCAGGATTTTCTCTAGGAACTTCCCAGCCTCATCTAGCAGCACCACCGGCCGATACCCAGTTAGGGAATCGGCGGGGCGGCTCTCCTTCCTTAACAGGCAGAGCCTACCCGCCTTCCACCGACTGGGGAAGCAGCCCGAGGCGATGCTCAGATCCAGCACCGCCCGGAACCGCTCCTCAAGGTGTCTCAGGGCGAGGGCCAGAACCCTGGATGGGACACCGTCCGGTCCCGGCGCCTTCTTCTTGCGCCGGAGCCGTTCCCTCACCGTGTCGAATTCCACGTTCGACACGGGAGGGATAGCGGCAGCCACTTCCTCTGGAGGAGTGTCCGGGGGGTCCATTCTGGGGGGCTGAAACGGACCAGGATTAGGGAACAGGGTTCCCAGCACCCGGTCCAACAGCCCCCTGTCCATAGCGGAGGTGGGGAAAGCGCAAGCTTTGAACTTCCCCCTTATCATCCGGTACGGATGCCCCCACGGATCATCGTCCAGGAGCCGCATGAATTGCTCCCTAGACTGTCAGGTTGCTTCGCGCTGACGGAAAGTCGCGAGACTTACGAATAAAATGTTCACTTCATAAATGTAAATAAAAGACAAAACTCTCATACTCTACATTTAAGTCTACTAATTCTTTATTATAACTAGGTAGGAAAATATAATATTATTACCTTGTCTTTTCACATGTCGATCTTGTAAATATGCACAAATTCTTGTAACACTTTTGATTCACGAATGTTTGTAAAGCACTAACTGATTATTTATTTGAACTTCACTTTGTATAACGCTATTATTCACAAGCGATAAATATTTGTAATATTTATTAGTCCTTTATTGTATTTTTCTATATTTTCTTATTATAATTGTTAGCGTCCGACATTTGATCTCAATATTGTAGCTCAATGCCTACGTGACTGACAAATGTCATATAATTATTTTATTGTTCAAAAATCTTTCGCTTGACAGCTATATAGTTGTCTATTGTTATGGCCAGTATAAAAGCGGACCAGGGTCATTAGGAAACAGTCTACTACCAGCTCTGGTAGAGAATACAAACAGCTTAAGGAGTATCTAAGCTCCTGTGCTAGTTTTGGACTGGTCTACTACCAGCCATCGTAAAGAAGAGTTGCTGCTCAAGTACGTAGGGGACAACGGGCCGCCTAAAGTCGAGTGCCCTACACGCCCACTTGGACTGCGTGTCTCCGTCTGCTACGGATTCTCGAGCCTCGCCTGCATACTGCTGCCGTCGGGGTGTTCCTGAGCCCGCCTACGTGTCTGCTGAGCTGCCTACCAGTCCGCTGAGCCACCTACGTGACCGCTGAGCTGCCTACCAGTCCGCTGCTGAGCTGACTACCTGTCCGGCTGAGCTGCCATTCGCTCCCACGTCCTACCCTGGCCAGGCTAGATCTTGTTATATTTAGTTGTACATAGTTTTACCTTTTAGGCTAATTTAGTTATATAAGTCCTGTCGTGCCCTCCTAATATTATTCCTCCCTACCTCTGCCTTTTCTTGTTTCCGTTTTCTCTTGTAAATATACCGTGTTAATTATCTAACTTGTTTTCTTTTAGCTTCCTCCTCTCTTTTTTTTGTACGAAGCCTTCCGCTTCGCGACAAGATTCCTCCTTGGCCCTGCAGATTTCGTTACGCAGGGCCTTCTTGGCTGCCGCATACACCCGACGGAGCTCAGCTTCCTCGTCGGGTGTAGTTCTGGCGCGCCCACAACACCGCACGTAAGCGCGCCGAGCCCTCATGCTGGTGGTACGCAGGTCCGCAATCTCCTGCGTCCACCAGTACACCTGTCCCCTTTCGGGGCAAACCAGCGCCCTCGGCATGGCGGCTTGGCAGACGACTTTCATGTCGTCCGCGAAGAGATCCGCCATGCCGTCGGCATCCCCTACGAGGTGGGGTGGAACTTCTGCCCACGCCCGCACCATCGCCGCCTCCTCCGCCACATCCGGGCGGAGCTTGGTGAGCACCCACTTTGGAAAGGCGCTCACCGCGGAGCCCCTGCGGTTCGGGGCCCCTTGGGATGCCGTGGAGACCTCATATCGGATATATAAATGGTCCGATAGGGTCTCCACATCTTCCTGAACTCGCCAGTCGTTGATTCGACGGGCGAGTGAGGGGGTGGCGAAGGACACGTCCACTATGGACGTGCCTTGCACCCGGACGCAAGTGGGGGTGGAGCCCCTATTTAAGATCTGGAGCCCCAGGGACAGAGCCCAGGACTCCAAATCTCCACCCCTCGGAGTGGTTCTCGACGACCCCCACGCAGTTGACCACGCGTTGAGGTCACCCGCGATCAGCACCGGCACCGGGGCCGTCCTTCGTACGACCCCTTCTAACGCAGCCAGGAAGACCGTGAAGTCCGCCCGGCTGCGATTGGGGGAGAAGTAAGTCGACACGACCAACATCCCCCCCCACATAGCGGCCACGTAGCCAGTACCCCTCTCTCTTAAAATGAGAGAGGGGGCTGTGCTACGCACCACCCGCATTAAGGCGGCGGAACCATCCGCCGCCACCAACCAGTTGGGCGACTGTGGCGGAACGTAATACGGCTCCGCCACAATCGCCAAACCCACACCCCACTCCGCCGCGGTCTGACACAGGAGGTCCTGTGCCGCGGCGCAGTGGTTCACATTGGCCTGGAGGAGCTTTATTGCTCCTCCTGGACCACGGCGGTGGTCAGTGCTGACGATGGTGCCGGTGACGGGGTCTTTAGGGCCACAGTCACCTTTACCGGGGCGAAACGGCCCCTGACCTGCGGGGGGTTACAATTTATGCCCCCCATACGGTGACTGGCCGGCCGCTTCGCGTCCGCACAGACGGCACAGTTCAGGGCCGCCGCGCAGTCGACCGCCTTGTGGCCCTCCGACCCTCAGCGGAAGCATAGTCCACTGCGGTCCTTAGCGGAGGGGCACCGCTGTATGGGGTGGCCCATGCCCATACAGCGGAAACACCGCATGGGCCTCTGCTCTAGAAGTTGGATGAAGGCAGAACTCCATCCAACTTCGATGCGCCCGGTCTCAGCCAGGCACTTCGCCGCTTCCACTGGAACGGAGGCGAAGGCCGCCCCGACTCCCCGCACCCCCGTATGAACGCGGCCCACCTTAATGTGGTGGGCCGGGCAATTACCGGCCGCTGCCAAAGCTTGGCAAAGCTCCTCGGCGGACACGTCGATGAGCTTTGCCAAGTCACGAGTCGTCGATGCCTACGACCCGGATGTCCGCCGTTTTTACCGCGCGGGACACTTTCGCTTCGTCCCCGAGGACCGCCCCTAGCTTAGCGGCCAGCGTATCTGCCTGGGACGGGGATGTCTCTTTCGGGAGCTCGATTATAAGCCCGGTTATCCCCGTCCTGAATTTTGCGGGCCCTATGCCTAGGGCCCCGAGGCTGACTGAGGCCTTGGCCTTAGCAAGTGTCTCACCATATGTGAGGCCCTTTGCCACCGCCTCCGGCTTTAGGGCCACGACCACCGCCAGAGAACGTGGCGCCTTGGGCAACTTCGGCGTCTTTTGCGCCACGGTAGCCGCAGTGGTTCCCGAGGCTCCGGCCTTCTTGAGCACCGCTCCATCTGCCGCCGTTTTTTTGCGGCCCCGCCTAGCAACCACAGTCCAAGGGTCTTCAACAGGTACCGTGACCCCCGATGAGGAGGGGACTGCCGTGGACGTTGAAGGCGCAACCTTTCTTCTGATCACTCTTGCCTCTTTCGGCATATTGGCCGGCGGGGCAAGAGTGGTGTTGGCCGTCGCAGCTTTTGTTGCCTGCTGCTGCTGAGGCTGCAGCCGCGCTACGCTGTCTGATGCCAATGGTGGCCGCCGGACCTGAGCAGGTATCAGGCGCCCATCTACTTCTAGGCCCTCCAGTCGGGCCGACACCATTGTGCCCACTTGGGCTAGTAGCTCCCGTTGAAGGAACTCGATGGACTCCAAGAATTCTCTCTTGGAGATCCCTTCAGTGGGGGCGACCTCAGGCGCTTGGGCCACCGGTAGCTCCACTTCCGGCAGCTCCTCCTCCATGGCGTCATCGGAGGCAACAACCTCCAACATAGCGCTATCGACAATCTCAGGGGCCACGACGCTACGCCCCTCGGGCGTTGCGCCCCCTGCTCCGAAAAGTCCCGTCGCAGGGCCTTCATTTCGGCCTGCATGACGTCAAGCTGACCTCGCAGGCGCTTATTGTCGGCTTGAAGCCGACGCACCTCCTCCGAGGTCTTCTTAGACGCCAAAGTGCGAACAATCTCGAGGAGAGATTCCGAGGCATCTTTTATTTCTTTTACGCAAGTCCCTTTTAAGTTACGGGACTTGCGTGCCACTCCCACTAGTGCCTTCGCACTTTCTTCGGCCTTACTACACAAGAGTTCGGCTGTAGGCTCAGGGGATCTCTTCCCCTTGCCCTTGTTAACGGCATCTGCAGCTTCCGGCTCCTGTTCAGACTCCTCGGAGTCAGTGTCGGTCTCCAGCTGTTCGAACTCCCGCCTCGCCTGCGAGAGCCCTACACCATGCGTTAGTCCTCCTCTCTCTCTTTTAGTCCGAGGGACCTTAGGAGCATACGGCGCCGTAACTTCCTCTACCTCGGTTTCCAGGTCAGTTACTAGCGGGTCCTGGAAAAAACGGCCTAAAATCGACTTCTTCCTCGGCGCTGGTTTCGTTTCGCTAGCCATCTCCCTATAAGCGGAACTAGGCTTGTTCACCCGCACACGAGAGCTCCGATGGAGCACTACCCCCCCGGTGCTCGCCAACGACAAAACTGGGGACACCACCCCCTGACGAGCTTTTGTTGCACCGTCGTTGACGGGCGAACGGCTCTTCTCCCTCATGGGCTTCGCTGGGACTTTGAAGGTCGCTTTTACAGGCCCTCTCTCATCAGCACCATCCGTCTCGGACATATTGTCCGATTCGGACATGCTCCAGTTGTGGGCCCTACCCACCACAGATTCCGTTGGAGAAAGCAGAATTAAAACTGTCTTCAACCCAACGAAACACAACACAACACAACAACGGAACAAAAACAATAATAATATACAGAGAAAAAAAGAAAAAACTTACTTAATATGAATATTAAACTACTAGGTACTTAAAGTTCATAACTTAGCACTAATAAAGTCAAAAATTTATTTATTTCTAACTTACAACTATCACGCACTTAACTCGTCTTTAATATGGTACTCCTCGTCGATCCAATCTTCGTACTGTGCTCCCGCACAGCTTAGGAACCTCGACGCCGCAGCGCCGGGCTGGCGAGCTGTCGGCTGACAACAGCGTCGATGTCAAACAGCTACGCCACAGGATTTTTTTTTGCAAGTCGCAACAACGAATCCACAACCACTTATCTAGCGTCACTTTCGCGATTTGAACAGCTTGACCCGAATAACGGATAGGTGTATGAATACATATACGTGTAAAACAAACAGCAAGATATAAGATCGCACACTGATCGAACGAAAATAATAACACGATCACGCGGAGCTCACGTGAACGCGTGCGCACTCGACGGCGGCTCGCACCGGGCTCAATAATAAAAATACCTATAATAAAAATAATAATGGAAGAATAACATGTCAATGAAAATAATATAGTGCCCGTGAACACCATAATAATTTACAAACTGAATTACACAACTGAATATCGTAGACCGCCCGACACCTTTAGCTCCCACGTGCCGGAAGTCGCTCGTTTCCCGCCAAAAACGCGCGTAATTTTTCTCGCAGCCCTTAAGCCGTTATGGCGGCGTTTCCGGTGGGATTTCCGGTGACGTCACGTGTCGTGCGTGACACGCTTTACGGTGCTAGGAAGGTGTTTGAAATCGCCGATTAAGAGTGTGCGCTGCGCAGTTATGTGATCTTGACCAACGTTTATGCAACAGATGAAGCTGGCAGCTATTCTTCTATGCTGTGTACGTACTAAAATTAATAATGGGGGACATTATTAATTTTAGTACGTACACAGCATAGAAGAATAGCTGCCAGAAGCGATATTCGGTCACAGCGACCAATTTCAAAGGAGACCAGTCATCTGCGCAGAGGATACTCGTATTATAGTGCACAATTGACTGCAGTAACGCAAGTACACTCTCTGTTCCTTCACTCGCATACCCGGATGGGACAGTGAGCCGATACAATCGAGGCGAGATGAGGCGCAGGACTCACTGTGACGTGACTTCCGAAGCAAGGAGAAGCTAGAGATGTTTCGTATTTTGGTCACCCATCACGGACTGACCACAGCCATTGTTGCTTAACCTTAGCAATCGTTCTCTATGCGAACGCGCCAATGCGCCATCAAGCTCCTCTAAAATTAAATAGTCTTGTAATGATGCCATGGTTGTCAAACTGAAAGCTAGTTACGCACTAAAGATTCTTGATTGAAATCTGAAGAGGAGATAAAACTAACTAATAAACAAAAGCTGTTTTAAAACTTGGTAACCAAGAAAGATACGATAAAATTTCCTTGATCTCAAAAGATTAACTTACACAGAGATAGTTTTAAGAACTGATACCGTCCATCAAGCGCAGTCTCATTGTGAACAGGCTTTACAAACAATCTGAATCGAAATAAAGTGATGGTAGTTACGCGGACCCATATTTATAGTACAGTCTCCAATAGTAGTTGACCGTAAAGAAGACTAAGGTGTGTAGTACTTTGTACTGTTACTGGCTGTTAATGAGAATATCAAACAGAATTGGAATCAATTCTGAAAAAGTAAAACTTTATTAATAATTTATTCCATAACAATTTTCTTACTTAGAGCATTTAGCCTAAATAAATTTTCTGAAATATATAAGGTATATTATATACCTGGTGGTGCCCAAAGTAGACTCCACCACGTCGGCGTTTCACCGAATTAAACTGCTGATTTTTATTAACCTACTACCAGCTCGTAGAAAACATTGTGGCTTACCCCTATTCCAATTGGTCTCCGTATGTAGCCGGTGGACTTCCTGAGCTAGCTCGAAGGAAGTCGCGGCTCCTGAAGGGCTGCTTTCTGACCGAACCGGATGGTACACTTGCCTATTAGACCACCAATACCCGAACTCACCGATAGAAGATTTGATGCATTTACACTTTCACCGACACTAAAACTTGGCGGAACCTCGCACCAACAATCACTTGGTGCGCCGCGCAATACTATTTGTTGGTGTGTTTTATGGAAACGAAAAATCACCGCCCGCTCATAACCTAATTCAATGTCATTCCGTATTCGACCCGACTGACTGACACATGCGGCCGGCCGCCAAAAGGCTCTCACTCCACAGACTATAATGCAGTGTTGCCACTCGCTCTTCCTCGAGTGTGAACAATACCTATAGCTTATATAATCTACCTTATATATACAGTATACATAAGGTAGATTATATAAGCTGTAAGGCAATTGCTCTAAGATTTCCTTAGTGATATAAGTATCATTTAGTATGGATGTGTGAAATTTTTTGTTGTTTTTAGACATATTATGTTCCTTGGGGAAAGTTGTTCAGATTTACAAGAACACATTGTATTCTCTTTAAAAAGATGATGGAAATAAATCAAACACAAGGCAAAAATTTCGTCTCGGGCGCTACTCGAACCCGCGTCTCCAACATACCGTGTTGACGCCTTAACCACTGGGCCACCGAGCACTTTTTTTTTTTTTTTTTTTTTTATTATTCAATAAAGGTACAATACATTAATTATATTAATTAATTGCCAAACTGTTAAAACAGTTTGTTGGCAAATTACAAGCTCAAATATAGAGTTTGCTTATACCTACCAAATCTATTTCCTATAATATAATACTATATGTTATTTATTATCTACTATCTTTTTATGTTACTGTAAATGGTATGCGACAAAAAAAATGTACTTTGGATTACGATTAGCTCACAGTTACCGTAGAGCTAAACAAAGCTTTTTTTAATTTACATTTTATAACTGGCCTACTAAATTTGGTTTCTTGCCTTAACACATCATACATATTAAATATTTTTGGAACTAGATACTTAGTTGTTCTTTTTCCATAATAGTTAACAGCTTTTGGCTGCACTAACTTGCCAAGACCTTGTCGCCTACTATTATAATTATATGTTATTTTCACTTTAATATCATCAGTATAGTACTGCTCAAGGGCCAACAAATATTTAAATTTACTATGTACTGGAAGCACTTTGCAAATTCCAAATAATTTTTCATAATCCCCTTTACAGTCATCTTTAGTTTTCTTGTCAACTAAGTATTTTAGTAATCTCATCTGTATTTTTTTAATGTCATTTAAATAAGTTGGGAAGGTACGTCCGTATGCACTGAGCCCATAGCTAATCAGTGATTCTGCAAGAGCATAATAAACAGTATATAAAGTTTTTTTACTAAGTAAAGTTTTCAAGTTATAAAACTTACCCAACACTATTCTAAGCTTATTGCACAGTTTATCAATATGTAACCTCCAACTAAATTTTTGATCAACAGTAACGCCGAGATACCTGAAATTGGACGCTAACTCTAATGGAGAACAATTACACTTTACCTTACTGTTATGTAGGCATTCATATGTATGACCCAATATCACCAATTCCTGCCTATGGATTTTTTTTGCAGCTCTATTGTAAGGTGAGCATATATGCATGCACTTTGTCTTAGAAAAATTAATTATTATTCCGTTGTCATGTGCCCACTTTATTATATTCTCAAAGTCACTCTGTATGTTTAATTGTACTTCATATATATCTTTCGCAGAATACAGTAAACACATGTCATCGGCATACATATATGCTCTACACTTTTTTAATACATTAGCGACACTATTCACATGCATTATGTAACCCACTGGGCCATACACAGAGCCAGTTGGTACCCCTAAACTCACAGCAGCTTCTGCTCCTGCTACCCCGCTGACAGCTGTGCGGATTGTTCTGTTGGTTAGGTAATTTTTAAACCACTCATTAGTGGGCCCTCTTATACCACACTCCTGCATTGCTTGTAATAGCACATCATGGTCTAATGTGTCAAATGCCTTTTTGTAATCAACAAATACCACCATAACCTGTTCACCATTATTTAGACTACTATTAACATCATCCGTGAAGCTTGTCAGCGCGGTGACAGTACTGCGCCCCCGCCTAAACCCATGCTGTGTGTTTGATAATATATTATATTTCTCTAGAAATTCACTGATTTGTTGTACAAGTACTTTTTCCACAATTTTGTCTATAACTGAGAGTATTGCAATGGGTCTATAATTTGTGTATTCTTTATGATCACCAGACTTATAAATAGGTCGTATAATAGACTTTTTTAATTCATCAGGATACATATTTTTTGTGATACACGTATTAATAAAAAGTGTCAACAAAGGACTTATTTGTTTCTTTACATACTTAAGATCCTGTGGTCTTATCATATCTAACCCTGGGGCTTTTCTGATTGACAACTTATCAATATATTTCTCTATTACATGTGAGGAAACCTTTTTGAATCTAAAACTGACATCGCTTTCATAAACATATGTGTTTCTGTTTAAAAATTTTCTGTTACAAATATGCTTTATGTCCTGTATTTCGTTACTAAATGTTTTTGTGAATCTATTACAGATATCGTATGTATTTTCTTGCTGACCTAAATATTTAATAATTATACTATCTAGACTTAACTTAGTCCTACCCAACCACGAGTTTACGCAAGCCCAAATTTTCCGACAATCCCCCCGACAATTAGTTATTTGCTCCCTTCTATAATTATTTTTAGCAGAGTTTATAAGTTTATTTACAGTATTCCTAAATTTAGTATATTCTAGTCTTTTATTCATATTTTTTGGCGATGATTTCCACAATCGAAACAAATGGTCTCGTTTAAAAATTAATTTATATAACTTATTATTAATCCATGGTTGCCTTATTCTTCTATTACTTACCATTATTGTAATTTTACTTTCCTCATAAATTCTGCCAAAAACCTTACACAAAGTTTCATATAAAAGCAAAGGACACGTAATTAACTGAAGTTGCTTCCAATCATACTTATCTAACTTTTCTCTAACTAATTTATCACATAATACTTGTTTTGTATTTGCACATATTTTGTTTACATTGCCGCACGCTCCCTTCATTTCAAATGTCACTCCTATGAAATAATGATCCGAAATACAACTCTCGAACAAAAACGCGAATGCACGCTCGTCCCGTCTCGTTCTAACCCATAGATGATCGATGCATGACGACTCGAGCCTACCTGCTACGATCGCTTCGCGTGTTATCTCTGTAGTTGGTATTGCTGACTGCAGGCCATATCCACACAGGGTGTTTTTGTATCTCGTAATAGTTCTGCTCATTTTATCATTTAATAAGTCAATGTTTGTATCACCCACAATTATCGTATTTTCACGTGCAGGTATTTTTTGCAATATGTTATTAAGATCATCAATAAAAAATAGCGCATTTTTATTTGGTGGCCTGTATACAGCAATGATATGCATGCTTGTGTTATATTTATATAGTTTTCCATGCATTCCCTCTAGAGTTGCAGTTTCTAATGTATCGGCTTGAAAGTTCAATTCCTCTTTTGCATATATAAGTAGGCCTCCTCCTCTTTTTGTTTCTCTTGTTGTAGCATGTGAAGTGTATCCCATTAGGTTATAAGTAGGCAATTCTTCTCTTTTTATATTTATTTCTGATAAGATAATTATATCTATTTGGTATTTAATCTCGTTCATAAAAACTACTAACTGATTGAAATGTTTCCTAAGCGATCTTATATTTAGGTGTATTACACGTATGTAATTTGTATTCAATTCAAAACTTTTATTCAAAGTTTCTATACTCTGATATCTTGTGAATTCAATGTCGCATGAAATATCATTGAGATCGTTGAATTTTATTATTATTAAGAAATCGGGTTGTGTGTACGCGCAGCGTTATGTACGCCGACTTATAGTAATTCCTCAATATCTTTTTCAGACTTAATATTGTGTATACGCTTCTCATTCTCGTCTTTTTTTACCAAAATATTACCATTTTGAATCCATATGTAGTTAAATTTAGATTTTAATTGAGTTTTTGTAGCCCAGAGTAGATTTCGCTTGTATTTTGTTAGGTCCTCGTTTATGTATATGAAATTATCATTATTATTGCCATAAATTATATTATTAGTTATGCGATTTTTACGTGCCTGCATCCATTGCTGGTGCGCGGTTTTTGTTCGTAGTTTGATAACCACAGCTTGGGGCTTTGGGTCGTTGACTTTTTCTCGTCCTACCCTACGGGCGTCTTCTATTTCGGCCGGATTTAAATTAAGCTTAACAGCTATATTTTTTGTTAATTCTATAATATTTTCGTCATTCTGTTTCTCTAGACCAACTATTTCAACATTATTTTCTTTATCCCTCTGTTCTAACTCCTGTAGCCTTTCTTCTAAAGCTTTGTTACATTTTTCTAAATAGATATTTTTATTTTCTATTGATTTAATTTTTTTTTCAGTGCTTTCCTTGAACTCAACCATTTGCTGATACTGCTCTGCGTAGAAATCAACAGTTGCAGTTAGTTCACTTAGTTTTTTTTCCATCTTATAAACTATTTCCAGTTTGTTATTTACCTGGGTTAGTATCATTTCCACAGATGCTTCAGCAACGTTGACGTCTATCTTAGCCATATTTGTTGAGACACTTTTATTTTCATTTTTTAGGCACTCTTCACATATTTCCTTTTGCATAAATTGCTTAATACTTTTTACACATTTCTTGTGAAACACAGCCTCACAGCAACCCTTACACTTTATAACATCTTCCTTCGCTAACGATATAAAAAGTTTGCATTTTTTACACTGAACCATTTTTACACGAATAATAAGGTAGGTATAACGCAAAGATAACACAGTGTTACAAACACGTCCGCACGTTGAGCGCATGCGAGCGATATTAGCAACCGCGAAATTTTTAACTCACAATCTGCATACATCTGTGGAAAAATTCAAAGTTATATGTGAAGTCGGCCAATCTGCACTGGGCCAGCGTGGTTGCCTAAGGCCTAAACACCCTAACTTAGGGTAAGCTCGAGCTCCTCGATGAGGACAATATGAACTGTGGTGAATGATTATTAGCCATTGATTTACTACCAAACGTAGATAGAGCACTTCATACAAAAACGCGCTTGAAATCTGTCACCTAATCGACTATACATTTGTACGCTGTTAAATAGGTAGTTGAATATGCACACCCGCATTAAAATTACCATAAAGAAAGTACCGTATTTATCGAATTCAACCTTATTCTTTATTATTACGGCAACTATTTGAAGTACAACCGTGTGCAGTTACATCATTTCATACCTAGCCACATTAAATTTGACGTTTTAGTAATTGCTACAAGAAAATATCAACTTTATGCTCTCAAACATAATGCTCAAAATTGCTTATCCAACGCATAGAAAAGAACTGCACGAGGCCCGATTGGGCAGTTCTTCACCGGCCCACTTTTCGAACGTTCATGCGTTATCTACGTTTGGTAGTAAATCAATGTTATTAGCATAGCAATATTTGGTTAAATGGATAAAAATATTCGTATTCACTGAATTACTATATATCACAGAACATGTTTAACTGAAATACAAGCAAAACAAGTTTTAAAATTATCCACTTGCCCTCTCGATGTTGGAAGGAAGGGTTCAGTACAACGGTTAGTTGTCTGGGACTAGGCCCTCCGAAGGTCTACCCTTATCATGTTTATGTGGCCGTTGCTTAGATATTCCTTAATATAAATGCTAAAGTAATGTATTCGTTAAATAATCGAAGTAGTCTACGCAAATGGAAAGTTTAATGAATAATTTATTGTATAAAATTTTCAATTTAAATAGTTTAAGTGTAAAAAACACATTTTGAAAATAAAGTAACCTTTATTCAAATCTACTATGATGAATTCTTCGAAACACAGTACTACAAAACTTAAGTCAATTAACAATATTTTTACCTCCGCACGCAACCAAGTAGTTATTTTATTTTGTATGAACACTCTTATTGATTGACTTTTCCGAATTCATTTCTTATTACTTGTTGCTAGCTGTTATTTGCAATATAACTATTTCTAACTGGTTGATCCGACTGGCATCATTCTGCCTAAACTAATGTTTCTTTATTGATCCGACATCAATTTTTATTAAATATGTTTCATAAGCAGATGGACAGAAAGAAAAACCATAAGACTCTTCTTTGACGCGAACAAAATAAATTTGTAAAAATAGCTCGTTTGGTTCAGACTTGATCGAAACGATCTTAATTTTTGCGCCAAGTAATACATGCTGCTTGTGGGATGTAAATTTTGTACAGCTCCATCAATGAGCGATGTGTTACCAAGGTCACGCGAGACCTTCGCAAATTATCCTTCGTCTTTGGCGTTTACTCACCTAGATCCAGCCTATTTTATTCCTTTCACAGAATTTGCCTTCGCGGAAATAGAACCCAACGATAATATTTTTTTACGTTGACAGCTTTATTTCTTAAGTTAAAATAGTTTCATTAAAGTAGTTCTGTGCTTTTTTTGAAAGTGATAATAATGTATTTTATTTTAATGTCTAACTTCGCATACAACTTTGAACTTTTTCGTAGGTGTATGCACATTTCCTCACATCATAGCAGCGTCGAATAAATTTACATGTGAGATTCGAAAAACGAAAAACACATTGGTACATGGCAGGATCGAACCGCGGACCTCCCGATTAGAAGGCCAGTGCCGAGTCCACAGCGCCACCGACGCTCCTGTAATGTAGTTTACTACCTATAATTTGACAAATTAGAAACTTGTTGGTAAGTATCACAAAACCACCAATATAAAGTGTAATTTTTATAGCGTCCTTTGTTGGAGTTTGGTATAAATTCTATGGTAGCTTTAGATTGTCACTATGCTTTTTTAAATTACTCTACATTCGTTGTGTTCTATCAATACAATTGTTCACGCTCGAGGAAGAGCGAGTGGCAACACTGCATTGTGGTCTGTGCAGTGAGAGCCTTTTTGGCGGCCGGCCGCATGTGACATGTCAGTTGAGTCGAGTCGAAATGTCACGACATTGAATTAGGTTAGGATGATGTCCGGGCATCCATAAAATATAATACACAATATTTAAGCATTATAGTGATTTGCGCGGCGCACCTAATATCGGGGTGCGAAAGCCCGCTTTGTGTTGTGCAAAAGAGTGCCCGCTTTGTGTTATCGTCGCGTGTGTGAGCCGTGGTGGCCTAATAGGCAAGTGTACCATCCGGTTCGGTCAGACAGCAGAACTTCAGGAGCCGCGACTTCCTTCGAGCTAGCTCAGGAAGTCCACCGGCTACATACGGAGACCAATCGGATCCAGGGTAAGTAATACCAATTTTCTAAGAGCTGGTATTCGGTGAATAAAAATCAGCAACCCAGAAGTCGGTGAATCGCCGACGTGGTGGTGTCTACCTTGGGCACCACCATCTCTTGGTAGTAGAGCGTGGTTTTTAGATTTGAGTGGTTGATTAGTATTGTACAATTAATATTGTAATCTTGTTGGTTGTCCAAATGGGCAATACATATTAATTGGTTTTTGATTGCTGATTTTAAACCGACTACAATCTCATTTGTGGACCGATCTCCCTAACTAGTTGTCATTGTCATTGTATATGAAAAATTGGGGTTAAATGCCTTTTGTTGTTCTAGTTAAGTTCTAGCATTTACCTATATTTGATTTTGGTTTGTTTTTTCATATCTTTGTTTTGCCCTTGAATATTTTGTTTGTTAAGTTGTAAACTTATACTTTAATTTAATTTGTTGAAAAAATTTTGCTGCTAAATGACTTTGCTGTTGTTGTAATACACTATTTTGCTGTGTTAAGTTTTAGCATTTACATTTGATTTTGTTTTGTTTGCCTTTGAATATTATGTTTGTTAAGTTATTGACTTAATACTTGATTTTAATTTGTTTGAAAAATTCTGTTGTTAAATGCCTTTGTTGTTCTAGTTAAGTTCTAGCATTTACACTTGATTTTGGTTTGTTTATATATTTTGTTCTGCCTTTGAAGTTCCTCCCGATCTGTTTTATTGTCTGCGGTTGTCGGTCTGTTTGTCCGTGTATTATTATAGTGTTTATTAATTTTGGTGCAAAATGGTCCCGCCAGTCAGCCCGCTTAGTGGTGCACGCGCGGGTGCACAAAAGATTTTGAGATGGTTTGCTAGTGCCGTCGCTTTGGTAGACCGACCAGACCGAGAACAGGCTTTGTTAATTCGGCATGAGGGAGTACCTGCTCGCTTGAAGGAATTGGAGCAGCTTTTCATTGCTCATCAACAATATCTGCTCGACCACCCAGCCGAGGGTGCCGCTGAGTTGCGGGCAGTCGACCAATTTAATGCCGATTATGATCAGTGTTTTGAACAGGCGGATGTGATTATAAACAAGGCTCAGGCAATCCTATCCGCCCGGAGGCGTGAGTCGTGCACGCCTGGGGAGGTCAAGCCTACCCCGGCCGGCTTGCTGGGCAGACTGCCCACTTTAGACATCCCAACCTTTGATGGGAACCTGGCTTCTTGGATGGGGTTCATTAACCTCTTTGATAGCCTGGTCCACTCGAGGGACGACCTGTTCCCTAGCCAGAAATTGGCCTATTTGCTCTCTGCCTTACGTGGAGAGGCTGGTGTACTTGTCCAGCATCTACCTGTCAATGATGACAGTTATGATATTGCAAGGGCGTTGTTGACCGCCCGGTATCAGAATGTTCGCTTGCTAGCGGACACACATGTGGCTGCCATTTTAGGGCTGCCACGAGTATCACGGGTCTCCTCAATGAGGAAGGAGATTTTGAACCCGCTGCTAAGCGCTATTAATGCGCTCAAACGACTTGACCTACCGGTGGACCAGTGGTCCTTCATATTGCTCCACCTCATCCTCAATAAGCTTCCCATGGAGATGAAGGGGCGTTTTGAACAAAGGTATGGGGGCAATAGTGCCTCGTACCTACCCCCCTTCTCGGATCTCCTCAGATTTTTGGAGGATGAGTGTCGGATGACCGACCACTTGGATCTGGCTCCTATGCCGGGACCGAGTACAGGCCGCTATGAGGCGACCCGGGCAGCGCCACGGAGAGAGCGCCGCCCGTACAAGCAGTATACTGCAGTGCGGCAGAACTATCCACACGGGGAGAGGCCGATGCCTTGCAAGTGTTGCAAGCGGGATGGCCATCGTTTGCCGGCCTGTCCCAAATTTGTTGGCCTACGCACCGAGGGGCGTAGGAATATGGCCAAGCAGCGGAATTGGTGCTACCGCTGCCTGGGGGCTCATATGGCATCGGCTTGCCCCCACCCACGAGATTGCCACTGTTGTGGAGGGGCCCATCATCCCCTCTTGTGCTTTAACAATAGAGACGCTCGTGAGGTGGTAAGAGAGAGGGACTCGCACACGGGCGGGGGCCCTCGTAGGTCACCCACATCTCCGAGGAGATCGGAGGGGCGTGCCACCCCTCCGCGGAGATTGGAGAGGCGCCCCCCCTCCCGTGAGAGGATTGGGCGCCCCACCCCCCCTACGGGCGGGGGGGATCGACGCGACGCTTCTGAGGCGCCACCGCGAGATTGGGCCGCGGTTATTAGGGAGCCACGCCGGGAGCCGATACGCTTCTCTCCCCCTATGATGGAGAGACCTCGTTTGTCACGGGCTCCCCCAACTTTCGCCCATCATGGGCACCGCCCGGCCCCCCGATGCAGCTTTGGTACGAGGAATCGGAGACCTGCGGATCCCGGATCCGATCGGTCAGGTTTTGTTCTCCTTCTCCCCCCACTTCTCTTCAGCGCCCAAAATTGGCGCTACCGCGATTGTTTATGAGAAGGTTGTTGGTCAGCTTCCGCAACAGCACGTTTCGCGCGCTGTCGTAAATGCGACATCAGGATTGACCTTGGCTGACCCTTCCTTCCACCGAACCGGTCCGATTCACTTATTGCTCGGTGCCGATGTTCTAGGCCGCGTGTATTGTGGGAAGAGGAGAGAGTTACAGAAGGGTGGGCTGGTAGCCTTATCTACATCGCTTGGGTTTGTAGTGATGGGACCAGTTAGGCATAACCCACCATCTCCATCGGTGGACAGTTACATAACTGTTAGCTCCACCTTATCGGATGTCCTTCAACGGTTTTGGGAGGTGGAAGAGCCACCTACCGTGAAGCGAGTGAACCCCTTGGACGAGGAGTGTGAGTTGTTCTACCAGAACAATACAGGTCGCCTTCACTCGGGACGGCTGATCACTCGTTTGCCCTTTTTGTCAGTTCGCCCCTCACTTGGCAGCTCCCGGCCGTTGGCCGAGAAGCGACTGCTGTCCATGGAGCGTCGTATGAGTAGGAACTCCGACCTCAAACAGAAGTATGTCGACTTCATGCGAGAATATGAGCAACTGGGGCACATGTCGGTCTCGCGACTGGACTGGCGAAACGAGGAACATAATTTTCTTCCTCACCACGCGGTTTTGAAACCTTCCACCGGGAAGATACGCGTTGTTTTTGATAGGTCAGCTCCCACGTCTACCGGAGTTTCGCTGAATCAATGTCTGCATGCTGGACCGAAGTTGCACCACGAGGTGGGTGATGTATTGACCAACTTCCGTCGCCATGCCGTCGTCTTTGTGACCGATATCCGGATGATGTTTCGGCAGACTGTGATTCACCCGGACGATAGACGATATCAGCTCATATTATGGAGGGAGGATCCCAGAGATCCCATGCTGGTCTACGAGCTGAACACCAATACATACGGTTTGCGTTCGAGCCCCTTTGTGGCAATTCGCTCACTTGTGGAACTCGCTGAACGTGAGCGGTTACGATACCCTCGCGCATCCTTGGTTCTCAAGGAGGATGCATTTGTTGATGATATTTGTACGGGTTCCTCTAGTGTCGAGGAAGCCTTGATTTTGCGAGATGAACTAATTGCTCTTCTCGGGGCTGGTGGTTATGAACTGAGGAAGTGGATGTCCAACTCACCTCAGCTTTTGTGTGACTTGCCAGACGACCACCAGCAGGAGCCTCATATTTTTGAGAATGCCAACACTCCAGATTTACTGTCTGTTTTGGGAGTGCAATACAGACCTATCCAGGACACGTTCACCTATCGATTGGAGCTGCCAAGCCCCAAGGCCTGGACGAAACGGTTGGTTTTGTCTACAGTAGCTCGTACCTTTGACCCAAATGGCTGGATTAGTCCCGTAGTGTTTTCGATGAAGTGCTTCCTACAGGAACTTTGGTCAGCCGAAGTGTCGTGGGATGAGCCCCTCTCGGGCCGTTTGCTGCGAGATTGGGAGTCCTTCATGTTGTCTCTCCCCGACATTAACCGTGTTAGTATCCCTAGACATATACTGCCTACGGGACGGTTTACGGCCAGCCTTCATGGCTTTTGTGACGCGTCTGAGAGTGGATACGCAGCCGTCGTATATATCCGGACGGTCGATGATATAGGAGCTGTTAAGCTCCACTTGCTAATTGCTAAGAGTAAGGTTGCTCCACTTCGGACTCGATTAACGATTCCGAAGTTAGAATTGTCTGGAGCTACTCTTCTGGTTCGTTTGATGAACCACGTTGTTGACACCCTGGGACGTAGTGTGGACTTTGAGTCGCTCTTTGCTTGGTCCGACAGTCAGGTTGTCCTGTGTTGGATTAAGAACTCCGTCCACTCCCTGGAAGTATTTGTGGCCAATCGGGTATCCCAAATACAGGCCTCGAAGGCCACGTTGATTTGGCGCCACGTGCCAGGTGAAATAAACCCTGCTGACTGTGCATCACGTGGCAGCGAAGCCCCTCAGCTTATTGACCACACTCTGTGGTGGGGTCCCGAATGGTTGTTACAACCGTCTTGGCCTTCCACACCAGCTGTGGTGAAGGTACCAAATCCGGGCTTGCGTGTTCACGCTGTCGAGACTATGGCGGCTCCAGAGCGGGAATTTTTATTAGACCGCTACAGTTCTCTGGACAAGTTGCTCGGCGTGACCGCTTGGATAAGAAGATGTATTCGAAATTGTCGCCGGCCTCAGGACAAAGATTTGTGTCCGGTCCTCTCACCGCAGGAGCGCCAGGATGCTCTTTTGCATTGGGTGCGTATGACCCAGTCTAGAGCGTTTGAACCGGAACTTAAGATTTTCCGTACCGGGACGTCCAAATTGAAGGGACCCTTGGTGCGTTTGACTCCCTTTCTGGATGATAAGGGATTGTTGCGTGTAGGAGGCCGATTGAGGCACGCTAACTTGCCTTATAGATCACGTCATCCCCTGTTGCTCCCCAAGGACGGACCATTGGTGCGATTGTTGATCATTGATCGCCATGTGAAGAATGCTCATGCCGGATGTAATGCATTGACCGCGCTCCTCCAACGGGAGTTTTGGATTTTGTCAGCGCGAAGAATAATCCGATCTGTTATCTTTCGTTGTCTGCCCTGCTATCGTTTACGCCCCGCGACGATGCAGCCCCAAATGGGTGATTTGCCTGCTGATCGTGTGAATGAATCGATGACCTTCTTAGGAGTTGGAACTGATTTTGCGGGACCATTCACTATAAAAACGTCACGACTCCGTAATGCTAAGACTGAAAAGGCTTACTTGTGTGTGTTTGTTTGTTTGGCCACTAAAGCCGTTCATTTGGAGGTGGTGAGTGCACTCACCATGGACGCTTTCTTAGCAGCGTTAGGCAGATTTGTCTCCCGCCGGGGACTGCCTTCTCTAATTCGGTCCGATTGTGGGACGAACTTCAAGGGCACTGATAGACATATAAGAGAAGTTTGTGAATTTTTAGATAAAAATAATATTGAGATCGGATCCACACTCTCCCGTAGGGGGGTAACATGGCGATACTCCCCGCCGTCTTGCCCTCACTGGGGAGGGATTTTTGAATCTGTTGTAAAGGCCGCCAAGACTCACTTTCGCCGCGTTATTGGGGAGACTATTCTCACGTTTGAGGAACTCGCGACGGTGTTTCATAAGATTGAGGCGGTTCTCAACTCGCGTCCGTTATGTCCGTTGTCTACCGACGCGAACGATTTGCAGGCCCTCACGCCAGGCCATTTCTTGATAGGCAGACCACTTAACGCCCTGCCCGAGTATCCTTATAGAGATGTCAATCCAGGACGCCTTTCGCGGTTTGAGTTGCTCCAGCAGCTTACCCAGAGCTTCTGGCGCCGCTGGCACCTTGAATATTTACACATTTTGCAACAGCGCGTTAAGTGGTCAGATAAGACAAACCCACCGAGGGTTGGAGACCTCGTGTTAGTGAAGGACCCAAACCTGCCACCCTTACGTTGGCGTCGCGGACGCATTGTCCAACTTACTCTAGGGTCTGATGGTGTGCCCAGGTTTGCCGAGGTCCTAGTTGGGGATTCTGTTTTGAAGCGCGCGGTCGCTACTCTTTCTCGCCTCCCCTTAGACTGATTTGGCGGACAGTCCCGGACTGTCCGGAGCGGGGGGATGTTCACGCTCGAGGAAGAGCGAGTGGCAACACTGCATTGTGGTCTGTGCAGTGAGAGCCTTTTTGGCGGCCGGCCGCATGTGACATGTCAGTTGAGTCGAGTCGAAATGTCACGACATTGAATTAGGTTAGGATGATGTCCGGGCATCCATAAAATATAATACACAATATTTAAGCATTATAGTGATTTGCGCGGCGCACCTAATATCGGGGTGCGAAAGCCCGCTTTGTGTTGTGCAAAAGAGTGCCCGCTTTGTGTTATCGTCGCGTGTGTGAGCCGTGGTGGCCTAATAGGCAAGTGTACCATCCGGTTCGGTCAGACAGCAGAACTTCAGGAGCCGCGACTTCCTTCGAGCTAGCTCAGGAAGTCCACCGGCTACATACGGAGACCAATCGGATCCAGGGTAAGTAATACCAATTTTCTAAGAGCTGGTATTCGGTGAATAAAAATCAGCAACCCAGAAGTCGGTGAATCGCCGACGTGGTGGCGTCTACCTTGGGCACCACCAACAATATAGATCCAATGTATTCCTAAAAAAATTAAAATCACATCTAATAGAAAAAGCTTCCTATAGTTTATATGAGTTCTTTGCAAATAAATAAAACAACATAATTGCATAGAATAATCATGTATTGCAATAAGGATTACTTATATAATTACAATATGCACCATATTCTACAATATGAACAATGTTAACCACATATTTTATTTAAAAAAAAACTTTTTGTATCTCTGTATATCGCATAGTGTAGCTCTCCTTGAATTGCAGTGCCCTTGCAGGGTGTCACATGCTCATTTGTTCTTTTAAAGACCGAATACCACATATGTATAACATGTGACAAGCAAATAAATAAATAGAACTTCACCCCGAGAAACATTGTTTAATTCACGGCTTTTCCAACTACTTACCTTTACTATGAATACGGGCCCACATCCTGCGCGCAACCTGTTTCTTCGTACGGTAGTCGTTTTTGTTGCTCCCACTGCTGCACACTTGTAAAGGCGTTAAACCAGATTTCGCATCCAATGCACTTGTAATAATTCTTGTACTTACCTAGTTTCTGCTAGTTCCACTTGTTCGATGTGTATGATTCCGAATTCAACCAATATCCGGTTGAGACGACAAATATTTTAGTAAATTAATTAAAGAATCTTATTTTAGGATTGTTATGGCTTTCATTTAAAAAATAAATTGTCTAGAAAATTTTCTAAAAATACGCATCGTGTCTTGATCTCCGCTGAGTTGTTTTCGAGTTATCTAATAACGCTTTTTAACGTTAACGTTTTTAGTAACGTACAGTTTTGCCGGCTAGCCCCCGACTCCACAACGCCCCATAAGAAAAGAAAAGAAAGAAAAGAAAACATTTATTGACCACAAGCACACATATACAAGACAAAAAACAAAAACATTTATACATAGCGGCCAATTAGAACCCGACCTCAGCATAAGCTGCAACAGACTAGTCTGATGCAGCGCTGGTGTTCTGGCCGGGCCTAAATGGGGTTAAGCGATTTAAAACGTAACATAAAAAATGGCACAAAACATATATTAATAAAAAGAAATACAAAACAGAAGCATCAAAAACAAAATAAAACAAGAAAAAAAAATACAAAATAGTACAGACACGCATACCTATTTAATGAACAAACAAGCAAAATACAACACAAACACAATGCATTCACGCTTACATCAAAAACCATGTGTTTAAGTTTAAGTGGAACGCATTACGTTAACATGCAATGAAAGCACCGAAACGCAATGATGCGCTCAAATGGAACGCACCTATGGTTAAACGTCTGTGGCCAGTATATTGTTCTGTGCGTATGGCTTTTGACTTTTGACTTAACCATGACTTAGCCAACAAACTTAAGTACCTAAGTACATATGTACTTACTTAACATATACAATATTGCTAAAAATTTAATTTAAATGAAAAAAGTGTACGCGTGTTATAGCGTGAATATAATATATTTTATTACAATAAAAGATTTGTGTGGGAATAGGAGACCGAAAACAGGAGCCCAACGAGCCTGCTTATTGAAGTTTGTAGAAATTGGAAAAGTAAAAAGAATAAAATTGGCAATCCATTTATTCGCTGGTCACACAGTCCATCGGCACTCGGCATCATCAGAGTCGGGACGCCGCCCTCGAATGCCCGGTGTTTCGTGTGGAAAAACGATGTGAGTCAGCAGAACACTGCTCGCTTAATAAAAACTTTTTAAGGTTAAGTCTGAACGAGTGCATTGTTTTTAGATCGCGCAAAGGAGGGGGGATGTCATTCCAGCAGCGTGAGGCGGCGAACCTGAAAGACCCACGGAATGCCGCTGTACGGTATTTAGGGGTAACAAATATATGAGTGCAGGCTCTTCGAGGATACTTGGTGTGATCTTTTGCCCACGCCAACTTCTTATAAAGATATGGTGGCCTTTTCGTCCCAATCACACCGAACAGCAATGTGGCCAGATGAAGTCTCCTCCGACCCTCCATCTTTAAAATATTTGCAGTGTTCAGAGTTGGAGAGACATGTGTTCTGGGAGGAATATGGAAGCAGAAGCGTGCACAAGCATTCTGCACACGCTGGATGAGCTTAGCTGTTCTGGACAGCAGACAGGGACCATAGACAGTGTCGCAATAATTAAGCTTAGACAGAACCAGCGTTTCACAGAGTGACCGTCTCAGCTTTTCACACAGGTAAGGTCTGATTTTGTATAATAATTTGAGCCTATAGAAACACCCACGTGCACATTCTGCTATGTGGCTCTCAAAATTGAGGTGTCCGTCCAGCGTTAAACCCAAATTTCTAGCCGAGTCGACACAGTGTATTGATTCCCCATTGATACATATATCAAGTGAAGTATTATTTAGTCTTTGAATGCCCCGATTTGACCCTATGAGTAACAATTTAGATTTTTTGGGGTTAAGGACAAGGCAATTAGATTTGCACCACAATGATATCATTTTTAAGTCCTCATTTATTCTTGTTACAGCATCAACATGATCGTCAGGCTGGAATGAGTAATACAACTGAAGGTCATCAGCATATAAGTGGAACTTACAGTTAGTAATATTTTTTGTGATGTCGGCGCTGTACAAAGCATACAGGATTGGACCAAGGATTGAACCCTGAGGCACTCCACGAGTGACTGCCAACTGTGAGGAGCATATCCTGGACCCATCTGGCTTAGTTAATTCCACAAGCTGCCGCCTATCGTCCAAATAGCTGGTAAACCATTTCAGCGCCATTTTGTCAAGTCCATAGTATGCCAGCTTAGAGATCAAGAGGGTGCTGTTAATTGAGTCAAATGCCCTCGAAAAATCCAGTAACAGAAGAGCGCTGATCTGTCCCTGGTCCCGGGCAGCAAGCAGATTGTCGACTACATCCGCTAAGGCCGTTGCTGTACTGTGGTGTTTACGGAACCCGGACTGCAGTTGAGGGAGTATGTTGTTCACTTCCAAATAGCTGGTGAGCTGCTCGCAAACTATTTTCTCCAGGACCTTGGACAGACATGGGAGCAGGCTGATTGGTCGCAGGTCACTCACTGACATAGGATTGGTGTTTTTTGGCAATGGTTTCACTATGGCCAACTTCCAACTGTGAGGGAATATACCTTTAGTTAGCGACAAGTTGATAATGGCAGTAAGAGCACCAAGTGACTGGGGAAGGGTTAGAAGTAACATGTCGAGGGATAACCCGTCACAGCCCTGAGCATTTGACTTAAGTCCCTTAATAGTTTTTAGTACCTTATCCTCAGATACTGTGCACAGAGAGAAAGTTGCTGAGCCATGCCATAAGGAACTTCGTTCCAATAATCTGGACTATAACATGGTGTAAGATATATTTACATTTCAGTAAATATAAATAAAGCCTACTTTTCTACTCAACGCACATAAAATCCAGGCGGAAGCTTAAACTTATGACTTGCGGAAATACTGAACAAATACATAATCCACTTGCTTAGGAGAGACAGCATAACGGAAAAATACAAATCAACATTCTCACAAACTCAATAACAACCTTGCCAACCGTGCCGCTACAAAGCCTTCCCAATGCCAACATGCAGTTAAAACCTCTGTACGCAATTGTTTTGTGCGCACTATAGTTATATCTGAAAGCATGCGATGCCTCCCGAGGCCTTGCGACATACTAAACGACAGATTCGATTTGCGTCAGTCGAAAGAAGCCTTAGGGTGGACACACACTAAGCAGCGGACGGGTTGAGAGAATCGTACGTATCGTGGACGACATGGAACAGCGTGTTTCATTTTGTTTCGTGGGAATTATAATTTAGTTACCATAGTGAAGTATGTTTTTGAGAAAGAGTTTTGACCATTTTACTCATAACACAGTGTGTTCTTGGCTTTAACAATAAAAGCGTTTTAATAAAGTATCATGTGTCAATGCTTTTTCCACCATAAATACAAATACTTAAAAGCAAAGACGTTAAGTGTCTCTTAACAACACTATGTACCTACATATCTTTATTTGAAAAATTTATAATTCAATACGACAAAAAATTTCACTTTAGAGAATAAATCTAACTCTCGAATACTGTTCGAAACCTTTACTTGTACAGTAAGCTCCCATTCAAGCTATACATTTACACAATGAAAACCGCCACTATTACGAGCGACATAAGAACGCTCCATAGGTCAAACAGTATAGCTTGGTAAGGAGCTTACTGTACCTATTAATTTTATATTTTTTTCTCACCCAAACACAATTTTTTTTATTCAATATAGGCCTATTCTATGTTTGTAACTGCACCCACGACACAGGCGAAAATCCTAGTGTGAGACGACGTTTTTTTAACAAGAAAAAAGATAAAAAGCTACCCATATTGCTTTACAGACACTAATTGACGTAAAACAAAACATAAAATCCTAATTAACTAAAAGTCTCATTGAAAATGTAATAAACTAAGATATACTATTTAAATTGATAATTAATTTAAGATATGCAAATACTCTTGTTAGGGAGTCCAGCAGGCCGATTACGCAACTCAGTTGGTCACAAATCTCGATAGAAATCAATGAAATTGTTTCTTTCAAGTGACTTTGCGATAATGGACGTACGATTTGACAGTTTCAGTTGCTAACAGAATGCGATCGCAATTATAACCTGAAATTTGACATATCGATAGCATGTGAAGCTCTCTTCTATCTTGGCCCTTATCGTCACTTACCATCATGTGTCGTGAGGGCCAAGAGCTTCCCCGCCGAGTGTGAAAAAGCATTAGGTACAGTCAGCAACACGTCAAGCTTTACATTGGTATTACGAAAGCCGCCGCTATTACGAGCGACATAAGGGCGGTCTCAAGGTCAACATGTAGTCTAGCGTGTTGCTGTGTATACAATAGGCAACGACAAAAAGTCGTGATCGTATCGTCCGACGAAAGAGCGCCTCTGGAACATTAGCTACTACTTGTAACAAGTTAACAAAGTAAATAAAACTATCAGCGACGCAGTTCATAGCAATTTTATTAGAAAAGGAAAAGCTTGTTGTATTTACGGCTCGCAATAAACCAGGGGATCTGCAGCGGATATTATTGCCATCTTTTTCTGCGGCTGCTGCCCGCTCTCCGGCAAAATTGTTTTGTCTTCGCGTCTATTATTTAGTGCCATTTCTATCTACATACGTTATCAAAATTATGACTTCAAATGTGCAGATGTCGGTTATGTTTTACCAAAAAAAGAGAATTTCTTCTTAAGTTTTTGCAGATTTAAAGTGGATTTTTTTTAAAGTGCATACTCAAATCAAATAGTTTGGTATATCTACTTATTAAAGATATCATTAATAAAAAAATATTACAATTATTTTTAATAAAAAAACACCATCTATTATCTACTAATCTCGTCTTATCTATACCAAACACATTTTATGTCGACAGTACAAGTTGAAAACAATATTAAAATAACACGGGATACTCAGGGAATAACCTTACGCAAATACGCATGTTCCTTACAAGTTTTCTTCTTGTCTGCCTTTTTAATGTCCTAAAATGTATTTTTTTGTACAATAATGAGCATTACTATTTAAACATTAGGTACAGTAAGCGCTGCGTCATACGCATAAAAAATTATTTTTATGTGCACTGTATCTGGGGCTTAGTGAAAATCACTTTCAGTATAAACGCTTCACCCATCACACCGGGACAATGAAACCAAATTCAAAACACCCTTTGAAGGCCACGTCAGGAGCGGCTAATGTACTTTTTTATTTCGCATCATTAAACTGACATTGTTTAAGAGCGTTTTTGTCTCACTCTAGCCGAGATCCACCACAAAAGACACGCAAAGTCTGTAGCGGAGACCCTAAACAATGACCCTTGGAATGAGTGGGCACTATCTTGGCACGTGAGCGCTCAAAGGCTACTAATGAATGAAGTAATTAGAACGTAACTTTTGCGCCTTTTGTATGTTTATAAAAGGGATGTTTGGTTCCTGCGTTTGCTGATTCCTTTGGGATCTCATCAAGATAGATTGCAGATATTACGAGGATTGGGCTGAGGAGTGCCCCACCTAATTTTTGTGCATCTTAATTCCTTAATCATTATAAAGCTGTGCTTCAACTGTGATATAAAGTTTAGGTTGATGATGTAGGTGTTAATTCTTTTATTTCTATGTAACAAAAGTAGATTTTTTTACATTTTGAGATTCTCTGCAACAGTTTGAAGTCTGCAATTAGTGTTAGGCAGTGGCAATATGCAATATAGTAGCGTACGCATTAAAGAAAGTAAGACTTCTATCTAATGTTTAAACGGCAAGATTAATTTATGTCAGTTCTTTTTATGGTCACGGTTGATTGTTATGGGGTTCAGCAGCTTATATTGAAAGTGTTTAGGTTTTCTGTTACAGAAGAAGGCAATTCATGCCATTTATCCGGCCTATTAAATTGTTTAGAGAATTATTCAAAGAAATGAATATCTTTATTTTAGCTAGTCGGTATATTTATGTCAATTTAGTTTATGTATACAAATACTATGATACACTCGATAAAAATAGCAATATTTTCATATTATAAACACACGAAAAAAACAATCTTGCCGTTTCAATGTACAGGCTCCATAAAACTACTAGCTCGTTTTTTGGGGAAGTGTGTTGCTTTTTATAATAAGTTTCCACAAAGTGTCACCAACTTACCATTACTATAAACTGAAAGTTCATGTCAGAAAGACTCATGAATGAGCTAAGCTTATTTCAAAATAAGTGATCATTTAAGTGATCACACGATACGGAACTATTATAATGTATGTTTGGTAACAACATAATTTATTATATATCTTTGTAAGTTTTCTTTCAAATTCTAATTTTATATAAGCATACCACAATATATTTTAATATGTGAAAAAGCCAGTTACATTACTGGCGATTTAAAAGAAGAGACAAAAAATTTAACATTACTAGTTTCTTGCCTGTTCTTCTCTTGAAGGCTCTCCCAATTTTGCGAACAGGTGCAGAATCAATTTTCTTCTCTCTCTTACTTGTATTCGCAGATATCTTGATTATATTTGGGACTAGCTGTGCCCGCGAACTACGTTTCGCCATCAAAATACTTAACACAGTGTTTAGTTTTTTCCTCCATTTTATTCCATAATGATTCAACTTTATTCTGCCTTTCTTGAGCATCGGCCATTTCGAAATTAGGACAATTTTCGTAGGTTCGTAATGCTCTTTTTCTAACAGTCCATAAAATTAAATACATTACATATTACTATAAACACTAAGTATAATTATTGTTTTAGAGACATTATTGATATTAATAAATTCTTCTTCAGTAGAAAGAACTACACAGTTGCAAGAATAATCTTTATCGTATTCATGTTTCGAATTAAAATAAACAATTGTTAATAAATTAGAACTGTATACGAATAAAGTTTAGATTTTATAATGGGTGTTGGTAACACCAACAAAATATATTTTTTGGATATGACAACTTGGCCAATTTTCACTGGTCGTACAATAAGCTCGTTGTCAAGCTATACTGTTTGACCTTTGAACCGTTCTTATGTCGCAAGTAATGCTGGCGGTTTTCGTAGAGTTAATGTACAGCATGAATGGGGGGGTTACTGTACAAATACGTTTTCCGTATTCGATATCCGATCACGGAATACAGACACGGAGTTTCGTGAACGTAGTGCAGACGTTCGTTTCTTCTCATTCGGGATTTCTACCATTCTACCTAAACGTACGTACAGAACGTGTTCCGTTCGTAATAAAAACGAACGTGTGCGGCAGTCAATGAGTATTTTGTATAGATTTGATGCATTCGGATGCCCGCATTCAGAAAACGAATGCGAATGCGTATTTATGCGGTTAGCCTTAAAATGTATTGAGACTTCCGTTTTTGTAACGTGTACTGTGCGATATAGTGTTGCTGGCATAGTTCGGTTAGCAAACTCGCCGTGATGACTAACATCCAACACACAAACTTGGAGTTATCGTTAGTTAGTTCACGATCGTTGCATTATCACGGTCTCGAAGGACACTAAACACAGGTAACATCTAACATCGAACATCCAATAGGCCCCGAAGCGGTTCTCAAACTTTTTTGGTAACGGAACCCTTTTGGAAAGCGAAATACTTGACGGAACCCTAAGATAAAACAATAGTTTTTAATAGTGTATTCTTTATTAATAAGCATAATAAAAGTACGACCAGAGAGGGTGTTTTGATTTTTCTAAATTATTGCGGAACCCTTAATGGGGTATTGTGGAGCCCTAGGGTTCCGCGGAACACACTTAGAGCATGGCTGCTCTAGGTACCCTTCAGGGCCTACTTTCATTTAATACCCCTATTGCTGGGTTTGAAAAGCAAATGTTTCTTTTTTGAGCGGCGGCCATGTTGAATTTACGTCAATGTTGCTACGTTCATAGTGCTCTACTGATCAAGGCCTTTCATTTGATATCCATATTGCTGGGCTTAGAAACGAACTTTTATCAGTTTTTTTTGAGCAGCGGTCATATTGAATTTTGTGCTATTTTCCTAGGTTCATAGTACTCTACTCTTCAAGGCCTTTCATTTGATACCTATATTGCTAGGTTTGGAAACGAACTTTTATCCACCTTTTTTGAGCGGTGGCCATGTCGAATTTACGTCAATATTGCTAGGTCCATAGTGCTCTACTCTTGAAGAACTTTCATTTATTTATTTAATACCTATATTGCTAGATTAGAAACCGAACTTTATCCACCTTTATTGAGCGGCGGCCATGTTGAATTTATTTGTGTTGTTAGGTTCATGGTGCTCTACTCATCAAGGCCTTTCATTTGAGACCCATATTGCTGGGTTTGGAAACGAACTATTATCCATTTTTTGAGCGGCGGCCATGTTGAATTTATAGCAATTTTCCTAAGTTCATAATGCTCTACTCTTTTAGGCTTTCCATTTGATACCCATATTGCTAAGTTTGGAAACGAACTTTTATCCTTTTTTTTTGAGCGGCGGCCATGTTGTATTTAGGTCGATTTTGCTAGGTTCCTAATGCTCTACTCTTCAAGGCCTTTCATTTGATACCCATATTGCTAGGTTTGGAAACGAACTTTTATCTATCTTTTTTGAGCGACGGCCATGTTGAATTTATGTCAATGTTGCTAGGTTCATAGTGCTCTACTTATCAAAGCATTTTATTTGATACCCATATTGCTGGGTTTGAAAACGAACTTTTATCCATTTTTTGAGCGGCGGCCATGTTTAATTTTGGGCAATTTTCCTTAGTTCATAATGCTCTACTCTTTTAGGCCTTTCAGTTGATACCCATATTGCTAGATTTGGAAACGAACTATTATTCTTCTTTTTTCTTCTTTTTAGAGCGGCGGCTATGTTGAATTTATGTCAATGTTGCTAGGTTCATAGTGCTCTACTCATCAGGGCCTTTCATTTGATACTCATATTGCTGGGTTTGAAAACGAACATTTATCCTTTTTTTTTGAGCGGCGGCCATGTTGAATTTAGGTCGATTTTCCAAGGTACCTAATGCTCTACTCTTCAAGGCCTTTCATTTGATACCCATATTGCTAGGCTTGGAAACTAACTTTTATCCACCTTTTTTGAGCGGCGGCCATGTTGAATTTATGTCAATTTTGCTAGGTTCATAGTGCTCTACTCATCAATGCCTTTCATTTGATACCCATATTGCTGGGTTTGGAAACGAACTATTATCCATTTTTTGAGCGGCGGCCATGTTGAATTTATAGCAATTTTCCTAAGTTCATAATGCTCTACTCTTTTAGGCTTTCCATTTGATACCCATATTGCTAAGTTTGGAAACGAACTTTTATCCTTTTTTTTTGAGCGGCGGCCATGTTGAATTTAGGTCGATTTTGCTAGGTTCCTAATGCTCTACTCTTCAAGGCCTTTCATTTGATATGCATATCGCTGAGTTTGGAAACGAACTTTATCGGCAGTCATGTCAAATTAAGTCAACGTGGCTAGGTTCAATGTGTTCTAACTCTTTAGGTTCTTCGTTCGATATCCATGTTCCTTGGGTGGATCCAAAAAAATGTGATTCGTCACTTTAGACATTAGGATCAAGAGTCCCGTCCCGTCCCTCTACGCGTAACCCAGAACATTGCAGTCAGATATTTTTTTAAATTAGCAATATTAATCGATTACTTTTAATAGTTTTAAATGGATGAAAGAGTTTGATTCCTTAGTCCTAATGTAAAAACATATAACATCTTTCAAAATACCTTGAAAAGAGTATCTTAATTTTTCAACATTTCAAATATTTCAAAATTTGTACCGATTTTGTGAAAATTTGTCAAGAATTAAACCAATCTACAAATTTTATGGTCACTCGATAAGTATTATCATAAAAAATGATTTATACATTGGTTGTATGGCTTGATCTTTTTGCCTTACCACCACGGTACGACATAAGAAAAAGACAATTTGGTTGGCGAAATCCAGTTGGGCAAAGCCATTAACAGAAAATATTAAATTTTAATTGTACTATGTGAAACACTTCATTCCTGCCTTTCAATTTTCGAAATCCAATCACTTAAGATCAGGCTGTATGGCGTAGTTCCATTGCCTTTCCTTCGTGGAAGAAAATACCTTCTCTCTGTACTATGTGACAGACTTGTCAAAATAATTTCACGTGCGCCATGTTGTTTTTCTACCTAAAGCCAATTCGAAAATTTTATATGGTATTTTTTCACTAAAAATAAAAAGTGAATTTAAACAAACGAAATTATGCCTAAATGTTCTTCCGGAAAATTCTAAGCATTGTGGTGTAAGCCATATCAAATTCTGTCCAGTAGTTTCGGAGATCTTTCCGGACAAACAGACAAACAAACAAACAAACAAACAAACAAACAAACAAACCAACAAACAAACAATTTTTTTAAAAACTATTCTATCGTGTTCTGCTAATGATTTTAAGGCGACCTGTGTATTTTTTTTCTTAATATTTCGCAATTACAGATTTTTTTACCCCTACGATTTTATTATATATAGAGATTACATTTAACATGTTTCCTTCCTTCTAATTAGAATTTTGTTTTGACGTCAATAAGTGCCGGCAAAGGCATGTTATATACTTTTAATTAAAAATATATTCGCCCCTATTACGTGCGAGTTAAGTAACTGACCTCTAACCTCGATGTGCGGGTGTTTATATACCTACTACAATATCTGCATAAACTATGACATCTGACCTGGCAACGTGTTGCTACGGCTCAGTAGTTATGGTATGTGCTTTGTTTTGTCCATCTATTGTTCGCTCAGAATCAAGTATATTAGCTGTCTGTGGATACTTCATTAGTTTATGTGTTGTGACTTTGTTAGCATTTGTCCATTATTGTTGCAGTCTATGTTCATAAATAAATAAATGTCTGACCAATGTTACACTAAACATCCCGATAAAATAGACTGTAGCATAAAGAAATTGGAACACAACGCCATCTACTAGATGGTTACTCAACCTAGAAAACTAAGGCTCGTATTAATAAATGCATCTCGAAGTTGAGATCGATCTTAAGATACAGGTTTGACATTTAATGTATGGAACATCTGTCACAAACAACATCTTAAGATCGATCTCGTTCTTGAGATATAATTATTAATACGTTGTGTCGATAAATTAATTCAAACTGCCATCTGTTAGAAACATAGAAATCCTATAAACCATGATTGTCCTATTACAAAATTAATTTCGAAATAACTATTATTTATTTTATTTATTTATTTAATTTTGGAAAACCAACAGCGAACATATACAGAGTATAAATATAGATTGAGACAGTCAGCCAATTAAAGGTCTTCACGTTTAGATACATAATATATTTACATTAGGAGCAGTGTGGACAATGTTAAAGAAAAAATGAGTTGAATAGAATCTTAATTAACTCTCTTAAAAGAAATAAGGCAGCAATTCTAGCTTATAAATTGGTCTAATTCACATAGTGTAAGCCCAATTTCATCCAAATCGTAGTTTTGGAGTTCATCCGGACAAACATCATGACACGAGATTTTTATATTAAGTATATTAGAAACGCCTTACGATTCATTAGAAGAGGCGTGATAATATTTAGTTTTACATTTAGGTTATTTCAGATATTTATATCTCTAGAAATATGCAGCACCTTCATATTTATTTTTTTCATTCAAATGAGCGTTGTCATATTTTTGCACTCCCCATACTAATATTGTAACGGCTTATTGTAATTCCTTCTGTCCGTCTATCTATGAGACCTTCACGCCTAAACAGCTGAACCGATTTAAGAGAATTCCCTTGGAAAACCTTAGAACGTTTCGAGACATGATTTTCCTCAGATATTTAAAAAAACGCGCCGTGAATGCGAATTTATCAAAGAACAAACAGTATTACCATTTTTTAAGCTTTATCGCAAAGGTTTATTCAAACAATATTCATTTCAAGTTTTGATTTATTTTTTCACTTTTGATAGCGTTTAGCTCATAATTGAATGAAACCTGAGGTTCAACCCAGCCCTGCAATTATTGTTCTACTATTACGATGTTGAGAGGATGTTATTTTTACGTGTTTCCATTTATTGTTTACTGTTATACTTTACCGACATAAATTGTGAATTTACAATAAAGAGTGATTATTGTAGCCTAAAAAATCGAATATTGATTGATAAGCCTTTGTCATGGATAAAAATTTGATATAAGATATAGCGATGTTACAAAAAAGGTTAAGACATCCGCTACGTCCGGTCCTCTCTCGCGACTGGGACGGCGTTATGCAAAACCAAGCCACAGCTAGTAAATAAAATGAATAATAAATAAAATACATTTATTTCAAGCGTTAAGAACCCATGTTGGATATACGTCGAATTATAGATAGGAAACTACATTACAGTTAGGTAGTTACAGATAACAAGTCATAAGAATTTTAGTTTCAATAATTTCAAATGAAAAATACATTAATTTTTAACTTATTTTTTAACTGACTTCAAAAAAGGAGGAGGTTCTCAATTCGATACGTATGTTTTTTTTTGTGTGTGTATGTTACGCGATTACGCTGCCAATTGTAAACTGATTTTCAAAATTCTTTTTGTATTCGGTAGAGTATACTTCAAGGGTGGTCCCATGGTCACCAAAATTAGGATCTGATGATGAGATCCCATGAAAATCAACGAAAACCCTTAAATTTTAAGGTGTGTCTAACTTGTTTTGTGTATATGTTACGCGATTACTCCGCCAAATTGTTGACCGATTTCAAAATTCTTGTATTTGATAGAGTATACTCCTAGGGTGGTCCCAAGTTCATCAAAGTCAGGATCTGATAATGGAATCCCATAAAAATCGAGGGAAACGCTAATTTATGTTAGGTTAATTATGGTTTCTTTCACTTAAAAGATTTTATTCACTAAAAAGTTAAAAATAAACAATATTTTACATAAAATAAAAACCGACTACAAAAACATTGAAAAGTTAAAATAATATAAGAATTGGTACAGACAACATCACACTTCTATATTGAAGTCGGTGACAAATTTTAACACTTTCTCGGAGATCATCGTTTGGCACCGTTTTCAATATAGAAGTGTGATGTTGTCTGTACCTATTCTTATATTATTTTTAACTTTTCAGTGTTTTTGAAGTAGGTTTTTATTTTTTGTAAAATATTTTTTTTCATACCTACACATTTTTTACATCAACATTTAGTTTAATGAATTTAAAATGCTAATAAAGAATTAAAACAAATTGTCAATTTTAAAATAGAATTATTATATTATACTTCTATTTGTATACATATTTAAATTATGTATGACGTGACATTTACATACTTGACTATTATCAAATAATCAAATAATCTCTGTAGTCAAATTAAAATTTGA
Organism: Schoenobius gigantellus; assembly: GCA_963935595.1. Lineage (NCBI taxonomy): Eukaryota > Metazoa > Arthropoda > Insecta > Lepidoptera > Crambidae > Schoenobius > Schoenobius gigantellus. The sequence continues at coordinate 2,334,197 of OZ012543.1, forward strand.
CTACAGAAAATTAAAAAGTATGGACTTATTATTTCTGATTTATACGAAAACGTTTGTCTTGTTTATATGTATATTTAATTTTCAGTAACATATGTAACGTAAGAAAATTATAAAATAAGCTATCGCTATTTTAACAACCGTTATGCTGTTAAAACCATTTGCAGTACCTTGTAGCAGTTTATAATACCTAGTACCAACCTGCCAACTGTACCTCCCGACATAATCCCATCCACGACATTAGTGGGACCGGTTTAACTATAAAAAGCATCAGTTACAACTCGTGGGTCGATAGCCGCAGGTGTACCAACAAACGGACAGATGCATCGCACTCGACTTGTAAGGTGTGTGTGAACCGGACCGTCTTCGGTCTAATTAAAAATTTGACAGTTCTATTTGGGCATAACCGAAATATCACATCCAAAAACTACAGATTCATGGCACAACACATAACTTTTTATGGCAAACGAAATTTGTATTTGTAACATACAGCCAAAGGTGTTGTTAAAAAGTAAACTTTGTATGAAAACAATAGTTAGAGTAGAAAGTCGGGCTGAAAAGCTCAATACAAAGGTGAGTCGCGTCGCGTAGCCTAGGCAAATAACTTAAAAGTTTAAGTGGGTTCTTATTTGGTCCTTTTACACACGGAATCCAATTTTAACTTTTTAAATTGCAGTTAGATTCTGTTTGAGCGTCGATAAAGTAACTATGGCGGACTTCGTAACGACAGTTTCCGCGTTTTGTCCGCTCTCGTGGAAATTTTGATACAATTTTGCACAGGTTTGTAAGTACAGTTGCTGTTGCTCAAACAAACTGTTAAATTTTGTCAATATTTCAAATTACTTATGAAAGTAAAATAGCATCGAAATAATTTTTAACCAAATTAAATTTTATTAAGATTTAAATTATTTTTTATTAACATAATTAAAGCTATCACAATTTTATTACAGCATTAAGAAACCACAACGGTTTATATAAATGCTGCATACTACCTGCAATCATTATTACAATTTGTGACATGAGTAACCACAATGATACAAGTTATATTTATTTATTTATTTTTACACACATTGAAAAATAATTTGACAACACTACATAAATTTCTGAGGGCTGACGATTCACATAGCTGACAATGTCACAATTTGACAGTAGAGGTGAGTGCCTCATGTACTCTTCGTACGATCCCCAATTTTCTGTTAGAAACTTGCTGAGTACATCTACAGTTATTATTCATATCATTATGATGTTATATTATGTTCACTAGCTATTTTTGCGAAAGTTACTAGCTACCTTTATTTTTGATCCTAGAGTTCGAAGTTTAATAAGAAATCTGGAAACACGCATTTAATTAGAGAGCTGTCACAAAATTTTAAAATAAAAATATTAAACCTACATTGAACAAGCTTTCAGTCAGTCCCATTTTCACTTTTCGAGTTTTAATTTAAACAACAAAAAGGGGAAAGCTAGTTATAAATAAAGTTTGGCGCGTGTAGCTGCAGTCATCATCATCATCATCATCACAGCCCATATACGTCCCCACCGAGGGGCTCGAGCCTACCCTATATTAGGGTGATTAGGCCTTAGTCAACCACGCTGGCCCAGTGCGGCTTTGTATTTCTTTGTATGTAGCTGCAGTGGGGCTTTGTATTCCCCACTATCGTTCTAACCTATCGTTCTTTTACTTCGCTTCTATCTGTCACTCTCACGCACTCTCACGCACTCTCTCGCATCGTTCCCTACTACTTACTAGCAACCATGATGCCATGACGCTACCATACAAACTGTTCACATTCACAGCACGCGTGGCATTACGTATATAACGCTCTGGCTTGTTTATATTTTTTTATTAATTTCGTGAATTAAAGGTTATTGTTTTAAAGGAATTAAACTATTTTTACTTATTATTTAAAGAAAAAAATAATTTAATTTGGTTCGCAGAGGTCGAGTGATCGCCTACTGCGTAACGGGTCGCGGGTTCGATTCCCGCACGGTACAAATATTGTGTATGGCCACAGAAATTTGTTCCGGTCTGGGCGTATGTGCATTTGATATTCTATAGTTGTAACTGCACCCATGACACAGGAGAAAATCAAATATCATTTAATTATAGTGTTTTATTATTATAATTTACATTGTTTTCCTTGATTAGTATTAGCCGTGAAATTATATGAAATAAGTGTACAGACAAAAATTTTTTAAACCATCAGATTAAGGAAACCCCTTAAAATAATCGTCAGATTATGAATGGGTATGATCAGGACGTTCAGCTGAATCGTCTGTATAAAAATCTGACGCGCTCGAGTAGTGCAAATTTGCGACTTTTTTGCATTTTTTAAAAGCCGCCACGAGCTCGCGTCACATCCATAACGTCAGTTTTTGGAATGGTTGTTTATTTAGGGTGTAATTAACATCCCCTATAAAAATCTGACGCGCCCGAATAACTTTTTTTATTTTATTTTTTAAGCCTTCTGTGCGGCCACCTCCACCGTGCAAACCGGCAGATTAAAGTACCTCCGTCATCAGGGATATGTGGCGCATTTACCATAACAAAATCTGACACGCTCGAGTATTGCAGCGATGCTGTTTTTTTACATTTTTGGAAAGCTGTAGACGCTTCCCCCACCGGTGAATCGGTAACATCATAAAACATTTTTTGCTTTCTATGATGTAATCTTTCAAATAATGACTGTCTCTACAACGCTCGAATGACTACAAAATTTAGCATCGTGGGCTCCGCTACTATATGATCAAATTGTCTTATCAAAAATAAATAATGTCGCTGATAAGTAAAAGTAAAAAAACAAACAAAGCACTAGAAGCACTTGGACGTAAGAAAAATCTATGAGAGAACATGAGAGCAATAAACATTAATAATACGTAATCATTATAGTGTAAGGAGATATCACCAGGTGTATGGCACTCAATGCTACACGCTACTTAAGGACCATTATAATTACGAAGAAAAGTGCTTTCTTATTCATTCCCGAGAATTCCAATTAGTTTTCCCTAAGGCTTTTTCTTGGAAAACAATTATATTTCAGAGGAAACAGCCCTTCAAACTCAAGCTAATTATCGCTTTTTCGATGCTAATGCCTACGATTTTTTGGCAGCTTGTAATTGGGTACAAGTCCAGCGTCAGTTGATTCTCATTCTGTAATGACTTTTGGTATGGCCCCATCATGATTGCCTTCGCAAGTAAGTTAACATCTGGCGGTAGCTTGCCATTTCACAAGCGAAACGGGTCTACTGCGGCATTAATACAAGACTTTTTGACTATTTACATATATTTAGCAACGATAAATGTGAAGCTATCGTGTCGTGACTGTCAAATTTAAAGCGCATAGTATAACTAAGTCAGAATGTAAGCGGTTAATACTCTGATGGATTATTGGCAGCGTTAATTGTATTTCCCGAAAGTAAGACCCTAAAGCTTTATTAAAAATACGTAGGGTACGTAGTAAATACGTAGGACTTAAATTGATCTTGTAACATTCACCTAGATACCTACCTTGATTATTCTTTCCCCTGCTCAGTTGCTACAGGCTGCTATGAGCGAGTAAGACCCATCCGAGCCAACATTTCTGTAAAGGAGTGCTATTTCCCACATTTTTGGATTTTTAGAATGACCCGAACATCGATACCTAATTAGGAAGATTTTTAAGTTATTGAACTATCTGTTTTTTAACCCGATAGATTTTCGTTTTAGTGTACTATTAAGTTTGCTTAGAATACCGTAGCCGAAGGTTTTTTGTTATTTGCGGATTGTCAGAATAGGCTAGACGAATGAAAAAAAATTATTGCTTTAATAGAAGCTCATTCGAATAATAAACAGAAGGATGAAATCGGTTTTCGAATAACTATAAAAACAACCAAGATATATTAGGTATTAAAGATTTTTCTCCATCTCCTTCTAGCAAAACGGTAATTAACATGGAGTTTATACACGGTTATTTTTTTATCACCCTGGAAAATTTAAGGGAGGCTTCACGACATGATATTAGAATGTTTTAAATATGAATAAAAAAAAATAACTCACTTACTTAATTTTATATTAATTTTTTTAAAAATACAAAAAATGCTGCACTAGTTGAGAGCAGCATTTTTGAGATTTTTTTATATTTTTTTTTTATTTCATTTGTTTTTATATAATAGTGGATGTGTCCTGAAGCGTCCCTAAAATTTTCCAGGGTGATAACAAAATAACCGTGTATATGGTCGTACTCAACAATGACGATACGGTTGATGTCGGATCTCTCTGTCTAATCGCTTCCAAATTAACAGCTTAAAATGCTTCTATCTAATGTATTTCTAAGCCGATTTTAATTCGAATTTCACACGATCGCATCTTTTTCTACGGTATTTAGGTGCCTCCAGACTCACGCCGAGAACCCCCGAGAACACCCGAGAAGCGTGAATGTGATAGGTTTCTCGTCTTCTCGTTCTCGGGCTCGCCTGTTCTCCGATCGGTGTCGGTTTTTTTGCGCGCTTCAAAGGGTTTCTCGGGCGAGAAAAGAGAACACTATTACCGGCTCCACGCGAGAAGTCTCGGCGAGACTTCTCACAGATTCACACAGATCCCATTTTGAGGGAAGCAAAACGTTTTCCATAAAAAAGTACTTTGTCAATAACCACCATCGTTTGAGCCTTTTTTTCTTAATATTATTTTTAATTTTCGTGTTAACGAGATTATAGGGTGCTAACGCACACAATACCAAGGCAGTAGCACTGTCGTCCATTCCGGATCACGACCGAGAATGTAAATGAGAAGATCGCTGAGTGTGGATACCTTCTCGGTTCTCGCGCAAGTTCTCGGCGAGACTTCTCGCGTGAGTCTGGAGCCGGTATAATATTTTATGACAAGACGAGAAAATTAGAATTCAGTCATCATTAAAATTGAATAAAACCCACTTTTAAATGTCATTCTGAATTACCCGAACATCGAAATTGCACTTGGCCAAACTGTAACTAATCAGAGTTTTAAAAAGTTATATTTTACAAATTCTGAAAATATATGTAAAAGTCTTTGGTAATTATAGTCGTATAGGTTGTACATACATTAAAGTAGATGAAGTGACTTACGTTTAGAGCATTAACTTCATCATTTTGACAAGTTACTGAAAATACAAACATTCCGCCAACTCTTCAAAAATCCATTCGTAATTACCCGAATGCACCCTAAATTTATAGGGTTCCGTAGCTCAAAAGGAGAAAACGGAACCCTTAAGGATCACATCATTGTCCGTTTATCCGTCCTGTCTATTTGTCTTGATCCTCTTCCTCGGGAAAGCGTAGAAATATCAAACTGAAAAAATCAAATACTCCTGGCCTATTACCGATTTCATGGTTTTCAAATGATATCATATGAAATCATAGTGCAAAACGAAAAATGAGATTTTCGGTCAGATTTTTGATGATCATTCGTTTATTATATCATAATGACATTATTGAAATTATGCTATAGTGATGATATCATTGGAGATCGGAACGAAATGAAACATTTCATGGCCTCTTTGTCTCAAAATTTATACCATGTCATACGATGAAAGATCTATAATAGGCCTGAAGGTCTACAATCGCTTTTAGCTGTAGCTTTGAAAAAAATCAAACTTATCAACCAACGGGATTAAAAAATATGACCATCAATGTTGTATATTTTCGCAAATTTTGCGATTTTACAAGGAAATCAAAACTTCTACGTTACCTACCTACTCCCCGTTGACCTAGAATCTTGAAAGGAGGTCGCCAAAATCTGCCTAATCCACGTACCCATGTACATTATATGAAAATAAATTCTCTGTAATACGCTGAATAATATAACAACCCTATTTTCTTTTCTGGTTATTTGGAAACGATTAAAAATACTTTTTTATTTGTAAGAAAATACGCCGTCTTAGACCGTATAACCACAGATTACATATGCTATAAAGCATGTAACAATATAAATTGCTGCCACCTATTGTCGGATTTTTTATTTTTAATGACACAGTGAACTAATCAGCACTGGATATTCTTTTGCAGCAGACTCTATTTTAAATGTCATTATTTTATTTTAAAAAGGTATCGAAATATTTCAAAAACTTTTTTTTTATTTTAAACCAAAGCATTGAATAGTTACTTGCGATTTTATTTCAACAAAATAAGTCAATAATTTATTACATTCCCGTTTAACAGAAGCTATGCCATCTATGCAGTTTTGGATGGAACTGATTATAGATTGCTCCTGTGTCGATACACCGTGACCATAGATCGGATTTTAACATTTTGTGGCGTTTTGTTACTTGCGCAGATAGACAATTGATTTGTAAGCTAAAATAGTATTTTTTTTACTTTTGATTGTTCTAATCCCATTAAGATACGTTTTTTTTTTTGTATAAGTGCACGATACATTAAAACTTAAGCAAAAATTAACTAAAAATAAAATATTTCGTAAACGAACAGGCTTTGCAGAAGTCGAAACTAAACGCAAATAACGCAATTGAGCACTTGTATTTATTGTTTACGTAGTTTTATCTAAACAAATAAAGGAAACAATATATTTTTCGGAATGCTCGAATTTTTCCCCACATTTTGGTACACGTGTACCTCAAGGTACACACATGGGCAAAAATGTATGGTCTATATTGGCGACTTCCTTTGGAAAGAAGAACATGTGTCTTACGGCACAATATGTTAAGAAAAAAAACATCTTAAAACCGTAAATATGTGCATAGTTATTAACTTATATACTGAGATACGCCACAGAACCCTCGCATCGGTGCACGAGTCCAACTCGCCAGCACTTGGCCGGTCTTTTATATAGATACATGGTAGAATTGTGCTATATGTGTTACAATTGTTTGAAAAACCTTTCGTCTAATTCAATGAATTCGTGAAAACAAACTATATAGGCGGAACTTCTAAAGATTCGGTAATTATCCGTCTGAACCGGTTATTACCGGTTCATTTCATAATGGCTGACTGGGGAAATTTGTTAATTGCAGCCAACTCGACGGCGGACTGCGATGGAGTCGGGAATGAAAGGAGCGAACGTAGATTACGAGGGAATTTTATTTTATTTTGCTCCTTTTAATTTTTTTCATTCATCCTTTTAGGAAAAGCAAAGGGACTTTTGATCAAACAGCCAGGGTATGTGGACTAAAACACGTATTCATTGGAGCACACGCAACGAGTGCTTTATGAATGAGTATGAATGTTCCGTGTTTCATTTAAGGCAAACGTTGTTAAAAGTTCTTTCCGGGTTTTATCAATTCCGCGTCCGAATGTCTGTAATGCCAGACCCAATCACCATATCCGTATCACCGAAGCTTATTATGATCGCATAATTTAATTCGATTTAACTCAAAAATAGTTATTCAGAAGCGTATACAGACACTCTTGACGTCAGTAACGAAACAATGCTCTAATCAGAATAAAATATATTTAACCTTATTGTGCACACATCCCAAACATTATCAAGATGTCTGCAAATATAAAAAGGAGAGAAAATAAAACTTGACTCTACACAAATTGGGAAAGCTTTCGCGAGAAGTACAGGCAAGAAACTCGGGAGGTCTAATTTTGTATCTCCGCCCGAATCGCTATTTACAATATTGGCTTTTGCATAGGTAGTCATGACAATTCTAGAAAGATAAAAACACAAACTGGTATGCGTATATATACAGTTAGATTGCTTGGGTACCTCTCCGTCTTACCTATTTCTGCCGCAAAGCCGCAGTGCTTGCATTGCTGTGTTCTGGTTTGAAAGGTATAAGATATGGCAGTGAAATTACTGGGTAACTACCGTGACTTTACAACTTATGTCACAAGTTGGCAACGTACACTGTGGTTCTTGTGGGGGGTACAGATTTGCTGCGAATCTCACAAAGAGCCACATTACTATTGGTGACTGTTACCACTTACCAGGTCATCAGGTGGGAATGTGCTTGTTTGCCAATTTAGTTGTATAAAAAAAACTTATAATAAATTATGTTTTTAACAAACATGACATAAGTATACATAACTAAGTCAACTAGTTTTATTGTGATTAGTTGATCACCCTAATAATCACTCACTTTGTTTTACTCATGAGTCTTTGTTTTACTCAATAAGTTTTACTTATGAGTGCTCTAACGTGAACTTTCAATTAATAAAATGGTAAGTCAGTGGACTCTTTCTGGTAACTCATTATAATCACCAAAATCGACACCACTAGTTTCATGGAGCCTGTACATTAGAACATATGGACGAAGCAAATGTGGACAGGTAAGGTACGCGATCTAGTATACGGATACAGTGATCAAATCGCACAAATGATACAGATCCGACCCTGAGTTTACGTCACTTTCATTTACACCAGCAGGCCCAGTACGGCGCGTGGACTATAGAAGAGAAAGTGAGTGAAAAGAAAGTGAACCTTCGTCCCGTCTCGCTTCATTGTTTTTTTTTTTTTTTTTTTTTTATGTAAGGCCCGGCAAATGACCTCCTCCCGCCTGATGTTAAGCAGTGAAAGAGGCCCAAATGAGTTGACAGATAGAGTAGGGACGACATCCACTATCCTACCTGCCCGCCCCTTGCCGGCCTAAAAGATGCTTTTTCACACCTCTTTTGAAGGAACCCATGTTGTAGGATGGAGGAAACACGTGCGCAGGTAGAGAATTCCAAGTATGGGATGAACGACAGAAGAAGGAATCTTGGAATTTCTTGGTACGGTGTGAAAAGGAGGACACAGTGTACGGATGACTCCGAAGGCCCTTACGCGTGTTTCTGTTAAGGAATGGAGAGGGAGGGATAAGGTTAAAGAGCTCCTCAGAGCATTCCCCATGGAACATTCGGTAAAAGGCGCTAAGAGAGGCGATGTCACGACGAAGTTGTAGAGGCTCGAGGGTGTTAGTTGCCTCTACATCGCCAATTATTCGAATAGCGCGACGCTGCAATCTGTCCAGAGCATCGAGGAGGTACTGAGCGGAGCCGTCCCAAAGGTGCGAGCAATATTCCACGCAAGACCTAACCTGAGTTTTATACAACAGGCATAGTTGGTCCGGCGCAAAATACCTACGCACCTTGTTTAGGACACCGAGTTTCCGTGAGGCAGCAGTTATAACGGATTCGATGTAGTCTCTGGGGTTCAGATCGCAGCGAATGTTCATTCCCAGCAAGGTGATGTTACTCTGTGTGTGAAGGGTTGTGCCCTGAAGAGAAGGAGGGGGGAGAAAAGGTGACCTTTTCGCCGAGAACGCGCACACCTGTGTTTTCTTAGCATTGAACTCGACAAGATTGTTGGAACCCCATTCGGAGATGAGGTCCAGCGTCCTGTTGAGCTCAATGATAAGATTCTGCCTCTCCCTATCAATATTGCCACGAGCAGCCCCTGAGCTTCCGTGATATCCCCCATGCACTGTACTGTCGTCTGCATAGCAATGTATACTTCCCAAGGAAAGCATGTCATTGATATGCAGAAGAAACAATGTTGGGGATAGAACGGAGCCTTGTGGAACACCAGCATTCACTGCCACGAACCGCGAAGCGCAGCCGTCAACGACAACGCGAATTCTACGCTCGTGGAGGAAGCTGGCAATCCACGTACAGAACTGAGCGGGCAATCCGTATGCCGGAAGCTTGGAAAGGAGAGCCTTGTGCCAGACTCTATCAAAAGCTTTGGCGATGTCGAGACTAATAGCCACAGACTCGCCGCGCTTATCGATAGATTCACCCCATTTGTGCAAAAGGAACGCTAGAAGGTCACCTGTTGACCGTTTAGGACGAAACCCATACTGACGGTCATTAAGCAACGAGTGACCTTCCAGGTAACGGATCAGCTGGGTGTTAAGGATCCTCTCCATGATTTTACACAAAATGGAAGTGACGGCTATAGGGCGATAGTTAGCCGGATCAGAACGATCTCCCTTTTTGGGAACCGGCTGGACATTGGCCTCTTTCCAAGATTTCGGCACACAACCAGCAGAGAACGACAGACGGTATAGACGCGTCAGGACCGGAGTCAACTCCGCTGCACACTTCTTAAGTACAATCGCAGGAATGCCGTCTGGTCCACTTGCTTTTCGAATATCAATCGACTGTAGCTAGTGTTATATGAGAGAGCGAGACAAAATATGCTATTTGTCTTTTGTCCCGTTTATCCATGGTGTCGCGTAGGGGTAATGGCTGGGTAGGCACGGTAGAGGTAAATGATAAAGTAATACGTACGTTAACAAGGAATTTATTCGCCCCGGTATAAGTAGATCTCTTTTATATGGCGTGGATTTTATCGTCGACTGGTAGCTTGCTTTCAGCCCAGACTTCCATGGTGGTGGCCGAGGCAGCACGGCGAGTGGTGGGTAGCAGCAGTCAGTGCGGCATGAAGGGTTTTAAAAATGGCGGCGACGCGACGAATATCCGTCGAACGGTCGCCGACATCGGGGAAAATTGCAGCGGAGGCAAATAATTTGTTTTAATATACTTAGGTCAATACGTGACAGTGAAATATTAGATTAAATGAAAATTTAAACTGTGCTATGTCTGCAGTTCAGTTCTTGAGTTGCCTGCTCGGTTACCCCTATCTTATCTATTTCTGCTATCAAGCGGTGCGTGCAGCGCTTTGTTCTGGTTTTATTGACCAATGCTGTTGGCCGCAGATGGCCTTTACAGCGTAGCCATGATTTTGTTTATATATATTCTTTATTGTACACACATTTTTAAATACAGACATAGTATACAACAAACATGTACAAGGGCGAGCTTATCTCATAAAGAGATCTCTTCCAGCCAACCCTAGCGGAAGTGAGAAATTAAGTAGATGCGGGCGGGACTAGGTGTACATTTAAATGAAGTTTTAAATGAAGGCGAGAACTTTGGTGAGTCCTCAAGCCTTTGCCAACTTTCTTATTAATCCTGGTGGATTTTTCGCGGACAGGCATCACGTCAAGTGTATCCTATGTTTAGAGGGTAAGATAGGAAATGAAGTTACTGTTGCGTACTGTACCTTGACATTATAAGCCACAGGTTGGCAACGTATTTTTTTTCCTTTTCTTTGTAACTTTGCTTTGGCATAGTATGAATTCGCAGTAAGAAATGGAAAAAGAAAACAAAAAAACATTTATTGATCACAAGCACAATAATACACAGGAGGAATACAGAAACACTTAATGACCAATTAGGGCCCGACCTCAGCTGCATAAACTGCAACAGACTAGTCTAATAAGAGGGAGCAAGAATACAATTTCATACATTACTCCCTCCTCTTTAATGAAAGATCAGGAAGTGGGGGGTTGTTCGCAAGAAGAGAAGACAGAAGGGTAGTTGACGAGAACGTACTCGTAAAATACATTGGGGAGATTTCTGGGAAGCCGGAGTTATGCATTGCAAAGGTCGCCGTCAGTCGTCGGAGGGGACAAAGGGGCTCAGACGCTGACAAGGTAATGGAAGGGTTCCCATGACCATGTTCGGCAGCGATGCATCCCGGAGGATATGGCGATGATGAATTGCTCGCGCCACACCGTAAACGAAGGGCATCGTTGTGTTTTAGTCGTCGTTTGACCACAGCGACATAACCAGGCGTTTCCAATCGCGAAGCATGCGTAACGCATTTACTACAAATGTTACAAAAACTTAATATACTACGGCAACTGTAACTGTAGCTATGGCAACTGTAACCACTTGCCATCAGGTGGGCAGCTTGAGTCTTTTACAATTCAATTAAGTTGGATAAAAAGAGTCTTTCGTGCCGAGCTATATTTTTCCACGAATTCCTTATTCAAACAGATTCGGCTCAATACACCTCATCCGTTCATCAGCTATCGAACGCTCCGTCATTGCACATAGGTACTAATCGCCGTAACGAATCTTGATAATTAACGCTTTATTGTTGAAAAGCGTTTTATTTTGACAAGTAATACATAATTTTGCTTATTTAATGTTCATCAGAGGGAGATTAAGTAAAAGAGTTCTGTGTGCGGGTACCACATCCTTAGCTATTTCTGGTTTCGCTTTAAAGCGTGAGCCAGCCAGCCAGCCAGTGTAATCACTGGGTACAGTAACTTATCATCTTATATCACAACTTGGCGACGTACCTAAGTATCCTTGTGGGGGCTGCCCAGGGGAATCTCCATATGCGACCAGACACCGACAAGGTCGTTGAAGTGTTCGATAGAGTTCTCACGATCTTGTCAGAAAGCAACGCGGCTCTCCTCGGCATACCCTCCTCGTCTGATGATGGGGCGGTTGCGGCGGTGATGGACGTGTTCGCGCCAACTAGGGTTTTAGTCGGTAGGCTGCGGCCGCTAGGTAGCACTGTCCCCAGTGGCAGTGGAGAGTCCGACATACGCAATCTGCTTTGTTTATTGTATAACGAAGAATGCGTAACTAATTTCCCAGAGTTAAAAAAAAACAAAACCTGGCTACAATAGCCACTTGCCATAAGGCCTACTTGTTTGCCGTCTTAGTTTTTTTATAAATGCCCACCATGCGCAGCATCTCTACTAAGTCTGTGTGTCCACCTGATGGTAAGTGGTAACAGTCACCATAGCCTAGAACTAGTAGTAGAAGTCAGTTACGTTGCCAACTTGTGACATAAGAGTATAAATACAGACATAAGACTTGTGACATAGAAGTTATATAAAAAAGAAGACAGAGGTACTATCGCGCTCATTATATTAGAGGGGATATATTATCAGCATCGGAGCGTAAGTCACATTCTTCAATCAGACAGTAATGGAGCAGTCCGGCAGATCGCGTCATTACTCCGGCGATTATGCTAAACGGTAGGATCCGGTAATATCCGCCATTATCCGGTTTGCTGCGGCCGGAGCTAGAACGAGCCCGATTTTGATTTCGCTGATTGCGTCTATTCACGTGGATAACTCTAGGTTTTGTTATTGGAAGATATTTAATAATTTGTCAGGGGCAATATTTATATATTACACGAAACATAATACAATTGTACTGGATCAATGATTACCCGTATAGCGTAGTAGACGGGACTGGTATAGCTAATCATGTGTATTATGGATTAATAAAAAAATATTTATTGAATACTAGTAGACCCGGCAGATGTTGTCCTGCCCGGCGATTACAGCGCCACCAACTAGGTCCAATTGTACTTTTAAATTGTACTTTTATCCCTGGACCTATTCGAACACACACATAAAATTTCGTAAGATTCTGTCGAGCCGTTTCTGAGTTTTAGCGAGACTAACACACAGCATTTCATTTTTATATATAAGAGAAGACTAGCTATGCTGGCGAACTACGTTTCGCCATAATAAAAAATAGTTTACGACCTATTCTCAGACCTACAGAACATACACAAAAAAATTCATAAAGATCGGTCAAGCCGTTTCGGAGGAGATCGGTAACAAACACTGTGACACGAGAATTTTATATATTACTAGCTGTGCCGGCGAAATACGTTTCGCTATAATAAAAAATAGTTTACGACCTATTCTCAGACCCACCGAACATACACAAAAAAATTCATAAAGATCGATCAAGCCGTTTCGGAGGAGTTCGGTAACAAACACTGTGACACGAGAATTTTATATATTAGACTAGCTGTGCCGGCGAACTACGTTTCGCCATAACGGCGAACTTACGTTTCGCCATAATAAAGAATAGTTAACGACCTATTCTCAGACCTACTGAATATACACAAAAAATTTCATAGGAGCCGTTTCGGAGGAGTTTGGTAACAAACACTGTGACACGAGAATTTTATATATTAGATGATAAGAAGAAGAAGAAAGATAAGAAGGAGATATATATTTTTTTATTAATCCCTTACATTAAATATTTATTGCATTACATTCTGTATATTTTTTGTCTGAATAACCACTTGCAAATATACCTATTACTTCAAATTAAAATTATTTTATTGGAGGTTTATTTATCTAATATAAATAATTATTTCATTGAAAGATAAAAAGTTTAAACCCGATCCTACTGTTCAAGACAAATCAAGTGACGTTCCTTCAAATAATGGCGGACCTCGACATGTCCAGTGCTCTGATTGGTTGAGCTGTGACTACCGCTCGAGAAAAAATTCGAATTTGGACTTTTGTCGATTGCATGAGAATCAGCCCCAAGGACTCTGAATACGTCAAAACGTCAAGAGGTCAAAGCAGCAATAATCGATATGCCAGCTATCTTACAATAAACTTTTGTGATTTTATTGTATTTATTGTTGTCAAATCTCTAGGATGGGCCTCGTAGTCGCGACACCAGGGTAACCGGAAAGCTCTGTCGAAAAGATTGCGTTATGTTGATAGAATTAGTGCGGAAAAAACCGGCGTTGTACCAAATGCACTGTATTTGCTTAGCAAACGACACAATAGTGCATTCTCATCCTTTGAACATTCGTTTCAATTTACATTCAGAGCACAAGATTAGAAAGAAAAAGGGGTTTTCATTTGAAAACCGCACTGTTTTCAATGACACTGGCATGTATAATCAGTTAAAATCATGTATAAATAAGGATTAATCAAAATTTATATCCAAATGAATTTACAGTTTTGACTAATATTATAAAGAGGACAGATTTCTTTTTTTATGTTTGTATTTTTGTCTGTAATTAATTAACACAAAACTGTTAGAGTAATTTCAAAAATGCTTTTACTAATAAAATGCTACATTATCACTGAGTAGAATAAGATATAAAACTTTTTCCTACGGAAAAATATAGAACTCCCATGGGAAAATCGAAAATGACGCGAGCGAAGCTGCGAGCGGAAACCTAGTTGATTTAAAACAAGAAAGAAGACTATTTTTTATATCCGTCATGTAGGTTTTAAGAAATATCAGACACATATATTTCTTTTTTTTTCACAATCAAACATTTGTACTTGATTTGAGAAATAAATTTTCTATTCGCCTGTGACGGAGAGAGCCCTGAACTTTCTCACTTTGTCACAGCAGTTTTTTGTTATTTCAACAAAGAAAAAAAAATTTTTTACTTTATAATTTTCGGACTGATTACTTTCGATTTTTATGCTCATTCCGCACCCCTGGCAGTATATTTTGTGGCTTATGTATGGAATACCATCTCATTAGAAGGCCACCCTATGCTTGGTATGGTAGCGTTAATTAGGAAGTGTAATTTTACATCACTTTTGCACACAATGCAGAACCAAGGCAATCTGTCTTTGATATTAAAGAGCCCTGAATGAATAAAGACCTCTCTGTTGAGGAATCCAGAAGCAGCTCGAAAGCTAAAACTATTACCCGGGCAGTGTCAATAGGCTCGTCCCCTATAACATTGGACTAAAGAAAAGTTGCACAATATGGGTATTTAATACACCTCCGCTGAACCTTTCGGGAAAAACAAGCGTGATATGTATGTAGGTATTAAGGATTTAATGAAACAGTAATTTCCTGTTTCCCTCGGGTGTGTTTTAAATGACATATGTTTCCTCGGAATCTTACAGCATCGTGTTATATGAGCACCATAAATATTGCGTTATAACTTACTCTATTAAGTGGAGCGTCAAGCGCGAACTGCACTAAAGGTGCCAAGAGCCCTCTTAAACCTGAATACCTGATATTCAGGGGTTACTGGACCTTACTTATTTTTATTATAGGTACGTGGTTTGGCTGTACTACGCGAATTTTGTAAAATGGAAGTGGAGCTCGTCTAAGCTGAAAGATGCACCCCACTACTTCATTAGTTGATTTATTTATTTATATTATTTTGCAATTTATGCACACACAAAAAATAGCAACAAAAACATACATATACAAATGGAAACACTGTACGAAGGTACTGCTTATTTCTTAGCGAAATGCCTTCCAGCAGCCCCGTCACTATAATAAAAAGAGTATGTTATATGGTATATAGTTAAGTGTGTAAACACAAATAAACAAGGTAATAATAATATTTAAAAAAGAATACCTACTTAAATTAGTTATATAACATACAATAGACTAATAAATACGGATATACAATAACCCAATAAACTGCATTGTCAAAAGATAATAAGCCTTTACTCGCTTCCTAAAGAGATGTAAAGATTTACAGTCGCGTATGTCTGCCGGTAGAGAATTCCACAGTCTAACTGTATGCACAGTGAAGGAGTGGGAGAAAAAGCAGCTATTATGGGACGGGAAAGAAGGCAGGGAGCGAATATGGGATGGGAACGAGCATCTGGTGGATGGGCAAAGGAGAATCGTTCGCGTAGATAAACAGGATAGGACGTATAGCAAAGGATATTGTGTAGGAGACTGAATACGAGCATTTCGGCAGAGTCTGATGGGATGCCAATTCAGTCTTTTCCAGTACTCAGAAACATGATCGTATTTCCTTACGTTAAATATGAACCTTATAGAGGCATGCTGCATAAGTTCCAGTTTGTTCAAAATTTCCTCAGTAGCATCAAGAAAACAGGCATTAGCTTAGTCAAAAAGGGACTGAATTGAACAAGGGATTGGGCTAGAGATTAGTCGTGTGAGTTCAAGTATTAATAAATACACTTAAACTGTGTGAGAGCGTTCAATTTTTTAGGTTATTAAGGTTTAAAATCTCTTCTAATAATTAACTTAATAAAAAAAGGAAAACATAGGAACATGCTTATAGTGGCCATTGATTTTATTGGGAAAAATAGAGCGACTAGTGCTTATTATCCAGGAAGGAAACAGGGGACTACGTTTGTATGAAAAAAACGGTTTGTACGATATCCTCTTAAGTGCGTACGGTAGTAGGGCGCGTCATTTCAGCTTACATGAGCTCTACTTTAGATTATTATAAAAAAGCAACACGATAAAGCATAATGTCAAAAACAAAATTTATA
Source organism: Schoenobius gigantellus (assembly GCA_963935595.1). Lineage (NCBI taxonomy): Eukaryota > Metazoa > Arthropoda > Insecta > Lepidoptera > Crambidae > Schoenobius > Schoenobius gigantellus. The sequence continues at coordinate 2,350,945 of OZ012543.1, forward strand.
TATTTCTTCATTTATTATACATATAACAAGTAGTGCAATAGTCACATTATATTCTATCTTACCTATTTCTTCCGCCATACAGCGGTGACTGCATTCGGTTTGAAGAGCAAGACTGAAGTGAAATTATTGGGAACTGTGACTTGCATTTTATGTCAAGTGACATTTTATGTCGATACTTTCAAACGTACGTTAATAAGAGTCCTTGTTGAGGTTTGCAAATCTCACAAGAACATACATTACAGGTGACTGTAACTACTTACCTAGGTACCTATGAGGCAACCTTAGCTTGTTCGCCAACTTAGTTGTATCAAAAGAAAATCTCGTACAAAAAGCGGCGCGGGGCCCTAAAACCCGTAGTTTCGGTCAATTAATAAATTTACGAGAGGCAGTGAGACAGTCGAAACGCTACAACATCAAATGGGTCATTAATTAGGGTGCACCATTTTAGGGGCTTCGGAGCGAGCCGGAATGGAGGTAAATGTGTTTTTTCCTCAATTGTAACTGGCCAGCGGGAAAAGATTGCAGAAACGTTTGGACACCCTAACATCGGCTCAATTAAAGCTTATTTGGACAAGGTGGTTAATTTGAAAAAGTTGGAACTATAAAACGTGATAGGGCAGGTTTTTTTTTTTTTATGGATGGCCCGGCAGATGACCTCCTCCCGCCTGATGTTAAGCGGTGAAAGAGGCCCAAATGAGTTGACAGATAAGAGTAGGGACGACATCCACTCTCCTACCTGCCCGCCCCTTGCCGGCCCAAAAGATGCTTTTTCACGCCTCTTTTGAAGGAACCCATGTTGTAGGATGGAGGAAACACGTGCGCAGGTAGAGAATTCCAAGTGTGGGATGAACGACAGAAGAAGGAATCTTGGAATTTCTTGGTACGGTGTGAAAAGGAGGACACAGTGTACGGATGACTCCGAAGGCCCTTACGCGTGTTTCTGTTAAGGAATGGAGAGGGAGGGATAAGGTTAAAGAGCTCCTCAGAGCATTCCCCATGGAACATTCAGTAAAAGGCGCTAAGAGAGGCGATGTCACGACGAAGTTGTAGAGGCTCGAGGGTGTTAGTTGCCTGTACATCGCCAATTATGCAAATAGCGCGACGCTGCAATCTGTCCAGAGCATCGAGGAGGTACTGAGCGGAGCCGTCCCAAAGGTGCAAGCAATATTCCACGCAAGACCTAACCTGAGTTTTATACAACAAGCATAGTTGGTCCGGCGCAAAATACCTACGCACCTACCTACGATACAAGGTTGTATCTTTAAGTAGCAATTTAGAGTATATCGCACCTGTATGTAACCAGGGGGCTGATTCTAATGCAATCGAAAAAAGTTCGAATACGATTTTTTTCTCGAGCGGTAGTCAAAGCTCAGTCAATCAGAGCACTGGACGTGTCGAGCTCCGCCATTATTTGAAGGAACGTCACTTGACTTGTTTTGAGCAGTTCCATCGATTCTAACCTTTTTTATCTTTTAATGACATAATCAGATAGATGAACCTCCAATAAAATAATGTTAATTTCAATAAATAAGTATTTTCAACTGTTAATTCGGACAAAAAATGAACACATTTATACTGTAATTGAAAGTAAAAAAATATACACGGTTATTTTTTTATCACCCCGGAAAAACAATGACAAAGAAATAAGAGCCATACATCAAAGATAGTGATGTTTCGATTACTCCCGAGCACTTTCCATAAAGAAATGGCGGAGCTCAACATGTCCTGTCTTCTGATTGGCTGAACTCTGATTACCGCTCGAAAAAAAATCGAATGCGAAGTTTTTTACAAATAGTGCAAGAATCGTCACCCTTTTTTTTTGTTTTCGGGTGGAATCCTCATGGATACCCTGCCCTGGGGGTACAGGGTTATGTTGGACTCCGACGAGAAGGTGACTCGTCGACCTACCAACTAAACCACCCCGGGGTTCAGCAGCTCTCCAGGTAGGCGGGGAAAGGGGAGTTGCACGCTGGTGCATTTATCCCCGTCATACCCCACCCGGCGTTCGCCCGCAGGCACACCGCTCTCTGTCCATCAGAGGCATGGGGGGTTACGCAGGTTAATAAATCATCAATTAATTAAACAAATCAATCAGTTTTATGGCAAATTCGCAAATTTCGCAACATAAACTACGGCACGCTGTCAACTTTTCAGTCATTTCCTTAATGAAATTTGTTCCGTCACCGGCTTGGAGCGATGACACGTGACCTGATGACATATCAACAGGAGCCTCTCCCTAGACACTCGGCGGAACACCAACCATTGCGGCATATGATACCGTTACGTAGTTAAAATGATCAGGGACAAAAGGATCCTAATATTTTATAAGCTTTTATTTCACTTGCAATGTATGTTCGGGTCAAATCATGCTAGTTTAACTGGACCCACTTGCCAGTGTTCAATTGAGCTGAGGAATACACCTTCAGATCAGATGACAATGCAATTATGCATAATTAGTATCGCTGTATGCAAAATTGTCGAAGTCTTATACAAGGACAGGTGTTTGGTACATCATACTCTAATCGAGCCCCTATTTTTATATGACTATGTTTACCTGCCAATGTAAACATAGTCATATAAAAGTTATAGCGTCATTGAAAATTCGAAATTGTAAAATTAATTTTCCCTTTCCCCGTTTTAATTTTTCATAGACCCAACATTTTGTATGGGGGATTTCAAAATTATTTTTACAATTCATAATTTTTGAAGCGCTCTCCAGTATCCCACCAACATAAGCGAACCTACAAAGTTTCGACCATTTGTAAATTCCAAAATCAAAAAAATTAAACCGCCATAAATCACGCGAAAACACCAGAACGTTAATACCTCATTCAAAAATAAAGCCGCGCGCACACTCGCGACACTCCACATATTGCAGCGCGGTGCGGTGATAAATCAACCGTGATATATATTAAGCTGTGCGCACACTGCAAAACGAGGTTTTTATTACGGCTCTGATTCCGTGATATTAAAATAATGTACGGCTGGAAGGCGTTGTGTCTTCGGAGACAATTTGTGGGCCAGTATTGGGCCTTATTTGCATAGCTGCTTGAGAAATGGTCGCGAGCAAAAAATTTGCGCGATTCTGAACGACTTTGTCTGTTGGGGATTGCGTTGGGGTTTTTAGGCGGTGTTTAAGGTTGATGGGCGTCCTTACATCTAACATCAATAATAATGTCAATGCGGAACCATCGATGGACATCAATACCAGAAAATGTGATCTTATAAAAACAAACAGCATTAGTACCTTTGCTAAATGAATATATTTGATCCGAGTAACTATTCCATTGCTCAAAGAAGCTAATTCTATTTAATATCACAGATAATAGTCTAATATATAAAATTCTCGTGTCACAGTATTTGTTACCGAACTCCTCCGAAACGGCTTGACCGATCTTTATGATTTTTTTTTGTGTATTTGGTAGATTTGAGAGCAGGTCATAGGTAATTTTTATACCCCTAGGTGATTAGGGTGGCCCTCGGGATGGTAGTGATGGTGGATTTTTTTGACAATTTTTATGGCGAAACGTAGTTTGCGGGCAAAGCTATAAAATCGAAGCAATGTGAAATTTCATATACTTTGTTTATAGGCGCTTCAAAAGAGGCAACAAAAAGATTACGCCTTTCAGGTTTCTTGCCTGTTTTCTTGAAGCCTCTTTTGATATCCGAAAAAATGTAAAATCAACTTTTTTCCCTTCTCTGTTTTTGTATTAATTTTTGATAGTTGTAGTAGATACAAAGATTTATTGCTGCCAAATATCTAAAACTTAACGATTCATCTTTACCAAATGGAAACTCTGTACGAGTCGTCTGCATTATATATATATATTTAACTACTTGGTTCTATATTTGAAATTTTATGGTACAAGTTGGCAACGTATATTGGTGTCCTTGAAGGGGTTGTAGATTTGCAAGTCTTGCAGGTACTACATGAACAATAGGTGACTGTAGCCACTTACTCAGGTAGACAGCCGGCTTATTTACCAACTGTGTAACAAAAACCATGTAAACCCTCAAAGGAGCGTATATGTTTTCATAAAGACTTACCAAAAGCAAAGTTGTAATTTAGTTGTAGTTGACGAAATAATTACACTATTACATTGTTTTAAAAATGGATACATTCGAAAAAATATTTACTAACATCAGTATTTCATCACATCACACACATATCATATACGTCCCCACCGAGGGGTTCGAGCCTACCCTATGTTAGGGTGATTAGGTCTTAGTCAACCACGCTGGCCCAGTGCGGATTGGTCGACTTCACATACATCATTGAATTTCTTCGCAGATGTATGCAGGTTGCCTCACGATGTTTTCCTTCACCGTAGGAGCGTCAGACAAATGTACATATGAAATTCGAAACGAAAAACACATTGGTACATGGCGGGTCTCGAAACCCGACCCCCTGATTTGAAGGCAAGTGCCGAGTCCACAGCGCCATCGACGCTGTACATAACATCAGTATTTACAAGTGATCTATTACAGCATAGTAGAAGGGCGCCGCCGGCTCACGAAGTCGTGAGAAATCGGTGATACTTTAAAAATATTGATCTATACTATAATATTATAAAGAGGAAAGATTTGATTGTTTGTTTGTTTGTATTGAATAGGCTTGGAAACTACTGAACCGATTTTGATGAAAGTTGGTATAGGGATAGTTCGAGACCAGGGAAAGGACATTGGGTAATTTTCCTACGGGAAAAATCTTATAATGCATAAAAAGTTGCATACGGTCAGCTAGTGATAAAATTATTATTTAGATTTTTTAAAATTAATTTTAGCATCAAACAGTCATGTTGAAATAACATTAAATATAAGTAAATGTAACAAGAAAACAAAATAAATCACGTCTGACATGAACGGCCATCCAAAATAATGAATACGGAATACATTTAATAAAAAAATCCGAAAATTAGAGGTAAGATAGCCAGTGCCTCAGTTGTTGAGAAGTCCAGGTAAAGCTCACTTCCACTTACCATCAATTGAGATGATGTCGTATAGAGCTGTCGTATATTGAAAAATATCTCAGCATTGTTATTTTTTTACTGTTGGTTTAACCACTGGGATGGAATGGTGGAAATTATCTAATAACTCTTTAGGGGATGAAGTCTCTATTGAAGAAAGAAAGAAAGAAGCGTTTCTTAAACTCACATAAATAAAAACAATAATTTGAATATCTGTGAGGGTCGTGTTGTTTTTTTTGCAGTAGTCGGAGTCGAGTCTATAGTCTGTGAGGCGAGTCGGAGTCAAAGATGTTATGTCAAAGTCACAAAGAAACAAAATTAGAATTATTAATACTGTGGTGTATTTAAGAACCATTGTTATATAGGTACCTTAATCTATGACTAATGTTTTATCTATTTAACTCCATGTTCTATGTCATGCTTCTGTTCTGTCCCTTAGTCTATGTCTTGCTATGTGTCACGTCATGTCTGTTGCTGAATAAATATAAATCCGATACAATCATAATAAGTCTTTGAGTTAACCACACAAATACCTACAAATAACTTTCTATTGAACTAACTAACTATTGAAAGACAACCCAAGCAGGTATTCAATAGGGCTTACATGCATACAAAATATTATTATGTTTTAAAATTTAAATTTTCATCAAAGTACGATTGTCGAATGAAAACTGCGTTCTATGTATGCTGTTTAGTTTTGTGTACAGTGCACACAGTGTGCTCTCCGCCTAATGATTTGTTTCGCGACAAAACATAACTCCGCCGTAATTTATACGCGTCTAATTAATTCAATTGTAGCCACCTCGGCGGGCTAAATTTATTGCTATATTACCCGCGTCATGATGCCCTGTCCGTATCCAGTGCAAACAGGCTCTTACACAAGAGTTGTTCTTAAAGGACTTCAGTAAATGGCTTACAGTCGCCTGTAGTAGGTACTCGCTCCGCACTCCTGTAACATTCGCAAGTCTACAATCTCGAAAGGGTTCCAATGTACAGTCAATAGCAACTCGGGATATACACAACTGTCAAATTTCTCAGATTTTTAATCTTAAGCTGTTAAACGTAACGTAAGTTCAAAGTTGATTGAAAAAAATGTAATTTTGTGGTAGCTTGATGTGCTGTTGATTGTATGTCGCTAACTCGTTACATAAGAGGACAAGTCACAGTACCTAGGAACTGGCTCTCTATTTGTTACAAATCTGCGGCAGCGTGAGAGCAAAGCGACGAGGCGGCGCAGATTCTACTCAAGTTAAGGTTATCTATTCAAAACCACTCGAAATTCGATCCAAAGCGTAATTAATTGGGCACCAAAGCTCATATAGAGTAATCATATTATTAAGGTGTTTCAATACCCCATTATGTCTGGCTTGGTAACGGCCCACGCCACGTGTAGCAGACCCAAGACAGGTGTTCACAATGGTACGACTGAGCACTGGCGTTCATTTAAAAGTGGTCTTTTGTGGGCGCCACATTTGTATTGTTCTTCCGCCACGCAACGCAATAATAAGTTCCATATTAAAGTATCATACACTGATCACATGACCGAAGATGTGTTGTCCTATACCGGGTGTAACTGAACACCCCAATAACATTTAAGGGTATGTATCCATCAGAAGTAGAGATTCCATAGGAAAAATATTAGGGCTAACAAACCTACTTTTTATCCCATATAAACTAAATATAAATTATTTTTTGATATTAAATGCCGACAGCCCTACGTTAGCGTACGAGGAATTCTACGCTCACGTCTGTCACGTGCCATTTTGTGTTTAAATTTCTTTTGCGTTAAGAGCTGATTATGGTTGTCACTTGAAACTTTTTGCTTTCAGTTAAAATTAAATAACTCTGAAAGTATTGGGGTTCCAGGTCTCAGACAAGCACCAAAGGTTCATTTAGTATCTTCTAACTTATATGCCCCTTAAATGTTAAAAATTGGTATGTTCAGTTAATCCCTGTACATGCAATTTTTAAATTAGATAATTCTTTATTATTTCAATACAATTATGTTGTACTAAAAATATTTTTAACTAAAATAAAAACCGACTTCAAAAACACTGAAAAGTTAAAAATAATATAAGAATAGGTACAGACAACATCACACTTCTATATCTCCTAGAAAGTGTTAAAATTTGTCACCGACTTCAATATAGAAGTGTGATTTTGTCTGTATGTACCTATTCTTATATTATTATTAACGTTTCAGTGTTTTTGAAGTTAGTGTTTTCCTCGATTTAATGGGATCCTATCATCAGATCCTGACCTTGGGACCACCCCAGGACTATACTCTATCAAATACAAAAGAATTTTGAAAATCGGTCCACAATTGGCGGAGTAATGGCGTAACATACACACAAAACACGTTGGACACACCTTAAAGTTTAAGGGTTTTCCTCAATTTCCATGGGATCCCATCATCAGATCCTAACTTTGGTGACCATGGGACCACCCTTGCAGTATACTCCGTCATTTGTAAACCGATTTCCAAAATTCTTTTTGTATATTGCAGTATACAAAAAGAATTTTGGAAATCGGTTTAAAAATGACGGAGTTATGAGGTAACAAACATAAAAAAATACAACCGAATTGATAACCTCCTCCTTTTTTGAAGTCAGTTAAAAAGAGAGGCAGATGAGTCATTAGGGTCCTAAAATTGACATTTTATCTTCAGTCCGCTTCAAGGTGGCTATGCAGTGCGACGAAGCTTTATTGTAGCATCGATGATGTTTAAAAGTCTACAAATTGCCACATTTGTGTAAAAATAGGTGTACGAATTGTGCTTTAAAAGTTTAATTTATCACAATTCATATTTTGTCATGTAAGTCTGAATATATTATGATTTATCAACATTTCAATGATTTGCTTATTATTGCAATGTTGAATAATAATTGTTTTACATGACATTTCTATGCATTTGACGTCATAATATGCCTATAATTCAACTGAAAAAGATGTTCAAAACAGAGCGATAGCACATACACACAGTTGTCTTTTGTTTCCATTACACTTCTCCTTCCATAAACTATAAAAAATTAAAGTGTAATTATAACAAAATAAAAAAATAATGCAGCTAGTGTTTCTCACTGCGACTAATGTCATAAGCAAAAATTCACTCAATCCACCAATCATTATTATCGCTCTCCCGGTAAAATGTTACGCTGTACCATTTAACATCTGGTTTAGGTATGTTTTAAATTGCAATTATGTGTAAATCATTAAAATATTTGTATAATTTGAAATATACAACACACACAAATAATAACGCTAAGGATATATTTGGCGTGTGCACTTATTTTGGCGTGCACTGTGAACGTCATCTGTTTACGCGAAGTGTTCCAGCAAAACTGTCTTTGAATTTGAACATCGTCTTGCCTCTAAACTATACACTTTCACCTTGTCACGAATACATTACGTGTTCAAGTTTCACTTAGCACAACACAAAGTGAGCAAACGCTGCGATGGAATACCTTTATTGAATACATGCCAGCTGCTAAAGTGCGGAATGGAAAATAATACAGTAATAAATTATTGGGTCTGCATTATTATTTACCATGTTCTCTTACTAATCGGTGATTCTATTAAAAATAATTATCTTTTAATCATAACAATTAGATATTTTTGAACAGGTTCATATTCTTTAGGAAGGTACTCAATTATAAGACCGAAAATTGAACAACTAAGAATTAAAATAATTAAATTAAAAGAAGACCGGAATGTCAAAGGCAGTGAGATTAAACCATCCGATACATGTTCATATTCTCCCAACTTCAACAGCTAAGTATGTATAATTTCGTTCAGAATGAAGAATTTTCACTAGTATTTCGTTATAGTCTAAATTGTGGCGGGAAATAATTGGGTAATGTTTTTAATAAGTTACGTTTTAGTTTTTTATTTACTTTAAATTTTCTTTATGAAATCTTTTACCGAATGCTTTTTTTAGACACTGCGCTCCCGAGAGTAACACGGATGATATCACTCACGTTATCATGATCTCACTCACGATATTATCAGGAGAATAACAAACTACTCCTCATAAAGCTATTAAAAAAACAGCTTTTCCGTTACCTCCTCTACTCACTAATCAACAGTTGTAAAGTATTACACAAGTCGAGTGGGCCGGATGGCATCCCAGCAGTGGTGCTGAAGACGTGCGCCCCTGAGCTGACCCCGTACTAACGCGCCTTTACCGCCTTTCCTATCAGAACAACAGGGTTCCATCTTCGTGGAAGATTGCTCACGTCCACCCAATTCCCAAAAAGGGTGACCGATCCGACCCGTCAAATTACAGGCCAATAGCGATAACGTCCTTGCTCTCCAAGATTATGGAGCGGGTCATCAACTCCTGCTTCCTACGGTACCTAGAAGAGCACCAGCTGATTAGCGACAGACAATGCGGCTTCCGTCACGGCCGTTCAGCTGCTGATCTTTTAGTTTACTTGACCCACCGCTGGGCGTAAACCTTGGAGCAAAGGTGAGGCTCTCGCCGTGGGACTAGATATCGCTAAGGCGTTTGATAGGGTCTGGCACAGAGCTCTTCTCACGAAGTTACCATCTTATGGAATCCCCGAGGGACTCTGCAAATGGATAGCCAGCTTCTTGGATGGTAGGAGCATTAAAGTCGTCGTCGACGGTTGCGTCGTCGCTCCAAAACCATGCCCATAAACGCTGGCGTTCCACAAGGTTCGGTGTTCTCCCCAATCCTGTTCATTCTGCATATCAGTGACATGTTGTCCATTGAGAACATTACATTGTTATGCAGATGATAGTACGGGTGATGTGCGGTATACCGACCACCAGAATGTCCCTCGGATTTCGTTGCAAGAAAGGCGGTCACAACTTGTGTCTGAAGTCGAGGACTCTCTAGGGCGAGTCTCCGAATGGGGTGCAAAGAACTTAGTTAAGTTCAACCCCACGAAGACACAAGTGTGCGCATTCAATGCGAAGAAGGACCCATTTATCGTAGTGCCTCAGTTCCAAGGAGTTACCCTTCGTATGTCCGATGGTATTGGGATCCTCGGTGTGGAAATTTCTGCCAAAGTGCAGTTTGGGAGTCATTTGGAGGACAAAGCCAAATTGGCGAGTAAAAAACTGGGCGTTCTGAACAGAGCCAAGCAGTACTTCACTCCTAGTCAGCGGCTGATGCTTTATAAAGCACAAATACGACCGCATATGGAGTACTGCTCGCACCTCTAGGCAGGAGCTCCGAAATATCAACTCGACCCACTTGACTCCTTGCAAAGGTGTGCATTCCGCATTGTCGGTGATCCCAGTATCACGGCCTCAATGGAGACGCTGGAGGAATTTGGTTCGCTTTGCGTGCTCTATCGGCTCTTTACCGAAGAGTGCTCTGAGGAACTGTTTGCAATGGTGCCCTCGTCACCTTTTTATCATCGCACTACCCGCCACCGCAATAGAGTTCATCCGTACCACCTGGAACCGATCTTGTCTAGCACACTTCGGTTTCAGCGTTCATTTGTTCCACGTACGTGCAGACTCTGGAACGAGCTCCCAGCTGCGGTGTTTCCTGAGCGCTACGATATGTCCAACTTCAAACGAGGTTTAAAAAGAGCACTTCTCTCCAGGTAACTGAGCTTTGCCCCTGGCATTGCAGATGTCCATGAGCGGTGGTTACCACTTACCATCAGGTGGGCCACTTGCTCGTCTGCCACCTTTAGCAACAAAAAAAATCATTTTGTAATATTTTACAACTGTTGACAATACGTGTGGATGTTGGAGCACAGCGCACAAGCAGCGCACTCAACGACAGCTCTGAAAAGGAATATTTTCTTCCCGTTTATACAACATTTTTCATTGATGCTCAGCTCCTATTGGTTGTAGCGTGATGTGATATAGCCTATAATTATGAACCTTCCTTGATAAATAGACTATCCAACACAAAAAGAATTTTACAATTTGAATCAATAGTAGTAGAGATTAGTGCGTTCAACGAAACAAACAATCAAACTCTTCAGCTTTATAATATTAGTAAAGTAAAGATAGGTAAGTTTAATATGAAAAATAAATATTAGCGGAACAAACAAAATTCATAGTCACATTAATAAAATTAAAATAATCTTACATTCTTAAAACACACATTCTATACTTACTAATATTATAAAGCTGAAGAGTTTGTTTGTTTGGTTGAACGCGCTAATCTCAGAAACTACTCATTCAAATCGAAAAAATCTTTTTGCGTTGGATAGTGCATTTAGGCTATATAACATCACGCTACGACTAATAGGAGCTGAGCATCAATGAAAAATGTTGCAAAAACGGGAAAAATATATGGCGAAACGAAGTTCGCGGGCACAGCTAGTGTATATGTTAACGGAAATGTATGTAATCTAGGAATTGTATTCCCAGTGTGTAATTCCCAAAAACGCCCGGAAATGTGTGAAATAAATTATATTAGACATATTTCCTAGGAAATCTATACATTTCCTAAATAGCAATCGGAAATGTAATAACCTAACCTACAGTTTTAGCCAATTAATTTTTCAAGCAGTTTGATGCTCCGCTCACTTCGCTCGCTGCGCTCTGTATGGTCAGAATATCTAACCTTTTTTTTTAGGAGGGAAGATACTTCTTACGGTATTCGACAAGGGGCCGACTGACGAGGACACCCCAAGGATATGCCGGACTCGAGTAGAAGACCCCATACCGGCTAAAAACCCTTCAGATACTTCTACCTCCGTAGAGACACAATCGGGATCGGCGTTAGCCATTCCCCGATTGTGCTCCCTGGAGGGCTGCCTGGCGCACGCGCCAGGACTTACCTCTACGGGGGGGTCGACAAGTATCTCCAAATTCGACCCCTCAGGCGGCCATACTAGGGGTGAAAAGTGTCTCTCGACCGGTGGTCAGCCGGCCGAGCCGTTTCAGTCCCCAGCTTGCTAGGGGAGTTAGTGGCGCGCGTTCAGGAACGCACGCCTTCTCCTCCCCAACCGCCTGCGCCGGAGCGGTGCGGCGAGAGGGTCATCCTCTCGCGCCCGCTCCGCAGCCTCCTTCTGCGAGATAATATCCTCACAGAAGGAGGCGACAGCCTCCCACGCCGCCGCGCTGGTCAGCATCTCACGTGCGACGCTGGCCAGCGCGACGGGCGCACCCCTACCTAGGCCCAGCGCGAGGGCTAATGCATCGCGCTGGGGTCGCCAGGCCGGGCACTCCGAGAGGGTGTGCCCGGCCGTGTCGTCGGGAGCGCCGCAATGGTGACACTGCGGCGTCTGCTCCCTCCGTGCGACATCACAATATCTAATCTAATCTAACCTACAGTTTAATATAGGATTAAACGGTAGGTTAGATTAGATTAACTTCTTTTTATTTTTCCTAAATAGCTTCGGAATAGTATGTTGAATATGCTGCAAATCTGAACTTAGGTGGAACGCGCCTAAAATAAATCGCAGTTCCCTGTGTTGCTTGTCACGTTGCATTCTTTGCGATTTTTGTAACACATTTGATTCCTTATTGTTGATATCAATGGGTAAGTATATTGATAGTATATTGTAACTGACTTTTAATGGTCGAAAGTTCAGCATAACTAGTTTCACGTCTTGCAACTAACTTGCAACTATATGAGTTGCTTAGGTTACATTTGGAGCAATTTTTGTGAATATCTACGAAACTGCAGCTTTAATTAAAAAAACAATTTTCGTTTTCTACTCAATGGCGATAAACGTTTAAAATAAGCCTAAAGTTGTTTCTGTTCATGGAAATTTGCAAGTGGGGCAAGTCTCCATACAAAAGTGGGCATCGTCCTTTTATAGGTCGCCATGTGTATTACGCATTTTATTATTTGTTGATAGTTTAAATTACATAGAGGTGGCCAAGATTTGCCCCGGAAGTCAAATCAAAACAATGCTTGAAACTTCAAAAAGGACACGTGCAGAAGAGTAAAAACGACATAAAACAACAGTAAAAACGCATATTTTTATTAGCATCGTCTACATTAACTTGTAAGAAAGCCATTTTTTAGAACTTATGTCTTTGTATACTAGTTCTAGTAACAACTCTTGTAAAAAAGCCAAAACTTCTAGAAGTTTGATAGTGATATATTCTAATTCTAGAACTAGAAAGCTAATCTATTTATGTACTCATTCTGTGTGTACATCTTAATTTTTTTCGGGGCAAACACCCGTACAAATCTTGACCACCTCCTTAATCTACCTCCATCTGACTTGAATCGAAATAGTTCATAAAGTCTGCACATACATACTTTCGGGGTATATATTCAAGCTATCACTAGAAAAAGAGAGCGTCCAACATAATTTTATAGATTTACTCCTTTTTAATTGACTTGGTCCTTTGTGATTATCGGTCACAACTTACATAATTACAAAGCACAATTAACCTCTTACCTCTTCCTGGTCAATCGGCGTGTAACCATTGTCATATCTTTGATTCCCACGAGAAGAAATGGTCAAGCTCCACCCATCTTATGCGAAACTAAACGTTTCCCATAACAGGAGAAAACTCCACGTATTATTAATTGTATTCCGCATTCCTGCAACCTCTGTAATATCCTAGCAGCTACCTTTGCATACGGCTTTGTCTGACGGATATAGGTATGATGTTGAAGAATGTTAATTTTTAACCGACTTCAAAAAAGGAGGAGGTTCTCAATTCGATTCGTAGGTATGTTTTATTGCGTGTATGTTACGCGATTACTCCACCAATTGTAGACCGATTTTCAAAATTATTTTTGTGTTCGATAGAATATACTCCTGCGGTGATCACGTTACTACCAAAGTCAAGATCTGATGGTGGGATCCCAGGAAAATCGAGGGAACCCTTAAATTTTATAGGTACCTACGTCCAACGTGTTTTATGTTTCTTCCGAAGCTATTCCGTCTGGTACTCATGAACCGAGCAGATGATGAAAGGATCCTTAACTTTTAGGAGTTAGCGATTTTTATTGACCTTTTGTCGTATACTATCAAGTTACTTCGGTGAGCTGGTATTAAATTCACTAAAAAGATAAAACTAATCAAATTTTAACAAAAAAAATCGACTTCAAAAATACTTAAAGATAAAAAAATATAACAACATTACATTTTTATATTGGAGTCGGTGCTAAACGATGATTCAAACTCCTCGAAAGTCTTAAGATTTAGCACCGACTTCTATATAGAAATAACTAGCTGTGCTGGCGAACTACGTTTCGCAATAATAAAAATAAAACGACCTATTCTCAGACCTACCGAACATATACAAAAAAAATCATAATGATCGGTCAAGCCGTTTCGGAGGAGTTTGGTAACAAACATTATGACACGAGAATTTTATATACGTACTAGCTGTGCCGGCGAACTACGTTTCGCCATAATTACGGCGAACTTACGTTTCGCCGTAATAAAAAATAGCTTACGACCTATTCTCAGACCTACTGAACATACACAAAAAATTTCATAAAGATCGGTCAAGCCGTTTCGGATGAGTTCGGTAACAAACACTGGGACACGAGAATTTTATATATGAGATGTGACACGAGAATTTAATATATTAGACTAGCTGTGCCGGCGAACTACGTTTCGCCATTATAAAAAATAGTTTACGACCTATTCTCAGACTTACCGAATGTACACAAAAAATTTCATAAAGATCGGTCAAGCTGTGCCGGCGAACTCCGTTTCGCCATAACAAAAAATAGTTTACGACTTATTCTCAGACCTACTGAGAATAGATAATATACTGAGAATAAGGATCAGTCGAGCCGTTTCGAAGGAGTTTGGTAACAAACACTGTGATACGAGAATTTTATATATTAGAAGATTAGATAATATGTAGAATTACGCGCTCTGAGTTATTCATAATTGCTGAACCTAAAATTTTTAAGCTAGATATACGAAATTTTGTCAGAAAGTTTCTTTTATAATGCTTACATTGGATGTTGGTTTTTAGAAATTCAAACCCCAAGGGGGTAAAATACAGGTTGAAAGTTTGTTTCAAGCTTCGTTATTTTTGAAGCTATAAAATCATTAATTATCCTTTGTAATTAATCTAACAGAAAATAGTCAACACGCGTTTTAACTTTTTTAAAATTCAAACTTTATAGGTATGACATAGCAAGGGATGAATGTATATTTTTTGTTTTAATATCGCACTAAAATTATAATGTATTTAACTACTTTTAAATGCTTGTGTTTGTTTTCTTTAAAAATTCTAAAAAATTAGGCAAGTGCTCGGTGGCGCGGTGGCTTATGGAACCCTGATAAGATCACTTCATGATCCGTCTGACCGTCTATCTGTCAGTCAAGACGTTTTTCTCGGGAACGCGTAGAGATATCAAACTTTTAGCTGTGAAAAAATCACACTTTTATATCAACGCTATTAAAATATATGACCGTTCATGTCGCATATTTTCCCAAACTTGCAATTTCACAAGGGAATTAAAACCTATAGGGTACTGCCCGTTGTCCTAGCATCATGGAATTTGGCACGAAGCTAGGTCTTATAGCACAAGTTCAGGAATGAATGAAAACTGAACTTATACAGAACCCTTTTTTTTTTCTTTTTTTTTACGAGGGGAATGCGTTTGCGCACCGTCCGAACCCCCGCAGGGGCAAGGGTGTGTGGGACTCCGCAGCGAGCGACTACCCACTAAACCCCTCGATATGCCCTCTTTGGCGCCTGGCGCAGCCACGTCGAAAGGACGCGCCGCTGCCGAACGAGGTCGTGGGAACCCTTACGGACCGACCATAACCCCATTCAAGGCACCTGCCCACCAGTGGCGGGCCCCTCACGCCCTCTCCAAGATGGAGATGGAGAGGAGTTCCCGGGGCATACTCCGGGTGGTAACTTTTTACTGTGGTTTTCTTCCACGCGGCCCCACGCTCAGTGCGCCAGGCCCCCGGCCCCGCTCAGTGCGGGGTAACGGGCTTGCCCGACGGCAGACCCCACTGGATCCACCGCCGCGCACACGAGCCGAAGCTCAGCGGCGCCGAAGCGCCGACCCACCGCAAAAAGCGGCCACGGTGGCCACACGAGGTGGCCCGCCAAGTAGCACTCCCACGCCCCCCTCATGGGGGCCTCACAAGTGTGCCGAAGCCACACAGTGATCGGATCAGCCTCAGTCCTTGGAACAACGACACGCCGAAGCTCAACGAGCTTGCACCGACTCGGAACAACGACATGCCGAAGCTCAACAAGGACCCGCACCGACCCGACCAAAGGGGCAACGGCACAAAGCGCAACGCGCCATGACCCGCGAGCGGGTCCCCAGGCGACACACAACCCCATCTTCACAAAGAAGGAGAGGTGACGCCCCACATGGCCACGTGAAGTGGCCCGCCGGGTTAAACCCGGCCACACCACGCCCCCTCCACGGGGCAGCTGTCAGACTCTTAGCCCGCGGCAGAAAATCTGCCGGGTTGCCCAGGGTGCACCACGAGGAGGTGTTCTGACATCGCACCCCAACTTATACAGAACCCTCAGTGCGCTAGTCCAACTCGCGCTTGGCCTGTTTTTATAATAAAAATAATTTATATTTGTGACGTTAGATTTTCTCTAAAAATGCTAAATAATTTTAAAAAATGACGAAAATTAATCAAATACAAAAAAAAATTTCGTCTCGGGCGGAACTCGAACCCGCGTCTCCAAAGTACCGTGTTGACGCCTTAACCACTGGGCCACCGAGCACTTACCAGCCGCCACGATATTTTCAACTGTGCGTCAACCCTTTCGTACTTTTTCAAGTCAAAGTAGTCTGCATTCCCTTCTTGTATTTGATCATTTTTTCAAATAAAAATATTTGCAAAAGCAGTTAACTCCACAAAAGCTTAAAGTGGCTCTCCAAAAAATAGAAAATATGAATCGCATTAAAAACGCACAATTTTTTTGTTTGGTATGTTTTGATTGATAGTGTTTGATGACACTAATAAATGTTTTCACCATTTCAACCGTACAATTTTCCTTTCAGTAATCACTGATTACCTACTATGTGACTCTAGTGCATTACAAATTACTCTAACTCCCATGGGACCCACTCTGCGTTTACTATCTGAGTACAGAATCGTAATAAAATTAATTACTCGGCTCCCGAATGATAGTCAATTAAGGTGCCCTTTCAACTTTTTAATCACTTTTAAATTATTGAGCCAGTACATCAAAATTTGAGATAGCTCGTTAATTGTACGCACTGCGCAGGGTTGGCCACACGGAGTTATTAGATTTACCTCTGAACATTTTTTTTTTGCTGAATCATGATTTGTTTTCTCGATAGACAAAATCTTGACATTCATCGCATCTGACGTAAAGGGACATTAAGGGATGGAAGAAATACAGAAAGAGATAAGGAAGAGGTACCTACGCAAATAACTCTGGTACAGAATTTCCATCAGATAAACCCAAAGAGCGAACTATATTTTACCATATAACTGAAGAGGAAGATGTTAGGACTTTTTATTCCTTTAATCTTCGACTCAAACCTAGATTGAAGGTAGTTTGGTTTGATGACTTTATTCGAATCTCCGCTTACCGCTAAATAACTTTTATCAATACACGTTTATTTGAGGTTCAAATCATGGATTTATTTTAAAAAATGCAAAATAAAAAATGCGTTTAATAAAACGAGCTTTAAAAGAGTATTTTAACGGCAGTGAACACAAGATAGCATATTATACGCTGCAATGATGTCTGTTTCAATGTTGTTTTAAAAAGTTTCATTTAATAATTTAACGTAAATAATATTCTTTAATAAATACTCGCATATCTCCTTGCTCTAAGCGTTCATATACCGTTGCAATTTTAAAACCCTATTTCAGCCCTTTCAAGGTTCAATTTCGCTTTAAAGTAGCCTTTGTGCTTTACCGAGGTCCTATACGTCGCGCGCCATCATAATAAGTCGAATTAGCCTTGAAAATCTAACAGACAGACATACTTTCAGGCTTATTTATATAACTGTGGATTAAGAGTAATATTAACAGAGCTGCCAGCCCTAGTCACGCGGTTTGTTCTCACGCCGAATGAATGGGTTCATTCATAGTTCAAATCTGTGCGGTTATTAGGGTTTATGTTGTCTTAAGTTGTGGTGTCGCATGTACAGCGTGTTTATTTTTATTCATACTACATTTCTTAAATTTTTACTGTGTACATATATTACAAAATATGATTAATTTTATAATATGAGAAAATAGCGATGTGGTATAGTGATAGCGAATGTCTCGCTATCGCTATGAGTTAGGTGGTAAGGTCACAGGCAGGAAACTCGGAAGGTTTAATTTTTGTCTCATTTTTTAAATTGTCAACATTGCAATGTAGCATTACAACATCAATATACTAATATAACACTATAAATCTGTACTTTAATCCTGTAAAATATAAAAATCTCATGTCACAGTGTTTTTGTAGAACTCCTCCCGAAACGGCTTGATCGATTTTTATGAATTTTTTTATGTATATTTGGTAGCGCTGAGAATAGGTTGTAAGCTATTTTTTATACCCCTAGGTGATAAGGGTGGTACTATCCAAAATCTCTTTTACAATTATTATGGCGATACGTAGTTCGCGGACACAAATAGTATGCTAGCAATAATATAGAATGCTAGCAAACTACGTTTCGCTTTGATAAGGCTCAACGCTAAAACATTTCTGAAGAGGGCCACCTTTATCATCTATGCCTAGGGGTATAAAAAATAAGCTACGACTTATTCTCAGACCTACCAAATAAACACAAAAAAAAATCATAAAAATCGGTGGAGCCGTTTCGGGGGAGTTCGATAACAAACACTGTGACACGAGATTTTTATATATTGGAGTTTGTTTGGTTGACTACTGGTTCGAATTGAAAAAAATGTGTTGGATATAATAGCCCATTTATCGAGGGAGGCTGTAGGTTGTGTTTTATGACGCTACGCCCAAGTTTCACGCAAGCAAAGCTGCAGTCGCAGCTAGTATTTCATTGATAATATATACATCTATACTTACTAATATTATAAAGCTGAAGAGTTTGTTTGTTTGTTTGTATGTTTGGTTGAACGCGCTAATCTCAGGAACTACTGATTCAAATTGAAAAAATCTTTTTGTGTTAAATAGTCCATTTATCGAGGAAGGTTATAGGCTATATAACATCACGCTGCGACTAATAGAAGCTGAGTATCAGTGAAAAAAGTTGCAAAAACGGGAAAAAAATATATGGCGAAACGTAGTTCGTTGGCACAGCTTCAATAGTGTTTCTATAAAATTATAGAAATGTCTGTAGGAATAATTGGAGCAGATATGAACGTAATTAGTCTAAATT
Source organism: Schoenobius gigantellus (assembly GCA_963935595.1). Classification (NCBI taxonomy): domain Eukaryota; kingdom Metazoa; phylum Arthropoda; class Insecta; order Lepidoptera; family Crambidae; genus Schoenobius; species Schoenobius gigantellus. The sequence continues at coordinate 2,370,142 of OZ012543.1, forward strand.
AACCAGTGACCTTTCATCCTTAACATGCAAAAGATATATCTTCAGCAATTCATAGTACAGTTGGACAAGAAATTGGTGCGCGTATAATAAAAATATCGTTAAGGACACCTTGGTAGGTGTCAGTATGTTATTGCAAAGGATTGTCAACTGTATTGTTTTATGACATAACAATGATTACATAAGGGTTGTAAACCACTTTTTCGGCCGACTGTACTTATTAATACCTATTTGCGCTGTAATTACGAGCGACGAATGTTTAGTTTCAAAGAAATTTTAATATGCGAACTTAATCTAATTAGACACTTTAACCTACTGCTCACTCAGTCACACATCAAGGGACGTCTAGAGGGCAACATGTTTGTTTACTGCAAAATGGGTAAATATCATAATGTTTTATTACATTTTATAAGCTGCTGGATCACAGAAATGTATTCATTATTTATTTGCTCGCTTACATGTACAGTTAAGTGCCACATGAAGCTTTATATCTGCACTACGATTACCGCCGCTTTTACGAAAGAAATAAGAGTGGTCCAAAGGTTTTTAAAGTAAACTTTCTCACATCGCCTTAAATATTTTCGTCTATTTATTGCATGTAGCAACACACAAAAACATTAGACTTGTAATTTCACCACTTCATATAGGTAGGTCGGTATTGGTCTATGCGTTAGTTAGATCATTGACTTTAAATCAGCGTGGCAGGTGGTTCGATCCTGGTGTAGAGTACCTTTTTTGTTTTTTTTGTTGCTTTTTTGTTTATTGTTTTAATTTGTTTTTGTTTAATTACTTTATGTTTATTATTAATTAGTTTTTTTATTGATAATTTTCTTTTCAGAAGAGAAATATTCTAAGATTAAACGTACGATTTTAATACCCCAATCGAATAATTTTCTGAAATTTTTCAGGTAGATGCCTACAATCCGAAGAAAAGTTTCAGTTGCACCGTGGTTTTAAAAAATCACACAATGATTTTGTTCTTTTTTTCCAAGGTCCAAAGGTCAAACAGTATAGCTTATCGGGGCGCTTATTGTACATTTTTATTGCATCAGTACATGTACCCTGTAAGGGCACTTCATAGGTAATTGGCTTTTTATATGAAAAACTAAAACGAAAAAAATCGAATCAAATTATATGTTTTAGCAATCCGATGTATATACGATTATTTATCTGTGCGCTTTCACTATTTTGTAGGTAGTTCAATGATTACGTTTCTGAAAATATATCTCGATGTTTTAGGTTATATATTTTTTGAAAAGAACGATGTCAAAGAAACATCAAATAGTGCGAAACAGAAAGACACGAGCTTAAATTTAAAATAAATTTGAATTTGAAATACTAAGCCAAACGCCAGATATTTGAGATCAAAGCGGCCAGTTGGATAAAACGTGAATTTCATCTCAACAAATTTGGTAAATTAATTTTCAAAAAGATAAGCATGCAGACAGAGTTACTATCGCATTATAATATTATAGTAAGGATTTTTAAAGAGCTGCATATTGCAATTATGCTAAAAGAGATTAATTATTTAGCACGAGATAAGTAAATTAAATCTGAAATTGGGTTTTTAAATATAGAAATTAACGTGCAAAACGGAAATCCGGTGTTTCAAACGGGTTCAAGCCTTCCCTTGATGAAAACACGCGCACAGCCCGAAATTAAATAAAATGCGCGATTAATTACACAGCCGCAGTAACGGGGGTCATTAATTATGTTTCACTTTACATTATATTGCATCTCTTTTGATAAGCTTCCGGATACGTCCCGAGTCGTAATTGCCGATATTTATATACGTTTCAATAGCTTGCGCACAATGTATGGTACGCACATTATTTATTTGTTGTGACGCTTTATTTATTATGAGATATTTATTAGTTGTTGAGTTGAAAGCATTATTAATAAATGCAAATTTCATTTGTTTTAAACTTCACCACTATATCGACAAACCATTTATTTATTAGTAGCTGTGCCCGCGACTTCGTTCGCGTGGATGTCGGAAATCCCCCCTCTGATCGCCCCGCCCGCGGCCGCCCGCCTTGGGTATCATAAATGCGTGCGTGGTACTTGATAATTTTTTTGTTGCGGAATTATTTCAAAACATGATATCTCTTAAGACATTCAATAGTGCGAAACATCAAATAGTGCGAAATTGAGTTAATACAAAATATATATGAGGCCTGGGAGGACTCACATGATGCGCTGGGCGTTTTTTGTGACTTGTCCAAGGCGTTTGATTGCGTTCATCATGACACCCTGATCAGGAAATTACACTACTATGGATTTCGCGACACTGTTCTGGATCTACTCGTCTCCTATTTGACTGAGAGGATTCAGAAAGTAGACGTCAACGGGGAGAGGTCCCAGGGCGCCTCGGTTAAAATGGGAGTTCCGCAGGGTTCAATTCTTGGTCCTTTTCTATTTTTAATATATATAAATGACTTGCCTGCTTTTGTACAAGACAGGCATGAGATTGTATTATTTGCAGATGATACTTCACTTATGTTTAAAATTAAAAGACGATTGCAAATTTATGGCGATGTAAATAGTTCTATCTCAAGAATAGTTTACTGGTTTAATGCGAATAACTTGTGCCTCAATGAAGGGAAAACTAAATGTATAAAATTTGTTTTACCCAATGTTAAAGAGGTTCACACCACTGTTAACATAAAGCATAAAAATGTGGACCTTGTGGATACCGTAGTATTTCTTGGTATTACTTTAGATTCAAAGCTTCAGTGGGGCCCACATATTGATAAATTGTCGAAGAGACTTAGTTCTGCAGCCTACGCTGTATGAAAAATACGTCAGCTGACTGATGTTGATACAGCAAGACTTGTATACTTTGCCTATTTTCATAGTGTGATGTCGTATGGCATTTTGCTGTGGGGAAATGCTGCCGACATTCAGACTGTTTTTGTGCTGCAAAAAAGGGCTATTCGTGCTATTTATAACCTTAAAATAAGAGACTCCTTGAGAGAAAAATTTAAAGAAATTGGTATTATGACCGTCGCGTCGCAATATATTTACGAGAATATAGTATTTGTTCATAAAAATATACATTCGTTTTGTAAAAACAGTGATATTCATTCAGTAAATACTAGGCAAAAGAATATGTTAGCGTTACCAAATACTAGGCTTAAAAAAAAAAATAATTCTTTCAAAGGCCTTTGTGTACGTTTCTACAATAAAATCCCAAATAATATTAAAGCACTTAACTTGAATAAATTTAAAGTCGCTATCAAGGGCGCACTTATGAAAAAAGCACATTATAAAGTGTCTGATTATATGACAGATAAAACTGCTTGGGATTGACAAAAATGTGATAATTGACGTTTAAAGAGTGTTAACACTTTGTGATAGTGGGATAAATTTCATTCGAGTAACTGTTCCACTCACACCGACAGGCATTTCTATATTATTTAAAAAAATGTTTGTGAAATATAATATTGTAATGTTGGCATTTTAAAAGAGGAGACAAAAAAAAATACAAGACCTTCCGAGTTTCTTGCCTGTTCTTCTTGAGAAGGCTCTCCCAATTTCCGAACAGGTGTAGAGTCAATTTTTTTTTTCATTTGACTTGTATTTGCACACATCTTAATAATGGTTGGGGTGTGTGTACATACAAGGATTAAATAATTTAGTTAATTAGATTCTTGGTTGAAGATTTTTATGTTTTTATTTTGACGTCAATAAGTGCCTGTAAAGGTCTATATTGAATAAAGATTTTTGAGTTTTTGAGTTTGAGTTATTCATTGAAATCAAATGGTGTCAAGAACAATTTTGTTCAAAATTAAATACTTGTGATGAATAATTTATTTATTTTGTTAATGAGTAATATTATAATTTCAAAACGCCTTCGCAAATAATTCATTATTTTAGAACAAATTTGATTACCTACCAAAAAAGGTTACAACGAGTCAACCTTACAAGATAGACATTATGGCATAAGTACATGATTTTTGCGTAACTTTAATCGTTTACGCAGCGCACGCAACGAAAATTCTGAAAAGAAATACTTTTTTTCCTGTTTTTGCAACATTTTTCATTGATGCTCAGCTCCTATTAGGCGTAGCGTGATGTTATGCGTATAGTCTTCCTCGATAAATGGACTCTTCAGCTTATAATATTAGTAAGTAAGTATAGATAAAAGACACAAAATAGACTACAATCGTAACACGAAAAAAACTCGACGACATTCCAAAAACTTGCGTCCTACCTCATATAGTTATTTTTTTAAAGGTACTTAAATTAATATTTTACTATTAATGCGATAAACAATACTTCAACGATATCTATGTCACAATTGTATCTGTGGGGTCAGCTAGCACAAAATAAAATTTCTCTTATTCTATGTTACGTGTATCACATATTCTATGTTCAATAGAATATGTGATACGCTCTAAAATGTAAAATATTATATTCATATTCATTTTCATATTCATTTATTCACAAAATTTGCACAATAAGGTACAGTTTGTTGTAAGTATCTAAGGTGTTCAATGTGTTGCACAAATTTACCTTCTTAAGGTATCGTGAATTGTCTCGTAATAATCTATTTAATAACAAAAACAAAATTAATGTCAAAGTAAAATTATAAAATATAATTACTAACCATCTTCTTGCAAATAAATATTACTATTACTATTATGCAGTTCCTAAATGAGGTACATAGGTCTAGAAATCATAATATCTAAAATTGTTATTACACGTTAAAAACTCATTATAATAGCGATTTAAAAAGGGTAGCGTCATACTCATAAAACAACATGAAAAAAGAAGTCAGCTACTGTTTGTCACTCTGACGTAAATATAAGCGAACGTTACTATTCCACCCACGCGTCCTTATCGCTGTCAATTTTCTTAATGTCGACCTGACATTTTACAGTAACAGCCACAGAACGAAATACACATCTAAATAATCATACTTTTATGTAATATGTGTAATGCGTTCCCTTGTGAGTTATGAACTTTAGTCATGTAATTGGCACACCTTTTTAATCGAATAACATGGCATTTTTAGTATTTTCAATATTAAAAATAACAAAATAAATATAAATATTGTTCAACTGCTTGTCCGTCTTGACAAACGCCTGCCTCGTGGGAATCAAATATAATATAAAAAAACAACACAGGTCAGCACAATAACAAAAAATCTTTTTTTTTATTTTATTTTATTGGGAGCACAAACAGTTATCGTCGTTTTAAAATCATGTGTTCCGAAACGTGTGTCCTAATCGAGTCAAATCTTTAAGAGACATCTAAATAACATATGGTTAAAGATACGTACAGTCAAGGAATTTAATTTGCAAGTCACATAAGGTCATATCGTAAAGCAATATGGCACCATAAGAGCTACAAATGCTACTAGGTCGCCTTTGGATACACTGTTTACACGTAACTAAGCATCATCAACTTTGAATTTTGTCAGTGTCAAACAATATGTCAACGCAATATGTCGGGAATTGATTTCCTTGACCGCACATCTCAAGAATGCAACAAAACATCACCCCATACATGAGCCGTGTCTTGTAACCCCACACGTCACGCTCGCTGGCCGCGGTGGGACGGTCCCACGGCGTCGCGGGTTCGACTCGGGGCACTGGCTAGTTCATTCACGAGGTGTAATTGATACACCTAGAGAACACTTATCATCACTGTTGAACCAAATTTTAAGTTGAGCAACCTTTACTGGTGTACCAAAGTGTTAGGTTCCATTTCCAACTTGCATCAATATTCTGGTGACATTATCTGTGACAACGTCAGCTTTATATCGCCGCCGCTATTATCCATTGGAGGAGAATTCATCCAGACACCTTGGCACCAAAATGGGATGGACAGTAAGGTTCTCAAGACACTTTCTCCCATTCACAGTCAGGTTATTGAACAAGCTCCCTTCTGAGGTCTTCCATAAGGACTAAAGCATGGGGTTCTTCAAAGCTTGCGGGGTTGGCAACGCGTAACTGATATCCCAGGGTATCGCGGACATACATGGGCTGCGGTGACAGCTTACCATCAGGCGATCCGCTTACTTGTTTGCTACCTTCGTGATATGAATAAAAAACGCGAACGAAGTCGCGGGTACAGCAAGTATCCAAATATATTAAATACGGCGTAATGTTTCTTTTTACTCGACGGTAACACTAATGAAGCTAAGCTTGTCGAAGAAAACACGAAACAATCGAAATTCTAGATTACGTACACTCTAAGCATTGATTAAAATGCGGTGGCTCAGAGAAAAATAAGCTCTGGGAAATTTTATATTCTCGAATGTATTCAGAGGGGACTTGAACCCTCGACCTTTCGCTGTTCGGGTGACTGTCTGCGAGCAGCTACGATCGACCTTCACTAAACAACATTGCATAAGTTTAGTATATGTATTTGGTTCATCATCACACCTCATAGAGGTCCCTACCGAGGGGCTCGAACCTACTCTATGTTAGGGTGTCTAGGTCTTAGTCAACCACGCTGGCCTAAAAGCGAGAGTTGCTTCGCAGATGTATGCAAGCTGCCTCACGATGTCTTCCTTCACCGTAGGAACGTATGTATTTGGTTACTTTGTGCCTTATCGCGCAAAAATAGGCTCAAAGATGCCGAGTAACTAAGGCAATGCATAGAGTTAACCAACTAGAAGAGAACTTAATACTAGAGTCGTCTTCTGGTACCTCCATCTCACCTATTTCTGCCGCCAAGAGGCAGTGCCTGCATTGCTGTGTTCCAGTTTGAAGGGTAGCACAGGATGTGAAATTTCTTAGTACCGTGGACTTGACATAAATCGGCAGCATGCTTTGGGTTCCTCGTCATCATTATCAATATCACAGCTCATAATATACGTCCCCACTGAGGGGCACGAGCCTACCCTAACTAGTTGTGCTAGGGCTATTAGGCCTTCGTCAAACCACGCTGCCCCAGTGCGGATTGGGTGACTTCACATACACCTTTGAATTACTTCGCAGATGTATGCAGGTTTCCTCACGATGTTCACGATGAAGAGCGTCAAATTAATGTCATATGAAATTCGTGACACGAAAAACACATTGGTATATGGCAGGATCGATTCTACTCGGGGCGCAGTCCAGTGCCGAGGCCACAACGCCACCGACGCTCGTAGGGTTCCTCGTAGGGCTTAACCCCTACGAGGAACCCTACGATACGATTTGTAAATTTCACACAAACCACATGTACTGCGATTTACCAACCATCAGGTGGGCAACTCAGTGTCGCTCAGAGTAGTTACATTTTTACTGTTGATATTTTGCTTGTTGGCATTATCACCCCGAATCATCATTAGGATCACCGCAGCCAAAAGAAGTCATACTGTGTTATTGCATTACTATAGATTAATAGAATACTGGCCATTGTGTGAAGCGCTACTAGTCTGTAGACGCTTCTGACCAAAATTGGGATTTGAAAGACGGGGATTTGAACTCGCGTCTCCAACATACCGTGTTGACGCCCTGACCAACTAGGACACCGAGCTCTTACCAGCCCCGACTGTATTGATCTCCTTTATTCTTGGTTAAGCCAATGTAGTCTTTATTCACTGTTAGTAACTACGCATCAACATCCAGTTTAAACATCTTTACAGATGTTTTTATTGATTTATTTTAAAGAAAACGCAAAGTCATATATAAAGAATCTTATTTTACTACAAAATAGTGTTTGCATTATGCATTTGTTTAAACGTATACGTTTATTTTTATCCCGGAACGCGGAAAACAACATTTTCTCACAACCTCAAGAACCTATCACTTCTTTGCGCGAGAAAAAAGTATTTTCCATGGACATTTTAATTAGAGAGTGAATATTAATCAGTTTATGGTAACGTTGCTAGCTAGCCGGGCAGTCTGGGGGGAAATTGCGTTAAGCATTGCTAATGGCGGCACTTTGCATATAGGCACTTCATTTTACAAGAAACTAGCTGTAACATGCATTGCGATGCCACAAAGTTATTATTTGGTTCCACATTTTCATCCCGAAACCTGGACTCGTCAACATCCGAGTAGCTGGCTATCTTCATCATCATCATCACAACAGCTTAATACGTCCCCACCGAGTTTCCTACCTTAAGTTAGTGTGTTTAGGCCTTATGAGCGCTCCACATTCACGCGAGATTCTCGGCGAGAGTCTCGGCAAGAATCTACGCGAGAACCTCGGCAAGAACTTCTTGGGTACACATTTCTCGCGAAAAGGCAGGGTTGGCACAAAATCAGTGATTAAATTAAATGTCTTTATTTTTGTGAAGAAAAATGTATTTTTATGAATATCTATTTTCCGAGTAGGTAAATCAGATATTTCATATTTCAGTGTCATTATTGTAATTCTTGATTAAAAAAACTAATTTTCCAGCTTTTTGGTCCCTAGTCTGTTACGTAATTTCGAGTGAACAATGCCAAATGTAAAAAAAAACTTTCCACTGATGCTGAGGAGGCTATCGCTCCAAATAGTTGCCTCAGAACTGGGCCTAAATGTTATTTTTACTCTTCCTCTTTCGTTTCCGCAAAATAGTTGCTTACTTATTAAAATTAGTAACGATAAAAACAAAAAAAAAATAAAAAAATCATGATAAATTAGGATTTATTCAATAAATCATGATTAATTGGATTTTATTAAAAAATCATGATTTTTCCAACCCTGGTACAAGGTTCTCAATATAGTTCTCGCGCCTTTGTCTCGCGCCAAAAAACCGACAAAAGTCGGAGAACTACGCGAGAACATGCGAATCGGATCCACATTCACGCTTCTCGTGTTGTTCTCGCGTTCTCGCGAGATTCTCGCGAGAATGTGGAGCGCTCATCAGTCAACCACGCTGGCCCAGTGCGGATGGGTCGACTTCACATACACCTTCGAATTTCTTCGCAGATGTACGCAGGTTACCTCACGACGTTTCCTTCACCGTTGGAGCGTCAGACAAATGTATCCTACATATGAAATTTAAAAAAACGAGTACATGGCGGTCTCGAACCGTGGACCTCGCGATTGGAAGGCAAGTGCCGAGTCCACAGCGCCACCGACGCTCCTGTCTTACGGGCTATCTTACTACTAATTATATCGGAACACAGCAATGTTGGGCATTGATATAATTTTGACGCCTCAATTTGAAGAATCCATTAAGATATCATTTGTTTGAGAGGTACCTAATATTATTTGACGATGAGTTTCTATGTATCCGCTGATGACTGTTTCGCTCCCAATCTGCCATACGCGAGCACTCTTTCTCACAGCAAACAAAAGGCGGTACAAAGTGTATCCCACGCGAGTCAGGTGCGCGCTGACCCGTGTCCTGACTCACGCGTCACGGCCCAGCGCCGCCATATTTTTCATTTCGCAGACGACCCCGCGACGGCAATCAAATTTGTCGATGTCTTAACTTCGCCAGACTTCTCGTTGGTCATTCCTATCTGTTCCAATTTGATTTTAGACTTTTTTTGGGGAATGCTTTGCCGTTTCACGAAATGGTTTGAACCTCTTTGGGTCAGAAGCGAAGAAATTGTATTGGGCAATCGTTTACTATCAAGATGAAACCTACCCATGTTAACATGGTCGTATTAAAGATATTATGGTGTAATTGAAAATTTGAAATTGTAATATTAATGTTCAAATTTCGAATTTTCAACGACACCATAAATTTCATATGGCCCTGTAACGTGGGTAACATAGGTTTCAGCTTGATAGGGTATTGATCAAACATGGCGTATAACAAGAAAATAAAATATTGCCACAGTGGCGTATAATGCGATTTATGTCAACAGTGTTACACTATTACACTGAAAATGACTGTGTAACTGACTCTTAGATTTAACTAAACCAACCTAAACATTTGACAACAACAGTATATTATTACCATATATGGCGTAGGTATGGGGGGGGGGGGGTTAGGGTCCGTGCACCCCCCATTGAAAATTAATATACACTAGATAGAAATAACTTTTCCTTCCAAGTATCAGTATACACTAGGCAAATTGGGATGATGAATGAATTCTAATTTTTACGTCTCGTCATTAAATATTAAAATATCGCGGAAAAAGATGCAGTCCTATGAAATTAGAATTAAAATCGGCTTAAAAATACATTAGATTGTGAAGTAAACGTGCGCGGCGCGAGTAGGTATTTTCTAAAATGCTATCTGTTTCACACCGCTCTGCCTCCGGTCTGGCGTTTACACCACAAATACAACATGCGCAAATTTTCACGCACACTACGACACAGCAGCGCGCGACTCGGCCACGATACTCGGCGGCGGCGGCCGGCGCGAGAGTTCGAGATTATTATTCTATCGTTCGTAATGTTTTGCGTTGCTTATATTTCTGACTCACAGATTTAGAGTAGCCTACTCTAAATCTGTGTTCTGACTCCCTTTCCGCTCGCAACTTCGCCATCGTTACTTTTATTTTTCGTGTGGGAATTTTATGTTTTCACATAGGAAAAATAATTTTATAGCCTATATTAGTCAGTGATAATGTAGCATTCTATTAGCCAAAAAATTTTTAAAATCAGTCTGGTAGTTTTTGAGTTTATTCATTACAAACAAAAATACAAACGTACTTAATCTTCTTTCTTCATAATATTTTAGAAGATGAGTCTCGGAATACAGAAATTATTTACATTTAGTAAATTATTTCTGTATTGAAATTTATTGTGAAGGGACTTACTTGATATCCCTATACCTTATAGGATTGAGGGTGAGGACTTTTTGTTATGAAAGTATGTATCCTTACATTTACCTGTCTAAAGAAAATGCAATTTTTTAAGATGAGTGTTATACTGAATTAAAATGATTTGCATTTGAGATGTGAATATTTTCTGAAAAAAAAAACACTAAACATATAATAATACTTTTACATACAAACTAAATAGGAACAGGGATACAAAAATAAAAAGTAATAATAAATAATAATAATTTTTTTTTTATTGGGCTCGGCAGCTATTGCTTTTAATATGAGCATTAGCATAAAACAGAAAGCGCGGATCTTCAACCAGTGTATCTTACCAGTGCTTACTTATGGAGACGAGACATGGCCATCGTCCACAAACTAGAGGTGGCACAAAGAGCAATGGTAAGAAAATTGGTAGGAGTAACACTCCGGGACACGAAAACGAATAGTTGGCTCCGAAAACGGCGTCAGGTCTCGGAAATTACACACCGCGTAGCAAAGCTCAAGTGGCAATGGGCTGGACATATAGCCAGAAAGCCGGACTCGTGGTGCAGAACTGTCTTCGAGTGGAGGTCATGGAAACGTAAAAGACCCAACGGGAGACCACAGATGCTGTAAAAGGACGACATCGTCAAGATGGTGGGCACGAACTGGATTAGAGTAGCCCAAAATAGAACGGAATGGAGGAAGTTGAAGGAGGCCTATACCGCCAGGGTACAAGAAAAGGCTTAGATGATGAATAATATTTTTTAATAATTATATGATTATTTTTGTTGGTGATGTTCACCTCAATTTCTTTAATAATAAGCCAAACGTAATATCATCTGCAGCTAGCTCCATCTCCATCCATCTTTGAATTAGTCAGCAGCAAAACAGAAGTGATGTGCGTCGGTGGAATCAGGGTTAACAACAGGGCTCTGTGACTGATCCCTCTATGAGTTTCTATAATTGATCCTCAAACCCAAGATTCCTCGAAAAGCCCGGAATACCAAAGGAAAAGGTGGCTAGATGACATTAAAAAAGTAGACTGGACTGACATAGCCACAATTAATAAACGCAGCATAGGATCTTACACGTCGGCGTAAGGGCAAGGGCGTTTTATTAAGTAAATAACTTTTTTCAGAAACATTGTATGTACAAAGTTATGAACCAAAGAAAACTTGTAGTCAAACAAGGGGAAAAGTCTACGCTGTCAGAAATACAGGAATAATACTGTATGAAAGTACCCCATGTGTGGGGTAGATTTGTTCGAATTTCAATTTAGAGTTGTCATAATTATGCAACAAATATAAAATACCTCTCATTTTTATACACTAATCTTGGGTACCTAGTTATACTAATAGTTTTAGAATTTTAATTTTTACTACCTCCGTGGTCTAGTGGTTGAGGCCACCGGGTATTGATCGGGAGGTCCGTGGTTCGATTCCCATCGGAGACAGAAGCTTTTCTGATCGGTTTGATTGGTGGTAGGGCTTCTAAGTCCACCTGGCTAGCTACCACCGTCTTACCTAAGTTTGTCGCCATAATAACATGTTAATAGCATTGCTGAGTTCCGATATAAGGCCAAGAGCTTCCCTGTCGTATGAAAAAAATACCTATTAGTAGGATTGTATGTAATCAGCTGCTTTAAATTATATTGTTAAAATGAAAAAAAAAACGTCAAAACCGTACGAAGCCTTCTCCACATATAAGCCACCTACCCTGCCTACCCTACATATATTATTTACTTTGTCGTTTGTATTTTTTATATATTCGTAGATTCCATAACGCGAGTACAAATAATATACTTAATATTGAAAATAACGCTACTTGCATATAGTTTGTTACACGTTTTTTAGCTGCTCCAACTTGGTTATACGAAAAATAGTTTGTGAGCAACTTAGAATACGATAACGAACATACACTGCATAACAAATACCTATCACAAGAAAAAAAGCTTATTTCTTTTGAGTTTGTGTCTTTGTGGCACATATCTATTATAACAAACAACTACATACTTACAATTTATTTTTTTATTTTGATTTTGGGAATTTACAGTTAGTTAACAGGCTACAGGCTGCTTACCCTTAAATAAGGTTTGTATTGAAATAAGATCCTTAAAATAAAACACTAAAATCAATAAACGTATTCTAAAAGACATTTACTTTTTTTATGTAGAAGGTATTTGTGTAGACTTGAGTAATACCTTTCAGTATTGATCGATATATTGATATTACTTTCTCCTCCCTAGGCAACAATAGCTACGATAACATTATGTCACATCACTAGATTATGCCCCATTATACCCCTGCCCCCGACCCGTATCGTGCGATAGAGAGAGTTGCAAGAACTGGTCGAAATTGCCTACAATTCCTGTTTGAAATATTGTTTCGGGCGATAACTGTTTTACCCCCCTAAACCTTTACGTAATTAGACACTTTTGGTCTCATTCCATTCAGTATACTTAAACTATGTTTGTACGGTTTGCTTTTTTTGTAATTCAGTAAAATTTAGTCAAAAAAAGATAAAAATGCTCGAGGTAGTTTTAAAGTCTAAAATATAGATATTTAGATGCTAATAATTTATATTTTAAGCAATATTTCTTCAAAATCAAAACGTACAAAACTAGATCTTCATTATATCTACAACATTTCCAAAAATTATCAAAATTGGACTATGTTTAATGGGAGAAAAGCGTTATCGCTTTTTGTATGAAAATTTACAGCTTCACAATCCTCTTAAGTTGTTAATTTGAAGGCGATTAGACAGAGAGATCCGACATCAACCGTGACGTCATCGTTGAGTACGGCCATATAAACTCCTTGTAAATTGCCGTTTTGCTAGAAAGAGATGGAGAAAAGTCTTTAATACTTATGATTATCTATACCTATAAAATTCTTTGTCCTGAATGACTGACTGACTGACTGACTGACTGACGGATCAACGCACAACCTAAACCGCTGATCGTAGAGACTTGAAACTTGGAGGGTGTGTTCTTTGTATGACGTAGGCGTCCGTTAAGAAAGGATTTTCCGAAATTCTACCCCCAAGGGGGTGAAAATGGGGGGAAAAGTTTGTATGGGACATCGTGATTCCGTCTTCGAATCTACTTCAAATTTTGTATAAACTTTCTTTAACAGAATTAATAGAAGACGTGTTTCGTATTTTATTGAAATTCATCCCCAAACGGGGTGAGATGGGGTGATAAACTGATAAAATGTCAAAATCGACATTGATGCCGTTTTCATGGTTTTTCGGGTTGTAGATTACGAAAATAACATTGATTTCAACACCACATACCATCATCCCTGGATGGGGTGCAATGGGGTTGAAGTAGTTCATTTTAAATAAATAGTTTGAAAAATACCAAATAAAATTTTCGAACAATGCATAAGTAGAAAATCAATATGGCGCACGTGAAATTATTTTGACAAGTCTGTCACATAGTGCAAAGAAAATTTAATATTTTCTGTTAATGGCTGTGCCCATCTGGATTTCGCCAACCAAGAAGTTTAGAAGTTTAAATTGTCTTTTTCTTTTGTCGTACCGTGGTGGTAAGGCAAAAGGATCAAGCCACACAACCAATGTATAAAGCATTTTTTATGACAATATCACGTCACAATAAAATTTGTAGGTTGGTTTAATTCTTGACAAATTTAACAAAATAGGTACAATTTTTGAAATATTTGAAATGTTGAAAAGTGAAGATACCCTTTTCAAGGGTAAAGGGGTTTAAAAGGTGTGTTATATGTTTTTACATTATGACTAAGGAATCAAACTCTTTCATCCATTTAAAACTATTAAAAGTAAAAGATGAATATTGATATTAAAAAAAAATATCTGACTGCAATGATTCTGGGTTACGCGTAGAGGGACGCGACGGGACTCTTGATCCTAATGTGTAAAATGACGGATCATATTTTTTTGGATCCACCCAAGGAACATGGATATCGAACGAAGGACCTAAATAGTAGAACACATTGAACCTAGCCACGTTGACTTAATTCGACATGACTGCCGATAAAGTTCGTTTCCAAACCCAGCAATATGGATATCAAAATATGAAAGGCCTTGATGAGTAGAACACTATGTACCTAGCAACATTGACATAAATTCAACATAGCCGTTGCTCAAAAAAGGCGGATAAAAATTCGATTCCAAACCTAGCAATATGGGTATCAACTGAAAGGCCTCAAAGGGTAAAGCATTATGAACTTAGGAAAATTACCCTAATTTAAACATGGCCACCGCTCAAAAAAATGGATACTAAAAGTTCGTTTTCAAACCCAGCAATATGGATATCAAATGAAACGCCTTGATGAGTAGAGCATTAGGTACCTAGGAAAATCGACCTAAATTCAACGTTGCCGCCGCTCAAAAAAAGGATAAAAGTTCGTTTTCAAACCCAGCAATATGGGTATCAAATGAAAGGCCTTGATGAGTAGAGCACTATTAACCTAGCAACATTAACATAAATTCAACATAGCCGCTGCTCAAAAAAGGTGGATAAAAATTCGTTTCCAAGCCTAGCAATATGGGTATCAACTGAAAGGCCTCAAAGAGTAGAGCATTATGAACTTAGGAAGGTTACCCTAAATTAAACATGGCCACTGCTCAAAAAAATGGATAAAAGGCTGCTTTTGTTTCAGCAATTTGTATAGCACTTGCCTTTTGTCGTATAGCACCTAACACTGTATATTTAGTTAGAACTTTCACATTTTATCTGGAATAGGATATCTTTAATAGGGTATTCCAACATTTGATCTTAATAGAGATTTGTTTTGTTTGTACGTAGGTAATATTTTAGCTTTTTAATCTTCAAATTTACAGTATTGTTTTTTTTTTTTATATCTCTAATGATAGAAAGGCAAAGGAGTCTCTCTCCATGCAGCTTTATTTTTCTTGTATTCATTGTTGAACACTTTCTTTTTATTAGTCACTCATTGTAATTTTTTTTTTCTTCGAGTCAGCCTATACATGGGATTAATTCATGGTAATTGCAGCCGAGCTGTTTTATTTTGTTTCTATTCTATATATGTATTTAGTTTATATATTTTTTTATTATTATTGGTAGGTATTGGTACATATCTTAGTTTCTTTTATAGTATATATTATGTTGGTACAGGATGAATATTTCTCTTGCTCGTCAGATGAATATGAAAGTGCTAGTGATGCTTCTTTACAGGATTCCGACTCCTTGGAAAATAAATTGATGGACGTTTTTAAAAATCATACCAAATACCTATCGTTAGTGCACATTAACGCACAGAGCATTCCAGCTCATTACACAGACCTTCAGCAGTCCTTCAGTGATGGCGTAGTTGACTGTATTCTGGTATCAGAAACATGGCTTAAACCTTCCCTCCCATCGACCTGTTATTCTCTTCCTGGCTATAAGCTATTTCGAAATGATCGTATTGGCTTGGGGGGTGGCGGTGTTGGTATATACCTACGAGCAGATATTCCTGCTACCGTTGTAAATTGTTTAGCTTCCCAATACAGTAATGCCCTAGAATTTATATTTTTAGAAATTATAGTACATCATAAGAAAATCCTATTAGGTGCGCTTTACAGCCCTAACGAACATGTAAACTATCTTAATGATTTAAACTGTATACTCGAGCCTCTTGTTCCAATCTACGATCATATTATTCTAATGGATGATCTTAACACCTGTCTGATAAAAAATGACACAAAAGCTCGTAAGCTGGTTGATCTTCTAACATCTCTTAATCTCAGTATGCTACCAATGCCATCTCCCACTCATTATTTTCCTAATTGTAAGCCATCACAGATCGATCATATTTTCGTTTCCAACCTCAATCTGTCTAATTTTCATGGGCAAATGACAGCACCTTTTTCTCATCACGACCTTTTGTACCTCTCATATAAGGTGCGCCCTCCTAAGCCTGTTCGTAAAACACTACTTCTGCGCGATTTTCGGCATATGGATGTTGACCGCTTGAGAGAGGATGTGAGAAGTGTGGATTGGTCTCATTTGTATAATTCCGACAACATAGACACCATGGTCGATTACTTCACATCTCAACTAGTCAGATTATATGATACACACGCACCTGAAAAGCCGGTTCGTATTAAGCATGTTCCTGCGCCGTGGCTTACGAATGAGATTAAAAAATCCATGAAAGAGAGGGACAAGGCCAAAACTCGCTACAAGTCGTTACCATCGCAGAGCAATTTCGATCTATACAAAAAACTCCGGAACATTAGTAACAAAAAGTGTCGAGATGCCAAACGGAATTTTATTCACAATAAAATTAAAAACCTAGGTCAGCATCGTGTCTGGAATTTTCTTCAGTCTTTAGGTGTCGGGAAGCACACAGAGGCTTCTCATAGCACTGTGGATATCAATAGCTTGAACACTCACTTTTCAACACCTCCGAATATATTAGATTTTTCGTCTAAAATGGCTGCTCTCTCTGTTCTGAAAAGTCTTCCCACACCTAACTTTACTCCCTTTAACTTCACCAAAGTCTCGGATGATGCCGTTCGGAAGAGTATCCTATCTATATCCACTAAGGCTGTGGGAAGTGATGGCTTAAGCTTGGACATGTTACTTTTTGTGTTGGAGGATATTCTGCCAGTCCTCACATAAATTATAAACTTTTCACTGACTCACAATGTCTTTCCCACGTCCTGGAAGAAAGCTTTTGTTATACCACTTCCCAAAGTTTCAAATCCATCGTCCTTTTCCCACTACCGCCCTATATCCATTCTCCCTATATTATCAAAAATTCTCGAATCTGTTGCTCATAAGCAACTTTACACACATCTAGACTCCAACAATCTCCTTTGTCCTTACCAATCCGGATTCCGCCCATCCCATAGCACGGTTAGTGCATTGCTGAATGTCACTGAAGACGTCCGGTGTGCTATGGATAGAACTAAGCTTACAGCAATTGTGCTGTTAGACTTCAGCAATGCATTTAACTGTGTTGATTTTGACATACTCCTTGAAACTCTTCGCTCGGTAAATATTTCAACATCCGCAGCTGATTGGTTTTCTTCTTACCTTCATGGACGTCAACAGAGTATAAAGCTCGAAGATGCGTCATCTGTCTGGTCTAATTTAACAGCTGGTGTACCTCAGGTTGGCGTTCTTTCACCTCTACCAACACTTTGACACTTCTAATGTGACGGAAGCTATAACTAAATTAAATTCAGATCTTAATGCAATAAAAAATTGGTCTAAATCATTTGGTATCATTGTTAATCCTAATAAATCTCAGGCCATGATTATTGGCAGCAGCAGGTTGAGGGCAAAATTAAGCTGGATATCAGTCCCTCTTGTGACTTATGATAATACGGTCATACAATACACGGACAGGGTTAAAAACCTGGGACTTATTATGGATTGTAACCTGTCATGGTCTTATCATATTAGCGAAATCAGTAGACGAATGCACTATTCTTTCCAATCTCTTAAGCGGCTCCAATATTTTCTACCTTTTAAAACTAAAATTATGCTTGCACAATCACTTTTACTTCCCATTCTCGACTACGCCGATATCTGTTACCTAGACATAACTGAAGAATTGCTTAACAAACTGGAACGCCTGCAAAACCTAGCTATCCGTTTTATATTCGGTCTTCGTAAGTATGACCACATTTCCCAGTTTCGCACTCAATTAAATTGGCTTCCTATCCGGCTTCGGCGTGATGTGCACATCCTGTCAACTCTATATAAAATTTTAAATGATCCTAACACTCCTGCATATCTCCGTTCCCGGTTTCTGTTATCATCTCCTCCTAACCGTCCCATCCGTTCATGCGTAAAATTAAGAATGCTTGAGCTTCCCACGGCCAACTCCCATTTCTTTTTGCATTCGTTCTCCTATCGTGCCGCTCAACTTTGGAACAAGCTTCCCACTACAATTCAAAATTGTCCATCCATATCTTCCTTCAAAAAACATCTCAAAAAATATTACCTTTCCCTAACTCCCACATAATTTTTTTTTATATTGTACAGAATCCTCTTTTTAAAATTCTCACCAAATATTCATCTTGACTGCAAGGTTTTCACCTCGTCTGTATTTATATAGTATATTTATATAATGTATATTTATTTCTATAATAATGTGTAGTTAGGTTTATTTTACCTATATGTATTATGTGTATAGATATAATTATATACAATATAATGTATGTATTATATATTAGTAATAGTCTATACATTTCTGCGCAAGTGAACAGCGCTCACCATTGTATTTTGCCAACTACCATGGGTTGACTGGAAGAAATCTCTTCTAGAGATAAGTCCACCATTTGCCATTGTACCACTGTTTATTTTATAAGACATAGTATAATTGTATTTGTGCAATAAAGTGTGTAAATAAAAAAAAATTAAAAAAAAAGTTTGTTTTCCAACCCAGCAATATGGGTATGAAATGAAACGCCTTGAAGAGTAGAGCACTACGCACTATGAACCTAGCAACAATGACATAAATTCAACATGGCCGCCGCTCAAAAAAGGTGGTATGGGTATCAAATGAAAGGCCTTGAAGAGTAGAGCATTAGGTGCCTAGGAAAATCGACCTAAATTCAACATGGCCGCCGTTTAAAAAAGGGTAATAGTTCGATTTCAAACCCAGCAATGTGGGTGGGTATCAAACGAAAGGCCTTGATGAGTAGAGCACTATGATATGAACCTAGCAACATTGAAATAAATTCAACATAGCCGCCGCTCAAAAAAATGGATAAAAGTTCGTTTCCAAACCTAGCAATATGGGTATCAATTGAAAGGCCTTGAAGAGTAGAACATTAGGTGCCTAGGAAAATCGACCTAAATTCAACATGGCCGCCGTTAAAGAAAGGGTAAAAGTTCGATTTCAAACCCAGCAATGTAGAGCATTATGAACTTAGGAAAATTGGCCTAAATTAAACATGGCCGCCGCTCAAAAAAAAGGATAAAAGTTCGTTTTCAAACCCAGCAATGTGGGTATCAAATGAAAAGCCTTGATGAGTAGAGCACTATTAACCTAACAACATTGACATAAATTCAACATAGCCGCTGCTCAAGAAAGGTGGATAAAAATTCGTTTCCAACCCTAGCAATATGTGTATCAAATAAAAGGCCTCAAAGAGTACAGCATTATGAACTTAGGAAAATTGCCCTAAATTAAACATGGCCACCGCTCAAGAAAATGGATATGTTTGTTTTTAAACCCAGCAATATGGGTATCAAATGAAAGGCCTTGAAGAGTAGAGCATTAGGAACCTAGAAAAATCGACCTAAATTCAACATGGCCGCCGCACAAAAAAAAGGATAAAGGTTTGTTTTCAAACCTAGCAATATGGGTGTCAAATGAAAGTCCTTGATGAGTAGAGCACTATGAACCTAGCAACATTGACATAAATTTAACATAGCCGCTGATCAAAAAAGGTGGATAAAAGTTCATTTCTTAACATAGCCGCTGCACAAAATAGGTGGATAAAAGTTCATTTCCAAACCCAGCAATATGGGTATCAAATGAAAGGCCTTGATGAGTAGAGAAGAGTACTATGGACCTAGCAATATTGACGTAAATTCGACATGGCCACCGCTCAAAAAGCTGGATTAAAATTCGTTTCCAAACCTAGCAATATAAGTATTAAAAATAAATAAATTAAATAAATGAAAGGCCTTGAAGAGTAGAGCACTATGAACCAAGAAAATTCAATAAGGTTGCCGCACAAAAAAACGGATAAAAGTTCGTTTCCAAACCCAGCAATATGGGTATCAAATGAAAGGCCTTGATCAGTAGAGCACTATGAACGTAGCAACATTGACGTAAATTCAACATGGCCGCCGCTCAAAAAAGGCGGATAAAAGTTTCTTTTCAAACCCAGCAATATGGGTATTAAATGAAAGTAGGCCCTGAAGAGTACCTAGAGCATTACGAACCTACGAAAATTCTCCTAATTTCAAAATGGCCGCTGCTCAAGAAAGGCAGAATAAAGTTGAATCATTATGGAATAAAATGGAGGAAAAACTAAACACTGTGTTAAGCATTTTGATGGCGAAACGTAGTTCGCGGGCACAGCTAGTCTTTAATAATTTAATAATCTTGGTTGTTTTTATAGTTATTCAAAAACCGATTTTTTCTTTCTGTTTATTATATGAATGAGCTTCTATTAAAGCAAAAAAAAAATTTTGTCATCTACCCCCCACCCATCGAATAGTTATACCTACGCCTATGATTATTACCAATAATGACCGTCTATGGATAAAAAGAGCAAATACAAAGAAAGCTATTTGATATTATAAATGCCCTTCATATTCGTGCGTGGACTTAGTCTAGCATCTGAATGGGATTTCTAGGAACTTATTACAAATGATTCATTATAACTAGTTGCTAACACGAAATCGACGTTATATCTGAAGTCGGTATAAGTCGGTATTTCAAATACAAGCTTTTAGTACTCGTCAATAGGAATCGGGGTTGTGTCGTTTTATTGCGGAGTTCCTATAGCCGTTTTCCAGTTCCGGCATCAGATCAGCTCCTCATAATATTGCAAAATTTTAGCTCATTCGGAAACCGGGCAGTGGGTCAAATTTAACTTGCAAGATTTCATTACAGACACCGGACAGGTGAACGTACATAAAAGCTTGTAAAACAAGTAACATTATAAAGAAACTTTTTAAATACAAGCTTTTAGTACTCGTCAATAAGAATCAAACGAGTCCAAACTTGATGGGATTGTGTCAATATATTGCAGAGTTCCTATGGCCACCTTCCAGCTCCAGCATTAGATCAGCTCCATATTATCATAATATTGCATTGTCACCCGATATACATATGCGTGCAAAATTTCAGCTCAATCGGAAACCGGGAAATGGGTCAAATTTAACTTCCAAGATTTCATTACAGACACCGGGACAGGTGAAAGTAAATAAAAGTAAATAACCAAAATGTCGTTACGACCGAAATATGTAAGCGTGTGTTTTTTATACAATAAAGTTGGCAAACAAGTATATTGCCCACCTGATGGTAAGTGGTAACAGTCACCTATAATCTATGTGGTTCCTGTGAGATTCGCAGCAAATTTGCAACCCCCGTAAGAACCACGGTGTATGTTGTCAACTTGTGACATCAGATGTAAAGTCACGGTACCCAGTAATTTCACTGCCATATCTTACCCTTCGAACCGGAACACAGCAATGCAAGCACTGCTGCTGGGCGGCAGAAATAGGTAAGACGGAGGTACCCAAGCAGACGACCCTGGTACAGAGTCTCTCTCCGGTAGTCCTAAATACATTTTTTATACAAGCAGGTTGCACACCTGATGGTAAGTGTCTACTTATCCTATAGTACTACATGTGATAACATTTCCAAATCTTTGATTTTATTAAAATAAAGTCCTCCTAACCGATATTCTATCACGGCGGCCAATCTTATCAGAAACTAGCTATTTCCGCAGGAAATATTATAGTGCACATATTGTGACTGCGCAAACCCAAGTGCACTCTCTGTTCCTTCACTACCCTAGTATCATGGGACGGTTAACAGACCGGGACGAGATCGTGTCTTCCGAAGCACGAAGAAGCCCGAGATGTTTCATATTTTGGTCACCCATCATAGGACTGACCACAACCAACGTTGCTTAACATTAGCAATTCGTGCGCGCCAATGCGCCACCAAGCTTTGATTATAACAAGTATAATCAATGTTTTAAATATACTCCTCCCACAAGGATCCCAATGTATATCTTGCCAACTTGTGACACAATCGGCTTACCACAAAAAGTTTTTAAACACTGTCTGTTAGACACTGTTTTAACATGATGCTGTTTCATTTGTTTTCAAAGGAAAGATAGAGACAGCATCATATTTAAACGGTGTTTAACTTAAGACAGTGCTTAAAAACTTTTTGTGGTAAGGCCGTATATGTTTTATGTTTCTCCGCTTAGCCCAGTGGTTGATAACGATTGATACTTATCGTTAAGTTCGCTATGTACACACTTTACATGTTGACCTTGAGACCGCCCTTATGTCGCTCGTAATAGCGGCGGCTTTCGTAATGCAAATGTAAAGATTGACGTGTTGCTGACTGTACATTTTGTTTGTGGCAAAAAAAGTAGTCACAGTACCCAGTAATTTCACAACCTGTCTTAGATTTCAAACCGGAGCACAGTAATGCAAGTGCTGCTGCTTGGCGGTAGAGAGAGGTAAGATGAAGGTACATACGACAATACTGAGTGTTCCCCTGGCAAAGTTGACACTAATTAAATCTTTAATAAAAAAAAATAAAAAAATTAGTTCGGTAGCCTTTATCGATCCAATGACCAACCCAACTACCATAATCGAACGTAAAAAAAATCAGTACATCATAATCATCATTATCATACATAATATGTTATACCAAAATCCCCCGCCGCATCTGCATGTTTGCGAGAATTCCAAACTTCATACAGTTTCTACTATTATGTAACTAATCGATTCCAGATGGTATAT
This sequence comes from Schoenobius gigantellus, assembly GCA_963935595.1. Taxonomy (NCBI): domain Eukaryota; kingdom Metazoa; phylum Arthropoda; class Insecta; order Lepidoptera; family Crambidae; genus Schoenobius; species Schoenobius gigantellus. The sequence goes on from OZ012543.1 coordinate 2,393,224, forward strand.
ATTAAAATGAAACTTACCAAAGTTTTTAATACGTTGCGCTGAAAAAGTATAAATAGGTACAGTAAACATTATTCGTTTCTTTAAATACCAAATATAAGTGCAAAACACGTAAATTTATGTGCTGACATTTCTGTCACCGACTGTACTTGTAAAGCAACCTATAATTTTTACGTCTCAAAGACGGTCCTTAGTATTTACTAAGCATCAGATCATCCTATCTCCGAGGTTAGTGCTTAAATGTCACGTTGGAACCATCTCCGATCCCCTTCACTAACAGGGCTGTCGACTTCGAGAATTTTGTTTATCGAATCCACTTATTTCTACTTTATAGAAGATTATTATTGTTCTGAGGCCTAATTGGATCAGAATATCAACGAAAATGGCATTACTGTCATTGTTCCTGCGGTTGACGATTGACGTCGCCAGTCGTTTATTTATGACGTCACAGACATAACTATGTGCTAGGGGAGGTGACAGCAAAACCGAAATGAACAATCAAAAGGCCGACCGAATGTTCCGTTTCTGTTTCGGCCAGTTTTGTCCCACAAATCTAGTTTTCCACAGTTTCGGCTTCGGCCAAAAATTGTCCGAAGCTACGGCTGCGCCGAAACTCGAGTGTTTCTCGTTGTCTGTGATTTAAACAGTGCAGTTACTTATGTAACAGGAACCATTGTTCAGACAAGCAATCTTAACAATTTTCACTGCGTGACCAATCTTGAAATCGCAAAAAATCTGCTTTTCTATATAATATCTTCATCATCCACTGAACTTAGATGTATGGAACAGCTGATTTTTTTCGCTATTTCAAGATTGGTTCCACAGTAAAAGTTGCTCAAAAATGAATGTTTTGTTTCGTTCGGTCACAGCTAATATATTTTGTTTCATGCCTTTTTATGATTCATCGGTTTTGACAGCCCTGCTGTAAGTGTCTCATCGCTACAGGTCTGATGTGTACAGTGACGGTGGCACGCACGTTTAACCTTTAGGTAATAGATATAATACTTATACATACTTATATATATAGTAGGTACTAACTATGTTACAACTGGTATAAGGTATTCTCATTATTATATATTATGTAGATTCAACTTTTTTTTTTTTTTTTCATTACTACTTGTATTTGCAGACATCTTGAGTAGGTATATTCAGGATGTATGCACATACAAGGTTAAATTTATGTTTCCTTTAAATTAGAATGTTTTGCTTTGTTTTGACGTCAATAAGTGCCTGTAAAGGCCTATGTTGAATAAAGATTTTTGAATTTGAATTTGAATTTGAATATAAGGGCAAAAGTTTATGAAGATAGTTGTATGTCTATGTTTGTTCTCCTCTCACACAATAATGTTTGATGAGTTTTGAGAAAACTGGGTGTATTAATAGCCGAAGATCTGGATGACGTATAGGCTATTTTTCATCCCGGCATTTACAAGTTGATTCCTAAGACGCAGTTTTTTTAAGAGTTAAATAAAAGATGGCTAACAGATCATAATTTTTTAGGCCTTAGTCTACCACGCTGGCGCAGTGCGGATTGGTCGATGTCACATAAACCTTTCACCATAGAATTTCTTCGCAGATTTGTGCAGGTTGTCTGAAGATGCTTTCTTTCACTCTAAGAGCGTCGGACAAATGTACGTATGAAATTCGAAAAAACGAAGAACACATTGGTGCATGGCAGGATCGAACCCCGGATCTCCTGATTAGAAAGCCAGTGCCGAATCCACAGCGCCACTTTACCAGATGCTCTATTGCAAACTGAAAACTTGATAAATTGTCATCAACTGCGTTCGCGCTCTACTGGTAGACTGAGGACGGTGATTTGGGGGTCCTGGGTTTGCTTTTCCACGGGGTGCGAAGTGTTTCTGCTGGGTTTGGTTGGAATTAGGGCTTCTAAGTCCGCCTGGCTAGCTACCATCTTACGTAAATTGGTCGCCATAATAACAAATGTTAATTAATGGTATTGTTGTGTTCCGACAAATAAATGTAAGTCGTTGAGGAGTTTAGGTCAACATAGCTTCTTTGTTATATTAAAAAAAACAATTATCGGTGTAACTTTACAAATTTGTGGTTATTAGATAACAATTTAAATAGATCCCTGACAAAGAGTGCGTCATAAATAAGAAATCTATCGACACGCTGTCAAGCAGCGATACCCGAGACATACCAAACTCATAAACCAGTATGATTGGACACGAATTTATCTGCCAAACTGTCAAGCGAAACCCACCCTTATCCGTTCGAAATAGAAGCCGCGTCTACCAAGCATTCCTCTCTTGGAACACCTGTGCACCGGGAGCTCGTAAAACAAAAAAGTATGTATCCAAAACAACTCCTCGAAATCAGGTGCATAGCAGATGACAATGTCATTTCAATAAAACTGATGAACGACCAACAAATTTGAACTCTATTGCCTCGGCGGAAGGACGCAGCGATGATTCCTACGACGCAACTTAAATTTGGAACACAGGGATCTTGTCATATCTATCGCATACGATTTTAAGCTTCACTCCCTACAGAGTAGGGACCATTTTAGTGTGCGATATTGGTAAGCGTCGGTTCGAAACGAGTTGCGTGTGAGAAAAAAAGATAGGTAGCCATTTTTTCTGGCTCCCAACTGAAAAAAGTTTGTTATTTGTCAGTAGTTTTGGTAAACATTCTGCCTTGTTTATTGCTTTACGAGTGCAGCATTTGTTTAGCATTCGTGAGAAAGAAGAGAGTAGTTTAGTCAATAGCGTTTTATTTTCAATTAATTTGAACCAATAAATATAAAGGGGGGGGGGGGGGAGCGTAAAACCCATAGGGGATCCCCCCATCTTTTGAAATAATGACACCCACGTCGTAGATGCATATATGTGTGTGCCAAACTTTAATAGAACTGCTTTTTAACCGACCCTCGAAAAAGGAGGAGGTTCTGCCTATGCTCGACTGTATCTAATTTTTTAATGTATTTTCAACGATAACTCCGTCATTTTTAGGCCAATTTTCAAAATTCTTTTTGTAATCGAAAGAGTACCTACACTCCCGAGGTGGTTCCAATGTCACCATGTTCTGATCTAATGATGGAATTCTGGGTATACAAATACATATTATGTTACTGAGCTGATGATGGAAAGTTTCTGGTAGATTAGGAGTTCGGGAATAATTCTTTCAATACTGTTTAGAGCCGTTCGCTCTTTTTAATTTAAGTTATTCTGGTGTTTGCCTTGGCTCAAATTACAATACGCATGTATTAGCTTAACTAAAACGATTGAAATATTTATTTTACAAAAAAATTTAAATCGACTTCAAAAACACCAAAAAGTCATAAATAATATGGGAATACAAACAACATTCCAGTTTTATATTGAAATCGGTGTCAAGCAATGATCAGCAATGATCAGCAATGATCATGAAAGTTAGTAAAATTTGGCACCAACCTCAATATGAAACTATGATGTATTCCAATATTATTTATGACTTTTTAGTGTTATTGAAGTCGGTTTTATTTTTTGTATAAAAAGTTATTCATTGTAAATTTTGATACTTCTCATAAAATTTAGCTTCTTGTGCCCATACTTTTTATCAGCTAAAAAGGCCTTGAATTGATGGCAGGCAAAAAATTGGACTATTCAAAAGATCTTTCCATCAAGTTATATTTGAATAAATAATATTTTGATTTCGATTTTTCTATTTATTTTAAAACGGCCTCTTGATGTATCAATAGTATCTTTAGTGTTTGTGAGTTAAGTGTTCTGTCAGCAGCAACCGGCCTTACTCATAAAATTATTTTCATCCCCCCATCTCGGAAAGAGTATTTTCAACACACTTGCTCCTAAAGTGGGTCTTATTACCTTGCATTTAGACCCGTTATTCAATATATTAAACACGAGTGCCTTTCACTTTACATAATCGCACAAGTGCGGTAATCTTAACACGACAAATTCTAATTTGTTCAAGATTGCAAAGTAAATGTATGTCCAGTACGTATTCTTAAATTAGTCGCTTAATACTTTTTTTAATACGACTTTATGCGGCTGCCAATTGGAAACAAATGAACAGCCTACTACTGGTTACTTAAATATTAAATTAACAACGACATTTAAACACAAACATTTAAAAACAATAATTAATAACTATAACTAAAATAAATTATAAAAAATTCACACAAACTTGTTTAAAATATTCGGTTTATTTAGTTTTGAATTTTGGCTGTTTGGCCCTTTCTTGTTGGCTGTATGAAGAGTTTAGCCATGACCGGGCAGCGCGCGAAAAAAAAGGCGCGCGGCATTTTCCCGCTATTGAAATTTTTTGCCTTTTTGTTTTAATTGATTATCTACAAATATGTCGAGTCCAAGTGAAGAAGAATCCATATTATTAACTCCGCCGGAAATAATTATGGAGGCGCAAAGCGCGAGTAATAATTTGTTGCCGCCAAAGTCAAAGGATAAATACTTGGCGGCATACGATACTTTCATGCAGTGAAAAATTGATAAAAAATGCGCAGTCATTTTCAGAAAAATATTTATACCACAAGATCCTTTATTTTCCTCACAAATGTGTTGAAAAACGTCGTATGATACACGCGCGCATTGGTCATTACGTACTCTGCTTTCTTGTCGCGCTTGCCTGCGGCTCGTGCACAATATCGCCTCGTACGCAATAACCGACATAGCGCGCTTGTATAATAATGTACTATTTTGCTATTCGATATCTGACCGCCAAAGCCGTTTTTATCCGCTTGAGGTTAAAGTAAATTTGAATTAAGACGGCAACTAGGTATGTGATTTCAAAACATCATTAAACCTATTTACTTCCATCTCCATGGTGCCGAATTTATCATACAACTTTTTTTAAATTTGTTAAAAACTCAGACTCTGAACCTCCTTACTCCTTAGTGTACTTTTGTTTTTGATTTGCTTTGCGCGTGCCATTTTGTTTTGACGTCGTATTATTATTATTATGAAACTTGAAAATAAGTAAAAAAAAACGTATTATTTGTTATATGTACATAATATAAATATTTTTCTATAATACTTACCTATCATAATGATGTAGTAAATATGTACCTAAACTGAAATTAAAGTATCTTGTGATTGTAAATGTTTTATTTTGCATTTAGTCATTTCCTCGCTGAGGGGGGATGAAAAGTTACGTGTTGCACACGAGTGCAAAGATTTTTGTCCTTGTGCTCTTTTGATTCCCTCGCTAACGCTCTGGATTCTAAATTTTATAGTCCTTCGCTTGCTCGGTCATTAAAATTGAGCACGCGGTTAAAAAGCAACTTTGCACTCATGTACAACAAATAACTATTTAGTTGAGCAGTGTCACTGCGTCACTATCGATCTCATTACAAAAAACCGGAAAAGTGCGAGTCGGATTCGCGCACCGAGGCTTCCGTACAAAATTACCCAAGTATATAAGTTCTCAACTATGTACATATTTACTGTTTTCCGATTTTTTGCTTAACATGTGTTACAAGACCGTGTTTCTCGACAAATGTCGTGACTCTAAGTCAACGGGAAGTCGCAATCGCAAACTATGCGAAAGTATGCGACATAAACGACCATAATTATCTTTTGGTTTCGTTGACTTAAAAGTTAGATTTTTTACAGCGTAGAGACCGTAGTAGTCCAGAGGCCCAATTCTACTAATAACTTACAGCCGAATCGAAACTGAACCGTTGCGATCGACCAATCAGAACGCTACGTTATCACGTCATCGAACAATTGAATGGCGATATAAGCGCTCCGATTGGTCGACCGCAACGGTTCAGTTTCGATTATTAAACAAAAAGTTGTAACTTATTAGTGGAATTGGGCCTCTGAATATTTGATATACATTTCAGATTGATATCAATACGCGTTCCCGAGTAGGTAAATAGGGTTGCCATAAATAAAATTCTGAACCATCAACCGGGACATCAATTGACTGTAAAATTACTGGGTACCGTGAGTTTACATCTTATGTCACTAGTTGGCAGCGTCCACTGTGGTTCTTGTGGAGGTTGCATTTTCGCTGCGAATCTCACAAGAGCCACATGTATTATAGGTGACAGTTACCACTTACCATCAGGTGGGCAGTTTGCTTGTCTGCCAACTTAGTTGCAATAAAAAACACAAAGAGAACTTTTCGCAATCGCTTTGCGTGTCGAGAACGATTCAAAAAAACCGAGCTCCTCTCAAGGGTAGGGGGTGTCTGCGGAACGCCTTCAGACATTCCCTCAGTATGGGCCACACGGAACCCTAAAAATGCTACCAAGTCTCTGTAGCTATTTCAATACACTAATTCATAGACATATTTTTAATTTTCCTAGAACCTTTCATTTGCATCTCTCCTACGCTCAAGCCAAGTCCATTAATTTAAGATGCCGCAAAAGTCTCTTCCAAGGAATTTCAATTTTTATTTAGATAAAACCACGCTTAAACAAACGACGAACTAGAATGTTCTAAAAACTGATTACTTACTTAGAGAACAAAAAAAATACTTGGGAAAGAATAGAATAGAAACACCAAAGATAGCACATCTGTTTATGTTTTGTAGGTATCTATTGCAAGTGTCTGTTCCAACAACTTTTATATTTTCCATTAAGTGGATTTTGAAGGTGTAAATTTTCATAAAAAAGCGATAACGTTTTTTCCCTCTAAAAACATAGTTCAGTTTTCAACATTTTTGGAAATGTAGATAATGAAATATTGTTTCGGGCGCTAACATTTTTACCCCCTAAACATTAACGCAATATTCAGTAGGTACACTTTGATCTAGGTATTATATTATAATAAAAATTTAGGACCGTTCGTTTTTTATAGAAATATTGCTCAGGTTATAAATTATAATGCATTTATTTTTCTCTTTTTTTTTACTAAATTAAACTGCCATATTCTGCTAGCGATAAAGGCGAGAAATTCTGCTAATGCACGGCGACTGCTTTATTGCAAGATAATACAGTTGATAATTGCATGGCTTCTAATGTCGCTTACGCCCGGTAACCGATCTAAAACGTTACTTTTACAGGTGTTAAACGATTTTTGGAAAACTGGGGTTCAAAATGAAAAATGTTTATTTTGCAATTGTCTAGACAGTAAAAATGCATTTCTATTGGTAAAACTTTTATGTCATTTATGATTGTATTTGCTGTTTCACGGCTGTTTTAAAAAAAACTGTACAGTTAACAAAACTGATTTTTGGAGTTTTTTTTCTATCGAGTGAAATATATTAATCATGTCTTTAAGAGTGCTTAGATAAAATGTTCAGCAATATCATTAATGAATTTTTAACCGACATCAAAAAAGGAGGAGGTTCTCAATTCGATGCGTATGTTTTTTTTTGTGTGTATGTTACGCGATTACGCCGCCGATTGTGGACCGATTTTCAAAATTCTTTTTGTATTCGATAAAGTATACTCCAAGGGTAGTCCTATGGTCACCAAAGTTAGGATCTGATGATGGGATCCCATGAAAATCGAGGAAAACCCTTAAATTTTACGGTGTGTCCAACGTGTTTTTAACCGACTTAAAAAAAGAGGAGGTTATCAATTCGGTTGTTTTTTTTTATGTTTGTTACGTCATAACTCCGTCATTTTTAAACTGATTTCCAAAATTCTTTTTGTGTTTGTTAGAGTATACTGCAAGGGTGGTCCCATGGTCACCAAAGTCAGGATCTGAGGATGGGATCCCATAGAAAATCGAGGAAAACACTAATTTAATACCAGCTCACCTTCAGTAAGCTGTTATTAAATTAGGGTTTCTTTCACTAAAAAGTTAAAAATAGAAAAAAATCAAAAGATAAAAACCGACTTCAAAAACACTGAAAAATTAAAAATAATATAAGAATAGGTACAGACAACATCACACTGCTATATTAAAATCACGTCACGTCACGAACCACGAACCACTATAGTTATAAGATTACGATAAATCTTAATATTTGTATAAAAGCTATAGCAGCGCCGCTACGATCGCTTAAGGAACTAAATGGTATCGTAATAATAATAGTATAGTTAAGGAGAGCTTAAGTATGAGAATCGTCAACACGTATTCACTTTTGATATGTCAAATCGTTTTATTCGACAGCTAGATATCGTTATATCTCTCACGGAGTATTTTACAGTGAGAGAACTATCGTTACGTTACGAGCTCACGATAGTCTTATGATATTGTTTTTAGCTGTCCTTTTTAATCTCTCAATCGTTGTCAGATAGTAAGTAAATATGATATCTAGAGGTAAGAAACGCCCCAAGCAAACTTATCTTCAAAATTAAATTGCGAAGGCATTTTCAACAACAGAACTGATTTTTTAGGCATCAGCAATCAAAACATTGCAATTATCTCGTTGGTCGTAGGCATTTTAGATAGATATTAGTTTATTTTAATTATTTGATTTATGTAGTAGAATTTTATGCTGTATGCATCTAATATGATATTCATAATAAGCTGTTCCATTTCTCGGTACACCTACCGCATCTCCCTTTTCTGCACCGCCCTAAGGTTGACTGGAAGTAAATGCCAAAGACATTAAGTCCGCCTTTGTACGAAAATTATGTACATAAATAATAAATAAATAAATAACGAGAGTGATTCGTGCTAGAGTTACTATTGTTGATTACGCGAAAACCTAACTAAAACATGTGTCACTTATGACTGATCCAGAAATTGTAGTACGAATAAATAGCACTAGGAAAAGCGTTAAAAAGTGACTAAGGCAGTGTTTTTGAAACGTTATCAAGACGAGGTATCAAAGTTAAGATTAGCAGGCCAAACTAAACATGCGGATTGCGGACGACCCGAAACAGTTGGTTTTTAGTGGGTAAATCGATCCATAATGGGAGCCCCGCATAACCTTAACGTGGCCCTTCTGTCACGTTGAGGTATACATATTAGTATACATTTTTCATTTTAAGAAAAATATACCGGGTGTAACTGAACACCCCAATAACATTTAAGGGGCAAATAAGTTAGATACTAAATGGACCTTTCGTGCTTGTCTGAGACCTAGAACCCCAATACTTTCAGAGTTATTTGATTTTAAACTGAAAGCAAAAACTTTCAAGTGACAACCATAATCAGCTCTTAACACAAAAGAAATTTAATCACAAAATGACACGTGACAGACGTGAGCGTAGTATTCCTCGTACGCTTACGTAGGGCTTTCGGCACTTAATACCAAAAAATAATTTATTTTGTTTGTATGACGTGAGCGTAGTATTCCTCGTACGCTTACGTAGGGCTGTCGGCACTTAATACCAAAAAATATTTTATTTAGTTTGTATGGAAAAAAAGTAGGTTTGTTAGCCCTAATATTTTTCCTACAGAATCTCTACTTCTGATGGATACATACCCTTAAATGTTATTGGGGTGTTCAGTTACACCCTGTATACACGAGTGAATTTAATTATTTATTTAAGTACAGACAGTTGTATAAAATACATTATTAAAGACACTTTTAGAAATTAACCTATTATGCCATTAATTATTTATATCTAAAACAAGTATGTGCTTATGACGGATATAAAATAAATCATAAATAGTTTAACAAATCTAAATATACCAAGAATGTTTTATTTACTGAAACTAAATTTCGCCCACTTTTCCTTTAAAGATCGGAAGGGAATTGAAAAAGATATCTATTTTATTAAGAGACTTATTATATAAATAAAATGTACGTCTGAAATCGGTTATTTTGGCATAGTTTCTATGAAAACTCGTGATGAAAAAGCTATCCTTATAACAAGGGGAGAATCTGGGAACTTTCAGTGTTATTTTCTTAAATTAGCCGAGCCGAGTCTTAGCTCATTTATCTACTTCCCCACCGAATGGCTCGATCCTACGCTAAGTAAGGGTGTTTAGGCCTTAGTCAACCACGCTGGTCTAGTGCGGACTTCACATACACCTTTGAGTTTCTTCGCAGATGTATGCAGGTTGCCTTACGATGTTTTCCTTCACCGTAGGAGTGTCAGACAAATGTACATTATGAAATTTGAAAACTAAAACCACATTGGTACATAGCGGTCTCGAACCCCGGACCTCCCGATGGGAAGGCTTTGCTTTACGTATACTTAACCGATTTTCAGGAAATCTGTAGTTTTCTAAATTTGGATATTCATTCGTAACTAGACTTAACTCACTATACCTAAAATTAATGCAATTGAATTCCGCTCGGGTTAGATAAGTGATTTAAATGTGGGCACAAATATTAAACATCGTTGTATATATATAAAAACGGTGCTTCCGTAAACCTCCTATAAACAAATATATGATATTGTAATCTTATATTTTTTGTGCTTGCTCAAACGCTTGTTATCCAGTTTCTTAATGTACAGAGATTTTTTTTATAAAAGATAACAAAATTTTCGGAACTCGATATCTTGTTGAGTATGTTTTAAATCTGTCAACGTGGCTTTTTGATAATATGTTTCTACTTCTACTGAATTCGTTATCATCTTCATCATGGCTACTATTGGTCGTGTCCTAAAAGGGAAATGTATAGTGAAAGCTTTGCCAGTAGACTTTACTACCTCCGCGGGTTAGCTGATATCACCCGGTTCGGATCCGGAGACCTGGGGTTCGATTTGCCCTCTCTTCGATGAGAACAGAAAGTTTTTTGCATTATTTGGTTGTTGTAGTGCAAAGAATATGCTAGTTCCAAAAACAGCTTAAACAATATCAAAATGATGGAAAGTGAATTGAATAAAGTGAGATATTTATTCAAATTTAAATACATGTTATTATTAAAGATAATTAAAGCTAATTGAATAAAGTGAAAAACATTTTAAAAAGTTTTATTTTTGATTTTTATGCAGTCGTGCGTCGTGCTGGCCAGGGCGACTATATTAAAAATGAGGTTGACTCATGAAATAGGTTTTATTATTGCACTTTGGCTGGATTTTATCGCCTGAGAGGGATTACTCTAGACATGGAGGTGTCATCATCATTATCACAACTCATATATGTCCCAGCCGAAGGGCTCGGGCCTAATCTAAGTTAGGGTGCTTAGGCCTTAACAGCCATCACGCTGGCCCAGTGCGATTGGTTGACTTCACATACACCTTTGAGTTTCTTCGCAGATGTATGCAGGTTGCCTCACGATGTTTTCCTTCACCGTAGGAGCGTCAGATAAATGTACATATGAAATTTGAAAAACGAAAAACACATCGGTATATGGCGGTCTCGAACCCCGGACCTCCCGATTGGAAGGCAAAATGCTGGGTCCACAGCGCCACCGACATGCTCTACGCACGCTTATAACGTATATTTTAGATTAAGTTAGTACATTTACTCTGCTAATACCATCTCCTTACATCTGCTAGGGTTGGCAGATATCTCTTTTAGAGACAAGCCCGACCTTATGCTTGTCCCTTACTGTTTTGTTTTTCTCTGTGTTAATGTACAATAAATTATATCTATAATCTTGAAGTTCAAGTTGCACACTGCTGGCTGTGACGCGTTTTGCTAAATAAGAATTTTAGCGTTAAGTACTAGTAATACTAGTATAATTAACTGTATTGAATTTCATTCAATAAAATAACATGAAGTCAACATTATGCATTCAGTTCATTTCCTAATCAACATACAATTTAGAAATCTTTACACATTTCGTGATAATTGGTATAGTAATATTTTAAAAAGCTAATTTACAATTTCTTTAAAATGCTATTAAAAAGAATAAATATTAAAGCATTCTTCTTGTATTGCTTTTTTGTATTGCTAACTGCCACTTCTTCGGTGTCTTCAGGCACTGAACATTAGTAGGATAGCAGTTTGTATTTTTGTTAATTTTGTTCAATAAAAATATAATTCAAATTTTTTTACACAGCAAACCTCAGCCGAGATTCGAATCGATTTCGACATCTACGGTGAAGCGTGCCTGCCATGCCACAGTACTGTTTAGATGGCATAAGGTGTGTAAATTATTCACAAGTTATAATTTAGAACAGACTGCATGCACAGTTCATAAGCGAAGGATAGTTCGTTTTTAAAGATTCAGATTACCGTCGAATTTCGAAAAAAAAAACTCAACATTGAAAGTAATCACGGTATTTTTCATTCATTTATTTGCCTTTCAAATGCAGCATTAAGACACGTTGACACATCAATTTAGAATGTAGTGAAGTATCGCTAGAAAATGTTTGAAATTCAAATGAATATTATAAATGTCAATATTGATGACTTATAATGACAGTTTGATAGTTTTCCCTTTGCCTACGGAAAGTATCCAAGAAACACGTCGACATTCCAATTTAGAATACTTCAATAACGTCGAAAAAGTTCTAATTTCAAAAAGCTGCAACTCAGAACCGAGCGTGGAGCTGGAAACGCGAAAATCGGAGCGCGTAGCCGTAGCAGTCAACCCTCGCGCGCTACGGGCTACGCAGGCTCTGGCTCCCGGGCCGTAGTGATCAGCTAACCCTTCCCCCGCGCAGCCTCCGCCCGCTCAGAACGCTCCGAGCGACCGCGCGCGACGTACGTGTTCCGCGCCGCGCCCCCAAAACACCTGTGGATCGCGACAGAGAAGCGTATACCCCTCTCTCTTCAATCGCGCGTTTCGATTTTTTTGTTTTTGTTGTGTTTACGCAGGATCGCAGTGATTTCAGTGGCAACTTAGTGTCAGTGAATGGTGTGTGATTTTCGTTTTTATGAATGAAGCCTCACTGGACCGGTTCGCCGGACGGCTTAAGTTACGAGCCAGCCTGGACCGATTTCCGCCGATTGGTTTGTCGTGCGTGGGAGACATAGTTAATGACCTTATAAAACCTTTCGCAAGCACATCTGTCAGGTAACTCGATAAGGCTCCGACGTACGCCTAGACGAATCGTTTTATTCGACGCGAAACGAAATCAATCCGCCAAAATAGAAAAGCGGGGGGTAGGTAAATTTAATTATTGGTAAATCTGTACTGTTGGGAGTTCCCCTTTTCCCGTCGGGTCCTCGAGGTACTTACGAAAACGTTTTTATTCTTCAAGCGGAGAATTTCGAATGATGTTTGTATTCAAGAAACGTTTGAATTTGAATCGTTGATTCAAAACTTTTTTTGCACATGAAACATGTAACATAAATAGATCAACACATATTATTTATTAAAGAAACAGGTAGAAAATTCGACCATGTCCTTAGGGTCAAGTAAAGTTCTAGTAATAGGGGTAGGTACGAGATGGTATAGTGCTATACGATACTAACAGTTTATAAGCAAAAAAACATGACTTCTAATAGATAAAAACAAACAAAAAATTGTCCTTGACGATAAACCATTTCGGTTAGTTACCCACCCATTAGTTAAAGAGATTTAAACTTTTCAATATTATAAACGTAACAACAAAGCTTTTCTATCTATATTACAAGCTTTTATTTACTTTCACCTGTCCCGATGTCTGTAATGAAATCTTGCAAGTTTTTGACCACTTCCCGGGTTCAGATTGAGCTGAAATTTTGCATGCACCTATGTAGGTATATCGCGTGACAATGCGATATTATGATGATATGAAGCTGATCTTATGCTGGATCTGGAAGGTGGCCATAGAAACTCCGCAATAAAACGACGCAATCCCATCAAATTTGGGATTGTTTGATTCGTATTGGCGAGTACTAAAAGCTTGTATTTAAAAAAGTGTTTTAAATTATTTTTTTATGACAAGCAAACTGCTTTTGACTGTATTTATTTAATGAATTTAATTCTATCTAACTTAATATTCAATGCTTAAATGTCATTTCATTTCTGTGTTTTGTTTATATATGTCATTTCCTTAGTGCACTAAACAATAATACATTTTAAGGAATTAGAACGAATTTATATCAAATATTTACTTAGTGAAATTATTTATATATAACTTAATATTCAGTACCATGTCATTTTATTTCTAACTAGCTTTCCGCTCGCGGCTTCGCCCGCGTTATTATTGTTTTCCCGTGGGAATTTTATATTTTTCCATAGGAAAAATAATTCTGTAGCTTATATCAAAAACTGTTATTTATATTTAGGAGCTCGGATAATAAATTTCATAAAAATTGGAGCAGATTTTAAATATTTTCCATAGAAACTTTCATCCCCTATTTTGCATCTTAAGCGGGTGTATTCCAATAAACCATGAAACACGTATTTAATGAAATGTTTTTAAGAGCATGAATCTCAAGTTTTATCAAAATCGTTGCTAATTTAAACAAAATTCCATACAAACTTGCAACCCCTATTTCACCCCTTCAGGGTTATTTTTTTAATCCCTTCTTAGTGTGCGTCCGCATTTTGAATTAAAACAACTGTCCAAATTTCACGTTTCTACCATTTGCGGTTACGGCTGTGCGTGCGTCGGAACATCTCCTTTTATGTATATATATATATTGTATCGATATGTCATTTCCTAAGTGCACTGAACAATATTAAATATCAAAGAATTAAAACACTATTTTTATCAATCAAGAACATGAAATAATTCAACACATAATCCTACACACTATAGCAGGCTGCATTAATTGTAGATAATAATTTAACGTATTTTATAAAAATCATTCTCGTTTGACTTTTGATTATTACTGTTATTAAATTCTTTAACGTTTTTTATTTTTTTTATCGTCCCTACTTCATAAATACTACGACATATCCACTAATCATAGTTAGAAACGTTTGCAACGGCCGGGGCTCATCTGTCGGTTATATTAAATCAATAATAGTGGTTAAGCCATGAATTACATAAGCTATTAATTACATAAGTCGTTTCAGTTATTACAACTTCCAAAAGGTGTCTGACCTTTGTTATCTATGGGTTAATCGTTTGTTTGTCGATATAATAAGCAAACAATAATGACACAAACCTATCAGGATTGACGTGCGTGCGATGAAAATTTCAACAAAAACGCTACGAGTACTTACGTTAAATATCCAGGAGCGCAGTGTGAATATTTTCAGATTATTATCGTTCAAACCAATTCATCCTTATTTTCAAAAGTATTATTGGTAGAGCTTCTGAGCCTACCTGGCAAACTACCGCCGTTTTACCTATGTTTGTCGCCATAATAACAATGTTAATAGCATTGTTGTGTTCCGACAATTAGGGGTTAGAAAGCCAGTTCAGTTGTTGAGGTTCCAGGTGGAACTCGCTTCCATAATCGGCCTATCGTCACATAACATCAGGAGATGAAGGCTCTTTCTTCCCTGACGATCTTTGAGTTCGTGAGTTTAAGTGATTTTGGTATACCTATATTTTCATTTCATAAGCAACGATTAGGATCATGTTAATTTTGGAATTACTTTTGACATTTATTAATTTAAAATAAACACAACAAATAAACATATAGTGTACCTATAGTTTAATTGTAACAATTTTCAGTTACACCTTTTGAATTTAGAATTTACGCATCAACTTGTAAATAGATACCTAAATTTATTCACAAAGTTCTTTTCCCAGTAAAGCTGTAGCTATTTCGATGAAGTACCTTATTAAGCTACTTAAGGTGTAGACTGTCTTAATCAACGTACAGAATTTTTTTTTAGAAGTACCTATAAAATACGTTCATGTATTTTATTTACTTTTCTTAATTGGTATTTCAGAAACAATTTTTTCAACTCGAATAATACGTTATTTCTAAGAAAAAATAAATAAGTTTTATCCGTTAACTTAAAATTTGTTAGCTGTGACGTCACATTTCTGCAATTAAGAAAATCTTAAAAAAACAAACAAAGATGGACTGGGGTGACGTTCTAACTCTTAAATCAACATATTTGAATTAGAAAATTATCTGCTTTTTACTTTATGTTTATACTACCTACTATTTTGTTTATTTCAGCACTTGCGCTGAAGTTTTTGCACTCCATAAGTCGTCAGCGCAAAAGTTAGGATAACACGTAAGATACCGTAAATGTTTATTTAGATTTCCACTATCAACTATGATATCTAGCCAGACTCCATTTCGTGAAACGCCACACGTACACTAGGCGCTACGACAAGTTTTGCATTTGCGCTACGAAAACCGTTCCTTTAACGACCGACATAAGAGCGGTTCAAAGGTGAAACGGTATAGCTTGACGCGGCACTTACTGTACAAATCAATTTATAGTTTTTTTTTTCAGCAAACCACATGCGAGATTTATGATTGATTGGTGTAATATACACATACACGACAACAAATGTTTTATTTTTATTTTGTATAATGTGCTGTCACACCACACATCATGCTCGCCCGCATTTTTGCTAATTACTCGTAATCCACACAAAAAAACTCAATTTATTTTAAAAATTAGATATTTATAATTAATTTTAATTAATAAATCAATTAATAATCATTAACCACATATTTGCATACATACTGTATCGTGACTAACTGTCAAGAATTCTTTCACCATTAGACTGCTACATTATCCCTGATTAATATAGGCTACAAAATTATTTTTTCTACGGCAAAATATAAAATTTCCACGGGATAACAATAACAACGCGGGCAAAACTGCGTAAAGTAAAGCTAGTAATCTATAAAACAAAAAAAAAAATCATATATTTTACGCTTTGGCAGCACACACAAACTGTGTAAGACGTGTTTGGTTACCTAAGTCATTATGTAGTTGTTATAGTTAAATTTATTTCTAGATTTATGTGATTGTGTAGAAGTAACTAAAAAGAGTTCTTCAAATATTTAAATTTGTTAACTCACTTACAAAATATTATAAAAATGTCCTTTGAAATCTAAAATTAAAAAGACTCCGCCTGAAAACATGATTCACTTATCACGTTTTCAGGCGGAAACCAAAGAATGTCGGTAGCCGAATGCTTACGAAGTAATTAACCTCAAAAATATACCAATTGAAAAGTATTCAGGCGCCGTATTAATTAAATAATATTATTATTAGCAAATGAATGTATCAATTAGCATCGGTGGAAAAGTTTTCGAGCAATACAGCAATGGCAAAAAAATCTTGTTTTTGAACGAGATGTTACGTACACTTAAGAATGTTATTCCTAAAGACATGTTTGTATTATGTACTAGCGAAAAATTTTACTTATATGAAAAGAAATATCGATGATTTTTAATGATATAATTTCGCGTCTCATTACACTTTTAGCTAACGAAAAGAATGGACACAAGAAGCTAAATTGTCATTCTAAATTAAATTGTCAATCAGGTACCGGAAACCCCTTGTTTAAAGGTGACCCAAAGACATAAGGGTTTTCCTTTTTGATATGATAGTGGCAGTCTTTCGTTGTGGGAACCATTTTGAATAAGGTTCATAACTGCTTCCTATGCGCTTACTGCATCAAATAGGGTATCGGTAACTTCAATATTTAATCACTTACCAGCTAATAGGGTCACCCCATTGTCTATAGATCTCTTCTCCGCGCTTTCCGGTGATTTCTGTTAATCTGTCTAGATTATTTAATTTAATTGCTTGAGCCCTTTTTAAAACACTTTTTGATAGGGTAAGCGTCAATACGGTTCTAGAACAGGAAAAGGAAGATAAGAATTTATTTATTAAAAAATAAATTTGTAATAATATATAATTTAAGAAGCTTTTATGTATAATATGATTTTTACCTAATTTATTTATGAGTACATATAGGGTTAATTATACTTTTTTAATCTTAGAAATAACTGGATTCAATAAGTGCTTACCCGAATTAACTGCATTTTAATTTGCTTAGCTTTTCGTTAGAGAAAGTCGACGATTTGCTTACCGAATTGTTAGGGTTTTGGAAACAAGTCTATGAAATACCTAATCAGATACTCTCTATCAGAATCAGAATTAATTAAAAAGATGCGCGTAAATATGTATCCGTATTTTAATAAACAAATAGGGCCACTTCTCATAACATTTTATCAATACATTAAAAACTATCAGTATTTTTACTAATTTGTTATATACGTTTTTACTTCGAACTTTCCGCCTATGTTTGTTACGTACTTTGTCAAACTTATTCAGTGGCAAAGGCTTGAAAACGCTACAAACTGACGGACAGACTTCCTTTAGCATTTATAATATTAATAAGGATTAGTTAGGACACTCCCTTGCCAGTTTTGGAAGCAACATTTTCGATGCAAAGCCTTATGTATACATTGGGGCCGTGCCAAGACTCAAGACAAAGATAGTCATCTAAATAATGTTTCACGCAACCCTCTATGCTGAATGCTCAACTTTACAGTGTTCATACTGAAATATTAAAAAGTTTTGTTTTCGTAAGTAAAGTTACTATTGGAATGGAAACCAGCGCCAGGGTCGCTTGCTTGGGTACCTCCGTCTTACCTATTTTTGCCGCAAAGCAGCAGTGCTTGCATTACTGTGTTCCCGTTTGAAGGGTAAGATATGGCAGTGAAATTACTGGGTACTGTGACTTTACATCTTATGTCGCAAGTTGACAACGTACACCGTGGTTCTTGCCGGGGTTGCAGTTTTGCTGCGAATCTCACAAGAGCCACGTGTATTATAGGTGACTGTTACCACTTACCACTAAAAATACCCTAATCTTGTCGTCTAATTCCCTATAATATCCGTTTCTGGCGCAAAGCATTGTTGTGTTCCGCTTTGAGGGGTGAGGCAGTTAAATTACTTACTGGGTAATGTGACTTCAAATTTTAATAGCAAGTTGGCAACATTAAGGCCTTTGTAGGGTTTGCATGTTAACCCTTTTTTTTAAGGCGGGGGAATCTCGTTTCGATTCAACAAGAGGCTGAAAGCTGACAAGGCCGCCCCAAGGATATGCCATTGGACTCGGGTGTACACCCCATACCTGGCTAAACCACCCTCCCAAGCAAATTCTACCTCCATAGAGGCACAATCGGGTTTGGCGTTAGCCATTCCATGAACCACATGTACTAGAGATTACTGTAGCTACATAGGTATCATCAGGTCATCTGATTTATACTTACTTACATGGAATCATAGGTGTACCTATATTAAGATAATTTAGCATTGTTTGAATGTAATGTAATATGTGTATGTGTGTTATTTGGTAAATAAATTTATATCTATCTATCTATCTATTATCAGGTGGGCGGTTTGCTTGCCAAATTGGTTATAATTTTTGAATATTATATTTTAAAAATATTATACCATAAAGAATAGGTATCGACTGTTACAGCGTTATGCATTACCTTCTCTGTTTAAGAGAAAAAAGTTATACTTTTCAACTAACTTTATACCTTCTGTGTATTGAAATGAAATGTCATTCATTGACTCTTGGCATGTGAAGATAAAATTAGAAACGCGCGATGACTTTACATTAACCACACAAACGCATGTACAGGGGCGTCGCTTTGAAAGAATTGTCAGTCTAGTGCCTAGACTCTAGGCACTGGTGAAGAAAAAACAAGCATTTACTATGTATTTAACTTTTCATACTTCTATATTCCATATTCTTGTATTACTCCTTTATCTATATACTAGCTTTCCGCTCGCGGCTTCGCCCACTTTATTATTATTTTCCCGTGGGAATTTTGTATCTTCGCGTAGGAAAAATAAATTTGTAGCCTATTATATAGAATACTGTTATTTATATTTAGGAGCTCGGATAATAAATTTCATAGAAATTGTAGCAGATTTTAAATATTTTCCATTAAAAGTTTCATCCCCTATCTTGCACCCTAAGGGGGTGAATTCCAATATACCATGAAACAAGTATTCAATGAAATGTTTTTAAGAGCATGAATCTCAAGTTTTATCAAAATCGCTGCTAATTTAAAGATTTTTCCATACAAACTTGCAACCCCTATTACATCCCTTTATGGTAAAATTTTTGTAAAATCCCTTCTTAGTGTGCATCCGCATTGTGAATTATAACAACTGTCCAAATTTCACGTTTCTACCATTAGCGGTTACGGCTGTGCGTGCGTCTATAGATGGGAACTTCTTTTATATTAGAGAAGAAGAAGAAGAAGATAGATCTTATAATCTATCTATACAGGATTAAATGTAAAACACCTGCAGCCTCGCAGGATTAGAATTCTACCCATTGATGAGGACAGCCTCATAAAGGGGTAGAATTAGAGGGTGAAAGTTTGGATGGAAAAACCATCATTTTTGAAGTTGTACTGTATCCAATCATATGTATGTTTTCTTCTTTCGACTGATTTTGCATGAATTCTAGTTCCTGGTTCTCATTCCTGCTCGCTGATCTTTTGGTGTAAACGCTCAAAACGAGCTTTCGTTTACAGTAAATGATCAAGAAGCAATACCAAGAGCATTCTAGCTCTTTGTTCGTTTGGCTTAAATGTACCACAAAACTTACGCGGAAACTTCGCCGAAAGCATAACCCTGGCACAGATAAGCCGTCGCTCGACACACACCAAACCCCACACATGGTGTCCGCCCACCAAACAGATTGCTGACACCAAATTTCTGATTAATCGCACTATCTACTCTTTGAACTAAATTCAGATGAACAACGTTGTATGTATACCTAATCAAGTTACTTTTATCAGAGCTAGTAATAAAAATTGCAATAAAGAGAAAACCTTTTTCGACAAAAAAGAGAAATGTTACGTCATCGCTTCAAATAAGAAATTAATAAGCTTATTAATAAGTTTCCTTTTTTATTTTGCTTTTAACAATTAAAACTAAAGCACTCTTAATGACAAATCTGAGGCACAAACAAAACATTTCTTATTGCAATTTGAAAGGATTAGAAACTCTTAAATCCGGTTATTTCTGGTTAGTATAGACAGGTCCTCTTTTTACTCCACCTGTCTCCACCAATCAGTTGCGACAAATCTCTATAGACAAGTCTACTTTTTATTCCACAGTCGGTTCCTATGAAAACACTTCAGAAAAACTATATCTTCACTTCCACTTGTCTATAGTCCTCCAAAAAATCAAGAGGTTGTAAAGAATTTTACAAGTGGTCTTTCTTAATTTTTTTTTTACAAAACATATAATAATCAAAGTTTGTAACTATATGCACTAATCGACAAAGGACAGGGCCCAAAATCAAATTATTCAAAACCTCTTTAATCCAATATTTGACTCTGATGAGATACACCCAAATGTAAAGGCACCAACAAGATATTCAGTAATATAATTTTATTTTAACACAAATATATTTTTTTACAATTGAGAAAATTAAGAATAAATAACCACATCTCATTTGCATTATGCGATAGTACCCGAGTCCAGTTTATGAATGAGACTATTAAAAAAACAGGTTTCGGTGCGCTCATTTCCCACGTCTAATAACAGCTTCTTGCGCCCGCGCAGGATATCGCGAGAAACAAAAAATATGGCGACCTAACCTTGTACCGGCGATTCCTGCGGATGTTGTATGCTAATCAGTTAGATTACTTGTTTAAATATCGATCGGAACGAAAGCTATAGTGTCTTAATAATATCCTACGTAAAAAAAAATATCCTACGAACTTATGACGAGTAATATCCAATAATGTAATTTAGAAAATTTAATTAAAATTACAACCATTTTAGAGTTATTATTAAACATAATAAAGTAATAAAATATTCATGTAGTTGTATACCAAAATACGATATATTCAATTTAATTAAATAAGCAAGCTTTTTATTAACGAAATTATTCCACGTCGTGTCACTTACACAAGTTAAACTTTACTTGTATTGTAAACTCCCTTGTAGAAATTTAGCAAATTAAAAAAAATGTATAAACGATAAATTACTGTGTTCAATAATAATATAGCGTACCTACAATTGAATTTATTTATACGTACGTTTTTTAATTCTTAAGAATAATACAATTTTAGTGATAATATTTTAGTTTTATTATTGAATATTACTAAAACAGAACCATGGTACAGAACAATTTAAAGGTTGTCTATTATTCCAAATATGTAAGTAGTTTTTTTTTTAAACATTTCTAACGAGCAAAGAATCGAGTGAAATCTAACGAAGATTGAACTCCTGCCATCTAAGATCCAACATAATATTCGTTTATAACTCGCCTTCATCAAACCAGATAGGCTAGCGAGTTGTGGATGCATCGTATACCTCCAAATACATCCAATTACAGGTTACATACAACTTGTGTTGAAAAAGTCGCCGGGAACCGCTCCGAACCGGTTCCGCCAAGACAGCCTACATCCGGCCACTTGCTTCTGTTGTTGATACCGCGTACGGATGGACAAATCGTTCTTTTTCCTATAATAGCCTATGGTAATACGTGCTTTGTAGTTTTGTTGCTAAGCGTCAATGTCAATTTACAGCAGACGATACCCGGCAACTGTCATCTATACCGAGGCGTCGTTCAACTACCTTCTAATTTAATTTTAACTGATTGTTTAATGGAAAACCCAGCAGCTGTGTTATTACAAAAGATTCCTTAAATAATAACTAAAAGTCAATAATCTTCACCAATAGAGACAACTTATAATGGTATTATTATGGTGTGTCCTATTATTTTCAATAAAGTGTATTATTAACATAACGTGACACAACGAATAAAAAAAACAGTAAAGACTGCCTTATTGCTACACATCAATTTCCTCCAGACATAAATTACTTAGTAT
The DNA here is from genome assembly GCA_963935595.1 of Schoenobius gigantellus. Lineage (NCBI taxonomy): Eukaryota > Metazoa > Arthropoda > Insecta > Lepidoptera > Crambidae > Schoenobius > Schoenobius gigantellus. Next base: position 2,415,633 of record OZ012543.1, read on the forward strand.
AGTGTTGATAAAACGAATCCACGATATTTTATTTAATGTGTTTACTGTGAGAATCGCGTTGGTCTAGCCCCAATATTATTTTAAGATCGACTTAAAGCGCTCAACGAATGCTCATGTGGCGAGCAGAAGCGAATACAATTTAATTATTATTGCAAAACAATAGTCTAGTTTATTACTGAACTAGCACTCCGCCGGCAGTTCTGCCCGCGTTCTTTCGTGGAAATTCTATATTTTCCCGTAATTTAATACTTGAAAGCAATTATAAAACAGAGGCTTTTAATAGAAACATTTAACCTGTTTGTTTAGTAGTTTGTGTGCGATGTTCAAACGAAACACAAACATTGAATCCCCTTTTAAACCCCTCAGTGATGGTATTTTCACAAGCGTAAAACACGTGTTTACTCATTTCTATTAATTAGTCTAAAATTCTAAATACAAAGTTTCATGGTTTAAGCCTCAAAAATAACGAAGTTCCATTCAAATTTTCAACTCGTATTTCACCCCTTAGGGATTGAATTTCTAAAAAGAAACACTTTTTTGTGGATGTAAGTGGTATAAAAAATATTTAACAAAAAAAAACCGACTCCAAAAACACTGAAAGTTAAAAATAATAAAATAATAGGTACAGATCACATCACACTTCTATATTGAAGTCGGTGCCAAACGATGATCTTCTAGAAAGTGTTAAAATTTGTCACCGACTTCAAGATAGAAGTGTGATGTTGTCTGTACCTATTCTTTTATTATTTTTAACTATTCAGTGTTTTTGATTTTTATAAAATATTTTTTATTTTTAACCTTTTAGTGAAAGGAATCCTGATTTAATACCAGCTCACCTTCGGTAAGCTGGTATTAAATTAGCGTTTGCCTCGATTCTTATGAGATCCCATGACTGATCCTGACTTTGGGACCACCTCAGGAGTATGCTCTATCGAATACAAAAATAATTTTGATAAACAAAGTGTCGTGGAAATTAGATCGTCCATGTTAAAAAAAATAAAAACAACTCGGCCAAACTAAATTAAATTTTTATGGGACCAAATGGCAACTATTCCGCATCGGGCAAAAAAAGAATCACGTAAATCGGTTCAGAAATCTCGGCTTAATCGGTGTACATACATAAAAAAAACATACCGACCGAATTGAGAACCTCCTCCTTTTTGAAGTCGGTTAAAAATTAAATACTTTAGGTACCTTTTTGTGGGTTTGAAGTCGGTTTTTATTTTCTATGGAAAATTTTATTTATATCCTCAAATAAAAAATATTATAGAACGCACTCCACCCACACTCACTATAATATTACCCGTGGTACCATTCAATAAAGGAACCACGGCAAATAAAATTTTTCGTAGTACCATTGATGGTACTATCTAATGGTACCACGGAAAACAAGCGTTATCAACGACACTAGCGGTATATGAGGATGATTTTTTTTATTGTGAATTTCAATAGTACCTTCTTAGCTTAAAAACCAAAAAAAAGTTTATATAAGTGATAATATGCATTGTATGTAGGTAATATACGTGTAAATACATTGTGGTACCGTAGTTAAAATAAGTTAATAATGTTTGTTAATACAATAGAAATCTGTAATTGGCCTATGTTCTGTCTATAGTAATTAGGTACTTTTTAAAAATATTGTTTGTGCTGTTGATTTCAGTAAATAAATAAATAAATTATAAAATTAGGAAGCGGAGGAAAAAACAAATGAAATTCATTCTAATAACGCAGACCTCAACAAAACGTGAAAATTTTAATGTCTGGGTGAATGAATTTCTATAAGTATTGTTGTAAATTACAGAAATTCATTCACTCGTTCAAATTAAATTTTTCAAGTATTTACGCAATAATTAAACTAATTCGTAACGGACTTTCTAACTGCATTCTTTCCGCGAGAACTAACAATATAAAAAAATGTAAATACGCAGTTCCGTACTAAATTCGTTTGTCGCGTTGGTCCCTCGTTACGCGCAATATTTTTAATACGGCCGCCTCCCGAATACGAACGCAAAGATTACGTAAATACAGGGTGCTCTTAGAATTGGATTAGTCTTACACAAGTGCCTCGTGTGTCCCGTGCGTGCGTAGTTACCGCCTAGATGTCGTGGTTGTTTTGCTTGTCTTGTTTCAGAACTTATGTTTATTTTAAGCTCCAACTGAGTTTTAAGTGTCTATATTTTTTTTAACATACACACATATTTTATATAAGTAGTAGGTATTAAAGTTTGGATAATAAACAAATACATCCCTACGTCCAATGTTATTACTTTGGGGGAACTATAATTAGTCCAACAATGGCGATAGCAACTAATTTTTAAAGAAACAGGGGCAGCACAAAAGATAAAAGATAAGATACAGTTATTAATTATATAAAATTAATAAATCATTTGTATATTCTTAAAAATTATGTTCAAATTAGAAAAATACTCTGTCGAACAACGACAACAGTTAAATTCTAAGGAAATAGTATTTTAAACTATTAAGTGATTGTGTCTACATTAAACACTAGCTTTTCGCTCGCAGCTCGCCCGCGTAAACTTCTTTTTTTTTCATGGAAATTCTGTATTTTCTCGTAGAAAAAACAATTCTATAGCCTATGATACTCAGCGATAAAATAGTATTCTATCAGTGAAAGAATTTTTGAAATCGGTTCTGTAGTTTTTGGGTTTATTCATAACAAACCAAAATACTAACATACAAAAATGTAATCAATACATTGTACTTTGAAAATAAATTTGTCACAATAAAAACTTTAAATAAAACGTGGGCCTTAATCTGCATATATATTAAAATCGACGAAAAACTCCTTCATATTGAAAAAGTAATATTAGATCATAATTACAGAAAAAAATTATAGTATTTTTTTAAACACGCTTTAATTATTGCATTGTCACGCGATAACATATATGCATACAAAATTTCAGCTTAGTCGGAAACGGGGAATTGTGTCAAATTTAGCTTGCAAGATTTCATTACAGACACCGGGACAGGTGAAAGTAAATAAAAGCTTGTAATAACACAGTTTTCAAGTCAACCAAAGAATAGTAGATTTTACAATAAGTGCACAAAACGAACCATTTTTATCTGATAGTAATGTCGAGGATAAAATGGTTTTGTGGACGAGTTATAAACTCTGCTTTTCACTTCGATTGCGAGGAAATAAAACAGTAGTATAACATAACATTTCTTTATGTCTTAAAAAACACATAAGGCAAATAAATTAAAGTAAATATACTAAAATAACAAATTCTATCTATGAATTTCTTATTGTGTTGGGCTGTATGGCTCATTTTCTTTGCCTTAATATAGATACATTTATGTATGTATGAGTAGATACGTTAATGCACTTGTGCACAAAATTCGATTTTGTGCAGCCTATATCCTGCACAAATATAAGCACTTTCAGAGCATGAGAAGTGAAAACAAATTTGAGGCATGAATTATATTTCGATCGCCAAACCCCACCCTGTATAACTCCATCACGGTCTCCCACATCGCGGCAACTGCTCGCCATATTTAGCCCGCAGATGTGTTCATCATTTTAACATACTTACTGTATATTTATGTTTATATGTCAGGCAGTTACTGCATTATTGAGATAAAAATTTTTTGCTATATTTTTGCCGTTTTGAGCGGTCGGCGCTTACTCAACGACATGTTGCGGGTTTGATTCCTGGCTAATATTTAGATATGTTGTTGAATTTTATTCTATTTCTTTTTTCCAGTTGAGTCACAATACAGTACAGTGTAATTTGTTTTTATTTTTATTTTAATAGCAATCAAGTAGGTACATCTAGTAGGGTTTATGAGGCTAGCTACCACCATCTTATTTAACTGTGAAGTCATAATAATAATAATAATGCCCTCCTAACCGATATTAGGTCACGGCGGCCAATTTCAGCAGAGACTAGCCATCTGCTTATGAGATATTATAATAGTGCACAAGTGACTGCGCAAACGCAAGTGCACTCTCTGTATCTTCACTCGCCTAGTCCGATGGGATGGTTAGCCGACACGACCGGGGCGAGAACAGGCGCAGGACCCACTGTTTAACGTGCCTTCCGAAACACGGAGGAGATCGAGATGTTTCGTATTTTGGTCACCCATCATAGGACTGACCGCAGCCAACGTTGCTTAACCTTAGCAATCGTTCGCTGAGCGCACACGTCAATGCGCCACCAAGCTCCAGAAGCCACAATAACATGGTTGTGTTCCGACAATTAGATGAAACTTATCTCAAATCTCGGCCTTGTTGTTACTTCTCATCAGTTGGTTGAAGCTCAAAAGCGTACTTACCCGTTCCTTGTTTCACAAAGAATTACGTAGACGTGGCCAAAATCTTATATTTTTTCAATTAATTGATGTATTCGGTCCTTACCTATGAAATTGGCGTTTTGCCGTACTGGCCACTTTGATCCAGGGATCGGAAAACCCGTTCATTTGCTTAAGCCGTTCGAAAGGGTAACCCATTCGTATGGTAACCCAGTGGGCTCGGTAAGCCGTTCAACATGTTTCCCAACAATAACGATAACCCGTAAAATAGGGGTTACCACCCACAACAATAATTTACCGCTTACCTAATCTTAAAGGTTTTTAGTGTTTATGCGCTTAACCGCTTACTGTTCGGGTTAGGGTAACAATTTCCCTCATGCACACCGAGCGATTGAAATAGCACTGCGGGCGCAATAACGCCAGAGTTCGGTCGCGACCTTCGGCAATTATGCGGTGCAAAAGCAATCTACACGCGATATACCTAAGGTCTAAAATATTTTTTACAAATTAATCAGCGTTTAGAACGGTAACCCATTTGGGGGGTTTTTGATATCGGTTAGCGGTAACCCGAATTAATTCAATCGAAAGGATTAATGTGTAAACCGGTAAGCCGTTTGAAAGCTTACCGTAAGGCAAAGGGTTTAAAAACCCAGCATTATAAAATACCCCATCAAAACCCTATGGTTACCGGCTATAACGGTAACCGGGTCCGGTCTGTACATGAAATACATGTCAAATACATGAGTAAATAGCTGTATAAATTAGAATTTGGAATTCCTAACCATATTTGAGATCAAAGTTTGATCTCAAATATCCCCTCTATGGTTAGGAATTCCAAATTCTAATTTATACAGCTATTTACTCATGTATTTGTGTTTCGGAAATTATAATTCACTTGTTTTTTCCTCAATTATTTTGGACTTTTCAATCAATTGTTTTGTTTTCAACTTTTTTGTAGTCAATTTTCGCTTGGGGTATGGTTTGGCTGGTACGGCAGGGTTCAGCCATTGCGATGAGCGCTTCCGATTATCGTACAGGACCCACTTTTCATCACACGTAATGATTCGATTTAAAATCCCTTCATTATTGTGCCGGTTGAGTAATGCAACGCAGCAGTCAACGCGCGTTATTTTATGAATTGAACATGTTTCGATAAATATGTTGCTATGTACACCAAACTCGAGATCGGTTGAGCAGATTCAGCTATTCTTTATATTTTATCGAGTTACGGATAAGGTTCTAATGAAGGGGAAAATTGAAAAAATGCGGAGGGGAGAAATATAAAAACTCATTATTGGCAGAAAATACCTCATGGCATTAAGTCCGCTTTAAGTATTAAAGTTTTGAATAAATAAATGCATATTCCAGCTGCGCCACGCCACGACTTCAATTTCCAAAGCGATCCAGCTATTCAATGAAAGCCCAACACATTAATCGAAAACATGACATGGACAGAACCACAAATCGGGATAGCTAGTTTACAAATTAAGTTCATACTCATATTTTGATATTTACCTATCAATAATGAGAGCTGATGTAGCGAGTAGGCACACCTTCCTATTGCCGTCCAGGGATTCCTTTGAAATGAACTGAACGTTTTCCAATTTCTTTCCAAGAAATGGCAATAAACGCTTTTGTACATCACTACACAGAAATGTGGATTTAATCTGGTTCATGGTTCGCGGAGTAAGAATTCTGTGTTTTTGTTTCTTCCCAAACTGTTGAATTCGTAATTCGTTATTTCTCTCTTATCAAACTCTTCATTATCGCCATGGCCTTAATATGGTTAGTGTTGTTAATATTATGGTTACTGCTATTAATAACGCCCCTCTAGATGGGTGATTTAAGGCCGTTTCCCACCACGCTTAAGCTTTGCGAATGCGTAGATTCTTACAATTTTTTTTAAAAGAACAGAGAAGCTCTTCGCCTTAATCTCACTTGGTTTGGTAATAAGTGATGACAAAGAAAGGTAGAAGCGAGCTTCAACTGGACTCCTCGATAGCTGTATTTGTCGAAACACGACAATGCTATTAACACTGTAATGACGAAGCTCGGCGGGCTCAGAAGCCCTCATCATCATCCATCATCATCATCTCAGCCGCACGACGCCCACTGCTGGGCATAGGCCTCCCCCATGGAACTCCACAACGATCGGTCCTGTGCTGCCCGCATCCAGCGTCTTCCCGCGACCTTTACCAGATCGTCGGTCCACCTGGTCGGGGGCCTACCCACTGAGCGTCGTCCGGATCGTGGTCGCCATTCGAGAACCGTTCGGCCCCAGCGGCCATCGGTTCTTCTCGCTATGTGTCCCGCCCACTGCCACTTCAGCTGAGCAATCCTTCGAGCAATGTCGGTTGCTTTAGTTCTCCTGCGGATCTCCTCATTTCGGATCCGATCACGCAGGGAGACCCCAAGCATTGCTCTCTCCATTGCCCGCTGAGCGACCTTGAGCCTTCGGACGAGACCCATAGTGAATGGCCACGTTTCACTTCCGTAGGTCATCACTGGCAACACACACTGGTCAAAGACTTTCGTCTTGAGACACTGAGGTAATTTGGACGCGAAGACTTCTCGTAGCTTCCCGAAAGCTGCCCATCCGAGCTGGATTCGACGAGAGATCTCTTTCTCGAAGTTGGACTTACCTAACTGGACTATCTGTCCCAGGTATACATAACTGTCAACAACTTCAAGTGTAGTGTTCCCAATATTAACTGGAGTGGGTACAACATGGGCATTCGACATGTTTTTTGTCTTATCCATGTTCATTTTAAGACCCACTCTTTGGGAAGCACTACTGAGATCTCCGAGCATGGTGTTCAGGTCTTCCAAGGTCTCAGCCATTAGAACTATATCATCGGCAAAACGGAGGTGTGTTAGGTACTCGCCATTAATGTTAATGCCGTGTCCTTTCCAATTCAGAAGCTTGAAAATATCCTCCAATGCAGCGGTAAAGAGTTTTGGAGAGATAACGTCTCCCTGTCTTACACCTCGCTGCAATTGGATGGGATTAGAGCTCTGGTTCTGGAGTCGGACCGACATAGTGGCATTTCCGTATAGGTACCTTAGCACCTCTATGTACCTATAGTCCACTTGGCACCTTTGGAGAGACTGCAGCACCGCCCATGTCTCGATCGAATCGAAGGCTTTCTCATAGTCCACAAACGCCAAGCAAAGTGGCAGATTATACTCCTCGGTCTTCTGTATAACCTGCCGCAGCGTATGGATGTGGTCTATGGTACTATAGCCTTTTCGGAAACCGGCTTGTTCGGGAGGTTGGAAGTCGTCGAACCTGCGAGCGAGACGATTCGTAATGACTCTCGAAAACAACTTATAAACATGACTCAAGAGTGAGATCGGCCTATAGTTCTTCAAGAGTGTTTTATCACCCTTTTTGAAGAACAGGATGACCTCACTCTCACTCCATGTTTTAGGCGTTCTGCCCTCGAGAATAACGGAATTAAAGAGCCTCTGGAGGACTTTAAGTATCGGCTTACCGCCCGCTCTCAGAAGCTCTGTAGTGATTCCATCATCACCCGCCGCCTTGTTGTTTTTTAGTTGTTTGAGAGCCATACTAATCTCGTACAGGCTGACGTCCGGGATATCATCAGTATAGTGTCGAGTAAGCTTGGCTCTGGGGTCTCTAGCCTCGCTTTCAACAGGTGCTTGCGTGGAGTACAACTGTCCATAGAAACTCTCGATCTCCCTCAGGATCTCAGGCTTCGACGAAATGAGGCTACCGTCGTCAATCTTCAGCTGCGTCAGTTGACTTTGCCCAATAGACAGATATCTCGCAAATACCTTGGAGCCTTTATTTCGCTCGATAGCCTCTTCAATACAAGCCGTATTGAATCGGCGAAGATCGCATGTCAATGACTTTGATATCTGCCTATTAAGCTGCCGGTAACGACTAACATCCGTTGAGTTCTGCAGCCTCATTTCGTGTCTCCTATCCATAAGTTGGAGCGTTTTGTCGGAGAGTTTCTTTGTTCTGGGACGGCGGGTTTTAATACGGTTTTAATACGGCGGGTAATAATCACCAAAATAAGCAGAATTTCTGCAAGCCCGTTTGGAATTGAACCCCGGACCTCCAGATTATTACTGGGTCGTATCAACATCATTAGTTATTAAGATGTAGGTAAACTAACTAAACTTGTATCTAGGCTCGGATGTTACCTTCAAAATATCAGAAATGTATACGATGTTAATATATGTATAAAGTCAGTAAATAAAGTTTATAAGCACGAAGTAAATGTCTTTCAAAAGAAGAACATAAAAGGATTCCAGAAGGAAAATTTTATCGCCTTAAGATGGCCTTATAATGATGATCAACTTTTATTTAATTTTAAATTTGGTACCTAGATTATATAATTAAATTAAATCAGCGCGTCAATTTATTTTAAATGTATTATTTTAAATTTATTTTTAAATGATTTATTTTTATTGCGATAAGTTGGCAAACAAGCAAACTGCCCACCTGATGGTAAGTGGTAACCGTCACCTATAATACATGCGGCTCCTGTGGGATTCGCAGCAAAGCTGCAACCCCCACAAGAGCCACAGAGTACGTTGCCAACTTGTGACATCAAATGTAAAGTCATGGTACCCAGTAATTTCACTGCCATATCTTACCCTTCAAACCGGAACACAGCAATGCAAGCACTGCTACTTTGCGGCAGAAATAGGTAAGCCGGAGGTATCCATGCAGACGACCCTGGTACAGAGTCTCCCTCCTGGTTTAATGTGCTGCGATTTCCATATACCTACATACTCGTATATTATGGCCTTAACTGCGTTGACAGATTAGCAAAAAAACTCAATCACTGAGCAACGTGCCACATGATTTCTGGCTTAGCCCATTAGCTGAAAAAATCGCACTTGCCAGTTCAAATCCACGTTATTTGTGCTTTTTGCCTTACGTTGTCTGTGGTCGTTGCGAAGTGCGAGTACATTCGCGACACAGATGTTGTCGTTCCCACGCTTGTTGGCATTTTTTTTCGAACGGAGCACTTGAAAACTTTTTGTTATCATATCGTGCGAGAAAACATCATTTTGTATTTCCTTATTGTAAATAATCATTTTGTATACAGGGATCAGCGATACAGAGAGTTGCGTTCCGCTCGTAGCTCCACCCGCGTTATTTTCGTTTTCCCTTGGGAATTCTATGTTTTCAATTAGAAAAAACCAATTCCATAGTCTATGTTACTCAGTGAAAATGTAGCATTCTAATAGTGAAACAATTTTTAAAATGGGTTCAGTGATTTTCGAGTTTATTCACTACAAAGAATAATACAAACATTTTCCATTTCTAATATTAGTATAGATGAATGTAATGTCATTAGTTACTTTGTAATCATACAATAAGTATGATTACAAAGAAATCACCTACATACAGAAATCACCGCCGCTTTTCTAAGTTAAGCCCTCCAGTTGACTGGTAGAAAATGCATTCTGGCCATATGTCTGACTTACTCCATTCTTTTTAGTAATGTGCAATGAAGATTAAATAAATAAATCCTAGGTATTGTTACTAAATAGAGGGTATGCTTAACATTGTCTGGACCAAATCACATACAAATCAGTTCACCCGCTTTTGCATGATTGAGTAACATATTGAAGAACATGATTGAGTAACATGTCGAGTTTTCATAATATCAAATTGGATATAAGATATTATCTTACCGGCGATTTCGTTGATTTGTGGCCGCGGACCAAAGGAGACAAAACTAACTTTGTTAAGTCATTAAGTTTTTTAAAACCAGCTTTGGCTTACGCCACTTGCGCCTACGCATCGCCTAGTTAAGTTAGGAAGGGGGTTAAGTTACAAGAGACTCGCTTTAATATTTCGACATAGGGTAAGCAGTCATAAATAATTTGGTAAATTTTCTACTGTATTAATTTTCTAATGTTATTTCCAGTGACGAAATAGTGTGTAACGGGTTATCTCTAAACTCTAATTTAAATCACTTCTAATATATAAAAATATACAAATCAAAACTAATAAATAATCTTTTTTAGAAAAAATTAACATTGGTTTCAATATTATCAACAACTCATTCCAAAAGGGCTTCTCCAGAATCAAATCTTACCTCTATGTCTACTGTCCCCCCATAAGATTGAATAGTCCATGTCACTTGTCTGAAGCCAATAGAATTGGTATAAAAAGGGAGCGTCTATCAATTTTCTCATATATTTTTCGACTGCTACGTAAGGAATACTTGTTGTTACACTATAGAAGTTAAATTTAACCGTACAGTTAGCCGTTGAATTTAAATGGAGTTATTATTCTTATATACCTTTCGGTTATAAAGTTCGTGAACCCTGATAATTGGGGTTCTTCTCCTTCCTTCTTTAGTTTAAAAGCTAGCGTAACGATTGAGCTCTGAGAGATGTTATAAAACATTAAATTTTAGTTTCATGACTTTCTTAATTAAGCATAAGAGCACTGTGAAACTTCAAACTTTCAAACTTTTGAAAATACATTTCCAAATCTCAGTGAACCTGGACGTCTCATTCTTCTTATTCACTTGAATTTTGTTTCATTAAACACTTATAACTTCCTTCTCAAGGAAACTAGAAAGGGCGGGGATATCATAGTAGGTTTGTGATGATCGACTGAAATTTCCTGAACAGGTGTAAAAAACCTATTGCTTAAGGCGCTACTTCCCGCTTTCGAACAATTTCGATTTACCGTACTGCCACAAATATTAAACATACAGTACTGAAATTCATAATTATGTGACATTTTTGAACATTTCATCTAAACATTCTTAAAGACAAAAACAATTAATAATATTTCACTCGATAGAAATAAAATCGAAAAATCACTCTGTTCAATATTTAAAAACTGCTGTGAATCAGAAAATACAATAATAAATGACATAATAGTTTTACTAATAGACGTGCATTTTTATTATCAAGAAAATTGCTAAAGTACAATTTTTATTTTGTACCCCAGTTTTCCAAAAATCGATTAAAACGTGTAAAATGTAACGTATTAGTTCAGTCACCGCGCGTAAGCGACATTAGAAGCTGTGCAATTATCAACTTTATTACTTTGCAAAAGCAGTCGCCGTGCACGAGTAGATTTTCTGGGAAACCTCGTCTTACTTAACATGCTTTCGCTAACACAGAGGAGCTCAAGGTGTTACACAATTTCAATCTTGTCATTGCTTATTATTAGTAACTGCAGTACCGTATTCATCTGTGCGCCTATAAAATCGCTACCTCTTATGCCTTAAATTGTAACACAAAAAAGTACGTAGGTTGGTTAATGTCGACGAGAGTCAATTTCTTTGTCTTTCTGTTTGTTGATGACGCTTTCATTGTGAATCACGATTTGATTCACTAGTGCCCGCCCGCGATTCCGCCCGTAATTCTGACTGACCGAGATCTCGCCAGCTTTGAATTTGACCTTTTTCGGGAAGGTTTTACGACCTTACAGCGAATGGAATACTTATTAGAGCGGTACATTAAGTGTTTACTTATAGTTGTTAGCAGAAACTATGTAGGAATTTATGTCATGTCATTAAAGATTTTGCCTGTTAATATTCATTACATAAGAATACTTACTGCCTTCGTGGTCTAGTGGTTGAGATTACTTGGTATCGATCTGGAAGTCTACGGTTCAATTCCCCGTGAGGGCAGAGAGTTTTCTGGTTGGTTTGTTTGGTGATAGGGCTTCTGAGCCAGCCTGATTATCTATCACTGTCTTACAAAAGTTTTCGTTTTAATAATAATGATAGCCAGTTCCTTAGTCGTTGAAGTATTCAGGAAAGGCTCAGTTCTATCTTCAGCCGTGTGAGATGAAGGCAAAGAACTTAACTTTTACGTGTAAAAAAATTCATGCAAGCTATGAATGAGTCGTGAAACACAATCATTATAAAATAAAACAGTATTGTGGGTAGGAACAGAAATCGCCAAGTATCTGACACAATAAAAGACCATATAAGGTCATATCTCAATATAAAAAATCAACACAAAGATCGAAAGAAAACGAAAACAAATCTCGGAATATCACAACAGTACTCGAAGAAACTGAATAAAATTAGTTTACATCAAACACACCATTAGGTATAATTCAGTAGCGAATATTTAACATAAACCGGCACGAAAATAAATCAAAATCAATTTATTCTTTATTCAAATATGATATGACAGAAAGCTCTTTTGAATCGTCCAAATTTTTTACCTGCCACCTTTTTCTGATAAGAGGAATGGACGCAAGAAACTTAGCAGCTTTGTCAGAAGTAGAGGCATTTACAAATTATTATGTCAATACCATATACAGCAATATTTGTTTACTTAGATAGTAATTAACATAACAATAATCCCTTACATTGTAACGAATAATATCTACAAAATAACACAAATAACTGAAAATAATCGTTCACTTTATAATAACCTTTACTCGTGTCTTTTTTACATGCGCTTTAGACTTACGAACAGACAAATTACTAAGTCTTGTGCAACTTTATTGTAAAATGTTATACATTACCCCATAACAAAACTCATAGACAAAACTCGGAAAGCCTAAACAAAATCAGTAAACCAAAACAAAGGTATTGCAAATTTATATTGTGCAACACCCCGCATGAACTCCCGGCTAATATTATATCTAACTGCTGAAATAAAAGGAGAAGAATAATATGTGTAGGTAACTTAAAGACTAGACTTCAGAAGTACACTCCGGGCAGCTTACCCTAATATGTTTATCTATAACTCATTGTTATAGTAATAATATGTTGCCAGTTGCCGCGGATAAACTGTATATAACACAGTTTTGAGGGACATTAATTTAGGTAATTCATAATTTATTTTCATGTAGGTTATTATAATAAAAAAATATAAAGAATGATTTAATTCACAAGTTAATTACATGTAGGTAGATACCTTATAATAAAAAAAATATGAAGAAGAACCCATTAAGTCCAAAATGAAACAAATCCGTTAGACAACTCATTAAGAGACGTAAAAACAAAACATACTGAAACCATTTTCAGGGCTTGCGTTCCCTCTGAAATTTTAACGGAACGTCCGACGTCCCTCCTCGTTTGCGCGACTGAGGAGGGTCGTGCTTTACTCATGTCTCTAATAATTTATTAGATTCCGAAGCTAAGATGGCGATAAGGTATATATATTTCTCCGCTGGCCTTATCGCGATGTTCCCTTGATAAATGAAGTGTGACGAGTATTTGAGTGTTGTTTTTGTTCAATGATTCTTATTAATTGCTATTTCTTAGTTGTCTTCTCGAAGAATTGTATTGACATAACAGCATGGTTCGCAAAAGGTGCCCTTTCACAGGGGTTACTTATTATAGGAAGTAGCATAGGTTTAACTGTCGCTTCACCGGTTCAATGAACGAAAACATTACTATAGTCAACTTGGGATTTTATTAAAATTGTGATTAAAAGATTTTTTACAACGTTCACAAGCTACTTTTTCAAGGTTCGATTTGTTCTTTTATTTACGTTTCTTTTTCATAGATAACAGCAACTTCATTCCATTCTCAAACCTGAATCTTTCTTTGAATGAAGTCAATACTGGGTCAGAACTGGCGCCAAAAAGAGTTAAAGAATCCAAAAAAGATTTCTCCACTGACTTAATGGTAAGAGACAAGGTCGATAGAAGCGAGCTTTGCATAGTAGGTAGGTTTAGTTTTCTTGCCTAAAATTGTGGAAACACAAAAAAGCAGTAAAATTATTTTTTTGGCGTCTTTTATTGATAACAAAGGTGGTGGCATCTTATGAAATACAATTTCTGAGTCATATTCAATTTTATGTTAGGACACATACAACATATCAGAGTCTTGTTAGTCGGTAATATAATATTTGAAGAAAATATTAATATTGATTTGATATAATTTAGCGAAACTTCACGAACAATTCTCGATGAAGTAAGCTGCTCAACAATGTCAAAATTGGTTCAGCTGAAGTGCTATATAGGTACGATGTCTGTCTCTCCAAATCCAAATACGTTTAATATAACATATTAAAACCAAATCATATTTCCAATAAAACAACAATAACTTATCTAAGCAATAATGAACTAGCATCTGTAAACCATAACGGTGTAACTCCGAAAATCCATAAAAAGGTAATGAAGTAAAAAATCCCCATCCAGTGTATTTATTTGCCGAGAAAAAATTTATGGCTCCCCTGAGCCTGGGACATATAATGTCAATTTTTACAACTATGACCCCGCGTTCATTCAAGGTTTTTATCTGCTAAATTAATGTCTCTTTTATGGGAGCCTCTAAAAATTCCGGGAGAATGTTTATCAGATTTTTTAAGATACAGCGTTTTATGAAACGGGACAAAATGCTTATAATTTTCCGATACTCCGAGACAAATGTTTGGCGGCTTAAAGAGATGTTAATTGTTCTCTGCTATAGGAAAATAAGTCTTGCGGCTTAGTCGTTGAGATTACATTTTATAGAGAGTAGTCCACAATTTGTTTTCAGCTTACTTGTATATTCGGACGTACGGAATAAATTCTCGCGTGTTTGTTTAGGATTGTTGGTTAATATTTCGATTTATTTATCTTACGGCGTACGCACTGAAAATGTGTAATCATTCCGGGCTGGTTCAGGAAATCTTATATAAATAAATAACATTTTTTATTCGCAATAAAATTGAGATTTATTGACAAAACTGTGTTATTCTTTTTCAGGATTCAAAAGACTGCAGACTACCAAAGTTTGAAGCCTAAGGCTTTAATGATATGAATCACCGATAAATCCGCACATTGACATTGACAGTGCAAAAAGTGACAAAGTGCTTAGTGTAGTGACGAAATGTGGAGGTGAGAGTGTTTGAAACTTAGCAAGTGAACTATGTGCTGTGCGTTCGGTGCCAACAATAGTCAAGATGTGTGCCAAAGGATCTTCAGTTGTAATAGCGTGCGGTAAGTTTTAGAAGATTTTAAAGCTTTTTGACTTGTAGTGTTTGTGCAGAGAACCGTCGCGGAGACGTGGAGAGTGTTGCTGTCAGCATTTTACTTCGCAGCACACAATAGTACACATGCACTATTTTGGTCCATTCGACCATTCCTTTGAACTAATGATACACTTAATTTATAGTACACGTTTAGAAAAGAACAGACAAAAGAGGATTTTAACGTGAAACCACTTAAGTATATTATTTTTTATCCACCTCGGTTCTCTTTTTGCACATTTTAGGTTTATTTCACACATGGCAACACTTCGGAGTGTTTTAAGTATTCGTGAACACGAGTCATTGACTTGTGTAGGTAGACACTTAATATTAGTTCTGAAAACGCAGTAGTTGTGTGTGTGTGCGTGTGTGTGTGCATGCGTGTGTGTGTACAGGTGTGCGCGTGTGTGGGTGGAAGACAACAGTTGTGACCTGACTAGCGTTGCAATAATGCCTCTGTTTCCTCGCAACTTAAGGGCTGAAATATTCTTATAACCAGTCTTTTACATACATGAAAGGTTTTACAAAAGATCTCTGTGAGTCGGCTGATTTTGTTATACAAAAAAAATAGACCTGTGATCGTATTGATTTTTGAATAAAACTGTCTTAGTCACAAAAGTAAGGAATAAAATATTCTTTTGAAAAGTTACTTTGAAAGTTAATTTGATTTCTGCGGCTCGGTTTTAAAGCAACTTTTTCATTGGCATTGAACAGACTAAATATATTTCATTTGAGTCCCCACATCGCCCAAAGTTCGTGTCACGTCACGTGTGAAATCACGTGCCTGAAAAAATTGTACGCATAACTGAATATTATTATGATTTTTTGCAACTGTTTGAATGAGCCTTTAAGCTCGGAGTCTGTATTGTAAAATTGGTGTCAAAATCAGTGTTTAATACGGTTAAATTAACTTTCTATCCTTTGCGTGGAATGCAAAATAAATCGCAAATAAATCTTTTTTTTATTTATTTACTCGATAACACCATTTTCAATACAGTTTTTATTGCATGAGATGGAATCTTTGTCTGGCTTGCAAACATTTTCTTGGCCGGAAAAACATGAGGAACACCGTACTGTCCGGTGGAAATTCGGACATTGGCGACCCTAGTTTCTAAGCGTAAAACCCTGAAATAGTTGCACAGATTCCCTTTTTCAGGATTTGTTGGATTACGTTGTTAAATAGGTTCGTCAATCGAAGACGACGTCAGTAGGGACAGCCAGTTACCGAAGGTAAATGTAAGCTTCAGGGTCTGATGGACGTCGTGTCTTCCAGAGAACCTACGGTGGAGCGAGATATATTACTTTTCTGATTACCAATCAGAGCCCTGGCCACGACAGATGTTGCTTCACTGAATTTCACAAATCCAAACCCAAAATCACAAAACGACCAGTGTTAAAAAGTGTAGCACAAATATTTATTTTTAATTATCATCGCGTGTTGCTCCACTAAAATAGAGTTCTGTTAAAATTACTAAGCGACCACATGCAGCCCAATTTTTTGTAGTAGCACGTGTCGCCACATTGCAATTGAGGCGACTCCACACGCCTGTTGAGTGAAGTCTCATAAACTAAATTATAACTGGTTATATTATAGCATTTTAGAAAAAGGTAATGTGACGTTCTACATAAAATCGATTATTAAGTAATCGATTATCAAAAAAAAACAAAATTCTAATTAGAAGAGAGGAAACATATTTAACCGTGTCTGTAAATATTTACAAGTAGGAGAGACTAAAAATTGAGTCATCGGAAATTAGGAGGGCCCTCTCAAGAACAGTGAGGTACAATACTTTCTTCACTTAAGTCATATTTACAATAGTTTCTTGGCATAGACATGATAATTTATTAAAAGACTAGCTTTTACCCGCGACTTCGTCCGCGTTTAGTAAGTTAGTAATTTGGATAGCTTATTCTTTATCCAATCTGGTTATATCCTTGCCCATAACTCAAACTATATCCATACAGAACTTCATCTAAATCGGTTCAGTGGTTATTGATTCCCCATACAAGCTTCCACGGATGATTTCTGCGATATAAACTATCCTATCTCCTTTCCCGGGACTCAAACTATCTTTATACAAAATTTCTCATCTAAATCTGCTAAACGGATTAAGCGTGAAGAGGCAATAAAACGGACAGACACACTTTCGCGCTTATAATATTAGTATGGATTAAAATACAACGGGTATGCTTGCATGCATTTTGAATGTAAAAAAATACAAAAAATAAAAACCTCGTTCATCGTTTGGCACCGATTTCAAAATAGAAATGGGATGTTGGCTGAATTCTTATATGATTTTTTACTTTAAAGTGTTTTTGAGGCCCGCGATCGATCCCGCCATGCACCATAATGTGTTTCTCGTTTCACGAATTAATACATTTATCTGACGCTCCTATTGTGAAGGAAAACATCGCGAGGAAACCTGCATACACCTGCGAAGTTATTCAAAGGTGGTTGTGAAGTCAACCAATCAGCACTAGGCCAGCGTAGTTTGACTAAGGCCTAATCGCCCTAACATAACTAGTTAGGTTAGGCTCGTGCCCCTCGGTGGGGATGTATATGAGCTGTGATGAGAATATTATGAATGATGTCATACAAAATTGATTTATACAATGACAGAATTGTAGTTGTAAACCAGCAGGCCTATTCGCTAACTTAGGTTGGTAACTAGAACTGTCATTTTGAAAGTCAGTTTAATATCCATTACTGGTTTAGTGATCTTATGTGTTACGGCGGCGTTTATGATAGCGGTAATGCATAATAAGTTCATTTCAAAAATGACAGTTCTTGTTACCAACCTAAGTTAGAGAATAGGCCTGCAGAACAGAACTTTCGAGTGAGCACTAATTCTCAGAACATTGAATATTGCGAAAGTTTGATTAGGTAAATGAACTATGTATTAATATTGATAGACGCAACAGTAATCCGCGTTTCGAGCTTTGAACTTATTCAGTCAGTCAGTTTATCAGTTAAAAAAACAATTGTAATTCGATTTCTTCAATATTAAAATCGATTGTTATTAAAGACAAAATCGTTTTAATCGATTCTTTGATATTTGATCATTTTTCACATTCCTGGCCGATTTTGAAATTCCACCAGGGACAAATATACTGTTCTATAGAATTTAGGCCGATGCCACGTTTTGTCAACTCATTCTGCGATCGCGAAGTTAATCATGTGTATAAGCCCTTTATCTTTCACTTGTGGAGCGTTATTCGTGTCAATAGGTACGTAAGCCTGGTGCTCTTCTATTGTATCTCTCGAGCCATTTGATTTTATAATTGTTTTCTCTACTGTAATGAGGATTTTGTCTGGTACTTAAATGTTAAGATTTAGATTCTGTTTTATCATATTAGAAGTAAATGTTCAGGTCCATGTCCATAGTGTTTTCCTTGGATTATTCTATTGAGTTAATCTTATTTTTTAACCGACTTCGAAAAAAGGAGGTTACTCAATTCGACCGTATATATGCTTTTTTTATGTTTGTTCGCGGATAACTTCGTCGTTTATGAACCGATTTTGATGATTCTTTTTGTAGTCGATAAAGGATACTCCAAGGGTGGTCCCATGGTCACCAAAGTTAGGATCTGATGATTGGATCCCATAAAAATCTAGGAAAACCATTAAATTTTTACGTGTGTCCTACGTGTTTTGTGTATATGTTACGCGATTACTCCTCCAATTGTTGACCGATTTTCCAAATTCTTTTTGTATTCGATAAAGTATACTCCTGGGGTGGTCTCAAGGTCACCAAAATCAGGATCTGATGATGGGATCCCATGAAAATCGAGGGAAACCCTAATTTAATACCAGCTCACCTTCGGTGAGTATTATATTATGGCCTCTTTCACTTAAAAGACTTCATTCACTAAACAGTTAAAAATAGAAAATATTTTACAAAAAATAAAAACTGACTTTAAAAGTCGGTTTTTGTTATTTGTAAAATATTTTTTTATAAGATTAACTCAATGAAATAATCCAATTTTTATATAAATAAAAGTGTTCAAACTTCATTACTGTCATAGCTGAATAAGTCTGTTTTTGATTTATTCAAGCCAAATTCATCTAGTGTATTAAAAACATAAAAAAGTTTAGGTGACCATAATTAGTGGTAATATTTTAATATTATCAGATCAAAAGACGAACAAATAATTTCCAAAATTTCATTTGTCCTACAGTGTAAGATATTCCACGATATAATTAATGTTGGAGATCTCAAATTAATCATTCTCTAATTTGCTAACATGGTATCAAGATTCTTGCTTAGTAGAACAATATGGCGTATGATGGTCAATTGTGCGCCTTTTAACCATAATTTCCGCAAACTGTGCCATGGTGTGTGTCAAATAGGTTTAAATACCATTTCACACTTTAAATCAGTGAGTAATAAAGGTAGATTTTACAAATTTTAGGACCGTAAGCAAATTAGTAGTTGCACAGGGATGGTTGCGTTTTAATTGACTTGAAATAAATTGATATTTCTGCTCGAGGATTCTGCTGTGCAAAATAATTTGATCAGCTCGCTGATAATAAACTAAAGTTAGCTTGCAGCTGCCTTTGAATTATCAATTTATCTGGCGAAGCTGCGAAAGACGTTCGCGTGCCTTCTACTCGACCTTTTAATGCTTTTAACTTGAGTACTGCTAAGTCCTTTTAATGTATATGTAAATTACTAAATAACATTAACAAGTTGCCCTTTACTAAATCTAATCTGGGTGACTAGCTTGGGTAACAAACATTCGAAACGCATCACAGACGTTTTTACATTTATAATATTGATTTATGTGGTCTATGATATACTTAATTATTAATTCAATTTTATAGTTAAGTATATATAAATTTAGCAATATACTTAAATAGGTCGTTAACCGCAGTCAAATACTCGTGCCCTTTAAAATATATCTGGCTAGGTTTTGTTTGTTGTCAACGAATAAACATGCTCATATAATCTAGATGAAACTCTTAAATATTTAACGCAATCACAATCCCTGGTTCCGCGTTTGTATTGTTCAATCGTCAAATAAACGTAGCCATATTGTTTAGCGGGTTCGAAGGGAGAATATAATTTAAACTCATTGGCGTTTGTTTTGGTTCGTACCTACAAGTTATGTAGCCCGCGGTGGTGTGACACAATGGTACGACCTGTGACAGAAATTTGATTTAAAACTTCAGTTTGTCGCAAGTAAATATTTTAATTTGTTATTCGAACGTTGCAATTGTAATTTGAAAATTATTGAACTTAAGAAAACAGTTACTATAGAACTAGTGCACCTAACTCTTTATATTGGTTCCTAATTGGCAAATAGTGAAAAAGCTTTAAAATAGTAATGTAGGTATTACAAATTCGCAAAATGGTACAACTTACCTCTAAGTTAAGAATGTGAAATAGCAAACTAAGCAACATTTTTTTACCTCTGTCAGGATTTAAAGCTGTGTATTCAACATACCGTGTTGACATCATAACTACTTAAGCCACCAAAGCCTTTCCCAACCTGGGCTAAATTTCAACTGTATTGATCTCTTTTTACATTGTTAACTGAATTACCTTATTCACTGTTAATAACAATTGAAATTTATTTGCATTTTTTATTTATCTAGCAATTTTTAAAAGCAAATGCGAAAACACCATCAATTCTGTTATGCTGTGTCGTGTTATGTACAATTGGCAACATGTATGTGACTCTGTTCACAAGCACCTATACGCTATGCTTTTCCGCATAGCATCAGGTGGGCCGTTAGCTTATCCATGTTGTATTAAAACAGACCTCAAAAACTTAGACATTGAATGTTAAATAAGCTGCGCTCGTAACCCAGCTCTAACACTCGATCCGCAACCGAACGAGACTTCCGAACTTGTAGCAACTTCAGACACAGAAGTTCCGTTGAATTGTCGCAGTCGCGTGTTACTTAATCGCAACACTGTGGCGGCTGGCCCCGGTGATATTTATTAGTTCCACTCACAGCAATTAAACTTTAATTAAAGCCGAACGTTTCACCTCTTCGGTTAAGTGTCAGTGAAGAAAAGTTTTGTTTTATTTGCCCCACCCCGGCCTTCCCTTCGGAATTTGTTTGAACGGGGTCTATGGGTAACGTATTCTGGGTAAGCCCTTTGCTTATAGCTACATTGTGTTATCGGTTTTATTTCTGATGTTAGCTGCTACGATATTGTTAGGTTCTACAGACATCAACACGCTAGGCTTTATACGTTGACTTTGAGACCGCCCTTATGTCGCTTGTAATAGCGGCGGCTTTCGTAATGCAAATGTAAAGCTTGACGTGTTGCTGACTTTACATAAACAAAACAATGCTGCTAATTCTACTTATTCTCATCTCTATTTTATACTCATTTTTATCAGGCAGATACAGAAACGTTCATTACTATTAATGCTCCGTAAGGTCTATTGTCGTCTTACTCTGTTAATATGTGAAGGAACATGACAGAGTCGGCTTTAATGAAGCATTGAATTTAATGAACTTTTGTACCTTTAAACCTACTGATGTTTAAAGAATCGAAATCTTACCATCTTTGTGGTCTGGTAGGTGAGACACTATTGATCTGCGGGCTACTATTATTATTATTAAAAAAAGTGCCGCTCTCACACGTACACACACATACACGCACGCACACACCCACGCAACACGCGTGCACAAATCCACGCATACGCACACACATCCACACATACTCACTACATACAGTTTTAGATAAGTAATTTTAATATTATAAAAATATGTAACAAAATCGCTTATATTATTATTATTGTTGTTATTGTACGGGCTTTCGCCTTGTAGGCCTTTTCACCTCGACCTAAAATCGCTTATAAATAAATTAAATCGTAATATTATATTTATAATGTTATATGATATGTAACGAAATCGCTTATAAATAAATTAAATCGTAATATTATATTTATAATTTTAAGCATAAATTAATTAAAGAACCTAATCTTAAATTATGGGCTCCTCTCTCCTAATATTGCTGTGCCCGACAGGGTCCACAATTTACTTAATTTATAACCAATCAAAAATAACATCGAATTTAATTGTGGAAAAGCAATAAAGTATTGAGTATTGAGTATCGTCCTACCAAATTAAACACAATGTTTGCTACGCGAGCTTAATAAAAATCTTGAAAAAAAAAACATCGGAAATATTCGAATACAAAAGTCACAAATATTAAATTTGTAAGCTTGCCTCATCCTTAACCAATTATCACGAAATCTGTAAAGATTTCTAAATCGGACGTTGATACGTAGCGTAAAAAAGGTCAATGCAGTTTGTTCGCGCCAACGCATGACTTCACTCTTTCATCAAATCTACCCACATCGTAATTACTCGGAGTACCTTAGCAAGTCGGCGAATTCATTATAAATATACCGTCCTAACTAAAAAATATCTCCTTACATTTTGTACTTTGTACCGAAATCACACGTCTTGTAAACATTCTTGATTAATATCGTAAAAATTCATTATTGAGTTTAAATTCAAACTCAATAGTGTTCACTACGATTCACAGTTGAAATTTCGTTCGGGTGGGACAAGTTTCCGGTGGTCTGCTCAGACTAGTAGCAATTGGCCTATTACTAAGGGTTGGGTATTATTTCCAGTTTCCTATCTCTTACAGAGGTGTAACTATAATAAACTAACTTTTATATATTTTATCTTAGCTGTGGGTTAGGTTACCAGCGATAGGTATTTAACATAAGCTCCATATAGAATATGTTAAAATTCTATCTCTAATTAACTACCTCATCCACAGATATACTCATCCACGGATATTGAAACCACTCTCAAATCGACTCTTGTGGTGAGGAGCTTAAGGCGTGCAATCGTTAAGTAAAAGGCCTAAGTTTGCTTTAGCTAAGAAACACATTTATAGATATATGTGGGTTACATTGATAGTGACTGATGTTGAAGATGCTTATTATCTAGTAATTATAATCAATTTGTTAGTGACCTCCAATAGCCCTTCAGACTTTCATGTAGTCGAATCAACCCAATTAAAATGAAAAATCAACCTTAATGAAAGACCCAGATACCAGCTTATAAAAGTTCGAAGAGAGGTTTTCTTAATTATTCCATCGATGAATGGCAGGAGGCACCTAACGCTATTTACAAGTTTATAAAAGTAATTCACCTCGAAATAAATCTGAGAGGAGCCCGAAAAGTATCCCTAACAAATCCGCGCAAAATACTTAGGAAAAATATTTCTGAGCTTTGTGCCGAAATTAATTTAATATTTCAAGGGACCGAGCTTATCGCTGTGGAAACAAGACAGGAACCTGATAATGCCGGCGTCCGTAAGGTCAGGAAGGTTGCAGACCAATTTTAATTATGAGACTAATTGGTCATCCCTTTTAAGCTAATCAAACAGACATTTCAACCTTTGAGGATGGTTTCGTACGCAACAAAGGTATTCCCTTTGCCCCCGACCGCTTCTCGCGAGACCTGCGGCGGTAGATTCGCTTGTTATAAAGTTATTTCGTTATTCTCCTCAGCCGCTAACTGATGACCTACGGCGAATCATGGATTCGCAAATTGTTCGTTTCTACAATTACAATTGGATCTCATGAAAGTCAAATAAGTCAATGGAATTCGTTATTCTTTGTCTAGACAACAATATTACTGTGCTGGTACCTATGTTTACGACTAAGTGATTCTGATTTTGATTCCAGGGAATCGGTATAGTTGGATAAGCGACCTTTTGATTTTGTTTGAATTTAAATTTTATTAAGTTGAATTATGATGTTTCCTTTTCTTCATTTGGGTCATGCACGGAGTACCGGTGATAGCTTGTCTAATAGGATTCCTGTAATTAATTAGTAAAACTCATCATTGTTGAAATTACAAGTAATTACTTATGATATTTTCAAGACGAAATTTCAATTGCCAAAAGTAGTCCCGGGATTGTCAGTCGTCGGAGTGTGATTCTGAAAGTCAACTTCGTCTTGATTTTTCATTTCCATATTTATATTTTTCTCCGTGTCACTTTCTAAAAGTGGAGGACAAAATTCTGTTTCCTTTCAAACGGTCATCGTCGCGTGTTAAGCTGCGACTAATGAGTTTATAACAATTTCTCGAGTTGTGTAACTCATTTAATATTTCAGTTACCTACTTGTAAGAAAATGTTCCAGTTGTCAATTTTCTTCATTAAAACTTCAAAAAGCTATGGCCGATGATTTAATCGGATACTTTGCTGCTAATGGAAATGTCTCGTGCTTTTTTTTGGTGTTATTGCAAGTGCATATTTTTAGATGCTTTTGAAAGTCTTATTAAAAGTTTCGATTAATTTATTTATTGAAATTTATTTTTAACTGTTTCGGTAGTTAAGTTTACACTACTTAGGTACTTGGCGGCAGGAATAGGTAAGATGAAGGTATCCTCGTAGACGATTATAAAACGTTGTTCTCTGTGAACGCAGAAATAAGACCTCCTTTTATAACCTTATTGTGTGTTTGTGGCATCCGGGATTGGGTGTGCATTTGGGTATATGTCGTTTAAGCGATGTGTTAAAAATAATATTTTTATCAGCATATATTATTATGTCAATAGCATAAAATGGTTTTGTTGAATCTTAGGTATGTCTTAGGTCTTATGTTTATTTTTCTAACACCAGTAGAATTATATAAGACGACAAGCCTTTTTACTTTTCTTTCACTTTTTAACCGACTTCGAAAAAGGAGGTTACTCATGTTTAACAGCATTGAGAGTGCCTTCTACTCGTATATGACATTGTCCATAATAAATAATTTGTACAGCTAAATGCTGATTAAATAGTAATGTAAATTATACAATTTTGCATAATTTTGGCAGTAGAATGTGGTCCGTCTCACCCGCAAGGACAACTAAGGACGATAAAGATATTATAAGTCTAAAAATAGGTTTTTGTTTTAGATTTATTTTCTTGTCGTATTACTTCCATGTAGCTAATGATGAACATAATAATATAGATACGAGTATTAATATAGTTTTTGAGTTATAATAATCAATGTATTACAAATTTTATTATATTAAAAATATCCATATTAATATCATAAATGCGAAAGTAACTCTGTCCACCTGCCTGACGATATAACTGTGAATTGCATGCAAACAAAGTCACAGGCGACAGATAGTATGCAACTGATAATATTGTTTTCATCGAATAAAATGCGAATAAAGATAGTGCGAAAGACAGCTCTCACGATCAATCACACGGCGGAGTACAAGGAATGAAACGTTTCAAAAACACAAATGACAAGTTATAGCAAACAAAAGGCCGGCCGGACTTATCCATCACGGCTCACGCCCGGCGTGATAGCGAATTCCTATTTATCATCCGACAGCTCCTAATTCTTATATTAATGCCCTCCTGCTGCAAATACAATGAATTATCTGTTCTCCCCCCGCCGTGACTGGAAAAGTGTGGAAATAGAGTTATGCCGTTTAGTCGCGGAGGGTTGGAGATTGCGAGCGATTCATATAGAACTCAGCCGTTCATTTTGAGATAACATTTTAGAGGCAATGGACCCCTGTTGGTTGTGGGCTTCTCTCAAAGGGGAGCGACCAAATCAATCAGCAAAAACTATACCGCGGAGAACGACCCCTACTGGGCTTCCAGAAGTGAGCCTGGGTATCAACTAGATTACGGAGATGAAAATATTTTGTTGATGAAACCTCAAGTGCTTCTTAATGTCCAGCACAAATATCTGCAATTAACTTAATAACATGACCTCAACCGCAATATTTCTAAGGCTGAGCTGAAGAAGAAGGAAGGGGATTATGAATCATATCCGGTCGCGCTGGTCCAGTGCAAGTCAGCAGAGAGGGTCACTCAGCAATGCACCTCGCCACCAGGCTAGTTTAAATTGAATATAATTAATGGTACCAGGCGTTATTTACCAGAAGTACATTACTAATTGTTGATGAGTAGGTATATTGCAAAAGTTTCCACTAAAGAAAATGCCACGTGGAGTGGCGAAACGCGGCGAATCTAAGTATTTGCATGTTGGTGTGGTACTAATTAGTGATATTCCTTTGTCGCATGCGATTGGGGTAGGGTGGGCGGTGCAAAATTGGCCGACGTACTTAGTACCAACCATTGACATCTTTGTCGGAAGTTTGCACATTAACAATGAGTTTGAATTGAATCTAAACAATAATTAACAAAAGGAGACTCATTACTCGAGTCGTTTGGACGAGTGCGTCCGTCTTACCTATTCATGCCGCTAAGCAGCAGTGCTTGCATTGCTGTGTTCCGGTTTGGAGGGTATTTGGAGGGTAAGACAAGCAGTGGAAATACTGTGACTTGTGCTAGAAGTTGGCAATGAACAATGAGATCTTTGTAGTAATAGCCCTATGGATTAGCAAATGTTACAAGATCCACATGTTATATAGGCACTTGTAACCACTTATCACCAGGCACCTATTCCACCATCTTTGACAGTTGCGACAATTGCCACAAAAATTTGACATAACCTATTTCACCATCTCTGACAGGTGCCACAATTGTCAAAATATATGACATATGTCAAATATTTTGACAATTGTGGGGCCTGATGGGCGGCTTAATTATTTACTAAGCTAGTTGTATTAAACAAATAAGTCCATTAAACTTCAAAACGAACTTGTATTCGCGTATCGTTAATTCTAGATCCTTTCCCCTCGAAGCTCGTCCCCAATCGTCCTGAACTCCTCGCTCCTCTAATCTACCCAATCAGTCATTTCGTCCGCCACCGCCCGTAATAGATCGAGTTATTTTTCTTTTGCGTTATTAATTGCACCCGTCGCTTGTCGTTTAATCAGACAGGATAACGGAAAACAAATAATGTTACTTATAGCGTTTTGCAAGGGCTGTCTTCGGCGCTTTGTGTTTAAGAAACTAGCTACGAGTACCCATGTGCGTTCTGTAAAAGCGTTTGCGTATTTATGGCATACTGTGATTTTGCTTAAAGGTATTAACACTAAAGTTGGATAAAGATTTTGTAGGTACTTATACTTCATAATAATAAGTATGACGCACATTTTTATTATGCGATAAGCAATACATATTTTTCAATATTTATTTATTCGATTGCAAATATGGGTTAGTATTACAGAAGATGTTACAAAGTAACAGTAACAGTATATCTATATTTCGCTACTTAACTAACATGCAATCACATCAATATATATTTTAGCCAATTATGTAGTGGAATTATAAAGAATGTCATTTGATATCATGTGTAGTACTTTTTGTTATTAATATTCTTCTAATTAAAGAAAAATAATACAGATTTGGATAAAAAAAGATATAGAGTGTATATAATCATATAATAATGATCGAACTTAATTTGAAAAGTTCGTTTCATCATCTTGCCTTTACAAGACTTGCTTTGTTTTTGTTTTCGCAAATGCTAGTCCAACCTAAGGTTGCTTCGAAGAGATCGCTCATTGCGATAAGACCACCCGTAGTGCACAAATTTAAGTGTATTTTTTTGACATTTTCTTTATGTACCTAACAATAAAGAGTTTGTATATCAATCTATCTCTATAGCTTCAAGAGTAAGGTCTGCAGTGACTTACAATTTATGGTCGTTTAACATTTTTGGAACAGCTCCACTGAAAACTAATCTAGTAGGTATCTTATTGAACCAATTCACGTGTCACATTAGCGGAAATTCTCGCTACATCCTAATTGAAAGTCAAGCTCTTCCCATTACCATCTAGCTTTAACCTAAAAGCCTTATCATATATCCTGGTAGCTTGAATGCATTGTCTACCGTACGCGGCTGGATATAACACCTGTATTCCCTTATCAGCTCCTCTCTGCATCCGCTCGGATAAGCAAACTATGCGATAAGTTTAATCTGATTCTGCTGAATCAATTAAAATCCCCGGAATGCGAGGGATCTGATTATTATGCCTGTTCCGGATCACTAAGTTTAATTACATCGTTCTTACACTTGAGCCAAATATTGCTGGTGATTGCTCGATTTGATCCTCTGATTAGGGAGTACGTGCTGAGGAAATGTTGACTTCTATATCTGCAAGCCAAAATGGTCCGTATTTTCTGCTGAGGACGTATTAAGGTTGTCGTAACGCAGAAATAGGTACGGGCGTGCCGGGGTCTGAATTTTTATGCTTTTATTTTTAATCTTTATCGTAACAACATTTTTTCAGCGTAAGTAACATTATTGGGTCCATTTCTATATAACAGATTAAAGCTTAACTATGTATAAAGATTGAATTTTTCAAGTGTGTCTAGATGGTCGAATCCGAAACTATTACAGAATTAAGCGATTCTAGTAAAAACCACAACTGTATTATTACATTTATGAAATAATTATTCTTCTAGCCGGAAATCTAATCCGCTGGATTAAAAAGAAATTCTATATTATGAAGAAATAAGGTTTACCTGTTCAGGGTAGTCTTGTGTGCTTCTCCTCATACCGAGATACATAGCGTATATAAGTTATATTAAAAATTGCATAAAGTTAATGAAGAAAACATTTCGTCTCGGGCGGGATTTGAACCTGCGTCTTCAGCATACCGTGTAGACCACTCGGCCACCGAGCCCTTACCAGCGCCGACGAAATCTTTTAACTTATTGTTCTACTTATTGTTCTTTTCAACTTTGTTATGCCAAAAAAGTCTTTATTCACTGTTAATAACTACGTAAAACTGGTATATGCTCATCATAGGTAAACTGTTGAACTTGTAGGTAAATGCATTAACACCAGCGCTTTGTACATAATTGTTTAATTAAGACTATTTTATTTTATTCTTTTCTATTCACAAGAAGGCGGGTGATGATCGCCTCTACTATGTACATAAGGCAACATGTCACACTTAACAAATTGACCTTGAAGCCGCTATGGCGCTCGTATAGCGCCGACTTTGTAATGCAGATGTCAAGCTTGACTCGCTGCCCACCGTACCATAAACGAACTGTATTCGTGTAAAGTTCATTTACAAGCCGAGGGAACTCAAAAAGTGCATTAAAAGAACAGGGGCCGTTAATGAGAAACTTTGCTGGAGTTCTCTTGACATTTATAGTTGTGACTTTCTTAGCACGCTAGCGGAGGGCAAAGAGACACTGAATTAAAAATTTCACAGCGTTCATATAACAAACCGTACACCGGCGTAAAAAAAACTACAAAGGCTATAAATTGCGTTTAAACTTTGGGAGTGTTAGCGTTGTTTTGTTGAATATCTCGACTGAAACTCCTACTTCAGGCGCAACATTCTCATTTTTGAATTAATTTATGATGTTTTTGAATATTTTTATCTAAACATTCAGAAACATTATGAACATACTCGTATATGTCAGTCGAAGGAAAAAAAATCCAATGGTTGTGTATCAGAGAATTTGTGCATTTTTATTATCATGAAAATTGCAAAAAAACAACATTTTTATTTTGTTCTCTAGTTTTCCAAAAATAGATTAAAAGGTGTAAAAAATTACGTTTTCATTACTCATACTCTGAAAGTAGATCTGAAGTTGCCTGAGGAGCGGGTTGAAAGTAATACTTTTCAGCCCTAGGAAGAATCACTTTCAACTGACAGCTGCTGTCAAATTTTAAATAAGAAACTAGTTTTTCTTTCACATTTTTATTGAACCATGTTCCGACTTTCTATACAGCCACTCAATTACAGAGCTGTGTAAAATTGAAATAACATAATGTTAAGTATTTGAGGAATATATTTTTTAAATGACGTTATTATAATTTATTTTCAATTATTTCTTTAAAATAACATAGATTTGGGCAAAATATTTACCATATTTTAAATTATGAAAATGAAAAAAAAAATGGCTGAATAGCTGGCCGGCCACAGAAAAAAAAAAACAAAATAAGCGGGTAAGCGGCAATGCGATCTTCATTTGTTTTTTCCATTTGTAGATTTTGTTGATACTTCCGTATAGCAGACATTTGTATTAACTGTTAATTATATTTGTATAACATTATGTTAATAATTAACACAATGAGTTCATCTGATTCAGGTATGGAGTTAACGCCTGATTTTATAAGAGAAAGCGAGCTAAAGCAGAAGTTGATGATTTATGTAAAATAAAATTTACACGTTTTTTATTAGCTAATTCATTGTTTTATTTTTACTTTCCATGTATTCGTAATGAAAAGCACAGTGTTTACCTCGGGTTAAAGACTTATTTAGTCCCTCGAACTATTGGTGCCCTCGCTACGCTCGGGCGCCAAACACCGTCTCGGGACTAAATAAGTTACTTTCACCCCTGGGGTAACAATGTACTATTTCGTTCGCTCACAGCGCTTAAGCGACATTAGAAGCTATGAAATTATCAACGGAATATTTTTAAATGAACATCAAAACACTTATTACACATCAACATTGACCTTTTGCTTGTACAACAATGCCCATCAATTTGTATTCATCAAAATTATTATTAATTATTAATAATTTTGATATAAATTGATGGGCATTGTTTATTGTACACCAGATTTATTTCAACTCAAAGGATAAATAACTTTTGACAAGATGCATTGCTGATAATTACTTTATTTTCCAAAATTTACTTTAATACAGAAATCTTTCTTACAGAGAGGTAGTAAGAAAGTACGAATAGTTCTATAAATTTTAAGTATAGGTATGGAAGTCTAATAATAAAGTAATAAAACTTAGGTAAATTGACCGAAATAGGTTAGGCTAGAACTGTGAGCATAGAGTGAATCTAATTCTACCCATTTCACTCGGTTAGGGCAAATAGTTTATTATACAAAAGGAAGATTTTTTGCTTTACAGTTACATACTATCCGTTATTAAACAGGTCATCATCATCATAACAACTCATATTATTATGTAATACGTCCCCACCGAGGGGCTCGAGCATACCCTAGGCTAGGGTGTTTAGGCCTTAGTCGACCACGCTGGCCCAGTGCGGATTGGTCGACTTCACTTACACCTTTGAATTTTAACGCAGATGTATGAGGGTTGCCTCGCGATGTTTTTCTTCACCGTAGGAGCGTCGGATAAATGTACACATGAACTTTGCAAAACGAAAAACACATTCTGTGTACCTAAATACTTTTATTTTTAGTCCAAGTAGTTCAACTCGTCAATTAGTTGAAATAATTGGAAGAAATCTGTCCAATATGTTCGAACAGATATGTATTTAAACATATTGGAATAGATGTATGTAACGTAATAGATATATTGGAATAGTAAAAAATACTAAGCTAACTCTCGTTCAGATTAATAAACACGCTATGACAATTTCAAAGTCTACAGCTCGTGGTAAAATGTTATAATTCTGATTAGCGTCCCGAGAAATCTAGACTCGAATGAAAGCTTAAATATCATCTGCATAATATGAAAGTCAACGTCAGATTTCGAGGTCGAAAATTTCAATACATAACGAGCTCATTACTTTAAAATGAAATTTGCGGTTATACTATTTGTTTTTTTTAGCTAAACTAAAACAAGTATTGAACAGTGTAGCTAAATATTGTTTTAGCTAATTAGACTAATAGCCCTCGATAATTGGACTCGCTAAGATACGAATTTTGTGTTTATTAGCACATCGAATCATCGATAGGATATGTCTGTATTGAGGATAACGAATAGGCGGTAAACTATAAAACTAAAAAATAATTTGTATGTCTGTTATACCATTGTTAAGATACTTAAGACTTGGATCAAAATGTATAATTTTTCTTATAGAGTAGGAAAGAGAAGATAGGAATAGGCTAGTGTAGTTCTGTTAATTCAATTAGGCAGGCAGTCTTATCACTTGTGTGACATTTTGTCATTGTCAAATCGCAAATAATATCGGGCACCCATCCGCATCTGATATGACGCAAGACTCCTTCACTTTCATTATCGACGCCTCAGGGTCACCGTATTATTACTTGCTATTAGTGAATCGGGTTTTTATAAGTTAATCGGCCAACTGTCGCGGCGAGTGGCAGCGCACCCCGAGCGGATGTCGGCAAGGGGGTGGCATTTAAGACTAATAATTCTTAACCGCACCTGCCGTATTGGTGTTCGTTGGCGAAACGTTGCCTCTGGTGGTATGAATAAAATGAGGAATGAATGAAACTCCAAATAAAACTTTTCACATATTTTTTTAACAATGAAGCAGATAATAACATTTGACAACGTCAAAATTAATTAAATTCTGAAGCTAGCGAGACCTCCCCGATAATCCCCGTGATAACCACTCAAATACTTTCCTGCGACTTGTTAAATTTTAAAGCTTAGTTGGTGTATTTGTTGAAAACACAAAATGGCATTTTGTAGTCTTCAATCACTGCTTCAACGTTTTAACGCCAACTGAAGATTAAACGTCACAATTACTTAGAGCATTTAAATGATCTAAGCACAATTAGGACCTTTTCGAGACTTTATTACGCGCGCTTTTGACATATTTCTGCGTCCTTAGTATCATTCAATTCTATATAAATATCAATTTAATAAATTTTTATTTGTAGGTACCGCTATAATTGTGCTATAACGAATATAATAATATAAAAATAATTTATCCATCTGTTTAAATGTTTAAAGAATAAATCAGTATTAGAGAAGCTGAATAGTTTGTTAAACTAACGCTTACTGTTTAAACTGAAGGGGTATTTACCTTAGACACGGCCTATTTAAACCCTCTATTTTCTTCGGTATAATTGAATTAATGGATCTGAAAGTTGTTTGAGATACTTCAATTGAATCAAGGGTAGGCGAAGGCTTAACCGATTCAGTCGCACTGGGAGATCGGATTCTGTTCGAGTAAAACAATAGAAGTAAACACAAAATTAAGCGAACTATAGTCGCATGAACTATTTAGAGCACGAGCGCTTTTCTAGCGTCCATTAAAAAAGCGTTTAAATAGAACAAATGCATTCCCATGTATATGTTAACACTGCAGCGCTTTTGCAACGCGACGCTTTTTTAACGAGCAGCGTTGCATTTTCAACGCTAGGCGACAATCGAAGAGTATCTTATCGTATACCGAACGTTGTAAAAGCGCTAACGCCAGAACTTAACGAAACGCTTTTTTGTCCTCATGCGAATGAGGGCTTAGCGTAGAAAAGCCAGATATCAAACCTTTATCAAATCAAACCTATTTGTCAACGTTTGTCAAAAGATATTTTTTTTATTATAAGACTTACAACATTTCCAAAACTAAAAATTAAATTTTTTGCGGTGCACTATAAACCATAATTGGTTTTTCTGTACACTACAGATTCGTATCGTCATCTCAAAAATAATATGATATATAATATTATGTAGGTGCATGCATGTAACACAATTAAATAAACAGCACGTCACTTTATTCGCTCGACATAATTCACTCCCCAAGAACCAGTTTTGACTGTGCGGATACATACGGGCGTGAATTTTGCCGAGCGAGTCGGTATACAGAAAATGAATCAAATCCTTGAATACATATTTACGTTTAACATACGAGTATATTCAAAGTCTTTGAGATTAAGATTTTTGATTAAACATATATTTACGTTACATTTTCTCTATTAACTTAGATAAATAATTTTTTTTTAACTTATATTTAATGTTTGTTTCGTTAATTTCATTTTTAATGCTAGCCGGAAGTTCATTCATTAACCTAGGAACCTGATAACATAACATTTGTTTACCATACTGATTACAGAATGAATTTAGGAGCTCGTCGCGGTTGTTCTACTGTAACTTTACTTAGTTTCAAATAAGATTCATTGAAAAAGTTTTCAATCAGAAGTATATATTTCAACTGATCGTGAATAGGTATAATTCTACAGTGATTAAAAAGTTCATTAATATCTTTAAATTTTGCTTTAACTTTGTCTGGTACAATGGTTTTGAGTATCCTTGACTGTAAACAGTAAATTTGGTCAAGATGCGATTTAAAAGTGCGCCCATAGGTACTTAGGCCATAAAATATTATTGTTTCTCCAAGAGCTTTATATAGATATAAAAGAGTGGAATAAGGAATCTGACGTTTGACAATTTTGAATTTCGCTAATATAGCTCTTAACTTATCACATACAAAGTTAATATGATCTACCCATTTAAAGCGGTCATCTATTATAAGGCCAAGGTACCTTTGTTTATTTAAAACTTCTAAAGCTTCACATG
Organism: Schoenobius gigantellus; assembly: GCA_963935595.1. Classification (NCBI taxonomy): domain Eukaryota; kingdom Metazoa; phylum Arthropoda; class Insecta; order Lepidoptera; family Crambidae; genus Schoenobius; species Schoenobius gigantellus. The sequence goes on from OZ012543.1 coordinate 2,449,900, forward strand.
TGCAATTCATGTTATTATTATGTAAGCAACTATGATTATGCGCTATGATTTTAAGAGTGCTAGATTTGCGGTTTTGAGTAGAACTCACATACATAAGTCTAGTTTTTTCTGGATTAAGTACAAGCCCAGCGTCATAAGACCATTTTGAAAGAGCATTGAAGTCTTGTTGCAAATTTTTTAATGCTTTATCAATATCCTTATTTGCAGATACGAGACAAGTGTCGTCAGCAAACTGATATATCTCACATTTGGTAATCATATTAACGGCGTCATTGACATACGTTATATAATGGAGTGGCCCAAGTACCGATCCTTGAGCCGTACCATCCTTAACCGCAACTATCTTACTAACACTATCACTAATTTTCACCAAATATGATCTATTATTAAGATAGTTTTTACACCATTTACTAAGGGGACCTCGTATGCCACAGTCAGCCAACTTTTCAATTAAAGTTTCATGTTTTAAGGTATCGAAGGCCTTACTGTAGTCAATGAAGATTATTAACACATGTTCTTTATTATTTAAATATTTATAAATATTGTCAGTAAATTTTGACAATAATTGCGTGGTACTCTTTCCTGACTGAAAACCAAATTGTTTATCTGTTATAATACTATTATTTTTATAAAACTTATGTATTTGTTTTGAAATTACTCTCTCCACTATCTTGTCTATTGTCGAAAGAATTTTGATGGGGCGGTAATTATTATACTCACTATAGCTACCTTTCTTGTGTATTGGTCTAACTACACCAGTTTTAAGCTCATTAGGGTATTCACCCTGTTTAACGGATGTATTTATAAAATGGGCAATATGATCGTTTATGTCGCGTATTTTTGCAAATTTTGCAAATTTACAAGGCGATCAAAATCTATAGTGTACTTCCCGATGACCTTAGTATCATGAAATTTGGTAAGAAGCAAGGTCTTATACCACATGTTAAGGCAAACTCTGAAAACCGTAAATATGTACATAGGAACTTATACATGTAATTAGATAAGTTTGTAGGGATTCCTCGGTGCGCAAGTCTAAGCCATGTCCGGTTATGAACCAACTAAGGACCACTTTCTGATCATGTTTCAAGTACGATATATAACGCTCTCTAATAGATAAAAGTTGTTATATATTTTCATCGAAGCGTTTACCTGCCAAATATTTTATGATTAGGTTATGACAGATAAGTTTTAATAGGCTTACAGGGATTCAAACAGCAAGTGGTGAAATTAGGTGATTAAGTTGTTGCCTGATGCTAGCATTTGTCATAGCCTAGAGATGGGTTTGTCTGTCGACTCATGCCACCAGCACAAAAACTGCCAAAGTCAATGACATGAAGAAAGACAAATACGTATAAAGAAAAAATGTTTATTTTGATGTGAAACATCTATAGCGGCGGGTCAGACCGACTGTTGGCGTGGTGACGCGTCGCCACGGCATGCGTCGCCACATGTATAGCGTAAGCGACTTATGCATATTGCCTGTAGAAAATAATTTCGATGTTTCACATCTGCCAGGCGTCCCACGACGACTCGCATTTTTTTTTGTTTTTGTTACGTTTAGTAAAAGATCTAAAAATCGTTTATATTTTATTGACAAATTCTAAAAATCCTGAGACTACCCAAGTCCGGCCGCAATCCTGAAAATTGTCTAAAAATCCTGAGATCTCAGGACAAATCCTGAGATATGGTAACCCTACTCACGCAACAACTCAACGTGACGTAACGTACATAACCATTTACCTTCAGTTTTCTGTGAGTTGGATTCTTCCCCGTCTGGTTTATTACATCGATAAACGCTCTACCTCTTAGCTTCGTTCCTAATAGAATCCCCCCCATCCTAGGCTGTAAAGGGAGTGTTAATAGTCGATATGTATTTTACGATAGATATAAACCAAACAAGCTTAAATGATCAGCTGAGCGTTTAATACGGAGTAATGGCACGAATTACCGCGTCCCGAAGTGAATCGAGCTAGAATATTGTGGCCACTCCAGGGAATATAGGATATATGGGATTAATTACAATATTGAGTTAGGACATATTTGGATACGTACGGCTTAACCGTTTAGATCCGTAATACAAGTTCTTGGCGCAGGGACATGCTTTGATTAGAAAATCGTAAGACAATAATGTCCAACTAGTAACCAGATAATTGATAATAATTATCATAATAATATCAGTCTTATGAAAAATTCGTAAAATATTCGATATGAACTTTTCAGTCATTTCTATAATTCTATAATGAACTTTGACCCGTCAACGATCTGGAACAGTATCACGTGTCTTGATAAGTTTTAATATCAGCCTCCTCGGGTCTGATCGATGGACAACTTACTTAATCGCCACACAACGGGTAATAGTACCTACTACGTACAGAAATTGCACTCCTTTAATCTTGAAAAAAACCGTCATTTTAAATAACTAAACTTTGAGCATCCAAGCTGAATCATACTTTAACGCCACGCGTTAGCGTATGTTATAAGTATTCTGAAGCCTCGCGTCGCTTCGAGCTCGAGCGACAGGGTTGTTGTCGATGCGCGCGCTTTTATTGAGCGCGTTTTTTATTCAAGCGTGCGCAAGAAAGCGCGCGAAACGCTGCTACCAAGACCGCGGCACACAGAAAAATATACTCCGAGCGGAACGCGGCAGCCCTGCTGACTGTGCGTGGAACGCTAGGTACTTACTTTTCTTGTACGACGGAGGCCTGCCATCGCGGTATCCTACCAAAGTGATCACAGACAAAACATCCTTTATCTTAATTAAATAAGTGAATAGTTTAGTCCCTATACAGTGGAACCCCTATAATTGGAATATCAAGGGAGACCCAAAAAATTTCGAGTTAGAGTTTTCGACCTGTAGAGGATTTCGATTTAGGCGAATTTTGATCGACTTGTAGAGATTTATATTCATTTTACTAATTTTGAGTTAGAGAGGTGGACGGTGTACTCGGGCGTGCTATGAAAGGCATCTTTCAGGTCTTCAGGAGAAGATGCCAATTTGCAGAAACGCTTCGTGTAATGCTACACGTATAAGGCTCATAGCTTTGAACCACTTTCCATCAGATGGAGTGAAATCTTCCAGAAGTGCATAAGAATTAATTTTAGAAGCTGCAGTTATAGGATTACTTACTACTGTCGTTCCAATGTGATTCAAATGTTTGGTTGTTTCATCACTAACCTCTGAAACATTCAAACTTCAAGTTTTCATTCACCTCGCCTTCTATAAGTTTCGTAACATTTTGATCCTAATAAATTATCAAACCTTAGTAATCGATTTATTTAACTTTATGCGAATTAGCAGATAATATGTCAGTCATTATCTTCTAACGTTTAAATACTCGTAATGCAGAGCAAACAATCTTAAGTTACAACGAATTTCACCATAACAAATTACTGGTATTCAAAACAATATTCAGTTGCTAATAGCTACAAAGCGAATCAAAAAGGGCGTTTACAAACACCGAACTCTTCCGAACTTCGGTCACGTTTCAAAATAGCCATTAACGATTCATTAGAAACAAAATCGATTACGTCTAACTTCTGTCGATACCGTCCCATCCTTGCTTCTCATATTTCCAACAACTTTCCGTGAAGCGCAACGATTAAGCAGTTGAGGGTTGTGCGTAATGGTGTGAGATAAGAAAAACGTGTTATATTTAAAAAGCGCTTAACGGTTAATATAACGATGTCTTGTGAGAATCCTCTAATTGAAGTTCTGAGATTCTTACCGAAATTAACTATGGCTTAATTTGAATTGTGAGAAGAATTCAACGTAAAACTCATATTGTTGGGGATTTTTTTATTGTATTAGTGTGTGGAATACGTTTCGTCTCAGCTTACTTAAGTTTGTCTTATTGAATTAAGCAAGATAATATTTCTGCTCACAGCCTTAATGTAATGTAATTATACTTTTATTAACAAAATAAAAGCAGTGATTTCTTTTTGAATTGTCAATCCAATTGTCAAGTCAATTACCGAAAGGAGATCTTAATGAAAAGGTATTGTGTTTTTTTGTAAGACGATGTTGTTTCCAAAATTATAATATGAAAGAAGATGATGTAAAGAATATAATATAAAACAGCAAGGCATTTACTAATAAATAAACAGGTACCTACGAGTACTTACAACCTAAAACATCTGTTCCATCCTGAAAACAGGCTTAAATTAAAAGAAATAAAACACAAAGAAACTTAGATTTTCAGATATTTGATATATCGTACATATCCTTACATATTATAAAACAAAGTCCTCCGCCGCGTCTGTCTGTCTGTTCGCGATAAACTCAAAAACTACTGCACCGATTTTCATGCGGTTTTCACCACTCGATAGCGTGATTCTCGAGGAAGGTTATAGTATATTATTTGTTAAGTTTTTGTATTTATTTCTGTGTACATTAACGATATTTGTTGAAGATGTCGGGAAAAAATAAATTAAGGCGAAACGTAGTTCGCGGGCACAGCTAGTTATTTATAAGTCGGAATGTTACACTAGCGAGCTTATCATTAATAATTATAATCCAATATGTATTGTAAAAATTACAGAGCCGATTTTTATAATAATATTTTTTTGAGGAGCTCGGCTCACTATTACTAAAGACGCAACGTTGGCCATGGTCAGACATATGATGGGTGAGCAAAAATGTGAAACAACTCGAGCTCCTCCCTGCTTCGGAGGCGTGTTAAACACTAGGTCCTGCAGCTGATCTCGTGTCGGATAACCGTCCCATCGAACTTCGTGATGGAAGGAACATATGTATGCCGCGCAGATGGCTAAGCCTCCGTTGAGATTGGCGGCCGAGATCGAATTTAGGTTAGAAGGATTATTTATTTATTTACACTTTATTGCACAATAAATATGGTACAATAGGAGGACTGAATGCCTTAAGGCATTCTCTACCAGTCAAACGTGAGGGCAGGGCAGAAAATTTGAGGCGGTGCAAGAAACAAAAAAAAAAAAGAGCGTGTAACAAACTTATTTTAACAAAAATAAACAATGATAAAGAAATGTAGTAACTACGCATACATACAAACATACACACATGCATATATACACACAGTTGTAAATAAATATATACACCTACATATATATAATAATAATTATTATTATTAATATCTAAATTTACCTGATCCTAATAATAATTAGAAAGAATGATAATAGATAAAATAATAACCTAGACCGAATTTTGCCAATTCGATTAACAGTTTTCAATAAATGCGTAAACCTAAAAAATATAAGTACTACCTATGCATAGATACAAACAAAATCCCATTAATTTGGATGTGCGTGGATGCTCCAGTAATTAATCTAACATTGTATAACGAAGTTTTTATTGTGTTTTTAAACGTCTTTAATAAGACGAGACCACGCACGGAACCCTTGTTCAATAAAAAGCATACGAAGCCTGAACAAGTTAAAGCACAGATAAAAAATACATGGGAAAATTTTAGTCGGCCAATAAAAAAAGTAATTTGTTTTTATTCGGACCGTGAACACTACCTTACGTCAAACGACACTTGACCACTAACCGTTCTAAATTCAAAAGTAATATGCGGTTATCCCGGACCGACTATCGACCGGCTCAAAACTAGAAAGACTTATTTCCACCGAACTTACATTCGAAAACCCGCTTTAAGCCCTTAGCTTACAACTCAAATCTCCTTAGCCACCTGATTCGAATTTATAAGCGCGTGTGAGCCATCAAAAAGCCACGTATTCAAGTTTAGCCCCTAACTCTTCCTCTGTAAGCTGCTATTTATTTGTATGCGATATAGTTCTTGTAATTTCCACGGAAACCGTGTCTGTACGTGTTCGTAAAATATTTCCTAGTTAAAGGGAATTAAGGTAGAAAATTGTACGTATTTCGGTTCTCAGTAATTTAAATGCTTCCTGCTCTAATAATTGTTGATCCAGCTTTTTAATGACGGATTATGTATGTGCCAGGAATGTGTACATCTCGTCACTAATTATTGGTTTCTTGAGTCCTCCGCATTTGTCGTACAATTTTGAACCTTGTCATGGGGGATTAAGTGGGTTTTGAACAAACCATCGGATATTTCGTTCCTTCGTCGTTAAGATTGGAGTTATTTGTTTTTATTACATTTACAGAGTGGATATGAGGTGAAGAGTTTTCTTAACATTTAGGGATGGATTTAAGTGGAGTAGCTGATTATGATAATACACGTTTTATGGTTTAGAGCTTTAAGATACATCATTTAAGCACTTTTCAACATATCATAATTATTTCTTTGAGTGCGCGGTGACATTACAGACATCCATTCAATTTATCTTTAAAAAATATTAATAGTTCATTTCCGATTCTTATATGTATATCATCAACATTATTTCAGCTAAGAGACACCCACTGTTGGACATACTTGGCCTCCCCCAAATGTCATACTCTCACTTATATGTAGTGTTGCAATAGAATAGAAAGCTGATTATAGTTTTACATATGTTACCCTTTATGGGTTTGATGAAAAAAAATTTTTTGAGTTTCAGATCTAAGTATGGGAACCCCTAAAATTTAATATTTTTTTTTCGATTTTTGTGTGAAAATCTTTATGCGGTTCACAGAATACATCTACTTACCAAGTTTCAACAGTATAGTTTTTATAGTTTCGGAAAAAAGGGCTGTGACAGACAGACAGACATGACGAATCAATAAGGGTTCCGTTTTTTGCCATTTGGCTACGGAACCCTAAAACATAGCTGCTCCCATTTCAGTTTGAAACTATTTTTTCACAGATCAGTGACAAAAACGAAAAATAACGTCGAGGAAAAAATTCGCACTAAAATTCCGCCGAGCGCTCTCACCCCTTTGCCTGCGTAATGTCACATGACGTGCCACAGATAAACAAAGCGCCTGTTAATTGTCACTCGCGCCATCCAGCTTGTCACTTAGGCGAGACAGAACACTACACTGAATTGTGTGGCGCAAATGAAAAGAGGAGAGAGTTATAAGGAATAGTTCTTGTTTGGTAATTCGTTTCGACCATTAAAAAGGACATAGAAATTCATATTTGAATGAATGCTATTTTGATTTGGGTTGGTGCACATGGTTTATCGTGGAATCAGAAATGATGAGATCCGTAAGAGAACTAAATTCACCGACATAGCCCAAGGAATTGTTGATCGTAGCGCCATCTTGTTCTCAAACTCGGTTTTAATATTAAACTGATAAAAGAAAAAGAAAAGATTCGATCGAGGCACAAAACTTACAAAAATCCTAGAGATGCACTAGAGCTTAAGCTTCTTAATTACCGGGTTAAGTCGATGGTCTCTAAATGTTATTCAGATTATATTCAAGAAACTGAAAGATCCATACAATCTAATCTCAAAAAGTTTTGGTCGTTCGTCCGTAATCGTAATGCCCTTAGTTCAGGCATCCCGGAGGAAATGTACTTGAATAATGTCTCGGCTGATTAAAATGACGTCAAGAAATCTTACTCTTCCCCTTAAGCTAATATTTAGTAAATCTTTATCATCCGGATCTTTTCCAACTTACTGGAAACGCTATAATGTAGTACCTATTTATAAGAAAGGAGACAAAGATAATGTTAAAAATTATAGACCGGTTTCAATTTTAAGTTTATTTCCAAAAGTATTTGAACGTTTAATTTATCCAATTTTAACAAATCATTTAAAAAATATTATTGTAGACTCACAGCATGGATTTTGTAAAAATAAATCCACTGTTAGCAATTTGATGGATTACGTCATGAGGGTTACAAGTGCAATGGATAGTCAAATGCAGGTGGATTGCATATACACTGATTTCTCAAGTGCATTTGATATTGTCGATCATCAATTACTCATATCTAAACTGGGATCATACGGTGTACATGGTAATCTGCTTCGTTGGCTGGATTCTTACCTTAATAATAGATTACAAAGTGTGGTGGTGCATGGATATAGGTCTAATGATTATATTGCTCTTTCAGGCGTGCCTCAGGGATCACATATAGGTCCTATTCTTTTTCTAGTATTTATAAATGATATTACAAATTACATAAAATACAGTCATTACTCCATTTTTGCCGACGATTTAAAATTATTTAATTCTATTAAAAATCAGGATGATGTGCTATCTTTACAAAAAGACCTCGATGCTATTCATGATTGGTGCAAAAGTAATAAAATGAGACTTAATCCTAGTAAGTGTACCTACATGAAATTTACAAAGAATAAATCTATTGTTGATTCTTATTACTCCATCGATAAACACCCTTTGATTGAGTCTTCATCCACCTGCGATCTTGGAGTAATTCTAGATAAGAAACTTAGCTTTATCGAACATATTAATAAATTAGTGACACGATCCTGGAAAATGTTAGGTTTTGTAAAACGTACATGCAAGGATTTCAGAAATGCGCAGACCCTGATTACTATTTACAACGCCTTGATTCGTAGTAGTTTGGAATATGCGTCAGTGATTTGGAATCCCTCTTATAAAATTCATATGAATAGAATCGAACGTATTCAAAAAAAATTCACCCGTTATATTACATATAAGATCCAAGGCTACCCATATACTAGAGATTACAGTTCTAGACTGTCTCATCTTAACATAAATTCACTAGCTGACCGACGTAAGCTCTTAGATTTAATGTCATTGCACAAACTTCTTCACGGCAAATTAATTTCACCTAATTTATTGCAGCAGGTGTGCCTTACGGTCCCTTATAATATTCCTAGACACCCTATTACTAATGTTTTCAATATTCCCCTTACCAGAACTAATTTAGGTAGGTTTTCACCACTAAATAGATGTATGCAAACTTACAACAGCCTGAATAATCATGACATTGACATCTTCAGTGACCCTGAACGAGTATTCAAAAAAAATGCAAGGAATTACTCGCCGTGCTCAGCTAGTGGTTCTGATTTATTAACATAGAAGCACTTTTCAATTTGTTATTGTTTGTCTCTGAGGTTTGCTTTGTGTTGTATATATTATTATAATAATGTTGTATATACCTGCAATGACATATCTTTTGTACTGTTACATTTGCACATATGTATTTTTAATGTAGACTGATATTGTCGATGGTGTATCTGTCTTAAATAAATAAATAAATAAATACTCTCTTAATGGCGGCTGTACACTCTTGTCGAGACACCCCGAGAACGGCCGAATGCGAGATTGAACATGGTAGCTCTCGGCTCGCCTCGGGATGCCTAGGGCTTACTCGCCCGCTCTCGCTCCCGTGTCGGTTTTGTGCGCCCGAGTCAAAGGGTCTCGGCACGTCTCGCGAGGAACGACTAGACTAATGATGTACACTCCCGCGTGCTTCAGTGCAGTGCACAGCGAGTTCGCCTGTAAAAATTATTTAAAATCACCTACAAGACAAATCTACTATCAGACAAATGTACATATGAAATTCGAAAAACTAAAAACACATTAGTACATGGCGGTCTCGAACACCGGACCTCCCGATTGGAAGGCAAGTGCCGAGTCCACAGCGCCACCGACGCTCCTTATAACAGCTCCCCACAGACGAAATAACGGCCTACAACAACTAGTTTGAAATACAGCAGTGTGAGTGAAATTCGTACAAAATATATACCTTAGTCAATTTCGCGTCAGATTTCAGCATTCTGAAAAATATAGCTCGTTACCCGCTTCAACTCATAACTTGAACTAGTCTTAAGGCCTGGGTGCGTTCACCTCTCAAGTTTGTCGCGTCTGAGGCGAGTCCACTCGACGCCTACTCGAGTCAGTTACTCGCATATTAGCCGAGGGCATATGTCTTTTAGATATCTGTCGAGGACCCGAGCGAACCATATACGATGATCAAGAATATGTTCCATTTGAAGCTTAACGGATTTCATTAACAGTTGGACTAACTCTTTTCTATTAAAATTATTAATGTGAAAGTGTCTCTGTATGTCTGTTTGCTACGATTTCACGCCCAACAACCCAAACTACAAATAATGCAAACTCGCAACTTAACTCATAAATTTCTGCTTTACATTCTGCAGAAAAAAGTATCGGGATAATACCTATATGTTTATACTTCCAAATTCATTTTTTTTATTGTTAGATTGGCACAACTGTTTTCCATTTTGGCGCGGAGTTTGAGTTACATCTGTTAATAGGATAAATACAGTGCTGTTTTTAGTTAGATCATATCTATCTAGTGTACCTATATTGCGAATTTCATGACACAAACATCGCACAAAGAGTTTGTCTTAAATTTTGTATCGCCAATGGAATTTCGTGTTCGGAGTCACTGAAAATGTTACTTATGTTATGAGTGAGAGTATGGCTAAGGGTAAATGAATCGACTCGATCAAAAACAAGTGTTTATGAGTAGTAAGCAAATTGCGTTTAAAAGCGGTCGAGATATGATGGAAGATTCGCTCTGGTACGCCATCAACGTCTTCAACTGAAGTTAACCTCGCAAAAGTAAAGGAAATAGTGACTGAAAAAGCCGCTCTTCTCATTCAAGTTTGAGAGAAATAGCCGCTGAACAATCTGTGTCTTACGAGCCGAACCGTCCAATTCTAAATAATCACTTGGGTATGATGAAACATGTTGCCGCTCGGCTAGTCATAAAAGATCTGAATTTTCTCCAAAAACTCAAACGCATAAGAGGCAGAACGAGTCAGCACCGGCGCCGACCCAACATTCGTGAAACGCATTGTTACTGGTGATGACACGTGGTTTAGAGTTTGACATGTAAACTAGTCAACAAGCTTCAAAGTGGCGCCTTCCAACTGAACCGAAAGAGAAAAAAAAACACGCCAAAGTCGATCAAAAGTCAAAGTCGTGTTGACCGTTTTCCTTGACTATCGCGGTGTTGTGCACTCGGAATTCTTGCCAGAAGGTTAAACGGTAAATAAAGAATGTTATTTGAGCGTTATTATACGGTGTTTAATATAGAAAATTCAACGAAAAAGGTCAGATTTGTGGAAAGAAATTCTTGGATTTTGCACCACGATAATCCGCCTTCGCACATGGTTTCATTGTGAACGAATTTTTGACCAAAAACGACCAACCGCCTTTCTTTTTCCTTAACTCAAAGTAATACCTCGTGGCACCTATTTTCATTCGGTATAAGAAATAAAGCAGAATTCGCGGCGAGAACTGAACTCAATTCCGGAAAAGGCGTTTTAAAAATGTTTTGATGATTGGATTATTCGTGTATAATTTCTGAAGGAGCATACTTTGAAGACGACAAAATAAATTTGGATGAATAACTATATAACATTCTATGTATTGTTGATATTTTCCCGGTACTTTCTTGTCAGAGTAGTAAGGAACATTGTAAAAAGCATCCTCATTCCCAAGGGGACTTATTGAACACGGATTAACGCCTCATGTCCTAAGCTCGGGCATTCGCCAAATTCAGGGGAACGACGTCGGTCGGTCGGCAGGAAAGTGAAAGATACAAACAAACTCACTTTCCAGCTTATTAATTATGTATATCACCCGGGATTAGGCGGAGTCTTGGAGTGCGATTAAAGCGGAGACAGTGTCTGGCAGTGATGGACTTCCTTAATTAATGGACAGTTGACGAGTGTACAACGAGCTTAATGTATAGTTGACGACATTAATGAGGAAAATAAAAGTACATTTAAACAAATAAAAGCTGTATATCTTTGCTGGTTGTTACAGTACTAGCTGTTGCCTGCGACTTTGCGTGCGTTTCGGTTAGTTCGCGAGTGCGGTTATGGCGTCATTCATCATCATCATCATCGACAGCTCATATACGTCCCCACCGGGGCTCGAGCCTACCCTAAACTAGGGCGATTAGGCCTTAGTCAAGCACGCTGGTCAAGTGCGGGTTGATCGACTTCACACACAGCCTGTAAAGAAATTCTTTCTTCACAGGTGTGTGCAGGTTTCCTCGCGATGTTTTCCTTTACCGTAAAAGCATCCAATAAACGTACAGCCAGCTTCAAAAGTAGATAACCATTTTGGTTCCATGTCACACTAACTATTAACAATGCAATATAGGTGTAACCATACTAAATAAAAAGAATATTTGGTGCTATAAACGCTTATCTACTTTTGAAGCCGGCTGTATATATGAATTCGAAATTTGAAAACTCATTGTTACGTGGCGGGGTTCGAACCGCTACCTCCCGATTGGAAGGCGACGGCATTACGCCCTACGCCATCGACGCTTGAAATGACGTCTTTGAAAATTCGGCAATTACATTTGTATTTGGCAGGATCGAACCCGTCCGGGGTTCAATATAGAATCTTGATTGGAAGGCCAATGCCGTTTCCATAATAGCACCCCGACGCTCATCTATTTCGCTTTCAGTGCAGTTTCAATATTGTTTTGGGCAATCATGTTTAGGGAGCAGGGGTTTAACACCTTGTTGTAAAATGCAATGGCAGGCTCCTCGCAGACTAAAAACAGACAATATTCGAGTTAAATGCCAGCGTTGAAGGGTAGGGCGGCCACACACGCGCGCCAGATGCCGCGCGGATCTTTTTTACGAGTCATAAGTTTTACGACACGCCCCAATTTGGCAACGGAGACGTCGCATATTCAAGTTTTCTAAGAAAACGCGCCGACATTATTGTCGTCTTAAAAATGTACGGCGTAATAAGATTAACATGTATTTGCCGAGCGCAAGTATCGAGGAGTTTTTTATTTTTTTCATGTTACTTCTTGGCTTATTTATTTATGCTTGTCGGATTAGTTAAAAGGACTAAGTAAGGACATACATCTTCTATATGTATAAAAATCTCGTCATGGTGATTGTCCGGGATAAACTTCGAAACTACTTTGATTTGATTTGATTTTGATGAAATTTGGCTTACTGTATGCAATTTGGTCCAACTTAAAAGATAGTATAGTTTTTATTTATTATTGCGTTAAACATTATTATGGCGAAACGTGGTTCGTGGGCACAGCTCTACCTCCAGCTCCAGCAGTCTACCTTATAAAAATCTGGCGTCAAGATGTTTATCCGTTATAAACGGTGCAACTACTATGTAATTTGATCCAATTAATAGATATAATAGTTTTTATCGCGAATTAAATCTTCAGTTGATGTTTGTTATAGGAAAATGGTTTGTAAGTTTCATAAGTTTCTAACAGATTCCAGTGTGAGTGAATTTAACGACACAATTTTTTATTGTGCGACATAGAAATAAGTTGCAAAATATCTTGGGTCGCGTTGGAATTGTAGTCACAGTAAGACAGACGAGTGGTTCTTTGAAGGTAGGATTAGGGAGAAAGCTCTTCAAAACACTCATGAATAAATAACAATATAATAACAAACAATGCGTTTCAAACGTGAAAAAAACTTTTAACTTATTATTTTATATTCAGTGTACTTGTAGACCATTTTCTAAGGAATATCTAACACGACATCTAGGGTTAGCTGAAAGAGATATCTTAAAGAGATTATTAGCTTGTCTTTTTATATGTTTCTCTTAAAAATATGTATATTTGTATCAGTTGTATATGATCCTTACCAATAATATAAAGGCTAAAGTTTGTATGTATGGATGTTTGTTACACTTTTACGCAAAAACTACTGAATGGATTTGGATGAAATTGTAGGTAGACGGATTACGACAGCGATTAACATATAGGCTACTTATAATCCCGGAAAAGTATGTAGTACCCGCGGGAAAGTAGCTTTTAAAGTTTCTTTCTTTGAATTAAGTCGAAACATAGTTTCTGTGTGTTTGGATATACACATTTACATATTCTTTTGGACGTCAACCCTACTTAGCGTCGTATTGATTGACGAAGCATTGAGGCCAAATTGAAGCATTCACTTGAAAAAAGAGTAGGTCGATATACGCGTGTTGCGACCCTTAGCTACCTACTCAAACTGAACAGCAACTGAGTAAGTAGCTGCCATTATGGAACGATCAATGTTGCCAATCTGACGCAATTGATTCGAAGTCGGTCTTTTCAATCAAGGATTTTTTATGTTTTTTTTCGTCAGATCAATTGCCGATATAGTATCCAATCTTTGCAAAGACTGCTTCTGCACTGTGTATATTATAGTTGGTATTATAGTGTTCGACTCTATGCAAAAACACAGAGGTTTAATCATAACTCAAAATCTGATAGGACAAGAACATAGAGAATAATACTGACTCCAACTAATCAACATCACGAATCTTGATTACCACCATTACAAGTAAAATAAAAAAAAAAACTTAGTGGAAAAAATAGCCGTTTTATTGACTCATTCGTCAACTGGGGAGGGTAAAACTCGCGACTGCGCGCGAGTGGGTAGGAACCTTCCGATTATACTAACGTATTATAATAATAATAATAATATTTATTTATTTTTCTCTCACAGAGGATAAAGTGTAGGTTCTAAAATAATTACAGTTAAAATGACTCATCCTATAGTGTGAGAGACTGGTGCCCGAGATAGGTTGATTAACAGACTTCATACGCCTTGAGTTAAAATTAAAAAAAAATAGATTGTGATGACAGACTTTAATGAATTTGACGGTTCCAAGTACCAAGATAGCAGAATCGATAAAGAGGTTTTTCACTCTGGATTCATAAAGAATATGATCACGGGTGGCGATCGCCGGGGGACACCTCTTCATGGCTTATACTTTCCTGGTCCCCAAACTCCAGTGGTTTCCTCTGTTATGACTCATTTAAGTTATGACAACGAGGATAAAGAATTCGAGTAGTTCGACGACATACGTAAGACTGTTTAGATTTTATAAAAGTTTTTTGTTTCCCTTTTATTTGACTGTACTTTATATGTGTATCTACGCGTGTTGACGACAAAAAAATAGGTAAAATCGGAAGATGCTTACTCGCGCAGCCGCAAGTTTAACACTCGCCAGTTGACGAACAAATCGTTTTAATTAGGAACGAATGAAACAAAAAAAAATACCGAAAAACCTCAATAAAAAAGCTTCTTTGTCCTTTGTTCCAGTGTTAGTCTGCGTGGCTGGGTTCCAGCAGCAATACTTCAGGATCGTGCCGCGCAGTCTGCGGGTGCAGGAGGGGTCGGAGGCTGTGCTAGAGTGTGCTGTCGCGAATCTAGCCGGCCAAGTGCAATGGGCTAAAGATGGATTTGCACTAGGTGAGTACACAAATGTTTGCAGAAATGTTTTAAATATAGATATGTGATTAATTTATTACTCTTAGGCTGTACCATAAATTATATAGACTAGTAGTTTGCACTACTACACCCTGTTTGGTTCGTTATTTTTTTTTACTTTTCTTTTTCTTTGTTAATTTTTATAGCTTTGTAACAATGACGTTTAATCCAAAACCGTGCCATAGACTTTCATCGTCACTGTCATGGAGGTAATACGACATCTTAACTCTCGTTATGACATTATTTATCATTTTAATTTTTATTGATGACATTTTCGAATTTTCTTTTAGGGTAGGTATTTCTTTTTTTTTATTGCTAATGGTGGCAGACGAGCCAGTGGCCCACCTGATGTTAAGTGGTAACCACCGCTCATGGACATCTGCAATGCCAGGGGCACAGTTCAGTCACTGCCTACGTGGAGAGAAATGCTCTTCTTAAGCCTCGTTTGAAGAAGGACATATCGTAGCGCTCAGGAAACACCGCAGCTGGGAGTTCGTTCCAGAGCCTACACGTACGTGGAAGGAATGAACGCTGAAACTGAACTGTACTAGACGAGATTGGTTCCAGGTATATGGATGAACTCTACTGCGATGGAGGGTGGTGCGGTGCTAAAAAGGTGATGAGGGCACCATTGCAAACAGTTTCTCAGAGCACTCTCCGTTAAAGAGCCGATAGAGTACGCAGAGAGAACCAAAGTCTCTCCTTTGCTCCAGCGTCTCCATTGAGGCCGTGATATTGGGATCACCAACGATGCGGAATGCACGCCTTTGCAGGGAGTCAAGAGGGTCGAGCTGATATTTAGGAGCTCCCGCCCAGAGGTGCGAACAGTACTCCATATGTGGCCGAATTTGTGCTTTATAGAGCATTAGTCGCTGGCTTGGAGTGAAGTACCGCTTTGCTCTGTTAAGGACGCCCAGCTTTTTGCTCGCCAATTTGGCTTTGTCCTCCAAATGACTCCCAAATTGCAATTTCTGTTTGTGGGACGCTGAACGCCACGATAACATTGTCTCATTCACCCATTCTGACTAATAATATCGTTGTAGATTGTAAAAGGCTTGTAGTTATCAATATTTATAATAACCTATCGGCTAAGACACTACGAAGCTTAAATATGTGAATACTGTTTTGCTCCCTCTGTAAGTCATATCTCTAGACTAGGATAGCATGAGTTTATTGAATAGCTTAATGTTCACTAATTTTAGTAATGGAGAAATACTTTGTGACGACGTTACACTAGTATGAACCGAAGTAGACGGAGCCATTGTTTTAAAATATGATGGTGTAGAAACTGAACTCTGCAAACTGTACGACCGACAATATTGGGTTATAAAACTTAATGTTCCTCCCCGAATCTGTTTCTTGAACGTAACAAACCATTTCCATGCACAATAGCGACATGGAAATTGCTACAACAGAAGCCTCCTTTGAAACTGACATTGGCGCAGGCCAAGAATCTTAAAGTGTACATAACATTGGCTGCACTTCAAACATTTATGTGGCTGAGGAAAAATAATCCCCCATCTAAAATCTCTACCTCCTTTGAATTTTAAGTTGGCACCGGCTTGAGTACTCCCTAATTGTGTTTCGGGGACGAATTCTTTCGGAATGAAAAAAAAAAGAGAGCGTTTATATTCCTCCCCTGAATGGTTGCTATTTAATTTATGTTTAATTTGAATACTTCGGCCCGTTTGGGCTGTTTGTGTTAAAGTTTAATTAAAATGACCCGGAGAGGTCAGGCGGTAATGGTACCGGGGTCGCGGATGTGTCTATCAGATGTCTCTTGGTAATGCTTTCGGAAGGCGAACAATCTCGTTAATTCAATATTAGATTCTCGCTTTTTTCGCGAGCCCCTTTGAGAGGCGCTCCTACGCGATTTTTCGTAATGGCTCTGTTCAGTCTTAAAATTTCTTTTTAATGTTTTCAACCAAATTTATACTACGTCTTTTTTTACTTACGACATCCAGGTTTTAGTGACTATAAGACCGAAGAGGGGAGCGAGCTTCATCTGGACTCTTCAACAATTAAGCAACCGACTATATTACATCTTATTGAGAGAGCACAATGTTATTATAGCGACAAACTTCGGCACGACGGTGGTAGCAAGCCTCTTTTGAATCACCCAAAATGAACATCGGACACAAAATTGGAGAATCGCAACATCGGACAAGCGAAACACAGAACTATCATCAAGCACTCAAGTGATACAGATATATAAAATTGAACCTTAAAACAATATTTCTATCACTTATGCCAATCACTTAATCACTTATGACATTCCACCAATTAGATATGTATAATTAATTTCATTCATTTTTGATATACGTGATTTTGACTGCACTGTGACACAGTTTGATTCATCTGCTATTAATATTGTCAAACAAAACGAAGGTACATTCAAAATAACTTTTGACGCTTTTATGAAGATCGTGAGGGTATATTTATGTAAATATACCCTTCCCATGAAATTTGTTTATTGCCTGACGATGATGTATCGAAACCGGTCGCAATAACTTAAATATAATAAAGATTCAAGTGGAACTTGTGAAATTAGTGTTTTAATAATAAGATACCATGGAGTTCCATCAAGAAATTACAACACAAAGCTTTAACTATTTTTTAAAACAATAACATCATTATGTTTTCAAATGAAGAAATAAGTAATAGATACCCGATGTCTTTGCAACAGTCAGTTTGTAATTAATATTATCAGATCAGTTACAAATCTGCTTGCATTGTTGGCATTGTTTATATAATAAGTATGGTATTTTGTAACATCAACAGACGGCTGCCCCAAATCATTCATTACTTTAAACTTCATTTACATAATTCTTTACGCTTTACTTACTACTGAAAAATTTAACATCTACGAGTATAACTTACATATTTCCGGTTTTCAGATTTTTCCCTTATTATGTGTGTTAGAATCCACTTTGCAACTAGACTTGTTAACGAACATTTTACAGCTTATATCTTTTCATTAATTAATCAATCAATTTCATAATTGATGCATAGAGTCATGTGAAATAGTATGTTTTTAAGTCGTGTTTGTAAAATAGTAATGAAAATAAATTATACTTTGCAATATAGGACCTGGGCTACAAATCTGACGATCATTAGATTTATTTACTTTATTTATTTGACCTCTATTTCATGAAAATAGTATATTTGACGGATTAATTATATAAGGCATTTTATCCCAGTCAACCGAGGAGCTAGGGCAGATAATTTGATATGCAAGAGACAAGAGACAGACTCTGTGTTCCTAATGAGTAGGCACGCTCCACCTTAGTCCCCACCTTTGCTTACCATCAGGCAAGATGAGGACAAGTGTCTACCCATAATCTATAAAAAATATAAACATGAAAAGAAAAAAGCAATAGAAGTATTTATTATGTTTGCTAAAACTGGATACCTAATCTACATTTCTTCTTTCAGCAGAATTAACACAGACATAGCTGTACTTCAACATCATGATTCACCACTATAGGATGAATTAAGTACTGAGATGACGTATGATCAAGACGAATTTAGGAATACAATGTGTATCACCGATCTCTCGTACTAGTGGAATAAGGGCAAAGGGTGATAATGATGATTATACCACTATCAGCCTGCGATAGTAAACCTTGTTTCCAATAGAAGACATTTTGTGACTACAGTCGTAATTAAATTTAAGCAAAGTCAACAATGAACCAAAGGGTTGTATGTTGGCAAGGATTATTTCTCGCCACAAAAGGCTGGAGTTTGTCGGTGTCCGACTGCAGTGGACTGGAGTGTCGCACATGACAGGAGCAGTTCGATACAAACCCAGCTTCGCTTCACCGCTTGATTGTGGCTTGTGTGTGTGGTCCAGTTGACAAGCAGAGCGGGTTGATAGAAATAATTCTCTTAAATCCAGACTTGCCATTCGAAATTGCAATTCTTTTTGGTTTAACTTAGATAAGTACTCTTAACGAAAATAAAGTTAATTTACATTAAAATATGCGTGTACGTGACTTATACACGGTGTTTCAAAATAACCAATAAATAATCAATTCTTTATCGAAAACTCATAATTAAAATGTGTTTACACGTAATGTGATTCAACCCAAAATTTTCATGTAAATCATAGACATGATGATGATACTATGTAAGTAAAAGTTATGACGTCATTGACAATTCAAAATTGTAAAATTAATTCTGAAGTCCCCCATACAAATAATTGGGTCTGTGAAGAAAAAGTGTATGAGGAATTAGAAAATTAATTTTACAATTTTGAATTTTTAATGATGCCATTTTTATATCGATTCTGAACAAGCTCCTCAAAGGGTTCACAAGGTTTTTGTTACGTACTGTATAACATTAACTTAGTTAGATATCTTTGTCTTTATTATATATACATACTAGTTGTGCCCCCGAACTACGTTTTGCCATTAAAAATACTAATATCACTGTAAATAATGCTATAAAATAAACACTGTGACACGAGATTTTATATATCAGATCTTCATAGTATAATTGCAATAGTTTCTTACAATTCCAGATAAGTATAAAATATAGCCCCCAATTTCAAATCTATGCATGTCATCTATGACTTGGTCCAAGCATCACAAATTCGCCCAAGCATACAGACTGTCACCTGACGGGTCCTCTGACAATATGGAACCATCCAAATTGGTCAGTCTATTCATGCTGTTATACTGTCTTTGCTGCAATCCATAATTTAGTCTCAAAGTTCCACAATCGTTTATTTTACATGTTTCTCTTCTTCTTTCAATTAATTGAAGAAAGAAATCTTTCGCATGTGTAAAAACGTAGAATTTTCAACGACATCAAATTGCTGAATACTGCGATATTGAATCTCAGTTCACCACTGTAAAGTCAAGTGACTTTGCAGTGGTGAATTGATTTGATTTGCTCAAAATTAATGATGTTGAGGAGTAAATATCTAAGAATTATATTTCAAATACGGTCTAAAAATTTCATTTCAAGTTAATGCTCGAAGATTATTAATCAGATTCGTTATTGATTTAATAACTTATTAATTTTATAAGGTTCCAAAGAAAACACTTTAGTTGAAGCTTTTTATTCATGGTGGGTATTCGATTATAATTGAGAGCAATCTAAATGAAAATTAAGATTTCTGAGTATTGTTTTGTTTTTATGAAGAATAGATTTTGTCAATTTATATGATCTGAGTCATTGCCTAAATAGATCTCATAGATTTCAATAAATACGGCTCTTTCTCAAGAACTGTGAGTGAATTATCTAATTGAAGTTATTCTTAAAGGATTTCTTAGTACGATCAACTGTTTCAAAGCGAAATAATGCTACCATGATAATTTTAATGGCAATAGTAGCTATTAAGTTTTGTTTTATACCAACGGCTCCAGTTTTAGAATTTTATTACAAAATGAGGCATAACTGAAAAAAGAGAGGTAAGATATAAATTGATGCGTTTGTTTTCATATATCAATAGAAAACAAACAAGGTCATTAACAAGCAATCCATCCATTTTAACAATACCTCGAGGCAGACAAATAAATAACTCGAAATTATGGGTACAAAGTCAATGACACATCGATGAAGCAACAATCACGAGCTCAAATGAAATTGGAGAAAATTATGCAACCGATTAAAAGCCGTGTAAGAATCGGTTATCACCAAGCAATTTTCTACGTGTTGAATTATTTAGTCACAGCACCGAGCAATGCTATCGAGTAATTGTTTTTAAAATGGGAACGATTAATCGATATTGGATATGAATCGTGTGATTAATCGGTTATCAAGTGTGGAGTCACGCGATAGGAGAGTAGCGTTGTTATTTTATTATTAATAATTGTTATTGATCGTGTATCCTAAAATTGTACGGTGATTATTGCGTGTGATCTGAAGGTGCTTGTGTATTTCTTAATTATTGTAAGGAAATTGATTTTTTTTTGTATTTAAGCCTCATATCATGATACTTTTATAAGCAGATAATGTGCAATTTCCTTAATTTTAATTTCCTACGTAATCTTACTTCTATTGTATGTAACAACGAAGGAACATGTACTTATTCACGCAAACACACATATGACGTGTTCAATTAAATATTCATATTATATTTTGAAAATTCTATTGAAACGACTTTTAAAATTTCATGCTGCTCATTTTGATCTCTCTTCGCAGAGTTTCCATTTTGTTTATTTGTACCTGTTATTTATTTGTACAGTACGTCCACTTTTATAAGTCGCATCAGCAAAATTCGGCTGTATAGAGGAAAGCAACCAAATGCCGATTGAATACGACTGCCGACCCCGTTAAAATAGAGGCTTTATTGCGTACTTTAAGATTTCAAGTCACCAAAATCAGAAGTTCATATTTCTATCTCGCTCAGAATTAGAAAATGAGATTTCTGGCGCAGGTACATCGGTGTAACTTATAAACGTGGTGCTGCTATACGCACTTTGTATAATAATATAATCCTTCATTCGCAGGCTTCTCATCAGTGATACCTGGGTACCCGCGCTACACCATGTTCGGGGACCGTCGCCACGGCGTCTACAATCTCAGAATAGTGAATGCTTCTCTAGAAGACGACGCCGAGTACCAGTGCCAAGTAGGACCTGCGCAGATGCACAAGGTCATCAGGGCGAATGCTTCTCTGACTGTTATATGTAAGTACTTTCAATATCTGTTATCTCTTAAACGTTCATAGCTTTCTAAATTTTAGCAGTATTAAACTGTTATATATATCACAAAAATAATAATTACCATACCAAACAAAGAAGTAAATTGTGAAGATATAACTTTATTTATAATTTATTTCGTATAAACTACTACTTAATATTAACTATATACTTTTACTTATCAAACTCTGATATAATTATAAAGGTAAAAATCTAGGTATCTGTACTCTGTACAACATGGAAAAAATATTTTAAGAAATGAGATTTGCTTATAAAAACGCCGTCTCCGACAGTCTCCGTTATCATAAAACAAGAAGGAAAACTGTGTACTTATGAAAGTAATGTCATTATTTATAATGACGAACTTAACTTTGGGCGTATTGTAGGGTCATACTTTATTAACATTAACGATACTACGTATCATATCGTTTTCGTGTTTAATTTATGTTTATATCAAATTCTTGTGGAGCTACTACATGGAGTCACATTGTAGGGTCAAAGTACTGCACTTAAAATCTGATGAGTGACCATATTAATGCAGGGAAGCTTTTTCGTTCTTTAAACGCACACAATCAGTATGTGATATCGTGTGATACGGCATGTCAGAAGTTTTTCAATACAAAGCCTTATTGGCTTTGTATTGAAAAACGTCTGTTGATCATCTAACATTAACTGGTTTTGTTTTTATTCTTTAACCACGATAGAACTGGTTACTTAAATGCTTCACCTGATTCAACAAATATGTTAAAATCATTGTCGGTGAGACAGACTTAGATAATATTGATATTTATGTTAACATTATTGTGATAGACAATCTTCGTGCCATTAGCATCTCATGATATCAGATTAGGTCATCTATTTATATATGTTGTCTGGGTGACTTGTAGATCAGTGTGAATTGCGAAAAAAACTTTGCTCGAACCTCAAAAAGATTCCCAAACAAAAGTAAAGTTGTCTCATTATTTTTCACAGCAAACCATCCGAACTAAAGGGATCTGATAATTAATAAAGCAATCCCGAATGTTCCATGATTGATCGCCCGAAAGTTTGTTGTTGAGTTTATTTTGTAGATTAATTAATTTTTAAACAAATACTGTTCTGTGTACAAAAGAAAGTGATTGTACTCCGTATTCTTTAATTACAACAGGGTAAATTAATTAATGAAAAATTTAATGGATTTCTTTTGATGGATTTTCTTCAATAGTTAATTGTGTGTTGAATCTTTGAGCTTTCGTTGCTATCTGTCGAAATTAATTATTTTCGAAATTTCGTTATTAACGCCAGATATTAAGTATGATAATTATGGTTCTGTGGTTATTACATTTCATCATTGTGATTTATTTTCTTGGAAGACGTCTTATAAATTCTGACTACTAAGGCAATATTACAGAGGGTGTTTGTGAATTTAAACTTAAATAGAAAAGCCACTACTTGCGGTGAAGTATTTAGATTGGCATTTGATATTTGCGTCTATGTTGAGGTTCCGTGGTCAACAAGGAACCTTTATAGTTTCGCCATGCCCGAGACTCTGACTACTAGAGAGCTGTAACTCGGCCTGGGTATTTATAATTATCAGATCGACAAATTATTTGAAAAAAAGAAAATAAATAGGGTAAAATACACAATTAAAGTGAGGACCATTTATTTGTCTCGTCTATCCCACGGACGTCGTTAAATAGGTCTTTCAAAGTTTATTGCCGTTGTTTGAACATCATTAACACCATTTTTTGATTTAAAGTGCTAATTGCTAATTTTTAGATTTAAAGTGCAATTTTGTTAAGAATTCAGTGTCCCCCTCCCTGCCACTACGACCCCCTGCTACGACTACAATGGTTGTTTACGGCTACGTGAAAATATTCGTGGTAGTAGTATATGTGATGAAATTAAAAGGGGGGAGGGGGGCCTTGTAAACGTTACGATGCGTGTATTTTGCTCTCCCAACTTGGCCACTCTTTGCGTTTATGTTTTCCCTCGACTTTATTGTACATCATTTTATGTTTTTATATTGTAATCTCCTCAAAAAAGTGAAATTTGCATCATTACTATATATAATGTATCAAATAAAAGTTCTATCTATCTATCTATCTATTACCTATTCAAAAATCTTTCCTTGCGTTACGTAATACTTAATTGTGCCCTAAGTAGGGCTTACAAATTAAAATGTTATATTAGATCAACTTATTAAATATTTGGTGAAGGAAAATTTCTTACAATTCATTGAAAATTAGTTAGATAAAGTTGTTAGTTAAGTAAAACAGGTAAGTAAATAATTGAATCATGTGGCATTATGTAAAAATAAAACCATAACAGCCTCAATAATAATAATAAAACGGAACACTACATTGCGCGCGACCCGACACGCACTTGGCTGGTGTATTTATTTTACTTTAAAATGCATGTAATGTGGTCATTATTTTGACAACCACACCTTGTTTGAGTAAAGTCGACCTTGCCGTTCTGTTTCAAGGAGCGGCCGGCAAAGTGTTTTATTTAAATTACTTGCTGGTTTTATTTAGATTAGGTACTTGCATTTTTGAGTAAAGCACTATACAAGCCTTGGCCCACAATGATTGCTTTGCTGGTCACGCTATGATTGCCTCGAGCTAGCCTAGCTACGCTCTAGGCCTTCCAGCTTGGCCATCATTGCAGCCCTTGCTGTCCTCACTGTAAAGGCCTCGACCTAGCTCGTCCATCAAGTGCTGCACGCCGACCGCGCTGTGTCGGCCTGGAGCTGCGCTGTCGGCCATTATCACCACGACAAGCAAAGTAGTCATTATAGACCGCGGCAGTAATGTACTATAAGCCCTTCGGGCAAGATAACAAATTGGAAATAACTTTTTCTATTAATACTTTAATAGGAGTTGAAATAAACAGGTCGATAGTATCTTGAAAATGTAAAATTCCAACACTGAAGCACAAAGAAAAGCACTTGGAATACCAATGGTAATCATCTTTCTATACCAACGATGCACCATCTGTAACCAAGTTTTTGCAGTTGACACTTAAGCACACGAAACAACACGTTTTCTGTTGCACTAGCACCACAAAATTAAACTGTATTCTATGGACATAAAGCTCTTAAGCTCTTCCCACTTGCACAAAACTCCCTCTTGATGCTGAAATACACATGAACTATCCAGCGAACAGTTGCTACCAATATGACCTTTATTTCTTAGAGTCGAAAGTCCTTAACTCGATTTTATGCTATGCGCTTGCCTTCCCGGTATTTGAATATCCCGAGCTTCACGAATTTTAATGTACTGCAAGCAACATATACGGTGTTGCGTTTAAATGTGAGATAAGCTTTATTACAGAGGAGTAGAGTTGCTTTTAGCAAACTAAATATGGACTTTGACGTCAACCCGCGCCCTGAACCAACATTATAGTATGAATATTAATAGTAGTTTCCATCTCGGTTATCTTTTGTACTACGTGTTCTTTGTCTCTGTATTATAAGTAGTTAACTGCGTATAGTAAAATAGAAGATAGTAAGTAATGTAAGTTGGAAGACAATAAGTAATTATGATGTTACAAGTGTTTTGATAATGTAATCAAAGGACATACCTATTTGGATTAACTGTATAATTTTTATAGAATTAAAACTTTACTTCAGCTATCTATGCGTTCCTTATTAGATATTGAATAAGCTTTGCTCCATTCCATCTAAATTTATGTTTAAAAAGCCTTAGAACGCATCAATTGAAATCATTCTATGAACAGTGAAATAATTTTCACAGCTTTCTCTTGCTTGGAGACTTGTGCAACAGTGAAATATCGGTTATTTTCTTGATGTATTATTTGCGAACAAATAAAATCACTAAACGCAAGTTACTGTGTTATATTTTACTATCGTAATGTACAATGGCGACCGATTACTGCTGAGATAGCACTCAGTCGGCTAACATAAATAGTGGTTTAAAACATAGAACACTTGAAAACTTCTTGAAAATGAGCAAAAAGACTGTGAATCTGCATAAAGTCCGTGCGAAAAGAGAACCGGGAACACGGCTCTTACATGAGATTACAAAGTCATTCTACTCTTGTGTTCCATTATGTGGCGAATAATAAAATACGGAAAATCTATATATAAAAGAAATTCGTGTAAATTACACTATTTATAACTCAAGAACGGCTGAACCAATTTGGCTGAAAATTGGTGGAGAGGTAGCTTAGAATCAGGAGACGGACATATGATAGCTTTTATCGCAGAAATCACCCTTTAAGGGGAAGAAACAAGGGTGGAAGTTTGTATGGGGAATCAATAACCGCTGAACCGATTTAGATGAAATTTGGTATGGAGATAGTTTAAGTTGTGAGGAAGGATAAAGGGTGTAAAAAGGGTGTAAAAAGGAGGGGATCTGTAAAGGGAAAAAATAAAAAAGGATTTCCACGCGGACGAGGTTGCGGGTAAAAGCTAGTATAAATATAAAAATAAGTACTTATACGAATACTTAGTGAGCAGCATCGGTGGCGCTGTGGACTCGGTACTTACCTTCCAATTGGGAGGTCCTGGGTTCGAGACCGCCAAGTATCAATGTGTTTTTCGTTTTTCGTATTTTATATCTACATTTGTCTGACGCTCCTACGGTGAAGGAAAACATCGTGAGGCAACCTGCACACATCTGCGAAGAAATTGAAAGGAGTGGTGTATGTGAAGTCGACCAATCCGCACTGTGCGTGGTTGACTAAGACCTAAACACCCTATTTATGGTAGGCTCGAGCCCCTCGGTGGAACGTATATGAGCTGTTATGATGATGATGATGACGAGTACTTATTCATATTTTTGAAACACTCCTTCTTCGCCAGGGTTATATAGGGCACTCGGGTATCACCATCATATCACTGTTCAACCAAACAGATAGTTTTAAATAAAATAATACTCGTCTTTGATAATAAATACAGCTATCTTCTCTAAAATAGTAGTAGTTAACTGACATACAAAAGTAATCACAGTTTTCGATTCATCAGCTTTCTAAGCGCTCAATAAACGATGGCTTCCTAATCCAACAATAGTAAAATCATCCCCTCTATTTTTTCGCGATGTCAACAAGCCCACCATATAAATAACGGATAGCTTAACTTCATTACGTGAATTATTTTTTATGACAATCGCAAAGAAGGCCTGTGTTATTAGCCGGTGGTAAAACACGGGAGGTCGCAGTAAAATGTACCCTCTGAACACCATAAATTTTGCAATAACACCCCCTCCCTTTTCGTGGGTGGGAATCAATTTGATTCACCATCCTCCATTAATAGGACGAGTGATATTAAATATTTTTCCCCCAACAACGATCTAGGTAACATTGCAGTAACGGATATTGTTGTTTTAGAAATAAGGGCTAAAGAAAACTTGTAAACCTGGAATACTTACTAAAAGAAAGACAAAGGGTTTAAAAAAAATTATAGCAGATTGTGTAGAACTTGGTAAGGCGAATTCTCAAACTCAAACTTAAACTCAAAAATCTTTATTCAATTTAGACCTTTACAGGCACTTATTGACGTCAAACAAAACATAAAAATCTTATTAAACAAGAATCTAATTTACTAATTATTTAATCCTTGTATGTACATACACCCCAACCATAATTACGATGTATGCAAATACAAGTAAAATGAAAAAAAAATTGACTCTACACCTGTTCGGAAATTGGGAGAGCCTTCTCGAGAAGAACAGGCAAGAAACTCGGAAGGTCTTGTAATTTTTTTTCTCCTCTTTTAAATTGCCAACATTACAAAGATTATATTTCACAAACAGTTTTATTTCATAAAAATAACTTAGAAATGCCTGTCGGAGTGAGTGGAACAGTTATTCAAGTGAATGATATTTATCCCAATAATTATCACAAAGTGTGTGAGAAATTACACAAAGTGAATGAAGAGGGAGATATGGATTTTGTGAATCTAAGGAAGGTGCACAAGCACCTTGTGATAGTAAGTGGTATTTATCATCTGAGGACGCTTAACGAAATACATGTCCTAATTTCAGATGCATTTTTCAGCTATCTAGATAGATATCTTCACCTTCTCTTCAGACATAGACATAGGGAACTGCTTTCGAGTCGAAATTTAACCGGTTTTGATCTGAAACTCCGGTTCGGTTCCCCGTGGGGATAAAAGTTTTTCGATTAATTTTGTTGCTAGTAAAGCTTCTGAGCCGCTTGGCTAGCTACTGCACCCTAACCTAAGATTGTCGCCATAATAAGGATGTTAATAATATTAACTTAGCGGAAAAGTCCCCGAGTGACGGCCGCGTACTGGGAGTCGTAGCGTTGGCAGGTCCCCCATAAGGTGAACCGACGATCTGGTGATGATCACGGGAAACCACCCAATGTGCAGGACCCATCGGTTTGGAGGCCTATGTCCAACAGTAGGCCAGCCGCCAAACAGCCGAAATGATGATGATAATAACATTGTTGTGTTTCAACAATAATAGGAAAGATACCCGGTTCCTCAACTATCGAAGAGTTAACTTTCTTCTTTATCGCCATTAACCATCAGGTGATAAAAAAGCTTAGATTTTTTTATACAACTAAGTTGGCAAACAAACATACTGCCCACCTTATGTTAAGTAGTAACAGTCACCTATAGTTCGTCATGTGACTCTTGTGAGATTCGTTGCAAATCTGCGACATCATACTCAAACAAGGATCATACTGTATACGTTGCCAACTTGTGACGTAAGATGTAAAGTCACGGTACCCAGTAATTTCAATGCCATATCTTACCCTTCAAACCGGAACACAGCAATGCAAGCTCTGCTGCTTGGCGACAGAAATAAGTAAGACGGAGGTACCCAAGCTGGCGACCTTGGTACAGAGTCTCCCTCCGGTAAGTTTGTTGGTGTAAGGAGATATATGACAGTACAACAGGTAGTGACATTTACTTCGGTAAACTAGCAAGTGTATCATTGTCCAGTTGACGACGGGAAGTATAGTACGATACCACAGTCACCTAAAAGAACATCATAGAATAAAAATGTGACTGAAACGTCATAGAAAAAAAGGGGGATGATAAAATAAATTAATAACGCGTTCCAAACAAAAATACCTACATCATAATATATCGCTTTCAATATAATGACTAAGATGATTTTGAAATAAGCGAAAGCAAGACTGAAAATCAAGAAGACGTTCATTGTAGTGGTTTGAATGAACTTATCTAAACTATGGTGCGTCTACATAGTCTTTATAAATCGAGAGCATAACCTTGTTTTTATCCATAGATCAAAGACTTTTTATTGCTTTTACACGCCCAAACTATGAAAGAAATTTTAAATCAGAGCTCAAAATGTTTGTTGGTTGTACAAACTGATTCCATATTTTCGCAGCCAAGTGTACCCCTCTGGTTATTTCGCTTACGATATTGGTTGTCTAGCAAATCACACGCACCTAAGATCAAGCCGTGGAAAAATAACGCGAAATACAGTCAAAACGCTTTCCGATTACGCGCAGACCTTAAGCGCAAAGTCTTGTAACTCAAGAATAGGAAAAAGGGGCGTAAAGTTGCTTTTTATATGAAAGCTTAACCCTGGCTGAGTCCTCGGGTCAAATACAGGGTCGGGGTGACCTGTTTTTATAGCTGTGAAGGGTTAAGCATGATAGGTTTCGTGTAGCGTTTTGGTTTGATAGTGTTGTACTGTACATAGTCCAATGTTGTTTGACGTCGTATTATTGTTTTTGCTGTTAGTGAAATGTAATGAAACGAAAAATATTTAATTTCGTCGGTATGAAGCGAAAACGTCAAAAGACAGTGTAAGACAATAGGTATGTCTAAATATTTTGAACTTACCGTGACAATTCCATATTTAATTTACAATAATTACCTTTCTATTTAAAACCTTTCTATTTGTTTTTTGTTAACATTTTTATAAATCACTTCTAAAATAATGCTAACCATTTTTGAACTTTTCACAAATTTCATTTCATAAACGCATTAAGTTTTGTTTATATAACACATTCACAATAATCTCAATATTGAGTGTTATTGAAAGTCACAATTTTAGTCGAGTTTAACATTCAATAAAATTTTTGATTAGTATCTATATTTTGAAACGTTATGATATTTTAGAGAGATTTTCTTAATCAACTTTTTTTTACTTTTGTCAAATTTGTCCACACATATACAACATTAAGCATACAACCTAAAGGTCGTTAACGTTTCCCGATGTCACAACGATCCGACCTGTAATTTAGACACAATATTCATCATAAATAATTCAAGCTGCGACAAGATACCTACAAACATCTCGAAATTGCAAAACAATCAAATTTGAGGGCGACGAAACATTAAACTTTGATTAAATGATATTGAACAATGTTGATAATGGCTAGTTGTGGAATTTCGTCAGCTAACAACTTTGCCTAAGGTCTGAACATTTTGTAGGCTTGTGCTAATTTTCAATTATGTTTCAATTAAGGTGCTCTGTGTTTTCTTTAAGTGAGAGTTCAAAACATACAGGCGAGATGGGTCGTTTAGAAGAACAAATGCCTATGGGTGACAAAGTAAAGTGCGATTTAACTTGAATAACTTATAAAATTTATATAAGTAATACTATGTGTACTTTTATGTACCTTTATATTATAAAAAGAAGTGCCAATATATTTTGTGACAGTATCGAATCAAATAATATAAAACAGCAGCATTTGATATTTCAAGCCACACAATGCCATATCATGAGAAGAATCGAAGATAAATATCAACTTCTTATTATGTAATTGTTATGATGTCGCCCGAACATGAAATTCAATCATAATAACAATACATAATAATAATAGAGTTATTATTATGATTTTTATTGTTATAAGGTATATGTAACTTCATTGGATCACCGAAAACTTGGACAGTTTTAATTATTTTCAACTTGGCGCCCTCAAAAAGTTCATTAGGACACCCACAGCCCTCAAACAGAGAATAAATTATTTAAATAGACACTTTACATAAAACGCTATTAGTTTCCCTTGCCTCCGTCCCTGTATTAGGAGGTGAAGCCTTCCTCCTCCGAAATTGCCTCTCAATATCCTATAGCCGAATCCAAGAATTGAAAATAATGAATTATAATAAATTATTCATTACTTTATTACATCTCATCATGGATTCCGCTCAGATTTTAGCCGAATAATGAGAAGTGAGGGTGAAATGAAACAATCAACTGATAAAATTGAATTTACATTTTCCAGTGGATGTCCGCGCCTTTTGCACGTTTTATCACCAGCCTGGTTGGCGCATAATCAACATTTCAATTTTGATGTCGTTAAATTTCGCTTAGGAGTTGAGCTGTTAGGACTAGCTTCTGTCCAAGTGGTAGCGAGCGTCGATTTAACCTCTTGAATAGCTTCTCAGATTGCATTAAATGCTTGAATTAAACGTGTGCTAACGTTTTTAGCACAAAGCATATATTTTGTAACTATTTTTCAATTTATATCATTTATTTTATTTAATGTCACACAATTATTTGGAGTACCTGTAAAGGGATTACCTATCAGAACATCTTCGAGATTTAATGTCTAGGCAAGAATAACCCAATACGAGTCCAATGATACTTCATGACTCTATATCACACATGATACTGATTCACACCTACACAGAAAATGAGAAATTGGAGATTCTTCTAAATGAATTTATTCAATGAGGTTGATTATATTAATCAATAACTCCTTGATTTTCGATAAAAAAATTCTTTAGAAGCTATACTAGAATCAGCTGTTTTCTACTACTTGATATTAATATTGCTGAAATTATTTAATAAAAATCATCATCATCAGTCATTCTTTCAATTTATTTTGTATTTTTTAAAGAAATTGCAAAGTAACATTTAACAAATTTACTTAGCTACAATTAAAAAGTTATCGAATTTCATTGAACATTACAAGTGCGTCTGTGATATAAACATTTACATGCTATTATTATTCAGGGTACTATTAAGGCTTACTTGAAATAATAAAATACACTATAATTTCACGCATACGTTATTACTATAGTATCGATAAATTTGCTTTTCAAGCACTTCACTACTCAGTGAAAATTAAATTCATTCTTTTACGATAGTTTTTATCGATGCGGGTTATCGACGGCCCATCACTACGACCCGGCTATAATAGGACTGCGACTATTTTACGAGAACCTTTTATTCAAATTCTCTGGTTCCGTATCCAATAAGCAATAGCTGGGTGCCATATATCTTGGAACATCGCATGCATATAATAGTAGGGTCCGCGAAATTATAAATTTCGTATGGCGAACCTTTTTCTCTGATATGTTGCGTTTTATTATGCTTTAGAGGCCACTTTCAGATTTTCGAGAGTTTCATTGATAAACGGAAGTTAGATGGGTGATTCCATTTCACTTTTTCCTATCCTTATACAGTAGTAAATAAAAAATGGGGAGCAAAGGGATTTTAATCGTACACATCCATGTATTTTGATTTTGTTACAGCGGATTATAAATAACTTTGTAAAGTACTTCTCACTTATTTCTTTTTAGAAAGAAATAGAAGCAAGTAGTGTTTTCGATAGTCCTATATAACTCTGATCCTGTATTTTTTGGTATTTGTTATATTTATGCTGTTTAAAATACCTGCCCTGTATTAATACTTGCAATACTCATGCTAGGTTGTTTGATTTATTTGATTATATTTAGACAAAGTTACACCTCTTCTTATCTGTGTATTGACGACATTAATTTACTTCTATTTTGAAATTATTAATAACAGCTTTCAAGCCATACAATGGGATACCTAAAAATATCCAACTCATTTTAACGGGTATATGCATTAAATTTCTCGGCGAGCTCGACTTCACAAGTTGTTCCTATTTAAAACAAGTTGTTTGCTTTGTGGAGAATTGAAATGCTCTCTCGTATTTGGTGTTTTGCCAAAAACAAAATAGGACGTGTAACATCCTTCTTGATGCTATCAGAGATGGTGATCGGATTGCCGATATGAATTATATCGAACGTTCGAGTATTCGATTCGACATTATTATCGACATGGTCGCTGCACTATTTAATCGATGTGAATATTTCACTACGTCTTTCGTTAAGTTTTGTTATAAGTTTATTTTTTGGTAAACTGATATCACAAACCTTTATTTCTGAATCTGAAGAAACGTAACGAAACACACATTCGAGTTTATATTATTCGGGATAAACTCCGAAACTATTTAACCGATTTTCATGATGTTTGGCTTACTTGGTCCAACTTAATAGAAATGATAGTTTTTATATAATATGAAATATGTAAACTCTCTCTAACATATAAAAGAACTTCACAAATAATTTGACAAATTATGATTATGTTAACTATGTCCAGTGAAAGTTCAAAGCTCGTAAAAAAATATTATACTTCCAAGATATTGTTCAAAATGTATTAGGCCTTTCGATAAAACACACTTTTTAATTTTAATATTATATAGACTAATAATGTGCTCCAAAATTTAAATTAAGCTTTACAGTCACCGAAAAAAAAAACATTTTAAAATAATAAATCAGAATAAAACAAAATTCAATTCAAATAAAGAACTGTAAGCTTACGTTAATTTATTTATTCTGTTTTCGAGTGAAACAAATGTGTAAGCTTATTTTAGCATTATATGCGATTTAATTTCAAACCGAACTCGCGTCTGTTAATGAGAAAGCTGAATCAAATTAATTTTCCGTGAATTTCATCACGAAAGTTTACATTTATTAAAAATTTTATCCTCGTATATGTGTAACTTTGTTTTACCGTGATTAATCCTAACGAATCTTTTTCGTTAAAATGGTTATTTAATTTTGTATTAGGTGTGTTACTTGCACAAAAAATTGCACTTTTATTAATTTTACACTATGTTACCAAGACACTAACGGTGGTAGGTACTACAAAATTTCTTAAACGCTAAGGTTAGACATTGCTTAAACATGATGCTGTTTCATTTGTTTAAGCAGTGTCTAAATTTAGACAGCGTTTAAAAACTTTTTGTAGAAAATAGGATGTTTATTTTATTACCTTAGCCACAGTCTGTCCAATTCTAGGTATATAAGTCCAATCCCAACAGCTGACAGAAATCAGTGTTGGGGCGGTCTTACCACGCTGGGTTGGGAAGTGGAATTAGTGGAATGCCACAACATCATCGGTCAGTTATCAGTTCTATTGTAGCACAAGCACTGTCAGATCAGAACCTCTCTTTGTTGTAATAGTACCTACACATGTCTATACAAAAATGAAAAAAGTGAGTTTATGAAATTTTACTAAGTTTGTTACTGAATTCTATGCATGTGATATTCTATGTTTGCAACTGCACCCACGACACAGGAGAAAATTATAGTGTGGGGCGACGTTTTTAAAAAAAAAATTACAATATGGTTGATTATTGCATATCCGCTCGCCAGGTCACGAACAAAAACTTTACTGCTTAGTACATTTAAATTGATTTTTGGAGTATTGTATCCTTTATCAGAAATCTTACCGGTTTTTACGGTGGAGCGAAAAGAAACGCTATCACTGTCGTTAAATTTTTGGAAATCGTCGACATGGAATCTTTCTATGGTGATATTACAATATTTTCATTGATTGTCATGTTTGTTTCTTTATCAGTTTAAGATAATTTTTGCGTAGTAGAATTCTACATAATTCCTATACACTGGCAGCTCAAACACCAATCATATCCTCAGAATTCGTACACTGCCCTGACCTTGAGACTTAGCCGGCGCTAGTCTTGTATATATCTTTTTTATCGCTGAAAGCAACGTCGTTCTATCAATATTCTAGAAGGGTTTAGGCAAAAAACATAACTTTCTCGTATACGGCTTGCAAATTTTGTATAAGGACGAGATTGCGATTCGGGTCGTATGTTAGTAAGTATTCCTCGTATTTTTTGTACTTTTAGGTACGTATTTTATGACTACAGTTAGTCAAACTGCTCATTAATAAATTTCATGACACTATGTGGATGTTCTAAGAGCCGACTAAGGAAGTTTACCATAACACCTTTAAGAAATGAAAACCTAGAAAAAAACCCCTAATATATTAGGGTTTTTTCCGAGATGAGAAACTATAGTATGTGGACTTTGCGACTTCAGTCAGGCTCCGGTTTTATGCACACAACATCGAAGCTCTCGGTCTTCATCTCACCTGATGGTAAGTGACGATAAAGCCGAAGGTGGAAGCGAGCTTCACCTGGACTCCCCAACAGCTGAGGAGCTGACTACCTTACCTTTAGGCAGGCGGGTTCAGAAGCCGTACCATCAATCAAACTTGATGAGTATGTTATGTATAGTATACCTATGGAAGTGATAAATGAATAACTAAGCAGAAAACTTCTTGCCCAATGGGTAATTGCAGACCTCCAGATCAATAGTGGATGGTAAAATAAAATAGCGGATGGTCTTAGCAGCTAGATAGCGAAGGCAAAGGAAAATGGTCGAAGATCAGCACAACATGAAGCTATTTATTTGGCTGCGTAATTTTGTAACGCCGACGTACTTCCCCAGCCAGGCTGATTGCTCCAGCGATAAACACTTCAAATTCTTCCCCACTCCAAGAATGCTTCAGGAACGATATTAAAACGGCTTAATAACTTAAGAGTCTCCCTGATTCTCAAGTCACTTCAAAATCTCCGGCGTCAACTACTCAATATCTTTGATAATTAAGTTAGAGCGTGTAAGTCAAAGGTAAGGCGTATTAAATCGATGAGTAAGTCTCGTATTTTGTTGGGTTATTCCCCTGAAGTATTGCTCCAGCTAGGTATAATTTCGCAATCAAAGCTTCACGTGTCAAAAGCGTCCTTCATTTCTGCGTACTTGACATAAACGTCTCCGAAGCATGTGCTCTTCCGCTGCGTTGTACAGCCAACTTCGTGTTCTAAGCTTTTTACGGACTAATTATAGAACGATTGCCCCGTATTTATAAACCCATTCTCAATTCAGTCAATGAATCTAGTTTTAAAACTACTTTTCAGATGAGATTCAATTTAATAACATTTCTTAAAACGAAATTCATTGACCATTGCTCAGCTGCAAGTAAAGATTTGATCTCTGATTATGTAAGTATTGTCGAAATCATTCATAAAAAATAATACGTATTGTATTATCAAATAAAGTTAAAACGAGGGGTTATAAATTTGATTGTCACATAAAACGCGACTTATAATAAGATGAGTGATATTTAAGTGGTGATCTCCACTTATAACTAGCTTTGCGTGATTGAGTTCAAACGCTGCTTGAGCTGCATTCTATAATACGGGCCTAGAGTATAATCCTTCCGGTGAAACTCGACCTTTATTCACACAATCTTGTATGCTGAAAAATTCAGAGATTTATCTACAGCGAGAATCGACAACGCTGCCGTTGAGTTGTCGAGTTTACGTTCACCTGAATTTTCACTCGTCTTTTTATATGTTTCCTTTGTAATATTTTCCCACAGTAAAAGGAGTTGTTATTTTTTTCCAAATTATTCAGGAGAAACTTCCAAATAATGTTCCGTTAGTAAATTCTCAGTATTTTTTTGGAACTTGTCAAAATCTGATTAAAATTTTAATGCACGTATTTAATTCACTAAAGAGATTGGTATTAAAATAATAAAAAATCAAACCAGCCTTTTTTATAATGGGCCTAGCAAATGACTCGACTCCACCTGGTGGTAAGTGTAAGTAGAGTTCAAATGCGAAGCTACTAGTGCAGGAGAGAGAATTTACGCTGCAGTAGCCATCCTCACCTTACCGACTTGCAAGGTACTTCTCTACGCTTCGTTTAAAGGCTCTGGGACTGTAAGAAGGAGGAAACACATGTGCTGGCAGAGATAAGGGGGCCATTTTGTAATTGTGCGAGAGTTGTCAAATTTCTCAGTTTGCGTTGGAATAGTATCACAGTTAGATGGTGACAAATGCGCAAGCACTTGCAGTCCTTAAAAGGAAAGGAGAAGGTAGGATAGAAAGGGTAGCAAAAAAAGCTCTTACAAACAAAAGTTTTCAAATCAGTGCTAATAATTAAAAATTATATCACAACTCAAAAAAAATGATTGTTTATCAGATTTTTATATTGAACTACGGCCAAGCGATATCTATAGGGAAAGCTTTAAACAATGTTAGAGAAAGAAGTCAATTTGTCACTTGATTGTTTACTGACACTTATATGTTTCAACATAAGTGTTCATTTTAAACCTTTTTTTTAATATAACCCAACACCGGTTTTTACAAAATGAATCCATAGTAGTAATATTATCAACGCCGACACAACTCCTGCATTCGTATAAAGTAACAAAAACTCAGTTATTCTCGTAGGAATTTCGCATTCTCTCACAGTAAGAAATGTTACCAACTAGTTTTATATCTCAACCGGAGCTGGAATAGTTCTGAGATTTTATACGTGTTCTTAAGTAGTTCCGTTTTCACGAGCAAGTGTTTTTTAAGTTATTCAACAAGTAAGGGATGTTGCCGCTGGAAACAAATTAGTGCCTTGCAAGGACTTCGGAGTTACACCTTTCTTGACGTTTTATAGAAAGATTACCCATTGCTGACTAATAAAGCACTGTTAAATTACTATTTTTTAAAAAGGATCAAAAGAAAAGGGGAAGGAAATAAAAAGGACAAAACATAAGAAACGTATTTCATTTACAGGAAATTGAACCACGGGAAGGAGCATGTAACCAATAACAATAATACAAAAATATGCACATCGATAATAAATATCTATTTTGCGTACAACAACAACCGTATCTGGGTCAGATAATATTGATGAATCGCAAACGGAACAACAAACAAATATATATCAAAGTCGGTGGCATCGGGCAAAAACCTGGACACTTAAAGCTGAAACAACTGTAGCTCCATCTAAAACGGAAATAGACTTAATAGAAGTAAGCGCTGCTGGAAAATCGCATTTAAAACCAACGATTTCATTTTTGGAATAAACAATGAATTAGTTGCTAGAGCTAAATTGTATGCGATATAATTTGCTATTCATCATTACTATTGGGTACATTAGAACTCATATTCTTAATTTAGCGATGACTAAATGGTTTTCAGAATATCTAGAAATACCTTTTTACCTACTTCTAAAACTAGTTTAAAAAAATATCTCAAATCAGTTATAATCTTCTCCTTGAAATTAATATGAAGTTCACCAAGTGCTTGTGCCAAGCAATTAATTAAACCCCCAATTTATGTAATAAGTCTGATCAGTTTTCAATTAGCACAATTAAAGAAATTATTATACGCACCAATTTTGCTTGTGTTTGCGTCTTAGCCAGCAGTATATTGATTTGAAACTACAGTAATTACTATTTCTTAAATACTTTTTTAAAATTTAAGTTATTAGTCAAATTATAACTTTCAACGCTTGAATAGTTCTAATATTAACTTCTGCAGATATAACACCTACCACATATAATTTATATTAATTGAGCGACATTAACGAAACTTAGTTAACAAGCGCTTTGAAAACTCAAGTAATTAAATTAGTTCGTAGTTTTCATGTCGATACCTATAGATTGTTAATGAAATACTATCGTTAATTGATCTGCTAACATCAATTGAAGATCTTGTTATGATGCAATTACTTTTGCATATTGTAAACGTAGCTTATTATAAAATATTTATTATTTATGCAAAACATAAGCAAAGCAGTCGTCATTGTCCGCTTCAACTGTTTTGAAAGATAGATTAATACTTTATTGCCCACAAACAAAAATAAACTATAACATAGAACGCATGTTTGACGCCCGTTGTACGAGTAGATCTTTGAAATCAGAATAACCACGATGTTTGAATGAACGCAGTAATTTCTAAGTAAAGTAGTTCTTCATATAAATGAAAAGATGGTGTTAATGCGTCTTTCATTTTTGATTGATTACAGGGCTTCTGGATCCGCCTGGCTACCTACTATCATCTTACCTATGTTAATCGCCATGACAATGTTGACGAACGATGCATAACATTGTTTTGTTCCGACACTTAAGAAGTAAGAGTTGCTCATTGTTAAGGAGTCCAGGCGAATGTTGCTTCCATATTCGGTCCTATCGTCATTTACCATCAGGTCACATAAAGGCCTGGAGCTTCTTACCAACAAGTAAGAGTAAGAAGTAACAAGTAAGTCCTTCCGACAAGTAATGTTTAATTCTACCAGGCTAATATATAACGTTAGGGGGTGTTTTGTTGCACGAAAAAAATATACGTAGTAGACTTAGCACTGAATATCAGGATCAGGTGTAAATATTTTGCTAATTCAATAAACTTGATAAATTGTCGCTAGCCACAAAGCCTCGACTGCGTTGCTTCGCTAAAAATTAGGCGGATTGTAAGCAGAGACTGTGCGATAATTAATCTTGTTTAATGAAGATGTCTGGAGTCCTTTGAACGTGTTTCAGTAACAGATATGGCGATAATCACTCCGGTAATTATGACGCGGGCTTGTCAATGTGCGTGTTCAAATCATTAGACATTTGCATGTCGCTCTATGGTGAGTTCAATATGAAAATAACGTATAAACGTTGAAAATAGCATTATCCGCCTGTACTACTTTTTTAAAATCTTCTTTTTAGTCTTTCTTTTTAATCATTTCGGCGAAGCTATCTACAATTATCGTGTTGTTTCTATTTTTCAAATTTATATCTCCTGAATTTTCAACGGAATATATTCAGGCAATCAGGATAGATGCTTTATCTATCCTGATTTTTTTGGAAAACTCATTACCAAACACATAACTTATAGTGACCGAACCGTTATTCGAACCACATTTTCTTATCACCATTCAATACATTTATGTTTTGGATAAAAATTAGATGCAATCACTTATCAGTTCTATAAAAACTGCTGGCGTTTACAATACATGAAGTTTATATTTTTATAACAATTTATAAAAAATAATGATGGGTTTCAAGTCATTTTATAAATAGTTTTATATTTAACTTTTTAGGATTTTAGTAAATAAGTTAAATAGAAAAGGGAAATTCTTTTTATTGAAAGTACATAGGTCCATTTGTGTAAAAGTACTCTAAAAATT
Source organism: Schoenobius gigantellus (assembly GCA_963935595.1). Classification (NCBI taxonomy): domain Eukaryota; kingdom Metazoa; phylum Arthropoda; class Insecta; order Lepidoptera; family Crambidae; genus Schoenobius; species Schoenobius gigantellus. Next base: position 2,489,572 of record OZ012543.1, read on the forward strand.
CAAAGACTTCAATTCAAAGTTTGTAATAATTATTTATAGAGGCTATGCCATAACTATTTATAATACAACTTGAAACCAAATTTTACACAAAAATATATGTGACAAAAAAGATTTTATTACTTAAATGACTAATTTTTTCGAATTTCAAAAATCCATTCGATTATTGGCTGAAGTTAATCGAACAGAATTGAAAAGCGATAAAAAAAGCTGTTTCAAACAAAAATGCTGTAGATATGTCTCTCGATACAATTTAAGGAAAGGTTTTATCAAAAAGCCAAGGACTTTTAACTTCGTGTGCCTTTTCCTTATCACAGATGACACATAACGCATCCAAACGTCAAGATTGCGGGTGGGCACAGTAAAAGTGCCATCTTAAAATATCAACAACAAAGCCAAATAATAATGATAACAACATAGTAAATTTGGACGAATGAAAACAGCGTATATGTCCCACGAGGAAATAGGAGGTGTCTCTTAATGTTTTAAGGACGGTTACACATATTCGCACTACTATTTTATGGCAAGTATAAATATAAGTTTTCTGCGATCACTCAATATTTTCGACTCTAAATAATTATCTGTTTTTTGCGGAGAACAGTTTGAAACCTTTGGTTTCTTTCTGATATTAAGATGCTTTTCAAACTCACCCGCTATTATTGTTACATCGTCTATGTAAAGAGATATCTAATGTCTTAAGAGGATTGTGAAGTAATCGTGCGCGGCGCGAGTAGGTATTTTCTAAAATTCTATCTGTTTCACACCGCTCGGCCTCCCGTCTGGCGTTTACAGCACAAATACAACACGCGCAAATTCTCACGCACACAACGACAGCAGCGCGCGACTCCTCGGCGCGAGAACTCGAGATCATTATTTTACCGTTTGTAATGTTTTGCGTTGCTTAGGTATTCCTGACTGCCTTTCCGCTCGCAACTTTGCCTTCGTTATTTTCGTTTTTCGTAAGGGAATTTTGTTTTCCCGTATAAAAATTATTTTATAACCTTATATTACTCAGTGATAATGTAGCATTCTATTAGTCAAATTTTTTTTTAATCAGCCTAGTAGTTTATAAAAATAAAAAATATAATAAATAAAATAGCTTTATTTCTAAAAATCATTTTAACAATAATTACGCCGAGACTTCCCAGTGAGCTAGTTTTTGAGTTTATTCATTACAAACAAAAATACAAATCTTCTTTCTTTATAATATTTTAGTAGATAAGTTTCGTAAATTATTTCAGTATTCCTTTGAAATTTATAGTGTAGGCACTTACTTGGTATCCCCACCAAGTCCTACTTTATAGGACTGAGCTGTTATTTGTTATGAAATTACCTACCTATCGTACATTTACCTGTTTCTTACAAAAATGACTTTTTGTAAGATGAGTGTTATACTGAATTAAAATTTTATTAAGGACCTCCTGCCCGATCAACATCTGGTGGCCTCAACCACTAGACCACGGAGGTGGTAAAAATTAGAATTTTTTTCCGTCCGGCGGGGTTCGATTCGTTGGGTTCGTCCGGACTACAAAAACACTGAAAAATTAGAAATAATATAAGAATAGATACAGACAACATCACACATCATTATTGAAGACGGTGCCAAATTTTAAGACTTTCTAGGAGATCATCGTTTGGCACCGACTTCAATATAGAAATGTAATGTTGTCTGTACCTATTCTTACACTATTTTTAACTTTTCAGTGTTTTTGACGTCAGTTTTTATTTTTTGTAAAATATTTTTTTTGTTTAACTTTTTAGTGAAAGAAACCCTAATTAAATTAGGGTATCCCTCGATTTTCATAGGATCCCATCATCAGAACCTGACTTTGGTGACCTAGGGACCACCCTAGGAGTAAACTCTACCGAATACAAAAAGAATTTTGAAAATCGGTCCACAATTGGCGGAGTAATCGCGTAACATACACACAAAACGGTTGACACGGTTAGCGCAGAGGTCGAGCGATCTCCTACTGCGTAACAGGTCGCGGGTTCGATTCCCGCACGGGACAGATGTTTTGTATGGCCTACACAAATTTGTTCCGGTCTGGGCGTATGTGCATATGATATTCTATGTTTGTAACTGCACCCACGACTCAGGAGAAAATCCTAGTGTGGGGCGACGTTTTTATAAAAAAAACACGTTGGACGCACCTAAAAATTTAAGGATTTCCCTCCATTTTTATGGGATCCCATCATCAGATCCTAACTTCGGTAACCGTGGGACCACCATTGGAGTATAATCTTGAGAATACAAAAAGAATTTTGAAAATCGGTCTGCAATTGGCGGCGTAATCGCGTAACATACACAAAAAAAACATATGCATCGAATTGAGAAACTCCTTTTTTGAAGTCGGTTAAAAAATACCTATTAGTATATGTAATCAACTGCTTTAAATTTTATAGTTAAAATGAAAAAAAAAACTTCAAAACCGTACGAAGGGTGCCTTCTTCCCATATATGCCTACCCTGCCTACCCTACATACTCGTATATTATTTAGGTACTTTGTCGTTTGTATTTTTTATACAATCGTAGATTCCATAACGCGAGTAAAACCTTAGAGCCCAGCTTTAGAGGAATAAAATTCAAATAAAATAATATTAAAAATAACGCTACTTGCATAGTCTATTACACGTTTTTAGCTGCTCCAACTTCATACATTGCATATAACAAATACCTATCACAAGAAACAAAATACGAATTTATTTTGAGTTGGTTTCTTTATGGCACATATTTATTATAACAATCAACTACTTACATAGGTACTTACATTTTTTTCCTATTTTGGTTTTGGGAATTTACAGTAAAGTTAACAGGTTACAGGCTGCTAACCCTTAAATAAGGAAATTTGTATTGAAATAAAATCTTAAAAATAAAACACTAAAATCAATAAACGTATTCAAAAAGATATTAACTTTTTTATGTATAAGGTATTTGTGAAGATTAATAGTTCCGACTTGAGTAATAACATTCACTATTGATCGATATATCGATATTACTTTCTCCTCCCTAGGCGACAATAACTACGATAACATTATGTCACATCACTAGATTATGCCCCATTATACCCCTGCCCCCGACCCGTATCGTGCGATAGAGAGAGTTGCAAGAAATGGTCGAAATTGCCTACAATTCCTGTTTGAAATATTGTTTCGGGCGATAACTGTTTTACCCCCCTAAACCTTTATGAAATTAGACGCTTTTGGTCTCATTAGACTCAGTATACCTTTATCTATGTTTGTACGTTTTGCTTTTTTTGTAATTCAGTATAATTTAGTCAAAAAAAGACAAAAATGCTCAAGGTAGTTTTTAAGTCGAAAATATAGATATTTAGATGCTAATAACTTATATTCTGAGCAATATTTCTTCAAAATCAAAACGTACAAACCTAGTTTTCCATTATATCTACAAGATTTCCAAAAATTATGAAAATTGGACTATGTTTAGAGGGAGAAAAGCGTTATCGCTTTTTGTATGAAAATTTACAGCTTCACAATCCTCTTAAGAAATCAGAAGAAATGCAAAGAATATTTTATCAAAGTATTCAAAACTCAAGCCAAAATTACAAGGTAACTAAGCTTATAAGCAATGCGCTTAAACTTACAACAAAATGTATATAAAATTTAATACATGAAAACGACAATCTTGCTATGTGTGGACCGAAATAGTTGAAATAGCTAGTGTGTCTTCAGCGTAACAAGATTAATGCGCTGAGAGATAGCAAAACATATATATGTCATAGAGGAGAATGTAAGGTTCTCACGAAATATTTGGGTCTAAATGTATTTGGAAAATATCTAATATTGCTCGCCAAGGACTCTGGCGGGTTTGGTGGAATGATTTGTTTGCTATACGCTTATTTCCTTAAAGTTAGATTTCATTTTGGCTTTGGTGACATAGATTTTGAAAGAATATTTCTATAAATAGATAGCAATTTGCAACAACTTAATAGTAATTATGTTCAATGTATATTTTGAAGTTTGGTAAGACATTCTTTTAACGATCTCAGGCTTAAATGTAATTATTGGTTGAACATATGCTAAATTCAACAAACAAAGTAACACGATCGAATGTAAATCTGCTACTTTATCGCTATTCACTGTGTTGACTATATCTTATATACGGTCTACTAGAGATAGGACCATTTTATTAGTTTTAGTTTAATGAGGTTTTAATTAAATCTTTATGATTATTTTGTGGTGGCTGCCTACCATCAAATGTGCTATCGGAACTACAAACTATATAATAGAAACTCTACATATTTTTAATCAAATATAGAAAACAGCAATGCTACTGCTTAAGATAGATTATTTCATATAGGCTCGGTAAACATTTTACTCATTACTGTTTCAGAAACTCTCTCACAACGATGGAATTAATTCCCAACAGTAATGCGTCAATGAGGAAAACATCATATTAGCTACCAGAAATATTATTTTGCTCGCTTTGATTGACCCGTGACTGACATTCGATTATTATGTACAGAGAGCGTGTGTTGTTTCCCCAAATACACAAGAACCTTCAGAACGTGAGTTTCATACACGCGTGTGATGCTTTCATGAATATTCATAGCAGTTCGTAGAAAAGGAAAATACCTACCGACATATCTCGTGTTATATTGTGTAGAAAAGTTGGGCGTGGTTGCCCCGTTTTCAAATCTCGGGGCATCCTTGGTAAAATTTACCTTTTCAAATTGCTGATACGTGCTATGTCATCGTTTGCCAAATCAGAGAAATATGCTCATATTTCTTTTTAGATGACTTAACCAAGGCACTAAATAGAAGTTTTGTATCAAGTGAGAAATACCGTATATTCGCTGAAGATTGTCTGATTTTATCATTGTGCAATTTCAAATCAATTGTAAGAATACATTTAAATATTTTGATCTGATTACAGTTATTTTCCTGCGCTTATCTTTTGCACTTTTATTTGCGGAAAGTTCCTTCAAAGCTATGATCCAAAGCTATAGTATTACTACACCATAAATTTTGCACATCTTTCACTGATCTACTAAAACGTCAATTTACAAATTATGCTATCCCACGGCGAATTCATGAGCTCGTAAATCCGTATTGGGCTATAAAATAATTGAATCGACCCTTAGATCCATGATAGTACTTGGTAACTTTGTACAACTTTAATACATTTGGCCCTAAAATAGACCCTTGTGGTACTCTTGCCACAAAATTTAATAATACGGGCGTGTTAGCACTAGTCAACTTGCTACAGCGTATTCCGTCAAAGCCAGTAAGATCGATGCTTATAAATATCTGGACTATATCCATTAGGTTAGATCAGTAATAAGGTTTATTAAATATCTGAGTGTTTATAATTTTACTTTTACAATTTCTTTCTTTTGTAACTATTACAACCACATTAATTTAGGGCTCTAATAGTTTTAAAATAAGTTTTTGAATACATATTCCAAATGAAATTCCATCATAATTATTTATTTATAACACCTTTGTTGCTTTGAAATTACAAAGAAACAGCTAAATAGAAAAACATTTAACTAAATTCATTCTTTAAATGTTTCCCGCTTTGAATGCCTGAACAATTTTAATAAGATGACAATTCACGCTCAAAAAGCGAGCGCTATTTCAATATACAGACAAATGACAAACTAGGTTCTATCTTAAACAGATGAATGTACATGCTGCGTTCAAAGAAAACTGGATTTTATTCCAATGACTATAAATCCAATTTAGCAATGTCCCGGTACGGAATGAACTAAAAACATTTCTGTAAAACTCCCATTCCTTACAGAGACATTGTCTAGCGTAGTGTCAGGAGAACCTTCAGGGAAATCTCTTTGCGACATGTTAATGCATACGACTGTACTTGCAACGTATAGTTTTAACGTGACTTGTAAGGACGCTTTCTAAATGATAGTAGCAAGAAGATATGGCGATATAAATAGTCTATTATCTGTTTTAATATTTACGTAAAATTGTTGATTACTTTTCTACGAGGCTTTATTTATTTATTAAAAAATGTTTAATAATAAAACCTGTAATTACTGCATTATTTTTAAAACTGCACTCGTATTTATTATCTTCTGAAATTAAATTTGTCTTGGCATCTCGATTTTGCTCGGAACGCTTATTTTGGTTTTGCAATTACCGATCCTATAAAAAATTTTCCACCTTCGTACATACATATTATATAACGTGCGGACCAAAAGCGCAGCTCCTACATGTCTCGACTCTAAAGGCGTTTAGTTTTCAAAGCCCGAAACCTCTCAAGAGAACTAGATACTTTCTGTAAATAAGTAAAATCCAATCTAGTGGTCTCCCTCCAAAAGAATGACAATCAGAGAAAATGGGAAAACGTAAGCAGGGATATGTTTAACACGTCAAAGGACGGAGAATCTCGAGGGCGAATCAGAAAGGGTTTTGTTTTGATGAAAATCAAAATATTTGCTGAAAAAATATGTTCATAGGTGTTGTTTGCTTGTGACGCTTCTAGTGTTTATGATTGTGTTTTGCTATTAGCAAATATTGCAGGCTGTAGAAGATTTTTATATTGTTTTAGTGCTGTTTTAAAATTGTTTGCTTCATTTTGCAGAGGCGTCTTTGTCTTACTAAATCATTATATTTAGATTATCGTGTGTATCGTAAACTGTAACTATGATTAGATTACTTCGCTGAACTGATTTGTACCACAGAAAATATTTTCTCAATGCTGACTCATCACCTTTAATTGTGACGATAGTACTAATTGCCTGACAATAATTAATTTCATCTTATGTTTAGTTTCCGCTTGCATCGTGATATAAATCTTCATAGGACTTATTTTTAATTTAATTCGGGCCTTATTACAAAGGTGTAAAGATCAAACGGCGGTATCTTTGATCGTAGTGCCACCATACGATGGAAGGTTGTATCCCCATTATACAAAGTCCCACAGTCTATGAATGGTTGCGTTGTGTGAATTTTCCCATGGACCCGTTTGCGACCCCGTAACTTAACTGTGAGTGAAATGAGAAGAAGGTACGGTGTGGTATCAGATGTTGTTAGTATTTATTTCCGTACTTCTTTTAATATGGAATATAATTTTACGTCATCAGTGATAGAAATAAGGATATTTTTATTTGCTAGAATGGTGACACGTTCTTAAAATTCAATCGCTCTACATAAATACTGTCGTCGTCTAATAAGTCGCAACGTGCAAAATGTTATGTCAAGTTTGACAACTGATTGTTTTTAACACTACTGAATACATGTTATATAATAGTAAGTAAGTAATATTTATTTACTTGAAATATGGTACAAATATAAGATATAATGAATGCAATTAGACCTTTGAGTTTCCTTTTAAATAACTTTGTTGGTAGTTTTGTAAATTCCTCATTTAACATGTAAAATATTTTTATTGCCATATAATAAATTGTTAGAGTAACGAGCTGTTCCGATTACAGGTAAAATAAGTTTGGATATCGGGTGTTGAAACCACAATAGTCCCAATTTTTTTGAAGAGCTCTTGATGTGATTATACAAAAACACATAATTCAAAGATATAGATTCAAACAACTATCAACAGCTTTAGTTTCTTAAATAGAGGTCTACATGATGTTTCGATGTCGACATTACAAATGGCTCTAATACACTGTTTCTGTGCCAATAGTGCTCTCTCAACCAAACTTGAATTACCCCAAATGGGAATGCCATATCTGAGAACACAGCGTACATGTACATGATACTCTTGAAGTGCAACCGATCTGTTACTGACCTTTGTTAGTCGCCATAGCGCATATGAGAAAGAATTTATTTTCGCACAGATTTTGTTGATGTGTTCTGGCTGTCCATGTCAATTTGTCATCTAAATTTATTCGCAGAATTTTAACGCTATTTGATTCTGCAATTACTTGGTTATCACAGCTTAATACATGTCGTTGTTTATTACCATTCTTATTAGTAAATTGCGTATATGTAGTTTTATTTAGGTTTGCCTTGAGGTGATTATCACTGAGCCAAGTTGCGATGACATTGATTGTTTTATTTATCTCATCGTTAAAAATGGTTTTATCCTTGCTGGGGATGACTACTGATATGTTATCTGCAAATAACGTACAATTTTACTTCGTCATATTTGGCAGATTATTTATGTAAATTGTCAAAAACAATAAAATTATTATTTAAATATCATAGTGATTGAAATTAGAATAAGGAAATCATTATCACAATGTCATGCTTCATAAATTATATAACATAATTATAAAATTAACTTAAATCATAATAATAATACTAATTACTCAGAAGGTAATGTCAAATGGAAAATCATTATAAGAACAAAATATCATGGTGCATCAAATATCAAACTCTTTACGATCGGACAGGTACTTTCCAACACTGTTAGGTAGTATAGGTAGTAGCACTGTTAGGTGGTAGTAGATATCTAGTTAAATATATATATAAACACTTAAACATTTTCTATATACAAGTTTTTTATGAAACACTGGTAATTTTTTAAATATTCTAATCGCCATATTATAATATGAATTCTGGGAAGCAGTATTTAATCTTTGATATGGTGTATAAAGTTTATAGTCTTTTCTACCTCTGTACGTATAATAAACTTCATAATTATATATAACATGTCACAATATTTTTTTACAAATAAGCCATATACCAATTTGTTTTAGATCTCATATCAGCTACATTAGGTATTGCAGCGCCCTACGCACCCTCCGGGATCTTTAAGTCAACTCTTTCACTTCCTCATATTTGATGTTTTTTTCTTCAGGTAAACTGCTATTGTTATTTCTTCAGTAATATACGATATACTTATCCCCTAATTTGCAATTTTTGTACTTGATTTCTTATTTCGCCTTATTCATATTTTATCAGTTTTGAATGTATTGCATTCACCTTTATTAAAAACATAGTATCATTTGCCTGCTGTTCTCATACATAACAGAGCTGCCGCTATCGAATGCACTTGCAAAATTAATAGTGAAATTATACTAAACGCGACAGAGCATATAAACTACAATGTACCTACGCATGATAACGTAAATGTACAAGGGTTTTTTATACATTCGTTACTTCATAAACATGACATTTTTTACGATTCCTTTAATAATTCAAGAGGCTTGAATTTGTGCTTGAAAACAGTATGCCTTTAATTTAACATTAAAGGCATACTGTTTATCGAGGATAAAGACAAAAGAAGCTAGAAACGATATTACAATATTAATTTTAGCATTGACAATGTAGTTGCGATTAAGAAAATATTCAATGACTTCAAAAAGAGTATTATACATTTAGAGTCAATTCATAAGGTTTCTAAATAGAAAGATATGCCCATCTAAAATATGCTAGATAGCTTCTTTTACCTACAAAACCTACATTATTATGACATGTGCTTGTAATTTTTCATTGAAACCATTTACATGATATTACTTATCTGGTGCCTCAAACTGTTTTTATAACGTTACAACTAGAGACAAGTAATTTCTGTGAAACGAGCGACTTATTGCAATTCAAAGATCAAAGTGAAATTCAAGTAACTATAAAATAAACATCTGAATAAGTTCAGCTGTAACAAGAGTCGTTACAGTTTTAATGGAATGCTGAACTGGAGATTATGCATCTTATTTTTTGCCTTGTTTCCGTTAAAACTTTTAGCTCTTTCGCGCTTAAGAAAACTTTGCGCGGCCGTCTCCATTAATCGCGGCATCCATGCTCTCCAGAATATTCGCTCGGAATCCTCCGAAGACGCAACAAAAACAAGAGTATCCTCTTTAAGCTGCCTCCTTAACGCCAGCGGTGGTTCGATGCTGGGCGCATTTTTCTCGATTCTACTTGATTTATGTTTATTTGTGTTATCATACGAGTACGTTCGATGGATGCTGTGATCTTCAATGCAGTGTCAAGTAGACGTTTACAAGGTGATGTTACGACTTAAATCTCCTAATTAAAATGAATCTTAAACCAATGACACTTATAAAGATAGTAATGATGTGTGTCTCGCAAGAAATTTTAAGGATTTGCATATTTTAAATTATGGATTCGGGGTTTCTCTACGTGATCGAATCAGAAATGATAAGATCAGTAGAACTAAAATAACCGATATAGCCCAAAGTTTTGCGAACCTTCAGTGGCAATGGGTAGGAAACACGGTTAGCGCAGAGGTCGAGTGATCGCCTACTGCGCAACGGGTCGCGGGTTCGATGCCCGGGTACGGGACAAATATTTTGTATGGCCTACAGAAATTTGTTCCGGTCTGGGCGTATGTGCATGTGATATTCTATGTTTGTAACTGCACCCACGACACAGGAGAAAATTCTAGTGACACAGGACTCATGGCCGTTGGGGCGGTACGGTCACTGTTGTAAAAGTCGCTGTTGCATGGAAAGCCGCTGGATACAATAGGCTAGATGACAAAAAAAATTTTTTCGCTTTAATAGAAGCTCATTCATATAATAAACGGCAAGGAAAAATCGGTTCTCGAATAACTAAAAAAATAACCAAGATATAAGGTATTTAAGATTTTTCTCCATCTCTTTCTAGCAAAACGGCAATTTACATGGAGTTTATATGGCCGTACTAAACAATGACGTCACGGTTGATGTCAGATCTCTCTGTCTAATCGCTTCCAAATTAACAACTTAAAATGCTTGTATCTAATGTATTTCTAAGCCGATTTTAATTCTGATTTCACAGGATTGTATCTTTTTCCACGGTTTTTTAATATTCTATGACAAGACGTGAAAATTAGAATTCAGTCATCATCCCTATTGCAGAACTGATCTGTTTGGAGACCTCAAAGGATCGTTACTCCCCACCAACCCACACTGAATTAACTGATGAAGCTCATGATATGTGCAAAGTAATTTGTATAACAAGCCCCACACAAAGCCGCGCGTAAATTGTCACTATACGCCATCCCGAAGACATATCGAAGGAGAAGGCTCCCTTAATTTCGGAATATTGCCCGCGCAAAAATAATATATTATAGCGAAATTTACAGTCGGCTCATATCGCGCGGAATAAAACGGCGAATGACGGTTACATTTGTAATATTTTACATTTTTATTGGGGATGGAGCATTTGGGAAATTACCGGAGCGCGGAAGGTCGGACGGATTGACGAGTCGACAGTTTTATTTCTCGTATTTCAAGGCGGACGATAATGGCGCCTATTCTGGCACTTAGGATGAGTATCTGTACCTCCTACGTCATTTCAATAGAATCGCCAGAAAATTGTAATATTTTTAACAAATGTTAGGAATAGTCATCATCATTTCAGAGAAGAGACGCCTCCTGTTGGACAATGCCTCCCCCAAAGATCCAACTAATCCGTTCTACGCTTCTCACATCCAGCGGCTTCCTTGTTTGTTGTCTGTAGTTGCCTTTTGAATTCAAAAGAAGGCAATCAATCGCTATATAGGAGTTTCAATTTGCGATGATTGAACATCGCCGATGCTGCTAAAACTTCTTACAATATACGTAAAAAGTTGAAAAGAAAAGTATCATGGGCTAATCGAGGCATAAAGTATACTTATTAAAAATACCCGCTTCCACCGACACGCCGACACCCTCGAGTTTGTAGCAATAAAATGTTTTAGCAGGAGAAAATTTAAGCGAAACAGGTGCTCTCAAGGACTCCGGAGCCCCAGGGAAACTTAGATACAAGACGTTGCTAAAATTTGAGTAACAAATTGCTAATTTAATAAAAAAATAGTACGTTCTACAGGCACCTGATTATTAAAGGTCTCTTGGAAACACTAAGCAGCTTTTGTTGATAATTTTGTAAATTATCTGTGAGGGAGATGATTTAGCCATGGTAACGGCACAAAGTAAGTGCTAAATATTATCTATTTCTGACAGTAGCAGCCTAAGAGGAAAAGGTTGGAGGTCGGTGGTAAATTACATTACAGTTAGGAGGACATTATTTATTATTTAACCTTTAGGTATTTAGACTTCACACACAGAAAACAAATCCTACCTAATCCTAATGGTGCACCATTAGTTACATAGCGTCCATGGGACCCCAGGCACCCCCATGTGGTTGTTGTTGCTGCAAAAGCTACACGAATGCACAGTTGCGTACGCCTCATATATGACGAAATATGACAAAATCTTAGTTAATTGCTATGTAACTAATTAAAGGTTAACTGTGCCTGTACCTTCGCATCACGAGCAAATGCCAAAAATAAGTCACGCTGTATTCCAACTAAGGTAGATCTTTTAAGCTCAGTTGAGCTAGTCGGAGGGCTGATGGGTGGTTTTTTAGGACGCCAACTCACTCCATACTATAATCATATCTTATTCAAACGGGCCAAACTCTCACATGGTCTAAGCGTTTACCATTTGAACAAAATAGAAATAAAAACATAAATAGTGAAGTAGAGGACAATATAAATGCAGAATAATATAGGTCATAATAAAGCTTAATACAACAAACAAAAAAGCTGAAGCCGCATAGATGATTAAGAGATTAGATGACGCGCAACACAAGAGGAATGGCCGCTTCCGCACGGAATTTTAAACAGGGGCATTGTTTGTTCTTAAGGGAGGGGTGGGAAAATAACCGAAACCTGTCTCGCTCAAGCCTTTTTAAGGTTTGAAGTTAAATGGAACTTAATAATAAGCAAAATTAGTTTTGCAAGTCAGTTAGTCTTCATGAATATAGATCTTATCAATGGGTTAACGAGGAACGTTAGACGGTATTCCGCGTGACCCCATTGGCTAGAAGGACCACCTGTTGCCACATTTCAAAAGTGGGCGAAGTGGGACCACAAGTAATAACCCATTCTTTTCACTTAATTTAAGCCTACAACCTCGTACAAGTCGCTTTTTATTATTATTATTATGTTCTTTATTTAAAATTTTCCTTAAATATATTTTTTTTTACAATATATTATTATTATTATTATCATCATCATAACAGCTCATATACGTCCTAACCGAGGGGCTCGAGCCTACCCTAAGTTAGGGCGTTTAGGTCTTAGTCAACCACGCTGGCCCAGTGCGGATTGGTCGACTTCACATACACCTCTGAATTTCTTCGCAGATGTATGCAGGTTGCCTCCCGGTGTTTTCCTTCGACGTAGGAGCGTCAGACAAATCTACTTTGATGAAATTCGAAAAACGAAAAACACATTGGTACATGGCGGTCTCGAACCCCGGATTGGAAGGCATGTCCACAGCGCCACCGACGCTCAATGCACGTATATCGGTATTCAATTCAATATAGCCAATGACTTGCAATTTGCAATGGCGTTATTGAATTAAATACCTAACTTCTTCCCAACATCCAAATTCTACCTAACATCAGGTCGTGTGCTGGGTACCTCCGTCTTACCTATTTCTGCCACAAAGCAGCAGTGCTTGCATGGCTGTGTTGCGGTTAGAAGGGTATGATATGGCACTGAAATTACTGGGTACGGTGACTTTACATCCTAAGTCACAAGTTGGCAATGTACACTGTGGCCCTTGTGGGGGTTGCAGTTTTACTGCGAATCTCACAGGAGCCACATGTATTATAGGTGACTGTTACCACTTACCATCACGTGGGCAGTTTGCTTGTTTGCCAACTTAGTTGCAATAAAAAAAGGTAATATAACGCACACCAACCAAATCGGCCGACATTTTGGAAGGTAATATAACAAAAAGGTAATATAACGCACACCAACCAAATCGGCCGACATTTTGGAAGGTAATATAACAAAAAGGTAATATAACGCACACCAACCAAATCGGCCGACATTTTGGAAGGTAATATAACAAAAAGGTAATATAACGCACACCAACCAAATCGGCCGACATTTTGGAAGTTTCGAATAACAGCAAATTCATTTCAGTTGCCGTTTTAACGTGATTAAAGTCACCGACAAAAATAATTTTCTTAGGTGAAAAAAAATTGTGATTCGAATCACATTATTAACGTTTCACTTGGCCCGAGTGGTTTTGATTAAAATGAAATTGTATAATGTCGAAATAAAAATATGATTGTGAAAATTGGCAAATATTTTCTGTTTTGAACATCGTTTGGTGATAAGAAGAAAGAGGTATTTAACGATATAAAAATGTAGCTATAATAATCATCAATTTGTATGTTAAATTAGTAGGTTCATTCAAAGAGAGTTACTCTATACCTTCAGAATTTAATTTTGCGGCTCAACAAACAGGGTTAGCAATCAATTTTGGATAAAAACTATTTATTTTTGAAAACTTACTTTTACGTATTTGTATATTCCTCGGAAAATTTTTATAGGTAAGGTTTTAAGTAAAGTTCACTTCATCGATTTGATTTGTCATCTTTATCATTACTTATCTATATACTAATATTATAAAGCTGAAGAGTTTGTTTGTTTGTTTGTTTGCTTGAACGCGCTAATCTCAGCAACTACTGATTCAAATTGAAAAATTCTTTTTGTGTTGGATAGTCCATTTATCGAGGAAGGCTATATAAGATCACGCTACGAATAATAGGAGCTGAGCATCAAAGAAAAATGTTTCAAAAACGGGGAAAATAGTAGTATGGCGAAACGTAGTTCGCGGGCACAGCTAGTAATAAGATAAGATGTAAGCTAAATGAAAACATACAAAGTCCTACATTTAGAACTAAAAAGGATAGACGCCATGCTGCATTTATGGAACTAAAAAGGACGGAATAGTTACGAAAAGTGATAAATCTGTCACTTAGATAAGATAGAAAAAATATCCGGTATGTATGTTTGCTCTGCTAATAAATAATATGGACTGCGGACTCGGTACGTCGCGAGTACGCAGAAAATTGACCTACCAATGACGTCATGCGATATTACAAATCAATGTAATTTCACAAATTGTTGATTACGTAAAAACCGGCCAAGCTTCCGTACAAACTTATCTAAGTATACAGGGTTACTTTTTTATGATCCCAAAAAAAGTAAGGGACGTTTCAGGCCACATCCATTATTATATTTGAAAAAATCTAAAAAAATAATGCACTAAACTAGTGCAGTATTTTTTGGATATTTTAGAAAGTAAATATTAAATTAAATAGGTGAGTCATTTTTTTTATTTATATTTAAATCATTCTACTGCCGTGTCCTGAAGCGTCCCTTTTCAATTTTCCGGGGTGATAAAAAAGTAGTCCCTGTATAAGTTTCTTTATACATAGTTCTGATTATCAGATTTTTCCCGTTACGCGTGCTATACCTAAGACTGCTTCGTGCTAAATTTTATAACTCTAAGCCCATAAGAATACTTGTTTTGATTTTTTTTGAAATTGCAAAATTAGCGAACGTATGCGACATAAACGGTCATATCTATTGATAGCGTTGAATTACAATTACAATGTCGCGGGTTCGATTGCCGTACGGGACAAATGTTTTGTATGGCCTACAGAAATTTGTTCCGGTCTGGGCGTATGTGCATGTGATATTCTATGTTTGTAACTGCACCCACGACAGAGGAGAAAATCCAAGAGTGGGGCGACTTTAAAAAAAAAAACAAAAAACACGTATGATTTTTTCACAACTGAAAGAGCGTAGATCCGAGTATATAATATAAATTATAGAAATTTCAGATTGATATCTCCACGCGTTAACGAGAAGAAGTATCTTTACCGACATACGAACAGACGGACAATGAAGTGATCCTTTTTTCCCCTTCGAAGTACGAAACCTTAAAGCCGAATTTACATTACGTAATAAGTTTCATGCACGAGGAAATTAATTTCATGACACTACTTTTAATACATGTGAAACTAGTTTCACATGTATTAACATGGGCGTCAGTGGCGCTGTGGACTCGGCGCTTGCCTTCCAATAGGGGGGTCAGGGTTCGAGACCCGGCCATGTACCAATGTGTTTTTCGTTTCGAATTTCATATGTACATTTGTCTGACGCTCCTACGGTGAAGGAAAACATCGTGAGGCAACCTGCATACATCTGCGAAGAAATTCAATGATGTATGTGCAGTCGACCAATCCGCACTGGGCCAGCGTGGTTGACTAAGGCCTAATCACCCTAACATAGGGTAGGCTCGAACCCCTCGGTGGGGGACGTACATGAGCTGTGATGATGATGATGATGAAACTAGTTTCATTAAAAATATTAGTGTCGAGCAATCCACAGTATGTCGGTGTTCATGGCTCCGTCGACATCAAAGCTTTATTTTGCATTGCAAAATGTTGTCATACAGGTGTTAACTATTGTATAATAAGGAAAAGGTTGTCGCGAGAGAAAAGACTTTTTATTTTTTTATCAGCTGTCCAACATTGGTTTGACATTTTTTTTATCGACTAACACCGCTCACACCACGACTAAAAAACACACGTCCTATCGGCGCAGGCGCTTTCACGACATTAGTTTCGCGTCGCGTTTATACGATGACATTAGTTGTATGACACTAGTTTTATTTTATTTATTTATTTTATTTAATATTTAATGGAAAACAAACAGCATATATGTTATACATTACGTATGTCACAAATACTAAATAATTACAAAAAGCCTTTAGTTTTCACCAATAATTAGCTAAAGGACATTTCATTGGAGTAGGTAATAACATAACAAAAGAAATAAAAAATTAAAAACAAATTAACAATAAGAAAATAACAAATAGCGGTCAACGAGTAGGAGACATAAAACTATTCGCGGGTAGACGTCCGGCCACGGAGGGGTTGGTGCAGATTAAGTCTAAGTGAGGGTAAGTGCTAACTGTGTCATTAAACCTTTTACTAACTCTACTGAAGAATGCGTTACGGCGGTAGTTTGTGCTTGACTGCGGCACGCTTAAGCAAGGGTGTTTGCGATTTTTATTAGGGATGCGTAAATGAATATTATTCAATAACTGCGAACTGTCAACACGACCATTGGCAATGTTCATTAAGTATGTTATATCCGCAACATCCCTACGTAGCTCAAGAGGAAGAAAATGGTGCCGCCTGCATCGTGCATAGTTTCGATATTTATCCAAAAATCGCCCGCGACGCGAAACTGTTTCAGTGTCGTGAAATGGATGCACGCATTGTAAGCTCCTACGGTGAAGGAAAACACCGTGATGCAACCTGCATACATCTGCGACAAAATTCAATGGTGTATGTGAAGTCAACCAATCCGCATAGGGCCAGCGTGGTTTAACTAAAGCCTAATCACCCTAACATAGGGTAGGCTCGAGCCCCTCGGTGGGGACGTATATGAGCTGTGATGATGATTATAAAACTTGACGTTAACACGTGAAATTGTTGATGAAATTAATGTCAAGAAACTATTTTAATGCCATTAGTTTCGTAATGTAAATTCGGCTAAAAGAAAAAGCGAGTGCAATGTTTTTAGCAATCTGCTATAGGCGGACATTAAAAAAAATCGTCCGCCTCCCTATTTCCAGCTTTGCGTGTCCGCTCCCAGTTATTATTTCGCGAAAACAATTTCACCAAATAATAAATTCTAGCGGAAGCCACATCGCAAATATTACGCTCCGCCATTTAAGGGGTTGAAAAAACGGCGCATTAATTACTTTTTATTAGTCCCGTGTGGATTTTAGTCGCATTTCTGTTAGGGGGTGCATATAGCTCAAACCCGCTGAAAGATTAATACGTTTTCGTGCAGGATAAGTCATTATTCGCTTAGTGGAATAACGTCTTAATTACATAAGATAAGGTTTAAAACGTTGGTAAGTGCTTTTTCAGTTTTGACGCGCGTTATTTCTAACGTCCTGAATGGGCCTTATAACTTAGGAGCTCGGTGCCGCATAAGTATGTGCGCTTGGTGGGCTTGGCTAACGATTGCTGAAATGAATCAACGTTGGCTGTGGTCGGGTCTATGATGGGTGACCAAAAATGTGAAACATCTCGAGCCCCTGCGTGCTTCGGAACCCGCGCTTAATCTTCTCCAGGTCGTGTCGGCTAACCGCCCCAGCGCTAAAAATAGCACCACCTGTCTGGCTGCCTACAACACAAAAATTCTGAAATTAAGTAAACAATCTCGGTCACCCCTCCTTACGGTGACTTCAACACGCATCGCTTTACTCCCATTATCGCCGGCCACATCATGCAATCCAACCACATAAACCTATATGAAGCGTCACGTATGCTTAACCATTGCGGCCGGGATGTCATTCATCAGCAAATGCACGTCGGTTATTGACAGGGTTCACTGTGTCCTCTGATTTTAGGCCTTATTGAAACTACATAAGGTGCTTTAGTTGATGCTGGCTTCTATATCTACATAAATTGAGCCGGGATACCTCTAATGGCGATGACGTAGATGGATTAGGCTAGCAAAAACCTGCTTTTAGCTTAAGCGCGTTTTTCAAACAAAATCATGTTGCTAAGTTACATTTACTTTGCATGTTGTATGCAGGTTTAGTTAAATATAGTAGTAATGTGATTATCTTAGAAATACTGTATTTTAATATTGCTATTAATGTTGCCTGCGTAACTAAAAATGTCCAGACTTGTTTACGCTGCACTGCTGATATTACCGTAGAGTTCTCACAAAACTTTATAAAATTTCAATCAGATAAAAGATTATATTTATCTACATTGAAATCGTCATTTCTGTACAAAGTGAGGTATAATTGTCGATTGCTTGCCTGTCAGCAGAAGTTCTAGCGCTCCACTAAGTCACGGGGCCAGTTGGTACTAGGACATGTCACAAATCCACCCACAGATCATAGCATTCGTATTGTGGTCGGAATCATCGTGGTCATGCTTTCAAAGCTGGTTTCACTTCAGCCGACATGATCCGCAACTGGTCATGTTTACCCAAGAGCACTACAGCTGTATCAACTCGCGAATAACTCAGCACCCTTTATTGCCTCCGTCACGAAGATCGTTCGCACAAAATATGAAGCGAATCAAGCGCCTTTTTATGTTAATACACTTATTTTTTACAACAGTCCCCCTTATTGCGCTCGGTATCTACTTATGGGGCGCGCTAAATAAACAATACGACCTTTGATATGCGGAGGAAGCTTCATACTGTGAAGACTAGCGTGTTAGTTTGTTTATAACAGAGGGTGGTGTGGGCAAGCAAGCAAACGGCTACCCGATGGCACCAATAAAAGATTTCTTCAGTCATGACTAAAGATTTGAAGGAATCAGCTTTATGCAGACGTCGGTCATCGCAGAGGATAAGTTATTCGTCACTTATTAGTTCTTTGAAAAACTAGAACATGCCTAACTTTTCAAAATAAAGTTCCACAAAATGCAAATTTTCATTTTCATAAGTTATAAAGGTATGTAGAAATTACACGAGTAGAGCTTATTATAAAGTCAACGAATATACTCGTAGACAAATCCACCAATGTCGAGTTTGAAAAGGCCGATTATTTGAATGATGCCAATGCCTGGTGTCAATTGGTAGACTGATATAATGTAAATAAAAAATGTTGTTTCACGTTAACAAGTGTTGCTATGTTCGGTAACGACACATTTTTGTAAATGTTAGTACTTCCGATCGAGCTGATAAGTTTATTGCGCCAATTCTTCTTATTAGCTTAAGGACGTCGTGAATGGGTGGTATGTAAAAAATTGGGCGATTCAAAAGAGATTCCTACGAAGTAATATTCGAATAAAGAATATTATGATTTCTCCAAATAAAAGATGCTAGACAGAGTCACACAGCTTTTTTCAAATTCCTCGTTTCTTAACTTGTGCAAAACTTAAACGTCAACATTTCGCGGCTCGTACAATTCGCTAGTCAAGTAAATGCCCATTGTAGCACTTTCGTCCTTATCTGCCATTAGCCGTCCCTCGTCACTCATGGCGCCATTAAAACGTTGCCTGTCAGATCTATTGATTCGTTTTCGCCGGCGATTCGTAAAATAAATGTTCATAGCACATTTTTGCGAAACAAAATTGTGTATGTACATTGTTGGGGAATAATGAGTTTTTGGAGATGTGGAGGTGGTCATTTAGATTTCTGGCGAAATGTTAACATGGATTTTTGGCAATCAGCTTACGTCTGTTATAAAGTGTCTTAGCAACTCATACAGCTTATCCTAGAGCGGGATCAAAATCGAAATTGAAATTATTTATTGGACATTAGCTGTGCCCGCGAACTATGTTTCCCTTATATTTTTGTGTGAGGATTTCATAGCTTCCTGTGAGAAATTTGGAAAATCCTTCCTTAGTGGGCGCCGATGTAATCCAACGAACCCCTGCACCGAATTTCATGCTTCTAGCTCAAGTAGTTTGGGATCTATATTGATACCTCATTCAATCACTCACCAAAGCCTTTTAATAATACATATAGATCTTTCCAGACACTTACCATCAAAAGCAATAAAAAACTGTTTGGAAAATTATCACTCAACTTTACATGTGCTTACATCCCAAGATGTATATAGATGTAGAAGAAATTAGTTTGTGGTTTTATGTTCGTCAGCTGTCATTCAAACTAGTTGATCTAGATACAGAATTCGTTGTTGCAACATTCCATAAAAGATGTGAGGATGAAATAAATACAGAATATTCTTAAATACTCGGTTCCGAACAGGTATCCAATTCATTGTAAGCTGTTCCAGAGGACGATGTAACATAAAGAGTCCATTTCTCAGAAGCCCTCACGCACGCCCGTCGATTCCCCAACTTCCGTCACAATACAAGCAACCCGCTACAATAGTTTCAAATCAAATCAAAATAGTTTCTTTCATAGCTCTTCCGAGTAATTTCGCGATATCCTTTTTTCCTGTCCTGGTTTGGGGGTACCTACACGGGATTTTTTTATCTATATAAAACTTGGGACGGTATGGCCCGCGTTTCATGAGTGCAGCACACAATTCCTCTTTTAAAGTGCTGTTTTGATTTTCCGAAATTTTCAGTTCGGACTCTACAATTCCTAGCGCTTCCTGAATAATAAAATATAACAGATTATTTAGTATACACATTGGTTATAATTGGGTGCGCAAATATTTCATACTTATCGTAATTTTAAATGTTCTAATTTGTAATGGCATCATAATTTCTTCATTTTTTATGACTTTACGTGCTCCTATTGGTGTTCTGATATTTTTAATATTAATAGTAACGCCAACAGACAAATTTGATACTTATTCTCAAATACGGCACATAGTTTTTATAATATATTCTACGCAAAGTACGTAATGGCACAAGATTAATTTCAACATCTAAGATAACCTAAAAAGAAATACTAAGGACCCATTTCACAATGCACGAGTAAGCTTCAGTTAAGCTATCCATCCATCTATTTAATGTTTAATGTCATTCCGTAAAATGCTTTAATCGGTGACTCGCTTACGAATCGGTAGCCTCGTGAAATTGGTCCTTATTATATAAAAAAAAACTAAGACGCTTAACATGAACAAAATTGGAAAAAACATCTGCCAGTGCGCACAGAGCCGCGGCTCGTGCTAGTAAACCGATTACACTCCCTGGATAAGGCAACTATATTCGGGAATAGCGTTAAATCAGGGAACATTGTGATGCGACGATTTCGCTGATTCAATACTCTGAACGCTCGAAATACGCTCGCGTTACGGGATCTATGATTGAGGCTGTGTTGCGAGACGAGGGATCGCTGTTTCGTAACGAATTTTGTCGTGTTTTCCTTGAAAATAGTGTTGATCTTTCATTTTTAATTGTTCACCCTGATAAAGACAATAACGGACGAAAAGGCAGCGGACTATTTGTTATGTCCGTCTGGCAGATTACCTAAAATAATATTATTGCATACTTGTTCATTTTTATGAGGTTACAAGTAGGTAAATTTTGATGTAGGGAGTCCTCACTTCATTACTATAATTCTTGTTATTCCAGTTTTTAGTTTTTCATTATTTCGACAAAACCGAAATACGTGTTTTATATGTTCTTATTTATCTAAATGATGGAGTGATTGCCACTTTTCATAACGAATCTGTATGCCTGATTCTTTTTCTGTAAAGTGTAGCTTGTGGACGGATGAGGATTTTTCAACTTTTGAATAAATACCTTAACGCGTTTGTGGTTAAAGAATGGAGACGCTCTGAGGGTAGTTTTATATATTTTTAAGTAGGTGTATAACTCATTAATTTTTTCATATGTAGAGGCAATTATTCAAAAATTTTCTCTCGTCATTATAAGATTTCTGTGAGTTTGATTTTTTGACGCTCTGTTGGTAGCTTTGTAATACTTAAAGTAAGTATGTAATTTTTATAAAGTAGCCAATTATTCAAAAATGTTCACTGGTCACTATGAATTTTCTATTATTTTTATTTTTAAAAATTGGGGTCTTATTTCACCATATTCTGCTATAAGCCATTACGCTTTATACGCTTTATTTAAGCGTATAAAGCGTAATGGCTTATAGCAGAGGCTTAAAGATTTAACCAAGGAGGACGTATTCACCAGAAACGGAGTTCTGGTGAATACGAAACCACAAAAATACACCAGAAGATATGAACAAATACATATAACAATGTAAAAGCAATATTACAAGTAAACTGTTACTGTATTTGCACTGACCAAAATAACCAGTAGACAGACGAATAAGATTTATAATCTACCCCTTCATTAACTTCACAATACTCCGAAATAACAAATAGCCCCTATCTAACAGTGATCTAGCGAATTGTCTTCGTGTCGAAAAAGTTTAAATTTGCTCTGCGAATCGCAAAATAACAGAGAACAATCTGCAATTAATTAAAATTGATGAATGACTCCCAGACGGTCGCAGTTGATGCGAACAATGATAAATCACGGGCACATGTCTTCGGGAACAATGAAAATTTGTAAAATTTAATTGAGGTGGTCGTTATTGACTGGTATTTCGGTGTAGCTGCATGTACTTTGCCTGCGGCGCGTGGGATGGATTTAATGACGTTCATCTACCAACAGTGGCCCTTATAGTTTCCTCATATGGCATGCATTAAAGATTATCTATATTATCTATACACGGTTACTTGATTGAATGATTTAAACATTACAAATTAACTCATCTATCGAAGTCCAATGCTTTTCGAGGTGAAATTTGAGTTTTTTTTAAACCACCCATGCGGGAGTGGAGGCGGAGAATCCTCATGGATACCTGAACGGCCGGCCGGCCGAACAGGTTCTGTCTGACTCTTACCGACTAAACTCCGCCCTTCGCTTTTAACCCGAAAGTCATTAAGACTTCATCGGATGGCGACCGCCCCCTCAGGAAAGGGGACGGTGCAGCGCTGCCCTAGATTATACTAGGAGTCTATGGGAATTTGTGTTTCACAATGAAACCTATATATTCCCATACAATTCCACTAACTTGATTCACGAAAAACACGTACCGAACACGGGGCTATACGTGAAAATATCCGGATCTCCTGAAAGAAAATTGGCCAGTGTGCACGTCGGCTGAAACTGAAATTCGGGTGGTTCTTACAAAACGGCCGTGTTGGGTTTTGAGGGCTCGCTGAAATTCTCAGTTGCGTGTGTAGTCTGCAAAAAAAGCTGAACACACTTCGCTGCTGGCGTTGGATAGCATGTTTGTTTTATTATATTACTCTCGTTCCAATTTCGCTCTGGTTACGGGCGGTGGATTTTTTTTTTCATTTATTTTGATTCAGCCTTTTGATGAGTTAAATTTCGTAACATTTTAGTTACCTCTAAAACTTGATCGAGTGCTAATTGAATTAATTATGAAATTCGCTTCTTATTTCGACATTCTAAACATTCTGTCTATGTAGATGGCGAGTAAATAAATTTTAGGAAATGTTAACAAAATAAAAACGGTGTAAAAAACGAAACGTTTTGAGTAAATAAATTCACATTTAAAATCGTGCAACGCTAAAAAAGCCCACCTGAACGTTGCTGAAAAGCAAAAAAATACAAACTCATTTCGCTGCTGACGCTACAGCAAATTTTGCTGCCAACCGAGGCGTTACTTTTAATCTTGAATATTGCAATGCGACAACTCGAAACGCGCCCTGTCTGTCTTTTTCACTCTTTTGTGCTCCGCGCGATGTCTCTTTCGTTCAGGTACTCGTAGATGCAGGTTTGAAATGTCATAATTATCTCCTTGATATTTAGCCTTGATATTGTCCAGACCTTATATTCATTTACGCTATGTTTGCTGAGGCTAGTGTCAGAAGACTTTGTAAAATAATTCGGTATACATACGAAAATAACAGCACTTGAAATGTCGAGAAGAAAAATTAACTTTATTGGTATTTGTATGCGATTAACACAACAGTGAGCGTCGGTGGCACTGTCACGGCACTGGCTTCCTAATCGGTAGGTCCGGAGTGCGATCCTGCCATGTACCAATGTGTTTTTCGTTTTTCGAATTTCTTGTGTCCTACGCTCCTATGGTGAAGGAAACCAGTGTGAGGCAACCTGCTCACATCTGCGGAGAAGTTTAAAGGTGAATGTGAAGTCGACCAATCCGCACTGGGCCAGCGTGCCTAACCATGATCGCATATAGCAATGTTAAAACAATACTGAAACAGAGACACCGCTCGTGCTGCGTATAGCGCCATCCCGCTCTCAGCGCGGTTTTAGTATTGTTTTGGGCGATCATGGTTATAGGACTGATTACTTTTCATCAGCTGAGATGAAATCTAAGAGCTTCTCTGTTACATGCTAAAAAATAGATGCTCAGTTACAGAATAATGAAGCAGTAACTCCTGAGTATGATAACAATGTCAATGTAATGACTAACATGACCTATGGCTCAGTGACGAGATATGATTTGATGATGCTAATGACGCAGAAGGTAACGAAAGGTAAGTGGACAATAAAAACGGTCACAATACAACAGAACGGTGGCCGGTCCCATAAATTGCATGCGACAAATTACCCGCTCGGGGCTAACGTTGGCACAACGAGTTAACACAACTTACAACTCTTTCAGCGAACTGAACGCGCCTTTGGGGCCCTCTAATTACATGACAACGTTATGCTCACGACTCTGCTAGGGCTATTAAGCATATAACGCTAAATTACGTTGCTGCTATTGAATTGCAAGCCGCCGCTTCAGTTTTCAACGAACGACCACTTTGCATACAAGATGTGGAGAGGACCATTTCTAAGGCGGTTGTTTTGGATGCGACCTAAATATAACGCACATTAAATTGCCTTATTTCGCCGCAAAAACCCAACAAATTACTCGTTTCTGTACACCTTAAAGAAAAAAGGGAAAGGAAATATTTCCATAATAAGTGGGTAATTAAGGAAATTCAGATAATGAAACTTTTGTAGAGTTCATGCACATACCGGAGTTAGATTGATAAATTAATATAGTAACGGTCGAAAAAACAATTAACAAACCTTACACAGTATTAAAACTGTTCACGAATTTAGAAAGATAATTGATCGTGTTGTTGATGAAATTCAGTACCTACAAATTATTTAAATAACCAACATTTAACAAAATTGTTAACACATAAAACATAAACCTATCCACCTCACATCAGTAAAAAGTTATTATCTCCCTTCTTCATTTCAAACATTTGAATTAATAAAAGTCAAAACAAAACTCAAACACATGGCAATAATCGGTACGTCACGCGCTCGCACCTCCAACGTAGCGATAACATGCTTTATAACTACGCGATGCAATCAGCTATTTTTCGCCCCGTTGACCGCCTAAGAGGCATATCGCACGCGCTTTAATGATATTATTATTTACACAATACATTATTATTTACACAATAACAGCTAATTTCACGGCATTTAGCTCGCAATTGTTTTCGTTCTATCGCTCTGCCGATTTGCGTTTGAAACTGTCGCTTTTGATTGATTTTTACATTTCAGTGTTGATTCGTTGCACTTGCTTAATTCATATTGATTGATGTTGGTTATTTTATTAAGATATCAGTCGATTAGTTAGTATGCACTGTCGACGACACCATCAAAGTTTTTAGGTGTCTTTGTTATGTGAGCTTTTGTGAAAATCAGAATCATCAACCAAAACTGTCCCGTAATGGCCATACTACAAGAAGATACCATTAGGGACGTCCCCAGCTATTCACATTTATCTCTTTGAACGCTTTACCCTCCCGTAAGAGACGAGGACGATTAAGTTTGTTGAGAATATAATTACAAAACTTACAGATACAACATTTGCGCAAACATCTGAATTCTAGGAGTACATACTCCAAGTAAACGTCTAATCTCATGAGGCAATTGAATTCGACTGCAGTATGATTAATCTTTGTACTAGTAGCTCATTTAACTAGTTTTCAGCGGTTAATCATGAGTTACGGTTAAGTAGGACGGTTAACTTTACCTGTGTTTGAGCGTAGCTCGCGAACAGGGTTTAATTATAACTGCGGCTTTGTGGAGCCCTGTCTCTAGTTGCGTAGGAATGTGCCTTACATAATATTTAATTATTTAAGTTGTTACACTGGTTGAAATTGTTTAGACATCCTATATTATCGGTTTTCATTACTGAGATTGCTTACTGTTCTCGTGAATTATAACTCTGAAGAGAAAACATTATTTGCTCCAGTATGTACTAATCTAACATAGCAAGCAGTTATCTTGTAGTGACAAAACATCGGATATTAGCATATGTTTTATATAGAAATCGAATTTAAATCTAGACGTCTGTACTATAAATGTAGTAATTGATATCACCCGGTATCCTTGGTTCAATTAGCGATAGATTCCTTAGATCATTTAACCTATGGATGCGGTACGCAACGATTCGCAGTGTAAATTTTTCTGCCACTTTTTGCGGGAGGCGAGGTAAACACGCACGCACACTACGAAAATGTAGAATACACTTACAGAGACGTTGTTCTTATGTTTACGAACACACACTATGAAAATATTACCCTACAATGAAGAAACACACACACATCGACAAATTAACGTGTATCTACGCAATCGCCCCACCACAAAGAATGAATGTCCCTAGTGATGTGACACAAAGAATAAGTAACTATTTGGGTCGTCGTGAGTGAATGATTGAAATGTAACCGTGCGTCTGCACTGAGAAACATAAAACATGCAATGTTTTACAACTTGTTGTATGATACAAATCTAAAAATTTGTTGTGTATGCTTTTGCATTCGCACTGCCGAAAATCGTGTTGGGTTCGGAACAAATAATAAGATTTGTTGCAGATTGCGTTAGGATCGCCTCAAAACTTGTTGTCTGTCAACGTTTTTTATGAATTTGTCAACGATTGCGTTCGCACTTTCGGCTGTTAAAGAATTCATACATGTTTTGCAACATGTTAGGGTGTTGACAATGGTAACGCATTTATAAACTTTAACAGAAACATGTTTAAAAAACATGTTTTTATGTACATGTTTCGTCAGTATAAACGCTCGGTTACAATAAATTGTATTTTTATAACTATACCCTGTTCGGCTAGAGTTGATAAAAATACAATGAAGACAGGGTTTCTTAAATTAGTGCAAAGCGAGGCCCGCTAATTATTATTAAAAGGCTTTAATAAGTTTTTGTGTCAAATACAGCAATTTTACTTGCTGTTTAGCTGATCGACTGAAATAAATATATATTTTCAGTCATAGGCTTAGGTATAATGTTTCGATGGGGAGGGGGGGGGACGAATTTATATTTTCTCAGCATAATTTTTATCAGCTCTCGGGGAACAGACTAGCTCTCTACTCAAACTAGCTCTCTGCTCACGACTTTGTCCGCGTTGATTTGATTTCTGGTTTTTATTAGTTGTTGGTATCCCACAGGATCCTTATACTTTTTCAGCATACATTTTATCCTAGATGTTGACAAAAAAGTCATAATAATAATATAAGACTATTTACGACGTCACAGTTTTCTATTGAAGTCGGTACCACCTTGAAACTCTTCAAAAATATAAGAACAACAGTTACTTAAAATTTGGCACCAACTTCAATATAACACTGTGATGTCATAATGTAGTCTTGTTTTATTATTATTTATAGCTTTTTGGTGTTTTTGAAGTCGGTGTTATTTTTTATAATATGTAGTGATATTTTTTATAATATGTAGCCGCTGGTGGGTCGGAATCTAGTCTCTATACTACATAGAGACTAGATTCCGACCCACCAGCGGCTTTGCCCGCAAAGTTTTCAATTTTCCAATGATTTTGAAAATTTTACCCGACAATCCCAGAAGGATAATGAATAAAGGGGTATCTCTTAAGGGTAATATAATAAACGATGAAGATACATGAAACTTTAACATCCTTTTTAAATTTTGATAAATTTTAAACAGTTTTTTACACCTCTAGTCCACGTCTCTGCGCCCGAGTCACGCAAAGCCGCTTCAAGCCAACCCGCGAAAACGCGGTTAACGGTGACCGCAAACAATAGTTTTTCTATTTTGTCTGCTGTCTGGCAGTTAACGTGTAAAATTAAATAGAAGTACAGTTGAATAAAATATACTTGAGAGTTTATGAACATTTTGCATCTTTTAAGCCTTTCGAAAAAATAAACAAAAAAACTAAAAGTACAAAAAATAGCTCATTTTTTTGTACTTATGACCTTAACTACAACATAAAATTTAGAGGACATTACATGACATTTTTCTAACTGGAGTATTAACTTACATTGCATTTTGTAAAATACCAATATAGATTATTTAATAGAGTTATTTAATAAAATTGGTTAGAGTAAGTAATTGTATAGGAAAAGTTTTTTTAAACTACAACGCAAAGTTGAAGCAAAATAATAAGATAAATAAAAATATGAATAAGCATCATTCACTCACGTTGTCCCAGCACTTAGCAAATGCCCGTGTCACAGATAATATAACGCCCGTGTATTGTGTTGAGCTACCATCGTATCATTGTATTTTTCTATCGTAACGGTATAAAAATTACTTTAAAATTGTAAACAAATAAAACACGTTAATGTATATTTTATACCTACATGTGATAGGAAACGCCATGATCTCGAAGATTTGAGTAGCTGGATCGCCTTTTGCAAGAGGAAACTGCACAATTAACCATTTTTTTGGAGCTCTTAGTGCGACACGAAAACGACACCAGATGGCAGCGGTCGCGCGTCAACTAGTTTTATATAACGTGTATGGTCATATGGTCAGCGTAAATTGGCAGAGGGGTTCGCCCAGGCTTGCCGTCTCCCGTATGAATGCTCTAAGATAGATTCAGAAATATATTGGCTTTTGCAACAGCAAGAAGGTACTTTTGAAACCGGCAGAGCTACCACCATCTCACTTTAGTTGGTCGCCATAAGAAAATGTGAACCGCATTACTGTGTTCCATCAACAAGAGGAAAAATAGCTTGTGTCTCCGCAGTTGAGAGTTCTAATGCTCGTTTGAATCTTGAGACTTATCATCACTACCGCCAGATGATTGAGATATGAAATCAAGAACTTTACAGAGGTTAAAAAACAAAAATATCAGACACACGCCAACTCGACGCCAAGTCATTCGACTTATTAAATTCGACATATGAAAGCTGGTTTCAAATAATACGATAAGCTGCATAAATTATAAAAGCGATTGACCCCTTCCGCCCTCGTAATGAGATAAAACACCCCGACAAAAAATATTGCGGCCAGTGAAAATTTTCACTAACGATTAGGACGTGCCGCTCACGCTTGACGTATTTTTTGCGACTGGAACCTTATCTTCAAAGATTAAAGTGACGTCGGCTCATCTTTTTAATGTATTTATCCTCTTTTTCTTGGAGTGTAAAATATGGTTGGGAGGAGGTGAATTGTGTCTTCGCTGACTGCTTAAACGGTTATTAAACTGTCGTGATTGGTGTTAATTGTGTCTCTTAGAGTGTAAATGGTTCCAGTTTCAGAACTTGTTGAGGGCTTATGACCGATTATTACGGACACAATGCCCTTGAAGAATCTTCAAGGCTGGTCCGGCGATATGCTCCTGCGAATAATGTTTACTCATAGCTATTAAATGATATTGTCGTTGGGCCGTTGTCTTCCAATTGGGAAGTAGTGATTCGAACCCCGCCACCTACCAATGTGTTTTCAAATTTTGAAATCATATGTACGTTTATTCGACGCTTTTACGGTGAAGGAAAACATTGTGAGGAAACCTGCACATACCTGTGAAGAAAGAATTTCTTTACAGGTTGTGTGTGAAGTCAACCGAACCGCACTTGGCCAGCGTGATTGACTAAGGCCTAATCGCCCTAGTTTAGAGTAGTATAGAGCCCCTCGATGGGGACGTATATGAACTGTTGATGATGATGATGACACAGTTCTGCTCGACAAATAAAACTTAAGCTTGTTAGTCAATTTATTAACTTGTTGGTATCGTGTGTTCCTTTCATTCTTTTGTTAAATCGATTGTTTAATTACTGAAAATATTCACGCTCTCATCACTATATCAGAATGCATTTACAGCGAGTAGACAATGGTTTTTTAAATTATCGTTCAGAGTGCCATGTGTTTGAGTTGTGTTACCAGGATGAACATTATCAGCGAGTCAGCATTTTCTATGAATCCGACAGCATACACATTGAAATGTTTCAGTTTTTACGTCAAAAATTACTTTGTCACTAATTCAATGATAATTAACAACTTTCGATGGAAATGTCGACTGATCTACTACCTATACATATCTTGTAGAACTGACACTGATGTCGATTCAGACATACAACTTAATTAAACTAAACTAATTTGACAGACCTAAAAATAAAGCCGTCACTTTTAATCCCTTAGAGAAAAAGAAAGATGGCGATAGTTTTAATCCTGTCAAATTAGTTTAGTAAAATTGTGTGCCTGAATCGACACCATTGTTTCATATAAACTTTTATATGATCAAAATCACAAGTACAGTTCTCCGTATGCTAATGAACCATGAGAATAGTTTCTTAAAACAAAAAAAGAAAGTATTTTCTGTCTTTTTATTTCACGCCTTTTCTTTCGAGGGTAGGCAGGCGTTATAGATTGTCACATTACTCGATCCTGACGCACCACTTTGCCTCGCGTAACTCCATCATTTTTTCACTCGCATCCTTCTACTACTCGCTACGCTCCTTTGAG
Source organism: Schoenobius gigantellus (assembly GCA_963935595.1). NCBI lineage: Eukaryota > Metazoa > Arthropoda > Insecta > Lepidoptera > Crambidae > Schoenobius > Schoenobius gigantellus. The sequence goes on from OZ012543.1 coordinate 2,520,415, forward strand.
GGCATCATTTATTCAAATCTCTGTGAATATGCATTTTATATAATCGTATGAAACAAAAGCTCAATGGCCCCGTTTTACGGTTTCTTTCCAAATATTATCTAGTTACAGTGTAAGATGTTCACTTATGAATTATTAATACGAGATAACGACGGAGCCCGGAGGTTTGCCGACATGAAACTAACTCAAAAGTAAAACTTATCTAAAGTTCCGCAAGAAACTCTGAAAGTATACAATGTCTGCGTTTATGGGATTAAATCCATTCTGCAGAGTACGGGGTTGATGGCTTGGAAAGTCGTGGGTGTGGTGATTCGAATGTTCGTACATTGGTTGCGTGTTCATATGAGTAGGTACCTATCACCAGTGCATGACACGAAGTAGAAGTAATCTGAAATTATTTCATTTTATTAATTAAAACTTACAGAACACGGCAACTATTTGGGTCAAAAATTGGTCATGGATCTAAAATTATAAATGCAAAAGTAGCACTGCCTGTCTCTCTGTCTGTTACACGCCAAAACAGTTAAAACAAATTTTAATGACATTTATTGTAGAGATAGGTTAAGCACGTAGGAGGGAATTTTAATGATTTCCCAAGAGAACACGTGGTACAGCCGAAGACGCAATATAACTGAATTATACACAGGCAAATTCACGGGCTTCAGCTAGTAAATTATAAAAATATCTTCTAGTGTTCATGTACTAAAGTTTATGGAAGTAGCTGACACCATTACGCATCTTTAATCAATACTGACGCTCTGGAAGACACCATTAAAAGCCAATTGTATTCAGTACTTAGTAATTTTAAGTTGATAAGTCGTCTTTGGATTTCTGTGGTTTGAAAAAGATGACCTGTAGAATATTGGAATACCAATCTCTGACTCACAAACAATTTCAGTCTAGAACACTCAATTTCTACATTTCACTAACAGTTAGATTAGAAATCAATATTGTCAAGAAGTGAATTGTATGGGTACTTAAGTATAATTAAACTATCATCACCAAATGCATAGAGCATCCTCCATCCTGTAATAATTTCTCTTATCTAAAGATTGTGAGTTGGAGCTAATATGATATTTTATATGAAATAGCAAAAAAAAAGAATTATTATTGAACTCAATGTCAAATCACAATCAGATACTAATTTGAAAGAATTCACATATTTAACTCAATCAGAAAAAGTCCAATCATCTAATAGACATACGACGAAACGATTACAACCTCAAATCTCAGACCTGCTACTTAAAAAGGTTATCAAGCGTTCCAAAAAAAAAAAGATTAATGGCGCGAATGTCTATGACGGCACCTCGCGATGGCACCTCGGTGGTTAATTAAAGCCCATCTTTATCACGTGGGTAATTAAGAGCATTCCAGGAGATGCCTCATCATGACGAACGAGCTTTTAGTTCCCTGTTTACTCTACGTAATTGCAATGTGTCAAGCGAATTGCGAAATAAGGAGTTTGCTTTAACTATGACAGGTGGGCGGACATTTTGTTATACACGAGCTATGCTATAATGGAATAGATAATATTGATGATATTTAACCTCATTAATTTCTAAACATAATGTTTTGTGGAAATGGAAACTAAGCAATTGAATTCTTCTTCTAAGCATAAGATAAACATTCAAAGACTATAGTTCAATTGTTCAATCATACTATTAATATCATGTATTTATAGCTTTGTTAAAAAAATAATGAAACTTACAAGTTTAATATTGGTGACTTGGTGATTTATTCTTATATCGATTTATTTATTTATGCAATCATATTTTCCTAACATATTTTCATAACTCTATAAGCTCCTATTAAAACTAAAGATATCACATTAGAACTTCCTTCAGATTCAGTAGAGATGAAATGCGATTCAAGAAAGACTTTTGACTTGCAAAGTTTTAATTTATGTAAATTGAAGGAATCCCAGAACAAATAGATAAGTGAAACCATACAGGACATCAATCAAACAAGCCTGAATCGAAACTGACAACACAGTAAGAACGCAAACAAATCCAACAAGCTGTGATGTCATCAAAAAGTCTACATCCGTAATCCATACTATTCCGTGATTGGATTAAATTCTACAACTTCCATTCCTGTGCGTCGATTCAATTGGTAGCATAACATTTTGTTGGTTTCCGGCTTATTGCCCATTTCCATACTCCGTTTGATGGCTTAACGTTTCAGATTTGGGGCGGTTGTTATAAAGCTGATATTTTTTCTGGCAGTATGCAAGAAGAATTTAGTAAAGCTTCTTATTAATATTCTTCATAACAAAGTTGCGTGTTGTATTATCTTGTGGCTCATAGAAACGATAGTGTCTAATCTTTATTTACTGTTAACCTATTTACATTATTTCTAATATTTTTTTTATTGCAACTATGTTAGCAAACAAGCAATCTACCCACCTAATGGTTAGTGGTAACAGTCACCATATATGTGGCTTTTGTGAGATTCACAGCAAAACTGCAACCCCCACAAGAACCACAGTATACGTTGCCAACTTGTCACATCAGATGTTAAGTCACGGTACCCAGTGATTTCACTGCCATATCTCTTACCCTTCAAACCGGAACACAGCAATGCAAGCACTGCTACTTTATGGCAGAAATAGGTAAGACGGCCGTACCCAAGCAGACGACCCCGATACAGAGTGGAATATTTATTATATTTTTTATATTTTTACAAATCCTCTTACGTATTTTACTTTAAAAACCTTATTTTTGCAGTGATACAGTCGCGATTGGAAGCACAAAATGCCTTGAAATCCTAAGTCGAATGAATATTTGTAAAGTATAAATGCTGAATGTCATGAATGCATTTCACGAAAAAATAAACATCACGAGTAGAAGTAAGCGTCGGGAAATGTTTATGCAATGCAGTTTATCTTTTCACTTCCAAGCGGAAGAGTAGACAATGGAACGCGAAAATGGCGCTTCTAGTGCTACATTATGTCAAAGCGACTAGCCAGCTGGTAGAAAACTTCTGGAGCTTTTAGAAACTAATGAAAACGTACCGTATCATCGGTCAATTTATCTGAGCGTAACAATTTTATTCGGTCGACGGAAACTCTCAAACCGCAAGAACTTCGGGGATTTGGTTTCTGTAAAAACTTTTCAAAACAAACATCGGAATGGTGGGAGATTGATGACTTTGCCTCGGGCTCACATGCACGAAGACCGCATTACACACGGTTCGGTAGGATCGGCAATTTTTGCAAATGTTAGGTAAACCAGTGATTAATAAAGAATATTACTATTTGTTTGTCTTTTTGTGTTGTCTTTCACAAACCGTTGCCTGGAATTTGACCAATTACAGCAATGCTTTTAGTAAAGTTAGGAAGTCTTCACTGGTACAGGACGAATGCATCCAAAGTGCTTTTCAAGCAAAGTCTTTACATACCGTTTGTATTGTGAGTTTCTGACATTTAATGTCTCTAAGTTTTAAGACCTGTGTTATGACTTTCTGAAGACGTATTTAATCTTAAATTACTGCCATCATACTTAATTCTGAAATCACCACATTAAATACATGTTTAAAATGTGGACAGATAGAAAGTGTTTTCTCTTGTATTGCCACACATTTTTATTAAGACGTCTGTCTAAAAACCCTGATAAATGGTTTGGTCGTCAGCTTTTTACTTCGTACATACATTTTGTAGTTCATGCTGTGATGAACTTATAACGCTATGGCAGTTCCCTTACTTTCCGTATCGTAAAAACCACTAAGGAAGCTTCCTGCAATTACTGTGACTCTTAATACCTCTGCGAAAAGTTAAAAAAATTCAAAAAATACCAACCTGTCTAGGCAGTGTCGTCTAGTAGGCCAAGTCCTTTTCATTTAAGGAAATACCAGTGCCCAGTGTGTGTCACCGCATGTGGACTTACATGAAAAAAAGACAACATCTCATTTGCTTTAGATGCTGCATAATTAGGTGGGGCTTTATAAAATAGAATATAGATTAACGATGATCGGGACGCTGACAATGATGAAAATTTTGTTAGGGATCTAATTAATGAAGCTGACAAGCTTTGTGAGCTACGCGACCGTGTAGTCACCGCTTTAGAAGTATTCCAACAAAACAAAGATTGAACAAATCCCGAATCCTTAGAAATAACGATTTATCAATCAATGCTTCGGAAACTTGATAATACTTTTCCTACTTTGTAATTCTTATATGTTTGGCTAAGCGGGCGATATTTCTCCGTTATTTCTTCTATTGTTTGTGCAGGTGATACCCGAGGGGTGGTATTCAAAGAGTTTAGTTTACTTTTGACATTTAGAATTGAAACTACCATTGGCTTTATGATCGGCGGGTTGCTATGATCTGAGTTCAATATCAGATTAATATTATAATATTAAGTATTCGGTTGCAACTTCAAGGCCCTTACTATTATGAAACTTTATTAACGCCCGGTTTAGTTGATCTATGTTTTGTCTTATTCTATCTTACATAATTGACTGATGTCAGAAAAAGAAAAATCAATCTTGAGGGCTCAGGACTTTACTGTACAACACTTAATTTCTATTTGTAATATTGCTTTGGAATTATTTAGTGTTTGCGCACATTTACCTTTTGTGAATTTCAAAACCAGAACGTTTGTACTGTACATTGATTAATATCGTCGTTATTTAACATGACACAACGTATCTTTTCACTTAAACAGTATCACCTCGATTTAAAATTGTCCCATTTCACCGGAGATGAGTACAGTCGTGCACGTAAATCACCGTGTCGGGGAGTCATACGTCACTCCTCCCGTAGATAGTGACGCCGCGGGCGTGACGTCATTTGTGCGCAAACATGGCGGCGGGCTGAACTGTCTATCATGGCCGAGATAATGTGACACACCGGAATGTCGCTCGTTTTAATTAATTGCTTATACTATGCTGTGGATTTGAGATGTTCCTGTCACGGGGACGGAATGCGTTGCAATATGAAGGTCGTTTGGAAATTAATTTTTTAAGGACTTTATATTTATATTAAAATACGAAATGATAAAAGTAAACGTAATAAGTTCAATCAATGCGGTTATTTTCTCACTTTTCCGATGATTTCGAAAAATAAAAACGACTCACATTAACGATACTATAGACACGCATTTGAATTGGAAAAATCACATCCAAAAAGTAGCGAGTAAACTAACTAGTTTTACATATGCCTTAACGGAATTAAAAAATCCACGAACACAGAAACTGCAATGACAGCTTACTACGCATGTGCACATAATTGGCTGAGACACGGTGTCGTCCTCTGGGGGAATAGTACCGACGCATCGAAACTATTAATTCTGCAAAAACTGTGTATTAGAATATTGGCCAATATCGATTCAATGGAAAGTTGTCGACCGTACTTTGTGAAATACGGTATTCTAACATTGACATCCCTATACATCTTGGAGATTTGTAACTTTGTGAAAAGCCACTTTGAGATGTTTACGCAAACGAAGAATAGCTATAGGTACACGACCGATAAATTTAAGGCAAAAAGATAGACTCGCTCTTATACAAACCAACTTAAATATGGTAGGATCGGGGCCTTATTCTATGTGTGCTAGAATATTTAATAAGATACCTAACAGTATACGCACCGAGAAGGAAAAACCTTCATTTAAGCAAAAGTTAGAAACATATTTAAAGCTAAAACCATATTACACGCTGCAGGAGTTTTTCGAGGACAAGAATTAGTGAGTAGGGAAATTAATGACATCTAGTAAAATATTAATTAATAGAACATTTCACAAATTACAAAATTATTATTTATTGAAAAAGTAGTTGTTATCAATTCAGTTGAACATTTCAATAAGGTAATTTATTTATTAATGATTAAGAACAAAATTTATATAAATTTGATAAAATTACAATTCATTTAAAATCTGTTTACATCAGTTAATATATATTATTAAGTAGACAATATTATATTATATGAGTAGATAAAATGACATATTATTTATTGAATGATTATTTTATTATTGACTAATTTTGGTATTTCAATTGAATTTCATTTGTTAATAATTAATATATAGTTAACATTTAAATTTAATAAGATTCTTGGAAAAAAATGTAACAATAATCATTTTAAGTATTAGGAGATTTATTGTATGAGAATCTACATATAATTGCAGTGCCCTTGCAGGGTTCCATGTAAAAACTTTGAAATATGTTAACACCTTAAAATGTACAACATGGAAGCAATTGATAATGAAATAAAGAAATAAAATGAAATAATTATTTGTTTATTATTTTAAATTTATATTCGTGAACAAAGTAAACGGTAATTTACCAAATCTTACTCTATATTGTATTATAAAACATCAATTGACCATAAATGCAAACTCAAACCCAGTGTTCAAGTTTAAGAGAGTATTCTAAGATACTATTTGCGAGCAATTTGGCACCTATGGCGAATTTTTGTTTTGACTGTTTATCGAATATTGGAGCCAGAATAAGAAAATCTGTTCAATCTAGAATGATATCTCGTGGGAACACGAAACGGGCTCACATAATGCGAATGAGCTACCGTAGATACTGACCTTGTGTAGGGTGCTCCAGTAAACTATATACGGAAGAAAACAAATATTGCAAAGGCAAAATTGGAACAAGCAGCTCTTTTAGGCAATTATTATAAAGATATAATATGCTAACATGATGTCGTCATTTCTTCTTCTGATACATACCGGGTTATTTTTCCAGCAGGAGCCAAATTTTGTGTGCTTGTTCAGAAAAGCAAAATGAAGATCTTTTATTAGGGGGCCAATCTCGAAATCGCGAAAAAATCTGCTGTTCCATACAAATGTTCAACATCCACTGAACCTAAATGTATGGAACAGCTGATTTTTTTTCGCGATTTCGAGTTTCGTCCCATAGTAAAAGTTGTTCATTTTGCTTGTCTAAACAAGCATACAAAATTTTGCTCCTGATGGAAAAATAATCTGGTATACATTTGTCAATATTACATATTTGGTTAAGAAACGAATTCGTTGATATTAAATCTAAGGCTACGCTTCAATATAATATTTTCTCACTGTAAAGGACAAAACAAGGTTAGGAATCTATATATGTATAAACCGCTTATTTCTAAGTAGGACAGGATTTGTAGTAGGTTTGTAAAAGGTTGCACCATTTTTTAATAGTCGAAGAAAATTTAACATCGTTATTTATTGATATATTTTTTTAAAGAAACCTAGTTTTCCTCGAAATTTATTTAACATAATTTTAAAGGCAATTGGAAGATCTTGTATCATTATTACGAAAATAAAGTCTGTACTATTACGCTGTTCTGCTTATTCAAAGGGATAATTCAATAATTGTCTTTGCTTATGCATCAAATCTTAGTGCAGGAGTGTGATTCTGTAAAACCTCACTTTAAACTTCGAATCTGATTCCGCAGTGAGTTCTTAGATTGGCATTCTCAAAATTCGAATGTAGATTTGAAAGTAATCTGTGCTACAGCGCTACACTTGCGAGCGTGGCAGCGAGTGGAACTACAGTGACCGTGAGATTTTGACATTATAAATATGGGATGACGTAAAGTGGCATTCCGTAAAGGGAATTCCTTTATCACTTCGAAGCTCACTTCGAAGCTCACTTCGCACACGAACTCGAAACAAAGTGTCAAATAAAACGTTGCTATTTTGTGAGTGAAAACAGGCAAAGTTTATTATAATAGTTTAAAAATACATTTAAAATTATTTCCGAAGGTGATAAAAACTAGTTCTGAGGTATAATGACTATGTAAGGGTATCTTGTATCTTATGCGAAGTGAGCGTGAATATCGAAGTGAGATGCGAGCTATTGTTTGAATTTTACAGAATCGACATGCAGTACTCCAAACGTGAATTGTCTGATAACTTTAAGTTAATTTAAACTATATGCTCTTGAAGGTTTTATAAGGTCGCAATCAACTGTAGACGACCATATTTTCGCAAAAACTCCTCCTATGGATATTGGATTTGGACGCATTACTTTTTGTTTCAATTCAAAACAAACAGGTTACTTATTGAATACTATATAGTAGTGTAAGTTACTTTTGCGTTATATTTTCTTTAAAAAAAAACGTGTGGGGCAACCCACACTAGGATTTTCTCCTGTGTCGTGGGTGCAGTTACAAACATAGAATATCACATGCACATTACACTTCTTTCCATGAGATATTAAGCATTTGAAAACTTGAAAGGTTTAAAGTGATAGTATTTATAATAGTTACATACTAACACTTAATGGCACTTAAGAAATCTTGCCTCTATTGTCTTCGTCATTAATCCGACATTGTGAAACTAGAGTGCTACACAATCGTCCTCTAGCTTAATTGAAAGCTCAGCAACTATCCACTCCTATTTACAACCACCGCTCATCGCATCCTCAAGGGGACCTTCACATTTTATATTCTAGATTTATTACGTCCACAATAAATTTTACGGTGCGGAAACTCCATCGGGTCGAGTTGGCGTCGTAACATCGGCCAATGGCGACGGGGAAATTGTTGATTCGCTTTTATTTTGACAGCTCGCTGTTGTTTTAAAACAGTTTCTCTGTTTTCTTTTATAGAGCTATCGGCTTCATCTCTTTCCTTGTCCAATTAAAGTCATTTTAGTGTTTCTCCAACAAGGAAATGTTGTTAGGTTGACAAAGTGGTTTTAAACGTCATTGCTTGAACACTATTCAGATGAACAAACTCGATTTAGAAAATCGTTATCATAATGTCCGTATAGTAACAACTGCGTTACAAGTAACTTGCCAACAAGCGACATGTACTTAGTTTTATAATAGTCTGATTACAAGAATGTACCTACCTTCAATGCAGCCGCAGTAGTAAAGCCTATGAATTCTGTCCGTTTTGGCACAATAAGTATAATAATATTTTTTTATTTAATATTTCAATACACTCGATGTATGAAATCGATATCGTGTGGTTGGTTAAGCGAGTTTTTAAATCCTCAATAAGCGTCATGTAACAGCTTAAAAAACTGATTCTCTGATTACACAAAAGTGCCTAATGCAGCTATAGTAGCAAAACGTAATGAATACTATATCTTATGGCAAAAGTAACCATATTTTTTAACTATGTTTTTAAGAATGGAGTAAGCTTTTGAATTTTTAGGAATACCTACCCATAGGGAATATGCATAAAATTTAAATTTGTATCAAATATTTTTTTCTAGATTCTTTATTGTCTTTTACATTATACTTAAAAGGTATTTTTTTATTTAGTTGTTATTTAAACCCAAAAAATATTATATAAAAAGTGTAAATTATGGGAGAGAAATTCAAACTTACAAAACGCCCCACCATTGGTCGAAACGGAATGTGACGTCAGTGGTCATTCGGGTCAATGCCTCAATGGATTTATCGGCGTCGATATTCATGTGTTAGTAGTGTTTGTGAGAAAAATTGTTTAAAACTGTATTTCTGTGTGATTACTTGTGTATATATATTTGTAATCAATCTAAGACGATGACAGAAACTGGTTTTGTCAAAGCACAATCGGATAATCTACCGAAAATAGATGCATTTATTATGTCAGCATATTTTACATCAAATCTCGATTTTACGAGCGTAGTGATCAAAGGACTGAAAGCAGCAAGGTAATTTTTATGTTAAATGGTATATTTAAGTCCAGAAAATAGATTTTTATTCATAAATGTTTAAATAATACTTACAACAAAACATAACCTTTACTTAAGTACCTACATAACCATTTGTCATTAAAATTGTTCCTAAACTCCTAATTTACGCCTATATCATTATAATTTACACGTAATATTATATTATTGACGCTCACTAAAGTATGATATGTTTATAATATACTTTTTGTCAAAATGAAATAAATACTTACTAAGTATATTGCGATTTACATGAAAAATTTTCTTTCAGTATTTAAGTGCTTGTTTGTTTCAGATCAACGGCCCAATTCTGCTAATAAGTTATAGCCAAATCGAAACTGAAACGAACTTGCTAACTTTGTTGTAATAAAAAAATCAAAATTTCGTAAAACCGCAATAGGAATAAGCAAGCTCTTTAGATAAGTTTTTAATGAACTTTTGAACAAGTAAGGTTAGTTTTAGACCGAATCATCTACTGCTCAATAGCTAATTCACACTAAGCTGTACATAAAAATAGCACACGTTAAAATTAGATCTTTACAACAAAATACAACCGATAATGGAGATACATTTTCCCTTCTCATCATCTTACACCATTTTTTTCGTAATTTCGCATTGCGTGGAATACGAAAAGACACTTTAATACAGTTGCTCAAAAAGTAGTATATTGCAGGACTGTTTAGCGGCCGGGATGATCACCATTACGCACTAGTGCTTTTTCTTTACCAAATGTCAAATGTCTAGAATGACACACATTTTGCTTTTTTCCTGCTTTTTTCAAGCATGCTAAGTTAAGATTGCGCTTAATAATCTGACTGGTCTACCAGATTTTGTATTGTAAAAGCATGCCTAAAAGCAAAGCATAACAAAAAGCACGGCCGGACCTTGCTTTTAAAAACACGACAAGCAAAGCATAGCACGCATTTGCTTTGTCACTGCTGTGTACGTACGACGACATATTTGGCGCCATTTTTCTAAAATTTTCTCTGCGTGATTATTGATTGTTGTTATTTGAAAAGTTTAATCTATCTAATATATAAAATTCTCGTGTCACAGTGTTTGTTACCGAACTCCTTCGAAACGGCTTGACCGATCTTTATGAATTTTTTTGTGTATATTCAGTAGGTTTGAGAATAGTTCGTAAACTATCTTTTATTACGGCGAAACGTAAGTTCGCCGTTATTTGTAGTGAAAATAACTATTATGGGGTGTATTATTAATATTGTTTTTGCACTGCGGTACCATACAATACTTGTAAAAAGGTTTTTTAACTTCTTCCATGATTTGTATAACAATTAACTGAAATTAAGTTACGAAATAAGTATGTGGGCGCGTTAACGCTATAGTAAAATGGGACACGCAAACACGGGACCAATGACAACTAAAACCAATGACGTCATCAAAACGCGCGCAAAATGGTGGCGTTTGAATGGCTCAAATTTATTCGATGTTTTAAATTTCACTTTGAACAATAACTTGACTATTTTCAAGCCTATTAATATTTTTTTCTATGTTATAAAGATGTAATTGATTAGTTTATGAAATAAAAAAAATCATGCATATTCCCTATTGTTTGATTAAAATACAATGATGATTTATATTTTTTCACCGTAAAAACAAATTTTGTTTGTTATCAAACTCATAAGCAGCATATCTTAAAACCAATGTAAATCCACCCAAATTTCCATTTATTACCTCGTGCGATAACATAGTTTTGTTATTAGAGGACTACCGATATTAAACAGGGACTATTAGATAACAAATCAAATGTGCGACGCAGGAACCTTATTATCCAACATCACATCACGGTCAAGGAAAACAAAAAGTTAATTAAAGATAATTATCAGCGCTCCGTGCATAAATTCTAATAAAGCAAAACATTATAGTATGGGGTTACATGCGCCACCCATGATAATTAGGCTCGTGTTTCCAGAGATCTCTGAAATAACTGGAAATATTAGAGGGAATTGTCTTGTTTCATTTTACTTATCTTTGAAATTAAACCTAAAATTAGAGTTAATTCCATGTCATATCCCAGTTATTTTGTTCGCTATTTAACCTCGTAAAAATCAATATTAATAAATATGTATTATTCGGTAGAACATGTTATTACATGTTACAACCTAGTGGATCAGTTTTGAAATTATCTTTGTATCAAACTCATCCAAGAGATGCAGTTACGACCGACCATTGACGTCTTATTTATATTTTTACATGATTATATTAATAACCTACACGTGTACTGATCATATCATTGATCAGTACCCTAGTCGTTTCATAGAAAACTTAAAGAGCTAGATTTAAAATTTCAGCAGATTTGTGTAGAAAGGTAATCAAGCGTAGTTACTTTAATGGGCTGGTCCCTGCGTCGACACTGCTCCGAAAATGGAACCAACCCAGCCGTATATACATAATATAACAGGATTCCAAGGTTTCTATTAGACGTTGTCTCTGCGGAGACATTAGGGAACATATAAACATATTGAAGGAAATGTCTCATACAATGTTCACCGTCTTGTTAGATAAGTGAGCGTAACGTTCTACAGATGGCTCTCATGCCCGGATAAACTGGCTTGGAATATCATTGATAGTGATAATTGGATACGACCAATTATTTCCACCTTGCCCTTAATTATACTATTCTGCGTATAAGATAATGATAGCATGTTTTTCATGCCAACTCCGAATGCATTATGATTGCTCAAATTAATTGAATCTTTTTTTTCTGTTTCAGGTAAGTTTTACACGGATTTAACAAGGTATTGTATTAAGCTAACTACTATGGATATGAGCTTTATCTTACTTACTACAGCAACATTTTCTGATAACGAAAGCTAGCCTTATTCTAATTTCATCCTTGGAGAAGAGTAAATGTCAGTAAACTGTATTAAAAATATACGAAAACAAATGAGCAATTTATCATTCAGAATTGGTGGTGGATTGAAAAGCAGTGAGAATCTTCAGTTTCTTCAAACATCAAATTCGCGATATCTATTTTTCGAATAGGTACACAAAATAATTGTCTATTTAATTGAATACTCCAATCGTCGCTAACATTATATTTTTCTCGAGAAATTTCTAAACTCCACTCCACTGTCTTAAAAGGAAAATCAACTGCGATGTAATCACCGTGCTTTTATTGTTGCTCTTTCGCGTAACGAAGTATTTCGAGAATTTCATAATCCACTTCCCCTAACAAGTGACTGTGGATCAAAGGAAATTCGGGATCAAAGTCACGGGATTCATCTAGTGTGTAATTATTATTTAATTTTAGCCGTAATTAAAGCTCCCCAATGTCAATTAGCCTATTCACAAGAAACTTAGCTTGCCTATAGCGGGACATTTGCTTATACTGTTATGTTCTCATTTGGCAGAAGCCGAGCAATTAATAATAATGGGAGATGAACTTTAGTGGGGGCTGGTATGTTTCCCTAATGAACTGCGTACTGTAGCCATCATTTCACGTGTCGCTTAAAATTTTGATTATCCAGAAAAGTTCATTTACCTTGTGTCACTTCAGTTGGATGAAGTTACTAATGCAGTGCTTACCCATAGTACTACCGTTGGTACTACTAAAGAACACCATGTGGGTGACTATCATTTTTAAAATATATTTTTAATTTTAAGGAAATTAAGCTTTAATAAAATTATTTTAAAAGCAGCATCAACGAAACGTTTCAATTGCATGTTATAGTGTTATTTCATTCCTTAATCGACTTCACAAAAAGGGGGACTTTGTCATTTCGATTGTGTTTTTTTTTACGTTTGCTACCTCATAGCTGTCATAAATCTGTGCATGCTTCAATCATTTTAACGCACTGTCTGCTCCTTCCTAGTTGAGACTTTCGGGTTCTTTTTTGTACTAAATGCACTCAGACTGGTACAACAAATTATTAAATTAAGGTAAATTATATTTACTTGTAATAACTTATGTACTACAGAATAAGTTTAGTGGTTGAGCGTTTGTTAAGATAACCTTTCTAGAATAATTTAAACGTAGTCTGTCACAATAGCAACCATGTTATTCTGACAGGTCTAGTTTGCAATTAAGGGTGAAATATATTAAAATGAAGTTGAGCAATAATTTTGTCTGTGCTATGACGGATTTAGAATACATATGTTCCTTTCTCCCAGTGGGGGTGGAAAAACTGGCTAGGAGAACTTACCACAGGGCCGCGTCCAGAGCTTCCGCGCTGTACAAATTTTCGATTTATTCCCGTTTTATACCTTAGTTAAAGCGTGACGTTTGGGTGAAACAACCGGCCCGCTCAACACCTTTGATTGTCAGCAAGTGACAAACGAACACCATCGGATTTGATTGTTGAAAAGCACACTAACGTTATTGAGAAACTCCTAGACAATTGGATAATTTTGGAGACATAAATTATTACGTTATCTACGAGAAAGAGAAGGAAATGAAAAATTCATGTGTAAGAGGGAGGTAAAAAATTTATTACTACAATGGGTTCAACACCTCTGCTGCATGCTAGAGCGAGTTAAACAACAACCGAACAACTGCACTCTAAGGTACTGAACGTGCTCCAGTTATACCCATGCGAAGAGAGAAAAATCTATAAAACCTACATCGAATTGCCTGGGCAATGTGGTCAATATTTCCTTGCTAAGGAGAGATTCGTGCCCATCAGTGAGAGAGGTTTGAAGTGAGTGTGTGAGAATCATTTTGTCTTTGTCACTTTGTTCAGAATTGAAAGAAATAGAAATATATTTTAGACGTGTTACCCATACTAGAGTGAGTACCTATTCTGCAAGTCACCTTTTTTCTACCTCAAAACCAAATCAGTACTCACCATTATTCCACATGAAACATAATAATAAGAAAACGATGTACATAATTTTTATTGCTTATGATACATTGAGAAAAATGGCGTGATTTGTGGGCGAACTTCTAACATTTTCAGGCGATAGAGAGCCTTAAAATGCCGTTATGAAAGATCAGAATCCCAAAGCGGAATAATATGATAACTAGCCAAGTATTCCGTAAACATACCCCAAACGACTGCTCAGACATATTGCTCTATACGCGAAACAATAAAAGGTTTTCCATCTCCCGTGCCCCAAACATTATCCCTTGCATAACTCATACAATCTTATCAGTGAACCTTACAGTATATTTTTTTGCATTCGCTAGAATTTCCCGGAGTTGTGGGTACACATACATATTGCTAGCCAATTAATATTGTATTCTGTTTTGTATCGAGCTGTTCAGAACGAGAAAAAACAGGCTATCCCGTATCTGTAGTTTGTTGGCGATGTTCTTTTGTATCGATGTTTGCGAAGGCCTCCCTTTTAATTTATTCGTTGTTAATACTGTTTCATGAAAGCGTTTTCTGAATTTCTATCCGAATACAGAGGTAATAAATTCACGTGTTAATATTAAACAATGAATTTATTTATGAAACTCGGATACTTTGGAATCGGAAAAGGTTACGTATTTATATTTTGGCTCGAGGAATAATGTTGACGTTTACAAAAATTTGTAGTCGAACATCTCTTATATTGTTATGGTTTCCAGATTTATATCAATACCGAAAAAGCAAACCTTAAAAAATATATTTTTTTCCGAAACGCCAATAAGACTATTGCATTTTATTTAAATAGTCATAAATTATATAAAATATGAAGTATATAAATAATATATATATATATATATATACAATGTTTCGTGGACACAATATAAACTTTTTATGCCGTCTCCGATTTAACTAAATCTTAGTACGTACCAATCTTCCTAAGTTTATGTTATTTCTGAAATAAATTTCAGAAATTGTGGCTAGCCATGAGTTTTTATTACTGGAGTGTTTGAATTAATGAAAATAGTTGACTATTCAAACTCATGTATGTTTTGTGGCACAAATATGTCAAGCCTTTTTTGTAAATAGTCACACCCACAATACCCATAGTCTTTGATATCTATATATCCCCCTTTATACATAGAAAAATCATCTATTCTTGTGCCCAGTGATATATTAGTTTTATCTCGCGCCTTCATCATTTACTTGTTGGTTCACGCGGGTTTTCCCAGAATTTACGAGTGATACTGTTATCTGTTTCAGAATTCAGAAACTAACGTTATTATATTGTATGTTTTGTATTTATATCCTTACTGATTTTTTCATCTGATAATATTGATTTGACTGACTTAATTTATGATACACATACGAGTAATAGACTTGTAATAAACCATAATGAGTCCAATCACAAATACTCTAATATTAAATCATTTTTAAGGAGCAACTTATACCTACTTTAAATACGGCATTAGTTTTCAAAATCAAACAGTCTAAAATTTTTATAATTTTACCAAACAATTAAGATTTTATAGCTTACTTAGAATTAAAATACTCAATAAATGTTCATATCGTATCCTTAGTGTTTTGATAATAGTAAGAAAGTCAGATGCCTTTCAAGAATCAATAAAGAATTCTTTTCCAGACTTGTGCTTTATTATTGAACCATCCTACAGAAAATGGAGAACTTGCAGTGCATACATGCTCCCGCACAATAATTAGACTCCATAACAAATTATGATTGTCCTCTGAGATTAATAAAACACCCATTACTAAAATTCTGTGCAGAGGATAATATCGTTTATGTCAGAAATACGGATACATTTAACTATAACTGCTTGAGAATCCTAATAAGACACTGCTTTGTCATTTATATCGACGTTTGTTCCCGAAAATATTAGTTACATATGTACGAGTAACTGTACACAAAATGGTAGTAACATATAATATTGAGCCCTTACATCGAACCCTATTTTGTTTATTCTCATAGATACAGTTTCTGTTTGAGCACACTGATACACCATTAAATTGGATACATGCTCACTAAATCTCGTCAAAGGCCGCGAAATCTTATGTAAAGCGAGTACACGTTTGTAGTGAGCCCCGACACTTTGTTTGGAAATCTCTTTCATATCACTACTGTTGTTTTCTTGCTCCATGAAGTGTGCACGTTGCTTTTAATTGTTATTTTTGTTTGTAGATTTTGCTACTCTTGCTTTAATAAGTTCTTCTGTAGCAAAAGCAATTTTTTAAAAGGGATGTTTTTCCTTTTGTGACATAGTTGGGCTGCAAATCTTGAATAATTTGAAATTAGTTAGGACAACACACTTAATGAAATTATTTTTACCACATTGATATTTATAAATATGAAGCAGAAAAGGACCTATATCTTTATGTTTATAGATTGAAGTCTTTCATACAATTTGCTAAAAGAGTAAAATATTAATAGTTCTCTTTGTAAGTATATGATACATTTAAAAAAGATCGCGTTATTCAATAAATATGAAAGAAAAGTATTTGGAAGTATTCCTTACCGGCATCCAAGCCCTCGATCCCTGTAAGGTAAATGAAACGTCTATAATGAAATTCAATAGAACCCGATGAAAAGAATCAAATACCGATATAAAAATATCTAGACGTGCAATTAAATACGACCGCTATTCAACCTCCGATGAGGCCAGAAAAGAAGCGAGTGAAAAATTAAAAACACCGTGCCGGCTTTAGTCAATTTGCAATACAAACAGTACTGTGGACATATTAGTCAAATGTCAATAGCGACCCTGACCTTTTTAACTCCCTCGAAGCGGGAGAAGGGAGCCACCCCACCAAATATTCGCGATGCGTACCACAAGCTATTTAGTCAGGTATTTCACTTTAATATTGCTAGGTCGTTTTGAATTTCAAGTGTGTTATCTCTCATTTTTATAAAACAAATGGATTCTCAATACCTGCTGGAGACTTAACGCTCGATGGCTGTGCTAAAAGCCGGGGAGCTTTCAGCCTTAGCAATCGACTTGATAATTTGAACTTTTTTATCAGCCGCCAAAATGTCGGCTGGCCAAATGGATTTGTCCTGTACAAATGATGTCGATTCACTCTTTTGAGAGATCAGAAGATTTTTGTAGTTCAAAGAGACAAAGACTTAATCTTCCCTGAAAGCAATTCGATATTTGTCTTTAATAAGTTCGGTCGATAATATTTCTCTAATCACTTTTCGGCTATAATCTTTTGTTTATCCACAACATGAAACGATTTTGAAGCGATACCTTATTTCAAGCCGAATCTTCGCTTACCTACTTATTAGTCTTAAGGTGAATTATTTCTTATTTACGGGCGTATATTTGAATTATTATGCAGTGAGATGACCAGATTTTCTTTTATTATTTCGTCGATGTCACTTTTCCACTATGGGGTTCACCCACTCTTTTGGCTGTTCCCAAAAATCCTTTTTCAGCCGACGCACATCTCCAACTCATACTACTTTTTGAGATTTTGTGATTAGTCTGTGAATGAATCTCATGATATATAATATTTACAAAAAATGATATTACTTAATTTAACTGAAAGATTTACAAATTACTTGTTGCTATGCAGCAATGATAGATTACAAAATTCCATGGAATTATTACTCAAACAGGAATGAGCTCTTGCTTAAAAAAGCGTGCCGAGCGAGAGATAAATAACTGTACCGTTTGTCTCTTTCGTAAGTTTGTGACCACAAATTCTACAAAATAGGGATTTTTCTTAAAAACAATAACATTCAACCTGAAAGATGCTTTTAAAAATCATAATATGCTTAATAATCACGATTGTTGAGGAAGAAATCGCTTTTAGCGACAAGGTTGCCCTTTGTACAATTAGTGTATTATTTATACGTTGACTTTAAACTGGTTGGTGTTGTACAACAAAGAAATATTATATTTTATTCTATTATTTCAAAATGGGTAGCGCAAAAGAATTTTATATCTGCTTTTCAATACAAGATAGGTTTTATTAACATAATAATTATTTAAAAAATAATGAATGTCAATGATTGTCTTTCAATAGATGGGTCTTTCCAATCGGTATATTATGTTGAACCCACTGCCACATAGCAGATAATCAAATACAGTAGAGCGTCGATTATCCGAACGTCGATCAACCGAACGACCGCTTATCCGAACTACTATACACCCGCCCGATCCGCACGTGTGTACCTCCTCCCGCGCTAGGGTAGGTTTACTCCGGCAGACGAAAATTGGAGATTTTTAAGCGTTAATTGTAATAACTTAACATCGCATCGTGTAAGCTAAACAATAAATAACTAATATAAATTACTTTTATAAAAAAATGTTAAAAATTGCGGTAATATTTAGGTTAGGTACATACCATGTGGTCACCCTACTACAATGACAACGAAAATTACTGACATTGACAAAGAATCGTTGTTGCAATATAACATTTTTTGAATACTACCACTAGAATATTTCCTGAATGTAAAATCATAGTGTTATAATTATTAATAGTAGGCTAACATGGCAATTTAATTTATTTTGTTATAATTATTACAAAAAAAAACAATTTAGGTATTTTGGGCGTTAAAAGTAATTAAAATAAACAATAATAAAAAATCTTCATCTACCAATAGTTGTTTCTTAAGTACTAAATTATAAAATATACAACAGTAGCAACACTGTGGGAAAGGGATAAAAGGTACAGTTATTGCTATCTCTCTCGGCACACTTTTGCACTTTCAAGTGTTTAGTCTTTATTCACATAGAAATAAAGTCCAAATTTGAACAACAATATTTTGAAGAACTCATTCCTGTTTGAGTAATAATTCCATGCAAAATTCACAACAATACTTTTTTTCTATTAATGATTTCTTCATGTACTCGACTTCAGCAGTATATTTTTATTCTGAGCAGAACAATTAATTAATGAAGGCTTTAGTGGACAAAGAAACTTAGAATAATTACACATTACAGAAACAAACACAAATGGCGACTTTATTGCTACAATAACAATTTCTGCAAGGCAACCCTAAAACATAATACATACAAACATAAACACATCAGATACATACGAGTATTTTATAAATGATAACAAATAATAACAATAAATATAACACAAAAGGAGAGTTTTAACAAATTAAGTACTATATTCCAGCTCAAGGAAATAGTTTTCAACTTTGTTTTAAATAATGCCTGTGTAGGTACGAGCCTTATAACCTCAGGCAAAGAGTTCTACTGCGTAATCGCTTTCTTAGTAAAAGATTAGGAACAACACGAGGAATGTGCATGGAGATATAAGGATAGGTTATGACAGGATCGTAGGTTTCGGATGTTTAAAGATGTACTGTACTCAAACCTGTTTAAGGTAGATTGGTGCATTTGGATTGTAAAGGATTGTATGTGTATAGAAGGGACAGGATATGGTAGTCTCTCCGACGGGAGATTGGCAGCCATTGAGGTTAAGGACGATATTATTAAATTCGTCCATGTCTCATGGACGAATTTTCGCAAACCAAAAATGAATCTTAGGGCTACATTTTGAAGTCGTTGCATTTTGTTTAATAGTGCAGTGATACCCATCAGATCAGGATAGCAAAGATCAACATAATAAAGAATAGGAAAGAGAGCGGACTGTGCGAGTGTGTTTTTGATTTAATTCGGCAAGAAATTTTTCAGGCGCCTCAACGAACTATAACATCAAACACATTTCTGCGTACTTCATAAACTTGTCTGTCCCAAGAAGGACGACTGTCAATAAAAATTCCTAAGTATTTTACCACATTTTGGTATGCTATTTGGACTCCGTCGAAAATTATTGGCGGGAAGGAACCTCAGTGAATTCTGTTTATAAACCAGCTACTGCCAAAAAATATCATTTGGGTTTTATTGGGATTAACTTGAAGGCCATGCCACTTAATACAGTTTAATATAAGCATACACATAAGGTCGGAATTCGTTTGTACTATTACAGTGGAAAGATACTCTATAGGGGCTTGCATATAAATTTAGTGATCGTCTGCATACAAATGATAGGAAGGTGAATGAGTGAATGAAGTACTCTTTTTTTTGTACAATAACAATTTGAAGATGAAAGTACAAGTGGAATAGAATTTACGAAAATAGAAAAAAAAGAGTGGAGACAGCGTGCTACCCTGTGGAACGCCAGCGGTTGTATTACACCAGGTGGAAGAGGTGGAATCTATACGTATTCGCTGCCGACGGCCAAATAGGTACCTAACTTAGAAACCAGTCACTTACTGGTGGAGATATGTTAAGAGAGTGTATTATTGCTGGCAAAATATCATAGTTAACCGTGTTAAACACGTTACTGAAGTCCTGCAGCGTTAACACAGTTCTCATACGATATTCTATGCCCTGGCGTATGTCGTAAGTGATCATTACCAGAGCCGTAGTCGTACTATAACTGAGTCAAAGCCGGGCTAAAAAGGGTTTAGAAGATTATATGACGACAGAAAATTTCAAAAAAAAATTCAACAGTTGCTTGTGTACAAGATTTTCGAGCACTTTGGACAGAAATGGGAGTATGGAGATGGGAGGAAAATCGGTAAAGAAGGACGGATTTGATTTGCAATGCATATGTTACGGTCAGAGTAAATAATCGGCGATTTAATAATTACCGGTTTAAGTGATTAACATGAACTGACTTGGATTACCACAAATATAGTTGGATGGATAGATCGCCCAGAACCAATAACAACCTATCCGCAACTGTTTTTGAGGTGCCCCGAACTTCAAAAACAGTTGCGGATAGGTTGTTATTTTTTTTGACCACATAGAATCGACTTGAAACACAGTTGGTTGGGTAAGGTAGAAGCAGGAGGGTTTGTTGGTTATTATTAATCACTTTAACCGGTGATTATTAATAATCACTGATTATTTACTATGACCGTAACAAATATATGCATAACTAAATAATTCTATGCGTAGTTTGAAGTTAAGTAAGCCAATAATAATCAAAAACCGCCAATAGCTATCATCACATCTGAATCTGTATACAAGTTCGCAACATCTTGGCTCAGTAGAATATTCCGCGCATGTATGAAGAGCACAGCTCTGACGGCTGAATATAATCTATGCATACAATAGTTCGTGAAATTAAATTGCCTTTAGGAAATCACGAACTGGAAGCTACGCCCAAGTCGGGGCAATTATGAAAGCAGTTTTAAGTATGTGAGCCCTGCCCGCATTTCAACGGTTATCCAATTTCTGGGGCGATCTATATAACACCTAATTCAACTTTGCCGAGATAAATTCAGTCAGAAGTTCGGAATATATCGCCTTCTTCAATCGTCGAGCCAAACCGGGGTTAATTTGGATCGTTTGGCGAAAGTTTTGTCTCTTCAGCCTCGGCGGTTAGTTTGCTTGTTGGGAATTCTCAAGAAATGTTAGATGGAAGTTCGCCGTCGAATGTGTGATATCGGTTTTTCATCTCAAACTTGGATTCACGCAAATTAATGGGTCGTTGATGAATGCTTATGATTTTCTTTTCTTTTTTGTCGTGACAATGTATTGTTGTATGTTTCCCTTATGAAACCGTAATGGTATTTAATGTTGGTGACATAGCTAGCATGCATTTTGTATATTGGCATGATTTAGTTATAGTAGTTTTGTTGTACATCACCTCGTAGTATACCACTACTTTACAATTTTGAATACATTTAGCTAAACTTAATGTAATCCATTGCTTTTTTTCTGTTATTATAAATTTTTGTTTACAACAAAGTTGTCCAAATAAGCAGGCTGCCCACCTGATGGTAAATGGCTGCTGTCGCCTATAGTACACGTGGTAGCTGTAAGATTTGCAGATCTACAATCGTTACAAGGACCCAATGTAACTGGTAACATAAGAAGTCAAGACACCGTACCCAGTTATTTCACTGCCTGTCTTCTTCTGGGACACAACGATGCAAGCACCGCTGTTTGACGACAGAAATAGGTAAGATAGATGACTCTACTACTGAATCTTCTTCGGGTATATAAAGCTATTTATATACGTGTACAATAAATCGTTCAAGTAAATGAAACCTTATGTTTAGGAAGATCACTTTAAGAGGCTGACAATGCTGAGCTGAGCTCATCGAGCTCTACTTAAAACTGTTTTTTAGCAAAACCTGTTTATTATACCGTAGTAAAAAATATATATTATGTTACTTTTGAAAATATTTTTGATAATATCCATGTCCCCAAAACAAATCTTAATCAATATTACTCGTTAAAAAATGCCAATGACACCCATCAAAAACAGCTTTCAGAAGAAAATCCGAGTTATTTAACAAAGGTTATTTAATGATTTTCAGGGAATTAACTCGTTACACTTAATTTGATAATATTAATGATTCATATCTTCAAATAAGTTACTTTTTTGATTTTTTCGCTCAATTTCAATAACTCACCACCCCCGTAATCCAGTACAAATCATGTCTCAAGGACGTTGGCATTACTCAGCCTCTTAATAACAATTTAAAAAATATTTATATTCATTGCTATCTTAAGCACTCGTAGAGTCTCCTCGCGACAGCGTGTTTTCAAACTAGTCTAAAATGAAATTCTAATTTGTATTTTGACATTTGAATCCCTCCGTTGAGCTCAATAATTATATCGGACCCGAAAAGCCAGGCCGCAATTTTGTTTTGATAATTACTTGCCCGACAAGCGATGTCGGCATTGACAATATTAGCATCGACATTATGTTTATTAGTTACTTTGTACGTCGTATTGTAGCGCTCTAACAGCTTACCGAGATTACAGTGAATCCACTAAATGATGCTGTACAAAATGTCTGCTTTGTAGAAAATACAAGGTTTCAAAACAATATTATTATCATGAAGAAAATCCAAATAAAGAGATCCTTTTAATGAGGTGGAATGCTGTTATGCACTGTGCCTGCCGATGGCTACTCGACAAGCCTGTGTAGGACTTTCCCTGGTGAGCTAGTAACTAAACCAACTGCAATGTCCATATAGTCCATATTCAGGGTGATCCGGGATCTTGGTCACTCCAATACTCCGGATCACCACGAGAAAATATCAAGAACTCCTATTCAAATAATTAGATGGGCCATACGCTGGTTTGCCGACATAGTGATATAAAAAAGACACAAGATTTATCTGCACTCGTTAATTATGTTGTTATGCAAATAGCGTTGCAGTATAGATAACTATTTTGAAACTATTTAAAGGCTGAGTTTCGCTGTATGGGCTTGATGTTGAGCTAGAAAATATTTCAGTCATATTTCATGTCGCCATTTTCATATAGCGACATTCACGCAAATAGCTTTTACTTTAATATCAAATTCTTCTCTTCGACCTTTATTGCTCAAACAGCCTCGGACATGTACCGAATCAACATCGATATCATATAGCATCGCAATATTATTATTATTATAAGCTATAAAAAAGCCCGAATATTTTGCAAAGTACGCCGTATTAGATTTATTGGTCATAATAAGAATGCCGTTTTTAGATATTTCAATATTACGGTAGTTATATCATGATTATGAGTTGTTCACTATTTAGATGATATATAATATAATATAATGATTGATGAAGTGTCGATGTCGTTGTGCGTAAGGACGTCGCCTTCCAATCGGGAGATAGCGGTTCGAACCCCGCCACGTAACAATGTGTTTTTAAATTTTGAATTTATACGTACGTTTATTCGACGCTTTCACGAGAAAGGAAAACATCGTGAGGAAACCTTCACACACCTGTGAAGATAAAAATTCTTTACAGGCTGTGTGTGAAGTCGACCAACCCGCACTTGGCCAGCTTGGTTGACTAAGGCCTAATCGCCCTAGTATAAGGTTGGCTCGAGCCTCTCGCTGGGGACGTTTATTTTTATTTTATTTTTACTGTTGATGATGATGATAATGATTTTTATTTACTACTGTGTATATTGCGATACATGTTACCGCTCACATTTAAACTAAATGACATAATAGTGGTATACTTAATAATCATAAATAAATGGAAATAAGCAAACACTATTAAAAAAATGAACAGTATACACAGAAATTTCACATGAACCAGTTATAAAACCGGTCCATGAAAAGTCTGCAAAAGATTACGCGATATTACCATGAGCTAATATCGTGGATCGCTAGAATTTTATTTTCTAGATCATGACCCCTATAACGTTGTACATAAAATTCATTTTGTATCGTAATAAAAAGTAGGTCTTAAGTAGAATGGCAGAGAGCTTATGTTATGTTACAAAGCTGAGTGAACATAGAATAACAGATGGATTTGTCTTTTAACAGATTAATCGTACCAAGAAAATTGTAATTTTATATATCATTTGGTGTCTACAACACATCGTTCTATTCAAGTTGGTCTAAAAACAAAGTAATGATAGATGCCAAAACACTAATGGAATTTAAGCCTTTTTATATGTAGCTACTGCGAACACTGCATAACTATGCCTAAAAGTACTATTATTTTGTACGTAATAGCGAGTCACGGAATCACACAAAAACCATTACTACAATTGATGATCGCTGAATACTCTGTTATGTTGCCATTAATAAAAAACCTGAGCCACATACCTGGATTAGGTCGAAGATAAATCTCCGAAAGCGTAGGATGTCTACAGATATCTCCCCCTTTCAACCGCCAAATTATATTAACGTCATTTGTCTGGGATTCAAATTGCCCAATGAGAATTATTGGCGACTTAATGACTCCAAAACGCGGGCAAAACTTTTGTCAGGGAATAAAGCCTGGTAATATATTAAGGCAATTTCATACATTACCCACCATTTTTCCAATGTAACATTTCACGAATTCCACCGTAACGAAAAACGATTGCCGAAAATCTGATCTCGCGAGCCCATAATTCGACGTGGAATAATTGCTTAAAGAGTG
The DNA here is from genome assembly GCA_963935595.1 of Schoenobius gigantellus. Lineage (NCBI taxonomy): Eukaryota > Metazoa > Arthropoda > Insecta > Lepidoptera > Crambidae > Schoenobius > Schoenobius gigantellus. The sequence continues at coordinate 2,545,695 of OZ012543.1, forward strand.
AACGAGAAAAAACCTATAAAGCTAATAAAATCAGGGTTCCTCTGGCCTGTGCAAACCCATTATCATCGGAGCTGTACGCAAACCAGCTGATTTATTACAGCCGAACACTGAATATATTAAGGGGGATGGTGCGGTGAAGAAAATGTACTGATTTCGCCTCTAAAGTTCCCCCTGCCCCCTTTATGCTCCCAGTCCCCATCCAGTTCAGTATAACATATGGTGCGGTTTTGGGCCGATTTCGTTTGTAACGAGATACGGTTGTAACGTTGTTGGTGTACGGAATATGGATGAAGATACAAGGGGGTGCTATCGGTAATTCGAATGCCCCGCTACTTGTCATGAGTTCAGGAAATGCGGATCGATTTCAGGATATATGCAATTCTCTGGACGTAGCACCGCTTGAATTAGTGAAACGAGGATTAAGACTCCAATGACTGGCTGTTTCGTGAATCTAGCTCGTTGAATACCACAATCGTTAAAACATCGTAAGTTTGGGCGTATTCTTAACGCAGTGGCGAATAGATTTGTATTTTCTTGAACTCTGGTCATGTTGGCATATTCAATATGGTTAGCGTCTGTCAATAATTATCCTCATCTAAAACTTGTATACATTACTAGCTGTACCTGCGATCTGCGTTTCGCTTTAATAAAGCGCAACACTAAAAAAATCTGAAGAGAGCCACCCTTATCACCTATGGGTATAAAAATAGCCCACTATCTATTCTCAGACCTACTAAATATACATAAAAAAATTCATAAAAATCGGTCAAACCGTTTCGGAGGAGTTCAGTAACAAACACTGTGACACGGGATTTTTATATTAGACTAGCTGTGCCGGCGAACTACGTTTCGCCATAATAAAAAATAGTTTACGACCTATTCTCAGACCTACCGAACATACACAAAAAATTTCATAAAGATCGGTCGAGCTGTTTCGGAGGTTGCCGGCGAACTACGTTTCGCCATAATAACGGCGAACTACGTTTCACCCAAGAAACTCCAAGAATCTTAATGCCCTTTATAGTTTTAATTGAAACTATTATTTAAATAAATTAAATATTTTAATTTATTATTAATTATTTAAAAATTTAATAATAATCAATATTATTTTTTTTAATAAAATATATTATAATATAATTTATTTTATCATATAAATAAAAAACGCCATAATAAAAAAGAGTTTACGACCTATTCTCAGACCTACTGAACATACACAAAAAATTTCATAAAGATCGGTCAAGCCGTTTCGGAGGAGTTTGGTAACAAACACTGTGACACGAGAATTTTATATAATAGACTAGCTGTGCCGGCGACCTACGTTTTGCCATAATAAAAAATAGTTTACGACCTATTATCAGACCTACTGAATATACACAAAAAAAAATAAAGATCGGTCAAGCCGTTTCTGAGGAGTTCGGTAACAAACACTGTAACACGAGAATTTTATATGTTAAGAAGACTAGCTGTGCCCGTGAACTACGTTTCGCCATAATAATTTAAAAAAAACACCCTTATTACTTAGGGGTATAAAAAATTGTTTACGAACTATAGTCAGACCTGCCGAATATACACAAAAAAAATCATAAAAATCGGTAAAGCCGTTTCGGAGGAGTTTGGTTACAAACACTGTGACACGAGAATTTTATTATATACTAGCTGTACTGGCGAACTACGTTTCGCCATAATAAAAATTAGTTTACGACCTATTCTCACACCTACCGAACATACACAAAAAAATTCATAAAGATCGGTCAAGCCGTTACGGAGGAGTTCGGTAACAAACACTGTGACACGAGAATTTTATATATTAGATTACGATTTAGCGCCCTGTCTGGAAACGCCACATAAAGGCATCACTATTTTCACGCTATAGATGATCAATATTTTTACGGCGTCCACATCAATCCCCTAAAAAAACAATTGTATTTCTTTGAAGATACTGTGGTGTAGACGGTTTCACCATAATGTACAATAATATCAAATGCTTTAGTAAATTCAAATCGTGGTGTCATGATCGGCGTAGTGGTTAACCGCAAACTGTTTACTTTCTCTGTTTACGCAAATGCATACTTTATTTCCTGCTTCAAGTCACTTTTAATTTCTGTATTATACATGAAAACATTGTATTTCGTTTATCAGAAAATGCGATATACAATAAAGGATTGGTGAATTTCATACATTCGATACTGTCATTGGCACACTACTATTTATTCGTACCTCTCTTGCTTAAAGATACAAATTTTTTAAATTTATGCAAAAGGCGACTAAACAAAGTCACTAAATATTGTAATATGCAAAAATTATTAACATGCACTACATTGTAACATGACAATATCTACAAATTCATTTATAAGGGTTATTTAATGATAGTGACCAAATCATTACTGAATCTATTTACAGAGAAAATATCTAAAATGACCCTCCCTACTCGTATAAAATTTGAAACTTATTTGGAATTGATATTTAAATTTCGCCTATTTAAGACAAGCATGCAAAATTGCGTGATCCTGGATTTGAACGGAGCTTTGGCAATTAAACTTATCATAATCTCGATTCGGGCCCGAACTTGCCAATGGTTCGTCGAAGCCACCCGTTCGGCCATGGAAAGAAAAAAAATTATCAAGTTATTAGTTCAAGTGGCGAAGTTGAAGTTAAGTAGACAACTTCGTCCATTATCCGTGGATCTATACCGCTAACTTGAAACTTTGAATTTTGTATCTGATTAGATGGTGAAGATCAAGAATTCGTTGGGAATAGAAGTTTTATAACTTCGGTAGTTAAGAATCTTGGGAATTTTGTGCATTTATTACTTGCAAGTTCGGTTATGGCCGAGGGCGTAATATATAAAAGTTTCTCGACTAATGACTTTTTAAGGGCACCTCAAAAATACTTGGAATATTCTGCCTGAAAATGCAAATTTGGTGTCTAAATCTAAGTGTAGTCTAAATTTGTAAATCTACGTGTAGTCTAAGTGTAGAGTAAAATCTAAGTGTAGTCTAAATTTGTAAAATATTAAATGTTTGTACCATCTGTCTATTCCAATGTCAAAGGTATTTTGCCAAGAAGCAACTATTAAAACAGCTTTAAATAATATATCTACATAAAACTTACTATTCAGCATGGTATGAAAATAAACAATTTCACAATCTTACCATATCTTACATTTGTACGCTGAACGAATAGTTAAAAAGCGTTAGTGTTAAAAATATCATTACAATATTGTAAGCTTTTTCTACAATATTGTATTCTTCAATTTTGATTCACTTTTGGTCCCATTTGATCTTACTTGTACGAATTCGTGTGATTGAACTAATTCCTGTGAAAAGGTTTATGTTGGAAATCTTGTCTTTAATTATAAAGTGTGTTCGGGAGTTTGCTGAAAATAAGTACGTATTATAAATTCAACAAAGCTTCCAGTTCGACGAGAGTTCCGAGCGATCAAGTGGAAGCGAAGCAGGACTCCGCTAAAACTTAAATTACAGCTTGATCATGAAGGCGACGAAGAAATCTTCGAGTCTGAACTTTTCAAAGGGCCGTTAAATCGATCCTAGTGAACGATCCACTATCTCTGTGTTAGGGTTGTTGCTGCACAGAAATTATTAATGATGATACCTACTGGCGATGTAAAGTTGTTTTACAATGAGATGTTTGATTGCTTGTTATATAATTTTGTCATCTGAACTATGTAAATGAAAAGAACTTTAATAATTTGGGATGAAGTTCAAGATACTCTGTTTAAGCATTATATCGCTAACATGCTTAAGCACGCTTTGGTTATGATTATTCAAAATAGATTCTTGTGGTGTTGATATTAATAAAGTTATTTTTTCAAAATTAAGTATATTGACAATCCCTTCTTAGTAGGATATAAAAAGTACGATTAAAACAAATTTAGTTGAACTGAAATCTAGATAAGCAAAAATGTACTGAATGAAATCAACGGTTAAATAAAACTTCCTCATTTGCTTGTTACTTTACAAACAGCCAACCCTATTCACTCGCAGATTGGTCTTTAGAAAATGGGGACCAATTTTCGAGAGCCATTGTTCCAAAGTCATTGTTTTTCTAAAGTTACATCAACATTATTATCTACCTCACAATTTATTAGTCGAAGAGAGGGAAACACTCATTAAACTAACTACGTTTTTCACATTGTGTGTCATTTGCTTTGTTCGATTTACGGTATAGTTTAGCTATAAATTTTTTATCAATGTAGTTTTTTTTTTATTTTCTTATGGTATGGAAATATTATTACTACGATAGTATCATTTAAAACCTAACATTGGATTTTCAAATTTCAATCCTTTTATATTTACTAGCTTGTCACCCCGGCACCGCCCGCGTGGATCACCTAGGCTATTTTAGTTTTTCTGTTTCTTTCCCTTTCCAAACCAAATTAGAGTGGTTTTATTTATATACCTAGTCCTAAATAAAGTGAGGGAAATTTGGAGATGACGTCCCATAAATACTACCCCATAAAATTTTCTATATAATCAGAAGCATAATAACTAAATAATTATAGACTTAAAAGTAGCCCATCTATTGAGGTATCCTTTTACAAATATAAAGATAGCATAACAATATGTCTAAACAAATCTTTTTCAGAGCAACATTTTAAAACCAAAAAGATTCCATCTCTCAACAAACTAAGTTTGACGAAGTCTCGATTCTCGGCGCAAGTTGAATAAAAATCATTTGCCAAAATAATTTAGCGTTAGTTGATTTCATAGACAAGCTTAATATACTTTCCAAAGAGACATGTTAAATTGACGTCTTTTTTGCAACTCGATGTACGTTTAAGTCCATGTTTCTCTTCATTGACATTAAATCATATCTTCGCACATTATTACTTGCCTTTCAATAGCATAAAGCTCCTTGATAACATTTTATAAATATACAAGAACATGCTTTGTTTATTATATTCTTTCAAAAGCAACAAATTAATCCATAAAACGTAGGGAGCGGGATCATCGGTCCCACATTATGCTGAAATTGACAATCTTAAGGCTTCCAAATAATGGCCAATGAAGATATATTGTAAATTGAACGATGGAAAGCAGTGCTGATAGAATGGCTCAGTAAATTCACTTGGAGCATATTGCTTCGGAATAGGTTTAAGTTTGGGACAACGCTCCTATCAGCTTATTCACAGCAGCCTTTTTTAATTTTATTATTTTTCTATAGAAAGCGTCAGAAAGAATAAAATTCTACAAGTTTTTGGTCGCAGTCTTCAGAGACCCATCCATTAGTCCTAGTAGTGGGTCTCCGAAAAGTAAGGTGTACCCAAATACCTACTGTGGATCTCCGGAGCCGATAGAACTATATGGTTCAGATCAACTCCTCGCGGGGGCACTCACAGTTTGATTTCGTAAAGCTCTTGACCTGACTAGCTGCCACCTAAATTCTTTTCCATAATATCAATGTAATTTTTGTGCTTTTACGATAAGTTTTGAAACGACTTTGTTTGAGGAGCCCATGTAATATTCGCTTCTATTTTCACCCTTGCCATCACAAGCCATTTGGTCGAGAGAATATTTATTGTGGTTTCCAAAAAAGTTGTGTTTGAACTTTTTCTTTTTCATTGGCTTGTATCGGACATATTAGTATTTCTTCACTATTATCTATAGCTTGTAGATAATCAAGAAAGCAATGCTATTTTTTGCTTTCGTAGATAACAAAGTATAGTGCAGGGCAGTGAAGTCGTGGCTTACTGGATTCAGTCAGCTCAAGTCACTCCACTTAGCAGCGAAAACTAAATTATTTGCTATAACAAACAAACTTACTTTTGATATTTTGTCGAAACTTTTTTGGTTTTGTCGTCTATCATTACACGTTTATAGTATGTTTGTGTGTGTGTACGAGCGTACAATTCGCGCGGCATCAGCAGTTCTGTAGTCAGTCGATGTCATTCTTCACGCTATTGCATTGTTTTAAACATATTATTCATCGGTAGTTAGCGATCAGCCAACAAGAGCGCCGCGCCTACTCATTATTTACCATTTGTAACATAGCATAGTCTCAATTAAATATATTATCAATTCAATCAAGTTAACAAGTATATCATTTAATCAGTATTCTTTCGGCGTACCCCAAACAATGTGTGTTATGCTTTTTACACTTAAATTGAATTAAATTTGGCTTAGAGTTGATGAACATAGACTTTTAAATGAGTTTTCTAGGAAATGTGTGATATAACTGAACTCGCAGTGTGTTTCAAGTTCATGCGGCCGAAGTTATGGTAGTTACTTAAAATTTTCATGTACATACAAGCCTCTCTTTCGAAGCAATAATATTTTTGGATACAATCTAAATTTGGTCAACGAGCAACCTATTGCGACATGCGAAATTTCTATTATTCTGTTTATTAAATTTTACCTTATTGTGCCCTTCAACTGTTATTTATTTATCATTTGAATCACCTTTATCCCCACGAAGACCTCGCTCAACAGTGAGCCATCAGCAATACCATAATTACACTCGTATTGGTAAACAAAGAAACGTTCCCTGCCATTCCCAAATAATCACAAATTAATATCTACAAACATAGCCAAAGGCCCAATTTACTGATACAGGCACAATACCAGTGGACCCCTTCAATCAGTAAAACTAAGATGGAACCGTTACACTATAGTCGGGCATTAATGAAATAGATTGGTCCGTAAGAAGTGCTTTCATGAAATCCTATAATAAAACCGGGAGCACTCCCCCCGACATTTGTTCGGTACCCCGAAGGAAAACAAACCGTCACTATCGTACATAGAATGCCACTTTTGTCAGTTATATTTCTCGTGAAATAATACACGAAATTTCGGAATAAAGCCGCGGGCTTGGCTTAAGACGAGCGATCCGCGGATCTCGTTGGGCTTTTGCGTCGATCGGAAACTATGTTAGTTTTGCAGATAGTCTGCGATGAAAAGATTTCTTATTGTTTGGGTTGATCGCTCGCAATAATATTGGAGGATTTTGTTGTGTTATTTGAAAATTATTTTTGGCTGCGCTCGTGTGGATTTTTATTATTGAACGTCATATCCTAAAGGCTAATTCTAGTCTACAATTGATGAGTTTGACTATATTCTAAATTAAAAAATCTGTATTCAACGTAGGCCTTTACAAGCATTTGTGGATGTCTAAAACAAAACAAAAATCTAATTAGAAGAAAACATTTTTATAAAGACCTTTTCATTATCGTTAAAAATGCCAAATATATTGAAAAATTAATAAATCAATAAAGAAAAAATTCGTCTTAGGCGGGGATCGAGCCAGCGCCTTCGACATACCGTGTAGACGCCTTGAACGCGTCGTTGATACGTAGCTATTAACAGGGAATGAAGATTACTTCGGCTTGACAAAGTTCAAAAGAGATCAAAACAGTTAAAGATTTCGTTGGCGTTGGTAAGAACTCGGTGGCAGAAGTGGTCAAGGCGTCAACACGGTAATTATGTTGATGACGCGGGTTCCATTCCCGCCCTAAACGAAATTTTTGTTTACTGAATTATTCACTTTTTAAAAGAGAACATATTTAACTTTGTATGTGCATAGATCCCCAACATAATCAAGATGTCTGCAATTGCAAGTAGAAATAAGAAAGTTTACACCTGTTTGAAAATTGGGAGAGCCGCCATGAGACGAACAGGCAAGAATCTCGGGAGCTCAAATTTTTTCACATCTTTTAATTAAGCATATAACTAGTTTTATTATAAAGTCAAATTTAAAGCTTCGCCTCGGCATTCAGTACGAGTTTGTTCCTTTTGGTGTTGAAACCCTTGGTCTTTGGGGTCGAGGCGCTCACGGGCTCTTTAGCAATAGGCAATTTAGCATACATCTGAGGTATTTTTATAAAATTTTGTAAGCAGTCTTTAGACTTTAGTTTGTTTAGGTTTAGTTTTTTAATCAATTTATAAGGTGTTTATATTAGCAATTATTTGTTAGTTTAGTTTCAGCTTAACATTTATGAAATTTTGTGCTTAACGTATAAGTATTTTAATATTATTTACAATTCTGTTATTCATTTGTACCAGTACCTATCTACATACTATAAAACACACTTAACGAACGTTAAATGTTTGCCGCTAGGGCATGTTAACGAAGGTTTAATTGTAGTGCTTTTTTTGATTTGGAGTCCCATACACCTTTGCCTTGGGACTGTGAGCTGGTGGAAGTGGCCGAACTATTAATTAACATCTAACGCCACTAACAATGCCACATAGCAGTTCACGCGTTAAGCTGTCGGCTACGTATGAGTGACGTGACAAATATTGTATTTATGAACGCGTTACGACACGAGGTGGAGTCGTATGGACATCAGCCTATACCCTTGAGAGGACTTCGAACTAGGACAATATATCTCGAACACTTGATTAGATAAGGAAATGGCGGCATGAAACCGCGCCGCTTATCACGGAGCCGCAGCCGAGCACCCCTTCATGAAAACATGACAATTCGTCATATTTATCTGCGGAGACCGCCTGACTTCGCATGCTTATGGGCTCGCATACATTTCTTCCCCTATCATTGTGCTCGCCACAATTCTTTTGACAAAGTCCCGTGTGAATGGAGCCTACGTACGTAATTTGAGCTATACTTTGGGTGTCATTTTTTTAGAATTTTCCCTGTCCGTCGACATATCTTTTTGGAGGTTAAAGGAATGTTAAGTCCGGTCGTTATTAGCTTTTACTATATGTGCCATCCCTCGTCGTAGTTTAGGTTAATACGTTATACATATGCATTTATTTGTTCACCATATATTAGAGTTTTCATAAATTAATCTAGAAGTTATTCAGTGATGAATATGTAATTATACAGTTAATGGTAAAATGGCTCCTCTTCTACCGATCAAATAAACTGTTTTTCTAATTATTCTATAGACATCAGAAGGCGCTTTCGAATTAAACTTAATTCTTTATATAATTTATTTAATTTTTTTCCAAGGAACGATCACTAACCAATTTAATTAAATGCATTATTTTCGGTAAATAATAAAAAAATACAATACACAAAATAATAACGTGACGGCGTGTTAAAGTAATTTGTATGTTAAATAAATTTGCCTTAAAATTATTACAAATATTACAATTGCCGTGAAATTTGTCGGCTTCAACTTTTACATCAAACATATCTTGATTAATTTTGAATTAAAAAAGATATCGCAAAAAAGCCCACATTAATCCCAAGATCCCGGAAATAATAACTTGAAGTATATAAGTATAGAGTAAAAATCTTGTTGAAGCGACGCGCATCCATCCCTGAATTCTCGGGGGCTCCCTATCGTCAGGCCGAATCGCTATCCCTGATCCAGATTCGAATTGAAAGGTAACAGTCCTAGCCCTCCCCGGGGAACTGGCTCGAAACTTGTTTTTTATAGGGCACGATTGCTGTATGTGTAGTATTTCATTTTCTTTTGGTCATTCACATAAGTAAATGTATGGATTCTTATTTTAAAATCAATGAATTAAAATTTAATTACATTTAAAATATTTTAAAACCAATGAAGAAGACCCATATTTACGAATCAGTAAAATCTAATACTCGTAAGTATGTAAAAATCTCCTGTCAGTGTTTGTTATCTAAAATGTGTACCTAGGGCACACTAACACTTTAACTAGGCAGAAACAACTTCTAGAGGGAAGCCAACAGAAGAATTCAGGGGCTGCATTTCGCAAGATTCAACAACATGTCTTCTCGCCACCCACTTCCCAGTGTCTTGTCCACTGTTTTGTCATCGGGAGCAGTGGCGTGCATTAGCGGAGACATATGTCCAGCAGTGGACGAGTGTAGGTCGGTGATGATTATGAAAAACATAAACAAGTAAATTAACTTCGTACTAAAACGTGCATGCATGGGTGGCGATAGTGGCACGTGTGTTAAAACCCCCCACAAAAATATAGTTTCGAATCTTTCTCAAATTTACTGTCTAGTAAATGGACTTCGGTCACGCGACGACATGCTCATTTTGTCTATTATGTAACTTTGATTCTTTCCGCGCTCGATGATAACGTCTCATTACAGGCCTATTTCCTTCTTTTGTGTTCCGCTTATACTTTGAAACCCGTTACGGTTGAATTGCTTACAGTGGAAAATTGAATGCAAGCACAGGATGTAGTATGTCTTGTGAAATAGCGTTTTCTAATACAGGATTAAATTGAAATTTGGAGCTGAATTCAAATTGTAGTCTAGACATTTTTAGCATGACCCAAAGCTTATTGGTAAAGCTTGTGCTCAACTTTCCGTGTGTCAGTCTGCATCGAGATTTGGCCTCTGAGCCAGCTTGACACTTCTGCATTTTACTAGACGTAAGCTATGAACTCCAGTTTTGCCCATTCTGGAAATTTTTAGGTCCGACCCAAGAGTCATGGCACCTAAGCTCAAAAACCGTACTAGGCTTCCATATTCTTACATATTCAACTTCTACAAAGTGTTTTTTTCTTCTCAATCGTACGGCACCACCATTGTTATGAGTTTTGAAACAATTTTTACATACAATACAACAGGGAAAGTCTGGTCGATAAGGCCGAAGCTGGGAGGGAGCTTCGCCTGGAAAGGAACATCCACAAAGGGTCTGTCTTCATTAATTTTATTTTCAATCATGATATTTTTCGAATAGAAGCATTTCTAAATATCTTGAAAACGGCGCCGGGTTACTTTGGTGCGTTATTGTAAGGTTTTTTACTGCGTAGTTGGATTTTCTTATTCCAGCATATGTTTTGTTGACGAGATTAGCTTGTTAATATAATGGAAATAATTAAATTTGACAATTTGAGAAACCCTTTTCCTTTTATCTTGATCGGCTGTGTTACTGTTTCTGAGTCTGTTCTGCTCTGGGCAAAGGGTTCATCTGATGCAGTTATCGTAGTCTGTGGCCAGTGCACCAAAAAGTGACTTATTGTCAAATCAAACCACAGGTCAGTCAGAACAGACAGAATCCTCACAACTACGATATTTCGCATTTGAATCACACCTTGGCGTAGCTGGATACCAGAGTAAGTTCTTACTAAAATAATGGAAAAGAGGTAATCACAGCATAATGAAAGCATCATGACAGCCTTAATACAAGCAGTGGTAGGTATAAGCCTCCCTCAAGAAAATGGGTTTTGGGTCATCAACCAGGCTGATCCAGAGTTGGTGGAGAACACTAGAGTCTTTTCCAATGATCAGCAGATGCAAAAGTGCTTTTTTTCTCCGGGGTAATGCGTGACCGCACAGTACCCGCCGTTGGCTAGACGGCGAGCGTGTGTGGGGCTCTCCCAGCAGAGTACCAGTCCTTCCCACTAAAACCCCCCGGTTTATTAGGGCTCATCAGGGCGCGTGTAGTGTAGCCACAACGCGATACCACTACTCACGCTCCCGATTTATTTGGGACCCCTAACATCCTCAAGAGCAGCAGATAAAAAAAATCACACAAAAGCGACCCACCCCAAAGGCTAATTGGACTGTTCCAAAACTCAGCCGGTAAACATTTCCCACGTCGAAATTAATGATCCAGACGGAAGCACCGCAATACGTGGCCAGTCTAAACGTAACTTTGAAAATTTCAAATGGAACACTCGATTCGCGGAACCCAGCGCCCTTTATTAACCTAAAAGCATCGACAGCCCAACGCTCCAGTCAATAAAGGTTATTTCGGCCCGATAAAAATTTAAAAGCGCGCAACTTGTTTGGGCGAGTCTAATGAAATCAACATCGCGTTCTATTCAGCGGCCCCAGACCAAAGTAATTGCGACTGGCGTTCTCCTGCAGCCGTACCCTTTTGCCGCGCGAAAGCGGACCGTGGAACAATGGCCGGCTGTGACGTGTCGCAACGTGTGGTCTAAGTGGCCGATTTTGACAGGTAATAAACCTGTCAAAAAATGTAACTAGTTTAGATCTCATATTTATTATTGAAAATAAAGAGCGCGCACCAACCGTGGAGTTGACAAAATTATAAAAAAAACTGTCAAAGTAAAAAAAAAATGAAATAAATACCCTTGCATTGGCATCGCACTATGGAAAAGTATTTCATATTAAGAAACATCTTCAACTGTATGAGCAAAAAATAAACTGGTTTCTTCTAAACTGTCGTCGGTTTTTTTACGAGGCAGAAATAAAGTAGGCATTTTCTCTATTCTACGGGGCTTCACTGGGTAGGGAGCTTATAGAAGGTATAAGGTTTCATTCACATAATTACAATAAGGTTCCTAGCGATAATTAAAAACTTTTTAATTCGAAAAAAATATTAATTATTATTAGATGTTAAAGCAACGGATTATCTAACTATTAAATTCATGGATGTAATCTGCTTGGTATGACAGGTGGTTTATTGATTTTTTTTCCTTTTCATTAAGACTTGAGACATTATTAATGTACTTTTATAACTTATTTCCGAGCGACGGGTAGATTTAAACTTTAATGAATTAATTTTGACGTGTTCAAGTGTAAACTTCAAAAAACCAAAATAAAATATTTTTGATTTTATATTTCATTTCTATATTGTAGTCAATATTTTCAGGAGATCAAAGTTTCCACCGAAAAAGTGTCCTATAAGTTAATCTGAGTCCTCAACATTCATATTTATTATCATCATCACTTCAGTTCATATAAGTTCTACTCCGGGGCATGGGCCCTCAGACGACGAGGAATTGTAATGAGGGAGAGGGATACTACATCACGCTTACTAAACCGATAGGTGAAGGGTTTTTTCGAGATTTCCATCTCTATGCAAAGGTGTAATTGTGGTAAATTTCCTATGTCGGCTTTTACAACATCTATGCTAAGAATAAGGCACATGTATTCTGTACCCGTCTCCGCCATTCATATTCATATACCTAGTCTTGCTAATCCGTAGCTTTATTTTAGTCTCTCCTTTAGCATTTACGTGAAATAGTAACAATCGCTCTCACAAACTATCAAATATACAATGTTAAATAAATTGTCATAAACCCCCAACCGCTACAGCTTGTGAATCGCGCGCTAAAGACGCGTCGACATTTGGCACGTCCCGCTAATTGCGCAGTGTGTGACCGCCTTTATCCCGTTTGGTTTTTAATTGCATAATGCCAGCCACGCTCCGCTATCGGGGGAGGTTTATTGTCGCGGAGTTTTAATATGGAAACAATGGGCCGATATTGCTTTTACATTGTAAGGAGTTTCTGCATAATTTCCTAATAATTCACACCTCGCTCCGGGTACGCGGGGATGGTTGTTGATAGGGTGCTTTGGGTTTTATCCGTATTTATTACTTTGAGCTTAGTGTAGGGCGTCTATATTTTAGTCCAGTGTATTGACCTCGACGATTCGGATTGTCCCACAGTGGCGATACAGAGGTAATTTAGGGAGTAGTCCTCGTCAATGGTCTGCGTTACGGTGCGTCTTAGTATATACTCGTATAATGCTGGTAAGCGTGCTCTATCATGATATAGACCTTAGACAATCACAGATAAGACGGCCAGTTCGATGCGAAATTCTGTTGTACTCGCTTCCACTTTAGACTTCAGCGTTACTTAGGCTTTGAACTAACGGACTACATTTCAGCTGCACTCTGACTGACAAATTGCAGCTCAAATGCAATTTGTCAGTCGGAGTGCAGCAGAAATGCAGTGAAGCTTAGTGAACGTCAGATGGTATTTTCTTACCATCCACTAAGTGATGAATCCTAAAAGAGTAGAGAAGAAATCTCTTAACAGCATTTAAAAGTAGTGTTTTAATTAAGTGCAGTTACTTACCTAAGAAGCACAGGGAAAAATGTATTACCTGTACCTGTATTATGTATACCTATAACATATAATGTATCCCAATCTCGTTAGGAAGCCCTGGCAGACGAAGCCGCTGGCATAAGCTAGCAATGTGAGACGGTCATGGGGTAGTTTTGATGGCCCAATTATAAAACGGTCAGGCTGCGGACGTACAAGATCCACCGCATATATAAATTACGCTCAAACCCACGTATGGTCCAAGTGATGAGTTGAAGCCATTCGTTATTTTCTTTATTTTCTCTATTATTTTACACAAGCTTTTTTCAGCAGATCAGCTTTCAGAAAAATTGAGAACATCTGATAATTTTCGTATAAAATCTTCAATATTATAGTTTCATCTGGTAAGAATAATTAATGCAATGTAACAATAACGATTAATGCTGCTGTATGTATGATGCTGTTTATTGTCCTTTTGATTTACTGTAATGTTTGTATTATATATTTACTGAAATTTCAATATTTAGTGATTTTTACGTTACTTTTATGTTAGAGCATATGCCTAAAATAGATTGTCGAAAAATCTCTGATGTTGGTTTAGTTTAAAAGGCAATAAATAACACTCATCGTTTTGGATTCTCTGCGTTTACCTATAATACATACTTTCGCTAAAAAATCGTTTTCGTACATACAAACAATTGTGTACGTGACTAGTGCATAACATAGAAACCATTTGGTTAATATATTTTTGTGTAGTATTATTTATTGTACTGGTTCTGTTATTTTTCGAGCCATTAAAGCTAAATAATGAAATACGCATGACCAAATTCCTTGACAACTATATTTTCTTACTGTTTTGTGCCCAAATACTAACGCATCCCCGCAGCTTCTTATCTCTGGCTTACAACAAGCGAATTTCAACCTCATTACCAATAAACTTGGAATATAAATTCTTGGACGTTTCTGGAACATTAAACGCCGTAGCCCTGTGACTTACGCCAAATATAAATGCAGTCAGAATGCGTTCGTTACTGGCAGTTTTGGAGTTATGCCAGGGAAATATACGGACGGCACAGGCTTCGAATACTGGAGATAAGTTATTTCTATAATCCTTGATAGCCTTCCGGAATTGATTATGGTGAGATGCTAAAAGCTTACTGTAATCCTTCACGTCTAAAGAACATACTAAATGAAGAGACTTTGATATGGCGGTAGAACCATTTCCTACCGTTTAACTAAACCATACTTTTGGGTTTACTCGCGACAATTTAATAAATTCAAACAAAATTTAATCTCGCCATTTGGAGGTGTTTTTATTCTTTTCTTTAACTATGGCTCTATGGCGTCAAAACTGTCGCCATTTGCCATATACATGTTGGCTACAGAAGACAGGACAGACATATTGAGTGAACTAATTTAGCATTGAAATCAATAATAAAATGTAAAACACTAAATTTAATCAGCCTTATTAATAAAAATTTTATTCCTTGGATCATCCTTTGGATTAGTTACTCCGAATTTTGTCTTATTTTGACTAATCAACTGATATGTGCGGAAATAAGACAAAACACGGAGTAACGAGGATGATCCAAAGAGTAAAATTTTTATTAATAAGGCTGAATAAGTATAATCTTTAAAGTAAATCTAAAAGCTGAAATAGAAATATAATTAAACTATAAATAAAAAATGTCCTGCAGTTGCGGGCCCAGGGGAATGTTTAGTTTTAAAGTGTAGTTTTATTAAAATGTGTAGCACTCATGCAATTAAAAGACAGCATCATTTTCTACCGTCTAAGATATGTCATGAATAATAATCGTATGTGATAATTCCGATTTTAAACAACTTGTGTAGCAATAAATTGTTTTTTTTTTTAAATTCAATATAGGTACATGGTAGAGACGTCAATACGAGAATAAATGAAAGAAACGACCAACATTGGATAATAGTAGTAATTTAAAATGATTAAAAATAACTTCACATTCAAATTATAACAATTACTTTTGTCAAACATAATAAGAAACAGAAAATGCAAATAGAACAAAAACACCATTAATAAAAGTGTTTATCTGTCTTGAAAGGTGAGAACGGCACAGTAGCAATATCTTTCAGCGACTCCCATGATGTGAACATTAAGAGTAACGAAAACAGTCACAATTCACGCCGAATATTCTGTTTACTTACACTGATAGCCTAAGGAATATACATGGTGTAGTGTGTCCTGATACTTAGCCTCTATGTATTTTTGTTTGATTTTTGTATACTTACATGCTTTCGAAGTCATTACGTGCAAGTGAATTTATCGTCGTAATCAATTCAATTAAATGTTCAAATAATCATGTTACATCACTGTAAGAATTGGACATACACTTTGCTATCAGTAATTTAGCATAAAGCCCTGAAGTTAGCAAATTGTTTGAATGAATAACTGGATTTATCCAACTTCCGCGGAGATCTTTCGTAACTTACAATTGTAGGCGTCATAATTTCAACCCTTATAACATTTTATCATTTAAGGTCAGGCCAACCTACGAAGTCTTACGAAAAGGTTGTTTGAACTTCCAGCGTTTAGAAATTATGTAGGATTCTATTACACAAATAATAATCGATCCAGTATTCCAAAATCAATGAATATGTTTTCGTTTGTGAACTGGAGAATTGAAAATCAAAGCTTTTCAGTAATTAACTATACTGCTATGCATTGACGTAGATAGCCTCAATAGCATTCCTCCAATAAGTAATAGGACACAGATTTGGCATCAGTATACACTAAGCAAATTTAAGTCTTAATCTGGACCATCGAAAAGTTATACCTATGTCTGTGCCTATAAAATAGTCAAGCCTCGTAAAGGTTTGAATTTTGTTGCGAACAAGCCTGACCTTAAAGGTGCATCCATCCATCTTAATGGGGGGCACATATTGATAATTCCCCGTAGGCAATATCATAGGCAATAAATGCAAATTTTGACATTAAAGGATTGAAGTGAATTTTAGTGATGGTATTAAAATGCGAGAAAACACTACGGCAAAATGTAAACGATGATAGAAAATTGAAATATGATGGAATTTTTATAGAAAAATGAAAGAATTTTTCAAATCAATTTGAAAATTATATTATTCTGAAAGAACTGTAAGTTCTGTGTTTCAAAGACATAGTGGATGTGTAGAAAAAGGCAACTCAAGCGTTTGTGTAAGCCAGATTTTGTATCGACACAACTTTGATTTTATTAATTTTGGGGTTGAGCTGATCGCAAGTTTCGATAGCAGTGTCAAATACATTAACAGTTGTTATATGAACCAAAACTCAATCCAATATTAGCGAGTGGCCACATCAAAGGCGTGTGAATTGGAACCGATCATTATTGCCACGGACGCAGTGAGTATAATACGCCAATGATTATTCGCTAACACAAATAGTCGTTTGACAGTTAATTACTGCCAGCATCCGATGCGGTTAGCCTAAACGCTGCCTTACCGTTACTATACACCGTGTAAGCTAACAACTGAAACTACGTACATGTAAAGGCCCCTGTAGACGATCAAACATGTTTGTAAAATTTACGTGTTTGACAAACATGTTTGTTCGTGTAGGGCTGTGTTGACAAACGAACTACGTGTTTGATGTGTTTGAAAAGTATCTGGATTGACGTCGTGTTTGATGAAAACGTGAAATTTGTCAAGCAAGTTTGACAAACATGTTTGATCGTTTACAGGGCTCTTAACATACTTAATAGATATATTCATATATATATGTCGAATACTACGTGACGTTAAAGAGAAAATTTGGCGCGAAGGTGCACTAAGAAAAGAAAATGTTGGCTGCGAATGCTGCGACAGGATTTTAGAAAAATAAACAATCGTCCAATAGTTCAAAAATTGTTTAGTCCCAAAATGGTATTAGTCAAAAGACGGTATAGTCCAAAAATCTAATAAATCCACAAATCGTGTAGTCCAATAAGGTTACTATCATCATTCCAACCGAGAGACGCCAATTATTAGGCATAGGCATAGTCAAGACTTAAAAATGGTAAAAAATGGTAGGTTTTGTGTAATAAGGTTAATCAGGTGGAGTCAATTTTAAAATTGCTTTTGATTCCACAGATACACACGGTGTTCTCTCATCTGTTACTTAAAAGTCTCACTGTACCCTCCGGACCTTTAGCTCTATTATTATTCTTTGCCTCCGGATGTAGACAGCAAGAGCATCCAACAAACTTTAAATCTCTTCATCTCTTGAAGTCTAAAGCATAGCATGGCTAAGTGAAAAAAATCCTATAACTTTCAATTCGAAAACTACTCGAAACATTTAACTCCGTGCCCGATTTAAATCATGCACCAAAGCCGACACGACAGAAGCTCGCGTTTTTCATTGATCAATCGCCCAGCAAACATACTGGACAAAGGGCTTTGTTACAGCGAATAGTTTATTGCGAGCGGCTCGTAGAATGGTTGGTACTTGAAGGATTAACAAAACAACTTTAATTTACATCAGCTGTATTGTTTTTGGTGTACCCAATTAACGTTTCAAAGTCGAAATTGTATTGTTGTTTGTATAAAAAATTCGCACTATGCACTGAGTTAATTTTTGTTTTTTTTTAAGGGGCCTATGCTGTTAGCCGCAGATGGCTGTTACAGCTTCACCTTGATTATTTAAAGAAGGCGAGAACTTTGGTGGGTCCTCAAGCCTCGTTTGGCTTACCTAACCTGGTGGATTTCTAGCTCAGAGAGGCATCACCACGGGGGTGTCCCGCTCTCTGAGTAGAGTCACCAGCCGGTGCGGGGAGCGGCTGCAACGCGAGCGCGCCTCTAAGGCTCGGACGCTCGAGTTCGCCGTGTAGTGGAGGGTGGGGAGAAGCGACCAGGCACATATCTGTACCTGGTATATCGCAAACTGTGTAGACCGGGCCTTCGCACTCTTGTTCTACGAGTGCGGTGTGTGGGACTAGTGCGTGAGTGTGCAGTGTTTGATAGTGAGTTGGAAGGCGGAGGGAGAAGATCGTTAGCTCGTGTGATCGGGTCGGGGGAGTTAATTTTTATGTTGTGTAGTTACAAAGTCCAGTTTGTGAATTTATTCCTTTACTGGTGGTTTAAGAAATTGCTTGGCAAATTTAGATCTTAACAGACAAACGTACAATGAAGTGGTTTTATTAGGTTTCCATTTTTTATTTATTAATTTACAGGCTTTTATTTACTTTCACCTGTCCCGGTGTCTGTAATGAAATCTTGCAAGTTAAATTTGGCCCACTTCCCGGTTTACGATTGAGCTGAAACTTTGCATGTATATCGTGTAACAATGCGATTATAACATATGGAGCTGATCTGATGCTGGAACTAAAAGGTGACCACAGGAACTCCGTAATGAAACGACACAACCCTATCGAGTTTTGGTTTGTTTGATTTGTATTGACGAGTACTAAAAGCTTGTATTTTTTTGTAATTAATATTGTTCATTATGAAGTACTAAGCTTTAAAAAATAATATTGTGGAATATTTTTCGAAACGAAACAATTTCTGTGATCCTTTTTAATATTAACATTTGCTCTGTACGAAAGCTAAGACACTTTATCTCCAAATGTTTCTAAGCTCCCCGTAATACTTCCAACAATATTTTTAATACGCCATATTTATTTTCGCGTTATGACGTAACTCACATCAGAAAGCGTGTCGACGCTGTGTCAATCGAGTATTAATTTTCGTGGAAATAAGGAAAATATAATATAAAAAACTCAACGTATAAGGAGCTTGCTCCTAAGGGGATATCGTGGAATATAATACGAATCCGAAACAGCATTCGCTCACACGGATGTATGAGAAATTTGACGGAAATTCTTTTTTGTTAATTGCGTAACTTTATAAGGCTGAGCAATCTTTTTGTTTTATTTTATTATTATTTTCATACATATACAATTAAATGGGAAAATGTGTGGCTACTGTCGCCTATAGGATTTACGTGTGATTCCTATAGGACTTATCATGATTACTCAAAACAATAATGAAACACAGACACCGCAATAGCGGTGTATATCGCCATTTCGCTCTCACTGCGGGTTTAATACTGTTTTAAGCGTTCACAGTAAGGTGGTAGTTCACGTAACCAACTTGCGACATGCACGTTAGAATCAAGTCGCAATACAAACTCGATAATGCAACTTTCACGTCTACGTCTTCTGTCTTCAAAGCGGAACATAGCAAGTCAAGAACCGCTAGTAGCAAATAAATACGATTCAAGGTAAAAGTCAAATAAACTGAGGGGTATCTAGTTTGTGATCGAACTTTACTGGTACAAAATAACAGTCAATGCTAAAGCGTCAGGAAGGTATTTTCGTTATAAAGTATAGGTTATTGGCACTAACGTACAATTATTCACTGTTAACCTGTAAAGAATTTATGTGCAACAAGAAACAATATTGGTGTCTTCCACACAAGTGGACAAAAGATCTGGTGAAGGTGGCTGGTAGTCATTGGATGCAGCTAGTTGTCACGAAGATCCTCTGGTGAAGCGTCCAGTCGTAGACTCGTCCCGGCTGATCGATCATAATGTGTCGCTTCTGCATCTGCCCAAATCTAACTGAAGCTAGCTAAATGGCTAGCAAGTTAACAAATGCATCCACGGAAAGTATTAAGTTCGAAATGTATAGTCAGCATTATGTATCCAGCAAATAGGGATGTAACAGAACATAACGAATTGCCTTCATTCCAACGCATTCCCCCCACACCCGGCTCAGCAGTGCCAAGAGCAGTACCCCTGATACGCATCGTAACTGATACTTGGCCGATGTCCTCTGTTATTGTTTTTTTCTCATTGCTTTTATTAAACTTGGCTCGGCTTTCCGACGCATCGATTGTCAACGTTGCTCCATCCCTTTCTAGCATTATTCCATGTTCTGCATCGTTAGATGGGTTAACTATGATTCCGAATGTTTCTAGGCCGTTTTTGAGATTTCCTTCACTTTTAGATTGTACTTTAATGTAAGACTGTTTAATTTGATTATTTTTGAAGTCTTCTTTAATTACTCTGTTTGCTACATTAATATATGGGTTAAATTATGTTTAGGATTCATTTTAGAAGCATCAAAATTGACATGAATCTTGTTAATACTTTATCACTGCATCTACTCTTGTATGGACGTCTCAAATTAGAAGCGATCTTAAAAGGTGTGGAGTAACACAAGGAGACAGGTTAGCTCCCAAAGGCGGTTGTTATTTCAACGGCAGTAATACGCACTACATTCGGTAATCTTACAAATTCCGTATTTACATCTAAGCCACGAAACTCCCCTGACAACTTACAGCTCGGTACGCGCGGGAAATCATTATTCATTTCCATAGCATAATCTTAACTTGGCCCGCACTTGGCACTTTTTTTGGGTCACCACCGTCTGCAGTGATTAATGGACTTCAGAGATACGGAGTTGAGATGATAATAGAAAAAGCATTGTTTTCTTACCCGTGACGTCATTGCGGAAGGGAAATTAATTAATAGTTACGCGTAAACTTGCCTTTTTGCGGAATATTTATGATGGTGATCTGGGGTATAATACGCGTAATTCTGGATTTCCTCCAAAAAGAAGGGATCTGGACCGCAGCTTTAGCTTCTAACAAGCTGGATCACTGCGGGTTGTTGAAGCGTTGCAGTGTTCACCGCAAGAAAGTGATGATGGTTTGAGCACCGCAAGGGGTTATTCGAAACCCCCTTACATAACTTGTGGTATTAAGTTAATTATAATTTAAAATAATAGAAAGAAAGTTATCATTTATACTTACTAATATTATAAAGCTGAAGTTTGTTTGTTTGGTAATCTCAGGAACTACGGATTCAAATTGAAAAATTATTTTTGTGTTGGATAGTCTATTCATCGAGGAAGGCTTTAGGCTATAATAATATCACGCTACGATTATAGGTGCTGAGCATCAATGAAAAATGTTGCAAAAAGGGGAAAAAATATATGGCGAAACGTAGTTCGCGGGCACAGCTAGTAATTCATATACTTAAATAAATTGTATAAACAAGAACCCAAATGTGCGGTTAAAATACGCTTGACCAATTGGAACTTTCTTTGTATTTGACTTGGCTTGACCAGTTGATTACTAAATCAAATAATCACAGTGGTTTAATTCTGATAACAATACATGCATGATATTCCTGTAACATAATAATTTATTTAGAAATATTTTCATTAATTTAAATTATATCACTGTCGATATTTTATATATAACCTCTTTTCTTTAACAAAAATAAGTTGTCAATTGTAACTAAATGACGATACAATAATTATTACGAATATTTAATAAAGGCACAAAATTATCGATAAACCAATTGAACTATTTAATTTCTTAATAAATTTGACATAATTAAAACATTGTAAAATATAAGTAAAGTTAATTTAATCTAAAAATTAACAATGTAATAATACAATAACAAATAGTCTTTTATATTAAAATAATGGTTAATGCTGTTTGTTGATTTAAATATTTATAATTTGCATGATTTCATGATTTTGCGTAAGTAGGTAGGTATATCATAAAGGATTTAAATTAGCTGTATGATCTGTAAATAAAAGAATATCATAAGCTTCCTTTGTCTTGCTCAATAAGTGCGTGCCCAACGGGTCTGTAATGATCTAATTTGTTTTGTAAACCACTTAATTTATACATTACGGTAGGTATGCAATAAAGATTTTGAATTGAATTGAGTATCTTCATCGTATGAACATGCTGATACTTAATATCTAGGTAAATAGTGATATTCACCAAGCTCACAGTCCGCTCAAACCGTCAAAGCTCCTGTCTTGCGGGATATTTCATGCAAATTAAAACAATATTGCCGCGTCGGTGCGCGACAAAGCGATCTTTATCATCGGCGCAATACGGCTCGTTTTCGAACGGCGGCTGTAAATCATTCGACTTCTAAAGATATCATGTTCAGTGCTTCCCAAAGTCTATTGTACAGAGGTGTTAAGATTAATGAAACGGCGTTGGTTTGGGCGAAGTATTGTTTTCGAAGAACGTCCTGTCGCCCCAGACGGCGAGAGTCATGATCATTTACAGCCGTAAGGGCTGGGCCACATGTAAGCATGTTACGTCGCTCACTTTCGGTTGCGTAGTTTTTGTATTCTATCTTCAACTTCCTCGCACATCGCTTGTCACAAGTTTAAACCGATTTCCATATTAGTAGAAACGTATTAGATTCCTAGCAAATCTACAGAATTCCGAGCTGATTTAGGTAATGTGTCAAATAACAATTATAACATTATTGAATTAACACATTTCCTTGGAATTCTATTTCACGACTCCTAATCTATCATACTTGATATCGCACTGTTTTATTTCCTCAATGCCTACATTTACCTTAAAATGCGCTATACGCTGGATGCGGGCAGCACAGGACCGATCGTTGTGCAGATCCATGGGGGAGGCCTATGCCCAGCATTGGGCGTCGTGCGGCTGAGATGATGATGATGATGATGATGTCCTCAAAATGTATAATGAATCGAGCCCGGCACATTTTTCCGTTCCGTCTTTGTAAACGGATCGGTAAAAACCGCTCCAAACGTCGCCATAGCCACGCGGAGCTGTACAGTAATTCGCGATATAAATCAATGCGTTGAACAACTTGGCATACAACTGCGCGGCCCTGAACATCTCTAGAGATCCTTATCCTGTTTTTAATGTCGAAGTACTTGGCCCTTTTCTGTTCGGAGTACCGGGGAGTTTTTGTTTTGGCTAGCGAGTGTGGTGAAGCTGGGCACTGGTGCCATTAGTTCTTAGTAATTATTATAAGACATCTGTATTGTATTGATGGTAGTGAATAGAATTTTTATAAGTGCTTTTAATGATTGCACAAACGCATCCGTGGTCTTGAGGTTTATTTTTTTTTAAATCTTTAGCGCACAATAAACATAATGTGCGATTGGCGGACTTAATGCCATATGGAATTCTCTAGCTGCCAACTATTGAATCTAACAAAGAGCTCAGGGCGCTACTGCTAACAGAATAGTCATATTCTTGAATTTTACTTATTATTTAAGTGTTTGTTATGTATTTCTTAAAATTACTTATTAATATTGTTACACATACCTATAAATAAAAATTGTATGGATGATGATAAGTTAAGTAAGTACACGAATTATAAGTTTAGAACGCATTGAGTAAATACTTATTTTGAAGATGTTCGGTTTAAATCTTTAAAGTTCGAAAAATGTCTTAGTGTAAGAAAGTCTTTATTGAAAAAATCTTTACATATTATTATACGTTTTGTATAAATTTGGTAAGAAAAGTCCTGATCGCTTCCAGTTACCGCTTTTTAAAGCAAATTAACTGCCCAATAAAATGCAAATGGAAAAGCAAATCCCTTTGAAGTTTGATATCATAAAATAATCATCGAACAAAAGGGGAGTATGTCGAAAAGTACAAAAAAACGTTTTTGAATTCGAAATCAAAGCGCTCACACATGCGAGTGTGTCCACAATCCACATTCTGCGTCGGTCAATATTGGTTGGCGTGTGCCAAAGCCAGCGAATAGAATAATGTGGAGGTAGCCATTTTTTAGCGTACAAAGAAAGAATTCCTGAAGCAATTTTTTAACGCTCATGCTATTTTAATTATTACGTTGAAGTTTGAAAATACAAAGATTAAATGGTACGCTGCTTTTCATCGAGGACGGCGATTTTTTTAATTGTGTAATTAAACTTCGTGGTGACATGAAAATAATTAATTTTTCCAATATATTTTTCATCTGGCGATAAAATAACAATATGAGAAACGTCAAACTTACACAACTTAAAAATAGGGCATTTTAAGACATTTTAAGCTGCAATTATTTTTTTAATTTACGCCAAGAAAGACTTCACCTCGTTCAGCTATCTAAGAGCATCGATAATGGAATGACAGTGTAATATAAAAAATAAGTCAGATAACCACTCTAGTATAGATAGATAGATCTTTATATGGTCTTCAGACACACACACACACAATAAATATACACAAAAAAGTGTACAGAGTAGCAAAAAAGAAAAAGCTGCTCTAATATTTAAACTTAATTATGAACGAAATGTAGAACACACAGTCAGTGCGCCATAGTTATTTAGTCACAAGCTTTTATGTATGTGTACTGCAGTAACACAAGAAGGCCATTGCTCGGCGACAGTATTTGCTCATTTGCCAATCAACAATCTCAGCATCCCATTCTGTCTTAAGCAGCTTGGTGACTATTCAGAGGACACACTTGAGGTGATGGCGATCCGCTAAAATCTCAGCTCCTGGCTCCTGGTGAACGCATAGTTCTCGACTTCTAATAAAACTTCCTTCAAAAGCAATGCCTTCATCAGACGTAGGTAAGTTAAAAAAAACACTTTAGTATCAATGCCATATATTATTGATTTTAATTAAACAGAACTCATTTCACCGGCTGAACGTAAATTATTATTACTATCAAGAATTATTATTTTCCGTGAGCGAATAAAAATTCTGACCGACCCACTTTCTGTATTTTCACCAAATACTAACAATATTTTGGGCATCCAATATTGCTGTGTTGCTGGAATCGTGATCTCGTATTTTTCCTTAACTTGTTTTGATATTAGGGGTAAGGTAGCTTCTCTGTAGTTGAGAATTTCACGTGAGGTTTGTTTCTAGCTTAGGCATTATAATAATTTACCAACAAGTGTGGCAGTGGCTGTTCGTGAGCACTCCGCTGATCGTAAAAATACATATATCAATCAGCAACCCTGTCTAGATTAAATTCATAATTTCTACATTTTCGGTTTGGACACCATATTAGTCAAGAATCAGTTGAAATATGGTGGCACATGTCTATGAAATTAATCGTGAAATAGTCCTCGATAGAGTGTATTAAAAAGACTATCTCATAGTGAATAACACAGGTGTCGAACACATTGAATTTCAAATAAGGGTTATTGATAATGTAAGTATTATACAGACTGGTAGAAGACTAGTCCATTAGACCTACCAATATTAAAACTCATAGAACGAACTTTAAGAATAATGGGTTGATTTTAACCCATACATATATTAAGGGAGGAAGGCAGATAACATATCAATTATAATGTAGAAATAATCATTATAAACTTAGCAAATGTCAATGAAGCAAATTGTCATCCGGTTCCAAGCCTGCCAACCGAAAACCCACAATGCTGGCAACCTAATAAACAGTGGAAACAATGCCTTTGAACAGTAATCAGGGTGCTGCGGGACTAGCAAACAGGCCGTGTAAACAAGGCCCGATGGGGGCTATAAGTCAGAATTATGCTGATTCGGATATTTTTTTAAATGTTTTTTTTTTGTGGTAACGTTACGAGTTTCACGCTGAATTTAAATAGACTGGAAAGGATTTCGCCTGAAATAATTTCCAATGTCTCCCACTCAAATTTTGATGTCAAATTTCTTCTTCATGAGTCAAATCATCATCATCATCACAGCTCATATACGTCCCCACCGAGGGGCTTGAGTCTACCCTAAGTTAGGGTGTTTAGGCTTTAGTCAACCACGCTGACCTAGTGCGGATTGGTCGACTTCACATACAATGTATGCAGGTTGCCTCACGATGTTTTCCTTCACCGTAGGAGCGTCCGACAAATGTACATGAAATTCGAAAACGAAAACCACATTGGTACATGGCGGTTTCGAACCCCGGACCTCCCGATTAGAAGGCACGTGCCGAGTCCACAGCGCCACCGAGGCCTATCAACCGACCTTTCGACCGAGTTAAATAGATTACAAAATATTTTTATAACTCACTGTAAATAATGAACTAGCAGAATAGTCAGTTTCGTCGTGGGTTTATACATATTGGTTCGGATTCTATGATATTTTTTGAAGAAAAATAAATAGGTATCTTATCTTACTCGCGATAATAACAATCAATAGCTTTGTCGTGTTCCGACAATTGGTGGTTAGCGGTAAAGCTCGCTTCTATATTTGACACTAGCTGTGCCCGCGAACTACGTTTCGCGATATATTTTTTTGCCCATTTTTGCTACATTTTTCATTGACACATGGACTATCCAACACAAAAAGAATTTTTCAATGTGAATCAGTAGTTCCTGAGATTAGCGCGTTCAAGCAAACAAACAAACAAACTCTTCAGCTTTATAATATTAAAAAATAATAAGTATAGATCTATTGTCGCTTATTAGGTTGAGGTCAAGAGCCTATCCCTGTTGTCTATAAAAAAACCTTATAAAACAATAGTGAAATTAGAAAAACACCGAGATGAGAGATGAGATAGCACTGTCACCCACAAGCCGTTTCAGTACATAGCGTCCTTAATTCAGATAAGATCACTCCCGAGAAAATTACGCGGCAAGCGTCGTAGAAAATGTCAGTGCCACATGCCATTATCATTTTGATACAATGAGCGGTGAGAAATTAGCCCCATCTGATGAATTAGATACGGAGCCTCCTCTGCTGCCGACAGACGCCCCAAGGCGCAAGGTGATCCTATTCTAGTCCTACTTACTGGGAAATTGGATTCGGCTCAAAATAATCGAGTTACAGTCTTCCCGCATCATGCAAAATTAAACGGATTAAATTGTTGAACGGGATATGAACTTCCTACTTAGAACTTAGCTGGCACAGTTTCCGGAAACTAGCGCTATAAAGATATTCGTTAATGGTGAAGAGTTCGCGGTGATGCAGTAAATGGATTGGATGACAACAATGATGGATTTTCGTAAGAAAATTACACTGCATTATTATTATTTTTCACATTATTTATTGTTTTTGAAAAGGTGGTTCTTAAACTCAAACTTAAAAATGTTTATTCAATAATATTCTTACCTATTTCTGCCGCAAAGCAGCAATGCTTGTATTGCTGTGTTCCGGTTTGAAGGGTAAGATATGGCACTGAAATTACTGGGTACCGTGACTTTACATCCTAAGTCACAAGTTGGCAACGTACACTGTGGTTCTTGTGGGGGTTGCAGTTTTGCTGCGAATCTCACAGGAGCCACGTGTATTATAGGTGACTGTTACCACTTACCATCAGGTGGGCAGTTTACTTGTTTGCCAACTTAGTAGCAATAAAATTTCAATAATATAATGTAGACCTTTACAGGTTGTTATTGACGTCATTCTCTAATTAACCAAGAACATATCTGAGATATCTAACAATTTATTATTTAATTCTTGTGTTTACTATAATTATGTTGTGGTGTATAATTAATACGTTTGCCAAGACAAGTAAATGTGAAAAAAAACTAATTCTACACCTGTCCGGAAATTGGGAGAGCCTTCTCGAGAAGAGCAGACTAGAAACTCGGAAGGTCTAATTTTTATCCTCTCTTTTAAATCGACAACATTAGTATCAATATAACAAACATATGTTTCATAAACATGATTTTATAAAACTATAGAAGAAAATGATCACTGGTAACTCGTTCTCTAATGAGCAGATATTTAATCTAAAACAAATGTTAAAGTGCACTCACAGAGTGATTTTTTCACATTTTTATGTTAAGAAACGAGAGGACGTTCTTAATGTGTCGCTTTTCACCGCATCATACTAATGTATCACACGGGTGTGAATGTATCACACCCGTATCAGAAATAGTCAAGAGGTTTTATACTTTACGTTTTGAAGTTTTAAAAGACATCGTATTTTTCAAAGGGAACAAAATCAATTGTTGTCGCTAGCCGTCGTACGATGGACGGCCAAGGGATTCTGACACGAGAAACTTTTAGGTGAATTGAATACAAACTATACGAGGATGGGGCAGAACCGATCTTCCACGTCCGCCCTCAACCGCCAAATAAAAAGTTGCTAAGATGCCTCACGTTTTAATTAGGCTGCCTTATCTTCTTTCGGCAGCGCCGACTTGCGGGGGGAAGTTGAAAAAGTCAATAATTACCTTTTCTCACGGTCAGAAGTGGCTTTTACCACTTCGCAAATAGATTGAGGTTTTATTGGCGCGCGAACGGCGGACGCTGCTATAAAAGATAAGGGGAATTAGCGATACCGAGACGCGGAATAGTGAAGGAGTGTAAAATTTTGCGTCGAGCTCCCGTTAACTCGAGAAAACTTTATTGTAATGGCAAAATATAATTATTCTGTTTTGGCCTGGTGATATTTCTGTGGAAGAGTTTGTGGACGAATGTTTAGTGATGAAGTTTTGTTAACCCCTGATGCGTTATTCTATCTTTATTGATGTAGCTTTTATTGAATTCTTGGAAAGTTCTTGCACTTTACCTATAAAGGGATAGAAAGTTTTGGGGATGCAAAATGAAATAGCAAGTGGTTGTTCTACTGTGGTTCAATTGCCACTTCAAAATATTATTAAAATTGTTATCATCTCAATTTAATTCAATTCAAATCTTTATTGCATATTATAAAGTACAAAATAGGCGATTCACAAGAAAATATGTAATGATTATGGATCGCTTGGAGGCACAATCATTGAATATGAGAGGGGAAGTTTTTTATCTTATTTAACCTTTATTATCCCACTGCTGGGCAAGGCCTCGTCCACTTGCTTTCTTCATTCTTCATTTTTTTTATTAACAGATCATTATCGGAGCGGAATTTGGAGCGTCGGTGGCGCTGTGGACTCGGAACTCGCCTTCCAATCGGGAAGTCCGGGGTTCAAGACCGCCATGTACCAAGTGTTTTTCGTTTCGAATTTTATATGTACATTTGTCTGACGCTCTTACGGTAAAGAAAAACATCGTGAGGCAACCTGCATACATATGCGAAGAAATTCAATGGTGTATGTGAAGTCGACCAATCCGCACTGGGCCAGCGTGGTTGACTAAGGCCTAATCACCCTAACATAGGGTAGGCTCGAGCCCCTCGATGGGGACGTTATGAGCTGTTATGATGATTATGAACACTAAATTTAAATCATTAATCATTTATATAGGTACCCATTTGGGCAACCAACCATAAAAATAGCAACATTTTTTAAACAACTATAACAAATGAAACTACAAACATTTATTGTTCGCTTGAGGTATTTACAGTTTAAATCTATTCTTGATTGATGCTCATAAATATTTGGGAGTGTGTATTAGTTTCTGTAAGCTTAGCATCATCTATTAAGGAGCGTAAGCGAATTTGCTAGCGTTAGTAATCGCGTCCGCTTATTAATAAGTCACAAGCCTTCGCTTCCAGCACCACTTCTAATTGCATTACTAACCCAGCACATTTCTATCGAGTTTGGAGAACCCTTTTGTTTCGTCCTTTTTTCTTTGAGCCACTGTGAACGCAGGAAACACTCAGCTTCATTTTTAAAGTTCTTAAGAAATGGCATTCGTAATTCGCTGATTTAAATTCGGATATTGCTAAAGAGCAATTTATCGAGACGAAAAAGTCGAAATTCTGTTATTATGAACTTTTAATACAATTATTTTTTATGCGTTTAGAATAGAGTATTGTTTTGTTCTTGTAAATACTGAGTTTCTAACATTTGGAGATACGATACCTGGTTCGTTTTACAAGATTCCTCCCATCTTGCTCTATTCCACTATAATCTACTAAACAAATCTATTAAAGGATTTGTTTCCACTTTTTTCCACTCTGATCTATTGATGGACTTCAATTCTACCTCGATCCTTCAAAATTCACTAAAGTGCTGCACACTTATTTAATTTTTATTGTTTAATTTAATAAAAAAAATAAAATTCAGTAATAATAACGTTTTAACTTCTAGCATTACTGTAGGCCAGTTTCTTGAAGAGGTAAAATAATTACAACATCAAAAAAGGGTTGTATCTATTGACAAGTCGTTTCCTTCCAATCCTGATCCTGTTTCAGTAACAATATGAAAAGCGGTAAAAAAATAATCCATCCAATGCATCAGAGTGGAATATAAAAAGAAGTGGGAAATAATCCATTGCAGCAATGGATAAGAATGGAAACAGCATTGGATGGATTATTTTTAGTGGATTATAGTAGAACAGGGGCCCATCTTTGATTATATCGTCAGTTACCATCAGGCCCAGAGTTTGCTTGTCATTATATAAGTTCAAAGATAATTTGGCACGAAATATGATTTTATTGTTAGTAATAATTGTAACAAAAAACAAAAGTTAAATAAGGTCAAATAACATAGCAATAGTGACGTATGATTCAAAAATTTCAAATTGAGGTCATTCAAACACGAGTAAGGTCTATCTTGATCACTCTTTACCGGGGTGCGAAGAAATTTTCCGACCAAACGCCTTTTTACGAGTATATTGCACAAATGAAATTAACATCATCTTTTTAAACATATGAATATTTATGAAAATAGTTAATGCTAAAAGAGTATTTGCGTAAAATATAACATTCAGTCATTTAAGTGCGTTTCATGAAGCATCCCTGCAGGTTATTTTCGCAGCATTTCTGCAGACACTTCGTCATTGTGACCCATCGTTGCCACGTGTGCAAGAAACGAGACTGAAGGAAATCTCTGCTCTCTGGTCGTGCTGAGCAATGTTTTGACTCCGACGTTAATGACACGAGATTATGTATCTAGTTCTTTTATATCAATGTAAAGTCAACATCATATGCCTCTGAAGACGGGTCTTCAATTCGTATGTGCTGCATTCATACCATGTCTTAATTAAGTGTAGATCTCTAGGTACATCAGGATGTGACCTGATTGCTTTGCTTATTTTTAATGATGGTATACGGCACCAATGAAGCGAGTCCGTTTCTAACTTACCCGTTTTTCTATCAGCACCACCCCAAAGTTCGCCCGCTATTCGTACAGAATAAGTAATCCAGCAAATGGATATCTTGAATAGCCTTTTAACTCGGGCTTACTCACCGTTAGCCCTGGGCTAATGAACCGGCTAAAACTGTTAACACGCGGAAACACGTTGCCGGAATTCGGGAAGAATTTGTTCGGTTTCCGGAAGGTTGTCATATTGTAACCTTTTTTATATATTAAAGCTTAATTGGTAAGGTAGCTTAATGTTTACAAATATTTAAGAGTTAGCGTATCACTGGTCATTTTCCTAATTTGTCAGTTTCCCTAATTTGCCACTTTACTTATTCGTCAGTTTCGATAGGTTGACATTTTTTCTAGTTTATCATTTTTTTGATTCGTCAATTATCTCATTCGCTAGTTTTTCTAGGCTGGCAATTTCGTAAATTCGTCAGTTTCTTTGTGTGCTAGTGTACTTATTCTTTAATCTGTATAGGTTATCACCTCATTACTAGTTTGTCGGTTTCCAAATTCGCCTGTTTGGGTTGTTTCGCTGGGATCTTAACGTTGACTAACTAAAGTACCTATACGGATAAGGAAACTAACGTGTTGAAAACATGCCAAAATACCAAAATTAACAACCTAAAATAACTGACGAATAAGGCAACTTACGAACAAGGAAATTGACTTACTAAAGGAACAGACAACTTGGTGCAACAGACAAGCAAGGTGATTGGCGAATCAATAAATTGTCGAATAAGTGAAACTGGCTAAATAGCAAAACTGACAAATAAGAAAAATGACCAGTGATACGCTAACTAATAATAAAATATAAAGTCAACATCTGTAAATTTAAAAGTAATGTATAACTAAATTAACAAATACAAATAATTAATTTAACCTTAAGATAAATTTTGATACCTATACAGTAAAGCAACCTACAGTAACTCATTCATACACACGCATACACACATTATGGAGACGTTACTTGTAACCATTAAATTATGTATAACTGAGTTGAGGAAAAACAGGACATATGGCACAGCGTGATGTGCGGGCGGAGCTCCAGTCGATCGATACTCGAAAAGCAAGTGGACCAGACGGCATTCCTGCGATTGTTCTTAAGAAGTGTGCAGCGGAGTTGACTCCGGTCCTTACGCGTCTATACCGTCTGTCGTTCTCTGCTGGTTGTGTACCGAAATCTTGGAAAGAGGCCAATGTCCAGCCGGTTCCCAAAAAGGGAGATCGTTCTGATCCGGCTAACTATCGCCCTATAGCCGTCACTTCCATTTTGTGTAAAATCATGGAGAGGATCCTTAATACACAGCTGATCCGTTACCTGGAAGGTCACTCGTTACTTAATGACCGACAGTATGGGTTTCGTCCTAAACGGTCAACAGGTGACCTTCTAGCGTTCCTTTTGCACAAATGGGGTGAATCTATCGATAAGCGCGGCGAATCGGTGGCTATTAGTCTCGACATCGCCAAAGCTTTTGATAGAGTCTGGCACAAGGCTCTTCTTTCCAAGCTTCCGGCATACGGATTACCCGCGCAGTTCTGTACGTGGATTGCCAGCTTCCTCCACGAGCGTAGAATTCGCGTTGTCGTTGACGGCTGCGCTTCGCGGTTCGTGGCAGTGAACGCTGGTGTTCCGCAAGGCTCCGTTCTATCCCCCACATTGTTTCTTCTGCATATCAATGATATGCTTTCCTTGGGAGCTATACATTGCTATGCAGACGACAGTACAGTGCATGGGGGATATCACGGAGCCTCGGGGGCTGCTCGTGGTGATATTGGTAGGGAAAGGCAGAATCTTATCATTGAGCTCAACAGGACGCTGGACCTCGTCTCCGAATGGGGCTCCAACAATCTTGTTGAGTTCAATGCTAAGAAAACACAGGTGTGCGTGTTCTCGGCGAAAAGGTCACCTTTCCTCCCCCTTCCTTCTCTTCAGGGCACAACCCTTCACACACAGAGCAACATCACCTTGCTCGGAATGAACATTCGCTGCGATCTGAACCCCAGAGACTACATCGAATCCGTCATAACTACTGCCTCACGGAAACTCGGTGTCCTGAACAAGGTGCGTAGGTATTTTGCGCCGGACCAACTATGCTTGTTGTATAAAACTCAGGTTAGGTCTTGCGTGGAATATTGCTCGCACCTTTGGGACGGCTCCGCTCAGTACCTCCTCGGTGCTCTGGACAGATTGCAGCATCGCGCTATTCGCATAATTGGCGATGTAGAGGCAACTAACACCCTCGAGCCTCTACAACTTCGTCGTGACATCGCCTCTCTTAGCGCCTTTTACCGAATGTTCCAT
Source organism: Schoenobius gigantellus (assembly GCA_963935595.1). NCBI lineage: Eukaryota > Metazoa > Arthropoda > Insecta > Lepidoptera > Crambidae > Schoenobius > Schoenobius gigantellus. Next base: position 2,579,321 of record OZ012543.1, read on the forward strand.
GGGGAATGCTCTGAGGAGCTCTTTAACCTTATCCCTCCCTCTCCATTCCTTAACAGAAACACGCGTAAGGGCCTTCGGAGTCATCCGTACACTGTGTCCTCCTTTTCACACCGTACCAAGAAATTCCAAGATTCCTTCTTCTGTCGTTCATCCCACACTTGGAATTCTCTACCTGCGCACTTGTTTCCTCCATCCTACAACATGGGTTCCTTCAAAAGAGGCGTGAAAAAGCATCTTTTGGGCCGGCAAGGGGCGGGCAGGTAGGAGAGTGGATGTCGTCCCTACTCTATCTGTCAACTCATTTGGGCCTCTTTCACCGCTTAACATCAGGCGGGAGGAGGTCATTTGCCGGGCCATCCATAAAAAAAAAAAAAAAAAATTAATTTCCATATAAGGAAGTTTGGATTCGATTACTGTAATTGTGTATGTATAGGTTTGAGGAAAATAAACTGTTTTCAGTTTATTATTTTCATTAAGATTTCGAACATAAGCAACATTTATTAAGCTAAGCTTTTCTTGCTAAGCTTTCTCTACAATAGCAACCAACAAGGCTTCAGACTCGGTAGTACCTACCGAACACAGTCTGGAGCCATTATGAGACTGATGACATTCTGGGACTATATTTGCAAAGTTTATCAAAATTTACATACAATTATCTTCGTCACCATCAAAACATGAACTTTTAACTGCCGACGCCGGACATTCAGCTAGTGTTTCGGAGTAATTAAAAATTTCATTGCCCACCAACAGTCCGGGCGGGACATTAGCCGGTCGGCTTTATGCGAATTTCACAAACATCCCTTATTATCTGACCGGGAATTCGCCGTAACATCCGAATTATGCCGGCCAAGGGTACATCGAAGTTTCCGGAACTTTCTGTAATGAGCCGCCGAGTGCGGACTGGTTTGTTTAAAATGGTTCCAGTGATGGAGGCGATGTGATTTTGATTCCTTTTAATGTACTTAGTTGATATCAGTTTTAAATTGGAATAAATAAATTAATACATATTTTATTTGAGAATGAAGACTAATCAAGACTATGGATGTATGGGATGAAATCCCTTTGCCTACTTAAACATGAAAAATTTAAATCTTGTTCCAATATCTGATAACGACTACCCAACTCACATAGGGACATATGATCAATAGAGCTATAGTTTAAAAAATAAAAGAAAATCAAAATTTTCCTTAATAATAAAAAAAAAATTCTTTTGTAATTTCAACCGTTTGAAATCTCAAAAATTGAATTACGCATCGCTGTCACAACTGTCGCAGTGACAGCGGCGATGATTGAACGGGAGCCACCAAAGCACAAAGATGACCAGAATGTTGTCAACCTCTGCCGCAACAAAGAGTATTTTCCCACCTTTGTGCCGCGCCAGGGGAGCGGAACCGCGGTCGCTGGACAGCAATATCCTGTTACCTAACAGTTCAAGTTGTGAGCGGTCAGCGGGGTATTAAATCCTTTTTTTACAACGTGTGGGTAAATAAAACCCTACGTTTTCAACTTATTGTCCATACAGGCGTAACTTCAGGCGCTTCCATTTTGGAGTAAGCGTCGCGTGTTAACTTTCATTTAATAATATGAATTGTTTTGCGTAATGTTACCTTTTGATAAATATCACAGTAAAAATGTTAACATTACTTAAATGAAACTCCAAACATGGTTAACGTCAGATCTTATACTTAAGTGGAAAGGAGGGTTCATAGATGTCCATAGTTTGTGTGTGAGCGGCAAGCAGGCGTATACCAACTCTATAATGACGAATACGCGTTATTGAAGCTACGCCGGCACCTCCGCAGACAGTAGGCCCTTCTACCAATTCATCACTAACTAACTCTGATGTCCTTTTTGCCTGAATAATCATCATTTCGCTTCGCTTTCGCTTTTTTAAAATTCAATATTTTACGTTAACATGTTAGGTTATGTTCCAACAATTTACGAGTATGTTCATTATAATATGTAATTGTACATAAATATTAACATTGCCACAATGGCAAGCGGTAGATAAAATCATATACGCATAACGCAATCGCTTTTGACTTGGGAACGAACAGACATTTTATCAGCAGGTAAATTTGTTGCTCTAACTCTCGTTAGTCAACGAAAGATTTTGGTAGTTCATTGTTTGCGCTCTTTTGTTCTAGCCGGTCGATATTTTGTTATGCGATACCTTTTATTTATGCCATCTTTGATTCAGGGAGATAATGTTACCTAATTAATCAGCGAAGAGGTCATGATAACGAGTTCTTGTATCGTGCTATTGTTTTTGTCCCTTAGTTATTTCTCAAGTAGCTTCTGACATGATGGCCGACCAAAAATAGACATGTCCAACTCTATGTTTAGGCAGACACTCTAAGTACGTAATCACACTTTTATAGACGTCGTCACCACAGCATCGCGCTCTCTACAGCTAACTTCGAGATTAAAACTTTGGCTTTTGGAGTTAGAGAGTAGTCCCTGATCGCGCTCTGGTTATGTCAGTGTCCTTTCAATGGCAAATACAATCAAGGGAATAGATACTGTTTAAAATATCTACACTCTCTGCCCCCATAGGTACACTTCTGCCATGATGAGATCTGTAGAAGAACTAAGGTCACTGACATAGCCCAAAGACTTGCGAACCTTAAGTGGCAGTAAGCAGACATATCGCAGGACTGACGGCCCTTGGGGCGGAAATATCTACGAGGCGAAAATACTACAAGGTCCACGAGAATATCAGTTCTTTTCGCCATCTGGTGAAGGTGGAAACCGGTAAATGCGAGAATGAAATCAGAAAGGACTGATCAGTTTGGAGATCCTGGAGCCTATGTCCAACAGTAGGCACCTCTTGGCCGAAATGAACGAAGCTTAGACAATTTTTCTCTTTGATTAGAACACCCGTTACACTCTGTATACGTATATTCAGTAAAATGTGAGCAATTTTTGCAAGTCAGTCCACCTCGATTAATCATGTTCAAGCAAGATACGTCTTCATCGGAGCGAACTTCCGTATGTAAGTTTTAAATAGGCCAAAGAAAAATTCTCATGGAATGGGGCTACCTTGAGATTTTTATGGAGGGCTGACTGATTTTTGGCTTCTTGAAGAATAATGTTTTTATCTAATAAGTAGATGTTCAGAGCCTAAAGACCCTTTTAGGCCGTATAACGCATTACCTTACCAAGGGAAACCTTACTAAGCTTACGAAATCGCCCACTCGGTTATGCCGTAGGACTCTGGTTCACCAGCGGTTATTCCGCTGGAGTCCCCATACCAGGCTAAACCTCCACCGGAGTCACTCAACTCCCTATGGAGGGACCGTTCAGGATCAGGAAGTTCAATTCACCAAAAGGGCGACATACTGCAACTGACATTCTTTAGTTTAAGATTGCTAACCGAAATACTGTCGATTTAGTAGTCGATTCGTTTTTCAACGGACCTTCCTCCTCAAGTTTTCTGATGACCAGAATACCGTGCAGTAGCATTGTATTATTCCCAAAAACATTTAAATGAGTAGAATTCGTAGGTAGATATTTACCGATCGAACATGCGCTAAAAATGTAAACACAGATACCGTATTCAAACTGATAGCGACATGAATGGGTCACGCTAACAGAATCAATGTTTAGTTTTATGTTTTCGCATCAAAAGAGGATGAATATAAACCTAAACCATTTAATGATAGAGTTGGAAATACGAACATTCCACGCAGCGTAATGTGATTCCTATTAGTTGATACGGCTCCAGTGACTGTTTTACTAAACTAGGTTGCGGTCACACGCTATATATATAGATCAATGAATATAGTGATGAGGTATCAATAGATGTTTTGTATGTCAATGACATCAACAAACTTCGTTATTTTACATTAGTGTCTACGCATCTTTATTGAAATAAAAACTCTTTTATAGGAATATTGAATTTTAACATTAATTTAATCAGCTGTCGCTTATTCCTGCTGTAAAAAGTTATATAAAATGTATAATTTGTTTTACTGTTATTAACATTAGAGAAGTTCTCAATCTTTAACTTTGGTCTTGTCTATGTTTGTTATACTAATTAAGATTTACTTTTTTTTCGAATTTTCCAACAGTTTGACACTCCTCAACCTTTTATCAAAGCCATCCAATTTTCGTTCGCGCGGGGCGTCCGGAAAATTAATTTTCATTAAAAATATTAAATTTAAAATTTCGCGGACCATTATTCACGCGTCGGGGTGGCCAGTTGAAGAATCGAAAGCCGCCCGAAGAGACCGTAAATTCAATATTAGCCGCCGAGTCGGATCATCCTTATATTAATGTTCATCGAATAATATTTCTCTTTGATTACATTTCTCTCAAATAAGATTTTTTGCAGAAAACGATAGATCTCGTACTGAATTAGCAGATTTCTTGTTTAAGGTGGTCGGAGATATAAATAAGATGCGACAATGGGACACGGCAGATATTAAAATAAATATTTTTCAAAACAATTTTGTTATGAATTATTGTTCAGACTACTTACGACTAAGTAATAGATAGAAATTACAACTTTAAGCTATACAACTTTCAAATGTACTAATCTAAATCAGCAGTAATCTCTGTTATTAAAAATACCATCAAATTAGTAATCTTTTCGGATACATAAGATATACAAACTCTAAAAATCAATGCAATACAATTGTTTCAATAGACCAGTAATAGTAATTCTCACAGTCTAATTCAGTCTTTAATTCAAACAGCTGGATCAGGTGCAGTGCATTTCAGAGCGTGTCTTCTAATGTTCCAAGTAGTTTCTGATTGGTTACACCGTGGACTTGACTGCGGTAAACTTCACTAACTCTGAAGCGAGCTCACAACGCTGTTTAGGATCCTCAGCAAAATTAGTGTTGAAGCACCTGTGTTACACTAATTTAACTTTAAATCGAGCCTTCAATATTGATCATTCAATATTTGGCACCTAAGTTACAGGACAATTCCTTGTTTACGCCCCGCGGTATGTATAATAAAGCGGTTATGGCATATACGTATGAGATATTCGACTTAAAGCATAAATAAATCTTCTTCTGTCAGTTGTTTCTGTCAGTTGACTACCAATGACCTAAACACGACAATACTATTTTTCCATTTTTTTATTACTGCAGATTCAATTATCATACTATTTGGCGATATATATATATATATATATATATATATATATATATATATATATATATATATTTATTATATAATATTATAATATGCATTTGTATATATAGTATAGTGTATTTATTATTTTATACTTATAGTATGTGTAATTTTATTTTATAAGTGTTCATCGAATTTATTAGTCACATTTATTTTTTACATCTACCTCATGATTCTCAGATTCACCCTAAGGTCGACTGGCAGAAAATACATTTGGCATTAAGTCCGCCTTGTACACCAATGTACTAAAAAATAAATAAATACATTGATCTAACTACGTATACTACATAAAGTTATTCCTTACGATGCTCCGTTCCGGACCTATTTAAATAGACTTTAAATATAGACTCCTCTATCCAAACATCTTGCTTCAAGTTTATAAAAACAAAACGTCTTACTGTTATTCTGTAATCCGAATGTTTCGCTTGTACAATGACTATGAGCTACACATTTTGTTAAAAATCAACTCACTTGAAAGATAATGTTCGGAGGAGCAAAAATGTTTCCAACATCCTTGGTAGCTGAGGCTACGATGATGGTAATGGATGTAATTTAGAGTTATGCAACACTAAAATTTATCTTATTTTGTCCACAGCGCCCCCGAACGTGGTGGAGATCACGAACCACCCCCACAACTCCAAGTTGGAAGTGAAGGAGGGCGAGGACGTGTCGTTAGAGTGTCTGGTCAAGAACGCCAAGCCAGCTGCCAAGATAGTCTGGTACAGGGGCAACGTTGAACTGAAAGGGGACAAAGGTGAGTCAGATGACTATGGAGCGTGATTTATTAACAGAAAGACATGAGATTCGAAACAACTATGCATTTGAATTGAAGAATAATAATATTCTGTAGTTATTTGGTAATGGTTTTATATAGTTATAATTTAAACCGAAATCTTCTTCCGAAAGAAACAAATTGATTGTGAGTTTGCTAGCTTGCAAAAGAAACACGTATCCTTCTCATAGCGATAAATATTATATATATTTGGCAAAAAACGTAAACAGAACGCTGTAGTTGTAGTAATTGAAACTACCTGGTCTTGATCTAGGGTGCGATGCTTTATAGGGGCAGAAGCTGCTCTACTTGGTTGCTACCACCGTCTTATCTAAGTTTGTCGCCAAAATGATTATATTAATAACATTATCCTTGCTTCAATTTTCTACTTTGCCCTCACTCAAGTTGCGGGCCAAGGGCTAGGCTACCTTATCGTATAAAAAACAGAACGCAGAATTTTTACATCAAAATCAAACTGGTTTACGAGTATCTCTTAACTATATTTTCCATTCAAATAACGCTGAAGTTCGAATTGAAAATTATTGCAACGTTCGCAATCGAAAAACGAAACGAGATTATTGGAAAAAATGCAAATAAAAAAAACGTTAATTCAAAAACTACGAAAATACGATGGCGCCGATCGCTCATAACCGAACGCGTAATGAAATTGAACGATCAGTGTGACTAACGAAACGGAAAAAATGGAAAAGCGTTGTCGGTAGGTATATAGCTATTTAGTATCATAGCCAACAGAAATTGGTCCTCATTGAGCCATCCAATGATTCTGTGATGGATTTGCGATAGGCGCAAGTAAAATCTAATTGAAAAATTTAAACATCAATTTGTGTAAGCCATGTTGGGGGATTGATGCCCACCTTCATAGATATACTATCTTCACTATATGCGATTCCCAGATACCTATTTGAGAGCCAACCAAAATCACCAATGGCTATTTGTACACAGCAATTAGTGATAACATTCACAGATTTGACAAAATTGACAAAGTCTGAAAACTGTTTCGTTTCATAAATTAACCTTAATTCATTCATCGTCACTACCTATTGGCAAAATTATTTCAATTAATTGGCTGTTCATGTTTAATTAGAGTAAATTAGTTATTCGAATATCAACGATAAATTAAATGTTCGGCTGAGTTTATTAATATGGCGGAAATTTTTGAACGCGTGGCCTGTGTACGTTGAATAAATTTACCTTAAATAGATTGTGGGCGATACGGGAATATTGCGGCTAGTGATGCATGAAAAATATAATATTTATTTATTTATTTCGCCCAACTTACAACTATCCCTACAGGTCTAACCTAATGCGATAGTGTACACCAATCAATCGAAATATACGTATACAAATTTAAAATAATAATAATAAAGATAATTAATAAAGATTATGAAATAATAATAATAATATATATAATCACTTATAATAACATATTGTAAATGACGCTGTTTTTGTGAATTCACTCAGTGAACACGCAAACAAATCGATCCTCTCTGAGATTAAATTTAATGTACGGTGGGCGCGCGTGAGCGGCGCCTCGCTCAGAAGGCGCGTGCGAGCGTGCGGCACCGCCAGCAGCGGCGGCCGGCGCCGGCGCTCCACGTACCGATCTGGTACGTTCAAATATATTCCGCCTAGTAATTCGGGATTATCACCTTTCCCTATTAATAATTTAAATAAGTATGCAGCTAGTGCTAGTTCCCTCCTCACCCCTAACTCGTTATATCCAACCATACCTAATATAAATAGGGTTGGATACATCAACGGATAAAAAGGATAGACCCCGTACAGCCGCATATATAAATATCTTATATACTTGTTTTGGACTCGCTCCAACATTAACCTATGTTTTGTATCACTTGGGGCCCATATGACTGCGTTAAACTCTAAGTGGCTTCTCACTAACGTATTATAAAGTGTCACAATTGTACTTATATTTGTAAATCCTTTAGAGTTACGAAGAACGAATCCCAGGTTGCGATATGCTTTCTTACATACCTTTGTAACATAGTCTCGAAAGGACAGTTCTGATGTGAGCTGAGTACCCAGGTCTCTAACCTCATCAACCCTCGTTATTACTACATCTCCCATTCTGTAGTCATATTGAACAGGACTATGCGACCTGGAGAAGGATATAATCACACATTTTGCATCATTAAATTGTAGGTGGTTATCCTTACTCCATTTCACCAGCCTGTTAATATCTTCTTGCAATTTGTAACAATCTTCCGGGTTTTTAATTGTTTGGTATAGTTTTAAATCGTCCGCAAATAGTAAACATTTTGCGTTTTGCACCACCTTCGGTAAATCGTTAATCAGTATATTGAATTCGAGGGGCCCTAGGTTACTACCCTGACTCACACCTGACCTTGTGTAATAAGGCTCTGATACACATCCAGAATATTCCACATACTGCTGTCTGTCTATCATGTAACTAGCAAAGAATTTTAAAAGGTGAGGCGTGAACCCTGCCGCTGCAAACTTTTCAAAAAGCACCTTGTGGTCAACTAGGTCAAATGCCTTTTTGAAATCAAAGTAGACGGCGTCAACCTGTGCACCACCGTCCACCACCGGTGTAATATACGCCATGTAATTTAACAGGTTGCTAGTGGTACTTCGATTCGGCCGGAACCCGTGCTGCGCCTCTGTTAGCTGCGTACTTATTTGCGGATACAAGCTACTATAAATGTTATTCTACTTATATTAAGCTACTATAAATGTTAAGCTACTATAAATGTTAAATATTATTCTACTTATTGATAACTTTTTATAGTAGATTAGTGGCAAATAAGCCTTATATCCTCCTGATGTTAAGCAATATCGGAAGGATATGGATAAAGCCTATGGACCCTAGCTACCATAGTCGTAATTGCTTACTTCATAACTATACTGACGTTGTCAGCGTCACAGTGGAGGACTCTCAACTGTGCTTAACACAGTTTGAGAGTCCTCCACTACCCTGGCTTCCTCTGCCTAACATTTTTATTACAATTCCACAAGTTCTGATTTTGTTACGCTCTTTAGTAGTGAACTTATAGAAGTTCCAAAATTACAAGATTAGTAGAGTCATAGCGTCTGTTGTATGTTTGTGAACTTTGCGGATATAATTTTCCTATGTACGGTGAGTGCGATGAGTACAATTTGACTAAGCTTAGAAATCAGTTAGCACATTTCAAGAAATCCCAATTTATCTATACCATTATTATAAAGAGAAAAGATTTGATTGTTTGTTTGTTTGCATTGATTAGGCTCCGAAACTACTGTAGAGATTTTAAAAATTCTTTCACATTTAGAATCCTACATTATTCCTAATGAACGGAGGCGATAGAATATTTCCCAATAGAAAAATGTAGAATTCCCACGGGAAAGAAAACACGCGGGCGAAGCTGCGAGCGAAAAGATAGTTGCATGATAATAAATGGTATGTTGTAAGTAAAGAAAGTAAAGAGACTAGCACAGATGTATGCAAAGTAACATTTACAACAGTGTCTACTGATATGCAACCTGTGTTAGAAGATCTTGTTGGCTGACATCTTGTCCACGTTTCAAATTAAACATAATTGATTTAGACTTGAGCTCTCTATCATAACCTTCATTATCTTTGAATATTTCCATAATTCTTTGCTTTCTGTCATTAAGTGTTTTCGTGTTGTGAATGTTATCGTCAGTCCTATTTCTGTTGCTGCGGTTAACTAAAATATGACGTTTCTGAAATCTAATTACGTGCCGGAATGGCGCAGACGTGATTTGAATCTGCACAAAACAACGCGCCATTGAATTTCATTTTAAACTTGAATTTATCCTCCGGTATATTAACTTTGATACTAATTATGATTTTATTTACTACATTATATATAACTGACGCGTAGCATCAAAGTAAGCCGTTCCAACAGTTCGTGGCTAGTAGAACAAATCCCCAAAACCATTAGCAGACAAACTATTATTGCAAGCTTCGTGTTCACAGAAATAGCGCTTTATGAAATAGTCGATGTTTTGACTAGTGCTTCGTTTAATATATTTGCTATTAAAGCTATTAGTCCGCAAATGGAAATTAACGGAAACATAAACAAGTGAAGTGGTTTTATTGAGCTTAACAAGTTTAGTTATGAATTAAGGTCAGGCCTGCTCATGAAAAATGACAAAAAATGATGATGTTTAAGCTTCAAGTATGAAGAAATAATGTAGAAGTACTACACAAAGAAATACAATAACTGAAACGAATATTGAAAAATAGCTTGGTAACTTTAACGAAAAATAAATTTTCATTTTTCGATTTCGTATTTATATTTGTGAATAGTGATTTTACATTTCTTTAAAAATGTTAAATTAATTGAAATATTATAAAAATTTGGTATGATTGTATAGTCGCTGGCACCTAACTTGGTAAGATTTCGACGTCGATTTTGTGCGAAAACCCTCGTATGCAACAAAAATTGTTACTGCTTTTCATTTTATTTCTATTCTGGTCAATATCATTTCAGTATTATTAGTATTCGTAGTAATCCACCATTAGAGCCAATATTAGTCATAATATCCCCCGTTCTTGCCAATTTAGGATCCGGCAACTATACCTACATGAAAAATTCTATGTGAAGTGATTTTTTTTTAATTTAGTTGTTTTCAATGACAATAATCCATTGATCCTCAATAACAAGACGTGAACAGCAAAAACACAAAACTCATTGTTATTATACAGCGCTGCAGCTCGGTGATCGAATTGTTCTGAATATTTTTTGTTATTCGATTGCCTATATTACAAGTGTCGTCTGATGGTGAAGTGGGCTTCGGTACTAATTGGGCTTATCCTATCGTTCACGGCTCTGCAGTCGGGAATAATTAAGCAAGCTTTCAGTTTCAATCGACAAACAATTGTAACATTCAGTGCGTAGGGACGCGACAGTGGTGTTCTAGTGTTACGATAACTGTTTTTATCTATTTAATTTGTTTTGACACTTTTTAAACATTAAATTAATTATACGTACATATTGGAACGTGTTATTAATGAGAACGGCTCGAAATGTCGATTTTCTAAGTTGAACTTGTCAAAAATTGTATTTCTTTAATCGGGTGCTATGTCGATCGATACGAAATGAATATTTATCGTCAAACCAATGTCTCGATAAAGAGATTGCGCTAGGTAACTACGAGTAAAACGAGTAACCTATTCATACATTATTGAAACATGAAAACGAGTAATCGCGTAACATGCACACAAAAAAGAACATTAGAATTGAGAACCTCCTCCTATTATGAAGTCGATTAAGAAGAGTGATAAGCGCGACCTTTAACCGCCTCCTTGGTCTAGTGGATGAAAAGATGCTCGGAGAAGACGTTTTTCTGCTCAGTTTAATTGGTAGTACGACTTCTGACACCATCTGGTTAACTACCACCGTCTTACCTAAGTTTGTCGCCATAATAACAATGTTAATAGCATCGTTGTGTTCCGACAATTAGAGGTAAGATAGCCAGTTCCTCAGTTTTTGAGGAGTCCAAATTCGGCTTTATCTTCACTTACCATTAGGTGAGATGAAGGCCAAGAGCTTTCCTGTGTTATGTAAAAAAAATAAACAAAATAAAAGTAAATTCCACTTCAGGTGCTTCGGTCAGGATTTGAATCTGCGTCAACATACCGCATTGAAGCCATGGCCAATTAAACTATCGAATATTTTTTAACCCGGGAGATTTTTTTATTTATCAGTTTAGTGCTTAGGTTTAGTGTGGCATTTCTACACAAATACTAAACTATAAAACGACTTTTTGGCAACATAATCATCACAATTAATTCTGTGTTTCGATGTGTGATGTATTTCGATTGTAAAATCTGTCGTATTACTTTCATAGCGCTTATGCTAGTTTCTTATATAGAAAGACGTAGGTACAACACATTGACACCCTACGAAAGGGAACGACTTTTAATAGAAAAATGCCGAGTCAATATTGAGTGTTAGCGCCAGGCTCAGGGCATAAAATATTAGCTGTCGATATTCGTTAGTTGCATCACTAGCGACAAGAACCGAACTTTGCTGGAAATGACTTCTAACTTTTCATTTATTGCAGAGCTTGTAAGTTCATCTAATATCAAAAGCGACTGTTATCAGGTTAGGTGAGCTACAAAACCCCATTTTTGCAGGTCGTTCAATTCGTTATTTTTTGTGAAATGTTTGGTTACATTTCTTGTTTTGGTTTTTATTTGTTTTTCTTTACTAGTCAATTTATTCCTGCAAAACTTCCCTTTAGGATTTTCTTGCTGGCAAAACGTATTATTAGTCTTCATGATTTCAATGACAAATAAATTAAAAAATAGAAACCATAATAATTGTATCCATTGACAATTTAATTACCTATATGACATTTGACTAGTTTTCAAATTTCATAGCGTTCAATTTGACGTTGCAAATTTAATTTGTAATTATTTCTAACTTTTCCTATTATGTAACTACTATTCTCCGTAATTTTTGACTTATATAATTTTATTGCAAACAAATTAACATTACTCTATTATTGATACTAACATTATAAATATGTAAAGCTTGTTATTGCTATCCAGTCAATATTTAGGCTTTCTTACCAATAGACAAGTAAAATTCTGTTTTTTTCATATGCCTATGGTGAATCATGGCTGTACTTTAATTATAATATTGAATAAAGAGATATGTCATAACGAACTGATAAACGACGAAGCTGAGATGTTACTAATCTTAAAGAAAAGAAGAAAAAAATTATTAGCAAGTAATATAGTCGCATATTATCGAAGCCACATCTAGCCCTCTCTCGATCTTCGCCGCGCGGTTTCACCCAACTCCAATAACTCGCGGTGACATTGACACGAACCCTCGACTCCTCGATATTCGGATATCCCCCCACCCGCCCATCTCTTTGTAGGAAATTATTTTATTGAATTTTTAATTCGACCCCGGTTTCATTTTGATTGGATGAATATCTGATTCCGCTTACGTTGCGAGAGCGTCGCCTTAATAAGAGACAATGAGATTTTTTACCTAAATTACGTCATGCAAATAATGTTTTCAGAAATCTTGTTTATTCGATACAGATATATAAGGTTTTCCAAAATGTTGTGAGTATATTCAATAAGTTATTCAGACTCAATAAGTAATATCACCAAATTGAACAACATTAACCATGAAACCAATTTTATAGTGAAATGGCGCAAAAAAATGAAACAATTGCTCTATACTCGTATATTTTAACTGAGTATGCCTTGAAGTTTTGTATTTGTGAGAGCTGATTATTTTTCACAATAGCAGTTGTTCAGTTAAGTGGCATTAAATTTGATTATAGCACTTAGATATAAGAGGCGAACTTCACCTGGCGACTTCTCAACAGCTGAGCAACTGGCTATTGTACCTCTTTTGTCACACAAAATGTTATTAACAATGTCACCATAGCGAGAAACTTAGGTAAGATGATTGCTAGTCAGACGGGCTTACAAGCCCTACCACTAAGCCTACCACCAACCAAACCGAGCAGCTAGCTTCTGCCCTCACAGGGAATCGAACCGTGATTCATATCAACCACCGAACCATGGACGTGGTCAAAGCAACAGCATTTGATACGTCGCCATGTCGAAAATCATTTCTTTTCCCGCTGACCCTCGTACGCGGTTCGTTGTCATGGAATGGCCCTTGTTGCCCTTAGGGACCAACGGGAACAATGCGAAAAAGGCGAAACTGTGCACTTGACATTTATTTGAGACGGAAGTAATGAACGTCCAATTAAATCGTGCTCCAGGTTTGCTCATTAAATGAAATTTTTACCTACATTCTTCCGGATGGTACTTTCAGCGGAGGATTGGGTGGGCGTAATTAATTCTGTCTCCATTGTAATCTTCCTTCACATAATATGGAATCTGTGTCTCATATTATCTTAGTAATGTAAGTATGTAAAGTCCTTTATTACAAAATAATACATTTATACTAGGAAAAAAATTCAACCTTCGACGAAATTCGAAGCCGCGTCCTCACAGCATATCGTGTTGACTCCATTTCCATTAGACTACCGAGGACTTATTCAATTCGAGCGAATGGGGTTTGACTAAATTTGTACACTTGATTTTTTTCAACAGCGATCACTGAAAAATCATTATGTTGTTTTATGAAATCATGATGCAAGCGAAACTTTTTTTCGGATTGTAGACATTTGACTGAAAATTTTCGGAAAATTGTTCGATAAAGGGTAATAAAATAGTGTTTTTAATCTTAAATATTTTTCTTCTGAAAATAAAATTATAAATAGAAAACTAGTTAATAAAAAAAGCAAAAATGTAATTAAAAACAAATTAATAAAATAAACAAAAGAGCAATAAAAAACAAATTTATGAAAAAATAACACTACACTTTACAGGATCGAACCACTTCTACACAGATTTAAAGTCGAAGATCTAACGCATTGACCAATCCTGACATATTATAAGATTGTGAAATTAAAGATCTCATGTTTATGTATAATGCGACATGCGAGAGATCGACGAGGCGGTGGAAAAATAGTTTCACTTTAATAATCATGTTGGTTAGATAGACCTATGGATAGCAAATGATTATTCGTGATTTAGTATCGAAACTAAGATATTCGATCTATTGTGGATCACAGTGAAGAGGAAACACCAAGGTCGAGAGAATTCAAAAATAGGTATTTGTAAAAAGTATGGCTGTCGCGCTGTGTGTCCGAACAACTGAACTAAGCGCGATAGGGACAACTGCAGCTGGGACCGAAAATACCTTGAAAATACCTATGAAGTGTACACAAAATATACGTGTCGTAGTCCCCTGTTTTCTCCGCGAAAAATTGACCGATTTAATTAATTTTACGTAAAAATGTAAGCAAGGCTTTTTAGTGTTTCTATGTTTTACTTTTTTCATATATACTTCTTCAATTTATTTGCTGGACGTTTGAATACAGCAGAAAATTAGGTCAATTTTTTTAGATTTTTGAAGGTTTAAAATTTATTTTAATAAATAACTCAATAAAAAAAGGAAAACAGGAACATGCTTATAGTGACCACTGATTTTATTGCAAAAAAATACAGCAACTAGTGCCATTATCCAAGAAGGAATTATACGATTTCCTCTGAAGTTTAGTATGCTATTGCTATATACAAGTTGGCAACGTAAATTGAGGTTCTTGTGCAGGTTGTAGACCCCTCAGTCTCAGAAGAGATTTTGCCTCTCTGTGTGTTCTACCGCTTGTATAATGGGATATGTTCCGAGGAGCTGTTTAACATGATGCCTACGACAACTTTCTATCATCGCAGAGCTCGCCATCGGCAGGGAGTTCACCCTCACACCCTAGAACCAAAATGGTCCCGTACGGTACGGTTTCTGAGGAACTTCCTCCCGCGTACGCTCAGGATGTGGAATGAACTGACAGAATCCGCTCTGTTATTTATAACGGCAAAATTATCCTCCTGAGCAATACAGTGAAGAACCTGGGCTTACATCTGGATTCCAGTCTTAGTTGGAGACCACAGATTGCCAGTATATGTCACAAGGTAACAGGTGTACTAAGGTCGTTGTACCGCCTTAAAAACTTTCTGCCTGCTGACACCAAGAAAACGCTTGTACAGACTTTAATTTTCCCTATTGTCGACTATGCCAATGTGTGCTATCTCGACCTGAATGCAGATCTTCTCAATAAACTAGACCGGCTTCTAAATAACTGCATTCGATTCGTTTTTAATTTAAGGAAGTATGATCACATTTCTGCTTACCGGTTACGTTTGAAATGGTTTCCAATACGGGAGCGAAGACACATGAGGACTTTAACAACCCTATATTCTCTGCTTAATGATCCAAATACCCCTAGTTACCTAAAAAATCACCTTCAATATCTTAGTGCTTCTCACAATAGATCCCTCCGCTCTACTTTTAATGCTCTTCTCATATGTCCCGCTCACCGGTCTGAGATCATTCATTCCTCGTTTATAGTCCAATCGATCCAGTTGTGGAATGCTCTTCCATTAGATGTCAGAAAATCGTCTAGTAAATTAAGTTTTAAGAAAAAATTAAGGAAACTGTACCAGAAAAGAATTTCGGAAACATAGTGAGGCTGAGGTTTAAGCTACAAGTATTCGTCAACATCAAATTAATATTATAGGTTAGATTTAGGTATCCCTATTGACTTGTTATATTTAGGTATTTATATTGTATTCGCAATTTATTTATATATATATATTGTACATATATTATATATAATTTATATATATTATTATTTTTACATATATATAATATATATACAAATACACATAGGTATATATATACTCATATTAAACATGTTCAAAATTTATCGTTATCACTTGTACATCTACTTCTTTATTCTCTGCATCACCTGAAGGTTGACTGGCAGATAATGCCTCAGGCATTAAGTCCGCCTTTGTATACTAGATTGTACATAAAGGGTTATAATTATAAATATAAAGGGTTATAAATAAAAAATAAAAAATAAATGAACTCCATGTCGGGGTTTTCTCAAGAGACTACAACATGGGGTTCTTCAAGAAGGGTATTAAACAGTTTTTAAAGGGTGGGCAACGCGCGGGGTGCGATGTCAGACAACCTCCTTGTGGTGCACCCTGGGCAACCCGGCAGATTCTCTGCCGCGGGCTAATAGTCTGACGAGAGGACCCCCATATGGGGCGTGGGATGGCCGGGTTCAACCCGGCGGGCCACTTCGTGTGGCTACCCGCTTTATGCGGAGAAGGGCGAAGTCCCCTCTTCTTATGTTAAGAAGAGGTGTGACTCTCGCTGGAAGCCGATCCCGGCGGCTACCTCTGGTGGTAGTAGAGTCGAGGCGAGTTTCTCGCCATGGCGCTTCGCGCCTGTTGGGGATTTCCCCGAGCTTCGGCTCACCCGCGCGGCGGTGGATCCAGTGGGATCTGCCGTCGGGCAACCCGTTACCCGCACTGAGCGGGCCGGGGGTTCGGCGCACTGAGTGTCGGACCGCGTGGAAGACAACCACAATAAAAAACCAACCGGGGTGTAGAGCGGCGCAATTCTGTGCCGCTCCACAAAGTAGCTGAGCCAGATGGAGAGTCCGGCAACGGACATGTCACAGGCAGGGGGTCAGCGGGAATAAGGCCTGGCTGTTGTCCCCTTCCCCCTGTCTTGTGACGGACGGAGTAGCTGCTGGGGGGTTTTTAGTGGGTAGGCCTGAGCCGTGTACGGTCTGGGGAGTCCCACATATCCTCGTGGTTTGGCTCGACCACGAGGAATGCGTAAATGCATTTTCCCCCCTCCCAAAAAAAAAAAAAAAAAAAAAAAAGGGTGGGCAACGCGCAAGCGATACCCCCAGTGCTGCAAGCGTCCAAAGGCTACGGTAACCGCTTACCATCAGGTGGACCATATGCTTGTTTGCCACCCTAGTGGTATAAAAAAAAAGACTTGCAGATCTAACAGAAACCGCGTGTACTATTAGGGGACCGTTGCCATTTTCCGTAAGGGCCTGCGTTCGCCAACTTCGTTGTAAGAAAAAAAGCTACCGATAATTTCATCCAAGTAAGCCATCGAAATTGCCTTTAACATGACGTTGATTAAACACGAGCACTTATCCCGACACCATTGACGGAACCAGCTTCTAATAAGCCAATGCTCTTCCGCGTTCTCGCCATAAATAAAACCGTTCATATATCCTTACGCTTTTCCGTCTACGTATATAATGAAGTGCACCGACGAGCACGATAAGTGGTCACTCGCTAACTGAATGACTCTCCTAAGCCAAAGATGACGTGTTGTAAAATACATCTTATTAGAATTGGGGTTTCTTTACACTGTAGAAAAGGAACACAGCAATACAAGCACCGCCGCTTACCAGCAGAAGTAGGTAATATACGACTCCGGTACTGAGTCTCCCGCTGGTATGAAACATTGCTCGTGAGAAGTTATTTTTGCTCGCCAGTGCCGAACGACCAGTAAGCTCCGCATTGACAAGGGCCGTGCATACAAAATATCTGCACGAAATTAATTGCTTCCTATTATTTAGCACCGGCGCACCGAATGGTACTTTAATAAATTCACCAGCCGCCATTTTGTTATTCATGGAAATCTTTGTGTACTTTGTGTTGGAATAAATTATACGATTACATCACAATTATCGGTTTCATCGTTTTCCATTTCTTTTTTGTTGATGTTGATTTTGACTATTTAAATCCATTGATTGGGGAATATATCGATGAACTTCAAGCTGTTTTGTGTTATGTGGATTATATGGTTTGTTCGGCTAATAATTTTTTTGCACACAGTAGGGGAGTTGATTGTCTTCGTTTTCTCTAATGCTAAGTGACGTAAGAAGTAAGTTTCACCTGGACTCCTCAACTCTTATTTCCGGAATCATCATCATAATCACAGATGAGGACGTATATGAACGTCCTCACCAAAGAGCTCGAGCCTATCCTAAGTTAGGGTATTTTTGTCTAGGCCTTAGTCAACCAAGTTGGCCCAGTGCGGATTGGTCGACTTCACATACAGCTTTGAATTTCTTCGCAAATGTATGCAGGTTACCTCACGATGTTTTCCTTCACCGTAGGAGCGTCGTACAAATGTACATATAAAATTCTAATTCAAAAATTCAAAAAGCACATTGGTAAACGGCATGATCAAACCCCGGATTTAATCTAATTAGAAGATTATTTTACATATAAGTATGTCCTTGCAACATCCCAAGATGTCTGTAAATACAAATGGAAAAAAGTTGACTACTCCTGTTCAAGAATTAGGAGGGCCTTTACGAAAAGAACAAGCAACTTGGACGGTGTTTATGTATCCTCGTTTAAATCACCACCATTTACAGAGTTGATTATCACATGCATTTTTTTAAACTTAAAAAATACAATTTGTCTTACTGGCTACTTTGAATATAAAAAAAAACTTAAGATATATCTTATAGACAAATTATTATAATCACGCCAAAGAAAGTACACATCAACCATTAAGAGGATTGTGAAGTAATCGTGCGCGGCGCGAGTAGGTATTTTCTAAAATGCTATCTGTTTCACACCGCTCGGCCTCCGGTCTGGCGTTTACACCACAAATACAACATGCGCAAATTTTCACGCACACTACGACACAGCAGCGTGCGACTCGGCCACGATACTCGGCGGCTGCGGCCGGCGCGAGAGCTCGAAATTATTATTCTATCGTTCGTAATGTTTTGCGTTGCTTATATTTCTGACTCCCTTTCCGCTCGCAACTTCGCCATCGTTACTTTCATTTTTCGTGTGGGAATTTTATGTTTTCACACAGAAAAATAATTTTATAGCCTATATTACTCAGTGATAATGTAGCATTCTATTAGCCAAAGAATTTTTAAAATCAGTCTGGTAGTGTTTGAGTTTATTCATTACAAACAAAAATACAAATGTACTTAATCTTCTTTCTTCATAATATTTTAGTAGATGAGGTTCGGAATACAGAATTTATTTACATTTCGTAAATTATTTCTGTATTGAAATTTATTGTGAAGGCACTTATTTGGTATCCCTATAGGTAACTTATAGGATTGAGGGTGAGGACTTTTTGTTAGGAAAGTATGTATCCTATATTTACCTGTCTAAGGAAAATGCCATTTTTTAAGATGAGTGTTATACTGAATTAAAATAACTTGCATTTGAGATGTGAATCTTTTCTGAAAATAAAACATTAAACATATAATAATACTTTTACATACAAACTAAATAGGAACAGGGATACAAAAATAAAAAGTAATAATAAATAATAATAATATTTTTTTGATTGAGCTGGGCAGCTTTTGCAGAACTTGGCTTTGCTTTTAATATGAGCATTAGCATAAAACAGAAAGCGCGGATCTTCAACTAGTGTGTCCTACCAGTGCTTACTTATGGAGCCGAGATATGGATAACAACTAAGGCCATCGTCCACAAACTAGAGGTGGCACAAAGAGCAATGGTAAGAAAATTGGTAGGAGTAACACTCCGGGACACGAAAACGAATAGTTGGTTCCGAAAACGGCGTCAGGTCTCGGACATTACACACCACGTAGCAAAGCTCAAGTGGCAATGGGCTGGACATATAGCCAGAAAGCCGGACTCGTGGTGCAGAACTATCTTAGAGTGGAGGCCATGGAACCGTAAAAGACCCAACGGGAGACCACAGATGCGGTAGAAGGACGACATTGTCAAGATGGTGGGCACAAACTGGATTAGAGTAGCTCAAAATAGAACGGAATGGAGAAAGTTGAAGGAGGCCTATACCGCCATGGTAGAAGAAAAGGCTTAGATTATGAATAATATTTTTTAATAATTATATGATTATTTTTGTTGGTGATGTTCACCTCAATTTCTTTATTAATAAGCCAAACGTAACATCATCTGCAACTAGCTCCATCTCCATCCATCTTTGAAATTAGTCAGCAGCAAAACAAAAATAATGTGCGTCGGTGGATTCAGGGTTAACAACAGGGCTCTGTGACTGATCCCTCTATGAGTTTCCATAATTGATCCTCAAACCCAAGATTCCTCGAAAAGCCCGGAATACCAAAGGAAAAGGTGGCTAGATGACATTAAAAAAGTAGACTGGACTGACATCCACAATTAAAAAACGCAGGCGTTTTTTAAATAACTAGTTATACTAATAGTTTTAGAATTTATTTTTTTCCACCTCCGTGGTCTAGTGGTTGAGGCCACCGGGTATTGATCGGGAGGTCCGGGTTCGATTCCCATTGGAGACAGAAGCTTTTCTGATCGGTTTGGTTGGTGGTAGGGCTTCTAAGCCCACCTGGCTAGCTACCACCGTCTTACCTAAGTTTGTCGCCATAATAACATGTTAATAGCATTGCTGTGTTCCGATATAAGGCCAAGAGCTTCCCTGTCGTATGAAAAAAAAACCTATTAGTAGGATTATATGTAATTAGGTGCTTTAAATTATATTGTTAAAATGAAAAAAAAAAACGTCAAAACCGTACGAAGGGTGCCTTCTCCAAATATATGCCTACCCTGCCTAACCTACATATATTATTTACTTTGTCGTTTGTATTTGTTATACATTCGTAGATTGCATAACGCGAGTACAAATAAAATAATATTGAAAATAACGCGACTTGCATATAGTTTGTTACACGTTTTTTAGCTGCTCCAACTTGGTTATACGAAAAATAGTTTGTGAGCAACTTAGAATACGATAACGAACATACAATGCATAACAAATACCTATCACAAGAAACAAAAAACGAATTTCTTTTGACTGTGTGTCTTTGTGGCACATATCTATTATAAAAAATAAAAACCGACTTCAAAAACACTGAAAAGTTAAAAATAATTATAAGAATAGGTACAGACAACATCACACTTTTATATTGAAGTCAGTGCCGGTAACTTTTCAGTGTTTTTGAAGTCGGTTTTTATTTTTTGGAAAATATTTTTTATTTTTAACTTTTTAGTGAATGAAGTCTTTTTAGTGAAAGAAACCCTAATATAATACCCTAGTATTAAATTAGGGTTTCCCTCGATTTTCATGGGATCCCATCATCACCATACTCTATCGAATACAAAAATAATTTTGAAAATCGGTCAACAATTGGCGGAGTAATCGCGTAACATATACACAAAACACGTTGGACACACGTAAATATTTAATGGTTTTTCTCGATTTTTATGGGATCCCATTATCAGATCCTAACTTGATGACCATGGGACCAGCCTTGGAGTATCCTATCGAATACAAAAAGAATCATCAAAATCGGTTCATAAACGACGAAGGTATCCGCGAACAAACATAAAAAAAAGCATATAGGTATACGGTCGAATTGAGTAACCTCCTTTTTTCGAAGTCGGTTATCAAACAACTACATACTTACTTACAATTTATTTTCTTATTTGATTTTGGGAATTTACAGTTAGTTAACAGGCTACAGGCTGCTTACCCTTAAATAAGGTTTGTATTGAAATAAGATCCTTAAAATAAAACACTAAAATCAATAAACGTATTCGAAAAGACATTTACTTTTTGATGTAGAAGGTATTTGTGTAGACTTGAGTAATACCTTTCAGTATTGATCGATATATCGATATTACTTTCTCCTCCCTAGTCGACAATAACTACGATAAAATTATGTCACATCACTAGTAGATTATGCCCCATTATACCCCTGCCCCCGACCCGTATCGTGCGATAGAGAGAGTTGCAAGAACTGGTCGAAATTGCCTACAATTCCTGTTTGAAATATTGTTTCGGGCGATAACTGTTTTACCCCCCTAAACCTTTACGAAATTAGACACTTTTGGTCTCATTCTATTCAGTATACCTTAAACGATGTTTGTACGTTTTGCTTTTTTCGTAATTCAGTAAAATTTAGTCAAAAAAAGATAAAAATGCTCAAGGTAGTTTTTAAGTCTAAAATATAGATATTTAGATGCTAATAATTTATATTCTGAGCAATATTTCTTCAAAATCAAAACGTACAAACCTAGATCTTCATTATATCTACAACATTTCCAAAAATTATGAAAATTGGACTATGTTTAGTGGGAGAAAAGCGTTATCGCTTTTTGTATGAAAATTTACAGCCTCACAATCCTCTTAAACACTCAAATAAACTAGACTACCTCTTAGGCACAATACTGTAGTTTCCATCTTGTTTGAACGGGAATTTTTCAGCTTCCTGTGGATAATTTTGGAAAATCCTCCTTAGTAAACGCCTACATAAGCCAACGGAGTCAATGGACCCCTGTACCGAATTTCATGCTTCTAGCTCCAATAGTCTGGGCTCTACGTACTAAATCTATACAAATAAATAAAATTGAAGTGTCTATTTGTAATGTCAAAATAACAAGTTTTTACTAAATGGGTATAAATGTATATCGGGTACCAATAACAAAAACACAATTTTAAAAAAATTTGTATGTCTGTCTGTTTGTTCCCGCTAATCTCCGGAACGACTCGACCGATTTTGATGGAACTTTCACTAATAGATAGCTAATTATATAAGGTATAACACATGCTACTTTTTATCAACTTCAACAAAAGTTACTATTCCACGCGGACGAAGTCGCGGGCACAGCTAGTACAGATTATAGAGCACATACAATATTTCACCGGAGGTAGTCTCTCTACCAGGGTCGTCTGCTTGGATACCTCCGTCTTACCTATTTCTGCCGCAAAGCTGCAGTGCTTGCATTGCTGTGTTCCGGTTTGAGGGGTAAGATATGGCAGTGAATTTACTGGGTACCGTGACTTTACATCTGATGTCACAAGTTGGCAACGTACAATGTGGTTCTTGTGAGGGTTGCAGATTTGCTGCGAGTCTCACAAGAGCTACAAGTATTATTGGCGACTATTACCACTTGCCATCAGGTGAGCGGTTTGCTTGTTTGCCAACTTAGTAGCAATAAAAGAATACTAAGTATGCGAGAAACATTTATTACATAAAACCATCCTAAACGTTTCACCATTAATATGCCCCCGAGAAAATTCAGAGTAAAATTGTATTGCTTCGGAAATAATGGCAGCGCAAATAAAGCGAAAGAAATTTAAGAAATACAGTCGTCGACATCCCTAAATAATATTCGCAACGATGTAACGCGAAAGCGCTTTAACGTAATCACACAGGGACATTTCATGTACGTCTTCTCGGCGAATGGAGACGATGACAGGGTATGGAAAATGAAAATCTAATTAGTCTATCAAACAGATAATAAAAATATATGAGGCTTGTATTTTTGTTTTGTCCAAATAACAAAAAGCCGGCCGATTGCGAGTTAAATTCGCGAACTGAGGTTTCCGGAAACTTTCTACGTATATAATATATAATAAGTTCATATAACTATGTAGGGTGAATTTTTCAAGTGTGATTGGATGGCCAAATCCGAAACTATTACAGATAGCGAAAAATACTCAAAGGGGTCTCGGGACCGATTTTGATAAAAACTAAAACTGCATCATTAGATTTTTGAAAAATTAATTTTCCTAGCCGGAAATCGAACCCGCTGGATTTGGAAAAGAAAACACATGCTGTTATATTACATCAACCAATAGTGTCGCTTATAAGGACCTAATTCTCAACAGTAATGACATATTGCAAACTAAAGGAAAGGGCTCATTTTTGACAAAGGCTCTGTAGGGGCAACTTTTCGTACAGCCAAACTTTTGGAAAATAAATTTAAAAGTGCACGTATAATTAATTTGATCACTCCGGGTACTGTATGACATAACGTCATTATCTATAAAGGAACCTGTAAACGATCAAACATGTTTGTGAAATTTACGTTTGACAAACTTGTTTGTTTGTGTAGGGCTGTGTTTGACGCGTTTGACAAACTACGTGTTTGATGTGTTTGGAATGGAAAGTATCTGGATTGACGTCGTGTTTGATTTAAACGTGAAGTTGGTCAAGCAAGTTTGACAAACATGTTTGGTTGTTTATAGGGCACTGAAGGAACCAGATGGCACTAGTGTCAAAATATACAAAATCCTCATGACAAAATGTCAGAATGTTCACAATGACGAATATCCGTGTCCCGCCATCGCTTAAGAACTTCACAATTAAACAATGTATTCCTACAGCCATAATTATCACACATGCGACATGACGATGTTATGGTCGATCTAGGAGTATTATGACAGCGTATATAATCATTTTATCGTTAAATTTTATAGCGATAGCGGGATACGAATGCGGTAATGTAACCGCACCATAATACAAGATTTCTACCAAGCAGACGATCGATGACCTGTCTATAGAAAATAATAACAATAGTGAACAAAGAGGAACATTGGCTCCTGGACTTATTAATCAAACATGTACAACTAATAAAGCCATGCATTGGCTATATTGAAATTTGAACTTTAATACCGAATAGTCAAATATGTTTTTAATCTAATAGTTATCGTAGATAATATATCTCTCGTTTGTGCTCATAGTCTTTTTCGCCACGGTTTAAAAGACGGTAAACGTATTAATTTGAAAACTGGCGAACCTTCCAATTCCGCCACTGTACATTGAATCAAAATTTCGCCATCATTCCAATTTGTGTCGTAGAACAGGAATAACATTATCCAAAGGAAGGAAGAAGAGGTCCTCGAATATCCACTGGATTTTTTTCCAGAGCAGATGATAAAAAAACGACACTTCCTTTGAAGCTGAAACTTTACAAAGTAACACAATGCGTTGTTTTTTTCGAACATAGGTTTTCTCGGTCAATATTCTTCGTGGCGGCGGCAGCGGCGGCGCGGCGACGGGAACACTTGCTTTTTCTGTTTGCGAACTCAAAAATTTTGAAGTTCAGTTAGATAGATCTATTGTCAAAGTTCTAACGAGATTTAGTGTTGTGAGTGAAGGGGCTGCTGTAGCTTTTAAAAATATTGCGTTAGGTTCCACAGCACGTCTCATCATGTCATAAGTACGTTAGTTATAGATAACTAAAAAATAACTAATAATAATTATAGATAACTAATGTACTCATGATATATTCAGACGTGATGTGGACTCTACTTTGTAAAGATTGTGATGGTGTTTTCTATGAAAAATAAAAGAAAAATAAATCCACCTCGGGATAGATACGAGCGATCTTTTATCTTCATCTTGTCTTCTATTTTTTTTCTTAGCTATATAACATGGTCATGGCGGGCCAAGTAGCATGGCCTGGAAATATTACTTTATGTATTTTGTTTATATTATTATATTATTTTTTTCTATTTAAATATATATATCTTTTATGATAAAGTCTAAAGCACCTCCTCAAAAACTCAAAACTCAAACTTCTTGTAGTCCGACAATTAAAGGTACCTAGCCAGTTCCTCAGTTATTGAGTCCAGAAGCTCGCTTCCATCTCGACTCATCATTATTTACTATATATCAGGTGCGATGAAGGCTGAGAGATGGTCTCGATCATGAGTAAATAAATATAAGAAACTACAAATTGCTGGGTTGAAAGGTGATCTGAAAGGTGAAATTTTGAATTTATACGTACGTTTATTCGACGCTTCTACGGTGACGGAAAACATCGTGAGGAAACTTGCACGTGCACACACCTGTGAAGAAAGAATTGCTTTACAGGCTGTGTGTGAATTCCACCAACCCGCACTTGGCCAGCGTGGTTGACTAAGGCCTAATCACCCTAGTTTAGGGTAGGCTCGCGCCCCTCGGTGGGGACGTATATGAGCTGTTGATGATGATGATGACTGTGCGTAGTAAACACTTTGTTCCATGTAAAGATTCTCTTTTAAATTACAAACGCGTAACATAGGTGTTACCAATCTGAGCGCTGTGCGCAGTAAATGCTTTGTCCCATTTATTTTATAAATTACATACGAGTAGGTGTAATTTTAAAGAGAATCTTTAAATGGAACAAAGCGTTTACTACGCACAGTGCTCAGATACAAACAAGCACAAAACCAGACTTTTTTATACCTCAATAAACAGGCACCATTACCACACTAAAGGTATTAGAGATCGAATCAGTTTGTAATTTTTATCCCACCCAGCTTTTCGTCCATTTTTACACAATTAAATTTATTTTAATTGGAAATTTCATTCTTGCCCGAAAACGGTTTGCAGGAATCCAATCATCATTATTGCGGGGGCAGGACAACCAATTAGGGGTTGCCCGTGAAATCGGTTTAAATCCTCCCCTGGGTTCAGCGTTCTGAACTTATTAAATCCTTTCACACGTCACAAGCAGACGCTTAGTTTAGGGAACTGGGACGGATTTTTCCTTCGACTCATTCCTTCGCTGGTTGACGATTTCGGGAAAATGTTTATTGCTAGTGATGTCTCTTTAGAACTATTATCTATACTGTGCCTCAGTTTTTGATTAACAAATTCTCGAGGGATCATTGATTATATTTAAAAGAGAGGCAGATATGACGCGAACGCGCTGGTAATGAAGTATGGGACGTTTTATCTTCAGGGGGCTGATTCTCGCATAATTCGTAAAAAAAGTTCGAATTCGAGATTTTTCTCAAGCGATAGGTAATCAGAGTTCAGCCAATCAGAACACAGGATACGTCGAGCTCCGCCATTTCTTTATGGAAAGTCGTTTGTTTAGTTTCGAGTGCTCGGGAGTAGTCGAGACGTCAATTGCACATTTATGGTGTGGTGTTTATTTATTTTTCTTTCTTCTTTGATAATCCTATTATAAATTCCTCAATTTATTTTCAATTAGATTATATATTTGTTGTGGAAATTAGCTTTGCATTTTGTTTGTCTAAATAAACACTTAAAATAATTATTTATGAAATTAAAAATAATTTCATTGAAGGTTTATTTATCCAAAATAAATAATTTATTAATAGAATGATAAAAAAGTGCAAAATCGATCTTAGTACTCGATAAAAGTCAAGCGAAATACCCTCGATAAATGGCGGACTTCGACATGTCTAGTGTTTTATTCAATCTTAGAGCATTCAGAGGTTCTGATTGGCTGAGCTGTGGCTACCGCTCGAGAAAAAATTCGAATCCGAACTTTTTTCAAATCCGTTAGAATCATCCCCTAGTTTTCTGTAAGACGGGACGAGCAGAGTGAGATTATTAAAGCGAAAAGAGATCATAGTCATATAATTTATTGCCTCATGTGGTTACGAACGAAAAAGGGAATTCCTCGTGGTTCCATTGGCCAGTGGGACCACGAGGAACCACATTTCCTCGTGGTCCCACCAGTGGGGCAGAGTAGTGGGACCACGAGTAACGACCCACAATATCATCTTATTTACATTTTGCGTTATCAACATGAACCCTATTAGAGCACGGCAATACCAGATTTTGAACCGACTTAAAAAAATTCAAAAAATTAAAACCGACTTCAAAAACACTGAAAAGCTTAAAATAATATAACAATAAGTACAGACAACATCACATCTCTATATTGAAGTCGGTACCAAATTTTAAGACGTTCCAGGAGATCGTCGTTTGGCACTGACTGCATTACGTGCACGTCACTTGGGGCTCACACTGAAAATCAGCGTTGTGTTACGTCTGTGTCGTAGCATAGCAACAAGCTGAGTGTGTACCTCGTTGTCACAGCCTGCGACGTGCGATCACAATAATTCTTGTATTAACATTATGTTCATTTTTTTTTTTTTTTTTACTGTTTTTGGCATTTGTTTCATTTATTAACTTATTGTTTGTGTAAGCGCGTCGTTTGTGTTGTGATAATAAAAATGATTTCTTCTTCTTCTTCTTCTTCATTACAGAAACGTGATGTTGTCTGTATTTATTCTTAGATTATTTTTAACTTTCAGTGTTTTTATTTTTGGAAGTTTTTCATTTTTATATTTTAGTGAATTTAATCGGGCCACAATTGGCGGAGTAATCGCGTAACATATACACGTAAAAAATAAAAAAACATACGCATCGAACTGGGAACCTTCTCCTTTTTTTACCGTTAAATTATATTACCGTTGTTGTGGAGGTAAGTTAGCCAATTTAAAAAAAATCTATCATTATTTCTTCGCCGAGACATCAGTAATTACATTGTGACGACAATGCGATTTGAAACAACCGACAATCGAATGTAAAGAGGAGGGAGTCACATAACGAAACCACCCTAATCGTCAAGTTGACGAAAATGAGAGCGACAGAAATAAGCGGGCCCCCTCAAACGGCGTTTAGCGAATCAATTACAATGGCATTACGCGAAAAAGACAG
Organism: Schoenobius gigantellus; assembly: GCA_963935595.1. Lineage (NCBI taxonomy): Eukaryota > Metazoa > Arthropoda > Insecta > Lepidoptera > Crambidae > Schoenobius > Schoenobius gigantellus. Next base: position 2,607,858 of record OZ012543.1, read on the forward strand.
CCGACCCGAATACAGCAACCCTATCGACGCAACACCAAATGAAATACCCGCTGACGGAATTAACATCGAGGGCGGGAATCCTCGCAATTCCCATAACAACGAGCCTCTGTGTACTTGCAAATTAAATAAATTTAAACTTGTGCCGGTATTCGGGGCGACTTCTGCCCTAAAAGTTTCACAAGCGGCGCCCCCTCGCAGGGCGTCGTCGCCGTCAAGCGTGAAACACTGGAATTAACTGAAACACACCCAGGAGTGCGGGCGAATATGTTGCCGAAACTGAATAGTGCCACTATGCAAATAAGGCCCCCTCACCTTGTGTGCGCCGTTTTATAATGCCCACAGAGTGTTGCGAAACGACACACTGCGCTCCCAAAAATGTGGCCGGGAACTCGCACGTGAATTGAAGCTGTTGTAGGATAGTCGAAATCACGTGCAATGAACATGCTAGTGTTTTTACAATCTCAAATTCCGTAATGCGTGTTTTTAACATAGTTTAAATATCTTTAATTTAAATAATTTTAAATATAAGAAAAACTTAAAAGACAATTTTAAAATTATGATTATTTTTCTTCATGGCCCGTGTTAATAAACTTTTTTAAGCCTACTCGTACTTTGGTTTATCTATGTCGTGTCTTTTTCGAACATAACTAAAGTTAAATAAGGCGAACAAAACGAAGCATAGATTGACTAAACGCGAACTTAAAAATATTTATTAATTAGCCCATAACTTTAATCCCATCGGAAGATGAGAAGAGCCGACTTAAGATGGAAAACTCCCAATCTCGTTCTAGGCATGCAGAAACTTAACTCGTAAATAATGTCACTTGTAATTGGCGACAGTGAAAGGAAGCAGATCTAATTTCCGATAACTGAACTTACTACAGATTTGATTAATCTCCTCAAGCTAATTGTTAGTGTTCCGATTGTCAATTGTTTTGAATATTTTGGAGTCTCTTTTTTTTTTTAATTCTGACTTACATCTGTAGTACTGTGGAGCAGGTGAAACTGAAACTAAGAGTGGACTTTCAATTTTTACAAGCGTTTATTTAATTTGCATTGTATGTATATGTGTTTAGGTCAAATCTTGCGGCTTAAATTTGACTCACTTGCCAGTGTGCGATTGAGCTGAAATTTGGAATACACCTTTAATTCTGATGAAAATGAATACTTAATTACTATTGTTGTAAAATCAAAATGGCCGCTGCACAAAATGGTGGATTACATATTTTTATAGAACTCTCGCAATATAGTTATGAAATGAAAGCGCTTGACTTGAAGAATACAGTTCAATATATTTTTGAAAATAAATTTAAATCCGAGATGGCTGCCGCGAAAAAATTACAGATGACATATTTTGTACAACCCTTTTTTTTTTTTTTTAACGGTGGGAAATGCATGACGCATACCCCGCGCTTGGGAAGGCGCAGAGTTATGTCAGACTCTCCGCGGTCCCTGGGGACAAAGTGTCAGCCAGGAACCGCGGCCTACCGACTAAAACCCACCGATGCCCCTCACATACGTCTTGGCGCGAGCACGTCCATCATCGCCGCATCCTCCTCATCTGAGGAGGATACGCCGAGAAGGGACGCGTCGCTGCCTGACAAGGTCATGGGAACTCGGATGAACACATCCACGACCTCGTCAGCGTCTGCTCGCCTAGGGCGAGCCCCTCTCACCCCCCCAGAAGGGGGAGGCCGGTGATCCCCCGGGGCATCCAGGGGATCAGCGACTGGCGGCAACCTGTGCAATGCAGGACCCGGGCTTCCCAACCCTGGGCCCCGCTGGTTGCCGTCAGGAGGAAGAAGGCGGGCGTAATTCCGCCTCCTTCGCCCCAGCCTTCTGCGGCGGCATGGATCGGCCAAGGGATCCTCCTCCCTGGCCCTCTCCGCCGACTCCTTCTGCGTCATCACGTCCATGCAGAAGGAGTTTACCGTGTCCCACGTCCTCTCTCCCTCCAGCATTGCTCCGACCACGTTCTGGAGGGAGAGGTCATCGCCGATGACGGCGGTCAGCTCACGGCGCTCCGAGGAGAAGGCGGGGCAAACCGCTAAGGTGTGCTGCGCGGTATCCTCTTGGGCGCCACAGTGGTGGCACTCGGGGGTCGCTTCCCGTCCGATGCGGTGCAGATAGCGGCCAAAGCAACCATGGCCGCTAAGAATCTGCACCAAGTGGTACGAGAGCGATCCGTGGTGCCGGTTCGCCCATGTGGTGAGGAACGGGTGCATGGCCTCGACGGTCCTGGACAGGGTGTCCGAGACCGAGGCCGAACCCGTTAGCTCCTCGAGCTCCTCAAACCACAGGCGAACCACCTCCACTGTGGCCTCCTCCAAGGCGGAGGCCCTCTCCCTCGGCGCCAAACGCCGGTCGCCGTCCCGAGCGTCTGCGCGGACGCGGTAAGCCGCCGCGAGAACGTGGGCTGCGAGCTCCCATGGGGGAGTGCCTGCAATAAGGCAGGCCGCTGTGTGGGACACAGTACGGTATCCCCTTATTGCCCTTAGCGCCATGGCGCGCTGCGCCCTATGCAGGCACGCGACAGCACGTGGGCTAAGGGCGTCGGCCCAGACAGGCGCCCCGTATAGGGCCATACTACGTACGACGCCTGCGTACAGGCGACGTACACTAGCGCTCGGGCCCCCCACATTGGGGAGCAAACGCCCAAGCACGTCAGCGGCACTGAGGAGGCGGGGTTCGAGGCGGCGGAAGTGTTCATCGAAACCCCACCGCCCGTCAATCACCAGCCCCAGATATTTTAAATGCCGTTTGATTTTGTACAACCCTGATATGGGTATGAAATGAAAGGAGCTCGACTTGAAGAATACAGTTAAGCATAAAAAAATCCAAGATGGCCGCCGTTACAAAGTGGGGGATAACATATTGCGGGGGCTGTACAAAATACAGCGTTGGAATTACATGAGTTACTCAACCTAGATAACCAAGTGTTGTGTCGATAAATTGACTCACATTTGTTTCAAACTTTTAGAACTAACAAATAATTATCAAACAATTTAATTCGCAATAAGAAATATTAGGGTCAATAATCGTGATAAAACTATTCTGTATTTTAAGTTGGACCAAGTAACATACAGCAAGCCAAATTTCAGCAAAATCGGTTAAGTAGTTTCGGAATTTATTCCGGACGTACATCGTGACGCGAGATTTTTATATGTATATAGATTTAAGATCTATGATGAAGAACATACGTCTTGGTGTTAAAACAGTGAAAATCTACAAAAAAATTACCTTGTACAACACGGTCAAACCAAAACAAAAAAATGTCAGTTGTTAAACTTACAACAGACTAGTACTGCTAAAGCTGCCTTCGTTTTATTGTAGTATCTCTCCTTAGTTTGTGGTTTAATTGTTGCATATTTATGCAGATGTGCAATATTATGCAAATTATTACAAGACATGTTATCTGACTTCGCAAACTTTTGTTCGCATTTTTTACTTGTATCTAAAAGAGATTTCTTTCCGTCAACACGTGGCAGTGGATCAAGTAGTTTGATTAACATCTATAATATTAATTGTTATTATTGTTGCAGTCTCGAAGGAAGAGGTGAAAGAGGTCGAAAGTCCGAATGGCAGTCCGAAGGGAGTACGATACACAACAGTGTCACGGTAAGTTTTTGTGGATTAAGTATTAAATAAATAGATTTAATCATCTATAGCTTAATCGTTACAATAATGTCACATTTAGTGTTTCGTTCACTAAAATTCAAAAAAATTAATAAAAAACGAACAAACAGTGAGTTTCTGTTGAACTCACCGTAAAAAAAGAGTAGCCGCGGAACTCACTGTACAAATCAGATCCCGCGGAACTCACTGTTCAGTCATTGTAATCTAGACATCACAAGCCAATTTACGGGTAATATCTCTCTACGTTGGGAATCATAACTTACTCGTATTGTGTAACAATTTTCTGGCATATTATATCCAAAAAGAAACTTAATATGTATACCTATAATGAATTATTCAGGATTTTAGGGTCTTTAACGTCCCTTTGTTGGGCGTGAATCTGCTCGTGAGAAAGGTCGCCTATTGATGGAACACTTTTATTGTTGAATTTCCTTCAGAATTAATGCGGGTTTGGTGAATGCTGAACACACGCGTGTTTAGTTGTGTTTTTTTTTACAATAGAGCTAGCATACAAGTAAGCTGCAAACCTGATGGTAAGTGGTTGCAGTTGCGAATAGTACGTGTAGCTCCTATGAAATTTGTGAATATTAAATTCCTATAAATCCTTATATTCCCAATTGTTACAACTTGTGACAAAAGATGTCAAGTCACAGTAGCCAGTAATTTCACTGCCTGTGTTACCCTTCAGACCGGAACACAGCGATGCAAGCATCGCTGCTGACTCGTGCAGGCGACTAGTACTGAGTCAGCCTCTGTTATTTTATTCTCAAAAGTTCATGCGACCGTTAAATCTGTAAACTATTATTTATTTAATTTTTGTTTTACACTTTTTTAGGTTTATTTATACTTGTATTTACCACACTTCTAAATTTAAAATTTAGAAGTGTGTACTTTTCTTCGTCATCTTCAACTTGTAGTACTCTCTCTTTCTTGTAATTCTGATGTATTACAATTTCATGCCTAGCCCTCGTCTCTCTCCTTATGGTGATGGCTGAAAATCAGTGTTTTGTCTTTTTAGGGCGAAAATCCCCACTGAGCCTTGACCCTCTTAGGCACGTAAATTCTACTTAATTTTGTTATTGCTCTTTATGATTGTTGATTTTTATATTGTGTGCTATGTGTGTGTTTTTGTGTCTAAATAAGCGATCTATCTATCTATCTAAACATTACTAGCTGCACCGGGGAACTACGTTTCACCATAATAAACGCGATAATAAATATTAAAGTCGATAATCGTGCTAAAAACTATCCTAACTTTTAAGTTAACCGCATTACATACAATGAGCCAAATTTCATTAAAATCGGTTATTCGGTTTCGGAGTTTATCCCGGACCAACATCGTGACGTGAGATTTTTATATATAATAAAGATTTAAATTTGGATTATTGGTGCTCCCATAAAACATGTTTTTTTGCTAGATTGTTGTTCTTTTTGCGCTACCCGTTATATAAGCGTAAGTCACTTATTAAATTGTTTTCTTTCTTCAAATGTTGTAGGGAAGAAATTTTTTAACAAAAATAAGGCTGTCCGGTGGACCTATTTCTTAGTATACTTTCCTTTTAGTGTTACTACTACCTTTTTTTGAATCGATAAATGTTTCCTTCAGCAAATCAAGTTATTGAACATTTTAAGTTTAAAATTTTCCAACGAAGCTATTCACACTTTGCTAAACGGTTTAATTTTGCCGTAAATCAAGCGAACTAATATCGGAGTGTGCATGATCAATTAAGAACAACTCTCCTTACAAGTCGCCCAGAGAAGTCAGCCTAAACATGTCTGAAATTTATATTGTGCAAACACAAATTACTTTCAGGAAAACGACAGCTATACAATACGTTTCCTGGATGTGGCTTATTATGTAGGTTCGCTCTTGAGAACAAATTAAATTCCATTTGAATTGGACTCGGCTCGAATTTGTTGAGAGTTGCTGCTTTTCGATATTTGAATTTACTTCGTTAATTAACATGATTTCTTAATCGGATTGGTCTATTAGGTTTTAATTTAGTTTAAGAACATTTGCCAGGTAAATCTGAGTTTTAATGCAGAACACACCTTTGTTGCAAAAAAATTTTCGTGCACATTTATCAATATTCGTGTGTGCAAAGGACGTTGATACGACATTATATCTAATAATTTCCAAAGTCGATGACGGTGGTGGGTACTGTTTTATAGTATATACTTATGGAATAGTCACTTCACAGAGAGATTTTAGTTTAATAATACTTTTACGTTCACCTTAAAATCTCCCATTAACTTTTTTAACATTCATGCCGACTCCTAGTAACGTTACAGATCGCCCTAGAAGAAGCTCCTCTCAATATTCTATTTCAGAAATAAATAAACGTGGAGGGCAATCGTGTTTTTTCACGCAAGTTCTTCAAGAAATCAATTTCGTTTTCATCACGTACAATTGAATCCAATTCGGCAACAATATTTGCTGTAAATCCTTGAAGTCGATTGAACTCTATCTAAGTACCTATCTCCCTTATATCGGCGGCACTGACATAATAAAATTGTGATTTGTGTACGAATGGAAAAGTTTTTTAGACAACATTATGACAAGATTTATATGATAAATTATTAGGAAGGCTATTTTATGTAATGGGTAAGTTCCAGATCTTCATACAAATAACTTTCACCATTGTGATGAACTAGGAGCGTAATACCTCTTCCATTTGAGACTTCACTAATAGAGAAAGGTGTAAGGGAATTAGAGGAAGGTTTAATTTAAGCTACAGCGAAATAAAGATAATAACATCATAAATCCGAATATAGATAGTTAGCTTGTCGAAAATGGAAACCAGGAAAGGGTCACATCCATTTCTATTGTGCCTTTTTATGAAGGGAGAGGAATACCAAAAGTCTCCTGTTGTGATGTGAATAATAAAAATGATAAAATCAGTTAACATTCTCTATTTAATGCGGAAGCAAACGAAATTCGCTCTGAGCGTCAATCTCGTGTTCTGTCTGCCTCAAGTTCACGTATTCCAATCACGGAACCACGAAGTCGGTCAGCAGACGACATTGCCTAACTATAAACTGATTCAATAAATTCATCTCGCAAAATGGAGGTCGCAACGCAATTTCCTACATCCGCGACGCAAACACATGACAGTGGGACTGGAAACTCAAAAGTTTCCAAATGACGCCGGCAACAAATGACACAGCAGCCAGATTTATTTATTTAGTTGGCCGACAGTTTATAACGCCGTGTCACTCAAACTTTCGAAGGTTTATGAACGTCGGAACATTTCTGTGACAGATGTTGCTATATATAGCATCTGAGTAGCAGGTGTTCTTGTCGTTTTCTATCTCTTTCTCTTTGTCGCCCCCTTTATCTCCTTACTATTTAGATAATTCTTTCCATTTTCTCATCGTCTTTGTTTCTACTTCGAGTTTTTTATCACTCGATTTATTATGGTGTTTTGTAAATCATTCATTCGTCAAATTGAATTTTCCTTTAAATTTACAATAAGGATTATTTGGTATAAATAAATTTGAGCAATTTACTTCAAAGTGATTAAATAGTCTGTATTGACAAACCCTTCCATGAAATCTTAATTGATTTGAACATATTGTTAAGGAAAAAAGTGTAAGCTTGTTAATTTAACAAGATTGCTGCTAGCTAACTCCATTTCTACGAGGTAACAAAAAGTGATCTGATAATTGCAAATTCATGGAACTTGATTCGTAGCGTCATACTTATCTCCTGAAAATGAAATTCGAAATTAGACTTTTCAGTTAGCTTAACTCCTTTTAAAAAAAATTTCAGTTCGTTCTCGCAATAATGCTGCTAATGAACTCAGATGAAATAAAAATAATAATACGTACTATACTTTTATATAGTTACATGTGTTTTAAAAATGCATTATAAACATTCAAAGCACGTAAATTATTAGTTCAGAAACCATAAGTCAAGAATTTAACAAAAGCTAGTGAAAGAAAACAAAAAATTCTAAATACTTTAATCCTTACACAATCAAAACTCAGTTTGTAGTTTTCACGAGAAGTATCTTCTGATTTCCGAATAGGATGTAGTGTCAACTTTTTTGATGTAATATCAGAAACAGTTCTCTTTATTTCATTGCTCATGGTATTATCATATCAATATAGCATAAAGAATAAATTATGTGACAATAACTTGTAACTTGCAAGCAAGCAACTCATTGTGTAAGCTTAGCATTAGTAAGTTTAATAAGCAACATCCATACTTTGATTATATACAAAGCATCCATATCGTTGGATTACGCATGGTTGCCTTTAATAATAAGCTCGGTTTGAACCGAATCCCGAGGCTTTCCATCATTGTGACATAGTTATCTGATGTGACGCTGTCAATGACGATGCCGAGTGACATTATCTCCTTGGATCACTCGGTCGCCTCTAATATTGTTCATGTAACCCATACTGTCTATTGTTTACATATTCATTGTATACTTTTAAGTGATGCTATATAGGTAATATTTTAGTTACTTGCGGTTTTTTCTAATGCTATTTTCTAGGTTTTCCTGGTTAATAAGGAATCTTTATAGTTTTCCCCCAATTTCGTTTGCACTGATGATTAGAATTTCGTTCGTCTTTTAACATTTTTATCTCGTCAAAAACCACCACTCGCGCTGTGTGCGGGCGGGCGTTGTCCTGCATGAGCGTGAAAACTTGACCCATTTTCAGTCGATGGGGATAAATTATGGGTATTAGCACCTCATTAAGGTATTTTTCAGCAGTCATGGTGTTTCTGATCCAAACGAGGTCTGTTCTTCCACCAACACGAATTTCTGCCCAAACCATAATTGTTCCACCGTTGTATGGATGGAGTTCCTGAGGGTGTTGCAGACGGTTTTCAGGGCCAGGAGCTCGCCATACACGTACTCTTCGTGAATCAGGATGAAAACCGAATCGGGACTCATCGGTTAACAATACTACAGACGGCTGGTTCTTCCCAGAACAAATGTTCCCGAGCCCACTCAAATCTTCTTCCACGATTTCCTCTGCGTAGTGCTGGAGTACGAAGCGGTCTGCGAGCATGGAGGTTAGCTTCGTGCAGTCGTCTCCTCACAGTTTGGTCACTCACAAGCAACTGGTGCTCTGACTGAAGCCTTTGAACCAACTGCATGGCCGTAACGTTTGGTTGTCGTCTTGCGGCCACTTGCAAGAATCGGTCCTGTCGTTGGGTAGTTATGCGTTTTCCGCCTGGGTGCCTTTCAGCCACTTCACCAGTGGCACGATAACGTGACCACAACCTTGAGATCACGTTTTGTCTTGTTCCAATCTCCTCGGCAATACTCCGTTGAGTAGCCCCAGCTTGGAGCATGCCTAGTGCCCTTAACATTTCGTCTCTAGTTAAATGGCGCCGCTGCATGATGCATACAAATTGCACAAATTCTAAATAAACCAATATTTAAAAAAAAAACTTTAATTTGGTAAAAAAAATATCAATAACGAGGACACGTAAATTGAAATCTTCGAACTTTGCTACAAATTTTGCCGCGCAAATATTTTGTTTTTAATTTATTTTTTTTAAATTCAAATTTATAATCATTCAATTAAGTCTACAAAATAAGTTTTCATTTAAAAATTTATAAACCGGTTAGTTTTGTTTGAGTTTTCGAACTTAACACAAAATATCCCTAGACGGTGTTGATGTGTATCGGGCTACAATATAAAAGGTGTCCTAACAGAGCGGAAAACTTCGATGGACTATAATCGTCTCCCCTTACCTAGAAATACAGATTTGGTCACCAAATCTGTATACATCTGCTTACAAAGTAGACCGACTATCTGGTGCTGTTCGCGGATTGGAAACTCTTGAGGATATCCTAGGTCCAGTAGCAGCTGTATCTCAGCTGAAATGATGATTTATCAGTGCCGTTGTACTAAAAGAGAAACTATTGAGCACTGTGTTGAGAAAAAAGACAGCTACAGCTAAATAAATCACTCATTTCACTTGCCACTCTGGAACATCACTCATTCCGTTTCGCAACACGTCAAAACATTTTTCCCGGGACGCGACTTTTAAGCGCCTCGCATGGTCGCCGCCAACTCGCGAATGGGAACAGCGGAATACGTTAGCATTATTGCAGATTAAGCGGGATTAGGCGAACGCGAGATGATGGAGTGACAACGAAATTAAGAGCGCGCGTGAAATTCAACCGGCATACGTGCTGACGGGCTGAGTTTGGGGATATCTGGGAATGTTCTCGCTCGCGTCAAGTGATTTCAAGCATAGTTTGAGGATCAGAAGATATTTCGGGATGGTTTTACCTCTGAATAAAGGGATATAAGAAATCTTTTGACGTATTATTTTCTTCCTATGTGTATCGTTAGAGCTGACTAAGGGAGTTTTCCGTAATTATTTCATTACAAGGAGATGATAAACTCAGAATAAAACCGTGTATCAAATTGTATGGCTGGCATAATATATTGGGTCAATTCCCCTTCGTCTGCGAAAAGATCTGAACTCAACAGTGCGACGTTCATGGGTGGAAATGATAAGGATGATCGTCTGATCCATATACTTCCCCGTTTTTGAATTATTTGAGGAGTTCAGATACGAAACCCTTCAACCCACCCTAAAACCCAACGCCGCCAGCACAGGAACTCTGACAGCGCACCCCATTGCGATACTAGTCTCCTCGAGTTCGATCTGAACTGCAGCTAAGAATGTGTATCTCCAATATGCAAGCAAACTGCCCACCTGATAGTAGGTGGTAACAGTCACCTATAATACATGTGGCTCTTGTGAGATTCGCAGCAAAACTGCAACCCTCACAAGAGCCACAGTGTACGTTGCCAACTTGTGACATCAGATGTAAAGTCACGGTATCCAGTAATTTCACTGCTATACCTTATCCTTCAAACCGGAACACAGCAATGCAAGCATTGCTGCTTTACGGCAGAAATAGGCAAGACGGAGGTACCCAATCAGACGACCCTGGTACGGAGTCTCCCTCCGGAGGTACAGTCTACAGCGATAAACGGAATATCCTCGCTATTATTAGTTTCACACGTGTCTACGAAACACGATACCTCGCTTTGTACACCGATATATCGGAGACTTATTGCATATGAAATAATAGCTTTTAGGTATCACGGTCCAGGGTACAGGGTGCTTGAAAAGGTCGCATTCGATTCTTGGTCGTTTTCAGCCGCAATGATCTTTTGAATTGTTTTTTTACACACTACAGGGAAGCTGTTGGCCTTTTTCTCACCTGATGGTAAGAGTCGATAAGGTTGTGGATGGGAACGAGCTTCACTTGAATTGCGCAACGACTATGGAACAGGGGGCTTATTGTATAAGAAGCAATCTATCACGATCACCTTGAAATTATTACTCACTGCGGCGTCAATGTGAGACTCGTGGTCGACTGTCTGACAAAAAATAGTAATGCACTTTAACTATCAAAATTGTAAAAACGATTTCGATAGCGATAGATTTTTAACAGACTTTAAAAAAGGAGGAGGTTCTCAATTCGGTGTGTATTGTTTTTGTGTGTATGTTACGCGATTTCGCCGCCAATTGTGGACCGATTTTCAAAAATCTTTTTGTATTCGACGGAGTATACTTCTGGGGTGGCCCCAAGGTCACCAAAGTTAGGGTCTGATGATGGGATGGAATCTTGCATTATTTTTAACTTTTCAGTGTTTTTGAAGTCGGTTTTAATTTTTTGTAAAATATTTAGTTTCACAATCAACGGGCAGGCTACCTTACCTCTAACTGTCGGAAGATAACATAACAAAGCTATATAAATGTTTATTATTCACAATGTTGCACTTTGAGGAAAATGTTTCAATTCTTGTTATAGGTTAATTTGTTTATAAACAATAAGGAGAAAGAGTATAAGTTGGAAACTCGAAGTTGTAACATCCTGTGTTTAGTATTGGTCGCTTTCTTAGAACGGTTTGACTTGACCTTTTGTTCGTGTCTACTAGCAATTAATATAAGATAACTTATAAATAGATACAAACATAATGATAATATTAGTCCATGAAAAAATATTTGAAATAAGTTCCTTGAATACGTATTTATACTAATAATTATTAATATATATCTTTATTGTAGCCTTAGTTCCATGAATTTTCTTTTTCTTCTTCAATCTCAGAGATACTTAGTTTTTGTACTATCAAAAACATAGACAATTCTAAGTTGTTAATTTGAAGGCGATTATACAGAGAGATCCGACATCAACCGTGACGTCATTGTTGAGTACGCCCATATAAACTTCTTGTAAATTGCCGTTTTGCTAGAAAGAGATGGAGAAAAATCTTTAATACCTTATTTCTTGGTTGGTTTTATAGTTATTCGAAAACCGATTTTTTCTTTCTATTTATTATATGAATGAGCTTCTCTTAAAGCAAAAAAAAATTTTTAGTCATCTAGCCTATTGAATGTTGCACCTGAGGCCCTACCGCCTAACTCATAGCGGTGCATTAGCTATCGTTTTAATTTGTAAAATAGTGCCAGTTCAAGAAAGGTTCAAATACTTAATGTTGAATGAAAATATACATGATAACAGCTTACTAAAGTTAATACAACATAAAATACAAACAAGACAAATCACGAATAAAATTATGGTAACCGTATCATACAATAATACGTACGGTAAAAGGACAAACAAGTTTTTGCTTCCGCACATTTATAATAATCTTCCTATAACTCTTAAAGAAGTGATTTACAACAAAAAATTTAAAAGACCTAAAGCTGAAATATTATGCAAACGTATTGGCAAACATCTGACTTTTTGATGGACTGTATGTTGAGATCGATTGAGAATGCTAAACAATGTTTACTTTTACTGCCTTTGTGTAGCTACCTACTACCTAGTACATGGTGTATACGATTGTTTGTGTAGACATTAGTACGTATGTGAGTGTCAAGACAAACCCAGTAGGGTTTATTGATACTTAAAAGTGTAAATATTTATGTAATTTTTAATGTGAAATAAATAAAAAAAAAATGTCAGAGGCCCGAATAGAAACTGAACCGTTACGATCGACCAATCAGAACGCCACATTATCACGTCATCGATCAGTTGCATCAGTTGCATGGCAATATACGCGCTCCGATTGGTCGATCGCAACGGTTTAGTTTTGATTTGGCTGTAACTTATTAGCAGACTTGGGCCCCTGGTGACATTAGAACCATAGTTCGAATGTCACAGTGGATTTAAAGATAAGTCTATGAATGTCACAGGTTTAAATGTAAGCGAATACTTACATTTAAAACGAAAAGCACACTCACACAATAACATACATTGTAGTTTTACTTTAAATGTTTGTAGACTTTAATTACAAACTAGGTAATGTCGAAATATGTTTACAATAGCCGTGAGTTCAAAACTTGGCTTATGTCTAAGTAAATAGTGTTTGAATGAGGCTGCTGAAACAAAGCTTATGAAATAGCATAAAAATGTTTTTGGGATAATATTAAAGCTGATATATTATATCAGCTTTAATATCAAAGAGTGTGATCGAATCTTGAACCTATGACCCGCGCCACTGTCATTTTAGTATGCTAATGCGAAGGATGTCTGCAAACTCGACGGATGTCCACGATCAGAAGATCGGTCTGAAAAAGTGGAATGCCCTCCTGCCCGGGCACTCGCGCGACATTCAGTGACATTAGTGACATTGCCTCGGTGCAAGTTCAACGCATGTCCAATACCGAGTGGAACAAGAAAAAATATTTTGACATTGAAGTGAAACAAGAAAAAATATATTAAATTAAAGTGAGCCCGACTTTGAAAGATTCGCCAGTCATTGCCGTATTTGAAAATGGATAGATTGGTTTTAGTACATAGATCAATGAAATCTTATTATAGAGCAGCTGGCTGAATAGACGTCATTCTGTCAAAAGATCTTGTTTTAACGTCGTGTCACAGCTGGAACCCTTTAGAAATAATGTTTTTAGGTTTTTTTTCTAATTGAAAACAATATTTTCATAAAAACCTCCGTAATCCGACAGTATGTGTTGAAACACAGACAGTATGAAATTAAGAGTTACCCAATCCGTTCTCGAGTTTTGCTCTCAGCAACAAATTTAGCGATCCATTTTAACTTTAAAGATACGTCATATGTCTACACTTTTACCTTACTAGCACATAATACACATTTGTCATTGTTTTACATTTCACCACTTTATTGACAGACGATTTAAAAAGGGAATGTGTTATTAAAACAATATGAAAAAAGAAGACAAGTAGATTTTGTCACTCTGACGTAAATCTTCAGTTGTTGAAATTAAAAGATATTATTGTAGGTAACCTATAAACATAATCTCACTCATATGCAACAAACTGACACGTTAACATATACCAGCCGGCCAATTATGGATCTTTCATCGTATGACATGGTATAAATTTGAGAAAAAGAAGTCATGAAATGCTGCATTTCGTATTACCGATTACCAATGATATCATCACTATGGCATAATTTCAATGATGACATCATTAAATAATGAACAAATGATCAAAAATCTGACCGGAAATCGTATTTTTCGTTTTGCACTATGATATCATATGATATCATTTGCAAAACCATGAGATCGGTAATAGGGCCTCTGGTGCGATATAAACTGGTGGACAATCTCCGCGCGGTCTGCAGTTAGTAAATTAATTTTAAGTTCGCAAAGCGGGTGGACAGAATTTCAAAAAATTTGCGCGGACGCGCGGCAGCTCGCGAGGCGTTATCATTCTACCCCCGTTTCTATTTTGGCGCACGTTAAATCCTTTTTGGTCGTTTCGCAACCATGTTTACCTTTATATCCTTTTTTTAAGTAGCGGCGAAGGGGTTTGCTTCATACGGTACTACATGATGTAGATTTGTTTGGTAAAAAATGTTCAAATATTTCGTTGTTTGAATGATATTTAGTACCAATGACAGTAATTTTGAAGAAAAGTCTCATTGGTCAATGGATGTGACCATCCAATTTGATTTGAAGGTCCTGAAGTTCGTTGTGTTTGGTTTCGTTCGTAGTAGGACTTCTCACTGAGAAGTCCTACTACGCCATGGCTCATTCTCAGCCATGGCTATACATATACCTACCAACATCTTACCTGAGCTCAGCGCCATAGTAGAAATGTTAATAACTTTGTTGTGACAATTAGAGATATCAAAATGGCACTATTTTTGAATCATTCTTCCGGCATCGAGTGCTCGTCAGTGTTCGATTTCTACTTATGTTTTCGACGAAAATCGAAACAATATTGATCTTGGTCGTAATGTCCTATTGATTTTCATTGCAAGGGAAACGAAAATCAATAGGAATCGTACACAGATGACGATTGTAGAGCGCTCGATGCCGAACGAATGATTCAAAAATAGAGGCCCAGCTCCTCAATAGTTGAGGCATCCAGGCGACACTCGCTTGCGTCTTTGGCTTTATCGTTTCTTACCATCAGGTGAGATTAAGGTCAATAGTTTCCCTGTTGTAGGTATAGAAAAATAATGAACTTTATTTCTTTGTCACTAGGTTGCATTTCAAGGCAACAGCCGATGATGACTACGATGACTTCACCTGCGAAGCCAGACACGAGGCTCTGCAAAGGGATGCTCCAATGAGGAGTACGGTTCAACTGAGTGTGTTGTGTGAGTATAACTCTTTATTTAAGCACAGATAATGATAAAAAACGTAATACATAATGGCACTTCTCGTTGTAATGTACTTTAGTAATATTACTTATTCTGTGGTAATGGGTTGACTTTTTACCACCTCCCTGGTCTAGTGGTTGAGATTACTGGATGTTGATGGGGAGCTCCGGAGTTCTTCTCGTCTCCAACTTGTGATATATGACGTAAAGACATCATCATCACCACAACTCATATACGTCCCCACCGAGGGGCTCGAGCCTACCCTATGTTAGGGTGATTAGGCCTCAGTCAACCACGCTGGCCCAGTGCGGGTTGGTCGACTTCACATACACCATTGAATTTCTTCGCAGATGTATGCAGGTTGCCTCACGATGTTTTCCTTCACCGTAGGAGCGTCAGACAAATGTACATATGAAATTCGAACAACGAAACACACAGTGGTAAATGGCGGTCTCGAACCCGGACATCCCGATTGGAAGGCAAGTGCCGAGTTCGCAGCGCCACCGACGCTCTCACGTAAAGACACAGGTACCCAGTAATTTCACTGCCTGTGTTACCATTCATTCAGAAAAAAAAGTGATGCAAGCTAGCTGTTTGGCGGCAGATAAAGTCTTTGTACCTACATGGTGATTTAAAAGATGAGACAAACAGTAGACGTTCCGAGTTTCTTGCGTGTTCTTCCTGGAAAGGCTCTCCCAATTTCCGAACACGTGTGGAGTCAATTATGTTTAGGTCGAGTGTGCATACAAGATAAATTTAAATAATAGTCTTCTGATTAGAATGTTTTGTATGTGAATTAATTAGAAAGCAATTACTGCCTGTTATGTTAGATACAAGGTATTTGATTGATTGTTTAATTGACTAATGGCCTTACAAATAAAAACTTATACCGAGGATAATCCTCGGAATAATTTATTCTGTGTTTTGTCTTGTTTTAGCACATGTCAGATGTAATATGTCAAAATAAGACAAAACACGGAATAACTATTCCGAGGTTATTCCGAGGTATAAGTTTTTTATTTGTAAGGCCGTAAGTGTAAAAGCCGACCGTTCTTTGGCATTGACGTATAACAAAATATGTATAATGTAAGAACGCTTTTAAGCGGTCGCTTCCAATTTTATCACAACCGCCGGAATAATGGGTTCCCTTTCTGAAATGAAAAAGATTTACTCGTTCTGTGAAATTATTAACTGTAGCATATAGTTATTTTTTAAACGTTTGCGTTCAGAAACCTTATTATCGATAATGAGTAATAAATAATAAATAAAATGACACGCCACGATGGTACCGTAATATAAAATATTCACCAGTTATTAAAATTAAATGAGAAACAAACTACGAAACGATAATTAGGTTTGTCAAGAACACTTTTCAGGTTAAATAATTATTATCTACATACTTCTAATTGTCCAATAAACTAAGTAAATAAAATAATAATAATATACAGAATGATGTTAAAAGGTGACGCCACATACATACAATTTTTTTCTTAAACCTCCCATCGAACAATGTCACGCACACCACCTCAGCACTAATAAATCCGTAGGTGATATAAAAAAACATTACCCCAGCTTTCACGTTAACGGCGTAAAACACTCAACCCCGCTTAGCGGCCGAGTAATTGCCGTAAGATAAACCGCCGTAAGACATAAGTTCCTGATCCTTACGTATGACCCACATAATTTATTCTTAGCTTTTTTTTATATATGACACCAATTTATTCCGCTCAGCGCGACTTATGAGAGGAGATGCTGTAATGGTTATTAAGATGACCTTTTGTGGTGCCCGCGTCGTTCTTTCGTGTTAGGGATCGACTACTGGAACAACTGTTTGTTTTTTGATACTGAAACCATCCGGAACCAACCAGGCGCTGTACTGTAGAATTTAAAAATCTTGCTCTTCTGAGAAATCTATAGATGAAGCTTAATTTCGATCTAAGCTAAGCTATCTTTTTTTTTTTTTTTGTGAGGGGGGAAAATGCATTTACGCATTCCTCGTGATCGAGCCAAACCACGAGGATATGTGGGACTCCCCAGACCGTACCCGGCCCGGGCCTACCCACTAAAAACCCCCCCAGCAGCTCCTCCGTCCGTCACAAGACAGAGGGAAGGCGACAACAGCCAGGCCTTATTCCCGCTGACCCCCTGCCCGTGACATGTCCGTTGCCGGACTCTCCGCCTGGCTCTGCTGCTTTGTGGAGCGGCGCAGAATTGCGCCGCTCTACACCCCGCAACTGGTTTTTTACTGTGGTTGTCTTCCACGCGGCCCGACGCTCACTGCGCCGGGCCCCCGGCCCGCTCAGTGCGGGTAACGGGTTGCCCGACGGCAGATCCCACTGGATCCACCGCCGCGCGGGTGAGCCGAAGCTCGGGGAAATCCCCAACGGGCGCGAAGCGCCATGGCGAGAAACTCGCCTCGTCCCTACTACCACCAGAGGTAGCCGCCGGGATCGGCTTCCAGCGAGAGCCACACCTCTTCTTATCATAAGAAGAGGGGACTTCGCCCTTCCCCGCATGAAGCGGGTGGCCACACGAAGTGGCCCGCCGGGTTGAACCCGGCCATCCCACGCCCCATATGGAGGTCCTCTCGTCAGACTATTAGCCCGCGGCAGAGAATCTGCCGGGTTGCCCAGGGTGCACCACAAGGAGGTTGTCTGACATCGCACCCCAAGCTAAGCTAACTAAGCTAAGCTTCGTGAAGAGCAACCCATAGTTTCTAGCTAGCTCTTCTTACGGAGTTCAGCATTTTTGTCGAATGGTAGATTTCAATTTTAATAAATCAATATTGAGGTTTTCAGTGTATACTTCAAACCTATAAAATTAAAATGTCTCACTTCTTCACGTACTATCGGATAAAATAAAAACTAAAGAAATTGAAAGATTTTTGTAATAGATCCTAACCTAATTAAGATGTCAC
Source organism: Schoenobius gigantellus (assembly GCA_963935595.1). Lineage (NCBI taxonomy): Eukaryota > Metazoa > Arthropoda > Insecta > Lepidoptera > Crambidae > Schoenobius > Schoenobius gigantellus. The sequence goes on from OZ012543.1 coordinate 2,625,997, forward strand.
AAGTGCAAAGTACAGTAACGTCAAGCTAACTGTTTAACCTTTCCGCTCTTATGTCGCTCGTAATTCGGCTTTGGAAGTGCAAATGTAAAGCTTGTCATGGCGCCGACTGTGCATACAGGGTTACTTTTCGAACAGGAGCCAAATTTTGTGGACTTGTTAAGACAAGCAAACTGAACAGCTTTTACTATGGGACCAATCTTGATATCGCGAAAAAAATCAGTTGTTCTGTTCAAAATGTTCAACGTTCACTGAACCTAGATGTATTGAACAGCCGATTTGAAGATCGGTCTCATACTAAAAGTTGTTTAGTTTGCTTGTCTAAACAAGCATACAAAATTTGGCTCCTACTTGAAAAGTAACCCTGTACCTATACCTAATTACCTATACTAATTTTATAAAAAGGAAAGAGTTGATTGTTTGCATTGAATAGGCTCCGAAACTACTGGTCTCATTTGTAAAATTATTTCCCATTAAGAATCCTACATTATCCCTGATGAACATAGGCTGTGAAATTGTTTTTCCTACGGGAAAATATGGAATTCCCACGGGAAAAACGAAAATAACGCGAGCGAAGAGCTAGTAAATGATATGCTCAGTAACAGCATGAGTTGAAGCTAGCAGAACAACGAATCCCTTAAAAGACAGAGCCATCAAACATTACACGCGCGTCAATCCAATCAAACTTAACGTTGACCCGCGCTATCGGGAAGCGAACGCGCGACCCTCGGTTTATTGCCGCCCGGGAGCCCGTTAAACAAACACGGCGGTCAAGAGCGAGCATGAATTATTAATATGCCATTTAGTCTACGCCTATCTTGTTTGGTTTGCTGTCGTGCGCCGGCTTCGGCTCGGCTCCGCTAAGCAATCGGTCCCTGCACTTAGAATTTTTGCGCGGGTTTGTTTTGAACATCCTGTGGATGTGCTTGAAGATAATGCACGGTAAAGTATAAATTGTGATCGATGTAAGATATTTTTTTGTGTGTTGAGTTGACAGCTATTCACCTTACAGCTTTTTATGCAATCTCTGTACTTGTGGGCACACCTTCTCAAGCACTTAAAACAGATGTCATTGTCTCTCGCCCAGCTAAATCTTTGGCCTACAGAAAGCTCTTCTGACACTTTTTTAAATAGTGCAAAGGGTAATTACAGAGGAGGCAGGGATGGTCTACCTACACTATGTTCCGTCTTTAGTTTGACTAGATCAGTTTTTGGGTAAACTAGAACCCCCTTTAGACGCTGTCAATTCTTTCGACGCAGGAAGTTTAATGTAGAGTTTGGCACAAATTTAAAGTTGAAACTTGATGATAGAATTATGAACAGAGCGAAAAAAATAGCAATGCATATTTTACTGTTATGAATAAAACCATACAAACAAAATAACGTAACATAAAACTTTCGACTAAACTAATCTAAATATTATCCATAATGTAAACAAAATGAACAACTTTTGAGCCCCTTTTTTTTTTTTTTTTTTTTTTTTTTTTTTTTTTTTTTTTTTTACGAGGGGAATGCGTTTGCGCACCGTCCAAGCCCCCGCAGGGGCAAGGGTGTGTGGGACTCCGCAGCGAGCGACTACCCACTAAACCCCTCGATATGCCCTCTTTGGCGCCTAGCGCAGCCACGTCCAAAGGACGCGCCGCTGCCGAACGAGGTCGTGGGAACCCTTACAGACCGACCATAACCCCGTCCGCGGCACCTGCCCACCAATGGCGGGCCCCTCACGCCCTCTCCAAGATGGAGATGGAGAGGAGTTCCCGGGGCATACTCCGGGTGGTAATTTTTTTACTGTGGTTTTCTTCCACGCGGCCCGACGCTCAGTGCGCCAGGCCCCCGGCCCCGCTCAGTGCGGGGTAACGGGCTTGCCCGACGGCAGATCCCACTGGATCCACCGCCGCGCACACAAGCCGAAGCTCAGCGGCGCCGAAGCGCCGACCCACCGCAAAAAGCGGCCACGGTGGCCACACGAGGTGGCCCGCCGAGTAGCACTCGGCCATCCCACGCCCCCCTCATGGGGGCCGCACAAGTGTGCCGAAGCCACACGTTGATCGGGTCAGCCTCAGTCCTTGGAACAACGACACGCCGAAGCTCAACGAGCTTGCACCGACTCGGAACAACGACATGCCGAAGCTCAACAAGGACCCGCACCAACCCGATCAAAGGGGCAACGGCACAAGGCGCAACGCGCCATGACCCGCGAGCGGGTCCCCAGGCGACACACAACCCCATCTTCAAAAAGAAGGGGAGGTGACGCCCCACATGGCCACGTGAAGTGGCCCGCCGGGTTAAACCCGGCCACACCACGCCCCCTCCACGGGGCAGCTGTCAGACTCTTAGCCCGCGGCAGAAAATCTGCCGGGTTGCCCAGGGTGCACCACGAGGAGGTGTTCTGACATCGCACCCCAACTTTTGAGCCCCTAATCCCAGGGTCCCAAGGTTTCAACCCCAAACTGAACAAATATGTAATCGCTACAAAAGCCTGCATATTTGTGTCGAAAATAGTTTCTTTTTTTTTATTTACTAATTGTTAATTGTTTATATTATTTGGACGAGGTTATGACAAACTGAGATTAGTGTCGATATTTGTGTTTTTTGTCACAGTATGTCTTTCTAGAAATGTTTATTTTATTTAATATAAAATAATCTGGAGCACCTATATCACAGACTCATGTGAACTGAGTCTATATTTGTTTTCGAGAAATCGTTCACATTTGCAGTACGAACCAACATGTTTATAAAGAAATTTAAAAAGTGCCACTGTAAAAATAATACTTTTTAAGTTGCGTCACTTTTCTCGGAGACCAACAAGTTGACGGAAACAGGAAAGTTCAATTCAATGAAGAATCCCTTCTAATAGTTCCACAATTGCATTTGACACTCCCAACCCAACTTCTGATATTGTTCCTCATTCGTCAAATTGTAACACAATTTCAGATTTAATGAGAAACGCAAATAAATTTGGGCGCGCAGAAATATGATTAAGTTTAAACATATGCATAATAAATGAAGCAGGGCCCCCATGGCGTAACTGGTTAGAATCACAATGGCGCCCTCTATAAAAGGATTGTGTGCGTTCAACACCATTCCGTGTAATTGCACGCCATTGTTGCTTGCCCGTATGCTCGTCTTTCGTGAAGCTTATCGATAATAGGGAATTTACATGGCATTAGGATTTTAAAGTCCTTGTGAGTTGAAACTCTGTGGCGCTGTGGACTCGGCACTGGCCTCCTAATCGGAAGGAAATTAAAAGGTGTAGGTACGTGAAGTCGACCAATCCGCACTGGGCCAGCGTGGTTGACTAAGGCCTTAACACCCTAACTTAGGGTAGGCTCGAGCCCCTCGGTGGGGACGTATATAGCTGTCGGTGGCTGACTTTTTGTCTTATTGGACAAAACTCCATCCGTCCACTCCATCCGTCTTATTGCAAAACATGATTTTTTTATTGCTACTAAGTTGGCAAACGAGCAAACTGCCCACCTGATGGTAAGTGGTGACAGTCACCTATAATACATGTGGCTCCTGTGAGATTCGCAGCAAAACCGCAACTCTCACAAGAACCACAGTGCACGTTGCCGACTTGTGACATCAGACCAGTAATTTCAATGCCATATGTTACCCTTCAAACCGGAGCACAGCAATGCAAGCACTGCTGCTTTGCGGCAGAAATAGGTAAGACGGAGTGAGGTACCCAAGCACACGACCCTGGTTCAACTTAGTCCTGGTTTAAACCAGGGGAATTATTGTCTAAGAAAAAATCTATCGCGGTCGCTTACAATTTGACAGTCGCCGTTCACTCTTCATTATAAAAGGAAGTCGGCGCAGAGAATTTTGTTTATTTATTTACTGAAATCAACAGCACAAACATAGAATATTTAAAAAATAATTACAATAGGCAGAACATAGGCCAATTACTGATTTCCATTACATTAACAAAACTTATTTAACTAATTTAAACTACGGGTACCTACCACAATGTATTTACACATATTATATACAATTCTTATTATCACTTATAAACATACTTATAAACTTTTTTTTTTGTTTTTAAGCTAGGGGTACTATTGAAATTTACAATAATTAATATCATCCTCATTGATAAGTGTAGTGAGTGTGGAGTGCGTTGTTGTGTGTATGTGTGTTATCGCGTGTTGCGCCCAAATAACGGCAGGCTCACATGATGCCAAAATAAATGCGATACGGAATAAATAAATTTTAAATTACAATTGTTAATAAAATTAAATATGTCTATACAACATAGGCACTTACATATAATTATTTTTACTCTATAAACCAGACTTACTTTTTGAAACCCACTTTTTTTTGTTACTTTTTGAAATACTCGTTAATTCTGTATTTGAAGAAACTTTTTGAGAAAAGAAATATATCAATCTCCGAGAATAATTTATTGTATGTTAGTTAGTACCATTCTTGTGCTTACACAGTTTCGTGCATAGTTAGTATGGTTCAGTGGAACATGGAACAATTGCGTATGGCGTGTTCGCGGCGTAATGGCTGTCAAATTATAAGCGATCGTGATCGATTTTTTCTATAACCCACCAGGACTAAGTTGACGTTGTGTCTATCTATGTGTATTAACTCAAGTGAATTCACACTAGGCTTAAACCGAGACTAACTTAAGGCCAGGTTTTGGAATAAGAACGCATATGTTTCATTTTTCACCGTAAAAAATCGTTCGGCGATAGTGGGTCGTGTGCGTTCGCACTTTTCATTGGCGATCACCGGAACGGGTGGGCCGCACGCTTTTGCCGGCCGGTTTAAAAAAGGAATCCCTTGAGGCCAAAAGCAAAGCCGCATCTAAATCCGACACATGAGCATTGTCAACGAAAACCCTCCACAAAGCACAGAATAAAATTAAACAACAAAAAAGTACCTGGAATAAACGAAATTTGTTGTCCAATAAATCGAGCACTTCCCGACGAAGCCAAAACAAAACGGACACTGCCGGTGGAATAATGATAAAATTTTGATAAGGAAAATATTATTTTCCCCTGTCGTACTCGGCGGTTATTAGATGCCGGCGAGTTCTAGAGCCGCCATTTTGGGAGGACGTCCTCGAGTATGTTAATGTGCTGTTTGTCTTATTTTCGCGTTGCAAAATTGTGTTTTGATAACGTGAACTGAGATTTTTTGGATTTGTTGGAAGCTGCTACATAGGCACATAACAGAAGGAGGAGCTCGGTGGCTCAGTATTTCGAACGCTTAGGTTTCGATATTTGAAACAAAGTAACCTCCACCATGGTTGGACCCAGGATGGGTGACCAAAACTTTGTGATCTCGAGTTCTTTCGTGCTTCGGAAGACACGTTAAGCCGTTGGTCTCGGTTGTTATTGCAACCGCTTCTACCCACCAATCCGCATTGGGCCAATGCAGCGTGGTGGTGTTATGATGGCCCACACTCGTCATGTGTTTCTTCTAACTAGGAGGGCCCAGTAGCACAGAATAATAGTACTACTTACAGAAGCTGCAATCCTTTGATCTTGAAAAAAGCCTACATTTTAAATAATAAATAATAAAGGTTGTATAGAAACCACACCTCCCATGTGACGTCGACTGTACCGCCAAACTAATAATATCCCAGGCCGAGCAAAAAACACGAGCCGCCAAAGACAACATTACAAGGAAAACGGCGAAGGGACCGACCGCGTATACTAAATAAATTTTTATTTAAATATACTAATGAGTTTTCCGTTATTGTGTTTCGGGATGCCTGCAAATATGACGGGCAAGGGCGAACAGCGCTTTCTTGTTGAGGGTTCCGTATGTTTTTTACGTCTTATTTGGTGATTTTTTATAAGAATGCTTCTAAATGGCCTTTTGATCTTGGGCTAGCTAGATGTTTTATAGGAAACTTTGCTGCCATCACTATAGCGCAAATGTAAGCAGGATTTTTGGTTGCCAATAAATGGCAGTAGGCAAAAATGGCGGCAATAAGAGTAGCTTACTTTAAGTATCTGGTTTTCTTATCCATAGTTTGGAGTTAAAAATAACGTTCAAATATTTTTGTTTCCCAGTTTGATGCAGGGCTAATCAGTGAATTGACGCGTCGCCATTAACGGCAGAAACCACACACTGACAGCGTTTGACCAATCGGGATACATCAATTCTGAGTAACGCGTGGCGACGTGCTCTGATTGGACTAATTGAGTGGATTAAATTGATGCAATCGACACTAAGTTTCTCACACGACATTTTCAAAAAATTTATAGCTTAACACTAAACAGCGCTTACAACTTGCTGTGTACAAGTCAGCGTGTAACATTTACAACTTGCTAATCGTATTTATAAGTCAGCGTACTGCTCCCGAAACACAGCGCCCCCACCATGTAGCGCTTTACGTAGTTTTTCCATGGATTTAACAATGAATATAATCAGACTCAGGTGTTGTTATAGTTTAATTTATTTAAGTAAAAATAAAGCTACTAATATGGCGCGTGCGTATTACTGCCTTATCATCTTAACTTATCTAAAGGTGTGCTTTATCTAAATACGTGCACTTATGTAGTCGCCACATATACAACCCCCTTTAAAAATTACAACAATTCTTATAAACAAACCTATACTCAATCCTTGGGGGTCCTTGAGTAAAATGCCGTTAATTTACTTCTTCCTTTACAATAGAATAGAGAATGCATGTACTTTTCACCGTGGCCATGTTAACCCCCCATATCAAAATGAAAGTGGCTTGAACTCTCAAAATATTTTAGCATTTTTCTTTTAAATCCTTATATAGGCGTGATCGCAATAGATGAGTGTGTGATTGCACTTGTCCTGATTTTACGATTATCTTGTTACAGGTCCATTTACAGTAACATTAGAGTACCTACAATTTTTAATTAAAGTGGTCCCAAAGTTTTTTTTATCAATGACACATTTTACGTATATTGGTATTTGGTAATGAAAGAGCGTTTGTGAGTGACTTATTATTTTTGCATGTCACCGTAAAAGAATACTCTCAGTGAGACAAAGGATCCAACAGATAATCCTGTAAACAGCAATTAGGAAGGGAAAGCCACTCGCCCGCGGAACCCCAAAAAGGAAATCCGAGAAAATTACATTTTGACTCCATTAAAAAATTGTTTCATTACCTTGAAAGCGATTCTTTTGTCATGAGAAAAGTAGTACTAAGATATTTCGTGATTGTTTCTACCTCTGAGAAAAGGTTTATTGTTTATTTTTAATCCTCTTGGGTTGTTTTGCTTCTGAAAACGATTTATAAAAGGCATGAAATGGGTAATGGAAAAATAATATAATGTTTACGTAATGCCGCTCATGAACAATTCCTGCGTAATCTATCAGAGGTTAGCTGCAAGTTCCTAATAGGGATAAGCTAACCTTTGCAATATCACTTTTGTAATCATACAGGGTATAAGTAACGGTGTCCCTTTTCCTTTAACAGTGAGTTCAGACCATGATCCTAATTTGAAAATAACTGAATTTTCCCTGGGAAAATTCATTTTTTTTTCAAATTTTTGCGGTGTTATATAACTAAGTTGACGTTTACAAATCATATTTTGTCAAAAAAATATAATAGATACACCAAAAATTTACTTTGCTATGTAAATGGTATAACATTTCCATCATACTGCACGCGGAATCAGCGTCAACGCACCGGTGTGAGCGAAACAAAAATGATGCCGGTGCGCCATACATTACGTAACATGAATAAAAATTAAAAATGAAAACCCCTTTTTTTCGCTTTAAAAGCTTTCCCGGGAAAAATAAACATCGGTAAACAAATATTAAAATTGATCTGAACTCACTGTTAAAAGAAAAGGGACACCGTCCCTTATACCCGGTATATTATGTACAAAATTTTATCAAACAGATAAAATTTGTGACTTTTAGTGTTCACTAAAAATGCAAAATTTTGTTAAAAAATGTTGTAAGGTAATTAACAGTGAAAAAAGTCTACGTTGGCCTAACAAAGTACAAGAGATCGATACAGCTGAAATTTCGTCGCGACTGTCAAGAGCTTGGTGACCTCTGGTGACCTAGTGGTTGAGGCGTCAACACCGTATTTGTATTGATATCAAATAATATAAACAGACAATAGTCAACCCTTTAATTCCGAGATGAATCGTGTCACAGTAACCGATAATTTTATTTTATAGTGCTCTAAGTTTAGCGACGGTTAAATTACTAGCTTTCCGCTCGTAGCTTCGCCCGTGTTATCTTCGTTTTTCCCGGGGGAATTCCATATTTACCCGTAGGAAAATATTCTATAGCCTATGTTACTCAGTGATATTATAGCATTCTATTTGTGAAAGAATTTTTTTTAAATCGGTCCAGTAGTTTCGGAACCTATTCAATACAAAAATACAAATCTTTCCTCTTGATTTTTTTCCCCTTTATAATATTAGTATAGTTTTATTGGTCTGCAGAAAAAACTTGCTTTTCAATGAAGAGTTTACGAGACCTAAGTAATTTTCAAAAAAATCTTATTTATTCAAACGTTCTAATTTTTTTTATAAATTAGGACTTACGCAAGTCAGAGACAATGATCTTATTAATTCAACCTTGGTAGAACTAGGCACGAATTTATTAGTAGAGCCACTTAAGCACAATATCACAACAAAGCGAATCTCTTTGCTAAATGAATAATCATAATAATTGCATAACGCGCATCTTTCATAGCTGCTAAGGCTGTGGTTTGAATGTCGGCGCGAGAGCTGTTTACCGTGTTAGTTCTAATTTAGGTTATCATCGATATAAAAAAATTTTCACCGAAATCAAAAATCTTTATTCGACATAGGCCTTTACCGGCACTTATTGACGTGACTGAAATTTACCGAGTTGCCTTTACACGCAGTATCGATTAATACAAGTTATAGTCTTGTGTTATGAAACCGTTTGGGTTATAATATTTGTAATTTTAAAACATTTAACGTATGCGCCTCGTATGTTAAAATGTTGTTTTTTTTAACAAATATTATCTGTGATTTCTAACAATATGATTATTCTGACGCAGTAAAATGAAAACAAACAAAATGATTATTCTGACGCAGTGAAATGAAATGATGTGACTGTAACGACAATACATGCTACCGCTCTTGCTGTTCACGCGGTTCAAAAGTTCACCGCTACCGCTTATCATAATCGCGTGACGCGGACGCGTACCCACTCCCTCTCTAGCCTCGGCCCTAGCCGGCCAACTGCGAAATATGTTCCGGGCCAATCTCGCTGTACATTCGCGCGGAAAAGCGTTTGCGGTCTAAAGGGGCTCGCGAGATATTCCTCTTTGACGAGAAAAATGACGCGCCCGCCCCTAATAAATTGGCGGAGTGATTTTAAAAAAATTAAACGGCCCTTTGAATGCGGAGGTTTTATGTTCGCCCGAGTTCTGGAGTGCTGATGAGATTCGGCACTTTTTGATGACGTCCCAAGAAATGAGATGGGGGAGGCTAGATTTTTTATTGCGTATCCGGAAGGCGAAATATTTTGTGGGAGAATTTAATTGCTCGGATGTTCATTCATGTGTTGAAGTTCATAATATCATTTCACTTCTGTAAATAATGTTTATAACTTTGACAGTAGGGGTTTTTCTAACCTCGATTATACAGGATTACTTTTTTATCACCCCGGATACTTTAAGGGACGCTTCAGGACACGGTAGTAGTATGATTTAGACATTAATAAAAAAATAACTTGCCTATTTAAATTGATATTACTTTTCTAAAACATCAAAAAAAATACTGCGCTAGTTTAGTACAGTATATTTTTTATAAAATAATGTCTGTGTTCCTTAAATTATCCAGGGTGATAAAAAAGTATTCGTGTATAACTAATAAATACTTTTATAGTATTTCTTTACAAAACAGGGAAGCACTTGGACTTCACCTCTTCCTTACATATTATAAAACAAAGTCCCCCGCCGCGTCTGTCTGTCTGTCTGTTCGCGATAAACTCAAAAACTACTGCACCGATTTTCAAGCGGTTTTCACCACTGGATAGCGTGATTCTCGAGGAAGGTTTTAGTATACAATTTGTTAAGTTTTTGTATTTATTTCTGTGTACATTAACGGTATTTGTTGAAGATGTCGGGAGAAAATAAGTTAAGGCGAAACGTAGTTCGCGGGCACGGCTATAATCTGATAATAAACGGCTATAAGGCCGAAGGTTGAAGTGAGCTTTAGTGCGAACGCACCTGACCGACTATCGGTGGCCGTTTTTTTGTCGGTAGAAAATGAAATATATGGAGTTCTACGCTGTAACGCACGCGAACTACAATAGTAGGCCGCCATCAAAGTATTAGACGTATGCGTTGAGTCGGTCGTGTGCGTTCGCCGTTACCTAGAAACTTCAACAACTGAGGAACTGACTACCAGCTATCCCTTATTATTGGAACACACCAATTCTAATTGTGGTGTTCGATTGTGGATTGTTGTAAATAGTTGATTTACCTACTCCAATGCCTTTAGCCTTATAATGCCTTAGCCAACTTCCTGGTCTATTGTTAATGTTGTCATCCCTGTTGTACAGATCCCCCGGGAGCGCCGTACATCGAGGGCTACGCTGAAGGGGAGACGGTACGCCGCGGCCAGAGCCTGGAGCTGGTCTGCCGCAGCCGCGGCGGCAACCCGCCCGCCCAACTCATATGGTACAAGAACGGCGAGCAGATACGCATGGCATACAGGTAAGATTACACCTTATCTCGATAGCAATAGAGTCGCCGATGTCAGTGGACCTTGCTAATTTACATTCTCACCGAGTACCAGACGGAGAGCCGCTTGTACTCAAATTCAAAGTCACAAATCTTCCTTCCTTTCCAGGCACTTTTTGACGTCAAACAGAAAATAAAAATCATCAACCAAGAATCTAATTAACCGGTTATTAAATTAATTTTAACCAAATTAAAATGTCACTTCATCATCATAGCTCGTAAACGTCCCCCACCGAGGGGTTCGAGCCTACCCTATGTTAGGGTGATTAGGCCTTAGTCAACCACGCTGGCCCAGTGCGGATTGGTCGACTTCACATACATCATTGAATTTCTTCGCAGATGTATGCAGGTTGCCTCACGATGTTTTCCTTCACTGTAGGAGCGTCAGACAAATGTACATATGAAATTAGAAACGAAAAACACATTTGTACATGGCAGGTTTCGAACCCCGACCCCCCGATTGGAAGGCAAGTGCCGAGTCCACAGCGCCACCGACACCACAGATTAGATAATAGTTACTACGTAACAGATACATCACTCCCATAGAAACGCTCAAATCGCTGTAATAATAATAGCCAAAACCGACAGACAAAAGTAGCTGCAGGAAGAAATGGTCTCTACGGGCGTGCGCCGAGAATCGAGATTCCCGCGTACACCGTGTGATTGCGTCATCGAGCGAAAACTTAAGGGTTGTACAAAGAACATAAATTAAACAAAATGGTCAAAGTAAAACTTAACTGCTATTATTTATAAAGATAAGTATATAATATAAAATAATTACCAAAAAAAAAATGCAATAAAGTGATTGCGAGGAAAGCCCTTGACTTAAACGTGCTTTGCTTTTATAAAATTATAGATTTTTAAATCTTTTAACTTACGGTTATTAAATTTTACCATCTAAAATATCATGACTCGTATGAATAATTGTGATAATTTTAAAAACAGGGGTGAAATGGATTAAAAACATTTTTTTATAAGGAATCAAATAAAATGCTAGTGGCCGGTTCATCAAGACTATAATTATTTTTTATATAAATAAGTAGGCAATCAAGCAGACTGCCTTGTTTGCATTTTTTTAAACAAACAACAGGGAAGCTCTTGGCCTTCATCTCATATGATGGTAAGTAACGAAAAGGCCTAAAAAAGAAAAAAAATATTTTACGTTCACAGCTTCATAGTAATGAACCACCATAATATCGTTAATCAAGTTTATTAAATAAAAAGTAATATAAGTTTTGCGGGGGAAACGTGTAGTGTACTCGTAGCTACGCCTTCAATTTCGCTCGCGTCACAGACTCGATTTTAGTAAGGGTAAAAGTCACGCGTGCGGCGTGCGGCAGCCCTCTGCCGGTCGGCGCACCGGCGCGCTCCTTAGCGGTAGGTATTGATAACGCTGCATTGCGCGAGTGACGGGGGCCTGCCGACACTCTTATCCAGTCACTTTAATATTCAATTTAAAACTATTAATTTATAATCAATTTGACTAATAAATTATATTTTAATTTTTGCTACACTATGATAACATCTTCCGGGCAGGCAAGTCTTGAAATTGGCGGTGATCGAATATAGGTTAAAAGGACTGTCCGCCTTTCATTCATTTTACATACAACATTTCCATCCATAATAGCAACGGAGTCGTGAAATATTCTTAAGAAATAAATGTTGCTATTACGAGCATATAATATATGTTGGTCGCAATCCAGATCACAAGCGACGTCAAAAGCCTTCGACCGTCACACAATACAAGGAAATTCGACGAAGCACCCACCCTGGTACTCTCAGGTCATTTTACAATTTAATTACAGGTTTAGTGCCGCTTCAAAGAGCCCCCGTCTCAGGGGGGAGGTATTTATTTTTATTATATTTTATTTCATTTCGCTAATTAATGTTAAAAAGACTTTGATAAATTCTTTGATCGGGCGACTTTTTCTCGTTTCATTGTAATGTACCTACCTACTGAATTTGTTAGAATCGAAGAGATTTTTTGTGAAATATTTTTCAGTAATAATCTACCTACAGCTAAACAGTATACACCAGTGTATTTGATTTTGAACGCCGAAATAATATGTTAGATATTGGATGGACCCTGGATAATACTTTCCGAGTTAATCGACTTTGAACTGAAAGCAAAAACTTTCAAGTGACAACCATAGTCCAGCTGACTATGGAATTAACACAAAAGAAATGTTAACACTGAATGAGGAAACAAGGTAAGCTGGTGTAGGGTCGTCGACGCTTAGGATCAAAAAATAATTTATTTAGTTTGTATTGGAAAAAGTGTCTTGATTAGCCTCAATATTGTTCCTACAATCTCCACTTCGATGGACACATGCTGTTTAATATTATTTCGGTGTTTCGTTTATACCTGTATATAACAAATTGATCAATACCCTATCAAGCCGAAACCTACACATGTTAACATAGTCATCTAAAAAATTGTAAAATTAATGTCCTTATTTCCCATATTTTGGATTTCAAAATAAATTTTACTAGAATCTTCAATGGCGCCATAACTTGTATATGACTATGTTAACATGGATAGGTTTCCGCTTGATAGGGTATTGACCAAACAACGGTGTATATATGAATTAATTTAATCGAATTAGTCAAATTTAACGTCTGCCCCACTCTATTCTTATTTGATTGCAACACCTGAAGATGCAGCTAGTATTGGAGCCTGAAGTTTTTCTGTTTAGTTTGGTTAGTCAGTAGGGCTTCTGAGCCCGCCTGGCTAGCTACCACCGTCTTACCTAAGTTTGTCGCCATAATAACAATGTTACTAGCATTGTTGTGTTCCGACAATTAGAAGTAGATAGCCAGTTCCTCTGTTCATGAGGACTCCAGGTGAAGCTCGCTTCATTGATCGGCCTTATCATCACTTACCATCAGGTGAGACGCAGGCCAAAAGCTTCCATGTAGCGTGCAAAAAAAATGTGTACTTATAACAGAATAAAATTTGAAAAAACACGTACGAAGTGAGCGGGAGTAAAGAAAGCTTCCCGTCTAAGCTACCCAGTAATGCGGATTGATAGAACTTTTAATAAATAAGCAATATCGGAAGTATGTACACTATGGCCCGGACTTTTTGCCTACGCGGGAATTGTAAAAAACATCCCCCCTCGTCTCCCCACCCGTTTCAGGCATCGTATTAAGCCGGCAACAGATAGGGCGTGTGTCTCCATGATTTATGTGGCCCGATGGCTAGTGCTGCGATAACGTCCGATAGACGTGTCGATAAAATGTTTATCATAACGTCTGATAGATGTGCAGAGCTATTCGATAAAAATGTTTTATTTTGAATAATGAGTTATGTGCCCTTCTCTTTTAAAGGGTCTTTAAAAGAGAAGCGTTGAAAAAAATCGAATAGATTCTTTACCGAGTAGTACTTTGGAACTTTACACAATCTTGTTTAATTACGAAGGTAAAACAAGTGTAGATGCCAACAATATAAGTAATATGAAAAATTGGAAATGATTTATATTACCTATTAATAATATCTGAAAAAAAAAACTAAACCAATTCCATCACTTTATTTAATGGTGTTTTTATAAATTTATTCATAAGCGAGCTACTGAAAAACATGAACATTTTAAATATTACCTATACTGTTCGTATTATAAAACCCCCTCTACATTACTTTGCGAAGAACAAATACATACACGCTGATTTTATCGACAACTATGGCGCAACATCGATAGCTAAGATGTTTGTTTACACACGTCACTTAGGAAATTGTATTAAGACGTGCCTAAAGGGGACGGAAGCTGATTTATGAGGCTCACTAACTGCACTCTTTTGGGTAGTGATGTAGGAATGATTATGCAAATATCGATGCATATGTTTTGGTCTATGTTTCCAGATGTATGAAGGCTATTCTAGATAACACTTAAAAATTTGAGGAATCACATTTCTTGGGAAATTATTACTTTGATTTTCGAATATTTCGCAATCGACATAAATGGCACAAGAACGTTAACCGATTTAAAATTAACAAATTCTTAAATAATATTTACCTCGTAAATTGTACTTTGCAATTAAATTGTACATAATCATTCAGTATCATATCAATATAGACAAAGACAATAAGCCAGCTCGTCAGTAACGGTTGAACTAGTTCTAGCGACGACTAATTGGTTGAAAGACAAATATTGTTTCGGCGACAATGAGCAATAAACTGTGGCGCTATGGAAATGTGGATGTAATTGTACACCTGTTTGATCAGACGACAAACACTCGCAAAGGTACAAATTAAACGGTGGCCCGCCGAAGCATGAGACCAGCCCGCGCGTGTGAATCGTTCCCGATTCACCGCGGCAGCTTGTTTTATCGCAACGCTTTGGGATTTTTTTTTACATAGACATCTACATATTAGTCATTTGGTCTATGTTTGAATGGAAGTCACATATTGGTAGTTGAATAATTTGTAACTATCGTCAGTTTTGAAATAAAGCTATTTATTAATCATCCAGTTTACGATTGAGAGGGTCGATGGCGTTGTGGATGGACTGGCCTTCTAATCGAGAGATCCGGGGTGCGATGTGCATTGGTCCGACGTTGGTACGGCGAAGAAAAATATCGTGAGGCAACCTGCATACATCTGCGGAGAAATTCATAATTGTACTTATGTAATACCACTATTTCATTGTATTGTATATTCATTCATTTTAAATTTAAAAATTGGATTTTACGTGCACATCTATTTTTGTTTTTTTTTAATTGATATGTAAGGACGAATTCGATTTGAAAGCCATTGTTTAATGATATTTTAAACAATGGATTCAATTATGCTATTTTAAATAATTTATCATATTTGAATAAAAAAACTATCGTTTAGATTTATAAGTGCAATAGAAATAGAAAGATTTTAAAAATAAAAATCTATTTCTAAACTTCAATCAACAAAAAATGCCCAAATTAAAATCCTTATCCAACTAATAGTAGGTACGTTTCCATTCAATTCGCTTAAATAATAGGTACGCATTAAAACGCGTGAAACTTAAAAACACAAAAGCCTCTTTAAAAGCATTAGGACCACCTAACATTAAATTCTCCCATTCAACTCTTATTCTGAAATGGAAAATCCATTATCAAAGCGCATCTTTGGAATCGTTTAATATTCCTAAATCTGGAATATTCTAGCCAACGCCAATGTTTTAAGCGCTCGAACAAATCATACTAGAGAATAACGGACCGATTCCATTTGCCAGTTAACGTGCCGTAAAATAGTTTTATCGATAACATTATCGATCAACACAACACTACTGCTGAAACTGCTTACTGTCGTTCGCGCGTTTTCTTCATGGATCGCTGAAGGAGAATAGAAGTTCATTTTTGTTTCAATGCAAAAAATACGGGGTAATAAATTTGAGGCATTCGCTTAGTGAGTTAAAATGTTGTCACTAATTAGATTTTGCTTTGCTGCTGCGTAATGTAATTTCACTCAAGCAACAAAGACTCTTCAATATACAATTATACAGCTAAAGCAAATTTTGTTAAATACAACATACTTTGTTTAAGATTATGCAATGACCCTCTTACTTATATAATAAAGAACTAGTGAGTGATGTGCTCAGAAGAAAAGGCCGACTTAAGGGCACGAGACAAATAAAATTTTCACTCTTATGAAATATACAACTTTTAATATCAGTATCCACTTTTAACTCGTTTCAATATTGTAAGTAAGATAACAATTGAGAAAATAAAACATACATATTTTTGCGTCGGGCAATTACGACAGGCAGTGTTCTAATTCCAAATTTTGGAATTCTGATTCAATTTTGCAAACTCGCAGCTAAAATCGCTTTATCTCGATCGAAAATAACATCTTGCTGCGAGTTTTTAGGCAACAAAAGACACTTTTCGTGCGGGAGAGGTGAAAAAACTATCGAGCCGTTTGCGAAGAAACTTGGTATGTAGCTAATTACAAAATTTCGCTCGTTTTTTTATTCCGACACGTCCAAGTGACGACGAATTTCGCGGTGGAGACAACTTGGAGCTTTATTGTATAATGTTAGGAAAAATTCGCCATTGAATCCTCGAGCGTAAACACGACACTGTCTACACAGAAAAATATTAAAGGGCTCAAAAGGAAAATCACAAAAAGAAGCACCGCATTCATCCGACGATTAAGCACACCCGATTTCTCCACAATAAAGCTTGAATTTATTACGTGACAAAGTGAAAATCATCGATAACTCCGGCGTAGGTTTCACAACACTAGGCACGAAAAGAAAAATGGCCACCCAATAATATTTTATTATTTTCCATCCCGCTCGCGCACCTGATGCCGTCCCTCTCGCCTGGAAACGAACGACAACAAACAGGCGGTGTTTAATATTTTATTGATGTGTATTTCTCGTCGCCATATTAGCTCAAGACGAGTGCCTGTTAAGAGGATAGGTACGTGATTATACAGCGTCCTTCTTAGACACAATTGTGTTCGGTAACTAAAGTTAAGCAATTGCTGGCGTGGTCAGACAAAGATGGGTGAGCGGAATGAAAATTTTATATTTTAATGTTATATTTTATTAGAGAAATAAAATAATACTGTCGACTACTGTCTTACCAGCAAAATGTAACTACTTGTACCTAACTTATCCAAGTTTTAACTTACCTCTGATACAATTTTCGAAGTAACCTTTCAGTATTTTTGTGAGTGTAGGGCAAAGTATTCAAGCTTAAAAAAATCAAACACTCTTTTTGATTAAATGCAACTACAAAGACCCAATTTAAAAAAGTTTAAAATTCTGCAACTTTCTTCCACTTCGATGAAACACAAGGAAATAGATTTTTCCTTAAAACACAAAATTGTATTAAAAATATTGACTAAGTAAATAATTTTATATATCCTTATATGTATGTTTAATTAAACAATATTTTTGACAATGTGTTCAATTTAAGCAATACCGAAATTATATGTAAGAATGTTGATTACTAAGCAAATAATTTAATTTAATATTACTTTACATTTTAATTTATGCAATACTTTCAACAATACGTTTTATTAAACTAGCTGCTCGCCCCGGCCTCGCACAATACTAATCACCTTTTGCAATACAACAATGTAAAATCGTAGATTTGGAATAATCTGAAATCAATCTCTCAATTTCGTCAATTTTTATATGAATATTTTAAAATTCATAATTTTTACAATTTTGTATAATTTTTCAAACATTTTCTTTTATACAAACCTTTTCCTGGCAAAAACAAACACAACAAAATAAGAATTATCCAATTTGGTGCAGTCGTTTTGAATCTGTGCTAGTACACTCGTACCAACATTTAGACGATTTATTTTAATTTGTGTATGTCATCGACATCATCAAACCCATTAAAACATCCACAACTGGGAATGAGTCTTCGCAAGATATAACTCCTAACTAGGTTACGGTGGTCAAACTCAATGGGGGCTACAAATCTACGCGGTTTTTATTAGTGTTTGTCCAAATTTTAATACAAGTACACTGTTTCTTCACTCCCATATCCCAGCAGATAGATTATCAGACACGCACTGCACAAGATCAGCAGGCCTATAACTGGCCTCATGGTTTTCAAATGAAATCATAGTGCGAAACGAAAAATACCATTTTCGGTCAGAATTTTGATCATTCGTTCATTATATCATAATGACCAGATTATACCAGGTTATACCATAGTGATGATATCATTTTAGATCGGTTATACGAAGTGAAGCATTTCATGACTTCTTTTTCTCAAAATGTATACCATGTCATACGATGAAAGATCCATATTAGGCCTGCTGGTGCAGAACCCGTTATTTAACGTACTTACTGAAGCATGGAGGCGGGAGTGATGCGTCGTATTTCGGTCACCAATCATAGGTCTGAACGCAGCCAACGTTGCTCAACTTTGACAATCGTTAGTCGAGCGCACACGCCAATGCGCCATCGAGCTCCTCGAGGATAATGTGGATCATCTCATTGGCCCAGTGCGGATTGCTGGACGGCTAGAGCCTATAATCCATTAATCGGCAGGCCACCGCAAGCTGGTGAGGTTAAATCGGCTCCAATAAGTCGTTATTCACAACCGTTTTCATCCTCAATAAAAAGGTAACAAATTGAACACAATTTTTTTTTACAACAAAGCTAGCAAATAAGCAGGCTATGCACCTGATGGTAATGAGCCTTTAATGAAATTAAAGGCCTTTAATGACATATCTATAATATATAAAGCTCGATATTCGTATATTCCGTATAGTATCTCAAGGTTAGCTCAACCCACCCCAACCACGATTTGCCATCACTGCAGAGTATAAAAAATATCGTTACGTCGCGGAGCAAATAACAAATCCGTGTAAAAAACTATATGATGGCGTGCGACGCAAAATAAGGGATGCCGGCTCGAGCAAATCTCATCCCCTCAGATAAAAGGTAATGTCAATCACATGTCAAAGGGATAAGGGTCTTATAGGTGATCGACCACTGCGAATTCCCTCATACGTCGATCACTATAGAACGCTGCGATAGTGCGTGGTCCTCTGTTACGCCGAGACACCACGCTGCAATGAACTACGATCGAAAGGTTAAACTCGATTGTCGATGTGAAAATACCTACTCTGGAATGTCGATATCGATGTGATGCCATGTCACTCAACTAGTCTTTGTGTCAGGCTATTCTGTGACGTTTCTTAGAATTACACCGATATCGGAAAGCTAACAATTTTATTTATTTATTCAATTCAAGACCATGTGAATAACTTTCCGTAAAGTTTGGTGTAAAACTTAATATAATGCAAATATACATCGAGCGATTCGTTTAAAGAGGAGCCCGTAGAAAAATAAAGTTTGTCCAATTGAATTTACTTTGAAGTTTGACTTCGAAGTTGTGAGACACGATGTGTAACTTGTTCTTGCCACAGCGTAGAAATTATCAGTACCTACTCCTATCACAAAGCTTATACTTACGTGATTTCAAAGGTATTTGGTTCAGATAAAGCCAACCTTGCCTGCTCTACATGTACAGTCAGCAACACGTCAAGTTGCATAACGAAAGCGACAGGCTATCACGAGCGACATAAGAACGGTTAAAAGTTCAACATGTGCAGTCTGGCGTGTTCCTGTATGTACATTAGAGGATGAGACTCCTGCGCTTCGCCAACCCACACTGAGACACACACTGAGGCTTATCAAGGTGAAAATTGAGAATTCAGAAATCATGAGAACTAAGAAAGTGACATAATTATCTATATATTAAAAAAAAATTCTCGTGTGTTTGCCCAGGATAAACTCCGAAACTATTCAACCGATTTTGATGAAATTTGGATTATTGGCCCGAATATTTATAATTGCGAATTAAATGGTTTGCAATTGTTTGTAAGTTCCTCAAGATTCTCATAGATTTCGGTGTGAGCTAATTTATTGACACAACGCTATCTGAGTTAAGTAAACATCCAGTAGATAAGGTTGTACATCATATCATAACAGCTACTGAGCCACAGCACCGTTGGCCGAGTCAGCTTGTATATTATACTAGCTATGCCCCCGAACTATGTTTCGCCTTGAAAGTTAAAAAAAGGAAATCTACATTCCCGCAGGAACTACTTACTTTTCCGCGATAAAAAGTAGCCTGTATGTTAATCCATGTCGTAATCCGTCCACCTACAAAATTTCACCCAAATCCATTTAGTGGATTTTCGAAAATTTCAAAAAAATACTGCACTATATTAGTGCAGTATTTTTATATAATAATGGATGTTCTGAAGTGTCCTGACTTTAAAAGATTTATCCAATTCTAAAAGAAATTTCAATTCGAATCAGTAGTTCCTGAGATTAGCGCGTCCAACCCTAACAAAGTATTGGTATAGATAGATACAGAATAGATTCTGTGAAAATAGCTAGAATTGTTATAACTCCGTATTTCTCTGTTCTGTGGCTTCCTGTCACCAGCGATCCACGCGAGGTTTCCTCCCAAAGGCTTCCGGTGTATAGATATTTATTTGAATTTCCGCGCTTGAAACTCGGTTGATTGCAGTTCCCGGTCATCAGACTGCATGTCCTTGTGTGTGTCTGGTGCAAATCGATAACACAGTTGCATTTTCGATGAGAGTGGATGTTCTAGAAAATTCACCTGTTTCTTTTTACATACGACAGGGAAGCTAGGCCTTCATCTCCCCTGATGGTAAGTGGCGATAAGGCCGAAGGTGGAAGCGAGCTTCACCTGGACTCCTCAACAACTGCGGAACTGGCTATCTTACCTCTAATTGTCGGAACACAACAATGCTCTCAACTTTGTTATTATGGCGACAAACTTAGGTAAAACGGTGGAAGCTAGCCAGACGGGCTCAGAAGCCCTGCCACCAACCAAACCGAGCAGAAGAACTTTTGCATCGAACTCCGGTCAACCTCCTGTTGGCTAAACCACCACGGAGGCGGTTAAAGGAGGAGAAACGTTAACGGAGGAGGCGTAAAGTAAAGGATAAAAGTTATTAAAAACTCTTAAGTTATTTTAACGGCCTCCTTGGCCTAGTGGGTGAGAATACCCGATATAGATCTGGGAGTTCAGGTTTGGATTATCAGATAAAATGAAGGCCAAGTGCTTCCCTGTTCTTGCCCCTGTTGTTCCCAGTTTACAGCTTTCTAGTACTAATAGCTAAGCAACGGACCCACATAGCGAAACTTAAAGGTTTCCATGCTATGACCACGGACCCCTAAAACACGCACAGTCACACTAATAAATCCATCAACCTACAACACTTCTGAATTATGCAACTTAGTCCAAGGGACATGAAGCAAACAATTCATAGAACTAAGAAACTCGCTACCCGAGCTCCGACTGAGTAATTAAGATTAAATCGCCCGGTTTTCTTCCTCCGGGACTTTATAACCGGGATAAGTTCCCGGCAGCCGAAACAATGGTTCCCAGGAATAGTGCCAGAATTTTCTAGATTATGCAATGAAACGGTGATACGAAAATTACTCGTGCTTTACGACGCGACGGACAAAATCTCGCGAATCTTTACGAGTTATGAAATGCGGGGAGCGGTTTGGGTGTTATTCGAAATTTTATGTGCTGCTTCGTTACCAACCGTATGTGGAATAGCCGCGCTCGTTTGGGGGTGGTTGTATCGACCTTTCGAGATCGCATCGTTTTTTTTTAAACAACTAAATTGGCAAAGAAGCATATTGCCCACCTGATGGTAAGTGGCTTCCGAGTTTTTTGCCTGTTCTTCTCGAGAAGGCTCTCCCAATTTCCGAACAGGTGTAGAGTCAATTTTTTTTTCATTTGACTTGTATTTGCACACATCTTAATAATTGTTGGGGTGTGTGTACATACAAGGATTAAATAATTTAGTTAATTAGATTCTTGGTTGAAGATTTTTATGTTTTTTTTGGCGTCAATAAGTGCCTGTAAAGGTCTATATTGAATAAAGAGTTTTGAGTTTGAGGTAACAATCACCTATAAGTACATGTGGGTCTTGTGAGATTCGCAGCAAATCTGTAACCCCGACCACAACGAGAACCACAGTGTAAGTTGCCAACTTGTGACATCAGATGTGAAGACACGGTACCCAGTAATTTCACTGCCATATCTTAGCCTTCAAACCGGGACACAGCAATGCAAGCACTGTTGCTTTGCGGCAAAAATAGGTTAGATTGAGGTACCCTAGCAGAAGACCCTGTGAAGCTAGCCTGTAAGGAATTAAATAATATGTAGGGCTACATTATAAGGACTGAACAGGACTCATTAAAGTCAAGATATTTTTCAGTCTCGAACGCCAATAATTTGAGACTGAAATGGTGTGTTCACCCGAATTAATCACTGCTTTTCTTTTCGAATATGAGGAGAGTAAAATGAGGCTAATATTCCAAAAATATATTTGTGATCGATGTAGGGTAAATGCTCTAAGGATGACATTGGCCTTCCTGCCTTTTTTTCACGCACTATATTAATTAAGCGCTATAATGCCATGACATTAATTAGTAAATTTTAAATATGTATTTGATCAGTTTATGAAAAAATACTTCCATTAATTTGAAAAAGGAATTAAATATAAGTATATTCAATTTGTTCATAAAGCTTTCGCCAAGTTTATTTATTTATAAGAATCGATGTGTGGCTGTATAGGTTTTTTTCATTGCCCAAAATAATAGCTTTTTCTTTTTATACACTTGACTGTATAGGATTTATATATTAATACTTTGACTGGTCGCCTATGGCAAATAGTGATTTTTTTACATTACTGGTCGCGATGAATAGTTTTCAGCCCTATACTTAGGTTACACTGACCTACTTTCAGAATATGAGAAATCAAAAAAAATTTGAAAACGAAGTCCTTTTTTGTTTATTTGACGAAGCAACAAATCATTTTTTTTACGTTATATGACTGCCAGACTAAACAGATTTTTTCACTTCTCTTGCTCGCAAAGTTTGTCTTTATGTCTTTTATAGGCTGCATAAAATGGCTTTTTATATTCTAAAGCATAATGTAAAATTTTCTTTTAGACAAAGATTCTTAGGCCAAACAGCCAACAACGCTCAATAAAACTTCACAATAACTTGCGATAATTTATTTATTTGCTTTAATTTATTTGTCTTGTGTTTTCTACCTCAAAAGTCATGAAACCATATAAAAATAGTAACCGGTTATTATTAAAACGCATCGAATTATTTTTTATTACTTGACATTTAGAAATATGTACATAAGCCATAGCCATGTAAAAATTTTAAAAAAAGTTTACTGGCGGAAATTGGCTATTATTTAAGTTATTTAAGTTTTCAACGTTGTGTTACATATTTGAATTAAAGTGAATTTATAATTAAATTTTACTTACATTTTCGTTTATATTTTGAAGTAAGTACCTAATTATTTTATTTTTTCGTAATCGAAGTGAAAAGCAGAGTATAATACACTGGCATAAACAAATCATTTTATGCCCTTGTTGTACAATCTACTAATTTCCTTTTCTCAAAGAACATAATTAGAATGCCACTTCAATTTCGCTTCATGCGAACCTCCAAGCTCCATTGTTCAAGTGTGCATCGGCAAATAACATATACGATAGAATTTAAGCCTTTCAAGTTTCAACACAAAGAAGCGAACGGCGCAGCCGACGCATGGCTTCGCTATTTACCGTTGGTGTTGGCTGAATTTTGTTTAAGGAAACATTTCCTTTGCAAAACTGAAATTCGCTTTGTTGAGTCGACGCGTTGGTGCGGAATGCATACACTGGCCGCCTCCTCTTAGCGAGGGGAAAACTGCGCCGATATGTGAATGAAACATTGAATGAAAAATTGAATTTCTGTGTGCGCTTGTCTAATTAGATGTGACAGGTCTTATTTTGAATCTTTATTTGTTCCTAGTTGTAGGTGGAAACAAAAATACGATGATACATGAAAACACAGTCAATGTAAATTCCTAGTTGTTCCTAATAGTAATTTGGAATGATCAAATTTACTTTAGTATCGAAATTATAGAAATGATTGTGCTTTAAACTTTAGGAGTTACTACAAAATATTTATCGTATTATAGTCTCCACGCACAAGTAGCTTTATTTGTTTCTCGTCCATGTGAAGCTTATAATCAGTTTTGTTCGGAATAAAAATTATGTACGAATTATAGCTTCCCATTTGCTACGTTTCAAACTTACCTTCTTATCTAGCTTCTACTTTCATTAATATGCACGTTGATGAGGAGAGCTCTTGATCTAGCCTTTCTTAAGAATACCTCTTATCTGATCTATGTAAGTTATTCCTCGTTAAAATAATATCCAATGATTTTATTCAGCTGATAAATTATTTGCATGCCAAGTGTCTTAGGAGTTTCACTTATCATGTGTGATTAATGCTAAATTCCGGTCGATCTTCGACAATATCATTACTTGCTGTGACGGTGAGATGATGGTTAAGAGCTTTTCTATCATCAATGTTTAAATCTGACCCTTTTATCATTTAAGTCACTCAAAGACAGTAAACGTAGCGGAAGGCTACGTACTAATAAAGAGTTGATATTGGGGACGACTTAAAGTAAAACTTCACTTAAATACATAGGCGTATGTCCAGCAGTAGGCGTTTTTAGCTAAAATGATTTTGATGAGAAGATTTTTGATGAGTTTCTTTTTCTTGTCTGATTGTCCCTATCTGAATGTACGTAAACAAATAAACGTGTATTCTTACTCATAAGTTTTACTTATTCTCTCATAGAGAGTGATGAAAAGTACAGTGACCACCTCGGGACCAACACTAATGAAAACTCGAGTGACGTGGGTGCTTTGAATCCTTTGCTCCGCTCTGGATTCAAAAACACTCTCATCTAAAAAATTGTTGTTTGCCCCTTCGGTAAACAGTCTAATTCTAAAAATTCAATAATATTATGTGAATGTGACATTGTAAAAATTCCTTTACGTAACACAGCTAACCAGCATGCGTTCAGATGGAAAACATTCCCGCTCCACGATTCCTTTGTTGTCATTTATTTGCGGGCGTAAACGTCCCTGCGTAGGGCCCCGGCGATTTAATCTTAATTACAGGAGATGCTCGGGAGATACGATCACACATTCGGCGTTATTAATGCTGTGCGAAACATTCAGTCTGGCACCAGCACTGTGCGGTTTTCATTAGGTAGGTAGGTAGGGGATGAGTTGTTAATGTGACGGGTTCATTGGTCGCTCTGACTTCAACCCATTCGGGTTTGTTCTTAGACGAAAACGATTTGGCTTTGAAAACCAATATGAAATAAATAATAATAGGTTTCAAAACCCATAACACTGTGACCCATTTTTACAGCCAGCTCAAAGACAAGTTCAACGAGGTACTACGAGCCATTTAACAAATTTGGACGAATAAGGGTCAGTGACCTTAGTGGCTCGAGCTAAATATGAGGTGCTGGGTGCTAGAATGTGTTTCAATATTCAGCATTAAAAGAGGAATTTGAGAAATCACTCCAACTTAATCAAATTCGGGCGAAATTAGGGTCAGAGACCCTAGTGATATAAACCTAGTTTAAAAATATAGTTCAATGAGTTGCTACAAACCATAAATTGAATTTATGATACGACCTTAGCGTCTGACCTAAAAAAAATCAAAATGGGCAATGAAAAGCCGAAATCTAATAGGTGCTAAGGTGGCCAAGGGGGTGAGACCAAAATAGAATGCACAGCCAGACAGACTGATGTGTACCATATTTTGCAAATAAATGATTATTATTATGATGAAATAAGCGCTACTAAACAAATTTTACAACCAATCCGCACTGGACCAGAGTGGTTGACTAAGGCCTAAGCTCGAGCCCTCGGTGGGGGCGTATATGAGCTGTTATGATGAATGAAATTTTGGGTCACGTAAAAACTTCAGACATACTGCTTTCAGACGTACAGTGTAAATGGCTCCCTTATATTATAAAACAACATGAACGGATGAAACTCTCAAGGACCATAGCGAAAGCCACGAGCACGCACCAGCAAACCCCAAATCCCTAGGGATTAAAACGAGCCCACTGCTCCCGACAACAAAGTATATACATTAAACACGGCGATACACAAATATTCCCCAAATCCTATCGACGAGCAAGACAATCAAAAGCCAGGGGAATTCCGTCCGAGAATCGAACCCGCGCTTAATCCCCGGGTCATTTATCATACTGTCCGCCTGATAAGTCTTCGCCGGGTCAAGATATTCCGGTTGCGGGTTTTGTGGGCCGATTTCGACCAAAGACGCCTGAAAACGGCGCTGTAAAGTTAATTTCAAGTTTCGACGCAGATGTAGGGCTGAAATTGTTAATTTTGTCATATGACTTCTTGTGGGTAAACAGCTCATTGTAGCAATTTCTAATATTGTGTAAGTTACTGTAACTAAAATAGAGGGCTTATGATGACAGACCAGCGGAAGACTCAGTACCAGACTCGTCTAGGTGAGTAGTCTTACCTATTTGCTTGCATCGCTGTGTTCTGGTTTGAAGGACGAGACAGGCAGTGAAATTACTGGGTATTGTGACTTGACAAGTTCACATATTTTACAAGTTAGCAATGTACAATGGGGAATATTCTAAGGAACACTTCAAACTTTTTCCACGATCTCTCTTTCGCCACCGCTCCGCGTGCCAAGAAAGTAGCCTCATATACTGAACGCCTGGCACCAGCATACCTTGCGGCAATGTACAATGGGGAATAATCAATCATTTATTTCTCTGACGAACATGCCAAATGTGAAATGCTCCCTCCGGAGGTGTTTCCAGCGCGCTACAGCGTGGCGTTCTTCAAGCGGCGATTAAATGGGGTCCCTAAACTTAAGGCAGGCGATGCATAAGTGACCCCCATGGTGCCGCAGGTGTCCATGGGTGACGATGATCACTTATGATCAGTAGGGCTAGCACGCAAGTATTCGCATCGTCAATGATGTCAAAGGGAAATATTTGTATAAGAATTTTAGTTCCAAATACGCCCTGTAGGGGCGCTGTATAATTCCAATACAAATATTTCACGAGATACAAATACTTTGACGCAAATGTTCGTGCTAGCCCTAGAGGGGCCCTATTTTTGAATTATTGGTATGGCGTTGAGCGGTCGTTGAGCTTAGTTTGCACTGGATTTCTATTGTTTTTCGTTTTGTTTTTGATGAAAATCGATAGGGTCTTATGTCGGAAACTAATATCATTTCAATATCCGTCGAAAACGAAGCGAAAACCAGTAGAAATCGATGCGAAGTCGACGTCAAACGATTGCCCGACACCAGACGAACGGTTCAAAAATAGAGCCCCAGGTGACTCGTTTGCTTGTTCCCTGCCTTTGATGGCATAAAAATGTACATTGGGTCCTATTAGAGCTTGCGAGCTATATTTGCGAATCTTACAGGAGGTATATTATGAAGTCTTAATTCCAGGCAGTTTTCTGAATAATTGTTATAATGCCATTTCTTTCTCTTTGTATAATGAGTAAAAGAAAGGCAATAGCAATTCATAAAACTGTCTGGAATTAAGATGTCATAATACTCGCCCTGGACCTATGTATACATAGGCGATCGGAAGCATTAACATTTGGGCAGGAATTCTTTACTTGTGAAACGAATGGCAATTCATAATGAGAATGTGTTGAGCCCAGACAAAAACACATCCATAAATATTTAAATAGAATTTTAAAAAATATCTTGAGATAAATATTTTCTTGCAAGTGACTTCAGATAGTGCTTACGAAGCAGGCAATCTAAAATGTTTTATTTATCTATTACTTTATAGTTTTTTTTATTAAGAAGACGCTTTTATTAATTTGAAGCTCCAAGGGACCAAGCCATACTGAACCTAGGTGCTTTAAATTCCGGTCGTTCACCCCGACAGCAGCCAAGCTTGACACAAACGAACGTCCCAGATTGTCCCCAAGAGTCTGAACTGAGCATATTCTCACATCGCCCCGATCCGCAATTGGTGTATCATTGGATACACATCTTGCCGTTCATGTTACAGACAAAGACCTGATATCAAACGGCATTAAACTAAAATACACTACACAATAGACTCTCGAGATGACAAACGTGGCTGGTCGCGGTATAAGGCATGAGATTTTGTTGTTTATGTGTTGTCAACCACTTGAGTTCAACTGGAAGGTAAGAAATGATAACCACTAAGGTAGAAGCGAAGTTTATCCAGATTTAATTTCACTGAGGAACAATGAATGCAACTATACTGTTACTTGATTTGTGACCACTGATCTAACCAAGGAACGGAAGAAATTGCAAAGTAATATGATTCCATTTAACTATTTCAAAAAACCGCAAATAAAATCTAATTGTTATTGACCAATTTGACCATTTAGGAAAGTAAATGTTTAAATTCATTGAATTAAGTACCATTCATGTACCTAAATAGGTGAAGCATAGAGCTCACAACCAACAAATATCACCCTCTGTACCTATGTTTATGGATGAATAAATGATTATGATTATGAAAATATAAGTAATGTCAGAATAATACGATTTATTGATCACCGAATTATATCATAATAAAATATAAGTACAATACGTATTACTTTCCACTAAAGCACAGCAGTCTGAAATGTTCATTGAAATTATGTTGTAGGAGATAAATGTATGTATTTTAACTTAGCAACACAGACTTAATATTTTATAGGGGGGAAAAGCCTTTGGTGTAGAATATTTTGTATTAATATTTTCAATATATTGCTCTTTGTCATTTCATTGAGAACCAGTTAAATAACAATAATGATTACATTTTATGGAGTTAAGTTATATTCAAACGCTCTCTTCTCCTAACTTGAAACACAAATAGTGTAAACGGATACTCCAAGCGTTTTTCTTTGTAAGACTACACTCACTGCGAGGAAATTGTGTGAAATATATCTGAATTCAGAATGTGCTGGGGCTTTATATTAACATTGTTTGGTACATTAACAGGGTTTCTACATTTTAGCTATATATATTACCTACTTTCTACTTTTCCTACACCTATATGTGATATGAATCTGTAAAATATCTTTCGCTCATATAGATAAAAGTTTGATGGCTGCCATCTTGCATTTCCATAAGATCACAACCGTTATTCCCCGAATCACAATCCGATTTGGATATCGGAAATTCTCCAGCAAGTTTGTCAAAATTATCATCGCAAATGGAACGCGGGCTCTCGGCGAATAATTCCGATATTACTTTTTTAACCCCTCCGTATCAATTACTAACTCTCCAACTCGAAAATTGCTTTCAAAGTCCTGATCAGTTGAGTCAGATAGTTTGCGACGGCGCTCTCTCGTTGGACGTAACCTTGTCGCTTGAATTCAAGTTTGACTAATGATCTAGCGACACCGGCTTTTGTAGGCTTACGAAGGGAAAAAGGCGAGTAAAAAAATGAAATGTATAAGCGATGGTGACGTATGGAGTTTGGAGCGGAGCCTTGGCAGATAATTTTTTGTAGCACTATGTTTACGGCAGCAGAAGCTCTTGATGGTTTAATAACAAAAACGTAGATCCTAATTCACGTAGCAAACATTTTTCACCATCAGTATATTGATAGGAAATTTTTATAATGGAACAATTTGGCAAGAATTGTACTTTTCAATCTTTAAGTTATATCTTCAATCCTACAAGACCTTGCTGTAAAGGTTTCTGTGTGGATGACCTACTTCGACAGTGTTAAAATGTAAGTAGTTATTGACAGTAAATAAGGTCTTCTTTGGCTTCACAAAATAAAAAGAGATCAATACAGTTGAAATTTTGCTTCGGTAGGTTAAGCCCTCGGTGGCCTGGCGTCAGTACGCCATTCGAATCCTGCTGGAGCTGAAATATTTTGACTTAATGATTTTAATTTTTTATGATATTTAAAAATGCAAAGGCATAAATTTAAAGTTACCGTGACAAAGTACACTTTTCGGATTTACTCGCGTATTAAACATTTTATTAATAAATATAATGATCTTGCTCCCTACACCTTTAGTTCCCGTGACCACGATTGCTGAAAAGCGTTCGAAACGTCCGGCTTAATAAATAAAATGTTCCAAACCTTCCAAATATGCGCGAGTTAAGTGTAGTTTAAGTTATTGTTACGTTAAAAAATCATTGTTTTAAAATTATTTGGTCTGAAAACCCATGAAGAACATCCAAAATCCTTACAAAATAAGGCATATTTTAAGGTATTTTAGTTGAATACTGACAAATGTCAAAGCAAAGCTACCAAAAAGCACCTTTTTCGGAAGCGGCAAAACTGCCGATAACTTTTTACCATTCACGCTCGCCACAAGAGGTGGTAAAATAAATCCCTCACTCCGCCGTCTACACAGAATGATGCAGGAAAGCGTCACTTCGGAACGATCAAAGGTTGTGGGTTGTGCAAACGATAGTTTGATAAATGGACACCGCCGCTCCTCTCGAATAAAACCGCTGTGACCTTGTTACGGGGACAGAAATACTTCACTGTTACGTGGAAACAGGACAGATCTGGAACTATTGTTTGCTTGTACATTGTCTGAAATTTCAGCCGCTGGCTGCTCAACCATCGAAACCAATTTAGTGAAAGCGAAGTATGTTTAATAATTGATAATGGAGTGGATTGTGTTTAGCTTTGTGCCTTATGTTCTGGTGGGTACGGTGATGTTTTCGATGTGTTCCCGCTTATATCAATACGCTATGATGTCTATGCGGATGGGACTATTAATGCTGCGGGTTCGAGTAATGAATAAACTATTACAGTTTTCGTTGTTTTCATTTGGTATTGTCAGTGTATGATTGTAGTAAGACTTAGAGCCTAGAGCTTTTAAAAAGTTTCTAGTTGATTCGTATTTTCAAAAAATAAGATGGAAAACACAAGAATGTACGAACAAAAGATGATCAAACAAAACAAATGATGAATTAAATGTAACGAAATTTGCAGATTTATTTGTATATTTGATCTATGAAACATTTTAATTACTTAGCCCAACGTTTCGATCGCTTTTAATTCTGTATTTGTGTTTACGGGATGACTAAAGGTGTTGAGAACTTGAGAGCAACATCAGATGTATGACATTTCTACAGTCATCTCATATTTATTTGGCCCGTTCGATACGGAGCTCACTGTAACTGTGGTGTTGGTCTCATAAGACTGGAAACAGAATAAACTACAACTAATGCGTCAATTTTGTCGTTTTTTTTTATAGAAGGCCAAGCAAATGACTCGATTTCACCTGATGGTAAGTGGAAGTAGGGTCCAAATGCGAAGATAGCTAGTGCGGTTAAACGCTGCACTAGCCACCCTCACCTTGCCGACCTGCAAGGTGCTTCTTCACGCCTCTTTTAAAGGACCCGGGATTATAGGAAGGAGGAAACACATGCGCTGGCAGAGTTCCATTTCTTAATCGTGTGACATAGAAATGAGTTACCGAATTTCTTGGTACGCGTTTAAATGGTAGTCACAGTTAGACGGTGACAACGCAGGCCAGCACGTGTTGTTCTTAAATGGAAAGGAGAAGGTGGGATTAGTGAAAAAGCTCTTCAGACCACTCACCGTGGTATAGACGATAGAATGCGCTAAGTGACGCTATATCGCGACGCAGCTGCAGAGGTTCAAGGTTGTTGGTCACCTCTACATCGCCAATGATGCGTGTTGCGCGCCGCTGCAACCTATCCAAAGCATCGAGTAAGTACTTGGCGGAGCCATCCCAGAGGTGCGAACAATATTCTACACAGGACCGTACTTGCGTTTTGTATAGCAAGCACAGTTGATCAGCTGTAAAGAATCGCCGCACCTTGTTCAGGACACCGAGTTTTCGTGAAGCTGTTTTTAGAAGGCTTTCGATGTAATCCTTTGGGTTTAGGTCGCAGCGTACGTCCATACCGAGCATAGTACTCTGCAGGTTTAGTCTACTGCCCTGAAGAGAGGGTAGAGGGAGGAACAGTGACGTTTTTGCCGAGAATGCACACGCCTGCGTTTTCTTAGCATTGAAATCAACCAGGTTCTCTGTGCCCCATTTGGATATGCGGTCCAAGACCTGGTCAAGTTCAATGACAAGGTTATCCCGTCTCTTCGCGATGTCAGCCCGTCCAGCCGCCGCGTGTCCGAAATATCCCGCATGCACTGTATTATCATCTGCATAGCAATGAATGTTCCCAAGAGGAATCATATCATTGATATGCAGAAGAAAGAGTGTCGGGGATAGAACGGAACCCTGGGGTACTCCGGCATTCACCGGCATAAGCCGCGATCTACATCCATCTAATAGGACACGGATTCTTCGCTCATGCAGGAAGTCAGCCACCCAGGTACAGAGCTGAACGGGAAGACCTACAGGTTTGGAGGTTCCACATGCCGGGAGTTGGGCGTCCTGTATCGGTTATATCGAAGAATCCGTTGTAAGTTTGTGATCCGTCCACAAATTGCTAAGGCCATCATCGGTTCTTTTGATACGTAATATTTTCTTAGTAGGTAGTCCAACAAGGGGACAATTTTGTTTGTATCGATTTCTTTTCTTCTTGCTAAATCAAAATAGAACTTATTCAATGTGAATAAGGACTTCTAATAAGACTAATAATAAGGACTACTTATTTAAGAATACTTGCTCCAACGTTGGCTCCA
Source organism: Schoenobius gigantellus (assembly GCA_963935595.1). Taxonomy (NCBI): domain Eukaryota; kingdom Metazoa; phylum Arthropoda; class Insecta; order Lepidoptera; family Crambidae; genus Schoenobius; species Schoenobius gigantellus. Next base: position 2,658,678 of record OZ012543.1, read on the forward strand.
ATGTTGGCGCCAACGTGTGAACGCTTTCAAAGATTTTTTAAATGTTGATTGCTTCTGTAAGTTTGGTGGATCTTGGGGGTTTTGGGATGGAAGGAAGATGGAGGTCTAATACGATATGATACATTCTCGCTCCATCTCCCGGAATGTGGAATGGAAATGTGGGTAATATGTAGAGTGGGTAATATATAGAGGAAGTTAGAGAGTTTCGGAAGTGTTGTTAGAAGACGAGAAAGAGGGATAATTGGGAGAAAGTGTGTGAGTTTTTTGTTGTAACCTTAATGAAATTAGTGATTAACGTTGGACACGATATTTGTGGATCCGGCCTTACAGTATAATTATGGTTATTCTATCCTCGCCGTGTTATTGTTTTTCAGATAGGTAACCTTGACGCGCGGAATGGGGTGACATATTTTTCAATAAATAACCACACGACGGCGGGTAACGACTTTTTAATAATATATTGTTTTCGTGCTTTGAAGCCATGAACGGGCAACCGGTGCGATCATCGAAGGCACATCGGATTATGCACCATATTTCATTGTGATAAACGTCATATTTGCTGTTCCGTTGACTGCGCAATCATTAATCATAATCTGGGCCGCGGACTATCACGAGTCGTGCTTCAATGTCCGACATTGATCAAGTATTTTGGTGACAATACACTTCGTCATGAATAAGTAGGAGGGACTGATAAAATGCCGTTTTTATCGCTCCTACTACTTTACGAGGCAGAGCGGCCTTTACTCTAATTTATCCGTCTAGTATAATGTGTTCATTACGACGCAAATTTAAGTGTAGCAGGTCTTCGTACTGTTATGTAATATAAGCAGAATCCTCAGCAAAGGGTCTAAATGTAACAACTTCACTAATAGTATCCATGCAAATACAAGTAAAATTGAAAAAAGTATAAAGGGGAAGTCTCATTCCTGGTGGTATGTGACGATCAGACTGAAGTTGGAAGCGAGCTTTACTTGGACTCCTCAAAAACTGAGGAACTGACTATCCTAACTCTAACCAAGCTAGCAAGTAGACAATAAAAAAAACTGCTGCACCCCATGGAGATTTCCAAATTAATACCGGGTGGTGGAAACCATTAGACCACGGAGGCGGTTGAAAATGCGTCTCTTTTTGACATATTCATAATTCTAATATTTGGAGCGAGGCGGATTTGGCCATATTAATGTACTGCGTCGATGGCGTAGTGCGTAAGGCTGTCGCCTTCCAATCGGGAGGCAGCGGTTCGAACCCCGCCACGTACCAATGTGTTTTCAACTTTTGAATTTATATGTACGTTTATTCGACGCTTTTACGGTGAAGGAAAACATCGTGAGTAAACCTGCACACACCTGTGAAGAAAAAATTTCTTTACAGGTTGTGTGTGAAGTCGACCAACCCGCACTTGGCCAGCGTGGTTGACTAAGGCCTAATCGCCCTAGTTTAGGGTAGGCTCGAGCCCCTCGGTGGGGACGTATATGAGCTGTTGATGATGATGATGAATGTACTGTATGTCCATTGTCCAAGTCCTTACGATCCAGCCCGTAGCTGATCGGCATCCGGAGAAAAATCTGGTGAATTAGATTTTTCCAACCCACTACTACTCCGACTAAAGACAAGATGGACGTGGAAGTAGATCACCCTGCTTTCTGTGGAGAGAGGCCCACATCCCACGCACAATTGTCGACTGTTTATCAACATGTCATAAAAGGACTCGCTACCCACTGCAAAATATCTTGTTCCGATACTTGTTCCAATACTTGTCACGAAACTTGTTTCGATACTTGTTCCGACACTTGTCTCGATTCCGCAATCATTAAGGACCACGTTGAAGATGAAGAAGAAATCCCCGACAGAATGACAAACAAGTACGATAACGCTGATTTCGCGTTTGTCTCCGCTCCAATTTGAATATCGCGAGCACTTGTTATTCAAGCCGTATCTACATCGAACTCACTAACAAGCGTTTCCTATTCCGCGGATAATTAAACGCAAAACGGATTTGAATCTTTATTAAAAATGTCCCCGCCCAGACAATCGCAATGAACGGGCGCAGCTTCGATTCATCTAAAAATATATTGTTCATAACTCCTTTTAATAATACACGAGCGGAAAGAGAAAATAAGGGACATTTAGGAGCGCCCAAAGAGTTATATCTCGGAGCAATTCACTCTTAAAAACATTTACCGAGTTTCGAGATTAAGTAATAAATAACGGCTGAGAAAATTTAGAGAGTAATTTACAATGGTCCCGATTAATACATAAGCTGTAGCGTGTTTCGAAGGAGTTTGGTTTTGTGGGTTTCCTTTAAGCTTAATCTTGTTTGGGCTTTACGAGATTCTAGAGATTTGGGTGCGTTTGAAGCTAATGGCCTCTTGTTTATATTATTAACCAATGAATCGCTTTGAACTCTTAATCAAGTTAAAAATGTTAAGTTGGGAACAAGATGTTGAATCGTAGTTATTCAGGGGTCGATTCTGTCGAAGATTTCTGCTTGGTATGATTTTTGGTAGGGCTTTTGAGCTCGCCTGGTCTTTCCTGAGTTTGTCGCCATAATGATCTCTCTGATGTTGAGAAGCTTAGGTATGTGAAGCTTGTGGTAGTCGCAGTGTGGACCCTACCACGCGCGCCCATAAGGGCAGGGAGAACACCGGGGGGTTTAGTGGGTAGGCCCGGCTCTCTGCTGGGAGAGCCCCACACACGCTCGTCGTCTAGCCAACGGCGAGTACGGTGCGGTCACGCATTCCCCTCGAAAAAAAAAAAAAAAAAGGTATGTGAAGCTTGCTTCTATCTTCGAACTTATCGTCAGATGAGGTGAAGGAGGAGAGATATCGAGTTGTGTGTAAAAAAATTACAGTGAATAAAATTTACTTTGGGTTAACGAAGTTAAAAGATATTAAAACAGTTTATATTTCGTCCTTTGCCCTTTGAGTGACATTGAGCCTTTCTCTACGCGATCGCATCAGAAATTAAGAGATTCGTAGAAAAACTAGAGTCACCGACATAGCCAAAAGAATTGCAAACCTTAAGTGCCAGTGGGCAGGACACATAGCTCGCAGGACTGACGGCCATTGGGGCGGAAAGGTCCTTGAGTGGCGGCCACGTACCGGGAGACGCAGCGTTGGTAGGCCCCCCACAAGGTGGACCGACGATCTGGTGAAGGTCCCGGGAAGCCGCTGGATGTGGGAGGCGCAGGACCGATCGGTTTGGAGATCCCTGGGGGAGGCCTATGTCCAGCAGTGGGCGTCTCTTAGCTGAAATGATGATGATGATATACGTCCTCGTCGTAAGTCCTCGTTGCCTAATGGTAATAGGGTCAACACGGTTCGTTAAAGACGCAGGTTCGAGTGATCACCATCACTGGTACTATAATGCAACAAAAAAATAACTTTTCGGTGAATATAATAGACAATAGCAAAAAAGATACTCCAACGGCATCCTTGAAAAGATCCCAACCCTTTTTTGACCCTCAGAAAATGTGTATTTCATCCCTCCATAGTGTGAAACTCGCTTATTCGCAGAATTTGTACCAGCCAAAATGGCTAGCAGCTTCTTCCCGTTTATTTGATTTATACTTAAAAGGCACATCGCTAGATGCTAGAAAAATAGTGCCATGGCGCAAACTCAAATACTTAGTGTACTCATGTAAAAGGTACTAATCCACGCAGAAAAAAGGAGAAAACTTCTATGTCCGTAAGGAATCGAACTCTCCCGTCCTCCATCCGAACCAGCCGGTCTTAGACCGCGCAGACGCCTAGAGCTGCTACAAATCAAATCAAAATAATTTTATTGTATAGAATCACATAATGATCACTTGCAATCGTCACTTAAAAACTAAAGTTACAATACTCGTAAATCATCAAGACAGACTCTGTGGTAATCCGTTCTGTGCGCTCATCACTCACGACTCACGAACGGGGCTCCCTTGGGCACTGACCTTGAATGTCAGAAGGTGTTCTGACTTTGCGTTTATATATTGCGAACATTGAACATATTACCTTTATTTATTGAATAAATTCTATCACAGTGACCTTGAATGTCTTTCTTTTCTTTCTTTCTTTCTTCTTTCTAATGATCTCGAATTTCAGATGGTGTTCTGACAACTATGTGCATATTTTGCATAAATATTACATTTATTTCTTGATTTAAACTTATCGTACACCATATAAAACGTGTACAGAAGACGGATTTTGAACAATTATTTACCACAAAGAAATAAACTTACAAAACTTTATACACTTCCCTTAAAAATACAAAATAAATCCAAAAACAAGAAATACTTATTCACGTACTAGAAGCATACTAGAGGGAGACTCTATGTCAGAGTTGTCCTATTTCTACCGCAAAGTAGCAGTGCTTGCATTGCTGTGTTTTGGTTTGAAGGGTAATATGGCAGTGACTATACATATGATGTCAACGTACACTGTGGTTCTTGTAGGGCTTTCAGTTTTGTTGCAAATCTCACAAGAGCCACGTGTATTATAGGTGACTATATTACCACTTACCATCAGGTGGGCGGTTTATTTGTTTACCAACTAAGTTGTATAAAAAACGTCCTTAAAGAAAATCCAAAATCACAAGTAGAAAATTGGACGTCAAATAAGGAAGTACCTAGGTTGATAATACGAGATACGTCAACAAACAGACAGTCAGAAACGATTGTATAAATATATGTATCTTACCCCCCAAGATACGGCATCCCAAAACACGATCTAACACTGAACCGAAAGGTCAACACTTTCTTTTGTTTCCAAACAGCGAAACGTTTCTTTAACAACTCTGTCCCCGCTGTATTGGTAAGGGTCATCCATAAAACATAAAGGCTGCCCTTTAAGTAAAGATAATATTTAAAGCATTATCCCCCGGATATCGGCTCGGGGAAAATGTGACCTCGGGACGTATTTATAAGACATTCCTGCCTCCATTCCCTTCGATATTATTTTTGATAAATGCATTTGATGGTATACGCTGTGAGATTGAAGATACTAAAAGAAGTTATGGTCGAGTCGTATTGATGTACTGTTATTGATGACTATTGCTTTCCCATCGCAGATTTGCCAGGCTATGTTCGTTTTCCCGCGGGAATTTTATATTTTCCCGTAGGATGACAGTTCTTTAGCCTTTGTTACTCTTTTTTTAATTTTGATTTTTTTAATCGGTCGAATAGATTTTGATTTTAGTTACAAACAAAAATACAAATCATTTTCTTTATAATATTAGTATCGTCGGTGGCACTATGGACTCGTCACTTGCCTTCCAATCGGGAGGTTCGAAGTTCGAGACGTCTTGTACCAATGTGTTTTCGTTTTTCGAATTTCATATGTACATTTTCTGACGCTCATACAGTAAAGAAAAACATCGTGAGGCAACCTGCATACATCTGCGAAGAAATTCAAAGGTGTATGCGAAGTCGACCAATCCGCACTGGGCCAGCGTGATTGACTAAAGCCCAAACACCCTAACATAGGGTAGCTCGCTCGCTGGGGACGTATATGAGCTGTTGTGATGATGATAATGATGATGACGTAGCTATTAACAGTGAGTAAAGTCTACATTGGCTTAAGAACGTAAGTGCGGGTGGGTAAATTGGTAGCCTAATAGGTAAGTGGTCATGGCGAGAATAGATCTTGAAAAAAGCTGACATTTAAAAAAAACGAAACTTTGAGCATCCAAGCTGAATCACACCTTAACGCCTCGGGCTAGCGTATGTTATTAGTAATTTCAAGCCTTACGTCGCTACGAGCTCGAGTTGTTCCTGATGGTAAATAATAATCAAGCGCGCAAGAAAGCTCGCCAAACGTTGCTATTTAGGTACATGTGCAAAGACCGCAGCATGCAGAACAATACTCGTATACTCCGAGCGGAGCGCGGCAGCCTTGCTTTTTAACCGACTTCAAAAAAGGAGGAGGTTCTCAATTCGATGTGAATTTTTGTGTATGTTACGCGATTACGCCGCCAATTGTGAACCGATTTTCAAAATTATTTTTATATTCGATAGAGTATACTCCTGGGGTGGTTCCAAGGTCACCAAAATCAGGTTCGGTGAGCTGGTATTAGGGTTTCTTTCACTAAAAAGATTTCATTTACAAAAATATGTTACAGAAAATTAAAACCGACGCGACGGTGACAAATTTTAAGACTTTCTAGGAGAACATCGTTTGGCACCGACTTCAATTTAGAAGGGTGATGTTGTCTGTACCTATTCTTATATTATTTTTAGCTTTTCAGTGTTTTTGAAGTTGGTTTTTATTTTTTGTTAAATATTTTTTTTACTCTCTCAATGTGCGCGGAACGGTAGGTACTACGGCAGTACCTACGCATCTTGCACCTAAGCGCGTAGTGACGGAGGCCTGACGACGCATTGACATATTGTCAACTAGCTGTGCCCGCGACTTCGTCTGCGTGGAATAGTCATTCTTGGCAAAAAGTAGCCTATATTATACCTTATATAATTAGCTATCTATTGGTGAAAGTCCCGTCAAAATCGATTCAGCCTTTCCGAAGATTAGCGGGAACAAACAGACAGACAGACAATTTTTTTTTAATTGTGTTTTTGTTATTGGTACCCGATATACATTCATGCCCATTTAGTAAAAACTTGTTATTTTGACATTACAAACAGACACTTCAATTTTATTTATTTGTATAGATGTGACGACGACAGTACGTTGCAGAGCAATTTTAAAAATCTTTAACGAACTACATCTAATAATGATTTAGTTAGGCTTTTGCATAAGAATATTTGATTACGATATGAAAATCAATTGCTCCGTCCAATAGCCGGCCGCGGCAGGTGTTGCCCTGGCGAGCGGCAAGCTCCACAATTTTAATTGGGGGAAAAAATGTTATTGTGAACTTGTATTCCACCTTTCACGGTTGACGGCGCCTGGCGCGTGGGAAGATGGTTATCATTTTAAATGATGCACCTTCTTTTGATTGTGGGGCGCATCTGGTCTTCTCTGTCTGTAATATTAGTTAGAACCAATGTTGAGTATTTATTGGCATTAGAACTTTTGAAGAGGAATTCGGACGGGTCGTTTTTCCATACGGACCTAGTCACCTTCTTTCCTGGACAGTGGCAATAGTTGCTCTATTCTTTTCCAAAATATTTATGGTCACTATTGGCATGCTCCTAGGTTTTCCTTTTTTTGTTCGGTTAATTATTAAAGGAGATATAAGCCGTCAAAAACCTGGAAAAATTGACCAAATTGTCTTCTGTATTCAGACAAGATTATATGACATTTTTAATGCATAAACAAGATAAATTATTGGAAAAAACATTCTTTAAATACAAACTTTTAGTACTCGACAATACGAATCAAACGAGTCCAAACTCGATGGGGTTGTGTCGTTTTATTGCGGAGTGCCTATGGCCCTTCCAGCTTCAGCATTAGATCAGCTCAATGTCATCATAATATTGCATTGCCACGTGATATGGGTACATATGCATGCAAAATTTCAGCTCAATCGGAAACCGGAAAGTGAGTCAAATTTAACATGCTAGACTTCATTATAGACACCGACTAGACAGGTAAAAGTAAAAATAAAAGCTTGTAATAAATTAAATCTGTCTAGTTTTAGAGAGCAAAACAGGGCAGAGCAGGGCAGAGCAACGAAACGTCTCTTTTGTATACTTTACACAGGTATCATTGGTCTGAGCTGCAGTTGTCATATTGCGCTCAGCTTGTTTGTTTGGGGGCACATTTTTTATACATATATATTTTGACTAGATTATCTCTAGCCATCCTAAGGGTAAAGGATGAAATCCACGAAAATTACATTATGCAAAAATGGAATAACAAAACATACGTTTTACTTTACCATATAAATATATGTACCGACCGGAACTCGATCTCGGGATCCTCTGGCTTAGTTGTCATGATGTACGACAACTGGACCAGATAGTTAAGAAAAGTTACACACAAAGTTTCCTTAAGTCATAATCCAGTTTTAACAATCCGGGTTCCAATTACATCAACGGAAAGGCTTTCGCATTAGTAATAGTTTGGTATTCTTAGAATCCACCTGAAGCGTCTACTTAGATAGGTATTAAATCACTACATCCTATTCGTCCGTCAGGACTAGATAATTAACTAAACGCGCCCTGTGATTGGCGGGCATAATCGGCGCCATCAGCTCACTTGCGGTAGTTTCCCGTGTCTCAACAAGTTAATTAGGATAGCGTTGGAATATGGAATGAAGGAAGTGTGTGCATTGATTGAGATCCTGTTATGCGGAGATGCTGTTATGCGTATGTCGTCTTAATCCATATTTATATAGTCCATCTGTTTTTCTTTTCGTTTAGCTCAACAATATCTATATACACCGTGTTTGGTCAACACCCTATCAAGCCAAAACCAATACCCATGTTGAAAATTCGAAATTGTAATATTAATTTTGAAATACATACAAATAAATGTCTGAAAAAATGTATGGGGAATTAGAAAATAAATTTTACAATGTCGAATTTTCAGTGACGCTATAATTTCAGTGACGGTTTCGACTTGGTAGGGTGTTGACCAAACAGCCCGTCTATAAAAATCTTGTGTCAGTGTTTGTCCGACTCCGAAGCTTCTTAACCAAATTTGATGAAATTTGTATGTGATTTGGTTCATCTTAAAAGATAGGATAGTTTTTATCTTGATTATTATTGGCCTCAATATCAATCATTGCGAGTTAAATGATTTGCTGTTATTCGTAAGTTCCTCAAGTTTCTCACAGATGGCAGTGTGCGCTAATTTATTGACACAACACTTTATCTATGTTAGGTGAGCATCTAGTATATGGCGTTGTACATCATAACTACTGAGCCAGCACAGCACCGCGTTATCACTATAAAAGGTAGAGACTAAAAGGTAAAGACATAACAATGAAAAAACAGTAAATACTGATGAAAAGTAGTAATTTAAAAAGATCAAAAGTAACTTAAATGCCAAAAATAATTTCGCATACAAACTTAATAGGGTTCCGTGCCTCAAAAGGATAAACGGAATCCTTATAGGATCACTTCTTTGTCCGTCCGTCCGTCTGTCTGTCTGTCAAGATCCCTTTTCTTAGAAACACGTGGAGATATCGAACTGAAAGTAATATGAAATACTCGTGTCTGTGATCTCTTTCAGCTGTGAAAAAATCTAGTTTTTAAGTCAACGCGATCAATAAATTAATAGTATATATATTAGTTTTTTTATTTATAATATTTATGTATTAGTATATTATGTATATACCATTATCCAGTTTTTTTTTAACCATTAAAGTACTACATCTACTTCCTTTTCTCTGCACCACCCAAAGGTTGACTGGCAGATAATGCCTTTGGCATTAAGTCCGCCTCTGTACACACTTTGTACCGGAAGTTTAAATAAAATAAAAAATAAAATAAATATGAACGGTTTATGTGGCAAATTGTCCCATATTTTACGATCGCAAGGCAATCAAAACGTACAGGATACTTCCCATTCCCATAAACGACCAAAGGAAAACATCTGAAATCCGTAATTATAAGGAACATAATGTACTTAGAGCGTCGTTGGCGCTGTGGTCTCGGCAATGGCATTCTGGACTACAATCGGGAGGTCCGGGTGTCGATTCTGCCATATACCAATGTGTTTTCGTTTATCTAATATCATATGTACATTTGTCCGACGCTCTGACGGTGAAGGAAAACATCGTGAGGCAACCTGCAGACACCTGCGAAGAAATTCAAAGGTGTTTGTGAAGTCGATCAAACCGCACTGGGCCAGCGTGGCTGACTATGAGCTAAACAAAACACCCTAACTTAGGTTAGACTCGTGCTCGTGAATACGACACGGTTAGCGCAGAGGTCGAGTGATCGCCTACTGTGCAACGGGTCGCGGGTTCGATTCCCGCACGAGACAGATATGTTGTATGGCCTACAGAAATTTGTTCCGGTCTGGGCGTATGTGCATGTGATATTCTATGTTTGTAATTGCACCCACGACACAGGAGAAAATACTAGAGTTTTAAAAAAAATTAAAAAATTACCTACTTATAGACTTTGCTTTTGAAATATTTAGTTTCTTACCTGTCTTTATTTTCAATATTTGTAAAATATATCGACGAAATTATTCTTGGTACCCCGAACCCATCCTTCACTGCACAACACGAGACCGGATATTATGAAACTGATTTGTTCAGCCGAATAATGTCTATGGTCACGTAACAAGGGCTGCAACCATATAAGTGTTTTGATTGTGTTAGTGGTATCATCATCAACAGCTCATATACGTCCCCACGGAGGGGCTCTAGCCTACCCTAAACTAGGGCGATTAGGCCTTAGTCGACCACGCTGGCCAAGTGCGGGTTGGTCGACTTCACACACAACCTGTAAAGAAATTCTTTCTTCACAGGTGTGTGCAGGTTTCCTCACGATGTTTTCCTTCACCGTAAAAGCGTCGAATAAAAGTACATATGAATTCAAAATTTGAAAACACATTGGTACGTGGCGGGGTTCGAACCGCTACCTCCCGATTGGAAGGCGACGGCCTTACGCACAACGCCATCGACGCTTTGGTGGTTAGTGGTATATTTTTTCTTAAAAAAAAACTTGTTAAGCATCGAAGAGTTTAGTTACATAATTTCACAAGACAGGTCCCGCTAAATACGAGGTAACCTTAGGTATAGCTCAATTCCACGCAGAGAAAGTCGCGGGCAAAAGCTAACGCTAGTAGTCTTCGACTTTGGATGTCTTAAACGCGAGACGATAACACTAATCACTCCAGCAATTAAAAACAAAGTATTCTATTCAAAAACAATTCCCACATCGCGTTCCAGCGCGTAACATTATCCCGTGGGAGACGCGTTGACCACTCACCGTGTCCACAGATTCGTGAGATTGCCTGAACTATTAATCTTCCAGTTTAAGGGTCTTAGTGAGTCTCACAGAAAATCGTTCTAGGATAAACAGCTTTCCTCGAATATATTTTATACAATATTCTAAAATTTAAATGTAATCTAATCTAATATTTAGATTCTCGTGTCACATTGTTTGTTACCGAACTCCTCCGAAACGGCTTGACCGATCTTTATGAAATTTTTGTGTATATTCAGTAGGTCTGAGAATAGGTCGTAAACTATTTTTTTATTACGGCGAAACGTAAGTTCGCCGTTATTATGGCGAAACGTAGTTCGCCGGCACAGCTAGTGCGTTATAACCTTTAAACTCGTATTTTTTACACGAGCTTTAAGCTTATGAAATGGCAAATTAGCAAGTTTGTGGAACTTTGTTATAAATTTCCTCACACAGAAACGACGCACCATGTCGGCAATTTCACCACAACCTAAAATCTCCTCCCGATTTAGCGGGCAGACGGTATATGCAATTTACTTTGTGCTATACGCTAAAATGGCAGTGTCTTTATTTACACATAGTACCAACCTTGCACCTTAGCACTTCATAGCAATAGTAATACCTATTAATATTACGTTAGCACCTCCTTTTTCACTTTTCAGTGTATTCATCGAGTGTGGAGACTGGTAATTCTGAAATGCAATGTTGTGAACAACCGTTTGAGACCAAACCAATTGCGATATATTAGTCAACGTCGTTTAAAGTCTTGTGAGCAGCCAGTGTGTTGTAAATTTACCTTATTCTCGAAATAAGGTTATCAATGATTTAGAGGACTGTAGAAGAAATGCATTTGTTACTACTTGTTGAGTTCCCGCCATAGGCAATTGAGGTGGAAGTGAGTGCACCCTGGGGGAATGGGCTAGGAGGTTCTAGTGGAAGGAGTCGCATTTCCCCCTACTATTCCAGACACTAGTCTCTCACCTACACGACAAAAATGTACCTATTAGATTATAGCTTCAGAGTTTATTTAAGCATCTAACTTAAGCACTCTCAGTAAGGCTCCAACAATCTCCATAGCATAACATAATCCCCCCACTCGGGCATTATCGATACGGCCAGACAAAAGATAATATTTAAATATATTCCCACATCAAAGAAGCAACAAGGGTCCGTGGGATCGTCACTGGAGCAAGATAATGCAGCCAAGTCGCGCCCAGTGAAGTGTGACAGGCGCTCGTAGAGAACGTAGAAAGTGATGTGGTCAATTTAAATTGGACGGATTTTAGGGGGTAAGGTCATATTATGAAATAGTAACTCGACTAGAGACTTTTTATAATTGAGAAAAGCATAGGGAAAGCGAGATTATACTTGCTAGAGTCGATACCGGCTCTTAAAACTACCTATCTTTTTAAAGGGGTTAATATAAAAAAAAATATTTCCCAGCATTTGATCCTCATTTGTGACGCTATAGAATGGTGTAATACAGCATGTGTTTTTTTATTTCAAAATCAACTGGCTCGATATCTGGCTAAAAATACTGATATTTCAAAGGTGAAATGATGCAGTTTTAGTTTTTATCAAAATTGGCCGCGAGGCACCTTTATGTTTCGCTATGTCTTGCGATTTTGGATTTGGTCAACCGCTTCATTTGAAAAATAACTGTATAAATACATAAATGAATAAGATAAGACAACATCTCCAAAGAAAGAAAATTTAGACAATTTACAGCACGTGTTTGAGAATTAAATCCCAAGTTACAAGTACTTATTATTGCTCCCTAATTAGGTTACAATATACTGGCACGCCGACCTACCCCGTAACCATGATAGCTCAAAACAATATAGAAATCGCAGTTAGAGCGGGACGGCGCTATACGCAGCAAGAGCGGTGTCTCTGTTTCAGTATTGTTTTAACCCTGCTATAAGCGATCGTGGTAGCCCCTGTCCGTTCAACGAGACTCAATAGGAGTTCTAAGGACGTGTCCCCTTGGAGAATAATATTAAATTTACAGAGTTCGCGGATAAAGTCACCACATCAAAGGCCCTATTAAAGTCAGAGCCGATACTCTAGTTTTTCAAATGTCAGTCACAGGGCTCAGAAAATTGGGCGAGGGCGCAATGCACAGGGGAGTCAGTTGGCAGGGTAATATGCTAGCTGAGGGCGAAATTCGCAACTACTCGATCTGAGGATGAAATTTGCTACAGAGATAGAAGGTATGAGTTGGTGTCGTCAGCTAATCAAGGACTTTCCCTAATCGTCGAGAATGCTAGTTTAGATAGAAGGAAAAGATTTGTTTGTTAATATCGTTAAACTCTGAATCTGCTGAAATGAATACTTGATATTGAATGTCTATTTGCGATTAAATGTTTCTTTTTTCGTAGTCATGGTGTAAAGTATAGTTGCAACTCTTGAATAAAACGGATTTATAACGACGGCCATGAATGACTCGCGTCGCTCTTTAAACGAAAGCTTTTTATCTTGGATTTCTCCCGCCATCGGAAACGATGCGAGTACATTTTTTTTATTGCAATTATGTTGACAAACAAGCAAACTGCCCACCTGATGGTAAGTGGTAACAGCTAGTCACCTATAATACATGTGGTTCCTGTGAGATTCGCAGCAAAACTGCAACCCCCACAAGAACCACAGTGTACGTTACCAACTTGTGACTTAAGATGTAGAGTCACCGTACCCAGTAATTTCAGTGCCATATCTTACCCTTTAAACCGGAACCCAGCAATGCAAGCATTGCTGCTTTACGGCAGAAATAGGTAAGACGGAGGTACCCATGCACACGACCCTGGTACAGAGCTGGTACAAGCTGAAATTAATTTTGAAATCCTCCATAGAAATGTATGGGGAATTAGAAAATTAATTTTACAATTTCGAATATTCAACGACGCGATATCTTTTATATGGCTATGTTAACATGGGTAGGTTTCGGCTTGATGGGGTTTCGACCAAATACCATGTATATATTAATATTATATAAGTTTTTATTGCAATTTGTTCTGTCTGTAACCAATGATGATTAAAGGATTTTTTTTACTTATTTAATATTTATCGAACAAAGTTAAAGGGATGTACAAAAGGTGGATCGCCTGAGGCTTTTTCTACCAGTCAATTAGTAAAATGTGAAAAAACTTGTCGTCATTGTACTAGTTAAAGAAAAAATAGCATTAAAAATTTTAAAAAACCCCCGACCCAAAAAATCACTCTAAAAAGTATTAAAATAATCCTTTTTAGCTCCTTTTATAATTTGATTAAAAGTCTATTTGTTTTTTTAAGATGAAAATCACCGCGTCGGGGGACCGCTAAATTCTTACCTCAATCATGTTTAATATGACGAAACTAAGTTGAAGCGTAGGTATAATTTGAAACCGTTCATTAAACGTAGTAATTGATAGATGATTCATTAATTTTACTTCTTCATAATATATAGCGCTCCTCGTCGCGGCGATTCTCATCTTAAAAATATAAATAGGTACTTTAACATAGTCATATAAAAGTTATGGCGTCGTTGAATATTCGAAATTGTAAAATTAATTTTCTAATTCCTCAAACATTTGTATGAAGAATTTCAAAATTAATTTCAGCTTGACCAAACACAGTGTATACTGTGGTATAAGGTCTTCCTTCTTGCCAGATTTGATTATTTTAGGTCAACAGGAAGTATATATTTCCCATGGGTTTTAACAGAAGACGGACAAGTAAGTAATCCTATAAATAAGGGTTCATTCAATCTTTCCTTTTAACGCACAAAACCCTAAATAAAAAATAATACCCGTATGTTTGTACTTACAACCTTCGACCATAATATGTCAAACTGCTATAACTCATGAAAACGCCGAAAGGGAAATCTCCGGAGACAAAAGTTTGACTTGTTCCCGTCCCGATAGACACGCTTCGGAATTTATAATTACGTTTTTAGTTCAGTTTACTATTCGTATACTCGGCTATGAAACGAGTTGAAGCAGTTATTAAAAGTGTTTCATTTTATAACCTTAGTCTCGTCGATTTGGAGTTATGCATGTTTTCCGTCTATAATACAAGCCGTCTAGTGTTATGTCACAATAATGTTTCTATTTATTATTTACTAGCTATGCCCGTGGCTTCGTTCGCGTGGATGTTATATTTTTTCCCGTTTTTGGCACTTTTTTCATTGATGCTCGGCTTCTTTTAATCGTAGCGTGATGTAATATAGCCTTTCTCGATAAATGGACTATCCAACACAAAATAATTTTTCTGTTTGAATTAGTAGTTCCTGAGATTAGCGCGTTCAAACAAATAAACTCTTCAGCTCAATAATATTAGTGTAGATAGAGGGTATAAGCTAAATATAGAACGTTGTTATATTTTGTACGAAGTAACAATATGAATTATGATCATGAGATATTTCTCCGGATGTCAGAATTTGATTTGCGCAAAACTACGTTAATTACATGAAAGTCGAGGAAGAGCAAAACTAAAATGAATGAGAACTTATCCTTATTATAAGAAGGCTACATGTTTCGAAGCCGAGACGTCTCGGGGCAAAGTTACGCAACTCGAAAACGAGCGTTTCAGCTCCGCTCCCACTTTTTAAAAAATTCACCGCACCAGACAGTGTTCGCGCTGGAAATTATTCATTTCGAACATCCGCAAGTTTCGAACTAACTGCGTAGTTTGCGATCCTGCAATATTTATAGAGCCGTTGAGATCTGAGGTTAGCTCTTATTTTTCCCCTGCGAACTTTTTAAATACCTTCGCTCTAAGCTCCGCTCTTTCACGGTCGGTTTGAAATGAATAGTAGCGGCGTTTGTTATGAAAACACCGAATTCCTCGTTTGGGCCATTAGGTAAATTGCAAACAAAGTTTCCGGGGCGCAAAGTCAAGTGAAAGTCAAAGCAAGATCGGCGATAAGGTAAATATTTTAAAGTTAACGAATAAAACTCTTGTGTACGGCGATGTAGACTAAATTGCTGAAGTTATCGGGCTCATTAGGGATACTTTGCGGGTTATTGTAAGTTCGGGACGGGAAACAATACGATTTAAGATTCTTTTAAGTACTTACTAAGAAACCCTTAAACGAACCTACTAAGTCACTAGAACGACCGTTGGTATAAGTCCTAGGGACTACCCAAGTGGGTGGTCTAATCAATATAGCGCTTTGGTACCTTCCCCCCTAGCATGACCACCGAACACGATATCATAAGCGATACATCGATATGAACTGTTAAAAAATTTGGATTTTTGAGCTATCTTGAAGTGATGAGTATGTTTTGAACACTGATCTGGTTATTTTGTGTATTGTTAATATATTAATGTCGATAAAATTTTAAGATACCCATTATATCCCATATATTTTGACAGTTCATATCGATTTATCATTTTATCATGTCGTGTTTCGATGTTCATGCTACGGGGATAAGAGATTATTCCACCTTAAGGTAGCTGACACCTTAGAAATCAAGATACCTACGTCTGCTTGGAAATTGTGAGCGCCTTAGCCATAAACATGACGAATAATATTAAAGTATCTCATTTATTTCATATTATTATTATATAATATCTGTACGCAATCCATCTCTCGCACAATATCTTTGAGTTGAGTCTGAACATTCTTTAGAACGCTAAATCTGTACGTGGGAGGCGGGGCTTTGAAGATTAAATAAAATAAGTAATACTGCCATTTTATTCTTCCTTTGTGATTGTGAGCGACCCGTACTATTTCCAGAAAATATATGTGGGAATATATACGCATAGTATAATATACCTCCGGTTTCTTGCTTTTTGTTAATAATTTACTTATTGAGTTTGAGATTATTCCCATAGCGAGACTCAGTTTCTAGAGTCCAGTACCTACCTACCTCTGTCTGCCGCCAAGCAACGGCGCTTACATTGCTGTGTTCCAGTTTGAAGGGTAAGACAGGCAGTGAAATTAATGGGTACTGTAACGTGATATCTTACGTCACAAGTTGGCGACGTACATTGCGGTCCTCGTAGGGGTTGTAGATTTATAAATGTAAGTAGAACCACTTATCGTCAGGTGAGCAGCCTGCTTGCTTGCCAACTTTGTTGTATTAAAGATTGATATAGAAGACATAGTAAGTCGAATCGGTGGACTACGGACTCTCGACCTAAGCTTGACCCTCTTTTACCAAACCCCGTGGTGCTATAATTACACTATTTGAAGTTTATAGAAGACATAACATAATTGTAGTCCATGCTTTGTATATTTATAAGAGAATCAATTTGAGATAAATCTTATTTATAAACTTCGTATTTATTATATCTGTTGAATAGAAATTTAATAGGTGTAATAAATACGAAAGTTTGTGTAAATAGACTGATGTTTTTGAGTATCGCATAAAAAGGAATGAATATACTGCGACTTAAATAGCTCGCGATCCTGATATAAGTGGGCCTAAGACAGCGGACTACAAATAAAAGTCACAAAAACCTCAAAATCATCAAAATCTTATTTATTTATAATATTCATTACAAACGATAGAAAGAAATAAAAAGGCTAACATTTTAGCTATTTTTATTTTTAGGTATTTAGTTCTGAATTTAAAAGATGCAGAAGCTTTTATTACTAACCCGATTTTTTTGCCGCCCAGTGTTTACTATTGTGTTTACATTTGATTTCGAAATTTCCGTAACCACAAAGCGAGACAGGCTATCAAACAATATCACTTTATAATGCAAACCGAGGCTTATGATAAGATTTACAGCATAATAAATGTAATCCCTTGTTCCAGGACCACCGGGAGGATGTCTGAGAACGTGCTGTCATTCAAAGCGGACACTTCTGACAACAAAGCCAGATACACGTGCGAGGCGAAGAATATCATGATAAGCAATACCTTGAAGGCCGAAATAGACCTCACCGTGCTCTGTGAGTAGCTATTTATTTGACTACTAGCAGTAGGTATCATTTAGTTCTATATTTCACCGCCTCCGTGATCTAGTGGCTTAGACTACAGAATGTTGATTGAGAAGTCTGGAGTTCGATTCCCTACGGGGGCAGAAGTTTTTCTCCTCGGTTTGGATGGTGGTAGGGCTCCTGAGCCGCCTGGCTACCTACCACCGTCTTACCCAAGTTTGTCGCCATAAAAACAATGTTGATAGCATTGTTGTGTTCTAACAATTAGAGGGAAGATAGCCAGTTCCTCAGATTAGGAGTCCAGGTGAAGCTCGCTTCCACCTTCGGCCTTATCGTCACTTACCATCAGGTGAGATGAAGGCCAAGAGCTTCTCTGGCGTATGTAAAAAAAAACATTGCGAATCCAATTATATCATGCTTTCCCTGAGGAACTCCTTAAAAATTGATACTTATACTGGGTGTAACTGAACACCCCAATAACATTTAATTATAAGGCATATAAGTTAGATACTAAATGGACCTTCGGTGCTTGTTTGAGACCTGGAACCCCAATACTATCAGAGTAATTTGATTTTAAACTGAAAGCAAAAACATCCAAGTGACAACCATAATCAGCTCTTAACACAAAAGAAACTTAATCACAAAATAACGCGTGACAGACGTGAGCGTAGTATTCCTCCTACGCTTACGTAAGGCTGTCGGCACTTAATATCAAAAAATAATTTATTTAGTTTGTATGACATGAGCATAGTATTCCTCATACGCTTTCGTAGGGTTGTCGGCACTTAATACCAAAAAATAATTTATTTAGTTTGTATGGGAAAAAAAGTAGGTTTGTTAGCCCTAATATTTTTCCTACAGAATCTCTACTTCTGATGGATACATACCCTTAAATGCTGTTGGGGTGTTCAGTTACACCCTGTATAAAGGAGTCCTCCACCGAGACTTAAGCTGTTTATACCAAATTTTATTAGAATTGCTTAAAGGCGTGAAAGCTTCATATCCCGTTTGTCCATGTAAAATTTTAAATACAAAAATCAATTCACCCACTTAGTTTTCTGCTATAAACATCAACACTAGATACATAAACCGTGCACCAAAATTCTTTGTTCTTGATGTATTCCAAAATAACACTTCCTTTCATAATCCTATTGTGCGTATGTGCAGGCTTTACAACAATACGGTATCCAAACACGCGGATTTGGACGTTTCGCGTCTGGGCACATCTCTTTTATGCGATATGTGGCGTAATATGTTGACATTATTATAGTCTTTGTTTGTTGTTTTTTCTCTTTTTAATTTAATTTTATCATTTTAATATAATTATATTTGTTTTATTTTAAGATATATCCGCTTTGTGTACATAAATAAAAAAAAACAACAGATACACACTTACTCTAGACCAGAATCGCCTGCTTGTGTACCTCCGTCTTACCTATTTCTGCCGCAAAGCAGCTGTGCTTGTAATGCTTGCATTCCGGTTTGAAGGGTCAGAAATGGCAATGAAATCACTGGGTACCGTGACTTTACATCTTATGTGACAAGTTGGCAACGTACACTGTAGTTTTTTTGAGGAGCTTGGTGACGCATTGGCGCGTGCGCTCAGCGAACGATTGCTAATATTAAGCAACGTTGGCTGTGGTCAGTCTTATGATGGGTGACCAAAATACGAAACACCTCAAGCTCTTCCGTGCTTCGGTACGTTAAACAGTGGGTCCTGCGTCTGATCTCGCTTCGGTCGTGTCGGCTAACCGTCCCATCGGACTAGACGAGTGAGGGAACAGAGAGTTCACTTGTGTTTGCGCAGTCACTTGTGCACTATAATATCTCCCGCGCAGATGGCTAGTCTCTGTTAAGATTGGCCGCCGTGACCGAATATCGGTTAGGAGGACATTATTATTATTAGTTCTTGTGGGGTTTGCAGATTTGCTGCGAATCTCGCAAAAACCACATGTACTATAATAGGTTACTTTTACCATCAGGTGAGCAGTATTTTTTATACAACAAAGTTGTTAGCCAACTAAGTGGTATAAAAAAGATAAAATATCGATGTGGGTATTTTAAAAAATCTTAATGGAAGATCAAGTGACAACGTACGTCGTCGTTAACTCCAAACAAAAACAAAACGGCACGCGCCCCGCAAAGCAACATAACTCCAAAAACACACAAAAGGAGACAACATCCAATAAATAATTTCCCATTTACAATTTGTACACACCCCACCCGCTTATACTTAATAAATCCCAGCATTTCCATTTTATAAAGTTGGTGTATCTTAAACGGGCCCTTTCGAAAGTTGCGAATAGGATTTCGCGAATATATAAATTCTGCTGGCGTCTCTCCCTTCGGATATTCCAAAGCCTTTGATAAAGTAACCCTATCAAACTGGGTGTAGTCAAAAAGCGCAGTAATTCGAACTTTTTGTGGTCCAACTCAGGAGATTTTAGTTTCATTCGGAAACCCTTTGGAGTTGGCATGAATTATTTCGAGCGTAATGTGTTTTCTGTGTACTTATCCTTTAGAGGGCTTCCTCGGTTTTATTTATTCGTGAGATTTATTGTCACACTATTTGCAGTGGCTCTGTATAAGTCACTTATTTACAAGCCCTTTAAATTGAAATAAGGAGCCAAAACAGGAGAGGTTACTTATTAGGAATATACCTAATCTAGTTGAAAAAAATATTTTCTTTTGTCGAATTTAACATTATGCATCATCAGAAATAGATTAGGTAGATATAAACTATCTCGTTAATAAAAAAATACGCTAGACTACGGAAAACCATGCTAACTATGCAGTGCAATGGAATAATATTCACAATAACGTACAAAAATAAGCTGAAGCTATTTTTGTCGAGCATTTGTTGTAGACACTCTATTTTTACACACAAATTCTGTTGATATTTCTTTTGTTTTCTTTTAATATTAATATATGATATTAAGCGGTGACACATGTATTCTAATTTTGTCACCTCGAGAATAAATTAAATGCATATTATTCGAAAAATATCACAATTGAAAATAATAATCGTTAAGAAAATAGTTTTTAGATATTATTTTTCATGATTCCTTTTAGATGTTATTTATTTCAATTTAACGCATGTTTTTTAGCTAATGATTTGAGTAAGTTGTCAGATAAAAAAAGATTAGTTTTTAACCCAAAAAGAATTCCTTTAAAATAAATAAAAAGTAATTTACAATTCATTCATGTACAGAATGGGAACTTAACTAATTGTTAATTAACTAATCGCGTCTTGTCTCGACACTAAAAGCAAATTTAGCAAAATCAAGTAAATTAAATATGGTTACAAATTGAATACATTTATTTTTACTTCCCTTTCTTATGAGAATACTTTAAATCTGACTTAATTAAGTCATGAATGAGTTTGAAGTAGCTTGAATTTTCTCCGCCTAATCCTCTTAATGAATGTCTTCCCTAACTTGGACCGTTCTAAGCAGTTATCCTGGTCCCTTAGTCATTGTTTATTTACAAAGAGCAGGTAACTTACACACTGTCCCGCGGGAGCATGAGCCAACTAGACCGTCACGCAAAAACTCCTGTTTCGCGAGATATGAGCTTCTTGCTTGGGCTGTCAAAGTGCGTTTGATGTTGCCGAGTCATGAAAATTGACGGAAGCTCTTTTGCCTGTCCAATGCAGAAGATCGCAAGTGACATTTTTATTCTGTAGGGCTCGTTCACAGTATTTCTTAGTCGATTTCATACTGGATTCATTTTCAGTTTTTTTCGTGTAATCACGTATCACGTCGCTTTATGATATTTTGAATGACGATATATCAAAGCAGGTGAATTTAGAAAAAATAAAATTGCAAAGTGTATATATTTAATACTTTTAAAATTAAAAAACAAATGCTAATGTCATAATCAATGTGAAAGTTTGTATATTACTGTCACCTCACCCATGCAACATCAAATGCATAGATATTAATAAAATTTTGCACACAAATAGCTTGAAAACATTGGGTTTTCCTCTGTATTGACCCAGCTCTGAAACCCAAGCAGTCGATAGTTCCATCAAAAATATCATCAAAACTTAACCCTCAGTTATTTCCAATCTTAGTGCATTAATATTCTTCAAGGGTCTGGCCAACCTCACATCTTTAAATATGACGCAAGCAATTTGGTCCCGTCTGTCGAACATGTCCGCGGCAGGCGTCGAACCCGGTTCAACGGAGCGGAAACGCTTTGAGCAAGTTGCCGACACACATACAAAGGGGCATATTTGGCTCATCGTAGATTGTTTTGTTTCGTACTAATAGTTTTGTGTATCTAAGATATAGCTACACGAATATTAGAATGTTGTGAGTTAATCTCGTTAAATATACAGTTGAATTACGCCACCAAGTTTTGTACAAATTCAGAGTTATGTAATTCATCACTTTTATGCCAGCTTATTGCACTGACTCATTTACTTTCGAACTATTTACATTTAATAGGGAATATAACTTGTCCTTATATTTTTATTCTAACACCTGCAATAATAATCGTATACCTTTAAATAAATAATTATTTAAACGAATAAAAATTTATGTATGATATTTTACTTAAAAGACGGATATTTGCCAGAAGCGCGCAATATATTGTGGTGTTTATTATATTTAAAAGACTGGTTAGACTGAGAGATCCTGATTGTAATAAATTAATTTTAGATTAATATTATTATTAATGTTATTTTCTACTTTGATTTCTTTTAGTTTGTAATTTCAATAAATATTTTTTAAATGATGAAAATAATGAAACTAAATTAAATATGTTTCTTATTCTCATTTGACTCTAAAAATAGGTCCTACCAAGAATATAAGCGCTTAAGGTGCTTACGGAAAAACCGTATCGAAATTCCCGGAAAAAATAATGGATATCCAACGTACCCACAGATTGGGCAAAGGTAGCGCTCTGGTAGCTTCATATTTTCATGTCAATATTTTAAATGTTTCGTGATTTCCAGGAATAACTTTCAGTGGATTGTAAGCTATGGATATTTGCAATAAAACATTTATATTTTAAAGATTTTTCTTTACGAACGGGTTTTACGGGTTTATTATGTTCAGCTAAGAGGATTACAGTCAGTTGCAGAAAGAGCGTTGATTTTATTATTTCACCGGTTTAGTTGTTAACTGTACTATTATCAACTTTTTCGAAAGATACTGTCAAGAGGCAAAACCTATACTTAGTTTAACGTGTACAAATGTGTGTTTATCTTTTTAAAACACCTCTATACTAGAAGGAGTATACCTACTCTATCCTTACACGAATATTCGATATAATAATGTGTTGAATCACCACTTTCAATAAAACACTAAATAGTTTAAAAATGTTGTATTGTTCAACAGTCGCCCCCGCCCATGTGACCATATCGGGCCCGTCGGAGGCCAGGGTGGGAGACCCGGTGCCTCTCACCTGCAGCACAGCACCGTCGAACCCAGCAGCCGACATCAAGTGGCTGGTGCTCGGGAAGCACCACAAGGAAGCCAGCAATAGGACCGTCATATCTCCGGAAGGTATGAGCATAACAATATGAGCATATTGAGCTTCAATCAAGCCGTGTTTGAATTCCTTGGTTTTTCTTTCAGTTTCTTTGATTTTTTACTCTATCTGCTTAGCTTGTAACAAACGACGACGGATTTTATAACGATAGGCGAATTAATGAACATGTCTTGTTTTTTTATCCAAGTATAATAATAAAATATTGTTCTAAAAATATATACATAGTATATTTACGACATGTTAAATTTTATAGATATTAGTTAATTAAATTTTAATAAAATATCGTAGAACCTAAGGCACTGAAACTTGTTTTCATTATAAGGAATTGCATAAATTATGAAAATTAATTTTCGCGAGTTATTTACGAAGATATTTTCTTTTTTGTTATGTTGCATATCTTGCAAATTTAAAATCCTATGATATCGCCTGCGAGTACTAGAGCCGTTACGCCACCGATAAGATTTAAATACGACAGAGTTTAGTATATTTAAGAAGTGGCGTGATTTAATTTTTTTTTTAAATAAAATCTGACCTACATGTTTTATTTTTTATTGGTGATATCAATTCTACTGTCGAACCTGAACAAACTAATTTCATGTTTTGCATAATTTCATAAACACATTGTATGACGCATGATTGGCGCCCAACGCGGGGCTTTGTCTAAAATTATTGCATGTCAATAGCTCTCTACTAAATATCGACTGGACACATATTAAGTACAGGAATTAAAATAGATTTTGACCACGATCTGTCTTTAGTATTAAATATTTATTTTCGTTCTCCACACAGGCGGCTGGATCACCACGTCCAACATAACCGTGGTGGTTGAGCCTAATCGGCGGTCAGTGGTGGTGGTCTGCCACGGCATCAACGCCCAGCTCACCGAGAACGTGGTATCGACTCACACCATCAACGTGCTATGTAAGTACCTACCATATGTGCACTGATACGTGCGGGAGACAATAAAACTCTTCAGCTTTATAATATTAGTATTAGTATAGTAAGTAAGTAAGTATAGTATAGATGACTACTACTATCGCGTAGAACCGGAGTGCAGCGTATGTTCCCGATGAAATGGAGTCGAGTCCCAAAGTTCCGAAACTAACTGAGGTCGCATTAGGGAGCTCAGTTCACCATTCCCACCCCATGACGCTGGACAGCCAATGTCTCAACTCCGCGCGTGTGGACGTGACCGGGGAGCCAACGACGCATAATGTATGCAGATGTGGCAAATGAGGCAGCCGTAAGCATGGCTATACGTCTCGGTGTAACGAGCTAGCGCAATTTTTCCGGGCGTCGCGTGTGGCACGGAGTCGAAACAAATTGAAAAATTAATTAATCAATACTTTAAAAAATTCACATCATCTTCAACCGTGACCAATGGGTCACTGAAGACTTGTCCAACCGAAATGTAATTTTGACTTCCGACTCGAAATCCGCAGTCTTCGCGAGTAGTACAAGCAAGGAAATCGGAAGGTGGTCTTAGGAGGGGAAAAATCACAGAGAATCATTAGGTTAGAGTAGAGATCACATTACAAAAACCGGCTAAGCGCGAGTCGGACTCGCCCATGAAGGGTTCCGTCGGATTTATGACGTATTAATAAAACTACTTACTAGATCTCGTTCAAACCAATTTTCGGTGGAAGTTTGCATGGTAATGTACATCATATATTATTT
This sequence comes from Schoenobius gigantellus, assembly GCA_963935595.1. Lineage (NCBI taxonomy): Eukaryota > Metazoa > Arthropoda > Insecta > Lepidoptera > Crambidae > Schoenobius > Schoenobius gigantellus. The sequence continues at coordinate 2,683,523 of OZ012543.1, forward strand.
GTAGTTTTATCATTCTCTTATTTTAGAAGCTACAGGGGGGGGGGACACACACATTTTACCACTTTGGACGTGTCTCTCGCGCAAACTATTCAGTTTAGAAAAAAATTATATTAGAAACCTCAATAATATGATTTTTGAAGACCTATCCATAGATATCCCACACGTATGGGTTTGATGAAAAAAAAATTGAGTTTCAGTTCTATGTATCCCCCAAAATTTATTGCTTTTTTCTATTTTTGTGTGAAAATCTTAATGCGGTTCACAGAATACATCTACTTAACAAGTTTCAACAGTGTAGTTCTTATAGTTTCGGATAAAAGTGGCTGTGACATACGGACGGACAGACAGACAGACATGACGAATCTATAAGGGTTCCGTGTTTTTGCCATTTGGCTACGGAACCCTAAAAATTGCGCGCGTTAAAAAAAAAAAATTTTTATTTCAGATTCAATCCATAATTATTAGTAACAAAACTTATGTCTAATGTTAGTATTTTTTTGACAAAACCTTATGCTTATCTTACAACTGCAGCAGTTGCCATGTGTACAGCGCATCAACAGGGGAGAGTCCCACCGTTCAGATGATGCGCGCAGAATACTGTTCTGCGGTATAGTTCGGTTAATTTATTTGCAAAAAAACTATAGTAGTAATGATTAAATTATACTAAGAATGTTCAGTTTTCTTTCATGTCTCCCTACTTTTGCCGTTTTCTTTATATTTCCTCAATTTTCTGGTGCGTTGACATTTTAACGATAGACGTGGCCGCTTCCTGCATTTCCATGTCATGTCGTAAGAGTCGACTATAGGAGATAACCTTACACAAACCTATCTGGTGGGCTCCTGCGGGCCTAAGGAGACGTAATTTTCCCAGAGTAATTGCATTTATCCGACGTCGCTCGCACAAAATGGTAATACTCGAATAAAGAAAGCGAGCTCACGTGAAAATCCATTCTGCTCGGCTCCGTACGCGCGGACGTCACCGCTTCCAATGCGTTACAGCCATTAGCCGATCTAAAGGTAAATAGCCCTTTGGCTGATTTCCGAAAGCCTGCGCCTGAAGGGTTGATGGCTACGTGATTGGAAACGGCGCTGGCTCCTTTAAAAATGTATTGCCTGTATAAATCGTGGGCGTTGGTTGGTAAATAGTGAATGAAACTGAGTTATGTGCGGGAAAATTGAAATGGAGTGATTTAGGTGGGGATGTGTTGGCGCAAAGAGCGTCGGTGGCGCTGTGGCCTCGCCACTGGACTGTGCACTAGGAGTGGGCGATACAAATCGTATACAGATACAATATCTATGTACCGGCACAATATCTAATATCTATATATCGCTCGGCGCACAAACTATATATTGGATATCGCACGACGTCACAGACCGACCATAACCAAGTAATAAACAATACGCATATACCCAAAAAATCTATGATACTCGGAAATCTGACTGAAAACATAGATACGACTGAGCCACAGTTTAACAATGTATACATGAACGAGCGAGAAATATTGTTATGTTGGCAGAATGAATGAGCGTGTCGTTTTAGCAACAAAATAAGGTTTAATCTTAAGTTAATTATTTGCAAAAAAGTATGGTATTACTTTGACTCAAGTGTTCTGAAACTATTTATTGCCTATAATCTTTCAATGAATGTCAAATTATTTTAAACCTTATGTTTTGCAACCAAAAATCTCAGTGTCGACAGTCGAGTTTCATAGATATCATTCAAAACAACATACTACATTTATTCACAAAACCGAAATATTTAAAAATATGTGTACGATGTGACATTGTGTGGTATATCTAGGTTTCAGAGTACCATAGATTTCGACCAATATATAGATATTGAAATATATAGTTTCAATATCTGATATTCAAAACCAATATATAGATACGATACAATACAGCGAAAATCCGATATTACCCATGCCTACTGTGCACCGACTAGAATCGGGAGGCCCGCGATCGATCCTGCCATGTACCAATGTGTTTTTCGTTTCACGAATTTCATATGTACATTTATCTGACGCCCCTACGGTGAAGGAAAACATCGTGAGGAAACCTGCATTCACCTGCGAAGTAATTCAAAGGTGTATGTGAAGTCAACCAATCCGCACTGGGCCAGCGTGGTTTGACTAAGGCCCAACCGCCCTAACTAGTAAGGGAAGGCTCGTGCCCCTCGGTGGGGACGTATTGCGTTGTGATGATGTGTTGGCGCGGGCGAGGTGTGCGCGGTGCGTGCTCCGCTGTGTTGGTTGGTGGGATTACCTGGGGTCTTACCATGATCGCTTATAGCGAGGTTAAAACAATACTGAAACAGAGACACCGCTCTTGCTGCGTATAGCGCCATCCTGCTCACAGTGCGGTTTGAATATTGCTTTGGGCGATCATGGTTAGGGGGCAGGCCTCCGTCACTATCTGGACACACAAAGCGATTGCGAAAAGTTCCTTTTGTGTGTCGGGATCGGGAATGCGATTTGATGGAACCCCCCAGTATTTTTTTGTGAGTAGGCCTCATTAGGGAGAGTCCCACATAACTGCAGGTGGGCCCCACTCCCACTGCAGTAGATTTAAAATCTTTTTAACTGAGAAAAAAAGGCCTCCGTCACTATCTGCTTAGGCATAAAATAAGTACCTACCGTTCCGCGTACAGAGTTTTAAAAAGCAGCAGGGCTGCCGCGCTCCGCTCGGAGTATATTGTTCTGTGTGCCGCGGCACAGTATAGATAATAGTACGCACTACGTACAGAAGTTGCACACCTTCGATCTTGAAAAAAGCCGACATTTTAAACACCTAAACCTAACGAGTATTCACGCTGAATCACACCTAAACGCCATTGGCGTATGCAGTCACGTGATGCTGGGCATTATTCCAAACATTATTGATTAATTTATCACGCATATTTACACTTCAAAATATGATTTTCAGCATACTAATATTCACTTCTATGATTTAAACGTTACTTTTCATCTTAGAATAATAACGCATAGAAACCCAACCGACGCGCACGATTTGATGCAACTAAATGTGAGCCATAAATGGCTCACTACGCCGGCAGCTCCATACTGTTTTTATCGTAGTGTGCGTGTTTCGCGCGTAAGCGACTGCACACATCGGTGTAATTTTTGCTTCACTTTAATCATCGCGCTCTTTACCGGGCTATCCTTCTATGCGTTATTATTCTAAGCTTTTCATATTTGCGACACACGTCACAACATTGGATCGTTAATAAGGCGCTTAACCTGCTATCGCTGGAACGAAGAGCGGTTGCCATAACAACCGAGCCAACACCACTCGAAATGTTTTCCCGTCGAGCCCAGCTCTCAGGGCTTGTGTATAAATTAAACATGTCGGAACACGAATCGCGTATTTCTGGGAAAGCGTCGCCCAAAGGGCTTTTTGTAAGCTGAAAAGCTGTAGGTATCGTAACTTATTTCAGGCGATCATGGTCGCCTGGAATGGAGTGTATTAAACTTGATTAACGTCGGCCTCGCTGACCTCGCTCTAAAGCGGTACGAGGGAGAGAGGTGGGGATAGTTTTGCCCAATAGAATATTGGTGTTTTCATTACCAACGAAAATTGTTTCTAGAAAAAACCACTGGAGCCAATGCGGTGAAATGGAACTTAACTTAGAGAGCTACGAAGAGAGAGACCATAAATTAAATTATAAATTTAATTGACACTCAAACAAAAACAAATTTCGAGTCCCTATTTCCATTCCATATGGTCGGAAATTCAAAAACCGCATAAATATGCACTAACCCATTTCTGTATACCACACACAGAGCTTATAAGATCCAACCCAGTGATTTGAGCTGTGTATTGATAGATTGATAGGTAAATAAGAAACCTAGTGGAGTCGCAGTGTGGACCTTACCTAGTGCGCCCATAAGGGCAGGGAGAACACCGGGGGGTTTTAGTGGATAGGCCTGGCACTCTGCCAGGAGAGCCCCACACACGCTCGCCGTCTAGTCAACGGCGGGTACGGTGCGGTTACGCATTTCCTCCCGAGAAAAAAAAGGATAATAAGAAACCAAATATAATATCTAGACATCCACAGAAGGGAATGCTTTCTTGATTTAGGTATGATTTCCAATCCTGATACTAATTTCAAAAAGGCGACAAAACGGTTCCAGTTTATATTTCAGCATTATTGGTATCCATTGCACTGCGTTGCTAACAACGCGTGCACTGCGTTGCTAACAACGCGTGCATTGCGTTGCTAACAACGCGTTCATTCATGCATTGTGTTGCTGAGTTTCCCGTATTTCTTCGTATATTCTATTAATGAGATTGTCGCGCACCCACGATTTCTATTTTTAACGACGCGTAGATATAAAGTCGGTCGTATGCGTTCGCACTTGACATTAGTCCGGCCAAATTCACAGGAGAGACTCAGCAACAGTAGGTAATATGACCATAACTATGTGATATAGGCGACTGTAGCGTAGCCACTTTCCATCAGGTTGTTTGTCAACTAAGTTGTATAAAAAAATTACCGATCCCTTTAGAAGAGATTGCGCGAAGCAATTAGCGGATCGGTCTCTGATATTTTGATGGTGGAAAATGAAACGTATGGAGTTCAACGTTACAACGCGTTGAGTCGGTCGGAAACATCGGACCGATTGTCGGGCCTACAAGAAGACGGTCGTGTGCGCTCGCCGTAAATTCAACTCGGTATGGAAATAACTTTGCAAAAACGTAGGTAAGGATGTAAAGATTGCAACAAGCTGATTCCAGCTTCGTGTCGCCTTAATAAGGTTTTTTATTGAAGTCACTTCCAACCGTTACAATTATTTAAACGTCTAAAAAATATAACAGATAATAGTAACGATAGTAATTCACGGATTTAACCTGCTTGGTTCTATGGCAAGCTAGCTAGCTAACTACTCGTACGTTAAAAGTTGAAACACGTGCTGAAAGTTATTTGATAAAAGTAACCGTCGGATTTCCGGCTCCCTCCTCTTGAGGAAATCAGAATTCCGAGTAGATTAAAATGTTAATGAATTAATTTTAACGTTTCCACGTGTATGCTTTATACATACGCAATATATATTTTTCACTTCAGTGTTATATAAATGAAGTGTTTCATTAAGTCGACTGTTTAATTGTCTGCCGTATTCGAGTTAGCGACAATCTGACAGAGTTCAAGATTAATTATACTTCAAAAGAGTTCTCCGTTTCGGCTTCACAGAATTTAGCTACTCTAAGAAAACGATTTAATTTGACAAAGTCTCAAAAGCTCCTCTCATTGAGAACACGTATCTGCCACTTGGATGCTAGGTCGCTTTTCGATATCTTAACAGATTGGTTATAAACATGATACCGTGTGTCTTTGTGTCGACCACAGAACAGAGTACTAGTTAGCAGAACAGTCAAAGCAAAAATAAATTATTCAAGAAACTTTTTAAATACAAGCTTTTAGTACTCGTCAATACGAATCAAACAAGCCCAAAGTCGATGGGGTTGTGTCCTTTTATTGCGGAGTTGCTATGGCTACCTTCCAGCCCCAGCATCAGATTAGCTCTATGTCATCATAATGTTTGCATTGCACGTGTTATACACATGCGTGCAAAATTTCGGGTCAATCGGAAGCCGGGAAGTGCGTTAAATTTAACTTGTAAGATTTAATTACAGACACCGGGACAGGTGAAAGGGAAAACGAATAAACACAGTCATGTTAACTCAATTCTAATTATCATAAATAGGTACATAATTTTACACCTTTAGCTTCAGTTATAACGAAGTTCAATACAAACTTTCAACCCTTATATTACTCCCTTGGGGGTTGATTTTCTAGAAACCAATTTTAGTATGTGTTAGTTTATTATGAAATCTACAGTACTAAATATTTTATTCAAAAGTGAATCCCCTGACGACGAATCTCCGCAAAAAAAAGCACGTTGCGTCATTTAAATGGTTTTATTACCTCATTTTGTTGTCAATTTAATTTCACTTTGTCAGAAATAATTTCAAAGCTCATTTCATCATATCATAACAATTGCAACTTTAAAATCTATAGGTCGAATCATGCCAAATGCCAATACTGAAGAGATTTTTACTCTGTGACCTGCCCGTAGAGCGAAGGGGTCGTGCGATAGAGATGGCGCCCAAATCGTGCTTAATCGCGGCTTAATCCAGGCGGAGTTTATCGCGTTAGGAAAAAATACAGCGCCGCCGAACACGAACGGGCCAAATGGGGTTTCGTATGACTTTTATTTATTGGATTAACACCTTTTTAACGGAATCCATTACAAATTTCGCATTCGGCGTGAGCTGCGGCTATTCTGTTTGGACTTTGTTTGAAGGAACAATTCAAATACGAAAATGATAAATAACACTTATTTTTACGGAATCTGTTGAATGTGGATAATATGGCGAGCCAAATCTACAATTATCATTTAAATGAAGAGTTAAATGTTGCAAGCTTAGTTTGAAATTATTTTTTTCTTGCTATTTATTACATACATACCCTTTAGGCGCGGAATGGTCTAAAAGCAAAATGAGTAACGAGGGTAATGGGGTAACATACGAAGTAACATTCAGTTACATTTTTTTCTTCTAAGCATATTGTAGTGCTAGTTTGATGACATTCTCTTCTCTTAGTCGATTGTGTTACACATAATATTATTTCAATAGATTACTTACGCGGTGCCTTTTTGTGCCGCTGCAACATACATACATAATAAATTTTGTGTGGCAGTCAGAGCTGTGATTACTGTCATCACTTCGCTTAATACTTTATTTTAGTGTTCTGTTAGTTTTTTTTCTTTTTCTCTCTGTGTTCTTTGTTATTTTTATTATGTACCTATGTGTGTTCGTAGAACAAATAAAGATATTTATTTATCTATCTTCTTTAGTCATCAGTGATTGCCTTAGTAGATAGATAGGTAGTGGAGTAGATAATACGAATGCATAGTTGTATCGTTTTGGCTGCACCATTACTTCTTGCTTTAAATAAATCAGGTTCATCATCGTCATTATCATTTCATTTCAATATATCCGTTTCGCTGCTAAGCACGTCTTTCCTTTGACAAGGATTTTTTTTCCGCTTTTCCCATTATAATTTTTCCAGTGGGAATTCTATTTTTTCCCTCAGTAAAATAGTTCAAACTGAAGAGTGAAAGCTTTTAAGCAATGTCCCATTGTAATACGTTTTAATCAGTTGATAGTGTGATATTAAAAAAAACAAAATTTTCTACTTTTATTATTTCATATTTCATTATTTTACTTTTATTTTTTTTATTTTATTATTTTATTTTTTAAGTTTCAAAAACGCTTAAACTGGCAAAAACGCTTTATCAGCCTAATACAACATTTCTTGCCTCTAGCTTAAAAAATAGACTTCCATACGAACATTCAACCCCCCTTTTCACCCCAGTCCTATTCATAAATTGCCAAATTTCAAATTCATATGTCAAATTGTTTGAAGATTTTATAATTAGTATTGTTAAGAGAGTGTATTTTCGTTTTGGTCAGGAGTTCTAGCCGGCTTAAACTAGGTGCAGCCGGTTAAAACTAGATATAACTGTACTTCAGCTTTTAGCTGTAACGTATAGATAGAAGATGTCCGTGCGGATATTTAATTAGATTAACAAACAGATTTCACTTCGCATGTTACGTTCTGTACATTTATTCCGCTACTACTGGCCTTATATCACTCATAGCTCTTTATTTATTAGACAGATAGATGACTTTACAATAAATTGCGTCGGACCACGAAATCAAAATGAAAATGAGTCAAACAATACTGACCGCAGCCAATTTTGTAATAACAGAGAGCGCTCAACTATCCTCCGTAGTCCGCCCGCATAGTAGAAGCAAACCAGTACGCCAACGGATCGATATACATTGCATAATGACCTCCTTGTAAAGGGATGCCGCTTTTAATAGCAAGTGGCAAAACGTGAACTTATACATCTCCAAATGTATGAAAACCGAGTGTGTAAATTTTGCTTTACCGCGAATATGACATCAGAAGAGTGCACAAAACGTTAAAAGTTACCATTATTTTTGTCGCGATTCAAGATTTTGCAGCTCAGTACGAATAGGCGTTTTTCAAAATTTTTGATGGCGATCGATGCTGATAACGGTGGAGCGGTGACTAAATGAAAAAGGAGCGTTTCTTTTACACATGTCACGCGAAATATGTACCCTCTCAGGAGATAGTAAATTACATACATAGCAACCGTATAATTGTCGTATGTAAAAAAAACTATTGAGTATAGGTAATTTAAATTGGACAACAAGTTTTTGCTCTAATTAACACCTAAATGGGTGACATGTAACAAATTATGTATAATATCTCAACGAATCGGGCTTCAGTAATATTCTACTTAATATAAGGTAAATAGTAAGTAAATAAAAGTTTCATTATAGTCGAACAATTGTTTTATTCAGTATAAAGTTCACCAAAAGATAGTCAAATTGTGTTAAGATACAGTGTTAAAAGTAATTTCGGCGTGTCACGTGCCAATAGCATCTCGCGTTTTCTGTAAAAACCTTCCCAAGAACACATTTTCTACTTAATGCTGCGAAAAACTATCAAATGCAAGTATGGCGCTTATAAAATATATAGTTATCTCTTGTTACTTCCCAAACCATAATTGAATGTAACTATGAAGATGACGTACTAGTTTGCTTCCACTATGCCGCCCGCCATGTTGGAAGCCAGTTCCGGCTCCGTAAATATGATAATTCAGAGCGGAAGTCCGTGCCGCGGTGTTTATGTGCAGTTCACATAGTTCCGCGATTTTCACAGGAGACGTGGTTTATGTTCACTTTTTTGTTTTTTACTAGCGCACTGATTGCGGGATTTATTTCAGTTTTTATGTTGTTCTGTTTACTTATGTTTTTTATATTGCTCGATGTAAGGAAGGGGCACGTCAACTTAGTCCGTCGGTATAAGAGCGACTTAAAAAAGATTTTGTTTCAAGTTTTCCTCCTCTTCGCTGCGATGTTTTTCCGATGATCATTCTAGTTGGTTTTACGATATCTACAGGAAGAAAGGGAATGCTGCCACATGTGTTCTAAGATCCGTCATTGCATGGATAAAAGGGGAATGGACTAAATATGAAAAATTGTAATCTACACAATCCGTCGGTTATACGAGTATATTAAAAAGATATCAGACACGATTTTTTTTGCTTTGTCGAAATAAAAAAAGTACTGAGATGAAGCGAACTGCAGGCGGAGCACGGGCTGCCAAGACTGGACTCGAGTCGCGCGTTATCTCACAATTTCAGTGACATAATCTCTATGTCTTAAAAAGAAAGTAGTAAGGTGGCGCGTATTTAGTGTGACTGACGTGATGAAAATTTCTTGAGGCTCGACAAGGGAGACGTGTGACTGAGTGAGTATCACATATTCCTTGGCGTGCCTGTGCTTCGACTGTTGTGATTGTAGCAAGGGCTTTAATACTTTGGAAGATGTACCAACAGTCGTGATAACACTCAGTCAAATGTAATGTTTTCATACCAACGCATCTGCGGCCGTCTTCGTGAGTGTTTCGCCATGGTCTCCCCTCCACCAGAGATCTGCACTATCAGCTCTGCTTTCTAGCGATACGGCCCTGTTTTAACCCAGTTAAAAATATTTCGAATCTACCGCAGACAGAGTGGGGTCCGCCTGCGGTTATGTGAGACTCGCCTCGCCAATCGATATATACTCACAAAAAAACTGAGGGGGTTCCGTCTAATCGCATTATCGATACACAAAGGGTACTTTTTCGCAATCGCTTCGTGTATCTTCTAGAGATAGAGGTCACTTAATGACTGCTATCTGTCATTGTAGATATATTACAACGGTATATGTTTGTTATGTGTGTGTATGTATGTTTGTGTATATAGTATTTTGGAGGTATTTTATTGTATGTCTTATATTTAAGTTTGTTTAATGTTGTACATTGCCAACTTCCCCAATTCTTTCGTTTCCGTAAATAGAGTCCATCCAAAGAATGTCTGGAAGAGATCACTCATTACGATAAGGCCGCCCATTGTACCATAATTATTTTGAATTTTGTTAACCCCAATTTTGTAATGTACAATAAAGAATTTATCTATCTATCTATCTACAGCCTGCCTATTTCTACAGCAGCTTCGCTAGAAGTTTCGTTACATCTTTGACTCTGCTGCTGTCTGAGCCAGTCATTTTGTTTTCGGTCCCTCACTGTAATACTCGCCGGTGTTCTTCCAATAGCCCTCTAGACCACTGGAGTTTATTGCGAATCTCTTTCGTGAATAGGTTTCAGCTCCATAGATGGGCACCGGCGCGATACACTGGTCGTGTGTACGCGCTTTTAGTTCAGCCTTGAGATTCATCTTGAAGGCAAATTCAATCTTGAAGTAAGCTGCTCAGACTATGCTACGAGTATAATAGATCTTTTTATTTTATTTAACACACTAAGATGATGATGTTACAACGTAAAGTTTCACCTCACCATCAACTGAAACATTATCGGTACCATATGTTTAACTTCGTTTGAAGCGTTTCAAAGTTAACTGCGGTCATCGCGAAATTTGGTAAGTGTTCAAGCAATTTTGAACTTTACGCTTCAGTCAGAAGAGTGGATAGCGAAGAAAGGAGGGCTCTAGCTGTAAAAATATTGCGTTTTCAGACCGAAATTGCTTTGAGAGCGTCAAATTAACATTCCGGCTATGCAAAGGCAAGTGTAGGATTAAGAAAGTATCTCCTAATGAATAAACATGAGCCGTTCTAATTTGTGTCTCGTGTAAAACATCTAGAGCACTATTTGGGAAAGGGAATTGTTGAACAGCCATTTTATACCTAATAATATTTTGTTAGGGGTGTCATTTGAATTTTAAATTGAATAAATAGAAAGTTTAATTCGTTATTTTGTATATAGTATTAAACTGCTTTATTTTAATAAATTAGGTGGGTTTTTTTTTTGTATTGCATTGGAATAAAAAAATAAATTGAATCAAAACATTATTTATTTAAATATGACTTACCTAATAGTGAAGATTCGGGACGTCTTTTAGCTGGTAAGAAGAATGGACGCAAGAAACTTATCAGCTTCGTCAGAAGTATCAACATTTGCAATAAATTATGTCGTTACAATACACAGCAATATTTTTAGACCAAGTTAGCTATACGCAACAACAATCGATCTTGCCGTTTCAACATTAGTAAGTTGTCTTATTTTTTTACTGCATAATATGCATAGACATGAAAAAAATATTTAAATATTTTTTTCTTATATGTGTATACATCGCCGCGCGAAAATGGACATTTCATGTAAAATATAATATGAAATTACTTTCCTTACCATTTCTACCTTAGTAATAAGGTGGCCATTGTCTGTGTGATAATGTGTTGTATCCTGTGTATATGTTCTATTCGTTAATTCATTGACTCAAGAGATAGATCGTACCTATAAAGATTCCTATTTTATATTTCTTTTTTTTAAATAACCATCTTGACAAATACTGACACTGTAATACAGGCTATCTACCTAGTATAGACACCAGTCTCTCACAATCTATGTTAATCGTAGCACATACGTATTGAAACCACCACTATAATTGTTAAGCCTTAGATGGTGTAATAGAAAATAAAGATTTTTATTGTTATTAAACAAGCAGGTGGGTTATTGTCTAAGAAAAAATTTACGATTACAATTTGACAGCCATTGCGCCGCGAACATAAGACTCTGCGCCGACTTCCTTTTATAAAGGAATAATGGATGGACTGTGACTGTCAAATTGTAAGCGATCGTAGTAGATTTTTTCTTAGTCAATAACCGCCCTGGTCGCTCACCTGATGATAAGTGGCTAAAGTCTCCTACAGTACACGTAGTTCCTGTAACACTTGCAAATCTACAACTCCTACAAGGACGCCAATGTACGTTGCCAACTTGTGACATAAGATGTCAAGTCACAGTACCCAGTAATTTCACTGTCTGTCACCCTTCAAACCGGAACACAGCGACGCAAGCTGCTGGCGGCAGAAATAGGTACTATAGAGGTACCCATGCAGACGACTCTGGTTCTGAGTCTCCCTCTGGTAAAACATAATAAGAAACATGCAATATAAAATGCAAATAAAAAAAGCTATAACATGTTAGCGACGAAAAATCGAGCGTTAGACCACTCGGCCACAGGGACAGCCTTCCCTTTAGGGCTGAACAAGACCGCTTATAACCTCAATTACGGGCCTCTCGAGAGCGTTCGCCGCAACTTGAAGCAGTCGATAATGGCACGTAACGGCACGAGGTTACGGTCCATTATCGCTGGACGCCGCACTCCGAGAGCACGGTCACCCTGGCACGTCGCGCTCATTAAAGTAATGAGTGCGAGCGTCGCGAATTAATTGCTCACTATTATCGCTAGTGCGGTGGCAGCCCTAGCTTCGGGGTCGGTGAGAAATACAAAATAGGTGCAGTTTTTATTTCAACTTTGCAACGGTGTCTTACTTCGTGTTGTATTTCTATAGTCGCGAGTGCGGTGACAGCCCTAACCTTGGGCTGTGGAAGAAGAAAAAATATAGTTTTAGTCAAGTTTGTTTTGATGGCATGTTTAAACTTAGTCAAGGTTGTTGAAAGCTGCAGAACGTTTTTGTCAAATAGCGAAATAGCGAAAATGTTTCGTATTTTTCGGGATCAAAATTTGTCTTTATAAAATGTCTATGTAAAGTAACCGCTACCTTAAATATTTTCGTCTTTACTTATTGAAAAATAAAATGCATGATTTTACTCAAACTTCCCTTAGCGTTTCACGATTTCAATCTTTATCTCAAATCTTTATTCAACATAGTCTTTTAGGTACAGGCACTTATTGACGTCAAAACAAATCAAAATTGTAATTAGAAGGAAAATTATTTAATCTTGTATGTGCATACATCCTGAATATAATCAAATTGTTTGAAAATACAAGTAGGAAAGAAAAGAAAATTGACTCTACACCTGTTCGGAAATTGGGAGAGCCTTCTCGAGAAGAACAGACAAAAAACGTTATTATAACCACCACTTTACACATGTCTATTGCAACAATAAATGTAACTTTATTTTTTATTTGTTCATCGTTCTTGCGTTGAATACAAAAACAGGTGTTCGAAAGAACAGAAAAAGACTATGGACTCTTCTTTTCTAGTAATAAAGTTCGTCAGAATCACTTTGTTACACAACGAGAACATTCGAAACGAGAATTGTTAATAATAGAATACAAAAATAGATTTTTTACAGATATCACAATATATAGTATATATAAAGTGAGGGTCTTACTTTCATCTTAAAGGAGGTGATTTATTTGCCTACTATTTGCAGATGATCTGATATTAATGCAAGAAATCAGAAACGTTTCTAATTGTCAAAAGCTACAAGCTCCACTCCACCCGATCTAGATATAGATCGGGTAGTATACAAGATCTATATCTAGATCGGGTAGTAAAGTAGATGGTTTGTTTCGATTGCACAAATGGAAAACTGTACTTTGATTATACCTGCATAGGATTAAGTCCTGAGTAAATGGCGTGTGTATAAAAAAGAATTCCTTAAGAATAGTCGTGAGGAAAAACATGGTAGGTACATAAGCCAACATGGCGGCAGACCCAAGTTTGGGAAGCCGCGAAGCGAACGTATTTCACGCGTTATCCCTTTATGTTCCGACGCTGTCGTTCACAGCAATAAGTGTACAAATTACGTGAAATGTTGCACAGTAATAATATATTTGTGTACATCTCACGAGCGAGCGGTATCGTCCATTTACCGGCGAATGCCTCGCGGACGCATTACGCGGGGGAAGCGATACCACCCCGACGTTTGATTGCACAGTGTAGGGGGGAGAGTGTGGGTACTTTCAAACATAATACATAATTCACGAACGTTTATGATAGTAAAAACAATTCTTTATTTTCGCTTATGGGTATAACACACAGTTGATGAACCAAAAAAATAGATCGTCATAGTCTGCCTTTTGGCGTGCATAATTTATGTTAGTGATTAGGACATGAAAACATAAAATAATTTATGATAATTTTAATATTTTAGCATCGACGCGTTTCATTAGCTTTTGGTGTTATCTTACTGGTTCCGCGTGTTGCTAAACATTTTTGCAACGAAATGTCAACATCAAATACTCAGGCTAATCAGAATGATGGGTTCTGATACCATTTTTTGACAGCTTTGTCATTTGAAACCTTCTTTCCATGAATAAAAAAAATCCGAGGATTTAAAAATTAAAATGATAGAATTTTATAGTGTTAGCCGATTCTTATTTGTATTACTTGAAATTTTAAGTAACTGGACTAATCAGGCGAAGCGTCAAAATTCAGCACGAAAAATCAGTTCCCACCGTTTCATTTCTTACAATTAGCGCGGCTAAAAATGTTAACGTTACAAGAAATGCAAAGCGAAGCTAACAGCAGATGCTAGCGCCAGCAAAGTGGTGATTGGAACACACCTATACTTTCTGGGTCGACTCGAGTTCGCCTACCAGCGTCACGTGCACTGTGCAATCATCCCGAGTAGCAAAAAGCATCAATCACACGGAGAATGCCATTACTGTGTTGTGCTTACATATGGTCGGCATTACGGCTTAGCGATTCCTATTCGGAATCGATTGTCATTATCAAAATGGGTCACATAGTAATCGCGGGTCGTTACCTACCGATGTCTCGACGCTCCGGGTCGCTCGTGAAAGGACGCAAATTGGACGCCGCCGTGTTAAAAACAAGCCGATTACAGATGTTTTGTTGGGTCAGTGTGTCGGAACATACGAGTCGCTTTTGCAAGATTCAATGATTATTTCCTATTAAATTATTTCCGAGGATGATTTTGTTGGTTTTACTCCTTTCGAAATGGAAGATTCGCCTATGACTAATCAGATGCTAAGTGACGGTGCTGGCAACTGGCCAGTTAGGCAATCATGTACAATATCTATAGTTCTTAGTACCTACTTGACCTTACTTGACATCGTGTGCTGATTTTGAATTGTCAACGGGTAAAATAATATTTTAGCTTGGCATAAAAACGTATTTTTCACTTCTGATGCTCAGAAAGTGCTTATTTGTACAGGATATACAAAATCTGCACAAAATCTACTCATACATAAATCGTATCTATATTAAGGCAAAGAAAATGAGCCATACAGTCAAACACAATAAGAAGTTCATAGATAGAATTTGTTATTTTATTATATTTACTTTAATTTATTTGTCTGTGTTTTTTAAGACATAAAACAATTTCCTTCAGTATTCAAAACTGTACTAATTTTACTTTAAATTTTAATTAAAGAAATGTTATGTTGTACTACTGTTTTATTTCCTCACAATCGAAGTGAAAAGCATGGTGCTAAACACAGAACACAGAAAGAGGTAAAAGTCTCGTAAAAAAATGGTTCGTTTTGTGCACTTGCTGTAAAATCTACTATTGAGACTTCCTACGGTCCACATGTACTGTTACCAATTACCTGATGGTAATTGGTAACAGTACATGTGTCTCTTGTGAGATTCGCAGCAAATCTGTAATCAGAAGTCTGAGATTCGCAGCAAATCTGCAATCTGGTCCAGAGTCTTCCGACTTTGTTACTTGTTGTTTCTTTATAACAAAAAAAAACAGATATTGACCCATTTCAATACTCCTCTACGACCTTTCAAAAATTGATTAAAAATACATTTATAACCCTTTAACACATTAAGCTATTCATACTTGCCTTGCGTGGATAGCTGTGCTCGTGAACTACGTTTCGCCTTAAAAGACTTCAACGCGTTCTTGTTATATCTTCTATATTTTTCCCGTTTTAGCAACAATTTTCATTGATTCTCCTCTTTTATTCGTCGCAGAGAGATATTACACAGCTTAAAGCCTTCCTCGATAAATGGACTATGCAACACAAAAATATTTTTCAATTCGGACCAGTTCCAGAGATGAGCGCGTCCAACGAAACAAACAAACAATCAAACAAACTCTCAGCTTTATAATATTAGTAAGTAAGTATGGATAATGCGTTTAAACACACACACGCATATACACACAAAACACAACTTATCCGTCTGTCCCTCTTTCTTAGGCACTCGTAGAGATATGAAACTCAAATTTATGTCAAATCTTTTCGGTCGGTCTACGGTCTTTTTCAGCTGTGAAAAAAAATCTAACATGTAGGTCAAGGCAATCAAAAGATAATTATGATCGTTTACGTCGCATATTTTTGCAAATTTTCGTAAGGATATCAAAACCTTTAGAGTGCTTTCCGTTGACATCATGAAATTCCTATAACATCATGAAATTCGGCAAGAATCAATGTCTTGGGTACAGCACACTAAGGAAAAATCTAAAAACCGTAAATATTTATATAGCTAGGAACTTATGTACTGAGATTAGTTTATAAGGAATCCTGGGTGTACAAATTTTTATTGTTGATGTCTCTTGTCTTATCATCAGATACGTTATGTAGTTTTTGAGAGTTTATGGATTACTTTTGTATTTATTTAGTTAAGTACCTTTTCAAATAATACAAATAATTACCATACAGAGGTTTTATGAAAGCAAGCGATGAAAGCAAAGAGATTAAAATCAAACCCGAGGGCCTATTACCGATCTCATGGTTTTGCAAATGATATCATAGTGCAAGACGAAAAATACGATTTCCGGTTAGATTTTTGATCATTTGATCATTATTTAATGATGATATTATTGAAATTATGCCATAGTGATGATATCGTTGGAGATCGGTAATACGAAATGCAGCATTTCATAACTTCTTTTTCTCAAATTTATACCATGTCATATGATGAAAGATCCATAATTGGCCCGCTGATTTATGTCTGCTCAGGTCTGTGGAGCAAGCGAAATATAATTATAAGTCCGATATAACGGACTCGCGGGATATCTTTATTTTATATCATTTAAATTCTGCAGCACGCGCGATTCATGCAGTCCTCTATATTTTGGCAACACGCTGCATGGCCATTAAGTCTAGTTCTAACTGCTCGTCCACGGGGGGCTGGCAATTTGTCACGCTGCCAATGGTCTGATGGCTGTGTTATGTACATCTTAATCATATCACGCTGAACCGTTTGTTAGAGAGATTTCTGCCTTTAATAGGTTCTGTTTCGCTGAAACAAATGGGATAGTTGCATTAGCATCAGTGGACACGACTTCCTGGTTTTCAAAAGTGATGTTTTTACAAATTAATTGCAATAAATGGAAATTAAATAATTGACGAAAGATTCCATTAAAAATTGATACAAGTAATATCTCAAATTACAGTAATTTACAATGTAAATAGTCAATTTTTAAAAGAGTGAACACTGCCATTAAAAAGATCAACATCGATTCATTCATTCATCATTTGAAACGTTGATTTGAAAGTCTTAAAATTTGGTAGCAACTTCAATATAGAAATGTGATGTTGTATGTACCTATTCTTATATTATTTTTAACTTTTTAGTGTTTTTGAAGTCGGTTTTATTTTTTGTAAAAAACTTTGAGTCTTTTCGGTCGAAGGTATATAAAACAATTGCGAAATGTTTTGTGGCTTCTTCCAAATTTACAGCTGCAACGACATAGCCTCAATCCTTCAAAAAAACATCATTGTTACCAGCAGTAGGTGTATATTGGGCATTCTAAAACAGTTTTCATCAAAACACCGCAAACGAACGGAGTGAGATTTGAGCTACGCTTCGCTGCGCTCTAGCTCCGCTACGCTCCGCAAATCTCACTGCGTTCGTTTACGGTGATTTGATGAAAACAGTTTGAGATTGCCCAATATACATTATACAGGGTTAAATTATTCATACCATTAAATTGTAATTTTTGATAAATAAAGAGTTATGCGAGTATATTGAATCACCATATTTGTTTTCATTAATAAAACGCAGAAATTTTTGTTAAAAATATTTTTTTATTATAAAGCAAGTAACAAATATCATCATAGCTAAACTAGAACAATACTTTAAATACAAATTTTCATTCAAGTACAATTTACTGAAGTCATAAATTACATGTGCTTAAGTACCACTTTTTTATGAATAAAACATTCCTTAGAGCGCACTCTTTTTTATGAGTTATACAATTGAAGTTAGCTCCACCGTTAGCATAACTATTGCGCAATGTTGCAAAATTAGGACAACCTTTGCCTTCAACATTTATCAAAAAGCAGTCAGAACACAAATCTTTAATCCATTTTTGCTTTTCAACACCTTTCATTATTATGGTTTGGTCCTTTAAAATTGGAATAATTAATCTCTTAAATTCTCTGAAATCTATATTGCCTTGACTCCAGTATATTCCTCTGTTGCGTTCAATCCAATTGACTGCTCTTTTTTCTTCGGCAGATAATTTTAGATACGAATATGGAGGTTTTATTAAAAAGGCTTGCGTAAACTCTTTTGTGGCTAACGCAAATTCCTTAATAATAAAATTATTTTTGCAGTCTTTGAATCCTTGAACATCAACAAAAAGTATCGAACTCTTATCAGCACTCATTGTTTCGTTGTATTCCACTGTTTAACATAAAGTTGAAGTTTGTTCTTTCAAATACCTTTTGATTGCACTTTATTTAGTTAAGATATTTTCTTCACAATATTGCTCAGAGGTTTGTACTCAAAAATGCAGTCATTTAAAATCAAGCAATATGCTGCTGTCTGATCCGGGATTTCTTGGTCTGTTTCAATCTCCACTCTGACATCGATTGATCCCTTTATCATTTCTTGTTGGTGAGAACAATCAATAACAAATAATGGGGCAACGTCTCTGAATTCCTTCAAGCTCATCAACGGCTCTGGTCGCCGTCCATGATAAGACTGTTGGAATCTTGCATATTGTTCGTATAATTAATTAAATTTATCCTCTGAGAAACTGACATTCAATCCTTCATAAGGGTAATACGATGAATTTAAATATACTTTTACATCTCGTACATTGCAGTGATCGAACTCTGCCATTGACATTTCCGCATTGTGTTTGCGATTGGTTTGCAAGGCTATAATAACGAATCTTGGTTTCTCTATCTGTGACGAAGTTTTGATAGACCAAGTGTGTTTACGTGTCTTCGGTAATAATGGATATTCATACAAATCCCAATTTCGAAATGCTAGTGTAATAGGCCTGTCCTTTTCTAGATGTTTCAACAAATTGATTCTTTCACGATCTGATACTTTAACGTGCGGAACTCGCCAAACAACTTTGCTAATAGTTATATCTTCGACCACCTCTCCGACATTTAATTTCAAAGCATTGAGATTCGTATTGCTTCTTAATAGCACCAATTCATGTTTGGAGTTAATTATAACTTTTTCATAATCTTCTGCAAAACCTAAAATTTTCTTCAACGGCACAGAAGCCGAAAAAATTCCTCCGTTAAGATTGTTTGTACCAGAAGTTGACCATCCCCATACACGTGAGCATTTAGATTCATTATCATTTAACGAGAGGTACGATTTTATTGTTGTAGTTATGCCAGCATTTTTTATTTTGTCTATTTCTATTCCGTTTAACTCATATCGAATATCTTGAAATAAATATAGTATTGGATTGTTGATAAAATACACATTTGATATTTTTTCTTTAGTCGAACTATTATAAACATTGGCTTTACCCTCAATATACAAAGTGCTGAGTGAGGGTAACAGACATAGATCTTGTTGATTAATAGGTATTCTTATTTCATCATTCTTGTTGAAACTTGTTACGTACGGTTTATAAGAATGATATTCGAAACTTTCAATACTATTGTCGTATGATGTTGATTGAGATATATTTAAAATATTCATTTTAACAAGCCAATCAACTTCAAAAATTCCTTATTGTTTTTGGTGAGCTTCTTTTTTATGTGAAGCGGTGTGCTTTTATGAGGTGATCTTCTAGTACTAACTTGAATGCAAGCTGTGTCATGATTTTTATTGAAATTTATCATTTTTACGAAAATGTAGATACAGTTGTACTTCTTCGTCTCGTAAATTGATTTGTTTATTCTCGGCGTCTAATAATTGTATAGTTATTGCACTTATAGAACTTTTATTTACAGGAAAATATATTAGATTTTTCGGCACTTCAATGATCCGATAACCAGGTGGTACGTTAGGAACAAACTCGTGAATAATATGACTTGCAGATCCGTTCACGAATGACCCACTAACTACGTCGCATTCGATGCGCACAATGGTTGTTGGCAATATACTGACAGGATACAGAGATTCGGTCCTTTTTAATGCCTTTATTGTTTCTCCACCAAAACCTAAAATCCTTCCAAGTGAGTCACTTTTGTTGAAATGAACATCTTTAGTACAAAAAATTGTAGTTTTTAAAGTATTATTATTACAAGTTAATTTTAACATTGCATTTCTAATGTATGTCTTTAAATAATCACAGATATCTTGAAGTTCATAAGCTCCTTCAGGTATTTCGATTACTTCGTTATCGTCATAGTAGAATTTATTATTTCTTTTATCTATGTTGGGTATAGAATTAAATGTTGAAAAATACAACAATCCACACTCATAGTATCCACTTAATTCCAAAGTAGGTGAGTAGTTTGTTATCAGAGAGGATCCTTTTCCAGTTATAGACACAGTGAAAGACATTTTACTACTGATAAAGAATTTTATTTCAAGCTTTATATAAATGTGTTTTCCAATACTCCTTTAAAAATTTTATACAAAGGTGGCCGCAATTAACAGAGTCAAATGTTTGATATTGCTCATAGTTATAATTTAAAGAAACATTTCTTAAGTAATCAAGTAGTTCTAACGGAGGTTTCAGATTACCAAAACTATCAAAATATTCAGCATACTTATTTTCTTTCACGTAGGCTACCCAATGTGTTCCAATGTTATTTGAAGTATCTAAATTTATAATACCGCATTCTATCTTCCTAGGTTTTGAGGGCAACGTATCCCTCATGAAAACACCACGAAAAAATGGAATATCACTAGCATGTTCTAATATATCCCAATTAGTTAATGCCCGCCTAGGTAGCCGCTTTATTAGTTTTTTGAGGGTTTCAAATATAGACCTGCACCCTTTTTATAAGGTCTAATATATAATCCTTTTCCGAGAGCAACCGCCTCCATCATCTTATTATGTCGTTCCGATTCTTGAAGAGCTTTTTGAGCTGCTTTTGAATCATTAACCGCTTTTGCTATGCCAGCTGCTCCACCAGCCAGTGAACCTAAAGCTGATAATCCCGCGAAAATAGGAATTAACGGTAACAGTCCTCCACATTTTGGAATAGGAATACAACGAGGTAAACTCATTTTATTTTTATTTCTAAATAGTTTTTTTGCAGCGGCGACCGCATATTTAATAGTAGAATTTGTGTCTTTAGATTTTATTTTTTTTAATTTAGATTTGAGTTTTTTCACAGCCGTCATAAACGACCGAGCACCTGCACCAGCTCTTAATTTGGCTTTCATAGCATTTTTTACTATCCATGAAGCAATTTTTTCTTTCTTTCCAGCGTCTTTTGATTTCAATCTTCTTTGAGCCATATTTAATAGATCTAGATCAGCTTTGTGCCTTACGTTAGCGTCGTTGTTTATGTAAGCAATATCGTGGTGCATACAAGCGTTATCCAATTTATTAATTCCTCGCTGACCCTTAAGTAATCGTTTCTGAAGCTTTGTGCCGGGTCCGCAATATTGGTAGCCCGGTAAATGTAACTCAAACGGAATCTTATTTATTAAGCTGTTTATGATACCACTTCCTTTCTTCATTGATAAACAAAAAGTGAATCAATAATGATATCTTGAGCTATTTTATATCATAAAACCAATTTATTCTTATCAACCCAACTATTTTCGCTATTACTTAATCCTAACCATTTTACAAACAATTTGTTTCCTTTTCTTTTTATAACCTTTTCAATGAGGTATAGGTCTGGAAACTTAGTTTTTTGTAACTCGTATGCATAAAATGAGCCGAGGATTCTTTGATTGCGTCTGTCCTCTATTTGATAAGTTGTTGGGTTAGTGTGATTAACTTTTACTATACGAAATATTTCGGTGGACCAGTTTGGCGTATAGCCTTTGTAAAAATCTGCTTTATATCTACTTATGCGAACATAATCACCAACACGAAATGTATATCCCCGACTTGTTTTATTCTTTTGAGAATTCATAATATAACCTTTGACTATAAGCTCATTTACTTTGTTAACTTCCACAGGCTTAAATTTTGTTATTCTATGCAAAGTGTTATTGTAGTGTTCTACAACGTCCTTTAAAATATTTTTATACCATTGGTAATTTCCGTTCAAACTAAATAGTTTGTAAAGGTGAGATTTAATTGTTCTTATAACTCTTTCTACTATAGATGCTTTTTTAATAGAATATGTTGAATAATGATTAATATTATACTTTTTCATTAATTGTTTAAAATTATCATTGTAGAATTCTGTGCCTAAATCAGTTTGTAAATTTTTAGGTTTTCGTAATGATGTAGTTAAAATACTTTGCATTGCATCTGTAACATAATTTTTCGCTTTTGATTTTAAAGGTCTGATCCATACATATTTTGATAAAGTGTCAATTACGATAAGAATATATTTATACCCTTTATTAAACTGTGAATATTTTTGCAAATCTATGAGGTCGGCTTGCCATAAATCATCTATTCCTTTTATGATCGTACATCGCCGGGAAAAATTCCTTCTTGCTGCTTTGTGAAGCTCATTCACTATGTCTTGTTTGCTCATTATTATCTGGTTTCTCTTGAAGCATGTGATCAATTTCTGTCCTTGTGTAAACAAGGTGGCTAGCTTATTAAGTATTGAACTTTCAAAATCATTTAAACGAATATTTACATCACTTAAAATATTAGTTCTTAGTTCGTGTGTCTTTTCATCCACGTAAGCTTTATTGGCGGCTTCGTCATCATTGCCTGGCGATATAAGCCCTTTTAATCTTGATGATTTTAAATCATATTCACCTGTTTCTGACTTCACTAATGTATCGTTGAGATTTCCAATATATTCCTCTAATCGTAAACGTTTATGAACGTGATGACCAAATTTATCTACATTCATTTCCGTATCTATGCGGTGTTTGCTGTATAACTACTGATCAGTTTTTTAAAATTAGGTTCCTTATATTTGGTGTTTTTAATGATGCCTGCTTCGTACAGCTCTTCTATAATCGCAATAATTTCATTATCTAAGCCGGTATTGCCAGCATCACGAGATGCAAACAGTAATTTCAATCGATCTACTAATTCATTTGGATCATCCCAATAAACGTAATCTATATCTTTCTTTACACTTTTTAAAAGATTTATTCCTTTTCCTACCGTAAGACTTTCTGTGCTGTCATACTTATTTCTAGAGAACTTAAACAGTGGTATAATAATATGCATGTACTTAAACCCTTTGTTACTATTAATTGGCTTGCGTGGATCACAATTACGCCTATGTGCATTCGTTTCTATTAGAAGCTCTTTATAATTTTGCAAATCTTCATCTGTGATAACATCCAAATTTGGTGTCTTTTCAAATAGTAATTCTTTTAATCCAAGAGTTTTGTTTAAACTTCGATTTCCAATTTTTATAATTTTTCCGTCGTCGAAAACACGTGTTTGGCCGAGCATAAGTTTTCCTCGTTCATTTTTTATTCCAAAAGGGATATTTGCGTCGGGTGAAGCACACCACGATAAACTATTAAGTGAAACATTTGGTGATGATTGAAAGGACTTAAAGGAAGCATCACTCATATTATTGTTGTCAGAAGGTGATACGACAAGGGTTTTTTCGGAATTAAATTTTTTATAGAACTGTTGTTCCTCTTCTTCATTAAAATCGTCATCAGAAAAATTTGTTGCCTCGCTGTCATTATGTTTATTTTTTTTTATTGTATAATGTTCAAACTCATCCTCATCTTCATGAGAAATTTCATTGTTCTTAATGGCTATTTGTTTCAGTGGATCGGTTATAGGTTTGAATATGGATTCCAGAGTGGCATCATTTGTATTTTTCATATCCTTTATCATTTCAACCTTTCTTTTTACAGCAGCTGCAGCTTTTACAATTTGTTTTTTAAGTTGCTTTTCCATTTTGACAAGGATTCCGTTCAATGCAAAATCCAGAGTAATAGTGATTGTGTATTGATGAAACAATAACTTATGTATATTAATCTACTACTACAAAAGTATCGAATGCCATCCTATAACATCCTTTATTTCTTTCGCAGTCTTTATTGATCACAACATAATTAAATGGTTTATTCCAAATAGTTGAGCACATTTCACGGAACTGAGACCACGACATATCTGAACCTACATGCTCATCGTAAACGTGTTTTAAATTTACATCGTCTTGTTTAAATAAAATAATGAGGTTAGAATTGTCCCTTATAAGTTGTTTAGGTACTTTACTGTATGTTTGGTTAATGTAAAAACAATCAATATTCTTATGTCGACCCATAGCAAAATAATCCCGAATGCTATTTTGGTTTTCACAAGCTACGTCGTCGAATATTATAATGGAGTTTGGCAAAGCTTCGTGTGGGCTTATTATATCATTATTATGGTTATATTTACTATAAGATATGTCTGCAACTAAATCTAATACTTTTTCTAAGAACACATATTTTGGTTGGTATAATGATTTAGAATATACATATAAGTTACGAAAACGTGCACCATTCTCATGTAATAACAAACCTATTACTAAGTTTGTCTTGCCGCAATTTGATGGTCCACAAACAATACATCGTATAGTGCTCGGCAATAAGTTGCCATGTCGCTTTGCTTCACATAATGATGCAGGACAGATATTATAATCTAATTTTAACGTTTCCTTTTGTTTGAGGAACTTCATAGCAACTTGTCCGTTTTGATTCGTGGCTTTGAACAAAATGGATATAACACTTTGCGTTCGTAATAATAAGAGAACTAGCAGTATATTTACTTGTAAGTGCACTCACTCCACCATATAGACTAAGCATTCGACGGCGGTAACAATAGCAAGGAGTAGAAGAATTTGGATACTGTTACCACTCATTATATTAAGTTATTGGACGTGTCTAGAACACACAATGTTAAAGCATCGAGAAGAATGGAGAGAGAAGAAAGAGCTCTCACCCCTCTCGAATCGTGCAATAAAAAATGATATGAGTAAGGAATCGATGCTTAAAAGTAAACATTGTTTAATTACTTGCATCCCTACTTTAACAAAGTAATACACTGCGTTCTTTAATAAATAAAACTATATTTTTAATTTTATTACCATTATTTTAAACTATGTATTTGAATTCTAATAAATTTTATCTTAGATTTATTTATAGAGGTAATTCTGAATGAATGTTTTTCAAAATATTTGATTACATTATAGAGGTGTTAAAATAAAAACAAATATTTTCATACAAGTCTTTTTATTTTTAAATAATATTTATTGAAAACAATACAAGACTTAAACTAACATAACTATTTAAAATAACATAAGTCTTAGTTAGTAAAATTTATAAGCATTACTATAATTTTTCAGAAGAATAATGTTGTTGAAATAATGTATCTCCGTGAGTGTACACGTAACTAAAGATAGTAGGTACGCATCTAGCACATTAGAGAATTTTAATATACATCTACAAATGTTTTAGGTCAGCAATAGTTATTTAAAAACTATAACTGTAACCACATATTTTCTTAGAGATATTAGTTATAATATTTTCTGCTTGATCCATTATTGGATCAATATGCTCGGTTACCACATATTGTGTTTTTATTAATGAATCATTGCTGGTTGATTCCAGATCTAATATTTCTAATTTAATTAATCGCCGCCCTTTAGTAGGTATTGTTTTAATTAAATAAGAAGGTTCGTTCCCCTTCGTATTCTGCAGTAACTTGCTTCTCCTCTTCATGGGCTTCTTTTTATTAAAAAGACTTTTAACCACCTTGGCATGCAGCGGTGAATCTTTAGCATTCCAATGTGGAAATTCTTCAGAGAAGCCCTCCAACATATCTTGCGCATTTTGCTCAAAGCAAGGAGGATAATCTTCTGTTGCCTCCTTGCTTATGAGTAGCGACTGCGAGATTTCTTGGGTATTCTGAAATTTAATTTATTATGCAACAAAAATAATTTCACATCGAAGAAATGATTGATATAGTGGCGGAGGTAGAAGAGTATATCTAGGATCCACAAGGAGGCTGACTATCTTATACGGAACCGATAGAATATGAGAATCACGATAACAGCATCACAACCATAAGGTTTTAACAACAACATTATCTTCCAACTAAATCAAATATACAAATAAACATTAACTAGTGATCTAACCACTACACAAGAAAAGAGTTTGAAGAAAAATAATTTATACGACTTACCATGATGTATTTGGGTGACCGTAGTTGTCACTTGATTAATTATGTGTGAAACAAATTTTAAAAACATTCGACTTTAATAGCTATTTATAGTGTAAATATAATGCTGACATAACAACAAAGCATTCGCACGGAATCGCAATTGGACAAATTACTAATGAACTATAAGTTGGAATACCTAAATCAGCAATAACATGTCCCAACCAGTTTCGAATTGTTCATTGCGTGTGCTATTTTATTAATAGTTTTATATTTTATGGATTATGAAATAAAAAAAAACATGGTAGCTGGTTTATAACGTTATATATTTTCATCGTTACAATACAACATTAAGTATTTGATTAAAACTAGGTAATTAATTTACCTATTTACCATTAAAAAACAATGTATAATACTATTAAACAAATAACTGATGGATAACAATATTAAAATTAAATAACTTTACAATATAAAGTGCCGTGTCGGTACATACTATACAATTTCATGTATGTTTTTATTCTATTAACTTATTCATTACTTAAGCCATATAATAAATAAATAAATAGATGATGGGGTAACATATTTCTCAACTTACAATTTGATTCATGATTACCATTAAAATAATAATAAACTATACAATACGGTGCTTCTAAAGAAAAACTAATGATATTACACTAAACTATCCCAGTGACCCCATGATAAAGTAGAAATTTTGTTTTTTAATATGATACGTTTATCGTCATTACCTGACAAAGCTATTTTGTTCTGTTCTTGAGTAAATATTTCGTGCTTAAGAGATTTAAATATGATATTTTTTTTCTTCAAAAATGTATTTTCATTTAATACCTTGTAATAATCTTTATATTGTACATCTTTTAATACTTGCTTCTGTATGCCTTTTGCTTTTTTTAATTCATCTTCTGCCGTTTTAATACAGTATAACTTGGACCTTAATCCTACAAACTTCGAAATCAAACTTCCTCCTAGCTCATCTTTAAAGAGACCTGGCACCTTTTTGTTCCAACTAGGAATGTCGTATACGTTATTTACAGAATAATTACTAGTGTCGAAATAGGGAAGAAAATTTGATTTTAAATCAGCATAAAAATCTTTACTTTCTATTGAATACAAAAAACTATCAGTATCCGTATAACAAAGTTTTAACTTTTCCTTATAAAAAGGCTTCATAATAGAATAATGAAAATCAAACATGTGATTCTTAGATATTTCCAAAACGGAAAAACCAATGTATATAGGTTTATCCAAAGTGATTGTTTCAGGCTTCATTTGAATGGCTACCAAGTTTTCAGTGAAAATTGTAACACTGTGAAAATTTGGTCGAGCTATCATTTGCTCTGCACAGAAACTTTTCTTTGTTTTGTTACTATCATCATTCCACTTATTGACTAATTTCACATTAACCCTCTTTTCTGTGTCTTCTAACGTCTTGCCAAATATACTGTTGTTAAGAAGTTTGAAGAAATCTTGTTCAAATGTAGATTTAGCTTTTTTTCGTAATTCAGTATTCATGTCAATATACTGCTTTAAATAAGGACTCTGATTAAATTGAATAACTCTATGTATTTTTTTTAACAACAAACCATGTTTTATACATGTTTGCAGATGAGCAAAATGTATGACATAGAAATATTTATCGTATAAATTTGGAATCAATTTTGAAGTTTTAGAACCTGGCGGAGTAAATTTTTGAGCACAGAATGGAAAATCGTTATGATCATTATGCAAATGTTCGGGGTATTCTAAATCTACTTCTAGTATATAACCAGTGTCTCCGTTAGTTGGCACATTTATAAAATCTATTCAAGCGATTTCGAAGTCATTCAATAACTTAAAATTGGAATGAGGCAAATAAGCACACATTGCATATCCATAGAGATTATTACAATCGATATAAATTAGAAAGTTATTACTTTTTCTTGGATCGTAAGTTTTTAAATACTTGTTATTGGCTTTTGAATACCTTGTCGAACATAAACATATTCCACCGCGAATACCTTTTTGAATCATTCTTATTATTTCCAGGTCGTGTATTAATTCTAATTTAACATCTGTTTTTAATAGCATGGCATCAAAACTGAGACTCGGTGCTGTAACATAAAAGGCTGGATCTAATTTATAATTCATCTTACATGCCTGGCGAAAACTTTCAAAAACGTCAGCTAATAAAAGAACATCTGACTTAAGATACAAGTCTGTGTATTCACCGAGATTCGATAATTCAAACGTTTACCAGACTTTTTTTGCATGATCATAATCTATTTTAGATATATTACTATTGCGTAATTTGCTGAAAAAGAACTCCTGAGGCGGAAGTACTTTTTCTTCGTATGAACTCCAAGTAGTCATGTATTCATATGGATACACCCCTTTTCGTTTTATTAAAGCAAAATGCTCACGAGAAGGAAAATAACGCCGCAGATGTTTAAAGTCGTCATTTTTTAAGTTTGCGACAAGTTTCTCTAGACTTGTGCCTAAAAATTTAAAAGAATCAACAAATCGAACAGGTATGATATCTTTATCATTAATTTGAAAAAATTTTGTAAAAGATATGTAGTTTTCCTTATTTTTTGCTATTACTTGTATTTTTCCTGATAGTTTTCCCAACTGTCGTATAAAAAGATGACTGTCATAACCCGCTAAATTATGAAAAAATATAGGAACAAACTTAGGCAAACAATATCTAATATTGCAATAAGAATGAGCTGCACCACGATACCGTCCTGTAAGATGGCAATGATCTTTAACTTTATCGTCAAACAATATTTTATCACAAAGAAAACAATTTGTAGCCCGAGCAAAGTTCGCTTTGTCTTCATTTGTTAAACAAATAGCCACTGGCGACTGCAAAACGTTATAAATATCGGTTATATCCAATAATAGACTTTCTAAAAACTTTTCTACACAGGCTGGACCTCGATAAGATACATATTTATTACGCGACTTATCATAAGAACACACAACGTAATAAGCAAATGCTGATGGTACGTGTTTTTGCAATATCTTTGTACAGCCTGATCCAGAATCGAGTTCAGTTGGTTTTAATAATGATTCAAAATCTGCGTATAAGACGAAGGGCATGTCATGCATTCGCTCGTAATGATTAAATTGAATTCGTGTTCCATCACCGGGTAATATTGTCGATACACCACCACAAACATGAGCTTTCAGTTTATCATTACTATCAAAGAATATCATACAATCCTCGCATAAATATATTTTAGAATGATGTTTAGTTAATTGAAGACGAAGTAATTTAGATAAATCTTTAATAAGACAGTAATGGGTGCGTTTTCTGTTTTCCAGGAAAAGCATATTAATGTGATGATCTTTGCGAATCTCGCTTTTGTATAAAGGTCCAACAATGTTACCATTCTTTTGAATGCCGTAAATATTAATACTTATGCGAGGATTATTCTTTTCAAAAACTTTGATGTCCGCAAACCCAACTGGAAAAATCATATTTTTGATATTGAGTACATTTTTAAAGTGTGGGTAAGCTGACGTTCGATGTGCGTTTCTGTTTATAGGAAATAGTGCTGCCATGACACACCATAAAAAACAATAATTATCAGAATTTTGAATGTTGATACATGCTCGTTTACATTTTATGGACTTCGGTAATTCTATAAAACTGGAGCCTCTTAACGGGTTATATTTGTTTATATTTACTTCTAGATATAGGCTTTGTAAATAGGCCCACCCACTATCTCTTTCTTCAAATTCTTCAATTTTTTTACAAATTAAGTGAATAATTTTTGAAAACATATCTTCAAAATTGAAGTTTTGATGCAAGATGAAGTTTTCCGTTGCAAATGACTTTATTGAAATCGAATCATACTTACTAAGCAGAAAGAATTCACAGAAAAGTTCAAAATTAGCTTTAACATTAGTGTGAGCTTGAATTTTCGCTATGAGCAATAGGCGTACGCGAGAGCGCAAGTGCCATAAAAACTCGGCGGGCGGGCGAACACGCGCACTATCATGACCCTCATCTTGATATCGAACACGGTACGATGCTATACGATTACGAAAAGCGCTATGAACTTTTTCAACCCCCTCACTATCAACGACCGAACTGTTGTTCTTATGTAAAATACTTTTCAAATGTGCAGAGAAAACTTTGTTATTTACGGATACGTCACAAACTGAACAGAAAGTAGACCTCGACATTATGATTTGGACAGTACAAATTCTCAAAGTTAAAGTAATAAAGGCTTAAGTATGTAAGTACCTAATCTTTGAGTTTGCTAACGATAAACAATAAGTAAACCAGCTAAAACATAATTTACGCAGAGAGAAACAAAAGAGAACCTATTTTTTAACTTTATCTTTATAAAATATCCCCTCTGTGGTAAACTTTGCCTTAGCTAATTTTACAAATTTTTTTAATGCGTAATATTCTGGAGATTCTGCTTCGCCTTGCAAGCGTACCCAAACGATAGCGCGCTCGCACCGGTCAAGGCCGCTGAGATTAGATACCTCCTTCTGGTTGTAGATTCGTAGCTCCACTAGCAAGTCGCCGTCGAGCTGTGCAGTCCGACGCGTTACACCACCAGGTACTCGGCGTGTCAGGATACTGGTGGTCTTGTTTGGCAGGTTTGGCGGCCGCGAAACCTCGCTGTCCGACTCTGAGTCGAACAACCACTCAGAAGTATTGGACGACGATGTATTCTTCACTTCTGCACTCTTCGCCTTCGATAGGCACTTTATCGCCTTGCTTCTCTTCTTTGGACTAGGGAGATAGAAAAAGGATACACGATTATTGTACACATTAAACACTTGAAATTTAGATATATGTAAATATAGCAATAAAAGTACCTGATGTCTTCGTCGTCGGTATCAAAGAAAAGGTCAGATTCACAGCTCTTCTTGGCTGACCTTTTGTTTTGCTTGCTATCCGACCTGAAAATAGTAAATGTCATATTAGTATTAAGAGTGGTTACAAGAAAACGAGTTGAAGATTCACATCTTCAATTCATAAGATAAAAAAAATATCATCATCATCAGTCAATCAGCATGCCACTGCTGGGCTTGATGGTCCCTCGTGAAGACAGCACTTGGAGAGGTCACGTCATATACAGCCTGGTCCAACGGCTCAATTTGTTGAAGCATGAAGATGATCAACCACTTATAGACAATTAAAGAATAGATATAAAGTATAGCAATAAAGTATAAAAACTTACGAACATTTTTCAGCTGTCTTGGTCTTGAGATTTTTTGATGAGGAGGTACTGAAGCACTGTTAGTGGTCAGAGATAGCACTGGAGTGTACTGTGACTACAGTTTTTCCGGATTTTATATAAGAAAAGTGCAATGCAAGTAATAATTTTACTGAGGTTCTCAACCTATACCTTATCTTTATAATCATTTTTATTTAACATGACTAATCTAAAAAAGAATGCTCATTAATTTTTATATTGTTAAATAAGTAAGTAATATTATAAAATATTATATATATAATCATAAAATTATTAATTTCCGTCCAAATCATATCCACACAATATTTATAAGAAAACAAATATGCATTCACGAATATGATGTCTATACGTTATCGAGAATCCTAATGCATTCACTTCCACTTCCATGGTCAGTGTTCGTTTTTCAAACACTAAAGAACTGACACTTTATTTAGAGAAAATATTTTTTTTTTTCGTGATTTTTTTATCACACCGCGCGTTTTAGGCAAAGGAGACGCGAAGCGCTCTGGGTACTATGGTACCCGGGACGTGTGAGTGGAGCAGTTCTCAGGTCTGCAACAAAATTTTTGATCCGCAGTTGCGTATGATCCAAAAACGGTCCGATCATCGGCTGAACTTCGTCAGCTATATAAAAAAAAAGTTCTTACGTAGCAAGAAAGAAACAAAACGACGAACTGACGCAATTACATGTATTGGATTTTTATTTTCGAGGTAGTAGTAGATCGTTATTCAGCATCACAACATCTAAGAGAAGATTATAGTTTGGTAGTTTACTTTCAAAAAGTCGGTTCCATACTCGAAATATAAAACTTAATAACGTTTTGCACCTCTGACTTTCATGATATTTAGCAAAATTTGATATTTACCCATAATTCTACCAATGTGCAATATGACGCGGAAATAATCAGCAAATTAATTGTTTGTCGTTTATTTCCACAAACTTGCAATACAATACTGTGCATATACAGCAAAATAGTTGGTAACCGTTTAATTCTGCTGATGCAGAAATCTCGTGTAAGGCTGCATGCTCCAAATTTTTTTTCATTTCGGGTTTATTATATTTTATTTAAATTATACATGTACATACATATTTACAATTACTAACGAATATTATCTCCAAATTAAAAAGTCTTCTTTATAATAACGGATGCGATTTCTAATTTTCATTTTTCGATACTACTATTTAAAACAGATAAACAATAGGTATATCGTTCTATTAGGCGAACCGAATGTATTTATAGCATAACGATATTGATACGACATGAGGACAGAACCATAGAAGTTTATGAAAATTATTGTAATAATACATAGGTGGTATTCATCGGCAGCATCTCATACACGTTCCCACCGCACTACCCTATTTAATTAGGATGTTAAGACCTTAGTCAGCCAAGGTAGGTAGTTAAAATGTTCTTAGTATTTTTTATATTTTCATTTTTTAAATTATTGGAATATTTATTTTCTATTTTTTATTCGTGTGATGACTGGAACACATCTTTCAGGGATTAGCCCGCCCTTTTAAATATTTTGTAAAAATCAACAATTTTATACTTTGTTTTATAATAAAGAATATATTTAATTGAAGTAATTTAATAAACAAATAAAAGTATTAACGTGTGAAAGAAGCCTTATTATTTGAGTAAGCACTCGTAACTGGATATATGAATAATGTGCAATAAATTTATTGCTGATAAATGAATTTCGTGGGAATGCTTTGAAACTGTATGGCAGGCAGAGTGTAGAACGGTACTTATCCGAGAGTTGAGTCCTGAAGCTACGAAACCTCAACCTGTTTAATTTCTGTTGTTATTGCACTGCTACCTAGTTGAATGCCTTAATATTCTGAGATAGAAAACCTTGAAAATGTGTCTAGTAAATCGCAATCAATCAAAAGTATACTGTTTACAGTCAAACAACACAACACAATAGAAACATTATGAAATGAAATGAAATAAAAAATCTTCTTTTCCATTTAACCCTATATAATGTATATTGGGCAATCTTAAACTGTTTTCATCAAATCACCGTAAACGAACGCAGTGAGATTTGCGGAGCTAGAGCGCAGCGAAGCGTAGCTCAAATCTCACTGCGTTCGTTTGCGGTGTTTTGATGAAAACTGTTTTAGAATGCCCAATATACACCTACTACCAGCATTATTCATTTCCTGATGGGGGATATACATTTTAATAAAACTAGTAAATAATACCGGGTGAAGTTCATCTCGTAACATCATCGCCTTAACGTTATTTGTGGTCAGGCGGCACAAAAGCCAAGAGCTTCCAAGTTCTTAATGAAAATAGTGAACCATTCAGGGTGCTTTCTTGTCGCCAGAACCAGTTGTTGGATATGAAGTATCCAGTTAAATTGTCTTTGGGTATTATCAAACAGAATCTTCCATACAAAAGCCAGACGAAGAATGATTAAACACGTAAGACACCAAATCCTTCAACCTGGATAACGCAGAAGGTCTGCATGATGAGGCAGATAAAAATTATGATTTTAATTCCGCGTCCGATAGCTCGACGACTGATACGTCGCCGCCAGGGATTCAAGAGTTGTCAAAACATTGACATTTCGCGTTTCGGAGTCAATTCATCATGTGAAGCTTTGATGATCACACCCGTGGGATTTTGGCGGGGGATGATTGATTGAATTTTCTTGTAACACATTTAGCTAAAAATACCGGTATTTGGATACGTTTGCCGTGTTTTGAATAAGACATCAGGTGGATTTACAAAAGCGGAATGTTGGGATTTATGAGTTACAAATTATTAATAGGCATACAGAATGATATGTTTTGATATTGTTTTATCGTTTGCCCTTCGTTTCTTCTATATGTACGTAATACCATCACTTTCACGCGCTAATCAACGATTTAAGTATTGCATTGCATCTAAAACGCAATAAATTGGTTGTTAATTGTTTTGTGAACTCTAAATCTGAAACAAACAAACAATTTAAAGATGTTTACTCGTACTACAGAACACAGCTACGCGACAGAGTTTTCATGTAAATTGGTGGCCTTTTAAAATGGTCTTGTTGTATAATAGTTAAATATTTGAAAATTGAATAGGTTTGGTCGTCAGTTAACATGAAAGGCTGTTATTATTACCATTCAAGCTGTTGAAAACATAAAATTTAACTAGATAATAGTTAAACTATAAAACTGGACTTAAAACTTCTCCACTGAGATTAGCAGGGAGAGACACGTTTTGACATAGCTAATCAGACAATATCAATTCGTCTTGAATTTGATATTAAATACGCTTAGATTAAATCAGAATCTCTTTTTGATTTAATCGAAGTAAATACGCAATAAAAGGACAGGATAATTGAAAGAGGATATAATAAATGTAGCTTATGTTATGTAATAGTGATTTGATCTTTTATGTTATATTGAAATTAAGAAATAATCTGATAACTGATAATCATTAATCACCATAACATTGTCATTTTGCACTAACATTTATTTTAAGGTAACATTAAAAATCAAGCTTATAAAACAAACAGAGATTATTCTAATGAATTTAATGAAATATGCATAAAAGTCAGATAAATCGGTCACACACATGAATATTTCCATAGACAAAATTATTTTAACTTGGAATGGATTCTGAGCCTATAATAATGTGACTCTTAACACGATTGCGTGAAACGTAGCAGTTTAATCGAAATAAATTTAATAAGTACCTTCCAAACTTAGCTGTGACCTCGAATTTTGCTTGGATCTTGCGAGTCACATGGAAAGGAAACTTCAGGCCAGGGCTTAATAACAAAGCATTAGGAGGCCGTCAGCCGCGCGAATTACACAGGGAGGGTGGATCGGATAAATATCTGCAAATTAATGTTTAATTGTTACACGATAAATTAGAATTTACGCATAATTGAATTTCCTCTCGATATTTTATGACGACACAATGAAGGTACTTGATAGTATCGTATTGGTTGAAATTTGACACGAATGTTGTCGAGTTCGTTCCTCAATGAAAAACTAAAGAAATATTAGGTTGAATCATTCGTTGACTATTGTTGAAAGTTGTGTAAAGTTAGTGCATTATGTTGTATAGAATTGTCCTCTCATACATAAGCTTTACTTGTCTTTTATGTGATATATCTATTTAAGTTTATTGATATATCTATTCTTCTGTCCTTTCTCCTTCAAAGTTATTTGATGTATAATTTTAAACTTTTTGTAATTACACTTTTATCGTCTTTTATCCCTTCGCATTTGAATTTTTGCCTTCCGCATTTCAAACTTTTCATTCTATGTTTTTCTATTCATCGTAGTGTGTAAATCTATTGAATACCTATCAATAGCTGGTTTATATTAATTTGAATCCATATTATCAAATGAAATTCTTTAATCTTAATTCAAATCTGAATCGGCAGAAGCTTATTTATAAAAGCAGTTTTAATGATTCAATTTTATTTCTATTCGCCCATTCGGACCATGATTAAACTCACAAAGTGCATTCGTGAAAGCGCAACAACTATCATAGAAATATTTTGAACAATGCAAAATTTCCATAACTGGAAATTTATTGTTAACAATAAACAGGGTAAGGTAACTAAAAGAGAATGTGTGTAATAACCAGTATAATAAAAATAGAAGATACACAATGCTGATATTCGCAACGGAACGGATCGTAGTGACGGTAGTAATTAAAATAATGGGCCCTCGTATCCTAGTTTCCCGGATAATTGGGACATGCTGAGGCTTGTTTGTATGGGTTTATATGTTTAATTATGGTGCACGACTTGCTAGGTTAAATACGGGTTCCCTGTGTCGTTGGCTACACATTAAACATCGACCTCCACTTTCGGGTGAGGCGTATTGACACCATTGAAACTGACAGGGATAAACGTAATTATTTACAGTCTGTAATACTTTATCTAATGTCCTTGTTAGAACACTTTATTTTTTTCATCAATATTTAGTTATGTACTTTCAAGTTCAAATTCATAAATTTCCTTAGATATTATCCAGTGCTATTCGTATGCGCCACGTTGTCAGAATTTACCCTACAATGGGAAATATTATAATATATCCATGATTTAATAATTCATTCATAAAGGTAGCTTTTTCATTCGAAATATGTTTTGCTGTTTATTAATATTAAGGCGTCTGATCATCTACGCGTGAAAGCATAAGAAACAGCTAGAGTAATTTCCGAATTTGTAATATTAGTAGCAATGATAGGGATATAAGAATTAATAATGTTAGAAACAACGACATCGAACACGTTTTGATAATTAAACAACACTCAATAACAAAATTTACAAACACCTACGGGAAACTATTCCGGGATAATCAGTTCAGACTACGCGGGGATGGGGGCAGATTCCTCCTTTGAACGTCAATCAGCGCGGGCCCCACTCTTTTCATCTCCAATTAACGTACGACACGAATACGCAACTAATTAGTTTCGGACCTACATTAAAATTCCCAAGCGCATCGCAGTCACTAATAACACAGACCAGCCATACAACAAATTAGGGACACATGTAGCCATTCGCAATGTCGTGCGAATGCTGATTCCAGAATAACGTGACTTGAATACCCCGATATCGGGCATCCGATATTGTAAACGGTATTTATTGCTATCTCCTGTGATTTTCGATATGGCCATATCGCGATATCCCGAGCCTTCGCGGCGTTATGTAAGATCCTCCAAAAAGGTTACCTACCCATCCGATTTTTTGTATTCAAATGCAATATTCATATCAGTCTTTAGGGATCTGAAATGTATCGGATTAATGTATTTATGAGGTATACTGCTTTACTCGAGATGCGAGGCTTAGATCGAGGGAGTAATAATTCGTCTTCACTGAAACTGATATAGTTTTTTGTGAGGGTACCTAAGTTGAGAAAGCTTCTTGTGTAAGTGGCACTTTGGGGGCTTCCTAAAATCTAGAATAAAGATGTATGTAAGCATTGTTTAGACATTGGGTTGCAAGGCTTCAACAATGTATTTCAACATGCTTAAATAATGTATTTTTTGCTGAGAGTTTAATTATTCTTATCTATCATTGAAATGTTTGATATTAATCGTCGTAAATATATGTAATATAGATCTGTAATATCTGTAATATAGATCGTAAGAATATTTTCTTTTCTTGTTAAATTAATTTAAAACCATTGTGAATCTATGTATTGCTCGCATCAATAACTCCTTTCACAAGTATATCAATTCTTCGTGTATTTTGTCATCAGATCCACCATCAGCCCCGATGATCACAGGGTACATACCAGGGACAACGCTTTCGTCAGGAACTGTGCAAAAGCTGTCCTGCATATCGTCAGGAGGCAACCCTCTCGCCACGCTCACGTGGTTTAAAAATGACAAAAAGGTATGTATATGACAAATGAGATTGTAAGATAGGAGTAAAAATGCCCGAGCATTTTTTTTTTGTATTTTGATTTTATTGATGTTGTTATTTAACAATAGCAGAACTTGTACTTCCTTCACGAAATTAAATGCTGCCTCATTGTATAACAGCATGTTTGGCTAGTTGTTCCTAAAATGAACACAAAACAAGACGACAAATCAGATGAAAGTATTAGTTGTAATAATATCGTACTGCATTTTCATTGTTTCGTCTGTTCTGCGGTTGTGACCATGTAAGTCTATATCTTTAAGTTACAAATATATAACTCGGTTTGGTTGGCGATAAGAATCTATGTTCACCGGCTTAGCAACCAAAACTTACCTTATTTAATCGTCTCAACAACAATGTTAACAACAAACATATTGTAAGATGATGTTATGTTTCTGATTTTATTCATAGCAATTTATCAATTATCATCAGCCGTTACGAAGGTTGTGAGTTGCCCCATTAATTGCTCTTTAATTTTTGGATACCTCTGATGCGGTCATACGTTAGGTGATCCTGCAAAATGAAAAATATTATATTGGTAATGTTATACATATTATTATACCCTAAGAATTTGCTTTGTCTGCAGATCCATTCCATAACAAAGACGAGCGACAAATCAGTGTCTGCCGAGATCTCAATCCTCACGAACGTAACGGACAACCAGGCCCAGTACCGGTGCGAAGCCACCAACAGCGCCACGGAGATTCCCCTCTTTGAGACTGTCACCCTTAACGTGCACTGTAAGTATACCTTCGCTTTTATCTTCATCGCACAATGTTTGAAGCATTTTCTACTAATCATCCAGAAAATTGTAACAGAAATTATCGATGACGGTGGAAGAGTAAATTAAAAAAAAATATTAGATTTGCTTGCAGGCAGTTCTTGAACTCACACTAAGAATTTGATAGTTGATTGCAAAAGTGTAAATCTTCTTAACCATGTAAATGCATATTAAAATAAAGAGTATTTTTAACGATAAATCATTGAAATTGATTGGAGGTTGTATTTTTATATAGTTACAAAATTTTAAAGTATAAAAATGCTCCATGTTTAAGAAAATTAAGACCCCTTTGTTAATATGTTTCGAACTCAATATTTTATAATACAGATAATTTTAGCACAACAAAAGTTTAAATTGAAAACTTCCTTAATTACACAATTTCCGCAAAAAAGAAAGGATACTTGGAACACTGTTAATCCACCTAATAGAAATCGATTTCAACTTTTCAACCAACAAAAAATACAAAATGGCTTCCTCATGAATTTTTTAATCTCCGCATAATAATGATTTACATTGAACTTCTGGCGGATTGAAGGCGTTCATATTGCTTTCGCTAATTTGAATTTGTAATGAGCAGTGTGTAATTAAAGACTTCACAGAATCCCGCCGTTTTCATAATTCAGATTGTTTCTTCCTTTGGGTATCTCGAAACTCTGTTTTTAGTAGATACTTACATTTATTCGACTATTTTGGGGACTTATTGGACTGCTAGAGTTTATTTGGAGGCTTAGCGGGACTACGACAATGTGTACGTTTGCGAAACAAGAACTAATGAAGAGATTGTTGAAAATAAAAACGAATTGCATGAAAGTATCCTCGTGTTTCGCACATAGTGTCTAGTGTAATTTATAATGTGAAAGTTTTCTCATAAAGCCCGTAATGGTTTCCACCTTAACATTGTTACCTGCAGTTGCTGCTTTCGAGAACGAAAAGTTTAAATAACTAAAGCTTCAATTGTGTTGCTTTTCCTTGTTCGCTCTTACCTTTCGTTTCTTAGATCGTTGAATATACTAATACTGTAAGCTAGCAAGAAAAACAAATCGCGGTAATTTCTCACCCTTCGCACACTATTCTTCAAAAAGGTGCGTTATTTCGAAAATAAAACTTGTGCTTTGAGTTGGAAGATTATTGTGTTCTAAGCTTCAAGGATGGTTGTCAACGTAGAATATTCTTCAACAGTCGCTCCCGAAGCGGTCAAAGTGAGGTCTGAGCCAGCAGAGTTGAAGCCGGGCACTGAAGCCACGTTGTTCTGCGACGCAGCTTCCAGCAACCCGCCTGCTACGCTGTCGTGGTGGCGAGACGGCATACCAGTTCAAGGTAACAAGTTAACATGAGGTCACTTAGGAAAAAAATCTTCCTCTTGGAAGGAGGTTGAAATAGGTGAAAAGAGATTCACACAAGCATATCATAACGATAACAAAATTAAGTACGAACCTTTCCTATTTTTTCCTTCTACCTTTTTTCGTTACTTTAACTTTTAGGTAAACCTCTCAAGCGAACAAATGTGACATATCTTCTAAATTTGTTTTCCTTTTGAACCAAGAAACTTCGCCAGCTACCTGAGACTATTCAACGATGTATTTCTAATGGCAGCTGTTTACTGTGAATCTTGGTCAGACAGACTTGTGATGCAACGTGTTTCATCTGTTTTATGTATCATTATCTATTATCATGTTATCATTTTATCCATTGCATACTAGGAGCCTCAACAAAAATATTGAAAGCGTAACCAATTACTCGTACTCAAATGCGAAATTTGCTTCAGGACAACCTATGCAATTGAAGAAAGGTCTGCATGGAGGAACCGTGTCGACGATCGAGCTCAAACTGAACATCTCGAAGGAGCTGAACGGGGCAGTGTACACGTGTCAGGCGATGAACGAGGCGCTGCAGCGAAGCGTCCACGACGCATTGAGCTTGAAGGTCCTTTGTAAGTAATACCAACTCGCTGAGAACGTAACTATTTTACTTTTTGTAGGAAGGTGGGTTAAGAATAAGGAATACCTTTATTGATTTTGAATAGTGTTATATTAATGCCCAAATATTGAACATTACCCCATCTTCTAGTCTAGATTATCTTGTCAAAATAATGAGCTAAGTGATCCTCTTCTAGATTCGCCGATATTTGACGAGGCGACACCTCTGACGGTGGTGGGGGAGGAGAACGAGCCGTTGGTCATAATGCTACGGGCCGACGGGAACCCCAGCAGCATCACCTACACCTGGACTAAGGACGGCCTGCCTATCACACAATCCTCGTACAGCAGTTCCGGTAAGTAATAATTCAAACAAACAACAAAATATGCGGAGTGTAATACAATAGAAATACCCACTTGGATCCAACCAGCAGGCCCCATAAGTGGATCCAAAGCTAACTTTTTCTTACGTGATTATAAAGTACATTTTAATAAATTATAATTTAAAGTAGTTTTTTGGGGTCGTGAAGGATAAAGAGAAGGGAAAAGATAAAGGGGACAGATGAACGATGAAAATAAAAAAAAACACTTATTTTCTTTGTGTACACAGTAACTTGGACCCCATATTCAAGAAAGAAAAGTTGTAGACATTTAAAATAACATTTTATTAGTGTTGCCAATAGAATTTGCTTCAACAAAGTCTCCTTTAGTCTTCGTTTGCCTTCAGTGTTAAAAAAGTTTTGCTTGATGATCTTGGAAATAAAACAGAACCAGAACGTACCCAAGTAGGTACTAGTCTTTTACGCGGTAACATCTATCTTAACTTCTTTCTGCCGTCAAGCACTAGTGCTAGCATTGCTGTGTACTGTTTTAAGATGTAGCGAAAGACAGGCAGTGACATTACTGGGTACTGTGACTTGACATCTTATGTCACAAATGGGCGAGAACCACGTGTACGATAGGTGACTGTGGCCACTTGCCATCAGGTGGACAGTGTGCTTGTTAACCAACTTAGTTGTATAAAATTGGCCAAACTATTATAATACTTATATATAATGCACATGTATCAACCAAATAAAAAACCGTTTTTAAATCCACGACTCTACTGACGCACATGTCTATAAACCTTTCAATATCTGAACACAAAACTAGTTTTCGACAAGCGGTGAAGTCTTCCACGAAAACAGCGGAATTTCCCTTTTCTACGCGGCCACCCGTAGCTTTACAGCAATACATAACCCAATACAAAGAGGAGCAAGTTTGCAATAACTTATTTTATATAGTGCCGCCTAAGTGAATCCTCTCGGAGAGCTGTACTTTCACGGTTCCATTTTCTCAGTTGATGCGTTCAATTTATCACCATCTCTTAGTAAGTGGGAACACTTTAATGGCATAAATAAATATATTCATTGTGGTTTGTTGTCCCCAACAGGCGATAGAATAATATCTGAGGGCAGCGTCCTGAATATGACTCGGTTGTCGAGGAACGATGCTGGTGTTTATACGTGTGAAGCTGTCAACTCTCAAGGTGCATCCACCGTCAACATAAGCGTGTCTGTACACTGTGAGTATAAAATTAAAGACTTGTAACCAAACTCACGAAGTCTTAATTGACAAGGACTATATGTTAAAGGATCTGCAACAATTATACAATTTTGTACTTAAAATGTTAACAGCTGATTTCGATCCTAAGAATATTTGCAATTAGTCAGATTGCAAGTAATCCTTCGATTTAATTGCTTTTTTATTATTGAGTTAGTCGTATAATTAATTCACGTCGTATTCAAATATAATAATGCGATAATTAATTAAACTTACAATGGAGCAGATCTAGATAATTAATTTTTTATTAATGTTCCAACAGATTCGGCTGGCATCAAGTCTGTAGGGCAAAGTGGAATCGCAAATCCTAACGAAGACGCCGTGCTTAGC
This sequence comes from Schoenobius gigantellus, assembly GCA_963935595.1. Lineage (NCBI taxonomy): Eukaryota > Metazoa > Arthropoda > Insecta > Lepidoptera > Crambidae > Schoenobius > Schoenobius gigantellus. The sequence goes on from OZ012543.1 coordinate 2,725,988, forward strand.
TGTACAGCTACTGGTGAGGGATTAAAATCGTTATTTTAAGATTTTCAAGATTACAAGCTGGAGACAAACGGGATAATTTATAATGGACTGGATTTATTTCTTGAAAGGTCAAAGACTTAGGCCGGCTTGCGTAACACTAAGTACGATTAACGCTGAATATATTTGAACCATCATTTGGTCTTCGTCTTTTGTTTGAAATTGATAATAATTACTAAAACGGCATCTATCGACAACTGAAATCCGGAAATTTCAAAGACGTAGAGAGTCTATAAGACTTGACATTATATTTAAATAATATATTGGACTCAATTCTGAAGTGCCGCAAAACCATTATCCTATTCTACGGTTACTGTCAAATTCAACGGACGTTGCTAATTTGAATTTGACGTTTCTTAATTTAGACAGTCAATTCAACTTAGCTTTAGCCGCCCAAACGCTATTCCAGATTTACGCGTAAATATCTTAAACTGACTATTTTTAGCGGCGAGTAAAAGCGTCCCGATTTAAATAAAAACCTTGCCAAAATCCGCCATTTTGCTTGTGAAAAATATAATCACGTTATGAATATATCTGTCACTTAATGAAAAGGGAGTTTGATCGTTTTGAGCGGAAATTCCGATAACTATTTAGGCTATCCTCAAACATTGCTCATCATGTGATAGAATAGAAATCTTATGCTTACTTATTACTTCTCTCTGAATAAACTAAATAACCTTTGGTGGTGCCCAAGGTAGACACCACCACGTCGGCGATTCACCGACTTCTGGGTTGCTGATTTTTATTCACCGAATACCAGCTCTTAGAAAATTGGTATTACTTACCTTGGATCCGATTGGTCTCAATTCAATTCTAACTTCGGAATCGTTAATCGAGTCCGAAGTGGAGCAACCTTACTCTTAGCAATTAGCAAGTGAAGCTTAACAGCTCCTCTATCATCGACCGTCCGGATATATACGACGGCTGCGTATCCACTCTCAGACGCGTCACAAAAGCCATGAAGGCTGGCCGTAAACCGTCCCTTAGGCAGTATATGTCTAGGGATACTAACACGGTTAATGTCGGGGAGAGACGACATGAAGGACTCCCAATCTCGCAGCAAACGGCCCGAGAGGGGCTCATCCCACGACACTTCGGCTGACCAAAGTTCCTGTAGGAAGCACTTCATCCAAAACACTACGGGGCTAATCCAGCCATTTGGGTCAAAGGTACGAGCTACTGTAGACAAAACCAACCGTTTCGTCCAGACCCTGGGGTTTGGCAGCTCCAATCGATAGGTGAACGTGTCCTGGACAGGTCTGTATTGCACTCCCAAAACAGACAGTAAATCTGGAGTGTTGGCATTCTCAAAAATATGAGGCTCCTGCTGGTGGTCGTCTGGCAAGTCACACAAAAGCTGAGGTGAGTTGGACATCCACTTCCTCAGTTCATAACCACCAGCCCCGAGAAGAGCAATTAGTTCATCTCGCAAAATCAAGGCTTCCTCGACACTAGAGGAGCCCGTACAAATATCATCAACAAATGCATCCTCCTTGAGAACCAAGGATGCGCGAGGGTATCGTAACCGCTCACGTTCAGCGAGTTCCACAAGTGAGCGAATTGCCACAAAGGGGCTCGAACGCAAACCGTATGTATTGGTGTTCAGCTCGTAGACTAGCATGGGATCTCTGGGATCCTCCCTCCATAATATGAGCTGATATCGTCTATCGTCCGGGTGAATCACAGTCTGCCGAAACATCATCCGGATATCGGTCATAAAGACGACGGCATGGCGACGGAAGTTGGTCAATACATCACCCACCTCGTGGTGCAACTTCGGTCCAGCATGCAGACATTGATTCAGCGAAACTCCGGTAGACGTAGGAGCTGACCCATCAAAAACAACGCGTATCTTCCCGGTGGAAGGTTTCAAAACCGCGTGGTGAGGAAGAAAATTATGTTCCTCGTTTCGCCAGTCCAGTCGCGAGACCGACATGTGCCCCAGTTGCTCATATTCTCGCATGAAGTCGACATACTTCTGTTTGAGGTCGGAGTTCCTACTCATACGACGCTCCATGGACAGCAGCCGCTTCTCGGCCAACGGCCGGGAGCTGCCAAGTGAGGGGCGAACTGACAAAAAGGGCAAACGAGTGATCAGCCGTCCCGAGCGATGGCGACCTGTATTGTTCTGGTAGAACAACTCACACTCCTCGTCTAAGGGGTTCACTCGCTTCACGGTAGGTGGCTCTTCCACCTCCCAAAACCGTTGAAGGACATCCGATAAGGTGGAGCTAACAGTTATGTAACTGTCCACTAATGGAGATGGTGGGTTATGCCTAACTGGTCCCATCACTACAAACCCAAGCGATGTAGATAAGGCTACCAGCCCACCCTTCTGTAACTCTCTCCTCTTCCCACAATACACGCGGCCTAGAACATCGGCACCGAGCAATAAGTGAATCGGACCGGTTCGGTGGAAGGAAGGGTCAGCCAAGGTCAATCCTGATGTCGCATCAACGACAGCGCGCGAAACGTGCTGTTGCGGAAGCTGACCAACAACCTTCTCATAAACAATCGCGGTAGCGCCAATTTTGGGCGCTGAAGAGAAGTGGGGGGAGAAGGAGAACAAAACCTGACCGATCGGATCCGGGATCCGCAGGTCTCCGATTCCCCGTACCGATTCAAGGTATGGAGATGTGTTCAAACTCAACTGCCGGACCAGCCAGCTGGAGGCAATGCAACCCTGAGCTCCCGTATCCAAAAGGGCGCGAACTAAAACAAAGGTGCCCCTCGGGCCCCACACCTGTACGGAGGCTGTTGGTAACAGCACCTGCTCCTGTGGGGGGGTTGCAGCCGACAGTTGGTTTAATGAAAATCCTCCCGCATTCCCCGCAACGGGGAGGATGGGGAGTCCGAAAAAAAATGCGTGCGCGGCGGAGGAGTAGGGCGCTCAAGGCGCTCGAGCGGGTTCCAATCCGGCACGTACTGGCCCCGATCAAAGCTGCATCGGGGGGCCGGGCGTTGCCCATGATGGGCGAAAGTTGGGGGAGCCCGTGATAAACGGGGTCTCTCCATCAGAGGGGGAGAGAAGCGTATCGGCTCCCGGCGTGGCTCCCTAATTACCGCGGCCCAATCCCGCGGTGGCGCCTCAGAAGCGGCGCGTCGATCCCCCCCGCCCGTAGGGGGGGTGGAGCGCCCAATCCTCTCACGAGAGGGGGGCGCCTGTCCAATCTCCGCGGAGGGGTGGCATGCCCCTCCGATCTCCTCGGAGATGTGGGTGACCTACGAGGGCCCCCGCCCGTGTGCGAGTCCCTCTCTCTCACCACCTCACGAGTGTCTTTATTATTAAATCACAAGAGGGGGTGATGGGCCCCTCCACAACAGTGGCCATCTCGTGGGTGGGGGCAAGCCGATGCCATATGAGCCCCCAGGCAGCGGTAGCACCAATTCCGGCAAACGATGGCCATCCCGCTTGCAACACTTGCAAGGCATCGGCCTCTCCCCATGTGGAGAGTTCTGCCGCACTGCAGTATACTGCTTGTACAGGCGGCGCTCTCTCCGTGGCGCTGCCCGGGTCGCCTCATAGCGGCCTGTACTCGGTCCCGGTATAGGAACCAGATCCAAGTGGTCGGTCATCCGACACTCATCCTCCAAAAATCTGAGGAGATCCGAGAAGGGGGGGAGGTACGAGGCACTATTGCCCCCATACCTTTGTTCAAAGCGCCCCTTCATCTCCATGGGAAGCTTATCGAGGATGAGGTGGAGCAAAATAAAGGACCACTGGTCCACCGGTAGATCAAGTCGTTTGAGCGCATTAATAGCGCTTAGCAGCGGGTTCAAAATCTCCTTCCTCAATGAGGAGACCCGCGATACTCGTGGCAGCCCTAAAATGGCAGCCACATGTGTGTCCGCTAGCAAGCGAACATTCTGATACCGGGCGGTCAACAACGCCCTTGCAATCTCATAACTGTCATCGTTGACAGGTAGATGCTGGACAAGCACACCAGCCTCTCCACGTAAGGCAGAGAGCAAATAGGCCAATTTCTGGCTAGGGAACAGGTCGTCCCTCGAGTGAACCAGGCTATCAAAGAGGTTAATGAACCCCATCCAAGAAGCCAGGTTCCCATCAAAGGTTGGGATGTCTAAAGTGGGCAGTCTGCCCAGCAAGCCGGCCGGGGTAGGCTTGACCTCCCCGGGCGTGCACGACTCACCCCTCCGGGCGGATAGGATAGCCTGAGCCTTGTTTATGATCACATCCGCCTGTTCAAAACATTGATCATAATCGGCATTAAATTGCTCGACTGCTCGCAACTCAGCGGCACCCTCGGCTGGGTGGTCGAGCAAATATTGTTGATGAACAACAAAAAGCTGCTCCAATTCCTTCAAGCGAGCAGGTACTCCCTCATGCCGAATTAACAAGGCCTGTTCTCGGTCTGGTCGGTCTACCAAAGCGACGGCACTAGCAAACCATCTCAAAATCTTTTGTGCACCCGCGCGGGCACCACTAAGCGGGCTGACTGGCGGGACCATTTTGCACCAAAATTAATATACACTATAATAATACACGGACAAACAGACCGACAACCGCAGACAATAAAACAGATCGGGAGGAACTTCAAAGGCAGAACAAAATATATAAACAAACCAAAATCAAGTGTAAATGCTAGAACTTAACTAGAACAACAAAGGCATTTAACAATAGAATTTTTCAAACAAATTAAATTCAACTATTAAGTCAATAACTTAACAAACATAATATTCAAAGGCAAACAAAACAAAATCAAATGTAAATGCTAAAACTTAACACAGCAAAATAGTGTATTACAAGTTTACAACAACAGCAAAGTCACTTAGCAGCAAAATTTTTTCAACAAATTAAATTCAAGTATAAGTTTACAACTTAACAAACAAAATATTCAAGGGCAAAACAAAGATATGAAAAAACAAACCAAAATCAAATATAGGTAAATGCTAGAACTTAACTAGAACAACAAAGGCATTTAACCACAATTTTTCATATACAATGACAATGACAACTAGTTAGGGAGATCGGTCCACAAATGAGATGGTAGTCGGTTTAAAATCAGCAATCAAAAACCAATTAATATGTATTGCCCATTTGGACAACCAACAAGATTACAATATTAATTGTACAATACTAATCAACCACTCAAATCTAAAAACCACGCTCTGCTACCAAAAGATGGTGGTGCCCAAGGTAGTCACCACCACGTCGGCGATTCACCGACTTCTGGGTTGCTGATTTTTATTCACCGAATACCAGCTCTTAGAAAATTGGTATTACTTACCTTGGATCCGATTGGTCTCCGTATGTAGCCGGTGGACTTCCTGAGCTAGCTCGAAGGAAGTCGCGGCTCCTGAAGTTCTGCGGTGGATCCACCGGTGGAGACCGGAGCACTACAAATGCCTATTAGGCCACCACGGCTCACACACGCGACGATAATACCTTTGCGCAACACCAAGCGGGCTTTCGCACCCCGATATTAGGTGCGCCGCGCAAAACACAATTTGTTAGTTATATTACATTTTATTCCGGCCCGGACATAACCTCTAACAATGTCATGACATTTCGACCCGACTCGACTGACATGTCACATGCGGCCGGCCGCCAAAAAAGCTCTCACTGCACAGACCACAATGCAGTGTTGCCACTCGCTCATCCTCGAGCGTAAACAACCTTAGCAAAACAAATTGAGGTATAAATTTTAATTTTTCCCAAATTAATTAAGTATTTTCGCCTTAAATAAATAGGAAAATAAAATCTTTTTATTAGAACTATAAATTAGTTAAAAATAAGATAAAAATGTATAGTAGGTAAATGTTATTAACTGTTATAAAAACTTAAACCCGTTTTATTTTCTTTCCTCACAAAATTCATTTATTCCCTTTATAATTTTTACCATAGCAACACAAACACAATTAAACTTGTCCTAGACATTTTAGAATTACGCTTGAACTCTGTCTAAATTTAGTTGGCCTGTCATCGTAGAATAGCACTTGCTTAACCGGCCATTTGAATTAAGTTTAAATTTAGAAATTTTAGTTTTAGGATAGTTAGACGGCGGGCGCATAGAATTGAGTCCATTGATGACATAAAACATTATTTAGATGTTTTATGTCATCAATGGACTCAATTCTATAATTTATGTTGTTAAATAATGACGTTATAATATGTGATTTGCATGCTATTAAATAAGGACTCAATAGGCATTAAGTTTTTGTCTTGTTTCAATAGACAGGAAAATGTGAAATGTATGTAACCCTTCTAATGGCAAATGAATGATTTGAATCGGAAATACTAAAACTTTGAAGATTATCTCTAAATGTGCTTGAACAATCATTTTGATAGATTGACAATTATATTTTAAACGCGTCTAGCATTAATCATATTTGCTGAGTGTTATACAAGGAGCCCTAATTCTTAACGTTTGTGATTTTTTTATCTTTAATTTTTATAAGAGGATTTTTTCTGGTGTCATCCTCATAGTGCTACATATGTGTTAAGTAATGTTTATATCATGAAAAAATATAAAACAATATTGGACCTTTAAGAAGTATTCAGAACGTTTTGTTAATGTATCCATTTATCTACGAATACTGTACATTTGGCTAACTTTTGATAAAACGTACTTATTTTATCTGAACAATCTCCCTTATATGCTACATAAACTTTTAGGTAACCCACTCAACGCAGATCATATAAGGTGGGAGCGGCCAAACTATGACATATCTTCTAAGCCTCTGACTTTTGAACCAAGAAACTTCACCAGCTATCTGACGATACCCAAGGCGACGAGGGATGATGTGGGCACGTTCCAGTGCGTGGTCGACAACGGCGTTGGTGGAGAAACTAGGGAAAATGTGACCTTGGTAGTGAAGTTCAAACCGGAGATGGACACATCGCCAAGCATGACGAAGTCTGCGTCGAATATTGGACACGTCGGAAGGTTGACTTGCAAGTAAGTGGCTTTATAAGTCTAATTTACGCGACTGAAGCCATAATCCATCAAATGGAGACATATTTTTACACTTGCATTTGTGTATTCTGTTCCAGTAACTCCCAGTAGCAACTGAGACGTTAACGATAATCCCTTAAAACTACATTTAATTCATGCTAATTAAAACTACTGTATGTAAAATACAAACTACAGTAATTCAATATAACTATTTTTAGTACTTATCTACTTTTATGACCACTGCTATCTTGGATGTAACATCTATGACGTATTTTCGAATTGTGTTCTATATCATATTGTATAATCATTGTATATATAATCCATATTAACATTTATATAGAACACAATACAATGGTTACAAGGTCGAGGAATCCGGTTACTAACCAAGGCATTTACCAAAAAAAGTCACGCAAGATTTTAAATCAACTAACGTTTCAAATACAAATTTTGTCTGTTCAATAAAGTTACTGGAAGCTGAGAAAACTTAATAGAAAGTCATTCATGAATCATCAAACAGGATTTGAACGTTGTAAATAGTTAAATTCACGTTTTATCCTATAGCACAGATAATATAATACTGATGAATGATTGATACTATATTTCCATCGCCCACGATGCTTTTTCTGATGTATTGACTATATCGATAATTTGGTTTTTGAATTTTATTTTGTCGTTTTTCAAGTGTAAAGTTGTTTGAGGAAATACAATAAGTATATTCATTCAATCATCAATCACATTATAACTAATAAATAACCGAAATAATCACTTTGTAGTCGGTATTTATAAAGAAATTCTCATTTTGTTACCAAATAAGTAAATGACAGTCACAACTAACTATCCCAGATGTCAAAATATCGTAGTAAGTACGTTTAACAAAAATTGATTGCCTAGTCTTATAATAAGGTACCTAGTTAATTGACAACTATTCGAATTTTTTTAGCGCTATGCTCGTAACATCTTTCATGATCACCTTCAATGGTGTCACCACAAGCGTCAATAACTATTATGTCTTTACGATGCCTCGTGGAGCAATATTTGAAAATCACCATCCCACCACTTAGGTGCCAAGCAGCGCCGGCCCCCAACTTCACCTGGTCGAAGAGCGGTGCCAAGCTCCCCGTGAACACCTCCACCAAATACTTCGCCGAGTATCACAGGGTGGACGCCATCACCTACACCTCGGTGCTGCTCATCAACGACATCACCTCGTCGGACTACGGCTCCTACGAGTGCGGCGCCAGGAACGACATGGGGTTCAGCAGCTCGTCCATCAAGCTCGATATTACTAGCGCACCAGGTAAGGAGTGATATTTTACGCTTATGCTTAACTTACTATAAACTTAGCTTTAATTAAATACAAATTAATTATAGAGATGGCACGTTAATTCTACCATGCTCATATTGTTATATACCGGTGTTTCATAATAACCAATAAATAATCAATGCGTTATCTAAAACTAATTATTAAATTGTGTTTACCCGTAATGTCATTCAATCCAAAATTTTCATGTAAATCATAGACATACATACACACACACACACACACACACACACACACACTCACCCATACACAAACACACACACACAAGCTCACACACATCAACTTAATTTAGTTAGGTATGAACCTACCAATGATTCATCGCCTGGTTCAGAGTCGGAGAGGCTGGTAATCTGTAACACAGGTCTCCTTGTACGGATACCAGTCTCTCACATAGATAAAACAAATGTTTGTACCTACCTTATCCTAATCACCTGTTAATATAATATGTGCGGGAGAACAATAAACAATAATTGAATTTTCTGAATTTGAATCCTTGATGTATCGCGAAGTACTGTCAGCAACAAGTCAAGCTTTACATTTGTATTACGAAAGCCGTCGTTATTACGAGCGACATAACAGCGGTCTCAAGGTCAACGTGAGAAGTCTGGAGCAGGGTGTTACGGATATTCGCATCCGCGTCCGCAAATGCGGAATATTCGCATTAATTCATACATCTGTTTCCGCATTCGCATCCGCATCAATTAATGCGGAATTTTTACGGATGCGGATTCATTATCTGTACAAGTAACGACATGTAAAGAAAGTGGGCGGGGCCAGAGTGGCGCTGCTTTACGCGTGTTTGCTGTTAAAAAAGTATTTTAATTTTGTTTTTTAAATATTATTAAATAAAACATTAACAATTAAATCGATTTGCATCTATTTGTATACCTAAAATTGATATATCTTACAAAATACTGAAATCCACATCCGCGGATGTGAACCTCTAATATTCCAACATTTTTAACAAGTCAACATTTTTATATGAGTAACAACCCTAGTTTGGAATGTTGGCTGTGATAACTTAGTTCGAAAGTCCTCTCGTAAAGTGATGCGTCAACTCTTCGCAAGAAAACATTTGTGATCTAATGTTAATTTCTTTTACAGATCAAGTAATATCATTGGCGGTCACAAATGTCACGTACAACTCTGTGTCGTTGGAATGGGTTCCCGGATTCGACGGAGGTCTGACGTCATGGTACAGGATCCGGTATAGGTAGGCAGTGTTTCTTCTAGATCTGGTTTAGATTCATACGTGAGCAACGATGTCTACAAAATAATAACGTTCCTCTATCTCCCCGATATTCGGTCACGGCGGCTAATCTCAATCTCAACAGAAATCGCACAAATATCTGCGCAAACCCGCGATCAGGACGAGATCAGGCGCAAATTAAACGTGCCTTCCGAAGCGTGAAGAAACTCGAGATTTTCCTGACCCTTAATTAGGCGTGCCTAAAAGGTTGCGGAAATGGTCTCGTTGGATGTGTAGCACCCCACAGTCAGTTAATTAAAAAATACGAAAAATTTCAATTTTCAATTTTATTGGCGAGCACATTTGAACATGCATAATTAGTCAACAGTTAAACTTGTTTTCAAAATAATGAGAAAAAATTCAACAAGTAGGTAACAAAATTTAGGTAGTCTGGTCACTGCATACATTTTCATGGTATTTAGAACATTCAGTCCTGGTTTTTTGCTATCGGTGCCCAAACCGCTCTCAGCCGAACGCTTTTGGCGACTGAATTCTAAACGTTACACATGTTTATATAGCTACCTAGAAGAGAAGCAAGTCTAATTTTAAAAAGTTGTAAGCTTAGAAACTTTCTTTAGGGTGTATGACACCCCACGCGCCTAATTAAGGGTTAACTTTAGCAATCGTTAGCCGAACGCACACGCCAATGCGCAAAGTCACTATTGCAAATACCAAACTTAATCCTTTAGTACCGACTGTTACTAATGATTCGCTTTTAAAAAGAATCCTAACAAGGTAATGAATAAAGGAGGATGCCCGATTTTGCCCCACTAACAAGGTCGACGACCAATAAAGCGGTATTCCTAGTAAAATATATTTTATTAAAACATGATTTATCAGTGTAATATAAAACAGATGGAAGAAACGGTTTTTTCGGCAAAAAATTAGACTTACATGCATTTCCTGTTACAAAATGGTAACTGCATATTTATGCATTGTTTAGTTGTAGCTACAGTAACACATTTTTCAATGTTATGCATTACCTACTTCTTTCATAACATTTTTATTTTTAATTATTTATTTTTAATAAATTTTAAAATATATTACATTTCATCATTTTAATTAAAAACATAAAAAGCAATTTTTGCAATGACAAAAGGTTGACAGATCGCATAGAGTATAAAACTCCGTTTTCCATCTAAATAAATAAAATAAAAATAAAATTTATTTATTTCAGGTAATATACACCCATAATAGTACAGTCTGAATTTAAATAACATTCAAATAAAATAAAATAAAATTCTGAGAATAATAAATTTTAAAATTAAAGAGAAAAAAATTCACCAAAGCCATTGAAATTCTAGATAAAAAACAATAATAAAACCATAAAATAATAAAAATCAAATTAATTTAAATTTAAAATACAATTTAGATGTCAAATAAAAATAACAACAATACATTAAAAAATAGTAGGTAATTAAAATAATGTCACATAATAGTAATAAAAATAATAGTAATTAAATAATGTCATATCAATAAAATTAAACTTTACGATCTCAGCTCCTGGTATTACCGTCACAACCGGCACCATATACATGTTTATTGCAACAGTGGCGAATGTAAGGGCAATCCAGCCTCTCAGCTATCATCGTCAGAACAATATTAGGGCTGGCCCGCACCCTACGCACCAAGGACGTGCATCTCTTACGAACGGTCGCGTAGAAACAATCTAAGCAGGGCACCATTTTTTTTTGGTTAACATCAATATTAATTGATATTTTGCGTTTCTTTTATACAATATTAATGTTAAAATTTTTAACCACGCTATTTTTCACAAAGGGAATTTTATTCAAAATATTTTATATTTTTAAATATAGCGCATTACGATGCTCGATGACGACGGTCAAAAATCATAGAGCATTTACCCTATCAAAAACTAATGACTCGCGGTGATGTTGAAAATTCTGCAAATATGTACTTAGGTGGAACGCGTCTAAAATAAGTCGCATTGTGCCTGCGATTTCTGTTACCTACATATTCCTTATCTATACTTACTTACTAATATTATAAAGCTAAAGAGTTTGTTTGTTTGAACGCGCTAATGTCAGGAATTACTGGTTCGAATTGAAAAATTCTTTTTGTTTTGGATAGTCCATTTATCGAGGAAGGCTTTAGGCTATATAACATCACGATATTGTTATTTTCGGACATCCACGCGAACGAAGTCGCGGGCACAGCTAGTTATTGATAATACTGGATATCAATAGGCATTTTGATAGTATTATTATAATTGATTTTTAATGATCGACAGTTCAGCTTATCTAGTTTGACGTCTTGCAACTATATGTACATAGGTTAGGTTAGGAGCATTTTTTATGGATATCTACGAAACTGCAGCTTTAATTAAAAAAATAATACTTGTTTTCTATTCAAGAATAGCAAAATTAGCCTAGAGTTGTTTCTGTTCATGGAAATTTATAAATGGGGCAAGTCTCCATATAAAAGTGGGCATCCTCCTTTGAATATTTAATCCTTCTCAATGTGAAATGTATTCGCCCAATCTCTTCATAATACCCAATCGCACCGTTTATCCAATGTAAACTTTTTATTTTTAGAAAAATATACGACGATTCTTATAAATATGAAGATGTGAAGCCCCGAAACTCGACCGCCTACACAATTGGAGGCCTGGAGAAGAATACTGATTACGTTTTCTCCGTAATGGCCATCAATAACATAGGACAGAGCAAATACAGACCAGACGACACCAAAGCGACCACCCTGAGTAAGTATTCTAGAACTTTCTGTAGCAAAGAAAACATTTTTATCCAACACAATGAATAATTAGTGAAATAAGAAACTCGTTTGATGATAATCACTTAATTGTTATTAATATCACCAATGAATTTAAATTACTTGCCGGAGTTAACACTGCATTCTGAAAACTTGAATAACTGGCGAATAGAATTAATTTTGTTTCAACTAAGCACATTGATATTAATAAATTATTCTCTTATTCTAATTTTACAATTTCTGAAAAGAGAAATTGAACAAACTTGAATTTTCGCAGCACAAAGCCCCCAATCTGAAATGAGGCGTGTCAATATTTTGATTCGATGTGATTGCTTTTCACTGTTTGATTTGGACGATTTGATCCATGGACACTTATAATTTATGAAATTACTGAAGTTCCAGTGTTCGTTTATTATGTAACATGCTGAGTATAATGTATTGCTATCAAAATACAAAATACATACAAAATACTATTGTGTCGACACTTTCATTTATACTTCTAGTATCAATAAACATATTTTGAAATGAAACTGTAATAACAATGAAATTAAAAATAAGAGAAATAATTTTTCAAAATATAATTTGAAGCTACATTTCCAACATCTATCAACTAAAATATGTTTCAGGAATTTACAAAATTATTTGTTTCATTTACTATCTAAATTCGAAAATTAACTTAATAATTTGTTTCACGCAAACGCAGACTTTATCCCATCATCGGTACAGTCCAGTTCCGAAGAATACAGTTCCTATCACGTTCCCGGAGTTTTTATAATAACTGGAACGATCGTAGGAACCGCTTTGATTCTTTTAAACGTACTGCTGATAGGATTCTGTCTGCACAGACGGACAAATAAGAGGATTAGAGGTTTGATTATTACAATATTTGTTGTTTAGTGCTTGCGTACTAGACATTTAGTTTTGTTGTAGATTCATGTTTTGTTTGTCATAGTTGTTTCAAATTTCATTTTTTAAAATGTGAATTTGATGCTTTATTTAATATTATAACCTTTGAATATTTTGTCAATAGACCAATCATCTTAGAGATGTATGTTTATTTTGTGCATTGTTCATATATATGACATAGAAGTAGGCGCGAGAGGTGTTCCGGCAAATCCTCATTGATTTTTGCTAAATATCTTAGCATTTCGAAAGCTTTCGTTAGTTCACTATTCAAGCCTAACAAAAACGGCTCTTGCGGAGTCGTTTCAATAATGGTTAGGCAGAAGGAGCCAAGGTAGCGAGGGTGAGCGTTGATGCATTGTAAAGTAGCTACCTCAACCTACACTTAGGTGGTAAGCCTCAGACATGCTCATCGCTTCTTCATTTGCAACTCTATGGCCCCAATACCCTTATGGTGAATCCATGAAATACTAAGATATCGTCTGATAAAACTACCTTCTCACGGTCTAATTAAGTTAATTCACTTTATCTTATTCAATGACTGTCAACAAAAAATAATGTTTCATATTTTACTAAAACAGTGAATTATTATGATCAAAGTGAGTTTCAAAACTTCCGAAAGATAAGATATCACCTCTTAATCAAAACGTTTGTGAATGAGTTAAATGATAATTAACCTCTTGCATTGAAATCTATTCACGTTAAAAATGTTCAAATCAAATTCACATTACATGTACGAGTACCTACATCTTAATAATTTTTGTTGCTTTGAGTTCAGTTTTCTTAGTTGCCTTTTTATTTTTTTACCCAATAGCCTCATCGGAAGTTGGAGAGCTGAACGACGTGATGACCGAATACGTAGACGCTGCAGACACGTCCAAATCCGTTATAGTATATGTTTCCATAACTGGTGCTATTTTAGTGTTGATCAACGCTGCTTTAGTTGCTTGTTTTGTTTTGAAACGGAGATCTAGACGAATCAAAGGTAATTTTTTAGTTATTCAGGTATCTTATATTTTGTTTTGAAATAGAATCTCATGTATAATTGACTGTAGTCACTAGATTTGTGTTTCGTCGTTCAATTTTTTATCATAATCTTATTGCTTTTCATATTTTATCTCAATAATTGGCTATTAAAATACTTTAGATGGTGAGTCTACATCTAGTACCACTTAAGTACAATAATTGAATTACTTCAAACTTCAAATATTAATAACCTTGTAATGGCTTTGAAAAACAAACAGCTGGTACCTTATGCTTCAACGAATTCTTTTAATTTGTGTTTTCACTGCTCGGTCTAAACAATTCATTTCACAAGTCTATTATTGCCAAAGATATAATTGCTTGTTTTGTCTTCGCCCTTTACCTTTAATAGAGCAAATTCGAAACGATTCTCAGCCCCAAAAGGAAACTGTTCGTGTCAATCAGTTTTGATTACAACCATTTCGTCGAACACTCAATATTTGCGACAATCTTTATTAATTTGAACGTTTTTCGTAGAGCAAGCGGGACAGTCGTCTAAGTCGGCTACAATAGAAATGTATGCGCCTTCCTCGTACAACGACACTATGACCGGGGAGACATTGAGCTCGGTCTCTGAGAAATCGGAGACTTACTCTCAAGATGACGCCGACGACAGGCCTCCTCCCCCCATCCCCGAAGTCCCGTCGATGCCCAACAGGCATATGTTGAGTCAGGTGAGCCGGTAACGATTTTGTTATATATCAGTTTTGTTATTTATATGCACCAGCAAGGGCTTACGGGGGGATGTGTTAATTTTTGTGGCACCTATTTGTTGTAATTCATGAATAATTTGAAGTTTTTTTTCTATCAATTTTCAAAAATTGATAGAAAAATTTCATTTATATTCTTGAGTTTAATTTATAACATTTCAATAAACTCAATTAATATTTACAAAAGTGTATTCGCATACAATTTATTTAAGACATGTTATGTCACAAACCAAATTTTACAAATAAGTAAGATAAAATATTATTCAACCTTAAAACAGAATTATAACTTTTTGTTAGATTACTTACATCATCTTATTCATGCCCATCTTCATCAGCAGACTGACGCGTACCTAATGGATGATCAGGGTCTAGTCATTCCACCGCCCCTGGACTACCCTCCGCCGAACTACGCCGTGTATGAAGGAGACCACGCGAGGACACTGCCCCACCCTCACAGGCACAAGGATATAAATGGACACAGCACTCTTGGAAGAAGTGCCGGTGAGTAAGGCCTTGTAATAATTAATAATTTTTGTAAGCAAGACATAAGAATAAATCGTGGCTATATGCGCGGTAAGTAGGCCAAACCTAAGTATCTTTTTAGGTAACTATCTTAAAATTGAAATAATTATTGAAAAAAAAATGGAAAAATCTATAAATCGATCGAACCTATTATAATGTATGGATCTGAATGCTGCGCAACAAAGGAGACAAATGAAAAAAGAGATTACGTGGCGGAGATGAGATGTTAAGATAGATTTGTGGTGACTAGAATGGATAAGGTTAGGAATGAATAGGTATATAAGAGGAGGAAGAAATTAGCACCAGTGACAGAGACGATAAGAAGTAAGTGTAGTGTAAGATAGGAAGCGTGGCAGTGGAGGATGACAGTCATATTACCATAAGAGTTATGAAATGGACACGAATATGAACGAACATGAGGATAGAGAAAATCCTAAGTAAGTGAATATACCTACATGGTTATTTTTTTATCAACCTGGAAAATTTAAGGCACGCTTCACGACATGGTATTAGATTGATTTAAATATGAAAAAAAAAATAACTCGCTTACTTATTTTTATATTAATTTCCAAAAATTCCAAAAAATGCTGCACTAGTTGAGAGCAGCATTTTTAGAGATTTTTGACTTTTTTTTATTTTTTTTTTTTTTATTTTAATAATGGATGTGTCCTGAAGCGTCCTTAAAATTTTCCAGGGTGATAAAAAAATAAGCGTGTAAGTATATCCTATGCATGCGAAGAATGTCAATGCAAAAAATCCCGCAACAGTTTTAAAACTCAATTGAAAGTTTATTTACTAAATATGTCATATTAAATTAAGCGTTTTTAACTACCTATCTTATTTACTATTATTACCACGCATTATACACGTCACTATCACTACCTTTCCAAAAAATGTATTACTCTTATACACTACAATCACTTCTCCATTACCCTTAATTTAATTTAATTTTACCCTTACTTTAATTTAATTTAAAAATTCTTCCTAAGTACTATTAAATTGACCTATCAATCCAGTAAGTCTATGTATACCTACATTATAAACTTAAACTACTTATATTATAATTATAACATACTACCTAATTCAAAAGAAATCCCATGCATTTACTAAACAAAAAAACTTTCTTTAAAAAACACTCAGAGTAGATCCTTTCATCGACTTATTCCCGGTTCTGGCAGAATAATCAGCGCCACAGCTTGCTGCGGCAATATGCTGAGTCAGATCCGTTTCGCTTGCACAGTGCACTACAAGCAGTCACTAATACGTTTTTTTCTGTATTCTTAGTTTTTACGATGTGTATGTCAAAAGCCTTGTATCTGTACTGTGTAAATGAATAAATGATTTATCTATCTATCTATCTATCAAAGATGACGTATAATACTCGTAGATGTGAACACAGACATATACTTCCCTTTATATGTCTGTGGATGTACATACGTGTAGGATAAGGGGAGGTTGATGATGATGATGAAATAATTATTGTATAAGTTTAAGACTAACGACAAGTGAGTGATTGTGTGTGTTCACCGGAAGTATAAATAAAAGAAAAAAAATTATTTTTGGAAACTAGGTATACTTATTTTAAAAATACTCGTTTATTTCCTTAGGCAAGCAGAACTACGTGCCGGCGCCAAGTCCCATGCCCCCACTTGACGGATCCTACTACAACATGTCATCCGACAGATATCTGTCGTACCCCCCACTCATCGGGGAATACCTTCAGCAGGTATGTATATTTATATTATACATGACTACTATTCAATTTAATCTATATCTTGTTAAGTGTCGTTAAAAAACGCGTGTCGTTTATAAAGCAACATTTGGAATTGCTTTTCTGAATGTTTTCTATGTGTTTAGTTAAAGCATATATTTTATTTGATTAATAAATTGTATACGTTAAAATATTTAATTAATCTCGGTTATCCACAGCAAGGTTTTTTTTTTATTACAATACCATTTTATCATTGTGCTAACTTCATGTTAGATCCTTTGTAAAGAACAGAGAACCATTAATTTTAATACGAATTTGTGATAAACGTATTTTTTACATACGTTGTGTTGTCTTCTTTCCGCCAAAGAACAGCTATATTAGATATTCGTATGTTAAACGAACGCGGCAGTAAACGATTTCGCTGCGAGTAGCAAACTGACTACAAAAAGCTCTTTCGTTGCGAGTTTTCCGGAAACAAGAGCACTCTTATCGTGCTGCAAGAAAATAGGTTCAGCAGCGAGTAGCGAATGAGTACCTACGAAAAACGGTTTTGCTGCAAGCCATCCGGTAGCAAAAGCGCCCTTTTCGCGGCGAGAGTTTATTAATAGGTAGTTGATTGCCGGCGTAAATAACAATAGATAAGATTTCTAACTTATTGTTTTGTTATTTTTTATAATTACTAGCTGTGCCCGCGACTTTGTTCGCGTGGATGTCGGAAAATAGCAACATGTCGTACATTTTTTCCCGTTTTTGCAACATTTTTCATTGATGCTCAGCTCCTATTAGTAGTAGCGTGATGTTCCATAGCCTATAACCTTCCTCGGTAAATGGACTATCAAACACAAAAACATTTTTTCAATTTGAATCAGTAGTTTCTGATATTAGCGCGTTCAACCAAACAAACAATCAAACAAACTATTCAGCTTTTTTATATTAGTAAGTATAGATTAGTATAGTATAGATTGTTGTATAGCTATTTCATAATTTTCTTACATAGTTTGAAATAAGATATAAAAATAAAGGACACGTATATACTTATTTCTTTATTTTTCCATAATTTTTATTTTAACTTAAAACCAATTTTAAAACTGGGTTATTCTAAAAAAATTATACGCCGATTGAAGGATTTACGGCGGTTATACCTTTAACGAAATTAATTAAAAATGTAATATTGACATTTATTTTCTGTAGATATTTCAAAGCGAATTCTTTATAAACAAGGCAAATGTAACTGGTTGGAAATCCTTTATATTGATATGTCGAGACTTTTTTGGATAGTATAATTTTGTTAAATAATCGTTTCAAAATTCCTAAGAAATACTGTAAACGTAAGATTTTGATTGACATTTATTATCTGTGGATTTGACACAAGCTCGCAAGCTGACGTCAAAGCGACTTTTTTTATAAACTAGGCAAATGTATATGTTTGGAAGTCCTTCATCTTGATATGTCGAGATTTTTTTCGAACAACATAACTATTTCGTTAAATAAGTACCCATTTCAAAAATTCTAAAAATACTTTAAGCGCTCCACACACAGAGGCGGCAAGCGGGACGGCAACGGAGCGGATTTTTTTTTGCTATGGTCCATGTCACACAGAAACCGCCGGCGCAATTAAATCGCTCACCGCAGTTCCACTACCGTCCCGCTTTCGCCTCTCTCTCTTTCTCTCACTCTCTCTGTGAGAAACAGGAAAACCTCCAAATGGTTTTCGATTTAAGGCGCATAGTGATCCCAATGACCTTGCGTCGATCGTCCCGCACTGATTACATAGGAGTGAGTGAGTGAGAGCGAGGGGAATATTTAAGCAAACCTTTACGCGTAAGATGAATTATTTGAATAAAAAATTAATAAAGGCGAATAAGAAAAATCTAAAAAGACCATCCCCTAGAATATTGTTCACTTTATTTATTGAAATCGAAAGTATATGATTTAACTTAATATTTACGAAGCGATTAGGTTTACAGTTTTAAAATCGAGGCATGTTTGGGTTACATTTTAAACAAGTTTTAATTAATTTATCAAAAAATTAAGAAGACCATCCTCTAAAGAATGCGTTGAATAATAACATATCTTTTTTAAAGATTTTCTTATTCAATATTTATGAAGAGAATCGGTTTTTTCTGCAGTGATTTTTTATGATTGACGTTACTATACGCCTTAAGGCGCCTTGCTATAAATGAGAAAACGTCCATTGCTGGCGGCCGTATAATGGCCGGTATACACTTTGTTTAGTCAAGTGCTTAGTGTTTTAGTGTTTAGTAGACTGTTTAGTGTTAAGTGATTAGTAGTGTAGGGACACACTGTTTAGTAAACAGTGTTTAGTTTATGTGTTCATTATATGGACTTAACACTAAACAGATCTGTCCAGACGTGTTTAGTGAGTGTTTAGTGTTAAGTGAGGGGTGAAGGCGGGAGAGCGGGAGGGGCGACTCGCAGAAAAAATAGAACGCGTTCCTATTCGCTAAACACTAAACACTAAACAGAAGCTGTCCGAACGTGTTTTTTACTAAACACTTAACACTAAACAAGCCACTCGCACTTAACACTAAACAATGTGTGTACCGGCCATAAGTAATAGCAGCCGGTGGTTTCGCAGCAGGGCCGCACGCCGACGCCGCCGCAGCCGTACGCCGCGGCGCCGCCCCGCAGCGCCGCCGCCGCCGCCGCCGGCTCGCCCGCGCATCAGCCCAGCCCGCCGCACGGATACCCGCTCGACGGTGAGACTGTGCGCTTAATATAGGACTGTGAAGTGCCAATTCGTGGCTCGAGTATGCACTTTCAAAAATGCAGCTTGCCGCACACCGCTTAGAGTTGAAAGTCCGAGGCAGGTGCCTACATTTCTTATTGAAATATTGTTTTGGGCGATAACTGTTTTACCCCCCTAAACCTTTACGAAATTAGACACTTTCGGTCTCATTACATTCAGTATACCTTAATCTATGTTTGTACGTTTTGCTTTTTTTGTAATTCAGTATAATTTAGTGAACAAAGGTAAAAATGCTCGAGGTAGTTTCTAAGGCTAAAATATGGATATTTAGATGCAAATAATTTATATTCTGAGCAATATTACTTCAAAATCAAAACGTACAAACCTAGACCTTCATTATATCTACAACATTTCCAAAAATTATGAAAATTGGACTATGTTAAGAGGAAGAAAAGCGTTATCGCTTTTTGTATGAAAATTTACAGCTTTACAATCCTCTTAATAAAACAGCCCATCTCTTCACATCGTCCTTCTGCACGTCATTTGCGATAAACCATTGAGTTAATCGGCACTTATATGTTTGCCAAGATTGAGTAGGTATTGTGATCAAAACTCGACAAAGTTCCGTCCTGAGCCATTTTTTTAGTACGCGGGTGACTCGTCGCCACTGTTGAGTCGGAGGACACGGGAGAAGTCAAAGACGGTCGTTAGCTCACCGAATGCTGTGACGTTTATTCATAGATTAAGTAATACCCGACAGGCTGCCTCTTTTCTTTATCGCCCCTAAGTTGGCAAACGAGCAACTGCCCCCACCTGAGGGTGAGTGGTAACAGTCACCTATAACGCGCGTGGCTCCTGTGAGATTCGCAGCAAAACTTCAACTCCCACAAGAACCACAGTGTACGTTACCAACTTGTGACACCAGATTTAAAGTCACGGTACCCAGTAATTTCACTGCCATATCTTACCCTTCAAACCCGCTGCCTTGCGGCAGAAATAGGTAAGACGGTGGTACCCATGCAGACGACCCCGGTACAGAGTCTCATCGACTCGCACTTGGTCGGTTTTTTTTTGCGATTTCAAAATTGATGCCATAGTAAAAGATGTTCATTTTGATTGTCTGAACAAGCACACAAAATTTGGCTCCTGCTTAAAAGAACAGTTGACAGTCGACGTTAGAATGTGACAACGTCACGCTATTTTTTCTGCAGCTAATGTCATCCCCATGCATTTTTTCTGCGGAACGACTGCGGAAAAATAAGCGTGTGGCTTTCGTCTAGGCCAGGGTTTCCCAACCAGTAAGATGCGCCCCACTTGGGGGGCGTAGAGCGAACCATTGGGCGCAGCGAGCAACTCCAGAATTGAACTGTATAAAGAATATTTATTAAAACATTTCATATAAACTCGCGCGACGCGGACGGTGCGATGCGAAGTCAGCGACACGTTGCATCCATCTTTTGAATAAAACTAAACACGCCAATATTTTCATCGTTTGCTTAATTTTCTTGGCTCCCCATTTCGACTCCTAGGGGGGCGTAGTATTTTAACATAATGTTGGGTGAGGCGCATAGGGTAAAAGGTTGGGAATCCCTGGTCTAGGCCTACTCTTCAATATTTATTATTACACTACTATTTATATACTACTACTATAATAATTTACTGATATACAACTTAAAGTCTGGCAATAATATTGAAATATCTTGTGTTGTTTACCAACAATGCCGATGCTTTGATTTTTGAAATACTCGTAGGTAGTCGCGTTCTTGGAAGTGAACTTAATCTCGATTGATTCTCGGAACTGTATCCAAGGCCTACTACTGATTTTTATATACCTAAGTAACTTTGCAGTTTCCTTGAAAATAGTTATTAAATTAACAGTATCGATTTATTTGACTCTGTTTACTTTGTTAAGTCAAAGTAAATTGGTTGTTAATAGGTAGCTATTAACAAGTTATTAGATTAGGCCCTGTTGATAGCTACATATAAACATCTCATTTATAAATATTTCTAGATACCGTGTTGCCATAAGATTTACAGCCGACAGTTGCCTTCTTGTGCTAAAGCAACACAATTTTATACTGTGGATTACCAATAATAGTAATATAATATGTAAGGCGGCCAACCGTCCCGCATTCTGCGTTATAATACCGCATTGCAATATTTAATAAAATAGTCCCGCTTATCGTCAAATGCGTCCCGCATGTCCCGTATTCCTATCATTTTTTGTAGATTTAGATTCGTTTCCCATCGTCTCGCTGCTCGCATATACCAATGCTCCACATCAAAAATACGAAGGAGACGAGACGTAGGTACTTACTTACTTAGGTAAGAAACCCACAACTAGTAAAAAAAATGCCACTCATGTGAACAATATGACTTTAACAACAAATGTTGATTCAGTAGTAATGTGGTTTGTTTCTAATTTAAGTGCACCACATAATATATATTTGAATGTGAGGACAAAAACTTTGCAATCCGCCCTCGTACCTATCTATTAATAATATTAATAGATACGAAGTCAGATTGAAATGGATATATTATTTTAATACATCCTTTTATTAATAACATTAATGTCAAATGAAAAATTTTAAATATAGGTCGAGTTATCTAAAAAAAACGCGTAGGTACTTGTTCGATACTTCAGTAACATAAAATTACCTACATCCACTCAAACTTCCGAGGAGAGTCATTAATATCTTACTCCCAAAACGCTAAACATTATGATATTTAACTTGCAAATTCTTATAACTGCCATTTACATTTTTGAAACGTCTCATTTCTCGTCGCGTCGCGTCGGTCTAGCCGGGAAATTTTCCTGTTTTCCTCAGTTGGCGCCTGTTTCTAAGTTTTGACGTGTTTTGACAGCCCTGGACAGGCAGTCGTCAGGGGGGACGCTGAGAAGGCAGCGCTTAGACAAGATGGCCGTACCTCCGCCGGACGTGACCGTTCTACATCAGGGAAACTGCACACAGGTACGGGATACTGTTTATAATATTTCTGTGTCTTCTAAAATTATGTGGCTACCTTTGTGAAATCTATACATACATACAAATACATACATACATACAAATAAATGAAATTGAAGTGTCTGTTTGTAATGTCAAAATAACAAGTTTTTACTAAATGGATATGTATATCGGGTACCAATAATAAAAACACAATATAATTTTTTTTTTGTCTGTCTGTTTGTTCCCGCTAATCTCCGGAACGGCTGGACCTATTTTGACGGGACTTTCACTAATAGATAGCTAATTATATAAGGTATAACATAAGCTACTTTTTATCAACTTCAACAAAAGTTACTATTTCCCGCGGACGAAGTCGCGGGCACAGCTAGTCTCCATATATAATAAAATCGTAGGGGTACAAAAATCTGTAATTGCGAAATATTAAGAAAAAAAATACACAGGTCGCCTTAAAATCATTAGCAGAACACGATAGAATAGTTTTTAAAAAAATTGTTTGTTTGTTTGTTTATTTGTTTGTTTGTTTGTTTGTTTGTCTGTTTGTCCGGAAAGATCTCCGAAACTACTGGACAGAATTTGATATGGCTTACACCACAATGCTTAGAATTTTCCGGAAGAACATTTAGGCATAATTTCATTTGTTTAAATTCACTTTTTATTTTTAGTCAAAAAATACCATATAAAATTTTCGATGTTATGTAGAAAATCAATATGGCGCACGTGAAATTATTTTGACAAGTCTGTTACATAGTGCAAAAAAAAATATTTTCTGATAATGGCTGTGCCCATCTGGATTTCGCCAACCAAGAAGTTTAAATTGTCTTTTTCTTCTGGAATACCGTGGTGGTAAAGCAAAAGGATTAAGCCATACAACCAATGTATAAAGCATTTTTATGACAATATCACGTCACAAATATAAAATTTGTAGGTTGGTTTAATCCTTGACCAATTTTCACAAAATCGGTACAATTTTTGAAATATTTGAAATGTTGAAAAGTGAAGATACCTTTTCAAGTTATTATGAAAGGTGTTATATGTTTTTACATTATGACTAAGGAATCCAACTCTTTCATTTATTTAAAACTATTAAAAGTAATTGATTAATATTGACAATTAAGAAAAAACATCTGCATAACATGCAATGATTCTGGGTTACGCGTAGAGGGAGTACGGGACTCTTGATCCTAATGTAACATTGACGTACATTCGCCTTATATGCTCTAATGGCCGGTATACACTTTGTTTCGTCAAGTGCTTAGTGTTTAGTGTTTAGTAGACTGTTTAGTGTTAAGTGATTAGTAGGTGCTGTCCATACACTGTTTAGTAAACAGTGTTTAGTTTATTTGTTCATTATATGGACTTAACACTAAACAGATCTGTCCAGACGTGTTTAGTGAGTGTTTAGTGTTAAGTGAGGGGTGAAGGCGGGAAAGCGGGAGGGGGACTCGCAGAAAAAATAGAACGCGTTCCTATTCGCTAAACACTAAACACTTAACACTAAACACTTAACACTAAACAGAAGCTGTCCGAACGTGTTTTTTACTAAACACTTAACACTAAACAAGCCACTCGCACTAAACACTAAACAATGTGTGTACCGGCTATTAGACATTCGCCGACATAGTTGCCGCTCAAAAAAGGTGGATAAAAGTTCGTTTCCAAACCTAGCAATAAAGGTATCAAATGAAAGGCCTTGAAGCGTAGAGCATTATGAACCTAGGAAAATCGCCTAAAATTCAACATGGCCGCCGCTCAAAAAAAAATCGGATAAAAGTTCGTTTCCAAACCCAGCAATATGGGTATCAAATGAAAGGCCTTGATGAGTAGAGCACTATGAACCTAGCAACATTAACATAAATTCAACATGGCCGCCGCTCAAAAAAGGTGGATAAAAGTTCGTTTCCAAACCTAGCAATAAAGGTATCAAATGAAAGGCCTTGAAGCGTAGAGCATTATGAACCTAGGAAAATCGCCTAAAATTCAACATGGCCGCCGCTCAAAAAAAAAATCGGATAAAAGTTCGTTTCCAAACCCAGCAATATGGGTATCAAATGAAAGGCCTTGATGAGTAGAGCACTATGAACCTAGCAACATTAACATAAATTCAACATGGCCGCCGCTCAAAAATGGTGGATAAAGTTCGTTTCCAAACCCAGCAATTTGGGTGTCAAATGAAAGGCCTTGATGAGTAGAGCACTATGAACCTAGCAACATTGACATAAACTCAACATGGCCGCCGCTCAAAAAAGGTGGATAAAAGTTCGTTTCCTAACCTAGCAATATGGGTATCAAATGAAAGGCCTAGAAGAGTAGAGCATTAAGTACCTAGAAAAATCGACCTAAATTCAACATGGCCGCCGCTAAAAAAAAGGATAAAAGTTCGTTTTCAAAACACAGCAATATGGGTATCAAATGAAAGGCCTTGATGAGTAAAGCACTATGAACTTAGCAACATTGACATAAATTCAACATGACCGCCGCTCAAAAAAGGTGGATAAAAGTTCGTTTCCAAACCTAGCAATATGGGTATCGAAAGGCCTTGAAGAGTAGAGCATTAGGTACCTAGCAAATCGACCTAAATTCAACATGGCCGCCGCTAAGAAAAGGATAAAAGTTCGTTTTCAAACACAGCAATATGGGTATCAAATGAAAGGCCTTGACGAGTAAAGCACTATGAACCTAGCAAAATTGACATAAATTCAACATAGCCGCTGCTCAAAAAAGGTGGATGAAAAATTCGTTTCCAAACCTAGCAATATGGGTATCAAATGAAAGGCCTCAAAGAGTAGAGCATTATGAACTTAGGAAAATTGCCCTAAATTAAACAAGGCCGCCGCTCAAAAAAATTGATAAAAGTTCGTTTCCAAACCCAGCAATATGGGTATCAAATGAAAGGCCTTGATGAGCAAAGCACTATGAACTTAGCAACATTGACATAAATTCAACATGGCTGCTGCTCATAGAAGGTGGATAAAAGTTCGTTTCCAAACCCAGCAATATGGGTATCAAATGAAAGGCCTTGATGAGTAAAGCACTATGAACCTAGCAACATTGACATAAATTCAACATGACCGCCGCTCAAAAAAGGTGGATAAAAGTTCGTTTCCAAACCTAGCAATATGGGTATCAAATGAAAAGCCTTGAAGAGTAGAACATTAGGTACCTAGAAAAATCGACCTAAATTCAACATGGCGCCGCTAAAAAAAAGGATAAAAGTTCGTTTTCAAACACAGCAATATGGGTATCAAATGAAAGGCCTCAAAGAGTAGAGCATTATGAACTTAGGAAAATTGCCCTAAATTAAACAAGGCCGCCACTCAAAAAAATTGATAAAAGTTCGTTTCCAAACCCAGCAATATGGGTATAAAATAAAAGGCCTTGATGAGCAAAGCACTATGAACTTAGCAACATTGACATAAATTCAACATGGCCGCTGCTCATAAAAGGTGGATAAAAGTTCGTTTCCAAACCTAGCAATAAGGGTATCAAATGAAAGGCCTCAAAGAGTAGAGCATTATGAAATTAGGAAAATTGTCCTAAATTAAACATGGCCGCCGCTCAAAAAAATGGATAAAAGTTCGTTTTCAAACCCAGCAATATGGGTATCAAATGAAAGGCCTTGATGAGTAGAGCACTATTAACCGAGCAACATTGACATAAATTCAACATAGCCGCTGCACAAAAAAGGTGGATAAAAGTTTGTTTTCAAACCTAGCAATATGGGTATCAAATGAAAGGCCTCAAAGAGTAGAGCATTATGAACTTAGGAAAATTGCCCTAAATTAAACATGGCCGCCGCTCAAAAAAATGTATGAAAGATCGTTTTCAAACCCAGCAATATGGGTATTAAATGAAAGGCTCTGAAGAGTACCCCGAGTTACGAACCTACGAAAATTGTCGTAATTTCGAAATGGCCGCTACTCAAGAAAGACAGAATAAAGTTGAATAATTATGGAATAAAATTGAGAAAAAAACTTAACACTGTTTAAGCAAACGAAACGATGGCGAAACGTAGTTCGCGGGCACAGCTAGTAAAAAATAAAAACATAAGTAAGTAACACTAATACAATTAAATGATATCAACACAAGAAAAGTACGAACTTCACACTTCGGTTAACATAATACATTAGGAATTTGCCATTTTTTTACTTTTTCTCAAATCGATATTTCATTATCAAATCCCCAAAACAATGGTAGCAATTTCCGGTTAGCACTAATGTATGCATGTATTTTCGTTGCCTGCACACGGCCAGTGCCTGCTTTTTTAAAGTTTCAAGAGGGGTAAAAACTAACACACTGAAAGATTAACTAACCTACCGTTTCTTTTTAATCAGAACCCATTTGTAAAAAAGTATATTGAGGAATCATAAAAAACACGACAGTGACAATTACTTGATCTAAATGATCTGCGTGATAATTAAATTTTCCCCAGCTTGTTTGTTACGACGGTTACAGAACGTCACTAGTGGGATCCTAAATCTATGGTCGCATATGCATCCGAAAATCTGCGGGAAGCGGAAGCAATAATGTACCTATTTATTTCAAATCTAATATTCTGGGCTTTATTTGAAATAATAACACCATAGTAAATTATTGTTTATATTATAAATACTTAATAATGTAAAAACAGTTATCCTGCACGTATTGCCAAATTGAAGGGCGATTACTGGTCATGTCCTTTGTAATTTAATTTTTTGCTGCGCAATCTTCTTAGGAATTTTGCTGTCGTCCCGGTTATCTTGTGACATTTTTGCATTTGACTTTATTGCATTTGAGAAAACATTCTATACTATACATTACAATAAATAAAAGTTTTTTTATATAAGTAGTTAGTTTTATTTTTATATAGCTATTATTGCGTATTTTATAATTAAATATAGATATTTATTAGCAACACACCTTTTGCTAACTATATACTTAATAAAAAAATCTACATTTTTTTATTTATTAAACATTATGTTTTTCTGCTATTCATGATTGATTATGTAATAAAATATTAAAAACTGAACCCTAGTGACGACAAAGAGATAGTAACGTAAAATAAAATAAAATAAACTTATCTAGAAATTATGTTTATTTCCTTTTCGCTAAGCTTTCGTTAAAACTTTGCTGAAATGAATTACAAGATCAATTATTAAACTTTAATATAAATTTACATAAAAATTCACAAAATAAGAATATTGCATCCCTGGTGGGGATCGAACCCACGACCTTTGGATTAGAAGTCCAACGCGCTATCCTCTGCGCCACAGGGACTGATAACAATGTTCTTAATTTTACTAATGTTATTCGATTGTAATGAATACTTATTCCTTTTTAATGATTATGATAATTACCTTATCATTTTAAATAGTCTATTTTGTCTATTTAATATTTTCGTTTTAAAATAAACAATAAACATTATATTGTATTATTACTATATGAATCGCAAAACAATTTTCTTGGTATGCAATTCCGTCTAATGTTTATTTATTTATCCTGTGGAAATAATTACACGTAAATAAACAAATAAAATCAATTAATCAAATTCATTTATTCGGCCATTTTTTTATTTTTTAACAGTTATCAAATCGGTTTATGAAAAATATTTTAAAACATCAGATATCTGTTTCTCTATTGGATTTCTTTTCTTTAGATTTGCTTTACTAATTTGCTATTGAATTATTTAAGTATAAAACTTTAATTAAAAGCACTCAGATATCCTAGGTACCTAATATTTGCAAAACTGAGCGGAGGTGCGTCAGTTTAACTTTATTATTTATTCCATTTTTATGTTTATACTTTAAACCAATTTCATCGCATTATTTTTATTTTCGGCGTCCTCACTAAACCGGCCTCTCTTGTTCCAGCATCTGCCGCTCTCCCAGACGCCGCCGGTGAAGCAACCCCAATCGATACTGAAGGACCCGTCCAGGCACAAGTACGGCAACCAGTACGGCAGCCCGATATCCTCGAGCACCCCCCACAACTCCAACTCTAGCCAAATACTAACAGTCCAGAACCTCACCTCGGACGTGCCCCAGTACGGGACGATACGCAAGGAGAAGAAACAAAACGTTACCATAGACGAATCGTTCAATAAAAGGAGTGAAACACACGTTGTGTAAATGTAAATAGCACTGACTGTGGACTAGAATGAAACGTAGATAGATTTCAATTTTTTAATGTGATAAACGAACTGAATCAGTGGTATATAGATTATGAGTTACTGTGAGTTAGTCTCGCCGGTTCAGAGTGACGTGAGTTAACGGACAACATAGTTAGCGAAAAATGACTCGACGTGTTGAGTGTGACTACAAACGATATTCAAATTTGTGCCAATATAGTGACTCGAGGAGTTTTGAAAGCAACTTGCGGTGGGTTATTCGGTGATTTAGTCTTGGAGTGACTCGCGGTAAGTCGTGAGTGATTTTAGTCTGGTTGTAATTCGACTGACCTATCATTATTATTAAATATATAATTATTTATAGCGTCCAAACGGCATAATGAAATAAACGGCATTGATTGTCCATTCATTGATGATGAATCATTTTAGATATTATTATATTCGATTAATTAATTAGGTGATAGTTAAAACGAAATTTTTTATTGTAATTTTAATTTGTAATTGTCAATCCTCCATTTTTTATAATGAATTATTCGATTCCATCGATGGATCTCTATGTAATTTTTTCGATGCTATCTGATGATTGTTGATATGTGTGGCGAAACGAATTTTAGTGAGTGAGTATGAATAAATGTATAACAATTATTAGTTATTTGGGAAAATTTTGAATTTATCCCGCGGTCGTAAACCGTTTGTTTTTAAATATCCTTTCATATTGTTGAAAGTCTCATATTATTGTAATGTTGGTGTGTTTGTTATGAAATGATTTATGAAGTAACATAGGCTATTCCTTTGAGCGTTTTGGAAATATTTTCCAATCATATTTTTTTCTTAGTTTATCCAGTTGAAATGTGAGACTGACTAAGTCGATAACTCATAGTTTGAACTATTGTTTTCGACATGAAGCGCAGTTATATACTGCGGCATCACAAGTGTAATAAAAGTGTAAAGACTTGTAAGTTTATTAACTTAAATCTTTGTACAAATGTTTTTTTAAGCTCATTCGCATCTCAAACATTATAACTGTAAATAAATAAATAATACTCAAATCGCGAACTGACAATAATATAATTTGTTCTAATTTTATTTTTTACTTTTTTTTGTAATTTATGCTCGGCTTAGAATGATTGTAAATAAACCACGTGTATTTTTACTATTATTAATGATAATAGCTTTTCTACTCAAAAAATAATCGGTTTAATATGAATACCAAAGTTTTTCATTAATTTAATGTTTAAGTTATTAGATTACTTATCACTACTTTTGTTCTTTATTTGATGTCGATCAATAACTGTATCGTTGGTTAAGACAATGTTTTAAATTTCCAAATATTCTCTTCGTTTTTAGATCTTCAAATTTAAAATACAGGAACAAGTCAAAAATTTATCTCGTATGTTTAATAAATCCATCCATTGATGAATACGATACAAGATTTTATATTTACGAAAATGTTACATTTCGAATTTGAAATAAAAAAGTCTAATAATATTTATTTTTTGTTTTATTTATTTTTTCCCTTCCTTTCATTTCTTTTTCGATCACCCTCCTACCCCAAGTTTCAATACATATCAAGGGAAATGGACGTTTAGTTTTATAGACCCATTTTGTTGAATCATTTCTTTTGAATATTTTTTTTTCTTAATTAGTGACGAAATTTAAAGTGCCAATTGTAAATTTTCGAAGACCCTTAGAATTAAACCATTAGCATATATATTACGTCCTTCAAATTCTGCGTCTATAAGTAAGTTTAGTGAAACCGTGCCTTATAATTTTACGCCATTTCGTGAGTAAAATATCACTTGAAATTTATTGCGATAAATCTAGTTTTAAAATGGTGAAAAACGAACTTTCTAGAATTATCAACTATCCATAAGTTTAATTAACTCTTTCGTTCATTTCGGAGGCAAACGTCCACCTGAAATTTATTAGAATTGATCAAAAGTATTGTTAATAAGACTGAGTGAAGTTAGTTTGTGTATTTATATCAATACTTGATTTATATTTACTTGTATGTATTAAATACAATACAGTGATCGTTTCGTTTTGTAAATTTTACGAATATACGCTAAGTTAAAATTCAAACTGCGATTCTTTTAAATTTCAGATGTCTCCAATTTTTTAATTAAATTCTAAGTATACAATTATTGTAGATATAAAGA
This sequence comes from Schoenobius gigantellus, assembly GCA_963935595.1. Lineage (NCBI taxonomy): Eukaryota > Metazoa > Arthropoda > Insecta > Lepidoptera > Crambidae > Schoenobius > Schoenobius gigantellus. The sequence continues at coordinate 2,757,054 of OZ012543.1, forward strand.
AATTATTGGTTTGCTGTAAAATAGATTCGTATAGCCCGCTCAATGTGAGCGGGCACAAAATTTGTTGTTTAATTTCAAATTTACTAAGCAAGAGCTTGTCGTCTAGATGTAAGTATTGAATTGAACGTTCAAAAAATATTGTCAATATAATAATGTAAGATAATTAAATACTTTAATTAAAAAAGTCAATGTTGAATCATCGGATATACTTATAAAATTTTAAGCTTTTTAAATAGGGCGTTGTAATGTTTTATCATTACTTTAAATAATTATTTATCGTTGTGATTAAATCGATGTTACTTCGTTCATGATTTTATTTGAAGTTGATGATTAATTTTTAATTCAAACATATTTTTTTAAGTGATTTTATAATTGTTTTAAACCCTTTTTTGTTTTTTCAGCGGTGCTTAATAAAATTTGCTTGCGGAGTAAACGCTGAAAGAACTAAGAGAGAATTTTATTGAACTACCAAATCGTTTCGCTCATTGTAAAATATATCCACTCGGTAATTGAATAAGGTTGTAAATTGTTCGAATTTCGGACGTGACTTTGATAAATAAAGCTCATCATTGTGTAATCAGCATATTGAATTAAAGCATACATGTTAAATTGCATTTTATTTTAAAACATTACCTATTTAAAAACTTTTTTTACTTGCACTGTATGTATGTACGAGTATATTCGGATTAAATCTTGCAAGTTTGCAAAGGACAATGTCGAAAATCGCCCCATGACCAACAAAGATTTGGTTTACGTCATAATTATATACATATTTTATAACACTCATAGCAAATATATGTATTCGACGGACAAATCAATAATATATACGGACAAATAAAAACTACTTTCAGAAACAAAACCAAAAGAAGTAAAATAAACGAATGGTTATTTTTACCTTTGTTCGACTGAATAGAATTGAGTCGATTTTATGTAGGTATGGACATTTATTTATATGTATAAATTATGTTTTTCATAACTTCTTTCACAATTTACAACGAAAATTAAATTAAAATATACGTCAATTGACTACTCACGCGCTGTCGCTTGTTAGTTCGGTGTGTTTTTGACTTGATTATAATTTCGAGATTTCTTGTTCTTTACTACGTGGCTATAATAACGTTCTTTGATGATTGCAATAATTATTTATTTATTTTATTAAGAAAACCAACAGCGGATATAGGTATATCTTTTTTACAAACAGTACATGATAATTAGTATGACCAATAACAGGTTTTCCTTAAGTAAACAAAAGTAATCAGTAAGGTAGCACAGATAAGTAGTTAAACAGCAGCAAATAAAATCAACATACAAGCAACTCACTTAACAATCAAATTATTTTAATTTAATAATTGTATAGGTGTGGACTATGTGTATTGCGCTAACGAAATAAAGTGTTACTTCAACTAACCTCAAAATCTTGATTCATTTTGATATATAATTCAATTTCGAAGCTTGTCCGTAGTAATTGATGTGACGTACAGTGTTCACGATCGAGGAAGAGCGAGTGGCAACACTGCATTATAGTCTGTGCAGTGAGAGCCTTTTTTGGCGGCCGGCCGCATGTAACATCAGTCGAGTCGAATACGGAATGACATTGATATAGGTTATGTCCGGGCATCAATAAAATGTAATATAAGTTAACTAACAAATAGTATTGCGCGGCGCACCTAATATCGGGGTGCGAAAGCCCGCTTGGTGTTGTGCAAAAGTATTATCGTCGCGTGTGTGAGCCGTGGTGGCCTAATAGGCATTTGTAGTGCTCCGGTCTCCACCGGTGGATCCACCGCAGAACTTCAGGAGCCGCGACTTCCTTCGAGCTAGCTCAGGAAGTCCACCGGCTACATACGCAGACTGAACGAAGACAAGGTAAACATTATCTGTATCGGTTTTTGGATTCAGCAATCAAAGCATCATTCGGCGAAACGCCGACGTGGTGGTGTCTACTTTGGGCACCATCATCTTTTGGTAGCAGAGCGTGGTTTTTAGATTTGAGTGGTTGATTAGTATTGTACAATTAATATTGTAATCTTGTTGGTTGTCCAAACGGGCAATACATATTAATTGGTTTTGATTGCTGATTTTAAACCGACTACAATCTCATTTGTGGACCGATCTCCTTAACTAATTGTCATTGTATATGAAAAATTGGGGTTAAATGTCTTTGTTGTTCTAGTTAAGTTCTAGCATTTACCAATATTTGATTTTGGTTTGTTTTTTCATATCTTTGTTTTGCCCTTGAATATTTTGTTTGTTAAGTTGTAAACTTATATTTGAATTTAATTTGTTTAAAAAATTTTGCTGCTAAATGACTTTGCTGTTGTTGTAATACACTATCTTGCTGTGTTAAGTTTTAGCATTTACATTTGATTTTGTTTTGTTTGACTTTGAATATTATGTTTGTTAAGTTATTGACTTAATACTTGAATTTAATTTGTTTGAGAATTCTGTTGTTAAATGCCTTTGTTGTTCTAGTTAAGTTCTAGCATTTACACTTGATTTTGGTTTGTTTATATATTTTGTTCTGCCTTTGAATTTCCTCCCGATCTGTTTTATTGTCTGCGGTTGTCGGTCTGTTTGTCCGTGTATTATTATAGTGTATATTAATTTTGGTGCAAAATGGTCCCGCCAGTCAGTCCGCTTAGTGGTGCCCGCGCGGGTGCACAAAAGATCTTGAGATGGTTTGCTAGTGCCGTCGCCTTGGTAGACCGACCAGACCGAGAACAGGCCTTGTACTCCCTCATGCCGAATTACGGCATGAGGGAGTACCTGCTCGCTTGAAGGAATTGGAGCAGCTTTTTGTTGCTCATCAACAATATCTGCTCGACCACCCAGCCGAGGGTGCCGCTGAGTTGCGGGCAGTCGACCAATTTAATGCCGATTATGATCAATGTTTTGAACAGGCGTATGTGATCATAAACAAGGCTCAGGCTATCCTATTCGCCCGGAGGGGTGAGTCGTGCACGACCGGGGAGGTCAAGCCTACCCCGGCCGGCTTGCTGGGCAGACTGCCCACTTTGGACATCCCAACCTTTGATGGGAACTTGGCTGCTTGGATGGGGTTCATTAACCTCTTTGATAGCCTGGTCCACTCGAGGGACGACCTGTTCCCTAGCCAGAAATTGGCCTATTTGCTCTCTGCCTTACGTGGAGAGGCTGGTGTACTTGTCCAGCATCTACCTGTCAATGATGACAGTTATGATATTGCAAGGGCGTTGTTGACCGCCCGGTATCAGAATGTTCGCTTGCTAGCGGACACACATGTGGCTGCCATTTTAGGGCTGCCACGCGTATCGCGGGTCTCCTCATTAAGGAAGGAGATTTTGAACCCGCTGCTAAGCGCTATTAACGCGCTCAAACGACTTGACCTACCGGTGGACCAGTGGTCCTTTATTTTGCTCCACCTCATCCTCAATAAGCTTCCCATGGAGATGAAAGGGCGCTTTGAACAAAGGTATGGGGGCAATAGTGCCTCGTACCTCCCCCCCTTCTCGGATCTCCTCAGATTTTTGGAGGATGAGTGTCGGATGACCGACCACTTGGATCTGGCTCCTATACCGGGACCGAGTACAGGCCGCTATGAGGCGACCCGGGCAGCGCCACGGAGAGAGCGCCGCCCGTATAAGCAGTATACTGCAGTGCGGCAGAACTCTCCACACGGGGAGAGGCCGATGCCTTGCAAGTGTTGCAAGCGGGATGGCCATCGTTTGCCGGCCTGTCCCAAATTTGTTGGCCTACGCACCGAGGGGCGTAGGAATATGGCCAAGCAGCGGAATTGGTGCTACCGCTGCCTGGGGGCTCATATGGCATCGGCTTGCCCCCACCCACGAGATTGCCACTGTTGTGGAGGGGCCCATCACCCCCTATTGTGCTTCAACAGTAGGGACACTCGTGAGGTGGTGAGAGAGAGGGACTCGCACACGGGCGGGGGCCCTCGTAGGTCACCCACATCTCCGAGGAGATCGGAGGGGCGTGCCACCCCTCCGCGGAGATTGGACAGGCGCCCCCCCTCCAGTGAGAGGATTGGGCGCTCCACCCCCCCTACGGGCGGGGGGGATCGACGCGCCGCTTCTGAGGCGCCACCGCGGGATTGGGCCGCGGTTATTAGGGAGCCACGCCGGGAGCCGATACGCTTCTCTCCCCCTCTGATGGAGAGACCCCGTTTATCACGGGCTCCCCCAACTTTCGCCCATCATGGGCACCGCCCGGCCCCCCGATGCCGCTTTGATCGGGGCCAGTACGTGCCGGATTGGGACCCGCTCGAGCGCCTTGAGCGCCCTACTCCTCCGCCGCGCACGCATTTTTCTTTGGACCCCCCTTCCCCTCCGTTGCGGGGAATGCGGGAGGATTTTCATTAAACCAACTGTCGGCTGCAACCCCCCCACAGGAGCAGGTGCTGTTACCAACAGCCTCCGTACAGGTGTGGGGCCCGAGGGGCACCTTTGTTTTAGTTCGCGCCCTTTTGGATACGGGAGCTCAGGGTTGCATTGCCTCCAGCTGGCTGGTCCGGCAGTTGAGTTTGAACGCATCTCCATACCTTGAATCGGTACGAGGAATCGGAGACCTGCGGATCCCGGATCCGATCGGTCAGGTTTTGTTCTCCTTTTCCCCCCACTTCTCTTCAGCGCCCAAAATTGGCGCTACCGCGATTGTTTTTGAGAAGGTTGTTGGTCAGCTTCCGCAACAGCACGTTTCGCGCGCTGTCGTTGATGCGACATCAGGATTGACCTTGGCTGACCCTTCCTTCCACCGAACCGGTCCGATTCACTTATTGCTCGGTGCCGATGTTCTAGGCCGCGTGTATTGTGGGAAGAGAAGAGAGTTACAGAAGGGTGGGCTGGTAGCCTTATCTACATCGCATGGGTTTGTAGTGATGGGACCAGTTAGGCATAACCCACCATCTCCATCGGTGGACAGTTACATAACTGTTAGCTCCACCTTATCGGATGTCCTTCAACGGTTTTGGGAGGTGGAAGAGCCACCTACCGTGAAGCGAGTGAACCCCTTAGACGAGGAGTGTGAGTTGTTCTACCAGAACAATACAGGTCGCCTTCACTCGGGACGGCTGATCACTCGTTTGCCCTTTTGTCAGTTCGCCCCTCACTTGGCAGCTCCCGGCCGTTGGCCGAGAAGCGACTGCTGTCCATGGAGCGTCGTATGAGTAGGAACTCCGACTTCAAACAGAAGTATGTCGACTTCATGCGAGAATATGAGCAACTGGGGCACATGTCGGTCTCGCGACTGGACTGGCGAAACGAGGAACATAAAGATCCTGCATCTTTGATCTTATCGTCACCATCAGGTATTTTTTACATATATGGCAGGGAAGCTCTTGGCTTTCATCTCCCCTGATGGTAAGTGACGATAAGGCAAGGTGGAAGCGACCTTCACCTGGACTCCTCAACAGCTGAGGAACTGGCTATCTTACCTCTAATTGTCGGAACACAAGAATCATTGTTATTATATCGATAAACTTAGGTAAGACGGCTAGCCAGAAGGGCTCAGAAGCCCTACCACCAACCAAACCGAGCAGAACAACTTCTGCCCTATTATTTTGTTTTTCGAATAATTAATTTATCTAAGTAAATAGACAAAACTATACAATATCTACAAAAGAGTACGCAACAATTATATTTCCCGAAAAAAATATAATTCATTTATTTACTAGCTGCGCCCGCGAACTACGATTCGCTTTAATGAAACAGAAGTTTCCTTATTTTGGAATGGGGATTTCTCAGCTTCCTATGGGAATTTTGAAAACCCCTTCCTTAGTGGGCCTCTACATAAGTCAAGGTCACCGAATTTCATGTCATAAAAATGACATAAAAATAAAAGTGTCTAGTGTTGTATAGATAATGGTATACGGTACCCTTCGTGTGCGAGTCCGGCTCGCTCTTGGCCGGTTTTTATAAATACATGAAGATTATAGATATACTTAATTCCCTACTCTAGCAGAAGCTTGTAAGAGATCACCTAAACAATTTCAACCACGAAATACTCCGTAAATGTTCCCTGTCGGCACTACTCAAAATATATTTGTTTCATAATGATTGATCCCTCGTCGTTTATATGGGCTATTCTAAGCTCGGCGGTAGTTCGTATAGATTATTTTCTTTCAATAAAATATGATTTCGCCGGTCGGATCCAATAACACATCGCGATTCGCCGATATTTCAGCCCCATCTTCGGCGAGACGGGAGCGTCGGCAAACAAACGGAGATAAATTATTTTACTATTGGCAAACACACGTCTTTTATAAAATAGTTTTATAACATTTAGTATACCATGATGACAATCTTACTTAGATGTTTTAAATATGCAACGTTATCTTTTTGGAATTTTTTACTCTGTCATTTTAGGGGCTTTTACCCAAAAACTTAGGATATGTCAGCCTCATAATACCATAATCTATTTTATTTCATTGAATGCGTAAATACATGTCATGTCATGGTAATTCTACATGTCTTTCTTCCCTTTCTTTAGCTTCATGGGCTCTCAACAATTGAGGGCTATACCTGGTGAAATGAAATAGAAAACTTTGCTTAAATTACTTAACTGTCTCATTTTGTCCCTCTTGTCAATATCAAATTGTGTCATTATCTCGACTATCAATAATTTTGCTATTATTTGCCTAATGCCACTATCCGGGCACTAATCACAAACTCAGAACTGCTTCAACATCTTTACAATAAGACTCATTATACATTTGCCCGTCTCGAAAATCGATAGAATCTCGGATGAGCTGACCGACGACAAAGTCAGAAGAGGGCCAATGCTATATACGAGATCACAAAACCGACATTGCTCTAGCTAGAGATTATCATTGACTCGTTAATTTCAGTGAAACTCGGCTAATTTCGAGGCTATGCACTGCATTTAATCGTATTAGAATAAGTGAGCGCTCGACTTAAGTAAACTTCATAAAATCTAATCACTTAGCTGATTGCATGACGTTGTTTACATTCCGCGCTTAACTCGACTGCGAATCTACTGTGTCTAATTGTGCTCGATGGCTTGAACTACAATTTAACTTAAGTACTTAACATTAAATAGTTCAGACACAAGTTATCCTGTGTGGTATAGCAATAAAAATGTATTAGCTCCACTAAACTTTATTAAAGTGTTGCTCAGATAGATCAGAATAGTTAAAATTTAACATTGAAAGTTATGAAATTGCAATATTTTTAATTCCCAAGTAATATGATATAAAACAACCTGCACGTTGAGATCTCATTCCAACTCAATTCTAGATATCCCGCCCCACTCGACTTATTTTTTGTCATGCTCATTCCTATCGTATTATTCAAAGTGCACGCACGCTAGTCTTTTAAAAATCAAGTTCGTAGTCACTTCCTATCCTTGAATCCTTAGTTGCTTTGGTGACACTGATTCCTTTCCCTTTCAAAAATTTATTTCTAATTCCACTTCCTGCACCCTTCCCCCGATTGAATCTCCTGTGTATATTTCTCACTTCCGACATTGCCTGTAAGAAATTGCTTATAAGCAATAAGGCCGCCTATTGTAATTCTTTTCTGTTGTTTTTTGTTTTGTGTGCGATCATCATCATCATTTCAGGTAAGAGACGCCCACTGTTGGACATAGGCGCGTTGTGTGCGATATAGAGTTTTATTATTATTATTATCATCATATGAGCGGTCTCATTTGCGGTTCAAATACGGTTTCGGATATATCAAGTGTCAATGTAAATTCTGACATGGTTTTTAATCTGCTACGCAATCTTGATACGAGTAAATCAGCAGGACCTGACCAATTACCAGCACTTTTTTTACATTGATATACTACCAAACGTAGATAGAGCGCTTCATACAAAAACGCGCTTGAAATCTGTCACCTAATCGACTATACATTTGTACTCGCTGATATATACTTGAATATGCACGCCCGAATGAAAATGACCATAAAGAAAGTACCGTATATTCAACCTTATTCTGCATTATTACGGCAACTATTTTAAGTACAATCGTGGGAAGTTACATCATTTCATACCTAGCCACAGAGCAAACGACGTTTTAGTAATTGCTACAAGAAAATATCAACTTTATACTCTCAAACATAATGCTTGAAATTGCTTATCGCGTTGTCGCTCCAACGCATGAATGAGATAGCACATCGTAATACGATGCCCGTGCGAGCGAGACGACTGTGATGTACTGACACTGACGCGAAGTGACATGTGTATGATTAAAATAATTGTTTTTTAATGGTTTTTACGTATAAATCGAGTATTTGAATACATGATAAGACGTGTAATGAGTTTACTCACACAAAATATGAAATTCCGTCTTTTTTCTGCCGTTCCTGGCTATTGTTACCACAACTTTTGAATGCGCACTTCGGCATGTTTACGTGCCGACAGCTAATGACTCACTATGGAAAGGAATTGCACGAGTCGCGATTGAGCAGTTCTTCACCGGCCTACTTTTCGATCGTCCATGCGTTATCTACGTTTGGTAGTAAATCAATGTTTTTTTATTAAATGCTACTGATACTCTTACAAAGCCAATTGTTTTGTTGTTTCAACGTTCTTTGCTAGAATGCGAAGTACCAATCATATGGAAACGTGCTTATATTACTTGTCTTTTAAAAAGGCGAAAAGACTGAAATCCAAAATTACAGGGGCATTTCTAAGTTATGTATTTTATCTAAATTATTAGAAAGAGTTGTTTATCTACAGGTATATTCTGCTATTAAGGGTTCATTAGCTAGTCATCAACATGGTTTCATGAAGAGTCGGTCCACAGTATCTAATCTTGTAATTCTAAACGAGTTCATATCTAAATCTATGGATGAAGGCTTTCAGGTAGACGTCATTTACACTGATTACAGTAAAGCATTTGACTAAATTGACCATGATATTCTTCTCTCTAAACTTGCTCTAATTGGTATAAGGGGTGATCTTCTGAGATGGTTTGCCTCGTACATAAATAACAGGTCACAAGCCTTAGTCGTCAACAACTACATATCAGGATGGGTGGCCATCCCTAGTGGATTACCCCAGGGATCATTATTAGGCCCCCTCCTATTCAATATATTCGTAAACGATATAGGAAATTGTTTTAAATTCTCGAAATTGCTCTGTTTCGCGGATGACATGAAGATATATGCTAAAATTACGTCTTATGAAGATACCTTAGCTTTGCAGTTTGACCTAGATAACCTCAGTGACTACTGTACGAGAAATAGGTTGGATCTTAATCCTACTAAGTGCTTTTTGGTCGTTTTTTCACGCAAGTCTTGTATTGTAACTAATAAATATTTTATTAATAATCATGAACTTCAGCAAACAATGCGAGACTTGGGTGTCATCCATGATTCAAAGCTTATCTTTGGCTCTCATATAGACGGTATCGTTGCAAAAGCCATGAAGTTACTGGGGTTCATAATGCGAAGCTCGGTGTGCTTCTCTCGGGTTAAAACTTTTAAAATATTATACTGTGCATATGTGCGAAGCCAGGTTGAATATGCCTCCCAAATCTGGAACCCTAGATACCAAACATATATTGATAGACTAGAAAGGGTCCAGAAAAAATTCATAAGTTTTTGTGTTTTAAAATGAAAAGGTCTTATAGTTCAGGGGATTACCTTAAAATCTGTAAAGATAATCATATTTAACCATTAGTAACCCATAGAAAAATAGCTGACATTATTTATATTTTAAAGATTATAAATGGCGACATTGACTGTCCTGATCTGTTGTCCCATATATTGTTTTCTGTGCCCACAAGGTCTATGAGGCAGTATCAGCCAGTTGTAGTACCATCAGCGTCTACTAATTATAGGCAAAATAGTTTTATTCCAAGAGCGTGCAATTACTTAAACGTGGTGCTGAAGGGGTGCGGGTTTGATGTCGATGTATTCGACTGCAATGTGGATTCCTTTAGGCGTAAACTAGTGGATTGTCTGTATGACGGTTACCTTATTTAATTATTAGTAGTTAGAAAATTCTTTATCTTTTGTTTAATTGTCTACTGCTGTCAATTGCTTTTCCGATAAGTGTTTCTATTGATCGACTTAGAAACCTATAATTGGCTTTTTGTTTTTATACTGTTGTTATGTAAGTTGTTTTTGTTAAGCTGTTGGTTTTCCAGAAATATAAATAAATAAATAAAATAAATTATTAAAATAGCCTGCCTGTTGTTAAGTATCACTATAGGAACTTAATATCATTTGAAAGGTTCAGCTGCTTAGACGTGAAAGCGAAACAGAGTTACTTCCGCATTTTTAATATTAGTAGGGATTCAATAGAATTTTAGTTTTAACGATTTCTTCATAATTTCGCGAATATAGAGTATGTAGGGAAAACACTGCCCTTAATAATACAATTTAGCAGTATAAAAATACTTAGCCGGTGGTGTTAACTGCGTACAATGTAAAGCAAACATCATATTGTTATTTATGGGTAGTTGATTTGGCGAGGTTTCGGACGATAGCGTTCTAATGTCGCTTACACGCTTACGCTTACGCTTTTTTACTACGTTTTAATCGAATATTGAAAATCTGGATTACAAAATAAAATATATTATTTTTTACAGTTTTATAAACAATAAAATTGCACGTCTATCTGTAAATCTTTTATGTAATTTCTTATTATATTTTTTGATTCACTGTTTTAAAATATTGAACAGAGCGATCATTGGATTTGATTTTCTTGAAAAATGTTGAGATAATAATATGTTCAACGAAATCATAGGTAGGTGTGAATTTTAGAACTGTATGTTTTATATTTATGGGTATAGTAAAACGAAAATAGGAAAGTAGCGAATTAAGCAAAGTCAATTAACGTAGATGGTTAAAGACCTTCTTACCTCCTAATGGCAGTTATTGGTAGTAAGTTGATAAAACGTTGATTATTTTGTCTTTTTTTCTGACGCTACCGCCAAAAGCTCCAGCTTAGAATCGGCAAGATCTTTTTGTGAAACAATATGGTTGCGAGCTCAGATGTTTACATCCATGGATATACCCGTGCTATACCTTTAGAATCTCTTGAGATTCTATAGAATCAGAACAAGTCCCCGTTTTACTATTAGAAGCCTAAATAGCTAAACATCTTTCGCCATTATTTCCATAAATATTACAAAAATAGTTGCATCTAATATTACATAAGTTTTCTAAAATCCATTCGAAAATACTGAAATACACTGCAGCACGTACCAAGCAATTAGATATTTTTAATACTACAATTGACGGACTTAAAAAACTGATGTTAGCTACGAAATGAACACTTTTATTAATCACAGACGGAACTGATGAATATAATTATATGCATGTATCTCAAATTATATTATTATTTCCAATTCAATCTATTGGATTATTCTACTAATCAACTAATAATTAATGTAATTTGTTTTTTTTTTTGCAATTTGTTACTATTTCATGCTGTCATCCATACTAATATTATAAATGGGAAAGTGTGTGTGTGTGTTTGTTTGTCCGTCTTTCACGGCAAAACGGAGCGACGAATTGACTTGATTTTGTAAGTGGAGATAGTTGATAGGATGGAGAGTAACATAGGCTACGTTTTGTCTCTTTATAAGCCCCCACTTCCCTAAAATAGGGGGTGGAAGTTTGTATAGAGCATTCCGCAATTTTCAAGGTAGAAAGCTAAAAATTGGTATGCGGACTATTTGTGATTAACAAAAAAATCGTACATTTTTTTTTTTAATCTGCCCCCAACCCCTTAAAAGAGGGGTGAAATTTTATATGGGAATTTTCGCAGTTTTCAAGGTAGGAAACTAAAAATCGGCACACAGACTCTTTGTTCCCAACGAAAAATACCTGCCTCATTTTTTTTTTGGAAATCTTCCATGTTACCCCGAATTTAACGCGAGCGAAGCCGCGGGCAAAAGCTAGTCGCCTATAATTTTAATAGCACTTAGTTCATTTCAATCTGTTTAAGAATTACAATGTTATTGTTATCAATGGTGATCATCATTATTGTTATTAATGGTATCATTATATTGGTGATCAATAAATAAATAAAATACTGACAAAGTTTCAATTTTTTAGGTTCTATAGAATCTAAATAAGCCCCCGCTGAAGATAGATAGCTCAGCATAATTCACCATTATTTCTTAGATTTTACAAATATACTTATTTATTTCACAAAAAGGAATACATTTTGAAATTTTGTTTTCAGCATCCTATAAACCAAATTTGGTTTTTCTGGACACTACATTCATTCAGTTCTCACACTCGCCGCTTAGTACCCATCTCAATCACTTACAATAATAATATACATAGGTAGGTACATATTTACAACAAGACAATCCGTTCGAAAATACTGAAAATCATATTTACGGATCCGTAGAGGGGAAACAATTTGAGAAAATTTAATGATCGCAAGCCATGTTTTTTAAACAACTAAGTAATCAAACAAGCTGCCCACTTAATGGTAAGGGCTAGAGCCGCCTATAGTACATGTGGTTCCTGCAAGTGTTGGAAATATGCAACCTCTACAAGGCCCTGTACGTTGCCAAGTTGTGAGATAAGATGTCAAGTCACAGTACCCAGTAATTTCACTGCCTGTGTTACCATTACCATACCAAACGACGGAGGTATCTATCTGCACAGACAACTAGTACTGAGTTACCCACTGGTATATATTGCCCCCCGTCCCCTCACAAGGTGAACGTCTGGTCTGGCCCCTATTTCACCGTTTCCGACAGATGCGACCACAGAACACAGAAAGAGGTGTGTTCTGTGGATGCGACAGTTGTCGCATGCTCATGTTAGGGTGATTTTTCTTTATTTTCTATTATTCTATATTCTTTATTAGATCTGCTAACAATTATAACACTGCTACTTACATATAAACAAAATTTATAAAAATAACATTTGCCTAGTGCATAATTACTTACTGGCGAGCACGCAGCATGCTTACTGAAACTAAATAACTACAATCATAATAACCTGATTAAGGTGACTACCCCAGATAAGCATCACCAGTTTGCTGGTGCTGACATCTGATGTAAGCCACGTTTTGCGTTTCTTATAAGAAATTTTGTCATTTTTAGCCACGCTAAATGATACGGAAGGAATTAATTTTTCGTACTGAATTTTGACACCTCCCTCACCTACTTAATCAGAATCTGCTAAAATACAAATATCTTTTTTTTTTTAATCCGCTGAAAACCCTTTTGGATTCATTCAAATGTCAAAGGACAATGTCGAAAATCGCCCCATGACCAACAAAGATTTGATTTACGTTATAATTATATGCATATTTTATAACACTCATAACAAATATTTGTATTCGACGGACAAATCAAAAATACATTAAAGTACTTTTGGAATCAAAACCAAATGAAGTAAAATATAGAAATGGTTATTGTTATCTTTGCTCGACTAAACAGAATTGAGTCGATTTTATGTAGTTATGTAGATACATTTATTTATTTGTATAAATTAAGTTTCTCATAACTTACAACGTAAATTGAATTAAAACATTCGTCAATTGACTACTCACGCGCTGTCACTTATTAGTTCGTCATGTTTTTGACTTGTTTTATAATTTCGCGATTTTTTGTTCTTTACAACGTGGCTATAATAACGTGCTTTGATTGATTGCAATAATTATTATTTTAATAATTGTATAGGTATGGACTATTTGTATTGCTCTAACGAATTAAATTGTTACCTCAACTAACCTCAAAATCTGATTCATTTTCATATTTAATTCGATTTCGAAGCTTGTCCGTAGTAATTGATGTGGATGTACAGTATTTACTAATGGCTAATTATATGAAAAGCATTTTTTCACTGCTGTTGGTGTTGGGGCGAACAATGTATGGACGCAGAGCAATGATCCTTTGAAAGCTGTAAAAAAGTGGTATCAGAGGACCCATCTATTAGCATGGCTAACTTTTCGTGGCAAAAATGTTTGAATGGAACACACGAAACCAGCACGAAAATTTAACACCAAAGGCTAATAAACGCGTTGATGCTAAAAAATGCTGCAAATAAAACCGTTCGTATCTGGAATGCGCCTCCTATTTCACCATCTCTGACAGGTGCAACAATTGTCAAAATAAATGACACATGTCATACATTTAGACAATTTGCTTCTGTCAGAGATGGTGCAATAGAGGCCAGGTAGTTGCGGGAACCCCACCATCGCGCGCCATTAAGGGCAGGTAAAACATCGGGGGGCTTAGTGGGTAGGCCTGGCACTGCCGGGAGAGGCACACACGCTCGTCGTCTAGCTAACGGCGAATATGGGGTGCGGTCACGCATTCCCCTCAAAAAAAGGTGGTTGCGGGAACACTGGATGCGTTGATGGATGCGGGTAAAGCAGGACAAATCAGTTTGGAAACTCTTCGGGCGGCGGCCTCGTTCCAACAATGGACGTCTTCTCTCGGCTGAAACGATGATTGATTGATTAAAGCCTAATAAAAGTATAGGCTATGCTTAAAACCCGTTAGATATTATTGAAATCCCTTTCTCTACGTATCGCCGACCCCATGCTCGAGAACAGCAGTAATCTTTTATGTCAGTTTTATCTGCGATATTAAAATTGATTTCCTTTTAACTGTCGCCTGCTGTAGTCTGGATTTTATGGCCACTATTACACGTCGCAGTTAAAGCACTGGAATTTAAAAAATCACGTTTTTAGAGTTCTGTTGTACGTAATTAGACGAAGTAAGCTATTTTTAGAAAATCGTTGAATGCAATCCTATTAGAAAGAAGAAAGAAAGAAAGAAGAAGACATTTATAGAATAGAATAAGTATTTGGACCGTTTGTAATTGTTAAAGCCAGTGTGTAAAATAACAAAGTGTGTCGCATATGAAATGGCGGATCGGCTATGAGCTAAAACTGAATATTGATTTGTCGCTGCGGAACGTGAGATTCTCCAAATTCATATCTGGGTGTGGTACCACAGGGGGTAGTCTGGGTGATTAGGAATCGCAAAGAAGAAGTTGTGAAGAAACACGTCACGTTGTGACCTGTGGCGGGTGACCTCCAGGGCGGACTCCATAACGAACGGTAAGTTAATTTTAAATAGATCGGGACTCGAAGCCCAAATTGACTTCGAGTGGTAGCAGAGCTTGACTTGGGTTGCACCAAATTAAATCATTTTGGTAGCTATTACTCACTATTACAAATAAAATAATGTCTGCTTTCAGCCAAATATCCTTTCTACTATTTAAGGTACTTTCCCTTCATGTCGCATATTCTTGGGACGTCCTATATAAGGAATTTTGGACCTGGGGGTTATACTTTCCATCAACAGCGCACCGAAGCAACTTGAAAGAATACAACTGAAGGGTCAATACCTGCCAATCTATACTAATATTATAAAGAGGAAAGATTTGATTGCTTGTTTGTTTGTATTGAATAGGCTTCGAAACTACTAAACCGATTTTGATGAAAGTTGGTATAGGGATAGTTCGAGACCAGGGGAAGGACATAGGGTAATTTTTCTACGGGAAAAAATCCCACGGGAAAACAAAAATAACGCAAGCGAAGTCGCGAGCGGAAAGCTAGTTATATATAAAGAACTAATTCCTAAGTAAAGTAACCTTCTATCATCAGCTGAGCATAATGCAAGAATCCTTGAGTTGATGACACACGTTACGCAATACTTAGCTTCAGTAAAAGCATATAAGCGTTGGAAGTGCATATGAAATTCAAGGGTTTCCTCTATTTCCTGGGATCCCATCTATACTTACTAATATTACAAAGCTGAAGAGTTTGTTTGTTTGTTTGCTTGAACGCGCTAATCTCAGGAACTACTGATTCAAATTGAAAAATTCTTTTTGTGTTGGATAGTCCATTTATCGAGGAAGGCTTTAGGCTATATAACATCACGCTACGACTAATAGGAGCTGAGCATCAATGACAAATGTTACAAGAACGGGTAAAAAATATACGGCGAAACGTAGTTCGCTGGCACAGCTAGTAACCAGATAACCGCCTCCCGCCTTTAACCGCCTCCGTGGTCTAGGGGTTGTGGGCAGAAAGTTTTCAGCTGCGTTTGGTTGGTGATAGGGCTTCTTAGCCCGCCTGGCTTGCTATCACAGTCTTACCTCAGTTTGTCGCCATATAACAATGTTAATAGCATTGTTGTGTTCCGAAAATTAGAGGTAAGATAGCCAGTTCCTCAGTTGTTGAGGAGTCCAGGTGAAGCTCGCTTCCACCTTCGGCCTTATCGTCACTTACCATCAGGTGGGATGAAGGCCAAAAACTTCCGTGTCGTATCAAAATCAAAAATCAAAATATTTTATTCAAATTGGATTTTACAATCTCTTTTGAAAGTCTAGGAAGCTACGCCAATGGTTCACAAGTTTACGGCGGGAGACCTTATGGTATGTAAAAGAAAAACTAGATCCTGAGACCTTTTGAAGTCGGTTAAAGTAATCCTTTGAAAGGTCTCACAAGAATTATCTGAGCTTGTAATAAATAGGTCAGATACAATCCCGCTTCGCGAACACTTTGTTGGAGTAGTTAGAACTATTCTTCCCGGGCCGCGACTTATTTCAACAAATGACGTAATACCCGGATTAAAAGGCCCGAGCCCGGATCTGAACAGGCTTAGATTGAGCTCACTTGAAAGCAAAACATAGATTATATTATTATTATCGCCACAGATAACTTAATAATTTTGTCAGTATAAACGATAAGTTTATATTTGGGATTCTGTCTCTCAAAAGAAAAAAAATTAACCCTTAGGTCTATCCGCACTTATTCTTCTGAGATCCGTCCGCACACATCAGTGCCGACACGTGACGATCACTAACGTATCCATCAGTGTCAGTGAAAAATTATATTGTAGCATTAATTTTGTACGACGCCATCCGTACTCGTCAGTGTCAGTGACGTTCAGTGATGTTCAGTGCTGCACTGACGCTCAGTGCCTTCATTCGATTTAGTACGCTTAACTGTTAAGCGTATTTAATCGAACGTAGGCATATAGGTAATAAAATACAAAGAATAGTCATAAAACATTTTTTCATCCCCCTATCTCGGAAAGAGTATTTTTGCTATTCGATATCTGACCGCCAAAGCCGTTTTTATCCGCTTGAGGTTAAAGTAAATTTGAAATTAGAACATGGCGTGCACTAGGTTTGTGATTTCAAAACATCATTAAACCTATTTACTTCCATCTCCATGGTGCTGAATTTATCATACAACTTAAATTTGTTAAAAATTCAGACTCTGAACCTTCTTGGTGTACTTTGGTTTTTAATTTGCTTTGCGCGCGCCATTTTGTTTTGACGTGGTATTGTTATAAATAAGAAACTTTAAAACAAGTAAAAAAAACGTATTATTTGTTATACTATAAATATTTATTACATAATATAAATATTTTTCTGTAATACTTACCTATCATAATGTTGTAGTAAATATGTACCTAAATTGTAATAAAAGTATCTTGTGATTGTAAGTAAATGTTTTATTTTGCATTTAGTCATTTCCTCGCTGAGGGGGGATAAAAAGTTACGTGTTGCACTTGAGTGCAAAGATTTTTCACCTCGTGCTCTTTTGATTCTCTCGCTTACGCTCAGGATTCTAATTTTTGAATCCTTGATTTTAGAATCCTTCGCTTGCTCGGTCATCAAAGTTGAGCACGCGGTTAAAAAGCAACTTTGCACTCATGTATAACAAATAACTATTTTTGTTCATCAAAAACCTTAAATATTATTTCGGTATTCACCCGGTATAAGTTGTTTTCGCATATTTTACTATTTCAAAAAATAAGCATAACCTACCTACTTATTTTGGTGTCGCATTGTCGCTTCGTCCGTAGTGGTCGAGACTCGGATGGGTGACCAAAATTCAAAACATCTTGACCTCAAATAGTGGGTCTTGCGCCTAATTTCGTCCCGCGGCCCTACTACCTAACTCACAGAAATGATCCCATTGTCACCAAGTCATGATCTGATGATGGGATCCCAGTCACCACCTCATGATCTGATGATGGGGGAAACCCTTAATTGTTTAATGTTATAATGGGAACTTAATAACGCGCTAGTTTAAATTTTTTCAAGTGATTCAGGTCCTAATCCTAAACAATTACGTTGTTGGGAGTTGGAATATTATTCTTACGTTACTATTTAGAGCGAAAAGCGAAAGATTTTAAGTTATTCTGGTGTTTGCCTTGCGTGAAATTTTAATACACATGTATTTTTGCTCAAAAGAACCGATTTCAAACACACCAAAAAGTCAAAATAATAATGGAATGCCTCCAACATAGAAAGTCTTCAATAAATAATAATATAAGAAACTAATAATGTAGTTAGTTAAAATTTGGCACCAACTTCAGTTTCGAAATGCAATGTTGCATATATTTTTTTACTTTTTGATGTTTTTGAAGTTTGTGGCTTTGCATTTTCTATATAAATACTAAGCAAAATTTTAAATATTAATAAATCAATATAAAAATAATCATTGCGAGGTTTTATGAATCTTAAAAAATAATATACTTAATTAATTAAAAAACAAATTATTGAGTATAAGTACAGCCATCGAGAGTCTCGATGAATCTCTTTTACAACTGGCGCCGCAATATGAATATTTGTTTTTGTTGGGTGATCTTAACGTTAATTGTATGGAACACGATAGCGGAACCGTAATATTGCCTTCATGTTTTGCATCTTTGACAACAGCCTATCATTTACAACAAGTCGTAAATCAACCCACACGTGTAACAATTGGCACAAAAACGCTAATTGATGTTATTTTCACAAGAGCACATATGAAACTTAAATCAATAGAAGTTTTGCATAACGATGATTTGAGTGATCACGCATGCATTTTGACAAAGTTCCCCCTTGAAACACTCAAGTTCCAAAAACGTTTAGTTTCCTATAGATCACTAACAGAAAATTCTGAGGCTATAAGAAATGCTGCACAATTTACACCTTGGGACTTGATTATGCTACGCACTGATATTAATGATATGGTGGATCTCTTTAACACGCTCGTATTGGATCTTATTGATACTTTCGCTCCAGTTAAGTCGCGTATTTTTAAACGACCGCCTGCACCTTGGATGACAGATACTTTAAAACAAATTAAAAGTATGCGCGACAAAGCTTGTCAGCGAGCTAAAGTTTGGGGCATAGTATCTGATTATCAGTACTATCGAGACCTACGTAATTATTACAACAAGGCATTAATAAATGAAAAAAGGGCTTACTTCACGAGCTTCGTTAATAATAATAAAACAAAATCTGATGTTATGTGGCGCCATATCAAAAAAGTCGTTAATCCTCATAAGCAAAATACAATAGGGTAGTTGACTCATATCAAAATTTATTAAAATATTGTTTATTTCTAACAGTATTTGGCATAAGGTTCCACAATATACCGATTTTAATAAATAACAATTAATGATTACTGTAAAATTTTAATTTGAAAATGCTAGAAATAACCTTTTTTATCTCACGCCGTAAACGCTTTGATATTCTGTGGTCAGGGCCGTGACATCACTCATATAGTAAACAAAGAAATGTCAAATTTGATTCAACAACTCGTCGATTTGCACTATTCTTTCCTAAAACTGGCAAAAATCGTAATGGTAATGTGTAAATATCGTAAATTATTTGTATTAATAGCAAAATCAACCATTGATGTTGGATTTGTGAGAGTAGATAGTACAAATCTTCCGAAAATCGACAGATTGATGGTCAGGAGATTCTTTGTGTATCGCTCTAAACAATATAAGTACAGTTTCAATACTGTTATAATGAAGAACAGGTTACAAGTGTACTTGTCAAGATTGTCACGCGGCAGAAGAGAGTTGCAAACATGCATTTTTGGTGTGGTTGCACCATCACAGTGAGGAGCTATTTTGTACAGCAGTTGAATGCTATTGGATAGAATTCTATCTCTCACAAGTCAAATAAACACTAAAAGTATTTAGGTACTTCAAGAGAAATGTTGAAAAGAAAACATCAGGATCATGTGTCAAATACCAGTGTACTTAGTACTGCAAGAATTTGTAAATGAACATAAAAAGAGAAAGATTGGCAGTTGTTCATTTGTCAAGCATGAAGAAAATTACTGGGAGGAAAAATATATATACATTCACAGACACAGATTGTGACATATTTCTTAAAAAATAAAAGACCTCTTCAATGACGAAAGAATAAAGTGCATAGAAAACTAAACCACGAATCATCAATACAGAAGTGCTCTTTAGTTCGAGCTTCGATATAAACAATAACAGCTTCCATGTGCTATAAAGTCAGCCAGTCCATAACACATGATGGTTCTTTTGTTGGGAAGATTTTTGGTGGGAAATCTTGCAGACACCTACGAGTATAATGAAATGTGGATAAAAGTTGAAAGATGAAGATTTGGGTTGAAATTTGCAAATGTGACCTCATTTCTGATTAATACCCTGTAATAGTCTATTCAACAAACGGTATCCATAAAACTAGATTAATACAAAATTGTCATGCTCTTTTACTGAAGAAAATGTTAATTAACAAAGACGGAAAACTGTGAACAGTATGCTTAACTCAAGTTTAGATGCAGATGTTTAGTGCTAAAGCAAAACTTATATACTTTTGTGTTGCTAGCAGTATGTAATTTTGAAAACACTCAAAAGGTGACAATATAAGCTATAATAGGTATTTGTTCTAACAATCTGTATGTCAAAAAACTTTTTGATCAAATAGTGCCATTTTGGAAACTATACTACATTTTTCTTAAATCATATGAAAGTATTACTTCATAATAAATCACTTTACTATTATTTTGACTTTTATTACCTGCGACCTTAAGGCAATTTTATATACAAATTAATAAATTTTATCTAACTCTATTCAACCTATTTGTACTTTTGGAACATATATATTTGAGTAACAATGATAAATATGAGCAACAAACCTATAAAATATTATAAATCTTTTAAGGTGTAACGGAAAAATAAAACACATGTATTTCAAATTAAAATATTTTGATTCAACTTGAACCTTTACGAGTCATTATTGTCAAATAAACATAGAACATTTTTTTTTGTGAAGAACATAATGACTAATGTAGTACAAAAATTTATTATGTCATCTTTAGATGTTAGTTATGTATAAAGTAAAGAAAAAAAATTCTTTATATTATTTATTTAATAAGAAGGGTCTTGTAAATTAGGAAGAGCACAGGCTGACAACACAGCAATCACATTTAATATATTTGTATACGGCTTTAAAATGGATAACTTGCATATTCTTGCGTAAGCTGTTCTGAAATTTACCAGCCATGGTGGCCAGCAGGTTTAATCAGTGAAGATATAACATCTTTCAGTTTTACCAAACTGGACCTATTTACTTCTATGGTGCTTTGGTATATGAATACTTGAGTTATTTTGTTGACATAATGTTGTTCTAGTTGACAGGTCACATTTTGATGTTGTGGCTGAGCATGCACTGCTTTGTATTATGTTGCACAACTTTTACTGCCTTATCAATCTCGTTGTCAAGAGGAGAACAGGTTAGTACACAATAGTTCTCATTAAGTAACCACTGAAAGCAACTAATTTTAATTAGGTACTCAGTAAATTCAAGTAAAAGTTGTTTAGATAAATATATTCATTATGAAACTTTGATATTTTTGTTTGTATTACATACTTTTTAATTAATATTCAATTACATCATTATTCAATTGGACATAAGTACATATTCTTTTCTTTGAAACATCATCTAGTGTCAGTGTATAACTTAGATTAAATCAAAAAGGCGTGAATGGGCAAGTTTTCTCTCAGTTTTCTGGTCAAGTTAAAATTTGGTTGGTCGGCTGCAGTCAGTTTTCATTCTAACTGAAAGATAAAAATTTAATTAATTTACATACAGATTTGATTTTACATACAACCTAAAAACTTCTATTTTGTTTAAGTTGAAACTGAAGTACCTACACAGATTGAGTTATTCAGTTATAGTATGTACTTACATTAGTGTGATTTTCGCAAAAATACATTTGAGTTTCAGTAGATAGTTACAGGATTTCTTTAAGCGAGTGTTAACCAAATATTTCGCATGTCTATATCACTGGATACGTCTAATCCACAGCTTTCCTGGAGTCTTTGAAGAGGTATTTCTATATTCCTGTTCTATTGTCCCGTTCCATATACAGTTTTACTATATTTTGTGATATTTAATAGAAAGCATTGTTTTTGTGAGGTTATTTCGCCCCCGTGCTTTGTTTACTATAAGACTGACGTCATTGCCACAGATAATCAACAGACTATCATGGCTGACCGTGTTTTCGGTCCAAAATTGAAAATCTTAATTTAAAATAGATTTTTTGCACTTTTTAGCCATCGAAAAAAAAAATATTCATGTGCTATGGTCTAATACAACAATTATGAACATTTTAAGCCCTACTTTAAAAAAGGGTCAACTAGCCTATTCCTACCTGTTTGGCTGACCCAAACGCTCTCAATAATTACTTTATCAGTAGTGTTCCTAATGTACAAATTGATAGTAGTCTTATACAAGAATTAAAAAACGAGAAATACTCTGATTCGGTTTTTAACTTTACTACAGTCTCAGAAAGCACGATAAAAAAATTTGTTTCACAAACCTCATCGAATGCTGAAGGCATAGATGGCGTTTCAATGCAAATGATCAAGTTGACGCTTCCATACTCATTACGAGCCATACACTCTATCGTTAACAAGTTTCTGATGGAGGGTGTTTTTGCAGAGGTTTGGAAATGTGCAATCGTCACCCCTATACCTAAGAAAACAAACGTTAATACATTTGAAGATCTTAGGCCAATTAACATATTATCAGCCCTATCGAAAATTGTAGAGAAATGTGTTCAATTACAAATAGCTTCCTTCTTAGAAACAAACGATATTTTGCCAATGATGCAATCGGGATTCCGTAAAAATCATAGTACAACTTCCGCTCTATTAAAAATAACTGACGACATAATTGGAGCTTCCGATAAGGGTAATGGAACTTTGTTGACTATGTTAGATTTCAGTAGGGCATTCGAATGTGTTAGCATACCAATATTGTTAGCAAAATTAAAGTATTATGGTTTCACAGAAAGTGCATGCAAATGGTTCCATTCTTATTTCGAAAACCGTGTACAAAAAGTTCGTTGCAGGGATGCGGTGGGGCGGGTGACTATTTCGCATGGGCTCGAACTTAGCAGAGGAGTCGTTCAAGGCTCAATTTTAGGCCCAACGCTATTTGCAATATACACTGCGAATATAAATACTGTGATCTTAAACTCGCATCTGCACTTGTATGCTGATGACAGCCAACTATATGTCCATACGCCTACCTCTTACGAAGAAGTTACCTGTGCTGTAGCGGGATTAAATAATGACCTGAATGCTGTTGCTGAATGGTCGAAACAACATGGTCTCGTACTTAACCCTAATAAGAGTGTTTCAATTACATTTGGAACCACTTCACAGGTGAAATTGATAAATGAAAACAGACCAGCCATAATGATTGATAATACGCCCGTTCCTTACGAGAAATGTGTACGTAACTTGGGATTGATCATGGATGAGAATTTAAGATTTGAACAACATGTACAAACAAAAGTAGGAAAATGTTTTGGCTCTTGTAACACCGTTTTTTCTTAAAATTTCATAAAACACAAATTTTGCAAAAACACTTTGGTTTCACTGTAGTTTTAACACAAATTTCACAACTAAAATCATAATTACAATAACTTTGTCAATTAATTGCACAATATCAATGTCAAGTGTCAACGTCAACGTCGTTTCACGTCACGTCAGTGACATTTGCAATTATCTTTGGTCATTATTCAATTTTTGCATAAACAAAATAAATCTCGCGTTTATCCTGGCCTTATTTACAAAGATAGTTTTTTTTCGCCCAAAATCCCGTGCTTCCATTTAGGTGGGTTGATTTTCTCAAAATTCGGAATTTGACATTTAGACCGTTTGTTTTGATCATTTCTATAGACATATTTTAATAAAATACGCTTAAACTTATAGATCATATAATTATAGTTTCGTCGAATAGAATTTGGAAAGCATTCACAATTTGTTTATGGTTAATTTTTCATTACGTTTTGTTTTTCAACCAAACTTATAACTTTAGCTGGAAATACTTATTGCATATTGTAGAATTTCGAAAGATCCGTATGTTGACTTGACACATCTTGAAGCAAGTTAAGAGTCTTACGAGTGTCATGAAATGAATTTGGTTTTAGGAGAGGTTCCGTCGCCAATACGGCGCTTAACATTCAGCAAACGGACCTCGGCTCCGTCGCTTCCACATAAACGCAAATCTGCGCGCAAGTGGAGCGTTGGTTTAGTCTATCGTCTAGGTAATGATTAGTCTGTGAGACATCGATCGAAGTAATTTGTTATTGATTTGAAGATCATAAAGTTTTTATATATTTATATAGGTATTTCTCCCGTTTTCCGTGTGAATTTGATTTGAAAAACCACAGTGAAACTACAAAATTCAGTTCTTTTTGTTTTCAGCTTGAAGAGTAAAGCTAAGGGGAAAAATACTATATTTACTCGCCGTCACGCGATTCATTAAATTAAATGGATTTATTGTATCAATAAGTGCAAAAAATCAATAAGGTATCTAATTAACTTATTATATTTCATGATTTAAAGCAGATTTTGTTAATTTTATTTTTATTTGTGGGTAAATTGATTATTAAATCAAACATGTTACATTTCCAAAATTCGCCTTTTCCATCCCCTATTTCATTAAAAAAACCTGATAGTAAGCGGCATCTTAGTGGGATTAAGGCATATATTGAGTAACACTTGCGAATTTCCTGTTAAATTCTAAATTTTTACAATATTAAGTTTCTCACAAATTAAGCTGTTTTCTTTTTATTAATAGCAGTAATTATACACAAAGTAGGTGCTCTCCCCTCCATATGTCCTTTTTATTAACTAACCAATAAGACCATTTGTCAATTTATTAAAAATTACGTTTTAGAATTCATTTGCTATGTTTATTACATGAGGTTCAAATGTATTGACTGGGATTCCTTCAGAACTCAGTGTTAGACCCACTGACCCTAAGATCATAGGCATATTTAATTATATTTTTAACCTAGCACTGTGCTATGAATCTCCAGGGCAGTCACCGGAGGCCGTAGGGCTCCGCTGCTTGACCTTACAGCTAGAAACCATAACAAACTAACCTAACACAAGGAGGAATTCTGTGGAATTGTACATATATAGAGAGAATAATCTAAGGAATTGGAATATTCGAATATACCGTGATCGCGGAAACTTAGCATCGAAGGTACGCCCTACTAACAACCGCTCCGGGGAAGGCTACTAACTTCTTTAAAAAAAAAAAAGGAAACCTATAACTATTTGTTGGTGTACTTTATTGCCCCTCATTTTGTAGTTTTGTACCCAATTAGTACCTGATTTTTACCTGCCGAGATTGATCAAACAAACCTGAACCATCCTGCCCTTGGCTTGTATTGATTAAACATTAAGTTAAGTGCTTTGCATTGAGGAATTGTGTTAACATATGCATATGTGTATTATAATTATGTACCTACAACAATAAAGCTTTTCATTTTGTATCGGACTAAAGGAATAAGTTTGTTTTTTTTTCTTTCAACTAAGATTCCCCAATATTTCAACAATTCAGCGAGAAAAAGAACTACAATTTGGCGCCCGAATATACAGCAGGTTTTGTGGCATTATATGGCCCATTATTCTGGTCAAATGCTCAGATAGTGTTGATCCATCTCGGTATGTATCTTTAATAATTTTCTTTTTTTTAACGTTGTGTGTTAGTTAAGCTAAAACTCAAAAACGGCTCGACCGATTCTTACGAAATGTTATGTGTATTTGAATAGGTCCAGGGAAGGTTTAAAAGTACAACTGGACCCAGTAGGTGGCGCTGGAATCGGACAGGAGAACGTCTGCCGGTCTCAC
Organism: Schoenobius gigantellus; assembly: GCA_963935595.1. Lineage (NCBI taxonomy): Eukaryota > Metazoa > Arthropoda > Insecta > Lepidoptera > Crambidae > Schoenobius > Schoenobius gigantellus. Next base: position 2,782,928 of record OZ012543.1, read on the forward strand.
TAGTTATAAGATAAATAAGAATTCTATGCAGGTTTGGTTCAGATAGGTATAAATAAAAACAAATTTTAGTTACATTTGAATAAGGTGAATATATTTTAAGATTTTTTGTTCATAGTTTGAGTATATAACATAAATAATATTGTAAAATTAACTTCTCATATAGAATAGAGCGTAGTATATTTTTACAAAAATGGAACAAAGACCAATTAGTTTTAATTTACTTAACAAAGATGAACTAGAATATGAGGTGAAAATCAGGGGTTCGAAACCAGCTGACACGGTGATGGCTCTGAGAGCACAGATCCGTACTCTCAATAAAGATCTGCCTTCCGATGAAATACTGACTTGTGATCTTGATGTCAATATTGAATTAAAAGTAATTCAAAAGAAATTAGATGATCTTGAGAAGCTCATCACAAGCGCTTCAAGTAAGCTGTCATCACTTAAGATGTTAAATAGAATTCAAACTCTTGCACACCACTTATTCCACAGAATTGGTCGCTTGTCTTTATCGGAGTATGATGATAATAATCTTACTTCTTTAATTACTTCTCTGAATAATAGATTAGATAGCATTCTTGTAAAAATAGATAATATTTGTCATAATTTTAAAAGTAGCTTGGCACCTGAACAACCGATTGAGCACTCCACTGCAACTACACACAATACAGCTAATGATTGCTCCGTGCATAAACTAAATTTACGCTTCAATGGCAAGACATGCATTAAAGCCTTCTTACAACGCCTCGAAGAGTTATGCTTGTCTCGTGGCCTTGCAGATTCAAAGCTTTTCTGTTCTGCGGCTGAACTTTTCACTGATGAAGCGCTATGCTGGTATCGAGGAGTAAAGTCAGACGTTCACAATTGGACTGAGCTGAAGACCTTGCTTCTCGATGAATATTTACCATCTGATTATGACCATCGCTTGATGCAAGAAATTAGAAGTCGTACTCAGGGCCCCGACGAAAGCATTGTGAATTACCTCAGCATTATGCAAAATTATTTTACTCGATTATCAAAACCAATCTCTGATGATGATAAATTGAACATAGTCATGTTTAATATTAAACCATTTTATACTGCTCAGCTTGCTCTAGCCCCAGTGGAATCTTGGACTGATTTAAAGAAAAAATGTAGGTTGTTAGAAGGTGCAAAGGAGCGATCGGTGCATTTCAGTGAACCTCCTAGGGTCACCACATCTTCTCTGGCTCCCGATTTGTGTTATAAAAGTAGTAATAGTAGTAGCAGCACTAGCAAGACGTCACCAAAAGTCTCTTCAATACAGCCAGTGAATAATACACAAAATAATCTTTTTTGTGTCCGCTGTCGGAAAAATGGCCACAGCTTGAGGTATTGCAAGGCGCCTTGGGTACTTATTTGTTATCGTTGTGGAGAAAAGGGCTTCAATGCAAATAATTGTCCAAAGTGCACTTCTTCAAAACCTTCAACCGCAGAGATTCCAAAAAACGCCAAGCAGTGAACCGATGGCATAAAACAGTATATTTTTATAATAAACATTGTAATTCTGAACAATCAAGGCAGAAATACAATAAATTCTATAATAATGTAAATAAAGCTAGTAACATACATATGCATAAAGGTAAGGTTACATCGGTTCACGCTACTACTAACGCCACCTATAATGATACCAGAGCTTATCTGAAGATTAATATTTTTGGCTTGGAATTCAGAGGATTACTGGATTCAGGATCACAGATCTCCATTGTGGGAGGGCAAGCATACAAAGCGAAATTTTAAAGATTTCGCTACTTTACATAAGTCTGAGGACTTAGACTTTATAAAAACTGCAAATGGTTCTACTTCACGAGTAACTGGGTATTTATTTTTACCAGTATCGATAGAGAATAAAACTCGTGTTATTAAATTTTACGTCGTCCCTGGAGTTGCTACAGAGTTGTTATTTGGCTTAAATTTCTGGAAGGAATTTAATATTGCGCCAGATATTTTATTATTGTTAGAAGATAGCGGACATTTATATAAAAATAATAATCAGGTGTACACAGTTATGTCAGGCAGCCGTGCTTTACACGATTTTGAAACTTTATCTAAGCTTGAGCGTAGGCTGGTCAATGACGTCATAAAGCAATTTGATGACATTTCCGCAGAAAAGAAAGGCCTAGGTAGGACACACTTAGTGAGTCATAAAATTGATACCGGTGACCATCCACCTATTAAACAACGGTATTATGTAGTCTCACCCGCAAAACTGGCAGAATTAAATAAACACCTAGACCAAATGCTGAAGGATGATGTTGTGGAGCCTAGCGGAAGTGCATGGAACAACCCCGTTACTTTAGCGGTTAAATCAGATGGGTCATCACGTTTCTGCTTGGACAGCCGAAAACTTAACGCCATATCAAAGCATGACGCTTACCCTATGCCTTATATTAGCCATATTCTGGACCAGCTCAAAAACGCTAAGTACTTATCTTCTATTGACCTTAAGTCTTCATATTACCAAGTTCCTTTGGACTCTATTGAGTCCAGAGAGAAAACTGCTTTTACTATTCCCTGCAGAGGCTTGTTTCACTTTAAGGTCATGTGCTTTGGACTTACTGCAGCTCCAGCTACGCAGCAGCGGTTGATGGACCGCCTCTTTGGGCCCGAGTTTGACAATAAGGTGTTCGTATATGTTGATGATTTAATTTTACTTACTCCTGAAGGCCCAACGGCCTTCCAGGATCACCTCCAGCTCCTACGTAGGGTAAAGGAGAGACTTAAACTAGCCAACCTTACTGTCAACATGGGTAAATGCCAGTTCTTCAGGAGACAGCTGAAATTCTTGGGTCATGTGGTTGACGAATATGGTCTGCGCACGGATCCTGACAAAATTAAGGCTATAGTAGACTTTCCTATTCCCACCTGCAGGAAAGACGTCAAACGTTTCTTGGGAACTGCATCTTATTATAGGCGTTTCATAAAAAATTTTAGTCATAGAGCTGGTCCCCTTAATGCTCTTACTTCTACCCGTAAGAGCGCGCCCCCTTTCAAATGGACGACCGAGGCAGACGAGGCGTTCAACGACCTAAAACTCGCACTGTCTACTTCTCCGGTTCTGGTATGTCCTGACTTCTCGAAAGATTTTGCTGTCCACTGTGACGCTTCTGATTTCGGGTTAGGAGGTACCTTAACCCAGGTTGTAGATGGACAAGAACATCCTGTTGCGTACTGTAGCCGTTCACTAACACCCGCTGAACGTAACTATTCCGCTACAGAGCGAGAGGCATTGGCCGTGGTACATGTCGTTGAACACTTCCGCCCTTACCTTGAAGGTGGTCGACAATTTAAAATTATTACCGATCATGCTAGTCTAAAGTGGTTTTTAAACCTTAAGAATCCGACAGGTCGACTAGCGCGTTGGGGGTGTAGGCTATCGCCTTATAATTTCATTATTGAGCATCGTAGTGGATCTCAAAACGTCGTACCGGATGCACTATCACGTTCTGTACCAGTGGCAGCCGTAGACGCATTTACTTCCAGCGATGCTTGGTATAACAATATATTAAAACGTTGCACGGATAGGCCGCGCGCGTGTCCCAATTTTCAAATTATTGATGGTAGGCTTTTTAGATTTACAAAAAGCACTAACAAACTCTGTGGTGACTACCAGTGGAAGGAAGTTGTACCAAAGGAGCTTAGGGAGGATATTATTACAAGTAACCATTCTGAACCAATTGCTGCGCACTTAGGCGTCGCAAAAACATATAAAAGATTAAAATTACGGTATTTTTGGCCCGGTATGCATAAAGATACCGAGGAATTTATTAAAAATTGTGCCACTTGTAACTCATATAAACATAGCTCACTAGCGCCACCTGGCTTTATGGGGGAACCCAAGGTCTGCTGTCGACCATTCCAGTGCATCAGCATTGATCTCGTTGGTCCACTGCCGATGTCTCGACAGCAAAACACCTTTTTACTAGTAGTTGTGTGTTGTTTTACAAAATATTGCTTATTATTTCCTATACGGCGTGCAACGGGCAAAGTTATAGCGCAAAGGTTAGAAGACCATGTATTTCTGGTTCACGGAATACCACAGACTGTGATGTCTGATAATGGCTCGCAGTTTATAAGTCATGAGGTTCAGGCATTATATGAAAAATACAATATTCCGCAAGTACATTTGGGTCCAGTATATTGTCCACAAGTTAATACGGTGGAACGTTATAACCGCACAATAATCACTGCAGTTTCCTCGTTTGTTGAGAACGATCATAGAACGTGGGATATTAACATACATAAAATACAATTTGCCATGAACACCTCAGTAAATGAGTCTACTTCTTATACTCCTTTCATGCTAGTACACGGTAGGGAAGCTGTCACTGATGGTAGTATTTACCGTGATTTTGTAGATCTCCAAGAGTTGGTTGTGGTACCACGCGATACTCATGCGTCTAATATTGGCCACCTCGGTGACATTTTCATCAAAGTCCGAGAGTCGTTGCGTAAGGCCCATGAAAGGAATATAAAATACTATAACAACAAACGCAGAGATATCTCATTTAATGTTGGTGATTTTGTGTGGAAGCGTACGTACAAGCAGAGTTCTGCTAATAAATATTTTACTGCTAAACTTGCCCCTAAATATGAGCGTTGTAAAATTATACGTAAACTTTCCCGCCTCGTCTATGAGCTCGAGGACGAGAACGGAAAATACATAGGGAAGTGGCACATAAAAGATTTTAAAAATTTAGATACTTCGTGTGACTAAATTACATACCTAGTAACATCATACCTACTTAATTTTCATTTTTATACTCTTATGAAAATAGCCATATTTTTATAAGCATTTAACAGTTAAGCACCGCGGGTGCGGCGGTCACAGAATACCCACCCCGCCATTCTTCCTGGCGTCTCGTAGAACCCGAGTGTAGGATAACGCGCCATATAACATCTGGCGGCGTTTTTGCATGTGTCTGTCCCTGTCGTTTTTTATTGATTTGCCTTGATACTTAAGTTTGCATATACCTAACATCTTCAAAATTGATATTACCATTACATAAGTACATAAAGATCTAAAACACAAATATTATACGTGTCTTAGTTCATACCATTATAAATATATTATTACTACCATTATATAAAATGGATATTACTTCTTTAGTATCTGATACCAGAATTAAGGAACAAGTATGTACTTATTATAACTGTTATGTGGTTAGAGAGATGCATTTAGCACAAGATCACAAATATAAACGTGTCTTGGTCATTATTTTTATATGTATTCTACTCTAATCAACAAAATTAATTTTGAATTCCTCACAGGAGCGGTTTGCAACTCTAGAAATAAGCCTTTGCTATATTCTTATAATGGAGGAAGTTACATCTAGCTGGAAACGTAGGAAAATCAATATCGACGATCAGGGGCAACGACACATGCAACTCATTTTTTTATTATTTCCTTTTTATTGTTTTTTTACTTATTATTTGACGATTAGAGTCAAAATGTCTGTAATAACGACATCTACCGGTGGTTGTTGACATTACTTGCTATACTCTGTTAGTGTCAAGATATACTTATTTAACAACGCCATCTCGGCGTCAGTCCTGACACTACAGTTTTTCTTTATTACTTACTTATATTTGATGGGCATAGGATATAATGCCTTTTACCTATTTATCACAGCCATATAGGTGCTAGCAGAAGTGGTTTCGCTAGATTTTGCCACCTTATGGGTGAATATTTTTTTTAAAACCATGTAGGTGCTAGCAGCAGTAGTTTCGCGCTAGATTTTGTCACCTTATTGGTGAATGTTGTTTTTTTATTACAATCTTTAACATACCATATTAATGGATTTACGTAGATTTAAGGTGCATGCATGTTAAATATTCTTTATTTACACACGTTTATATTTAAAGCTTTATGTTTTATCTTATACAAATAAATAAACTTATAAAAAAAATGATAACGTTAGGCGTAATTGGGTACAGAGTTTATCACGAATGAATAGTTTTTAAGTACCTAATTGATTCCATTTATGATAATTCTGTTTGGTTGGTTAGGGGGTTTTGAGGCTGACGGGGCGTCAGACGAATTCCCTACGTGAATTCTATCGTGGTTGGGGGGATACTGTAACACCGTTTTTTCTTAAAATTTCATAAAACACAAATTTTGCAAAAACACTTTGGTTTCACTGTAGTTTTAACACAAATTTCACAACTAAAATCATAATTACAATAACTTTGTCAATTAATTGCACAATATCAATGTCAAGTGTCAACGTCAACGTCGTTTCACGTCACGTCAGTGACATTTGCAATTATCTTTGGTCATTATTCAATTTTTGCATAAACAAAATAAATCTCGCGTTTATCCTGGCCTTATTTACAAAGATAGTTTTTTTTCGCCCAAAATCCCGTGCTTCCATTTAGGTGGGTTGATTTTCTCAAAATTCGGAATTTGACATTTAGACCGTTTGTTTTGATCATTTCTATAGACATATTTTAATAAAATACGCTTAAACTTATAGATCATATAATTATAGTTTCGTCGAATAGAATTTGGAAAGCATTCACAATTTGTTTATGGTTAATTTTTCATTACGTTTTGTTTTTCAACCAAACTTATAACTTTAGCTGGAAATACTTAATGCATATTGTAGAATTTCGAAAGATCCGTATGTTGACTTGACACATCTTGAAGCAAGTTAAGAGTCTTACGAGTGTCATGAAATGAATTTGGTTTTAGGAGAGGTTCCGTCGCCAATACGGCGCTTAACATTCAGCAAACGGACCTCGGCTCCGTCGCTTCCACATAAACGCAAATCTGCGCGCAAGTGGAGCGTTGGTTTAGTCTATCGTCTAGGTAATGATTAGTCTGTGAGACATCGATCGAAGTAATTTGTTATTGATTTGAAGATCATAAAGTTTTTATATATTTATATAGGTATTTCTCCCGTTTTCCGTGTGAATTTGATTTGAAAAACCACAGTGAAACTACAAAATTCAGTTCTTTTTGTTTTCAGCTTGAAGAGTAAAGCTAAGGGGAAAAATACTATATTTACTCGCCGTCACGCGATTCATTAAATTAAATGGATTTATTGTATCAATAAGTGCAAAAAATCAATAAGGTATCTAATTAACTTATTATATTTCATGATTTAAAGCAGATTTTGTTAATTTTATTTTTATTTGTGGGTAAATTGATTATTAAATCAAACATGTTACATTTCCAAAATTCGCCTTTTCCATCCCCTATTTCATTAAAAAAACCTGATAGTAAGCGGCATCTTAGTGGGATTAAGGCATATATTGAGTAACACTTGCGAATTTCCTGTTAAATTCTAAATTTTTACAATATTAAGTTTCTCACAAATTAAGCTGTTTTCTTTTTATTAATAGCAGTAATTATACACAAAGTAGGTGCTCTCCCCTCCATATGTCCTTTTTATTAACTAACCAATAAGACCATTTGTCAATTTATTAAAAATTACGTTTTAGAATTCATTTGCTATGTTTATTACATGAGGTTCAAATGTATTGACTGGGATTCCTTCAGAACTCAGTGTTAGACCCACTGACCCTAAGATCATAGGCATATTTAATTATATTTTTAACCTAGCACTGTGCTATGAATCTCCAGGGCAGTCACCGGAGGCCGTAGGGCTCCGCTGCTTGACCTTACAGCTAGAAACCATAACAAACTAACCTAACACAAGGAGGAATTCTGTGGAATTGTACATATATAGAGAGAATAATCTAAGGAATTGGAATATTCGAATATACCGTGATCGCGGAAACTTAGCATCGAAGGTACGCCCTACTAACAACCGCTCCGGGGAAGGCTACTAACTTCTTTAAAAAAAAAAAAGGAAACCTATAACTATTTGTTGGTGTACTTTATTGCCCCTCATTTTGTAGTTTTGTACCCAATTAGTACCTGATTTTTACCTGCCGAGATTGATCAAACAAACCTGAACCATCCTGCCCTTGGCTTGTATTGATTAAACATTAAGTTAAGTGCTTTGCATTGAGGAATTGTGTTAACATATGCATATGTGTATTATAATTATGTACCTACAACAATAAAGCTTTTCATTTTGTATCGGACTAAAGGAATAAGTTTGTTTTTTTTTCTTTCAACTAAGATTCCCCAATATTTCAACAATTCAGCGAGAAAAAGAACTACACTCTCTAAAAACTCTCTATAAGATAAGACCCTTTTTGAAGACTGAGGTTCGACTCTTGTTGTGTAGAAGTCTGGTTCTATCTCATCGATATGGTATATACTCCCTGTTTATACAAAAAAACAAGTAAGCGTGTACAAAGGGTCCAGAACGCTTGCATGCGATTCTGTTACGTTATACCTAGAAGAGCTAGAATAACACCATATCTTGTCAATAAGTGTATACTAAATATGTCGAATACAGCTTCACTTAAATATGCGTGTTTCATATATAAAATATTTAATACCAAACGTCCCATTTATCTATATGACAAGATAGTGTTCAAAGGAAAAAATCCAAAACTCAGAGATAATGGTCTCCAACTGTGCATGCCCTTTGTAAGGTTAGCAGCTACCAGGGGTTGTTTTAAGTATGCCTCTGCAAAGATATGGAATGACCTGCCACCGCCTATTCGAGTTGATGTTAGTCGATCACTTACAGCATTTCGGAAAATATGTCGCGAATGGCTGCTTAAAAGGCAGTCCCTGGCACTCGCCCGAGGCTGACTTAATCCAAGTAAATTTTTTGTTACCATATAGCTCACATGGAAATATTTTCTCATTTTACTGTTATAAGTATTTGCTACTAGATGTAAACTAAATGCGAAATTTGGTAAACGGTTATGGCAGAATAACAGAGGTTGTGGACTCTCTGCAACCACTGAGCCATAAGCCATTTTGTCTTTTCGGTTAAATATTGAGATATGAACATGTAAATAAATTGTATTTTTTACTTAAGGACAAATAAAAACATTATTATTAATATTAATAAAATAAACAAAGGAATAAAAAAAACAATATATAAGATAAACTTATGAAAAAAAACAATGCTCTAGGCACACCAGGATCGAACCACTGCCACGCAGATTTGAAATGGAAGATCTAACTCGTAGACCCAATTCAAAATTCAAAAATTCAAAATTCTAAAATCTTTATTCAACATAGGCCTTTACAGGCACTTATTGACGTCAAAACAAAGCAACACATTCTAATTTAAAGGAAAGATATTAACCTTGTATGTGCATACATCCTGAATATAATCAGGATGTCTGCAAATACAAGTAGGAATGAAAAAAAAAAGTTGATTCTACACCTGTTCGGAAATTGAGAGGCCTTCTCGAGAAGAACAGACAAGAAACTCGAAAGGTCAAATTTTTTATCTCCTCTTTTAAATCGCCATTTACAATTTTGGTTTTGTTACCTAGTCATTGAAAGTTATAAAATACATTTAGTAAGTATGCTTACATACACTTAAAATGTCAGAAAAATATGATAAGCTTAACATTAAGCATTATACAATAAATTATGTTAATAATAATAAAATAATAATAATAAATCTTTTATTTCTCTTAAGAATACAGCGCAAGGTACTAGATCTATGACTCCCACACTAGGCTATGCCTGTCTTGTGGGAATCAAATTAAAAACAAAACAATATAATTCAAATCAAAGCAAAGCGCTCCAGAATTTATGCATGCATTTGTGTGTGTGTATGTATAAATGGACTTACTGGTTATAAATATAAATGGACCTAATGGTTTGTACTCACATGTATTAATAGGTGAAAAAAAATTTATAGAAGGCTAAAGATAGGATACAGGTAAGTTTGGGTTTTATAAGCCCAACTATCAGGCTCTTGGCATTAGGTGACAAAGCTGTGCCCAGCCTGTTGAAGACCTATGTAACGACCTTTATGATCTCTTCGTAGACCAAACTAAACATGACATCTGATAACTTAGTTTAGCTAATTCCATATCGTGTGGTCACTTAAATAATCACTCACTTTGTAATAACCTTTGTTCATGAGTCCTTTTAACGTGAACTTTAAATTTATGAATTGGTAAATCGGTGATACTTTGTGGAAAATTATTATAAAAAGCTGCACACCTCCCTAGAAATGAGCCACTAGTTTTATGAAGCCTGTAAGTTGCAACGGCAAGCTTATTTTTATTTCTTGTTTATATTATGCAAATCACTATTTTTATCGAAAGTAGCATAATGCTTGTGTACATAAACTAAATTGTCATAAATATACTGACCGGCTAAAGTTAAGATATTAATTTCTTTCAACAATTCTCTAAGTGAGTCCCTAGACCGTAAGTTATAAATGGCGCGAATTGCTCTCTTCTGTAACACAAAAATTCTTTCAATATGAGCCGCCGAACCCCATAACAATAATCCATATGACATAATACTATGAAAATAACTAAAATAGATTAATCTCGCCGTTTCAACATTAGTTAAAAGCCTGATTTTCTTTACTGCGTACGCCGCCGAACTTAGTTTGCCAATCCTGACCCATATGAAGTACCTAGTGAAATTAGAGATCTCATATTTTTGTGTAATGCGACATGCGATAGATCTACGAAAAAATTTGAGGCTACTCTGGCGGAAAATATACCTACTGTATGCTCAATAATAGCACTTCTGCGAAAAATTCACATGATTTTCCATACAAGGCTAGGTACGACAGCTTCCAAAATTTATCGCTGTGGAATTTTTCATCCTAGTTGTTTGAAGCATCAATTAAAACGGGAATCACCGTGGCATCCATCAAAACATAAAGAATCTATCTTCGTGAAAAATTGGCAAGTTTTTTATTTTATTTCATATTTGGGAAATGTCGTTATTTTCCGAGTGTACAGTCGTGAAGGCAAGCGGAAAATGCAAATTGAATTGTTTCAATTTCGGCGCACCTTTTTTATGCTTTATACTAAAATAAAGGTTAACTTATATGTTAATTGTAAATTGTATTTACAGGTTAAGCAGAACAATAAATATACATCGTGTTCCTGAGAATTTACTCTACTTGTACATTGTTTCCTTTGCTCTAAGATTGGCTGGCAATATTTTTTTTATAGCATTAAGGCTGCTTTTCGTATTTATATTTTTCTTTTGCGTAATTATTTTTTCAACTCATCTGATGGTATAAGTGTCGATATGTTGGTATTAAACGTTGGTAAGTTGGTATTCAAGCATAATAAGTGTAATGACATTACAGGATACTGTGATGCCGATTGGGGAGGAGATATCAAAGACCGAAAATCTTTCACCGGATATTTGTTCAAAATGGGAAACAATTTGATATCCTAGGAGTGCAGAAAGCAGAACTGTGTGGCACTATCCTCTACCGAAGCGGAGTACATTGCACTATCAGAAGCTTGTAAAGAAGCAGTATATTTGCGAAAGCTTGTGGCACACTTGATGCAATGGACAGAAGGTACTGTTAATGTTTATTCGGATAACCAAAGTGCTATTAAAATTGCCGAAAATCCCATAGCACATAGGCGTACAAAACATATAGACGTTAGATATCATTTCGTTCGTCAATGTTTATCTGAGAATTCAGTGAATGTCAGTTGGGTTCCTACTAGTGACATGTTAGCAGATTTGTTGACAAAACCTTTAGGAAAAGTTAAGTTTTCTAGATGTATGTCAGGATTGAGTTTGCAGCATGACTGAGGAATGACTGATGGATGTTTGGCTTAGGGGGAGTGTTCAAATATTTAAATTTTTATGTATTCCTTTTGACTGACAACCAAACTTGTCACTTCTATAAAATATATTTGTACAACCAAAACCTGCGTTTTGCTGTAATATTTAAAATTATTTTTTATAAAATAATGGATGTTTCCTGAAGCGTTCCTTAAATTATCGGGGGGATAAAAAAGTAACCATGTTTATTCTCTAAGCGCTTTTGACGCCGATTGTACGCGAGCATTCGTTAATTGCACACTCGTTATTCCGTCGCAGAGGAATTGTGTACATTTTTAATAAACATTCAAGTATTGGCCGTTGTCACGTGAACGGGGATTTCCCGAAACGCTCCAACGATCCTTTCATTGGAATTCCATTGGAATCCAGTTCAATTTTGCAGCTTATTTTATTTGTTGCGTTTTAAACGCCTTATCTTACTTTGATCTGATTGACGAGACACAACAACGAAGTTCGCATAACATTTTTTATTATTGCGCAACATTTCTAACCAAAGAAAAATCGAATCCTGGATTATTAAAATATTAAGAGGCTGACCACTCTGAGCTGAGGTCATCGAGCCCCACTTAAAAGTTTTTTAGAAAAACCTGTTTAATATACCGTAGTAAAAAAATATATGTTACTCTTGAAAATATTTTTTAAGAATATCCATCCATGTCCCTAAAACAAATTTTAATCAAAATTTCTCGTTAAAATAAATGGTAAAGGCACCTATAAAAATCAGGTTCCAGAAGAAAATCCGAGTTATTTAACAAAGGTTATTTAATGATTTTCAGGGAATTAACTCGTTACACTAAATTTGATAATATAGATGTTTCATATCTTCAAATACGTTACTAGTTTCTTTTAAAAAATATATATTTTGATTTTTCGCTCAATTTCGATAGCGCACAGCGCCCTTAATCCAGGTACAAATATTCATGTCTCAATGTCGTTGGCGTTACTCAGGCTCTTAACTCAATAGTCTGACAAAAGTCTGACTAAATTCAGTTTTTAATATTTAGGTACTCGTCATAGGCCTTTAAGGTACTTATTGACCTGAAAAACGAACGAAGTAATCGAACATTATATTGTACTAGCCGTGCCCGCGAACTACGTTTCGCCTTAAGGCGCATACCGCATAGTGGTCCCAATGACCTTGCGTCGATCGTCCCGCACTGATTACCTAAGAGTGAGTGAGTGAGAGTGAGGGGAATATTCAAGCAAACCTTTACGCGTAAGATGAATTATTTCAATTAAAAATTAATAAAGGCGAATAAGAAAAATCTAAAAAGACCATCCCCTAGAATATTGTTCACTTTATTTATTGAAATCGAAAGTATGTGATTTAACCTAATATTTACGAAGCGATTAGGTTTATAGTTTTAAAATCGAGGCATGTTTGGGTCACATTTTAACCAAGTTTTAATTAATTTATCAAAAAATTAAATAGACCATCCTCTAAAGAATGCGTTGAGTAATAACATGTCTTTTTTAAAGATTTTTTTATTCAATATTTATGAAGAGAACCGGTTTTTTCTGCAGTGATTTTTTATGATTGACGTTACTATGCGCCTTAATTTATTTTTTCCCGACATCTTCAACAAATATCGTTAATGTACACGGACGTGGAGTAAAGGGAAATAAATACAAAAACTTAACAAATTATACAGGGTAATTTTAAAACCATCAACAAAACTTAACAAATTATACAGGGTAATTTTAAAACCATCAACAAAACTTAACAAATTATACAGGGTAATTTTAAAACCATCAACAAAACTTAACAAATTGTACAGGGTAATTTTAAAACCATCAACAACCTCCCAGGGGCTGATTCTAGTGCTCAGATGCAACAACTTTTTGTATGGGACCAACATCGAAATCGCAAAAAAAAACACTTTGCCATACAAACTAGGTTAGCTGATCGAGACTTTGGTATGGGAAATTGGATTTTTTTTTCGATTTCGATGTTGGTCCCATACAAAAAGTTGTTGCATCTGAGCACTAGAATCAGCCCCTGAGAGGTTGTTGATGGTTTAAAAATTATCCTGTATACTAAAACCTTCCTCGAGAATCACGCTATCGAGTGGTGAAAACCGCTTGAAAATCGGTGTAGTAGTTTTTGAGTTTATCGCGAACAGACAGACAGACAGACGCGGCGGGGGACTTTGTTTTATAATATGTATGGATAGAGCCGTTCGTTAGTCTCGTTAAAACTTAACATCGGCTTGATCGATTTGAATAGGTACTCAAAACTACCTCTAAAATTAATCAACTTACGATTCTTGTTATTTTCCGGTGACTTACACATAATATTTCAGTTACTGTTATCTATCGTCTGTCACTCTATTGTAGGCGATAAGAAATTCACTAGATCCGCTAGTATATCCGTACAATAAATTATATTGTTACCAAACATGACATATAATAACTTAGTCTAGCTAGTTCCGCCGTTAATTTTACGTCAAGCTATTAAAAAATTCTGTTTTCCCAAGGCATTAAATGTTGTTGCATTGAAAAGACAACATATTAAAGCCGCTGTTTTGTCAAGAAATTTCCCTTTTCAAAGTTCGAAGCAGCAATATTCCGTTAGTTCAGTGACCCGGCCCTTGCCCCGACCTTCGACCTCGGATGTATCTTAAGGGCGGCTATTGGGATGGGCGATAGGTTCTTTGCAACCTTTCAACTTAGTTTCCTGGGCCATTGTCGACCTTATTCCATAGAGGTAAAGTTGCACTTCTTATTGGGGAGTGATTGAAATAATTTTAATTTATTCTCTTACGCAGACAATTGAAGTTGAATCCAACTATCATTGATGGGCAAGAGGTCTTCTTCTTCTTCTTTTTTAATATGTGGCAATTGGTAGTCAATGTGCCAGGATGATTATATGAGTTCTGTTAATAATTAGAACCTTTTCGAGAAAAACAGGTGAGAAACTCGAAAGGATTTTTTTTTTATCTCCTCTTTTAAATCGCCATTTACAATTGGGATGATGACTGAATTCAAATTTTTACGTCTCGTCATTAAATATTAAAATACCGTAGAAAAAGACGCAGTCCTGTGAAATTAGAATTAAAATCGGCTTAATACCTTAGATACAAGCATTTTAAGTTGTTAATTTGAAAGCGATTAGACTGAGAGATACGACATCAACTGTGACGTCATTGTTGAGTACGGCCATATTGACTTCTTGTAAATTGCCGTTTTGCTAGAAAGAGATGGAGAAAAATCTTTAATACCTTATATCTCAATTGTTTTTATAGTTATTCGAAAACCGATTTTTTCTTTATGTTTATTATATGAATGAACTTCTATTAAAGCAAAAAAAATTTTTTAGTCATCTAGCCAATTTTGGTTACAGAGTCGTCAATTGGAAGCTGACCTGAAAGCAAAAGTTTGAGCTCAACTTCCATTACAAAATTAGATGTGTCAGTTCACATTATATATACTAATATTATATCAGCCTTAAAAGACTTTAACGCGTTCTTAGCTATATCTTCTATATTTTTCCTGTTTTAGCAACATTTTTTATTGATTCTCTTCTATTAGTCGTAGCGTAATATTACATAGCCTAAAGCCTTCGTCGATAAATAGACTATCCAACACAAAAATATTTTTTTTTAATTCGGACCAGTAGTTTCAGAGATTAGCGCGTTCAAACAAACAAACAGCTGAAGTGTTTGTTTGTTTGAACGAGCTAATCTCTGAAACTACTGGTCCGAATTATTTTTTTTTTTGTGTTGGAGTCAAAACGTAGTTCGCGGGCACAGCTAGTATAAGATAAAGACTTTATTAACATATCAATATAAAAAAGTGTAGAGTTGAGCTTATGTCCAAATAGTTTTATTAGCCAAATAATCATTAACAATACCAATCTCTTTAAAACCTATCTCTGAGAGAAGTGCGTACTTAGTTTATAAATTGCTCTCACTTAACGTTTCTTTGGAACAAAACGCAGCAATTGTTAAATATTAGAATTGGGAGATCAAACCCAAGATTTTTTGTCGTGTAATCAGACACTTTATAATATGCTTTTTTAATAAGTACATCTTCGATTGCAACTTTAAATTTGTTTAAGCTAAGTTCTTGTATTAAGATTAAAAATCTTAATCTGCGCGTTTTTTTATTTGTTATTGTAATAAATAAAATGATGAAGTCGTACAAATATTTATACATCCTTGAAATACAGGATCCAATCCTAAATAATTCAACCGTACTCAAATAAATTTAATACTATTACTTCCAAAGCCCACTTACCTCAAAGAAAACGCCGACAATAGGAGTCCATTTTAAACAACATTAATGTCACAGAAAAATTATGTCCCAAGTTCCATTCTATTTAGAGCCAATAGGGGACGGCGTGGTCGATTTACCCGCGTGTCTCCTCCGGCCGAAACGGCGACATAATTTAGTTCCGAGGCTCGCAGTGGTTCCAGTCCCTCAGCGTCGAGGTAAGCCTTTGAGGTGCACTGAAAGGGGAATGTTTTATGGAAGGAAAGCGTTTTGAAGCATTGCCTGGGTGTTGTGTTGTGTATGTGAATAGGGCATTGACCAGTCATCGATTTGAAATTTATAAAACATGGATTTTTCTTCAAACATGGTTCTTCTTAGCTGATAAGTTTCTTGCGCCAGACATGCTATCAGCTAAGAGATGTCCTGAATGAGTGGTAGGTACAAAATTTGGACGATAAAAAACTACATATGATGTCGAATTTGAATAAATAATATTTTGATTAATTTGATAAAAAGTCGCTTTTATCGGTAATTAATATTTACAAATAATCAATTTATTACTTGAAAACTCCATAAAAATATCATATTTTCGAAATTAAAACATTTTTAAAAGATAATAAGTATTAGATGAAATGTGGGTGTTTGTTCATGCCTTTACTTGAAAGTTAAGAAAAAAGCGAAATCATCGTGCTTACTGTAGGTATAATACGTGTAGGTCGTTAGTAATTGAGAATCATTATTATTATTATCTATAATAATATACTCCCAACATTTGAAAATTGCAAAATCTTTACAATACTGTGAGTGTTGGTCTACAATAAAAATAGTTAGTGTTGGGAGAGTTAAAAATATTACGAAGATAAATAAATAATAATAAATAATAATAAATAATAATAAATAATAATAAATAATAATAAATAATAATAATAATAGTTAGTGTTGGGAGAGTTAAAAATATAACGAAGATAAATAAATAATCAGCTCCGCAGACAATTGGCGTTGAGAGGGAAAAAAGATCTTCTACGTGAACAATAGGAAAGTGCAAATTGATACATAGTGTCTAGTGAGTATTGTTAAAATTGTTTTAAATAGAACCATATAAGCATTATTCTACTGGCGCTCCCATAGTCCTTTGGTGAAGGGTATAATTTGTACCTGTTGCGTAAAAAAAACTGTTGATATTTTAAATTAGATTTACACCCAAAACAAAAGCAAAGCCGACTAGAAGGGGTAGGTACTTACAGGAGATTTCTGTTGAAATCGATTTGAACTTGTAAATCTTCTGTCCCCGGGGCACTGATCTGATGATTTGAAGGTGTAATTGGAAGCACAGACACACAGCACTAGGTTTTATCGAATGTTCAGGGTTATTGATTAGTTATTGATTTTCGTGATGTTGCGTGCCCGTCCGCGAAGCTTCGACTTTTTTATTATTGGCGCGGAGAAAGGGGGGGGGGGGGAGAGGATGATAACAGATGGCATTGTAGGAAGGAATTCTAGTCGGTTCCCTAACATTTCCCCCCACCGAAATCAACAATGATTTCAAAATAGATAAACACAAAATAATTGTTTGAATACCTAACATTTGATAAGTGATATAGATATACATTCAAAATATATATAAGTTAAGTGGACTGTATAAATATGGAAATTAAATATGTATGTATAATTATGTGTAATGTAATTAGTTGAAATATGTATAATATTTTATTCATCCTGCTCCTTTGGAAGAGGATTCAGTTTAGTGACAGGACGCTGTAACCGCGAATTTTGCGTTCGAACCGTAACGACACGAACTCTTCCGTCAGAACCGGGATGGATTTTTTCGATAAGTCCTAGACTCCATTGTTGACACGGGGTATTGTCGTTATGAATCAACACTAAATCATCTACCGAAAAATTAGGCGTGTCAATAAGCCATTTTTGCCCTTGTTGCAATGTATGCAAGTATTCAGTTTTCCATTTACGCCAAAAGTGCAACGTGGCCTGTTGAATACATTGCCATCGAGTTAGGTGATTAATATTCGTATCTGATAAGTCGTAATTAGGAGCCGATACTAATTGACGACCAACCAAAAAATGTCCGGGGGTCAAGACGTCAAATTCATTGGGATCGTTTGACAAACTGCACAGAAGGCGCGAGTTTAAAATCGCTTCTATATTAGCAAACAAAGTACTCAGCTCTTCGAATGATAACGCACGTGTGCCAACTACGCGTTTTAAATGGTACTTTGCTGATTTAATTCCGGCCTCAAAAATCCCGCCAAAGTGACTTCCAGTTGGAGGATTATATTTCCACGTTACCTTTCTGATTGTGAATTTATCAGTTAGTTCATTTTGATTTTTATTATAGAAGTCAAATACTTCATTGAAATGTTTGCCAGCAGCTACGAAATTCTTCCCGTTGTCGGAATAGACCGTATGTGGAAGGCCATGCCGAGCTATGAATCGATCGAATGCAGCCAGGAAGCATTCAGTAGTCAACGCCGAGAACACTTCAAGATGTACTGCGTGCGTTGAGTAGCAAACAAATAAACACAAATAAGATTTGGATATTTTTGCATTGCGTCTATTTGATTCTTTGGTAAAAAATGGACCTCCCATATCGACACCAACTGTGTGAAATGGATAAACATCCCGTAAACGACATTTAGGTAAAGAACCCATCTTAGGTTGACTAATAGTGGGCCTATTTTTAAAGCATCTAATACATTTTGAAAGACGAGACCTTATTATACACCTGGCGGCTATAATCCAGTATTTTTGAGCAAGTATATTTTGAAGTGACCTAGGCCCAGTGTGCAAATAGAGAGTGTAATAATAGTCTATCAAGATGTCAGTGAAATGCGATTTTTTAGGAAAAATCAAAGGGTGACGTTGAGTAAATGGCAAATCTGCTTGTGAAAGTCTACCCCCCACCATGAGAAGACCACGGCTATCAATAAACGGGTCTAGTTTACGTAGGCTTTGAGAGCATCGATTGCCTTTCTTCAAAGACTGAATGTCATGTTGAAAATGATTAAGTTGAACAACTTGAATAACTTTATCATGAGATTGATTTAATTCAGCGGTAAGTAACGCACCTTTAATTCTATTACCTGCAGAGGTCCTAGAATTAATTATAAACCTCAGACACCAGGCAACTACACGCAATAGTTTATTAAAATTTAATACCTTTTTAACTAATCTATTTCTCGAATAGGTAGTCTAAACTGCACCTATTAGGTATAATAATAAATAACGCACGGAATTTGTTTGGTTGTAAAAATCCGAACTCGTGACGTTACATATTATTAACGGATATATCAAATAGCAAATAATTCAAAAACACTAGTCCGTATATATTCAACAGATTTATACAATTAAAATTCGGTAGGTACTTACTTTGCCATTTTAACAAAAATACTATGAAATAGGTTAGACTATAATTCTATAACTTGCAAATAATAGGTTATGCCATTCTGAAGTACATCGGTACGTAGATATTTCTATCGTATTGTGTAGGTCTATTGAGTCTGCCATGTAAATACACTGTTTATCTAGGTACCTAGAAACTTGAAACTATACACTGTAAACATGCCGGTTTAACTTCGAAATTTCCCACGTTTGGTTTCTATCTTTTCCTTCTTTTTTTATATAATAATTAACATACCTTTTTACTCGTCGCCAATTGTAGAACCAGTCCAATAGTGGGATATCACAGGCTCGTTCACGCACTTAACGGACAGACAACCGACACGTCTACTCTCGCCCGCGGCTCTCGTATACTCACGTGGTGCGCACGAGACAGTGTTGCCTGTCATATAGTTATGTGTCAAAATGCATATACTACATCTGTAGAACCAGTCCAATAGTGGGATATCACAGGCTCGTTCACGCACTTAACGGACAGACAACCGACACGTCTACTCTCGCCCGCGGCTCTCGTATACTCACGTGGTGCGCACGAGACAGTGTTGCCTGTCATATAGTTATGTGTCAAAATGCATATACTACATCTGTAGAACCAGTCCAATAGTGGGATATCACAGGCTCGTTCACGCACTTAACGGACAGACAACCGACACGTCTACTCTCACCCGCGGCTCTCGTTTACTCACGTGGTGCGCACGAGACAGTGTTGCCTGTCATATAGTTATGTGTCAAAATGCATACACTACATCCCTTTCTTATTATATATATTTTTTTTAATCAACCAGTCATATAACTGAACAAACAGAATCGACAAATACAAAATGTAAAGCCAATAACTTCAACATAAACACATTCTCTTGGAACTTAATTATAATAACCGAAACTCTAACATTAAAATCAACGAACAAAATATTTAAAACTTTATCTACTAAGATAATCTTCTGATTCATTCCTCCGAAGCTTTTCCTTGACTTTCCTTTACCGATTCTTCCTCCGGCGTTATCGCCTTCCACTCTCCTTCCACCTTCTTCAAGTGAATAATGTTTCTTCTATAAGATTGCCCTGTCTCATCATTTCGTACAATACAGTCCCATCCATTAGTGGTTTCTACAGTATACTGAGTTTGATTAAAATTTGATGTCAATTTATTGGTTTTCTCCATGTTTTTCACATATACTTTATCACCCTCCATTATCTCTGAATCAACAGCTTTCCGCTTCCTGTCACCAAACTCCTTCCCTATCACCTTCTGAATTTTATCTCTATCTTTCTCATCCAAATCACTGATCTTTTCACCTGTACTCTCTAATGAAGGAATTTTGTCCCTATTTTGTCTTTGGAAGAAAAGTTCCGATGGTGTGCGACCAGTGACTGAGTGAGGTGTGCTATTGTACATCATCAGATATTCGTACAAACATTCTTTCGTGTCTTTTCGTTCGATCTGACTGATACGTAATCGCTTCAAAATGTCCCTATTTTGTCGCTCAACCTCCCCGTTCATTTGAGGCCAATATGGGATAGTGTTGTAAAGGCGGATATTGCATTCTCTGCAGTATTCCCGAAATTCTTCACTTACAAACTGTTTCCCATTATCGGCTGTTATGGAAACAGGATAGCCGAGTCTGCTAAAGATCTCTTTCAGAATCTTTATTATTTGTGCACTTGTGATTACTTTTGTCATTTTAACTTCCTTATAACGACTATAGTAGTCGATGAGTACTAGTAGATAATCATTACTGGGAAGTGGCCCCAACAGGTCCATAGCCACATCTACCCATGGTCCCGAAGGCAGTTCTCTTCTCTTCATGGGTATTGGTGGGTTAGGCAAAGCTACCAATGTACAACCCTTGCACGATTTGACTAGATTTTCGACGTCTTTGTCAATTCGTGGCCACCAGACTTTAGATCTAACACGACCCTTCATTGCCACGATTCCAGGGTGGCCTTCATGTGCAGCGTCTAGTACAGCCTTGCGTAGTAGATGTGGTATTACGATTTTGTTGCCTCGCAACAAGATGTTCTCGAAGAAACACAATTCGTTCTCAAAAATTTTGTAACCCCTTACCGAATCACTCCAATCATTTTGATAAAGCCCTTTCCTTACATCACAAAGGACATTGCTCTGCGTCCATACATTGTTCGCCCCAACACCAACAGCAGTGAGAAAATGCTTTTCGTATAATAAGACATTAGTAAATACTGAACGTCCACATCAATTACTACGGACAAGCTTCGTAATCGAATTTCATATCAATATTAATCAGATTTTGAGGTTATTTGAAGTTACATTTTATTTCGTTAGAGCAATACACATAGTCCATACCTATATAATTATTAAAATAATAATTATTGTAATCATCTAAGAACGTTATTATAGCCACGTAATAAACAACAAGAAATCTCGAAATTATAAAGCAAGTCAAAAACACAACGAACTAACAAGCGACAGCGCGCGAGTAGTCAATTGACGTATATTTTAATTTAATTTTCGTTATAAATTGTGAAACAAATCACGAAAAACATAATTCATACAAATAACTAAAATAATGTCCATACCTACATAAAATCGACTCAATTCTATTTAGTCAAGCAAAGATAACAATAACCATTCGTTTATTTTACTTTATTTGGTTTTGTTTCTGAAAGTACTTTTATATATTTTTGATTTGTCCGTCGAATTCATATATTTGTTATCAGTGTTATAAAATGTGTATATAATTATGACGTAAATCAAATCTTTGTTGGTCATGAGGCGATTTTCGACATTGTCCTTTCTTTATCAGTTTCAGATGTTTTAATAATATCGCTCATGGATATTGCCTGTGGTCGCGCATAATTAACAATCTGGCATACATGTGTATCTTCACTATCAGATGAACTGTTAGTCAGCTTACACAGTCGTGACAAAGGGTCAGCGATGTTCTTTTTCCCTGGCTTGTACATAATCCGATATTTGTATGATTGGAGACGTAATACCCAACGCTCGATTCTTGCGCATGGTCTTGATTTTTTACCAAACAGAATCTCAAGGGGTTTGTGATCTGTGACCAAGTCAAACTCCTTGCCAAACAGGAAAATGTCAAAATGTTCAACTCCCCAAACCAGAGCTAACGCCTCCTTTTCCGTTTGGCTATATCGCCGTTCACAATCAGTAAGAGTTCGATTTCCAAACGCAATTATCCGAGGCCCATTGGCATCGATTTGTACGAGTATAGCTCCTAATCCGACTGGACTAGCGTCTGCTATCACCTGAGTTTTATCTCGGACATCATAGTATCCCAATGATTGAATCTTAGTCAGCATGTGCTTCAAATTATCAAAAGAATCTTTTTGTTCTTTTAACCAAAATTGTTCAATGTTGGCATTTTTACCTAATTTCTTCCTGAGCAATTCTTTTAAGGGCTCAGATACCGTAGCCAAATTTGGAATCCATTAATTTATATAATTAAGAAGACCTAAGAAACTTTGGAGCTCTTCTATGGTTCTAGGCACGCGAAACTCCTTTATGCTCTTAACGTATTTTGCCAGTGGTGTTACACCCTTAGGTTCGAGATGGTGTCCGAGAAAATCCACACTCTGAGTTTTAAATATACATTTGCTGTCATTAAGTAAGACATTATTGTCTTTTAGTGTTTGTAGAACTTTCTTAAGCCGGTCATCGTGTTCTGTCTCATTATCACCATACACTAGAATATCGTCAATGAAGTTTATAACTCCATTGCATTGAATTAACATCCTCTCCATGATCTTCTGAAACAACTCCGGTGCACATGTGATACCAAACATTAGCCGTTTGTAACGATACAACCCGTGTTGAGTTATGAAAGTGGTTATATGTCTGGAATCTGGATGAATTTCCACCTGATGAAAGGCATTCTTGACATCAAGTTTGGTAAAAAACTTCGCCTTGCTTGTCTTAGGTAGCAGCTTATCCATAGTCGGAAGTGGGTGGTTCTCCCTCAGAATTGCATTATTTGCACGTCTCATATCCACGCATAATCTTAATTCTCCGTTCTCTTTTAGAATCGGGACTATAGGTGAAACCCATCTCGATGTACCTTGCACTTCTTCTTTTATATCGTTGACTAAAAGTTCCTTGATTTTGTCGTCGACCTTCTTTTCTAAAGGGATTGGCACTCTTCGGCATGGCTGACAAACAGGTCTTACAGAGTCATCAATTGGGATCTCTACAAAAACGTCTTTAAATTTTGGGAATGGTAAAGTCGGGTTTTCCACGTGATTAATGCCAATACCTACTTTCAAAACCCCTAACCTCATTGCTGTTGTTTTCCCCAATAAATTCTTTGTTCCTCCACTTATGACGTAGAAAGTAGTAGACTCCTTTCGACCATTTGCTATAATGTCGGTTTCAAATGAGCCTTCTATTTTTAAAGGAGATTGGCTACCATAGGAAAGAAGAACCTTGTTAGGCTCTTTAATTTGATTTTTTACCCGTACTCGACCGTTCTTCAATCTCTTCCATGTTTCATCCGTTATAAGGTTAGGTTTACATCCTGAGTCAATAAGCATATCGATCTCCACTCCACCCACGACACAAGTAATAGTAAAGTCGTTATCTATTTGAAAAACATAATCCACTGCTTCATCGTCAACCTCATCGTCAACCATGTCTACATTGTTTCCTTTTTTAGCTCTCTTCCTGTTTCCTGTGCTTATATCGGAGTTTCCAGAGAGCTTTCTCTTTTGTACATTTGTTTCAGAACTGCGAGATCTACAATGCGCTGAGAAGTGACCTATCTTTTTCCAATAGTGGCAGGTTTTGTTTTTTGCTGGACACTTCTCGTCGGTGGATTTATGAAATCTACTTCCACATCTCATACAGCGTGAAATGTTCTGTGGCCGGGATATCGTTTCAGTCGAAGAACTTTGACCTCTTCTGTAATTTGCTTTATTGATAATTTGATTCACATCCTGGGTCTTTTCTCCCTGTCCCCCATTTCCATATACATTCATCTGGTGACTTACTAACTCTAAGGTGTTAGCCTCAGCCATTATTTCGTTCAGAGTAGCTTTGTCCCCCATCGTCAAAATCTTCTTACGTAGCTCAATTGACGTGCATTTTTCGGTAATTTGATCAATTATGAAATTATCCGGTTTGTCGAATCCACATTTATCTGCTTGATTGCGCAGTCGAACTAGAAACTTCTCCATCTTTTCCCCAGTGTCCTGTTTCAGTTGTCTAAACACGTGTCTCTCGTAAACCTTGCTTTGCTTCGGTAGAAAATAAGCGTCCAACTTTTCCAAAGCAACTTTGAAAACGTCTTGATCCCGCGTATCACCCGATGATGCCTCAGTTGAAACAGTAGCATCAACATTAGCCCCAGGCAAATTATAAAATATTTCTTGAAGTCCTGGACCTCCAAAATGCAAAAGAGTAGCTCTTCTCTTCACAGGGCTTTCAATGCCGGTGGCTTCGAGATAAATCAGCAACGACCTTTTCCAACGTTCCCAACGAATACCAACAGAGGAAGTATCTCCTTCGAGATCCAATCTATCCGGTCCAGGCATATTACTTGCCATGATAAACGTTTATTATCTGGTTTTAATTTGTGGGACCTGAAACGAATAGAAAATTCACCCATTTGATGGAAACCTTATACACAACCTACTAATTAAATTGTAACACAAACTACAACAGCAGCACTTCACACAACCTACCAATTTAATGGCAGCGATTGTTACACCTACCAATTTAATGGCAGCTTTTATAAAACCTACCAATTTAATGGCAGCACTTTTTACACCTACCAATTTAATGGCAGCACATTTTAAACCTACCAATTTAATGGCAGCACATTTTAAACCTACCAATTTAATGGCAGCTTTTATAAAACCTACCAATTTAATGGCAGCACTTTTTACACCTACCAATTTAATGGCAGCATATTTTAAACCTACTTAAAATGTAGTTGACCAAAATGACTGCACCATACATTTCCTCTACCCCCTCGGGGACACAGGCGTGATGATGTTTTTACGTATGTTTATGTACCTACCTACTTCAATAAATCCAGAAACTACCCCTCCCTAAAGTAAGTAAGGTAGGTATCTATTCCAAGTAATATTCTGCACTTCAAAAGCATTAGGTAAGTACTTTATCTTTTTTCTTTTACTTACTAACGGTTACTTTAATAAAATGATACACACATTATAAGTATTTAAATATGTATGAGGGTTTTATGAATGTGAAAGTAACGTTAATATCGATGTCATGGCTAATATCTTGGTCTAACCATGGATATATTAGATAGATAGGTTGTACATACAATAACGAATAATAGGCCAACGGTTACCTATACCTACTACTAGTTACAACACAATATTACAGATTATTTAAAAAATATTTATATTTATTATTACTCATATTTCTATTAAAGTTATTACTACTAACCTAGTTTACTATGTTGTATTACCCTTGTAGTTATGAGCTTGTAGGATCACATAATATAAACATATTTACGTGATAGGGCTCATAAAATAATGGCTTTTAAAGTGTAAACAGTCCTCCGATTAGTCGTGGCTCCGCTCACCCAGCAAGGGAACACAGGCGCGAGTCCATGCACAGAATGTTTATAGGGCTTATACCATAGATATCTATAGGCATACAAGTTTAATAAATAAGTATGAACAGATAAATAAGTATGAACAGAACTAATCTATTTCTCGAATAGGTAGTCTAAACTGCACCTATTAGGTACAATAATAAATAACGCACGGAATTTGTTTGGTTGTAAAAATCCGAACTCGTGACGTTACATATTATTAACGGATATATCAAATAGCAAATAATTCAAAAACACTAGTCCGTATATATTCAACAGATTTATACAATTAAAATTCGGTAGGTACTTACTTTGCCATTTTAACAAAAATACTATGAAATAGGTTAGACTATAATTCTATAACTTGCAAATAATAGGTTATGCCATTCTGAAGTACATCGGTACGTAGATATTTCTATAGTATTGTGTAGGTCTATTGAGTCTGCCATGTAAATACACTGTTTATCTAGGTACCTAGAAACTTGAAACTATACACTGTAAACATGCCGGTTTAACTTCGAAATTTCCCACGTTTGGTTTCTATCTTTTCCTTCTTTTTTTATATAATAATTAACATACCTTTTTACTCGTCGCCAATTGTAGAACCAGTCCAATAGTGGGATATCACAGGCTCGTTCACGCACTTAACGGACAGACAACCGACACGTCTACTCTCGCCCGCGGCTCTCGTATACTAACGTGGTGCGCACGAGACAGTGTTGCCTGTCATATAGTTATGTGTCAAAATGCATACACTACACTATCTCTTTTATGGTCCTTAACGAACATATGTTCAGCTATGACGTCATCCGGGTTTTTAGGTAAGTCACAAGCTAAAGTTTCAGTCTCCCAAAATGATTGAATTAAATCATGAACCTTTGTTGAACTAGTGAACATGCAGGTCGATATATTTTGAGTATTATTATTTAAAGTTAACTGACCGGTAATGACGTAACCAAACACACTACTTAACACCAAAGGTAATTCTTGTTTTGAGGGATGATATTTACCTCCGTCATAAATGAATGGAAACACGTCACTACCGAGCAACATATCGATGTGCCTCGAATGACAGAAAGTAGGGTCAGCCAAAACTAAATTTTTATATTCGATTTTTAATTCGTCCGACAAATCGACCGAAGGCATATCACCAGATATTTTTGGAATTATAATGGTTTTAATATTGAAAATTGGATTATTAGACATGGTCGGTTTGATCTGGCATGATACCATACCTTGATCGCGAACTACTGTTCCACCTAAACCAGACAGCTGAGTGTTACATTTTTGACGCGGAAGTCCTAAGCGTTGTGCACAATCATTTGTCATAAAACTGCTTTGAGAACCACTGTCGATTACTACACGCACGGGTTGATATTTGCCTAAAACGTCCAATACGTGAATAATCGCAGTACCTAAATTTATTGTGGAACACTTTAATGAAACTTGATTCCTTTAGTAAGGATTAAAATCATCACAGCAAGAACGATCAACATCACTCGTACTCACCAGATTTATTGTAGAATCTACATGTAACGTGTGGTGATGTTTGTTTTTGCACACCGTACACGTTATCTTCGACGGGCACTCATTAGGCGCGTGACCTTGACGGAGGCAGTTCTCACACAAACGCAATTCCTTTATTTTGTTTACTCGCTGCACAGGTGTCAACGCAATGTATTCGTAACATTTATAGATCGAATGAAAAGGTTTATTGCAATACAAACATCCCTTTTTTATATTCTCAGCCTTATCAGTGGCTGCATTACTTGCCAAACATGTTTTAGAATTGATATTTTTCATGTTGGGTTTATTATTTGTTTTGTTTTGAAACGAAGAAATGAAAGGTTTACTAGAACTGGGCTTGAAGAAATTACTTGCACTTGTTGACATCTCTAACATACGGGTCTGATTTGTAACAAAATCGATTAATGATTTGATAACAGGTATTTCCTTGGAATTAATTTTTTGTTCAAATTCGCGTCTTGAAACCGAATCCAAATTACGAAGTCCGATATAGCACAAAATAAAACCTGCTAAATCATCTATTTTCAGCAATTCAAGGGCCTGAACACACTCTTGAAAAGTTTCTAAAAAGGAATTTAATCCGTTTACATATTCATTAGGCAGCGGCTTAAACGCAAACAATTTATCTAAGTAACCCGTAGCTATAGCTCGTTTGTTTTCATATCTATCACACAGGCTTGTCCATACGATGTTATAATTGTCATTCGACACAGGCAAACTTTTAACAATTTGAAGCGCAGGTCCGGTAACTACCGACAATAGATAATAAAATTTCTCCTTATTGCCTATCGTAGTATTTGTATGGATTAAACTCGAAAATGTGTCACGAAATGTTGCCCAATTCTCTAATTTGCCATCGAAATGAACTAGCTCGATTTTAGGTAAACGAGGCAGGGCGCCGCGTTCCGAACCGTTTTTTATTTCGCTATGTTTTGACGGTTTCGAACACGACTTATCGCACTTTTGAAATATGCCTTTTATCTCGAAATAAAGATCATCGAACGCATGTACTTCTTGATTACTAATTGTATAACTCGGGTCAAGTTTTAATTCTAACGCGGAAATCTCATCGACTGTTTCTTCAAATAAATCCCGAGTGGACTCGAGGTCATTGACCCGCACGGACAATTTGTTAAATTCTAAAGTATTCTCCTCCACAGCCTTAGCTAGATCGTAAAATTGTTGAACACGCCTAAAATATCGCTCCTTTCGACTAATTAGTGTATTTAATTTTATTTGAAGGTCAGACAAGGGAGCCATTTTAAATTTTGTGAAAAAAAAGTCCTGTTTACCGCGACCAAAAAATACACTAAACTGAGTCGTAAAAATATATAATACGTTAGAAATAGATAAATATATATAGGTATTTGACTACGTACTTAACTAATATTGCAACAAATAGAACTATTGAATGAATATTTGTGCAATAATGTTTTGACCGCAAATGGCGGTAGAATGCTTACGACGCGTAGATCAAGTAATGAATTAATGTGAAATAATATGTATTATCTATTCTGATAACCAATATCCGGCTCGAAGGACCAAAATATGTTGCGTAAACAAAACTGTTGATATTTTAAATTAGATTTACACCCAAAACAAAAGCAAAGCCGACTAGAAGGGGTAGGTACTTACAGGAGATTTCTGTTGAAATCATATTCATATTCATTTATTTACTCATAAACATAGGTACATTGATGTTAGAATTAAAATTACAAGCTCAGCTATGTTTAACCTTATTGGCATACGAGTAGGTATATAATCTGAAATTATAGTTATTTTATGTCCAAAAATCAAAACATTACATTGTCACAAATTAAATTACAATAAAATATGTACCCAATTACTTATATAAAATGAATGTCAAGAATTATAAATAATACAATACAATAAAAGATTGAAATAATATCAACTTAACAAATTAAATTAATATAAATTAAATCCATTAATATTACCTATGTCGAATGTTTAAATAATAAAAACAATGTCAATTTGAGGTGTATCATTAATTCATTACATATAGGTAGGTATGTCAATATTAACTTAAAATTTAAAAAATCTTCAATAGAATAATATGCTTTGTCAACTAAGAAATTATTTAAAACATGTCCAAATTCAGTCGTATTATTTATATATCTTATGTAAGACGGCAGCTTGTTATAGATCGTGGGTGCCATACAGAAGACACTAGCCCGAAGATGACGCGTTCGACTCATAATAGTGCACCGTATCAATCCCTGTCTTCTATATCCTTCTGGATATATTTCATAAAGATGAATATTTTCCTTAGCAAATTTAGCTACTTCATATATATAAATGCAGGGGAAAGTTAAAATTCGTAATTGTATAAAACGAGGTCTGCATGATTCTAATTGTTTTATCCGACACATCGCTCTAATGCATTTTTTTGCGCTATTAACACATCTTTTTTACCTGTTGAGTTTCCCCAGAAAATAACCCCATATCGAAGTGTAGATGACACATGACCATGATATGCCATCAATAATGTAGACATATTGGCTACATTACTTAACTTAGTGAGCGCATAAGAAAAACTACGAATTTTTTAAATAATAATGTCAGTATGAGTATTCCATGTCAAATTATTGTCAATTGTTAAACCTAAAAAACGTGTCGAGTCAACTTCTTTGATGTTATGTCCTAAATAATTAATATCCATGTCATATCGTACAGTAGTTTGCCTATGTCTAAAATTCATTAATAGAGTTTTGTCGAGATTAATTTTCAAATTATTATTATTAAGCCATTGAATCAATTTGACAAGAGAAGAATTTACTTCTTCTTCAATTTCCTGAAGTCGATTACTTATATATAATACTGTGCTATCATCGGCAAATAGTGTCATGTGTTGTGTTATAGATTCAGGAAAGTCATTAATATAGAGTATGAAAAGCAGAGGACCTAACACGCTTCCTTGTGGAACACCATTGGTTACTGTTTTTGAATTAGACGCGTGAGTTTGTTCTGTACATGTTGGTACATTTATTCTATTTATACGGGTGATTCGCATTCTATTACTTAGATTTGACTTGAGAAGGTCTTGGGCCTTACCTCTAAAACCGTAGTTATATAGTTTTCTAAGAAGGAGGTCATGATTAACACAATCGAAAGCTTTCGACATGTCCATATACAAAGCTGTTACTTTCTTTTGCCTATCTAAATTGGGATACACTTGAAATAAAAAAATATATATGGCCTTATTGATAGACCTATTCTTTCTGAATCCATATTGATTGTCTATAAATAGATGGTTAGTTTCACAAAAATCATAGAATTTACTGTAAAATATTTTTTCAAATATCTTTGTGAATATTGACAATAGTCCAACTGGCCTGTAATTGTTCATGTCTTCTTTATTTCCTTTCTTAAATAGTGCTAGCACAATTGTTTTTTGTAAACCATCTGGGAAAACACCTTCTTTTATGCATTTGTTTATTAGTTCAGACAGTACGGGTGAAATTAGATCTGCGATATCATCATATCATATATCTGAGATATCATCCCAGCCAACACTGTTACTATTCTTCAATGATGTAATTGCATTAAATGTCTTGTGGTGTAGAGGGGGTTAAGAATATTGAGTTAGAAATGTCATGATTCAAATTGTAGTTAGTATTAGAATTATTGTTATCAGCTTTTGCTACGTCAATAAAAAAGTCATTAAATAGATTAGCCAGATCTTGAGGGTCAGTAATAAGATTTTCATTGTGTTTAATTCTATTTATATTTTGTTTAGGTAAATTGAACTTTTGTTTGTTTATTATGTCTCATGTTGCCTTAGTTTTATTTTTTGCTCTATATATCTCATAATTATTTTGTGATTTTTGGGTTAATTTAATTATTTTATTGTATTTAGCTGCATAATTTTTGAAAAGAGTTTTGTTTACTTTATTAGGTTTGCAACGAAATTTCCATAAAAGTTCCCTTTTTTTCTTTGAGCACAGTTTGATGCCCTTAGACAACCATTTAGGCTTAGTTTCTGTATTTATTTTTATTTTTTTACAGGAAAGCAAAGATCGTACATCAATTTGAACAAATCATGAAATCTGTTAAATGCTATATTTGGATCTCCTTCGTTAAAAACATCACTAAATGATATTTTTTTAAGGTAACCTTTAAATTTTATCCTATTTTCCATACAAAGATCCCTTTTGAACCTGTACCAGTACTTGTGTTTAATAGTTGTAGACACTGGCACTTTAATGATTTGTGCTGTATGGTCTGATAAAGCTGGCTCTATAATATCACTTACTGTACCTCGAATATTATGAAAAATGTTATCAAGTAAAGTACCACTACTCGGTCTTGTTGCCTGTTTAATTGCATACTTTAAATTAAACGATCTGAGTATATTTTTGAAAGTTGTCACATTTCTACTTGGTTTTAGAAAGTTAACATTGTAGTCACCACATATTACTACTTTAAAATTTATCTTGAAACACACTTTATTAAGGATTTCAGTAAGTTTTTCAAAAAATACTTCAAAATATGTTTGACGCGTATTCGGTGGTCGATAAATGCAAATAATAATAAGCTTTTGTTGTTTCAGTTCAATCGCAGAACATTCTATATAGTCGGGTATAGATATATTGACAATCTCATTAATGGTTTCATATTCATAATAATTCCTTATTAAAATACATGATCCACCTCGACGCTTGGTTCTACAGAAAAATGAAGTCAGTTTAAAATTCGGTATACTAACTAAATCGACATCATCTCGCAACATATTATGCTCTGTAACACACACCACGTCTATGTATTTTTGATTATCATTTAAATTTTCTAGACATACACTTAACATATCTTTTTTTGTAATTAGTCCGTCAATATTCTGATGCATAATTGAAACGTTGTTATACACGAAAAAAATTACTGTCGTCTTCTCTTTCGTTGTTACTCTTTGGTCTTATAGAATCGTTAACATTAATTTCATTATATAATTCATCAGTTTGAGTTTGCTTTTCTTTTGTAATAACAACATGTGCATCCCTTAGCTTAACTTTTTCAGAATAAGATTTGAAATCATTTTTATAGCTTACATGTAAGATATCTTTCAAAAATTTACTAATTATATTTTTAATAAAGAAGCGACGATACGGTATAATTTTACTATAACCCATGTCCACATAGACTGCATTATCGAATTTCATACAATTAAATTTAAGCTCATAATTTAACTTATTTTCATTTATATACCTATTATAAGGGATTTCGCTGACCATAATATTAGTCTTAGATACAGAGTTTAGCCATATATGTATATTAGTAATAAAGTTATTTGGATCACGATCATTTACCCCACCTATTAACAGAATAAAATCATTTTTACCGAAGCTTTTTACTTCATCATAAGCACAATTAATAATGTCTTCAAGTCTTGCGCCAGGTTTAAAATAGCTTTTTACGTCATATGATGACCCTAGTAATTTTTGAAGCAGCTCTCTTATGTATTTTCCTTATTCATCTCCCAATATTAGTACTTTTTTAACCAATTTGTCGTTAATATCGAGTTTTTGATTAGGCTCTTTATGTAGAAAGTTAAATCGATTTGAACTTGTAAATCTTCTGTCCCCGGGGCACTGATCTGATGATTTGAAGGTGTAATTGGAAGCACAGACACACAGCACTAGGTTTTATCGAATGTTCAGGGTTATTGATTAGTTATTAATTTTCGTGATATTGCGTGCCCGTCCGCGAAGCTTCGACTTTTTTATTATTGGCGCGGAGAGGGGGGGGGGGGAGGGGGGAGGATGAGTTTCACAGCAGGATAACAGATGGCGTTGTAGGAAGGATTTCTAGTCGGTTCCCTAACAGTACCATTTGTACATAATATAATTAAATAAATTATACTTATTTACAATATTTAAATAAATCAATACATTTCGGACTTACTCTCGTATTGTTTTTAAACATTTTAATTAGTTAGTCTGACGTTTCGAACGCTTTTCAGCATTTGTGGTCGCGGGATGACTAAAGCTAAGAAAATAAAAAAAAAACCTAAGCCCGTCCACAAACTGCCGAAACCGTGGAACGGACCATATAAATATATGAGATGGCGGTAGTAAAATAAATCAAATCATTTATTTGCGAAATACAAGTCGACTTGTGATGATTACATTAACAAGTACACTTCCATATTTTATCGTCAGGGAGCTGATGCTGCTGCTGCTGAGAAAAAATTCGCATGCGAATTTTTTCTCGAGGGGTAGCCACAGCTTAGCCAATCAGCCCCCCTAGACAAGACGCATTTCGATAACCGCTAACGCAATCGCTAGAAGGAAAATGTATGCGATTTGACATTAGCCCTCGCTTAGCTTTCGAGCGCAATTGTCAAATCTCGAGTATATTTTTTTTCGTTTTAAAACATTTTACTATTATTTAGTCATAGTCATAGTCATAAACTTTATTGCATCATATTGGTGTACATTTAGGTGTTAAGTATTATAAATATAGATCGCAATATGAACCCTGCAAGGGCGTTGCAACTCTTAAAAAACTATCTTTGAAATTTTTATTAACTAACATTACTAGATTCGGACCGCAGCCCCGGTCGTGACTAGACGTCTTTTGTTAGCTTCGTAATAATTTTAAGTTAATTTATTGTATTTTCGACAAATTGCTGTAAATTAATGCATTTTTAGAATTAGTATTGTGTTGAAACGCGGTTGTATTGTTTGTGAAGCGATTCGCGGTGCTATTTTATGTTTATCACGACAAATTTATGACGACGTTAACACCTACTGTCACGGATTTGAACGAGCCAACGAATATTTTCGAAGATCACGGCAAAAGGCTAAAATTTTAATTCCAAGCCGTTTGATTATCAAGAGGAAATACTTGGAAAAACTGAAATCGTGGAAAGTATTCGTGGTACAGAGCTAGCAAGAAATTCTTCAAGCTAATCAGTGACGGCAGTTTTGGTGATTGACGGATTACCTACTCATACATAAACCGGGGGAGTATTGTATTTATTATTACACATTCAGTCCTCATTTAGGCAAATCTTAGAACATAGGTACCTATCTTACTCTCCAACATAGGCAGCACACTTATTAAAAGCTATTGAGATTTATCCAGTTTTACCTTAGAACATTCAATTTTATGTTACACGTTGATTGTTTCACTTTACATACAGTGAAAGTAGGGTTCAGCTTTAGTTCAGACATATAGTGACATTGGTCAAATGTTTTTATACCTACATTTACAAACAAATTTTATTAAGTACTTAGTAAATTAACTCAATAATTCTCACGTAAAGTGAGACACGTCCAGTATCACACTTGGGCTAAGTTGTGTCTCTCTTAACTTGACATAAAGTGGAAGTTAAAGTTGAGACTTGTCAACGCCTACAGCCTCAGACATAGCACCCTCTACACACTGCACAGATATTTTTCTGCTGAAAACTTTATTAGTATAACAATATAGTACATATAATATATTATAATTTATATTTTTGGGTAACCATTATAATTTTCAATCATACTTTGATTTAGATAGTTTATTCATGAAGTTTTTTTTTTTCTTAATTATTCTAATACAAATAGGATAACAGTGACTTACTATACCTTACAAATGTAATTTGTGATTATGTATACAGTGCTCAGCGGCTGTGACAAACTGGGAACTGATATGTTACATTTTAACTAATTATTAAAAATAGGCTAAAAAGTGACTTTTCATAGTTTCATAGTATAAACTGATTTCATTATTATATCTAACCCTAGATTCTATTGCTAAAAAGTCCTAGTTATTTCTTGTGATTTTTTTTTCTTTTTCCTTTTCTAACTTTCAATAGTCTTGATTTCTCTGTGTTTTTTGCATCCCTATTTCTTTGCACAGTTTATACATGAACTTAAACGTATTTGTACATTTTTAGGTTTTCTTTGCTGAAATATCAAAATGTTGACCCGTAAAGCTGCTGCACAAAACACTGAGGCAAAGCTCAGACAGGCTGTATTGGAATTAAAAACCCTAAAGGATTCCCATGAACGGCTACTACAGGAACGCGATGACAGTGAAGATGAGATAAAAAAGATTATCAACAGAAACACCACTCTCAAAAGTGAGCTCTCAGCGCTTGATGCCAAATTTCAAGAAGTCTTAGAGGAGCGGCACCAGTTACAAGACCACATCAATGACCTTACTCTGTGCAATAGTATGTATGAGGCAGCACTGAATAAAATCTCTGAACTGGAACGGGAGCTGAGTGATGCAAATGGAAAAATCGGTAAACTTGAACAATCTATGCAAAATAGTGAAATTATACATACCCATAGTCTTTTTGAGGAGCTAATGCAATCTCCTGGTGGACAAAATCTCACACAGCAGTATTCAGGTACATCAGTTAAGTCCATACCTTTCCATTTTAGTAGTAAAAATAAACTCAAAAAATATGTTAAAATTAATAAATTAATTAAGAAGAAACAAAAATTAATCAAGAATCATAACTCTTTTAAAAGTAATATTAAATTACGAAAGCAGCGTGCTTGCTTAATAGATTCGTTGGACATTTTTGACTCAAAATTGAGAGAGAGCAGAAACATGTATGAAAGGGACATACAAGAATTAAATAATGTCATTAATAACTTGCAAAATTCTTTAGCAAACATGACAAAAAATTATTACAATGCTCAAAATGAAATTAAGGAGCATATCCAATCAGTCACAGAGCTAGCCACACTTTGTCAATTTAATGAAGACAGATATCAGGCCTTACTGGACAAACACTCCTTAAGTTCCACTAACGATAGCTTAACATTGGATAGCCAAATAATTTATAATGTTGTACCTGATCATGCGTGTCCTGCTCTCAACATGGTATCTCAGCCACCAGCAGCTGACTATGCACAATTACTACAGACTTCAGTGGTCACAAGTGACAATATTGTTATGTTTAGTGATGACATTGGCATAGGTATGGGCCAACTTCTAACAAACATGGGACATTCAATAATGAACTATTGCATGCCTGGTGCTTCGTACTGTGACATACTAAAAAAAGTGATTGAATGTGAATTTAACCAGTCTACTACATTGTTGTTATTTATTGCAAATAGAGGTAATATGAACAAAAAAGTCCTGACTCATTATTTAAATAAATTAAATAATTTAAATGTACAAAAAATTATTTTGTTCACATTACCTTATTACAACAACTTGTCACAAGAGGAAAATAGTGTAAGATATAAATTGAATTTAAAGTTAAGTACCTTATGTCATAATAATAAATTTCATTTAATTGACATCAATAATTATGTAAATAGATTGTATTTGACTAAAGATAATAGATATTGTCTATCAAATTATTATAAGAGACGAATAGCAAAATCGCTATCATATTATTTTTATATCTCAGCCAAGAACTTGGCTACAAAAATTGCTCCTATTGAGCATCGTAGAAGTAGGATGACTGTCAGTAATATTACTGATGTATTAGTTAGTAAGTCTTTAAATTAGGTATTGAGACAATAGAGAAATCCTCTTGCATAATGTTAAATAAAGAACAAAATGAAAATTGTTTATTAGATAATGTACTGGAAGACCCATTTGAATATAATAAACATGTAAATTTTATCAACCTGGTGCACCAGAACATGCAAGGAATGATGGGCAAAGATCTGGAAGTTGAGTTATTCATGAACAGTAGTAAAGTAGACATTTTTTGTATAACCGAACATTGGCTTAAAAGCTACCAGTTCATGTTTAATTTTAGCAACCACCAGGTTGGTAGTTCGTTCAGTCGAGAAAATGCAATTCGCGGTGGCTCATTAATCATATTAAATAAAAAGCTTAAATATAAAGATCGTAAAGATATTGTGAACCTCTCAGTTGAACGAACAATAGAAATTGCCTGTGTAGAGTTGGACCAGATTATTGTAGTGAGCGTATACAGGCCTCCTTCGGGATTGTATGACCACTTTGAAAATATAATGGATGAAGTTTTAAATAAAGTCTGTAAGCAAGGCAAACAAATATTAGTCTGTGGAGATTTTAATATTAACTTATTAGAAAACTCTAGTTTATGTATGAGAATTAAAAATTTGTTTCAGTCATATAATCTTAAAAACTTATTTCTGGAGCCAACACGAATTACTGAGTTTTCTGCCACATGCATTGATAATATTTATACTGACATAGAACCATTAGCACAAAATGTTTTTAATAACTTAGAATCTGACCACTCTGGTCAATTTGTTACTATACCTTACAAATATAAGCTTATGGCGAAAAAGAATATCACTGTTGTACCAAAGACTGCTGGCCGCTTGGAGCGTTTCAATAATAATCTTGGTATTAATTTAAAGTATATTGATTATGACGAAGACCCAAATAAATTGTATGAAAACTTTTTTAACACATTTTGTTGTGAATTTAAAAATATCTTTGTTCCAAAAACCATCTCAGTCAATGGTAGATTAGCTTTTAGTGAATGGGCCACACCAGGTATTCACAAAAGCAGAATAAAACTTTATGAACTTTACAATGAGCGTTCATTAAATACTAGTGATCAATTTAAATTGTATGTAAAAACTTATTCCAAAGTATTTAAAAAAGTTTGTAAATTTGCAAAGTCCAATTATTTAAGCTCTAAAATAAAAAATAGTAGTGACAAAATTAAAACGACATGGAACATTATTAATAATGAAACCGGAAGAGTAAAAACTAATAACAACAATTTTTGTTTAAATATTGAAAATAAGAAAGTTACAGTAGATATTGAGGTAGCTACAGAATTTGAAAAATTCTTTACTGACATTCCAGTTTCAATCACAAAATCTTTGGATTCCTCCCCCACTGTAGCCGAATCTATTTTAAAAGATTATGTTAAAACTTGTGATGATAAATTTAAATTTGCCCATATTTGTGCAAATGATTTAATAAAGTCATTTAAAACGCTGAATAAAAAGAAAACCGTGGATCTGTGGGGCAACTCTGTAGATGTTTCCCAATCTGTAATAGAAACAATAGCTCCAATACTTGCTAGTATTTTTAATGATTGCATTGACTGTGGTGTGTTTCCTGATCTAATGAAACTGAGTAAAATTATTCCATTACATAAATCTGGTAGCACATCAGACCCCAATAATTTTAGACCTATCTCTGTGCTACCTACTTTTAGCAAAATCTTTCAAAAAATAATGTTGGAACAAATGCAAAGCTTTTTTAACAGAAATAATCTTCTACACTGTAAACAATTTGGTTTTAGAAAGGGTCGCTCAACAACTGATGCTGGTGTTGAGTTAATACAAAATATATATGAGGCCTGGGAGGACTCACATGATGCGCTGGGCGTTTTTTGTGACTTGTCCAAGGCGTTTGATTGCGTTCATCATGACACCCTGATCAGGAAATTACACTACTATGGATTTCGCGACACTGTTCTGGATTTACTCATCTCCTATTTGACTGAGAGGATTCAGAAAGTAGACGTCAACGGGGAGAGGTCCCAGGGCGCCTCGGTTAAAATGGGAGTTCCGCAGGGTTCAATTCTTGGTCCTTTTCTATTTTTAATATATATAAATGACTTGCCTGCTTTTGTACAAGACAGGCATGAGATTGTATTATTTGCAGATGATACTTCACTTATGTTTAAAATTAAAAGACGATTGCAAATTTATGACGATGTAAATAGTTCTATCTCAAGAATAGTTTACTGGTTTAATGCGAATAACTTGTGCCTCAATGAAGGGAAAACTAAATGTATAAAATTTGTTTTACCCAATGTTAAAGAGGTTCACACCACTGTTAACATAAAGCATAAAAATGTGGACCTTGTGGATACCGTAGTATTTCTTGGTATTACTTTAGATTCAAAGCTTCAGTGGGGCCCACATATTGATAAATTGTCGAAGAGACTTAGTTCTGCAGCCTACGCTGTATGGAAAATACGTCAGCTGACTGATGTTGATACAGCAAGACTTGTATACTTTGCCTATTTTCATAGTGTGATGTCGTATGGCATTTTGCTGTGGGGAAATGCTGCCGACATTCAGACTGTTTTTGTGCTGCAAAAAAGGGCTATTCGTGCTATTTATAACCTTAAAATAAGACTCTTTGAGAGAAAAATTTAAAGAAATTGGTATTATGACCGTCGCGTCGCAATATATTTACGAGAATATAGTATATGTTCATAAAAATATACATTCGTTTTGTAAAAACAGTGATATTCATTCAGTAAATACTAGGCAAAAGAATATGTTAGCGTTACCAAATACTAGGCTTAAAAAAATTAATAATTCTTTCAAAGGCCTTTGTGTACGTTTCTACAATAAAATCCCAAATAATATTAAAGCACTTAACTTGAATAAATTTAAAGTCGCTATCAAGGGCGCACTTATGAAAAAAGCATATTATAAAGTGTCTGATTATATGACAGATAAAACTGCTTGGGATTGACAAAAAATGTGATAATTGACGTTTAAAGGGTGTTAACACTTTGTGATAGTGGGATAAATTTCATTCGAGTAACTGTTCCACTCACACCGACAGGCATTTCTATATTATTTAAAAAAATGTATGTGAAATATAATATTGTAATGTTGGCATTTTAAAAGAGGAGACAAAAAAAAATACATGACCTTCCGAGTTTCTTGCCTGTTCTTCTTGAGAAGGCTCTCCCAATTTCCGAACAGGTGTAGAGTCAATTTTTTTTTTTTTTTTTTTTAATTTTACTTGTATTTGCACACATCTTAATAATGGTTGAGGTGTGTGTACATACAAGGATTAAATAATTTAGTTGATTAGATTCTTGGTTGAAGATTTTTATGTTTTTATTTTGACGTCAATAAGTGCCTGTAAAGGTCTATATTGAATAAAGATTTTTGAGTTTGAGTTTGAGTTATAGCTGATTTTAGGTCCGTGCTTTTCTTTAATTCAAAAAGTGCGTAAGCGAATTTGGACAGCTTTGATGCCATTTTATCAACGTGCGGTTTCCAGCTTAAACCACTATCAATTTCTACTCCTAACAAGACACACGATGGTACAAAATCTATCGTATTTTTTTGGAATATGAGCCGAGTTTCTAGTGGTTTCTTCTGCGTGGGCTTAAATCATACATTGTCCGTTTAGCGATTGCGTTAGCGATTATCGAAAGACATCTTGTCTAGGGGGTCTGAACACTAGACATGTCGAAGTCCGCCATTTATTAAGGAAACGTCACTTGACTTATCTCGAGTAGTAATATCGATTTTTCACTTTTTTATCATGCTTTTAAATAATTATTTATTTTAGATAAATAAACCTTCAATCAAATTATTTTTATTGGCATAAATAATAGTTTTATGTATTTATTTAGACAAACAAAATGCCAAGCTAAATTCTTCATCAAATGTACTTATAAGTTTACTCAAAAATGCATGTAATGTGGTCATTATTTTGACAACCTTGTTTGAGCAAAGTCGACCTTGCCGTTAACTTTTCATAATTGTCATTTTAATTAAATTTCTAGTTAATTAATATATCTTTTATTTAAATTACTTGCTGGTTTTATTAAGATTAGGTACTTGCATTTTTGAGTAAAGCACTATACAAGCCTTGTCCCACAATGACTGCTTCGCTGGTCACGCTATGATTGCCTCGAACTAGCCTAGCTACGCTCTAGGCCTTCCAGCTTGGCCATCATTGCAGCCCTTGCTGTCCTCACTGTAAATCTCAGCTCGTCCATCGCGTGCTGCAAGCTAACCGCGCTGTGTCGGCCTGGAGCTGCGCTGTCGGCCATCATCAGCGCGACCAGCAAAGTAGTCATTATAGACCGCGGCAGTAATGTACTAAATGTAATTAAAAAAAATTAAAAAATATACAATAGAATAATCAAAAAAGAAAGAAAAAAATAAATAAACACCATACCATAAATTTGCAATTTACATCTCGACTACTCTCGAGCACTCTAAAAAACAAGCGACTTTTCATAAAGAAATGGCGAAACTCGACATGTCCTGTGTTCTAACTGGCTGAACTCTGATTACTGTCTGAGAAAAATCTCGAAATCGAACTTTTTTTAGTAACTGTACGAGAATCAGCCCCCAGGTGTGTAAATATTTCAGTTGGTTTAGAATTGAATCATGTTGAATTATGAAAAAAAAAAGTATAAGATAGGTTAATAGCTGTGCCGCGCCGGCGAACTACGTTTCGCCATAACAAAAAATAGTTTACGACCTATTCTCAGACCTACTGAATATACACAAAAAAAAATCATAAAGATCGGTCAAGCCGTTTCGGAGGAGTTTGGTAACAAACACTGTGTGTGACACTAGAATTTTATATATTAGAAGATTAGATAGAAGAAGACTAGAAGAAGATATCATGAATCAATAAAAGTTTCCATCGCACGTCACATAAAATAAAAAAGCATATCACAAACAAAATTTTATTGTTCTGACAAAAATTATTTCTACTTAACAAAATGGCGGGATGGCTGATTTTTATTTCCAGCTACATCGATATGATGATCTCGCAGACAACGAGCAAGCAGACAGCCACCCCTCTTGGCTCTGAGAACTCCAGCTCGTACGCGTATCTATAAAGTTAGTAATCGTTGTAAACAATTTTCTTTTATAAAAATTTATAAATCAATAAAGAGGAATTTTCGCCTTGGGAGGGCATCGAACCACCGTCTTCGACATACCGTGTTGACGCCTAGACCACTCTGTCACCGAGCTCTTACTAGCCCCG
This sequence comes from Schoenobius gigantellus, assembly GCA_963935595.1. NCBI lineage: Eukaryota > Metazoa > Arthropoda > Insecta > Lepidoptera > Crambidae > Schoenobius > Schoenobius gigantellus. Next base: position 2,825,024 of record OZ012543.1, read on the forward strand.
ACAAAATTTGTATTGTATCTGTATTGATCCCTTTTGTACTTTTTAACCGACTTCTGTTTTTTTCATGTATAGTCACCGATTACTTCGCTATTTGTGAACCGATTTTCAAAATTATTTTCGAAATCGAAAGAGTATACTCCCGAGGTGGTCCCATTGTCACCATGTCATGATCTGATGACGGGATCCCGTAAAAACCGAGGAAAACCCTTGAATTTCATAGACACGTCCGACGTGTTTCATGTTTTTGCTCAAGATATTCATTGATTTGCATCTGGTAGTCATCATATCATGTTACTGAGCTGATGATGGAAGGTTTCTGGTGGGTTAGGAGTTCGGAAATAATTCTTTCAACACTGTTTAGAGCGGAAGACGTTTTATTTTAAGTTATTCTGGTGTTTGCCTTGGCTCAAATTCTAAGACGCATGTACTTATTATAAACTAAAAAAAAGGATAAATTTTTTTTTTACAAAATAAAACCGACTTCAAAAATACTAAAAAGAGAATACCTACATACAACATCACAGTTTTATATTGAAGTCGGTGATAAGCAGTGATCACCTGGAAAATCTTAAAAAATGAAAAGAACAACTTAAAATTTGGCACTACAATATTAAAACTGTGATGTTGTATGTATGTATTCTTATATTATTTATGACTTTTTAATGTTTTTGAAGTCGGTTTCATTATTTAAAAAAAAATAAGCCGTATTATATCAGTAGTGAGTCTACATTGGCTTTGAAAGTACATAAGAGATTAATACAGCTATTTCAACACCAAAATTTAATTAAAGCGCTCCAATCAGCAGGATCGGCTCCAATCGGCAGCGGAGCGAAATTTTTTGTAATGTTCGTGTTACTATGGACCATGCCGTGTTCTGTGTGGCCTATGACCTTATATACCGTCACTAAACCATCAGGTGAGATGAAGTCGTACGGCTTCCCTGTCGTATGTGAAAAAATAAAACAAACTTCAGATCAAAGCGTATTTTCATTGCATGAGCCAGTCCTGGATTTGTCAATAGGCCGTATAGGCCGCGGCCTAGGGGCGGCTGCGTCCTAGGGGAGGCAGATTTGTGCAAATGGAAAATTATTATTTTAGAAAGGCATAGAAATGAAGTGACCTACACTCATAAAAAATATAAATCCGGCACTGGCACGAGCCCCACGTCGATCTCATCATGTCAGAGAGTTCGGACCATAATCCTGATTCTTGACCCTCCGCCTAATAACTGTAGTCCCCAATTAAAAAAAGCAACCTCTACAAGGTCCCCGATGAACGTTACTAACTTTTGACATTAGCTTGAAGATTTCCAAATTTTACAAGAACCACAATATGTACTATTGGCGACTGTCACTTACCATGAGGTGAGCAGCCTGGTTGTTTGCCAAAAGTTTTATAAAAAATACAAAACAGCTGTTTGGTTAAGTCCAAAGTGTTTGCTCACCGTACCAAGGCCAATTCCGCCAGTGAGCCTCCGCGGAACCGAAGCTAAGCCGTTGCGTTCGACCAATCAGAACGCCACATTATCACGTTATCGAACAGTTTATTTAATTGCATTTAGCATTTGCCCTCTGCGCCCCTAACGATGATCGCTAAAAACAATATTAAAACCGCGCTGTGACCGGGATGGCGCTATACGCAGCAAGAGCGGTGTCTCTGTTTCAATATTCTTTTAACCTTGCTGTAAGAGATTACGGTGGGAAAGCCCCAGGTATCTGCCCGTATGCTGTTGCATATTGCTGTTAGTGCAGGAATTAAAAAATAAATGGCTTACTTCCCACTGGTGGTAATAGCTTTGGTCAGAATCCATTTGTAGCTATTCACATCCAGGCTCTTGACAACGTAGTTGCCCTGTAACATACATTCAACATATTACATACTAGCTGTGCCCGCGACTTCGTTCGCGTGGATATCCGAAAATAACAATATCGTGATGTTATATAACCTAAGGCCTTCCTCGATAAATGGACTATACAACACAAAAAGAATTTTTTAATTTGAACCAGTAGTTCCTGAGATTAGCGCGTCCAAACAAACAAACTCTTCAGCTCTATAATATTAGTAAGTATAGATGTTTTACTAGCTGTCCCGCATGCTTATCATCTATCTTTAGAGACAGTCGCCATTGCTGCGATTGTACAATTATTGATTATAAATCTCAAATACGTAACGGAACGTTGGATTGCGCTACGACAGCGACACATGCGAGCGACTGACGAACTCAAAATGTACGGACGACAGCACATCAAGGTAAACACTAAGGTATCTTATATCGTTGTTATAAGTACTATTTTGCAACAGAAACGTTTAGTCTGATGCGCAGGCGTGTGTACGTCAACGCTTGGACCCAGCGACCGATTGCTTAATTCGGTTGTTGTACACAGACCACTTAAAGATACTTTGCTGATCGCGTTGCCATTGTACAAGTAGCAACCGGTTGCTTTCTTTCTTCCGTAATAAGCCTGCCGACGTGTTCTGGCAATCATTATTGTCGGAGTTGGCACAGAGAAATAACCTACTCCAGAATCAAATAAATACATCCAAAAAGACTATACAATGATACGATATTATAATATTTGTTGGAGATGGCACAGGAAAAGAACCTACTCCGAAATCCAACAAAATCTTACGAAAAGAATTAGCTATACAATGATATGATATTGAAATTGTTGGGTTATTGCCCGTGGTTCACCTGCGTAGTCCACCTATGTGTACCACGGGGAAAAAAAACTTCCCTTGGTTCACCAGTATGTCCATAAGCATTTAATTATAAAGTACGAAAGAAAATTGAGGATTGGCATTATAACATTTCATCAAATGACTGCTGTGTGTTAAGAGGCAATCGTACAGGCCGTGTTTCCATACAAACGTAGTCCCTGTTTCCTTCCTGGATAATGGCACTAGTTACTCTATTTTTTCCAATAAAATTTGTTATTTTTAGGGTGCTGTACCTAAAAAGAAAAAAAAACAACCCTTATAAGATCACTTTGTTTTCCGTCTGTCAAGGCCTTTTTCTCGGGAACGCGTTAAGATGTTAAACTGAAATTTATATCAAATACTCGGGTCAACGGTCTCTTTCAGCTGTGAAAAAATCAAACTTGTAAGTAAACGCGATCAAAAGGTATGTCGCATATGTTCGCATGTTTACGATTTCACAAGGGAATCAAAACCTATAATAATACTTCCCGTTGACCTAGAACATTGATTTACTACCAAACGTAGATAGAACACTTCATACAAAAACGCGCTTGAAATCTGTCACCTAATCGACTAAACATTTGTACGCTGTTAAATAGGTAGTTGAATATGCACACCCGAATTAAAATTACCATAAAGAAAGTACCGTATTTATCGAATTCAACCTTATTCTTTATTATTACTGCAACTATTTGAAGTACAACCGTGTGCAGTTACATCATTTCATACCTAGCCACATTAAATTTGACGTTTTAGTAATTGCTACAAGAAAATATCAACTTTATACTCTCAAACATAATGCTCAAAATTGCTTATCCAACGCATGGAAAAGAACTGCACGAGGCCCGATTGGGCAGTTCTTCACCGGCCCACTTTTCGAACGTTCATGCGTTATCTACGTTTGGTAGTAAATCAATGACCTAGAATGATGAAATTTGGCGCGAAGCAAGCTTTTATGCGAGCGTCGGTGATGGCGCTGTGGACGTGGACTCGACACTAGCCTCCCAATCGGGAGGTGCGGGTGCGAGACCGCGATGTACCAATTTTCGAATTTCATATGATGTACATTTATCTGACGCTCTTGCTGTAAAGAAAGACATCGTGAGGCAACCTGCGTACGTCTGCTAAATCTAAAAATTGCCAAGATCAACCTACGACTATTTGATATTCCGCACGTATTTCATTTTTTAATGTAGGTACCCTTTACTAACGCATTCAGCGCATTCTATTCATTCAGCAATCATACTTCATCCATTCATGTACCTAACAAACCCGCAAAGTTCTAATTACTAAAAAATACATATCATCAAGATTTTCGGGTTTTATATAACATATAATTATAATAAGACTCGCAAGTGTCTCGAATGAAGACATGGCCCCTGTAGCAATATACCCAAGACGCTGGCAGCGTTGCCTCGCTGAATCGCTAAACTAATAAGTTGAGCGAGGAAGAGGGAGACTCTCTACCAGGGTCATGTGTTTGGGGCCTCCGTCTTACCTATTTCTGCGTCAAAGCAGCAGTGCTTGCATTGCTGTGTTCCGGGGCTCCGCGTCCGAGTGGAGGGGGTCCGTATACCGGTCGAGGCGCACTTTAAGTACCTCGGCCTGGTTCTGGACCCCCGATGGAGTTTCGAGGAGCATTTTAAGCTCCTCGCTCCACGGCTGTGCGCCGCTGCAGCCGCACTTGGACGGGTCCTCCCTAATGTGGGAGGACCAGGATCGGCATGCTACGGTACTGTATCACGGGGTGATATGGTCGATGGCACTCTATGGAGCCCCGGTATGGGCAGAGTGCCTCTCCTCCCGAACGGTGGCCCTCTTGCGACGTCCGCAGAGGGTCATAGCGACCCGGGCCGTGCGAGCTTATCGCACGGTCAGTCACGGCGCGACCTGCGTTCTAGCAGGCCAAGCGCCGTAGCATGTCGATGCACGCGTCCTCGCGGAGGCGTATCGACATCGGGTTGCTACTCGTGAACGGGGGGGGACGATCCGCTCCACAGGAAGTGGAGCGGATTCGTACCCTGGCGCAGAGGGAGGCTCTGCGTCAGTGGGGTGTGGCACTCGCCTCCCCAGCTGCCGGCCACCGGACGATCGACGCGATCCGTCCGGTGTTGGAGGAGTGGGTTGGGCGCCGGCAGGGCAGCCTCACGTTCCGCATGGTGCAGGTACTGACCGGGCATGGCTGCTTCGGTCACTACCTGCACCGAGTCGCGCGTCGGGAGGAAACGCCGCGGTGTCACCACTGCGACGCTCCCGACGATACTGCCGAGCACACCTTGTTGGTGTGCCCGGCCTGGCGACCCCAGCGCAGCGAACTTAACGCTGCGCTGGGAGGCGGAGACCTCTCGCTGCCGAGCATGGTCGTGGCCATGCTCCGCGGCGAGGCGGAATGGGAGGCTGTGGCCTCCTTCTGCGAAGAAGTAATCTCGCAGAAGGAGGCTGCGGAGAGGGAGTGGGAGGAAGATCCCCAAGCCGCTCCCCTCCGCCGCAAACGGATAGGCAGGCGAAGGCGGGCATTCGCGCAAGCAATGCCCGTCTAATGACCCTGCCGTGGAGGCCTGCGTGCATGGATGGCCCCGTGCACGCCGCCGTAAGGCCCTCCGTCTGGGGATTGCTCTGGTGTTCTCGGGCAATCCCCCTTTGGCGATAGCCCGACCAACTTGGTCGGGCTTGCCCTGGCGCGTTGGTAGTGGTAGTCGCAGTGTGGACCTTACTATGCGCGCCGACAAGGGCAGGGAGAACACCGGGGGGTTTTAGTGGGTCGGCCTGGAACTCGGCCGGGCCAGCCCCACACACGCCTGCCGTCTAGCCAACGGCGGGTACGGTGCGGTTACGCAAGTCCCCCCGCAAAAAAAAAAAAAAAAAGGAGCCGCATGTATTATAGGTGATTGTTACCATTTACCTTCAGGTGGGCAGTTTGCTTGTTTGCCAACTTAGTTGCAATAAAAAAGCTGCCAGCTCTTAAGGCATCTTTTAGCCAATAAAGCCTCGAAAGCCTTGAGCGCCTGGGCCTCAATGAAATCGCCTCACCTTTAAGAAGAAGCAGTTTGCGTCGTACGACATGTTGGCGAGCCTCACGAACTGTATCGTGAACGGGTTGTGGCAGCTGATGTGGTCCAGCTTGAACACCAGGTCCTTCTTTGCGTTGTTGTATTGGTACGCGCGGGCTGCGAACTGGTATTATATTTTGTTTTGTATATATAATTCTTAAGCCGGCTTCCCACGGCGCCAAATGCATAGGTACTTAAACAAATATTTTTTCAGAATTATAAATAACTAGCTTCTGCCCGCGACTTCGTTTGCGTGGACTTCAGAGTTGGGTCTAAAACTATACATTTCTTTCAGTTATTTTTTATATCTTCAGAGGATTTGAAATCTTATTTGAGCCATGAAAAATGTTTTCAAATGTCAAGTTATGTAATAGTCTGGATTTTTAATGCTAAATTGTCGTGACAAAAGTATTTAAATGGAACACACGAAACTAGCACTAAAAATTAACATCAAAAGCTTAAAAATGTTGAAAATGCTGCAAATCCGTGCTTATCTGGAACACGCCTATTGATTCAAAAATGTGATTCAAAAACCACGTTCTCGTTGACGTGAAGGTGACAAAGGCGGTGATCAAACGGCCTTACCGCCCGACCTTATGTCAGTTTCAGCGGACACGTGTGAAGCACTTACAAACACAGGTCCGTAGCGTTCGGTGATGTTGAAGTTGGCGGTGACAACTGCCAGCTGCCTGCTGATCTTGTCGGCCTTGAACGTGTACGTGACTGGCTCTTTCGGATCCATCTTGCTGGCTGGCAGGTCGCATTTCCCGGCAGTGATCAGCTTGGCTCTGATTTTTCTCTAAATGCCGAATAATTTCCTCTAAATGACAGATGTACTTTACGAAAACTAGGTTTTGCGCATCATCAGTAGTGACATAGACCGGCCCCTTGATTGTGTATCTCAAATCTATTATCTCTAATTTCATATATCAACTTTCCCTCTACCTAAAGGTTGCCTGGCAGAGATTGCCGCCTAGGCAATAAGGCCGCCTTTTTGTTAATTCTTGTTTTCTTAGCACATAATAACAATAAAGAATTTATTCATTCATTCATTCATTATTCAAATCTATCGCGGTCGTTTTAAGTTTTGACAATCGCAGCAAATCCATCACTTGCTTTATAAAAGGAATTCGGCGCAGAGTCTTGTGTTGACGGCGCAATGGCCATCAGATTTGTTCTTAGTATACACGGTTATTTTTTTATCACCCTGGAAAATTTTAGGGACGCTTCAGGACACATCCAATATTATATAAAAAATAAAAAAAAATGAAATAATAAATTAAAAAATATATTTTAAAAAAATCTCTAAAAATGCTGCTCTCAACTAGTGCAGCATTTTTTGTATTTTTTAAAAAAATTATATAAAATTAAGGAACCCCCCCCCCCCTCCTTATTTTTTTTTATTTATATTTAAATCTTTCTAATACCATGTCGTGAAGCGTCCCTTAAATTTTCCAGGGTGATAAAAAAATAACCGTGTATAACCCCCTGATGAAGGGGGTTATTGTAACTTGGTTTCTTTATTGGGTTTCTTTATTAACTCATCAAGTTTATCAAACTCGATGAGTTTATTTATTTATTTTAGGGAAATTTGCAGATACATAAAATATACAAATAAACAGCACAGATAATAGTCCGGATCCAATTACAATTTTCCACTTATTCACATATTCACATGAATAAAACACAACTCCATGTAGTTTAAGTACAGCTTAGGCATAGATAAAACACAACTCCATGTAGTTTAAGTACAGCTTAGGCATAGATAATAAAGAAAAGCGGAATTATGTTCATTGACCATGGCTATTCATTTCAGTGTTGCCAATCTGTGGGGAATTCCCCAAACTGTGGGGATTTTCAGTCTAATTGGGTAATTTGTGGGGAGAGCGTTTATGTGGGGAAAATGCGGGGAATTTAGACATTTACGCTAGGACTTAACTTAAAAGTAATAAAATTAGTATTAGAAGTGAGTATAATTTATACATTATTTATACTTTAACTCAAGTTTAACTCAACTTATCCGGTTGGAAGGTTTTGGGGTTTATTTTATAGCAGCATTTATGTCCATCAACCTTTATTGTTTATCGGGGAAGTCCCTGTTGTTTACTATAGCTTTGTAACGAATTATACCTATAGATAGAGTACGTATGCGTATGGCAGAGAACTTTTGAGCGTTATTTGGTGTTCGAGTTCACACATACTGCTTGTTGTGTATTGCTCACACTTGTTGTTTATGTAATATAATTAGAAAGATACAATGGATAAGTGGTAGTTAAAATGTAAAAAAAAGAAAGTTAATAAGAACGACGATTATTTCAAGATATATTATGTTATAAAACCAATATTCACCTGTTTACCTGACGTATTTTTCGATTGATATTTGCTACAGTAAGTTTTATTTCGTGTTTATTTTTAATTTTATGTTAAGTAATATTAAGTTTAATTTCTTTGCTGAAAACTTGTGGGGAAAATGTGGGGATATCAATTATGTTTTCCCCAAAATTGGGGATTTTCAGATAGGTTTTTGGGTAATCCAGACCGTGGAAGTCGGCAACGCTGATTCATTCATTCATTCGACAAATATGACGACGACGTAACAAAATGTTCAACGTTTTAAAAATCTGTTTCAATCGAACAGAATTATCAAATGTATACGTTGGCCGATTGCCGATGATTACAAAGTCGCCCCCAGGTCTTCAGACGTGTGTTAGGGCGAAGTTTCCCAGGAAATCTTTTCGTGCACGGCGACTGCTTTATTGCAAGGAAATATAATTGATAATTGCGTATGCATATACACGGTGTCTCATAATAACCAATAAATATTTTATCGTTATCTAAAACTAATTATTAAATTGTGTTTACCCGTAATGTCAGTCAACCCAAAATTTTCATGTATATCATAGTCTCATCATCATGTCTATGATTTACATGAAAATTTTGGGTTGAATGACATTACGGGTAAACACAATTTAATAATTAGTTTTAGATAACGATAAAATATTGATTGGTTATTATGAAACACCGTATATAGCTTCTAATGTCGCTTACGAGCTGTGACCGAACTACGAATTTACATTTTAACGTAACATTTTAACACGTTTCAATCGTTTTTTGGAAAACAGGGGTACAAAATTAAAAATGTATTTTTGCAATAGGTATTCTTGAGACAGTAACACACGTCTATTGGTAAGAGATGTATGTCATTTATTATTATATTTTCTGACTCACAGCTGTTTGAAAATATTGAAGATAGTGATATTTGGATTTTTTTCTATTCTGTAAAATATTATTAATTATGTTTCTGTCTTTAAGAATGTTACGATAAAATGTTCAACAATATCATATATGAATTCTAGAACTGTATGTTTTATATTTGTGGCGAAACAGTAAATCGAAATTGTTGGAAAACGGAAAGTAACGCCAGTTATCGATCAGAGACGCTTGTGAGCAGGGGGCGGATTCTCGCGTAATTAGTAAAAAAATTCGAATTCCAGTTTTTTTCGAGCGGTGATCACAGTTCAGCCAATCAAAACACATGTCGAGCTCCGCCTTTAACCTTAAGTGACAGTGGACAGGACACATAGCTCGCAGGACTGACGCCGTTGGGGCGGAAAGGTCAAAGAATGGCGGCCGCGTTGGCGCAGGACCGATCGGTATGAAGATCTCTCAGGAAGTCCTATGTCCAACAGTGGGCATGTCTTGGCTGAAATGATGATAACGATGTCCTAAGTGACACTCGCAAGATCGTTATATCATCATCAAAATCGGCCACATACGAATTACTACAATAAATACTTCCTTTCTTTCTCTGATAGTCACATTAGTACTCTTTTGCGTTGCGCAATCTGGTAAAAAGGGAGATCAATACGAAAATCTTTAATTAGTGCTTGTTGCCCGTGATGAGGTACGGAACTGAGACATGGCCGCTTACAATGGGCCTAAGATAGCTAAAAGGGCAATGGGGAGGGCTATGTTCGGAGTTTCTCTACATGATCGAGTCATAAATGATGAGACCCATAGAAGAAATGAAGTCACCGACATAACCCAAATAAATGCCAACCATAAGTGGTATTAAGCAGAGCATATAGCTGGCAGGACTAGAGGTTAATGGGAACGAACTATTCTCGAGTGGCGGCCCCGTATAGAGACCCCTTCAAAGTGGACCGACGATCTGGTGAAGGTCACGGGAAGTCGCTGGATACCCTGACCGATCTATTAGGAGATCCGTGGCGGAGGCCTTTGTCCAACAGTGGCCAGCACTTGGCTAAAATGATGATGACGATGTCTTAGTATATGATTTACCCGTAATCATGCTAGCACTCGCGCCCGTCTCCACTCAAAAAAGTGCAACTAAATACCCGGTCGTCGTCAAGAGCGCCGCAGTAATCCGCAGTAGTTGAATTGTAGTATGTATAATTAGTGAGTTCAATGCGGCAGGCGTAAGCTTCATTTAGCGCTTACGCCTAGCAACTGACGGCATTGATTGTGGCTTGCTTAGACAATGATAATTAATTTTACATTCTTATCTCAATAATTCCTAACTCACCTGCTCCATGTATTCAATGAACAGAAATAAAAGAAAAACGCAAATTATCTTCGCAAATAGCATTATCACACAAATGAGTCAAAACAGTTCAAAATTATGCAGTGAAATAAAAATTGTATAGAATTTAGGCAAACACTATTTTGTAAGGGACAATAGAGTGTGGCAACAGACCCGGAGTTGAGTAGCAACTATTTTATTTATTATTTATTGATTAACAAATAAAAAAAATATTATTTACATATAGAAATACAAAAGAAACTGTTGTTACATGAGTATAGCTAAGGCGATTGATTGATTAATGTATTTATTTATTTAGGCGAACTAAAAACAAATTATAGGAGATTTAATCTTTATACGAAAAAAGTGTCATCACTTACCAAAAACTCAACGTAATGTTGTTTGTCTAATGTTCTTCCCTAATCAACATACAACGGAAACATTTATTATAGACGGTCTTTCGTTAATTTATGGTATTTTTTTTTAAATGATTGTGTTCGTGTTTTGACAGCTCATGTCAGTTAATTATTCTTAAAGATATCATAAAGATTATGAATATTATTAATTACACCCGAAGTCAGAGTCTCACCAAGCTCAACGGTGACAAACGCTGCGCTTTACCTCGAACCTCTAATATTTTCAATCCTGAATACATCTCTGTTCGATAGATGTAATGTCAAAATCATTTTAGCAATATCAAATCGTTTTTTAACTGGCCCATTATGATAATGATTATCTAGTTCCATCGAAGTATGCTCTATTATCATGTCAATCATGATGCCCTATTGTGAGCCACTTAAATTATAGAGTTTAAAACGTCTAGCACTATGTACGCAGTTCTTTATGTAATTGCAAATTAAATTGCTATATTTGCATATATAATTGTTGCCTGTGTTTGTATAATTGATTTTTCACACACAACAGGCAAGCTCAATAATAAATACCTATCACTATGTCGCTGTTTGTTCAATCATTAATATTATTTCGGCTATACTGTGTGTGATTGAAGCTACAATCAACTCTTTATCGATCTAAATTCACACAACAACAACATTATCCACAACACGGCAATAGCTCAGGGAATTTTTGTCAATTTAATATGGGCATAACACTTGATATTCTGCTGCAACCCACGGCGGATGTGATTGTCAGTATAAGCTGATCGATTTACTGATCACAGTAAGTACAGTAAGCTCCTTGTCAAGCTATAGGTACTGTTTGACCTTTGGACCGTTCTTATGTCGCCCGTAATAGTAGTGGTTTTCGTAGTGTAAATATAAACTTGAATGGGAGTTTACGTTGTACACACGTGAAAAATATTAAAAAACAAATATAAAAACAAAAATAGAGGAACATATTTGAAGACTTGCACGCATTTATACACCTTCGGCGCCATTTGGGGGCCAACAAAGTGATTCTTTTACCTGTGTAGGCCCCGAACTCCAGACCCCGAGAGAATTTCGAGATAAAAACCTCGGGATCACTCTTCAGCTATACAGTATACTGGCTATACCGAGTTTCATTCGCTTCAAAAATCTTTTGCGTGATGGACAATTTACACACTGTATTTTTCAGTCACGCTAAGTGAGCCTGAAACTCGATTTCAGGCTCACTTAGCGTGTCAGGATACAAGTTTAGCCTAGGACAATCCAGTTTGGCCTTAATACCTTAGGCTGAATTAGTTTGACTTAGGCCGTAGATAAGTTACTTAATAAATCATAAATATTGAATTAAGCTTGACTTAACATGCGAGACTGCAAGACTCTTGCAGACACAGTCTTGTCTTGCTCAAATCTTGCATTGCAGTCTTGATCATGGTCTTGCTACAATAAGCCGGTTTTTGCCTCGGTCTTGCTGCAAGAGTGTCGCAAGACTGCAAGACCCAGACCCATTTTGGACAACACTACTCAAATCTTGCATGGGTCAGTCTTGATCATGGTCTTGCTACAATAAGCCGGTTTTTGCCTCAGTCTTTTTTTTTTTTTTTTTTTTTTTTTTTTTTTTTTTTTTTTTAAAAAAACGTCGCCCCACACTAGGATTTTCTCCTGTATCGTGGGTGCAGTTACAAACATAGAATATCACATGCACATACGCCCAGACCGGAACAAACTTCTGTAGGCCATACAAAACATCTGTCCCGTGCGGGAATCGAACCCGCAACCCGTTGCGCAGTAGGCGATCACTCGACCTCTGCGCTAACCGTGTCGTCTTGCTGCAAGAGTGTCGCAAAACTGCAAGACCCAGTCCCATTTTGGGCAACACTGCTCAAATCTTGCATGGGTCAGTCGTGATCTTGCTACATTAAGCCTGTTTTTGTCTCGGTCTTGCAGCAAGAGTCTCGCAATAGTGCAAGACCCAGACCGATTTTGGGCAACACTACTCAAATCTTGCATGGGTCAGTCTTTATCTTGTTCTTGCTACAATAAGCCAGTTTTTGCTTCGGTCTTGCAGCAAGAGTCTCGCAAGACTGCAGGACCAAGCCCTATTTGGGCAACACTACTCAGGACCGATCGACTTGGAAATCCTTTGTCCAACAATGGACGTCTCTTAGCTGAAATGATGATCGTAAAATTGCCACGTTTACAGGTTCAGTGTGAAAGCGAGGCGACATTATTTTATAATATTACGCCATTAAAACAAACAAACGGACGAAGCGTTTTATTCCGATCGCCGACCGATCAGTGACGTCACAGTCCCCGGTGAGAACTAATAACAGCGCTACCGATTTTAATTACTTACACTCCAAACAATGGAATACGGAAAGCCCTGGAGAGTACAGTCGATTATAAAAAGATCGATACGGTCAAAGTCACAAAAATATGTTTATCTATCTTAATGTTAAGGCATTGATTTACTTCCAACGTAGATAGAGCGCTTCATACAAAAATGCGCTTGAAATCTGTCACCTAATCGACTATACTTTTCGGCGTGTTGACGTGCCGACAGCTAATCATTTACTATGGAAAAGAACTGCACGAGTCGCGATTGGGCAGTTCTTCACCGGCCCACTTTTCGAACGTTCATGCGTCATCTATGTTTGGTAGTAAATCAATGTGTTAAGGCAATAAAGTCGTGTAGCTTTTCTAATCGTATCGATCATTTTGTAGTCGACTGTACAATCGCGCGGAAAAACCTCTAGTCATAGTAAATATCAGGTGGTGTCAGGCATTAGACCACGGAGGCACTGATTCTTAAGCCCTTGTCGAGTATTCTTCCTCATTAGTGTTTGGTTTTTACTGACTTGTGTAAATAAAAGTGGCTCACAGATATGAATGTAAGTCGTCAGAAACAAAAGCACTTAGAATTGATTACTTTCATTTAGTCAGCGCGCGAGTTATTGGCGCCGGCCGTGAACCAGAATTTTGAAAAATGCTTAATTGTGCCATATCGAGGAGTTCGTTCACCAGAATAAGTTGTCCGGAAAATGCAAAAATCCAAAAACAAAAGAAGGGCCGAAATAATGATAACTTTTAACGATTTAAGCGCTCTTTTAACCTTAGTCGGTAAAAAAATTGAATTTCTTATAAATGGTGGACTTGACGTTATTTAATTAGATTCATTTATTCATTAAAATTTTGTTGTAAATACAATAAAAACAATGTACTATTGACATTCTCTACCATTCAAACATTGAGTCCAACAAAGAATTCATGGCAGTCCTTCTAATGGAATAATAATATTATTATATTATTATCATTGAATTTATTGTATTGTTACATTTGTGGGGTCGGTGTTCAATAGAAAATTCGCGAAACACCGACAACTATGAGATAAGATTTAATTAAGCACTATTTAAGTCACTTTACTTAACACTGTAAACCACTATAAGCACTATGGACACAAAACACTTCACTGTAAGACGCTTCCAAGTCGCAGATGATCGCTTCAAGTCACTTTGTATCGCTTGATCCGCTCGGTTCGCTCTCTTGAAAAGAACTGTCCGTCCATTTTTTTTGAGGGACCTATGCTGTTAGCCGCAGGTGGTTGTTACAGCTTCACCTTAATTATTTATAAGAAGGCGAGAACTTTGGTGGGTCCTCAAGCCTCGTTTGGCTTATCGAACCTGATGGAGCCTGTCCGTCCGCATTCGCCCACGCGCTTATACACGGTTATTTTTTTATCACCCTGGAAAATTTAAGGGACGCTTCACGACATGGTATTAGAATGATTTAAATATAAATAAAAAAAATAACCCCCCTCCTTAATTTTATATTAATTTTTTAAAAAATACAAAAAATGCTGCACTAGTTGTGAGCAGCATTTTTAGAGATTTTTTTATTTTTTTTGTATATTTTTTTTTATTTTTTATTTCATTTTTTTTATTTTTTATATAATATTGGATGTGTCCTGAAGCGTCCCTAAAATTTTCCAGGGTGATAAAAAAATAACCGTGTATAGTAGGGCCGGCGAATATTCGGGACCGAGAATGTTCTATTCTCGAATATTTTGTACCCGATCGATTCTCTATCTTTCCTTCTCGAAAGCTCCGTGGTACCGCCTTCGCGCTTCTACAGTCGGACCGGTGAACTTCCGAGACATTTGAGAAGGTTCTATTCTAGAACATTCCATACCCAATCGATCGTTTATCTTCTAGAAAGTTCCGTGGTATTCCTTCGCATTTCTATAGTAGGACCAATAACATTCGAGGCATTCGAGAAGGTTCTATTCTAGAACATTCCATACCCGATCGATTGTTTGTCTTTCTAGAAAGATCGATTGTTTGTCTTTCTAGAAAGATCGATTGTTTTTCTTTCTAGAAAGATCCATCGCATTCCCGATTATGTTTGTCTCTGTAAGCATGTTCTATCTCTGTCAGTCAGCACGCCTAGAAGTTTCCAGATGCATCTCGATCTATCTTTTATCTCTGGAAGGTGCTCACTATTTTGGTCTCATTCTTATCGTGCTATCTCACTCACTCCTATTGAAAATTTAGTCACATATCGAAGTATGCTTCAAAGGCCCATAAGCGGTCCTGAAAACGCCTGAGAACGGGTTTTCAGGTTATAATGTGGTTCGATAGAGGGTAGCCTGAAACCGACTGAAAACATGTTTCAGGCGCCTGAAAACAACGGCAACTTGGGTAAAATTTCGATATTCTAGTATGTGATAGAGCACCTCCTGAAATGCGCTGAACTGCGTTTTCAGGCTTCTGAAAACGCTTCTAAGGCCAAGAAAACCACGCCGGAAGTTTCTTATACCATCGGCGTAACAGTATGTTATGTATAGGATATCCTTACATTCACATAATAGATTTAATTTGATATATAAATATTGTAACAATGTATATAATATAAAATATATCTATTATTTTTATTACAATATACATAATATACAGGGTTAGTTTTTTATCACCTCGAATATTTTAAGGGACGCTCAGGACACGGCAGTAGAATGATTTAAACATTAAATCTCCTATTTAGTTTTATATTAATTTTCTAAAATATCCAAAAAATATTACACTAAACTAGTGTCGTATTTTTTGGATATTTAATTTTTATAAAATGATGGCAATATCCTAAAGCGTCCCTTAAATTATCCGGGGTGATAAAAAGTAACCCCGTATAAAAACCTAAATGAATGATGAAGATGATGAGCTAGGTACACTATTTTATAAATTCAAAAAACGATGTTTTTTAAAAGACGATCTCGCTGCTGGACTTTTTTATATGTTTTCAAATCTTTAAACTACTCATTCGTAAATAAAAACGTATTATTATACTGGAGTCTCCATTCACTCCATAGCCGTCTGTCCTCGTCGACTGGCTATAGATGTGATTCCCGTGAAAATGCAGGGTCCAATGAAGCCAGTTTTATATTGGAGCTGTGCCAGGACGCCCGGATACCAGGCTCCCCTACCACCCGATATCCCTCATCATTAGACTAAATAGGAATTGATAGATAGGTTTGCACATTTTTATGGTTTTATTTTAAAATAATATATGCAGCAGAGAACTTCAAGTCGGACATAATTAACTAAAATCTTATCTACTCTCGACTTTATCATAGTATCCTGTTAAAAGTTATTACATAATTATTGTGTATATTTAGGTATTTCCCCACATGACTCTAACTTCTTATCTAGCTTATTCACTGTCACAGGTGTACCTACAGCTCTGGATCACGTTCACAGGACATTCACAGTTTCCCGAACAAAGCGAGGTTGAGAAAATCTTCGCATTAACATAAACAGTACATTAGGTATGCAAGAATAATCTTGCAAGGACCTAAATAATTGCCATAAATCATCTATTTGAAATGATACATTATAAAGAATGTATAATGCTAAGGGTGAGATCTCCCACCCTGCCATGAAATGGCACATTGGACCAGCGTAATGGTGATAGAAGGCCCAAAACCAACGTTCAGAAAATCAGAAATGCTTCAACGTGCTCGCTATCTCTTGTAAAACGTGTAATGACAGAAAGTATCAAAAACAACTATCTATCAAAAAATGGAATAAGAAAGTATAAAAATGTAAATTTCAAATTAAAAAAATCTTTGCCGCCAGCTTAACATAGTCAACAACCCCATAACTTACTGAGGACTAGTAGCAGGCGTTTTGAGGCTGAGATAAAGATGATAAGAGTGTAATACACTTAATAGTTCGAAACACGCTATCTCGATGCCCATAGTCGCCTATAGCATAATGCATATGTGGCACCGTCATCATCATCGTTATCATAACAGCTCATATACGTCCCCACCGAGACTCTTATACACCTTTGAATTTCATCGCAGATGTATGCAGGTTGCCTCACAATTTTTTTCTTCACCATAGGTGCATCAGACAAATGTACATATAAAATTCGAAAACGAAAAGCACGTTGCTACGAGTACATGGTGGTCTCGAACCCCGGACATCCCGATTGGAAGGCAAGTGCCGAGTCCACAGCGCCATCGACGTCCACGCATTTTTAGTCCTTTACAGGCACTTATTGATGTCAAAACAAAGCAAAACATTCTAATTTAAAGGAAACATATTAACCTTGTATGTGCATACATTCTGAATATAATCAAAATTTCTGCAAATACAAATAGAGGAATGAAAAAAAAGTTGACTCTACACCTGTTCGGAAATTGGGAGAGCCTTCTCGAGAAGAACAGGCAAGAAACTTGGAAGGTAATTTTTTTTTATCTTCTGTTTTAAATCGCCATTTAAAATATTGATTTTGTTTCATAGTCATTATAATTATTGCAAAATAAAATACAATCGGTATGCTTACATACACTTAAAATGTCAATAAAAATGTTATAAACATATAAACCAAGCATTTACAATAAATTATGTTGTTACCAAACATGATGTATTATAGTATGATAACTTAGTCTAGTTAGTTCCACATCGTGTGGTCACTTAAATCATCACTCACTTTGTAGTAACCTTTGCTCATGAGAGTCTTTATGACATGAACTTTAAATTTATGAATTGGTAAGTTAGTAACACTTTGTGGAAGCTTATTATAAAAAGCTACACACTTCCCCAGAAACTAGTTTTATGAAGCCTGTTTGTTGGAACGGCAAGCTTATTTTTATTTCTTGTGTTTATATTATGGAAATTGCTATTTTTATTGCATGTATCATAATGCTTGTGAACATTAATAAATATGACCTGCTAAAGTCGTTTATATCCACTTGAAAGGCAAAATGACCAACTAAAAGTGAGACATCTCTGGCGTTAAACTAATTAGAGAGTAAGAATTCATAGCATGCATTGGGGATATGAGCAGTCAAATAATTTAAGATAATTCTTTAAATTGTTAAGGAGTACCTAAGTATATAGCAAAACTTCCGACAAAAAATGTCGGTAGTTGGTACAAACTACGCAGGCCAATGGTACACCGCCCGCCCTCCCTCAATCGCATGCAACAAAGGAATATCACTAATTAGTACCACACCAATATGCAAATACTTAGATTTGACGCGTTTCGACACTCCACGTGGCATCCTCAGGATGTTGTCGCCTTCGCTGCGCTCGGACGACGAACGTCCGACGAGCAAGCGAAGGAGTCGTCCGACTTTTTTCAATATATGACTTTTTTCAGGATTTTAGAGTTGGCCCCATAATGACATTTGTTCAACTTGAGGGTCTTAGTAACAGGCCTAAGTTAGTTAATGCATGTATCCTCAGATACACGGTGTATAAGCTATCCGTTATAAAGTATCAAACTGACCGTGAAAACCGCATTTAAATCCGTTGCATAAGTTAAAAAAAATGTTGAAGTTTACAGAGAGACTGACGGCGGGCAGCACTTTGTTCTGCACTATGCAAATATTTCTCAACAAATTAGAAAGATTTCCCAGCTCAGCTCACTAAACTCGCACACTAAAAGTTAGCGTGTGGCATTTGTCTAGGGCCTCTGCCCCCTTAGACAAAAGCCACACGCAAATTTATCCGCAGTCGTTCCGCAGAAAAAATGTATGGATATGACATTAGCTTACGACAACCTCACGCAATTTTTTCGGCAGCTAATGGCATCTTCATACATTTTTTCTGAGGAACGACTGCGGAAAAGTTAGCGTGTGGCATTTGTCTAGGGGAGCAGGTACCTTACTTCGCTTAACTAAATTAATAAATAATATCAATAGGTGTCTTGATAATATTAAATGTTCAACGGCAAAATATAGTAAGCTGTAAGTGTTTCATTTCATAGTAATTTTGGAAGCAAACATCCCGTGTATAATATCTATTCTATTTTTTTGTTCGCCTCTATCTAAATATCGTTTAGGGAAAACTTTGAGTATAACTTCTGATTCGGGGCGCACCTACTTATCAAACTACACTTGACTTCCCGGAAATTATTCTGTGTAGCGGAATCTTATTGCGACTCTGCGAGGGCGTGGAGATCGATGAAGTACCTACCATACTTTGAATGGATAAATGAAAAGCACTTTTTTTATACAGAACAAGAAATTCATTACAATCTATAAAATTAATAAGTTAAATGTTAATATCCGGCTCGAAGAATCAAATTCTGTAATATTCTACGTGGACAAATTATCGTATTTCGGAAACGGACATGTAAAATTATGTATTATATGTTATAAACTTATGTTATAAACTAGGTATTAATACTTGGGTATAATTGTTTTAAAAACATTTTTTATTTAGTTTTAGGTTTATTTATTTTTTATTTACATTTTTTTTATTGATGATTTCACTTGGTTTGAATCCTTCACTTGGTCGTGATTCATCTATGGCCCTCGCTTTAAATCCGTCCTTTATTCACTAGTTACATAATATACTATTTCAACACACTTCCTCATAAAGTGGCTCTAATCCCATGGCAATTAGGCACATAATGACACCTATAATCAAACTGTGACTTTTTCATTACTATTATTCACGAGTGAGTAATAGTTTTTTTTTTATATTATTGGTTGAGTTACGCTTACACTTGCGCTAAAATGGTATCCGCGAAAAGCCCAAAAAAAAGAAACCTCATTTTTTAGTCTATGGCCGATGCGCGCGCGTAGGAAAACTGATTAATTTTTCCCGCCATTACGAAATTTATTAGTCTATGGCCGATGCGCGCGCATAGGAAAACTGATTAATTTTTCCCGCCATTACGAAACATTTTCCACAACTCGTCTCGTTTTCTCTTTTGAAGTTATTTAGTTAGTTATTAATTAAGATGTCTGCAAATACAATTTATAAAGAAAATGATTTATGTTGTACACCGCCCGATATAAGATGTGAAGCCCAGAACGTTATGGAAAGTTTACTACCAGAAAACTCAAAGGAAAAATATCTATTAGCGTACCAAAATTTCATACAATGGCAGAACAACAAGAATACGCAGTCATTTTCAGAAAATGTGTTCATGGCGTACTTTAAAGAATTATCTTCTAAGTACAAACCTAGCTCTTTGTGGTGTATTTACTCAATGTTAAAAAGTACAGTCCGAACAAAGAATGGAGTGGACTTAAAAACATACTCGAATTTGTCAGCTTATCTAAAGAGACTATCTGATGGATTTAGAAGCAAAAAATCAAAGGTTTTATCATCTGATGATATTGAAAAATTTATTAAAGATGCTCCAGATAACCAATATTTGGCTACAAAGGTTAGTTAAATTAATTTTAATTAAATATTTAATAGCAGCTTGTGTTGTGTGTTGACCTTAATTATTGTTTCTTTTGTTTCAGGTTGCTTTAATATTTGGTGTAATTGGTGCCTGTAGGATACAAGAATTAACAAATATAACTGTAAAAGATATAGAGAACCATGGCCAGATGCTTTTAGTGAAGATACCTATCACGAAAAATAAAATTCCTAGGTCATTCACCATACACGGTCCATTCTATGATATTGTTAAGAAGTATGAAAGTTTGCGTTCGCCAAAAACAAAAAATGACCGTTTCTTTCTAAATTACCAGAATGGTAAATGTACCTGTCAGCCTATAGGTATAAACAAATTTGGTTCTATGCCTAAAGAAATCGCTAAGTTTTTGGGTTTAGTAGATGCTGAGAGCTACACTGGACATAGTTTCAGAAGAACTTCAGCTACATTGCTGGCAAATTCAGGAGCTGATATAATGACTTTGAAGCGACATGGCGGGTGGCGATCTAGCAATGTAGCAGAATCATACGTAGAAGATTCCATACAAAACAAGAAGGAAATTTGTGCAAAAATCACAAAAAGAATTAAACTTGATTCTGAGACGCATTCTACTGGCGAAATACCAAGTACGTCCAATGATTGGATTTCACCTACCTACACGAATAATGAACCATCACAAATAACAATAGAACATGAAAGTATTTCAATAAATAATCTATCTGATGAGACCACTATGTCATCAAAAATAGTTAATTATGATTTTACTAACTGCACATTTACTAATTGTTTCTCTAAGTAAACTTTTTATCTATGTAAAATGGTTTTTTTATTTAAGTATTGTTTTATTCAGAAGTGTGTTGAAAAACGTTGTATGATACACGTGTGTATTGATGGTTACCGTCCTCGGCTTCTTAAGACCCTCGCCTGACGGCTCGGGCCTCAATGCGCCTCAGCGGTAATCACCAACATTACACACTTGTACCATAATGTACTAAAGTTTTCATAATGTTTTATAGTGTTCATAAGATAACATTATTGCGTGACGTGACGTGTTCGTGCTTGAGAATAACAAATCTTCTATTTGTATTTTATGGATTTTATGATAATGTGATAATTTTCACCATAGTTATAGTGATAGTGATAATGTGACCGTGTTTATGGTGAAAATTACCATACAAGTAATTGTTAATGGAGCCCTGAGTTTTTAGTGTTTCGAAGATGGTATGAAATGTACAGTAGGACCTATTCACCTCTGGAATAAAGCAGTGTCTTCGTCTTTGGCGTGCGTTAAAAAGTGTTCAAATTTTCAAATAGAACAAACAAATGCATTCACATGTAGGTATGTTCACACGGTAGCGCTTTTATAACGCCACGCTTTTTTACCGAGCAGTGTTGCATTTTCAACGCTGAACGTTGAGCGTAGAGTATCGTATCGTATCATATCGTAGCGAACGTTATAAAAGCCCTAACGCCGGGATTTAACGCAACGCTTTTTTAACGCTTGTGCGAATGAGGGCTAAGACAAGCATCTAGGGTCCATCTAATCCTATTCGGCGCTCAGTTACAACCGGTATAAAATAAAACTCACTATCTGTGGTCATGGACCTACAAAAAAATCTTTTTTTCAGGTCCGTGCCTGTGGTAAACAATCTCGTAAGTAACGTAAGTCAGTTATGTTGTACATACAGGGTAAACTAAACATTTTATAAAATACTAGCTGTGCCGGCGAACTACGTTTCGCCATAATAAAAAATAGGTAAAAAATAGTTTACGACCTATTCTCAGACCTACCGAACATACACAAAAAATTTCATAAAGATCGGTCAAGTCGTTTCGGAGGAGTTTGGTAACAAACACTGTGACACGAGAATTTTATATATTAGATTATAGCAGTGGAAAAACAAGCGCCCATTATCGGAAGATATTTCGACAAATCAGGTTCTTCGGCGATGTATCGGCAAAATCGACTACAAAAAATTGGGAATGTACAATTTAAGGTGTCCCTTGGGAAATTCCGGGGCGGGAAGACAATGGAATTAATCAGACGTGAGGAGCAGGGCAAGTATTCGGAAGGGAAATGAGCCGAACCGTAACGAGAAGCTGTAGGGTCTTACCTATTTGTCTATATTGTTTTTAAGAAGCCTTTTACAGATTGCATTCGGTATAAATCATACTACATATATCACAACGTAACGTATATACTTATAATCAGGGCTCAATTTTCAAACTTAGGCTTAAGTCAGTAGCTCCAAACTGGAATGGTTTGCGGTTAAGTTTTCGGTTACCGGTTAATTACCGGTTAAAGTGGGAAAGGTGATTTCACTAAATTTCAATCCTGCTCAGCGAAATAAACCGGTTTATTTAAATTTCTAAGGCATTACTACGCCATCAATATAGTAAATATTTTGAAGGTGGTTGGTTGTTTTGAGTTTAACCAGTTAATGCAGGTGGCATTATAATTTAATACGTTCTCCGTTTTATTTATCCGGTTAACATAAATAGTCATTATTATTCATACTGGTCTGTTGATGAACCGATTATTAAATCATATATTAATCCATTAAGGTATCAAGGCTTAGCGAGTTAAGTAAATGACTTCACTTGCAGTTGGCTCCGGAAACAGTAGTGGGCAAAGGTGGACTTACCTCTATGAGGAATCTCTTACAGGCACAGCCAATTTGTAACATGTACTGTACTAGATCCGTAGAAGAACTAGAGTTACCGACATAGCCCAAATAATTTGCATACCTTAAGGCGCATAGTGCTCCCAATGACCTTGCGTCGATCGTCCCGCACTGATTACATAGGAGTGAGTGAGTGAGAGTGAGGGGAATATTCAAGCAAACCTTTACGCGTAAGATGAATTATTTCAATAAAAAATTAATAAAGGCGAATAAGAAAAATCTAAAAAGACCATCCCCTAGAATATTGTTCACTTTATTTATTGAAATCGAAAGTATGTGATTTAACCTAATATTTACGAAGCGATTAGGTTTATAGTTTTAAAATCGAGGCATGTTTGGGTCACATTTTAACCAAGTTTTAATTAATTTATCAAAAAATTAAAAAGACCATCCTCTAAAGAATGCATTGAATAATAACATATCTTTTTTAAAGATTTTTTTATTCAATATGTATGAACGGTTTTTTCTGCAGTGATTTTTTATGATTGACGTTACTATGCGCCTTAAGTGGCAGTGGGCAGAACACATCGCTCGTAGGACTGACGGCCGTTGGGGCGGAAAGGTCCTCGAGTACCGGCCGCGTATCGGGAGACGCAGCGTAAGGCTGGTTTTAGTGTCACGCGGACCGTCAGTACGGGTCGCTCCGCGCAGACCGATCGTCCGCGTATGTCGTTTTAGTATCGACCTGACCGCCGCAATGTACAAACGCGCGCAATGCATCCAATGTGGCGAGTGTTATTAGTTATTGCCCTATATTACACAAGAAAAAAAAATTGAAGCGAAGAAGGAGACTACATGTTCACCCTTTAATAGAGCAGAGAGCCGTCGCGGGGGAATTCGTCACATTATACGGCAATTTCAGGGCTGACGAAACAAATTTCTTCAACTACTTCCGTATGTCGACCAGAAGTTTTGACGAACTACTGTCAAAGACAAGAAATAATCTGGTTTTTTGCAGCTTACGAAGTCTGCCTATACCACCGATTGACTCGTGTCAACATTGCGATATTCACGACTCGCCATGATTGTGCTGCGCTTACGCGTGCGCTTCGCACGATACTAAAACGCTCACTGCAGGGGCAGGGGCGCGTGAGTGAGCAGCGGTCCGCGCGGATAGCTCCGCGGCACGGACGCGCCATGCGGACGGCTGCGGAGCTGTCCGCGCGGACGGTCGTCCGTACGGACCCGTCCGCATTACTCTAAAACGCTCCTAGAAGCGTATACAAATCGGTATGTGCGGAGCGATCCGTACTGACGGTCCGCGTGACACTAAAACTAGCCTTAGTAGGCCGCGCACAAGGTGGACCGACGATCTGGTGAAGGTCGCGGGAAGCCGCTGGATGCGGGAGGCGCAAGACCTATCGGTTTGGAGATCCCAGGGGAGGCCTATGTCCAACAGTGGGCGTCTCTTGGCTGAAATGATGATAAATTTTTATTTACGCGTTTTAAATCTACACACATCAAAGGAAAAAATATGATCCTGTCGCATAGTATGCATGAAAAATAACGCTGAGTAATATTTTCGAATACAACATGTTAATGAAATTACTCAAAACCTGAAATTAGGTTGTCCAGAATCGAGAGAAGAATCGATTTCATAAAAAAATATGTTCTAATTTTATCTCATCAAAATTTTTCAACCACGCCGCTTTTTTACCTTACTTTATCGTATTTACCTGATAGACGCTCTGCACAGGGCGGGCGGGGGAGTCTTTTTGATCGCGAAACAATAAAGATCGTGTCTGCCCGTCGCTGCCCAGGGCTGCCGTCTCCGCGAACACAAAGCACACGAGGGACAGGGGCGGTCAGTCAGTTCAGGTCAGGACATGCGTTTCGTTCCAGTGAAGAGCACGTCAGTGAAAATAGAGACAGAAATTTCGAGCCGTTGCTTATTTTATGTACAAAAAAAGACAGAGACGTAATCATAATAGACATTTCAATTTTTCAAATTATTTCAATATTTCAAATTATGTGATACGAGGGGCGGCTGATAAGTTCGCGGCCTAGGGTACTTAATGAAAGAACAGTTTAGTTTTTTAATTTTTATTTTTCAATATAATCACTTTCAAGTGAAATACACTTCTCATATCGTGAATACAATGCCTTTAAACCATTGAAATAATATTCTGAAGATTTCTGTTGAAAATGGCTCTCCACGGCTGACTTCATCTCATTGTCATCCGAAAATCTTCGCCCCCTTAACTCCTTTTTCAGTTTCCAAAAAAGGAAAAAGTCACTGGGAGCCAGGTCCGGACTAAAGGGGGGATGGTCAATTTCTGCGAACCCAGTGGCTTTTAAAGCATCCCTCGAAACGCGAGCGGTGTGAACGGGCGCGTTGTCTTGCAGAAACAACACACCGCGCGCCAACTTGCCACGTCTTTTCTGTACGACTGCTTCACGTGCCTGACCTAATAAATTGGCATAGTATTAACCATTCATAGTAGTTCCTTTAGGCAAGTAATCAATTAAAAAATTCCCTCGCTATCCCAGAAAATAGTCGCCATAATCTTAGAGGTTTCTTAGAGGTTCATCGTCCACAAGTCCCTCGTCAACAACGTAATAACCATCGGGAGTGTGTCGACCAGGGTAGCATACCTGATACTCAGAATATCGAAACGATATTCGTTGAATGTCATACAGGTTTACGCTCCGACCTCGACACACCCAGATGACGAAGTGGAGGTTATGTATGAGGAGATCTCTGAAGCCATACATAGCCACAATACCCACTACACGGTTGTGATGGGGGACTTTAACGCTAGGTTGGGGAAACGTTGCGGTGATGAGTTGAGAATGGGGCAATTTGGATTTGGGCACCGGAACACCAGAGGCCAGATGCTAGCGGACTTCATGGAGAAGGAGAACCTCTATATGATGAGCTCCTTCTTCAGGAAGTCCGAAAGCCGAAAATGGACCTGGATGAGTCCGGACGGTAATGTCAAAAACGAGATAGATTTTATCATGTCGACGAAAAGGCACATATTCAATGATGTCTCTGTGATCAATGCCGTCAAAACGGGGAGTGATCACAGACTGGTACGAGGCACATTGAATATCAATATTAAGCTGGAAAGATCTCGACTGATAAAGTCTACGCTCCGACCAGTACCTGCACAAATCCAAAACCCCGAGAGGTTTCAACTCGAGCTCCAGAACCGCTTCGAAGCCCTTGAGAACAGCTTAAATATGGAGGCTGCAGAATTCAACGGATGCTAGTCGTTACCGGCAGCTTAATAGGCAGATATCAAAGTCACTGACATGCGACCTTCGCCGATTCAATACGGCTCGTATTGAAGAGGCTATCGAGCTAAATAAAGGCTCCAAAGTATTTGCGAGATATCTGTCTATTGGGCAAAGTCAACTGACGCAGCTGAAGATTGACGACGGTAGCCTCATTTCGTCGAAGCCTGAGATCCTGAGGGAGATCGAGAGTTTCTATGGACAGTTATATTCCACGCAAGTACCTGTTGAAAGCGAGGCTAGAGACCCCAGAGCCAAGCTTACCCGACACTATACCGAAGATATCCCGGACGTCAGCCTGTACGAGATTAGTATGGCTCTCAAACAACTAAAAAACAACAAGGCGGCGGGTGATGACGGAATCACTACAGAGCTTCTGAGAGCGGGCGGTAAGCCGATACTTAAAGTCCTCCAGAGGCTCTTTAATTCCGTTATCCTCGAGGGCAGAACGCCTAAAGCATGGAGCGAGAGTGAGGTCATCCTGTTCTTCAAAAAGGGTGATAAAACACTCTTGAAGAACTATAGGCCGATCTCACTCCTGAGTCATGTTTATAAGTTGTTTTCGAGAGTCATTACGAATCGTCTCGCTCGCAGGTTTGACGACTTCCAACCTCCCGAGCAAGCCGGTTTCCGAAAAGGCTATACTACCATAGACCACATCCATACGCTGCGGCAGGTTATACAGAAGACCGAGGAGTATAATCTGCAACTTTGCTTGGCGTTTGTGGACTATGAGAAAGCCTTCGATTCGATCGAGACATGGGCGGTGCTTCAGTCTCTCCAAAGGTGCCAAGTGGACTACAGGTACATAGAGGTGCTAAGGTAATGCCACTATGTCGGTTCGACTCCAGAACCAGAGCTCTAATCCAATCCAATTGCAGCGAGGTGTAAGACAGGGAGACGTTATCTCTCCAAAACTCTTTACCGCTGCATTGGAGGATATTTTCAAGCTTCTGGATTGGAAAGGATACGGCATTAACATTAATGGCGAGTACCTAACACACCTCCGTTTTGCCGATGATATAGTTCTAATGGCTGAGACCTTGGAAGACCTGAACACCATGCTCGGAGATCTCAGTAGTGCTTCCCAAAGAGTGGGTCTTAAAATGAACATGGATAAGACGAAAATCATGTCGAATGCCCATGTTGTACCCACTCCAGTTAATATTGGGAATACTACACTTGAAGTTGTAGACAACTACGTATACCTGGGACAGACAGTCCAGTTAGGTAAGTCCAACTTCGAGAAAGAGATCTCTCGTCGAATCCAGCTCGGATGGGCAGCTTTCGGGAAGTTACGAAAAATATTCTCGTTCAAATTACCTCAGTGTCTCAAGACGAAAGTCTTTGACCAGTGTGTGTTGCCAGTGATGACTTACGGAAGCGAAACGTGGCCATTCACTATGGGTCTCGTCCGAAGGCTCAAGGTCGCTCAGCGGGCAATGGAGAGAGCAATGCTTGGGGTGTCCCTGCGTGATCGGATCCGAAATGAGGAGATCCGCAGGAGAACTAAAGTAACCGACATTGCTCGAAGGATTGCTCAGCTGAAGTGGCAGTGGGCGGGACACATAGCTAGAAGGACCGATGGCCGTTGGGGCCGAACGGTTCTTGAGTGGCGACCACGATCCGGACGACGCTCAGTGGGTAGGCCCCCGACCAGGTGGACCGACGATCTGGCAAAGGTCGCGGGATGCCGCTGGATGCGGGCAGCGCGGGACCGATCGTTGTGGAGATCCATGGGGGAGGCCTATGCCCAGCAGTGAGCGTCGTGCGGCTGAGATGATGATGATGATGAATCTTAGAGGCCGACTTTTCCACTTTAAACTTCTTTGGTGGTCTTTCTCCTTTTTTAATCCACTGCATAGACTCTTGTTTGGACTCCGGATCATACTGACGAATCCAGGTTTCGTCTACTGTCACAATGCGGTTGCAAATTTCGTCCAAATCGTTCTGACACAACTCCAAAAAATCCTTACAACTCGCCAGTCGTCGTTGTTTGTCGAGCGGTGTGAGCATTCGCGGTACCCAACGCGCACTAATTTTTTTCATGTGTAAATTTTGGTGTAAAATTTCTCTGATTCGCTCTTTACTAATCTGTAACTCTTCAGCTATCTGCCACAATTTTATTCTTCGATCGGCCAATACTAATTTTTCAACTTTTTGTACGTTTTCTTCGGTCACTACTGTAACAGGGCGGCCCGGGCGGGGGTTGTCTTGACAGCTCTCTCTTCCTTGTTTAAAAAGTCGAGCCCATTTTTTTACCATTGTATATGATGGCCCGGAATCCTAAAGAACCGATGACATTTCTTCAAAAATGTCTTTCGGCGAGTTTCCTTTTTTTACAAGGAATTAAATCACTGCGCAATTTTCAGTTTCGGTCGACATGGTATTGTTGCTTGTTCCAGGTTTGAAGTGTTAATGAACCAAATTGAACAAATGGGTGTTATTTATACTATCAATTAGTGCCGCAATTTGTGCTATCAGTAACGAGATGATACCTTTTCGTTAAGTACCTTAGGTCGCGAACTTATCAGCCGCCCCTCGTATGTTTTATTTTAACACTAGTCCTTTTAATGCTTTTGACGAAAAATCTGGTTCGTATAAGATACTGGCTGTGCCCGCGAACTAAGTTTCTTATAAAGTTCAAAGAAAAAACTCGACAGTCCCGCGGGAACTAGTTACTTTACCGGGATAAAAAAGCCTATGTGTTAATGTCGTAATCCGTCTATCTACCAAATTTCATCCAAATCCATTCAGTATATTTGCGTGAAAGAGTAACAAACACACATCCAGACATTCATTCATACAAACTTTCGCGTTTCACGTCGTGACATTCCTTTGACGACTTGTCATGTTGTTACGTTTGCGGGGTGGGTGTTTTATAGAAAACAGCGAAACACCGACAATTCAGAGATAGGATTTAATACAGCACTAATTAAGGCACTTTACTGAACACTGAAAACCACTTTATAACGTCACTAAACACTGAACTATAACATGTTACACACTATAGACACAGAACACTGCACTATAAAACGCTTCCAAGTCGCAGATGATCGCACCAAGTCACTTTATATCGCTTGATCCGCTCGGACAGTTCTTTTCAAGAGAGCACCTTGAAAAGAACTGTCCGTCCGCACCGCATTCGCCCACGCGCTTATAGTAGGGCCGGCGAACATTCGACGCATTCGAGAATGTTCTATTCTCGAATATTCCATACCTACCCAATCAATTGCTTGTCTTTCCTTCTCGATAGTTCCGTCATTATGCCCGATTATGTTCTGTCTCTGTCAGCATGTTATATCTCTGTCAGCCAGCACGCCTAGAAGTTTCTAGATGCATTTCGAACTATTTTTTATATCTGGAAGGTGCTCACTATTGTTGTCTCTTGCTTATCGTGCTA
The DNA here is from genome assembly GCA_963935595.1 of Schoenobius gigantellus. Taxonomy (NCBI): domain Eukaryota; kingdom Metazoa; phylum Arthropoda; class Insecta; order Lepidoptera; family Crambidae; genus Schoenobius; species Schoenobius gigantellus. The sequence goes on from OZ012543.1 coordinate 2,854,702, forward strand.
TCTCACTCACTTTCAAAATTTAGTCATATATCGAAGTGTGCTTCAAAGGGGTCCTGAAAGCGCCTGAAAACGGGTTTTCAGGTAATGGTGTGGTTCGATAGAGGTTAGCCTGAAACGGACTGAAAACATGTTTCAGGCGCCTGAAAACAACGGCAACTTGAGTAAAATTTCGATATTCTAGTATGTGATAGAGCACCTCCTGAAACGCGCTGAACTGCGTTTTTAGGCTGCTGAAAACGCTTATAAGGCCAAGAAAACTATGCCGGAAGTTTCTTATCCCATCGGCGTAACAATATATTGGCGATCTTTTCTGCATTTCGGCAATCAAAAGGTCTACATCAATGATAGATTCTTTATTGCACTCATCACAATTCAAAAGCTCTTAATTTATTAAATTAAGAGCTTTTAAGGGAAAATAAAGTGCTCAAACTAACATATACTAACCATATATGTATAATAAGTTAAACAAACTGTTTAATGCATACTATATTTGGACGCTAATAAATGGCATTTACTCGTAAATAAATATTTATGTAAATTATTTTTTGTAAATAATACTGGAAGCTTTTCTAAAATAATAAAATAAAATTTAATTTAAAAAGTTATTTCAGTCCTTTCTCTTACTAAGCAAACAAAAATAGCCCACGCAGTCAAACAGTCGGAGTGCTATGTTAAATTTCCACACAGCTGTGATATGCAAGCGGTTCGCCATGTTTGCGAGCAAACGTAACACCGTGGTGGTAACACTGAGCAAATAGCGCTCACTCGTAGCTGAGCTCATATTAAATTTAAATCAGTTTAATATAAGTTTCGGGTCACGGTACACTATTGTTGAATGTTTCGGATGAAAATATTTCTTGGTTATGAGAATTTTCGACACTGACACTTCTCACAAGAAATATCTCAGACTACACTACATAGATACGCGAGGTCGTATCCACGTACATCTCGATCCCATCATAGTTTCGGGATTAAAAGTACATTATATGTTAATTCAGGTCCTTAACTACATTCATGAAAGTCTGTCTAATACTTTTTAAGTGGATGAAGAACAAACATACAGCCTGATGTAGTTTGTTATGCAATGTATAACAAAAACCTATTTTTTCGGGGGGAAATGCGTAACCGCACCCGCCGTTGGCTAGACGGCGAGCATGTGTAGGGCTCTCCCGTTAGTGAGCCTAGGCCTACCCACTAAAACCCTCCGGTGTTCTCCCTGCCCTTATGGATGCGCATGGTAAGGTCCACACTGCGACTCCACTACCCACGCGCCCGTAGTGTCTTGTTACACTTCGGGCGCGTCGGTAGTGGCGTGTGATCCTGTGAACCCTGTGATCCCATTTAGGAGCATGTTCAGAATCAATATACGATGGTTTTTAATGTATGTCATTTTTTAAAACTCTTTAATAAAAAATCAAAATAAATATATATTTTTTTAAATTTATTAAACTAGCTGTGCCCGCGACCTACGTTTCGCCATCAAACAATGCTTAACACAGTGTTTAGTTTTTTCCTTCAGTTTATTCCATAATGATTTAACTTTATTCTGCCTTTCTTGAGCAGCGACAATTTCGAAATTAGGACAATTGTCGTAGGTTCGTAATGCTCTAGGTACTCTTCATGGCCTTTCATTTCACACCCATATTGCTGGGTTCGAAAAGGAACTTTTATCCGCATTTTTTGAGCGGCGGCCGTTTTGAATTTACGTCAATGTTGCTAAGTTCATAGTGATCTACTGATCAAGGCCTTTCATTTGATACCCATATTGCTGGGTTTGGAAACGAAGTTTTATCCGCTTTTTTAGCGGCGGCCATATTGAATTTTGTGCGATTTCCCTAGGTTCCTAGTGCTCTACTCTTTAAGGCCTTTCATGTAATGCCCATATTGGTAGGTTTGGAAACTAACTTTAATCTTTTTTGTGCGGCGGCCATGTTAAATTTATGGAAATTTTCCTAAGTTCATAATGCTCTTTGAGGCCTTTCATTTGATACCCATATTGCTAGGTTTGGAAACGAATTTTTATCCGCCTTTTTTTGAGCAGGGGCTATGTATGTCAATGTTGCTAGGTTCATAGTGCTCTACTCATCACGGCCTTTCATTTGACACCCATATCGCTGGGTTGAAAACAAACTTTTATCCTTTTTTTGAGCGGCGGCCATGATGAATTTAGGGCGATTTTCCTAGGTTCATAATGCTCTACTCTTCAAGGCCTTTCATTTGATACCTATATTGCTAGGTTGGAAACGAACTTTTATCCACCGTTTTTGAGCGGCAGCTATGTTGAATTTACGTCAATTTTGCCAGGTTTATAGTGCTCTACTCATCAAGGCCTTTCATTTGATATCCATATTGCTGGGTTTGGAAACGAACTTTTATCGGCAGTCATGTCGAATTAGGAACCTAGCCAAGGATCAATGTGTTCTACTCATTAGGTACAAATCTTTCTTTTATTCTTTTCTTTATTGGAAGCGGCCCACCAAGTTAAATATTTTTTGTAAAGGCAGTATGTCGATATCTCTAATAGTTTGGTTGGGCTCTTGTGTTTTCTCATCAGGGTCACCAGGTACTCCAGATCTTCGATTATCCTAGTTTTTATCGTTTTCCCTTTATGTGGCCATTAAACCCTAACTCTGTACCAAATTTCAGCTCTCTGAGTTTATGGGAAGTACTAGTTCTATTTTGATGATCATGAGTAAGTGAGTGAGTGTCTGTCATAAATGCGAAACTTTGCATTCGCTTAACTTCGGAACTAAAAGACCTACAGACTTGAAATTTTGGATTTTAAGTATGTGATTATAGCTTACTGGATGACGAAAATTTCTGCATTCTGGTCTTATCCAGAGGTTCTCAAATAGGGGCCTGAAAATGCGGCGAAATGGTTCCAGTAAAGGATGGTACGGCTTCGCGCTCGACTATTCAAATTCTAGATCAAATTCTATCCAGTAGTTTCGGAGATCTTTCCGGACAAACAGACAAACAAACAAACAATTTTTTTTAAAACTATTCTATCGTGTTCTGCTAACGATTTTAAGGCGACCTGTGTATTTTTTTCTTAATATTTCGCAATTACAGATTTTTGTACCCTTAAGATTTTATTATATATAGAGATTAATGTATTTATTTGTAAAGTAACACCGACTGTGTGCGGAGTGCAAGTTTTATCGAGCTTTACTCGATCACATGCATCGAACGCGTAAACGCGCATTTGTATGGAATTAGAGCAGTGCCATCTAGTAGTCACTAGATGAAGCTGTCTTATTCCATAGAGGCTACTAGATGGCGCTGCTCTAATTCCATACAAATTCGCGTTTACGCGTTCGATGCGTCACAGATAATATAATACTACAGTAGATGCGTGTGATCGAGTAAAGCTCGATAAAACTCGCACTCCGCACACTGCTCACTTCGTGCGCCGGCGGCACCCCCTTGTCTACGGTTTACGCCGTAATTGATTATTGTAAATACTGCTGTTAGGAACATATTTTTTTATTATATCAATTTTATAAATAATCTCATCTCATAGTAGACATTATTTGGTCAATAATAGTTTTTCTTTTTAACTTCCTATTTAGTAATAAGCCTATAAATAAACATAAGTACGCTCATTTACGGGTTTACAAGGTTTTTTTTGTATACATTCCATAATATCCTATGTCCCCCAGGTGGGGCAGAGGGCGTCCACAGTAATGCTCCATCGTGATCGATCTTGAGCTTTAATAATTATGCAAATGACTCACTTTTAGCCATTTTTATTTTTTGAAATCAGTATAAACTAGCTCTATTTTATTAAGTAAATAGCGATAACGCATGCACACCGCGAAACTCCGCTTATAAAAATATCTGTTACCTTGTATATAGGTACGTAACGTATTCTTTTTGCTAAGAATGCTGACCAAACGGGTGACTGATATAAAATTATTTTAAATTATTTTGTTATTACTCAATTTCTTGATTTCAAGTTATTTCCTTGAAATTGACTGAGAAGCCAATTCCAGTCAAACTACTTTAAGGCCGTGCGTCATTTCTGTTACATGCTGTAATGTAAGGAGTAGGATATAAATAAGATACCTACCTAAAGCTATTTTCAGACCATATTCTGGCGAATAAACTTATTATTTATTAAATCAGCTAGTTCTATTCAAATAATAAGGAAGCGGTGGATTTTCTAAATATAAAACGTTGCACGCGTATTTCTTCTTTCTTACCTCATCAACAACTTGCGACGATTGATTTGAAACTTCACATGACGTCGTCGTACGTGGGTAAATTTTCTACAAAACTGTGACGTGACAAGCTCCCACTCCAAAGCCTATAACTTTAATGCGCTTCATCTTAGTACAGTAAGCTCCTCATAAAGCTACACTGTTTGACCTTTGGACCGTTCTTATGTCGCTCATAATAGTGGCGGTTTTCGTAGTGTAAATGATAGGGAGCTTACCTAGTTTTTTGGTTTTTCGCCCAAGCAAAAATAGTGTCTCAGACTACCTACCCCGTTGTCCGTCTGTCTGTCAAGACCCTTTTCCCTAGGAACGCGTGGAGCTATCAATCTGTCTATTTCAGCTGTGAAAATTAAACTTGTAAGCCGACGCGATCAAAAGGTATGACCACGGTAATTATACATGTATAAGTACTAGATTGCCGTGGTAGAACCGTTTAAGTCGCGTAGGTATCTTCGCAAATTTCGCGAATTCACAATGGAATCAAAACCTTTATGATTTTCTAAAATTATAAGTAATTGTTATTAAATATTAATCTGAGGTGTTGCAATTAGGAGAAAAATAAGCTATTTTGATCCCTGTTTACGAGGAACCAATTAGTTCCTTTCGAATAGATGTGATAAAAATACGTATGTATATGTTGCGTCCACATAAATACTAAAACCCAGCCCAGCCCGCTGCATTCGCCCTCACATCCGATGTCGCTTCGTATGACGACTTGACGAGTCAATACACTGCACAAACTGTACACCCTGGCAATGAGATTATTATCTACGACTTCCACAAACTTGTTAAAGGATCCTTACTCTTACATAACGTATTACTTCAAAGTTTAATCAAAAAGGTGAGGCTAGCCATTTTTATTTATGTTGCAATAGACCTAGCTTATTGTATTCTGAGATAGCGCCGTGGGCTCGGCATTGGCCTTTTAATATGGAGATCCTAATGTACCAACGCCTTTTTTATTTTTAGTATTTTATATGTGCATTTGTCCAACGCTCCTACGGAGAAGGAAAACGTTGTCAATATCGAGGCAACTTGCAAACATCTGCGAAGAAATTCAATGGTGTATGTGAAGTCGACCAATCCGCACTGGGCCAGCGTGGTTGACTAAGGCCTAAACACCCTAACTTAGGGTAGGCTCGCGCCCCTCGGTGACATATATTAGCTATGAGCTTGCTTAGTCATACCCTCTAAATCCTTTAGTTCTTTCATCTTCAGTTTTACGTATAATACTCTATTTTTCCTTCGCTTTCGCTACATGACGTGAACCATCCCTAAGACATCTGCTTCAACAAAACGCTCCATATTTCACACGCTCGTACGTCAGCTGACTGCGTCATTCCGGTCAAGGGACACAGCTGACGTCACAGTTGGCGAGCCAAAACACTGCGTTTCAGTTTCAGGCTCCTGAAATTTCATTCAATAGCAATTGCAGCGGACTCGGTTCCAGTATAGCGTGGCATTTGAAGATAGTTTTACAAAGCTAGGTATTTTTGTTAGTGGAGAGAGATACTTAAACCTACTTCAAAAATACTTCCTCGTCAATATAAAAACGAAAATGGATAGATACTTTTTTATAATTTATTTTGAAATAAATAGAATAGAATTTATTTGCTAAAGTGTCGCATATTCCGCTTATGTCAAAAGCATGAAAATATAAATTCTTATTTAATCTTTAATGACATTTTCACATAATTTAAGTATCATTTATAGAAATACATCAAAATAGCTTAGTAATGTTATTATTCTATTTTTCAGATTTTAATTAAATATTTTGTCATAAAATAAAAATATACCTACTTGTGAATGTCAATAATCATAATTAATTGTAGGTAACTTATTTTTTGTAATAAAATTCCTTTTCATTCCCCCATCTCGGAAAGAGTATTATTGCTATTCGATATCTGACCGCTAAAGCCGTTTTTATCCGCTTGAGGTTAAAGTGAATTTGAATTTAGAACATCGCGTGCACTAGGTATGTAATTTCAAAACATCATTAAACCTATTTACTTCCATCTCCATGGTGGCGAATTTATCATACAACTTTTTAAAAATTTGTTAATAACTCAGACTCTGAACCTCCTTGGTGTACTTTTCTTTTTAATTTGCTTTGTTTCATTTCCTCGCTGAGGGGGTATGGAAAGTTACATGTTGCACTCGAGTGCAAAGATTTTTGACCTTGTGCTCTTTTGATTCCCTCGCTAACGCTCAGGATTCTAATTTTTGAATCCTTCGCTTGCTCGGTCATCAAAGTTGAGCACTCGGTTAAAAAGCAACTTTGCACTCATGTATGACAAATAACTATTTTTGCCCACGTTACTAAAAAAACTTACTTTACTACCAATATGAAAAAAATGTATAATTAAATTTCCTTTGTTACTACTGCAGTTGTTCTTTTCTTACAGACTTCACAAAAGTTCTCAATTCAATTGTATGTTTTTTTTATAAGCCAGGTTTCCAAGTTTTTTTGGATTTGAAAGGCAATCCCATAGTCACCAAGTCCCAGGTGATCCTAGGAAATTCGAGGGAAATCCTTAAATATCATAATCACGTCAAACGCGTTCCATGTTTTATCTAATGCTGTTCAGGTATTTGCGTCCAGTAGTCATTATTTTAAGGATTCTTCCGCCGTGCTGAACCGATAACGGAAGAATCCTTGACTTTAAGGAGTTAGAGGTTAATTTTTTACAAATATAATAGGCACGTTTGACCCATAGTTGTATTCTCTCAAGTTACTTCGAGGAGCTGGCATTAAACTCACTAAAACAAATCAAAATGAAAATATTTTACAAAAACTAAAATTCGACTTCAAAAACACAAAAAAGTCCAAAATAAGAATAAGAATATTGTTTTTATTCTGTATAATTGTCTCTTAGTTTTATTTGTATATTTTTAATTATTGCATAATACTTACGGCCGGCTGCACTATGTTTTACGTTTTCGTAAAAAGTAACAGTAAAAGTCTATAAATACGTAAGAACTGCACTCCACTAGTTTTATTTTATCCTTTACGTTTAAAAAGGTTAAATGTACGGTGCGAATCATGTATTTATTAGTAAAATTTTGCGTATATATTAGGTTGTTACTTTTTACGAAATCGTAAACGTAAAACTTGGTGCAACCGGCTGTTAATGTTTTTAATATGTTAATAATTAAATTGCTAAATTTGTAATTATTATAAATATATTTAAAGATCGAAATAAATATACTACATACTTTCATATAGGAAAATTTAATCCTCTTTAATTTTAACTGGGACCTATTCTATGGCGAAACATCCGTACAGCCAATATGATCGATACTTTTAATGTAACTAGAAATAAATAATTGAAAGTGTTATGCACGCGACAGAAAAAAAAACATAGTTGCATACATAATTAATACTCACAGCGAAAATTCCTCCATAACTTGTCGACAAGCTAAAAGATTTTATTCGAATGTAATTTTCTTTTTGATGCATTTTCTTTCATAATCATAGAGAAAATTTTATTTTATATATAGAAACTCATTTATGGTGAGCTTCTTTGAAGTGATAATTTTAAAACATTAAGAGCCAGTTGCATCTTAATGTACAATTTTTAACATAAAAAGTAAAAACATAAAATGTGCATTTTTCAAAAAACGAGTGTCATGCGAATTTTTTTTTACATACGACAGGGAAGCTCTTGGCCTTCATCTCACCTGATGGGAGGTGATGATAAGGCCGAAGGTGGAAGCGAGCTTCACCTGGACTCCTCAACAACTGAGGAACTGGCTATCTTACCTCTAATTATGGGAACACAACAATGCTATTAATATTGTTATTACGGCGACAAACTTAGGTATGACGGTGGTAGCTAGCCAGACGGGCTCAGAAGCCCTCATCATCATCACTGCTCGTAAACGTCCCCACCGAGGGGCTCGAGCCCACCCTTAGTTGCCACGCTGGCCCAGTGCGGATTGGTCGACTTCACATTCACCTTTGAATTTATCCGCAAAAGTATGCAGGTTGCCTCACGATGTTTTCCTTCGCCGTAGGAGAGTCAGATAATAATGTACATATGAAATTCGAAAAACGAAAAACACATTGATACATGGCAGGATCGCGCTTAGTGAGTCGACATCATAACGCAAATGCTTATGCCTGACGCTATCTCTGTCTGCCCTTATTGACGAAGAAACGGCGTTGTTATTTCTACTATATATCGACGACTAGCTTTCGTTGTAACTATATAACACTATAGTATTGTGTAGTCACATTGTGTAGTTGTTTTTATCTATATTATCTGTTATATCACTAGCCTCCATTCTATAAGATTATTTAGCTGCAAATTTGCAACCATTCTCTTTTATCACTGGCAAATTTGATTATTTATTGTAGCCGAATATAGCTAGTTATCTGTAATATAAAAACTATGTACGAGTAAAATATAAGAATTGACTACATCCATAACAATTATGGAGGTTTTAAAATGAAGGCAATTTTTATTAAGTTACTGTTTTATTTTAATAATTATAAGCTGTGAGATTCCTACGTAACATTTTCACACTATAACGTATATGATGTGTGCTATACCTTACTATAATATTCCTTATTTGAAGAATGTACAACATACGTTTGTTTGACTTTCAATTGTTTAGTTGGAAACCTCAAGTGTTTACTTTAGTGTTCTTGTCTGAGCCTGGAGTTCAATTTCCCTAGGGGGTACAAATTTTTCTTTTCCCTTTGCTTGGCAGTAGATTTTGAGACTGCCTTGCTAGCTCCCTTGATTTTACTTTTCAATTACAAAATAATCAAAAATACATATGTATTTTTCACTATTTTAATTAGTCAAAAGTGCACATGTAGTTCTGTTTTAGTTAGGAAGGAACTACGCAACCCAAACTGTTCTTCTATATAAGGTTATTTGCAATTTTACACACCAGCCAACGTTATCGACACTCCGATGCACAATGAAGCAATTTTTGAGATCCCTGATAAGAGGGTGCCCGGAGATAAAAGAAAATTAATCTATAGCGCCAGAAACAGAGGCCGGGACAAAGGAGGAGCGACGCTCCTATTAAATGGGTACATAAATAACTTTGAATCTTGGGCCTCATAATAGGAACAATGGGGGTTGCCGCGCGAGAATACGCCTTATGGCGGAGAAATACGGGGTAAGGTTGGAGGCTGAAAATGACAGCGAAGGTACAGAGTCTGCCCGTGAGGCCCGTGGGCTTGGATACGGTAATTTACCGCGTTAATATTTTCTTGTTATCATAGAGATGTTTGCACGTACAAGTTTTACTAGTTAGAGAACAGGATGAGAGTGTAGTGTGAACTATTTTATATTGTAAAAAATATATAAGCCACTTATAACTTGGGTAAAATCATCATAACAGCTCATACTCGTATACGTCCCCACTGAGGGGCTCGAGCCTACCCTAAGTTAGGTGTTTACAACTGGGCCAGCGTCTCAACCAGTTCGAATAGGTTGACTTCACATACACCTTTTAATTTCTTCGCAGATTCAAGCAGGCAGATTTAAGCAGGCAGATTCAAGCAGGTAGGTATTCACGGTAGGAGCGTCAGACAAATGTAGGTACATATGAAATTCGAAAAACGATAAAGACATTGGTACACGGCGGTCTTAACCCCGGACCTCCCGGTTGGAAGGCAAGTGTCGAATTTATGTAAAAAAAAATATTTTACAAAAAATAAAAACTGAAAAGTTAAAAATAATATAAGAATAAGGTACAGACAACATCACACGAAACCAAACGATAATCTCCTAGAAAGTCTTAAAATTTGGCACCGACTTCAATATAGAAGTGTGATGTTGTCTGTACCTATTCTTATATTATTTTTTACTTTTCAGTGTTTTTGAAGTCGGTTTTTATTTTTTGTAAAATATTTTTTATTTATAACTTTTTATTGAATGCAATCTTTTTAGTGAAAGAAACCCTCGATTTTCATAGGATCCCATCATCAGATCCTAACTTTGGTGACCATGGGACCACCCTTGGAGTTTACTCTATCGAATACAAAAAAAATGAAAATCGGTCCACAATTGGCGGCGTAATCCTGTAACATACACACACAAAAAAACATACGCATCTAATTGAGAACCTCCTCCTTTTTTGAAGTCGGTTAAAAATGCTAATATTATATCTGAATACTGCCAATAGCTGTCTCTAAACAGAGTCTAGAAAAGTTGATTTGCCTCTCCCTATAGAGCCATTTTGGAGACAGTGATAGTTTTTCTTATACGCAATCAGTATCATTTAGAAATATTTCACGAAAAAATCATGGATACATTTTTTGAGCGTCGTTGGCGCTGTGGACTTGCACACAATCCTCCCGATTGGAAGGCAAGTGCAAGTCCACAGCGGTCTACAGTCCGGGGTTCGAGACCGCCATGAACCAATGTGTTTTTTGTATTCGAATTTCATATGTACATTTGTCTAACGCTCCTACGATGAAGGAGAACATCGTGAGACAACCTGCATACATCTGCGAAGAAATTCAAAGGTGTATGTGAAGTCGACCAATCCGCACTGGGCCAGCGTGGTTGACTAGGCTCGAGCCTCTCGGTGGGGACGTGAGTGAGATGTGAGTGGTTATGATGACATTTTTTTGGAATTCTATCATTTTATCCAGTTCAAAATTTAATTAACTTTGTCTCTCTATGCTTGGGAGTGAATGTAGATTAGAGATGGACAGCGTATAGTGCAGCCCCCTAACAATGATCGCTTAAAATAATATTAAAACCGCGCTGACTGCGGGATGGCGCCATACGCAGCAAGAGCGATGTCTCTGTTTCAATATTGTTTTAACCTCGCTATAAGCGATCATGGTAAGGACCCGGTATGCTGCATACGACCGTACTTGCATTTTGATCAGACGTGAAGAAGCGCCGCACCGTATTCAGGACACCTAGCTTCCTTCGAGCAATTTTTTTCACACTTTTCGTGTAATCTTTTGGATTTAAGTCGCAGCGAACTTCCTTGCCGAGCGTGATAATATTGCACTGTAGTTTCAGTTTTGTAACCTTAATAGCCTAACGTCGCCATTTCTTCCCCTTTCCGAGAAGGAAGGAAGGCATGTTTTTATTGGCAATGTTTTTATGCCTATGTGGTTCCTGCAAGATTTGCGAATGCACTCCTAATAGAACCCCAATACGTTGGCAACTTGTAACATTGACTGTCAAGTGACAGTACCCAGTAATTTTACGGTCTGTATTACCCTTCAAATCGGAACACAGTGATGCCAACTCCTCTGCTTGGTGGTAGAAACAGGTATGATACCACTCAGTACGACTCTAGTTCTAAATCTCCCTCTGTCGAGTTTTATGACAATATCGTAGCTTGAAATATTTGTATAAACAGATATACTGCCGCATCCACTAACTCCGCGCTTCATGTCAGATCCTAATTCTTAGAAAATCAGACGTCCTCAAGAAAGTCGTATTAATCTCAAACATTTGGCAAATAATTTCATATTGTTTTGTACTGTTCATCTAATTACTTCCGAACGACATTAATTATGACACAAAAAATGTTTCATCCTTATTATTTCCCGCGACTTTTTCCTTATTATCTTCATCTTGAGATGACGTAGGACATGATGCGAGAAAGGGACAGGTGGCGTTATTGGATTTACGTAAAAAGGAACGTAAGGAATTCCTTAAAGAGATCTTTCTAGATGACGCAACATAATAATCAGACCTCAGTCGGGATCTAGTAAAAGATACCTGGTTCGGATTTATTTATTTGTAAGTAAGGAGGTTGACTAGTAAAAGTGCATTTTTTATTTGCTTGAAGGTATGGCTAGTTTTGCTGTGGACGAGGAAACTCTCATTTACACCCTTACATAAATCGACACACAACCACCATAGTATGACAGGTAGCTGCCACATACACTCACTGTTCGCCTGAAATCACCTCTGAATCTGTGATACAGTTTTTTGCTGCAGACTGAAATATAGGGACAAATACGTATCTGACGACTGCTCTGTTAAAATCGGTTCAAACAGTCTTATTGCTACAGAAGTAGCCAAATACATTGTTAAGCGACCCGAGGGAATTCTGAATCTCTGGTTTCTTATATGAATAAACACCCACAGGTCGCCAGTTATTTTAAGGCCCATATAACAAGCGAACCTGATACCGCTATCCCACTTGGTTGTGCCCAAAGTAGACTCCACCACGTCGGCGTTTCACCGAATAAGGATTTTTAGGTTGATTGCTGATGCCGCCACTACAATCAAAGAAATTCACTACTTACTTGGATCCGTTCGGTCTCCGTATGTAGCCGGTGGACTTCCTGAGCTAGCTCGAAGGAAGTCGCGGCTGAAGTTCTGCTGTCTGACCGAACCGGATGGTACACTTGCCTATTAGGCCACCAATACCCGAACTCATTTACGAACACAAAAGCTTTGATACACTATTCCCCGACACTAAAGCTTTGCGGAACCTCGCACCAACAATCACTTGGTGCGCCGCGCAATACTATTTGTTAGATGCTTAAATATTGTGTATTATATTTTATTGATGCCCGGACATAACCTATATCAATGTCATTCCGTATTCGACTCGACTGACATGTTACATGCGGCCGGCCGCCAAAAGGCTCTCACTGCACAGACTATAATGCAGTGTTGCCACTCGCTCTTCATCGAGCGTAAACATCCCCCCGCTCCGGACAGTCCCGGACTGTCCGCCAAATCAGTCTAAGGGGAGGCGAGAAAGAGTAGCGACCGCGCGCTTCAAAACAGAATCCCCAACTAGGACCTCGGCAAACCTGGGCACACCATCAGCCCCTAGAGTAAGTTGGACAATGCGTCCGCGACGCCAACGTAAGGGTGGCAGGTTTGGGTCCTTCACTAACACGAGGTCTCCAACCCTCGGTGGGTTTGTCTTATCTGACCACTTAACGCGCTGTTGCAAAATGTGTAAGTATTCAAGGTGCCAGCGGCGCCAGAAGCTCTGGGTAAGCTGCTGGAGCAACTCAAACCGCGAAAGGCGTCCTGGATTGATATCTCTATACGGATACTCGGGCAGGGCGTTAAGTGGTCTGCCTATCAAGAAATGGCCCGGCGTGAGGGCCTGCAAATCGTTCGCGTCGGTAGACAACGGACATAACGGACGCGAGTTGAGAACCGCCTCAATCTTATGAAACACCGTCGCGAGTTCCTCGAACGTGAGAATAGTCTCCCCAATAACGCGGCGAAGGTGAGTCTTGGCGGCCTTTACAACAGATTCAAAAATCCCTCCCCAGTGAGGGCAAGACGGCGGGGAGTATCGCCATGTTACCCCCCTACGGGAGAGTGTGGATCCGATCTCAATATTATTTTTATCTAAAAATTCACAAACTTCTCTTATATGTCTATCAGTGCCCTTGAAGTTCGTCCCACAATCGGACCGAATTAGAGATGGCAGTCCTCGGCGGGAAACAAATCTGCCTAACGCTGCTAAGAAAGCGTCCATGGTGAGTGCACTCACCACCTCCAAATGAACGGCTTTAGTGGCCAAACAAACAAACACACACAAATAAGCCTTTTCAGTCTTAGCATTACGGAGTCGCGACGTTTTTATAGTGAACGGTCCCGCGAAATCAGTTCCAACTCCTAAGAAGGTCATTGATTCATTCACACGATCAGCAGGCAAATCACCCATTTGGGGCTGCATCGTCTCGGGGCGTAAACGATAGCAGGGCAGACATCGAAAGATAACAGATCGGATTATTCTTCGCGCTGACAAAATCCAAAACTCCCGTTGGAGGAGCGCGGTCAATGCATTACATCCGGCATGAGCATTCTTCACATGGCGATCAATGATCAACAATCGCACCAATGGTCCGTCCTTGGGGAGCAACAGGGGATGACGTGATCTATAAGGCAAGTTAGCGTGCCTCAATCGGCCTCCTACACGCAACAATCCCTTATCATCCAGAAAGGGAGTCAAACGCACCAAGGGTCCCTTTAATTTGGATGTCCCGGTACGGAAAATCTTAAGTTCCGGTTCAAACGCTCTAGACTGGGTCATACGCACCCAATGCAAAAGAGCATCTTGGCGCTCCTGCGGTGAGCGGACCGGACACAAATCTTTGTCCTGAGGCCGGCGACAATTTCGTATAAATCTTCTTATCCAAGCGGTCACGCCGAGCAACTTTTCCAGAGAACTGTAGCGGTCTAATAAAAATTCCCGCTCTGGAGCCGCCATAGTCTCGACAGCGTGAACACGCAAGCCCGGATTTGGTACCTTCACCACAGCTGGTGTGGGAGGCCAAGACGGCTGTAACAACCATTCGGGACCCCACCACAGAGTGTGGTCAATAAGCTGAGGGGCTTCGCTGCCACGTGATGCACAGTCAGCAGGGTTTATTTCACCTGGCACGTGGCGCCAAATCAACGTGGCCTTCGAGGCCTGTATTTGGGATACCCGATTGGCCACAAATACTTCCAGGGAGTGGACGGAGTTCTTAATCCAACACAGGACAACCTGACTGTCGGACCAAGCAAAGAGCGACTTAAAGTCCACACTACGTCTCAGGGTGTCAACAACGTGGTTCATCAAACGAACCAGAAGAGTAGCTCCAGACAATTCTAACTTCGGAATCGTTAATCGAGTCCGAAGTGGAGCAACCTTACTCTTAGCAATTAGCAAGTGGAGCTTAACAGCTCCTCTATCATCGACCGTCCGGATATATACGACGGCTGCGTATCCACTCTCAGACGCGTCACAAAAGCCATGAAGGCTGGCCGTAAACCGTCCCTTAGGCAGTATATGTCTAGGGATACTAACACGGTTAATGTCGGGGAGAGACGACATGAAGGACTCCCAATCTCGCAGCAAACGGCCCGAGAGGGGCTCATCCCACGACACTTCGGCTGACCAAAGTTCCTGTAGGAAGCACTTCATCCAAAACACTACGGGGCTAATCCAGCCATTTGGGTCAAAGGTACGAGCTACTGTAGACAAAACCAACCGTTTCGTCCAGACCCTCGGGCTTGGCAGCTCCAATCGATAGGTGAACGTGTCCTGGACAGGTCTGTATTGCACTCCCAAAACAGACAGTAAATCTGGAGTGTTGGCATTCTCAAAAATATGAGGCTCCTGCTGGTGGTCGTCTGGCAAGTCACACAAAAGCTGAGGTGAGTTGGACATCCACTTCCTCAGTTCATAACCACCAGCCCCAAGAAGAGCAATTAGTTCATCTCGCAAAATCAAGGCTTCCTCGACACTAGAGGAGCCCGTACAAATATCATCAACAAATGCATCCTCCTTGAGAACCAAGGATGCGCGAGGGTATCGTAACCGCTCACGTTCAGCGAGTTCCACAAGTGAGCGAATTGCCAAAGGGGCTCGAACGCAAACCGTATGTATTGGTGTTCAGCTCGTAGACTAGCATGGGATCTCTGGGATCCTCCCTCCATAATATGAGCTGATATCGCCTATCGTCCGGGTGAATCACAGTCTGCCGAAACATCATCCGGATATCGGTCACAAAGACGACGGCATGGCGACGGAAGTTGGTCAATACATCACCCACCTCGTGGTGCAATTTCGGTCCAGCATGCAGACATTGATTCAGCGAAACTCCGGTAGACGTGGGAGCTGACCCATCAAAAACAACGCGTATCTTCCCAGTGGAAGGTTTCAAAACCGCGTGGTGAGGAAGAAAATTATGTTCCTCGTTTCGCCAGTCCAGTCGCGAGACCGACATGTGCCCCAGTTGCTCATATTCTCGCATGAAGTCGACATACTTCTGTTTGAGGTCGGAGTTCCTACTCATACGACGCTCCATGGACAGCAGCCGCTTCTCGGCCAACGGCCGGGAGCTGCCAAGTGAGGGGCGAACTGACAAAAAGGGCAAACGAGTGATCAGCCGTCCCGAGTGAAGGCGACCTGTATTGTTCTGGTAGAACAACTGACACTCCTCGTCTAAGGGGTTCACTCGCTTCACGGTAGGTGGCTCTTCCACCTCCCAAAACCGTTGAAGGACATCCGATAAGGTGGAGCTAACAGTTATGTAACTGTCCACCGATGGAGATGCTGGGTTATGCCTAACTGGTCCCATCACTACAAACCCAAGCGATGTAGATAAGGCTACCAGCCCACCCTTCTGTAACTCTCTCCTCTTCCCACAATACACGCGGCCTAGAACATCGGCACCGAGTAATAAGTGAATCGGACCGGTTCGGTGGAAGGAAGGGTCAGCCAAGGTCAATCCTGATGTCGCATCAACGACAGCGCGCGAAACGTGCTGTTGCGGGAGCTGACCAACAACCTTCTCATAAACAATCGCGGTAGCGCCAATTTTGGGCGCTGAAGAGAAGTGGGGGGAGAAGGAGAACAAAACCTGACCGATCGGATCCGGGATCCGCAGGTCTCCGATTCCTCGTACCGATTCAAGGTATGGAGATGTGTTCAAACTCAACTGCCGGACCAGCCAGCTGGAGGCAATGCAACCTTGAGCTCCCGTATCCAAAAGGGCGCGAACTAAAACAAAAGTGCCCCTCGGGCCCCACACCTGTACGGAGGCTGTTGGTAACAGCACCTGCTCCTGTGGGGGGGTTGCAGCCGACAGTTGGTTTAATGAAAATCCTCCCGCATTCCCCGCAACGGGGGGGAAGGGGGTTCAAGGAAAAATGCGTGCGCGGCGGAGGAATAGGGCGCTCAAGGCGCTCGAGCGGGTCCCAATACGGCACGTACACACCCCGACCAAAGCTGCATCGGGGGGCCGGGCGGTGCCCATGATGGGCGAAGGTTGGGGGAGCCCGTGATAAACGAGGTCTCTCCATCATAGGGGGAGAGAAGCGTATCGGCTCCCGACGTGGCTCCCTAATAACCGCGGCCCAATCCCGCGGTGGCGCCTCATAAGCGGCGCGTCGATCCCCCCCGCCCGTAGGGGGGGTGGGGCGCCCAATCCTCTCACTGGAGGGGGGGGCGCCTGTCCAATCTCCGCGAAGGGGCGGCACGCCCCTCCGATCTCCTCGGAGATGTGGGTGACCTACGAGGGCCCCCGCCCGTGTGCGAGTCCCTCTCTCTCACCACCTCACGAGTGTCTTTATTATTAAAGCACAAGAGGGGGTGATGGGCCCCTCCACAACAGTGGCAATCTCGTGGGTGGGGGCAAGCCGATGCCATATGAGCCCCCAGACAGCGGTAGCACCAATTCCGCTGCTTGGCCATATTCCTACGCCCCTCGGTGCGTAGGCCAACAAATTTGGGACAGGCCGGCAAACGATGGCCATCCCGCTTGCAACACTTGCAAGGCATCGGCCTCTCCCCGTGTGGAGAGTTCTGCCGCACTGCAGTAGGTATACTGCTTGTGCGGGCGGCGTTCTCTCCGTGGCGCTGCCCGGGTCGCTTCATAGCGGCCTGTAATCGGTCCCGGTATAGGAGCCAGATCCAAGTGGTCGGTCATCCGACACTCATCCTCCAAAAATCTGAGGAGATCCGAGAAGGGGGGGAGGTACGAGGCACTATTGCCCCCGTATCTTTGTTCAAAGCGCCCCTTCATCTCCATGGGAAGCTTATTGAGGATGAGGTGGAGCAATATGAAGGACCACTGGTCCACCGGTAGGTCAAGTCGTTTGAGCGCATTAATAGCGCTTAGCAGCGGGTTTAAAATCTCCTTCCTCAATGAGGAGACCCGCGATACTCGTGGCAGCCCTAAAATGGCAGCCACATGTGTGTCCGCTAGCAAGCGAACATTCTGATACCGGGCGGTCAACAACGCCCTTGCAATCTCATAACTGTCATCGTTGACAGGTAGATGCTGGACAAGCACACCAGCCTCTCCACGTAAGGCAGAGAGCAAATAGGCCAATTTCTGGCTAGGGAACAGGTCGTCCCTCGAGTGAACCAGGCTATCAAAGAGGTTAATGAACCCCATCCAAGAAGCCAGGTTCCCATCAAAGGTTGGGATGTCTAAAGTGGGCAGTCTGCCCAGCAAGCCGGCCGGGGTAGGCTTGACCTCCCCGGGCGTGCACGACTCACCCCTCCGGGCGAATAGGATAGCCTGAGCCTTGTTTATGATCACATCCGCCTGTTCAAAACATTGATCATAATCGGCATTAAATTGCTCGACTGCTCGCAACTCAGCGGCACCCTCGGCTGGGTGGTCGAGCAAATATTGTTGATGAACAACAAAAAGCTGCTCCAATTCCTTCAAGCGAGCAGATACTCCCTCATGCCGAATTAACAAGGCCTGTTCTCGGTCTGGTCGGTCTACCAAGGCGACGGCACTAGCAAACCATCTCAAGATCTTTTGTGCACCCGCGCGGGCACCACTAAGCGGACTGACTGGCGGGACCATTTTGCACCAAAATTAATATACACTATAATAATACACGGACAAACAGACCGACAACCGCAGACAATAAAACAGATCGGAAGGAACTTCAAAGGCAGAACAAAATATATAAACAAACCAAAATCAAGTGTAAATGCTAGAACTTAACTAGAACAACAAAGGCATTTAACAATAGAATTTTTCAAACAAATTAAATTCAACTATTAAGTCAATAACTTAACAAACATAATATTCAAAGGCAAACAAAACAAAATCAAATGTAAATGCTAAAACTTAACACAGCAAAATAGTGTATTACAAGTTTACAACAACAGCAAAGTCATTTAGTAGCAAAATTTTTTCAACAAATTAAATTCAAGTATAAGTTTACAACTTAACAAACAAAATATTCAAGGGCAAAACAAAGATATGAAAAAACAAACCAAAATCAAATATAGGTAAATGCTAGAACTTAACTAGAACAACAAAAGGCATTTAACCTCAATTTTTCATATACAATGACAATTAGTTAAGGAGATCGGTCCACAAATGAGATTGTAGTCGGTTTAAAATCACCAATCAAAACCAATTAATGTATATTGCCCGTTTGGACAACCAACAAGATTACAATATTAATTGTACAATAAATGTAATCAAATACTAATCAATCAATCAAATCTAAGAACCACGCTCTGCTTCCAAAAGATGGTGGTGCCCAAAGTAGACTCCACCACGTCGGCGTTTCACCGAATAAGGATTTTTAGGTTGATTGCTGATGCCGCCACTACAATCAAAGAATTTCACTACTTACTTGGATCCGTTCGGTCTCCGTATGTAGCCGGTGGACTTCCTGAGCTAGCTCGAAGGAAGTCGCGGCTCCTGAAGTTCTGCTGTCTGACCGAACCGGATGGTACACTTGCCTATTAGGCCACCAATACCCGAACTCATTAACGAACACAAAAGCTTTGATACACTATTCCCCGACACTAAAGCTTTGCGGAACCTCGCACCAACAAACACTTGGTGCGCCGCGCAATACTATTTGTTAGATGCTAAAATATTGTGTATTATATTTTATTGATGCCCGGACATAACCTATATCAATGTCATTCCGTATTCGACTCGACTGACATGTTACATGCGGCCGGCCGCCAAAAGGCTCTCACTGCACAGACTATAATGCAGTGTTGCCACTCGCTCTTCCTCGAGCGTAAACACCACTAATTTCAGACTCTTGAGATGCTACAGAGAAATTCTCAATCAGAACCAACTCAAAAGCTTTATATAGAACCCCTCGTGATTAGCAGCTCACATCATGACCAACTACCGCATTAAAACACTGTCAGCCGAGAGCCGCAAATGAAAAATTCTCCAGATTCCATTCCCCGTTGACGTCAGTTCCAAAATAGCCCGTTAGCGAGCTGTTGAGGTCTGAACGCGCAGCAGTGTACAAGCGGCACTAAATTACCGGTTACAATTCATTTGTGCGAGGTGTCGCCCAAATTTACGGGTTGCGAGCTGGCCTATTCGTCATTGTGAAAGTACATACGGGATTGTGTTGCTATGTTGCTGCGGAAAAAATTGCGTGAGGTTGTAACAAGCTAATGTCATTTCCATACATTTTTTCTGCGGAACGAGTGCGGAAAAATTAGCGTGTGGCTTTTGTCTAGGGGGGCTGATCTACAATAACGACAAATACTTCTATGTATACTAACGTGCTGTGCAGTGTGAAAAGCTGAGAAATTTCTCCGTTGGTCTTGGCTTTACTGTAAAATTTATTTATGATACATGGGTGGCACATAAATATACAGCACGCTTTACACGCTTACAGCAATCTTTTGCACGCTGCCGAACCTCTAGAAACTTAACATAATAACGATAAGTCCTTTGTAGTGATAAAACCGTCCTACTCCATCAAAATAGTCACCATAAGAGGAATGAGTCGTAAAACATTTAATAGTATTCATTCATAACGATGTCCACTGCTGGACATATGCCATTTGGAATTCAGAAAGCAAAATATGAGATTTAGGCCTTCTTCCCGCAGGCACAGAGCCACCCAAGTGTTGGTAGGGACCCCTAATCATAATCGCTGAAACCAATATTAAAACTGCACTAAAATCTGGATGGCGCTATAAACAGCAAGAGCGGGGTCTCTGTTTCAATATTGTTTTAACATTGTTATAAGCCATTACAGGTGGGAAGAAACTAGTGGATTTTTCAGGGTGTAAGAGTGTCCTACATAGAGATGCAAAAATAATTTTAAACGTTTTTTTGTTTAAAACGTTTTAAACCACATTTGGTGGTTTAATATTGGTTTAAAAGGTTATTCTATTAGAATTCACTGAGACTTCCCACAGACAACACCATTTCTTTATTTATCAGATATATCCAGGACAAAAAAATGAAAAACCAAAAGTTGTTTTTTTGTTATTAAAACACTAATGGCCTTATTCATAAAAATATTTAAGCAATGTTTAAGTTAAATAATGTTGCTGTCACTTTCAATCTTATTACAAGAGAAAGGACATCAAAAGAGACAGCAACATTACTTAACTTAAACATTGCTTAAATATTTTTATGAATAAGGCCATAACTTCACAAGTTCCACTTGAATCTTTATTAAGTATATTTAAGTTATTGCGACCGGTTTCGATATGATGTATCGAAACCGATACCATGGAGTTCCATCAAGAAATTGCAACACAAAGCTTTAACTATAAACTTTTTTACTTAATTACATTTTGGTAGTTTTTGGTATCAATTTAAATTATTTTAATCAACTAATCTAATAATCAACTCAAATTTAAGGAATAAGCTTTTCTAGATATTATGGTAATAAAAGAGGATCACATTCCTCCATAAATTCCGTATTGTTATCTGATTCCTCACTTTCATAATCTTCGGAGATCTAAAAAAATAAACATAAAAAGCTAGATGCCCCGTCGGAAATAGTAATAATTATGGGAATTACAAAAGATGAAGTTAATTTAAAATAGATAAGCCTCAAAGGGCAATTTTTGAAACAAAACACTTTAGATACAGGTGAAGTGGACTGGCAATGCTAACATGTTTTGTTTGAAAATTGGCGCTGCGAACCCGGCTTGAGGTGAAATAATTTCCAAAGCTATTTATTACGACAAAATACAGTGTGACCCTGGATAAGGTGCACAAACGAAAATGGGTGAAACTAGACTACAATTTATCGATAAAAAAAAGAAAAAAATTATTAACATTAAATTGTATTTAATATGGATTTTTTATTTTTTTATTCTCTTTTGTAACATTGTAACCAAACGAAACGCTAACTCAACCAAACGCAAAGATACTAAATTATCGTTTTTCATAAAGAAAGCGCGCAATGTGTTGCCGTGTGTTTCCCCCATATACTAACATGGAACTATTTTGCCGAGTAAGCCTTTCCTAAACGCTGCGACGTCAATAGTAAGTAATTGCGTCGGATTTCTGTTTGGACCGGAGGAAAATGTTTCGTCAAAAAACTGGACGAAGTGCACACTTAGCGGTTTTAGGATTTAATCAAATGTTTTAGCGAGTCTTTCCAGTCCGTCTTTAAGATTTATCTCATTGTGGGCCTGTTTTATGAAACCCATTGGTCCATGCCGCTAGTAGGTACTGAACGTGTAAAAAAATGTTTTTTATACAACAAAGGTTACAATAGGACATGGTGCTTCTGTAAGATTTGCTTATCAACAACCTCCACAAGAACTCCAGTGTGCACTGCCAACTTGGGACATAAGATCTCCAGTTAAGCCCATCACACATAATGAAGATACTATAAAATATATCTTATCTGCGATGTATCGCTAACCTTACATTTCAATAGATCACCACACACGTTAATATAATATATGTATATTTTGCATTACAGCATCTTAAGATACTGACCAGGTATTGAATTATATGTTAATATAATCGGCGATATTTATCGTAAGATAAACAACTGTATGTTCTATCTAGCGCTGTTTTTTGGTTCTTATGTGGTCCTCTTTCCAGATTTTACGCTTTTTTCTTTTCGACGCAATACATATATCAAATTCACTGTCCCATTCGTCATCAGACCAGCTGTCAAGTACTTATACATCTAGCAACAGTAGTCACTTTTGTATGCGTTTCATGTAGGGTTGCCATCCGTCCGGGTTTCCCCGGATTTGTCCTAGTTTAGAGGGCGTCCGGGGAGCGTCCGGGCGGGGTTTCATTTGTAGTCCGGGTTTAAAAATTTAATGTCTTGGGCTGATCGCGACACACGCACTGTGCCCGCATGCCGCGATCAACAGACCAACCGATTTGCTAAATTCACCGTCTCCCCGCCCCTCCCGTCGTTGTTGCCACGGTGCGCACTTCGACATCGCTTCCCACACTCTACACTCAGTGACACTGATATTAAAACAATTTGTAACAAACTGTAATAAGATTCTGGTTTGTTGATATAACAGTGAAAACCACGCTGTTGAACTGCACATATCGGCTTGCACGTTGAAATTCCTCGCCTTAACCGCTAGGGTGACTAGGAGGTGTCCCCAGAGTAGGGAGGTTTCATCACTACTGTGATGTCTGGTCATTGACTACCTTATCCAGGAGTTGAACAATGCGTACCTTCCCACTCAAGAATACGCAGATGACCTGGTGGTCCACATAGTTGGAAAATGTCCTTCAACTATATCAGGTCTCATGCAACTCGCTCTTAATAAGATCGAACAATCGAACAATGGTGCTGCCAGGTGGGGCTGTCTGTGAACGCCAGTAAAACCATAATAGTTCCTTTCACTAGGAGGAGGAATTTGGACGGCCTCAAGCCTCCTAAACTTTTTGGAAGAACTATTGAATTCTCTCAGAATGCTAAATACCTTGGGATCCATCTGGATCAAAGACTAAACTGGGGTATACATATAGGCAACATTATCAAGAAGGCCAAAGCAGCGTTAGGTATCTGCCGTAGGCTAACCAGCTCCAGGTGGGGACTGAAACCAAATCACCTACTCTGGCTTTACACCGCTGGGGTAAGCCGTAAGACCTATGGTTAGCTACGTGTGTATAGTTTGGTTTAAGCAGACTGCAGTAGGGACCATCATAAAGACCCTAGAAAGTCTGCAAAGATGTGCCTACTTGATGATTACGGGGGCTATCTCATTTTCTCCCATCCTTGCGATGGAGGCTATCCTGAACCTTCCACCACTCCAACTGTTCATACAAGGGGAGGCTAGGATGGCAATGCTTCGAGCTGTGGAGGGAGGCAAATCGAGATGGAAATCCCAAACCATGAGGAAGCTACAGGGCAGCCTAATGGTTAATCCTGCCATGGCAATGCCAACCGATGCAATGATTGAAACTTTGGAGTTCAAGAAGAACTAAGTCATGATTCCTAATAGGGATGAATGGGACAAACAAGTCCCTGAGCCCTTTAGGAAAGCTAACCAGATATGGTACACTGACGGCTCTAGAAAAGAGGGCTAGTCAGGTGCAGTTGTCTTCGGAGGTAGTGCGAAATCCAGGAGAACCACATGCTTGGGCGCATATGCCACCGTATTCCAGGCAGAAATGTATGACATTATCGACTATGTTTACGCATACAGTTCGAATAAGCGTGAGAACATCCTCAATCCGTCGCACAGCCATGCTGCTCTAAAAGCGCTTGATGCTGTAGAAATCAAGTCCAAGATCACCTTAGAGTGCATGAAGGCCTTGAATGAATTGGGAACCAGGAACTCGGTAACGATTGGCTGGGTTCCAGGCCACTCCAATATCCGGGGCAATGAAATTGCCGACGAACTGGCAAGGGCTGGTTCCGAGAGCGCTTTTATAGGACCAGAACCAGCTTGTGGCATTTCGAGGAGGATTAAAAATAGAGTCCTCAGAGATTTGGTACAAACACAGGCCCGACTCCTGTGGGCCCAGTCCCCTGGACTACTGCACTCGAAATTGCTCATTAGGGAATTTTCACCCGGGGTCGCAATGCGAAATTTGCAACTAAGCAGGGGCAATTAAGGGCGCTCACTAGTCCTAACTCACTGCAAACTCAACAAACATCTGCATAGAATGGGCCTGACTAATCCCACGTGAAGATTCTGTGTTGAGGATGATGAGACACCATTACACATCCTTTGTGAATGTCATGCTCTAATCCACACAAGGAGCCGAGCTCTGGGTGGACCTAGTCTGCCACTACATGATGCTAAGGTTCTGTCTCCTAAAAAGGTGGCTATTTAAACGCCGCGGGTCTATTTGGAGACCTTTAAAATAGAGGGGTCGGCCACAATAGATCTGTACAGGTCGCAGTGGCCCGCTGGGGGACGCCCCTCCGTCTTTGCTCGAATTCCAGATAAATAAATAGGTACATTTAAAATGATGATAAAAGATGACTAAATTTAAAGGTCTGAAAATAAATAAAAAGGTGGTTTATGACATTTTCAACTGTTTTTTAATACACAGACTATGTTTAAAAAAATCCTGTTGACATGTCCGGGTTCTGGGCTCTAAAATCCGGGGTTTTCACGCGTTTTGTCCTGGTTGCCAAATTTTAGAGATGGCAACCCTAGTTTCATGGCAAAAACAAAACACTCTGTATAAGGAACGAAACAGGCGACTCGCAAGACTGTCTCTAATACAATGATGCAGTTGCGATATATTATCGTATCTTAGCTGTGTGTGGTCCTTTAAGATAATATATTTTTATATTAAATGCTATAATATACGAGTATATTATCTTCATTGTGTGTGATGGGCTTTACAGTTCCCAATAATATCTGCCTGTGTTACCCTTCAAACCGGAACACAGCAATGCAAGCACTTGCTGCTTGGCGGCACAAATAGCCCGACATCTCCGGATGCTCGCTTACCGGCGGCCCTACCACCCATCTCGTTATTTTATTTATTTTGTTTTAATGGCCCAATTATAGACAACAGACAAAATAATATATACAATTAATAAATCAACAACACCAAAATGCATGGCTGTGTCCATTTACAACTGCGCACAACATTCTATGAATAATATAATTAACTAGTGACACATCTCATCTCATATTAAATAATGGAAAAAGGGTAACCAGATTAATTGACAATAATAATAGAAAAAAAACCGGCCAAGTGCGAATCGGACTCGCGCACCGAGGGTTCCGTACAAACCTGTAGGTATATAAGTAAATGTGATGTAACTAAAATGTAAGGTTTTCGGAATTTTTCCTATGTGCTATAATTGCTTCATGCCAAATTTCGAGATTCTAAGTCGACTAGAAGTAATCTTTAGGTTTTGATTCCCTTGCGAGTAGTTGCGAGTTTGAAAATATGCGGCTTAAATTGCTGTTTCTTTTTATTGCGTTGACATAGAAGTTTGATTTTGTTACAGCTTAAAGGTATTATAGACCTGAGTATTTGACATGAATTTAAATTTAATACCTTTACGCGTTCATGAGGAACGGGGAAGTAAGTTTAAAATTATTTAAAATATTTTTATTATGATGTAACTAAAAATTTACGGTTTTCGCAATTTTTCCTTTATCTATGCTATAAGACGTTACTTCGTACCAAATTTCAAGATTCTGAGTTCACGGGAAGTACCCTGTAGGTTTTGATTCCCTTGTGAGTGTCGGAAATTTGCGGCATAAACGGCTGTATATCTTTTGATTGCGTTGGCTTATTTTTTTACAGATTTTTTCACAGCTCCAAGGGACAGTAGACCTGAGTATTTGATATAAATTTCAGCTTGATACCCCACACGTTCCTGAGAAAAAGGGTCTTGACAGACAGACAGACGGACGGACGGACGGACAACAAAGTGATCCTATAAGGGTTCCGTTTTTTCCTTTCGAGGTACGGAACCCTAAAAACTTTACAATTTTAACAAGTAATGTCTCGGAATTTAATCTAATATATAAAAATCTCAGTGTTTTTTATCGAACTCCTCCGAAGCGGCTTGACCGATTTTAATGGATTTTTAAACGACTTCAAAAAAATATTTTACAAAAAATAAAAACTGACTTCAAAAACGCTGAAAAGTTAAAAATAATATAAGAATAGGTACAGACAACATCACACTTCTATATTGAAGTTGGTGCCAAATTTTAAGACTTTCTAGGAGATCATCGTTTCGATTATCATCATCGAGATTAGTGTGTGTATGTTACGCGATTACTCCGCCAGTTGTAGGCCGATTTTCAAAATTCTTTTTGTATTCGATAGAGTATACTCCTAGGGTGGTCCCAAGGTCACTGAAGTCAGGATCTGATTATGGGATCCCATGAAAATCGAGGGAAACGCTAATTAAATAGGGTTTCTTTCACTAAAAAGATTTCATTCACTAAAAAGTTAAAAATAAAAAATATTTTACAAAAAATAAAAACCGACTTCAAAAACACTGAAAAGTTAAAAATAATATAAAAATAGGTACAGACAACACCACACTTCTATATTGAAGTCGGTGACAAATTTTAAGGCTTTCTAGGAGATCATCGTTTGGCGCCGACTTCAATATAGAAGTGTGATGTTGTCTGTACCTATTCTTATATTATTTTTAACTTTTCAGTGTTTTCGAAGTCGGTTTTTATTTTTTGTAAAATATTTTTTTGCTTGTATATTTGGTAGTTCTGAGAATAGGTCGTAAGAGAAGCTCACGTTACTGACGACATCTCGTGATTCTGTACCGCCTATCATAGCAAACTCGTGAAAGTTAGCTATGATAGGCGGTTATCGGTACGAAATCACGAGATGACGTCAAAAACGTGAGCGCGCCATAGCGCATTGCATCGCTACATGTTAGGCGTTAGGGCCGCTGATTTAAAAAAAATTATTACATAAAAATTTCATCATTTTAAAAATAACATACTATCGTAGTTTTTACACTTTAACTAACACAATTATGGATAAATGATGTCCGAATATTTTTTTAAATTAAAGCTACTGAGCATCGCCTTCATCATAACAGCTCATATACGTCCCCACCGAGGTGCTCGAGCCTACCCTAAGTTAGGGTGTTTAGACCTTAGTCAACCACGATGGTCCAGTGCGGATTGGTCGACTTCACATACACCTTTGAATTTCTTCGCAGATGTATGGAGGTTGCCTCCTTCACCGTAGGAGCGTCGGATAAAATGTTCGCCTTATTCACTAGTATTCTATGTTCGTTCGTGTTTTAAGTGTTGATCGACTAAAATTGCTTTTATATTTTACTCTCTCACCCACTCATATACATACACAATGAAGTAATGTAGGAGAGCTTTGAAATGAATTCTTTTGTCCTCTTTATTTTGTTTTATTTGAGTCCTACAGGACAGACATAGCCTTGTGTGGGAGTCATTAAATTCAAAAATCTTTATTCATCATAAGCTATTACAATTATTGAAAACAAAATAAATTTGTATTAAAAGGATACATTAAAATAATGTTGTATGTGCGTGCAGACAGCCCAAAACTAGGCTACCAATGTCAGCAAATAAAGACTTTTTTAATGTAAAATTGCATTTATATCCCTCAACAGGCATACGATGGTGATGCGGACTGCGGATAAGTGAGTCCACCCGTCAACTAATAGGCTGCGGTATACTAATCAATGTACTTAAAATTAAGTAAGCAAACGTATAGAGTATTCTTAGACAACTTTATAAAATTCAAATAGATGGAAGTATGATAAAATATCGTTTGCCTCGATAGAAGCCCATATTCGATAATCCAAATCGTTCCTTGTCATGGCTGAATCTGCAAACTCAGAACATCCTATTGTACAGTTAGAAAAGTAGATATTGAAACGTGCTGCGAAGACAGACAAAATAGACAATTTTGTCCTTCTTCGCTTTGTGAGGATTTAACACGTCTGTAGCTATGGGTCGGCTTACAATGCGAATTTTTACTTAATTGATTGTATCCAATATCTACTCTACTTTGATTTGAAAAGGCGTCATGTTTATCTTCTACTGGCCTAATTATATCGGTCTCCGATACTCAAATTAGGTTTCCATTAAAAACAATACCCACGTTGTGTGTTTCGTTATTTGTCCTTTCCCTTAAAAAGGGGAAAAGCGAAACAAGAAACGGCGTTATTATTACGGTGGCTGCATGGCTACTTTTTTATTGATTCACTTTACAAAATACCCCAATCAACCAGACTCGGAGAGAAATCAATTCTACCTAAAGTCTATTGAATTACCCAGTATCAATTCTGCCGGCATCAGAGATGGAACTTTATTTTGGGTAAAGTTTTGTAAATTACAAGCAAAATAATATCTGAAATCGAAAAAATCTGTTTCCGCTAAAAGCTTAGAGTAGGTGTGTATACTGGTGATTCCGTCCTGGCGACCTCAGCGCGACGCATAGCTCTCGCGCTGGGCCTAGGTAGGGGTGCGCCTGTCGCGCTGGCCAGCGTCGTTGCACGCGAGATGCTGACCGGCGCGACGGCGTGGGAGGCTGGCACCTCCTTCTGCGAGGATGTGATCTCTCAGAAGGAGGCAGCGGAGCGGGCGCGAGAGGTCGACCCTCTCGCCGCACCGCTCCGGCGCAGGCGGTTGGGTAGAAGGAGGCGCGCGTTCCTAGACGCGCGCCACCGACTCCCTCAAGCAAGCTGGGGATGAAATGGCCCGGCCGGCCGACAACCGTTTGGGAGACACTTTTCTACCCCTGGACTGCCCGTCGGGAGATCGAATTATTGCACCTGTCGACCCCTCCGTAGAGGTAAGCTTGGCGCTTGAGTCAGCTACGCTGGCTCACCGTCGGGCCTATTCTCCAGGGGGCGCAATCGGGGAATGGCTAACGCCGATCCCGACTGTTATGGAGGTAGAAGTTGCGTAAAGGGTGGTTTAGCCAGGTATGGGGTGTATACCCGAGTCCAATGGCATATCATATAATTGGGGCGGCCTTGTCAGCTTGTAGCTCCTTGTCGAATCGTAACTAGATTCCCCCGCCATAAAAAAGGTGTATACTGGCGATTTGTTACCGGATAGCACATAGTATTGGAATTGACAAATAAAACTTAATCAATTATTAAGTCCATGGTCACATTTTAATGAGCTGTCGTCCTACGTCTATACGCCAGTACCTATATTCTAAGGTTTCAGCGTACAGCGTAACGTACTGTCACAATGGAGACAGTCAGTGTTATAATAAAATAACAAAGGTAGGTACCTCCTCAAATCTGTTCATATGATGACTATGCCAAAACAAAAAGGAAAATAAAACAATTTCTTGGCAATTGCTAATAAAAATAACCCATTTCCTTTTGGATTCATTCAATTCCTTTTTAACCCCCGACACAAAAGAGACGGGGTGTTATAAGTTTGACATGTCTGCGTGTGTGCGGATGAACCGATTTTGATTTTGTTTTTTTTTATTTGATAGATGAATTAGTCTGGAGTGTTCTTAGATATGTTTGATGACTACCGGTCCAAGATGGCCGCCGCCACAAAATGGCGAATTACATATTTTTTTTTACAACTCCCTCAATATGAGTGTTAAATTAGAGTGCTTAGGCCTAGGGTTTAAAAAGTACGAAAAACTAAATTAAACATTTAAATAACCACCGACAAAAAATTCCAAAAAGTAAAAAAATTAATGTGTTGGTTGGCCCTTTAACTTTGATATATCTAGTAATATTTTCATTTAAGCGTCGTTGTCACGTCGGTGGACCGCAATTAATATTTATCTAGTAACGCTCTACGTATTCGGTCAGTAAGTAATTAAATAAATAGATATATTTATTGCGGTCCCTCGACGCGACGTGACGACTCTTAAATCAAAATATTACTAGATAATTATATCAAAGTCAGGGCCATCCGACACATTTAATTTTTTTGCTTTTGGAATTTGTTTTTGTCGGGGGTTATTTAAATTTTTAATTTGGTTTTTTAATATAAACAATGAAAAGTGTAGTTTTAGGTAGGCTCTATGGTTTGACATCAATATGTCCGACCGACCACAGATACCGTAGTCAATTATAGAAAATTAGTTACACAATTAATGAAACTAAGTATTCGTTTTAAAATATTTTACAAAAAATAAAAACCGACTTCAAAAACACTGAAAAGTTAAAAATAATATAAGAATAGGTACAGACAACATCACACTTCTATATTGAAGTCGGTGCCAAACGATGATCTCCTAGAAAGTCTTAAAATTTGGCACCGACTTCAATATAGAAGTGTGATGTTGTCTGTACCTATTCTTATATTATTTTTAAGTTTTCAGTGTTTTTGAAGTCGGTTTTTATTTTTTGTAAAATATTTTTTATTTTTAACTTTTTAGTGAAAGAAACCCTAAAATTAAAGATTCCCTCGATTTTCATGGGACTCCATCATCAGATCCTAACTTTGGTGACCTTGGGACCACCCTAGGAGTATACTCTATCGAATACAAAAAGAATTTTGAAAATCGGTCCACAATTGACGGAGTAATCGCGTAACATACACGCACAAAACACGTTGGAAACACCTTAAAATTTAAGGGTTTTCCTCGATTTTCATGGGATCCCATTATTAGATCCTGACTTTGGTGACCATAGGACCACCCTTGGAGTATACTCTATCGAACACAAAAAGAATTTTGAAAATCGGTCCACAACTGGCGGCGTAACCGCGTAACATACACACAAAAAAAAACATACGCATCGTATTGAGAACCTCCTCCTTTTTTAAAGTAAACATCATGTAATACAGGTACGTGAATTTAATCTGGTCGCACTGCCTGCAATATATTTCCAGCAGGCAATCGAAACAGTAACAGTCGTCGAATTGAAAACGGGAGTAATTTGGAAAAATAGTTTGGATAAAAGGTCGCGGTGTGTACCAAACTCGACGCTTACAACCTCCTTTGTGAATCGCAAAAGAGTTTTTAAACTTTATGATAATCACACCCGTCCGGGTGGAATACGTAATCGAGATTCCATTTTTAAAAAACATAATTTTTTAAAGGCGAGGACACTCGTTCCTTTGCATTGGTGCGGCCGATTTGTAATTCGAATATGCCTTCGAAATTCAAACAAGACTTTTTGTGAATTCTCCTCTATTTTTATTCGCTTCGTTTGCAAATGGAAATCTTCATGAAGGGAAATTAGTTGCCGAGACCGCCATTTTCGCGTTCCATCGTCAAAGAGAATTCCATCTGCCTGTATTAAGATATTACAACGTATATTTCATGTAGGGTATCATATAAACATTCATTCATTTACTGTTAACGTTGAAATTTGAGGGTAGGATTTTTAATGAATACTGTCTACTCCAATAGATAATAGCATTGTCTACGATTTCGGCATAGAATAATCATATTACATAGCTATTTCTACTGAAATTTATTCTCTGAAATGGATGTATTTACACACAAAATAACGTTTTCCTAGAAATGTTGATTGTACAACAATTTGTATTTTGTTGTTTACGTACCTATAAGATATTGGTATATTATACAACTCTTGTGTACTTCATGAATAATTTTTAGGGTGGTCATTTAAAAAAATAGAACCACGGGCAAAATAAAATGCCCGTGGTACTACCAGTTGGACTACGTAGTTGGACCACGGGCAATGAATGAAAAAAACTCCCCCCTACTATATACTATAGTAGGGGGGTTTAAAGGGGTCAGAATATCAACTTGCAGGCGCCAAGTCTTCCCCATTAGCCCGTGGTGTCCTTCCGATAAATAGGCCAGGTTCTTGGCGCCCTACACCAAATCGCAAGTGGTATTTGAGCCCATCTGGCTAGCTAAGTTTGTCACCCTAACAACAATGTTTATAGTATAGTAAATATGTAGAGGCAACTAATACCCTCGAGTCTCTACAACTTCGTCGTGACATCGCCTCTCTTAGCGCCTTTTAACGTATGTTCCATGGGGAATGCTCTGAGGAGCTCTTTATCCTAATCCCTCCCTCTCCATTCCTTAACAGAAACACGTGTAAGGGCCTTCGGATTCATCCTTACACTGTTTTCTCTTTTTCACACCGTACCGAGAAATTCCAAGATTCATTCTTCTGTCGTTCATCCCACACTTGGAATTCTCTACCTGCGCACGTGTTTCCTCCATCCTACAACTTGGGTTCCTTCTTCAAAAGAGGCGCGAAAAAGCATCTTTTGGGCCGGCAAGGGGCGGGCAGGTAGGATAGTGGATGTCGTCCCTCCTCTATCTGTCAACTCATTTGGGCCTCTTTCACCGCTTAACATCAAGCGGGAGGAGGTCATTTGCCGGGCCCACCATAAAGAAAACATTGTTGTGCTCCGTCCAACTTGCAGAAGAGATAGCCGGTTCCTCAACTATTGAGCATGCCATCAAGTGAGATGAAGGCCAAAGGCTCTGTTGTAAAGACGCCTACTTAGAGGGACGTTATTGTCCAGCCATGGGCATATTTCGATTGGATAGTGATACTGAATAATTAGCACCAAACTCCCATAGAGTTTGGTGCTAATTATATAGAGATATGCGTAAAAACGATGTTGACAAATATGTTTACCTGGGGCAAATTGTCCAGCTCGGTAAGTCCAACTTCCAGAAAGAGGTAGGTAAATCGACGAATCCAACTCGGCGGGGCAGCGTTCGGGAAGCTACGCAGACCATCTACTGCAGTATCTGCAGACAAAAGTCTTCAATTCGTGCATGACGTATGCAACTGAGACGTAGCCGCTTACATTAGGCGCTTAGAAGGCTCAAGGTCACTCAAAGGGCAATGGAGAGGGCTATGCTCGGGCTACGCGATCGCATCAGAAATGATGAGATCCGTAGAAGAACTAGAGTCATCGACATAGCCCAAAGAATTGCGACCCTTAAGTGGCAACACATAGCTCGCAGGACTGACTTCCGCTGTCAGAGCGAAAAGGTCCTCGAGTGGCTGCCGTCTACCGGGAGACAGTGTTGGGAGGCACCCCACAAAGTGGACCGACGACCTGGTAAAAGGTCGCGGAAAGCCGTTGGATGCGGGACGCGAAGATCGATCGGTTTGGAGATCCCTGGGGGAGGCCCTATGTCCAGCAGTAGGCGTCTCTTGGCTGAAATAATGATGATGATGATAATACGTAAATATAACCCTTAAAGACCATAATATTCAAGTTCAGGGGTTCGAGACCTCAAACCGACGACCTCAAACGGCCGACAATAAAGCACCGCCAAAGAGAAGGAACAAAGGCCGAGTAATTTAAAAGCAACAATTACTTATTTAGCAGGAAGTTATTTTTCCAAATTAAGGGTCAATACTATTTCAGCTCGCAAAGTTTATTCATTAATTCGACTCAATACAGCCTCCAACTGTTTCAATTACAAAATTATACCAATTACAACCTAGCTGTGACCGCGAACTACATTTCACTTTAATAATGCTCAACATTGTAGTTTCCATACTTTTTTGGGTGGGGTTTTCTCAGTTTCCTGAGGAAATTCCTCCTTCCTTAGTGGACGCCTCCATAAGCTAAGGAACCCCTGTGCCGAATTTCATGCTTCCAGCTCCAGTAGTTTGGGCGCTACGTTGATACCTCAGTCAGTCACTCACCCAAACTTTTTATGAATACAGAAGACAAAACACTGAAAAGTTTAAAATAATATAAGAATAGGTACTGACAACATCACACTTTTATATTGAAGTCGGTGACAAACGATGATCCCCTAGAAAGTTTGTCTGGTAAAATTTGTCTGGTATGAAATTAGGGTTTCCCTCGATTTTCATGAGATCCCATCAAAAGATCCTAACTTTAGTGCCAAGACCACCCCACGAGTATACTCATTATCAAAATCGTAGGAGTATACTCATCATCAGAGTAGAATCATCAAAATCGGTTCATAAACGGCGAAGTTATCCGTGAACAAATATAAAAAAAATACAAAAGAAAAGCATATATTCGGTCGAATTGAGAAACCTCCTTTTTTAGAAGTCGGTTAAAAACAATAATAGTAGTTTTTGACGTAAGTGAGGAAAGCATGTCATTATGCATGAGATGAGTTTCGCATAGGTACCATTAGAAATTACAACTCTATATTGAAAAAACTCAGTTTTAATACACAACAAATAATGTGAATGAAACAAGAGTTAGACTTATTTTGACTATATTTATCAGTATAAATGTATTCTTTGGTGTACATACAAAATCCAACAGTAATTCATAATACCTGATCAAAAGCCAGTAGATATTCACAATTCTCCTGTTATTATGTTGTGGCTTGGTGACAATGACCTTTGAGTCGGTCATAAAGAGAGATGTTGAGGATTTTTTGGGACTGTACATATTTAATATATAGAGACGTTATTACTACGAAAAAAAATTATTAAACAAATCAGATTTTATTATTTTATTCCTTAATTTCTCGCCTAAACGCTCCAAGCTATCACCTGATCTTGATGACGTCACAATGTGATAAATAAACACACTACTGTCAGTCAAAGGCGGAGACATGGACTTAATAATGGGCGTAGATCAAACATGACAGTTTGTCAACTTAAATGTGTTCCATGGTTCCCGAAATATTGCTGTTTGATGTTGTGTTGCATTATTGAGGATGGGGTGTGTACATTATATCCCCGGCATAAGCGCTTGGTCTCTTAGAAATATTAGAAAAATTGCACCCGTGCGAAGTCGGTTCCATAAGTTAGTCGGCAGATAGAGTGCGCCCTTAAGCTGTACACAAAATAAACAATTAATCCCCCGGTCGATCTGTACGCGATCACAAAGCGTCCCTCACCCCCTTAAATCTTAGATTAATGGTCCCAACTCGCGCAAACTTTTAAAATTCCATCCTTAATTGCGAAGCTAATTCATCAAAAGCTCTGTGAGAAATAACAAACTCTACATTGGAATGGACTTGAGAGAGACCATTTGGAGTGAAATATTGAGGCAGGAGGTGCATAGTTTATCTCATTGCTAATTTAAGTCTCTACATGGAATGTCTTCATTATGTCACAAGTCGGCAACGTACCTACACTGTGGTTCCTGTGAGGGTTGCAAATTCGCTGCGAATCTCACAAGAACCACCACATGTTACCATTTACCATCAGGTGGCCGGTACGCTTATTCGCCAACTGAGTTGTATAAAAAAGTACAGTTCGTCTGCTTCACTTCACTTACTGATCAAATGGTATTTATACTATGCTGGTGCGGCCCACACAAAAATTACATTGATTCGCCAAGATATTCACTATGAGAAGATCCGCTTGCAAATCTTTAAAAAAACTCGGCGTGGTAACAGGTAATATTAGGGTTCCCTAATTCCTTGCGTTAATGTTAGTGTAAACGTCTGTATACCACGTAGGGTTGCCACCCGTACTTTATTATAAAGTATTGTACGTTATTTCGGGTAAATGTACTATATACTTTATGCCAAAGATAAAGTACGCGAAAATACTTTATTTTGCGCGATTTGATTTCTCTGGGATTCATTAAACATTAAATATATAAAAAATAGTTTATTGTAAGAATGTTTGCGTAATACGGAACGACAGATTATGTAGAGGTCGCCAAAAGCTCATTCTTCTTATAGTTTCTCGTCTATTGGAGGTTAGACAACATCAGGGCAATTTTAATTTTATAAGCTGCTGCTCTGAATAATGAGGTAGTACTGCAGAAAAACCATTCCCGCAGATTCTTCAACCACAA
The DNA here is from genome assembly GCA_963935595.1 of Schoenobius gigantellus. Taxonomy (NCBI): domain Eukaryota; kingdom Metazoa; phylum Arthropoda; class Insecta; order Lepidoptera; family Crambidae; genus Schoenobius; species Schoenobius gigantellus. The sequence continues at coordinate 2,890,743 of OZ012543.1, forward strand.
TTGCCGCCTCCTGTCAGCGCTTCTCTTTCCAGCAACTTTCCCCTCAATTATGAGTTGGAGTAGTTTGTATTTATCATTTCTCATTCGCTTGATGGTATTCATAAACTCCATCTTCTTCTTGAGCCTACTTAGTACCTACACGGTGGTGATTCGGTCTCGCCATGAGATTTTCAAGATACGGCGGTATATCCACACCTCAAACGCCTCCAACCTTTTTATCATATTTTGTGTGAGAGTCCATGGTTCTACACCGTATTGTACAGAAGAAATAGCGGACTAGGCGTAGTCTTAAGTCAAGGCTCAGATCTCGATCAGTTCATTCTGAAAAAGGCTCAACGAGCCTCCTGAATGCGGACTTTTATCTCCTGAGCATGGTCACCTCTCTCATTAATCCAACTTCCCAGGTACCCGAACTCAGTCACCCTTATTACCAATTCTGTCCCGACATAGAGCTACGAGTCATATTGCGGTGTCTTAGAGATCAACAAGTATTTGGTTTTTTGCAATATTGATGCTCAATCCCATTTCCTTACTTGAATTCATTAACATTATTACGAAGCTCCTGTAATGGCGCCAAATTGACTGAGATCAAGGCAGTATCATCAGCGTTACATATATTATTGATAGGAGTGTCTTTTACAATAATGCCTGTATGACTAGCTGATCAATTCCGGAAAAGCTCTTCTGCATAGATGTTAATAAGAAGTGGGATTGATTTCAAAACTTCGATCAATTTCATATGTTGAACTTTATCAAAAGCTTTCTCGTAATCGATAAAGCAAATATGTAAGTCACGCTTCATGTCACGCGAGTACAAAAGAGGGCGTCCCTAATGCAATCTATTTCTCTAGCCAGAAGCAGGAATCTATTTCTAAAGCCAAACTGTGTGTCGTCAAGATCTTCACATATTCGGTATATTCTACCATGTACTATTTTAAGGAAGATCTTTAAGACATGACTCATCATACTTATTGTTCGGTAATCACTACAAGTTTTAGATCCACTTTATTCAAGATGGTGATAAAAGTTGATAAGCCGTTGTTCTGGTATAATACTGGTCGTATATATTTTATTAAAGAGGTTTACGAGTAGGTCTAAATAGTCTTCTTCTATGAGTTATAAGTTTCCCACACCAACTTCAAACTCTTCTGGTCTTGAATCGTGAAATAATTCCTATATATAATTAGCCCAAGCTAACAGTTTCTCTTTCATATCTAGAACTGGAAGATTTTATGGATGAGGACAGGAGTTTCCCGTTTTCGGTGCATCTTTGACCTTCTTGTGAACCAAAGCCAAAAACAAAACCAAAAGCTCATTCCTGAACGCAATTTAGCCGCAAATGTCAACATTGTCATGTCAAAGTGCTTAAAAAAATTCGTTTGTAAACATAAAGTGCAATAAACTTGCTAGAAGTAAAGAAACATATATTTAAAGCATGATAATAAAGTGGAATAAAAAGTACTTTATGTTCCCACAATGTACTTTTTTTTTCAACCTTTTGAAAGCCAATGTACTTTATATGGACAAAAAAAAGGTGGCAACCCTAATACCACGTGATGTTGGATCAGGGGCGGATACAGGATTTCGTTATGGGGCCCCTCATTCTGAGAAATTGTCAGAAAGAGACCCCCCCCCCCCCTCCCCCACTTCCCAAAAAAAAACATAAAAAAATCACAAGAAAAAATAATTACAAACATTGTGCCGCTAAAAGTTGACTCGAAATTATGGAATTCCTAGGCCTTTTGAAGGGGGTCATACTCCCCCCTGTATCCCCCAATGTATTGGATTCGTCCTGCAAACAATATACCGTGCCCAGTTCCTCAGTTGTTGAGAGAAGTGTGCAGGTGAAGCTCGTTTCCGCCTTCGGCCTAATCGTCACTTACAATCAGATGAGATGAAAACCAAGAACTTCTCTGTCGTAAATAAAAAAAACCGGCCAAGCGCGAGTCGGACTCGCCCATGAAGGGTTCCGTAGGATTTATGACGTATTAAAAAAACTACTTACTAAATCTCGTTCAAAGCAATTTTCGGTGGAAGTTTGTATGGTAATGTATATCACTCGTCGCGAGCGAGCTATCACAGCGAGCGCGCGCGTCCCTGCCTTACCTATGTTGTTTCGGTTTTGTTTCCAATAATTTCTTTTGTTATTTCATTATATTATGGTTGTATCATTGTTGTCGTTCTTGTTTCGTTATTAATACGGTCTTGTTTGTTGAATAATTTTGTGTTTGAAGTCAAACACACAAATTATTACTTCGTCGTCTTTGTTGTTGTATTGAATTGTAGATTACTTGCGTCCCTAGATCTATAAGGTATTCGTTTTGTCAGTGTCTATGCTAGTGGCGCGGGGCCATTGCCCCGGCCCGGCCCGGCTATAAATAGTTAGTTTGTACTTACTGTCTTGGTATTGTTTGTTTGTGCGTTGTCTTTGATTTTCTTATAATTGATGGTGTTATTTTCTTTTTATTATTATTTTTGGTAGTCTTAGAATAATAACGCATAGAAACCCAATCGGCGCACACAATTTGAAGCAACTAAAACTAAGCCATAAATGGCTCACTACGCCGGACAGCTCCGCAGTGTTCAAGGTCAATGTGCTTCGAATGTATCTCTCGTAAAATAATTAATAATGATGACTTGTGCAGTTGAATGGTATCACAAGACATCTGAAAAGATTATAAAGTGTAATAACATTATTATCACAGCAAAGATTTAAAAATTGTTTAGTATTTTATCCATATAAGATAAATTATACGAAACTTTTCATTTCAATCGTTGTGTTGCCAGTTTGGAAATATAAATGTCCCAATTTAACCGACTAAACAGGTTATGATAAATATGAAAAATATTTAGGCATCTACTTATCTAGGCGACACTTATCCTGTTTATAATATAGGTTTAATTTGAAGTTAAAAAAAACAACGCATCGAAGAGCGAGAATGTGAGCGTATGATTTTGAGAGAATTTTCTAGAGAATCGATTGGGATTTTTAAATACAAGCCATATTGATCCTAAAAAAGAAAAAAGGTTAGGGTGTAGCAAAGGGAGTGCAGCACTTAGAAAAATTTCACCGTATTCTGTAAGAAGCCCAGGACTTATTTTCGACTGTTTTTAGAAGGAACTAGCTTCTGCCCGCGACTTCGTCTGCGTGGACTTTAATTTTGAAAAATTTACTATTTTCCCTGGGTTACTACTTAAGGAATAGGGATAAAAGGTAGCCTATGTTTTGTTCCATGTCAAAGGCTACAGGCATGCCAAATTTCATCCAAATTCGTTCAGCCGTTTTTGCGTGATTGAGTAACAAACATCCAAATATCCACAATTTCACATTTATAATATTGCTAGGATTTTCTATTTTCCCTCGGGAACTACTTAAGGAATCGGGATAAAAGGTAGCCTATGTTCCTTTCCATATCAAAGGCTATATGCATGCTAAATTTCATCGAAATACGTTCAGCTGTTTTTGCGTGATTGAGTAACAAACATCCAAATATCCAAACATCCACACTTTCACATTTATAATATTACTAGCTTCTGCCCACGACTTCGTCTGCGTGGACTTCAGAATTGGGTCTAAAGCTTCGCAGGTTAACAATTTTTAATCTTCCCAAGGGAACTATTTGAGAGATCATTAAGGACATGTCCTTTTCCATAGCATAGGTGACATGCATACTAAATTTCAAAGCTGTCTACCCGCGGCTTAACTCGTAAACAATTTTCAATTTTCCCTCGGGAACTACTTAAGGAATCGGGATAAAAGGTAGCCTATATTCTTTTCCATGTCAAAGGCTACATGCATGCCAAATTTCATGCAAATCCATTCTGCCGTTTTTGCGGGATTGAGTAACAAACATCCAAACATCTAAACATCCAAACGTCCACACTTTCACATTTATAATATTATATAATAATATTAGTAGGATAGTAGGATATTAGTAGGATAGGTTTTCAATTTTAATTATATTTCAAGAAAAGTATTAACAAAAACGCTTATATCTCGAAAACAGTGCATCGGTGCTAAAAAATTACGAAATTTTTGACCCCCTCATACTTCTCAGATAATTAAGACACGAATAATGGACTTATCAAAAAATGGTCAAGTGTGATTTTGCCTTTTTTTCATACTACATTCGGATTTTTATATAGAGTTTAATCCAGCTCCTACCTTGTGTAGCAACAGGAGGGCTCGAGGGGAGAAGTCCCCGCCATCACAAAAGAAAACAGGTGACGGAGTTGCGTAGTCATGTTCTGAACTATTTTATTCGACATACTTTTCTATGAGAACAAAAAAAATTCTAAGTATTCTTTAAACACAATAAACTTTTTATGATATGAGTCGAAAAAGACAATGTGGACATACCTAACAGCATTATCAAAGTGACATTTGTTAAGAAAACAAATACAATTAACGGATTAATGAAAATTATTATACGCGGTAAGTACGAACCTCTTTCATTATTAGAAATAAGGAATTAACTATTTACATGACAATTATTTCATTTTAAAATATACGCTTTTTAGTACTTATATAAACAGAGATTTGGCAACTTTCATTTCATTTCTGTCTTTACATAATGTTCACGCTCGAGGAAGAGCGAGTGGCACACTGCATTGTGGTCTGTGCAGTGAGAGCCTTTTTGGCGGCCGGCCGCATGTGACATGTCAGTTGAGTTGAGTCGAAATGTCACGACATTGAATTAGGTTAGGATGATGTCCGGGCATCCATAAAATATAATACACAGTATATAACTAGCAAATTGTATTTTGCGCGGCGCACCTAATATCGGGGTGCGAAAGCCCGCTTTGTGTTGTGCAACGGTGTCAAAATCGCGTGTGTGAGCCGTGGTGGCCTAATAGGCATTTGTAGTGCTCCGGTCTCCACCGGTGGATCCACTGCAGAACTTCAGGAGCCGCGACTTCCTTCGAGCTAGCTCAGGAAGTCCACCGGCTACGGAGGAGACGGACGGAGACAATTGGAATCGGGGTAAGCCACAATGCTTTCTATGAGCTGGTAGAAGGGTACAAAATTCAGCAATACAAGTCGGCGAAACGCCGACGTGGTGGTGTCTACCTTGGGCACCACCATCTCTTGGTAGCAGAGCGTGGTTTTTAGATTTGAGTGGTTCTTAGATTTGAGTATTTGATTAGTATTGTACAATTAATATTGTAATCTTGTTGGTTGTCCAAACGGGCAATACATATTAATTGGTTTTGATTGCTGATTTTAAACCGACTACCAGCTCATTTGTGGACCGATCTCCCTAACTAGTTGTCATTGTCATTGTATATGAAAAATTGGGGTTAAATGCCTTTGTTGTTCTAGTTAAGTTCTAGCATTTACCTATATTTGATTTTGGTTTGTTTTTTCATATCTTTGTTTTGCCCTTGACTATTTTGTTTGTTAAGTTGTAAACTTATAATTGAATTTAATTTGTTTAAAAGATTTTGCTGCTAAATGACTTTGCTGTTGTTGTAATACACTATATTGCTGTGTTAAGTTTAGCATTTACATTTGATTTTGTTTTGTTTGCCTTTGAATATTATGTTTGTTAAGTTATTGACTTAATACTTGATTTTAATTTGTTTGAAAAATTCTGTTGTTAAATGCCTTGTTGTTCTAGTTAAGTTCTAGCATTTACACTTGATTTTGGTTTGTTTATATATTTTGTTCTGCCTTTGAAGTTCCTCCCGATCTGTTTTTTGTCTGCGGTTGTCGGTCTGTTTGTCCGTGTATTATTATAGTGTTTATTAATTTTGGTGCAAAATGGTCCCGCCAGTCAGCCCGCTTAGTGGTGCCCGCGCGGGTGCACAAAAGATTTTGAGATGGTTTGCTAGTGCCGTCGCTTTGGTAGACCGACCAGACCGAGAACAGGCCTTGTTAATTCGGCATGAGGGAGTACCTGCTCGCTCGAAGGAATTGGAGCAGCTTTTTGTTGTTCATCAACAATATTTGCTCGACCACCCAGCCGAGGGTGCCGCTGAGTTGCGGGCAGTCGACCAATTTAATGCCGATTATGATCAGTGTTTTGAACAGGCGGATGTGATCATAAACAAGGCTCAGGCTATCCTATTCGCCCGGAGGGGTGAGTCGTGCACGCCCGGGGAGGTCAAGCCTACCCCGGCCGGCTTGCTGGGCAGACTGCCCACTTTAGACATCCCAACCTTTGATGGGAACCTGGCTTCTTGGATGGGGTTCATTAACCTCTTTGATAGCCTGGTTCACTCGAGGGACGACCTGTTCCCTAGCCAGAAATTGGCCTATTTGCTCTCTGCCTTACGTGGAGAGGCTGGTGTGCTTGTCCAGCATCTACCTGTCAACGATGACAGTTATGATATTGCAAGGGCGTTGTTGACCGCCCGGTATCAGAATGTTCGCTTGCTAGCGGACACACATGTGGCTGCCATTTTAGGGCTGCCACGAGTATCGCGGGTCTCCTCATTGAGGAAGGAGATATGGCCAAGCAGCGGAATTGGTGCTACCGCTGCCTGGGGGCCCATATGGCATCGGCTTGCCCCCACCCACGAGATTGCCACTGTTGTGGAGGGGCCCATCACCCCCTTTTGTGCTTCAACAATAGAGACACTCGTGGGGTGGTGAGAGAGAGGGACTCGCACACGGGCGGGGGCCCTCGTAGGTCACCCACATCTCCGAGGAGATCGGAGGGGCGTGCCACCCCTCCGCGGAGATTGGACAGGCGCCCCCCCTCCAGTGAGAGGATTGGGCGCCCCACCCCCCCTACGGGCGGGGGGGATCGACGCGCCGCTTATGAGGCGCCACCGCGGGATTGGGCCGCGGTTATTACGGAGCCACGCCGGGAGCCGATACGCTTCTCTCCCCCTCTGATGGAGAGACCCCGTTTGTCACGGGCTCCCCCAACTTTCGCCCATCATGGGCACCGTCCGGCCCCCCGATGCCGCTTTGATCGGGGCCAGTACGTGCCGGATTGGGACCCGCTCGAGCGCCTTGAGCGCCCTATTCCTCCGCCGCGCACGCATTTTTCTTCGGACCCCCCTTCCCCCCCGTTGCGGGGAATGCGGGAGGATTTTCACTAAACCAACTGTCGGCTGCAACCCCCCCACAGGAGCAGGTGCTGTTACCAACAGCCTCCGTACAGGTGTGGGGCCCGAGGGGCACCTTTGTTTTAGTTCGCGCCCTTTTGGATACGGGAGCTCAGGGTTGCATTGCCTCCAGCTGGCTGGTCCGGCAGTTGAGTTTGAACACATCTCCATACCTTGAATCGGTACGAGGAATCGGAGACCTGCGGATCCCGGATCCGATCGGTCAGGTTTTGTTCTCCTTCTCCCCCCACTTCTCTTCAGCGCCCAAAATTGGCGCTACCGCGATTGTTTATGAGAAGGTTGTTGGTCAGCTTCCGCAACAGCACGTTTCGCGCGCTGTCGTTGATGCGACATCAGGATTGACCTTGGCTGACCCTTCCTTCCACCGAACCGGTCCGATTCACTTATTGCTCGGTGCCGATGTTCTAGGCCGCGTGTATTGTGGGAAGAGGAGGGAGTTACAGACGGGTGGGCTGGTAGCCTTATCTACATCGCTTGGGTTTGTAGTGATGGGACCAGTTAGGCATAACCCACCATCTCCATCGGTGGACAGTTACATAACTGTTAGCTCCACCTTATCGGATGTCCTTCAACGGTTTTGGGAGGTGGAAGAGCCACCTACCGTGAAGCGAGTGAACCCCTTGGAAGAGGAGTGTGAGTTGTTCTACCAGAACAATACAGGTCGCCTTCACTCGGGACGGCTGATCACTCGTTTGCCCTTTTTGTCAGTTCGCCCCTCACTTGGCAGCTCCCGGCCGTTGGCCGAGAAGCGGCTGCTGTCCATGGAGCGTCGTATGAGTAGGAACTCCGACCTCAAACAGAAGTATGTCGACTTCATGCGAGAATATGAGCAACTGGGGCACATGTCGGTCTCGCGACTGGACTGGCGAAACGAGGAACATAATTTTCTTCCTCACCACGCGGTTTTGAAACCTTCCACCGGGAAGATACGCGTTGTTTTTGATGGGTCAGCTCCCACGTCTACCGGAGTTTCGCTGAATCAATGTCTGCATGCTGGACCGAAGTTGCACCACGAGGTGGGTGATGTATTGACCAACTTCCGTCGCCATGCCGTCGTCTTTGTGACCGATATCCGGATGATGTTTCGGCAGACTGTGATTCACCCGGACGATAGACGATATCAGCTCATATTATGGAGGGAGGATCCCAGAGATCCCATGCTGGTCTACGAGCTGAACACCAATACATACGGTTTGCGTTCGAGCCCCTTTGTGGCAATTCGCTCACTTGTGGAACTCGCTGAACGTGAGCGGTTACGATACCCTCGCGCATCCTTGGTTCTCAAGGAGGATGCATTTGTTGATGATATTTGTACGGGCTCCTCTAGTGTCGAGGAAGCCTTGATTTTGCGAGATGAACTAATTGCTCTTCTCGGGGCTGGTGGTTATGAACTGAGGAAGTGGATGTCCAACTCACCTCAGCTTTTGTGTGACTTGCCAGACGACCACCAGCAGGAGCCTCATATTTTTGAGAATGCCAACACTCCAGATTTACTGTCTGTTTTGGGAGTGCAATACAGACCTGTCCAGGACACGTTCACCTATCGATTGGAGCTGCCAAGCCCCAAGGTCTGGACGAAACGGTTGGTTTTGTCTACAGTAGCTCGTACCTTTGACCCAAATGGCTGGATTAGTCCCGTAGTGTTTTGGATGAAGTGCTTCCTACAGGAACTTTGGTCAGCCGAAGTGTCGTGGGATGAGCCCCTCTCGGGCCGTTTGCTGCGAGATTGGGAGTCCTTCATGTTGTCTCTCACACATTAACCATGTTAGTATCCCTAGACATATACTGCCTAAGGGACGGTTTACGGCCAGCCTTCATGGCTTTTGTGACGCGTCTGAGAGTGGATACGCAGCCGTCGTATATATCCGGACGGTCGATGATAGAGGAGCTGTTAAGCTCCACTTGCTAATTGCTAAGAGTAAGGTTGCTCCACTTCGGACTCGATTAACGATTCCGAAGTTAGAATTGTCTGGAGCTACTCTTCTGGTTCGGTTGATGAACCACGTTGTTGACACCCTGGGACGTAGTGTGGACTTTGAGTCGCTCTTTGCTTGGTCCGACAGTCAGGTTGTCCTATGTTGGATTAAGAACTCCGTCCACTCCCTGGAAGTATTTGTGGCTAATCGGGTATCCCAAATCCAGGCCTCAAAGGCCATGTTGATTTGGCGCCACGTGCCAGGTGAAATAAACCCTGCTGACTGTGCATTACGTGGCAGCGAAGCCCCTCAGCTTATTGACCACACTCTGTGGTGGGGTCCCGAATGGTTGTTACAACCGTCTTGGCCTTCCACACCAGCTGTGGTGAAGGTACCAAATCCGGGCTTGCGTGTTCACGCTGTCGAGACTATGGCGGCTCCAGAGCGGGAATTTTTATTAGACCGCTACAGTTCTCTGGACAAGTTGCTCGGCGTGACCGCTTGGATAAGAAGATTTATACGAAATTGTCGCCGGCCTCAGGACAAAGATTTGTGTCCGGTCCTCTCACCGCAGGAGCGCCAAGATGCTCTTCTGCATTGGGTGCGTATGATCCAGTCTAGAGCGTTTGAACCGGAACTTAAGATTTTCCGTACCGGGACATCCAAATTAAAGGGACCCTTGGTGCGTTTGACTCCCTTTCTGGATGATAAGGGATTGTTGCGTGTAGGAGGCCGATTGAGGCACGCTAACTTGCCTTATAGATCACGTCATCCCCTGTTGCTCCCCAAGGACGGACCATTGGTGCGATTGTTGATCATTGATCGCCATGTGAAGAATGCTCATGCCGGATGTAATGCATTGACCGCGCTCCTCCAACGGGAGTTTTGGATTTTGTCAGCGCGAAGAATAATCCGATCTGTTATCTTTCGATGTCTGCCCTGCTATCGTTTACGCCCCGAGACGATGCAGCCCCAAATGGGTGATTTGCCTGCTGATCGTGTGAATGAATCGATGACCTTCTTAGGAGTTGGAACTGATTTCGCGGGACCGTTCACTATAAAAACGTCGCGACTCCGTAATGCTAAGACTGAAAAGGCTTACTTATGTGTGTTTGTTTGTTTGGCCACTAAAGCCGTTCATTTGGAGGTGGTGAGTGCACTCACCATGGACGCTTTCTTAGCAGCGTTAGGCAGATTTGTCTCCCGCCGGGGACTGCCTTCTCTAATTCGGTCCGATTGTGGGACGAACTTCAAGGGCACTGATAGACATATAAGAGAAGTTTGTGAATTTTTAGATAAAAATAATATTGAGATCGGATCCACACTCTCCCGTAGGGGGGTAACATGGCGATACTCCCCGCCGTCTTGCCCTCACTGGGGAGGGATTTTTGAATCTGTTGTAAAGGCCGCCAAGACTCACCTTCGCCGCGTTATTGGGGAGACTATTCTCACGTTTGAGGAACTCGCGACGGTGTTTCATAAGATTGAGGCGGTTCTCAACTCGCGTCCGTTATGTCCGTTGTCTACCGACGCGAACGATTTGCAGGCCCTCACGCCGGGCCATTTCTTGATAGGCAGACCACTTAACGCCCTGCCCGAGTATCCTTATAGAGATGTCAATCCAGGACGCCTTTCGCGGTTTGAGTTGCTCCAGCAGCTTACCCAGAGCTTCTGGCGCCGCTGGCACCTTGAATATTTACACATTTTGCAACAGCGCGTTAAGTGGTCAGATAAGACAAACCCACCGAGGGTTGGAGACCTCGTGTTAGTGAAGGACCCAAACCTGCCACCCTTACGTTGGCGTCGCGGACGCATTGTCCAACTTACTCTAGGGTCTGATGGTGTGCCCAGGTTTGCCGAGGTCCTAGTTGGGGATTCTGTTTTGAAGCGCGCGGTCGCTACTCTTTCTCGCCTCCCCTTAGACTGATTTGGCGGACAGTCCGGGACTTAGTAGATAGGGACAATACACCCTCCACCAACCCATGTGACATGTCAATTGAGTTGAGTCGAAATGTCACGACATTGAATTAGGTTAGGATGATGTCCGGGCATCCATAAAATATAATACACAGTATATAACTAGCAAATTGTATTTTGCGCGGCGCACCTAATATCGGGGTGCGAAAGCCCGCTTTGTGTTGTGCAACGGTGTCAAAATCGCGTGTGTGAGCCGTGGTGGCCTAATAGGCATTTGTAGTGCTCCGGTCTCCACCGGTGGATCCACTGCAGAACTTCAGGAGCCGCGACTTCCTTCGAGCTAGCTCAGGAAGTCCACCGGCTACGGAGGAGACGGACGGAGACAATTGGAATCGGGGTAAGCCACAATGCTTTCTATGAGCTGGTAGTAGGGTACAAAATTCAGCAATACAAGTCGGCGAAACGCCGACGTGGTGGTGTCTACCTTGGGCACCACCACATAAAGACATAGATTAGGTACGACAATTGCGACATTCAACAACATGAGCACAAGATGAGTTCCCTCATTTTGGGAAAACAACTCCTCGGTGGCGCGCACTGGCAGCCCCGTCATATCGTAGTGTGCGTGTGTCGCGCGTAAACAACTTCACACAGCGGTGTCATTTTTGCTTCACTTTAATCATCGCGCTCAGTACCGGACTATCCTTCTATGCGTTATTATTCTAAGTTGGTAGTATTAAGAATTTTTGTTTTTTTTATGGGTTTTAGTTGTTTTTGTAGGATTAGGTTACACTTAGGTATATATGTTTCTTTTTTTTTTTTTTTTCACTCACGATTTTTTTGTGTATGACTTGGCTTCGGATTCGTGTGACTGTTTTGCTTACGATTTGGATTGGTTGTTTCTGGTTGTATTGTGCGAGGAATAGATTTTTAATCTGTTTTCGCCAACAAATTCGTTGCTGGGCTGGGCCTACGACTGGGTCATGTCCGACTCGGACATAATGTCCGAGACGGACACCGCTGGCGAGGGGGGGGCCCATCAGGGACCCGAGCAACCTAATTCTTTCGGTGGAATCCGGGAGGCAAAAAAGCCGCTCGCCGGTGGATGCTGCTGTGGTTAAGGCTGTCGAGGGGGTAGTGTCTCCGGTACTGTCAGTCTGGGACGTCGGGAGTGTAGCGCCCCTTCGCAGCTCTCGCATACGCCTGAATGCGTCTCGTCCCTCTTACAGGGAAATAATTAGCGGGACGAAAGCGGCGTTGCCGGAAACTGATTTCCCAGCGATGCCGCAGCCCGCTCAAAGGAAGAGGTCCATCCTGGGTCGATTCTTCAAGGATCCGCTGGCAATGGATCTGGAGACTGAGGCCGAGCAGGTCACGGCACCGTACGCACTAAAGGTTCCCCGAACCCGAAGGGGTAGGGGAGGCCTATCGCACAGGGTTGGGCTCTCGCAGGCGATGCGAGAGCTCAGGCAGTTAGAGGCCGACTCTGAGGAGTCGGAGTCGGATCGGTAGTCGGAAGCCGTAGCGGCTGCCAAAAAGAAGGGAAAGGGGAAGCGCTCTCCCGAGCCCACTGCTAAACTACTCTGCAGCAGGGCTGAGGAGAGCGCAAAGTCGTTAGTGGAGGTCGCGAAGAAATCGAAGCACCTCAAGGGGACGTCCGTGAGGGAAATTAAAGAGTCCTCCGACTCTTTACTCGAAATTGTGCGCGCTCTGGCGTCAAAAAATACCTCCGAGGAGGTGCGTCGGCTTCAAGCCGACAACAAACGCCTCCGGACTCAACTGGACGGTCTAATGGGGGAAATGAAGGCCCTTCGCCGGGCCTTCTCGGAGCGGGAGGTGGAACGCCCAAGGGGCCGCGGTGCTAAGGCGGCCCCTGCGATGGTAGAGAGCGCCGATTCGGAGGATCCTACCGCCGACGACGCAATGGAGGAAGAGTTATCGGAGGTGCAGCTCCCGATGGCTCAATCAGCCAAGGCCGCCCCAGCCGTGGCCGTACCAGCTGATGCCGCACCCGCCGGAGGGATTTTCAGGATGGAGTTCCTCGAAAGTATGGAGTTCCTCCAGCGGGAGCTGCTGGCGCAAGTCGGCTTTATGGTCTCAGCTCGCCTGGAAGGCCTAGAGGTCGACGGGCGGCTGATGCCGGCTCAGGTCCGAAGGCCACCGCTTGCGGTTCGGAGGATCCTACCGCCGACGACGCAATGGAGGAAGAGTTATCGGAGGTGCAGCTCCCGACGGCTCAATCAGCCGAGGCCGCCCCAGCCGTGGCCGTACCAGCTGATGCCGCACCCGCCGGCGGGATTTCCAGGATGGAGTTCCTCGAAAGTATGGAGTTCCTCCAGCGGGAGCTGCTGGCGCAAGTCGGCTTTATGGTCTCAGCTCGCCTGGAAGGCCTAGAGGTCGACGGGCGGCTGATGCCGGCTCAGGTCCGAAGGCCACCGCTTTCGGTGGACCGTGCAAGTGAGCCGCAGCCGCAGCCTCAACAGCAACGGACTGCGAAAGTTGCAACGGTCAACACCACTCTTGCCCCGCCGGCAAATATGACGAAGGAAGCAAGAGTGGTCAAAAGGAAGACAGCGCCTTCTGCGCCAGTGGTAGTACCCTCTTCGTCGGGGGCCCCGGCGCCAGTAGCGGCACCGGTCGATGACGGTTGGTCGACGGTTGTGCGGCGAGGTAGAAAGAAGCCGACAGTAGATGGGGCGACGCTCAAGAAGGCAGGAGCTTCCGCTGATGCCTCCAAGCCTTTGCCAAAGCTGCCTAAGACACCGCGATCTTTGGCGGTGGTGCTGGCCCTCAAGCCAGAGGCAGTAGCGAAAGGCCTCACCTATGGTGAGGCAATAGCCAAGGCCAAGGCCTCCGTCAGCCTCAGCGCCCTAGGCATAGGGCCCGCCAAATTCCGGACGGGGATAACCGGAGCTCGAATAATCGAGCTCCCAAAGGAGACATCCCCGTCTCAGGCTGATTCGCTGGCGGAAAAGCTGGGAGAAGCCCTAGGGGACGCGGCGAAAGTGACGCGTCCCGTTAAAATAGCGGATATCCGGGTCGTTGGTTTAGACGACTCGGTGACCGCTGAGGAGCTGGGGCAGATCCTGGCGCGGGCCGGTGAGTGCCCGGCCCACCATATCAAGGTGGGCCGTGTCCACACGGGGGTGCATGGCGTCGGGGCGGCATTCACCTCCGTGCCAGTGGAGGCGGCTAAGCGCCTGGCTGAGGCCGGGCGCATCGAAGTTGGATGGAGTTCTGCCTCCATCCAACTTCCGTTGTTTCCGCTGTATGGGCATGGGCCACCCCATACAGCGGTGCCTCTCCGCTAAGGACCGCAGCGGACTATGTTTCCGCTGCGGATCGGAAGATCACAAGGCGGTTGACTGCATGGCGGACTGCATGAACTGTGCCGTCTGTGCGGATGCCAAACGACCAGCCTGTCACCGCATGGGGGGCATGAAGTGCAACCCCCCGCCGGTCAGGGGCCGTTTGGCCCCAGTGAAACTGATCGTGGCCCCAAGGAGTCCGGCACCACAGGCAGCACCGGCCGCAGCGACGGCCCAGGAGGAGCCCATGGAGACCACCAATGTCTAGTGGTCCCATAAAGCTCCTCCAAGCTAATTTGAACCACTGCGCCGCGGCACAGGATCTCCTATGTCAGACCGCGGCGGAGTGGGGAGTGGATTTGGCGATTGTGTCGGAGTCGTACTACGCTCTGCCACAATCGTCAAATTGGTTAGTGGCGGCGGATAATTCCGCTGTCATAATGCGGGCGGCGCGTGGCACAGCCCCCTCTCTCATTTTAAGAGAGAGAGGCACTGGCTACGTTGCCGCCATGTGGGGGGGAATTCTAGTTGTTTCAACTTATTTCTCCCCCAATCGCAGCCGGGCGGTACCAGTTCTAGTTGCGGGGGACTTCAATGCGTGGTCTACAGCGTGGGGGTCCTCCCGCACTAGCGCGAGGTTTGGAGATCTGGAGTCCTGGGTTCTGTCCCTGGGGCTCCAGATTTTAAATAGGGGCTCCATCCCTACCTGCGTCCGGGTGCAGGGCACGTCCGTGGTGGACGTGTCCTTTGCATCCCCCTCACTCGCCAGTCGAATTAATGACTGGCGAGTTGAGGAAGAAGTGGAGACCCTATCGGACCACCTATATATCCGATATATATGAGGTCTCCACGGCATCCCCAGGGACCCCGTTCCGCAGGGGCTTCGCGGTGAGTGCCTTCCCGCGATGGGCGCTCACCAAGCTCCGCCCGGATGTGGCGGAGGAGGCGGCGATGGTGCGGGCATGGGCAGCAGTGCCGCCCCATCTCGCCGGGGATGTCGACGGCATGGCGGATCTCTTCGCAGACGACATGAAGGTCATCTGCCAAGCCGCCATGCCGAGGGCGCAGGCCTGCCCCGAAAGGGGGCAGGTGTACTGGTGGACGCAGGAGATTGCAGATCTGCGTACTACCAGTATGAGGGCCAGGCGCGCCTACGTGCGTTGTCGTAGGCGCGGCAGAACTACACCCGACGAGAAAGCTGAACTTCGTCGGGTGTATGCGGCAGCCAAGAAGGCCCTGCGGAACGAAATCTGCAGGGCTAAGGAGGAGTCCAGGGAGCAATTTATACGGCTCCTGGACGATGATCCGTGGGGGCGTCCGTACCAGATGGTGAGGGGGAAGTTTAAATCTTCCGCTCCCCCTACCACCGCTATGGACAGAGGGCTGCTGAATCGGGTGCTGGGGACTCTGTTTCCTGATCCCGGTCCCTTCCAGCCCCCCAGAATGGTCCCCCCGGACACTCCTCCGGTGGAAGTGGTTGCCGCCATCCCTCCCGTGTCGAACGTGGAATTCGACATGGTGAGGGAACGGTTCCGGCGCAAAAAGGAGGCGCCGGGACCGGGCGGTGTCCCAAGCAGGGTTCTGGCCCTCGCCCTGGGACACCTCGAGGAGTGGTTCCGGGCGGTGCTCAATTTAAGCATCGCCTCGGGCCGCTTCCCCAGTCGTTGGAAAGCAAGCAGGCTCTGCCTGATAAGGAAGGAGAGCCGCCCCGCTGATTCCCCGAGTGGGTATCGGCCGGTGGTGCTGCTCGATGAAGTCGGGAAGTTTTTCGAGAAGATTCTCGCTTCCCGCATCATCGAGCACCTAGAGAACCAGGGGCCGGACTTGGCTAACAACCAGTTGGGCTTCCGCACCGGCCGGTCCACGATGGACGCGGTGGCCTTACTCAAGAGGTGGCCTGAGGAGGCCACAGCTCGTAGGGAGACTTGTTGCGGTGTCTCTTGGCATCCGCAACGCTTTTAACAGCCTGCCCCACGAGTGTGATAGATTATTGTATTTTATTTTGTAATATTTTCATAAGGAATAAAGTAATATTTATTTGCTAATTAAAAATGAATTATTGTATATTATGCAAGGTTTATGTAATAAATATTTTAAATGTTATTTCGACGCCACGTGGTGCGAACGTACGTAGCGTTGTTCGGCCATGTGTTGCGAACAGAAATAGCGTCGTTTATTGTTCGCGACACGTGTTGCGAACAGACATGGCGCTGTTCGGGCCACGTGTTGCGAGCCGAAATAGCGTTTTTCATTGTTCGGGACACGTGTGGCGAACGAACATAACGTTTTTCGTTGTTCGGGCCACGTGTTGCGAACAGACATGGCGCTGTTCGGGCCACGTGTTGCGAACCGAAATAGCGTTTTTCATTGTTCGGGACACGTGTGGCGAACGAACATAGCGTTTTTCGTTGTTCGGGCCACGTGTTGCGAACCAGCCATGGCGTTGTTCGAGCCTCGTGGTTGGTCGTTATAAAAGCTAAGGATTACAAAGCGTTAGTTCAGTTGCTTCTTGGCAAGCGAAGTGGTAGCATCAACCTTACCAAGGTGAGTCATTTGTGTACTTAATCTATGTCAGTTAAAGGTCTTACATAGATAATTGTGTACTAGCTATGTATCTAGGACCTAGGTATATTCTATAAATGTCTGTATGTGTAGTGTATACATATAACATTTATGTATACGTACTGTGGATATATAAATTATGTATTTGGATAAAACATAACAGTAAACTTTGTCATATTGTGTTTATTTAAGAAATGAACAGTCTTTCTGAGATTTGTATATGTAGACTAGAGCCTAATTTAATAAATTTAAGTTTTAGCTATATTAACGTCTTTTATTCTATTTACCCCAAGTAAATCAGTAGAAGATATTATTTCTGAAATGAGATATTAAATTGATAACGTTAACTTCACAAATCTATCAAGTGCATAAAGGAGGCACTCCGCTTCCACCGGGTGCCTCCGTACCTCCGCGCCCTCTTGGAGGATTACCTGCAAGGCAGATCCATCCTCTACGAGGGGCCGGATGGGCGCGTCCACACGTGGACAATGGCGGCGGGTGTACCCCAGGGTTCCATACTAGGTCCTCTGTTATGGAACCTGGGGTACAACTGGGTCCTGCGAGGCGACCTTCCGCCACGAACGAAGGTCGTCTGCTTCGCCGACGACACGCTCGTCGCGGCGAGGGCGAAAACAGGGGAGGAGGCGGCTCACCTTGCGTCGGTCGGCACCTCACTAGTCGTCCGACGCATCCGCCTCTTGGGCCTAGACGTGGCCCTCGACAAAACGAGGGCCATGCTTTTCCACGCCCCCCGTCGCAGGATCCCACCGGGGCTCCGCGTCCGAGTGGAGGGGGTCCGTATACCGGTCGAGGCGCATCTCAAGTACCTCGGCTTGGTTCTGGACCCCCGATGGAGTTTCGGGGAGCATTTTAAGCTCCTCGCTCCACGGCTGTGCGCCGCCGCAGCCGCACTCGGACGGGTCCCTAATGTGGGAGGACCAGAATCGGCGTGCCGTCGACTGTATCACGGGGTGATACGGTCGATGGCACTCTACGGAGCCCCGATATGGGCGGAGTGCCTCTCCCCCCGAACGGTGGCCCTCTTGCGACGTCCGCAAAGGGTCATAGCAACCCGGGCCGTGCGAGCTTATCGCACGGTCAGCCATGGCGCGGCCTGCGTTCTAGCGGGTCAAACGCCGTGGGATGTCGATGCACGCGTACATGCAGAGGTGTATCGACATCGGGTTGCCGTTAGTGAACGGGGGGGACGATCCGCTCCTGAGCAAGTGGAGCGGATTCGTACCCAGGCACAGAGGGAGGCTCTGCGTCGATGGGGTGAGGCACTCGTCTCCCCAGCTGCCGGCCACCGGACGATCGACGCGATTCGTCCGGTGTTGGAGGAGTGGGCTGAGCGCCGGCAGGGCAGCCTCACGTTCCGCATTGTGCAGGTACTGACCGGGCATGGCTGGTTCGGTCATTACCTGCATCGAGTCGCGCGTCGGGAGGAAACGCCGCGGTGTCACCACTGCGACGCTCCCGACGACACTGCCGAGCACACCCTATTAATGTGCCCGGCCTGGCGACTCCAGCGTAGCGAGCTTAACGCTGCGCTGGGAGGCGGAGGCCTCTCGCTGCCGAGCATGGTCGTGGCCATGCTCCGCGGCGAAGCGGAATGGGGGGCTGTCGCCTCCTTCTGCGAGGACGTAATCTCGCAGAAGGAGGCCGCGGAGAGGGAGCGGGAGGCAGATCCTCAAGCCGCTCCCATCCGCCGCAGACGGATAGGCAGGCGAAGGCGGGCATTCGCACAAGCGATGCCCATTTAATGACCCTGCCGTAGAGGCCTGCGTGCACGGTTGGCCCCGTGCACGCCGCCGTAAGGCCCTCCGTCTGGGGATTGCCCTGGTGTACTCGGGCAATCCCCCCTTGGTGATAGCCCGACCGGTGGGTCGGGCTTGCCCGGGCGCGTGGGTAGTGGAGTCGCAGTGTGGACCTTACCTAGCGCGCCCATAAGGGCAGGGAGAACACCGGGGGGTTTTAGTGGGTAGGCCTGGCACCCTGCCAGGAGAGCCCCACACACGCTCGCTGTCTAGCCAACGGCGGGTACGGTGCGGTTACGCATTTCCCCCCGAGAAAAAAGATGGTAATGTATATCATATATTTTTTTTAGTTTTATCATTCTCTTATTTTAGAAGTTACAGGGGGACACACATTTTACCACTTTGGTCGTGTCTCTCGCGCAAACTATTCAATATAGAAAAAAATTATATTAGAGACCTCAATATGATTTTGAAGACCTATCCATAGATAACCCACAGGTATGGGTTTGATGAAAAAAAAAATTGAGTTTCAGTTTTATGTATGAGGAACCCCCAAAATTTATTGCTTTTTTCTATTTTTGTGTGAAAATCTTAATGCGGTTCACAGAATACATCTACTTACCAAGTTTCAACAGTATAGTTCTTAGTTTCGGAGAAAAATGGCTGTGACATACGGACGGACAGACAAACAGACAGACAGACATGACGAATCTATAAGGGTTCCGTTTTTTGTCATTTGGCTACGGAACCCTAAAAACATCATTACCACGCACGAATCAAAGACTTTCCTCTTGAGACATATTTTTCACATCTCGAAATGAAATAAAAATATTTTTATCCCATATCAAGGTAACGCAACTTCATCGGCTGCAATTACAACGCATGGCTTCCTCAAAAATTAATGGGAGGTCAAGAGTTAATCAATGCTTTGTGCCCGACATTCTGTTTGTATTAAACTCCCTAGTGGTGTATGGTCCAAGTGACGAGATTCTTTTAAGCTTTTAGCTTGAGCGAGAGCGGGATTGACTATGGCCTCGAACGTGCATAGTATAATTCTCTACTCATATCAAAATCATTTTTATTCAAATATGACTTCATAGAGGGATACTGGATACTGAGAGAGATACTGGAGGGAGACTCTGTACCAGGGTCGTCTGCTTAGGTACCTCCGTCTTACCTATTTCTGCCGCAAAGCAGCAGTGCTTGCATTGCTGTGTTCCGGTTTGAAGGGTAAGATATGGCAGTGAAATTACTGGGTACTGTGACTTTGCATTTGGTGTCACAAGTTGGCAACGAACACTGTGGTTCTTGTGGGGTTTGCAGTTTTGCTGCGAATCTCACAAGAGCCACATGTATTATAGGTGACTGTTACCACTTACCATCAGGTGGACAGTTTGCTTGTTTGGCAACTTTTTGCAATAAAAAAAGAAAGCTCTTGATCGTCTAGGTTATTTATAAATGCCACAGCGCTGACTGTATGTGGAACTCTGGTTTAACCAGTAGCTAGATCAATAGAAGTCATTAACCCACTTAGGTTCAATTTGCCTTCCAGTCCATGGAGTGCGATTCAGGTACAAAAGAAAAACGCCATATTTAAATCTTTATCATATCGTTACACACGTTCGAACAACAACTATGTAGATCAGTCAGAATTTTGTTCTGAAACTTCTAGAGGTGTTTACGTTTAGGCCCTTGCCGCATCTATTATTATTTATCTGTGTTCTAAGCTTATATCTTGTACCACAGAGCAATGCTAAGCGAAGCGTGACTTCAATCTCAATATAGCGACAATATGAAATCTGTACCTCCGCTTTGTTTACTATTTAAGTTACGGATTTAAGCGCCTACACTACCTCCATATGCCATCGACATAGTACCTATACGTTAACGGCATTGATTTACTACCAAACGTAGATGAGCACTTCATACAAAAACGCGCTTGAAATCTGTCACCTAATCGACTATACGTTTGTACTCGCTGATATATTGTTAAATATTCACGCCCGAATTAAAATTACCATAAAGAAAGGACCGTATTTATCGAATTCAACCTTATTCTACATTATTACGGCAACTTTTTTAAGTACAACCGTGTGAAGTTACATCATTTCATACCTAGTCACAGATCAATTGACGTTTTAGTAACTATGGAAAAGAACTGCACGTGTCGCGATTGGGCAGTTCTTCACCGGCCCACTTCTCGAACGTTCATGCGTTATCTACGTTTGGTAGTAAATCAATGGTTAACGGGCATAAATAAGACAGTTGCTAGAACACCCGATCTCACTACTAACACAAATAATAACTGGAGGTGTGATGCGGTAAAAATATTAATGTTCATGCGAGGTGAATTCGGAGGGGTAAGAATAGAAGGAAGGAAGGACACCTGGTTGGACGCTCCTCTTGATGCTGGTGGCTGGTTCAGCGGCTGCGGAGACTCCTCCGATGTCCAGTCAAAGCGTCAGCGACGTAAACACACTATTTGAACGCGGTATTTCACCGAGTTAAACTTGCACACGCGAACCGTGAGATGGGTATGGGGATGGGGCGGTTGAATTAAGCGGATTAGCGGAATAGGCGAATTACAATTTGTTAAAATTGAAGACGACGTTCTCGCGGGGCCGGAGTGTGATCGCCATATTGCTAACTACATAGTTCGCTTCGCGGCGCCGTCGTCGCCGTCTCAGGTGCGGGGATTGGTGAAGGCAGGTGCCTATAAAGATCACAAGGAAGTATGGAGTATTACACTCGGGGCAAGAAGCTGCGCAGGAGGTTTTCTTGGGCCTCGACTGGGCCTGAAGTAGAATTTTACCCACTTGGGTAAACTGGGCTGCGCTTCGGGGATCTATTTGGGAAAACCACGGGTTGCCTGTGCAATTGCAGATGAAGTAATGATGACGAATAACTATAAGAAATATATCCAGAAGAAAGAATATATGACGACACGTTTAGCGCAGAGGTCGAGTGATCACCTACTGCGCAACGGGTCGCGGGTTCGATTCCCGTACGGGACAAATGTTTTGTATGGCCTACAGAAATTTGTTCCGATCTGGGCGTATGTGCATGTGATATTCTATGTTTGTAACTGCACCCACGACACAGGAGAAAATCCTAGTGTGGGGCGACGTTTTTCTTTAAAAAAAAAGAAAAAATGGCATGCCGCCGTCCCGGAAAGTCACTCAGGCATGTTATCTCTCGTTGTTCTTATCTTGCTAACAGAGAGTATTTACACAGGCACAACCTAGTGGCCAGGAGCCCAGGACCATCTATCAGCAATTCGATACGGCCTTGTTGAGTCTGAGATCCGCTCGGTTTGCTCTAACTCAAAAATCTTTATTCAATATAGACCTTTACACGCACTTATTGACGTCAAAAAATACATAAAATGTTCAACCAAGAATCTAATTAACTAAATTATTTAATCCTTGTATGAACACACACCCCAACCATTATTAAGATGTGTGCAAATACAAGTCAAATGAAAAAAAAAATTGACTCTACACTCTCTTGAAAATAACCGCCCGTCCGCATTCGCCCTCGCGCTCATTCCATAATGTAATAATTAAAATCATAATAACTAAAATAAAATAAACAAAAATCAGACTGGCGATTTTCTAGGTATGTATGTATGTGTTTACTGTGAATGTCCGAATATTGTATTTTCATGGTAAGATTTTCATCCCATGCGGGGAAAGAGGCGGAGAATCCTTATGGATGTGACTTGATTATTTATATCAGTTTAGGAATTGCAAAGAATTCTTAGAAAATACAATAACTTAATTTACATACATAGGTTACATTTTAAGAACTCTGTTGATTTCCTAGTAAATGTATGGGTATTTTATTTTAACACTTCTTTCGGTAATTCACTACCATTTTTTTAGTCACCGGTAACGAGTAACTATGAAAATAACTATACCTACCCGCCGATGATATTTCGTGAATTTGGTAACGTAAGTCCTGCTTTGTAGGGATAGGTGGATTCGTAACTGAAATTGATGGGACCTTAGAAAAAAACATGGGCTTCTTTTTGCTGCAACATTATGTTGAAAGGGGAGAATGGGGATAGGGGTTGAAAATTACTAGAGTATAAACCTCATTAAGGCGATACGAAGCAGCGTCAACCAGAGCTAAGTAAACACGAGCAACACTATTCTATCTGCAGTAAGAGCCATATGTATTCATTACCATGCGGTTAGTGCAAAAGGGATCGACCGGCCAGCGCCCCTCGCTTCGCAACTAACTATAATAATATGGGGAAATTTAATAATCCTTTCTATAAAATTAGATTCACTTGCTCGCAAAGTGAATCTAATTTTACCTGTTTTAGATACATAAAGCAGCTAATAAAACACGCGTGTATTAAAGCCGAGGCACGCATCACAGAGTCCGGCAATGCTGCACTTGGCGGCCGCGACAGTAATGTACTATATTTTTAAAAGCTTGAGGTAATATAAAAGACATCAACCAACTACAATGATTTTTCAAATGATTATTTTCATACCGTTATTTAGTTTGTCCACAAATTAACAATGATTTGTGTTATTTAATATAAAAAATCAGTTTATTAGGTTGGTGGTGCCCCAAGTAGACTCCACCACGTCGGCGTTTCACCGAATAAGGAATTTTGGGTTGATTGCTGATGCCCTACTACCAACTCATAGAAAGCATTGTGGCTTACCCCGATTCCAATTGTCTCCGTGTGTAGCCGGTGGACTTCCTGAGCTAGCTCGAAGGAAGTCGCGGCTCCTGAAGTTCTGCAGTGGATCCACCGGTGGAGACCGGAGCACTACAAATGCCTATTAGGCCACCACGGCTCACACACGCGATTTTGACACAAAGCGGGCACTCTTTTGCACAACACAAAGCGGGCTTTCGCACCCCGATATTAGGTGCGCCGCGCAAATCACTATTTGCTTGAATATTGTCTATTATATTTTATGGATGCCCGGACATCATCCTAACCACAAATTATATGTCGTGACATTTCGACTCGACTCAACTGACATGTCACATGCGGCCGGCCGCCAAAAAAGCTGTCACTGCACAGACCACAATGCAGTGTGCCACTCGCTCTTCCTCGAGCGTGAACATCCCCCCGCTCCGGACAGTCCCGGACTGTCCGCCAAATCAGTCTAAGGGGAGGCGAGAAAGAGTAGCGACCGCGCGCTTCAAAACAGAATCCCCAACTAGGACCTCGGCAAACCTGGGCACACCATCAGACCCTAGAGTAAGTTGGACAATGCGTCCGCGACGCTAACGTAAGGGTGGCAGGTTTGGGTCCTTCACTAACACGAGGTCTCCAACCCTCGGTGGGTTTGTCTTATCTGACCACTTAACGCGCTGTTGCAAAATGTGTAAATATTCAAGGTGCCAGCGGCGCCAGAAGCTCTGGGTAAGCTGCTGGAGCAACTCAAACCGCGAAAGGCGTCCTGGATTGACATCTCTATAAGGATACTCGGGCAGGGCGTTAAGTGGTCTGCCTATCAAGAAATGGCCCGGCGTGAGGGCCTGCAAATCGTTCGCGTCGGTAGACAACGGACATAACGGACGCGAGTTGAGAACCGCCTCAATCTTATGAAACACCGTCGCGAGTTCCTCAAACGTGAGAATAGTCTCCCCAATAACGCGGCGAAGGTGAGTCTTGGCGGCCTTTACAACAGATTCAAAAATCCCTCCCCAGTGAGGGCAAGACGGCGGGGAGTATCGCCATGTTACCCCCCTACGGGAGAGTGTGGATCCGATCTCAATATTATTTTTATCTAAAAATTCACAAACTTCTCTTATATGTCTATCAGTGCCCTTGAAGTTCGTCCCACAATCGGACCGAATTAGAGAAGGCAGTCCCCGGCGGGAGACAAATCTGCCTAACGCTGCTAAGAAAGCGTCCATGGTGAGCGCACTCACCACCTCCAAATGAACGGCTTTAGTGGCCAAACAAACAAACACACACAAGTAAGCCTTTTCAGTCTTAGCATTACGGAGTCGCGACGTTTTTATAGTGAATGGTCCCGCAAAATCAGTTCCAACTCCTAAGAAGGTCATCGATTCATTGACACGATCAGCAGGCAAATCACCCATTTGGGGCTGCATCGTCTCGGGGCGTAAACGATAGCAGGGCAGACATCGAAAGATAACAGATCGGATTATTCTTCGCGCTGACAAAATCCAAAACTCCCGTTGGAGGAGCGCGGTCAATGCATTACATCCGGCATGAGCATTCTTCACATGGCGATCAATGATCAACAATCGCACCAATGCTCCGTCCTTGGGGAGCAACAGGGGATGACGTGATCTATAAGGCAAGTTAGCGTGCCTCAATCGGCCTCCTACACGCAACAATCCCTTATCATCCAGAAAGGGAGTCAAACGCACCAAGGGTCCCTTCAATTTGGACGTCCCGGTACGGAAAATCTTAAGTTCCGGTTCAAACGCTCTAGACTGGGTCATACGCACCCAATGCAGAAGAGCATCTTGGCGCTCCTGCGGTGAGAGGACCGGATACAAATCTTTGTCCTGAGGCCGTCGACAATTTCGAATAAATCTTCTTATCCAAGCGGTCACGCCGAGCAACTTGTCCAGAGAACTGTAGCGGTCTAATAAAAATTCCCGCTCTGGAGCCGCCATAGTCTCGACAGCGTGAACACGCAAGCCCGGATTTGGTACCTTCACCACAGCTGGTGTGGAAGGCCAAGACGGCTGTAACAACCATTCGGGACCCCACCACAGAGTGTGGTCAATAAGCTGAGGGGCTTCGCTGCCACGTGATGCACAGTCAGCAGGGTTTATTTCACCTGGCACGTGGCGCCAAATCAACGTGGCCTTCGAGGCCTGTATTTGGGATACCCGATTGGCCACAAATACTTCCAGGGAGTGGACGGAGTTCTTAATCCAACACAGGACAACCTGACTGTCAGACCAAGCAAAGAGCGACTCAAAGTCCACACTACGTCCCAGGGTGTCAACAACGTGGTTCATCAAACGAACCAGAAGAGTAGCTCCAGACAATTCTAACTTCGGAATCGTTAATCGAGTCCGAAGTGGAGCAACCTTACTCTTAGCAATTAGCAAGTGGAGCTTAACAGCTCCTCTATCATCGACCGTCCGGATATATACGACGGCTGCGTATCCACTCTCAGACGCGTCACAAAAGCCATGAAGGCTGGCCGTAAACCGTCCCTTAGGCAGTATATGTCTAGGGATACTAACACGGTTAATGTCGGGGAGAGATGACATGAAGGACTCCCAATCTCGCAGCAAACGGCCCGAGAGGGGCTCATCCCACGACACTTCGGCTGACCAAAGTTCCTGTAGGAAGCACTTCATCCAAAACACTACGGGACTAATCCAGCCATTTGGGTCAAAGGTACGAGCTACTGTAGACAAAACCAACCGTTTCGTCCAGACCTTGGGGCTTGGCAGCTCCAATCGATAGGTAAACGTGTCCTGGACAGGTCTGTATTGCACTCCCAAAACAGACAGTAAATCTGGAGTGTTGGCATTCTCAAAAATATGAGGCTCCTGCTGGTGGTCGTCTGGCAAGTCACACAAAAGCTGAGGTGAGTTGGACATCCACTTCCTCAGTTCATAACCACCAGCCCCGAGAAGAGCAATTAGTTCATCTCGCAAAATCAAGGCTTCCTCGACACTAGAGGAGCCCGTACAAATATCATCCACAAATGCATCCTCCTTGAGAACCAAGGATGCGCGAGGGTATCGTAACCGCTCACGTTCAGCGAGTTCCACAAGTGAGCGAATTGCCACAAAGGGGCTCGAACGCAAACCGTATGTATTGGTGTTCAGCTCGTAGACCAGCATGGGATCTCTGGGATCCTCCCTCCATAATATGAGCTGATATCGTCTATCGTCCGGGTGAATCACAGTCTGCCGAAACATCATCCGGATATCGGTCACAAAGACGACGGCATGGCGACGGAAGTTGGTCAATACATCGCCCACCTCGTGGTGCAACTTCGGTCCAGCATGCAGACATTGATTCAGCGAAACTCCGGTAGACGTAGGAGCTGACCCATCAAAAACAACGCGTATCTTCCCAGTGGAAGGTTTCAAAACCGCGTGGTGAGGAAGAAAATTATGTTCCTCGTTTCGCCAGTCCAGTCGCGAGACCGACATGTGCCCCAGCTGCTCATATTCTCGCATGAAGTCGACATACTTCTGTTTGAAGTCGGAGTTCCTACTCATACGACGCTCCATGGACAGCAGTCGCTTCTCGGCCAACGGCCGGGAGCTGCCAAGTGAGGGGCGAACTGACAAAAAGGGCAAACGAGTGATCAGCCGTCCCGAGTGAAGGCGACCTGTATTGTTCGGGTAGAACAACTCACACTCCTCGTCTAAGGGGTTCACTCGCTTCACGGTAGGTGGTTCTTCCACCTCCCAAAACCGTTGAAGGACATCCGATAAGGTGGAGCTAACAGTTATGTAACTGTCCACCGATGGAGATGGTGGGTTATGCCTAACTGGTCCCATCACTACAAACCCAAGCGATGTAGATAAGGCTACCAGCCCACCCTTCTGTAACTCTCTCCTCTTCCCACAATACACGCGGCCTAGAACATCGGCACCGAGCAATAAGTGAATCGGACCGGTTCGGTGGAAGGAAGGGTCAGCCAAGGTCAATCCTGATGTCGCATCAACGACAGCGCGCGAAACGTGCTGTTGCGGAAGCTGACCAACAACCTTCTCATAAACAATCGCGGTAGCGCCAATTTTGGGCGCTGAAGAGAAGTGGGGGGAGAAGGAGAACAAAACCTGACCGATCGGATCCGGGATCCGCAGGTCTCCGATTCCTCGTACCGATTCAAGGTATGGAGATGTGTTCAAACTCAACTGCCGGACCAGCCAGCTGGAGGCAATGCAACCCTGAGCTCCCGTATCCAAAAGGGCGCGAACTAAAACAAAGGTGCCCCTCGGGCCCCACACCTGTACGGAGGCTGTTGGTAACAGCACCTGCTCCTGTGGGGGGGTTGCAGCCGACAGTTGGTTTAGTGAAAATCCTCCCGCATTCCCCGCAACGGGGGGGAAGGGGGGTCCGAAGCAAAATGCGTGCGCGGCGGAGGAATAGGGCGCTCAAGGCGCTCGAGCGGGTCCCAATCCGGCACGTACTGGCCCCGATCAAAGCGGCATCGGGGGGCCGGACGGTGCCCATGATGGGCGAAAGTTGGGGGAGCCCGTGACAAACGGGGTCTCTCCATCTGAGGGGGAGAGAAGCGTATCGGCTCCCGGCGTGGCTCCGTAATAACCGCGGCCCAATCCCGCGGTGGCGCCTCATAAGCGGCGCGTCGATCCCCCCCGCCCGTAGGGGGGGTGGGGCGCCCAATCTTCTCACTGGAGGGGGGGCGCCTGTCCAATCTCCGCGGAGGGGTGGCACGCCCCTCCAATCTCCTCGGAGATGTGGGTGACCTAGGAGGGCCCCCGCCCGTGTGCGAGTCCCTCTCTCTCACCACCTCACGAGTGTCTCTATTGTTGAAGCACAAAAGGGGGTGATGGGCCCCTCCACAACAGTGGCAATCTCGTGGGTGGGGGCAAGCCGATGCCATATGGGCCCCCAGGCAGCGGTAGCACCAATTCCGCTGCTTGGCCATATTCCTACGCCCCTCGGTGCGTAGGCCAACAAATTTGGGACAGGCCGGCAAACGATGGCCATCCCGCTTGCAACACTTGCAAGGCATCGGCCTCTCCCCGTGTGGAGAGTTCTGCCGCACTGCAGTATACTGCTTGTACGGGCGGCGCTCTCTCCGTGGCGCTGCCCGGGTCGCCTCATAGCGACCTGTACTCGGTCCCGGTATAGGAGCCAGATCCAAGTGGTCGGTCATCCGACACTCATCCTCCAAAAATCTGAGGAGATCCGAGAAGGGGGGGAGGTACGAGGCACTATTGCCCCCGTACCTTTGTTCGAAGCGTCCCTTCATCTCCATGGGAAGCTTATCGAGGATGAGGTGGAGCAAAATAAAGGACCACTGGTCCACCGGTAGATCAAGTCGTTTGAGCGCGTTAATGGCGCTTAGCAGCGGGTTCAAAATCTCCTTCCTTAATGAGGAGACCCGCGATACTCGTGGCAGCCCTAAAATGGCAGCCACATGGGTGTCCGCTAGCAAGCGAACATTCTGATACCGGGCGGTCAACAACGCCCTTGCAATATCATAACTGTCATCATTGACAGGTAGATGCTGGACAAGTACACCAGCCTCTCCACGTAAGGCAGAGAGCAAATAGGCCAATTTCTGGCTAGGGAACAGGTCCTCCCTCGAGTGGACCAGGCTATCAAAGAGGTTAATGAACCCCATCCAAGCAGCCAAGTTCCCATCAAAGGTTGGGATGTCCAAAGTGGGCAGTCTGCCCAGCAAGCCGGCCGGGGTAGGCTTGACCTCCCCGGGCGTGCACGACTCACCCCTCCGGGCGAATAGGATAGCCTGAGCCTTGTTTATGATCACATCCGCCTGTTCAAAACACTGATCATAATCGGCATTAAATTGGTCGACTGCCCGCAACTCAGCGGCACCCTCGGCTGGGTGGTCGAGCAAATATTGTTGATGAACAACAAAAAGCTGCTCCAATTCCTTCAAGCGAGCAGGTACTCCCTCATGCCGAATTAACAAGGCCTGTTCTCGGTCTGGTCGGTCTACCAAAGCGACGGCACTAGCAAACCATCTCAAAATCTTTTGTGCACCCGCGCGGGCACCACTAAGCGGGCTGACTGGCGGGACCATTTTGCACCAAAATTAATAAACACTATAATAATACACGGAGAAACAGACCGACAACCGCAGACAATAAAACAGATCGGGAGGAACTTCAAAGGCAGAACAAAATATATAAACAAACCAAAATCAAGTATAAATGCTAGAACTTAACTAGAACAACAATGCATTTAACAACAGAATTTTTCAAACAAATTAAATTCAAGTATTAAGTCAATAACTTAACAAACATAATATTCAAGGCAAACAAAACAAAATCAAATGTAAATGCTAAAACTTAACACAGCAATATAGTGTATTACAACAACAGCAAAGTCATTTAGCAGCAAAATCTGTTAAACAAATTAAATTCAAGTATAAGTTTACAACTTAACAAACAAAATATTCAAGGGCAAAACAAAGATATGAAAAAACAAACCAAAATCAAATATAGGTAAATGCTAGAACTTAACTAGAACAACAAAAGACATTTAACCTCAATTTTTCATATACAATGACAATTAGTTAAGGAGATCGGTCCACAAATGAGCTGGTAGTCGGTTTAAAATCAGCAATCAAAACCAATTAATATGTATTGCCCGTTTGGACAACCAACAAGATTACAATATTAATTGTACAATACTAATCAAATACTCAAATCTAAGAACCACTCAAATCTAAAAACCACGCTCTGCTACCAAGAGATGGTGGAGCCCCAAGTAGACTCCACCACGTCGGCGTTTCACCGAATAAGGAATTTTGGGTTGATTGCTGATGCCCTACTACCAACTCATAGAAAGCATTGTGGCTTACCCCGATTCCAATTGTCTCCGTCCGTCTCCTCCGTAGCCGGTGGACTTCCTGAGCTAGCTCGAAGGAAGTCGCGGCTCCTGAAGTTCTGCAGTGGATCCACCGGTGGAGACCGGAGCACTACAAATGCCTATTAGGCCACCACGGCTCACACACGCGATTTTGACACAAAGCGGGCACTCTTTTGCACAACACAAAGCGGGCTTTCGCACCCCGATATTAGGTGCGCCGAGCAAATCACTATTTGCTTGAATATTGTGTATTATATTTTATGGATGCCCGGACATCATCCTAACCACAAATTATATGTCGTGACATTTCGACTCGACTCAACTGACATGTCACATGCGGCCGGCCGCCAAAAAAGCTGTCACTGCACAGACCACAATGCAGTGTGCCACTCGCTCTTCCTCGAGCGTGAACATAGGTATTTTTCCTTACAAGTGTGTCAAGGCGACGATATACCTACGTGCGTATATTGGTTATACACACTCGGCTCTATTACGCCCTCGCCTTCGGCTCGGGCTGAAATTTCTCCTCGTGAGTTATAACCAACATACCGCACTTATATCGTAATATACTATAATTCTACTTACCTCACTGTGTAAATTACACTGTTAGAGGTAGATCTCCTTTATAATTTCTTATAGAATACTACTTTTTGCCTGCGACTTTGTCTAGTTACTTTCACATTTATTTAAATAGTATAACATCAAACTAATGTACGTGGCAAAACTGTTATTGTATGTAATTAATGTTGGCAATAAACGAGTATTTCTTATCTTCGGGTGGGGGTGGCCCAATTATTGAGCCTTCGCACTTCGACCCACCATGGGTCATCCATCTTTTGTGCTACCCCTTGCCGTAAAGCTTAGTCCGTAATGCCATCGCCACCAACGGTCCAGTCTATCGTGCCCATGAGCTCAACGATGTCCTTCGGTGGTATGGCCCTGTAGTCCTCCGGTTTTGGGTATCCAATTCCCGTCAGCCTTAGTCTCCTGCAAGCTAGGGCGTCACAGTGGCACAGCAGGTGCACCATGCTCTCCTCTCCCTCCTTGCAGGCCCTACAGATTTTGGAACTGGCGTGTCCCATCCTGGTTAGCATGATCCTAGTGCCGAAGTGTCCGGTTAGAGCACCAACGAGTATTTAGCATTTTGAAGAAAATTCAAAGTTTTATATAAAAAGTCTAAGCTCAGTCTTGGTTTAAGCCTAACGCTGTCTCTATTTGTATTGAAACAAGTGAAAGCGCATCAGGTTTAAATCAAAACTAAGCTTACGCTTATTTACAACGCTTTAACCAAATAAGGAACGTTTCCATTCCCATACATTTTCACAGCATAATGACAGCTGTCAGATGTCAAATTATATGGGCATTAACGGTGATGCGTTTGCCCTTGCCCATCTGGGGCAGATAGTTCTAATGTCCGAGGTAACATTAGGCGCTTAACACATTGCCGCCGCATCCCGCTGCGGTGCACGGAGGGACGAAAACCGCATGCGGCTGCGGAGGCACGGAACCATGCCACCATACGGTTTGCTCCGTATCACCGTCCGGAGCTGCATGCACGACGCACCGCATCACCGCATTATCTATGTCGAGATCTATTACGCGTATGCACGTCCTTTCTACGCAAAAATCCGTACGATACTGCGGCACAGTGTGGCACACCCCGCGGACCGCACCGCATCACCGTCCGGGAGTGCGGTGCAGTCGCGTGCGCCGCACAACCGCACGGGCATGCGGTGTGAGTGTGTTATACCCTGCGGTTTTTGTATACAAATTAAGATTCTTCAGTCAAAATTAAAGTGAGATGAAGGCCAAGAGCTGCCATGCTGTGTACAAAAAATCCTAATTATTTAAATAGTGTAACTAGTGTCAGTTTATAGTCATTGCCCCAACCTTTTGCTCAGCAAATTTTATAGGCAGCGAGACGGGACATGATCCAAATCGCTGACGCTTCATAACGCCCCGCAGCGCGAAGGCTCCAACAAATATTATATGACCTCGCGCTCGTGAAAATTCGACACCAGCTCCCGTTTTAGCTGTAAGCTTATTACCTTACCTATTGGGTCTTTACGGGCTGGATAAAAGCGAACGTGTCATGAGCCCTTATAGGCGGGGAGCTTGGCTCATTGTTTGGTAAGTTGGCAGTCACACACTTCTTTGGGGGCTAGGCTAATTACGTAAAGTTGGTGTCTAGCACCCTGGAGACCATCTTAATTCAATCCTATTTTTAGGTTCCGTACCTCAAAAGGGAAAAATAGGAACCCTTATAGGATTACTCCGTTGTCCGTTTGGCTCCCTGTCAAGACCCCTTTTCTCAAATAAAAATATTAAAAAAAATACCGACTTCAAAAACACAAAAATACAAACGACATTACATTTTATATTCTCGGTTAACTCGGTGCGAATGATCGATGATCATGAGTTAAAATTTGACACCGACTTCCAAAAAAAAATGTGATGTTGTTTGTATTCCTATATTGTTTTTGACATTTTTGTGTTTTTGAAGTCGGTTTTTATTTTTGTTGAGTATTTTTATTTATTTTAATCTTTTTAGTGAATTTAATACCAGCTCAGTATAAGTGAGGGTCAATACGGTCTTGTATTTAAAAAACTAACATCTATTCATCTAAAGAATAGTACGTTTTGTTCACCAGATTCTTAATAATATATATATTTTTTTTTTTATAATAAACACAGTTTCCACAGCGTAAATTTGTTCAAATATTATTAAAAAAGAAATTATTCCTGTACACAAGCCAATTACGGAAACTTACTTTGTTCGCTAGAAATATATACAGGCATGAGAGTAGGTATATAACAATTTAAAAAGGTATAGATTTTTTGGATTTTATGTGCGTCAGTTGAAAACAGAAAAAAAACAAATAAAAACAAATTAATGTGCCATTTTCGCGTGTGTGTGCATGTATGTGTATGTGTATGTGTGTGTGTGTGTCTGTGTAAGAATGTGTTAGTTGTTTGAGTGTTAGAGAACAGCTCAGCTACGTATACACAGGAGTTTAAAACCCACTATAGATAAGGAAATTAGCGTTGGCTTACATAGCAACTTATAATGAAAAATTATTATTGTAATAAAAATACAATTTTAAAATTTCCATTATGATTAAAATTAAAGTTATGTCCATTAAATAAATAGAATAGAATAGGATGTGATCAATATTGAATTATAATTATTATTTATGTTCTAATTATTATTATTATTATGTAATGATGTCAAGATTTAACAATTTTATAGATAGCAGATTTAAATACATTTTTTGAGGAGGAAAATAGTTCAATGTCTGAAAAATATTTGTTAAAAGTTTTTGGCAATCTTACAGTCATGTCATTGGCCTCATAATTTGTGCGCACTACAGGTACGTGTAAAAGCTGAGTGTGTCGTATTCTTCTTTGAGGAACGTTTATACTTATGATCCTGTTAAACAGTTCAGAACAAACAGAAAAAAGTTTCTTTTTCGATAGATTTAATGTTATTTGGAAGTTTATTATGAATTTTCTCGTCTATTTTGTTTGGTCCCAGGGGGCTGTGTGTGTAATTTTCAACATTAGAATTTTTCATAGCCCGCTCCCCGCCTAACCGTTTGAGAAGTACTCAGCTGATCGGCGATATAGCGCGGCCTTAATATAAGCCCGTCCCCTGGGCGGCCCGTCCGAGATTCTGCTACGTAAATATTTGATCCCAATGATATTTCGCCCGGCGACGACTTGACCCTCGGCCCGATATTACACCTACGCACTTATATTTAAATTGCAACCTACTTGATTATATTTCCTTGGTAGTTTCGGAATTTCGCTCTTATGCGAGAAAAATTTGAACAGTTTTCCTCTTCGTGACTCTTTTCTTTAATCCTACAACAAAGTTAGTAAACAAACAGTCTGCCTACCTGATGGTAGGTAACAGTTAGGCCCTTCTCTCATTACGAGACCCAAAAGATACGATACTCGAGTTGAAAACTACCTAGTTGGATACTAGTTAGCGATCCTTACTAGTTACGCGATCCGTGTATCGCACATTACGGTATTGAAAATAATAGTAGTTATGAAATAGTCACATAATAGGGGGTCTTAAAACACTAGTGTATGTTTAAAATTCGAGGCTTGCCGAGAATTTTAATAGTACCACACGAGTGTTTTAAGACCTAATTATGTGCAATTTCATACACTACTTTATCTACACTCATGCAATCAGTGGTTACCTAAATTAAATAAAATACACAAAATTAAAACAAAATCAAACTCATTTATTCTAATAATTATTTGCATTTTGAACAGTGCAATTGTGAAACTAATACAGAAATCTAAAACTACATACATTAATATTATTTATTATTTTAACCAATAACAGCAAAATAATGAATGAAAATTTCAGAGAAATGGCGCCAACACCAACATTCTACCGCGCATGCGCTGTTGCACGCGCCGCCATAGACAATGTACTGGCACAAAACAAAATTGTGACAAAACCTCCATGGTCAGGCTTCGTCAATCGAACTGTATTTTATTGGAATTCGAGTTACATTAAAGTACTGGTTTTGTATGGCGAACCTGTATTATAATGTAATTTTCAACACACTTCCTCATAAAGTGGCTCTAATCCCATGGCAATTAGGCACATAATGACACCTATAATCAAACTGTGACTTTTTCATTACTATTATTCACGAGTGAGTAATAGTTTTTTTTTTAATATTATTGGTTGAGTTACGCTTACACTTGCGCTAAAATGCTATCCGCGAAAAGCCCAAAAAAAAGAAACCTCATTTTTTAGTCTATGGCCGATGCGCGCGCATAGGAAAACTGATTAATTTTTCCCGCCATTACGAAATTTATTAGTCTATGGCCGATGCGCGCGCATAGGAAAACTGATTAATTTTTCCCGCCATTACGAAACATTTTTCACAACTCGTCTCGTTTACTCTTTTGAAGTTATTTAGTTAGTTATTAATTAAGATGTCTGCAAATACAATTTATGAAGAAAATGATTTATGTTGTACACCGCCCGATATAAGATGTGAAGCCCAGAACGTTATGGAAAGTTTACTACCAGAAAACTCAAAGGAAAAATATCTATTAGCGTACCAAAATTTCATACAATGGCAGAACAACAAGAATACGCAGTCTTTTTCAGAAAATGTGTTCATGGCGTACTTTAAAGAATTATCTTCTAAGTACAAACCTAGCTCTTTGTGGTGTATTTACTCAATGTTAAAAAGTACAGTCCGAACAAAGAATGGAGTGGACTTAAAAACATACTCGAATTTGTCAGCTTATCTAAAGAGACTATCTGATGGATTTAGAAGCAAAAAATCAAAGGTTTTATCATCTGATGATATTGAAAAATTTATTAAAGATGCTCTAGATAACCAATATTTGTCTACAAAGGTTAGTTAAATTAATTTTAATTAAATATTTAATAGCAGCTTGTGTTGTGTGTTGACCATAATTATTGTTTCTTTTGTTTCAGGTTGCTTTAATATTTGGTGTAACTGGTGCCTGTAGGATACAAGAATTAACAAATATAACTGTAAAAGATATAGAGAACCATGGCCAGATGCTTTTAGTGAAGATACCTTTCACGAAAAATAAAATACCTAGGTCATTCACCATACACGGTCCATTCTATGATATTGTTAAGAAGTATGAAAGTTTGCGTTCGCCAAAAACAAAAAATGACCGTTTCTTTCTAAATTACCAGAATGGTAAATGTACCTGTCAGCCTATAGGTATAAACAAATTTGGTTGCCTAAAGAAATCGCAAAGTTTTTGGGTTTAGTAGATGCTGAGAGCTACACTGGACATAGTTTCAGAAGAACTTCAGCTACATTGCTGGCAAATTCAGGAGCTGATATAATGACTTTGAAGCGACATGGCGGGTGGCGATCTAGCAATGTAGCAGAATCATACGTAGAAGATTCCATACAAAACAAGAAGGAAATTTGTGCAAAAATCACAAAAAGAATTAAACTTGATTCTGAGACGCATCCTACTGGCGAAATACCAAGTACGCGCGTCCAATGATTGGATTTCACTTACCTACACGAATAATGAACCATCACAAATAACAATAGAACATGAAAGTATTTCAATAAATAATCTATCTGATGAGACCGCTATGTCATCAAAAATAGTTAATTATAATTTTACTAACTGCACATTTACTAATTGTTTCTCTAAGTAAACTTTTTATCTACTATGTAAAATGGTTTTTTATTTAAGTATTGTTTTATTCAGAAGTGTGTTGAAAAACGTTGTATGATACACGTGTGTATTGATGGTTACCGTCCTCGGCTTCTTAAGACCCTCGCCTGACGGCTCGGGCCTCAATGCGCCTCAGCGGTAATCACCAACATTACACACTTGTACCATAATGTACTATTGTAAAAGGCCAAGGGCTTTAAGTTATGCCTTTAAAATATTAGTGTTGAGTTCTTAATATTAGAATTAGAACATGAGTGTAGATAAACTAATTTTATCATCTATTGTCCACTACGCTTGGAATTAAAAGGACGTCAAAATGTCAAGTGATTCCAGTGACGAAGAAGCACTTGCAGTTTTGTTCTTTTATAGAAACAGAAAACTGCAGAAGAAAAAAAATGGATTCATCCCTACCTTGAACGAAATATAAATTGTAGAGCTTTTGTGGCAGTAAAAGAATATTTTTTCTCATGTATTCTGGTAATTTATAAGAAATCCCACCAAAAACATTCTGTAAAAAACTAGCCAAGTCTCGATGGAGCTGCTTGTTTATCTCTAAAAAGTAATGAAATCTAGACAAAGTCGTGCCAAGTCTAAGGTTCCGTAATGCGATTTCTTTATTATTATAGTTAATGTTGTGTAACTTGGCCGTTGACTTGTACCCACTAACGTATAAAGAATGTTCAACGACCAAGTCACACAACATTAACTATAATAATAAAGATTTATTTTATTAGATTTTCTTATTTGACACAATTTTTTTCTTTTCAGGGGTAGTTTTTTTATTATTACAAATCTTTATTTTCTTTTTTCTTTTCTTTATTGGAAGCGGCCCACCAAGTTGAATATTTTTTGTAAAGGCGGTATGTCGATATCTCTAATAGTTTTGTTGGGCTCTTGTGTTTTCTAATCAGGGTCACCAGGTACTCCAGATCTTCGATTATCCTAGTTTTTATAGTTTTCCCTTTATGTGGTCATTGAACCCTAACTCTGTACCAAATTTCAGCTCTCTGAGTTTATGGGAAATAATAGTTCTATTTTGATGATCATGAGTGAGTGAGTGTCATAAATGCGAAACTTTGCTTTCGCTTAACTTCGGAACTAAATGACCTACAGACTTGAAATTTTGGATTTTAAGTATGTGATTATAGCTTACTGGATGACGAAAATTTCTGCGTTCTGGTCTTATCCAGAGGTTCTCAAATAGAGGCCTGAAAATGCGGCGAAATGGTTCCAGTAAAGGATGGTACGGCAGTGTTTGCTTAGCGCTCGACTTGGCGGGGGCACTGCCGTGCTCCCAGATAATTTAAAACAAGGAAAGTTTTCAATTTCTTGTACAAATTTAATAATAATTTCTTACTCCGCCGCCATTTTGTCGATACTCGAAGAAGACGCGACTCGCGGGCGACCGGCAAGGCGGGTATCGCGAGACTGTTGAGTTGTAGATGTGTGGACGCATCATAAGATACCGGTATTAAAGTGTGCGAGTC
This sequence comes from Schoenobius gigantellus, assembly GCA_963935595.1. Taxonomy (NCBI): domain Eukaryota; kingdom Metazoa; phylum Arthropoda; class Insecta; order Lepidoptera; family Crambidae; genus Schoenobius; species Schoenobius gigantellus. The sequence goes on from OZ012543.1 coordinate 2,928,501, forward strand.
CTCATATAAATGTATGTGAGATACTCTACTCCGCAGCAACTAGTCTCCGAGACTCGAGTAGAACAGTAGCCTGTGCGTATCGTAATATTCATAATGAGAGAAGGGCCTTAGGGTTGCCAGGTGATTCGAGCGGAACGTCCCGATTTTGAGGGGTATATGGACACGTCCTGATTAAACCACGTGTCGCCAAGTGCCTAGATAGGTTATGAAATCTGAGCTGATTCACATAATCATATAACAGATTACGATATTGCTAAACACATTAGCACTGAGTCTGGTTTCCCAGTCCTTTAACTTGCTGAGATTTGCTAGCACTGAATAACTGATAGTGGGGGCTGTTCCCCAAAGTGACCTCCAACCTCCCCTATAGTCACCCCATGCCTCGCTTGAATTTGTACATATATTGTCCTGATCATCAGTCTACCTGCTGAAGTTACTCTCATCATCATTACTCTGCGCGTTAATGATGACCTGATACTACCCGTAGGTTCACAAGCCATCAAGGCATCAATTACTGATACTATACACGCACACGCAAAACATAATGCTAAATGCATAGAAATAATATAGGCACTTTATCTGGTACAAACATCATAATATCGAAATGCAGGTTGATGTAAAATTATGAGTGTACTTACAGCAACGGTGTTGCTCAGGCGCCGCTCGTTCTCAAGTAAGTCACGTCAGGCAGCAGTGTTGCAACCATAGATGAGCGAGAATATATTGTATCTGTGGGGGTCGTGGGGCGATACTATTTACCCGCACCATATTTGTGACGAATATACTTACATAGATAGTTAATCTACCTACTTATAATTCGATATGCTTCGCATTTGCGACACTGCCCCCGGAAAAGGACAAATAAAAGAAAAGGAAATACTAATCAACAATTTAATCGACATGAAGTCACAGAATTATCATAACAAATTAAATTAATGTTATAGTTGAAACAATCTATTCAATAATTGAGATGTCCACTCTCTGATTTTCTCTTTAGCTTTGATTGCTGATGTTCTAAATGGTCGTTTCGCGATATCTGTGAGGGGTTGTGATGGTAATTGATTTGAACCGCTGATCGCGGGCGCATTTGTTTGACCATCGTTCTTAATCTCGCTATATCTCGATATCTCGAGTGCCTCTGTTTGAAGATCGTCTCGAGTCTGACTCGACTGAGGATTACTCTCACTGAACGCTGGTACTTCTGCTTCAGAAAGGTCTATTGACTTTTCAACTGGAAAAGCTATTACACCATTGATTGGAGATTCTAAAGAGTCGAGATCTGTCGTGTTTAAATAGTCATTCTGGTTTTGTGAAGGTACTGTACACTCTTCATGGTCTATTTCAAGAGGAAATAGGAGAGCAACTGCTCTTGTAAACAATTCTCCGTTCCCTAATCTCACTCTTGCCACTCTTATTTGTCCATCCGAACCGTAGACTAAATCTGCTATCTTCCCTACTTTCCAGTGTGCCCTGCTACCATCTGATTTTATTTGAACTGTTTCACCTATCTCCGGAGCTCTATTAACTACTACTCTGGGCTGTCGCTGTTTATAAGTTCGCTCGCGAAGACTGGCTAAATACTGATTCGAAAACATTCTTGAAAATTCGGGTAAAATTATCTGACCACGTTTCCATCCATCTATGAGATTAGCTTTAGTTACTGTTGCAGCTTCCAAAAAATCACGATCTGACGACTGAGTTGTTAGCGATCCACCCGTATGTAAGAAATCAGCAGGCGTCAACACATGTTCTAGTTCAGCACCAACGGTTGTTAAAGGTCGAGTATTTACTACAGCTTCAATTTCATTAATTATGGTACACAACTGGTTATGATTCAGTAGATGTTTATCTACCGATCTTTTTAGGCAATGTTTAACGAGTCCAATAATACGCTCGTAAGATCCACCAAACCATGGAGCCAATTCTGGAATAAATTTCCAACGAATAATATTAAGTATGCAAAAGTGACCTCCAACCTCCACTATAGTCACCCCATGCCTCGCTTGAATTTGTACATATATTGTCCTGATCATCAGTCTACCTGCTGAAGTTACTCTCATCATCATTACTCTGCGCGTTAATGATGACCTGATACTACCCGTAGGTTCACAAGCCATCAAGGCATCAATTACTGATACTATACACACACACGCAAAACATAATGCTAAATGCATAGAAATAATATAGGCACTTTATCTGGTACAAACATCATAATATCGAAATGCAGGTTGATGTAAAATTATGAGTGTACTTACAGCAACGGTGTTGCTCAGACGCCGCTCGTTCTCAAGTAAGTCACGTCAGGCAGCAGTGTTGCAACCATAGATGAGCGAGAATATATTGTATCTGTGGGGGTCGTGGGGCGATACTATTTACCCGCACCATATTTGTGACGAATATACTTACATAGATAGTTAATCTACCTACTTATAATTTGATATGCTTCGCATTTGCGACACCACGATCGGGACGCAAAATGACCCGATTTTTATCTAGATCACACAAAAATTTTAAATTTCCACAATAAAGCAGTGACTCAATGGAATTACTAAATGATCTTGGTGTATCTATCCCTGAAATATTTGGAATGAATACACATAAGATTATAGTATGGGAGTTGAATCATATATTTCTCTGCAGAACGACTGCGGAAAATTAATAAGCGTGTGGCTTTTGTCTGGGCCCACAGGAACGATTCGGCAGGGCATGAAGATTCAACAGTCGCCTCCTTTAAAAATTCCGGTGACCTTGTAAGAGCACCTGCGGAAAAGCATATGTAAGCTTTTTAAGGCGGGACAATCTAATACGATTTCAAGGGGCCAAGTTGACTGTACAGCCTACTTGGGTACATAAGGCTCAATTAGCATCGCCGCGGAATGGAATGGAAGCCACTTCTTGCAATGAAATTGTATGTATATAAATAGTAATGTATATAAAATAAATTATGCTATAATGAACTTTAATAGCATAATGAGCGTCGATGGCGCTGTGGCCTCGGCACTGGACTGTGCCCCGAGTAGAATCGGGAGGCCCGCGATCGATCCTATCATGTACCAATGTGTTTTCGATTCACGGAATTCATATGCACATTTATCTAATGCTCTTACGGTGAAGAAAAACATCGTGAGGAAACCTGCATACATCTGCGAAGTAATTCAAAGGTGTATGTGAAGTCAACCGATCCGCACTGGGCCAGCGTGGTTTGACTAATAGCCGTAACAGACGATCCGATTTGGTTGGAGCCAACCGCCCGACGCCGACCAAATTGGAACGTGTGTACGGCTGTCAGCCCGACATAATTATTATTAGCTTCTCGGGTGCTCGACGGCCCGATCGCTCATCCGACAAGTAGGGACGCGACAAAAGACAAAAGTATCGATACTTTGTGGTTTAATTTAATTATGTGTGCTTAAAGTAATAAAGAAATAATTTAGTAAACTAAAATGACTCGACTGCTGTCCTGCCAAACCACAAAGTAGAAAAATAAATGTATTGTATTTTTATTACCTTTTTAGTTGAAATCGCTTCATCCGTTCGGGAGCTATGATGCTACAGACAAACAGACACGTCAAACTTATAACACCCCTCTTTTTGCGTCGGGGTTTAAAAACAAATCCAAACGCATTCAAAGACTGCTAAATAATCACCTGTCTGGATCGGGAATCGAACCCGCCAAGTTAAGAAAATTAATATCCAGTATTTTTATGATACCGATCGATAGAGTCGGATTACATTAAAGAAATATCTCTAACAAAAATTACCTCAAAAAATTAAGGACAACCATGAAATCTATCTGTACCCACTTATTTATTCTTTATAAACTTTATAAAATATAAACAAACGGTATTAATTTATTTGAGTTTCGCAAAGACAAATTGTGTTTTTGTATTGGCCAAAATAGTATTTTGTATCGATATCGATATAGGTACATAATATTTTTTAGGGAATCCCTACTGTTGGATTGCCAACCGCGTCGGACCGTCTGTAAGCGCGTTGGCTCCTCATTTGGTTGGATCACGTTGGATCCAACTAAATCGGATCGTCTGTTAGCACTTTAAGGCCTAATCGCCCTAACTATGTAGTTAGGGTAGACTCGTGCCCCTCAGTGGGGACGTATATGAGCTCTGATGATAATGAACTTTATGTTAACTGAATAACATACAAACGTCATTATGCTGTGTATAATTTTTATTTATAAAACTGTCTAACTTAGACCAACGACAATATGAGACTATAGTATAATAAGAGACTAATTTTGTTGCAACCTTGACACAACGGCTATTCCGCTGGCCACCCGACACCCGCTATACCTCCTAAGAACCCCCCCACCCCCTATGGAGAGCACTAAAGGGATCACGGACTAAATTCACCCCTCGAAAACAGGTCCAGCAGTAACACAAGCTGGGGCATCGCCTAGGGGGCATTAGGTTAAAACTCGTTTGTGACCCCTGGTTGTCCCTGCCGGCACCTAACCCACACCTCCAACTAGACGAACAGCTTCAGTCGTCTAGTGGGCGGTAGCTGGGGCGAGCGTCTCTGCCAACTGGCACAGGGCCCCAAGTCACGAGATGCAGGCCATATCCTAGCAAGGAGGACCTCCCGACCCCTTGCCGCTATCCGATGCCGATATACGCGAGAATGCAGGCCATTCCGTGGGAGAAGCATAGGTTAGCCTAAACCGGCCTTGACACCAAAAAACTTAACAACATGTTGAACACTAACAGTTAACAAGAAAAAAATATTTGCCCAAATAAATTTTTGAGTTGGATTCGATCCTGCGTCGTCCAAATACCTCGATGACCAGTACGCCATCGAGGACTTGCCCGAACCGAACGACATTGTAACTGTATTGAAGTCTATACTTAGAGCAGGGACTGCTTATCAGTATAAAATATTGATATAGTATCAGTAAAAATATCTGTACTAAAATTCTATACAAGGCGAATTTCTGTACCGATATTCTTCATTTATACACTTATTTAACCCTTATTTTATTTCTGTACTGAAATCATACGCGCGGGCGTCACTGGCCGCGGGGCAGGTGGATAAGGGGCCCCAACGGGTGGGGAAAAATATGTGCCTATGCGCGCCGCCGCTGAGCTCAAATCGCACATTGCAACTTGCAACAGGTTTACTAACTCATATAAAGGGATCGTAGATGTTTTGATTACTGTAGAGTGGATATTAATTAACGCAATATCAATCATTTTTGTGTGCAATGGGTAGGAAGCGTAGAAATGCCGTGCACGGATATTTTTCATATTGTAAAACAAGCAACGAATCTTCGTGTTTGATAGAAGGATGTGCAATGAAAATAAAAATAAGTACCTACGTCTTAATATTAAACCAAGTAGTTACCTTATTTATTATGTTAAGTTTAATAGTATTCAATAAAATAAAACGCGATGTTTACGATTTGAATACCTATTCTAAAAGTCTTTGTAAATAGGTATCTACCTATGTTAATAGTAGGTAAGTGCCTATCTAGGTAAGGGCCTATCTACCTTAACTAGGTATGTGCCTATATAAAACTACGTGTCAGGGTGCTAGCTAGGTTAATTGCGGAAAATTGAACAAATTATGGGTATGAATGACGTTAAAAACGGAAGCTATGCTTGGCCTGTGTTTGATTTTACATGCTTTCACTTAACGTGGATGAAATGCAAAAAAAAACTATATCCCACCACTTAGAATAACAGGGTCAATATTTGAAAGGCCCCAAATTCATGTCTTTCAAAATTTCTCGAGAATGTGTGTATATTTTTTTAAAAGAATTTTTTTTTGATAGTAAAATAATCAACGAAAATGTACCTCTAAGCCTCGATTATAATAAATTAATAATAAAAAAGTTGTTAAAATAAAACCAATCAAATTGCAATTTTTTCACGTGTCGCCACGGCTCATGCGCTACTATATTTGGATAATATGAAAAAAGGTGAATTCTTTGAGCTATTGGCTATTGTGTGCTGTAATTATAACTAATCAAGCTTCATACTTTTGATAAAATTACCAATACCCGCTAAGTCAATAAAGAAAAAACTCGTGTTCCAAAAATGCGCGTCATTGTCCTGCGCAATGTTTGTTTTTAATTTAGTGTTGAGTTAGAGACGAGAGGGGGGAGGAAACTTGTGGCAGGGTGAACAGACCTCCCCGCACCAAAGTCGGACACATGCTTTGGTGAAGATACAAAGCGTTGGTTTTTTGCAAGCAGCCTTTAAAATTAATTCTCCAAAAATTTTAATTACAAACGTCATTTATGTTTTCCCGTAATGTCATTCAACCCAAATGTTCATGTAAATCATAGACATGATGATGATACTATGATATACGTGAAAATTTTGGGTTGAATAACATTACGGGAAAAACTATTTAATAATTAGTTTTAGATAACGATAAAATATTTATTGGTTATTATGAAACACCGTGTATATTCATTCTGTCCTATTGTAAGTCTTTTTCATATTACAAAATATGGAAGTTTTGTGAACATAATTTAACATTATAATTTTATTTTTGAAATACCACTTGCGTAAAACATATTAGGTCAAGTTTTTTGCGATTTCATCATTTTCCCTAACGTCATTGTCCTGAATTTGGGCTGCCAGGATAATGACGCGCATTGAGAAGAATGACATTATGTGGTATAGTAATGACAAATCTTGAGGATAATGATGAGAGTTCGTAAATGCATTTGTTTAAGATCAAATATAACATTTTAATAATTAGTACAAATCGGTATACTGTTGACGGAAGGCAATATTATAATGAGTGTAACTGGTATTGACAAGACAAGATGTAATTGGTATATTTTGTGACCTATCAAAGGCTTTTGACTGCGTTGGTCACCAAACTCTTATAATAAGCTCAAGCATTATGGTGTCTCTGAAGAAGCAATTAGACTTATTGAGTCTTATTTGTCTAATAGAGTTCAGAAAGTTGTTATATTAACAAAACTGAGTCTTCTGGTGCACCTATAATTATGCGCGTGCCTCAAGGATCGATATTGGGACCATTGCTCTTCTTATTTATATTAATGACCTCCCACATTTCACTAACAATGTGTGCGATACAGCACTATTTGCAGAAGATACTTCTTTAATATTATTCCTTACAGCTAGTGAGCAAGGTTGACAGAGAAAACGGAAATACTCACGTTGTAAATATTACTCTCTCTCTAAAGTATTGCACTGGTTCACTATGAACAATTTATCATTAAACTCAAATAACACTAAATGTATTAAATTCTCATTGTCAACACAAGTTGATACTATTGTGGAAATGATTAATCGAACTGGCGGATTCATCGATTCTACAATTAGATCGATATTTAGGTATTACACTAGATTCAAGATTGCAGTGGGATCCACATATTGAATTCTTGGGATGAAGTTGTTATTAATAAAACTGAGTCTGCTGGTGCACCTATAATTATGGGTGTGCCTCAGGAATCGATATTGGAACCATTGCTTTTCCTAATTTACATTAAATGACCTCCCACATTTCACTTATAATCTTTGCGATACAGTACTATTTGCAGATGATACTTCTTTAATATTTAAGATCGACAGAGGAAACGAAAATATTGACGTTGTAAATAGTACTCTCTCTAGAGTATTGTATTGGTTCACAATGAACAATTTATCATTAAACTCAAATAAAACTAAATGTATTAAGTTCTCATTGCCAAATGTAAGGAAAGTGGATACTATTGTAGAAATGAATAATTAAGTTGTTGAATTCATCGACTTTACAAATTTTTGGGTATTACACTAGATTCAAGGTTGCAATGGGATCCACATATTGAGTCCTATGCAAACAGACTTAGTTCTGCAGCAAATGCAGTAAAAAACAAGACAACTTACTGATGTTGAAACGGCAAGATTGATTTACTTTAGTTATTTTCACAGTGTCATGTCATATGGAATACTACTAGTATAGAAAGTCCTCAATACCCATTCAACAGTCAAAAATATCCTGAATACCCATTCAGGACATCTTTTAGCTGATAAGAAGAATGGACGCAAGGAACTTAACAGCTACATCAGAAATGTACCAACATTTACAAAAGGGTGTATCAATACCACACACAGCAATATTTATTTACATAAATAGTTAATATACAACAATTCTTAACAATAAAACTAATAATATCTACAAATTAACACCAGGCATTAGCATCATTCTAATAATCGTTGACTTTATAATAATTATTAATAACCTTTGCTCAATTTATGAGTATTTTTACATGCGCTTTAAACTTATGAAATGCAAATCAGTAACACTTTATGGAATATTATTATAAAAAGTTATACATTTTCCCATAAATGAGGATTTAGTTTTTAAAGCCTGTACGTCGGAAAGGTAAGTTTATTGTTATTTCTTGTGTTTAAATTGTGAATTTGGAAATTGGTATCAAATGGATTATGATTTTAAATGACCGATTCAAAAGAGCTTTCTATGAAGTCATATTCGAATAAAGAATATTTTGATTTGATTTTGAAAACCTATGTCAAAGGTGACGGTACGTAGAAATAAAAAATCTCAGAACAATAAGTTATTGTCCTGAGAAAAAAATGATCCTGAATTGCTAACTGTAGAAAAAGAAAAAAGAGAGAAATAATTAAAAAAGAAAGAAGAAAATAATTCAGCAAAAAGCCCTCGCGCAATATAAGAGCAACGCAAAAAGTGAAAGGGGAATTCAACAAATAAATAATTTCTTCAGCTAGTTCATTTATTAGAATGTATTTATACGATAGGTAACTATTATACGTAAGTAATGGAAAAGAAGGATAAAAAAGAGTGCATGTTAATGAAATGCGAATACTAAGATGGACATAGGGGTGACTAGAAATAAAGTACGAAATGAGGATATTAAAGGAAGTTTGAAAGTTGCGCCGAATACAGAAAAGATTAGGAGTGGTTAAGATGGTTTGGGTTGAGGAGGAAAAAATGCCATGTAAATGAAGATAGTGAATATGAACGTAAATGGATGTGCAGGTAGGAGACCAAAGAATAAATGAATACAATGCGTGAAGAAATGGATGGAATGATATGAAGTAAAAGGAGTAAATGTAAGTATGACGAATAACAGAAGTTAGTGGGAGAAAAAAAAATAGCGTTCTAACCCCGCCTAGCGTGGGATAAGATTAAGTGTTATAAGTAGTTAACAAAGTATAATAGTGATAATTTTCTATTAGGGGAACATACAACAAAAAAAGGAAAACAATCAACATTCAAAGCAGTTAAAGTAAAAGCAGTTGCTAGTGAGCAAGGTGCGGGTAATTCTTAGGATAGCAACCTAGTTAATAAAGAAGGATCATTTAAAAGTAAAAAGTTCAGCTATTCAATATAAAGATACAAAGAAGAATACAACTCTTAATAAGAAAAAAAAGCGACTACAAAATCTAGGTACTTAATTTCCAGAGTAATAAATTTACAGAATCAAAATGTAGGCTCATTAAGTTCACAATCAAATACATGTGCTCTGATAAGAGAAACCAATTAGAAACTGGTTAAAAAAGTAAGAAAGCATCGGATATTAAGATAACAAATAATTTTTATTTGCAATATGCGAACAGCGTAGAATGTGCAGACAAGATAAAATATATTACAATATATTATAAACGAGGATCATATTGAGTAAAAAATTAGTAAGTTTTCTAATTATGGAAATGAAAGAAATGACTACGTTTAGTTTTTTTGGTTATAACGGATGATTTGTATAAGATCTCAATATAAAATGATAATAATAATATATATTATTTAGAATCAAGGTAAACTGGTTTTTTGTTATACATTTGTTAATAACAAAAAATCAATCCTACACGACAATCCTACCACGATTAACTTTTATTAAGATCAATTAAATAAAGCAATTAGGTTTATAAAAGTCTAAAAAGTTCGACTTATATTAATATTTTGACGTTCATTGTGATACTTTAAACCAAATAAAATTATTACCTAGATACTAAATTCTTTTTATTTTCATTTAGCTGCGTATTCTATAAGTATAAAACTGGACTCATGAGCATTATCATTTTCCTCAATATCTCGTCATTGTCCTAAACAATTAAAATCGTGACGTATGCACTCCTTTAACCGCTGGTGTTTATCTTCCTCCATTTTAAAAATATAATTGTATTGCAATTTTATGTACTCGTCGGTATATACAAACCAATAAAGCAAGAAATACGTGTCATTAACCACACAAATTGTGAAAGGCACGAAGACACGTGAAGATGAACTAACGTAAAGGACCGTCCTCGTCCCACCCATTATGGTTTGATTTTATTTCAGTATTTTAAATAATAAGAGTTAAATGATATCTGTACAATTATGATTAAAGTACAAAAAAATTTAAGTACAGAAAAATAATTTCTGTACTGAAATTAACTACTATCGAAATTTATTTAAATGACGTCATACAGATAAATGTTATACTCGTATTCATACCGGTAAACAGTCCCTGACTTAGAGAAGTAAAAGTAAACGTCATTACCTGTTAATAGCTTTGCATCAACATATTAATCATTTGTTTAATACCATGGACCTAAAAAGAAAATACGGACGTAGTGTTGCATTAAACAGATGTGAAGCATGCAAGGTAGGACAATTTCGTTCGTTTACTCAAAAATGCATGTAATGTGGTCATTATTTTGACAACCTTGTTTGAGCAAAGTCGACCTTGCCGTTAACTTTCATAATTGTGATTTTAATTAAATTTCAAGTTAATTAATATATTTTTTATTTAAATTACTTGCTGGTTTTATTTAGATTAGGTACTTGCATTTTTGAGTAAAGCACTATACAAGCCTTGGCCCACAATGACTTCTTCGCTGGTCACGCTATGATTGCCTCGAGCTAGCCTAGCTGCGCTCTAGGCCTTCCAGCTTGGCCATCATTGCAGCCCTTTCTGTCCTCACTGTAAAGGCCTCAACCTACGGTCGCGCTGACCGCGCTGTGTCGGCCTGGAGCTGCGCTGTCGGCCATCATCAGCGTGACCAGCAAAGTAGTCATTATAGACCGCGGCAGTAATGTACTATTGTACACGACCTACACTCACACAGATGCACCAGGTAAGACAAACCGCCGTCATTAATTTTCTCGACAAGCAAGACACACACACACACACATACAAATGTGCTGTCATTTGCATGCTTCACTCTTGATTCAACAACGCTCCGTCCGTCTTTTTTTCAGGTCCGTGTTTAATATCAAACATTTTAAACTCGTATCTAAAATACCACAATGTTTGAAACAAAAGCTTCTAAAGGAGTATGATTACAACAAAAAGAAACGGAAATACGCAAACGAGAACGTTCAAAATTCGTCGGCAATGCGCAGTTTCCACGAAATATGGGTGAAAAGTTGAACGTGCAACTTTTCAATTCAACTCGCCAGATTAATGTTTTTATTTCAATGATATCGTGCAGTTTGCACATGTTATAGCTTTTCAGCTTGTTTTGCTGTTAACAGCCTGCATTTAGCCCGCGTTCGTTGCATGCATCGGAATATATTTTTAACCGACTTCAAAAAAAATGAGGTTATCAATTCGACCCGTATGTATGTAATATTTCCAGAACTGCCCAGTATTCGTATATGTTAGTCTAAATCAGCGTCTGAACAAATGTGCCAAATTTCAAAAGTGTATGTATATGTATATGTATGTATATTTTTATGTTTGTGTTCGCATGTCTCCGGAACTACAAGTCCGATTTAAGTAATTCTTTTTTTGTTGTACTAGGTACTATTCAACTTAGGGAATACTGCAAGTTTCATCAAAATCGGTTCAGTAGTTTTTGAGATAGGGAATTTTAACCGACTTTTTAACTGAATTCAGAAAAAAGTTACTAATAAAAAAATATTTTACAAAAAATAAAAACCGACTTCTAGTGTGATGTTATTCTTATTTTTTGCCTATCTATGCCTATTTTTGTTTTCTATGCCTATTTTTATTTTTTGTTAAATAATTCTTTCATAACTCTACATACGTGGCTTTCTGCGCGGTGACAGATTTAGAGAACATGGGTCGCCTCATTTTCTTCCCGGGAAGAGCCGACTGGGCGTAACGGAACAACGAAATACTCGGTAATGTTAATGGGTATGTTGTGTAATGTGTATCCATCGGAAGTGGCCAGATTCTGTAGAAAAAGTATTGGGCCAATCAAGCAAATTTTTCTATACAAACTAAATAAATAATTTTCGGATCCTAATTGTCGCCAGCCCTACATTAGAGTACCTACCTTATTTCTTCATTAATTGTTTACATTTCTTTTGTGTCAATTACATAGTTCCATAGTGCCCATCAGTACGATGTTTTGAAGGTGCGCTAAAATAGAGATTTCCTACCAAGGATAATAAACCTAAACTATAAACCTATGTTCCAAAATATTCCTGGCACTTTCCACAGTTCAGTATCCGCTTACACCTCGCACAAGAGATCATTACACCTCGACGCCGAAACATTGATACTTATTAATCGCTCGTCATTAATTTCACATCGCTACTGGCTATCAATTCTTGCTTTGTTCTCGAAGGTCTTGCTCTAAGGGCGCGTTCATACCGGCTTGTGCGAGAAAGCTGATCTATGTGCAAATGCCTAACGAGATATATAAAACGGGGTGAGCGTTTCTTCAGCGATGAAGGTACTAGAATGCATAGAGAATTTGTAAACGTATGAGCATATCTACCAGATTTTTTTTTGTATATGGGCACGGCTACGGTTAGCGAGGCTGTAAAACGGTGTCGGTGCTTCTGCTAGAGAAGTGCGAGAAAGCTGAGTGATGCGAGGATATTTGGCGAGGCTTTAAAATGGTGTAGGTGGTTACTACCAGAATTGTGCGCAGTAGCTGAGCGGTGGAATAATACGTAGCGAAGCTCTAAAATGGTGAAAGCATATCCACCAGAGATATGGGCAGAAGCTGAGTGGTTCGGCGATGCGTAGCAAAACTGAAACTGAATGGGCTTTTCGATCACAGATTTGCGAGAATACAAAGCGGTGCTAGATTATTTATTAAGAGGCTGAGTAACGCCAACGACCTTGAGACATGATTTGTACTGGATTACGGTCACGGTGCGTTATTGAAATTGAGGGAAAAAATCGAAATATATTTTTAAAGAAACTAGTAACTTATATGAAACATCAATATTATCAAATTAAGTGTAACGAGTTAATTCCTTTTTTTGTTTTTTTTTACGAGGGGAATGCGTTTGCGCACCGTCCAAGCCCCCGCAGGGGCAAGGGTGTGCGGGACTCCGCAGCGAGCGACTACCCACTAAACCCCTCGATATGCCCTCTTTGGCGCCTAGCGCAGCCACGTCCAAAGGACGCGCCGCTGCCGAACGAGGTCGTGGGAACCCTTACAGACCGACCATAACCCCGTCCGCGGCACCTGCCCACCAATGGCGGGCCCCTCACGCCCTCTCCAAGATGGAGAGAAGTTCCCGTGGCATACTCCGGGTGGTAATTTTTTACTGTGGTTTTCTTCCACGCGGCCCGACGCTCAGTGCGCCAGGCCCCCGGCCCCGCTCAGTGCGGGGTAACGGGCTTGCCCGACGGCAGACCCCACTGGATCCATCGCCGCGCACACGAGCCGAAGCTCAGCGGCGCCAAAGCGACGACCCACCGCAAAAAGCGGCCACGGTGGCCACACGAGGTGGCCCGCCGAGTAGCACTCGGCCATCCCACGCCCCCCTCATGGGGGCCGCACAAGTGTGCCGAAGCCACACGTTGATCGGGTCAGCTTCAGTCCTTGGAACAACGACACGCCGGAGCTCTACGAGTCTCCGAGCCTCGGAACAACGACATACCGAAGCTCAACAAGGACCCGCACCAGCCCGATCAAAGGGGCAATGGCACAAGGCGCAACGCGCCATGACCCGCGAGCAGGTCCCCGAGCGACACACAACCCCATCTTCAAAAAGAAGGGGACGCCCCACATTGCCACGTGAAGTGGCCCGCCGGGTTAAACCCGGCCACACCACGCCCCCTCCACGGGGCAGCTGTCAGACTCTTAGCCCGCGGCAGAAAATCTGCCGGGTTGCCCAGGGTGCACCACGAGGAGGTGTTCTGACATCGCACCCCAACGAGTTAATTCCCTAAAAATCATTAAATAACCTTCGTTAAATAACTCGGATTTTCTTCTGAAAGCTGTTTTTGATGGGTTAAACAGGTTTTGCTTAAATAAAGTTTTAAGTGGGGCTCGATGAGCTCAGCTCAGAGTTGTCAGCCTCTTAAAGCTATAAATAGTGTGAATGTTTTGTTTTCACCAGATATATTTTGTAAACTACGCGGTGCGAGTATGCGAAGCGAGGGTGTACAATGATGTGGCCCTTTCTTGTGAGCTAAACTAGAAGTGGTTTTGTTGATTGATTTTTGCAATACTTCCTCTGTCCTCGCACACGGCTTTTTTTGAACACTCAAGTGGAAACGTGGCCTTAACTCATCGATACATCAGAGCGGATTGGCTTATGAACTGAGCTGGAGCCTGAGATATAAGCGTTCTTGATTACTATTATTTTTAGCTAGGTTAATAGTTTGAACTGAATTTTAGGTTCATAGTTTACTTTGAGCTACCGGTTCTTTCGTGGTTTAACCCACGTGTTTTATTTTTGGCAAGGCAACTTAGTCAGCTCTGACATTTAAGTGACCTGATGATAAAATGACGATAAGGGCGAAGATGAAAGAAAGCTTCATTTTTTAGAGGACCTAACTCTTTTTTCTCTAAATTTTAATACACAACAATGTTATTAGCTTTTAACCGACTTTAAAACGGTAATGGTACAGTAAGCTCCCATTCAAGCCATATGTACACTACGAAAACCGATACTATTACGAGCGACATAAGAACGGTCCAAAGGTCAAACAGTATAGCTTGAAAAGGAGCTCACTGTACACAGTCGGCCTTATTAATAAAAATTTTAACTCCTTGGATCATCCTCGGATTAATTACTGCGTGTTTTGTCTTATTTTGACATTTATGACAGCCGTCGTGTGCGGAAACAAGACAAAACACGGAGTAACTAATCCGAGGACGATCCAAGGAGTAAAATTTTTATTAACAAAGCCGAGTATGTTTAAGATGCGGGTACAAGCCCCACCCGAGACGAAATTTCTTCTTTATTCATTTTTAACCGGCTTCTACAGAGGAAGTTCTCAATTTGGTGCATATGTTTTTCAATTAGTTTTTTTTATGTGTATGTTACGCAATTACTCCGCTTTCAAAATTATTTTTGTATTCTATAGAGTATTGTTACCGACTCCAAGAATATGTTGTTACCGACTCTGCTGTTATCGACTCGGAGACTATGCTATCATGGATAAAGCAGTGGACAAGACTCTTGGAGGAGCCGCACCGACAGGGTGGTGGGCTCACTTCTTCTTGTCTCTCAACGGCGCGGGCGGCGAGTACCTACTCGAGTTGGGTGCACGAACTCGGGTGTCACGGAATTATCGCGCAGAGTTATAATAATTAGTAGTGCTATTTTTGTCTTCTTTATTTTGATCTGTAATGAAATAATTGTGTTGGTATTGTGACCACTAGTTCCTTTTTAAAAAAATAACCTAGCCTCGGATACTAAGAGTATATTATACTTCTTCAGTGGTCCCATTCTCACCAAAGTCAGGATCTGATGATGGGATCCTAGGAAAATCGAGGGAAACCCTTAAATTTTATAGGTACGACCAACGAGTTTTTTCGAATCTATTCAGGTAATTGCATCTGGTAGTCATGAATCGAGCTGATGATGGAAGGATCCTTACCTTTTAGGAATTTAAAGTTTTAACTACCTACAATAGGCATGTACTGACCCTTCGTCGTATTCTTTCAATTTACTTCGGTGACCCGGTATTAAATTCACAAAAAAAATATAAAAGTACAAAAAATAAAAACCGGCTTCAAAAACACTTAAAACTTAAAAATAATTTAAGAATACAGACAACATTACATTGGCTATTGAAGTCGGTGCGAAACGATGATCTGCTAGAAAGTCTTAAGATTTAGCACCGACTTTAATATAGAAATGTAATGTTGTCTGTATTATTGTTATATTATTTTTCTATTCCCAATCCTAGGGAATTTTCTCAATAAAAACCAGTCCATATTATGTAAGGGATAACCCGAATAACATAAACGTTCTCACAAACTTTATCAGGTAGTAAGCACGCCCTAAGCCCTACCTACACTTTCACCCATACACACACGTACACGTCCCGTCTCCTTGGCGCGGGCACGGTAATCAGGGTGATGATTTTGTAACTCGTCGATTGATCGGCAATCGTTATCAGACTGCATGACTTAATAAAGAAAAGCGAAATTATGTTCATTAGCCAATAAGTATTAGTTGATTTATTCAACAAGTAATATCAAGACTACATAAACGACGACATTACAAAATGTTAAACATACCAGACATCAGTTTTAATCAAACAGAATAATCAAATCGATGCGATAGCCGATTGCCAATGAGTTACAAAATCACCCACCTGGTCTTTCCTAAGACGAGCAGAAATTGGCCCTAGAAGGCCAATGTGATGCCCTTCTGACCCGTGATGTAGTCATCTCACTGGCTGACTTCAATATAAAACTGTGATATTATTTATATTCTTGTATTACTTACTTATGAATTTTTTGTGTTTTCAAAGTAGGTTTTATTTTTTTGTAAAAAAAATTTCAATCTTTTAGTTAATTTTAAATACCAAAACCTTTTCCTAAATGCAACAAATAATTTTTTGAAAACCTCATCAAAATCGATTCAGCCAAACGCGAGATAATCGCAGACAAGCATACAAACAAACAGTTCAAACACAGAACCTCCTTTTTTTGAAGTCAGTTAGTAAATAATCTTTAGTCAAACTTGACTAGACTAAAAGCTCGATTAAAATTAAAGAAATATTTTTTTACCTACCACCCATTCAGGACTTTTAGCTGTTAATAGAATAGGAGCAAGAAACTTATCACTCAAACAAATATTAGGTCGCTCAAGTATTATGAAGCTTCTCATTTTGTGTTTGAAGTAACTCTAATGAATGTTTATAAGTTAGTGTTCTATTGATTTATCGTCATTCGCAGTCAGTCACTCACTTAGTAATACAATAACGAAAATTAATTATTTTTGTCTCTTAAAGGAGATGTCCTCTTTTTGTATGGAGGCTGGGTTTTGCTAACTAAATGAAACGAAACTATGCCTGTTATAAAGGTTTAATATTTAGTGTCCTAAAACCGTGAAAATCATAACTTTATACCCCTCCGTTATGGAAATATTTGAATTTTTGTATATTTTAGTTATGGCAACAGTTTTGTTTAATGATCGAAAGCTGTGTTATATTATCTGCAAAAAACATCTATTTGTAATCTGTACTTGTAAATACAATAGCTACTATATTGTAATCTGTGAATACAATGACACTTATGCTAGTCTGTGGTTATGGTTTGTGTTGAAGTTGACTATCAAAATAAAGGCCGATCGCCTTGATGGATTTTTTTCTTAGACAATCTGCCTATTAGGGCCTATTTTTCATTAAATCTAATTAATGAACAACATAATAATTAATTAATAAATCATTAAGTGCCACAGTGTCAAGTCAGTGCCAAAACTATCAAACTAAACTGTCAAATCTTTTTTTTTTTAATTTTGAGCATTGAGCTAGAGACTTTAGCCAATCACTGCCAGTTGATTAAAAGATTTGTAGATTTTCCTTAAAAAAACATGAATAAAATGGATTTTCATATGAAAATACATTAACATGTTAGTAATACATTGTATTTCGGAGATTATATGAAGTTAATATGGGTAAATTGGATAGATTTCAAGCATGGGATTTCAAAACTTTCACTACAGTTTTATACAAATCGGAGGTACTTAAAAGCATATTTTAAAATGACTGAAATGCTGTTTCGATCCTCTTTCCAATGGTATATAAATTATTGCTTTTAGTTAACATAATTAATAAAAACCCACTTGTGGACATCTCCTTTTCATTTACAGTCACTCGTTTAAATTGTACCCTTTAAAAAATTATTGACTTTGTCTTCTTACATGCTCTCTAAATTTATCAAAAGGTATGTAGCCGAAGCCTGTTCGTTGGAAAGCCAAGTTTATTCTTACAGCACAAAGAGCCCTAGTTTCAGCCGTTGTTCAGTTTCATCTAGCAATTTCATAATTTAACCCACCACCTGCCTCCCGACAGTAATGTCATTGATAAATACGAAAGAAAATCCTCCAAATTTTTCGCCGCGCACAAAAAACAAAGGTGAACGCACAATTCTCTGCCCCCATTTGCGGAACATTCCAGAACCATATTTGCTAACGGTACCTAATACACGCCGCAAATAAGTAATGCCATCTATCACGTGCGAGCGAGATGGCCGGTGCCTTTGTAGCGGGTAAAAGAGACAGAAAGCCGTAGTTTCATATTGTCCTCATCTTAATATTGAGATTAAAAGTGACGGTTCGCTTGGCGCGAATTATAGGGAGCGTCAGCATGTTAATGTGATTTGTTTCTTGCGGTCCGCAATGCGAAAATATTGCTAACTTTAACTCATAGAGTAAAGTATGAAGCGCTTTCGACTTCATTTTTACATGGTGCTCGATGCATTATTTTGTTGATTTTACATTTGGGATAAATTTATTTAGTAAAGGGATTAAAATAGCAGAACTAAAGTCTCATCTTCGTCGATCGACTTATTATGTCACAATATTCATCTACCTCTTATATACCCCTTAATCCCTGAAGTCGGTATGCGGACTGCATCCTCCCAGTAAAATATTCAACGCCAGACCGACCTATTTTGCTGACACTACTGACGGCTCGAGTGCAGGTGACATTTCTGCGAACCGTACCTGTGATATGCACACCATTTTACTTAAAAGTACAAAGAGTTGGCTTTGTCTAGATGCGATTTCCGTCCGTACTACTTATATTTATTTACTATTAATATAATTTCTATTATTTTTATTGCTGTTAAATAATTTGTTGCAGAAAGTTCTTTAGAAATAAGCAGTACTTTTTTAATCAAAATTATTTATTCACTTTAGGCGCATAAAGAGGACATATGAATGTCAAAAAGTAACATAAAATATAAAGCACTCTTATTTCGCTTTGTAGTTAAATTATAAAAATAAAGATTACCTACTCTTTATTAATCTATAACAGTGTGGAATTTTGAAAAATTTCAGTTTATTTTTCTCCGAATGATTACCACAACTGCAAGATGTAAGAATTTGGAGTTTGCATGAATTAGAAATTAATGAATTTTTCATTACTCATACTCGGAAAGTAGGTCTGAAGTTGCCTGAAGAGCGAATTGAAAGTACCTAATACTCTTTAGCCCTAGGGATTATCAACTGACAGCTGTCAAATTATAAATAAAACTAGTTCTATTTTACGTTTCTATTGAACCATGTTTCAACTATCTATACAGCCACTCAATTACAGCGCGATGTAAAATTGAAATAACATAAAGTTAAGTATTAAAGAATATTTTTTTCTGAATTGACTTTATTATTATTTACTTTCAACTATTTCGTTTAAATGACATAGGTTAAGGCAAGATATCTACTATTTTTTCAATTATGAAAATAAAAAATAATGGCTAAACAGCTGGCCGGCCACAAAAAAAAGCGGCAATCCGATCGTCATTAGTTTTTTTATATTTCCGTATAGCAGAGATTTGTATTAGATATGGATTTAACGCCTGATTTCAATAGAGAAGAGGCTAAAGCAGAACGAAGACTGGTTTGACGAGAATGACAGAGTCATAAGGGAAGCAATCAATAAGCACCGGCATCTCCTTCAACAGAATACTGTGGGTGGAAGTACTGTAGAGATCAGGAAAAGTAACCTAGACCTAAGACAACTTACTAGGGAAATGAAAGTCGCGATTTGTACCTCTGTTTCGTAGACCTCGAGAAAGCTTTCGACAGCGTGCCGCGTGAAGCCCTCTGGGTGATACTTGAGAAGGTTGGCTGCACGGAGAAGTTTGTGAGACTTCTGAGACTTCTGCATGACGACATGGAATGCTGTGTCGCTGTTGACAACGAATAATCCAGTTACCTTCCCGGTACCGGGTGAAACAAGGGTGTGTTCTTGCACCAACCTTGTTTGCATTATATTTTGCAGTCGTAGTCCAGGAGGTCCTACAGACAGT
Organism: Schoenobius gigantellus; assembly: GCA_963935595.1. Lineage (NCBI taxonomy): Eukaryota > Metazoa > Arthropoda > Insecta > Lepidoptera > Crambidae > Schoenobius > Schoenobius gigantellus. Next base: position 2,948,648 of record OZ012543.1, read on the forward strand.
TTCCGATGGTGTCCGTATTCGATTTCGCACCGATGGTAGCATTTTTAATTTGGCTAAATTCAGGGCCCGCACAAGGGTCTCGCATGCTATGATCACTGAGATTATGTATGCTGATGACCTGTGTTTCGTAGCAGAGTCCCCAGGCGGCCTGCAGCATCTCATGTTATGTTTCCACGATTCTTGTCGCAAATTCGGACTAAAAATTAGTGTCAAAAAGACGGAGGTGATGTCCCTAGATGTTCAAGGTCGTCAGGAACTTTCCATCAGGCTTGGTGAGGAGGAGTTGAAGCGGGTTGACAAGTTTCGCGTATGGCGGAGCAGCGAGTGGCGAAGCACATCTTTTATTCCGAGCTTGAGGAGGGCAAGCGTAAGTGTTACCATCTGCGGCCGCGAATTATAGACAATTACGCACGGGAGGAGACGTGCGGGGCAGGAGGCGTGCGACGTCACCGCGAGCGGCCTTGGCGGCGGGCAGCGCGAATATCGCGAGCCAACCAACGGCCTCTTCCTTTTGGGACTCCACCGGCGACGGTCCACACATTCAAATTATTTAAATATTGTTAAGCAGAATTAAACCAGTCATTCTATATACAGTCCACTCTTTATTTAAGTCCCCTTGGATCATAACATTGGTCCAATCGAGCCTTCGAGATTTTTTTGCAAAGCAATATTTGAAGAATTGCGGATTTATCCCATTTTTATACCCGGGATCCACGGACGACATCTTCGAGCATCAGGACTCTTCAGTGAGGACTTCAGCCACGCATATCACGCATATGAGGACATTTTATGCCCGGCATCCACACACGTTCTGGTGACAACGTCGTACCCGGAGGTAGATCGCTCAACGGACTTTGGACCCGAGGAAGACGCATCAACGGACAGACATTTGTGAGTTCGTTCCAATTATCACTCCATTCCTACTGTTTCTTATTATTTCCCTATAAAACAGTCTTCTTTTTTGTGAGTGCATTCATTTTTCAAAATTTAATTTCATAAAAAACTTCATTACTATTTAATAGAATTCTCATCATTCTTCAAGCCTCTTAAATATTACCTCATAAACGCATATTTCAAAAACATAAATTATCATACGCAACAATTATTTTTTGCAACGAGAATTATAAGGCGCCACGCGGTCTGTGTCCAGCGCACGAAAAGTCCCGTTACCTGGCCTGCCTATCTATTGTTCGCAGTTCGAGCCGACGCATAATAACTCGTTGCAACATTCCTTAGCGTCAGTTCGATTTGCTGCATTAAGCGATAATGAGTGTCGAAAAAATTGATAAATTATTCAAAAAACGCGGATGTTTACGATCAAAATTAACTATTTTCGGTAATTATTTAAATATCCTTCGAAGCAGTAGTGACCATAGTGAGATACAACTACTAGATTTAGAAAGTCGGTTTAAAAAATTCAACAATTTATACGAGGAATTTGATAAATTACAGGGCGATATTGAGCTATTGTCTGACAAGCCCGACGATGAGTGTGCGTGTCGCGAGCAGTTCGAAGAACAGTATTTCGCGCTGGTGGCAGCCGCCCGCAGCTTGCTGGGTGATCACCCTGCCGGTAGTGTACATCTGGATGCTTCTGTATCGAGTCCCGAGAATGCACAGGCGAGTCTTTTTAAATCACAATCTGTTCGTTTGCCTAAAATTGAATTACCTGTTTTTCACGGTCACTATCAACACTGGCTCGAATTTAGGGATACTTTTATATCGTTAATACATTCAAGGTCAGACATTGATAACATCAATAAACTGCATTATCTTCGAGCATCTCTCAAGGGTAGTGCTTTGCTTGTGATTGACAATTTAGATTTTAAATCCGAAAATTATGAGGCAGCATGGAATTTATTATGTAGCCGATATAATAATAAAAGATTGTTAGTAAACAATCACATCAGTGCATTGTTCAATATTCAACATATTAAAAGTGAGTCTTGTTCTTCCATTCGGCACTTAATTGATGTCACAAATAAAAATCTTCGTGCTTTGTCTACTTTAGATGAGCCCACACAGCATTGGGACACTTTAATAATATATATGATGGCCGAAAAATTAGATACCACAACTCACAGGCAGTGGGAAGAGCATAGAAATATGCTCAGTGATCCTCCTTCTTTAAAAAAATTTATAGAATTTCTAAGCAACAGGGCGGACTTATTAGAAAGTCTACAAGAAAACAAAAATAATTCGCTACATAAATCTAATATTTACAAACCTAACTCTAATTTTCTAACAACTAATAGACAAAATAATTTTAATTCTAAATATAACACAAATAAAAACTTAAATGAAAATTATAAACATATAATAAAATGCCCTTTGTGTAATCAAACACACTTTTTATTTAACTGTGAAACATTCAGGTCCCTACCTATTGAAGATCGTATACAAAAGGCCAAGCAATTTAAAGTCTGCCTTAATTGTTTACGACCTGGGCACATGGAACATAGATGTAATCTTGTACCTTGCAAGTACTGTAAGAAAAAACATAGTACCTTGTTACACCTGCAGGAATCAGAAAACGTGCCTGAAAATTCAACTCCCGTCAATACCTTTGCGAGTTCGGCTGACATACAGCCAGTTACTACTTCTTCCCGCGTCTTGCTTTCCACAGCAATGGTGAAGGTGGTCGACATCAAGGGCAAGGCGCACGTTGCTCGAGTTCTACTGGACAATGGCAGCACGGCCAACTTCATCACTGATGCACTCTGCGGTAAGCTGCGGTTGTCGCGATGTAGTACGAGCGCCACAGTGACAGGTATTAACAATAATACTTCTCAAAGTACACAGACTTGCAGCTTAACAATTAAATCAATGCATAATAATTTTAAAATTGATATAGATTGTCACGTTTTGCCCGAGATTACAAAAAATTTGCCGTCTTCATTTATTAATATTGAAAATATTCCGCTTCCTATGGGAATAAAATTAGCGGACCCTTCTTTTAATATACCGTCAGCTGTAGATATCTTAGTAGGGGCTGAGGTCTTTTGGTCTGTCTTAAATAATAATTCAATAAAGTTAGGCAAAAGTCAGCCATGTTTATATGAAACGAAACTGGGTTGGTTAGTGTCTGGGCATGTAAGCCGTTCCACGACATCAGGTTCCCATTCTTGTCATTTTATTAATGGGGAGCCAAATCCAGACTTAACGCGTTTCTGGGAATTAGATTCCGTAGCAGCCAAGCACTCTCTGTCTCTTGAGGAGCATGCCTGCGAGCAGAGTTTTTTCGAAAACACTTTTCGTAAAGACGATGGTCGTTTTGTCGTTACAATGCCGCTGAAGAAAGATCCTTCAGTCTTAGGCGATTCTTTTCATAAGGCAAAATGTCGTTTTCTGTCGTTGGAGCGTAAGTTTTTAAGAGACTCTGTCTTCAAAGAGAGGTATTTAGAGTTCATGCGTGATTATGAACGTCTTGGGCATATGACTGAAAACAGAGAGCCTTTGCCTAGCTGTCTTCAACAGAATAATTACTTTTTACCTCACCACGGAGTCATTCGTGAATTAAGTTTGACTACCAAACTTCGCACAGTCTTCGATGCTTCCGCCGTCACTAGTACGGGTGTGTCGCTTAATGACCTTCAAATGGTAGGTCCTACTGTGCAAGAAGATCTGTATTCAATTTTATTGCGTTTTCGTCAACACAAATACGTTATCACAGGCGACATCGAAAAGATGTACAGAGCGATTGAGTTAAGTCCATCACAACGCTTTCTTCAACAGATCATTTTTCGTTATGATACAAAACAACCCTTAAAAACTTACACTCTCAACACAGTAACATATGGTACTGCTTCTGCTCCCTACTTGGCCACCAAGTGTTTGATTAGCTTGGCTTCTGGAACTCAAGATAGCGATGTAAAACAAGCTATACAGAGAGATTTTTATATGGACGATTACTTAGGGGGTTCGTTTTCAATAGAAAAAACTATTCATATAGGTAAGAGTGTAATTTCCATTTTAAAATCAGCACAATTTAATTTAAGAAAATTAAGGTCTAATAATCAAAAAATATTAAATGAAATCTGTCCTAAAAATAGTGACACACATAATATTTTTAATTTATCTGAAAATAATTCATGTAAAACTTTGGGTTTGAACTGGGTATGTGACACAGATATTTTATCATTTTCAATTGACATCGAGGTACAGAAAAAAGTTACCAAGCGAAATATTTTGTCAGTGATTAGTCAGATTTTTGACCCGCTGGGCCTTATAGGTCCATGTGTCGTCGAAGCAAAAATTATTATGCAAAAATTGTGGATCAATCAATATGATTGGGATGATGAGGTCTCGCCAGAGATTATAAATTCATGGATGTCTTTTCCTAATACATTACCTTTTCTTAACAGCTTAAAAATACCTAGGTGGGTTCTTGGTGATCACTTTGTTACTTGTGAGATCCATGTTTTTTCAGACGCCTCTGAGAGAGCATATGGGGCTTGCTTATTTATTCGTACAGTTAGCAGAGACGGGGCAATAACGGTGAAACTCGAAACATCAAAGGGTAGAATCGCACCGATTAAGCCCATGACAATGCCGCGTCTAGAACTTTGCGGTGCAGTGGTGGCTGCAAGGCTGTGTACAAAAGTATTATCTTCTCTTACTATTCCAATTAATTCATGTACTTTCTGGTGTGATTCCACAATTGTCTTGGGGTGGTTAAAGACACCACCACTTCAGCTTATAAGTTTTATAAAAAATCGTGTTCACGAGATTCAAGAAACTACTGAAGGTCACACGTGGCGCTATGTACCGTCCAAGGACAACCCCGCGGATCTCATTTCTCGCGGGCTGAAGGCCGATTCTATCGGCAGTTCCACCTTGTGGTGGTCGGGGCCTGCATTTCTTTTAAAAGATAAATCTCAGTGGCCAAAGTGTCCGAACGAGAATGAGATACGCGACCTTACCGAGACAGTAACCTGTCGCACTATACTTATAAATAATAATAAAAATATTTGTAATCGTGATATTGTTTCTAACTTAATTAACACTAAATCTAAATTTATTTCTTTACAAAGAATAATAGCTTATCTACTAAGATTTATTTACAATATTAAAAATAAAAATAAAAAAATTAAAGGGTTTTTAACTGTACAAGAGCTGCGTAATTCTTTAAATCTAATTATTCGTACAGCACAATTAGAAATGTTTCCTGAAGAATATAATATTCTTAAGTCTGGAAAGTCACTTCCAAAAAAGAATAGACTTTCATCGTTATCTCCATTTTTAGACCATGATGATATTATAAGGGTTGGGGGGAGGCTTAATAACTCTCCATATAGTTATGATGTTAAACATCAAATTTTATTATGTAGTAAACATCACTTAACAAAGATGATTTTCGAATACTTTCATATTAAATATTTACATGCTGGTCCGCAGCTTCTTTTATCAAATATAAAACAAACTTATTGGCCATTAGGTGGCATTAATTTAGCTAAAGGTATAGTTCGAAAATGTGTTCGATGTTGTCGTTATAAAGCTGAAACTGTTCAGCCAATCATGGGGCAGCTACCTAAGGTTCGAACAGAACTTGAGTTTCCTTTTTTACATTGTTCTGTCGATTATGCTGGGCCAGTGTTTATAGCAGATCGCAAAGGCAGAGGCTGTAAATTAATTAAATGTTTTTTGGCAATTTTTATTTGTAATTCGGTAAAGGCCTGTCATCTTGAACTCGTTACAGCTTTATCCAAAGAAGCATACATTGCCACTTTAAATCGATTTGTGTCTCATCATGGTAAACCTATTAGTATCACGTCTGATAACGGCACAAATTTTGTTGGCACCTTTAATGAACTGTCCAAATTTTTGGTTCGATCACAGATCGCAGGTCAGGTAGCTCAAGAAGGCATAGAATTTAAATTCGTGCCTGCCTATAGTCCCCACTTCAATGGCTTAGCGGAAGCAGCCGTACGTTCCACCAAACTTCACCTTAGGAGGTTATTTCAAATGACAAACTTCACCTATGAGGAAATGGCTACTTGCCTTGCTCAAATTGAAGCTGTTTTAAACTCTCGCCCTCTTACCCAACTTTCCTCTGATCCTCTTGACTTCACCGCTCTTACTCCTGCCCATTTTTTAATTGGACGACCACTTTTGTCTGTTCCACATCCACCGATTGCAGGAACTGCTAACATCAGCAGTCTTGAGCGATTCAAGAGAATAGAAGTAGTAAGACAGCACTTCTGGAGGCGTTTCTCCTTAGAATATGTCACTCAACTACAGCAGAAGGTGAAGTGGCGAGCAACTACATCTGAGCTTAAGCTGGGCTCTCTTGTCCTCATCAAGGATAAAGCTCTTCCACCACTCTTGTGGTCACTGGGGAGAGTAGTGAAGCTTTATCCCGGCAGCGACGGTATCAGCAGAGTAGCAGAGCTCAAAACAAAAAGGGGCACCATTCGTAGGGCATTTAATAATATCTGCCCTCTTCCAGATTTTTGAAGTCCCTCCGCACTTCAACCCGGGGAGCATGTTACCATCTGCGGCCGCGAATTATAGACAATTACGCACGGGAGGAGACGTGCGGGGCAGGAGGCGTGCGACGTCACCGCGAGCGGCCTTGGCGGCGGGCAGCGCGAATATCGCGAGCCAACCAACGGCCTCTTCCTTTTGGGACTCCACCGGCGACGGTCCACACATTCAAATTAAGCATGGCGGACAACTCCTTAGGTACAAAGATGTGCTTAAGCGACACTTCAAGAAGTGTAACATAGAGCCCTCAATTTGGGAAACGCAGGCTGCGGACAGACCCGAATGGAGATCTCGGGTTCAATCCAAAGTCTGTGATTTCGAGAACAAACGTTGCGCTGACCTTGATCGTAAGCGCGATGAATTGAAAGCCCGACCACCTGCGGCGATCAATTATAACAACTTCAATGGTGTGTTGACATGCCCGTTGTGCTTACGGGTCTTTGCTAATAAGATTGGCTACATAAGCCACATGAGAGCACACAATCGTCAGTCGTAGGAGATGAATGCAGTCGCCGTGGCCGAAATCGGTCGGGAGGATCATCATCATGTCAAAAAAGTCACTCATTTTTTCTTTAGCTAATTCATGTTTTATTTTTACTTTCCTAATGAAAGTATTCGTAATGAAACGCACAGTGTTAACCTCAGGACTAAATAGGTTACTTTCACCCCTAGGGTAACAAACAATGTACTATTAACTACCTATAACTACCGAAAATATACGCCAGTTTGCACGAATTAGATATGAATGAATGAATGTTAAGTATTATATCAACCGAAAATATACGCCACTTTACACATTCACACTACAGTGGCATTTCCAGCGTAGTTTTAGATCTTCGTTACATAGGCCGTATTTGGAGCCCGAGAACCATTTCTCTCGCCTTTTCGTTTTGTTCTCGACTGCGATCCGGCCCTGTTGGTTGTTCTATTTTTGAACAGACTTCAAAAAAGGAAGAGGTTGCATATTAAATGGACGTGCATATTAATTTGTTTTATTACGAGTAAGATGTTAATTTGTAGTAAAACTTCCGACAAATATATCAATAATAATGACACACTAGTACACTACACAAATCAATGTAACATCGTCCACCCTCCCTCAATCGTACGCGTGAGACAAAGGAATATCTCTTTAGTACCGTACCGCAACATGCAAATACTTAAATTCGACGGTTTCGACACTGCACGTGGCATCTTCAGGATGTTGTCCTCTTCGCTGCTCTCCGACGACTATGTCTTAGTCGTAGTCTTACTTAGACTATTTTTAGTCGTCGGAGTTAATGTTGGTTTGTGACGTTTGAGTCAGTGCAGAAGAGATTATTGACTGTGCTTTTAACACTGCGTTGAACGACAACAACGATCAATTTTTATTTACTTTTTCTGCTCGCATATCTCCAATAGTAATGGAGTGCAGTCTTACTGCTTAGTGTTTGATTTTTTAAAAAGCTCTTAGGTTTTCCGAGCGGTAGGAGTAGGCGAGCATTCGCGCAAACAATGCCCGTCTGATGTCCCTGCCGTGAGGCCTGCCTGCACGGTCGGCTCTCGTACACGCCGCCGTAAAGGCTTCTCCGCCTCGGGATTATCCTGGTGTTCTCGGACAATCCCCCCATTGGCGAGAACCCGACCTGTTGGTCGAGCTGTTGGCGACCCTGCCACGCGCCCAAAAGGGCAGGGAGAACACCGGAGGGTTTTAGTGGGTAAGTCCGGCTCTCTACCGGAAGAACCCCACACACGCTCGCCGTTTAGCCAAAGGCGGGTACGGTGCGGTCAAGCATTTCCCCTCGGAAAAAAACTGCTTTCCGAACAGGTGTAGTATAAATAAATATTGTGTAAGGTAACGACATAATTTATGGTAAACGTAGATACTACTGTTAAAGCTGGTAAGTTTCTTTAACTCACACTTCTGATCAGCTTAAAGACGTCCAGCAGGCCAATTATGCATCTTTGATCGTATGACATGGTGTAAATTTGAGAAAAAGAAGTCATGAAATAATGCATTTCGTATTACCGATCTCCAATGATATCGCTATGGCATAATTTCAATGATGTCATCATTAAATAATGGACAAATGATAAAAAATCTGACCGGAAATCGTATTTTTCGTTTTGCACTATGATATCATATGATATCATTTGCAAAACCATGATATCGGTAATAAGCCCTCTGAATGGGTGGTAGGTAAAAAAACCATTCAAAAGAGCTTTTGATCAAGTCGTATTGAATACAACTATTTCGATGTTGAATGCCATAGGTTAGCCGTTAGACAATAATCATCATTTCAGTCGAGAGGTTTCAAATAGAACAGTGTTCGGGTTACGCCGCCGGCAGGATGACAATGATAAAATGATAGGAACTGATAAATTGTAAAAAATGCATCAAAACTGTTAAATGCTATGATGAATGATAATGCGTGGCGCTCTTGATGGCTGTTGCTGACTGAATCTGTGCTATAATATTATAAAGAGGAAAAATTTGATTGTTTGTTTGTTTATATTGAATAGGCTTCGAAACTACTGAACCGATTTTGATGAAAGTTGGTATAGGGATAGTTCGAGACCAGGGGAAGGACATAGGGTTTTTTCCTACGGGAAAAAACATTCCCACCGGAAAACAAAAATAATGCGGGCGAAGTCGCGAGCGGAAATACAATATACAATAATTGCAGCAATGAGGTCAATCGCGAAACTGATGACCGGCAGACTTATTACGGAAAAAAGCAACCGGTTGCTACTTGTACAATGGCAACGCGATCAACAAATATTATCTCTAAACTCTAAGTGGTCTATGAACAACAACCAAATAGACATTCTCTCTACTAATCTGTGAACCAAATTAAACAATCGGTCGCTCGCCGTGTCCAAGCGTTGACGTGCATCTTTAGTTCGTCAGTCGCTCGCACGTGGCGCTGTCGTAGTAGTGCAATCTCAGAACAATCAGAGTGCAATCGAAATCCAACGTTCTGTAATACGAATTTGCGATTTATAAGCAATAATTGTACAATCTCAGCAATTGCGACTGTCTCTCAAGATAGATAATAAGCCTGCGGGCAAAATGTAGGGTGGTAGCTTGTACAGTATACAAGTCATCATGTTCCACTATGTGAATTAACAAAGTGATCAATAATCAAACCAAACGTTTGTTTTCTCATGGCTGAACGCATGAGAGCTACAATGTTAATTACAACAAAACACTAATATTGTCAAAATCAAATGTAGGTACCTAACAGCTCATACATGCTTCGTACCACTACACCAGCACTCCATGTCGGTCTAATGAGTCGAAACAACGAAACGCGAGCATTCGCTGATTTATCATGCCGCCGCCATATTGCGGACACCGACAATCTGATATACGGCCGGGTATTTTATACATCGCTGCAATATCGCCGATGTTTGCTGATTGGCAATAGGTCTCTCGTTTATTTATTCGTCCAATATCTTGCTTGTTACTGATTTGCTCATATTTATCAAGTTCTTGCGTTCTGGCTACCTAGCTCTAATAAGCAGGACTATTACCAATCTCATGGTTTTCCAATGACATCAGCATGATTAGATTTAGTCAGATTTTTGATCATTCGTTCATTAAAATTGAAATTATGCCATAGTGATGATGATAACATTAGAGATCGGTAATACCAAATAAAGCATTTCATGACTCCCTTTTCTCAAAATTTATACCATGTCATACTAGCCCGGTTTTCCATTTAAGTGTCAACTATTTTACATGCTGACATCGAATGTTGACCATGTCTGCGTTTCTTTTAAGAAATGTTAACATTTTTCAATCGCACTATTTTTATTACAAAGGAAACCTAACCTAAAAAAGCAAGCTATTGTTTAAATGGAATGCATTATGTTAGCATACGATACTAGCCCTGCTAGCGTCAAAAGCTTATGAAACGCGATGATGTTAAAAATGTTGAAAATGCTGCGAATCTGTACTTAAATGGAACGCGTATGATGAAAGATCCATAATAGCCCTGCGGAACGCAATAATGCTGTTATTGTCTTGTCACCAATCGAACAGTAAAAATACTACTTAGTATGAACTAGTATTTACGAGTATACTTTAGTAAAATTACTAGTGTGAACTAGTATTTTTGCTTCAGTTTGGTGACAGATAGTCCGATTTCCGAGAGATATTGCGATTTGGCAAACCAAATCACAAAATCTCAATCGCTTAACGACAAACGCACACGACCGAATTTTTGTAGGCCCGATAATCGGCTCGATTTTTCCTCCGACTCTTTTATGACCGACTCAACAAACACGTCTGTCATTTGTCGCTGGCTATCGAGAGCAGTGCACGTCAAGGATTTAATGGATTTGGCAGGTAGGCAGTAGGTACATTCGTCGCCGAGCAGTGACACATCCTTGCTTATTAAGCAAGTGTCAGTAGGCAGTGTTCGTGACGTATACATTTACTAACGTTTCATTTTTCACCGATAATCGGGTCGGCATGGATTCACAAATTTTTATTGCTGACTTTTTGTAGTTCGTGTTCACTTCCGCCTAGAGCTCTATATATTATGTTTCTTCTTCCAAAAAAAAAAACAAAGAATCGGTCACCGATAGTCGATCGTGTGCGTTCGCGGGTAAATTTGACTAGGTCGCGTTCTGAATGTTCTCAATGATTTCTTTTTTTTTTAAGGTTGTTAAGTAAAACTAAAGTTAGAAAAATGATTCACAAGTAAGGCCCACATTAGTGCCTAGAACAATATCTAATAAAAATTAATAGAAAAAAAATTATCTTAAAATTAGTTGCAAAAAAATCATTACCTTCCATGGTTTTTTACTACTTCTGCTGACAAAAATATTATTATTAGATACAAAAACTATTTTATCAAAAATCTAAGAAAACTATCGTTCAACAAGATAACAGACATGTGGTATACAGGTAAAATATACTAATTATTATCAAAACATCAAAAAGTTACAAGGTCCTAAAAAATTGTCACAATATTTTCGTCATTTACCGTATTCGAAGTAAAACAAAATTTTACGTGTAAAAGAACGCGCTAGGAACAGTTCAGTCCTCACCGAACCTCGCACCCACCCCAGTCACTTACAAACCCCACTAATAGAAACACGTATTGAAATAAAAACCTTATAAATATTCTGAAATTGTGTTAAATGTTGAATTTTGTCACGTTATTGTGTCATTACCTACTACTATCGTTTCAAGGTATGTGTAGCTATATATCTTATTGCTTTATTTTTTAATTATACTTAATAGCATAACTTATAAGTTGGCCGATTTGATGACGCACATTATGAGGGCGATTTCTGGAAAATTCTACCAAAAATGTATTATTTGTCATTACCATCTTCGTCATTACCTCCCAATGACCGATTTTAGTTCAGAGATGGTAATGGAGTGATGGTGACGGTAATGATAAGACGTTGGTAAGGGAATTACTTTTATAACCCGGTAATGATGGTGTTCTTTTTTGAACTGAATCGAGAGTTTAGCTTGAAGTTGGAATAAATCGAGCTTAAGGTTGAATGTCATTGATTTACCACCAAACGTAGATAACGCATAAACGTTCGAAAAGTGGGCCGGTGAAGAACTGCCCAATCGGGCCTCGTGCAGTTCTTTTCCATGCGTTGGAGCGACAACGCGTTAAGCAATTTTGAGCATTATGTTTGAGATTATAAAGTTGATATTTTCTTGTAGCAATTACTATAACGTCAAGTTTAATGTGGCTAGGTATGAAATGATGTAACTGCACGCGGTTGTACTTCATATAATTGCCGTAATAATAAAGAATAAGGTTGAATTCGATAAATACGGTACTTTCTTTATGGTAATTTTAATTCGGGTGTGCATATTCAACTACCTATTTAATTACAAATTATTTTTAGGTGTTACCATGGCTGGATAAAAGGAAGTCTAATTCTGATGAAAAAGAGGATCAAAAATTAGAAAAAAGACTAATATACGTAGAAATAACATCAGACCTGAATTATTTGCAAGACAAAAGGTGAATGAACATGAGACAGTATATGAAGAGAAAATAAAAATTCTAAATAAAGTCTATAACTCAAAAGACAGAAAGAGAGAAAAGGATGCAAAGAAAAAGATAGCGAGAGACATCAAAAAGATATAGAGATTCGCAAAAAGCTTCAGCAGATCATGATCAGACTTTTCCAAAAGCTGTTCTAATAAATAACGTGCCCCTAAGGCAATAAGCAAGATGAGTTAAGAAATGTCAATCCCTTTGAAGTTTCTGATGATATCGTTAACCAGCGCATTAGGCGAGTAAGATATCTTGAATTTTACCGGAGGGAGACTCTCTCCCAGGGTTGCTAGGGTATCTCCGCCTTACCTACATATTTCTGCTGCAAAGCAACAGTGCTTGCATTGCTGTGTTCTGGTTAAAGGGTAAGATATGGTAGTGAAATGACTGGGTACTATGACTATATATCTTATGTCAGAAGTTGGCAAGGTACACCGTGGTTCTTGGGGTTGCAGATTTGCTGCGAATTTCACAAGAGCCACATGTATAGGTGACAGTTTCCACTTAACATCAGGTGGGCAGTATACTTGTTTGCCAACATCATTGTATAAAAAAAAACGAGTGTGCTTATGACCACACGACTGAAGTGAAACTTCTATGAGAGGAAGAGAGAAAGAAAATGTGCGCGCGCACTGCTGTCTCTTGCTTATATCCCCCACTTAACTTCCGTTCGCCTTGCCCTATCACACTTTTCGTAACGCGTTCGCCAGCTTACTCCCCAAGTCAAGCGTGCCTAAAGAAGTTTCACTTCAAAAATTTTAGACACGAAAACTTCTTTCAAGAAAAATAAAATAACTGATGATTGAAAACAAAAAGTTAAAACAAAAGATTTTAAAAAAATGAGATAAACGCTAATACATAAAATTTAAAAAAGTTACAGTTAGAAATGCATCGAAGGGACAACAGATGAAAGACTATATAAAAGATTGAGAACTTTTACACTATGATGCTAATAGCACGACAGCTTCAGGTAGGCTATAAGTACATCGCTAGGCAAAAAATTCGTAAACAGAAGCGCATTTTAGTTGACAAAAACTTTACATAAGAAGTTCAACTCTCAAAGTGACATAAAACTATTCCTTGTCTTAACTTAAGATCAAAAAACATGCTCATGTCTAATACAAACAAACGCTGATTTACTAATACAAAGTCTTTTTTAAAAGTCTAGGCTGTAATTCACATGACATCGATTGTTTAAGAAGAGAATGTGATCAATGTAAAGACAAAACACTGAGTTTTGACGATTTTAACACAGAAGAAGATCTAGTTTACTATCAGCGGTATCGAGTCCAAGAAACAGAAGGAAAAATATTTAAAGTTACAAAAAAGAAACAAATATTTTGTTTACGCTCGAGGAAGAGCGAGTGGCAACACTGCATTATAGTCTGTGCAGTGACAGCCTGTGGCGGCCGGCCGCATGTAACATGTCAGTCGAGTCGAATACGGAATGACATTGAAATAGGTTATGACCACCGGGCAGCAATAAAATATAATATAAAATATATAACAAATAGTATTGCGCGGCGCACCAAGTGATTGTTGGTGCGAGGTTCCGCCAAGTTTTAGTGTCGGTGAATAGTGTATCAAAGCTTTTGTGTTCGTTAATGAGTTCGGGTATTGGTGGCCTAATAGGCAAGTGTACCATCCGGTTCGGTCAGACAGCAGAACTTCAGGAGCCGCGACTTCCTTCGAGCTAGCTCAGGAAGTCCACCGGCTACATACGGAGACCGAATGGATCCAAGTAAGTAATACCAATTTTCTAGGAGCTGGTAGTCGGTTATTAAATTCAGCAGTTCTATTCGGTGAAACGCCGACGTGGTGGAGTCTACTTTGGGTACCACCATATTTGGCAAACCCCAACTATTCATTCAGGTACTGAAAGATCAACAAAAAAAATGTTTTTGCATAAAATTATTTAATTCAACTGTAGTATACTAAAAAATCTCAAGAACGACTTGACATTCCCTGATGCAGCACTTCACACTCTTTGCGGAAGAAGTGCAATGCTTTCATTTTGGAGCAAGCAGACAAGAAGTTTGTTTACACGCTGTTGTCATTTACACACATGAGGCAGGCACTATTGAAAAGAATCCTATTTACGCACGATTACTATTAAAGCACGATGCCCCAGCGGTATTGACACATATTTTGCACACATAGCAATCCAGAGAAAGCCTTGTATTGAAAATCTTTACATAATTTCTCATTCACCCACTTCGCAAAATTGCAATAACGCAACTAGTTAAAGATGTTCCACAAATAAAACAACTTACTTGGAATTTTTCAGAACCGAGGCACGGAAAGGATGCGCCAAATGGTGTTGGTATAGTTCTTAAAAGAACTGCTATCAGTTTTGTTAGATTTGGCCATGATGTCGGTTACTTCCAATAGTTTATTGAATTCATAAAAATGTTAACAATATCATCGTGAGATCTGTTTATCCTGAAGATATAAAAAAGAGACCAACAATGTCTGCCTTAAAGGGCACACTATCTGTATGCCAGATGCTGTGGCCAATCAGTAAGCCTACTCAACTAACAATGTGAAGTGGCAGATGCTTTGATTGTGATGTAGCAGAGATTTGTATTCATAGCCGACACTTAACAAACTTCCTCTGACGTCGTACCTCTTCTTCACACTAAATTTAAAAACCTGAATTATTATTCTTATCTAACAAACAATAAATCCAATTGATCAAAACTGTTAACAATAAAGAAGAATCAGCAATCAAAATTCTAAGTAATAAAAAAAATTAAATGAAGAAAATAAAATAATACATAAAATTGCTTAAAATTTTAATTTAGAATAAACTGATTTAAATACAATCAAAGATAATGAAATAGTTCCTATAGTTTTAAGGTACGTTGGTCAACAATATATTATATAATTATTACAACATAAAACAAACCACAATTATAAAAAATATAATACTTACACGAAACATTCAAGAAAGTCGTTTATGTCGTAAACATTCATACCTATAATTTTGTCGAGGTGTAGACTGCAACATGAAGATATCACAATGCCATCTACAATCTACTAAGGGATGGTTACCATACCAACCAGTGTTGTGTTAATTAATTAACTCACATCGCCATCTGTTAGAAACTTATGGAACTAACAAAAAATTATAAACAATATAATTCGCAATAATGAATATAGGTAGATACCCAACATAGAAAAAGTTGGATAACCTAATCTAGATGTGTTTTAATTTCATTACGCTAGTCTATTCCATGTTATATATGTTTATGACATATGTATTGTGTTATTATTATACCATATTATTGTGTATCGTTTTGTTTAAAAACGTCTTTATCTTAATTACTTATTTAATATTAATTTAACCACATTAAAAAGTTTAATATGACATTGATCGAAATTCGAAGTTATTATGTGTTCGATATTCTGATGGGTGCATGTTACAATGCCACAAGCCTTACAATGAATGTAACTCCTGGGTGGATCTACGTAGAATGTTAATTTTGATCAACATTTTTGATTTTATATCTACCCACGTGCAAAGCTTCAAAACGATGTAGGATCCATAGTTTTTATGATTTTAAGTAATTGTATACTAAAAGCACACAGATCCGACCTCTATTCAATAAAATATTAATAAAATAAGAAAAAATACCTTCAGAATAATGATTATGTATCAGGAAAATGATATTGCTGTAAAGAACAATGACTGCCGTTGATAAAAAAGACAAATTTTTTAATATGTTTTGTAACAACAGGAATAAAACACTTTTTGGTAGTAAACATGATTTTTAATCATTATAAACAATCAGTTGTTTTTAACTTTGTATATATTATGTAATTTCTTATTCCAAAACGTAACAAATATGTATACTTATTCTTTTTAGAGCAAAATGATTTGAATTATACCGAGTGTAACATCTTACGAGCCAAGTTAACGGAGTCTAATTTAATTATAATACAGTGATAAAACATAATCATTACCTACGCAATTTAAAAAAGATGCAATTTAAAAAGATAAGTATTTGGTTCATAGTACCTACTACCTACAAGAGTTACACGCGGTATTTGCTTTAATTACATAAATATGTCAGAATCGTAATATACACGGTAAATTTTTTATCACCCCATTATTTAATAAAAAATGTTAAAAAATATAATCATTTTCTAAAATATAGGTACAAAAAATACCGCGCTAGTTTAGTGCAGTATTTTTTATATTGTTTTTATTTAATTTTGTTTTTTATATAAATAATGCACGTGTGTCTTAAGCGTTTCTTAAATTATACGGGGTGATAAAAAATAACCGCGTACATAAGAACATATGTACCTCGTAAATAAATTAGTTAACTTCAATGGTAAAAACGTAATAAGTTTATATTTGAACACGTAGCGCAAAACTTAACTGTAGGCTCTTCCTTTACACCTATTTAAATATTTGGCATTGATTGAGTATAAACCCTAAACTTATATATAATAATACTGTACTTTATAATATTAAAAATCGTTTGTTTTAGACTTATTAAAAAATTTGCCATTTATTTACCAAAAATTCTAAACATACAATAATACGTAATAATATCAAAAATAGTTTGTTTTACATTGATTTAATATTTGGCATTAATTAACCATAAACCTTAAATTTAGGTACAATAATATACACTTCCGGACACCTTAATTGAGCCACATAACATTTAATAACTGTTTGGTCGACCAAAAAGTTTTATGCAATTTTATAGCTGGCATATTTATAATCAGACTAAACAAAAATATGTCATCTACGAAATTGCATAAAAACTTTTTGGATGTCCAAAAATATATTTTTAAAGTTATGGACGATATAACCCAAAAGTGGAGGGTGGCTCGATCTAGGTGTCCCGAAGTGTATTTCTATTATGTATACTCTGGGACTTATATCATAAATCGTTTGACGTAACATGTTGGAACTTAATCATAACGCTCTGCCCCTCAGACAAAAGCCACACGCATTTTTTTTCTGCGGAACGACTGCGGAAAACTTAGCGTGTGGCTTTTGTCTAAGGGATCAGATATATAAATCAACATCAAAATTAACACAACAATAATGAAAAATATATCTCTAATCAAGATAACTTTCCTAAGGATCAAAATTAATTACAGTAAAAACAGAAGCACTGCCCAAAAACTAATAAATTTTGGAATCAAAAAAATATTAAATTGTTTAGAAATATGTCTGTTTTGATGTCGATGGTTTTGGAAATAACACGTTGGCATTTGCCTTTTTAATTGTTATATCAGAAAGAACTACGACGCGACTCTCTCGATTTAAAGGTAATATTTCGGATCTATTTGGTTCGTTTTCCTTTACATCTTCTACATACCCGAGATGTTTGCCATGTACACAAACTTCTTGATCATCACAGTCAAAACAACTCATATTGCGAACAGTCATTTTTGAGGCAGATTCATTCCATAAAACTTGGTACACGGAAAAGGTGCCCCTGAATGGTTTTAAATTTTTTGGAAGTAAGCTATCTTTTAATGCGACGTCTTTACCTTCAACTTTTCTGAGAACCACATTTAGATTGCCGTCCTGGATACATTTGGAAATTAAATCGCAGAATTGATTATAAGTTCCTACATCTTTTCCAAACACAACCATACGATCTGCTGTTCTCTTCAATGTCGCTCCAACACCATCAGGGGCACCTTTCCCGTGTCCAGCTTCGGAGTAATTCCAAGTAATTCTGAGTATTTGTGGAAAATCTTTCCAAATTTGAGTAATGATGTAGAAAATGTGCTTATTTCTGTACTGGGACGTTGGCGAATCCGACACGAAATGTATAGTGTCAATAAAAGGATTTATTTTGACTACCTCTTTAATTAAGGGCACCAAATGGGCCCACACAGCTGCAGCATCATGCCGTAAGCAATCACTAATAGTACAAAAAGATTGTGGGGTAACTTTTCCAGCAGAATAATTGTGTGTGTATATAACAGCAGTGTGCAACGTTACCTGCTGCCTACTTCCACCAAAGTGAAATGATTGTACTTCTGATCCATATTTTAAAGAATAGTTTTCGGAGAAGTCAACGTGCACACACGCTTCCTGAAAAGTCAAATTTTCTTTAAGTATCTTAATTGTGTTGTATTGATTGACAATTTTGTAGGTATGATTCAAGAATGTTATCAAATTTTCCTTAAATTTAGTAATTGCTTCATCGGTTTTTGCTGTAACTTTTACTTTCTCTGTTAGCAATTGTGTTTTTTTGTTTCCGTTATCAAGTGTGACTTTCTTGGTAATTTTTTTCCATTCATAAAACGTCAAATATTTGTTATCTGTGATTTTGTATTCAAGGTGACTTGTTTTGCAAATATCACAATTTCTTTGTAGGCATTGAATATTTCTTGAATCACAACACATTTTTGATAGCACTTGTTCGTATGTTTTTTGGGAAATCACAGATGCCCTATTCAAACATTCAATCAACAATATCATATTGGCATGGATTGCGCATTGACAAGTTTCTCTATTAGTTTTATCCGGAAAAACAACCCAAAATGGGCGATGTCTACAAAAAACGGAGTAACTGTCTCTCATTTTCGTTTCAGATAAAAACTTTTTGTATAAATCCTTTAAAGGCAGACACAAATACCTTTTTTGCTTTTGGACCTTGCTTTTAGTGATATATTCTTTCTTACCAGCACTTAGAACACTGTTAGAATCATCCAAGTAAAAGTCTTGAATACAGTTCTTTATAGTATTTTGAGCACTTGTACTGACAGTGGGTTGATTATTAGTAACATCTATGGAAGCGACAGGTTGTGACTTTGTCACAATGCAGTCATTAAGAGGAATATCAAGGGTTGTTAGTGTTGATACTACTTTTTTCCTCTCTTTTAATTCTTTAACTTTCTTTTTAAGCCTTAATATTTGTCTAGCTTGCGTTTCATTTTTCTTTTTGTATGAAGCGATAACGCATAGTAGTCGTTTCCTTTTCTTAATTTCTAGATATTTAACTTTCTTTATCTCTTTACAACCTGAATCATATTTCATTAAAGGATCAAGAAAATTGATTGAACTATCAATATTACGCTCATCTAAATCAGCACTTGTTGATGCAACTGCTTCGATTTCAACTGGTTCAAAAGTTGGTTGTTTAGCTTCTTCTTTTTTCTGTCTGTACCTGTATTTATAATTTATTTAATTACTTTATCCCACAAACAAAAATTTAAATCTGCACATATTATACAATTCCTATACTAGTTACCTCTTTGAGTTTTCTCTCCATCTCTTCCGTTGCTCTCTTTGGGCGCGTAGACTTTTATCTAAAATTTTCTCCTTATTTTTCAAGTATCTTTGTCTTCTTTTTTCTTTTAGTAAGGCTAGTAGTTGTGGATCATTTTTTATTTCTGCGTAACGCCGCCTTTGGCATAATCTTTGTTTAGCCAATCTTTCTTCTTTATATTTCTTTGATTTAGGAGGCATCTTCGGCATTGCGATAAATTATTATATCTATTTTCTACGCTATCAATCAGTCTTCAAATTCAGCCTTTATTTCAAAATAAATACTAAGTGATCTAAAATAAAACTTACAAATTACGTCTTTATAACAAAACTATTTAACAATAATGTTAACAATTAAATTAAAAATTTTAACTGAATTAGGAATAAAAGCTTGTTTAAAAATGTTTTCCCACTTAAAAGCTTGTAACTTATAATATAAAAATATACGTTACTCACAGTAAGTAATTAATAAGCCGACACAAACTATAAACTTACCGAAATTGTTTTGTGAAATTTTACTAGACTCTTAACAAAAATCCAAATATCTCGAATCAAAATCAGCTAAGTTAGATGTAATACCCTGCAACAAAGAGTAAAGTGAATACATAAGATTATGAACCGCAGATATTTCAATAAAGTTTGTAAGTCTGTAAAGGTACAACATTATATTTAATTAATTTCAAGTTATAAATTAGGATAATATACTACGAGATATATAATATACTTAGTACCTACTCAAACTACATGCGTGAAATATTCGAGATACTACATGCCATGCAAGTACCTACCTACTTTCCTGTGTTACTACAGTTAACTACGTAGCTTAGGAAATGAATTACTTTTATTGCCTACTTATTAGATGTTCTACAGTAAGAACTATAATATTACGTGAATTGCAAAATATGTAAACAATTTATTTTTAAGCGCCACTCTATCTCAGTAGTTTAAAACAAACTTGCTTATGTTATTTATCAAGACATTGCCACCGTCATTTACGATTTCGTACAAATTAAATAATTGCTCTCTGGTTCCCTGTGTCAGAATGTTTGTGTATTCGTAATTATTTTCATATTTTTCCTGATAAGAATAAAATATTCTCATATCTGCTGAATCTTCACATAATGCTTTGCATACTCCACCCTCGTAGGTGGCGAATAGTACTTCAAAGTGTTGTAAAATGTGTTTATATAGTGCTATATTGGGATGATTGCAGTTAATGTTTATGGTCAATACGTAATAAATTAGATGCATGGCGATCTCAAGGATAATTTACTGTAAAGAGAAATAAAATCATTATTCTTAACGCGAGTCATTGCCACAAACAACATTCGTCATTATTCTCAACCAGCGTCATTGTCACCTTCATCAAGATTCAGAGCAATGATGTTCAGACAAATGACGAATTTGAAAAGAACAAGTCTGAAACATGTCTGGAATCGTGGCAGCTAGCTAAAAGTATGAATACGTTATTAAACAGTTATATCTTTATTCTAAATCGTTACAAAAGAACGTACGAATGGAGATAAATTGAATTTGGATAGAGAAAATACAATGACTATCGAAGTGACAAATTTTGTAGAATGAACTTTAAAAACTTACCAGAGCTAACAACGTACGTTCTTCCTCGGTGGAGTGTGTCGGTCGACTGTGGCGGCGGACGGGGCGTCGGCTAAATACGTAGTGGGGCATCTTCTGTCTTAAAGTTGCGAATAATTTTGAACACAAGAACCGCGCTGACCAATGACGCTAATTTTGTGAACTTTTTTTTATTCAAAATTTAGAGAACTTAATAGTTCGATAACAATTTTTCTTTATTATTAATAGGAAGTGTTATAAACGTACATCATTTTTATTAGAAAATTTGGGCTAAATACAGATATAATGATTTAATATGATCATTTAAACGAACAGCAGTGCTTTCCGGACATGGCGAAAATCGTAAAATTTAGGCATATTTTATTAATTAATTTTTAATCATTTGTTTTAAGCCGCAAATTTTATTGAAAACTTTTTCTTTACTTATTTTAGAACTGAATGACTGCTTAATTTTTTATAAATTTAAATAGGTTACGGAGTAAACACGCGGGACATACAATTCGAGCCCCGCGTAGATTCACCCTCCTGTGTTCTTTATTTTGGAAAGAGGTTAAAGGAATGGTAAGTAAAAGGCTAAGTACCATATATAATATAAGCTGAGAAATAATTGATCTCAAGCTTAAGAAATGTTGATTATCGAAATAAATATTTATTTGAAACTTATACCAGTGTAGTTTTATTTTTAGAACTAACGCATTACATAGTATTCACCTCAATATTTACATGAAGTACTGTAGTATTATTATTATCTGTGCATGAAGCATAAAATTAATACCTAATAGCACCATAAATTCTTAGCAAAAGCTTAAGGAAATCATTCCCTTCTTATCTAAATCATTACCATAGTGTTGTCAATATCATCACCATCAAGACTCTATCATTACCATCCTGTTAATAAAAAAAACTACTCAATTTTTCTCGAAAACCAATTTTTGTTTTAAAGTGCCTCGTCGATAATTTATCTTCCTTCAACATAAAGTATAGTAATAAATCGGAAAAACTTTTGAATTCTAATATTTAAAAAAAGAACCAAAATAAATCACACAGAAACACTGAAGCGTTATTCACCCTCGCACTTAATGACCGGTGACTCCACTGAAGAAGTACATACGATAACAGTCCAGAAGCTTTAGTTTTGAATGATAATATTTTTTTACAAACGGTAGCTCTTGGCCTTTATCTCATCTGATGTTAATTGACGATAAGGCGAGTAATTCGTCAACTCGTCCCAAATGCCTACGGCCCATTTGGGACGAGTTGCAGAAAATCAAAATAAAAAATATTTTCATTCTGCAACTCGTCCCACGTTTATTTTTGTGTGGAACTTTAAACTTAATCAACGCTTGGTACAGTTAGTAAGACAAGATATACATTTTTTTTATTTGTAGTACCTATTTACTTTTATTCTTAAGAAAATTACAAAATCAATAATATTCAATAAAGTACTAAATACTTTTTCTAAAACATCAGTTTATTGTTTCATTATACAAACAACACAAGTTCAAGGGTTATTCGAAATTAATACGAATAATAGACATATATGACTTTCGGTTATTATCTGTAGGGAAACAATGGTTACGGCGACTACTTTTGAAGTAGTACAGACCTAGGAAAAGAATGAAGGTGCAATAAAATCTTTTGACCAGTGATGTGTCCCCGGTGATAATCAGTAAGTAAACAATGGTTATGGCGGTTTCTTTTGAAACAAATGATGACAGGACAGACCTATGAATAGTTTACCCGACTTTAAATAATTATAATGATCGTATAATTGGATCGAGTAACTGTTTACATAACGTTTTAAAGCGACCCAAAAAGAATATGACTAAAATGTCGTGTAACATTGTTTTAAAGACGTTTCGATAGTAACCAATACATAATGATCATATAATTTACTCGTGTTAACGTTTACAGAACGTATTAATACGACACGGACCTACGACGACTAAAAAGTCTTGCTTACTACTTTTAAGGGATTTGAAAGGAAATTAATTACTTTCACATGATTGTCTTACAATTTTTTTTATTTTTTTTATTGTTCTGAACAATTAGTTTTATTGAGTACCTTATGTAATAACAAATCGAACATTTAAAAAACCTACTCTAAACTAAACTACACATATAAAGCTACTGTAAACTAATAATACATTTAAAACTAAACTAAATCTAAAAATGGCCCCCGGGGCAGTGTACCCAAGATGCTGGCAGCGTTTCCTCGCTGAATCGCCAAGCTAATACGTTGAGCGAGGAAGCTGCTAGCTCTTAGGTCTCCTGTGACATCTTTTAGTCTCTTCGATAGAACTTTGAAGACACTTAGGCTCGTATTAATGAACGCGTCTCAAAATTGAGATCGATCTTAAGCTGCAGTTTTGACGTTTATTGTATGGAACATCTGTTAAAAACAGTATCTTATGATCGATCTCATTCTTGAGTTGTAATTATTAATACGAGCCTTAGAGCGCCTGAGCCCAATGGACCGAGAGTCTCGACGCCGAATGGGCTGAAACAATATTCAACACAGAGACTACTATATTTATTAATTT
Organism: Schoenobius gigantellus; assembly: GCA_963935595.1. Classification (NCBI taxonomy): domain Eukaryota; kingdom Metazoa; phylum Arthropoda; class Insecta; order Lepidoptera; family Crambidae; genus Schoenobius; species Schoenobius gigantellus. The sequence goes on from OZ012543.1 coordinate 2,972,542, forward strand.
TTATATTTTCGGCCGCTTCCGCTGCTGCTCCTGGCCTCGTCATTTTTCGTGGAAGATGTGACGATCTTACAATTAAAAGTCATACATCATTTACTGTATGACTTATTTTGCTACTTGGGACATAGCTGTCATTACAATATCTCATAATAACACCATACCTGTAATATACGCATTACTCCCGAACAAAACAAAAAAGACATACGAAATTATGCTGAGATTAATTAAGAATCAAATCCCTGATTGGACTCCAAAGACATTTATATTAGACTTTGAAAAGGCAAGCAATACAATCTGTTTTTCCTAATACCCCTATAAAGGGCTGCTACTTTCATTTATCGAGATGTTTGTGGAGAAAAGTAAAAGTATAAGGACTACACAAATTGAAGCTCGTAAAAAACATGTACGAGAATGTGCTGCTCTAGCACATTTACCAAGTTATGCAGTGGACGATGGTTTCCTACATATTATATCTCGTAGTCCAAATAACGAACAAGTAACAAAGTTAAACGATTATTTTGTTATTTTAGGTTTATTATTATTAAACCTACATGTAGGAATGTTCATTATTACTTCGTGGGTTAATTGGTGTTGATTTAATCTTTTCTGTTTATATGTATTTGACCATGGTGCGATGATTAAATATTTCATAACTAATTCGTTTTTTTTTTTTAATTTTCTACACGCTTTTGCTACTGATTGTACCTTTTCTCATTTTGATAGTAACGTGGGACGAGTTGCGGAATGAATATATTATTTATTTTGATTTTCTGCAACTCGTCCTAAATGGGCCGTAGGCATGTGGGACGAGTTGATGAATTACTCGATAAGGCCGAAGCTAATATCACCGGGACTCCTCGACAACTGAGGAACTGGCTAGGAGTATCTTATCCCTAATTGTCAGAACAAAATGTTATTAAAATTGTTATTATGGCGACGAACTTAGGTTAGGCGACTTGAATTAAGAGGTTACGTGGAAGGAATATCGTAAAAATACAATGAGAAGAATTAAATTGTTTAATATAACACGACTAGTTTTTGTTACAATTTGACACACACAAAATTATAAACTTTTATTGCTGCCTAAAAAGGTTCATATATAAAGCATAAACAACACCCACCCTCAATAAAAGTTTCATTTCAACTAATTACTTAACACACTATTACACAACATTAAACTAAAAATCCTACGAAACATAACATCATACAACATAGAACTTTGAACTAAGAAATTCTGTCACACTTACTCATAGTGCACAAAACGAACACTAGAGGTCACTACCAACCAGCATATTAATAAAAATTTTGTGTAAGATATACACAAAATATAACTTAAACAAAACATTCTGTAAAACCATAAAACACAAAAGTTTTTTGATTGAAAGTACTCATACCCACCCTTAATCAAACAACTTGAAATAAGCACGATACAGATATTAAGACAAGCCCATCAGTTTTCTCAATTTTTCAAATGTATTACGTGATAGAGCTTTTGTTAATATGTCTGCTATCTGGTTACTCGTGTAAACATATTGAATAGTTATGATGCCATTATTAATCTTTTCTTTAATGAAATGATACTTCACATCTAAGTGTTTCATTCGTTTTAACTGTTCATGAGAGTTACTAGCTTTAATAGCTGATTGATTGTCCTCGTAAATAATCACAGAACTGCTGTCAAGTATATTTAGTTCTAACAACACATTACGCAACCAGCAAGCTTCGCTAATGCAGTGTGTGAGTGCTACATATTCAGCTTCGCAAGAGGATAAAACCACTGTATTTTGCTTTTTAGATGACCAAGTTACTAAGTTGCCATAAACTTGTAGACAAAAACCTGAAGTTGACTTTCTGTCTATTGAATCACCCCAACTAGCATCAGCATAGCCCGTTAATTGATTTACACTAACATTTTTTTGGTACACTAATTTGAAATCAATAGTTCCTCGAATATATCGCAAAATGCGCTTTAAACATGTCCACAGATCGTTACTGGCACAGTTTTGGAATCGTGACAGAAAGGTTATGCTTGCACATAAATCTGGTCTAGTGCCGATCATAGCATACATTATACAGCCTATTACTTGTCTACACTTATGTTCCAATTCTGCACTTTCCGACTTATCCTTTTTCAAGTTTGACAGGTCAAAGTTTGAATCCATAGGTGTACTGACACTATGACATTCGGACATTTGAAATTTATTTAAAACGTTTTTAAGGTACTGAGTTTGATTTAATGACGTAGTACAGGTTTCAAAATTCTGCTGTATGTTTATACCTAGGTAGAAACTAGCAAGACCCAAGTCTTTCATTTTAAAAACAGATTTCATACTTTTTATGACGTCGTGAACCATTGGTCCAAATCCAGTACAGAGCAAATCGTCGACAAATACCAATAGATAAACCTTACAATTTTCGCTTGTAAAATAATAAAGACACCAATCGCTTTTAGTTCTAATAAAGTTTTGACTTAACATAAAATCGTTGAATCGCTCATGCCATGATCTAGGTGCTTCTTTGAGACCATATAGGGCTTTGTTCAATTTACATAATTTATTTTTAGGTACCTGAAAATTATCCGGCAATGTGACATAAATATCATCTTTAATAATGCCGTTCAAAAAAGCACTACAAACATCTAATTGGTATACAGGCCAATTATTGTTAGTACTTAAAGATAATAATGTTTTTACTGTAGCCATTTTGACTACTGGCGAATAAACATCACAATAATCTAAGCCCTTTTGAACAAAACCCCTAGCTACTAATCTAGCTTTATACAAATCAATCTCACCTTCTTTATTGCGCTTGATCTTGAAGACCCATTTCGTATCAATGACCATAACTTTTGATTCTGGTTTTTCAATAAATGACCACGTGTCATTTTCAGCTAACGCTGCCATTTCTGCCTTCATGGCTTGTTCCCATTTTGATGCATTTGGTGACGAGATAGCCTCCTTTAAGGTAGTGGGTTCTTCTGGATCAATAGCTATAAAACAAGTCTCATAGTCGTCATACCTCTTTGGAGGTCTTCTGTTACGTTGTGGTCTATTTTCAGAAAATGAAAGTGAATTGGACATCGTATCTTGATCTTCTTGCTCAACGCTTTGGGCCAAATCATTTTCGCTCTCGTCAACGCCTTCATTGATCACTCCATCTCGAACAGGTACATGAACGGGTTCTTCGAGATCAGGTGATCTGATTTCTTCAACTAATTCTGGTGTTGACTCCGATTCAATCAATATCAATTCATTTTCACCTCGTATAGTCTTATTATCATTAGAAATAACGTCAGGTACTATGACAATTTCCCGTTCTAATGAAAAAGTTTTAGTATCGGGATAATAGATCTTAAAGCCTTTTGTAGTTTCTCCGTAGCCCACAAACAATCCCTTTCTACTTTTGCTGTCTAATTTTAATCGACGCTGTTTTGGGATGTGTGCCCATACTTCTGTTCCGAAGATCGCTTTAAGTTGATTAACGTCAATTTTTTTGTTGTACCACAATTCAAACGGTGTTTTTTCATTAATAGAGCTTGTTCCCGTTCTATTCAGAATGAAAACAGCAGTGTTAACCGCTTCTCCCCAAAATGGTTTTTTTAATGACTTTGCTTGCATCATAGACCTGGCTGCTTCCATAACGGTTCTCATTTCTCTCTCAATTTTCCCGTTTTGAGCAGGTGTATATGGCACAGTGATTTGATGAATAATGCCACAATTTTCAAACATTTCTTTTACTCCTTTGTTTACGTACTCTCCTCTGCCGTCTGTTCGAACAGTCTTGATGTTAATGCCTTGGTTTCGACATAAAGCGAGAAAAACTTTGAGCTTTGACAAAACTTCAGATTTTTCTTTTATTGTGTAGACTGTGCGAAAGTGGGAGTAGTGATCCTTTAGTAAGAGAAAGTATCTCGAGCCTCCCAATGACTTTTCTTCAAGGGGCCCACATAAATCAGCACTTATGAGCTCACGTGGACTATGAGCTTTAGTGGTGCTACTATGATGTGGCTTCTTGCTTTGTTTGCCTTGTACGCATGCGGCACAGAAATGTTCTTTGCTACAGCTAAACGTTATATTATTATTCTTCAACGTATTTTTGACATAATTAAAGTTTTGATGACCAAATTTGCAATGATATTTATATAAATCGCATTCATTATTGCAATAATCAGATTCTGTTGTGACAGACGTCAATGCCATTTCATCTTTCTCAAAACACATTTCAAAAAGTTTACCTTTTCGTTTAGCGATGACAATGGTCGAATTGTTTTTTATAAACTTACATCCACTGCTATCGGACATATTTAGACCTTTATCCAATGCGCTGGTGACTGAAAACAAGTTCACGGTCAAATCTGGAACATGAAGAACATTATCCAGTCTTACTAACGAGCAGTTATGCCCGTTGAATGCTTTCAAATGGACACTTCCTTCTCCAATGACTTGAACTTTTGCTCCATCGCCTAGCTGCACCATTCTGGTGTAATCAACGATCCTATAGTTGTCAAAATAGTCCTTATTAAGGCACATGTGGTGTGTGCACCCGCTGTCCATAAACCAGCAGCAGTTTTCCGATCTTTGCACCTCACCGGCCATTAAAGCAGTCACCCCACTCTGTGAGTTTCTTTTTGTTTTTGACTTCTTTTTGAAGAAACAGTATTTGGAAATATGACCAGTCTTTTTACAAAAATCGCACCGTTTGTTTCTGAAACAGTTTTCTTTAGAATGACCTGATCTACCACATATCTGGCAATTACTTGAACTGGTAGGTGGAGTTCTTGTAACGCTCTTCTTCAAGCAGAAGTCTTGACGTTAAGTCGCCTAGTGTTTGCTTGTCTGGTGACGCAGACTCCCAAGCTGGTCGAAAATACTTGTACTTCTCCGGAAGTGCCATGAGAATTTTTGTTATTGTCATTTTCTCGGAGATTTCCTCACCCGCTTGTTTTAATTTAACTTTCAGCTCTTCTATTTTAGATAGAAAGGTGGACACGGAATCTTCCTCGAACTCCAGCGTGAAAAACTTTTGCTGTAACAGATGAACGCTGACAGCAGATTCCTTGTCATAAACAGTTTTCAGCTTTGTCCACATTTCATGAGCTGTTTCACAGGATAATATATGAGTTTGAGGACCTTGTTCCATCCTGGTGACTATAATATATTGGGCCCTGGCATCTTCTTTTACCCATGCAGTTCTCTCAGCATCGCTTGCGGGTTTCATCTTCTCCCCCGATACGATATCATAAAGATCCAGTCCTTTCAAAACGATTCTCGTTTCGAACATCCATGTCGACCAGTTTTGTCCTGTGAATTTTGTTACACTGGTAGTGGTTGATGCCATATTAAATTTTTCCTTGCCGTGTGTCCGCAGTATGACCCGACGTCAAACGCCGTTTTAATAAAATGTCGATACAAACGTTTTATTTAATTTCCCTTACGACACGCGAGTTCCTGGGCCCATAACCACTTGAATTAAGAGGTTACGTGGAAGGAATATCGTAAAAATACAATGAGAAGAATTAAATTGTTTAATATAACACGACTAGTTTTTGTTACAATTTGACACACACAAAATTATAAACTTTTATTGCTGCCTAAAAAGGTTCATATATAAAGCATAAACAACAAGGCGGTGGTAGCTAGCAAACCCTATCGCGTTAGGAAAACGTGGTGTAGAAAGACCAACCCCTTACCATGATCGTTCAAAACAATATTCAAACCGTATTGAGAGCGGGATGGCGCTATACGCAGCAAGAGCGGTGTCTCTGTTTCAATATTGTTTTCACTTCTCTTTGAGGCGCATAGTAAGGTCAATCATAAAAATTCACTGCAGAAAAAACCGGTTCTCTTCATAAATATTGAATAAAAAAATATTTAAATAAGATATGTTATTATTCAACGCGTTCTTTAGAGGATGGTCTTTTTAATTTTTTGATAAATTAATTAGAACTTGGTTAAAATGTGACCCAAACATGCCTAGATTTTAAAACTTTAAACCTAATCGCGTCGTAAATATTAGGTTAAATCATATACTTTCGATTTCAATAAATACAGTGAACAATATTCTAGAGGATGGTCTTTTTAGTTTTTTTTTATTTGCTTTTATTAATGTTTAATTTAAATAATTCATCTTACGCGTAAAGGTTTGCTTAAATATTCCCCTCACTCTCACTCACTCACTCCTATGTAATCAGTGCGGGACGAAAGACGCAAGGTCATTGGGAGCACTATGCGCCTTAAACGGTATGATAAGGCCTCAGGTGCCCAGCAGTGGGACGTGGGTTGATGGGGCGATGATGTGAAACTAGCAATGGTGAAATATTTGCCTGTTTGTCATCCACCTTGTAGAAAAATCGGATTGTTTGAATTCAATATTGTACCGCAACTCAAAGCTAATCACCGGAAACGCTCAGCTCACAACGCGAGCGGTTCACTCGCTGCGCGGTTTGATAGCGCCACTGGATAGCTCCTATAACGCCTGATTTAGTAATTGCCACGCCGCATACCGAATAAGGGCTTGCGCACATTACAAACTAGCTTGGTACGATTTAATTAAATAGGGCATTGTTTGAATTTTCTGATAGATTTTCTGATAGTTTTCAGCTTTGTCCACATTTCATGAGCTGTTTCACAGGATAATATATGAGTTTGAGGACCTTGTTCCATCCTGGTGACTATAATATATTGGGCCCTGGCATCTTCTTTTACCCATGCAGTTCTCTCAGCATCGCTTGCGGGTTTCATCTTCTCCCCCGATACGATATCATAAAGATCCAGTCCTTTCAAAACGATTCTCGTTTCGAACATCCATGTCGACCAGTTTTGTCCTGTGAATTTTGTTACACTGGTAGTGGTTGATGCCATATTAAATTTTCCCTTGCCGTGTGTCCGCAGTATGACCCGACGTCAAACGCCGTTTTAATAAAATGTCGATACAAACGTTTTATTTAATTTCCCTTACGACACGCGAGTTCCTGGGCCCATAACCACTTGAATTAAGAGGTTACGTGGAAGGAATATCGTAAAAATACAATGAGAAGAATTAAATTGTTTAATATAACACGACTAGTTTTTGTTACAATTTGACACACACAAAATTATAAACTTTTATTGCTGCCTAAAAAGGTTCATATATAAAGCATAAACAACAAGGCGGTGGTAGCTAGCAAACCCTATCGCGTTAGGAAAACGTGGTGTAGAAAGACCAACCCCTTACCATGATCGTTCAAAACAATATTCAAACCGTATTGAGAGCGGGATGGCGCTATACGCAGCAAGAGCGGTGTCTCTGTTTCAATATTGTTTTCACTTCTCTTTGAGGCGCATAGTAAGGTCAATCATAAAAATTCACTGCAGAAAAAACCGGTTCTCTTCATAAATATTGAATAAAAAAATATTTAAATAAGATATGTTATTATTCAACGCGTTCTTTAGAGGATGGTCTTTTTAATTTTTTGATAAATTAATTAGAACTTGGTTAAAATGTGACCCAAACATGCCTAGATTTTAAAACTTTAAACCTAATCGCGTCGTAAATATTAGGTTAAATCATATACTTTCGATTTCAATAAATACAGTGAACAATATTCTAGAGGATGGTCTTTTTAGTTTTTTTTTATTTGCTTTTATTAATGTTTAATTTAAATAATTCATCTTACGCGTAAAGGTTTGCTTAAATATTCCCCTCACTCTCACTCACTCACTCCTATGTAATCAGTGCGGGACGAAAGACGCAAGGTCATTGGGAGCACTATGCGCCTTAAACGGTATGATAAGGCCTCAGGTGCCCAGCAGTGGGACGTGGGTTGATGGGGCGATGATGTGAAACTAGCAATGGTGAAATATTTGCCTGTTTGTCATCCACCTTGTAGAAAAATCGGATTGTTTGAATTCAATATTGTACCGCAACTCAAAGCTAATCACCGGAAACGCTCAGCTCACAACGCGAGCGGTTCACTCGCTGCGCGGTTTGATAGCGCCACTGGATAGCTCCTATAACGCCTGATTTAGTAATTGCCACGCCGCATACCGAATAAGGGCTTGCGCACATTACAAACTAGCTTGGTACGATTTAATTAAATAGGGCATTGTTTGAATTTTCTGATAGATTTTCAAGCTAGCTAATTTTCGAACAGGTGTGGAATCAACTTTTTTTTTCATTTTACTTGTATTTAAATGCTACTTAATTATGGTTGGGGTGTACATATGTATATGTTGTATGTATACAACATATATGTACACCCCAACCACCCAACTTGTACCTACATACAAGGTTTAAATAAAAGATTGCATATCTAAGTAAAATAAATTTTTAATTAGATTCTTTTCCTTTTTCCCTTACGCAATTGCAAACGAATGGTTGATTTGATTTTTGTAGTTTGTTTGATGACAATAAGTTCGAATGTGAGTTTGAGATATTTACTTTCCTTTTTTCTGTTGCAATCCCGTTCTTTTGTAATTTGTTTTCGTTTTTAATTTAACTCAGAAGATCGAATTTCCATATCACACCATTAGTCTTCTGACTGAATGTTCTTCTCAAGAAGGCACTTCCAATTTTCGAACAGGTGTATAATAGTCAACTTTTTTAGGTACTACCGTTTAATAACCCTGCCGTGGAGGCCTGCGTGCGCGGCCGTAAGGCCCTCCGTCTGGGGATTGCCCAGGTGTACTCGGGCAATCCCCCCTTGGCTATAGCCCGACCGGTGGGTCGGGCTTGCCCGGGCGTGTGGGTAGTGGAGTCGCAGTGTGAACCACTACACGCGCCCTAATGAGCAGGGGGGTTTTAGTGGGGAAGGTTTGGCACTCTGCCGGGAGAGCCCCACACACGCTCGTCGTCTAGCCAAGGGCGGGTACGGTGCGGTTAGGCATTTCCCCCCGAGGCAAAAAAAGGTAAGTACATCTCAAATATGGTTGGGATGTATACAAGGATTAAAATAGTTAAATATCTTTAATTAGATTTTGAATTAGATTCTTGGTTTATTTTACCCGTCGCCGTGGTCGAATGGCTGAGACCACACTGATACTGATTTGGTGGTCTCAGTAACATTTTGTTGACCTACACAGTCTATATTTTAAAATCCGTGACAAGAGAACCTTTAGGGGTACCTACTTTGCTTTTCTAGGAGGCACAACTGAGGATAAAAACTTAGACGTATTTTTTTTCAAGAAGGAATTTATATTTTTTATGCAATGGAAACTTGTTACACTGCGTTGATTTCAGATCGTGCCCGCGCTTCCTGTAAGCGGATGAAGGGATTTATTTAGCAGGATTTCTTTCTATATTTATTTATTTATTTATTTATTGATTTTAGGAAGACTATCGACTAAAATATTATACACATAGAAAACTTCGTACATCGCTACAAAGTCATTTACAAGTCTCCACTGTTTGAACTAAAGTAAATAACAAAATTACCTACTATACTTAACTTAGATCTAGGAATACATTTCTATAAATATAAATTAATTGTTTATGACAAGTTAGTGGCTAAGAACAAATGCACATTGCTACTCAGATTTTATTTATTTATTTACGTATATAATGAGTATAAGTATGCCTACTATTACAAATTAAGATATTGGGATTCTTAAAAAAATGTTTTGTTAAGTTTAGATTTGAATAAGTTAACACTGTTATTAAGTTTGTTGTCTTGTATTACTTCGCTTATTTAATTTTTTATGACTTTCTTTCTTAGGTTTTTTTATTTGAAAATCTCAAGGATTATAACTTATAATACTTGACATTCCAAATTGTGTTTTCCTCTCGCACAATAATAAAAATCTGGATTTCACTGCCATATTTTACCCTTCCAACCGGAACACAGCAAAGCAATGCAAGCACTGCTGCTTTGCGGCAGAAATAGATAAGACGGAGGTACCCAAGCAGACGACCCTGGTACAGTCTCCCTCCGGTAAACCATCTGCAATCGTAAAAATGGCGGATATACTCGTTCCTATCAGAGATGGTGCACCTCTTGGTATTTGCACACTCGTGAAATATAAAATTTCGGGGGCTTCGCTCACTAGTGAAGAGTACAGCCGTGGCTTGACTTGTTGTTTTGTCGTCGTTTGAATTTGAATTGCCAACTCAACGCCGCCTTACGTCACAATACCGCGGTCTAACTGTAATCCACCAGCAAACCACCATCCACCATCGATATACCTTTAATGTGTACAATCAAATCAACCACCTCCGTGGTCTAGTGGCCGGCAGGTCCGGGGTTCAATACCCCATGGGAATAGACGTTTTTCTGCTCCGTTTGGTTGGTGGTAGGGCTTCTGAACCCGCCTCGCTTGCTGCCACCGTCTTACCTAAGCTTGTCGCCATAATAACAACGTTGAAAGCATTGTTTTGTTTCGACAATTGGAGGTAAGATAACCAGTTCTTTAGTTGTTGAGGAGTCCAGGTGAAGCTCGCCTCCACTATCATTCATCTTCATTGTGCACGTTACAACATGATCTGCGGTAAGTCCCTTGAACGATGCGCTATCTTATTTCAAAACTGGCAACACTACTTCCCGCCAACTTCCCACAATCAAGCAAAAAGTTCAGTTTTTCAGTTGTATTCGTTTTTAAATTCACTCAGACGCTGCAATCAGCTCGCCCGCCGGCGCCAAACTTTGTGCTTTGCTTTGAAAACTGAAAGGTTTCGTGTCAAAAGTTGTTTGCAGTGGAAATTAAAAGCCCTGCAGTTGCTTTGGATGTGGAGGTAATATTATATTATCAGTATTAGGACATATAACCATTTGATTCGTTGGGGTCAACAAAAAATTCATAATAATTATCTATATTCGTAACCAATTGAAACGGATATCAATACCAAATTGTTATAAAATACTGTTTCTTTTTCTCTGTTACTGCTTCAGCCCCTTGATTGTGTATCTCAAATCTATAGCGATAGCTTTAATTTTGACAATCGCAGTACATCAATCACTGCTTTATAAAAGGATGTCGGCGCAGACTTGTGTTGACGGTGCAATCGCTGTCAAATTAAAAGCGATAGTGAGAGAATTTTTCTTAGACAACAACTCCGGCAGAATTATAGTTCGTTAGGGATCCAAATTTGAAACATTTAAAATTTTAAACATATTCGGATCTTGGGCTTATTTTAAAATAAACTATAAAATTGGGAAATTAGACTGTAGATATAATAAAGGGCTTAACAAATAATGGATATCAAATTTGGGATCCGGTAGATTGCAAAGTTTATTATTCGAGAGCTGATGTTAGGTTAATTGATGATAAAGAAAAGGTTGAAACGTTTGTAAAAGATTGTAGGAAACAAACAAAACGAAATGATTTGCTGAATTTATTTGATGATAATGATAGTTTAGAGCAAGAAAAGAAAGATAGTGTTATAAGAGGAACAGCAGCACGCTTCCGACGATAGTGTGAAAATCTCTCATTTAAAAATTGGCCCGGGGTAAGAGGTAAGAAATCAGTAGTAGGAGAGGAACTTAAAGGGCAGAGAGAACTGTTTAGGATGGACTCGATTTGTGAAAATAGTGTGCTTAACTACTCAAACGTCAAATGTGTGTTTTTAAAGCTCTATACAAATACAATTTTGGAGACTGCGCCAGCCTCCCCCAGAGCCCGCTAAGGTGAGGAGCGTAGCAGACGAATTTCGGAATTAACGAGCTGCAAAGTCAAATCATAGGATTAATTTCTTTTCATACCACCTGCTCGACAATGTTCAATTAGATCCCCCTTAACTTCAACGTAAAGCCAGACATTACATCCCAAGGGATATAATTTTGTATGAAACTCCCAAGGGATTAAAGTGTTTTAAATATGGAACATAAAATTTGTATGTAAAGGACATGTCCACTTTTTGTATGGAACGTGGAATTTTATTCTGAACCTTTTGTAACCAGTTTAAAAATTTATGACGGAAATAGAACTTTATGAGAAGGATGTTTATCCATGAATATTAAAAATATTAAGGCCTGCATTTAGGAGAAAAAAATTAAAAATGTTTTTTTTATTGTTTCTTTAGCAGGGCCACATTTGGTTTTTTTTACTGGCAATTAAAAGGATGTCATTGTCAATGCCACTGTAGCTGTCGTTTTGACTTCAGTTTGGCAGTAATGGTTGTGCTATAAACGACCGGTTGCCATTTAACAAAGAAGTGAAGTGAAGTGAAGTGACTTTTGTTTATTGTTTGTGTGTATGTGTGTAACCTTCCTTTCACAAAATAGTATCTTTTATTTTCTACAGCTATGCTCAGGTTCTTGATTTTACATGTGATTTAAATATTAGCTTGCTAACTGGACTAAGTTTTCTCGTAATTAGAACGTACGAAGTAACCAGACCCAAGAATTGAACAACAAAATGTTATACTTCCAGGTTACAGTCGCACTCCTGATACAACTTCTCATTTTTTTTGTACCAGAGTGCTATAATTTGGAATGTCGAAGGGTACCATTATATTTAAGAAAGAAGATCCTCGGGGATTGTAAAATATTCGTAAAGTAATGCCAGAGTCTGTGAAAATCACATGAGTCAATATGATTTTGCATTTTTATGGTAATATAAGTTCACTGTATTGTTTACACCAAATAATTCATGCTTGACTTACTAAACATAAAATCAAAGAACAGAAACTAATTGAATTTGAAAATATAGAAAATTCCACTGATATAGTATGTAAATACTGGACAGGTTTAACAGTCACACAATTTGTTTTATTGTTCTCTTGCTTAACTCAATTAGGTGAGGTTTGTTCAAAGCCTAAAAAGGCCTTAGGTTTATATTAAGTCAGACTATGGGCTAAGGAATCCCTTTGCAGAATTGCTTCTCGGGTATGCATTTCAAAAACTCATGTTTACTTATATAAAAAAGTGTTATTGCTTCAAAAATCAATATGCACCTTTATATTTAGGTATAGCCCATATAAGCAGGGAAAACCTGTCCAGTAGAAATCTAACTATATGTTATACTCTTTGGGTCTGATTCAAACAATTCCATTGTTTTATTAGAGGTTACTAACATTTTACTTACAAAAGTCCTCTAATTACCTATTTCAAAAGAAATCTTATAACTTACACTGCTAGCTGCAGTAAGCAACCAACCAACCTGGTGGTCAATCTATTTTAAATAGGGCATTAGAAGCCATCTTTGTACATATTGATGTTTAAATTCCACACTTGAATATGTTCCCCAGAATGAAAATATTCAATTTAATTTTAATCAGTCTTGGAACATATTAAATTAAGCAAGCTAAGTCATATTTTGGAGAACATATTCAAGAAAATGATCTATCACATGAGACTGCTGATAAGAGGAAAAATCAAATGAAATCCATGAATTTAGGATGGGCTCCGCACCAAACTCATATAACACCACTGGCTCAATTTTGAAATGACGTACTAATAAGGGAAGATGTTGAAATTGAATAAATAAAAATTACATAATTTCTGGGTTTTATTTCATACCTGCAACCAGTTTCTATATTACAACTCTTTCACATAGTTTCCACTATTATAATTATTCAACACTTCATATTACATATTTAGTACCCATGATAAAATCGAGGGTATGTAGTCATATAGAAGTAAATATTTACACTTTGAATTAGCATTATAGTAATCTTAGAGAATTTTGCACTTAGTTCATTATAATGACTTCATTAATTAGCATTTGTTTTGTAAAAAATCTTTTGTTATTGAAATAGTAAAACTGTAGCATTCTTAAGAATAGACCAGTATATTTTATTTATGTTGATATTTCATTACTGTGAGGTAGGTGCTTATCCTAAGAGTAGGCAGAGTAAAACAGGTATCACACACTAGACACTACAGCCAGGGGCTCATCCTAACAAATGCTGCACAAACACACTGCTACAAAGTAAAGTATAGAAGTCATCTGCCACCAACCAATGCATTTATTGTGCTAGATTTCATTTTAATAGCATGGACCTATTGATTAAATGTATCATTTTTTTGGTCAGAGTCAGAGATGCTTGTTTGTTACCAGCAGCAGTGACCTGCAATGCTGCTAATTTGCAATCCAATTCAATATGTGGTCACCTGGGGGTTTATTGTCGAAGGAAAAATCTATAACGTCTGCGCTGCCTTTAATTTGACAGTCATTGCGGCAACAACACAAGATTGTGCACTTCTTAATAAAAAATATTGTGATTTATTGTGATTGCTTAGATTATAAGCGAAGTATCTCTATAGGCGTGTTCGGGTAGCCTGTGGTGGTGTTTTTAGCATTATCAAAATTGGCGTTGATGTAAAGCGTTCGGTTAGAAGGTTATGAAATTTTTGCCATTTTTGCTCCACACCCTAACCGAACGCTACATTATCAATATGTCAAAGTCATATGCTATTATAACCTAAATTTATTTTCAGTTTCCAGATTCTGGATGTATTATGATGTAATAAGCTCGCTTCATGATTAACGATCATTAATTTCCATAAATAATGAAAATAAAATTTATTTCGTTAAAACTTATTCAATCGTGTCAAAAATTTTACGTATAGTAAATGTCAAAAATCTTAAATGTCAAAAACTGCCACTTTTGACCCTCTTCGATAGCTGGGACGAAATTGGCAGTTCACAATGCCATTTTTGACATTTTTTCAGCTATCCGAACGGTTGACGTAAACAGATAAAAATGCAACTTTTGTTCACATTTCTTCTAACCGAACGCTCATTGTGTCAATTTTGTCATTTTTAACAGTTATTTTTGCCACCTTGATGCTATCCGAACGCGCCTTATTTATATAGTTTGTGATCACGATCATTATAATCACAAAATTAAACGAGGCTTTTTTTGACGTTGTCACTTCTGCAAGAGACGGCAAAGGGAGCTATGTTCATAGAGCCATGTTTTTCGTAAATCTTGATAAAACATTAAAAATGTAATTTATGTGAATTTTAGTCAGAAAGTCACTCACTATCACATCGTTTGTGCGCTTTTGTTACTTCTTTATTCGTTTGTGACACGTTTCAGTAACTTGTCATTGGTTTCCATACAAAAATCGCTTTGTTTTACATACTATGAAAGTCAATCAGAAAATTGCTGTTTTTTTGAATTTGCAGGCCTAAAAAAACCTAAATTTTATTCTAAACCCTAGATTTTTGAGTACTCTTGACAATAATACCTGAAACATGTTGGTTAAAAAATAATTATATTCTTAGCCCAAAAGAGGACATGTCCTTTATCATAGATGCTAGCTTAGGAAGGCAAAGGTTCTACGCCTATACAGCAGTAGCTGGCATCCACTAGAGACAAAGACATTCTACCTGTGTAAATAATGTTTTTATAAACTCTAAATACATAATTTCTTTACCAAAATTATAAAATATTTATCTACATAACACTGCAAGCTAAAATAAACAATTACATTTCACTTTATTTTTTTTATTGATAAAATACGTTTTATGCAAAAAGCGCCATCTTTTGACGGCCACCATTAACTATCGATAAAAACGAATAAAAGCAGAGTAAAGCAAGAACACTCGCTGCCAGCGGATAAACAGCATTTTGAAAAATTACGCGGCATATTTAAAAATAAAGAATGTTTCTACAATTTGTTCCATAATTTGCACCAACAGTATTCCGTTGTATTGTTTTCATAGCTAAAACTTTGCCGCCAACGCCATTACGTATTTCAAAATTGTAATATCTTGTTGCTTACAGTATTATATTATCTGTGCTTACGTTAATAAAGTGCTTAGTGGAATGTGTTTTGTGGCATCAATAATACAGTCTTTTTAGAAGTTTATTCAGTGTTTTATTGATAAAGTTAAAAAACGTAAGTAGGTAAATGTCCAGGTGCTTCAGCTTTTTTTTATTTGGGGTCAATAGGTTGTCGACTATTTGAGATTTATTTCGACAGTTGTGTGTAGTAATTAATTGCTGTTTCAAAAGTAAATATACAACAAAGTTGAAAAATAAAAGAATTTTATTTGATACCATTTTATTGTTAACAAATTAATATTCGTCCTGCGTGCTACTAAAGGTCATTGGCAGGGTCCAGCAGCTGATCGTATCGTATTGTAAATCGATATGTAGATTAAGTTCATACTTGTTATATTATTATTAAATACTCGTATGTTTTAAGTTTTTGTAATGTTTTTGGCGGCTGTACACTCTCGCCGAGACACCCCGAGACAGGCTGAGTGCGAGAGTGTACATGGTAGCTCTCGCCTCGCCTCGGGATGTCTCGTGCTTACTCGCCCGCTCTCGCTCCCGTGTCGGTTTTTTGTGCCCGAGTCAAAGGGTCTCGGCATGTCTCGCGAGGAACGGCGAGAGCATTGATGTACGTACACTCTCGCCAAGTGCAGTGCACAGCCAGCAACCGCTCTGAACACACGTGAATTGAGTCGTACTAATCATAATATTTCACATCGGAATAAGTATTTGCACGTCGAAAAATGACAAAATATGTTGGATTGGCTTCTTATAATCATCACTGTAACCATATTTTTATCCGACTTCAAAAAAGGAGGAGGTTCTCAATTCGATGCGTATGTTTTTTTTTGTGTGTATGTTACGCGATTACGCCGCCAATTGTGGACCGATTTTCAAAATTCTTTTAGTATTCGATAGAGTAAACCCCAAGGGTGGTCACCAAAGTCAGGATCTGATCATGGGATCCCATGAAAATCGACGGAAACGCTAATTTAATACCAGCTCACTGAAGGTGAGCTGGTATTAAATTCGGGTTTCTTTCACTAAAAAGATTGCATTCACTATAAAGTTAAAAATAAAAAATATTATATAAAAAATTAAAACCTACTTCAAAAACACTGAGAAGTTAAAAATAATATAAGAATAGGTACAGACAACATCTCACTTCTATATTGAAGTCGGTGCCAAACGATGATCTCCTAGAAAGTGTTAAAATTTGTCACCGACTTCAATATAGAAGCGTGATGTTGTCTGTACCTATTCTTATATTATTTTTAACTTTTCAGTGTTTTTGAAGTCGGTTTTTATTATTATTATTCGATGCATAGCGACCATCCACCATCTTCTTTGACGCCACTCTTTTTGATTTTTTTTTGTATGATATTCGTGTACATACATATAATAATTAATAGTGCATAGCGAAACAGTGGAAGCGACTTCTAACGCGTCCATCCTCTCGGTGATCAAAACCGCAAGTGAATAGACGAGAGTGTACATGGTAAGCACTCGCTGACAGGTCTCTCGGGCGAGACCTCTCGGCGAGACTTGACGAGAGCACTCGTCGAGAGTGTACAGCCGCCATTAAGCTTTACTTAAGATATAATTATTGCGTGACGTGTTCGTGCTTGAAAAAAATAAATCTTTTTTTTTTTGTATTTTATGGTTTTCATGATAATATCATAATTTTAACCATAGTTATAGTGATAGTGATAATGATAATGTGACAGTGTTTAACCACCCAAGTAATTGGTTATAGAGCCCTGACTTTTTATTGTCTCGCAGATGGTATGAAAAGTAGAGTATTCACCTCTGGAATAAAGCAGTGTCTTCGTCTTAGGCGACATGAACCCCTCGCTTCACTTAGGACTCTACATAACTCCCTCGCTTCGCTAAGGGTTCAATATGGCGCCCGTGACGTTAGACACTGCTTTAATCCCTTGGTGCATAATCTACTATTAGCTGCGGCAACACAATTTTTGCCATTGTCGCAGTTTATTATTTTATATATACTTACCTCTACGGGCTATGAATCTTTTAAGGGCTAAAATAAACGCATATTTAGGTGAATGCACTCATATCGTAAACTAATAAAAATACACAGGTAGCACATAGGTAATTATCTTACAGCCTCGACCCTTACGGTCTGTTTTATTAGGAAAGGGTTGGCAAAGTCGGTGCCTACTGTATAAAAAGAAAAATCAGCATCAACTCGCTCTGAAAGTAAGATATCCATAGTATTATACATAGTTTGAGCCTTGAATCGACGACATGTTACACATTCGCGTGCAACGCGCCGAGCTAGGTTGCGTCCGACCGATGGGCCAATATCTCTCTTGACCAATGGCATATAAAACGTTTACGTATATGTATCTGTTGGAGCGAGAAGTTGTCGAAGGGCCTGCACTGCAGAGTATTAGCCACAAGTGCTCTTGCGTGAATAATAATTTTGTTAAATGGTAATCTGCCTTTAGAACTATGGAATGTTTCTTATATACTGTCTCTAATTTATCTGTCCTACCTTCATGGTTGTTTGGAAAATTCCCTAAGGCATTAAGTCCGCCAATTGTACGATCAATTGTTGTGCAATAAAGTGTTAAAATAAACAAACAAACAAAGAATATTGAATTAATATGGTC
This sequence comes from Schoenobius gigantellus, assembly GCA_963935595.1. Lineage (NCBI taxonomy): Eukaryota > Metazoa > Arthropoda > Insecta > Lepidoptera > Crambidae > Schoenobius > Schoenobius gigantellus. Next base: position 2,990,814 of record OZ012543.1, read on the forward strand.
GCCAAGATTAAGAGGAGCCCCGGAAGGCGGCATTCAAAAACAAAAAAAAACAAAGATACCGGCGCCATAAATAAATTGGAGGAAACTGAGTAATTTGTCTTTGGTCGCTCCGCTGGGCGGGCGGGAACTGATACTAAGGACCTATGCAACAAAATTTTTACAGTGCGACAAACTTATCTCTTTTTAAAAAAAACGTCACCCCACACTAGGATTTTCTCCTGTGTCGTGGGAACAGTTACAAACACAATATCACATGCACATATGCCCAGACCGGAACAAATTTCTGTAGGCCAAACAAAATATTTGTCCTGTACGGGAATAGAACCCGCGACCCGTTGCGCAGTAGGCGATCACTCGACCTCTGCACTAACCGTGTCGTCATTATCTGATCCGATGATGGTGTCGCTATTGTCGAATTTAGTGCACTGCTAAATAGAATTTCTACAATTTACCTACTACAGGGCAAATAACTGAGTATGACCGGACCGTCCATTTACCCGTGAATCTTCTCCACTAAATGTTAAGATTATTATTGAATATAACAATAGTTCCAAATTCGGTAGCCGGGTGAGATATGTTTGCGGTACTGTAATTAAGTAGTCTATAACAAAGACTATAAAGTCCCTTTGACTTCAAAGGAACTGCCGGTCGACTTCCGTCTCGGTTATTGTTACTCATGTGGTTATTAGTAGGTACCTACCCATTTTGGTAGATTGGTTTATACCTACCTACACATGGGTTGCAAGCAAGTCGATACAGTCGATCCGATAATGAGAAACAGTCACAAAATGGAGCATTCACTTGAAAACGTCTTTGAGTCTACCACTTACTCGGAATGCCAACCTTCCCGAGAAGGGCGAGCTCGGGGAGACTGTTTTCAAATACGTTACATATATACATAAATAAGTTACTATTGACTGAAGTCTCTTGAACTTTTCTCAGTTACCTACGAGATGATTTATTTGACATATTTTCACTTCACCAAAACAATATTTTATCGAAAATTATTAGGTTAATAGCATTGACGTATATTAAACGTCAATGGTTAATAGTTGACTGGTTAGGTTACGGAGTTCATAAGTTAGATATTGTAATCAATCACACATCAACCTACATGTTTCTTGCATGCTTGCTTGCCTGCAGAGAGAGGTGCAGGGGGCGCCCAGCGCAGCCCCCTTGCTCGGAGGGGTCGTGGGCCGGAAGCCCCCGCAAAACTTACGAGATAGGCTGTGCCTATTCGTACCCGGGTCTAGTGTAGGGCTGCCATACGTCCCGGTACACCGGGACATGTCCCGGTTAGTAGCGTTATGTCCCGGTGTCCCCATCAATAAGTCATTTGTCCCGGTCTGGGAGCTAGGTAGGCATATATATAACAGGGCAGAGTTAATCATTAAATACTCGCCGAGCGCTTCAAAAAGTCAGAACCTCGGAAAAATACAATCAACAAAGTCCAAGCCTATTTTCGTAAATTACTAAAAACTTTGAAGTATTTTACATAAACAATGTTAGATGTATAAAAGCGTAATTTTACGCTTGTTTATTAAAATAAAAGAAAAAAGGTTCAACAGTACAAAAAAGTTTTTTAATAAAGAAAAGAATTGGTGCAAAAATGAATACAGATATAGACATTAAAAAACACATCTTTATTAATTTTGGTGTTCGAAATCGTAAAAAAAATTGTACGTGATAAATCAATAGTCAGTTGGACCTCCTAATGCATTGGCTAAGGCTTTGCATCGTCTTGGCATGCTGAATATCAGAATATCAATAGTGGCCTGGATTATTATGCTCCATGTCCGAGAAAGATGTAAAAAAAGATCTTGGTCTGAGTGTAAATTCTGAGAAAGTTTTTCAAAAGCCATTCCTCCGAGCAAATCCCAGGCGTCCTCAATAGGATTCATATCGCAGGACTGGGGAGGTCAGTCTAAAAGTGCGATATCCCGTTCACGAAGAACGTTCATCACTGATCCTACAGTATGTACGCGAGCATTGTCTTGCATGAAAATGAAATTCGCCCCCAATTGGATTCGGTGTGGAACAACAATAGGCTCCACCACCTTGTTGCGGTATTTTTCGCCATTCATGTTGCCCCGTATAAAAACGAGGTCCGTTGTACCGCCAACACGAATACCGGCCCAAACCATAATTGTTCCGCCATGGTAGGGATGAATTTCCTGAGGGCAACAAAGCCGTTCATGACGTCCAGAAGCTCGCCACACGCGTATTCTTCGTGAGTCCGGGTGAAAACCAAAACTGCAGGCCAATTATGGATCTTTCATCGTATGACATGGTATAAATTTGAGAAAAAGAAGTCGTGAAATGCTGCATTTCGTATTACTGATCTCCAATGATATCATCACTATGGCATAATTTCAATGATGTCATCATTAAATAATAAACAAATGATCAAAAATCGTATTTTTCGTTTTGCACTATGATAAGATATGATATCATTTGCAAAACCATGAGTTCGGTAATAGGCCCTCTGCATTCGTCAGAAAACAGGAACATGAACCCACTCTTCTTCCGGCCATTGCAGGTGAATACGAGCCCACTGCAAGCACTGAGCACGATTACCACGTCGCAGCTCTACGACCCGTAAAGGCCTACAAGAATGCAAACCGATCTCGTGCAGTCTCCTCCTGGCAGTTTGAGTGCTGATAGTCACTTGATGTTGAAACCTCAGGCTTTCAACGAGTTGCCGGGCGGTAGTTTTGGGCTCCCGTCTGGCAATATTCTAAATAAAACGGTCTTGTCTTTCGGTGGTTATTCGATATCTATCTGGATGTCGTTCAGCCGTGTTCCCAGTGAGCCGATAGCGTTCCCACAATCTCCGGATAACCGACTGGTTGGAGTGGATGGCATCCAAACTTCGCGTTGGGAACGCCCGGCTTCAAGCGTATAGTAACCACAGCACGTAACATTTCATTTTGAGTTAAATGCCGACGTGGCATGATGTCTGATAAACCAGTCTTTAAGTTACTAAAGAGATTTTAAACATTTGATTAAAGATTTGATGAAAACAGGAATAACGTTTTGCCGCGAATTCATGCTAAAATAAGCAAACATTATGGAATAATGTCTTTGAAATTTTAAATTTTGGATATTATTTTATCGCGTTTTTATTTTGTTCTTAAATTTATTAGTGGCCTATACTTTTATTAAAGAGATTTTACACAAAAGTTCGTCTTGGTCTTTGTTGAGTCTTAGACTTTGTTAATTAGTGTATGAATGGGCTAAGAAAAGTGATATCGAGAACGCGAACATTGAATAAGAGAGATAACGCTAAGAATAGGCATGTTGATTTTTTTTTGTTTTATTGTTGGTTTAAGGTTTTAGTTTATTTAACCTCTCCTCTCTAGGCGGTCTCATGCTCTCATGTGATGTCACGCTATGATTTTTTTTTAAATACCCTCAATAAATTGTTTTCCAAAAAAAATATATTTCAGAACCAAAGTATATTTTTCATTTTGTAAAAAGAAATGTATTAATTTGTAAATATCTTTTTGTGAGGGTATTTTTCACTATTACATAGCGTAAAGCCACGCACCGGTCGCATTCGACCGGTTGGTGGCTGACAGGTTAATTAAAAAAATATCCTACTAAAAATGAAACTTGAAAGTTCGTATCGAAGTAAAAGTCCTATTTTTAAATTATTATTTAATAAAATTTTTATAGCATCATTCATTTAGCTTTTGAATTTTTCATTGTATAACCTTTTTATTTTTAAAATGTCCCGGTCGATGGTTCAGAACTTATGGCAGCCCTAGTCTAGTGTTGCCATCCGTCCGGATAAAGCCGGACAGTGTTAGGTTTTTTGACCTCTTGTCCGGCCAAATTTGACTGCGTCCGGCCCTGTCCGACTTTTGTTAGGCTTTTTATACTATCGTTCAATCAATTCAAGCAATCACTTCAGTCAGTAGCGAACGAGCGAGCGGGACGAAATTGGCTGACTCACTCGCAACTGTGTTTCATAATTTTTTTATCAATAATCCCTTTTTAGCATCCGGTTTTGGTATTCAAACTCCGATTTTTAAATATGTGATTTATTCGATATTTTTGACAATTTTTTTAAAATTTTCTAATGTCCGGCTTTGGGACCCAAAAGTCCGGCTTTTTTGACGGGTAACTCCGGCTTTTTGATTTTTAGAGATGGCAACGCCGGGTCCCTATAGAAGTCGATTGCTATTCGGACCCGGAGCATGAAAACATGTAGTTTTCATTCAGTTTCACACAGAAGAGCGAGCGGAGCATCAAACTGCATGCTGCTTTGCTTGCTTGTATGCTACAGGCTTGCTTGTATTGCATAGATTAGGGATCGGAAACAGTGTTTGGTGAAATGAAAATATGGGATACTAGCTTTCCGCTCGCGACTCGACGGAATTTTATATTTTCCCGCAGGAAAATTACCCTATGTCCTTCTCCTGGTCTCGAACTATCCCTATACCAACTTTCATCAAAATCGGTTTAGTAGTTTCAAAGCCTATTCAATACAAACAAACAATCCTCTTTATAATATTAGTATAGATAAAACAGTGGTTTAAAGAATGTTCGGAAACATAAATACTTCGAACAAATGTTGATTTGGCTGCGTGAGTATAACTTCGGTAAAAAGGTTTTCGACCAAATGAAACTTCTGAGTAAAGAAAAAAATCGAATTGACAATAGGACAACCGATCCTAGTCCTAGTGAGAGGCGACGTTTTTTTTAAAAAAACGTGATTTCGACGAAGTGAAAAAAGACGAAACGAAAATAGTGGAAAAGTATTCTGTTAAATGAAATTCAGTCAAAAAATTTCCGAAATTATGATAGTAAACCTAAACGTATGACGCGTAAATCACTAAAGTAATTAGATGAAAATTGGTATAGAGGTTGTTTGTCTCAGGACATAGAATAGTTTTTATTGCAGAAATCATCTTTTAAAGGCTGAAAAGAGGGGTAGAAGTTTAATGAGGAATCAAAAACCGCTGAACCGATTAAGATGAAATTTGGTATGGAGATAGTTTGAGTTGGGGGGAGGATATAACCAGATAAAAAATAAGGTACCCTAATTACTAATTCCACGCGGACGAAGTCGCTGGCCAAAACGATAAACGAGCCTAGAACGACTTCCTTCTCTGTGAAGCTTTGTAAAATTGCCTAGAACGATTTCCTTTTCTGTGAAGCTTTGTAAAAACGCCTAGAACGATTTAATTCTCTGTGAAGCTTTGTAAAAACGCCTAGAACGATTTCCTCCCCTGTGAAGCTTTTTAAAATTGTCTAGAACGATTTCCTTCCCTGTGAAGCTTTCTAAAATTGTCTAGAACGATTTCCTTCTCTGTGAAGCTTTCTAAAATTACCTAAAACGATTCCCTTCTCTGCGAAGCTTTGTAAAAACGCCTAGAACGATTTCCTTCTCTGTGAAGCTTTGTAAAAAGGTATTAAGTTAAAAAGGATTTTTGTTGAATATGTGTTAGTTTATTTATTTAGCTATATTTATGAATTAGCATTTCAAAAAAGTATATTTCATTTTGTTTTATTCACTACATTCGCTCTCTGCGCCACTAGGTTGACTTGAGCGAAATGCCTTAGGCATTAAGTCCGCCATTGTACACAATAAACATACAAAAATGAATAAATAAAAAAAATATATGTAAACTCACTGTTGTCACAGGTTCGCAGCTTATGAATCCGCCCGTGCGCCGTAACAAACGATTGCGGGCTAGCATTGTGAAAATATTAATTAATTTCAGCAAAAATACACCCGAATGCAGTAGAACTTTTAAATTGACGATATTCGTAATGGACTTGAACCTAATAGACCGTTAGCGTTGCGTAGCGTTCAGCTGTGCGGAAACAAAAACAAACATTATTTTCACGCATAAAATTAAGAATATACCTACACTACTAGCAGCCCGCCCTGGCTTCGTACGGGTATAAAAAGAACTTTTTGAGACTTTTTGACACTAACACAATATAAGAAACTGAACAACTGAATATCAATCTCTCAATTTGGTCAGTTAGATAGGTAACTACTCACTTTTTATATGAATTTTGAAATTCACTTTTTTAAGGTCTTCGATATCGTATACTTTTTCTAACATTTTCTTTTATACAAACCTAGTCCTGACAATAACTTTCTGAAAGTAGGCGGTAAATTTCGTGATATTTATTTATAAAGAATGACTAGTGGGCCCGGCGGACGTTGTCCCGCCCGATTACAGCGCCACCTACCGGGTCCAACTGTACGTTTAAACCTTCCTTGGACCTATTCAAATACACACAGAAAATTTCGTAAGAATCGGTCAAGCCGTTTCAGAGTTTTTGCGAGACAAACACACAGCGTTTCATTTTTATATATAAAGAAGAAGATATAGTATAGAATGATAATGGTTTGGAGATCCCTGGGGAAGGCCTATGTCCAGCAGTAGGCGTCTCTTGGCTGAAATGATAATGATATATAAATCTCGAGTCGTGTCACGATGATTGTGGATGAGGATAAACTGCCAATTATGATGAAATTTGGCTTACCTACTTCATGTAATTTCTTTCAACTTATAAGATAGGATAATTGTAATCTCGATTTTTGACGTCAATATTTTATTGCTTTTTGGTTCACGGGCACAACTACAAATTTTTAAGACCACTTTTAGTGTACCTACTATGTAAGTGGACAGTGGTCTTAAAAAATTTGTAAAAAAATATTATAGTTATTTGCGACTTTACATTTGCAATGCTCAATTAATTGAAAAATAAATCGATCGTTCCTCGGCGTCAACATGACGCAGGTTCGAGTCCTGCCTGAGGTGAAATTTTTTCTTGTAGATTGAAATTTTGGTTTTTATTCCAACATATCAGGGTAATCTTTGGCCTTCATCTCACCTGATAGTAAGTGAATAAGGCCGAAGGTGGAAGCGAGCTTCACCTGGACTCCTCGACAACGGGGGAACTGGCCATCTTACCTCTAACTGTCGGAACACACCAAATATTAACATTGTTGTTATAGCTACAAACATGGTAAGACCAGTAAGACAGTGGTTACTAGCCAGCCGGGCTCAGAAGCCCTAACATCAATTAAACCAAGCAAAAAAATTATTCCCCGACGGGGAATCGCACCCAGGACATCGTAACGTTGCAAGTTCATAAGATTAATTTATTTACAAAATATTTTTTATTAATTGTTGTCACAAAAATTAAAATCTACTGCTATTTATTACAAACTATAATTATAAAATGTTCTGACCTTAATTTTAATCTACAATAAAATTTATTCTAAAACGAGTAAAACCAGATTTCTTTAAGATGCATATAAATAATAAATATTAACTCATTACAGTTAACCTACGAATAACACGAAATGTTCTTACGTGTTGTGTGTACGCTGGTACCATAAACCGCTTCTATTGTTTCGATGCGAGACACTTTTTAGGGTTCGTAGTTAGTAAGTAGTTTTTTAATAAGTCATAAATCGTACGGAACCCTTCATGGGCGAGTCCGACTCGCACTTATTTATTTATTATTTACTAGCTGTGCCCGCGAACTACGTTTCGCCATCAAAATACTTAACACAGTGTTTAGTTTTTTCCTCCATTTTATTCCATAATGATTCAACTTTATTCTGCCTTTCTTGAGCATCGGCCATTTCGAAATTAACACAATTTTCGTAGGTTCGTAATGCTCTTTTTCTAACAGTCCACAAAATTAAATACATTACATATTACTATAAACACTAAGTATTATTATTGTTTTAGAGACATTATTGATACTAATAAATTCTTCTTCAGTAGAAAGAACTACACAGTTGCAAGAATAATCTTTATCGTAGGTATTCATGTTTCGAATTAAAATAAACAATTGTAAATAAATTAGAACTGTATACGAATAAAGTTTAGATTTTATAATGGGTGTTGTTAACACCAACAAAATATATTTTTTGGATATGACAACTTGGCCAATTTTGACTGGTCGTACAGTAAGCTCCTTGTTTGACCTTTGAACCGTTCTTATGTCGCTCGTAATACTGGCGGTTTTCGTAGAGTTAATGTATAGCATGAATGGGGGGGGGGTTACTGTACAAATACGTTTTCCGTATTCGATATCCGATCACAGAATACAGACACGGAGTTTCGTGAACGTAGCGCAGACGTTCGTTTCTTCTCATTCGGGATTTCTACCATTTAAAAACTGATCAGGGAGTGATAGTAACAGAAACACACTCGAACTAGATTTAGAAATCACTTTATTTTGAGTATCGCACACACAACTTCACTCGACGATTATCAACGTTCTACTGTCGTGTTCTCAAGAATGCTCGCTTATATATACACGAATAGCACGTGTACGAATCTACGAATGCCAACCGGATGTGCGTTAAAACTATGCAGAAACACATTCATTTGGGAACTCGACTAAAAGAACAATGTTTAAATTAATTAACCTATATAATTTCACAAAACAAATAATTATTAAGTGCAATTTGTTTACACGTGTAACAAGCATATGCTAGCAACGTGGAATACCACATGTACGCTAACCGCATTTCCGTTAAACGTGTAAAAGAAGATGAACAATTAGTCTTTAAATTCACGCGACATAATAATCGATATAATATTTCTTACAGTCGGCCTTTTCTGACCATTTCACGTCTCGTGAACAATCAATGGTGAATTTAAAAAAAAAATACAGTTTTTGCTTAGTTCATGATTGATTAAAGGTAAAAATAACAAAAATGTAAACTAATGTAAAACGATAGAAAACACAAATATTGATGAAAGGAAAATGTTTATAATATAAAACATTTCTATTAGCAATTCATGCCTCTACATATCTACAATATTATTAATGTTAGGTCGAAGCCCCTTCATGTCTTCGCCCTAGCTATGTCAAACCTTGGGTGGTACTGCAGCCTCTTAACATCTACAATAACCCCCCCTATAATTAATTTTATAAATATCGGGTCAAAGCCCCTTCATGTCTTTGCCCCTGTCTTGACTCATAATTTGATTTATTTACATTATCAAAACAATAATATTAAATTGTGCATAACATCGTTCTGTAGATATACCACTTACAAAATAATATAACCCTTATATCATCTCATTATAAATCCACACATTATTTTTAACATTGGTTAAGAGTAACAAATATAAAATACTACTAGAATCATCTACATAATTAAATCAGCAAGTTTATTCATCATCATTATTATCTAATACAATATCACGGTGAACATTTTGATCATCATGATCAGACTCACTATCTGTTTCATCTGAGTTTCTGTTAAATACTAGCCAAGGGTGAATCTTATCTACTGAAAATATTCCTTTGAAACAACGACTGCCTTTCCTAGACAAAGGGGTATCCTCGATCATATACCTATCGTTATCAAATTTTTCTATTATACGGTATGGACCTCGGAGTTTCGGAACTAGTTTTCTACTTTGGCCACGAGCAGATACATCTCTTTCAACTCTAACCAAATCACCAACAGCGTAATTAACTTTTTTGCGATGCTTGTCAAAAGTCTCTTTTTGCTTAAGTTGATTCCTAGCTATATGCTCTGTTACTTCACTTCGAATAGTTCCAGTATTATCTTCATTATAAGACTCGTTATTACCAGTATTAAGACTTAAAGATGAATCATTAGTCCCGACAAGATTTAGACCGAATAAAGCTTGAGCTGGTGTTTTTCCTATGCCTTTATTAAGAGTATTATTAATACCCCACTGAATTTCTAACACCGACTCATCCCAGATGTTTTCGGGCTTATTAAAATTTTTAGCACTGAGAGCAGAGAGAACTGTGCGGTTGTATCTTTCAATTTGTCCATTTGCTCGAGGAGTTGCTACCGCATTTAAAACATGTTTCACACCTAATTTGTCGAGATAACCACGAAAACTATTCGAAGTGAAAGAAGTCCCCCTATCGGATATAATCCTTTGGGGCACCCCAAATGTATGAAAGTAATTTTTCATTGCCTTTATGGAATGATTACTCTTGGTACTTTTGACAGGCACTAGAATAAGATATTTGGTAAACGCGTCAATGATTAAAAGAAGGTAGGAGTTTTTCTTTTTGCTACGGACAAAAGGACCAAGATGATCAATGTGGAGAGTGTGAAATGGCCTGTCTACTTTTGGTATAGGGTGCAACTCTCCGGACTTCTTACCGGAAGGGGCTTTAGTATGAGCACATTCGAGACATGAATCTACATATTTCTTAATGAATCGCCTCATTTTGGCAAACCAGTACTGACTTCTTATTTTCTCATAAGTCTTTTCGAAACCGAAATGTCCTAGTAGATCGTGATTAGCTTTCAATAAGTGCCAACTCACACCTTTCGGCACAACCCAACGGTCGCCTTCAGTCGTTTTCCTGTACAGCAAGCCACGTTTAATAATAAAATTTTTCTTTATCTCTATTATGTAATCTGAATTTTTATCATTTAGTATGTCAATCATTCTTTGTAGTTCAGCATCGTTCTGTTGAACAGTAATAACCCAGTTTGTATCAATTAACCTAACTTCAGTATAATCGTCCTGCTGTACAGGATTTCGACTAAGTGCGTCCACGTGACTCATTTGTGACCCTGGTTTATAAATAATGTTAAAATCATATTCTTGTAGAATATTCCACCACCTGGCAACCCGCGGTAACATATCTCTCTTTTCAAACGTGGCACGTACTGAATTACAGTCAGTGACTACTGTAAATTTTAAACCCAGAAGGTATACACGAAATTGTTGAACTGACATTACAACCGCTAGAGTTTCTAGGTCATAAGAGGTAAAACGGGCTTCTTCAGGAGAGGTTTGCCTACTGCAGTAGGCAACGACACTAAAGGGAAGATCTTTATTTTTTCTTTGCATCAGAATGCCAGCTATACCTAATTTTGATGCATCTGTGTGAACTTGTGTCTCATATAAAGGATTGTAAAATGCAAGAATAGGTCGTTTTATCAATTCTCGTTTTAAATTATTAAAAGCCTCTTCCTCTATACTACTCCAATGCCAATTCGAATTCTTTTTTAAAAGCTGAGTTAAAGGTCTACGAAAAAAACTAGCCAAACCAATGAACTGGCGTACCCTATGTTGGTCTGTGGGACACGGAAAATTTTCGACAGCTTCAATTTTTCTCTTTCCGGGCCTCACACCTTTTTCATTAACCTCAAATTCCAAATAATCTATAGACTTCATAAAAAAGTTACATTTGGCTAGTTTCAAAGTTAAACCTGATGCTTTAAATAAATTTAATGTCTTACGCAATTTATCGAAACCATCGTCTATACTTTTAGACGGTATAATTACATCATCCATGTATGCGAAGGCGTCTTTAAAACGTGCGTTTCCAAGGATATTATTAATAACACGTTGAAAATTAGAAGGTGCGTTTGCTAGACCAAATGGCATCCTATTAAATTCGAAGTGGCCATCGGGTGTTACGAAAGCAGTTAAATATTTTGATGTTTCTGACATAGGAATTTGGTAATAGCCAGAAGCAAGATCAAGTGTTGTGTAATATTTGAAACCTGATAAATTGTCTAATTGATCGTCAATTCTTGGCAGCGGGTAGTGTTCCTTGACGGTTTTTTTATTTAGAGATCTAAAGTCTATGCAAAGCCTATAATCACCGGTTTTTTTCTTTACCAAGATTATTGGAGATGCATAATTGGAAGTAGATGGACGAACTATTCCGGAGTCTTCTAACTCCTTAACCATTTCCCTAACTACCTCACGTTCCGAATGAGCCAATCTATAAGGTCGGTAAACTACCGGAGTCGTATCATTTAATTGAATTTCCATTTCAGACCCCTTTATGCATCCCAATTCCTTAATTGAAAATGCAAAACAGTCCCTATATTTGTTTAAGAGATCTAGCAGTAAATTTCTTTCTTCTACATTAATATCGGTATCAACATTTACTTATGAACTATCTATTGTAAAGGTATTCGAAGTTACATTGTTACCTATAATCCTTCTAACACAGTAAGATTCTTTTTCTGGAAGGAGGGTAGCACGAACCAATAAAGTATTTAAGTAGGGATAAGGGATTTAAGCTCCTCAACACTACCTTGCCTCGACCATCTGTAAGTCGAACTAGACCTTGGACAAGTTCATATTCTTTCAAGTGTTCATGACATAGACTAGGTTCAACAAATAAGTCACCACTGATATTATTATTGGAATGGACGTCAACACACGTATAGCTTTTAATATGTGTGTCACTCGAAACATATAAACATATTTTCTTAACCATTTTGTCTGAAATTTTCAGTATTTCGTTATTTTTGAAAACTAATATGTGTTCTTGTTCTGTAAACGTCTGACCCAACAGTAATGGAACCTGGAGTAAGTGATCAGGGACAATGAGAACTGGTACGGTAGCTTTCACGGAATCAACTTCGATTTCAAAATCACTTTTACCTAAACAAGAGACGACAGAGTCGCCGAAACCCCTTAGAACAGGCAAGTCATCTATTGACCACGTATTAATTATATTCTTTGCGACTGATTCCTGTAACATAGTACATTGGCTACCAAAATCAATAAAACAATTGAGAACAATACCATTCACAAGCGCAGGTTTGAAATATTTGACATCATTGTTTCGCTTTTGGGTGATACACAAGACAGTCTTGGAAACAGTGTTTTTGGTAATGGGACAGTCAGTAACAAGATGTCCTACTTTACTGCATGTAGTACATCTTTTAATCGGTTGCTTACATTTATAATATGCATGACCTTCTTCGCCGCAATTGTAACATTTAGACTTAAACTCTAGTGTACTACCAATCGGCCTACTTCTTATACGTTTATTGTCAGCTATGCCTGCTTGTCGCACAGTGTTATCCATCCTTTTATTTACTTTTACTCCTTTTAAATAAACCAATAGTTTATCGGTATTTGTGTACTGGGCAGCTTCTGCGCTGGTCCTAATGGAGCGATCTTCAATTCCGAACAGTATACAATCAATTGAGTTTTTTCCAACAATGTTACATCTATTTAATAATCCAATTTTTTCGTAAAAATATTCTTCTAATGATTCGCCTATTCGTGCCCTACAAGCAAGCATTTCTGTCAATAACTGAGCATAATTTTCATCACTAGGAAAAGCTGTTCGTAGTTTATCTTGCCATTCAGACCAGGAAAACATAAGGCTTGGAAGACCTTGGTACCATTTTTGTGCCAAACCTACTAATTTTGGCAAAGCATAGTGAATGGTTTGCCGTTCTGACCAACTATACATTTGTGCACACTCATTCACCTTTAATAGCCACATGTCTATGGTTTGATTACGTTTGCCTGGATCAAACTCCGGAATGACATTTAAAATTGGAAACCGTTTATTATTTCCATCACTTTTCATGGTCTGAACAAGATCTTTTAAAATTTGTGTAAAAATTACCTGACTTGTATCGGACTTATTTGTTACGGTTATAACAGGACTTACGCTTTTATGGTAAGACTTTGAACGGTCACGTCGTTTTCGGCTATGGCTGCTACTGCTCGGTGTCCGGTTGAGCGGCGCCTGGCTACGTCTGCTAGGTGCTCGGGCTCGGCTGCGGGGCGCCCGGCTGCGGTCGCACGAAGCTCGGCTGCGGCAACGCGGCTCCCGACTGCGACTACGCAGCTCCCGGCTGCGGCTATGCGGCTCCCGGCTGCGGCTACGCGGCACCCGGCTGCTGCTGCATGGAGCCCGACTATGGCTGCGCAGTACCCGGCTGCGGCTGCAACGTGCCTTGCTGCAGCTGCGGCGTGATCTGCTGCGGCTGTGACGTGTCCTGCTACGGCTGCGACATGCACGGCTGCGGCTGCGCATAGCCCGGCTGTGGTTGTGCAGCGCCCAGCTACGGCTGTGCGGTGCCTGGCTGCGGCTGTGCGGCTCCCGGCTGCGACTGTGTGGCGCCCGGCTTCGACTGCATGAGACTAGACCAAGGCTGCTCGCTTCCTTTGATGGATTAGACTTTAGCAACTCTATATCTGGTGTATCAGAGTGCCTAAAGTGCTTTGATTGTTGCGTGTTCATTGGTTTTCCTGCGATTACAAATAACACAACAAGTAAATGTTACCTCAAAAAGCCTGTATAGTTTGCAAATAAATGTTTAATTTTTAGGTGGTTTCATTTACACTTTTACGAGATGTGGTTGCTTGCTAAGGTTAGTTTCAGGTTTAATGTGTTAATTAGGTCATTCAGAACACTATATTTAACGGATTCATGAGATGAATATTTAATTCTATTTAAACGCAATAAAACAGTAAAAAGGAGAAAAAAAAACGAATGATATTGCCATTATTTTGTTTTCTATTCAAAAAGAATAAATCACTGTACAGTACCTTGATATTTCTGCGCAGATGTTCACCAAAGATTCACAATTTATGTGATTTTTCTTCAGTTTTATCCCACTTCTGATCTAAAAACTGATCAGGGAGTGATAGTAACAGAAACACACTCGAACTAGATTTAGAAATCACTTTATTTTGAGTATCGCACACACAACTTCACTCGACGATTATCAACGTTCTACTGTCGTGTTCTCAAGAATGCTCGCTTATATATACACGAATAGCACGTGTACGAATCTACGAATGCCAACCGGATGTGCGTTAAAACTATGCAGAAACACATTCATTTGGGAACACGACTAAAAGAACAATGTTTAAATTAATTAACCTATATAATTTCACAAAACAAATAATTATTAAGTGCAATTTGTATACACGTGTAACAAGCATATGCTAGCAACGTGGAATACCACATGTACGCTAACCGCATTTCCGTTAAACGTGTAAAAGAAGATGAACAATTAGTCTTTAAATTCACGCGACATAATAATCGATATAATATTTCTTACACATTCTACCTAAACGTACGTACAGAACGTGTTCCGTTCGTAATAAAAACGAACGTGTGCGGCAGTCAATGAGTATTTTGTATAGATTTCATGCATTCGGATGCCTGCATTCAGAAAACGAATGCGAAAAAAGGTATTTATGCGGTTAGCCTTAAAATGTATTGAGACTTCCGTTTTTGTAACGTGTACTGTGCGATATAGTGTTGCTGGCATAGTTCGGTTAGCAAACTCGCTGTGATGACTAACATCCAACACACAAACTTGGAGTTATCGTTAGTTAGTTCACGATCATTGCATTATCACGGTCTCGAAGGACACTAAACACAGGTAACATCTAACATCGAACATCCAATAGGCCCCGAAGCGGTTCTTAAACTTTTTTGGTGACGGAACCCTTTTGGAAAGCGAAATACTTGACGGAACCCTAAAATAAAACAATAGTTTTTAAAAGTGTATTCTTTATTAATAAGCATAATGAAAGTACGACCAGAGAGGGTGTTTTGATTTTTCTAAATTATTGCGGAACCCCTTATAGTGTGGAGCCCTAGGGTTCCTCGGAACACACTTAGAGCATGGCTGCTCTAGGTACCCTTCAGGGCCTACTTTCATTTAATACCCCTATTGCTGGGTTTGAAAAGCAACTGTTATCCGTCTTTTTTGAGCGGCGGCCATGTTGAATTTACGTCAATGTTGCTACGTTCATAGTGCTCTACTGATCAAGGCCTTTCATATGATACCCATATTGCTGGGCTTAGAAACGAACTTTTATCTGTTTTTTTTGAGCAGCGGCCATATTGAATTTTGTGCTATTTTCCTAGGTTCATAGTGCTCTACTCTTTTAGGCTTTTCATTTGATACTCATATTGCTAGGTTTGGAAACGATATTTTATCCTTTTTTTTTTGAGCGGCGGCTATGTTGAATTTAGGTCGATTTTGCTAGGTTCCTTATGCTCTACTCTTCAAGGCGTTTCATTTGATACCCATATTGCTGGGTTTGGAAACGAACTTTTATCCGTTTTATTTGAGCGGCGGCCATGTTGAATTTAGCGCGATTTTCCTATGTTTGTACCGATGCTCTACTCATTAAGGCCTTTCATTTGATATGTATATCGCTGGGTTTGGAAACGAACTTTATCGGCAGTCATGTCAAATTAAGTCAACGTGGCTAGGTTCAATGTGTTCTACTCTTTAGGTTCTTCGTTCGATATCCATGTTCCTTGGGTGGATCCAAAAAAATGTGATCCGTCATTTTAGAGTCCCGTCCCGTCCCTCTATGCGTAACCCAGAACATTGCAGTCAGATATTTTTTTTAATTATCAATATTAATCTATTACTTTTAATAGTTTTTTTAAATGGATGAAACAGTTTGATTCCTTAGTCCTAATGTAAAAATATTATAACACCTTTCAAAATACCTTGAAAAGAGTATCTTCATTTTTTAACATTTCAAATATTTCAAAAATTGTACCGATTTTGTGAAAATTAGTCAAGAATTAAACCAATCTACAAATTTTATGGTCACTCGATAAGTATTATCATAAAAAATTCTTGAAAAAGGCTTGATCTTTTTGCCTTACCACCACGGTACGACATAAGAAAAAGACAATTTGGTTGGCGAAATCCAGTTGGGCACAGCCATTAACAGAAAATATTAAATTTTATTTGTACTATGTGAAACACTTCATTCCTGCCTTAATTTTCGAAATCCGATTACTTAAGATCAGGCTGTATGGCGTAGTTCCACTGCCTTTCCTTCGTGGAAGAAAATACCTTCTCTCTGTACTATGACTATGTGACAGACTTGTCAAAATAATTTCACGTGCGCCATGTTGTTTTTCTACCTAAAGCCAATTCGAAAATTTTATAGGTATTTTTTCACTAAAAATAAAAAGTGAATTTAAACAAACGAAATTATGCCTAAATGTTCTTCCGGAAAATTCTAAGCATTGTGGTGTAAGCCATATCAAATTCTGTCCAGAAGTTTCTGAGATCTTTCCGGACAAACAGACAAACAAACAAACAAACAAACAAACAGACAATTTTTTTAAAAACTATTCTATCGTGTTCTGCTAATGATTTTAAGGTGACCTGTGTATTTTTTTTCTTAATATTTCGCAATTACAGATTTTTGTACCCCTACGATTTTATTATATATAGAGATAGAGATTTATCCAATAGGCACACTTACTGTCGCCCCGCCCGCCACCGACGACGTCCGAATGGGGGGTGTAAGTAACACATATACCCAGAGACACATCATACACAGAGAGAAGGATGAGAGAGTAGTTAGATAGCTAGGTATATGCATTACCATCATCCGGCGCGACGGGCGGACGGGACGAAAGTATTCTATGTATGGCAGGTTTAATTAAGTTACAATACAAATCTCATACCTGAGTTATCTTCTATCTTTGTCTCATTTATATCTGCTTCGCATTTAGATACATCTGCACCTGAGATATGAGCATCCCATGTATATCTAATTTCCACTGGATTGTACCGTTCACCTCCTGTGGGTTAAATTTAACTATTAACTAAATACCTTACATCATCAAGTAGTTTCAACTTCTTATCGTTGGTATTCAACGCTAGCAGCCTACGCTGCACAACACAAACACACTTGATTTCCCATCATGTACTACTAAACACCTTGGAGGTACTGCAGACCCGGTGACCAACAACCATCACCGCGGCTCTACCAACCTTAATAGACCCAGAGCTTCTTCTCTGGACGTCTCCAGTCGTCTGGGCCTGGAACACTGAACACCAGGCCTTTCTTGGCGGATCCCGGGCCATTTATTCTGGAGGCCCGGGCTCGGCTTGTTGCCAGGACCTTACGTCCCGGAACATCGCCTACCCGATCACTTTCTTGGATCCCGGGCCATTTATTCTGGAGGCCCGGGGCTCGGCTTGTTGCCAGGACCTTACGTCCCGGAACCTCGCCTACCCGATTACCTTCTTGGATCCCGGGCCATTTATTCTGGAGGCCCGGGCTCGGCTTGTTGCCAGGACCTCACGTCCCGGCAACCTCGCCTAACCTTGAACTGAGGGGGAAACCAAGTTACGCTTATAACAATGAATCACACATATTACTGATCTTCTAACTACAAGATATGTAAGATACTTAGAATTATATGGACGGCACTTCAGGACTCAGCTTCAGCCACAGCAAACTTTATATTTCACTTTTACATCGAAAACTTAATTTTATTTACAAACTTATTTTGCCATAGACTAAAGAATCGCTATTAGCCTTATCTTAACTATGATTGGCTGAAGCGTGCGTCACTAGTGTTGCTATTTTATTATTGTCTATTCGCGACCTTCGCGACACTCCCGACGCAAGGAAGAAGAATAGCAGCCAGGTTACTTGTCCATTCTTTGATTTTGTCGAGAGCTCTTACAACAGCATCTCGACGAGGAGTTCTATCATCAGAACAATCTACCGGTCCAATTGTTTGACCTTTATAATCAGGATCATTGTCTGAACCTTCTAGTGTATCATTATCATCTGAATTTCCACCTATACCCTTTCTTTCCCTTCCATTAATAGCCTCTATGTATTCATTCACATTATTGACAGCATCCATAGTTTTATCAATTAGATTTATGCCTTGATTTGGAGGTGGCAATTGAAATGTATTACTGGAATCATCAATCTTTGAAGCTTCCTTCTGCACATCACGGCAATTTTCTTCACCTTCTATCTCTAGTGGATAGAGAAGAGCAACAGATCTGGTAAACACATTATTACCCACTTGAACTTTAGCAATACGACAGAATCCATCAGTTGCTCTGATTAATGAGACTATTTTGCGTACCTTTCATGTTGTTCTATTTTTGTTGTCATCTTTAATTTGAACGATCTGTCCTATGGCTGGTAGTAATTTTGATGTCACTGTTGGTTCTCTGGGTGAGTGCCAATATCTTTTACGTAGGCTTGGTAAATATCTGTTTGAGAACATTTGTTTTAACTCTTCTAATATTGTGAGTGCTCGTTACCAGCCTCTGACAATTTACACAAATGCATTTTCGTAAGGAAATCGGAAGGCTTCAGTACGTGTTCTATTTCTGTATCCACACTGGTAAGTGGTCTCATGTTTATAACTGCTTCTATTTCATTGATCATAGTAACTAACTGATTGTATCTTAGTAGATGTTTCTGAAAGGTTCTTTTAATACCGTTTTTACGATTCCAATCAGACGTTCATAAAATCCTCCAAACCAGGGGGCCAACTGAGGAATGAATTATCACTTTATTTTCTTATCTATGTGATTAAAGTTCTTCTGCATGACATGAATCTTCTTAATGCTAGCAAGCCATCTTTTGCCGTCAGATTTTGAACAACCTCATGATGAATCGCCCTTACGGCCAAACACATAAATAGGGAAATCCATCTCTTACAATGTCTGTTCTCCATTATTAATTAGTACTCGAAAGTATTCCATTTGAATCTTATTTTCTGTCTCTGTTTCTAAATTTCTATTGTGTTGTCCTTCACACATAGTTTCATCCTTGTCTTTGTCCTTATCATGTTGGATTTCAGAAATAGCACCTACATTATTTTTCGGGGTTGTATCTTTCTAAGCGTGTTCGGTCAGAACCTCTCCCGACAAAAAGGAAGAAGCAGATGAAGCAATATTGGGTGGCCATAACGCTGGGTCTTCATTAAGAAAGTCTGGCCCTATTAACCATCTTTGCTTTTCTTCAATTGAACTCATTATTCTTGTAGCTAAAAACATCTGCTGGATTAAGCGCAGAGGGAACAATTATGTTATTTCTAATTCTTTATTCCTTTTAATTTCTTCAACTCTTCTAGAAACAAGTGGTCTTCTACCACCATTCAAATACAGTCTCACTATCAATCCAAAGAATTTGTCTACTCATAGTACCTATAAAATATTTTAGTGTAAAATTTATCAAACATGTAATATTTAGGACTGCCATCAGCTCAATCGAGGAATCTTTATACTGTTCTGGTCTTTCAATGGAACTAATCTGAATTTTCCAATAAGGAACTGTAAAAACATGGAATACAGGACAATCAAAATTTCCTTTTAGGAAATATCTATCAATTTGTATATTTCTTATATCATTGATCTTTGTTTTTAATTTCTTTCCATTTTTCAGACTTTTTTTTTTTACTATTTAGTAAGGTACTATGAATGAATCAACATGGATCATACACTGACGCTATCACTTTTAATATACATATTTTTGTGTTTATTTTCATCTGGAGTATAGTGACTTTTTTAGCATTTACATCAGTTAAGTTGTGGTCTCCGGTTTCTGTATACTAACAGTTTCGTTAATTCTCGTAGGTCACAGTGCTCTATTATGATATCCATTTTCACAATGGCGGCATTTCTTCTTAGTGTCACCACTCTGAAAAACATGTCTTCGTCAAAGACAGTTGTAACAGCGGCCTCGTAGTCTAGCTTTTCTTTCAAGTATAGTTTTAAATTTGTTACATTCATCGTTATTGTGGCCTCCGTCACAAAATATGCATGTAGGTTTTTATTCTCTTCATTGCAGGTATGCCTTTTAATCTCTTTTCTTCATTCCCTCAAAATTTTTCCTGGCTTTAATATCGTCGCTTCCGCTGGTTTAAGATTTTTCTTCCTGTGTTATTTTCGTTTTTCTCAAGTCTGTACTCTTTAATTTTGTTTCTTGATTGATTTCCATTTCTAATTCTAGTTTTAAATCTTCCTTGGCTTAATTTAGTTTGTTGAAGGTCACGCACATGAAGTGTTTCCACCGTGCATGGTTCTGAAAGCTCAGAACATTTTCTGAATGCAATTCTATCAGCATCTTCTTTAGCTGTAATCATTATATCCAACTGTTTTCTTATTTCTTCTATAGCATCAGTACTTGTTCTAATTTTAATCTCATAAATCAAATCTGAAGGGAACTTTTCCATAATGAGAAATCTAAGGTGATTGTGATTAATATCTTCTCCTAAAGTTTCCAATATCCGAAGATGTCTTTCCAGATCGTCGAAGACTTTCCTACAATTGGTTATGTTATTATCAGCGGATTCTATTTTATATAATGCTGAGTAGTGTGCATCAATGAGATGTTTCACCTTGCCATATCTTTCCCAAAGGGTGTTTAGGGCAATAAGATAGTTTTTATCGGTATTGCATTCTTAGGTTCTCCAATTAGTGAAGCTTTTAAATAAAGAAGTTTATTTACATCTGAGATGTTTTTGCTATGTACACTCGATTTGAACCTATCAAAGAATGAGTGCCAGTTGAGAATATCCCCATTAAAGGTAGGTAATGCTACCTTTGGGAGTTTACCGGCATCATATGACCTTTCTTTATTACTCAATTCCATTTTTGCAGAATTAACTTATGTTAGTCTTCAGCTCAACTAACACTTCTTCAGCGAGAAGTTGTTTTTCTGACATGACCGATATCTCTTCTATAGGAGCATCTTCATTTATTTTTAAATATTCAGTCAATTTTTCTTTGAAACTTTTATATTTGAGTTTAATTTATTATATAATATTTGTGCGCCTCAAATCTCATTTGAGGTAAGGGTATTTGGAAGGTCTTTGATTCTTAAAAGATTTTTATCAATATGTTCATATACTACTTAATTGAAGTCTCTTTTTCCGAATTTCTTTCATATTGAATCTTGTAAGTGAATATATTTCTCACATCTATAGGTAAGACTTATGAATTAAGTATACCTTTGTCAAATATTTTTTTTTTATTATTTATTTTATTGTTATCTAAACTTTATTAAATTTTTATTCAGCTGGTTAACTAGTTTAACTAGTAATAAGTTATTACTAATACAAATTAGAAACTTAACTTATTATTAATCAATCACTTGCAAATATCAAGAACACATACTTACATATACTTGGTTTTCATCTGTGTATAACAAGCACTATAAGTATTTAAATACCAATATTATTAATAAATATATTTATTTGACTGATCACAGTACTTTCCAAGATCATCATCCATCCATAGTTAAGTTATAATAGATTGAACCAGTTAAGTCAAGAATATTATTTTCAGTAGTCTAATTCAAAAGAATAAAATGAGTGGTTCTTTGTTCTTCATTCAATTCCTTTTGTTAGAATTTACCAACAAGGGAACAATAATTGTTTAAATGAAAATCATAAACTTGTTACCACTATTTAAACAACTTCAAAAGAGAGTACCTAGATGTAAACTTTTCTTCGTGATTTTTAGTTTATTAAGTAATTAATTTTTTTTTTATATAGCTTAGGCCTCTTAAAGATTAAAGTTTCATTAAATATGTGGGAATACAACCACTAATAAATCAGTTTCACTTCACATGGGATAACATGTACTTACATTTACTGAATAAAATTTGTTATTTACATGATAGTCGCAGGCTTCCCTTACCAATCAGTGAACCAATAATATTCTCACAAAGTAAGGTAGTGTTTTCTTTCAATTCTTCTATTCTATTCTATCTAACACTGACAGTACATGTAGCTGTACATGTTGCTGTAGATATACTGTCTAAGAAAATGGGTAACCAGTTAGACAAGCCTGTGCAAATATGCAGTTTCTTTATCTAAAATTATAAATGTTCTGTTCTAATAACCTTAGTTTCTTATATTCTTTAATAAATTACAGTACCTAAGTAAATATTAAAAAAACAACTCTGCTAGCTCAAGTAAGTTTTAAAAATAAAATACACTATGACACGCTCAGTGTATTCACACACTATTTATTTTCACTTTATTTATTCTTTAAAACACTGAGAAAAGGCTTATAAATTAGCTGGTATTTATCTTCTTTCACTCATGTTAAATAAACACATATCTTACCAAATATGTCATATTTTAATAAATGTACAACATTTACTCTTCACCAGTGTTATTTATAACTTTAGCCAAATTCCCCTTTTTACAAAAGAGAACAAGAACATGCAAAACATACAAAGTGACGCCAGTTTAGGGTCAATAGGAATCATGCCTTGTTGCAACATTGTCAAACAATGTGGCTTTATTATTTAGTAAGTTAGTTTTTGTTTTTAGTAAAAAATGTACAACCAATAATATTGCTATCGGTATGGCCGTGCATGCTATAGCGTATTTGTGTGCCTCCTCATCCTCATTCTCACTTGTTTTCAGCAATTCTGGCAAGTGATGAAGTTTGTATTAAGTATGATACAATCACACCAAACCCATACCTTGTTAGGTCTTAAAAGTAGGCTTAAGTAATTAAGACAATTAAGGCAAGTGCCCGTGCTTGAATGCAAGCTGTGAAACAGCTTCAGATTTTCTTATCCACATAAATTACTTGGCATTTTCTTAACAAATTGTTATACACATTGCAAAATCACAAAACTCCTTTTGTCGTTTCTTTCTACTTTTTTATTTAAAGCTTTTAGCATAAAATTGCAGGATGGCGCCAGAGTTCATGGAATGGACGGAACTTTAATATAGCGTCGCTCCACATGTACACATACCTATTCAAACAACAAAGCTTCGCACACATAAACAAACTGTTGTCAGCCAACACACCACAAATTGATGTTTCCATTAGCGGGAATTTTGAGTTTCAATTGTTTTAAGAAATAAACATAAATTCTTTAATAGTTACAGGTAATGAATGAAACAAAATGAGAATTTCTAATCAGCTAGGCATAACCAAGAGTAATTACATCCCAATTTTATTAAATATTTTGCATTTCATTTCTCATAAAGTTTTCTTCATGAGTGACTTATTGTGTGCCATCTGTTGAGATGTATACATGTATTGTAAGTTTTATAATCCTTGATCTCCAACTTTTCTATGTAGAGGCCGTAACCAGCAAACAAACAAACAATGTTTTTTCCTTTCTTGGAACAAACAATTTTATGGAAGGAAAGGGTATTTATCTCAGAACATGATTCATTTTATTATTCACAACTTCACATATTCAGCTCCATTTTCTTCTATGGAAATTATAGCTCAGTTTTTGCTTTATGTTAATACCAATTTTTACTAATTCAGAAATCTAAATGCCACATATAATTATGCTCTTCATATCTCAGGTACAGATCTCATGAGGTTATCCCAGCACCTCCACCATGTCGCCCCGCCCGCCACCGACGACGTCCGAATGGGGGGTGTAAGTAACACATATACCCAGAGACACATCATACACAGAGAGAAGGATGAGAGAGTAGTTAGATAGCTAGGTATATGCATTACCATCATCCGGCGCGACGGGCGGACGGGACGAAAGTATTCTATGTATGGCAGGTTTAATTAAGTTACAATACAAATCTCATACCTGAGTTATCTTCTATCTTTGTCTCATTTATATCTGCTTCGCATTTAGATACATCTGCACCTGAGATATGAGCATCCCATGTATATCTAATTTCCACTGGATTGTACCGTTCACCTCCTGTGGGTTAAATTTAACTATTAACTAAATACCTTACATCATCAAGTAGTTTCAACTTCTTATCGTTGGTATTCAACGCTAGCAGCCTACGCTGCACAACACAAACACACTTGATTTCCCATCATGTACTACTAAACACCTTGGAGGTACTGCAGACCCGGTGACCAACAACCATCACCGCGGCTCTACCAACCTTAATAGACCCAGAGCTTCTTCTCTGGACGTCTCCAGTCGTCTGGGCCTGGAACACTGATTACACCAG
This sequence comes from Schoenobius gigantellus, assembly GCA_963935595.1. Classification (NCBI taxonomy): domain Eukaryota; kingdom Metazoa; phylum Arthropoda; class Insecta; order Lepidoptera; family Crambidae; genus Schoenobius; species Schoenobius gigantellus. The sequence goes on from OZ012543.1 coordinate 3,015,297, forward strand.
GCCTTTCTTGGCGGATCCCGGGCCATTTATTCTGGAGGCCCGGGCTCGGCTTGTTGCCAGGACCTTACGTCCCGGAACATCGCCTACCCGATCACTTTCTTGGATCCCGGGCCATTTATTCTGGAGGCCCGGGGCTCGGCTTGTTGCCAGGACCTTACGTCCCGGAACCTCGCCTACCCGATTACCTTCTTGGATCCCGGGCCATTTATTCTGGAGGCCCGGGCTCGGCTTGTTGCCAGGACCTCACGTCCCGGCAACCTCGCCTAACCTTGAACTGAGGGGGAAACCAAGTTACGCTTATAACAATGAATCACACATATTACTGATCTTCTAACTACAAGATATGTAAGATACTTAGAATTATATGGACGGCACTTCAGGACTCAGCTTCAGCCACAGCAAACTTTATATTTCACTTTTACATCGAAAACTTAATTTTATTTACAAACTTATTTTGCCATAGACTAAAGAATCGCTATTAGCCTTATCTTAACTATGATTGGCTGAAGCGTGCGTCACTAGTGTTGCTATTTTATTATTGTCTATTCGCGACCTTCGCGACACTTACAGCAATACATATGAAAACACATACAATTAACTCAAAAAAAATACATCAGTCATTATATGCTTGCCACTTAAAAGTGTACACAACAATTGCTGCAGAATTTTACAATCAGTAAATGAACAAAAGATCTCTTAAATCTAAGTAAACTAAACTAAGTAAAACTAACTATAATAAAAACTCGACCTTAAGGGATAGATTTCTGCAATTTACATCTGAACTGTATATAAGAATCATTGAAGATATCAATATCCGGTAATTTAGCATTTATTTCATTGTAGGTAGAACAAATTCTGGAAAGGGGATGATGCAAACCTAAGTTAGTTCTAGATTGAAACAGACTAAAAGTTTTGGTTATGAGCTTCCGGGGATAGTGATAGGGAACAGATAATCGTACCATCTCCAGTATGTTAGTACACTTAACCTTGTTATTTAGAATCTTGTGTAAAAACAGCAAGTGCGCAACAGTACGTCGGTATCGCAGAGTTGACACTTGGCCGGTCTTTGATGTTGAGCGCCCGCGTCATTCGCTTTGCATACGGTGGACAGTCGAGATTCCAATAGCCGACGGCAAAGACATCGTTCCAGAAACGACTTTTAAATTTGTCTTTTGGCCTCATTTATATTTAGAATTTAATTAAATTAGAAATTTGACGCACGGTTTGCGTCATATTAATAAAAATTCTGTGTTTTCTTCCCCAAATTGGGTAAGTGATGAACAGACAGTTATTATGTACTTACGGCCTTACAAATAAAAAACTTATACCTCGGAATAACCTCGGAATAGTTATTCCGTGTTTTGTCTTATTTTGACATATTACATCTGACATGTGCTAAAACAAGACAAAACACAGAATAAATTATTCCGAGGATTATCCTCGGTATAAGTTTTTATTTGTAAGGCCATTAGTGTTTTGCTTAAAGCTATTAGTTGTATTCATTTCTGAAAATTATATTTCATTGTATTTAGTTCAAAAATATGAAGATTCATATTTCTTCATAATGTTTAATGATTTGCATAAATACGAGGATTCATTGTTCTATAGTAACATTCTTTAAATTTCTACCTTCGATTGATTAAAAATATCACTTTGTAACTAAAATTTCAGTTTAATCATTTATAAAATTTTTAATAATATTCGTTTAACAGCCTCATTTAATTATTCAATATATTTTTTTAAATTCCACTCGTGCTTTCTTTAAAATAAAGCCACTTCACCAGCCTCTGGTCACTCCCTTTTGTGTTCTTCGTGTCATGGCCAGGAGGAACGTAATGGTGGACATGTTCTAATGCTGGACATTACAAATTCCAGGGAACAAGTTTTGGAGTGAAGTAAGTCCTGAATTGAAAGGCAGGATCATAAGCAATCGACGGGAGATTGACGTCTTCAGTGTTCCCGTAGCACCTGAGCAGCTGCATTTCGGCACGTTCCACCATCTCCATCCGTCTGCACCTTCGAGGAACTTCACAGACAGGGAAGTGCTGACCAGCAAAGCACAACTTAAGGGCTTAATCCACGGCCCCACGTTGGGCGCCAGTGTGACTGGGCAGGTTTAGGTAAATGAAACCCCCAAGTCCACAAGAAAAAATGTATATTGAGAAAAACTATAGTACCCATTGGGGTCGTGGGTTAATATAAATTAGAAAAGTTATAAAGTATATAAACAAACGAAAAATACGGCAATTTCATAATTTAACCCCTATTATAAACAACATTTTAACCGACTTCGAAAAAGAAGTTTGAAATAAAAAATATTTTACAAAAAATAAAAACCGACTTCAAAAACACTGAAAAGTTAAAAATAATATAAGAATAGGTACAGACAACATCACACCACACTTCTATATTGAAGTCGGTGACAAATTTTAAGACTTTCTATAGGAGATCATCGTTTGGCACCGACTTCAATATAGATGTGATGTTGTCTGTACCTATTCTTATATTACTTATTTCTAACTTTTCAGTGTTTTTGAAGTCGGTTTTTATTTTTTGTAAAATATTTTTTTATAGTACCTACATATACTAGATGTGCCCGCGAACTACCTTTCGCCCTAAAAGACTTCAACGCGTTTTTGGTTTCGCATCTTCTATATTTTTCCCGTTTTAGCAATTTTTTCATTGATTCTACTCTCTATTGGTCGTAGCGTGATATCAGATAGCCTAAAGCCTTCCTCGATAAATGGACTATCCAACGCAATAATAATTTTTCAATTTGAATCCGTAGTTTCTGAGATTAGCGCGTTCAACCAAACAAACAAACACTCTTCAGCTTTATATTAGTAAGTTTATAATATTAGTATAGTATAGATATCATTTGATTTGATTGTCAACTGCATATTAAATTTACTTATTATTTTTGTTCTAAACGATACAATTATTTTAAAAATTCTTTGCGTGCTTGACTTTACGCATTACATTAAATTAATTTAGTTATCTTTGTTGTTTGTAAGGGGTATTAGGGTACAATTATTATATTTTACAAATTCCTTGTGAACCCGCCCAATTCCAGCATATTACTTATGATCCTTAAAAATTAAAACATAACGAATTGTTTTATTACTCATTACACATCACTAGTCGGCAGTGGTGAACTCGGGAATAGCAGCAATATCATTTTGGAAAACTTACCAAATCGTTCAATGCATGCAGATCTCGTTTAATAATGAATTCGAGCCAATGGATCCAAGTGGACGAAGGGTATTGAATGGTATAAATTAAAGCCATAACTATTACTAAGTTTATTTATTATCTACATATTATCATGTACTGTATAGGCTTATCTACAACCATTATTGCATTATGATACAAATCAAATACATAAGATTGGATTTAAATTTGTTTAAGATTTAAATTAATTTACAACATCTTATTTCTGTGCTTATTATTTTTTTTTACTATCGTATGGAATATCTATTAATGAATAATAATAATAATAGAAACAAATGTTGAACTGATAAAGAAAAATTAATACGAACGTTACCTGCCAAAATTCAACCCACAAATTAAATATTTGAGTACCTAATTAAAAAATATACACATAGATCCCAAGTTTCATAATGAAATGGCCTTAAATAACTTAATTCAGTATATACAGAGATTCCCTATCCTACATCTTATCCTAATAATATTGTTCTGATACCCGAAACACCTTAATAATAATATTATACATTACTTAATTCAATACTATAATTAACAATTCCAATCAGAATATATTATAAAAATTTGCACATTATCTATAAGAGGGGTTTTATTGCTTGGCTTATAGAATTTATTGTTCGCAAATATCATTTGGCGTGCATTAATCCTACGCTCCTGCGGTGAAGGAAAACATCGTTAGGCAACCTGCATACATCTGCAAAGAAATTCAAAGGTGTGTGTGAAGTCGACCAATCCGCACTGGGCCAGCGTGGTTGACTAAGGCCTAATCACCCTAACTCAGGGTAGGCTCGAGCCCCTCGGTGGGGACGTATATGAGCTGTGATGATGATGATCCGATAGATTAAACGCCAACAGTATGATGTAAATTGCATATTGCAGTTTACTGGCCAAGTGTAGTCATTCAAAATAATGTCCTTTTATCTTTTTCTACTTTAACCTTTTTTTTTGCACTAATTTGTACTGTAAGCTTCCATCGTGAATTTTTTATCATACACCTAATCTACAATTTCATACATAAACTGGATGTTGTTATGCAAACGAGATCCAACCAACCACACACTAGACATAAGTTTTCTAACAGCTACACATAGAATGCTTACTGTCGAATTTGGTAAGACAACTTCCTCAAAGTTCAGCACAATAAAATAAAACTTAAAAACTCTCCACACTGGATTTGAAACCGCGATTTGCGACTGCTCCTCCAGTCCAGTTCCAGTGTTTAATTAGCTCAGTAGAAACCTGAGCTCCCAAGTCACTGGTAACTACAAAAGACCCGATGGGATTATTCGAAATTTCAAATATTTTTATGGATCTTTCATCGTATGACATGGTATAAATTTGAGATAAAGAAGTCATGAAATGCTTCATTTTGCATTACCGCGGCCGTACCGCCTAACTCAAAGCGATCACTCGATATCGCTTTCGTGACATTAGAACAATAGTTTTAATGTCACAACTGACATTTCAACTATTGTTCTAATGTCACGAAAGCGATAGCGAGTGATAATAATAGTAATAATTTTTATTTGCTAGAATATGGTGAAATATAAAATACGTGAAATAGAAGATCGCTATGAGTTAGGCGGTAGCCCCCCCGATCTCCAATCATATCATCACTATGGCATAATTTCAATGATGTCATCATGATATAATGCACGAATGATCAAAACTCTGACCGTAAATCGAATTTTTCGTTTTGCGGTATGATATCACATGATATCATTTGAAAACCATGAGATCGGCAATAGGCCTGCTGGTTGGTCGGTAAGTATACTTTTTCATAACCAACAAATAGCTTGTTAATCGACAACCTATGTGTGGATTATTTAATAGTCGACCGGTAATAATTGAATTACAGGCGACATTCCACCATTGTGAATATTGTTGAGCAACGAAGTAAGGTTCACTTGTAGGTTATACAGCTTCTGAAGAATTCTGAAAACTTGTCGTAATTGTAGCAGTATTTCAAAGATCTTAGCCATCGGCGACTCAGTTGCAAACATTAAATTCTTACCGACATAAACATCAGTCTGATATTTTTTCTAAGCCTTATAAACGGACTGTTTGCATAACCCCATCCAATTACCTTCTGTGAGAAGTTTAATATAGACTCTACGTCCTACGGCATAACGTCCAACTCTGGCGGCAGGGGGATGTTCTTCATGACGGCGAACCTCTTCAGGGCGTCGTACTTGCTGCGCAGCGCGTCTATCTCCTCCCTTATCCTGTTGTTTTCCTCCTGCATCAGCTCCATGTCGTGCCACTCCTGAAATCGAAATAGTGTTTAGGGTTTTTAAGTAAGGTATCAAATTCAAAATATAATATCTAGATATCCACAAAATGGACTGATAGTATTCATGATTTTTTTAAGTCAATTTAATTAAATATCGTTTATAAAAATTGGATTATTACATCATCACTTTTGCACGTCAAAGAAGCTTCGCCAATGTCTATGGCAGGGACCTTGTACTTTAAATAACCAGCAAGAAAACCAGCCAGGGCTATTTTTTCTCCCTGTATTGATTCAGAGTCGTCAATTGGAAGCTGAACTCAAAGCAAAACTTTTAAGCTTAACTTCCGTTAGAGGTAGATGTGTTAGTTCACATTATATATTTATTCACATTATAGACTTCATTTACATATCAATTAAAAGAAATTATCAGGTGTGGAGCTGACTTCATGTCCAAACAGTTTTATCATCCAAATATATTAGTACCCTTTCTTGAATAGTGTTGATTTAAATTTATAAAAAAAATATTTTAAAATATCCATAAAATATGCTTAAAAGGCTTCTGATTATTTTTATGTGTTAAATTTGACGAAATAATTTTCTTTCTACTTAGATTGGCTAACACTAAGCCCATCTTGACAATTTAGCACCTCCTTATTAAAATTTTACCCGGAATTTAACATTTATAAAGCAAACTGCATAGGGGGTTATTTTGGATGGAATGGAACGGGAAGTTATATAAACATTATTTTTTTAAATAGAAAATGTATAGAATATTTGGGATGGGACGGCACATAAAAAAAACATCGATACCTACCTCGATTTATTGTGCCCATATTGACCCATGTCCCTGTTCCGTCCCTGTATTTATCACGTATGCACACAGTGTGTATAAATAAATACTCAGGTTACACTACACCCCACAATTTTATTTTTTTGTCTGATCAATGACCTAGATTGATGAGGAGAGTGGTGCAATGACTGGTGCCTAGGACCTATTGAATTATTTTTTAGGTTTTAGTATATTATCTACATCAGAGGTTCCCAAAGTGGATGCCGCGACACCCTGGGGTGCCACGGAGAGATTAGGGGTGCCGCGAGGAGCCCCTGATATCTGTGTTAAAAAGCAAAATTCCAAAAAAGGTACAACAATAATAATAAAAAAGAAATAAAAAAATGTTCATAAGGTGCCGTGACAAAATTAAAATTTTCTAGGTATGCCACGACTTGGAAAAGTTTGGGAACCCCTGATCTACATCATTATTATCTTTTTTTTTTCAATAAAACCGTTTGCACTAAAAAATATTTCTTTCTGAGGTACAGAACCCTAAAATGCAATGTACAGTAAGCTCCTTATCAAGCTATACTGTTTGACCTTTGGACCGTTCTTATGTCGCTCGTAATAGCGGCGGTTTTTGTAGCGTAAATGTATAGCTTGAATGGGAGCTTACTGTACATAATAATCAAAAGTCTGTACATAATAGATTAATATATAATTAAGTAAGTATCCAAATCATGTCTGATGAAACACTGGGAAGATACATTATTTATATGATTTATTTTTTTTTTTACTCCCAAATTGAATTTTTTGACTAAAGTTGATTTCATTCTGCGACTTCTTAGGGTGAGGTATGCTTAATCATTAAAATTTTATAAAAGAAGTGGTTTCATGTGAAGATAATCATGTTTTCGGCATTACCTGGCTCTTCTCTGTTTCCAACTCATCCTTCTGCTCTATCCTCTTGATTCTACACGAGGCGGCGTAGCCTCTATTCTTCAGAGTTCGCCGTCTCTGTTTCATTCTGAAAGATAAAGGTTTGTTTTGGGAAAAGATAACATTAAAGAGTTTGTTAATTATGAGACCTATTGTATCTTAGTTCTTGTTGCACAAGTCTCAGGTTTCTTTTTTCTTTACATACGACTGAGAAGCTCTTGGCCCTCCTTTCACCTGATGGTAAGTGATGATAAGGCCGAAGATGGCAGCGAGCATCACCTGGACCTCTTAACAACTAAGGAACTGGCTATCTTACCTCTTAACAATGTTATAAGCATTGTTATAACATTATGGTAACCAATTTAGGTATGATGCTGGTAACTGATGGGCCAGATGGGCTCAGAAGCACTACCACCAACCAGCCAACAAGAAAACATCTGCCGCCATTGGGAATCAAACCGTGAACCTCCAAATCAATACCAGGTGGTCTCAAACACTATACTTTTAATCCATACTAATATTATAAATGCCAAAGTAACTCTGTCTGTCTGTCTGCCGCGCTTTAATGCCAAAACTACTGAACCAATTTAGATGAAATTTGGTACCTATATACATAGTTTGAGTCGAATTGGACTGTGCTCAGAGTAGAATCCTAGCATGCACCAATGTGTTTTTAGTTTTACAAATTTCATATGAACATTTATCTGACGCTCCTACGGTGAAGGAAAACATCATGAGGAAACCTGCATACATCTGCATAGTAATTCAAAGGTGTATGTGAAGTCAACCAATCCGCACTGGGTCAGCATGGTTTGACTAAGGCCTAATCGCCCTAGCTAGTTAGGGTAGGCTCATGCCCTGGATTTGAAAAGGGAATCAATAAAAAGGGACAATTTCCACATGGACTAAATCACAGGCAAAAGCTAGTTTTTAATAATTCATAGATCTTATTGGTATTTCTTGAATATTAATATTTTATGTACAACATGTATAGTTTATGTTTTATGAATTTTAATACACCATTAAGGGTGATTGTACACAATTCCATATTACTAAATTTTTTATGTATCTAGAGGTTGGCTGTTAGGAATCTTCTACATAGAACCTTTGTACATGTTTATTGTTATATGTTGCATCTCTAATGGTTGCTTCACACATTATCATGCCAGCATTGTCAGTTTGGCAGTATTTGTTGAACAACAAAGCCAACCCAAAGGAATTTTTATTGCTTGTTCGGCTTCATTTAACCATCGATTTTACTGCCCAGCTATACCAATTAATGCCATCTCATTGTAGCTCGGCCTAGTGTATAGCTGCAGCAAAGCCAGGTAGCTCATTTCTGAAAATTTCTTTGACATATATTCGATTTTACTGCCCAGCTGTGCCGATTAATGCTAGCCTGCTTATGTATGTAAGAACCCTAAAATGTTATGTACAAAAAAGACAATTTATAAAACTTTGCGAACTGTATCATGTACAAACCTAACAATCTGGTCCCGAGTGAGTCCTCTCATTTTCAACTGCCTGTTGAGGTCTCTCACGGAGATGGACACCAGCTCGTCATCACTGATCTCAGCACACGGTGTCGGTGACAATGGGGCCTGAAATTTATATAAGTACAAAATACTTTTACATCTAAAGTACACAAACTAAAAATAACAAAGAAAATAACTACAATAAGACTAAAATTTTCATAGATTAAAATCAAAAGTACAAAAAGCCTGCTTGGTGCATATGCATTTTACAAATATGACCATCTCTCAGCTGAAAATGATCATTGACACACTATTATGAATAGCAGGCTCGGCTGTTTCAACATTAAACATAATTTTTAGTCAGACCCCAGAAAAAAATCTGAACATCTTATAACAACAACCTTCATTACAGTCATTACATTTAATTAAAGGACATAATTATGCACCAATAAAAAAGGCGACCTTATAACCAAGCCAAGAAACAAGGATCTTCTTCAGAACTTACCATTATTGCTTTCCTCACGCCCAATTCTTTCAAATCATGAGGCATAATAAGTTTTTATAAATCAACAAATTAAGAAAATTCGTGGTATCCCGCTATGACTTTCTTCGGTGACTTGATCCGACCTTTCACTCAATTGAAAAGATGAATACCCTGAAAGCGCTATGATGGTACTTCTTTGTTAAAAAGTAGAATTACAAAATTGTTGATGCCTGATGGATTAAGCACAAGGAAAAGAAATTATGAAAGTTTATTATTTTCGCTCGCTGCGTCGCGTTGTTGCGTTCCGCTCACAAATTATATTGTTCCGCTCACATCACAGAGTACCGTAAAATGGGGTGAATAGAAAATGCGGGATGAATAGAAAAAAAATAAGGAAAGTTTTTTCAAGAACAATTACTCGTTGACGGATATAGGAAAACTCCTAAATTATTATATTTTTAATATGGTAACATTTTTTTTATATGGTAGCAACGCCGATTTGAAATGAAGTATGTCAAACAAAAGTGATTTTAGTAACGTTTTTCAAAACACCGGTTGAGCTGTGTGATTTTGAGATCTACAAACTTTGGGTTTTTAACGAAAAATACGTTTCTTACGGTGTTGAAAACACTTTTAATCGATCTGTGGTTCCTCTGGGATAAATTTTGTGCAAAAGTAAGTACCATTTTTATAATAGTTTTTTATTATAAACGTAAATAATGAATTGTGCCAATTTTGGTTTGTATTTGAGGTTAATAGACACGGGAAAAAGGTGAATAGACACGTAGTATGGGGTCAATAGATACGGCATACGGTGCTAATAGAAACGGGAAGGGGCAAATAGAAACGAGAAAGGGGTCACTGGAAAAAATCCATTTAGGGTTGCCACGCATGTTTAGTTCTAGTATATTTAAATTTAACTTCCATACATTCACATCCCGAATCTAATTCGAAGCAAGGTAAGCACTCACATCGCTCAGGCGCCGAGCAAATTGTTTCAGTATGTTTCAACGTAAATAATTATTTTCTTTACCTAGAGTAATATCAGACGAGTGAGTGTAGTGTTCCTATTTAGTGCGCCAGGGGTCGTGGATTTGATCTCCGCCCAGGACAATCATTTATGTGATGAACATTTCTGTTTGTTCTGTCTGGGTGCTTATATGTATGTATCTATATATAAAAAATCTCATGTCACAGGGTTTGTTCGAAATGAGCTCCAAAACAACTTAACCGATTTTCGTCTTTGGCTTCAATTGTCCAATTTAAAAGATAGGATTACCTTTTACCTCGATTATTGATTTTAATATTTATTATTGCGTTAAACTGTATTATAACAAAACGAAGATCGCGTCACAGCTAGTTTATCTATATTAAAAATAACTTCGTTGGTATTAAAATCTCTTCCAAAAGTGCTTAAGCTACGTACCACGGAATCGGATCAATGTTTGTTATGTTATCTGATTGTGCAATTAATAAAATACTTTTTACTGAAGATAATATTTATTTCGTCGTAAAATACTAAATTAATAAATAACATGATAAAAGAAAATTTATAAAGAATTTAAAAATAAATTAATAAAGAAAATTTGCTAACCCTACACAATTTTTCTATTCACCTCTTATACCGTATTTAATTACCCCGGGTTCGAGGCGAATAGAAAATGCGTATATTTTCGAAGTTTTTGCTAAAATAAGAAGGGAAACTTAGTTAAGTTTGCTTTTGACAGACTAAATAAACCTAGACTCATATGGTTATTATTATTCCCTAGCCGTAAGTAAATAAAAACATAGGTAGTTTAAATCTTATCTAAAGTCCAGAATTGTGTCTATTCACCCCATTTTACGGTACTTTATGTATAACCTGAAATAACCTGTATACCTGGTTCCGCTTTTAGTGTTATTCACAGAATATTATAGACACAGACTTCGTAAAGATAAATTATAGATACTGGTGCCAATTCTGTTGGCACTGATTCGATTAAACTAAACTAAATTTAGTTTTAGTGCTGTCAAATTGTGTTTTCAGTTAAAATTTTCGAACAAAAAACTCGATTTGACAGCATTAAAACTAAATTTAGTTTAGTCTATTCCAACTAATGCCAACAGAATTGACACCAATGTGTTATAGAGGCATGTTAGAGGTTATTCTAGCTCTTAGATAAAGCTAGATTATTTTTTTTTTAAATAATTTTATTGGCCACTGGATACAAGTTCTTTTAGCCTGATTTTTTTTTAACTCTGCCAGTGTGACCATCTCAAGAAACGGCAAATCTGCCAACGTGACAGAAAAAAAAGAAAAAAAAATGAAAAATGCGGTGCGTGCTGGTTCCAAATCACAAATGGTTGCGACCTTAGATCATTTAAACTATGGATGCGGTACGCAACAAATCGCAGTGTAAACTGCCACTTTTCGCGGGAGGCGAGGTAAACACGCACGCACACTACGAAAATGTAGAATACACTTACAGAGACGTTGTTCTTGTGTTTACGAACACACACTATGAAAATATTACCCTACAATAAAGAAACACACACGCATCGACAAATTAACGTGTATCTACGCAATCGCCCCACCACAAAGAATGAATGTCCCTAGTGATGTGACACAAAGAATAAGTAACTATTTGGGTCGTTGTGAGTGAATGATTGAAATGTAACCGTGCGTCTGCACTGAGAAACATAAAACATGCAATGCCTTACAACTTGTTGTATGATACAAATCTCAAAATTTGTTGTGTATGCTTTTGCATTCGCACTGCCGAAAATCGTGTTGGATTCGGAACAAATAATAAGATTTGTTGCAGATTGCGTTAGGATCGCCTCAAAACTTGTTGTCTGTCAACGTTTTTTATGAATTTGTCAACGATTGCGTTCGCACTTTCGGCTGTTAAAGACTTCATACATGTTTTGCAACATGTTGGGGTGTTGACAATGGAAACGCATTCATAAACATTGACAGAAACATGTTTAAAATAATTCTTAATCTTTATGTAGATGTTTCGTCAGTGCAAACGCACGGTTACAATAAATTGTATTTTTATAACTATACCCTGTTCGGCTAGAGTTGATAAAAATACAATGAAGACAGGGTTTCTTAAATTAGTGCAAAGCGAGGCCGACCAATTATTATTAAAATGCTTTAATAAGTTTTTTGTATGAAATACAGCAATTTTACTTGCTGTTTAGCTGATCGACTGAAATAAATATATATTTTCAGTCTTAGGCTTAGGTATAATGTTTCGATGGGGGGGGGGGGGGGGCGAATTTATATTTTCAGTTAACGAAACACAGTAAGCGCTCCGATGCGTAATCATAATTTTTATCAGCTCTCGGGGAACAGACTAGCTCTCTACTCAAACTAGCTCCCTACTCAAACTAGCTCTCTGCTCACGACTTTGTCCGCGTTGATTTGATTTCTAATTTTTATTAGTTGTTGGTATCCCACAGGATCCTTATACTTTTTCAGCATACATTTTATCCTAGATGTTAACAAAAAAGTGATAAATAATAATAATATATATAGACTATTTACGACGTCACAGTCTTCTATTGAAGTCGGTACCAAGCAATGATCATCTTGAAACTCTTCAAAAATATAAGAACAACAGTTACTTAAAATTTGGCACCAACTTCAATATAAAACTGTGATGTCATAATGTAGTCTTGTTTTATTATTATTTATAGCTTTTTGGTGTTTTTGAAGTCGGTTTTATTTTTTATAATATGTAGTGATGTAGTATAGAGGCTAGATTCCGACCCACCAGCGGCTTTGCCCGCTAAGTTTTCAATTTTTCAATGATTTTGAAAATTTTACCCGACAATCCCAGAAGGATAATGAATATAGTGGTATCTTAAGGGTAATGTAATAAACGATGAATTTTAAAAGTTTACCCGACAATCCCAGAAGGATAATGAATATAGTGGTATCTCTTAAGGATAATGTAATAAACGATGAATATACATTAAACTTTAACATCCTTTTTAAATTTTGATAAATTTTAAACAGTTTTTTACACCTCTAGTCCGCGTCTCTGCGCCCGAGTCACACAAAGTCGGGCTCACCTTTAGATTAACAACCCACGATTTGCACATTCAGATACTTATCATCGGAAAAACTATATTGTTTTAAGTACATTTGTGAAGTTTTACGTTTCGGAAACTTATAGTTTATTTGTAATAATTAAATAAAGTTTGTAATTTTGTATGAAAAATATCTATTAAGTGTCTTCTATCTTGTATTTGATGGCAACGGCCCTTTAGATTTTGCCATTTTTTAGTGAGATGCGTTTCGTTACATTGATCATCGATACTAAACCAATTTGTTTTAAGCAATATAACTAATTAAAATGACAAATATATTAAAAATAATGTTACTTAAATATGTCATTTGCAAAATAATTAGTATTTTAAGAATTTAATTGACATATTTTTATCATTTGATACTAACAAAACGCAATGAAATGGCGGACATTTTGATTTCAAGCTGTCAAGTGTCAAAGTCAGAACACGTCAGTCGTAGCCGCGAAGTTTAAATCATCTTTTTGTCCAGAAGACTAAAGAGCAGGGGTCGGGGGGGCGCAGCCCCCCACCAGGGGGGGCTCGGGGGGCGAAGCCCCCCGCCATTAAAAAAGAAAATAGGTGACGAAATTGCCTACTGTAGGTTAGGTTAGGTTCAGAACATGACCATGCGTAGCGGAGCGAGCGAAGCGAGCGCAGCGTCATACTATTCTCTGGGAACCTATACCACTAAAATCATATAATTAATTCTTTGATCTTCCAATTTTTACATCTTCTAATTCTTAAATAGGTTCTAGATGCGGCGCAAACATGAGTTAATACACAACCCAACCTTTTGAGGTTAGGTTTGTGAAAAATTTAAAAATTAATATCTTGAAAACTACGCATTGCCGAGAGGAGGGGGGAGTGGTACAGGGGGGTAGCTCCCCTCCTCCCCTACCCCCCCTCCACCCCCTACCCCCCAAATCGTGGGTTGCTAATCTAAAGCCCTTCCCAAAGTCGCTTCAAGCCAACCCGCGAAAACGCGGTTAACGGTGACCGCAAACAATAGTTTTTCTATTTTGTCTGCTGTCTGGCAGTCAACGTGTAAAATTAAATAGAAGTACAGTTGAATAAAATATACTTGAGAGTTTATGAACATTTTGCATCTTTTAAGCCTTTCGAAAAAATAAACAAAAGAACTAAAAGTACAAAAAATAGCTCATTTTTTTGTACTTATGACCTTAACTACAACATAAAATTTAGAGCACATTACAGGACATTTTTCTAACTGGAGTATTAACTTACATTGCATTTTGTAAAATACCAATATAGATTATTTAATAGGCTTAAAATCAAGTGAGACGCAGTCGAAAAATTGGTTAGAGTAAGTAATTGTATAGGAAAAGATTTTTTAAACTACAACGCAAAGTTGAAGCAAAATAATAAGTAATATTTTCTTGGTATTTTTTTGTTCAATTAAATTCCACTTGAATTTCTATTTTAATCATAAACTACCTATAATCCATGCACCGATATTAACATTATTCTAACTCATAACTTCGGAGTGAATGATAAATAAAAATATGAATAAGCATCATTCACTCACGTTGTCCCAGCACTAAGCAAATGCCCGTGTCACAGATAATATAACGCCCGTGTATTGTGTTGGGCTATCATCGTACCATTGTATTTTTCTATCGTAACGGTATAAAAATTACTTCAAAATTGTAAACAAATAAAACACGTTAATGTATATTTTATACTTACATGTGATTGGAAACGCCATGATTTCGAAGATTTGAGTAGCTGGATCGCCTTTTGCAAGAGGAAACTGCACAATTAACCATTTTTTTGGAGCTCTTAGTGCGACACGAAAACGACACCAAATGGCAGCGGCCGCGCGTCAACTAGTTTTATATAACGTGTATGGTCATATGGTCAGCGTAAATTGGCAGAGGGGTTCGCCCAGCCTTGCCGTCTCCCGTATGAATGCTCTAAGGTTGCGACCCGTTTACTTTTAGGATGGTCGCTACATGGTCACTCAAATAGTTGGACACGACCGCTCGATTTTATCAGTCATACTGTTTCTGGCGATAGTGATGTTCCGACTTCTTTAAATACTCCTATCGATATTTTGATACAAGATTATTTTCGATTCGATTCTTTAGGAATAAGTAAGTATGAACCTAAAGTTAGTCTTCACAATCAACGTGCCTTGGAAATTTTAGAATGCACTTCTCAACGTCTGCCTTCAGGACGTTTCGAGGTAGGTTTGTTATGGCGTAACAATAATACGATTGTGCCAGATAGTTACAAACATGCTTTATCACGATTCTTATCTTTGAAGAGACGAATGTATAAAGAACCTGAATTCGCCACAGCTTATAAAAACCTTATACAAAATATGTTTGATAAAGGTTACGCTGAAATTTGTACAGATACTTACCATGACAAAAATTATAAATCTTCTAACGCTAATCATATTTTCTGGTACCTTCCGCACTTTGGCGTAGTGCACCCACAGAAAATGAAGTTACGGGTAGTGCATGACGCTGCAGCCAAGTCATTAGACATCAGTTTAAATTCGATGTTGCTCGTTGGTCCTGATCTTTTGCAGCCTTAATTAAACATTCTATTTCGGTTTCGTGAGGGTCGCTCTAAATGCCGACATTAGAGAGATGTTCCAGCAAATAAGGATCAGGGAGCAAGATCGAGATGCCCCTCGTTTTCTTTGGCGGAATGATCCCAGTTGTCCTATTATGGAATTTAGAATGACCTCGGTTATTTTTGGGGCAGCATGCAGTCCTTGCACCGCATTGTTTATAAAAAATAAAAATGCATTAGATTTTATTGATCAGCTTCCATCTGCAGTGCAAGCGATTGTTCATGATCATTACATGGACGACTATATCGGGAGTGTAGATTCGAAAGAGCAAGCTTCCCAGCTGGTTGCTGATATTGTACATGTTCATGAAGCTGCCGGCTTCGAGATGAGAGGCTGGGTGTCGAATCTGCCTCCTGTATTATCGTCCATTGATGAAAAACTGCATAGTGCTCCTGAGCTGAATGTCAGTATTGATCATGAACCCTTTGTATGCACCTTGGGCTTGATTTGGCAGCCCCAGAGCGATACATTTGGTTTCAAAGTCGGTCTGATTGATAATACACAACTGTTTCTCTTAACTAAACGTTAAGTTTTGTCATTCTTAATACGAGTGTACGACCCACTAGGTTTACTACTGCCATACATCATTGAAGGTCGGATTTTATTTCAATCAACCTGGAAAGCTGGTTTGGAGTGGGACGCAGAGCTGCCGCTCGCCATGGCTAAAGCTTGGGAGGCCTGGATATCTAGGTTACCTACAATTAACCAGAGCCAGATAGCTCGCTGGTATGGTGATGGACCTGAATCACCAGCTGAGCGAGAGCTGCACGTTTTTTGCGATGCCAGTGAGTTGGCTTACGCATGTGTCGCATATTGGCGTTTTATTTATACAGATGGCCGCAATAAAGTTTCTCTCGTTGGCAGCAAAGGACGTGTGGCTCCCATTAACCCTGTGTCCATACCTCGCCTGGAGCTTCAGGCTGCCTTGATAGGTGCTCGATATGCCAAAACTATTTCTGAAGCCCACCGAAATAAGCCGACCCGTTTGTTCTTTTGGTCTGATTCTACAACGGTTATCAGTTGGCTTCGGAATGATAGTCGACTTTTTAAGCCCTTTGTCATGCACAGGGTTGGCGAAATTTCGGAGATAACTAATATTTACGACTGGAGATACGTCCCAAGTAATCTTAACGTTGCAGATGATGGCACTCGCCCCGGTAGTTCTCTCGAAAGGTGGCTTAACGGTCCTTCTTTTCTTTTATCTCATCCGAGTGAGTGGCCATCTGAACCTAATACTATGGGAACACTCCAAGAAGTTAGATTAACACTCAAGGACGTTGTTACGTTTGTGGGCGTTGGGAGCGGTTAGTACGAAGCGTTAAGACAGCTCTCAGTGTCACGCTCAAGGAACGAGTTCCCCGTGAAGAGGTGCTGCATACCGTATTTGCCGAGGTTGAAGCGCTTCTTAATTCTCATCCTCTAGTGCATGTTCCAGTGAACCCAGACGATTTGATAGCACTCACGCCTTTTCACTTTTTGATGGGCACACCATCTGGACAACAACTACCGCGGACCTTAGAATTGACCGACAAAGACTTGTGCGGAAGGTTGCAGTGGAAAAAAGCTATGCGTTTAAGCGACCATTTTTGGTCAAGATGTATGAAGGAGTACCTTCCTACATTAATACCCAGACGCCAGCCAAATCAGTCTCTGCCAAAGCCCTTGAAAGATGGGCAAGTAGTTTTAGTTGCGGATGATTCGCTACCCCGAGGATTATGGCCTATTGGTCGAATATCCGCATTATACCCCGGGAAAGATGGGATAGTTCGCGTGGTAGAAGTTATTAAAGTAAACTCCATGGACAAAGGAATATGATCCATGAGTAAACTTGTTTAGTTGCGTTGTCAACCTATAGAGTTATGGATAAAAGAAAAAAACATTCTGTTATTATGATTGATTTATGTCTTGTCTATTGTGTCAAAAAAATCAATAAAGTTGATTTTTTAGATTCTTCATATTATTAATTGTTATTATCATTTACGAATCTACCCAGTTCCTGCTAACTAACCCTGTTACGCTTTAAAAGGTTATGGGCCCAGTAAACACTGAGAAGTATGGAGCTTATTAAAATTCAGATACCAAAACTTGATAAACAATTGGATACCATGGAAGTACCGAATGTCGGCGGTGCTCCGCGGCATGGAAGGTATTATGGATATTGTTGAAGGCAAGTTACGGAAACCTGAACGACCAGTAGTCGATGGTAGTGGTGACGTTAATGAAGCAGCTGCTATAGCTCTACATGAGAAACGTCTTAAGGAGTACAGTATGTTAGAAAGTACTGCTTTGTTATTGATAACTAATAATATTTCGGATGAGACGCTGGACAAAGTAATCAGATTCATAAACCCGAAAGATGTATGGGATGAATTACACAGAATTTTTTATGGTTCGAATGACGACAAATTGTATGAAATCTGTATAGAATTTTTTCAATACAAGAAGATGGACACCGAAGATATCCCATATCTCTAAAATTAAAAATATTTTTTATAAGTTAAATATAGAATTAGCGAAGAATAATGAGGCCAAACTTCCTGAATTTTTGTTGATATGCAAAATTCTAAATACTTTGCCAGAAGAATATTTTTCGTTCAAATGTCTACCCGCGGACGTCATAGATATCGGATCGTTATCGGTCGCTCCAAGCAAAATTTATTCGTTTATGTTGTTAAAAGTTCGCTATTTTATCAGTATTGCGTATATTTTTCAAGATAAAAGCCCATTTGACTTTACTGCTTAAATTGAAAAGTGATTAATAATCCCGGATACTTATAAATACGGAAAATATTATTGGAGTGTGTTACGGTGTTTCGGCGGCGCATTGAAGGAGACAGTGTTCCCTGCACGCATACAAATAGAAGCTGTTTCGATCGAGCCGTTTATTATTTAACGTAAACAAAGTATGGCTGCGAATTGTGCGGGCTGTAACAACAAGATCAAGGATCTGTATTATATTGAATGCATGAAATGTCAAAATCTATACGATTTGATTTGTGTCAATCTGACTAAGGAGGTCTTTGACAATTTGACTGAAGCATCCAAGAGTACGTGGTTGTGTCCATCGTGTACAAGTTCACTTCCTAAGCGTGACAACAGCTCAACGCCAGTGCGACCTTTCAGCGCACTCAACAATACCTACACTAAGTCAGAGGACACTAACATCAACATGTTGCGCGGTGATAGGTCGCAAGCAAATAGACAAGCAAAAGACTCTAGTCCATCATCTCAGCCAGTCGTGCAATTCGACATTACTAGTCAGTTTCAAGACTTGAGGAACTATTTTGACACCAAATTAGAATCCATTAAGAGTGAAATATTGGAGGAACTGGCTAATAAAATACAGACTTTTGAGGAATCGGTGCAGCAGATTCGGCAACAGCATGATGCATTTAATAACAGACTAATTGGCTTGGAAACATCGTTCGACAATTTCAGAAGGGAGCAGGACAAACGCAGCCAGTCTGTTAGCAGTTTTCCAGAAAAACTATTAAACCTCCAAACGACATTAACTGCAATAGAAAATGAGAATGTCTCACTTAAATCTAAACTGTCAGATCTGGAACTTTTAGGCCAAAATGTTAACGATGTTGAGCAGCGTGCGCGGTTAAACAATCTCGAAATTTTTGGACTGCCCGAGCAGAAGACTGAGAACCTAATCTCCATAACATGTAAAATTGCTACCAAGCTTGGAGTGTCACTGACCGGGGAAGACATCGACTACACCACGAGACTACCATCCAGAATAAAAAACAATGGACTTCCAAAAACCGTGATCATCAGATTTAAGTCTATGCAGCTTAGAGACAGCTTTCTAAGCGCGGCACGTAAGAAGAGGGGCTTGACGTCGAATGAGATTGAAATTCCAGGCGATAGTAAGTCCATATATATTAATGAACACTTAACACCCAAAAATAAATCCTTATTAAAGGCTACAAGAACGAAATGCCGCGAGCTGGGGTTTCAGAACGTCTGGACACGGAACGCAAAAATCTACATACGGCAGCACAACAAGGCACCGGCCGTTCGCATCCTCAGCCTGGTACAGTTAGAAAGCCTAAAAAAATGAACTTTAATATTGTACTTGCACTTTTGTTCGGAAGCACATATTTTTCGATATTTTTGTTTAAAATAATTTATAAATTTCATTTTGTTATTTTCTCCAATACGTCCGGTAAACACTATACATACACACATTACACACAACAATCGCATCGGTCATACATATTTTGCTCTGTTGGGGTTATTAGTCGGTCGCTTGTCGCGGATTCTGCGGGATTCTCTCAGAAACTAAACGGGATATATTTACCCACTTGACGCAGGTAAGTAAGCTGACTTTTAAGGTATATCTCCAGAATTCCCGCAGCATCCGCGGCAAACTGACTGATTTCACACAAGGTCTGCTTCTCCATAACTTTGATATAGTAGCAATATGCGAAACTTGGCTGATAGACTGCATCAGGGATTCGGAGGTAGGTGACAGTCGCTACGACGTGCACAGGTGCGACAGGCCGGCGGGGAGTGGGGTGGCGCGGCGCGGCGGTGGCGTCCGCGCCGTAGGCGGCGGCGTCATGCTCCTGACGCGACGACGGCTGGGTGCGCGCGCGCTAGTCCCGCCCGCGGGCGCACCCTACGATTTGATTCATGTAGTTATTCGGGCCCGCTCATTACGAGCGTCGCGCGACTTGCACGTTATCTGTGTCTATTTGCCGGGTTGCGGCGCCTCCCATGATTCAGCCGTCTACCATTTAACATCTTATTTAAGTGGATTCATTGAAAAGGACACTACAGCTGATTACCTTTTGTTAGGTGATTTTAATTTCCCAAATATTGAATGGAGAGTTAACCCGGATGCTCCCCTGTCCCTGTTACCGTACAACGTGAATAAGGACTGCCAAAACATATTTTTACAAGCTCTTTCCAGTTTCGGTTTGAAACAGTACAACACTGTGAGTAACGGTAATAACCGATTCCTTGACCTTATATTTTGCTCATTGGAGGTCACCTCGGCCAGGTGCACCCTACCTATCACTCGCGAGGACATGCCACATCATCCAGCGATTGAGCTAGAGATATCTAGCCTCTCTTCATTTAATCTACTAAATCAACCGAAAAATAAAATTTACAATTTTAAAAAGGCAAACTATGATGCCATAAGAGCACGATTGACATCTATTCGCTGGCCCGTTATACTTAAGGGTGAAACTGTTAATGATATGGTTACACGTTTTTTAAATGAACTACAGTGCATAATTGATGAGTTAGTGCCCAGCTATTTGAGTAACGGTGGTGGCTACCCAATATGGTTCTCAAAACCACTAATTAATATAATTAATGAAAAAGCCAAATATCATAGATTATGGAAACGTTATGGTAATCGTCTGGACCATGATGCTTTTTGCCTGCTTAGGCAGCGTCAAAAAAAGACTCAAATTGAATGCTGGAAGCGTTATGTCGAAGGCTGCGAGGATGCACTTTTATCAAATCCCAAGCATTTCTGGTCTTTTACTGGCTCGTTGCGTAAGGATCGGGGAGTACCTGCCCAGGTGTCTTCCGGTGATAGTATAGTGAGCGGTGGGCCCGAAATTTGCGATGCTTTTTTGGATTATTTTTTTTTCGGTCTATAATGCATCCCAGCACTCCCATCAGTCGAATTGTGACAATGAAAAGTCAAATACAATTAACACAATAAATTCCGTCGACTTTAGTCCAGAGTTAGTAGAGAAATATTTAAAAAATCTTAGTCGGAATAAGGGCCCGGGAAGCGATGGAATCCCGCCGATCTTCGTCAATCTTTGTGCAGAGGAGCT
Source organism: Schoenobius gigantellus (assembly GCA_963935595.1). Taxonomy (NCBI): domain Eukaryota; kingdom Metazoa; phylum Arthropoda; class Insecta; order Lepidoptera; family Crambidae; genus Schoenobius; species Schoenobius gigantellus. The sequence goes on from OZ012543.1 coordinate 3,036,896, forward strand.
AGCATTTCCTCTTTTAATCATTTTCCAACGGTCAATTAAAGACGGGGTCTTTCCTGACAAATGGAAGGAAGCTTACATCACCCCTATTCATAAGAGCGGTCCAAAACAGAAAGTAGAAAATTACAGACCAGTCTCAATACTATCTGTGTTTAGGAAATTACTCGAATCTATTGTTCACGATCAATTGTATCCGGTTGTCGCTAACTATATCCCTATATTTCAGCACGGTTTGGAAGGTCGACGCCGATGCGTGGAAGGTCGACGCTCACCAATCTCGCTATTTTTACCGATTCAGTTACCAGACATATGGACGAAGGTGCTCAGGTTGAAGCTGTGTACACTGACTATTCGAAATGTTTCGATCGTTTGAATCACGACATTCTAATAGCTAAATTACCTAATGTCGGTATACACGGCGACCTCTTGAGGTGGTTGAATTCTTATATTAGAAATAGATTACAGGCAGTGCGAATCGGTATTTTCAAATCGAATTTTAAAACGGTGCCATCTGGTGTCCCACAAGGATCGCATTTGGGCCCATTACTTTTTAATCTTTATTTACACGACATTGCACCTTGTTTCAAATATTCGAAGGTGTTGATGTACGCCGACGATACTAAGATTTATATGCCCATTCGTTGTTTCGCGGACTGTGAAAGACTTCAGACCGACCTTGACAGACTCTTTGAGTATACTAGCCAGAATCATCTTGAATTGAATGTCAAAAAGTGTCAGACTATCACGTTCACTAGAAAGCGTAATCTTATTTCGTACGACTATAAACTCAATGGCATTTCAATTCCAAGGGTGGAAATTGTCCGTGATCTCGGAGTCATGTTAGACCGCAAACTTTTATACACCACACATTTCGAATACATCACTCAAAAGGCGCATAAGATGCTTGGATTTCTTCACAGGTCAACAAAATCTTTTATAAGAATTCAATCTCTGAGAATTCTTTATTTCGCTTACGTTAGAAGCATTATGGAATATGCATCAGCAATATGGTCACCATCCTATGTAACGCACAAAGCTCAGTTGGAACGCGTGCAGCGTTGTTTTACTCGCCGCCTAATGTATCGTCTCAAAAAGCGTGAGCACTACGAAGATAGACTTAAAACCCTATGTCTCCACTCACTGGAGGAACGGCGCTTAGTCGCAGACATGAAGTTCCTGTACGATGTGGTGAACGCGGTGCTGGACAGCTCGGAGCTGACTGAGCGCATTGGTCTGAGCGCCTTTGCTTATCGCTCGAGGCGAAGGCAAATGCGCTTACTCCACACTGGAACGGTCAGGTCAAACTTTGTTGCTAACTCTGTCCTGCACAGAATCGTGCACACTTTTGAAGAGAGATTCAGTGATGTCGATGTTTTCTTTTTAACACGAAATCAATATATCTCTCATGTAGTACGGAAGCTGCCTCAATTTTGTGAATAACCCCAGTAAACAGAGCATCACACTCAACACACACTCACACTAACATAATACTCATACATATCACACACATCTACCGGATCGAATGTATTTAAAAAAACCAACATTTTATATTTTCTATTTTTTATCTGTATAGCCTGTCCGTACTTGATCGTCCGTAATTATTGATTTTAATCTGACAAACTTTTTAATTGGCTATGTAAGAATTTAATTCTAAGTTTTTTTTAATGTTAAATTTACATGCTGTAAAGTTTGCAATAAATAAATAAAAAAAAAATCGAGTTGGTTGCTGATGTCCAAAAAAAATCGTACTGTCGAAAACATCACAAGCCAGCTATGCTCTCATGAAAGGGCGCTAAAGAGTAATACAGAAAGTGGACCAAGTTTATCTGGTGAAGCGCTAACAGTGAAGACGAAAAGATCGGCACGAGCTAAGATAGAAACAAAAGAATCAAACGGAGGATTTAAGGTCAGATGTTATATTTGCAAGAAAATAGGACACATCAGAAAGGACTGTCCTCAGAAGAAAGAAAAGTTTACCAGTAGCGTTAGTACTGTAGAAGGTACTGTAAGCACTAATATAAATATATTTAGCAGCTTTGAAGGGTGTAGCGTTAATCAAAATGATTGGTATGTGGATAATGGGGCTACTCACCATGTCACAATGCGCAAAGATTTGTTTGAGAGTTTTGAGCATTTCTATGAACGCCACACTGTTACCACGGCAAATGGTAACGTAGTTGAAGCCCTGGGAAAAGGGTCGATTAGACTGAAAGCTAGCAGTAGAGAATTCTTTCTGCGAGATGTTTGGTTTGTACCGAATATAGCAAGAAATCTGTTTTCGGTATTAGCAGTGCATGATACCAATCCTAATAGTCTCTTTCAATCACGAGTCACACATTGCACCATGAAAATAAACAATAAGGTTGTTGTGACTGGAAGTAGAATGAAATGTGGTGGACTATATAAACTGAACTGTAAAGCGGTGCAACCCGAAGTTAATGCGTGTGTTAATGCTGTGGACATATTACAGTTATACCATGAACGCATGGGTCACCAAGATAACAGACATATAAAGAGCTTTATAGAACGAGAGTTAGACATCAAAACTAAAGACACCGGAGAGTTATGTGAAGGCTGTATTTTTGGAAAAACTCACAGACGTCAGTTCGGTACCAGGGTAAGAGCACAATTACCAGGCGAACTGATTCACGCTGATGTTTGCGGACCGTTTCCTCAATCATTAGGAAAACACAGGTACTTCTTACTCTTTAAAGATGACTACTCGAAATTTCGATTCATTTATTTCTTAAAGCAGAAGTCTGAGGTTCCAGAAAAACTAAAGGAGTTTCTTGCCTTAGTAAAGAACCAGGGACATGTTGTTAAGGAACTGCTTACTGACAATGGTGGTGAATTTGTCAATGCAAGATTTTCAGACACGTTAAGATTTGCAGGTATTAAGCATAGACTTACATGTCCGTATACACCTGAGCAAAATGGTTGCTGTGAAAGAGATAACCGCACAATTGTAGAAATGGCAAGAGCGATGATGTATGCACGAGAGGAATTTCCTGAGCTTTTGTGGGCCGAATTGGTATATACGGCTGTATATATTCTAAACAGAACAGGACCAACTATGGTAGAACACAAAACACCATTCGAGATATGGTTAGGAAAGAAACCTCGAGTCAAGCATTTAAGAATTATTGGGTCATTATGTTATGTGCATGTTCCTAAGCAGAATAGGAAGAAGCTTCAAAGGAAAGCCAGAAAGTGCATACTCATAGGTTATGATAATGATGATGGGTACAGACTTTGGTGTAGAAACAGTAACTCTATTTTAAGATCGAGAGATGTTACGTTTGACGAGAAGCCTATTCATTCCAAACTTGAACCTGAGATAAACGAACCCTCGATGACTGAGATAAAGATTCCACTTCGTACGAAATTCGAGACCAGAGAAGAGACTCAAGTTATTTGCAACAACAGGATGGTTAATGCTGAACCTGAAGTTGTTAGAAATACTGTTGAAAATGATGAAAGTGATTTTGTTGACGCAATTTCAAATCATGAGATAATAATTGAATCTAGGGGGGAGAATGAGGACGTCGAAGAAGTTGTCATTGATGATGAAACTGATGATGATTTTAGATATGATTATACTATGGAAAGATTGGTGAATGAACAATCAGATAGAGTGTTAAGAGATCGATCAAATATTCGATGACCTTCAAGATTCAACGATTTCGTCATGAATACAGAAGAACATTTTGAACCAACATGCTATAAGGAAGCAATAACTTGTCCTGAGAAACATTTGTGGCAGAAAGCTATGGATAATGAGATGAATTCACTTAAAGAAAATGGAACGTGGGTTTTAGAAAAGCTACCTAAGAATAGAAAAGCAATTCCCTGCAAATGGGTTTTTAAGGTAAAGCTTAACGCTGACGGTAGTGTTGATAAGTACAAGGCTAGACTGGTAGCTAAGGGGTTCCGTCAAAAGAAAGGTGAAGATTATAACCAAACCTTTAGTCCAGTTGCGAGAATGGCAACAGTAAGATCAGTTGTCAGCATTGCAGCAAATGAAGGATTGAAAATGTGTCAATTCGATGTATCGACGGCATTTTTATATGGCTCACTAAATGATGAGATGATTTATATGAAACAACCGGAAGGATATGATGATGCCTCGGAAAGAGTATGCTTACTGCGGAAAAGCCTTTATGGGTTAAAACAACCTCCCAAGTGTTGGAACCACACAATACTCACATTTTTCAAGGACATAGGCTTACAAGTAAGTGAGGCAGACCCTTGCTTGTTCAAGAAGGAGACAAGCGATGGAAAACTTATTGTCGCTCTATATGTGGACGACGGACTGGTTGCTGGTACTAATGAAGCTCTGATTGACAGTTTTATGGAGCAACTGAAACTGCAATTTAAAATTACGATAAAACCAGTAAGTTACTTTCTCGGAATTGAGATTTCAAACAGAGAAGATGGTCTGCTAGTACATCAAACGTCCTATACTAATAAAATCTTAAAAAGATTTGGCATGCAGGATTGTAGATCGGTAACTACCCCGATTGTTAAAGAAAACATTCCACAAAAAATAGAAAATAAGGATGACTATTTTCTAGACAATTACAGACAAATTGTCGGAAGTCTGGCATATCTCATGGTCGGAAGTAGACCTGACATTGCGTACTCAGTTGGCGTAGCTTCCAGAAATTTAGAAAAACCAACGCAAACTGATGTCATAAGATTAAAAAGGATTTTTCGGTATTTACAGTATACAGTAAATCTAGGTATTCTGTACAGAAAAGATTACAAAAAGGGTATCATTGAGTGTTATAGTGACGCGGATCATGGCGGTGATTTAGGCACTGGGAGATCGACGACTGGCGTCCTATGTTTATATGCTGGTGGACCTGTATCTTGGCTAAGCCAAAGACAAACTAGCGTTGCTATCTCAACAACAGAGGCCGAGATAGTTGCAGCCAGTGAAGCTGCAAGAGAGTGCGTTTGGCTATCTACTCTTTTAGCAGCATAGTGGAATTAGACCAAATACCGGAATTAAAAGTAGACAACGAAGCTGCCTTGAGATTGGCGGAAAATCCAGAATTTCATCGCCGAACAAAGCATATACGATTACGACACTTTGTCAGAGAGTTGGTGTCTCAGGGCGACCTTGTAGTCAGCAAAGTAGTCTCGGATTTACAGTTAGCTGATATGCTTACAAAGCCATTGCCTCAGCCTAGGTTAAAAAAGTTTGCGAACTCATAGGTTTACAGCGAGAGAAGATATTAAAGTAAACTCCATGGACAAAGGAATATGATCCATGAGTAAACTTGTTTAGTTGCGTTGTCAACCTATAGAGTTATGGATAAAAGAAAAAAACATTCTGTTATTATGATTGATTTATGTCTTGTCTATTGTGTCAAAAAAATAAATAAAGTTGATTTTTTAGATTCTTCATATTATTAATTGTTATTATCATTTACGAATCTACCTAGTTCCTGCTAACTAACCCTGTTACGCTTTAAAAGAAGTAGCCACAAAGGCTGGGAACTTTAAAAGACCGGCTAGAAAGATAGTTGTACTGCCGGTTGATTCGCCTTTAATGTAGATACCACCATCATTCATTCAATTCATTTTTTTATTAAATTTTGTCCATTTGCAGTGTCTTTCATTTGCACTAATACAGTGTTGCCATTGCAACACGGGGGGCGCTCGCAAACGAAAGAGGCTGCGTATTTTTCTACTATTGTTTTTGATACTTTTTATAGAAAAATAAATGTCATTGTCACTTTTTGATGTCTTTACGATAAAGTGCTTTTTATTTCAATAATTTTAATATAATATTTTATCGATCCGTAACAGTCATTATGACCGATTGCCATATATAAAGAAGTTATAGTTGAATAAGCCTGCTGAGCATTTTATAACCATCAAATTCGATGGTTGTTCGATTGTCTTGAACGAAAACTGCGCAAATATATGGATTGACCGGGAAGGACCAGTGGGCTGGCCAGCAACGTGCTGACCTGACACCCCTGGACTATTTTCTGTGGGGTGTCATGAAACAAAGAGTTTATAGAACCACGGTAAGCGCCGAGGCCGAGCTACAAGATCACATCATACAATGCGCCGATGAGATTCAGATGAGATGACTATCCAGCAATGGTGCGTAGAGCCACTCAACAAATTGACATACGTGTGGCAATGTGCCTTCAGCAACGAGGAGGCAATTTTGAGCATTTGATGCATCAAATTTCAAGAAATGTATCTTCTTTTGTAATAAAAAAAATATTTTACAAAAAATAAAAAGCGACTACAAAATGTTCAAAAACACTGAAAAGTTAAAAATAATATAAGAATAGGTACAGACAACATCACACTTCTATATTGAAGTCGGTGCCAAACGATGATCTCCTAGAAAGTTTTAAAATTTGGCACCGACTTCAATATAGAAGTGTGATGTCTGTACTTACCTATTCTTATATTATTTTTAACTTTTCAGTGTTTTTGAAATCGGTTTTTATTTTTTGTAAAATATTTTTTATTTTTAACTTTTTAGTGAATGAAATCGTTTTAGTGAAAGAAACCCTAATTTAATCTCCTCCTTTTTTGAAGTCGGTTAAAAAGGAGGAGGTTCTCAATTCGATGCGTTTTTTTTTTGTGTGTATGTCTGTACCTATTCTTATATTATTTTTAACTTTTCAGTGTTTTTGAAGTCGGTTAATAAAACTCTTTGCATGTATGTACTTAAAACTGACTTTCAATATCTACTACATGCATATTAGTAGTTAACTTTGAGTGCTTGGTACATTTTAAATAGTTAGAATCCTTTTTTTTTTTCTCAGGGCGAAATGCGTAACCGCACCGTACCCGCCGTGGGCTAGACAGCGGGCGTGTGTCTCCTGGCAGAATACCAGGCCTACCCACAAAAACCCCCCGGTGTTCTCCCTGCCCTTATGGGCGCGCTAGGTACGGTCCACACTGCGACTCCACTACCAACGCGCCCGGGCAAGCCTGACCGACTGGTCGGGCTATCGCCAAGGGGGGATTGCCCGATAACACCAGGGCAATCCCCAGACGGAGGGCTTTACGGCGGCGTGCACGGGGCCAACCGTGCACGCAGGCCTCCACGGCAGGGTCATTAGACTCTTAAAATTGTATGATAGTAGGGCCATAATATTAAGAAAAACAGTACAAGAATATGCATTTTTCGGACAAAAAATAAAATTTAGGACGATATCCACTGTCTTGTGAGCTATTTGTTATTTCATCTTATAAACAAAGTATCTGGCATGATTTGTATTTATTTTAAAGAAATAGATCCACTATTTTTTAGGAATCTGTTTTTATGTACCTACATAGACATAGAAAGCAATAAATATTTTAATTAATCAATAAAAAAATCAAATAATTTTTGTAGAAAAAAAACTGTTTTTTGTCGATAATTTATTATCTAGTATCTAGTTTCACCCCCTTCCGGGGTTGCACTTTATCCAGGGTCACACTGTAGTTACAGAAAACACTGTAGGATATAGGTTCTTAATATTTATTTATTTTTGGTTATTTCGTTTTCAACAATCTATTCAGCAATAGTCTCTGGACAAAAAGAATTGTTGTAAGTAGATAAGTAACTGAAGTATGATTTAGCATATCTAAGTATTCATATTTAAAAAGTAAAATAATAATTTATTTTATTTAAAATGTAAATATTTTAGTTATATTTGTTAGTTTTATGTATGTTTATCCTAACATTGTAATACTTCAAAGAAATTGTTCCTTTCAATACGAGGAAATTATGGGCACCTTATTAAAAAGCTTAGATAAAGAATGAATAGATAGGACGTGACCGTATACCCGTAAGGGACAGACATAGATGACGTCATACCTGCCTAAAGTAGACGGGTATACCAGTGTTGCTTTAAGTTTTACCCTACTTTATGTTTATAGTGGCTTTTACCACTATAAACATAAAGTAGGGTTGATTGATCTACGTATTTTTTTTGAGACATTTTAATGAGCGCCCCTCGCTCAATAATATGTCTCAAAAAATAAAAGTGGGAGGAAGTTGCGATTTTTTTTATTGAATTCTTCATTCAACCTTCGCCGCAGTCTAAAGTTATTTACACTTTTAAATAAAACTACACTTTTCGGATTTACTCGAGTATATTTCGTTTTAAAACATTTTACTATTATTTATTTAAGTTATTATGTAAACATCTTTACAAATATAAGAAAAAATATTAGGAATCATTATCATCATCCACACGCGTCCACTGCTGGACATAGGCCTCTCCAAGTGCTCGCCACTGAGCATGATCCGCGACCACTCGCTTCCAGCTTTTGCCAGCTAGGTACCTTGCGAAGATCGTCGCTCGATTAAGAATACAGCGGGCAATAATCATTGTTTTTTCTTTATCTCTGCAGTTTATTTAAAATCCAATATTTACACATTTACTAAATATTTGTGAAGATTTAGAAAATGTATAATATTAAATTTAAAATAAACATTTTCTAAAATTATATTTCAATAGCACCGTTATTGTCATCGAAGAAAGGACTTCGGCTTACAGAGATAAAATTCACTACAATACAGGTAAAAATTCACTTGGGCTGGGTAAGTTCAAGAATTGAACTACTGATACCGCACTCAATATGGTGCTAAAAGCCCAAAGTTGGTAAGCTTGCTCACAATGTGGAAAAAAGTTCTGGCAAAGAACGCAAGATGCCGATGTAGATAGCTGGTTATTCTTAGTTGCCCGTGTTGCCACCCCCAACCTCGCCCCCGCTGGCGGCAACTTGGAAATAGCGCAGGACAAGACCAATTTGTAGATCTCTGAGGAAGATTATGTTCTGTCAAGTACCTGTATAATTAATTAGAATCACCTGTTCGGCGCATAGAGCTATATCTACATCCTATGTGTTCTTGTTAAATATTCAGACAAAGTAGAGATATGACTTATTTCATTTGGATTAAGCCAGATTACTAGCTGTGGCACAAAATTGCTAATAAATCACAAACATTTTCTAGAGGCTGTCTACTCCTCGCCACTCACCAGCTATTTTTGGGTGTGGTAAACACGTATTAAATTGCTTACGTACAAACTCATATGCCTTTGAACCTAAAAAGTGTAAGCACAGCGCGAATTTCCTTAAAGGTTCAGAATACTTTCTTTGGTCAACTCCTAAAAATCTTTTCAGAAAATCTCTATTGGTTCCTCCTACAGTATCTAACATGTCCAACTACTAATTTTGCATCATTAACTTACACTTCAAATCACTTTACACATTTTCAAGTGTGACTACTTTTTTTCCCAATCGTCTAAGCGATTGACGCACTGGCCGTAGTGTTTTATTTGCAGCATTTGAAGCCGCATTTTTCTCTTTCGGGGCGTATTCAAATTTGAACCGAAATCCAACACCGATACGTCCTGAAACAATATGTATACAGGTTAAAAATAAAAGCAGGTTCTAATTTTACAACATTAAAAATATTAATTAATAAATTTTTAAACTGTATCTTTACTAATGGTCAGACTTGTTATATTAATAGAAAATGACCAAAATCAAACCATTAATAATATGTTTGGCCATATCAAAATAGTAGAAAAGGATTTGGTACCTACCCTACCCATGTTAATCCAAAACTGTAAAATAAATTTCGAAATCCCCCATAAAAATAGTTGGGTTTGTGAAAAATAAATTAAGGTTTTGGCTTGATAGGGTATGTACCTTGTAGATATAATATGTATAAGTTACTGATCTGTAAAAAAAGTTTAGGAATAGCACCACTCCTAAGAAAAGTGCCTTTTTTGTTTTTCTGAATCCACTGTTGTTCAAAATGCTTAGAACACATTAGGGTATGCTTGGTTGGCTGCCAATTCATTCGACCAGTAGCTTTAACCCAACTGTTTTCGAGTAGTTATCTCCGAAGGAAATCTGTTAAATACAGACAAACAAGCAAATGGAAAGTCTCACGTCAAAAGAATTAACTTTGTTATCTAAAATGCTCAAAATTTTATACTTAAATATGTCAATATTAATGTAACACAGAAACTAATATGCGAGTTCCCTTTCACGTAACAAATTACCTACGAATCAAGGAAAAATAGTCGTAGCGTAACTGGTATCATTATAACCCGGCAAAATGATATACGCGTTGGCTGTATACGTGGCCATATTGTATGGCGACATTCCTAGCTTGTTAGGTTAACAGTAACCTTACTACTTAGTTTGAAATTTCATGTTTAATCCCATAATATGATTGAGAACCATAGTAGAATGATAAAATATTGCAATATAACTTGTATTTATAATTTAAAAAATAGTTTTGGAGCTTTTTATTGACACAATTTAGGTCTTACCTGTAAAAGGTTATATTTTCCAGTTTTCTAGCACTATCACTATTACAACCTAAAACGGAGCAGTGCACCATGATTTAAATGTTCAAATAGTTCACAATTATTACACTAATTAAAGTGTTAAATAATTACACAGTAAGCTATAATTCACACAACAAATTTCTTCCACGTATTTGTTTAGCACCAGACGCTGGTGATAAACAATCCCCACTACCACTTTCACCTATATACGGTAACAAGGACAAAAAAAAATGATGCCATCTTCTTCTTTCCTTTGGCAATGTGTATAAGTTTATCTCTTTTCCTCATGTTTGACGGCTTTTATAGCCCATCTATTTCATTCTATATCTATGTTAAAAAGGGACAAACGGCCTCTGTTCTGCAGGCCTATTCTGTAACTTAGGTTGCTAACTAGAACTGTCATTTTTGAAAGACACTTTATATCCATTTAGTGATCTTATGTGTTACGGCAGCGTTTAAGATAGCAGTAATGGATGTTAATTTCCTTTCACACGTTCTAGACAGTTCTAGTTACCAACCGAAGTTATAGAATAGGCCTGCTGCTTGTTTTTCTGATCAGAGAACTCAGTTTCATGAACTTATCAATCAAACAGATTGATAAGTCCATGGAACCGGTGTCCAATTACTGGTTATTATTATTTATAGCAGCGATGGCAAGGCATTCATAGATTAAATGATCTAAGTGGCAAGGGGATATTAATTTATAATATCAAGGAATCGAGATCGAGAATCGTAAACTATGAATAGAATTGCTTAGACAATTCCATTCATAGTATACGATTCATATCTCATATCTGAGGCGCGTTCAGCGCCTCTGGGTGTAGTTGTCCGGTTGTATTTTAACTCGCTCAGAGGCGTTGAACGGATTGCAGCAACCAAATCTTTTATCTCCCTCTTTCACATGATTTTTTATTTCTCTCTCTTTCTAGTAGATGACATTATAGAATATGGCCGCCAATATCATCCAATCACGTAAGAGTATTTCAGTCATAAACGTCAGAGCGTTTTACAACCATCAAATTTGTTAGGTTAATCCCAAGGAGAGACGATAACTTAGCATTCCACGCGGGTGCTCGGTCTATCGCGTTGCAGAGAAGAGAGCCAAGAGCGGTGCCTGGGGCTTATGACCCAGGTGCAGGTTTAAGTAGCTACTTTATAATGCATTAACATTCACCTTCACCACCCCGGCTCCTCTCTCTGCCTAACCATAATTAATAATTATTTAATACGATTCCGTAAGTGAAGAAACTTAAACGTAAACAAATGGTCACAGCACTCACAGCAGTTCACTGGTTTTCAAAACTCAATGCCCTAACCGTCAAACGTTCGAATCACGAAATCACAGATTAGCGAGAATATATCTCAAGCAGCAGACTAAGTTTCTGACTGCCAGCGCCACCCGCGGCGCCGGTGAGAACTAAAAGTTGCCATTTGCAAGTTCCCTAACAGACGGCCTTCCTGATTTCGGAATGACCCCATTCCGACCCGTCTCGGCCATTCGAACGTTAGATGTGTCCACACGATATCTTTTTATCACATACATAATTGTAACTGTCGTTCTAATCTAATTAAAATGAGACAATAAAGTAAAAGGTGAAAAATCTCAGAGGCTATTTAATTTTCTCCTACAAAATAATTCCCCAATCTAGACTTTTTTTTTTTTTTTTTTTTTTATGTAAGGCCCGGCAAATGACCTCCTCCCGCCTGATGTTAAGCGGTGAAAGAGGCCCAAATGAGTTGACAGATAGAGTAGAGACGACATCCACTATCCTACCTGCCCGCCCCTTGCCGGCCTAAAAGATGCTTTTTCACACCTCTTTTGAAGGAACCCATGTTGTAGGATGGAGGAAACACGTGCGCAGGTAGAGAATTCCAAGTATGGGATGAACGACAGAAGAAGGACTTAAAGAAAAAATCGATATTAATAATCTAACTAAGCATGATTAACTCTCCTATCCTAATCTACACTATTATTATAAAGAGGAAAGATTTGTATGTATGCATGTAGTGAACAAACTCAAAAACTACTGGACCGATTTCAAATCTCTTTCACCATTAGAATACTACGTTGATTGACCCTGATTAACATAAGCCACAAAACCATGTTTCCTACGGGAAAAACCACCCATTCTGGACATCCCCTAGCTGACAAGAAAAAAATGGGCGCAAGAAACCTATTAGCTCTAGCAGGAATGTACAGGCATATACAAAACACCATGTCGATACCATACACAGCAACATTTGTATAGGCAAATAAATAGTTACATACATTATATCGAATAATATCTACATATTAACACAAGGCATTAGCATCACTCAAATAATCGTTGAGTTCATAATAAGTAACCATTATAATAGTTTTTTTTTAATTGTTGGAACGGTAAGTTTACCTTTATCCCTTATACATAAATGGGATTTTTTTGGAAATTGGTATCAAATGTATTATAATATTTTATAAACATAAATCAAATTTTCATAAATTCACTGTCCCTGCTCGTAAATTATAAATAGCGCGAACCGCTCTTTTTGAAGTATAAAAATACCCTCTATACTAGCAGACGATCCCCATAGTGGTATTCCACGACATGACACTGTGAAAACAACCAAAGTAAATCAATCTTGCCGTTTCATCATCTAAGTCTGTTTGCCAAGGACTCAATATGTGGATCCCACTGCAATCTAGATTCTAGTACAAAATATAGTGAAATCGATGCATTCACCAATTTTGATTATTCATTTACACAATAGTATCTACTATTTTTGAATAAATAAGACTCAATAAATCTAATTGCTTCTTCAGAAACTCCATAATGCTTGAGTTTATATAAAAGTTTGGTTGGACCAACGTAGTCAAAACCCTTTGATAGGTCACAAAATATACCAATTAATACATCTTGTTTACACTACCAAGCAGCAAAAATGTTTTCAAGAGCTGCAACTCCAGCATCTGTAGTGCAACGACCTTCGGCAATGCCAAATTGGTTCATATGTAAAATGTGTGTTACTTGAGAAATGATCAATTCACTGATTACATTTTTTATTTTTCCTAAGAGCTGGTAGAATCGAAATCGATCGATAATTTAAAGAATCATTTTCATTTCACCCAAATAGGGGTATTAACTTGCCATTCTTCACGAGATCGGGGAAGGCATCTTCATCGAAACCCTTTTTTGAATATAAAAGCAAGTTGCGGGGCAAGTTCTTTTAGTGCAGATTCAATTATATTGGTCGAAATACGCCTAAGGTCTTCAGTTTTTTTTTCTAAAAAATATTTTCATAGCAGTGTAAGCATCAGCGTGACAAAAATGAAAATATTGGTTCACCCCTTCTACACTTTGTCCCAAAAGAGCTACAGCCTCATTGGGACACGAGTTCAGACTACTTGTAGTTTCTATGAGTACTTATATATGAGAAAGTCCTGAAACGCGTTGGTAACTGCATTGTCTGATTTAATCGTTTATTGTTATTGATTACTAATGAGAAAGAATTCACAGTGCTTTTGGGTCTACCCGTCTCTCGGTTATAATGACGTTCCAGGTGGTTTTTATTTTAGTTTTACATAAACTGATTTTCTGACTGAAGTCGGTGCCAAACGATGATCTCCTAGAAAGTTTTAAAATTTGGCACCGACTTCAATATAGAAGTGTGATGTCTGTACTTACCTATTCTTATATTATTTTTAACTTTTCAGTGTTTTTGAAATCGGTTTTTATTTTTTGTAAAATATTTTTTATTTTTAACTTTTTAGTGAATGAAATCGTTTTAGTGAAAGAAACCCTAATTTAATCTCCTCCTTTTTTGAAGTCGGTTAAAAAGGAGGAGGTTCTCAATTCGATGCGTTTTTTTTTTGTGTGTATGTCTGTACCTATTCTTATATTATTTTTAACTTTTCAGTGTTTTTGAAGTCGGTTAATAAAACTCTTTGCATGTATGTACTTAAAACTGACTTTCAATATCTACTACATGCATATTAGTAGTTAACTTTGAGTGCTTGGTACATTTTAAATAGTTAGAATCCTTTTTTTTTTTCTCAGGGCGAAATGCGTAACCGCACCGTACCCGCCGTGGGCTAGACAGCGGGCGTGTGTCTCCTGGCAGAATACCAGGCCTACCCACAAAAACCCCCCGGTGTTCTCCCTGCCCTTATGGGCGCGCTAGGTACGGTCCACACTGCGACTCCACTACCAACGCGCCCGGGCAAGCCTGACCGACTGGTCGGGCTATCGCCAAGGGGGGATTGCCCGATAACACCAGGGCAATCCCCAGACGGAGGGCTTTACGGCGGCGTGCACGGGGCCAACCGTGCACGCAGGCCTCCACGGCAGGGTCATTAGACTCTTAAAATTGTATGATAGTAGGGCCATAATATTAAGAAAAACAGTACAAGAATATGCATTTTTCGGACAAAAAATAAAATTTAGGACGATATCCACTGTCTTGTGAGCTATTTGTTATTTCATCTTATAAACAAAGTATCTGGCATGATTTGTATTTATTTTAAAGAAATAGATCCACTATTTTTTAGGAATCTGTTTTTATGTACCTACATAGACATAGAAAGCAATAAATATTTTAATTAATCAATAAAAAAATCAAATAATTTTTGTAGAAAAAAAACTGTTTTTTGTCGATAATTTATTATCTAGTATCTAGTTTCACCCCCTTCCGGGGTTGCACTTTATCCAGGGTCACACTGTAGTTACAGAAAACACTGTAGGATATAGGTTCTTAATATTTATTTATTTTTGGTTATTTCGTTTTCAACAATCTATTCAGCAATAGTCTCTGGACAAAAAGAATTGTTGTAAGTAGATAAGTAACTGAAGTATGATTTAGCATATCTAAGTATTCATATTTAAAAAGTAAAATAATAATTTATTTTATTTAAAATGTAAATATTTTAGTTATATTTGTTAGTTTTATGTATGTTTATCCTAACATTGTAATACTTCAAAGAAATTGTTCCTTTCAATACGAGGAAATTATGGGCACCTTATTAAAAAGCTTAGATAAAGAATGAATAGATAGGACGTGACCGTATACCCGTAAGGGACAGACATAGATGACGTCATACCTGCCTAAAGTAGACGGGTATACCAGTGTTGCTTTAAGTTTTACCCTACTTTATGTTTATAGTGGCTTTTACCACTATAAACATAAAGTAGGGTTGATTGATCTACGTATTTTTTTTGAGACATTTTAATGAGCGCCCCTCGCTCAATAATATGTCTCAAAAAATAAAAGTGGGAGGAAGTTGCGATTTTTTTTATTGAATTCTTCATTCAACCTTCGCCGCAGTCTAAAGTTATTTACACTTTTAAATAAAACTACACTTTTCGGATTTACTCGAGTATATTTCGTTTTAAAACATTTTACTATTATTTATTTAAGTTATTATGTAAACATCTTTACAAATATAAGAAAAAATATTAGGAATCATTATCATCATCCACACGCGTCCACTGCTGGACATAGGCCTCTCCAAGTGCTCGCCACTGAGCATGATCCGCGACCACTCGCTTCCAGCTTTTGCCAGCTAGGTACCTTGCGAAGATCGTCGCTCGATTAAGAATACAGCGGGCAATAATCATTGTTTTTTCTTTATCTCTGCAGTTTATTTAAAATCCAATATTTACACATTTACTAAATATTTGTGAAGATTTAGAAAATGTATAATATTAAATTTAAAATAAACATTTTCTAAAATTATATTTCAATAGCACCGTTATTGTCATCGAAGAAAGGACTTCGGCTTACAGAGATAAAATTCACTACAATACAGGTAAAAATTCACTTGGGCTGGGTAAGTTCAAGAATTGAACTACTGATACCGCACTCAATATGGTGCTAAAAGCCCAAAGTTGGTAAGCTTGCTCACAATGTGGAAAAAAGTTCTGGCAAAGAACGCAAGATGCCGATGTAGATAGCTGGTTATTCTTAGTTGCCCGTGTTGCCACCCCCAACCTCGCCCCCGCTGGCGGCAACTTGGAAATAGCGCAGGACAAGACCAATTTGTAGATCTCTGAGGAAGATTATGTTCTGTCAAGTACCTGTATAATTAATTAGAATCACCTGTTCGGCGCATAGAGCTATATCTACATCCTATGTGTTCTTGTTAAATATTCAGACAAAGTAGAGATATGACTTATTTCATTTGGATTAAGCCAGATTACTAGCTGTGGCACAAAATTGCTAATAAATCACAAACATTTTCTAGAGGCTGTCTACTCCTCGCCACTCACCAGCTATTTTTGGGTGTGGTAAACACGTATTAAATTGCTTACGTACAAACTCATATGCCTTTGAACCTAAAAAGTGTAAGCACAGCGCGAATTTCCTTAAAGGTTCAGAATACTTTCTTTGGTCAACTCCTAAAAATCTTTTCAGAAAATCTCTATTGGTTCCTCCTACAGTATCTAACATGTCCAACTACTAATTTTGCATCATTAACTTACACTTCAAATCACTTTACACATTTTCAAGTGTGACTACTTTTTTTCCCAATCGTCTAAGCGATTGACGCACTGGCCGTAGTGTTTTATTTGCAGCATTTGAAGCCGCATTTTTCTCTTTCGGGGCGTATTCAAATTTGAACCGAAATCCAACACCGATACGTCCTGAAACAATATGTATACAGGTTAAAAATAAAAGCAGGTTCTAATTTTACAACATTAAAAATATTAATTAATAAATTTTTAAACTGTATCTTTACTAATGGTCAGACTTGTTATATTAATAGAAAATGACCAAAATCAAACCATTAATAATATGTTTGGCCATATCAAAATAGTAGAAAAGGATTTGGTACCTACCCTACCCATGTTAATCCAAAACTGTAAAATAAATTTCGAAATCCCCCATAAAAATAGTTGGGTTTGTGAAAAATAAATTAAGGTTTTGGCTTGATAGGGTATGTACCTTGTAGATATAATATGTATAAGTTACTGATCTGTAAAAAAAGTTTAGGAATAGCACCACTCCTAAGAAAAGTGCCTTTTTTGTTTTTCTGAATCCACTGTTGTTCAAAATGCTTAGAACACATTAGGGTATGCTTGGTTGGCTGCCAATTCATTCGACCAGTAGCTTTAACCCAACTGTTTTCGAGTAGTTATCTCCGAAGGAAATCTGTTAAATACAGACAAACAAGCAAATGGAAAGTCTCACGTCAAAAGAATTAACTTTGTTATCTAAAATGCTCAAAATTTTATACTTAAATATGTCAATATTAATGTAACACAGAAACTAATATGCGAGTTCCCTTTCACGTAACAAATTACCTACGAATCAAGGAAAAATAGTCGTAGCGTAACTGGTATCATTATAACCCGGCAAAATGATATACGCGTTGGCTGTATACGTGGCCATATTGTATGGCGACATTCCTAGCTTGTTAGGTTAACAGTAACCTTACTACTTAGTTTGAAATTTCATGTTTAATCCCATAATATGATTGAGAACCATAGTAGAATGATAAAATATTGCAATATAACTTGTATTTATAATTTAAAAAATAGTTTTGGAGCTTTTTCTTGACACAATTTAGGTCTTACCTGTAAAAGGTTATATTTTCCAGTTTTCTAGCACTATCACTATTACAACCTAAAACGGAGCAGTGCACCATGATTTAAATGTTCAAATAGTTCACAATTATTACACTAATTAAAGTGTTAAATAATTACACAGTAAGCTATAATTCACACAACAAATTTCTTCCACGTATTTGTTTAGCACCAGACGCTGGTGATAAACAATCCCCACTACCACTTTCACCTATATACGGTAACAAGGACAAAAAAAAATGATGCCATCTTCTTCTTTCCTTTGGCAATGTGTATAAGTTTATCTCTTTTCCTCATGTTTGACGGCTTTTATAGCCCATCTATTTCATTCTATATCTATGTTAAAAAGGGACAAACGGCCTCTGTTCTGCAGGCCTATTCTGTAACTTAGGTTGCTAACTAGAACTGTCATTTTTGAAAGACACTTTATATCCATTTAGTGATCTTATGTGTTACGGCAGCGTTTAAGATAGCAGTAATGGATGTTAATTTCCTTTCACACGTTCTAGACAGTTCTAGTTACCAACCGAAGTTATAGAATAGGCCTGCTGCTTGTTTTTCTGATCAGAGAACTCAGTTTCATGAACTTATCAATCAAACAGATTGATAAGTCCATGGAACCGGTGTCCAATTACTGGTTATTATTATTTATAGCAGCGATGGCAAGGCATTCATAGATTAAATGATCTAAGTGGCAAGGGGATATTAATTTATAATATCAAGGAATCGAGATCGAGAATCGTAAACTATGAATAGAATTGCTTAGACAATTCCATTCATAGTATACGATTCATATCTCATATCTGAGGCGCGTTCAGCGCCTCTGGGTGTAGTTGTCCGGTTGTATTTTAACTCGCTCAGAGGCGTTGAACGGATTGCAGCAACCAAATCTTTTATCTCCCTCTTTCACATGATTTTTTATTTCTCTCTCTTTCTAGTAGATGACATTATAGAATATGGCCGCCAATATCATCCAATCACGTAAGAGTATTTCAGTCATAAACGTCAGAGCGTTTTACAACCATCAAATTTGTTAGGTTAATCCCAAGGAGAGACGATAACTTAGCATTCCACGCGGGTGCTCGGTCTATCGCGTTGCAGAGAAGAGAGCCAAGAGCGGTGCCTGGGGCTTATGACCCAGGTGCAGGTTTAAGTAGCTACTTTATAATGCATTAACATTCACCTTCACCACCCCGGCTCCTCTCTCTGCCTAACCATAATTAATAATTATTTAATACGATTCCGTAAGTGAAGAAACTTAAACGTAAACAAATGGTCACAGCACTCACAGCAGTTCACTGGTTTTCAAAACTCAATGCCCTAACCGTCAAACGTTCGAATCACGAAATCACAGATTAGCGAGAATATATCTCAAGCAGCAGACTAAGTTTCTGACTGCCAGCGCCACCCGCGGCGCCGGTGAGAACTAAAAGTTGCCATTTGCAAGTTCCCTAACAGACGGCCTTCCTGATTTCGGAATGACCCCATTCCGACCCGTCTCGGCCATTCGAACGTTAGATGTGTCCACACGATATCTTTTTATCACATACATAATTGTAACTGTCGTTCTAATCTAATTAAAATGAGACAATAAAGTAAAAGGTGAAAAATCTCAGAGGCTATTTAATTTTCTCCTACAAAATAATTCCCCAATCTAGACTTTTTTTTTTTTTTTTTTTTTTATGTAAGGCCCGGCAAATGACCTCCTCCCGCCTGATGTTAAGCGGTGAAAGAGGCCCAAATGAGTTGACAGATAGAGTAGAGACGACATCCACTATCCTACCTGCCCGCCCCTTGCCGGCCTAAAAGATGCTTTTTCACACCTCTTTTGAAGGAACCCATGTTGTAGGATGGAGGAAACACGTGCGCAGGTAGAGAATTCCAAGTATGGGATGAACGACAGAAGAAGGACTTAAAGAAAAAATCGATATTAATAATCTAACTAAGCATGATTAACTCTCCTATCCTAATCTACACTATTATTATAAAGAGGAAAGATTTGTATGTATGCATGTAGTGAACAAACTCAAAAACTACTGGACCGATTTCAAATCTCTTTCACCATTAGAATACTACGTTGATTGACCCTGATTAACATAAGCCACAAAACCATGTTTCCTACGGGAAAAACCACCCATTCTGGACATCCCCTAGCTGACAAGAAAAAAATGGGCGCAAGAAACCTATTAGCTCTAGCAGGAATGTACAGGCATATACAAAACACCATGTCGATACCATACACAGCAACATTTGTATAGGCAAATAAATAGTTACATACATTATATCGAATAATATCTACATATTAACACAAGGCATTAGCATCACTCAAATAATCGTTGAGTTCATAATAAGTAACCATTATAATAGTTTTTTTTTAATTGTTGGAACGGTAAGTTTACCTTTATCCCTTATACATAAATGGGATTTTTTTGGAAATTGGTATCAAATGTATTATAATATTTTATAAACATAAATCAAATTTTCATAAATTCACTGTCCCTGCTCGTAAATTATAAATAGCGCGAACCGCTCTTTTTGAAGTATAAAAATACCCTCTATACTAGCAGACGATCCCCATAGTGGTATTCCACGACATGACACTGTGAAAACAACCAAAGTAAATCAATCTTGCCGTTTCATCATCTAAGTCTGTTTGCCAAGGACTCAATATGTGGATCCCACTGCAATCTAGATTCTAGTACAAAATATAGTGAAATCGATGCATTCACCAATTTTGATTATTCATTTACACAATAGTATCTACTATTTTTGAATAAATAAGACTCAATAAATCTAATTGCTTCTTCAGAAACTCCATAATGCTTGAGTTTATATAAAAGTTTGGTTGGACCAACGTAGTCAAAACCCTTTGATAGGTCACAAAATATACCAATTAATACATCTTGTTTACACTACCAAGCAGCAAAAATGTTTTCAAGAGCTGCAACTCCAGCATCTGTAGTGCAACGACCTTCGGCAATGCCAAATTGGTTCATATGTAAAATGTGTGTTACTTGAGAAATGATCAATTCACTGATTACATTTTTTATTTTTCCTAAGAGCTGGTAGAATCGAAATCGATCGATAATTTAAAGAATCATTTTCATTTCACCCAAATAGGGGTATTAACTTGCCATTCTTCACGAGATCGGGGAAGGCATCTTCATCGAAACCCTTTTTTGAATATAAAAGCAAGTTGCGGGGCAAGTTCTTTTAGTGCAGATTCAATTATATTGGTCGAAATACGCCTAAGGTCTTCAGTTTTTTTTTCTAAAAAATATTTTCATAGCAGTGTAAGCATCAGCGTGACAAAAATGAAAATATTGGTTCACCCCTTCTACACTTTGTCCCAAAAGAGCTACAGCCTCATTGGGACACGAGTTCAGACTACTTGTAGTTTCTATGAGTACTTATATATGAGAAAGTCCTGAAACGCGTTGGTAACTGCATTGTCTGATTTAATCGTTTATTGTTATTGATTACTAATGAGAAAGAATTCACAGTGCTTTTGGGTCTACCCGTCTCTCGGTTATAATGACGTTCCAGGTGGTTTTTATTTTAGTTTTACATAAACTGATTTTACTTACTTATGTATACATAGGTATTTTACTTATGTAAATAGCTTTTGTGGACATGCACACTTATAATTTCTGACAAAATTCACGAAGAAGGGCTCATTGGTGGTTACTTTTAATAATTATTATTTAAAAAAACCTTTTTTTTTAATACATGCTTTTAGTACTCATCAATAAGAATCAAACGAGCCCAAACTCGATGCGGTTGTGTCGTTTTATTGCGTTATTCCTATGTCATCATAATATTGCACTGTCACGCGTTATACAAATACGCGTGCAAAACTTCAGCACAATCGGAAACCGGGAAACGGGTCAAATCCAACTTGTAAGATTTTAATACAGACACCGGGACAGGTGAAATTAAATAAAAATAAAAGTCTGCAATGAGTATAATTCAAATAGTTTTCTACGACTTTTATATACTATACCTGGCGGAGCCCAATCACACATTTTTTTCATTTTCGACTTTGATTACTTTTTTTTGATAAATCATTGCATTCATCTTTAACTACATGAAATAACTTATTATACAGATTATTGGCGTTCATCTTCCTGAATGCCAAATTTGTAGTTTAACTTATAACATTTCTTGTGAATTCCTTTATGCCGCGTTTATTTTTTTTTTATAGGTCTACAAATAATCTCACGTATAGAACAAATACTCGTATGATGGTGCTCATTCGAGGCTAGTCGTCCGCTATGATCAGAGTTAATACAATTTCTACTTAACTTATACATTACAATTACAGAAGATGCTGTCTAAGCAAGTATCAGATGCTTCTGTAATTCGGGTTGGTTTTTGAATTACATAATTCATGTTAAATGATTTGAATAAGTAAATGAATCTACTAGATAGTACTTCATAGACCTATTAATTGACGAAAAAATCAATAAGTAAAAGCAGAAGGGAAATATCAAGTAAAATTATAACAATTAAATTTTAAAAAAAGGATCTAGATATTTGTGATTCCTTTAAAATATTTATATTAAAATCCCCACAAACAAGATTTTCCATTTTTTTTTGCATATTATTCTTAAGGCATCTTCCAAAGCGGACTCCAACTCTGAATAATTTCCAGAGGGGGGGTCTGTACACACAAATTATATTGGAATGATCAAGTACACACGAGGTAACTCAATAGTTCGTTCAGCAGAGATTACAACTATGTCTTTTCCTTATTCTCCCCTGTCAAGATTAAAAGAAAAAGAGAACACCGTGACGTGACGATAATAAAATTAAATTAGATCATTATAACTTAAAAATTGGTGCGACAACCCCTACGCAATGACCATTAAGATTTATAACCACATACCATTACTGAGAAATACAAGAAACAAAATAATTTAATGCACTTTTAAAGAAGTACCTCTGTGACAAATGTTATTACAACTTAGACGATTTTTTAAGGATAAATTTATTTTGAATTTTATAATTTATGTTAAACAAGAATTCATATTAAATGTGATGTATAGTTCTATATTTTAATGAAATTATATTTTAATGGAATGACACTATAATAAAATGAAATTTCCAATTATTGTATATTTTCATGAAATTATATTCAACAAATTGCTATGCCCTTGCAAGGGCGTCACATATCCATGTACCTAAGTAACCATTTGTACTCAAAATACCTAAATGCATTATGTGCTTTGCAATTAAATATTTGCAAATAAATGCATTATGTGCTTTGCTATTATTATTTAATTGGATGTCATTTTGCAAAACTTATATGGGATCCATCTCCGATTGCAGATTTTTATTATATTACACCCCTTTTTTTATCATAATTATAAAATAAATTAAAATTAGGATTAGGTACTTATCATTAAAAAGTACAATAATTAAATAATGTATGCCATCCTCAACAAATTGCTATGCCCTTGCAAGGGCGTCACATATCCATGTACCTAAGTAACCATTTGTACTCAAAATACCTAAATGCATTATGTGCTTTGCAATTAAATATTTGCAAATAAATGCATTATGTGCTTTGCTATTATTATTTAATTGGATGTCAT
The DNA here is from genome assembly GCA_963935595.1 of Schoenobius gigantellus. NCBI lineage: Eukaryota > Metazoa > Arthropoda > Insecta > Lepidoptera > Crambidae > Schoenobius > Schoenobius gigantellus. The sequence goes on from OZ012543.1 coordinate 3,060,383, forward strand.
TTTGCAAAACTTATATGGGATCCATCTCCGATTGCAGATTTTTTTAGTGAACGAACTCACAATCTTATCTAAACTATCATTAACAAAACTAACTATTATCCTATTATATAAACTAATCAACAATTCATGTTTTTTTTTATGCTCTGTAATACAAAGTAAATCTTTTTAAAGTAAGTCTTTACCAGAAAATCTTTAAATATATTTTGATGGACAATCCCTAAATATCGATGCTTATTTTTGGTCAATACCCGGCCAGAGATTACCTCTATTGTCTGATTATCAAATTTAGATTACTTGGAACTTGTTTCAAGACATCATGTTGCTCAATAAAAGCATTGTCAACGTGAGATTTAATAGCCAAGTTCTTGGCTAAGCTATATTTTATAGCCATGGTTTTTTTTTAAAGAACATTGATAAATATAATCTATCTTCTTTCAAATAAGCTTTGTCTCGGACACATGTCAGTTTATTAAAATCAATAGCATGGATTTTTTCCGAATAATTTGTCATTAAATCTAATATCAAATTAAGTTTATACCTAATAATATTTTTATTTTGTGTTAAATGATTTATGATACGGAACGGAAGGGAAAACACTCTACATGCAATATCATGGAAATGTGAGCCAGGCATAAAATAATTTATTTAATCCCAATTTATTATTCAATAGCTGGCTCTTACCTTTGTCAATATCATCACAAAAAATTAACTTTTTTTTTTTTGCCTCGACAGTGACCTCTCTGAACATTAAAACTTTATTGGTCATTGACTAGTGGTTGACAGACATTGTTTTTAATATGGGCGGAGGATGTATGATGGGTGCATTGTTACTGTTTTCTGACACTACATTCTGCTATTGAATCATTCCCACTTGAGGCCAAAAATTGTTTGTCAAGCAAAGATTGATAGTGGTCCTCGTTATGCTAACAGAGTGTGCCTATAGCAATAGACTGGATGTGCATTTTAATATCATTTTGTGCAGCGTGATAGTTTTCATAAGTAGCTGAGAATGAATGGTGTAAATTATTTACGCTATTATTGATGTGTTCAATGTTCCTATCATACATACTCCTGCTGTGTCTCAATTTGCTTTTACAAGCGTCATCATATGTATTGTATCTATTATGTGATGTGATGTGATTGAGTGCTGCAGCTGATGTCGCTCCTCAAGTGCTTCCTTATATTTTGTCATCCAACTCGCAGAGTTCACACATCGACCGAGTTCATAGATAAATGAATATAACTTTGAGTGAATACTTGTACAGACTTATCTGCACACAAAAAGACAATATTATTAAAATACAAAGTTTGAATATATGTTATTATTATTTAACATAATTATATATTGTATAGTTTATATTATTTACGAGTATTTGGATATTATAAGACAGTTTAGTTCACATGTATTGTAAGTACCGCTTGAGCTCCGGCCTACCTTTCACATAAAATATGAGCACCGTTTGCTCTTCGGCATCCTTCACATATACATGATGACATTACTTGCATTTACATTGACCACAGTTAGTTCACATGTATTGTGAGCACCGCTTGAGCACCATTTGCTCTTCGGCATCCTTCACATATACATGATTATATCACCTGTATTTGCATTGATCAAACAAAACAATATCTGCTATATCTAGATATATTAAGGTGAGAACCGCTTGTGTTTCGACATCCCTTTCACAATTATGTGAGCATCGCTTGCACTTCGGTTCGGTATACCTTTTCACATATACATAATTAGGTATATCACCTGCATTTACTTTGATCACACAAACAATATTTTCCATATCTAGATATATTGAGGTGAGAAGCGCTTGTGCTTCGGCATCCCTTTCACGACTATGTGAGCACCGCTTGCACTTCGCTATACCTTTTGCCTCTATTAATTATTCTTTAATATCGCATACATGTACAAGGTACTTATGGTGATCCTTTCCTTAATAATAATTAAGGAGAGGCGTAGTTCTTATTTCAAATTATTTATGTTTTATCAATCTCCTATTATATATTTCCATTTCTATATAACTTATCCTGTAATACAAGTAATGGTAAGGAATTTGGTGGAGGATTCTTTGGAATGTCATTGTCTATAAATATAAGTCAAAATTGGTTGGGTCAATACACAAATCAGCTAAGTAATTAATCAATTGTTATTTTGGGCAGTTGTCATTAGTCTTAATCTAAATCTCATCACTGCTACTTTCCGTGGCTTCATCACTTTCACTATCAACATTAATTTCATTAAATGTAATCCACTGTTTGAGCTGATCACTCAGCTGAATATATGCTTTTATAAGTACGTTTTCTGAAACCTGGTATACTAGTAATCTCGTATCTGTAATTATTCAAGATTGTTGTAAATTAATCTAGTTTTCATACTTTTCTCATCAGTGGGTAAACAGTGATTTGGTGTCATGACTAGGTTACCTTTAGTTAAAAACTTTGTTGGGGATCCACACATAGTAAGTTCACGGCTTGCATGAATTTCACATAACAGTAGATATAAACATCTATATCACAACATTATTTAAATTTTACAGATCTAATCATGCATAAATTTTATAAGTAAACCGTAAAAGAAAATAATTGCTGAAAGTAACCGAGGAAACACCCTGACTCCAAGGCCCCATACAACCCTTTGGAGATTATGGGTGTGAGTGCATGTATATTGTAATCATAAGAGCCAAAAATAAACCATACGTGGAATTCATACAAAACATGCGTTATTTTTGTATGAAAATTTGTAGTAGTATGTATTAACTTCTTCTTTTAATTTGTATGTATTTATTAACTAGGTAAGTATAGGAAATAAATTATATTTTATTAATATAGACTTGCATTAAAAAATTATCTATTCATTATGCATGTTTATGGTTATCTGTATGTTTCTGTAGTCAGTCACTACCATCACAAAGTTTTTTCACCCAATGGTTTTCTATAAGATATTGCGTAGTACGGAAAAGACCACTTTTTCTTGCATTCAACATGGAACCTCTTGGCCTTCATCTCACCTGAAGGTAGGTGATGAAAATACCGAAGGAGGAAGCAAACTTCACCTGAACTCCTCAGCAATTGAGGGACTGGCTATCTTACCTCTAGTTATCGAAACACAGCAATACTATTAACATCGCCATTATGGCGGCGAACTTGGTGAGACGGTGGTAGCTAGCCAGGCGGGCTCAGAAGAAGCCCTACCACCAACCAAAATGAGCACAAAAAATTCTGCCCCTATGAGGAATCGAACCCCAGACCTCCCGATCAACACCCGGTGGTCTCAACCACTAGACCATGGAGGCGGCGAATTATTCCGTTTAAGATATCAATTTAAATTACTATCACTATAACTACGCTTAGTTTACATAAAGTTGAGTTGATATTACTGATTCTTATATTTAAATAGGGTGGATATAATAAATTATTTTGAACTGTAATTATAAAAATCATTAAGATCATATGAGTATTTCTCAGAAAGCCAATATTTTAATTTTCTTATGTATAGAATACACCTTTGCATTTTTTTTAAATATCAAATTATATCAATAATATATTTTATAGCCATAATGCCTAGCAATGGGCTGCCCAATGCCCATATATCAGTACATTATAAATATGTATGCGTTCCTACAAAAACAAACTGTAACCTAAACCTATTATTAAAAGAGTGGAATAGAAATTCATACATGGGTATAGCTGTCATTTGCACTGGTTCGATCATGATCAAACAACAAAATGTTCTTATCATAAAAGTTGGTGATATGAGGGTAGATAGGTAATGAATAGGCAGGTAATAATAAATACCTAGTAGGTAATAAAAGTTGTCAGTATAATCAGTCCCGAAAGTTATGTATGTACTATGTACACAGGCAGGTAAACAATATGTGATTCAAATGGCGTATGGGAATTGTTCTGCTATGTCATTATGATTAAATACACTAATAATAGTGTTTTACTTTATCATTATTATTTGCAATTGCTGACTTACCGATGGGCGTTGATTAACTCACTTGTCACTTCTGATTGTTAGGTTAATCCCAAGGAGAGACGATAACTTAGCATTCCACGCGGGTGCTCGGTCTATCGCGTTGCAGAGAAGAGAGCCAAGAGCGGTGCCTGGGGCTTATGACCCAGGTGCAGGTTTAAGTAGCTACTTTATAATGCATTAACATTCACCTTCACCACCCCGGCTCCTCTCTCTGCCTAACCATAATTAATAATTATTTAATACGATTCCGTAAGTGAAGAAACTTAAACGTAAACAAATGGTCACAGCACTCACAGCAGTTCACTGGTTTTCAAAACTCAATGCCCTAACCGTCAAACGTTCGAATCACGAAATCACAGATTAGCGAGAATATATCTCAAGCAGCAGACTAAGTTTCTGACTGCCAGCGCCACCCGCGGCACCGGTGAGAACTAAAAGTTGCCATTTGCAAGTTCCCTAACAAATTCGATGGTTGCTCGGTTGTAACTCGCGCCGACACTCAAAGGTCTTGAACGGGCCGGTTGTTTCACCCGGTTGTCACGCTCGAAGCTTAGAGCATTCATACGGGAGACGGCAAGGCTGGGCGAACCCCTCTGCCAATTTACGCTGACCATATGACCATACACGTTATATAAAACTAGTTGACGCGCGGCCGCTGCCATTTGGTGTCGTTTTCGTGTCGCACTAAGAGCTCCAAAAAAATGGTTAATTGTGCAGTTTCCTCTTGCAAAAGGCGATCCAGCTACTCAAATCTTCGAAATCATGGCGTTTCCTATCAAATGTAAGTATAAAATATACATTAACGTGTTTTATTTGTTTACAATTTTGAAGTAATTTTTATACCGTTACGATAGAAAAATACAATGGTACGATGATAGCCCAACACAATACACGGGCGTTATATTATCTGTGACACGGGCATTTGCTTAGTGCTGGGACAACGTGAGTGAATGATGCTTATTCATATTTTTATTTATCATTCACTCCGAAGTTATGAGTTAGAATAATGTTAATATCGGTGCATGGATTATAGGTAGTTTATAATTAAAATAGAAATTCAAGTGGAATTTAATTGAACAAAAAAATACCAAGAAAATATTACTTATTATTTTGCTTCAACTTTGCGTTGTAGTTTAAATAATCTTTTCCTATACAATTACTTACTCTAACCAATTTTTCGACTGCGTCTCACTTGATTTTAAGCCTATTAAATAATCTATATTGGTATTTTACAAAATGCAATGTAAGTTAATACTCCAGTTAGAAAAATGTCCTGTAATGTGCTCTAAATTTTATGTTGTAGTTAAGGTCATAAGTACAAAAAAATGAGCTATTTTTTGTACTTTTAGTTCTTTTGTTTATTTTTTCGAAAGGCTTAAAAGATGCAAAATGTTCATAAACTCTCAAGTATATTTTATTCAACTGTACTTCTATTTAATTTTACACGTTGACTGCCAGACAGCAGACAAAATAGAAAAACTATTGTTTGCGGTCACCGTTAACCGCGTTTTCGCGGGTTGGCTTGAAGCGACTTTGGGAAGGGCTTTAGATTAGCAACCCACGATTTGGGGGGTAGGGGGTGGAGGGGGGGGTAGGGGAGGAGGGGAGCTACCCCCCTGTACCACTCCCCCCTCTCGGCAATGCGTAGTTTTCAAGATATTAATTTTTAAATTTTTCACAAACCTAACCTCAAAAGGTTGGGTTGTGTATTAACTCATGTTTGCGCCGCATCTAGAACCTATTTAAGAATTAGAAGATGTAAAAATTGGAAGATCAAAGAATTAATTATATGATTTTAGTGGTATAGGTTCCCAGAGAATAGTATGACGCTGCGCTCGCTTCGCTCGCTCCGCTACGCATGGTCATGTTCTGAACCTAACCTAACCTACAGTAGGCAATTTCGTCACCTATTTTCTTTTTTAATGGCATTTTAATAATAATTAGTCGGCCTCGCTTTGCACTAATTTAAGAAACCCTGTCTTCATTGTATTTTTATCAACTCTAGCCGAACAGGGTATAGTTATAAAAATACAATTTATTGTAACCGTGCGTTTGCACTGACGAAACATCTACATAAAGATTAAGAATTATTTTAAACATGTTTCTGTCAATGTTTATGAATGCGTTTCCATTGTCAACACCCCAACATGTTGCAAAACATGTATGAAGTCTTTAACAGCCGAAAGTGCGAACGCAATCGTTGACAAATTCATAAAAAACGTTGACAGACAACAAGTTTTGAGGCGATCCTAACGCAATCTGCAACAAATCTTATTATTTGTTCCGAATCCAACACGATTTTCGGCAGTGCGAATGCAAAAGCATAAACAACAAATTTTGAGATTTGTATCATATAACAAGTTGTAAGGCATTGCATGTTTTATGTTTCTCAGTGCAGACGCACGGTTACATTTCAATCATTCACTCACGACGACCCAAATAGTTACTTATTCTTTGTGTCACATCACTAGGGACATTCATTCTTTGTGGTGGGGCGATTGCGTAGATACACGTTAATTTGTCGATGTGTGTGTGTTTCTTTATTGTAGGGTAATATTTTCATAGTGTGTGTTCGTAAACATAAGAACAACGTCTCTGTAAGTGTATTCTACATTTTCGTAGTGTGCGTGCGTGTTTACCTCGCCTCCCGCGAAAAGTGGCAGAAAAATTTACACTGCGATTTGTTGCGTACCGCATCCATAGTTTAAATGATCTAAGGCTCGAAGGCATTGAACGGGGTTTAGAGCGAAAAGTTGTACTTCACGCGAAGGCGCTGAACGCGCCTCTGTTTTCTCATTTGTTTTCTCTATAAAATTGTTTAATCTGTAGTATGTGTTCTGTGATCTGTACAGAGAGAGAGAGACTGCGTTTGAAAAAAAACAGAGGAAAACGAAAAAAGCGAAGGAATTTCTAACGCCACAAAGATTGTTTGTTGTGTTCGTATCGTTAAATTTTAGATATTCATAATGACTAAGAGAAAAAATAAGCCCTTGATAGATTCAGACTCCAGCAGTGAATGCTCTGATATGGATTCGGTAAGTTTTTATCCAATAACGTAGGTTAGAGCTCACGTCTGCTTATTGACAGCAAACGACATTCTCGGGCGTATTTAGGCCAAGATCAATGTTGTCTGATCTTATTCGTAATATTGCGCGTTACTTATACGAATAAAATTACAGAACTATATTATGTACTAAAAATTAAATCTCCAAATGAAGTTAAAACTAAATCCCACACTATCAACGTTCTACGTTACTGTTATTAATTCGCTTACATGTCGAATTTCAAATCTATTTGAAGAAGCATGACTCATGTTAATTTCAATTCAACGCTGTGTATTAAATGCACCGAATGGTTGATGTCAAAATTTGATGGTTTCCAAATACATCAATTTCCAGCCATGCATTCAACATCTTGTAACATTCAACTATCATTCATCAAATCCGAAATTTTCGAATGTGAAAAAAATATTACTAGGTACATTACATAATTTGGGGTGGAGACTTTCACTTTAAACTAGGGAACTTTAGTTATATCATCTGCTGGATATTCTAGTTTGTTGAATATATTTTACATTATTACAATGCGCACAACAAAAAAAGAATATCTTTTTCTTATTCTGCAGCAGCTGCAGTGGATATGGACAGTACATACTAATTTTGTAAAATAATTTAGTATTAATATTTTTAGACCATTGTTTGCCTAATATATCTTCTTCTTCTTATATATAAAAATGAAACACTGTGTTAACACTGTCTCGCAAAAACTCAGAAATGGCTTGACCGATTCTTACAAAATTTTCGGTGTATGTTTGAATAGGTCCAAGGAAGGTTTAAACGTACAATTATTGGACCTGGTAGGTGGCACTGTAATCGGGCAGGACAAAGTCTGCTGGATCCATTAGTAAATAATAAATATGGTATATTGTCTGTGATACTGAAATAACACATAACATGATAACTCAGTCTCTGAAATTCAAAAGAATCAAATTTGACATTTTACAGTTTGGTTCAGCTGAATGCACTAATGAAGAAAATATTAAGTTTTTTACCCTGCCTGTAAAACTGTCACTACTTCTATGTTGTTAGCCACTGTTGGATAATGTTCTATGTTGAACACAATGTAACATAGATGGATTGCTGTAGATAACTATGTGCCTTTTAACAATTTAAAACTATAAATAAGGCTTAGATTGTTACCTCGGTAGAATTTACATATCAGCAGATTTTACTATTATTTGACGGAATTAAAACTTTATAACATAAAAATGTATTGTTAGTCAATAAAGTGTTGTTATTTTATGCACCCAAATGTCCAGCCTAGTATCAGTAGTAGTGCCAAAAATACATATGTTTGTTTAATACATCTAATTATTCAAGGTTAAATTGATAATAATAAATATTGTTGGCAAACACAAACAACATGTTTTTCTATATCCTACCATCATATTGTTTTTATATTGTTGCTATACAATAGCTGTATAGCTGGAACCATAAGGTACCAGGTGCCCACTGCCTTTATAAAGAGATTGCAGAGTGACTGCTGGCTACCATGTGTGACAAGGGGCTGTCGTCTTTATCTCACACAAGTAATTAATCTCACTATTCAGGACCAGTCTTCTTGGAGGCTGGAGGAATAATGAGTTTCATTTTTTTTCTACTGTTCGATCTAGCGTTCAGAACCTGGAAACCCTGGTTTAGAAAATACCAGGAATTTCCAGTTCATTTGGAACTAAAAATGGAACCGGGAAATCAAGTTTTAATCCTGGTACTTTAGGGATTTTTTTTGTTTAAGCAACTTGTACTATTACTTCCTTATACACTCCATACTTTTTAGGGTTCCATAGCCAAATGGCAAAAAACGGAACCCTTATAGATTCGTCATGTCTGTCTGTCTCTGTCTGTCTGTCCGTCCGTATGTCACAGCCACTTTTTTCCGAAACTATAAGAACTACACTGTTGAAACTTGGTAAGTAGTTGGTATGTATTCTGTGAACCGCATTAAGATTTTGACACAAAAATAGAAAAAAGCAATAAGTTTTGGGGGTTCCCCATACATAGAACTGAAACTCAAATTTTTTTTTTTATCAAACCCATACGTGTGTGGTTTCTAATATATTTTTTTTTCTAAACTGAATAGTTTGCGCGAGAGACACGTCCCAAGTGGTAAAATGTGTGTCCCCCCCTGTAACTTCCAAAATAAGAGAATGATAAAACTAAAAAAAATATATGATGTACATTCAAACTAACCATGCAAACTTCCACCGAAAATTAGTTTGAACGAGATCTAGTAAGTAGTTTTTTTAATACGTCATAAATCCTACGAAACCCTTCATGGGCGAGTCAGACTCGCGCTTGGCCGTTTTTTTTTTCAAAATTTGCCATACATCTAATGCTGATTGAGTATTCAGCATACAAAAGGTTTAAAAAGGCCTCTTCAATGGAGGTCAATAATTACAGCTTGCTGCCCTACGATCTCGTGCTAATCCAAGTCCAATGTTCGACAACCTCTGATGAACTTCTTGGATGTTCCATGCTGACGGTGTAAGTCTGGTCGGAAACTCAGTAATGTATGCAGAATGAGGACTGTGGTGCGGCCGTGAGACATTTTCTTGCACAGAAAACTCAGTTAATTGTGGCATCTCAGCAACTCAGTTAATAGTAAGGAATAACAGTCAAAAACAACAAAAATCAATAACAAAACAATGTAACAACATAACTCAGTGCACAGCAACGATTTAGAGACCTGTTTTGAACCCCTCCCTGCCCCTTTGTCTATATTGGCCAACAAAACAGAAAAAATCAGGCCACAACAAAGGCGTAAGAGTCCAGAATATTTTTATGCATGTCACATTACACAAAAACAAAGTTTTAATTTCACGACTTCAAATAGGACCAGGATTGGTCATGTGCGTTAGAGCTTCGACTTTAAATCTGAGTGGCAGTGGTTCAATCCTAATGTAGAACATGAATTATTTTCATAAATTTGTTTTTTAATATTTTGTTTTTTTTTATTGATAATTTTCTTTCCAGACGAAATATATTTAAGTTAAGGTTAAAAACGCGATTTCAATACCCTACATTTTCCGAAAATATTTAGTGGTTCATATGAATTACACAAATTTTTTTTTTGACCTCGTTTACTTGTAATCTGTCACAGAAGACATTCTGCAATTGGTTTGAGAGACTAATTTGGCATGCACGGTACGTATCCATTGACACAATATCCGTTTCCAATGTATCCGTATCACAGAAGATCTTGTGGTATCCGTCTCCGCAAGCGATGAGGCTGAGCAGGTTCATTCATTAAGTGTTGGGCAAGTGAGTTGGGATGCTTTAACACCCTGGATTTGTAGGCTCTCAAGCTGTCTGCTATTTGTTGCTTTACTGTTTTAATTTTCAGGTCCTGGTGTAATCTATCATTGGTAATATACCATGGTGCATCAGCCATCATTCTCAGCAGTTTAGATTGGAATCTTTGCATAATCTCAATATTTGAATTACACATGAATTTATTTAGTTTTTTTAGTCTAATCAATAAAACTTTAAATTAAAGAATTCGTTCCAAAAGAGTCGGAGGTTTTTAAGAGCAAATAGTGTCATCTATTAACACATAGCCAAACTAAATTGAAATCGACAGCACTCTGAAGAAAGCAAGAACCTAAGCATCGATTTTCTGTGAGCTACCTACCTGACAAGACCGCGAGATGGCGCGAATTTTATATTTTACAAGCTTTTATTTAGCTTGCACTGTATGTATTATGTATTGGCGCTGTGGACTCAACACTTGCCTTCCAATCGGGAGGTACTGGGACGGGGTTCAAGACCGCCATGAACCAATGTGTTTTTCGAATTTCATTATGTACATTTGTCTGGAGGGTAGCCATCTGCCCTTCAGCCACATTGATAACTGGTTACTTAAAAATAAATTTTTTCACTGTTTCGTAACTAGTTATTTAAGGAGAAAACTTTTCCACATTCTTAACTAATGTAAAATTAACCAGCTTCGAAAAGAGAATTTTTTTTCACTGTTTCATAACTGGTTATCAAATAAGAAAATTTATGAATATTGTTTTATTTTTGGTTTATACATTTTCAAGAAATATTTAAGTGCTTATCAGGAATCATAACTGTCCTAATGGAAATAAGTCATAAACCCTTTGATTAGTAGTTCAGTTATTAGTACTTTTTTTCGGGGGGAAATGCGCAATCGTACCTTACCTGCAGTTGGCTAGACGGCGGGCATGTGTGGGTCGGCCTGGCAGAGTGCCAGGCCGACCCACTAAAACCCCCCTGTGTTCTCCCTGCCCTTGTGGGCGCGCATGGTAAGGTCCACGCTGCGACTACCACTACCAGCGCGCCCGGACAAGCCCGACCAGGTTGATCGGGCTATTGCCAAGGGGGGATTGCCCGAGAACACCAGGGCAATTCCCAGACGGAGGGTCTTACGGCGGCATGCACGGGGCCAACCGTGCACGCAGGCCTCCACGGCAGGGCCACTAGACGGGCATTGCTTGTGCGAATGCCCGCCTTCGCCTGCCTATGCGTCTGCGGCGGAGGGGAGCGGCCTGGGGATCTTCCTCCCGCTCCCTCTCCGCAGCCTCCCATTCCGCCTCGTCGCGGAGCATGGCCACGACCATGCTCGGCTGCGAGAGTTCTCCGCCTCCCAGCACAGCGTTAAGCTCGCTGCACTGGTCGGTTATTAGTACCTTCGGATGACCGAACTGGTGAGACTTTCGACTTCAAATTACTATATTATCTATTCTGTAACTTTCTTGTCGTATGGAAAAAAACCGGCCAAGTGCGAGTCGGACTCGCCCATGAAGGGTTCCGTGAGATAGTAATATAGCTGAAAAGGTATTATTATTATAGTGCAGAAAAATCTGCGCAAGCTCAAGTTGCTTCTTTGTTTATTTTCTCGCATTTCGGTTAATCCTCACGACCCTGAGCATGATCACACACAGGAGCAGGATCCACTGTTACCATGCGTTCCGAAGCACGGAGGAGGGAGAGGTGTTGGTTACTATCTTTTAGGCCTGACATGCTTGGCCGATGTTGCTTAAATTTAGCAGCTGTTAGCTGAGCGCCAAAGCCACTGTACCACCGAGTTACCTTTTAAATAGTCGACCAACGGTGCCGGTGCTAGGATTCAAACATGCCTACTTCGTTAGACGGACGTCTAGGCTACCGTTTGTAGCGAAAAGAAAGGCAGCTACAAAAAAAATATTAAGTTATATACTTCTTCATTACTAACTAGTTACCAAGAATTACCAAAATGGAAATAATTTTCTTGTATGATAACTAGTTATGAAACAGTGAAAAAGAAAGTCTCTTTTGGAAGCTGGTTATCTCACACTAGTTACGAATGCAGAAAAATCTTCTCCTTAAATAACTAGTTACGAAATTATTTTTAAGTAACCAGTTATCAAACAGTCAGTTATCAATATGGCTGAAGGGGGTATCTGGAGGGTCTGAAGGATCAAACATTTTCCCGACTTTGTGGCGCACTATTTTTGTACGCCACTACGTGTTTTCTTATTATTTTTCATGGATCTATCGATGGTAAGAATGCCGTACAAAAATATATGACTAAAATATACTCCCTCTACTTGTACTTTTGAATTCTCACCTGCACTCAGTTGGACAGCTTACAAGTGACGGCATTGTGCTGAATCTTATTAATTAACTAGCTTTTGCCCGCAACTTCGTCTGCGTGGACTTCAATTTTGAACAATTTTCAAATTTCCCTCGGGAACTACTTAGGGAATCGGGATAAAAGGTAGCGTATGTTCTTTTCCATGTCAAAGGCTACATGCATGCAAAAATTCATCCAAATCCGTTCAGCCGTTTTTGCGTGATTGAGTAACAAACATCCAAACATCCACACTTTCACATTTATAATATTAATATAGTAGGATGCCCTTCTATCTTTCTAAATAGGTCTCCTCGTGGTTCAAATGACCCATCAATTTTTGCCACGGGCCTGTAGTCTAGAACAGAAAGTACATCAAGAACTGGAAAATAGGCCCGGGCAAATGGGAAAGAAATAATCTCTAATATGCCCGGTTCTATAAACCCTAGTTTGAATACAATGAGGAATCATAGTCTTAAATTAAATATTGTTGCAGCAATTTTTAAACCTCGCTAAGAAGAAAAAGAAGACAGATTCACCACCTCCAGCCAAAGCGAAGTCAAAATCCTCAGACAGTGAATCTGAATATGATGAAGCGGACAAGAAAAGTTGTGAGTACACCAATATATTTTGTTAGTGTAAGTGCACCTTAAATTTTTTTATGCAAAATGTTGAGAGTTTTCTTATGATACAATAATGTCTATTTTTACATAACAAAATATACTAGGCACAAGAAAAGCATACTACTAGATCTGAAGAGATTATTATGATATGAAAGAAACTAGTACCTATACATAAGAATCTAAAAATCTTTCACTCCTCGAGCTATCACGAAACTTGTAATCTATCATAATATTCATCGAAGTGAAGAATATTTTTTAATACATTTGCTCAAAATATGGTGATGCCACTTATCATTGAAGTTATGACATGTATTCAAAACTTGAAAAAATTATAAAAAATAATACCTTTGGCTCTATTACAGAATCTAATACATGAATAGATTTAGTTGCAAATAAAGAGTTTTTACATTTTAATAATGCAATCATAGATTTAACTTTTGTTTCACCGTCACTAACCTTTACCTCACCATATTTGATACGATTCTTTAAGTGCCGTTTTTGTTACGCGTTTTGTTTTTGTAGTGAATTTAGGAAGTTCTCAATAAGTCTATATCTTATAGCAACATATATACAAGGTGGAGACGATAATAGTAGTAATTTGAAATAATTAAAAGTGACTTGTCATAATAAAAAAGGAAACAAATATTAGATAATAGTAGTAATTTGAAATAATTAAAAATGGAAACAGAATAAGGTGTTCACGCAAAGTTGCAGACTCTAGTTGCAGTGTCGTTAGCGATACTCATGAGGTTAACATTAGCCAATTAGAGCGATAGGGAGTGTGACGACCTATAGGTGATTGCCAAGGAAGTTATACATAGTCTAGAAAATATTAAATACTAGCTGACCCAACCACGCGCTATGCTATGGTAGTTATAACATAAAGCGCCATCTATTGGATGCTTACTCAACCTAGATAAAGTGTTGTGTCGATAAATTAGCTCTCACCGCCAACTGTGAGAAACTTGAGTAACTTACAAATAATTGCAAACCATTTAATTTTAATCCATAATAATAAAAATTCAGGTCAATAATCCAAATAAAACTATCATACAGTAATCCAAATTTCATTAAAATCGGTTAAGCAGTTTCGGAGTATATCTCGGACAAACACTGTGACACGAGATTGTATATAGATAAAAAGTAAGCTTTTTTTAAGGATATTGCCAGAACACCTTTCATGTCTACTTCCACCTCGTAGAAATGAACAAAACACCCACCATTTCCTGTTATCTCGTTGACAGATCACGGATCTATCTCGAGCATGATTCAGTATGGTAACATTGAAACTACGATTTCAGCAAAATCGGCGTCCTCCTCCAGCTCGGACTCCGACAGCGACGCCGCCGGCAGCGACGCGTCGAAGAAGTCGGAGAAGAAGGAGCAGAGACGCAACTCGCGCAACTCGAGGAAGACCTCGTCGGAGCAGTCGGACGATAGCAAGAGGCCCGACGCCAGGAAGGCGGAGGTGCGGAAGAGCACGGACAGCAACAGCTCGGGCAAGAAGAAGGAGACGAAGGACACTTTCAGTGAGCCCGAAGAAGGTAATTAGGGTGCTACCGAGCGTTCACAACATTACACATTCATAATGCGAACCGCCAAACAATGTAACATGTTGGTTGCCTGAGTGGGTGTTTCCCGATGAATACAATCTGGGCGTCTTCAAATCGAGAGTGCATCGGTTTTTACTAGGCAAACGCGCTCCACCATATACCGCATCATCACTTAACATCAGAGCACGCAGGAGAATCGAAAATCGAATCGAAATCCGAATCGAGGAGTTTGTATGGCAATTTTATTAGCGCCACGGCGGTGAGTAGCAGAACTAATAAAATTGCCATACAAACTCCTCGATTCGGATTTCGATTCGATTTTCGATTCTCCTGCGTGCTAGCCCCACTGGTGAGATTGCGGTTAAGCGTAAGCCTATTCTATATTTAAAAATATATTTTTGTTAACAACTATTAGTTCTGACGCGTACCTAGGGACGCGAGGTACACAGTTAAATTATTTTATTTTATGGAGTTTTTGAGTAACAATTGAAAATTCAAAAATAATAATCCAAATTTTGTACACCATTTGGATTCGACATGATTCTCGTATCGTCTTTTAAATATCAGAAACAATTAGGCTCGCCAGCTGGCCGGGAAATCCAGAAATGTCTTAAAATGCGCCTTGTCCCGTAATCAGTTATTAGACCTTATAATCCTGGATTCCGAAAATCTAGTTAACGAAAGAAACTAGTAAAATTAATTTTATAATTCACAACACATTTTTTTCACAGTCCCAACTATTTGTGTCCCCCACACAAAGATCTCAAAATTGATTTTACAATTTCTAATTTTTAATGGCGCCATTACTTTTATAATATGACTATGTGAACTGCTCTATTCACAGGAGAGGTTTCGTCAGATTCTTCCGAGAATGACTCCATAGATTCAGAAGAAGAGTTTGATGATGGGTGAGTGTGTTTTAGATTCGTAGATCCAGTTCGATTGCTAAAGCTAAGCAACTCTGATGGGTGGCTGAAAATGTAAAGCGTTTCTCTTTACTTCGGAATACATGGTCTAAAATGGTGAAACCGTAACATTGAACTATGCAGATGAAGGAACAGAGACTAGTTCACCTGTGTTTGTGCAGACCAAGTGTCAAGGCATTTTGTTTTTTTTTTCTGAATATTTTAATAAAACGAAAGCATTCATTTATATTTTCTACAACATAATAAGCTGTATAAAATAGAAATAAACGCGTTATTTAGTTTCTTTTTTTTTACATGTGACTCGTATTTCTATTGAATGTTATGTTTTTCTCGCACAATTGGAGTGAATCAAGAGTTTTCATCTTGCAGGTACGATGAGAACCTGATGGGCGATGAAGAAGACAGAGCCAGGCTGGCCGCGATGTCGGAAAAGGAGAGGGAACAGGAGATATTTAAGCGTATCGAGCGGAGAGATCTCATGAAGACGAGGTAATACTTGTATACCTAAATATTACAATATACACCACCTTGCACTTTTGGATTATATCGTCCATAACTTTCAAAAAAATGTTTGGTCGTTGAAAAAGTTTTATGCAATTTTATAGCTGGCATATTCATGATCAGCACATCAGATTGAACATGTATTTTTCTATTTATAAAATAATAAAATACATAAATAATTGTTGCAACTAATGACTACGTCGTACGTAGTAACTTTCTAATACATCTATTCTGTTTGGTTAATCCAGATGGGAAATTGAACGGAAACTTCGTCTCGCTCGTCGGTCGGCCGCGGAAAGGTCCGCCTCCCCGGGGGAGATAGCGAGGCGGAGGGAGGCAAGAAAGAGACGCAAGGCGATGCGCGACAGCCGCCAGCGGGAGAAGGAAAGGGAGAGGGAGAGGCAGAAGGCCGAGAGAAGAGGTAACGATGCGTCGTTTGGCTATATTGGATATGTGAATTAAATAGAAAATTTTATAAAAAAGACTAGCTGTGCCGGCGAACTACGTTTCGCTATAATAATTATCAAAAAATGCGCTAAAAAGAAAAAATAAAATTTACACAAAAACTTTTACTTATAACGTCATTTCACATTTGACACAATTTATATGACATAAAAGCATGTCGCGAGATTTACTTTTGTAGATAAACAAGTAGGTTGCATCATTGTTGCAAGGTAGTTTGCCGGAACATCTATACAGAATTTCAGCTCAATCGGTTAAAGATATCTACTTCAAAATTATTTTTAGCTTTAGAAGTACGCCATATTGGATTAATAGTGACATCACTTTATTTTTTCAAGTTATTCTTAGCAAGACCTTTTATTTGTTACCCATATTGTAGGAGTGCATTAAAAATAATTGGTCCGCCATCTTGGGTATGCCGCCATCTTGGATTTAGAATGATGTCACACAGTTAACCATCCATATTCATCCAAACTGTGTGTGTATACAAAATTTCAGCTCAATCGGTTAATGATATCTACTTCAAAATTGATTTTCAAGCTTTAGAAGTCCGTCATATTGTATTAATAGTGACGTCACATTATTTTTCGAGTTACTTTTAGCAATACCTTTTATTTGATACCCATATTGTAAGGGTGCATTAAAAATAATTGGTCCGCCATCTTGGGTATGCCGCCATCTTGGATTTAGGATGACGTCACACGTCAACCATGCATTGTCATCCAAACTGAATGTGTATACAAAATTTCAGCTCAATCGGTTAAAGATATCTGTTTCAAAATTGAGTTGCAAGATTTCACCCAAACATACATACTTACTTACGTTTTGGAGGAGTTTATTTCACCAAAAACGAGCTCCTAGTTTTTGAAGCCTAACCTAAAGTTACGTGCTGTAGCAGGAAAAACAGTTGATTAAAGAAATAAATAGAAATAGGTGTTATTTTATGGCCCCCGGATCAACTCAGAGAAGTTCATAATAAATAGGGAATGCAATCTCGTTCCCGCGAGATCTCGTTCTCGCGAGATCTCGGCCTTTTTTGGCGAGATTGATCTCGGACGAAAAAAAGGCGAGATCTCGCGAGTTTAACGAGATTGCACTTGAGCATAAAAAAGTCTAATAGTCTGACTAATTGGTATATGTTGTTAATTAATCTGTAATATCTAATGGATCTACTGAGTAGATATAGTTTCATTACTTTCATTTAATTGATAATAATATCTCAGTTTAATAGTCAACTCAACTTAGATAATAAGTTTCATTTTTTTTGACTTCTCGTTGTTTTGTTTGTTATAAAAAGATTTTTGTTTGATATTAGAAGAGAAGACTGGTTGTTTCTTTCATTTGTTATTTGATAGATACGAGTACGTATGTCAAAGTTTACTACTTAGAAGTTTATTAAAAAATTATAGACAGATACGTCAAACAATGTTTGATACATAAAAGTCCATTGAAAAAATTCGTGAAAATAAATGTTATCTTATAATACTTATAATATTTATAATATTTATTATTTTTTCCTAATTTATTCAAATATTGTGATTATTTGCAAAAAACACACCAAACTGCTAATCTCGCGAGATCTCGAAATTGGCGAGATCTCGCAGTATTGTTATTCATAAACTCGCGGGATCTCGCTTGAGCCCCAATCTCGCGAGATTTGCATTCCCTAATAATAAACCTTTAAAAAAACGATCGATGTAAATGTATCATCACTTCACAGTGGTTGAAGAATTGTATCTTCACATTTTAACACCTTTTGTAATCTAATGTGAATTGCGCCTTTAAGATAATGTTAATTATACAGCAATGATATATGAGTTTGGAGTGAATGTTATTTCATTAAAATAGTAATATGATAACCGCCTATAGCAGAAGCAGAAGAAGAAGAGAAGAAGGAGCCAGAGAAGGAGAACGATAAGACACCACCGAGCCCCGGCGAGATAATGGAAGACTCTAAAGACCAAGGTAAGGAATAATGTGCTTGCATTGGTATCCATTATGTGTTTTTCGAGACTTGAAGGACCTGGCATAAGTTGAATGGGAAAGCAGCATTTGTATAGCTATTCAGTGATTCTGTGTCGCTAAATTTGAGGTAAAAACCCTAACGGGTTTGTTGGATTATTTGGCAATACAATTTAGTTACCGATCAATGTCAAAAGAATCATCTGGTAAAGAGGATCATCTCAAGGAATGGGAATGGATTAATGTGTTGGTTATCGAGTTGAATAAAGGTTTGAGAGTCTATGAGGCTTTCATGCTCGCCAGATGCTCAAAAAATATGATAAAAATCTATTGCTGTTATTATTATTGATCAATATTTATAATAATAATAAGTTTTTTTACTTACTAAGTTATATTACATTCTAAAACATACAATATTAATCCCATAGTTACCAGAGCTTCCCGAACAAGGCTGAGCCTGTCTCTTGGGAAATAATTATATTTACTTACAGGCTGTTAATTAGGGTGACCATCTGTATTTTCGTGTAAGTACTAGTGAGTGTGCGTTGAGGTATTTATGTTCAAATAGGTGCTCTTGCTTATTGTAAGAGGGACTCCGTTAAATTGTAGTCATAATGTTGACAACAATTCTACTTCGTTTCTTTTAATTTCCCCGAGTATGCTATACCTTAGGCCACAGTGATAGATTTGGCACTTTTAACCCACTTCAAAAAAGAAGGAGGTTCTATGTTCGACTGTATCTATTTTTTTGTGTGTCATAATTAATGAATCGATTTTTGGGCGCCGTAGACATTTTGGGGCCGTTCAAGTATTACGTAACGCAATTTTTGAAGATTTTTGACACAACCCCCCCCCCCCCCCCCCCTCGTAACGCGCTATAACATTCTTGAACAGCTTATGATGCTAATCTCATTTATGAGGATATATTACAGTATAAAAACAAAAGAAAAATATGTACAATGCAGTCTAGGGAAAAGACTCCCCCCTCCCCCTCCTAGGTGTTACGTAATACTTGAATGGCCCCTTAACTCCAATCCTCATTCCGATCTAGTTGAAAATAGATAAATCCGTTTCAGAAGCGTCAGAACGCTCCGCCTCCCCGCTATTCGGCGCGGCGAAGACGGAGAGGAAGCGCAACGTGGACGACCGCCGCCAGAACGCGATGGCGGCGCTCAGGGCGCAGAGGGACGCCAAGGCGACCAGGGTCGAGCACATCAAGCAGAAGAGGCGCTTGGAGGAGGAGAAGAACAAAGACAAGGAAGATGAGGACGTGAGTATATGCGCCGTAGATCCAGTGATGTTGAAGGCCCTAGAGGGGACGCCGAGGCGACCAGCGTCGAGCACATCAAGCAGAAGAGACGCTGGAGGTGGAGAAGAACAAAGACAAGGAAGATGAGGACGTGAGTATATGCGCCGTGGATGTAGCGATGTCGAAGGCTCTAGAGGGGACGCTAAAGCCACCAGGGTCGCGCACATCAAGCAGAAGAGGCGCCTGGAGGAGAAGAACAATGACAAGGAAGATGAGGACGTGAGTATATGCGCCGTGGATCTAGTGATCAGTCGAAGGGACTAGAGCGGAACACATCCAGCAGGCGTAGCACGGACCGTGGACAAAACGGGACAAGAGACAGAAAACATGTTCCTTCTCGCTCCCTCTTAAAACATTGAAGCGAGACGGGACGAGGGTAAGTCACTTACTCTTTTGTAGCACACGTGCCATGTTAGGCCTTGCTTGTAGCGGAGAGGCGTTTGCAAGAGGGTAAGAAACGAAAGGCAAGTAAGATGAGTGTGAATGTTGACCATAGATTGAATAAATGAATGCTTGGAGGGACACTAAAATGACCAGTGTTGAACACATTCAGTGGAAGAGGCATTTGGAGGAAGATAGAAACAAAAGTCAGGTAAGATTAGTTTGAATGTCGATCGTAGATGGAAAAGATTAATGTGTGGAGGGACACTATGGTGACCAGGGTTGAACACATCCAGCGGAAGATGCGTTAGGAAGAGAATAAGAATCAAAAGGCAAGTAAGATGAGTTTGAATCTCAACCGTAGATTGAATAGATGAATGTTTGGAGGGACATTAAGGTGACAAGGGTTGAATACATTGAGTGGAAGAGGCATTTGAAAGAGAAGAAATAAAAAGCCAGGGGGATAAGTCTGTGAATATGGTGACCGTAGATTGAATTGACGAATAGAAGAAGGGCTTGGATTGAAAGAAGACAAAGAACATGGGAGTATGATGGCCGTAGGTTGAATGAATGAATGAACGAACGCCAAAGCGACTAGGGCGGAGACTTCAAGCGGAAGAGGTGCTTTGAAGAAAGGAACAAGAATGGCCACATGAGTCATCTAAAAAGAGCGCTTTCACTACGTAACCACTAACTGCAAAATCTTATTTTGCTCATTGTAGATCGTCTGTCTGCTCAGCAAACTATATTTCTTGCTGGGTGAAAAAGAACGTCCACTCTGGCATCTCCAGTAAACTCTTTGAACGTAAATCCACTTTTCAGTATCTTGACGTTGCCTTCAATGAGTTATATCTATCAAGTTGGCTTGTAGTAAGTTTCTCAATCGTTCTGTCGTAGGACGCGGACGCGGAGATTTTGGGTGGCACCAGCAAGCAGAGCGTCAAACTGAAAGCTTCGGACATATACTCTGACGATTCCGGCTCAGATTCTGAGGATAATAAGTCACAAGGTTGGTATAGCATAGGACTTCAAATTAGTAAAAGCAGAATGTAAACAATTTTGATACTCTCGTCTTTAATGTACATTTTTTTAAAATCATTATTTTATAATTATACACATAAAATTACTTTAAATAATAGTATTATTATATATTTTAAATAAATGTAGTAGAAAAGTTTGTTAACATTTTTTTTCCTCGAGGGCTTTACATAGATATGTTTCCTCAGCGGGTCGTAGGAGTCAGTCGTCCTCGTCATCATCAGAAGCGGAGCAGGAGGAGAAGAAGCGGGAGCGGGAGGAAGTGGAAGTGAGATACGCCGACTCGAGGGAACAGATCAACAAACTTAGACTGAGCAGGTAAAGTTTTAGTATCAAAGTCATCATAATTAATGAAGCTATAAAATTTAAAAAAAACATATTGACATATATTTCTAAATGATAAATTTTATATTTTTTTTAGATCGTGATAAAATTTTAATGATCGTTATAAAAATACATTTGCATTCATTGTATTTTTCAAATAAAGCATTTGATTTGAAACTCGAAAATTTACTTTTAATGTAGTTCTTCACAGATCTCTATTGATGTTAATCACAATACCATCGATTTGTAACAGATTTAAACTGGAGAGACTGGTGCACTTGCCCTTCTTCGCTCGGGTCGTCACTGGCTGTTTTGTCAGGATCGGAATTGGCAACAATAATGGCAACCCGGTCTATAGGGTGAGTGTTATTTATTATGGTTGATTATATATATTATCAGTGAATGTATTAGGCGGAGCAGTTGTGAGATAACGCCAATATGAACAGTAAAATTGTTGATTATATATTGATTTTGCGTAAGTTTCAAATGAGATGAATTGTATTTGATGTTTCTGAAAGTCTATAATCGAGCGGACGTATACGTTTTAACATAAACGCGCACTCACCGTGCAACACTATTAACTGAGCGCTAACTGTGCAACACAGAACACTATGCAACTGAGCACTCACTGCCGTCAGTTCTAGGCTCGTATCAATGAACGCGTCTCAAAGTTGAGATCGATCTTGAGCTGCAGTTTTGACGTTTAACGTATGGAACATCTGTCAAAAACAGTAACTTAAGATCGATCTCATTCTTGAGTTGTTATTATTAATAGGAGCCCCTAACTACTTCGCTAGTTTTCGATTTAAAATTGGCGCTCGCAGAAGGAATTAACTCTTCTCTGCTCTGCTGTTCAACATAATGCCTGTTTCCGATTCAGGTAGCAGAAATAATGGACGTGTACGAGACGGCGAAGGTGTACAACCTGGGCGGTACGAGAACCAACCGCGGACTGAAGCTGAGGCACGGCGCGCAGGACCGCGTGTTCCGACTGGAGTTCGTCAGCAACCAGGTGCGACTGCGACACGACAGCGACACGACACGACCGCGACACGACCGCGGCACGACCGAAATACGACTGCGACGCGACCACTATACGAATCTTACACGACCGCGACACGACCGATATATAACTGCGACGCAACCACTATATGACTCTTACACGACCACGACACAACCAATACTCGCCTGCAGTACGACTGCGAGACGACCGCTGTTTACGCTCGAGGAAGAGCGAGTGGCAGCACTAGTCGGTCTGTAATTCGCATACTTATTTTGTGTTCTGTGGCGTCGCCGGCCGCCGTGTGACAGCCGAGTCGAGTTTCTTTTTTGATGTCATTGAAGTGGAGTTAGCACGCGGCGCGCCTGTCGAGTAAAATTATTATTGTCGCGAAAGTCCGCTAATTGGTTTGTGTTATTGTTGATTATCGGCGAAGGTGATAATTGGTGACTTGTTAGGGAAGTTTATTTGTGGTTCATCCGGTTATTTGGTCGGTGGATTGACAGCAGCCCTTAAGAAAACGCGACTTCCTTCGAGCTAGCTCAGGAAGTCCACTGGCTACATGCGGAGTCTCCAACCTGGGTAAGCGATAGTATATTTCGTTTTGTAGTGAGATCAAAGTCGGATTTGGTATCAGCAACAAAACAAAATAATCGGCGAAACGCCGAAATGGTTGCGTCGACTATAGCGGTTCGACTACGACGCAACCACTATACTACTTACACGACCTCAATACAACCAATAGACGCTTGCGGTACGACTGCGACGTAACCACTATACGACTAACAGGTACATACATGATACGACCGACATACGACTGCGACGCAACCACTATACGACTCTTACAGGTACATACATGATACGACCGATATACGACTGCGACGCAACCACTTTACGACTTACACGACAACCAATACACGCTCGCAGTACGACTGCCAACCGACCGCTATACGACTGCGAAGCAACCACTATACGACTCTTACATGATACATGATACGACGAATACGCGCCTGCGACACGACTACTACACGACTGCGACACGACCACTGTATGACTAATACGACCGTGACACAACTACTGCCTACATGACTATGACTCGACCAGTACACAACTGCGACGCGTCCACTATAAGACTTACTAGACTGCAACACAATCACTACAGAACAGTGATACGACCACTACACACTTGCGACACGACCACTATACGACTCTTACATAACCCTACATAGCCGCGATACGACCACTACATGGCTACGGCACGACCATTACACGATTGCGTCACGACCACTAACACAAATCAATAAAAATAACAATAATGAATGTTTATTGCCACACAGGATTTCACGGATGGCGAGTTCCAGAAGTGGCACAAAGCGATCAAGGACGCGAACAAAAAACCGCCCACCATGGACCACGTTCGCTCGAAGATAGCCGAAGTGAGGGACGCCCTCATGTATGAGTTCAAAGTGAGTCGTACAACATAGCCTTATGTCATTCATCATTTACCATCGCATGAAATAAACACAAAACTTTTGTGATATTTTTTTTATGCGTGGTAGGAAGAGGATGTCGAGAAAATCGTAGCCGAGAAGGAGAGGTTCCGGTCACATCCCACCAACTACGCCATGAAGAAGACGCAGCTCATGAAGGAAAGGGATGTCGCACAACTTAGGTGAGTGCGATTTTTTATTCTTCAACTGCGTATCCCCTTGAAAGTAAATAATCGCGAAGTTTACCCTTCATTTTCCATACAAAATTATCATATTTACATACTTTATATATTATTTTTTGACTTTAGGATTTCTCCCCTACTGTTTACCTTTTTAAGCCGCCCCTGTATTACGAATAAAATAGAATGGTTTATTAAGAGGAAACACTAAGGTCGTTTCGAGAATTCAAAAATAGGTGTTTGTAAAATGTATTGCTGTGGTGCTGTGGTTATTTTCATTTTATGTCGTTAAATTTGTTTGCTGTATGTTATATATAGCAAAAAATCAGGCCAATGCTTTAGGTTTTTGAGGGTTTAAATCTGTTTTTATAATTAATTTAATAAAAAAAAAGAAAATAGGAACATGCTAATAGGGGCTATTGATTTTATTGAAAAAAAAAAGAGCAACAATTGCCATTATTCAGGAAGGAAACAGGTTAATCCATACATAGTCCGTATGGAAAAACGAACCATACGATTTCCTCTTAACTAAATTGGAATAAACAAGGAATGGTTTCCTGGTCTACAACTTCAATACACCGTTCGTGCATCATCATCTTCATCTTGAAGTGCAAAATCAGGCATATGTTGTATTCGTACCCAACTGTGAACGCTTGTTTCGGCCATATTGTATTAAATCTTATCGCTTGCTGAGTTTTGGCCGAAATGATATTCTCAAATAGAAAGATATGGTATCTTGACAAAAAAAAACGTGATACAGTGTTAAAATGCGTCCATACTGACATACATGTTGTTCGTATCACTGTATGTTACATGTACATTATGAACTGTATCAGAAAATAGTGGACGAGTAGCTTTTTATCGATGACTCGATATATATCTTTGCATAGAAATTTTTTTTTTATTTGAACAGAGGCGACGAAGAAGTTGTAATGGACCTGAACGCTCAGATCCAGGAGCTGGAGGAGCGAGCCTCGCACCTGGACAAGACCAGGACCTCATCGATACAGTCCATCTCGTACATCAACAACCGAAACAGGAAACTCAACGTGGAGACCGCCGAGAAGGCCATCATGGAGGAGGTGAGCACTCGTTTATTTTACTATATTGAACATTGAAGTATTTGTGGTTACGAGTGAAACACAGGTGGCTTATTCAACTTATAATCCGAGACTGCTCGAACAGATCTAGTTGGTTGGCAGATGACACATTATATTAATATACCTACATTACAATACTCTCCTCTTAATAAATCGCAATTCAGAATGCAATAGGTCCTTAACATTATTATCTAACACGAGCAAACGTAAACAAGTAAGCGTTACATACCAAAACTTTCCGGTGACTCAAGGTAATTATAATCAAACACATGTTCCCTCTAAGTAAAGTACAAAAATTTAACAGAAAACATATAACAACGGGGGAATACTATTTACTTCTCTCTTCATAATACTAACCTATTAATCTGTTTATTTGAGTATCTAATTAAGTAACCGTTTGTTGTATTATTGTACAGCTGATTGCTGTCATAGGAAATAAATCTAATACATTTTTAGTAATAACAAAAAATCTTTTACAATCATCTTACGTCATTTCTTAGTGATGCGATTATAATTACACACATCAAACCCACAAACAAAAAATATTACAAAACTTATATTAAATACCGAGGTGGTTTATTTATCCTACACTGTCTAATCGGACGTGACTGAGTCGGTTGGCGGATATCGTTATCTCCCCGGACTGAAAGCTACGCTGTATACTAGTGGTACCAGTGCTGTCACCTATTTGCTTAGCCTGCGCTTTCAAAACTTTATGTTGACAGTCTGGTCGGATTGCATCCAATTTTGTTTTAACAGATCTACCTAACATTAAGGCAGCGGGTGTTTCTCCTGTAGTACAATGCGGTGTATTGCGATAGTACAACAAAAAAGTGTTAAGAAATAGATTAATATCCTGTTTCTGACGTAATGCTTTCTTAATAGCTCGCTTCACCGTGCGCACTGCATTCTCCGCCGCGCCGTTTGAAGCGGGATGGTAAAGAGCCGAGAAAATATGTTCTATTCCATTACTTTTTATGAAAAGTGATAATTCTCTGCTAGCAAACGGTGGTCCGTTATCCGATACTACTTGTCTCGGCAGTCCCCAACGTGCGCAAACTTCCCCTAATTTTTCTATAGTTACCACCGCAGAAGTACTAGGTACCGGAAAAACCTCTATCCATTTAGTTCTAGCATCCACCATGATCAAGAACATTTTATTATTTATTGGACCCAAAAAATCAATGTGCACCCTTGACCAAGGCTTAGACGGCCAAGGCCAGGGCGCGGGTGCACAGCTGGGCGGGGCATCGGCCTCGGCTGCGCACACTGCAGGCGCGACATACTGCCTCTATAGCTTCGTCTATACCAGGCCACCATACGTAACTACGGGCAAATCCTTTGGTTTTAACAATGCCCATATGTCCCTCATGCAGTGTATCTAATACCTTTTTTTTGCAACTATCCGGTATCACCACCCTATGGCCCCACATGATGCACCCTAGTTCTTCATACAGCTCATTACGACGGTTAAAAAATGGTTGTAGATTTTTTATTTCGTTACTAGACGGCCAACTAGTTCGAATATATCCTAGTATTCTACTCAAAATCGGATCGTTAAGCGTATGTTTTTTAATATCCTCGTAATTAAGCAATAGTTCACTCTGTGCAAAATGTAAATAAGATTGTTCGGGACATTTTCGTTCCTGGCTTGGCCTAAGCGGTAACGGTAACCGTGACAGTCCGTCGGCGCAATTATCATTAGTTCTCACATACTCAATATCGTAGGTATACGCTGAGAGCTTAATAGCCCAACGCTGGAGCCGACTAGCTATCATTGAGGGAATACCTATTTTCGGGCCAAAAATACTGACAAGCGGTTTGTGATCAGTGCGTAATGTAAAACGTCGTCCATAAAGGAACTGATGTAACTTCTCTAAACAGAAAACTATTGCTAATGCTTCCCTATCTATTTGGGAATAATTTTGCTCGGCCTTATTTAATGCGCGCGAAACAAATGCAACCGGCCTCTCGCCGCCGCCGGCGCATGGATGACTCAGCACTCCGCCGATGCCGCGCGCACTCGCATCGCACGTTAGTATGAGTGGTTTGTTTTGATCATAATGTATCAAAACTTCGGCACTAGTCAATTTACTTTTAATTTAAATGAAAGCCTGTTCACACTCACTATTCCAATTCCAAATTACGTTTTTTTGTAAGAGGCGATATAGTAGGTATAATATGGTGCTCAAGTGTGGTATGAATTTAGCATAAAAGTTAACAATTCCTAAAAAAGATTTTACTTGCGTAACGTTTTGTGGCCTAGGAATTTTCGAAATAGCCTCAATCTTTGTGGCATCTACTTTAATTCCCTCTTTACTTATAACATGGCCCAAATATTGTACTTCCTCTACAAAAAATGAACATTTACTTTTTTTTAATTTAATTCCATAATTATGCAATCTTTTTAATACTTCCTCTAATGTTTTAATGTGGGTCTTTTTGTCAGTTCCTATAATTATATCATCTAAGAAGATTTCTACTTGTGGAATATCACTGAGTAGGTTCGACATAATGCGCTGAAAAATACCAGGGCTCGATGAGAGTCCAAATACAAGCCTATTGTATTTAAAAAGACCTCGATGTGTGTTAATTACCGTATATGCTTTGGTTTCATCTAATTCTACTTGGTTATACGCCTGTGATAAATCGATCTTTGAAAACACCTTCGCTCCGTTCAACTGAATTAATAGATCGTCTATCTTCGGTAGTGGGTACCTATCTACTAACAGGGCGGGGTTCAAGGTCACTTTATAGTCCGCACACAACCGCAATCCGCCATCCGACTTACGCACCGGTACCAGCGGCGTGGCCCACTCCGACGAGTCGACGGGTTCGATGACTCCATCTCGCAGCATAGCGTCCAGCTCGGCGTCCACCCTTGTCCTCAGCGCATACGGCAGCGGCCGCGCTCGGCAGAACACGGGTACCGTACCCTCACGTACCCTCAAAGTAGCCTTCCCGCCCGTGAACCGACCCAGCCCGCCGTCAAATAGCTCCTTATATCTGTCGAGCAAGGCATTTAAATCGTCATTACTATTACTTATACATTGGTTATGAAAAATAGGTATTTTAATCCCTAACTCTGACAACCATTGCCGTCCTACTAAGGATGTGGTACCACCATCGATAATAAATAAATCTAATTTTTTACTCTTGTCTTCATACTTGACATTTGGTGTTATAATACCTACTGGTTTGACCTTACTGCCGTCATAGAACTTTAACACTAAATCGAACGGTTCTATCTTAAGGTGTGAAAAGTGTTTATCATATGTAGTTTTACTTATACACGAAACAGCTGAGCCCGTATCAATTTCCATTCTGATTGTAATGTTATCGATATCCAATGGTAAGCTTACCGGTTTGTAACTATTTAGGCACAAATGATTTAACTCCTCCTCCATCCCGGATGAGCTGCTGTCCTCTTCATTTATGTTATCCACCTGTTCGGTGTGCACATAGTGGACGCGGCGATCCCCGCGACCCAGCGATGCTCGCCATGACCCGCCGCCGCCGCCGCCACTAGTAATATCCCGCGAATTACGTTCCGGGCAGACTCGCCTTAAATGCCCAATTTTGCGACATTTACTGCACTCAAAGTTCTTGTAACGACACTCCATGTTGCTATGTCCTTTACCTCCGCACGCTGAACAAACTGAATTATTTTTTTCGAAGAATGATGTTCGTGAATTATGTTTGTAACCGCCATTACCTGCAGTGGCACGTTTATTTGACATCGTAATAGCATGTACTCCCTGAGATGTCGCGCCGTGCGGTTGGGTCTCGCTCGCACTCGTCCTATCTACCGTAGCCGCATCCCGTTCCGCCGACTCGAGAGATAACGCTAATCTAACGGCCTTTGAATATGACAAATTTTCTTCCGCAAAAAGCCGTTGCTTAATTATGTCGTTCCTGAGGCAACACACAAATTGGTCACGCAGATTTTCTTCCAATGCCGCCCCAAATTCACAATATTTAGCAAGTTTTTTTAGTTCCGTGATATACTGTGATATACTTTCACTTTCATTCTGCATCCTATGTCGAAAACGATGACGCTCTGCCATGAATGATGGTTTTGGCTCCAAATGATTTTTCATAATGGTCACTACTTCACAATATTTCAACTCCGCTGGTTTCTTGGGGTTGGTCAAGGTACTCAGAAGTTCATAAGCTTCTTCTCCCATCACCGCGATAAGCGTCGGTAAATGCATATCTTCCTTGATATCATTCACTTTAAAAAACATTTCCAGTCTCTCCACGTACATAGTCCAGCCGCCGGTGGTCACCGTGAATTCCCCAATTTTACCCACAGACATTGTTCCAATACTGCACTATTTTAGATAAAGTCAAGTCAGGTAACCGAGTACCTCTTTCGAACACACTAAGTACTTTAAAACCTTTGCTTAAGTATATAATCAAAGTTTAAAACCAAACTCGTTCGCCATGAAGTATTTGTGGTTACGAGTGAAACAGGTGGCTTATTCAACGTATAATCCGAGACTGCTCGAACAGATCTAGTTGGTTGGCAGATGACACATTATATTAATATACCTACATTACAAACATATAAATCCCTAAACGTAGTAATATAAAAGTTATATGGCGTCATTGAGAAATCGAATTTGTAAAATTAATTCTCTAATTCCCCATAAAAAAACATTTTACAGACCATTTTGTATGGGGGATTTTATTACTAATTTTACAATTTCCAATTGTCAATGACACCATAACTTTTATGACTATGTTAACATGGGTCAGTTTCAGCTTGATAGGGTATGTACCAAATACGTTGTATACAGGATTATTTTTTGGTCTCCGCCAATTTCTTTCCAGTCATTCTATAGCGGTATTACAATCAATTCATAAAAATAAATACAATATTTTTTACATTTTTGTTTTAATCGTTACTAGATTCTGTCACTCGATGTACCATCCATTTGCATTGCACTCATATTAACACACACAGGAGGCCAATCGTGCTAATTTAAAGTATCAACGGACCGCTAAGGTTCAGTTCCAATCCAGTTCTAATTACAATTCAACTTTGGACAAAATTGGTATCGCGCTAATTTCTACATGAGATTTGAACCGCAAGCGAAGCTGGATCGTAACCTCATTAGGAACTCTAGAGATGTCACCTAGTATTTTAAGTTTTCCGTCGTACTTCAATTTATATAGCTTTTCATTTTCATGTATTTTGTCACATACAATAATTTCCTTCTTGAAAACTGCCAACAGTATTTACACGTATTATTTTACACAAAAAAATAACGTTTGTTGAACGTAATGTTTCGTTAAGTTATTTTTTAGACTATAATATTACGAAAGATGTTGCTGTATGAACTAAGATCCCTTTGCCCACTCTTTATTGCGTATAATTTATAACAATATTTTGTTTCGATTTTGCTGTGAGTTTTTAAAAATACTACTACTACTGTGATATAATTTGTGCTACTACCACTACAACTTTTATTGGGATGTGTTGGTAAGAAGTGTAGAAGAACAGTATTCGGATTTTGGTGAGTAGATTACTTATTTGTAATTGTTGAATTGAATAATTGGTTATTGAAATAGTTTTAAAAAAACTTTAGAAGATGGAAGAACGCCGGAACGAACGGGCCGACAAGAACTGGCAAGCAATGGACGCAAGGTTGAAATTTATTCTAAGGCAATAGTGTTTTTACAATTAGTTCTCATATATTAGTTCTTATCCAGTCCCCTTTTGAGTGTCGGAAAGAATATATGAACATCTTCTATGTATTTTATAAGAATATCGGCTGGTAACACAAAATGTATTTAAGTATTTAAATCCTCATATTTTCAGGTGTGGAATGATCAAAAATGTAAGGTCCACTTCAAATTGGTAGCAATAAATGCTTACTTAAGTCCACTTGAGGACAACAGTAAGTAGAGTTGTTTTAGTTGTTACCTAGTACACAGATTAATTTTTATTTTTAGTCATGATTACAATAACCGTAATTGATTTGATTATTTTTTGTTTTGTTAAACATTATTGTTTATGTACAGGATGATTGTACAGTAGCGGAACCCATTATTCCGCAGCAACATGGTATGGATGATAATGATGTTACAAATGCTTCATCCTTTTATAATAGTGTAAGACTAATAAATTTATCAATAATTGTTATGTATTATTTAGCACATTGCCCTTGTTAAATACCATTTTAACATTAACCTTTAAGTATTCGCGTCATTTCTAGTAACATAACGTCACGAGTGGGGTCCATATGCATCCCCATACACTTATTGTGTAAAAAGAAGTTTATTAATTAAATTTTAGAATTTAACATTAATATTATAAGAATATAACATTTATTCAATAGAAATTACTTGTATTTGGTTTTAAATATTTTTTTCATTTAGATACAATCAGCCTTGGAAACTAATAACTTATTCGGTCATTTTTTAAGACATTTACTTCAATCATAGAATTTAATCGTATTAAGGAAGTTTTAAACCAGACAGTCTTTATTTTCCTCTAAAACAAGTATTGAGCTAACATAAAATATTACAAAATATATCAAAATGACAAAAAAAATGACATCATCAAATGTAAACTTGACAATCTAAGACTACATGGTATTTCAATGTATTTTTACCATAAAAGCTGTTACTTGATATACTCGTATCTTGTTCATCAGAGCTGGATTCCGTGCGTTCCCTTAGGTCCATCTCGGATGCAAAAAGATGTTCACTGTGAATTGAATGTTGATCGCTCAGGTCGACATCTTCTTCAGCAATACCTGCTTTTAATATTACATTTTTCATCTTCAACACTGCTAGATTCCGCCAAAATTCTTCTAATAACATCTTCGCGCGATGATTAATTTTTATAAGATTATTCTGCAAATAAAGTGAATTACATAAAAAATACGAAGTTAAAATAGCCTTTGGGGTCCGCGTAGACCCCACCGGTGCTGTTAAAGGTTGAAAGCTTAGAAGTGAATGAAGCTGAAGCAACAGGCACGGGGCCATCCCCTGCTGGCCACACACCCACAACTCAGAGCCCGTATCGCACTTCAAGACATCATCGCAGTCCCGGTAACTGTCTAGTTTTATATGTACTATTATGCTAATAATTTGAATTTTATTTTTTGTAGAATAATGTCCATTTGAAAAATATAATATTTTTGTCCTTTTCAGTCGGACGTGTTATAAGACGACAGACAAGGATAGGCCGTCCCTTACATCGACCTTCAGTGGAACCGCCAGCGGAATGTAAGGAATCATTCTTTTGTTAAGTTGATACAGTGTCGAAGGTCCTACTGTAACACCTATATAGGCTTAGGTATTATTTTACCATTATATAATACAGTGGATATAACTGAGTTACGGAAGAACGGGACCTCCTGTCACAGGCATATTAATTTGCATACTAGGAAGTCTCAAACACTGTAATAGTAGTTTAAGTATTGGTCAAAAAAGATAAACTACATATATTTTCATTTTCATGTATTTAAATTCTTGTTTTTTTTCAGCTGACAGAAGTGCATTGGATGAATCTCGCCTGATAGAGCTTAGAATCGAAGAAATACGGGCCCAAACAGCTCTAAAAATGGCAGAAGCAGCAAAACTAATTGCTGACAGTATTGATAGATTAAGTCAAAAGGTAATTATTATTCAACAAGATTGTATATTTTTTAAACACGTGTGTTTTAAATAAAACCTTATTAAGTATATTAATTTCTGACAAAATGTGTCCAATACATTCCACATTGTATACTTTGTGGATATGTTGTTTAATTGTCCTTCAGGCACACTTGAATATTTTTTATAAGAAATCCAAGATACACTTGTAAAATACAATAATCATGCAGATATTACTTATTTGGTTTCAGTATTGCGGACAATCTGGAGACAACATTTAACGTCTTCAAATCATCTGTTATTTATAAAATATTTTAATTGTTTACCACTTAAGAAAATTAGAATAAAACGAATCATTAAATTTAATAATAGTTTTATTAATGTATGTATAACATGTCCAATAAACCATTTCCTTCTTTCTTTCTCTCTAACACATTGTATTGTAAAACCACAATGCTTGAAAGAGGTTAAGTTTATAATTATTTTGAGAACAATAAAGAAACTGAGCTGAATACCTACCAGAAGTTGGCGAAATTGCTAAAGACTGCCATTGCATTGTGCGGAGAATAGAATTATTTTATATTTAATATTTACCCAAAAGATAGTCTTTATGTCAGTAGTACCATTGATGGTAAGTGATACATCTTTGTATCCTTAGTTCCATCAATGGTACTAATGACACTAGTTTAGGATTAGTAGTACCATCGTCAATATTGGTGTATCTTCATGAATATTGTTCTATCGATAGTACGGCTCGTTGGTCGTTTCGGCCTACGCGATGTTCGGTCCGCGGGACGAAACGACAGTTCGATTATTTATTTTATTTTCTATTGGTCGTTTCGGCCCGTTCAACAAATGAATAGAAAATGTGTTTAAGTACAGTCGAGTAAAAAAGTCATAGAGC
The DNA here is from genome assembly GCA_963935595.1 of Schoenobius gigantellus. Classification (NCBI taxonomy): domain Eukaryota; kingdom Metazoa; phylum Arthropoda; class Insecta; order Lepidoptera; family Crambidae; genus Schoenobius; species Schoenobius gigantellus. Next base: position 3,094,365 of record OZ012543.1, read on the forward strand.
TAAAAAATGATACACCATTATTAGATGACAAAACCATTTGACGATTCTAAGGGAGGCGAATATAAAAAATAATAATTAGAAAGCTTATTAAGAGCACTCTTGTAAGAAAATAAAAAAATACGGAATTTACTTAATTTGTGCAAAAAATGCTACAATTGTCAACTTTCTTTAATCGTATGTTGAAAATTTTTAATATTCTAGTATAAAATTATTGTGATATAAATTTAGTGTTTAAGATACTTAAATTATTGGCGAAACTTCAAGGGATGGTCAGGATGAGTACCAAAAATTAATAATAAAACTCGTTATTGTACATAAAATACATTACTGAGGAGACACTTATGAAACAATATACTAGAGTACAAAAAGCGGATTTAATACTGACAAGCAATTTCTTCCAAACAACCTTTGAAAAATAGGGAGCTAAAAAATAAACGTTTTAAATGACATGCATAGAACTTCAAATTAAAGTGACTTTTTTCAATTACATTACCTTTTTAAAATTAAATTAGTTTTATTGAAAATTATAATTCAGGTAGGTATAAAATATAACTTAAAAAAAATAAATTAAAAAAAACCTATAAATTATGACGAAAATAAATTAATTTGATATTATTAGATTAATTTACATTTATAGAAACTAACCCAATGCACTTTTAATTTACAATGCACTCTTATAATTTACCACAAAGTAGATTACAATTCATAATTTGATGTTTTTCTCATGGAGTGTAACAAATAACTAGGTAATAAAGAAACTGAATAAAATAAATAAAATAAAATAAATAAAAAGAAATGCATCCATCCCTTCCTGTCACGGCACGGGTTCTTATCAGTCCAAGGTCAATGATTACAAATATTAAAAAAATAATACTAAAACTAATTATTAAAATGTGTTTACACGTAATGTCATTCAACCTAAAATTTTCATGTATATCATAGTATCATCATGTCTATGATTTACATGAAAATTTTGGGTTGAATGACATTACGGGTAAACTCAATTTAATAATTCGTTTTAGATAACGTATTAACGTATTTATTAGTTATTATGAAACACCGTGTATATTGCTTAAAACGATAATTTAATTAAACTAGATTTATGTATGAACTAAAACACATCATGAAAGTTAAATGTAAAAAGTGATTGATGATTCAAGGAACCATTTTATCATACAAAGAATATTCGTTTGTCGGTTTACTTAAACCATCACGGCATATTAGTTGCCTCTTTAGCTCGCTCGGTCGTAAAGCTTCAAGCAATAGTTATAATATAAATTAAAAAATCATAAAAATATGTACCTATTACCTAATATAAAAAATACTGTAATATCAATTAATTAATTTATAAAGCCATCCTCCCTGCTAAATTGCTGTGGAAATTTTAATTATTGTGTATGTTATATTGTAAACTTTTAGAATTATCTCGACATAATATATGTTTGTTTATTAGCTATGCAGTGCCCTTGTAGGGTGCATGTACTGATACAAAGTAAATAAAATTGTAAACTCTTATAAATATCTATACATGTAAGCAATCAAATAAATTACTCCAGCAAAAAAAATAATTAATAAAACACTAATGATCATATTTTATTGCAGTAAGTTTTCTAAAGCTTCCTCGACCGCTTTGCTACTGTACACCATATGACGAGTGAATATTGACTTAAATTTCAAAAACACTTTTCACGGCGACTGTACGAATTGCAAAATCATCTTAGTGGGACGAATCGACCGGTTTAAAACATGCATTAGGGCGATTCGGGCGATCGTGGGCCGAAACGACCAACGAGCCGATAGTACTATCTATGGTACCAGTGAAACTATGCTTATTTATTTATTTCTTTGCATTACAAATGTTTTGGATGTATTTAAACATATGTACCTCGCTGAGGTGTTGCAATTTAGAATAGAGAAGGGCAGACATTATACAATTTTCGGTGCATTAAATTTAAATTGCATACAATTTCATTGATTTTGCTTTCACTAATTATTATTACTCCATTATAATTCGTCAATAAAATTAGGCGTTAGTAAAATAAAATAATATCAGAGTTATTAGGCGTCAACATTTTAAGTAGTAGGTACCATTTTGTCATATTAATAAAATATATATATTTGATGTCAAGTTAAATAGAATAAGGTAATTTTAATTTTTTAATTTCTAATTAAATGAAATATGTCAGAGTGTAGTAAATATGATGTGTGTAGTAAATATGATGAATCAATACAATTAAATAAATTAAGTCCAGTAAAGTATCATTATATTAAAATCCATTTTGTCATATTAATAAAATATATACACTCGGCGTCAAAAAAATCGCACCTCTAAGAAAATCACTTTCAAATGTCATTAACTTTTAATATGCAGATGCAGTCACATTTATTATGATTTTATTTAAAAGGTTACTTAATGAACTTAATAAAAAACATTACTTTTCATTATCAAATAAAACCTAAAGCAACAAATATAGTGCCACAAAAATTTCTTGCAAATTTTGCTACCCGGGAGAGTCGTTAGTTGCGCTTCCTTTGTGGGTATAAAAGGGTCAACACGGGGTCAATGTGGGTCATTCGCTATTCAACCGTTGAAGAGGACACATCTGTACATTTTACTAAAGAAAAAACACCTGGAAGATGGATATCACAGCTGATGAGGCCGCTCAAGTGGTTGCACTACTGCAATCAGGGATGCGGCAGTGTGATGTCGCCTGGCAACTGAATCTGAGCCGTTTTTCGGTTCGAAGAGTATACCAGCGCTTTTTAGAGACCGGTGGCTATATCCGGAGACATGGGTCCGGTAGACGTCGCTGCACTTCGGAAAGAGACGACCGGTTCGTTGTGTCGTACTCTTTGAGAAATCGCTTCTCAAACGCTGTTCAGTTGCTCGCAGCTCGCAGACGCACCATGAGCGTCTCTACGATTAGAAGAAGACTGAAGGAGAAGAAGGTAGCAGCCCACAGAGCTGCTAGAGGTCCAAAATTGACTGCAGCGCACCGGCGAGCCCGCTTACAGTTTGCTCGTGACCACGTCGATTGGACCCTTGAGCAGTGGGGAGCTGTTCTCTTCTCAGACGAGACGCGAGTGTGTCTTTTCTGCAACGACCGACGGAGAAAAGGCAGGGTGAACGTTTCGCCCAAGCCTGCATCCAGGAGACGGTGGAATATGGTGGCGGATCCTGCATGTTCTGGGGTGGTATGTCGGCTGCCGGCAAAACCGACCTTGTCTGCGTCTCCCGGACGGGAGGTGCTCGCGGAGAAAGGTCGCTGACCGCTCGCCACTATGTCACAGAGATCCTGGAAGTGCATGTGGTCCCCTTTGCCGAATTTTTTGGCGAGGGGTTCACATTAATGCACGACAACGCTCGCGCTCACACTGCAGTCATCGTGAGCGACTTTCTGCGGAGGAGGAGAAATTTTCTGTGATGCAGTGGCCAGCGAGAAGCCCGGATTTGAATCCGACAGGGCATCTCTGGGATCATCTTAAACGGAAGGTTCGATCTCGGGATCCAGCTCCTTCGACTCTACAGGAACTCCTAGACGCGGTAATTGAGTAATGGGATCTTGTCCCTCAAGAAGAGCCCCTGAAGTTGGTGAGGTTCATGAGGGACCGCATGGAAGCCGTCATCAGGGCAAGGGGGGGTAACACTAGATTTTAAGTTAATTTTAAGACACTTTTTGTACATTTTTTTTTGTAAATCATCGATTGTTAATTAGGACTTTATTAAGGATTTTTATTATTTTTTTCATTTTAATGTTTTTTGCATTATAATAAACCAAAAGTTTAAATTTAATTGTCTTTTGATACTCCTTTTTGTTACCTTTCTAATGATACCCAACAATATCCTCTAAATAAGGTTAAGGAATTTTTGAACAAGATTTTTAAAATGTGCTATTTTTTTGACGCCGAGTGTATATTTGATGTCAAGTTAAATAGAATAAGGTAATTTTTCCAGTATGTCGATGCATCGCGGAGTAGAGTGGGAAACCGCGGGTTGGTGGGCCCGGTGACGGGCGTAGCGATGGTTTGTGGGGTTCTCGGAGACAAGGGCTGACTGTGACTCCGAACCCATGACCCATCGCTGAGGACGGAAAACAGGGGGATGTTTTAGTGGATATTCCCAACGGGCGAGTTCCACACACCCCCGCAGCGAATGTCCTCCGGTGCGGGACAGTGCGTAAATGCATTTTTACCCCCTTTAAGAAAAAAAAAAGGTGTAGTAAATATGATGTGTAGTAAATATGATGAATCAAATACAATTAAATAAATTAAGTCCAGTAAAGTATCATTATATTAAAATATAAAAAAGTAAGTACCTATATAATTAACTCCGAAAAATAATAATAATAAAAAAAATATTATAATATATTTATTCAAAGTCAAGTAATATAGAATTCGCTAATTGATTGTAGTAATTTTAATTATTATTTATATTAAACAGTTTATTTCGTGTCCGAAATAAACTATTTTAATTTTAGTATGAAATTTAAAAAAAAAAAGATGTATATTATTTACTTATGCAATGTACGTGTTCAGTGGGTGGTTGGCCTATACCACACTAATGGGTAGATCCAGGATAGCTGGGATCCACACACAGAACAATAAATTTTTCATCACAAAGCTGAAAATAATTTTTGTTTTACAAAACCACTGTCAACAATGTAACATTATTTGCATAGCAGCAAGACACTATAATTGAGGCGCATACAAAATACTTGCGGCAAACCCTCGAACATCGGCTCGCGCAGCGGCCGCGCATAGTTTATACGCACCTTTACATTTCGGGAGTGATATCCCTTTCTATTAAAGAATCTTTATTCATTGTCCTTTGGACGTTCTATGGCCACATGTGTTCCATCAATACAACCCAGCACTCCTGGTATTTTGAACTGACTTTAAAACCTAGAAATAAAAATAAAAGGAATAAGCATTATTACATTCCAAAAAATGTAAAGTTAGTAAATTGTAGATAGTAATAACACTGTATACTCACTCTATTTTTATGAATTCCCGTTCATTACGTTTAAAAGGAAATGAAATATATTTCTTAACTATTTCAGGCACGTTCAGTGCATTTGTGACTTGCCTTATAGCTTTGGAGACACTAGATAGAGACATGCAGTGTTCCGACTACCTGCAACCTTAGTTTGGTACGATCCATTAGCATAAAATGTCAATGCCACTAGAACCTGATATAATGTAAAGTAGGAAGCTATAATATCTACTTTCATTGGTAAAAACCGTTGATGATTACAAAAGATACGTAGGTATATAAATAAAATCCTTGAATTCAACCTATATTTTTACCATGAAAAATAGCGTGTAAAAATAGGTGGGTAGCTGTTGACAGTAATTTGCTTTTATGGGAACTTTTCAAGTAGGTACGACAGAAATTAGTCACGGTAATACTTATTTTAGTTTCCGAGTTCAATGAATCACAGGTGGTATGTGAGGACTTAAATCGTCAATGAACTCTCGAGTCGACTTCTTCGAAAGCCTGTATTGTTTCACAAAATTTGTGAAACGATACAGAGGCCCAATTCAGCTAATAAGCTACAGCCGAATCGAAACTGAACCGTTGCGATCGACCAATCAGAACGCCACATCACGTCATCGAGCAGTTGAAAGGCAATATAAGCGCTCCGATTGGTCGACCGCAACGGTTCAGTTTCGATTCGGCTGTAGTTTATTAGCTGAATTGGACCTCTGGCTTTCGAAGAATTGTTTCTCACTTAATTTAATAAACACTATAATATAATAATAATAAAATTACTTTTATTCTCTCCACACAAATAAGATTAATAATACATGTACAGCAGTGTATTAAGTTGATTAACAACAACTTATTTGAGAGAGACTGGTGCCTGAAGTAGGTTTCCAAGAAACCTATGATACAGTACAGGTCACCAGGATCCTTCTTGACGCTTAATTTAACTACACTGCCATTATAAAGTCGCTCTTTTAAATGTTTTCGTTTGCCTAGAGCTCGAGCTGACGCTACTCGTAAATCAGCTTCATGGGCTGTTTCGAACAAATCATATTATATTTTTAACAAGAGAACACAACCAACACTGAAAAAAGCCAAACTTCAATCCAAAAAAGTAGCGTCGCATGAACTTTGTATTTTGACAGCGGTTGCGTTCCAACTTCAATAGAGTTGCGTTCCAATCTCCTGTCAAATCATTACTGCGATACGAAAGGCCCGTTCCAGTTAAGCACGGATTTGCAACATTTTCAACATTTTTAGCATCAATGCGTTTTATTTGGCTTTGGTGTTAACATTTCGTGCTGGTTTCGTATGTTCCACATAAACATTTTGCGTCGAAAAGTTAACATCAAATACCCATGCTAATATATGGGTCCTTCGATACCATGTGGATTTCATTATTAAATTGAATGATATTTATAGTTTTAGCTGATTTTGATTTATATTATTTGAAATATTAAGTTACTGGACTAAGTAGGTGAGACGTCAAAATTCAGCACGAAATATCAGTTCATACCATTTCATTTGTAACAATTAGCGCGGCTAAAAATGTCAACATTTCTTAAAAGAAACGCATAACGAGGCTAACATCAGATGTCAGCGCCAGCAAAGTGGTGATGGTTAAACGGAACACAGCGGATATGTCATAAAAGTTGTAGTTCAGTCGTAGTTCAATTCCAATCCAACTGCATCTATTTATCACGATTGGCCTACAGATCCTACTTTTATTTCTACCCACATTTGTTTTGTTTTATAATTTAATGGATTATGTAATGTAAGTTCGTAATTGGCTTATTACCTGTTTATTTAATCTTATTAATATTATAATGTATACTGTGAACTTATTGTTGGATACATAAATAAACTTTTCCGTACGTAAACTTAAACGCTAGAAATTATTTGCCAGTTCCAGGCCACGCGACGATGAGCGCACGCGCCTAGAAATATATTTCAACCCAGACCTCTTATATTACTTTCTTTTTCTTATATTCAATTTAGGCGGTGTGTCTTCTAAAAATAACCCTGTATACAGGTGACTTTTGAAGCAGGAACCTTTTGTGAGCTTGTTCAGACAAGCAAACAAAACAACTTTTATTATGGGACCAATCTTGAAATAGCGAAAAAAATTCGCTGTTCCATACATTTAGGTTCATGTGGTTGTTGAACATTTGTATGGAACACCTGACTATTTCAAGATTGGTCCCATAGTAAAAACTGTTCAGTTCACTTGTCTGAACAAGCACTCACAATTTGGCTCCCGCTTTATAGGTAATCAAATCATACAGGATTATTACGTTGTATGTATTGCCGCCAGGTGAAAGCCAACAAGGGCAAGAAGGCGGACGACCCGTTCACACGGCGGCACACCAAGCCCGTCATGAACTTCAACAAGGGACAGGCCAACAGGAGCCAGGTGAGATTGTGAAGCTTGGAAATGGCGACCGTGATTATTTTTGTAAACTTTGGTACAGTAAGCTCCCATTCAAGCTTAACATTTACCCCTCGAAAACCGCCACTATAACAAGCGTAACATAAGAACGTTCCATAGGTCCAAACAGTATAGCTTGACAAGGAGCTTACTGTACGTCTAATTAAATCGTTAGACACGGTATTTTTAGGGCTCCATACCTCAAATGAAAAAAAAACGGAACTCATATAGTATCATTTCGATGCTTGTCTGTCTATCAGGCCCTTTTTTCAGGATCGCGTAGAGATATCAAACTGAATTTTATACTAAACTAGCTGTGCCGGCGAACTACGTTTCGCCATTATAACGGCGAACTTACGTTTCGCCATATTAAAAAATAGTTTACGACCTATTCTCAGACCCACCGAATATACACAAAAAAATTCATAAAGATCGGTCAAGCCGTTTCGGAGGAGTTTGGTAACAAACACTGTGACACGAGAATTTTATATATTAGATATATACTCGGGTCAACGGCCACTTTCAGCTGTGAACAAATTAAATTTGCTGCAACGCCATCAAAAGATATGGACCGTTTATGTCGCATATTTTCACAGATGTTGCGATTTCACAAAGGAATCACAACCTATAGGATGTTTCCCGTTGACTTAAAATCATACAATTTGGCAAGAAGTAATGTCTTATAGGACATGTTACGGAAAAATATCTGTAAATATGTAAGTAATTAGGAATTTATATACTTACGAGTAGCTAAGTTTTTCTGAAACCCTCGGTGAGCGAGTCTTCCTCGCGCTTGGCCAGTTTTGTTTCCTTGTTTGTCTGTAATCAACAAATGGGGTATTGTCCAGCAATCAAAATATAACACATCAAACATACCTACTTAGATAAAATTTCAAGACTATGATTAATCAAAAAGACCAAACATGTAATTTTTTCGCAAAACTAAACACAATATTTTTAATCTGCGTGTCACGTGACAAGTATACGAAAATAATGGAGGGTGCGACGTCATTATTCGGTGAGGATGTCGGTGCCAGGTATGACAGTGTCAAAGTCAGGGTCGTTCTTTCCATATGGAAAAATTATCCAATCTCGTCAGTTGGTACCATGAAGGTTTTGTCATTTATTACATGCCAGTAGTTGGTTTTGCCATCGTTAGTGGTAATAGTTTTAAGGAATTATTGATGGCGCAGGACGTCGCACCTGAATACATTTTCTACTCAACTGTGACGTACTGCATAACTCTTTATTTCGTTTTATCAGTGTAGTGTCAAGTTTTTTATTTTATTATTCTGACGAAGGAAAACATCAATTATTTTTTTTATTAGGCACTAAAAAAAATCTATTTTTCATCGTGTCTCATACACAGGATGATTTTTGATTTGGAAATAGTGTTGAATTTTTTTAATGCATTCATACATTTAACTGTATTGTAAACATTGTACCATGTTTTTAATGACTGCTACCAGGAGCTGCTGAGGACAGAAGAGGCAGCAGTGGAAGCGCAGAAACAGAAGGACGAAGAAGAGAAGGCGGCGAAAGAGAGGCAAGAGAAGGAGAGGCTGGCTGTGGTGAGTTTTTGGAATGTAAAGGGCCAAATAAATAGTGCAACACAAAAAAAAGTTTTACATCAGACAGGATTCGAAATGTTTTTAGCATGAAAGAACCGATGCTGGGTCACATATATTAAATTTGTAAGCTTGCTTTTTTAACTAATTTTCAGGTAATCTGTAAAGATTTCGAAATTAGATGTTAATACATAGTTATTAGCAGTGAGTTGTACAGTTTAAATTTTGCTTAAGTTGGATAAGTAGTCGGTGACCCAAGTGGCTGTGGTGTCACTCTGCAGTATGTTAAAGACGCAGGTTCAAATTCTGCCGAGGTGATTTATTTCCTATTCTTCCTTTATTTATATATCAATTTGTTAAGCGTTTTTAACGAAAATTCAAAGTTATAAAAACGTTATTCGAACTTTATTAGAATCTTTGCTAGTTTGACAGAATCTATTCAAAAGAGAAGTGTATTAAAAGCCCAAATTTGTATATTTTTTTCAAGTCCTATATAACAAGGGGCCAACCTACCATTATCCGGTCACTTATTCCAGTCTCTGAGCTGCTAACTGAGAATTGTTCAGGGATTGAACCTGGAACCTTGGAAGTGGTCGCACTTGTGACCAACTAGCCGCACCATCTAGGCGGTCCCATCTGTTCTTCATGGAAAATATAATAAGAAAAAACATTTCTTTATTACATGTGTCGATATTGTAATTGTATTTATGTTTATTTCCATTCCGCAGACACAGGACACTGAGAAGAACAAACCCAAGAGCTCCACGACAGACAACGCAAGTCTATACTCCCTTCATGATTTCGAGATTAACATTGATCTAGACTTACCCGTACCTAGTGAGTATCGTTTACCTTTATCACATAAGTGTACCTTGACTTGATTCAATTCTCCAGGAGTGTAAAATTTGCTTTTATTTTTACAAATACAAGTGCATTCAAAGATTTCTTTAAAATATCTTATCAGGGACGGAAATCGAACCCATTCGAATTGAGAATAAACATTCCGTATTTTTATGACACCAATGGAAATAAAAATAGTTAAGCAACAAATAGCAGACAGTTTCAGTCTTGAGAGCCTATTAATCCAGAATGTTAAAACATCCCGACTCACTTGCCCAACACTTAAATGAATAAACCTGCTCAGCCTCGCACGAACTATGTTTCGTCAGTGAAAATACTAATATCGCTATTAAAACATGGGGGTTGGTGGTAAAAGAGTGAACATTTTGTGTATGTTTTGAAGCCAAATCATTAGAAAAAATTTACCAAAAAAAATCTGGAGAGGGATTGAGTTTGATAGAGTTTGATAACAAACACTGTGACACAAGATTTCTATATAAGCCAGCCCCCGTAGCGTGAACACCGAAACAGGACATGATAAAACGATAACTCAATATGAACTGTCAAAATATGTTGGATATAATGGCCACATTGAAATTTTATCGACATTAATATATAAATAATGCCCAAAAATCACAATATCAATATACAAAACACACTCAAAAACATCAAGATAACTAAAAAATCAAACTTTTTTTAACAGATCATATCGATATATGGTTTTAGCATATCGTGTGTCGGTGGTCATGCTAGGGGGGCTAAACAATCTTAAATTATTTGTATAATTACGACTTATGTTGGAGCTAATACAAAATCAAAGTAAATGCGTATATATTCACTGTCTTGCATTTATGAATGTCCAGAAATGTAAACATTAGTATTTTCCTGCTTTCATTTTACAGAAGTAGTAAACTCGCAGCCGAAGCAGGTGACGACGAAAGTGAAAGAGACGGGCCCGAAGAGATCGTTGAACCTGGAGGAGTACAAGAAACGTCACGGGCTCATATGAGTTTTGTGCTCGTGAACGGACTCAGTACTCGTGATAACTGTACGATTGTTGATGTTGACAGTGACTTGACTTCGTTGAAGTTCGACAAGTGATTACGTTGTGTAAGATAGGACTGGTATTAGTGTATACGTTCAAGATTGTTTGTGATCCTGTGTCGTTGTGTGGTGTTTCATGAGAACAGAGGTGATCGGTTTATGAAGTTCGTAACATGAACTGTGGCGGTGAAATGTGTATTAAAAGTGGTCTTACAGATACAAGATTAAATACAGTTCAAACAGCAGCTGTTTTGGAGTGGATACTCGAGATATGTGTTCATTTATCAGCCTCAAAGGGGTGTATAGAATGCTGGGGTCTTGTTAACATATTTCTGAGTAAACCCACTTTTAGGGTAGTGTCTGTTTTGTACATAAAGTACACATGCCTTGCAGCGTTAACGGCTTACCCTGAATCGGGCTGTACCTGTATGTACGTGTTGGCGACAGAAACAGATAGATTTTACGTGATATAGGATGACGTGTTACATTGTAGTATAAATATCTCGGTTATATTAAATCTGATGGCCACTTGACAAAGTGTAGATGGTACTAGAAACCTATTTACGCTGTAAACTTAATATAAACTTACGTTAATATTGTAATTTTATTTAAATAAGCTTACAATAAATTGTTCATTAAATTATTCAAAGCAAAGTGCTTGAAATAATTCTGCACTTAGCTTCTTCCATGCTAGCGATTGAAATTACAACAACATACGATCTATGGGTGATTTGATGAGTTGTTGGCTATACAAGTTTATTTTTTAGTTACTAAAAAAATTTTGTGTGCTTGTTCAGACGAGCAAACTGAACAACTTTCACTATGGGACCAACTTTGAAATCGGAAAAAAAATCTGCTATTCCATATCACTGAACTCCGTTCAACATTCACTGAACCTAGATGTATGGAACAGCTTATCTTATCTTCGGGTGGGGGTGGCCCAATTATTGAGCCTTCGCACTTCGACCCACCATGGATCTTTTGTGCTACCCCTTGCCGTAAAGCTTAGTCCGTAATGCCATCGTCACTAACGGTCCAGTCTATCGTGCCCATGAGCTCAACGATGTCCTTCGGTGGTATGGCCCTGTAGTCCTCCGGTTTTGGGTATCCAATTCCCGTCAACCTTAGTCTCCTGCAAGCTAGGGCGTCACAGTGGCACAGCAGGTGCACCATGCTCTCCTCTCCCTCCTTGCAGGCCCTACAGATTTTGGAACTGGCGTGTCCCATCCTGGTTAGCATGATCCTAGTGCCGAAGTGTCCGGTTAGAGCACCCAACAGTAGGCGAATCTGGGATCTGCTTGAGCTCAGTGTAAATTTGAGCCAATTGTCCATACCCATAAAGAGCTTGGCGTGGTTCATTCCTTTTTGATTGGCCCATTCTCTTTGGTGCCTCATTTGCAGTTGAGTTCTTATACCCGTACTGACTATTTTTGGAGTGATCCCGACAAATGGTTCCGGTCCTACCAATTGTGTTTCCGATCCCTTTCTTGCCAGGTAGTCAGCTTTCTCGTTTCCGGTGAAACCCTTGTGACCTGGTATCCAAACTAGACGTACTGTATTGGTTTTACCCAATTTGTTCAGTGCTTCGATTGTATTCAGCACTAGTTTGGATTCCAGGAGCGCTTTGAGAGTCGCTTGGCTGTCACTGAGAATGTAGATGTTTAGGCCATTGCGACCCTTGTCTAGATTCTCCTGTGCACAGGCTAGGATAGCACATGTTTCAGCTTGAAACACAGTTGCCAGCTTACCCATGCTGATCGATATATCAGTTTTGTTGCAGTGTATTCCTGCCCCTGTACCAGATTTCATTTTTGATCCATCTGTATACCAGATCATGCTGTTCCCCTGAGGGGGTGCCAGCCCCTTATCCCATTCCTCCCTTGTTGGAATGTGTACCTCAAAAAGTCGTCTGAAAATATATTGAGGTAACATTCTGTCGCTGATCATGCTCAGCAGTAGATTGCCTCCTTCAAACGCGAATGCGTATGGAACAGCTGATTTTATTTTGCGATTTCAAAGTTGATCCCATAGTTAAAGTTGTTCAGTTTGCTTGTCTGAACAAGCACACAAAATTTTTTAGTAAAAAATAACCTTTGACAAGCAACAAATTCAATGTCGGCAATTGAAGCATGCTGTGTGTTTAATAACTTCAACGATGACATCTGTACATTGATTGTATTCAAATTATAGCTCACATTATATCCTTCGCATTAAAATTGTTTACAGTGGCTGTAGCTCATGTTAAACTCTTAAATAGTTATCATACAAGTGGATTAAATATTAAACGATAAAATGTTGTATATCGCGTAAAACATGCTTGGTTAAGTCACTTTTCAGGTAGAATTGTTGTTGGTAACGATGCCACATTGCCATAATTAAAAGAAGAAGAAGAAGAAACTTAAATAAAGATTATTTTCGATTATCATTTGTTGTGGATACTCTTCCTTTTTCTGTTATGGCTATTGACCCTGTAGGTAGCGTGTAGCACTGACTAACGGACTGGTCTATTAGGAGATGTCACAACAATTCATTCAGATGGATTTCCTATTTATCAGAAATTCCATCGTACAACTTTGCAAATATAATAATGGCAAATGTAACATTGATACAATGCGATAGATATGACTTAGTATAAAGTCGAAATAAGTTAATGAAAGTGTAATAAAAATTAAATATCTAAAACATGTTTGCTCAGCTATATGCAAAAAGTCAGAATGTCAAATACAAAAGTGGTATTGTTTGATTTTGTGCTGACTGTACATGTTATGTTATCTACCAGTTTTAACAATTATACACTCCTCTTTGTTTCTATGACTAAATTACAGTCGTCATGTCGTTAAGCTATTATTTCTTTTAAACAGTATTTTTTTGTAATGTTTTGAGATAACTGAATGTTTTTTGTTCTGACACTAGCTTTTTATTTTTTTAAAAAGGTACATTTAAATGTCTACTATACAACGTATTAATTTGATAATGCAAAACGTCAAACACCTGAATTTATTTTTATTATAGAAGTAATATATATAATATTAATAAATTAAATTCTCGTGGATGATTTAAGAAGATTTGTAAATTTTTCTGGTTTGTTGCATTTCTCGCAAGTTTAAAACTATGGTCGCGCGTCTGTGAATACAATGTTGCCGCTTAGGCTTAGCCGTCGCACCGGCCAATACCTACACGGCCTTATTAATAAAAAATTTACTCCTTGGAGCATCCTCGAACCTGATAAGTTACTCCCGTCTTTTGTTTTGTTTTAACATATGACAGCCGACATGTGCGGCGAAGTAACTAATCTGAGGATGATCCAAGGAGTAAATTTTTCATTAATAAGGCCGACAACATAGATTAAATTTAATTTTGCATAAAAACTGACCCATTATAATTTTTTAATATTGGAATTGATTCTACTCTCTAATCTCAACAAACTTATTTTGAGGCACAGTACTTCAAGATAAATAATGGGCATCGGCTAACTTCGTGTTTCCGAAGATGACCGACACATCTAGGCAGCATAATGATATAGAGCTGCTCTTGTGATTGTTAATGATTTTTAGGGCCAAACTAGTTTCGTCAATTGTCTTTGATAAGTTGGGATGATGACTGAATTCAAATTTTTACGTCTCGTCATTAAATATTAAAATTCCGTGGAAAAAGATGCAGTCCTGTGAAATTAGAATTAAAATGGGCTTAGAAATACATAAGATATAAGCATTTTAAGTTGTTAATTTGAAGGCGATTAGACAGAGAGATTCGACATCAACCGTGACGTCATTGTTGAGTACGGCCATATAAACTCCTTGTAAATTGCCGTTTTGCTAGAAACAGATGGAGTATCTTGGTTGTTTTTATAGTTATTCGAAAACCGATTTTTTCTTTCTGTTTATTATATGAATTAGCTTCTATTAAAGCAAAAAAATTTTTTTTGTCATCTAGCCAATTGTTTCCGATGTTTACCAATGCCCATTATTTATTTTGATGTACTGTAAATTCATGTTCGTTATAAGCTCTGTCATATTAATATCTCTATATTTCTGCCTCTTGCCATGAACCCTATGGACATTTGATACTACATTGGACACTATCAGTGCTTGTAGTATCTGTGCGTACGCACATGTGTGAAGTTCGTGAATCTTTCTAAAGTCTTCTGAAATGAAATGGAGATCATAAAGATCACATAGCTAAAATGTTTTAGTGAATTTCCTAACGCGTCACAGAATCGCAACGCCTATCCAGTATGTACGATGTAACTTATTTATTAAACTCTTTAGTTTGTAAATGCACGAGGTTTTGAGTCATTTTAATGGATATGCTTAAAGCTATTGATGTGCTGGTGTAAAGTTACTTATACTAAATATACAACATGTAGTAAATAAGCCTTAATTAGAAATTAAGTACATTAACCAATTCAGAAAGCATACTATTGGCCGGTTAAAAATGTAGCATAATGGACTGAACCTGTTCCTAGTACTAGCTGAATTATTGTGCATTTATTATTGGAAAAAGGTATTTTTTTTATAAGGGGAAGTACCCCAGAAAAAAGCAATTGAGATAACCCATAAAAGTTAGTGTAGTTTTACTTCGCGAAAAACTTAGGTTTGAATAAGTTTTTAAAGTATTCATTAACATGATTCAAGGCTTTGCTCCTTTTTTATAAACACTAATTTAATGTTGACACCATGTTAATATAAAATATTGCTTTGACGAGTTGGTGGTACCGATTAAAGTGATATTTACCATACAATTGTTTGTTTGTATGTCCCTAAGAATTCAGTTGATCAAAATGGATGTATCAAGGGCTGTTATCAAATATATTTTTGTACTCTCGAAGGTATAGTTGACTCTAAATGGAGGTGAATATTTTAAACCATTTTTTTAAAAATGGAGGTTACATTTAGTACTTTCATTATTAACTCGTGGAATTATTAACAATGTTGGTATGACACGATGATAAAGTCTTCATCTACTTCTAGGGTTAACCATATCAATGTATTTAACAATTTCAATGAACAAAACGCATATTTTATAATATGCGTAACAACTCTGTGTCGTCTGTAGTGTATTTATCAATTGCATTATATTGTTAATACATATTGCGTGTGTTGTTATTGTAATAAATAATAAATAGTATTTTTATACAAGCTTTTGTAAAGCAACCAATTTCAAAGTAATGTTCATATTGAAAAGAGTTAGCTGCACTAAAATAAAACTCGTTGGTATTGTGTAATCCCTTTCTCCCGATGTGATAATGCATAAGTGAGAAAGAGACAACAATTTTTCTCCATAACACCTTTACCGACCGCAAAATATCTCAGCAAATAAAATCTCTACCAATTGCACGACTTGCTTTCTTGTTACACTTCCAAACGTAACGTTCTAAGTGTCACCAGAAATCGAACTTACTATCTGATAAGGCGATATCACAGTATAACCTAACCTAACGCAATTTTTTAAGATTTGCCACATAACGCGCCGTAACATTTTTGGACAGTTGATAATGCAGATCTCCCTTTTTGAAGACATTACAGTATGAACTTTAGAAAACTTTAGAAACAAAAAAAAAGATGTACAATGCAGTCGAGGGATTCCCCATAAAAGATAAACGAAAAGAGTTGCCAAGTTGGGAGAGCAAAGTAAACGCATCGTAACGTTTTACAATTGTGTAACGTAACGTAATACTCGAACGCCCCCTAAGTTACCTAGTCATTGATTTACTACCAAACGTTTGAATCAATGTACCTAGTTTATAGCCTGTTTGTCGAGGAAACTGGCAGGTTTATTACCGATCGTTAGAGGCCGCGATTGTACAATAATTGCTTAAAAATCGCAAATTCGTGTTATGGAACGTTGGATTGCGCTACGACAGCGCCACGTGCGAGCGGCTGACGAACTAAAAATGCACGTCAACACTTGGACACAGCGACCGATTGTGTTTTTGGTTGTTGATCACAGACCACTTAGAGATACTTTGTTGACATTGGCGGATTCAGGGGGAGGGGGAGGGGGATGCCATGGGGGGGGTCAAGCCCCCCCCCCCCCAAGATCAGGAATTCCATAATGCCAACTTAACTTTTAGCGGCACATAGAGCGGGTATTTTATTTTGTAAAAATTCAAGGTAATAAAAACTTCAAATACCCCCAAAAGACCAGAGGACTTAAAAAGGCCGCATCGCAGAATCATATTATGAATTGAGTACAACTCATCATAAGCAAATTCTATTTGACTGCTTTGTATGAATATTCGTAAAATAGTCCCAATTTTACACTTTAGCAATGCCTAATTTGTGGACTAATTATTCATACAAAGCAGTCAAACAGAATTTGCTTATGATGAGTTGCACTCAATTCATAATATGACTCGTATTATGATTCTGCGATGCGGCCTTTTTAGGTCCGCTGGAATTCCATAATGCCGACTCAACTTTTAGCGGCACGAGCGGGTACTTTATTTTGGAACATGAAAGCCAAGCGCCCCTGTGCTGTATTTCTTCGCGGTTTGCTAAAGGTGTTGAAAATTTTATGATAAGTGTCTCCGTTGTAAAGGATAGCAGAACAAATGTTGAACCAGTCAATTATACATTCTGTGTAATAAATAGTTCATAGTCGGTAGTTAGTGAATTCAATGAGCGCGGATAATATTCCAAAAGTTCAATCAATATTACTTATTCCTAAAGTAATGTAAGTGAAGATTACTATTAGTAAATACTTACTTAATATAATATAAAATTGTTAATACCTACTGTTATAAAAGCCTCTTTCGTATCGCTAGACTCTGCAAACGAAAATGTACCCAAGCTTTTTAGCTTATTTAAGCTATTGTTTAATAAACATAAATTGCTTAAGGATCCGATAGTACCGATAGTTTAATGAAAAACAATCGATATATCGATAGAATTATCTATTGTCTCCGTGCAAGTATCGCAATGAATGGACCCGGAACTGACTATTTTTATTCGTAACAAATAAAGTTATTTAAAAATATTCAAATTTTGTTTTAATAATGAGAAGCGTGTTTGAATTCTTATCCTTTAGTTTACTACGCTGATCAATCAATAGTTTCTTGAAAAACAATCGATATATCAATAGAATTATCTATTGTCTCCGTGAAAGTATCGAAAATAGATGAACCCGGAACTGACTATTTTTATTCGTTACAAATATGTATAGTTATTAAAAATATTCAAATTTTGTTTGAATAAAAGAAAGAGTACTTATCCTTTAGTCTACTGCGCTTATCAATTGATAGTTTCTTGAAAAACAATCGATATAAGTATCAATAGAATTATCTATTGTCTCCGTGCAAGTATGTATAGCAATTAGATGAACCCGGAACTGACTATTTTTATTCGTTACAAATATAGTTAATATTTTAAAATATTCAAATTATGTTTGAATAAAGAGGCACAATTTCAAAAAAATAAGTAACTTGAAAAAACAATAACAGTCTCATTAATGCACTATCTAGCTGCGAATGTAGTTTTACTACTGGAACCGCTTTTTGTTCTAGCTGTCAACGCTCCAGTCTTTTGCCAAACTACGCCATGATGTACAGTCAACATCATAAGTATGATGGCATCATAATAGTCAACAACATCTCATTGACAAGATTTCAAGTTGTTAGTGTGACCCAGTTATTGTACGCATCGAAAGTGTTCAAAATATGTAAGTTAATGAACTTGCCATAAAAATGTCAACTTACATTTTTATGGCTTAGTGTCATTGATTTACTACCAAACGTAGATAACGCATGAACGATCGAAAAATGGGCCGGTGAAGAACTGCTCAATCGCGACTCGTGCAGTTCCATTCCATAGTGAGTGATTAGCTGTCGGCACGTAAACATGCCGAAGTGCGCAATCAAAAGTTGTGGTAACAATAGCCAGAAACGGCAGAAAAAAGACGGGATTTCATATTTTGCATGAGTAAACTCATTACACATCTTATCATGTATTCAAATATTCGATTTATACGTAAAAAACAATCAAAAAGAATTATTTTAATCATAAACATGTCGCTTCGCGTCAGTGTCAGTACATCACAATCGTCTCGCTCGCACGGGCGTCGTATCACGATGTGTTATCTCATTCTTGCGTTGGAGCGACAACGCGATGAGCAATTTCAAGCATTATGTTTGAGAGTTTACAGTTGATATTTTCTTGTAGCAATTACTAAAACGTCGTTTGATCTGTGGCTAGGTCTGAAATGATGTAACTTCCCACGGTTGTACTTAAAATATTTGCCGTAATAATGCAGAATAAGGTTGAATTCAATAAATACGGTACTTTATGGTAATTTTCATTCGGGCGTGCATATTCAAGTATATATCAGCGAGTACAATTAATGTATAGTCGATTAGGTGACAGATTTCATGCGCGTTTTTGTATGAAGCGCTCTATCTACGTTTGGTAGTAAATCAATGCTTAGTGTGCTCAATATTATGTACACATTCAAACTGTTCATCGGCAATAAAAGTGGTCAAATACAGGGTGTGAAAAGACCGGTACCGAAGCCGAAACCCACGTATTGCTCCCATCATCACTATAGTTTTTGTCTTCTAGACCATGGTTGTGAAACTAATAGTTGCCGAGATATTCAAGGTGAAAGTTACAATTTTTTTAGATTATTATACAAATCTGTTCGAAATGTATTTTGATAATTTTTGTCTAAAGAAACATTTACGAGAAAATCAGTATTTCTTAACAAAATTTATGACTGAAAAGGAATCTCTTGCGCGGGAAACTCGTCTTGCTTTACACGCACTCATCACTCTCACTAACACCGACGCAATATCCGGACGCGCAAACCAGTAGGTCTAGTACGAGTTTTTAAATCGAGTAAACTACAATAGTTTTCGTTAGCTCGCCAAACTGTCAGTTTACGATGTAAACGGTAGTATGAGTTGCTCGTTTTGAATTCACGTTTAAACGATAGCGAGTTAGTTTTACTCGATAAGACGAACTTCACATTATATATTTATATCTCTCTTACACACATGTGAATGGAAAGAGACACGCGATTTTGTCACTGTGACGTTTTCTTAGCCGTTTTTATTATTTTTAAAGCGAGTTGAATGAAAGAAAAACAGTATTTGGAAACTTTATATATTTATTTATAACCATTGGGTGGTTGAGTGCCATTGTTACTTGGTCAATGTACCAACTAACTGCTTCCTGCGACAAGTAATAAGCAAGGCCAATTACTCGCTGGTAGTCTCCATTGGCATAAAACAATAAGGCACACAACACCTAAAACAAAGGTAACAGAAATTAACTATAATGTTATGTGTGTAAATAATATTGTAGGTACTAACCTTAGTTTCTAGAGACACTCTTTGCGAACTGCGAAGGTCACTATACTGCCTTAATGTACTGCAAACATATAGGAAAGCAGCTTTTGTTAGGTGGTAGCGCTGAGTAAAGTGGTGTCGGAGATGCGGCTTAAAGAAAATTATTGTCGCAGCTTAGAATTCTTCCGTCACTCTTCATGCGCTATTTCATCTTGCCTGGCCCTCCATGCAAAGTACCACCGTGCAGACATAATTTTAATGTTTAGAAACACAAAAAACCTATTAATGTACCAAACTCACATAAAAATGTAAGGTGAGAACCCAAACTACAATAGTTTTCGAGTAAACTGTCAAACAAATGTCAAACATGTAACTCATACTGCCAAAGACTCAAAAACTACTCGAATACGTACTCATTGATCGAGTAGTTTATTACTTTGTAACTCATACTGTCAATTCTAGTTCATTATAGTTTCCGATAGAGGCGCTGGTGTGAAATGTATGGAAACAAAACTATTCGATCGTTCGAATCCAAAACTATCAAAACTCATACTAGACGTACAGGCGCGGGCACGCGTTACATTGCGTAGTATTTATTGTTGTTGGTTTTTTTAAGCCTAAAAATTAAATTCGTTTCACATCATTGATTTTTCGTTATATTGCTATATTTAATGGTCTGAATGCGTAGGCGCGGGCTTCGGTATACGTCTTTTTACATCCTGTATATCAATGCACATAGATTACACATAGATCACGGTGTATTGTGCACGATCTTACCAAATTGTAATGTGTAAACAATAGTGTGTTTTCTTTCATAATGTGAATGTTCCTCTTTCATTAAGTGCATGACGTCATTGATATGTGTTTTGTTTAGACAATCTTCATTGGCGCTTCATTGCGAACGATTTCGGACATTGATTTCATATAACGTAGTAGGGTAACGTGGTGACGTAGACAAGGCTGTTTCTACGGTTTTAATATGTGAATTGGATAATGATATCAAAATTGTATCATTGGAGTATGGTAATATCGAGTTTCTTATCCACAATTATATAATATCCAAAAATATTAAATTGCTTAATGTTTGTATGGAAAGTACCTACTTAGTTATTTTGAAAGCTGTTAACATAAAACTTTGCATTTGAACTAAAATCAGAAACGGCGAAGCAGTCAAATATGAACGGAATTTTGATTTTATTATGATACTAGCTGCCCGCCCCGGTCCCGCACGGGTATACCAAAAACCTACCGCATACCTGGGTACCTGCCTAAATATTTTCTTTTATACAAACCTTGTCCTAACAATAACGAATACATAAAACCAAGAATCATCCAATTTGGTGCAGTCGTTCGAAAGTTATGGGCGTACATACATTTCGAAGGTTCATTTTTATTTATATAGATGAAAACTACTTACTAAACATGTTTTAACAAGTTCAGATGTTCAGAAGTAATTGAAATTTCATTTGTAATCTATAGAGACGGAAATAGAAACTTTGTGTTCCTTGTAAATGAGAACATAAAAGTAAATATAATACAAATATTCTTTAGATGAAAATTTCCCAAGACATACATTTTCGCTTTAGATAAACTTTTAATAACCGTTTAATAAACTTACGCTACTATTAGTTAGTAAGCCTAAGAAGTACGAAACAAAAATCTCGAGTTTGAATTAGGGCTATTGCGAATATCAGCATCATACTTGACAATCCTCTCGGGATTTAAAAAACTACAGCAAATTGAACAAATTACCAATGACTAGGCTGCATGGACTTCAGTTTCCTTTGCCTTCACCTAAACAGACAAAAATAGCATTAAAAATGCTAGAGACCCCGTAATGATTAGGCTGCATGGACTTTAGTTTCCTTTGCCTTCACCTAAACAGAGACAATTATATTAAAAAATGATAGAGACCGCGTAATAATGTAAACATTCAAAAAACTAAATGTATGTTCGCTCCGGTCCGATTTCGCACGTGAACTTTGTAGACCTCATGCTTGACCTTGCTTCTCTCTTGATAAGTTACAACTCAACTATACATACCTATTGAAGCTAGTTTCACAAATTCGTTTTTATTTTAAATAAGTACTTAAGTCATCAAAAGTAGAAACTTTAATTTATTGGGTGACTCCGTGGGATTTTAACCATTTCAGGTAAGTCTTTTTACTTACTCACATAGCCTTACCCTCCCACTTAGATTAATTTATGTTTAAAGTGTGCCTGTGTGTGGTATAATTTATCTAACACTTAGAGAAAAAACGAACAGTCGGTACCTATAGGTAATTAGGTATGAACTGTGTATTTTTAATCATTTCATAGTAACATTGTTTCAAAACAAGTCTTCATTTCAGTCACTACACCCATTGTGGGGTTTTTTAATCGTCTTCGACAGTAATGGTAGAAACGTGAAATTTGGACAGTTTTAATTCAAAATGCGGACGCACACTAAGAAGGGATTTAAAAAAAAATTGACTATAAAGGGATGAAATAGGGGTTGCAAGTTTGTATGGAAAAATCTTTAAATCAGCTTTTGATAAAACTTGAGATTCATGCTCTTAAAAATATTTAATTGAACACGTGTTTCATGGCTTATTGGAATTCATCCGCTTAGGTTGCAAAATAGGGGTTGAAAGTTCTATGGAAAATATTTAAAATCTGCCCCAATTTCTATTAAATTTATTACCCGGGTTTAAAAAGGCTATAAAATTATTTTTTCTACGGGAAAATATAAAATTCCCATGGGAAAACAATAAAAACGCGGGCAAAGCCGCGAGCGGAAAGTTAGTACTCTATACCGGAGGGAGACTATACCAGACCAGGGTCGTCTGCATGGGTACCTCCGTCTTACCTATTTCTGCCGCAAATCAGCAGTGCCAGCATTGTTGTGTTCAGATTTGAAGGGTAAGATATGGCAGTGAAATTACTGGGTAAATAGTAGAAATAAAATAGTTTCTATGGAAAATACTTATTAAAAAATAATCCGCTCCAATTTCTATGATATTTATTATTCGAGCTCCTAAATATAAATAACAGTTTTCTATATAGGTAATAGGCCACAAAATTATTTTTCCTACGGGAAAACAATAATAACGCTGGCGAAGCCGCGAGCGGAAAGCTATAGTCTTACCTATTTCTGCCGCCAAGCAGCGGTGCCGGTACTTGCATCGCTGTGTTCCGGTTTGAAGGGCAACGCAGGCAGTGAAATTACAGGCTACTGTGACTTGACATCTTAAATCACAAGTTGATGAACATAAGTCCTTGTAAAAGTCATATTTCTGGAAATCGTACAGGTACTACCTTACGTATGCGTGCATGTTGGTACTATAAGCGACTGTAGCCACACCATTATGTGAGCAAACTGTATGTTTGCCAACTCTGTTGTAGGTAAAATTAAAAAACCCAACCCATACAGGCTTTCATACAATATTCCTAACTTGTACCTAAGTTATATATCTATGGTTCGCGACAGGTAAAGTTACGAAATCATCTTTCACTGGGGTTGATTATTATTGTATTGCAATACAGTGTGTAGGTTTGCATCATCATCATCATCATTTCAGCCAAGAGACGCCCACTGTTGGACATAGGCCTCCCCCAAGGATCTCCATACCGATCGGTCCTGCGCCTCCCGCATCCAGCGGCTTCCCGCGACCTTCACCAGATCGTCGGTCCAGTGGGGGGCCTACCAACACTGCGTCTCCCGGTACGCGGCCACCACTCGAGGACGTTTCCGCCCCAACGGCCGTCAGTCCTACAAGCGATGTGTCCTGCCCACTGCCACTTAAGGTTTGCAATTCTTTGGGCTATGTCGGTAACTGTAGTTCTTCTACAGATCTCATCATTTCTGATGTGATCACGTAGAGGAACCCCGAGCATAGTCCTCTCCATTGCCCTTTGAGTGACTTTGAGCCTTCTTATGAGACCAATTGTAAGTGGCCACGTCTCAGTTCCGTACGTCATCACTGGCAATACGCACGAATTGAAGACTTTCGACACTGCGGCAGATGGGCCGAAAATATGCTGCGTAGCTTCCCGAACGCTGCTCAGCCGAGTTGGATTCGTCGATTTAGCTTTTTCTGGAAGTTGGACTTACCGAGCTGGACTATTCGCCCCAGGTAAACATACCTATTCGTCAACAACTTCCAGCGTAGAGCCTCCAACATTCACAGGAGTGGGTACTACACGGGAATTCGACATAATTTTAGTCTTGTCCATGTTCATTGTAAGACCCACTCTACAGAGGTCTTCGAGCATTACGCCTTGATCTTCCACGGTCTCAGCCATGACTACGATATCATCAGCAAAACGAAGGTGAGTCATGTACTCGCCGTTAATGTTGATGCCGAGTACTCTCCAGTCCAAAAGCTTTGGGTTTGCATGATGTGCACATATTTTAGAAATAAAATATGGCTCTTATTTGTTTGCCATTACGATGAGATAGGTAGTTTATTCTATGGAGTAGTATTCAATGCAATAAAAAAGTTAAATTATTACCTCTATCTAACACTGAATAAATAATACATTCTAATTATTGAAATGTATGCAGAAATGTAGGCACTAGGTTGGTAGGTAGGAATAAATAATACATTGTAATTATTATTGAATGTGTTTGAATAAAAAAATATTTATTTGACTACAAAAAGTTTACAAGAAAAAACAAAAAGCAATACAAATAGGTACCTACTTAATGCTCATAACGAAAAAAAACAAAGCAAATTCAACAATAAATGACAAATGGTCAAATAGGATCTCTCAGCTATTGTTGAGAGCTATTGTTTTGTGGTGAAGTGGTGATAGATTTCGGTACATCGTCTAGTTTAAACGGGGGTCGTAATAACGAACACGAACTTTTAAAGTCAAACTTTTTTAAATATAGGTACTTATGTATAGCCACCATAGGCCACCATTGATTTACTAATGATAGCCACAGAAAACAAAATATAAACTACAGTAATAGCATAGATTTCATAATTTTCCCAGTCAGATCCCATCATTTTAATGTAAGCACATTATGAAAACTCAAACAAAACAGTAGGATTGCATTTTGCATTGCATAACATAAATTGTCGCTTGCTTCGCCAGGTTAAAGGAACGAAAATAAGTAGGTACTATTAGATTAAGTACGCTTTGATTTTTGGTATCTTATCTTATCTTAATACAGGGGTGGCTCAGCATGAGAGCCTTCGCACTTCGACCCATCGTGGATCTTTTGTGCTTCCCCGTGTTTAGTCCTTAAAGCCATCACCACCTTCGGTCCAGTCAATCGTGCTCATGAGCCTGACGATGTCCTTCGGTGGCATGGCCCTGTAGTCATCCGGTTTTGGGTATCCCATTCCCATCAGCTTTAGTCTCCTGCAGGCAAGAGCATCGCAATGGCACAGGAGGTGCACCATGCTCTCCTCTTCTTCCTTGCAGGCCCTACAAATTTTGGAACTGGTATGTCCCATCCAGGTAAGCATGATCCTAGTACCAAAATGGCCGGTTAAGGCACCTGCCATCAGACGGGTCTGGGATCTGCTTGAGCTCAGTGTAAATTTGAGCCAGTTATCCATGCCCATAAAGAGCTTGGCGTGTGTCATTCCTTTATGCTTGGCCCATTCTTCCTGGTGCCTCCTTTGTGATTGAGCTCTTAGGCCTGCCCCGACTGTTTTAGGGTGATTCCGACAAATGGTTCCGGTCCCACCATTTGTGTTTCCGAACCCTTCCTTGCCAGGTAGTCAGCCTTTTCGTTTCCAGTGAAACCTTTATGGCCTGGTATCCAGACTAGGCGAACCGTGTTTGCTTTACTTAATTTATTTAGTACTTCGATCGCATTCATCACTAGTTTGGATTCCACCTTATATGCCAAGAGCGCTTTAAGCGTTGCTTGACTATCACTGAGAATGTAGATGTTCAAGCCTTTACGACCTCTGTCTAGATTCTCTTGGGCACAGGTTAGGATAGCGTATGTTTCGGCTTGAAACACAGTTGCTAGCTTGCCCATGCTGACCGATATCTCCGTTTTGTTGCAGTATATGCCTGCTCCTGTACCGGGTTTCATTTTTGATCCATCCGTGTACCATATCATGCTGTTCCCCCGAGGGGGTGCTAGCCCCTTATCCCACTCTTCCCTTGTTGGAATAGAAACCTCGAAGAGTCTCCTAAATACGAATTTAGGTATCATTCTATCGCTGGTCATGCCCAGCAATGGAATCTCTTCTTTAGGTATTGGTCCTGTGTGTCTCGTACGTGGCCAGTTCGCGTTCCACAGGCCCATGGTGTTGAGCCTGTATAGTGCTCTCATGGCCTCTCTGTATATGGCAATATGCAGTGGTTCGAGATTGAGAAATCTCTCTAGGGCCGCCGTAGGGGTAGATTTGAAAGCTCCAGTAACAGCCATGCAGGCCAGTCTTTGGAATCTTCCTAGGAGTCCCTTGCATGTGACCAGTTCTGTTCTGGGCCACCAAACTATACTTCCGTAGGTGACAATCGGCAGTATCATTATTGTATAAATCCAATAGAGGATCTTGGGCTTGAGGCCCCAGGTTTTACCAAAGGTAGAGCGACACATGTTGAAGGCCCTTGTGGCCTTCTCAATAGTGAGCCCTACATGATTTTCCCACGTGAGTTCTTTATCTAGGGTGACTCCTAGATATTTGACCTCAGTGGACCATGGTATTTCCGTACCGTACAATTTGAGTGTTCTCATGCTGTTGAGCTTCCTCTTTTTTGTGAATGGTATAATCACAGTTTTCTTCGGATTGATGCTAAGGGAAGTCTCCCTGCACCAGCGCTCAACCTGTTGTAGCGCCTTCTGCATCAGGTTGGCTACCACGCTCGGCACCTTGCCATTAATCAAAATGACTATGTCATCAGCGTATCCCACTGTTTTCAGTGGTCCTTTGTTCAGCTTTTCGATCAATGGGTTTATCACTAGGCACCAAAGTATGGGAGGGAGGACTCCTCCCTGCGGACATCCTTTGGTTGTTGTGACGCTCATTGAATCGCCTAGTATGTTTGCAGTTATCACTCTGCTCTTTAGCATGCAATTTATCCATCTTATTATGGTGTCATTGATGCCATGCTTTCTTGCCGCTCTGCTAATGGAGTCAAATGTAGTCTTGTCAAAGGCACTCTCCACATCAAGGAAGGCACCTAGGCAAATCTCCCTTGACTCCAGTGCCGTTTCAATCCTGCTGACTACATAGTGTAGAGCAGTCTCAGTTGATTTGCCTGCTTGATAGGCACATTGCATCCCTTGTAAGGGCCGTTTCTTGAGTGGACCGTCCCTGATGTACCTGTCGATAAGCTTCTCTATCGACTTTAACAAGAACGATGAGAGACTTATCGGCCTGAATGCCTTTGCCTGTTCATAGTCAGCTTTTCCCGGCTTGGGTATAAAGCTTACATTTATGTGTGTCCACATTTTTGGTATGTAACCAAATGCTATGCAGGCTCTGAAGAGTCTACATAGAATGGGGACCAGTATTGATTCACCTTGTTGTAGTAACACAGGATATATCCCGTCATGGCCCGGAGATTTATATGGCTGAAAGCTATTAATTGCCCATCGAACTTTTTCTTCTGTTACTACCTTTTTAGCTGACGTCCAATTCTCCTTCGTGGTAGGGGTCGTTTGACTTTCCCTTGGAGTTTGTTCGTCTGCATTAGGGTTAATTACCGTTGAACCCGGGAAATGTGTGTCAAACATAATGGCCAGTGCCTCACTCCCGGTTTCCGTTAGTCTACCATTAGCATCTCTCACTGCTGTGAGTGGGTATGCTTTAGTTTTAGACATGGCTTTGCTAAGACGCATGCCTTCTGGCATTGTTTCTATTGACTCACAAAAGTTACGCCATGACCTGCGCTTAGCCTTCCTTACTTCATTGTTATATTCCGTAAGCTTTCTAGCATACTCCGAGTAGTCGTTTCTACGTTTAGCCTCGTTGAATGCCTTCCTTGTTTCCCTCTTAAGCTTAGTCAGTTCCTGTGTCCACCACTGAACTTTCCTAACCTTTGTCTCTCTTTCCGGGCAGTTATTTGTCCAGGCGTGCAAGAGACCTTTGTTAATACGGTTAGCTTCCTTATCCAGCTCAGGAATTAGTGTACAGTAGTGATCCCTAATTCTGATTCAAGATCCCTCCTATAAGAATCCCAATTGGTATTCCTCGGATTTCTCCTACGTACAGTACCTGAAGTTAGTCCTGTACCTGAAGCATATGTAATTATGATCAGAAAGTGATATTTCTTCAGACACATGCCAACTATTAATTGATGATAATGCTTGAACCGTTGCAACCGTCACATCAATTACCTGAGCCCTGTTTTTGTTAACAAATGTAGGCGTGGTTCCTCTATTGAGTATATATAAAGATGAACTTACCAGATATTCCAGTAGGTCTTCACCTCGCTTGTTCGTGTCAGTGCTGCCCCACACAATATGGTGTGCGTTAGCATCTAGGACAATGATGAGTTTCTTCTGCCCGTGTGTCTCGATCAGTCTCCTCACATGTGCAGAGACCGGATCCTTTTCCTCATAAGGTAGGTACGCTGAGGAAATTACAACACTTTCTCCTGGGTACCCTCCCTCCGTCCCGATCTTTAGAGTAGTCAGATCCCTGTAACATAGCGAACGCAAGGGTGTAGCAGCAATGCCTTCCCTCACATAAATACATGTCCTAGTGTCATTGGTTGGGCAGTAATAACGTATTACCCCCCCTGTATTATCTAAGCCCTTGACTTCACACTTATATATAAAAGATTCCTGTATAAAGGCTATGTCATATTTATTTTCCTTAAGCTGCTTAGCCATAATGGCAGTCGCAGCCCTACTGTGGTGTAAATTGATTTGTACGCACCTAAGTCCCTCCATCTTGGTGGTATGATGGGTTCATCAGTTGTAACTGAAGCTAAGGCGTTTGATGTTTAGGCGACCCGAAGCAGAGTTGGTTCAGATCAGCCATGATGTCGTCCGTCCCCGCCGACTGTTGCGACAGGGGCAGACTCATCATGTCGCCCTCTCCATCTCGCTCCGCCTCACCCAACAATCCCGCCTCAGCCTTTCCTTCTCTGCCACCAGCCTCATCGCTAGGGCCAGCCACAGCCCCAGCGCTAGGTCCAGCCACAGCCTCACCGCTAGGACCAGCCACAGCCTCATCTATCCCCGGACCGCTTCGGCCATGTCCGCCCTCATCGCCCGGTGCTTCCGCGAGCAGTTTGAACGAACATAGCTCGAAACAGCCCTCCAGGACATACTCCGCCTTCTTGATAACCTCAGCGGACCCCCCGTCCACGAGGACGATCCGACGTATTCGGCTGCCCTCCACCTTGGTGTCGACCACCTTCCAGTCGGTCGTCCTCAGTGACGGGTTGTACCGCTGAAGTGCCAAGCAGGCCTGTTTGGTGTCAAGTAGCCTCATATTGCGGCTCTTCCAGGCCATTTGGCTTTGGAACAGCCGCAGCATCGACCACCTTCACCCTGGTATCCCCTACACACATCCCTGGGACGTTTGCTAGGAGCCACTCTGCCGATTGTTTATTTTTACAATCTACAAAGACGACCCCTGCTGTTACCGTTTGGCCTATTATACATCGTGGAGGGGGATCATCAGAGGCCATGAATTTCTCTGTAACGATCTCCAATAGCCTCTCCTGATCTCCCTCCACGAAGTAAGTGTTGGGATAATCCTCAGGGATGACTGCCAGCCTGACGGCCTCGAGAGCATCCCGATACGTACCATAACTAAGTGTTTTGGCTCTTTTCGGTACTCCCTGACCGCCGGCCTGCGAGTCATCGCTGAGAGCCCCTACCGCGCTTAAGCGCAGCGCCAGCTACAGGCTGCCCTTCCTGTGCCTGTTGTTTCACAAGTCTAGCCCGCTGTTTCGCAGACCCGCACTTGTTCCTTCTCTTTTTCCTACTAGCCTCTGTCCCCGCAATAGCAAGTGGGCCAGAGGGCCCGGCTGATGAGCCCGTATTGTTCCCATCAGCCGCCCCCCCCTCCCCCCCACCATCGCAGAGTAGGTCGTAAGTAAACCAGACCCGATTCCTGATTTCTCAGGTTCCTGGAGCCCGGTCCCTAAATTTGTTATTGTAGGAAGCCCTGTCTTCCCCACAAGCGCTGGGTCCCTCTGGAGAGAGGACTCTGTGGAGCCCATACGGTTCCCCTCAGAAGAACTCTCCCCGGGGCCCGGCGCACTGCAAGGAACGTCGGACCTCCCTCCTACGATTAAGCGCTGAGGCTCCTTTGACCCACCTTGCGGCGAGCCCTGTGACTCCTTGGACCCACCTTTCGGCGAGCCCTGTTCGGAGATGCCATAGGCACCTCCTTCATAGGTGATTGATAGTCGCGAAAATTTGCCCCCCCCCAGAATACGAGGGGCGGCCTGAGCTCGTTCCAGCCACCGGGGCTGGGCCGAGCTCAGGGAGGGACTCTCCATTTCTGGTACCCTCCTGGGGTAGTCTACTGTCTCTTTTATTCGCGCTCATTTTTTTAATGACTTCCACTTTTCAACGTCGGAGTAGGTGGGATATAGGAATAGGATATACGTTAGGATATGACACGGGTTGAGGTTGGAAGGGGGGGGCGGCTGGAGGTTTTGGTTATGTCTATAGCAGAAGGCTTTAGACCAAAAACGGGCGACAACCTCGAGAAGGATAGTCCACCAGCCTTGCCTTAGGGATCTACACGACCCTGCGCTCTCCCCTAAGGCCATTCGTCAGACACGCTGACGGACAGCCAGACATGAATAGGTGCCCCCTAATCGCATACACACGATGCGGTTAGGTGACCCCCGCCTCAAATTGATTTTTGGTAAACTGAAATTAATTCAGGCCATATCTCCCAGTCAGTGGCCGGTCCCACTAGCTAGGCCAATCCATCTCCAGCTGCTGGAAGGGGTTTATGTCGCTCCCGGGCCTTTAAAACCGCCTGCCATGGCCATGGCAGTTCTATGAATGGCTTGCACGTTAGTATGGCTACTAATCCTAATGCGCCACGTTACCCCCATGCCCAGGGTGGTCCCCCGTACGCGCTGCATCTGACCGGGCTACCGGGAGAATTGATAGATAGATAGATAGATAGATAGATAGATAAACAGTTTATTGTTGCTTCAAACACACACAATTTGGATATTCAATTCAAATTCAAATTCAATATCCTTTATTCAATTGGGATTTACAATCACTTTTGAACGTCAAAGAAGCTACGCCATTGGTTCACAAGTCTACGGCGGGAGACCTTGTACTGGAAAGAACCAGCAAGAAAACCAGCAATGGCTATTTTTTTCTCCCTGTATTGTTACATAGTCGTCAATTGGAAGCAGAACTCAAAGTAAAAGATTGTGTTCAACTTCTATTACAAGATTAGATGTGTCAGTGTACATTATACATTTAAATCTATAAATTAAGTCTACAATTAAGACCAAGCATTGACATAATTCAGATAATCATTGACTTTATAATATCCTTTACTCATTAGAGTCTTTTTTACATGCGCTTTAAACTTATGAAAAGGTAAGTCAGTAACACTCTGTGGAACTTTGTTGATAAAGGATATACATTTCCCCATAAATGAGCCTCTAGTTTTTTGGAGCCTGTACGTTGGAACGGCAAGTTTATTTTTATTTCTTGTATTTAAGTTACGAAATTGAAAATTGGTATTAAATGTGTTATAATTTTTATAAACATAAATCAAATTTTCATAAATATACTGTCCTGCTAAAGTCAATATATTAATTTCTTTAAATAAATCACGTAGAGAATCCCTTGTTCGTAAATTATAAATAGCCCGCACGGCTCTTTTTTGAAGTACAAAAATACTTTTAAAAAATAAACACTGGAGTTTACTTTTAAAGCATAAAGTTCAAATAATTTCCTACGGCTTTTGTATATGCCTGGCGTCGCCCAATCACTAAATTTCTTTCTCTCATGTTTGACTTTGATTACTTTTTCTTTAAATATATTGTTACATTCATCTTTAACTACATTAAATAAATTATTATAGAGATTATTCGCGTTGCACCCCTCGGTTGATGAATCTGCAATTTGATTAACAACATTTCTTTTAAATTTTTCTATACCGCGTTTTGTTATGGGTCTACAAGTAATCTCACGTTCAGAACAAACATGATGGTGTTCAAACGAAGCTAATTGCCCACTATGGTCAGAGTTTATACAATTAATAATAAATTTATCTTGTACATCACAGTTACAGAAAATGTTGTCTAAACAAGTAGCGGATGTAGCTGTAATTCGTGTTGGCTCTTGAAAAACATGATTCAGATTAAATGATTTAAATAAGTTAATAAATCTAATACATAATTGTGATTCCACTAAAATATTTCTATTAAAATCACCACAGACAACAATTTTTTAGTTTTCCTAGATACTATTCTTAGTGCGTCTTCCATAGCAGACTCAAACTCTGAATAGTTTCCAGAGGGGGGCCTGTATACACATATTACAATGAAATTATCAAGTTCCACGCATGATAACTCAATTATTCGTTCGACTGAAAGAGAAACTATGTCTTTTCGTTCCTTAAACTGTATCTCATTAGGTATGTAAAATTATAAGGGATCCACCTCTAATAGCACTTCTCCTAGTGAATGAACTCACCATTTTATAGTTATCTAAGCTTGTTGACAATTCATAATTTTTGAGCCAATGCTCAGTATTCTCAGTCCTGTCCCCTAGACAAATGCCACACGCTAACTTTTCCGTAGTCGTTCCTCAGAAAAAATGTATTAGAGTTTTGTTTACAGTATGGAGATGACATTAGCTGCGGAAAAAATAGCACGAGGTTGTCGTAAGCTAATGTCATGTCCATACATTCTTTCTGCGGAACGACTGCGGAAATCTTAGCGTGTGGCCTTAGATCATTTAAATTAAACAGGCAGTTCTATCAGCAATTGGAGGATAATATATACCTACTTAAAGTTTTATCAATAGACATGCATTTTTATTGTCTAGAAAATTTCGAAACATTTTTATTTTGTAATCCAGTTTTCCGAAAATCGATTAAAACGTAGTAAAAACTAACGTTTTCGTTCGATTACAGCACGTAAGCAGGGTAATAGTAGGTATATACTATTATTATAGTATATAGGTAGGTACTATTACCGTGACTTAAGCGAAATTAGAAGCTATACACTTATCAACTAAGTACCTATATTGCCTTACCTTGCAATAAATTTGCACGATTTTTCTTGTCTTTACAGTCTGATCAAAGCTCTAGCTAGATTTATGAGGAGAGTGGTGTGTTGAATGGTGTCTAGAACCGACCTAATTATTTTAGGTTTTAAGTACATTATCTACATCATCATTATCTTTCATTCTCTGAAAATGTTTAACTTAAAAAAATGTCTTTGTAGTTCTCCAAATCTTTCTTCTTTCTTTAATCTCATAAAAAGGCAAATTATTGGTTGATAAAATATTGAACATTTTATCAACCAGGTTCTTAAATAAGTAATTTATCTTAATAAATAAAATTAAGTAAGTAAAAACTTGGTAAAACTAAATTATAATAAAACTAAACATAAATACTTAATCCAAAAAATCGCTGCCAGTAGGTAGGCATCGTGCCCAACACGCTGGCCCCATTGACCAGCCGTTTTGATAATTAATAATTTGATTAAATATCGCATTATGTAGTGAGGGCTGACGACCAGCCCATCATGCGTAATATTATGTATTGACATAGATTCTTTTAAATTTTAGATATCCACCGATGATGGGTCCGCCTCTGCTGACGTTGCTCCTGCTGGTGGCCCTCGTCCGCGGGCAGATCGAGGTGCGGGTGACGGCCGGCTCCAGCCGCGCCGACAGCTCGGTGGACGTCTCCGGCAGCATCGTCGACGTCATCCGCGACCACGAGAGGGACGCCTTCCAGCTCTCCGACGCCACCCTCAAGGACGCCATCGAAAAACTCCACGGAGCGAGGCCCGACGACGTCTTCTTGAAAAGCCCCACTCCTTGGGGCGACCTTTACCGTACCTACGGTTGGGAAGAAGTCACCAGAACTATCCGACCAACGGGTGCATCAATTTTGGGCATTTCTACCGAGACCAGACTAGTGAATACCTATCACAGTGTTACTAACAACGGGTCTACATATTTTAACTTCACGCTACACAACATTAAGGATTCTAGGCGTAACTTGCTGTCTAATAAGTGGCAGAAAGACGGAGAATTGGTCACAGAGAAAGAAATAGATTACGTAGTTTTCTTCAAAGACTTAAAGGGAGATGGCAATAAGACCATAACTCACAAGGCATCTTATGGAGAGGAGGTGTATTGGAAACCATTGGATATTATGGTTGGTTCAGAGGATGCGGTAAAGATATATATATCTCCACATCAACATTTGAGAGCCAAGCCGACAGCGGTCAGAAATGTAATGAGGGTGACAGTGGAGTACGAGATATTTTTAACAGGATCAGTTGCGGTGAACTACGCAGCTCCTCATTTGGGACATCACTTCCACAAAATCAATATTGGAGATATCGTTTTCAACGACGGGGAGTCTAGGAAGTTAAATTCTTCTGATGAGCTAGAGATTGCATACTACACTGATTGCTACGTCGATGTCGAAGACTTGAAGACGAAGACAGTTGTATTTAAAATTCCATTATCAGTGTACACTTTACAATAGTTTTGGATTAAAACTGGACGTCTGTGAACTTGAACTGAATATTTTTACTAACTTTGAAAGTTACATAATCTATTCAAATAAATAAAATTGAAGTGTCTGTTTGTAATGTCAAAATAACAAGTTTTTACTAAATGGGTATGAATGTATATCGGGTACCAATAACAAAAACACAATTTAAAATATTTTTGTCTGTCTGTCTGTCTGTTTGTCCCCGCTAATCTCCGGAACGGCTGGACCGATTTTGACGGGATTTTCACTAATAGATAGCTAATTATATAAGGTGAAACATAGGCTACTTTTTATCAAGATCTTAAAAAAATTGCCTACAAAAATCAAAATTCTACCAAAAGTTACTATTCCACGCGGACGAAGTCGCGGGCTCAGCTAGTATGTATCTATAATATTTTATTGAGCTTCATAAATCTTTCAACTTTGAGAAAAGCCATAACTTGAAACGATCCGTTCGCATCGAATCGAAAAAATCCCATTTGAGGAATATTCAAACGAATAATTTACTGAACCCAAACCTGTGACTTTATCGCAAATGGCAATTAACTGCGAACAATTTTTATACCATAATATGTAGTTTTTTTCATGCTAGCTGATATATTACGGTGTCTTTTATATTTTTAACCGACTTCAAAAAAGGAGGAGGTTATCAATTCGACCCGTATGTTGTTGTTTTTTTGTGTGTATGT
The DNA here is from genome assembly GCA_963935595.1 of Schoenobius gigantellus. Taxonomy (NCBI): domain Eukaryota; kingdom Metazoa; phylum Arthropoda; class Insecta; order Lepidoptera; family Crambidae; genus Schoenobius; species Schoenobius gigantellus. The sequence goes on from OZ012543.1 coordinate 3,129,843, forward strand.
TACGTGATTACGCCACAAATTGTGGACCGATTTTCAAAATTCTTTTTGTATTCGATAGAGTATACTCCTGGGGTGGTCCCAAGGTCACCGAAGTCAGGATCTAATGGTGGAATCCCATGAAAATCGAGGGAAACCCTTAAATTTTATAGATACGTCTAACGTGTTTCATGTTTTTTCCGAAGTTATTCACGTATTTGCGTCTGGTAGTCATGAACCGAGCTGATGGTGGAAGGATCCTTAACTTTTGGACTTGTCCTGACCTGACCTGACCTTGGACCTGAATTAATACCAAAATTAAAGCAGCTGGTATTAATTCAGGTCCAATTGAAATAACAAAAAATTCACTAAAGGTGGTATTAAATTCAATAAAGAGATAAAAATATAAAATATTTTACAAAAAACAAAAACCGACTTCAAAAACACTGAAAAGTTAAAAATAATATAAGAATAGGTACAGACAACATCACACTTCTACATTGAAGTCGGTGCCAAATTTTAAGACTTTTTAGGAGATCATCGTTTGGCATCGACTTCAATATGGAAGTGATGTGATGTTGTCTGTACCTATTCTTATATTATTTTTAACTTTTCAGTGTTTTTGAAGTCGGTTTTTGTTTTTTGGAAAATATTTTTTTTATAGATTTTTAAGACCCTTATAAGCACGCCCTACTAAAGTTATATCGCAATCTGATGTAATAAGAAAATGAGAGTCGCAAACAAAAGTACCTATCTATCTATAACACTATAAATAAAGTTTCTACACAGAAAAACGATTCGCGCTTGACAACATTTGTGACGTGCGTCGCCAGTATTTAATGTCACGTTCTGCAACAACCACGAATTGTTTGCTGATCAAACGCTGACGACCATTTTGTTACACTGGACTTTATAATGTTGAACAAGCAATTACCAATTTGTTGCTAAGTTTACACACACAAACGGATATGGCGAAATAATAGGGTTTTATGTGTACTTCGGCATTGAGACCTTTTTTGAGGTTCTGTACCTATACCTCAAAGTGGAAAAAAACGGAACACTTATAGAATCACTTCGTTCCACCTGTCAAAATCCTTCTTCTCAAGAACTGAAGGGTTATTGTCTAAGAAAATATCTATCACGATCACTTTGAATTTGCCAATCAGTGCGGCGTCATTACAAGACTGTGTCGACTGTCTGATTAAAAATAGCAATGAATGCATTTGATTGACAAAATTGAAAGCGATCGCTATAGATTTCTGTTACACAATTAAGGGGCGGATAGACATTAAACTGAAATGTATATCAAACTAGCTTTTGCCCGCGGCTTCGTCCGCGTGGAAATCCTTTTTTATTGATACCCTTTACAAATCCCCCCCCCCCCACCCTTTTTACACCCTTTATCCTTCCCCACAACTCAAACTATCTCAATCGGTTCAGCGGTTATTGATTCTCCATACAAACTTCCTGCGACAAAAGCTATCCTTTGTCCGTCTCCTCGTTCTAAGCTACCTCCCAAGCAATTTCAGCCAAATCGGTTCAGCCGTTCTTGTACATTAGACCCATAAAATACAAAATTACAAGCGAAGATTAGCTACTAATTAATTAAAATGTCATAAATAAAATAAAATGTCATAAATTTTCGCAAATGTCAATCAAAATAAAATAAGAAAAAACATACAAGAAAAAAAAATACAAATACTTACATAATAATATAGTGTAAGCTTGTAATAATGGGCATCGCAAAACATCGGAAATAATCTTAGTTTTAACGTATCAATAAAAATCATCGACAATCTTATGAGCAGCCAGCTCTATATCATCTTCGGTCATCTTCGGAAACACAAAGTTAGCCGATGCTCAATTGTTTATCTTGAAGTACTGTAAATAGAGGATGTAAATAGGTACCAATGTAGCTAGGAACTTCTAAAGATACTTAGATAAGCTTGTAAGGAACCCTCGGTCCCTCGATGAGCGAGTCGCTCGCACTTACCCTGTTTTTAAGGCGGGACAATCAACTACCATACCTAAGAGCTAAGTTGACTAGCGTACCGGGAGACGCAGCGTTGGTTGGCCACCCACAAGGTGGACCGACGATCTGGTGAAGGTCGCGGGAAGCCGCTGGATGCGAGAGGCGCAGGACCGATCGGTTTGGAGATCCCTGGGGGAAGCCTATGTCCAACAGTGGCGTCTCTTGGCTGAAATGAAGTTGACTAGACCGCACTTCGGAATGCAACAGGACTTTGGTCCACCAGCGGCCGTCCCGCTGGTGTCCTAATACCCGGATAAACCTCCGTCCATAAATATAAAACACCAGCTATGCTGTGCCCGCGAACTATGTCTCGCCTTAAAAGTTCAAAGAAAAAACTGTAGGAAATCTACTTTCCCGCGGAAACTATTTAATTTTCCGGGATAATAAGTAGCGTATATGTTAATCCCTCTCGTCGTAATCCAAATCCATTCAGTATTTTTTGCGTGAATGAGTAACAAACATACCTACATACATCCATACACACAAACTTTCGCATCGCGCTTATAATATTAGTAAGGATTTAACCGTTTTATATCCCAAATAAAATAAAGATCAATTTAAACTTGAAATTTCGATCGGGTTGGATGAGTTTTCGATGGGCCAGTTGCTCATTGCTCATGAAACGTCATCATATGTCGTCGAAAACGCAGCATTGATACCTGTCCCAGCTTTCTTTCTTGTACTGATTTCTTCATTTTTCAACAGCAGACTGGTCACGAGCACCTGTGTCACACCCCAGCCCCCCTAGACAAAAGCTACACGCTAACTTTTCCGCAGTCGTTCCGCAGAAAAAATGTATGGAAATGACATTAGCCTACGACAACCTCACGCTATTTTTTCCGCAGCCAATGTCATCTCCATACATTTTTTCTGTAGAACGACTGCGGAAAAGTTAGCGTGTGGCTTTTGTCTAGGTGGGCTGATGTGTTCTTATTTGTCGAAATGCAGCCAAACCGTGACATGCGCTTTGACATTCCATGCCCCTTTTGATTTTGACTTCAGGTAGGTACTGGAAGTATTATTATCTGTGCTTCAGGTAAAAAACAATGCACAGTCGGGACGGGATCGATGGGGACTTTTGGCATAATATTTATTATAATGACTTAAGTAAGTATAATACAAAAATCCTGCTTGCTAAATTCATGCAAACCCAAATGTTTGTCTGTTTCGCACGACCTCTTGTTTGAAATATTGGATGACGTACCTATCACATGACGTGATTGAGAAGATGATGAAGCCAGGGCTAGTAGGCCACTTCAACAGTCAGCATAAGTTCGAATAAGCAACGTAACTTGCTGAGTATTGCAAGGCCTCATAAAATACTGTGTTAATTACAATTGTTGTGTTAGATACAGGGTGGTTCCAAGTACTAGGGCAGCTCAGTTAGAAGAGAAAGAATGCTCGCGTCTTCCGTCGTTAAACGATTTCATTTCCAAACCAAAAAAAAAGAAGGCTAAATACTTTTGCTTTTTCACGAAAAAAATACTTAATCGATTTCTATGTAGTTCAAATCACCTGTATTAAACGGCTTGGTGTAGTATTTGAGATCACCAGGAATTGATCTGGAGGTCCGAGGCTCGTTTCGAGTGAGGCTTCTGAGCTCTTTGACTAGCAACCACTATCATACCTTAATTTGTCGATATAATAACAACGTTCATACAGTCGGGGTTAATAAGATGGATCAGGGGCCTTTAATCTATTTGTTATTTTGCCTTGCCTTCCCTAGAGTGAACAGGTAGGTGGAGCGGTGGGTGGGAGGTCCAGGATGGCATACATCGCTAGGATAGGAGAAGATGAGATGGCCAGGTTGACAGTTTTTTTATTTGCCAACTTAGTCGTATAAAAAATAATATGCAAAAATTGACAAGAAACGTTTTGCTTATCATCATTGCAATATCAATTAAGTAAAAAATAATTATTATTGTATTTAAATGGCCTTTTAAATAAAAAGTGTTTCGCAAGAACTTTATTGCTTTCTCGTTATTTTCTGTACGTAATATCAAGCAGTAGAAAAGTATCTAGTCTTATTTAGTGAAAAAGATCATCCTATATTCAACAGCATCGTTAATATAAAATATGAATATTTGAAGAAGATGAGCATTATTCTTACTACCATCGAGATTAGAGGTGAGTGTTTTTTTTGCATACGCACAGTGCGCATAGTGTTAACCTTTTCCCTACGGGGCCCTGAAAACCGATGTCGCCTCCTAGTACGGGAATTTTTTGCAATCGAAAATATAGCTCCACTTTAATGAAGGATATCTCAAAAATTATAAGACCGAAGTTGTTGAAACTTTGTAGATATAGTAACTATTGCTTAATATGAAAATAATACACAATATTGCTTAATGCACTGATATGAAACTATAAAAATTAAAATTTAACCTCTTAAAGAATGTCCTCTTTTTTGCACTTATTATTGTTTTTCTTATAATATATTTGACGTTTTATCCAGTAAATTAAAGATAAAACTAAATTTTACAATTTAATAAAAAAGTACTCATATCATTCTGAAATATATCCCGTATGGTACCCAATTATTTTATTATAATATTATTGCGGCTTTGTCCTTTTGATCAAGTGGTAGCCTTTTATACCTCTAGACTTACCGCTGGGTGACTGACATTAAATCCTCTCTGAAACTGAGGATTGATTTTGGGCGAGTCTAGTCAACTGAGACCTGAAGAGATCACTTCGTAGTTCAGCTGAACCTTCACTGTATTCCTCGTCACACTCAGCTCAGCTTTTGAAGTTCAGATTCAGTGGAATCTTCACACCTGTCACAGAACCGAAAATAAAACCTAAATATTTCGTGACTGTCTAGAAAAGAAATAATATAACCGTTCTTTCCTTCCAGACATAATCACCGGAAATCATCAAGATGGGCCTCCATCTTTTCACTCTGCTGCTGCTGGTGCCACTTATCTACGCCAAGATCGACGTGAACATCGTAGCGTCCGGCGACTCAGCCCAGAGCAAGACCGAGGCTGCGGGGAAGAACGTGGACATCATTAGCGATATCGAACGTAGCACGTTCAACTTAGAAGACGAATCTCTTAAAGCAGCTGTTGAAAAGTACTTCGGCAAAGTGCCTGACGACGCGTTCCTGCACAAACCTACACCTTGGGGTGATTTATACACAAGTTATGGATGGGATGAAGTCTCGAGAGCTCTGGAAGCGGTGCGCACCGAAATCTTAGACTCAAAGACGGAACCGATCATGATACTCCAGCAGGAGTTTACAAACAACAGCTCTAAGCCCAGTTCTTTCGTCGGCCAAGTTCAGCAAACTATAACGAATACCGTATCGTCTTCTTGGGATAAATCAGGCGAGCTTACAGTCTCCGAAGACATCAATTATGATGTCAACTTCCTCCGCGGCTCAATGGATAGCAACGCTGACTTGAAGTACACCTCAAAATGGGGTCAAGGCGTCAGCATCACGCAAATGCTGACAGCAGGAGCGAAGGAAGGCGTCTCTCTCACTGTTGAGCCTGGCCAGAAGTTGCTAGTTGAACTGCGAATCATGAAATGCACCATGAAGGTTAAAGTGGAGTACCTGGCTTCTCTATCTGGGTTGACGGCCGTCAACTACAGCACCCCGTACCAGGGGCATCATTTCTGGGCGCTCAACATCAACGCGGTGATGGAGGCCGCATCGTTGGAGAAGTCGAGGGCGTCGTCGGAAACCATTGACATTAGTTTCTTTGCTGACACCGTCATCGCTGTGAAGGACGCTGCGAACGGACAAGTTCTCCAGGAAATCCCTGCTTCCATCTTCGAAAGCAATTAGAGACTCAATAAAATTTTGTGCAAGCATACATATTTTTTTTGTTCATTATTACCTAGGTATATCCTTTTTTTACACAATTAATATTGATTGGTTACAAGTTAGTTGGTGTCATAATAGTAAGTTTATAATTATTTAAGAGCTAGCTCTTAAATAGCTATAAACTTACGTTACTTACGTTAGCTCTACCAGCTAACATTAGTAGGTGTGAAATTATAAATGCGGAAAATAGTGTACCTAAATCAAGATAAAAATAATAGTAGATAGCTTGAATGGGATTATTTGGTGTACAAAAACCATCGGTCACTCATAATACTCAACCGGCCAGATGGTCATTCATAATTTTTTTGGGTCTTTATGGGGGAATTCAAATTTAATATTACTTTTATGAATTTCTAATAACACGATAAGTTTTATGCGACTATGTTTGCATGGGTAGGTTGCGGCTTGATATGGTATGTACCAAATAAGTTGTAGGATACGCTGACGGTGCACATTTTTGGACCAATTTTGCAAGATCTCTTTAATTCATCATCACAGCTCATATACGTCCCCACCGAGGGCCTCGAGCTTACCCTATGTTGGCTATGTTAGGGTGATCAGGCCTTAGTCAGCTGGCCCAGTACGGATCGGTCGACTTCATATACACTTTTCAATTTCTTCGCAGATGTATGCAGGTTGCCTCACGACGTTTTCTTTTACCGTAGGAGCGTCGGAAAATGTACATTTGAAATTCGAAAAACGAAGAACACATTGGGACATGGCAGGATCGAACCACTAACCTCAGGCCAGTGCCGAGTCCGAAGCGCCACTGACGCTCCATTAATTATGAAATCGCTCTAATTATGAGTTCTCTTTAATTTAATCTTTCTTTAATTATGAGCGGGTAATTTATGTAGTAAAAAAAATTTCATAACTTTAATTTGTATTAATTTATTCTTTGCAATATCCTAAAATAACTAAAAATGTATAACAGTGAGTGAGGTCTACTTTTGCTTAACAACGTTAAAGCAATCAATGCAGTTGGGATTATTTTATGGTTGGATCAGTCCTTAGTGGCATAGTGGCCACTATGCCACGTATGCCACTATACGTTGAAGTCGCAGGTTCAATCCTGCCCAAGATGTAATTACTTTTTGTATTGGTTTATTTATTTACAAAAATAAAAACCGACTTCAAAAACACAGAAGTCGATGCCCAATTTTAAGACTTTCTAGAAGATTATCGACACCGACTTCAATATAGAAATGTGATGTTGTCTGTACCTATACTTATATTATTTTTAAGTTTTCAGCGATTTTAAAGTCGGTTTTTATTTTTTGTAAAAAAATATTTTTATCTTTTTAGTGAATGAGATCTTTCTAGTGAATTTAAAGAAGTAACCTCTAACTCCTAAAAGTTGAGGATCCTTCCGCCATCAGTTAGGTTTATGAATGACTACCAGCGCGTTACATACACACAACCCAAGTAACATTTTAGGTTCTAGAATGGTTTTGAAAAGGTTCTAGAACCTATATATGGATATCTGCTACTAAGTCTTAATAGACTCAATAATGTTATATTAACCTTATAATAACCCCCTGAGTGCAAAAAGGGCCCACGTTTTAGAACCTTTCTGAGAGCCACAGTAAAACCTATAGTTAAAATCACAATACCTTTATTTAAGGTTAATATAACCTTCTAAAATGTTGTTGGATGTATCTTTATGATAACTTAAAACCGTTTTTAGACACGAATAAATGCTTTTCCGAGACTCCCAGGTTTTAAAATGTTTCTATTTAAGATTTTTTACATAGAAACAAGTGCATTTCAAATCTTTATTTTTAATGGCGATTCCTTGTTTTAAAATGGCGAGATAAGGTACGAGAGTGTTGTATTCATAAAAATAATAAGTAGCTTGCTGACGTCAGGAAAAATTAAAAAATATTGCGACTGGCACTTTATTGTAAAACTTCATGATAATAGAGCTGTATACGAGGTGGGCCCTTCGTAAGTTTAAATTCTGAAGATATTTTAATAAAATAAAAATTATAAAATACGATAGTTTGTGATAAATCGCATTAGAAATGAAACTTCTATCCATATAAAACACACATTTTAAATATTAGCACACATTACTTAATTTTGCCTTATTTAATTTTTCAAAATATTGCTTTTTGTTCCGATAGATTTTTTATTTCAATAAAAAATATGGCTGCCGTTAGGAAATTACTAGAAAGAATTTTAATTAACCTTTTCAGAACTGTAACAGCTAAAGGCTAATTATGTTTGCCAAAGTAAGATCTAAAGATTGTCTGGCGGAGCTAGTTAAAACTACTAGGCTATTTTTGCAGTTGCTTAAAACTCGCGGAGATAACTGAAATTTTTTGAGGATGTTTCTTAAGCTTTAAAATATTCTCGTAGGACTTAAATCATGCCGTAAGCTTATACAATAGCATTACTGGTTTGGTTTTTTTTTTTTTTTTTCAGTTTATTTGGGTAAACAAACAGTTACAAAATACAATAAATTACATAGTAATAATAGATAGATTTATAAATCTGCAACCAGCACCGTTTACCACATACTAATATATACATAATACAATAACATTGGAGATTGATAGCGGAAAGTGTACAATCGTTAACAATTCTCTATATTATTTTTTTGTGGTTTTAACCACATAATCCTAATTTGTTTGTCTAGATAACTCTAATATAGCCTAAAGGTTTCATGTAGGTTTTAGAAATGACTTATAGGTGATTTTAAAATTCCATAACTTTATAGCTGTATATAAGTTAAAAAATTAACCTTTAGATCTCACATTAGTATAATGCTAGCTTTTCTAGAACTGAATCAGGAGTCTACACCAACTTTAAGATCTTAGGACTACATGCTTCTAAAACCTAAGTAAAATTAACGTTAATTTAAACTCTTGTCAGCGGTTCCAAGGTTGTAATAATAGTCAATTAGTTTTAGGACTTATTAATCTTTCTGAAATACTAAATACGACCAGATAGCAAAACGTTAACCTTTTTATGACTTTTTTAAAACCTTGAGGTGAAGTTTACAACCGAGACCCGAAAAAAATGTTACTTGGGAAAATACATACGCATCGAATTGAGAACCTCCTCCTTTTTTGAACTGTTTAAAAAAAGTATTTAGGATGGCCAAACCAGCAAATGGCTTTGTAATTATCACAAATAGCATTTTGTCGAACGTTGTCAACGAAGACGATTGTAGAGAATGTTTGGTTTACACGAAAAACCTAGTTAGAAATTGTAGTTATCAGTTTACGCAATACCTACCAAGTAACAGGTAAACAACATATTAAAATATTTGCGTTTGCAGAAAGAAAACTAAAATTTATTTCGAAAACAAATCAATTCGTCAATTCGATCTCAGTCTTGATTTTAATTATGATTTGCTTTTTCCGGCGGGTAATTTAAACTTAGAACTACGAGTATATTGTGAAATAAGATTTAATTTATTTATAATGATAACGAAGCTAGCTACATAAGGATATCTAATAACAATAATATATACATTATTGCAAACAGAACACAGCGAAGGGCGTCCTTATTGCTACACAGCAATCTCTTCCAGACAACCATAGAAGGAAGAAAATAATGAAAGGAATTTAAGCGGAAGGTGGAAAAGTGCAAAAATAAATTAAACGACAAACAAATATAACATACAACACATGATATTGTGAAAAAAGATGGAGACATAAATAAAATAGGATAAAAATAATAAAAGGAAATGATTAAATTATGTTAAATAATTAGCAAATAATACCTCTGTACGCGCCTTCCGAATATTGAGAGGTAAAGCATTCCATAACATGGGAGGGTATCTCCATGATAAGGTCATGAGCGGGGCGCATAAATCTATTGTTTAAGGAAGTACGAAATGAGAAAAAATCTTACAGATAGGAAGGGGAGTTCGGATCGAAATGGATTGTATACAGCAGAGTCAGAACGTGCAAGTTCCTACGATTTTGAATGGAAAGCCAGTTGAGTTTGGCACGGAAATACGACAGATGGTCATACTTCCGAAGATTGAAAATAAATCTTAATCAAAATTGAGAGATTCTGAAGGCGCTCAAGTTTGTTGAGGAGTTCCTCGGTAAGGTCAACGCAACAATTGTCAGCATAGTCAATGATGGACAATAAAAGGGACTGTGCGAGCGAAATCATGGTGCTTTATCCCCGGGGTAGTAACTAGCTGTGCCCGCGACTTCGTCCGCGTGGAATAGTCACAACTGGACCGATCTTGATAAAAAGCCTATGTTATACCTTATATAATTAGCTAACTATTAGTGAAAGTCCCGTCAAAATCGGTCCAGCCGTTTCGGAGATTAGCGGGAACAAACAGACAGACAGACAAAAAAAATTAAAAAATTGTGTTTTGTTACTGGTACCCGATTTCCCCTTACATTCATACTCATTTAGTAAAAACTTGTTATTTTGACATTACAAACAGACACTTCAATTTTATTTATTTGTATAGAATAGATGTATATATACTTAGATGTTAAGATTTTTTTCATTCGTTCCTAACTGATGGTAAATGATGATAACGAAGCTAGCTTCATAAATCTCTACCATAGAGTAGTGGGCTCGGTTCCGTACTTCAAAGGGAAGCCTCAGAAACCTTACTCACTTCGTTATCCGTCTGTCTGTCTGCCTGCCCATCTGTCTGTCTGTCAAGACCCTTCTTCTCAGGATCACGTAGAGATGTGAAACTGAAATATATATCAAATACTCGGGTCTACGGTCTCTTTCAGCTGTAAAAAAATTATACTTGTAAATCAACGCGAACAAAAGATATGACCGTTTATGTCGCATATTTAGCGATTTCACAAGGGAATCAAAAGCTATAGGGTGCCTACTTCCCGTTGACCATTTTTCGTAATAGATCTACGTTTGACCACCAACTCGCCTGATGGTAAGCGACGGTGTGGTCGAAGATGAAGCACGTAGATCTAGATAATATCTATTCACTCTAGCCTTGAAAAACCCAAGATTATAGCTCTAAGGAAACAAGGAAGGTGGCAGAGAGTTCCAATCCTGTGCAGTACGCACATGAAAAGTGGACCTAAAACGATGTGTACGGATTTTAGGAATTTCGATCTGAAATGGGTGGTAATGAGCCGACCTTCTGCTCGTCCTGTAATGGAAAGGAGAGGGTGGAATAAGGTCGTGAAGCTCTTGCGCACACTCACCGAAATGCAATCTATAAAATATGGACAGACATGCCACTTTACGGCGATGCTCGAGACTAAGCAGTTTATTGGCAACTAGTTTCTCGTCTCTGATTAACCTCACAGCTCGGCGGTCCACCGCCTCCAAAGCCTCTAGCTGATACTTAGCTGATCCATCGAAGAGGTGGCAGCAGTACTCTACGCATGGTCGGACTTGTGCTTGATATAAATGAAGCAACTGCCCTGGTGAGAAGTACCGCTTAACCTTATTGAGGATGCCCAGCTTTCTACCAGCCAGTTTAGCCTTAGAGTCGAGGTAAGGTCCAATGTTGAGTTTTGAAGTTAATGTGAGTCCCAGCAGCTCAAGACGGTCTTTCAGAGGTAGACTTACATTTCGGAAAGTTGGAGACGTTGGGAACTGACTCTTTTTGGCGGAGAAAAGGCAAGCCTGTGTTTTGTTAGCGTTGAATTGGACAAGATTTACGTCACCCCAGTCGGAAACAGCCTTTAAAGCTTTATTCATACGCTCAACCATGCCTTCTCTCAACGCATCGATTTCCGCCTTTTTGTTCTGTGGACCGGAAGTATACTTCTCCACAACTGTGCTGTCATCTGCATACCCATAGATACCGGGCTTCAGCAGGTTATTGATGTGTAGCAAGAATAGAGTTGCAGATAGTACTGACCCTTGAGGTACGCCAGCGTTAATTGCCGATAGATCGGACGAGCAGCCATCAATAACCACTCGAATCAATCGTTCCCTCAAGAAATCTTTGATCCATGTGCACAAGGATGCAGGTAGTCCGATGCACCTAGCCTAGAATGTTTTTGTTAGAAGCAAAATCTAAAATATGTAAAGAAAATATCAGAAAACCCTAAATATATGTAGTTAAGAATCTATAATATATAAAGTTCATATATATATTTAGATAAGTTTGTACGGAACTCGCATTTGGCCGATTTTTACAAGGTTTTATTTACTTTCACCTGTCCCGGTGTCTGTAATGAAATCTTGTAAGTTGAATTTGAACCACTTCTCGGTTTCCGATTGAGGTGAAATTTTGCATGCGTGTGTATATCGCGTGACAGTGCAATATTATGGTGACATGGGATCTGCCCCCCTAGACAAGACGTTTTTCGATAATCGCTAACGCAATTGCTAGAAGGAAAATGTATGCGATTTGACATAAGCTGTCGCTTAGCTTTCGAGCGCAAATGTCAAATCACATACATTGTCCATTTAGCGATTACGTTAGCGATTATCGAAAGGCACCTTGTCTAGAAACGACACAACCCCATCAAGTTTGGGCTCGTGTGATTCGTATTTTCCTCTTTTTAGAGCATTGAAATAAAAGGTTGTTTTTAAAATGTTTTACTAAATTATTTTTTTCACAAAATGATTTTATGCCATACCCAAAGTATAACTTTGTATGCACAATCTAAGTATTTTTGTGTTTTCATGAAAAAAATACTTAGATTGTATAAATATGGTTTGTCGTTACAACCCACATGGAAAAACACCTTATCGTCCATTACTTGACAACCATTTAAGTCACTATGAGTTAGTGTCCGACCGAAGTTTCAACTTAGTCTTCGGCTTCGACCAATAAATGCACCTTCGGCTTTAGCGTAAATGGGCCGAATTTTTTGCCGAAGCCAAAGGTTTCTCGCAAGATCTACCGAGTTGTTAAGAACCCCCGCGACAGAAGAGGCGGCCGCCTCTTCGCAGGTATACCTATAACATAAGACAGTTTGAGTTTGATTATTTTTTTGTCAATTCCGGCTTTTGTACGTAGGTACTTATCTACATCTATTTTAATATGCGAACGCTTTAATTAATAAATATCCACACAAAATGCTATTGCAAAAAGCCCCCTTTTATGTAGGTATCGAGATTGCGGTTTGACAGAGCCCCAAGTATTTTTTGTGATAGCATTTATACAAAATACCTAAGTTATGACGTCATTGAATATGCAAAATTGTAATAGTATGTACATTGTTACCCTAGATAGATATAGATATCGTTCTCTACATTGTGGTGATAGTATTGTACACTTGTAGAATGACTTCATAGAAACGGCCGAAACACGCGCTATGGGTTTACAGGATTTTTGTTACACACCGTAAGTAGGTATATCAACAAGAAAATGTTGTGAATGGAACAGATAGCTTTGCCTTTTGAGGTATGTATAACAAATTACTCTGACCTTCTTGAGTCTTGGGCATTTCGTCACATACCATCAAGTGAGATGAAAGCGAAAGTCCTCTACATCCGAACCAGGTGATTACAAAATAACCACAAAAGTTATCGGCTCACTAATAAGTTATCGCCGAATCGAAACTAAACCGTTGCGTTAGACCAATCAGGGCGGTGATTTTGTAACTCATCGATTGATCGGCAATCGTTTTCAAACTGGAAGCTAATGACCATAATTCTGCTTTTCTTCATTAGAAAAGCAGAATTATGGTCATTAGCTATAAGTATTGGTTGATTTATTCAACAAATATACCAAGATCACTTATACGATGACGTTACAGAATAGTAAACATATTAAAAATCAGTTTTTATCAAACAGAATTATCAAATCTATACGATGGCCGATTGCCGATGAGTTACAAAATCACCCACCAGAACGCCACGTTATCACGTCATCGAACAGTTAAAAGGCAATATACGCGCTCCGATTGGTCGATCGCAACGGTTTAGTTTCGATCCGGCTGTAATTTATTAGTAGAATTGGGCCTCGGACCCCTTACACAAACGCCTCACGTTATTTTTTCCACAGTCGTTCCGCAGAAAAAATGTATGGAGATGACATTTGGTGCGGAAAAAATAGCGTGAGATTGTCACATGCTAGTGTCGATTCGATACATTTTTTCTGCGGAGCGACTGCGGAAAAATTTGTGTGTGACTTTTGTCTAAGGGGGCAGGGGTCTTACCGTGATCGCGTAGGTTCAGCAAAGTTCAAACAATACTGAAACAGAGACACCGCTCTTGCTTCGTATAGCGTCATCCCGCTCTCAGAAGCGATCATGGTGAGGGGGCTGTTCAATGTGAACGTAGAGACAATAGTACATTGTTACCCCAGGGGTGAAAGTAACTTATTTAGTCCCGAGACGGTGTAAGGCGCCTGAGCGTAGCGAGGGCACTAATAGTTCGAGGGACTAAATAAGTCTTTAACCCGAGGTAAACACTGTGCTTTTCATTACGAATACAAGGAAAGCAAAAATAAAACAATAAATTAACTAAAGAAAAAACGTGTTAATTTAATTTTACATAAATCAACAACTTCTGCTTTGGCCCGCCTTCTCTTATAAAATCAGGCGTGTTAACTCCATACCTGAATCAGATGAACTCATTGTGTTAATTATTAGCACACTGTTATAAAAATATTATCAACAGTTAATACAAATCTCTGCTATACGGAAGTATCAACAAAACTCTACAAATTACAGGATTTTTGTTACACACCGTAAGTAGGTATATCAACAAGAAAATGTTGTGAATGGAACAGATAGCTTTGCCTTTTGAGGTATGTATAACAAATTACTCTGACCTTCTTGAGTCTTGGGCATTTCGTCACATACCATCAAGTGAGATGAAAGCGAAAGTCCTCTACATCCGAACCAGGTGATTACAAAATAACCACAAAAGTTATCGGCTCACTAATAAGTTATCGCCGAATCGAAACTAAACCGTTGCGTTAGACCAATCAGGGCGGTGATTTTGTAACTCATCGATTGATCGGCAATCGTTTTCAAACTGGAAGCTAATGACCATAATTCTGCTTTTCTTCATTAGAAAAGCAGAATTATGGTCATTAGCTATAAGTATTGGTTGATTTATTCAACAAATATACCAAGATCACTTATACGATGACGTTACAGAATAGTAAACATATTAAAAATCAGTTTTTATCAAACAGAATTATCAAATCTATACGATGGCCGATTGCCGATGAGTTACAAAATCACCCACCAGAACGCCACGTTATCACGTCATCGAACAGTTAAAAGGCAATATACGCGCTCCGATTGGTCGATCGCAACGGTTTAGTTTCGATCCGGCTGTAATTTATTAGTAGAATTGGGCCTCGGACCCCTTACACAAACGCCTCACGTTATTTTTTCCACAGTCGTTCCGCAGAAAAAATGTATGGAGATGACATTTGGTGCGGAAAAAATAGCGTGAGATTGTCACATGCTAGTGTCGATTCGATACATTTTTTCTGCGGAGCGACTGCGGAAAAATTTGTGTGTGACTTTTGTCTAAGGGGGCAGGGGTCTTACCGTGATCGCGTAGGTTCAGCAAAGTTCAAACAATACTGAAACAGAGACACCGCTCTTGCTTCGTATAGCGTCATCCCGCTCTCAGAAGCGATCATGGTGAGGGGGCTGTTCAATGTGAACGTAGAGACAATAGTACATTGTTACCCCAGGGGTGAAAGTAACTTATTTAGTCCCGAGACGGTGTAAGGCGCCTGAGCGTAGCGAGGGCACTAATAGTTCGAGGGACTAAATAAGTCTTTAACCCGAGGTAAACACTGTGCTTTTCATTACGAATACAAGGAAAGCAAAAATAAAACAATAAATTAACTAAAGAAAAAACGTGTTAATTTAATTTTACATAAATCAACAACTTCTGCTTTGGCCCGCCTTCTCTTATAAAATCAGGCGTGTTAACTCCATACCTGAATCAGATGAACTCATTGTGTTAATTATTAACACACTGTTATAAAAATATTATCAACAGTTAATACAAATCTCTGCTATACGGAAGTATCAACAAAACTCTACAAATGGAAAAAGCGAATGAAGATCGCTGCAAAACTAGTCCCTGTTTACTCCTCAAAAACTAGGCCTGTTTAGTTTCTTCTTGCATTAAAGATTGAAGGAAGGCCATGGCTGAGTTTCTATGTTTTGCTTTTTTCATATAATATCGTGTTTGTTTGGTTAATGTTTGAATACAGTAGATGCACCAGGGTCGTGTGCCTCCATCTTGCCCATTTCTGCCGCAAAGCAGCAGTGCTTGCACTACTGTGTTCCGGTTTGATTGAAGGGTACCTAAGATATGGCATTGAAATGACTGGGTACCGTGACTTTACATCTAAAGTTACAAGTAGGCAGCGTACACCGTGGTTCTTGTGGGGGTTGCAGTTTTGCTGCGAATCTCACAGGAGCCACATGTATTATAGGTGACTGTTACCACTTACCATCAGGCGGGCAGTTTGCTTGTTTGCTAACTGAATTGCAATAAAAAAAAGGAAATCTAGCTAATTTTAAGGTTTTTGAAGGTATTCTTGTTTGATAATGAGCGTCGGTGGCGCTGTGGACTCGGCACTTGTCTTCCAATCGAGAGGTCCGGGTTCGAGACCGCCATGTACCACTGTGTTTTTTCGTTTCGAATTTCATATGTACATTTGTCTGACGCTCCTACGGTGAAGGAAAACATCGTGAGGCAACCTGCATACATCTGCGAAGAAATTCAAAGGTGTATGTGAAGTCGACCAATCCGCACTGGGCCAGCGTGGTTGACTAAGGCCTAATCACCCTAACATAGGGTAGGCTCGAGCCCCTCGGTGGGGACGTATATGAGCTGTAATGATGATGAATGATCTTAGTAAAAAAGGAAACTCACAAAATTAAGTACTAGTTGGATATATAAATTAATTTATTTATTATCTTGCTTGAATATTACGCTGTCTTTACTGGGATAGTATTCACAACTTCGTTGCTGGCCGCGTCCCTGATCACAATCTTAGAGTCGCCGTAGTAGCCGATGTCCAGGATCTGATTGGAGGATTTGGTCCTGTCCAAATTAACCGCTTCCATGACGGTGTTTATCGGGAGAGCCCAGAAGTGGTGCCCCTCGTACGTGTCAGCATAGTTTGTTGCGACGTCTCCGCTAAGGGTGGCATCGTAGAAGACCTGAACCTTCATAGTGCCTCTGGTGGCGTATAACTCGGCAATTACTTTCTGATGAGGCTCCAAATTGACTTCAATACCCGACTCAGATCCCACAGTAACCGTCTGTTCTTTGGTGGCGCTCTCACCCCAGCTGGACGTGAAGGAGAACTTAGTCGAGCCACCAGCTTCAACAACTTCGAACTCTATG
Organism: Schoenobius gigantellus; assembly: GCA_963935595.1. Lineage (NCBI taxonomy): Eukaryota > Metazoa > Arthropoda > Insecta > Lepidoptera > Crambidae > Schoenobius > Schoenobius gigantellus. The sequence continues at coordinate 3,146,939 of OZ012543.1, forward strand.
CCGTAGTTGATTTCTTGTTCCACTGACAGCTCTCCTCCCTTTGTCCATGTTGTAGATACAGTGTTGCTGACCTCTTGGCTGATTTTGGCGTTGAACGTCGCCGGCCTAGAGCTGTTGTTCTCGAAGCTCTGAGTGGTTACGATGGTCGGTTGGGTTTGCACGCCGAGGACGGTCGCCCTGACTGGGGTTAGGGTTCTGGTGATTTGGGACCAGCCGTAGGTCTCGTAGAGGTCCCATGGGGTGGGGCTCTTGACGTAGACGTCGTCGGGTTCTGCTCCGAAGGCGACGTTGACGGCGTATTTCAGGGAGTTGTCCTGTATGTTGAAGGTGGCCCTCTCCTTGTCGCTGATGATGTCGACCTGGTTGCCAGCGAGTGTGACGGAGCTGTCGGCTTGGTCGTTGGTGGCGACGATCTGTATGTCGATGCTGGCGCGGATGGCCGGCACCACCAGCAACAGGGTCAGGAGCGTCAGACTCATCTTGTTTGCTTCCCTTGTCGAAATCTGAAAAGATCGGGGTACCTTCGTCAAAAATCTAATTGAAGCTTTAAATTTAAAGCTTTATATAGTATAGATAGATAGATAGAATTCTTAAAAAATATTAATAAGTAATTTTTTTTTATTCAATACAACTAAGTGAATTAGGTACTACAGTAAACTAATTATTTAAAAAAATAAACTAATTTCCTTGTTGAAAAATGACTTAATGAATACATTAAAATGTTCACAATATTTTCAATTTATTTATAAAATGTCGTGGGCAAATATAAGGCCACCAATATTTTTAAAGTTTGCTCTAAACCCATTTTCTGTAAACATTTCTAAATTGGATATTTCTTTGTTTTTTTATTAAATCGCAAATGCTTCTAAGTATCTCTATATCTAACTGAAATGAAGTCTAGCGAATTATGGTAGATAGGTGTTTGTAGTTCTAATTGAATGCTACTATTTCTGAGGTCTTACCACGATCGCCTAGAGCAAGATTAAAACAATACTAAAACGGAGACACCGCTACTGCATCATATAGCGCCGTCTCACTCTAATCGTGTTTCCAATGTTGTTTTAAGCGAACATCGTAAGACCCCTGTGCCACGGTAATAGTATACTATTACCTTGCCTGTAGGCCTACTCGTGAACCATTTCCAATCGATCGACATTGAGATTGTGATTTTTTGTACGCTTGATTTTCCACATTGGCACAAAATTGGAACCGTATTGTGGTGATTTTGAGTGAACCAAACTCGGTGCTATCTAATTTTCTTAAAATACGGATCCACTTTGTCGCTAGTGTTGCTTAATAAGCGCACGAAAAATCACAATCTCAATGCCGATCGATTGGATTTGGTTCAAGAGTAACCCTACTGTGCTTCACTGAATGATGATAGGCAATTCTAACACTTACCTCCAATAAGCAGGGAAGAGATTTGTAATGATCAGTCCCATAATCATACCGTTATATATTCATAGCTCCAAAATACAGGCTGCTCTGAAAGACGTTAATTAATGTTTTAAAAACGCAATAAATTGTTATTATCATTTAATAAATGTTTTCTCAGTGTATTAAGTAGGTATGCGAAATCAATAAGCAGATTTGAGAATCAGCAGAAGTTTTTAAGAATTGAGTACCTTCCTATACTCAAAAAATCCTTATGCGCACGCAGCGCTAACACAGTGAATTTAATATAGATTTGGCACCATTTTATCTTTGTTATATTTGAATGTTAGTATGAATGTATGAGTGTAGATAAAGTAAGTGTAACTGAACATAACTTGATATTAATAGTACATTATGGTACAAGTGTGTAATGTTGGTGATTACCGCTGAGGCGCATTGAGGCCCGAGCCGTCAGGCGAGGGTCTTAAGAAGCCGAGGACGGTAACCATCAATACACACGTGTATCATACAACGTTTTTCAACACACTTCTGAATAAAACAATACTTAAATAAAAAACCATTTTACATAGTAGATAAAAAGTTTACTTAGAGAAACAATTAGTAAATGTGCAGTTAGTAAAATTATAATTAACTATTTTTGATGACATAGCGGTCTCATCAGATAGATTATTTATTGAAATACTTTCATGTTCTATTGTTATTTGTGATGGTTCATTATTCGTGTAGGTAGGTGAAATCCAATCATTGGACGTACTTGGTATTTCGCCAGTAGGATGCGTCTCAGAATCAAGTTTAATTCTTTTTGTGATTTTTGCACAAATTTCCTTCTTGTTTTGTATGGAATCTTCTACGTATGATTCTGCTACATTGCTAGATCGCCACCCGCTATGTCGCTTCAAAGTCATTATATCAGCTCCTGAATTTGCCAGCAATATAGCTGAAGTTCTTCTGAAACTATGTCCAGTGTAGCTCTCAGCATCTACTAAACCCAAAAACTTAGCGATTTCTTTAGGCATAGAACCAAATTTGTTTATACCTATAGGCTGACAGGTACATTTACCATTCTGGTAATTTAGAAAGAAACGGTCATTTTTTGTTTTTGGCGAAAGCAAACTTTTATACTTCTTAACAATATCATAGAATGGACCGTGTATGGTGAATGACCTAGGTATTTTATTTTTCGTGATAGGTATCTTCACTAAAAGCATCTGGCCATGGTTCTCTATATCTTTTACAGTTATATTTGTTAATTCTTGTATCCTACAGGCACCAGTTACACCAAATATTAAAGCAACCTGAAACAAAAGAAACAATAATTAAGGTCAACACACAACACAAGCTGCTATTAAATATTTCATTAAAATTAATTTAACTAACCTTTGTAGCCAAATATTGGTTATCTGGAGCATCTTTAATACATTTTTCAATATCATCAGATGATAAAACCTTTGATTTTTTGCTTCTAAATCCATCAGATAGTCTCTTTAGATAAGCTGACAAATTCGAGTATGTTTTTAAGTCCACTCCATTCTTTGTTCGGACTGTACTTTTTAACATTGAGTAAATACACCACAAAGAGCTAGGTTTGTACTTAGAAGATAATTCTTTAAAGTACGCCATGAACACATTTTCTGAAAAAGACTGCGTATTCTTGTTGTTCTGCCATTGTATGAAATTTTGGTACGCTAATAGATATTTTTCCTTTGAGTTTTCTGGTAGTAAACTTTCCATAAGGTTCTGGGCTTCACATCTTATATCGGGCGGTGTACAACATAAATCATTTCTTCATAAATTGTATTTGCAGACATCTTAATTAATAACTAACTAAATAACTTCAAAAGAGAAAACGAGACGAATTGTGAAAAAAGACGTTTCGTAATGGCGGGAAAAATTAATCAGATTTCCTATGCGCGCGCATCGGCCATAGACTAAAAAATGAGGTTTCTTTTTTTTGGGCTTTTCGCGGATAGCATTTTAGCGCAAGTGTAAGCGTAACTCAACCAATAATATTAAAAAAAAACTATTACTCACTCGTGAATAATAGTAATGAAAAAGTCACAGTTTGATTATAGGTGTCATTATGTGCCTAATTGCCATGGGATTAGAGCCACTTTATGAGGAAGTGTGTTGAAAAACATATTATATAACAAGCGTGATATTATTGTATTTAAAAAAGCCAAGGCTCGTTTTTGAATATCCGTTCCTGTTTTAAAAATCTCTTTTATATGACAGTTACTACTACAATTTCACATAGGCTGTTACAATCACTTTTTAACTTCAAAATAATTTTTAAAAGTCTATAGTTATTGCATCATTATTTCACCTTGTATGTGTATACATTCTAAGATGTCTACAAATACAAGTAAAACTAAGATAATAACTCTACACCTGTTCGGAAATCGCCTATTTCCTCTAACTTATATTCATCACATTTACACAGTATTTCATCGTTTTTTGTATGAATATTTTATACTCATAGGTTTTTCTTAGAGATAAGTCCACATTTAATCACGTTTAGCGCAGAGGTCGAGTGATCACCTACTGCGCAACGGGTCGCGGGTTCGATTCCCGTACGGGACAAATGTTTTGTATGGCCTACAGAAATTTGTTCCGGTCTGGGTGTATGTGCCTGTGATATTCTATGTTTGTAACTGCACCCACGACACAGGAGAAAATCCTAGTGTGGGGCGACGTTTTTTTTTTTTAAAAAAAAAAAAAAATCACATTGATGTACTATTTATTGTACATCAATGTTTGCTCACTCCTGTTTTATTTCATTGTGTGTACTGTTTTGGGCAAGAAATAGTAATCTTATTTGCTGAATATTAGTACAAGTTTTGCTGAGATTTACTTAAAGTTTGTATCAAACTATAACACCTTTATACTACTTAATTTACTTATTCATATATTTCTTATATAAAGATAATAGGTAAATATATTTGCCTGTGATAGTTGAAATAAGGAATCATGTGTGCAAAGAAGACTTATAAGCAGTTGCATCATTAGAGTCTTTTTTTAGAATATAACTAAAGTAGCGCTGATTTCCAACACTTAATATTAATTAATACAAACATTGGAAAGTTTTGTGACGTTAGAGATAGCCTGCTTTCTACTAACGATATCATATAATTAAATTAAATAACAGCAGAACTAAAACTTTTTAAATGCGAGCAAATATTGGAAAGTATACACATTTGAACGGCCTGTATATGAGATTTGCTGAGTACAACCATTTCAGAATTGCACTGAGATGCTAATATCATATTGATGTCAAATAATACAATTGCTGAAAAGCGTTTTTAATATAATTAGAAAAATTTTAAAGAGATTGATAAGATTTCTTAGTTATTGTTGGGTTTCATTCAGTATTTTGAAATAAGATATAAAAATAACAGACGCGTAGGTGTATTTTGTTTTTCATAATTTTTACTCTAAGCCCTCTTAAAACTAATTTAAATAGTTGGTTATTCTAAAAGGTCTTATGCGCCGTTGAAATCTCTCCTGTGGATTTGTACAAGCTCATAAGCTGACGTCAAAGTGGTATTTGTTTTTTTTCTTTTAAACAACGGACAGAAATCCTTCACTTTCATAATCTCGGGTTTTTTTTTATTACTCGTTAGATAATTATTTCAGAAATCTTAAAAAATACTTACTTAAGACACTAGAAATTGGAAAACCTGCTTTTCGACTACAGGTTCCTTTTTAAAAATGAAAACGTGTCCGTCGTGCGCACTTTCGCTTGATCTAATTTAGGTTACGAGTTCGGTTTTTTCTAAACTGTTATTTTTTATACAACTTAGCTGGCAACGTGCAAACTGCCCACCTGACGTAAGTGGTAATAGTCACCTATAATACATGTGGCTCCTGTGAGATTCGCAGCAAAACTGCAACCCCCACAAGAGCCACTGTGTACGTCGCCAACTTGTGACATCAGATGTAAAGTCACGGTACCCAGTAATTTCACCATCATATCTTATTCTTCAAACCGGAACACAGCAATGCAAGCACTGCTGCTTTGCGGTAGAAATAGGTAAGACGGAGGTACCCAAGCAGGCAGCTCTGGTACAGAGTCTCCCTCAGGTTGCCAGATGCCGGACATTTTTTCTCATACCATGCCAAAAATCTCCTACATTTAGTATATAATCTCGTACAAGTACAAATTTAAGAGAATTCGGATAAAATCAGTGATTTAGGTATACTTCAATATAATATAGGTCCTTACATATGAAATTGGCATTTTGCCGTACTGATCACTTTGATCTCAAATATCTCCTCTATGGTTAGGAATCCAAATTCAAATTTATACAGCTATTTACTCATGTATTTGTGTTTCGAAAATTATAATTCTCTTGTTTTTTCCTCAATTGTTTTTTTTCTTTGCGTCACTCAGTTTACAAAATGGAAAACTTAAAATATCGCGTTATTTACGAGTGGAAACGCAGTGTTGCAGAAATGGCTCGAACGATTAATTATGTATATGGCGACGGTGCCGCAAAAGAAAACACAGTGCGTTTTTGGTTCCAACGTTTTCGTTCTGGAAATTTCGACCTGCAGAACAAGCCCCGAGGACGGCCGGAGACCAAAGTTGATAATGAAGAATTGAAGGCTATTGTGGAAGCGGATCCATCGCAAACCACGTCCGAGTTAGCTGCAGGCTGCGGTATTAGTCCACTTGAAGCAAATTAGGAAGGTGAAAAAGCTTGAAAACTCCTCACGAATTGTGTTAAGCAAATCAACGAACGCGCGTTGACTGCTGCGTTGCATTACTCAATCGGTACAATAATGAAGAGATTTTAAATCGAATCATTACTTGTGATGAAAAGTGGGTCCTGTAAGATAATCGGAAGCGCTCATCGCAATGGTTGAACCCTGCCGAACCAGCCAAACCATGCCCCAAGCGAAAATTTACTCCAAAAAAGTTACTTGTGAGCGTTTGGTGGACTAGTGCTGGTGTCGTTCACTACAACTTTCTTAAATCTGGCCAGACGATTACGGCACATGTCTATTATCAGCAACTGGAAACCATGATGGAAAAGCTAGCTGCTAAACAACCGAGGCTGGTCAATCGCTCTAGGCCACTGCTGCTTCATGATAACGCTAGACCACACACTGCACAACAGACGGCTACCAAATTAGAGGAGCTTCAATTGGAATGTTGGAATGTCAGACATCCACCGTACTCTCCGGACCTTGCTCCAACAGATTACCATTTTTTTCGAAATTTCGATAACTTCTTGAAAGGGAAAAAATACAACTCCGATGGGGCAGTCCAAACCGCCTTCAAAGAATTTATTGATTCCCGTCCGAATGTTTTTTTTAGTAAAGGGATCGATGAACAATGGTACATACTTTAATTGAATGAATATATTATATTAAAAAAAAACGACTTTATGTTCCTCCCATACAAAACGCCAAAGTCATATGTAAGAACCTAATATTATATGTTTTAATTATGTATATCTAATATCAGGGATATTTTTGTTAAATCTATACTTACTAATAAAGAGGAAAGATTTGATTGTTTGTTTGTTTGTATTGAATAGGCTTCGAAACTACTGAACCGATTTTGATGAAAGTTGGTATAAGGATAGTTCGAGACCAGGAGAAGGATATAGAGTAATTTTCCTACGGGAAAAAATCCCACGGGGAAACAAAAATAACGCGGACGAAGTCGCGAGCGGAAAGCTAGTGTTTAATACTTTCATTCAATAATTCGAGTAAAATGTTGAAACGCACATAATTTTACTTAATGCATTACGTTTTTGTTTGTGAAGAAGACAACAACAAATTGATTTACAAAGATGAGATTCCTCACTCAAAAACTAAGGCAATGCTATGGTTAATTTAATGATGTTGTAATGAATTGGTGATGTGCTGAGTCGATCGTATGAAGCTTGGTCATATACATTACTTGTTGATATTGTATTGATTGGCAAGGATTATGGCACAGTCATGGAACATGGATAAAATCTCGTACAAAAGTGTAGGAGATTTTTTTTATTCTCGAATCTCGTACAGAGACTGTACGAGTACGAGTACTGTACGAATCTCGTACCGGTACGAGATTTCTCGTACGTCTGGCAACGCTATCCCTTAATTCAATACAAGCTTACTTTTGAATCAGGGACCAAATTTAATGTGCTTGTTTAGACAAGCGAATTGGTCTCCTGCCCCCCTAGACAAATGCCACACGATAACTTTTCTGCAGTCGTTCCTCAGAAAAAATGTATGAAGATGCCATTAGCTGCGGAAAAATAGCGTGTAGTTGTCGTAAGCTAATGTCATATCCATACGTTTTTTCTGCGGAAGTACTGCGGAAAATTAGCGTGTGGCTTTTGTCTAGGGCCTCTGGTCCGTCAAAACGCGAAAAATCAGCTGTTCCATACAAAAGTTCAACATCCACTGAACCTAGGCTAGAAGTTAGATTTTATGGTCTAGCTCAACTTTTTGAGCTAATGTTTGTTAAAGAGATTTCTTCCATGTAATGTGATTGACTCTATCGATCGGCATCACAAAAATACATAATGATAATTTTCTTAACTTTACCATATTCAATTTCCGGTTCAGACTTGCGATTATTTAAAAATGATGAATGCAGGTTATCGATTCGATGCGTATGTTTTTTGTGTGTATGTTACGCCACCAATTGTGGACCGATTTTCAAAATTCTTTTTATATTCGATAGAGTATACTCCTGCGGTGTTTTCATTGTCAACAATGTCAGAATCTGATGATGGAATCCCAGGGAAATCGAGGGAAACTCTTAAAGAGAAATGCGCAAAATTGCCCCAGCTCCGGCGCAAAAGGAACCTATCTCATATGTTTGTACATTTTATGTGTATTTAAATAAATATTGTATATGTGAGGTCCTAAGTCACAGTCAAATAAAGAAAAAAATTCCTTGATTATCCAAACCAGCCCCCCTAGACAAGATGTCTTTCGATAATCGCTAACGCAATCGCTAAATGGACAATGTATGAGATTTGACAATTGCGCTCGAAAGCAAAGCGAGGGCTTATGTCAAATCCCATACATTTTCCTTCTGCGCGTCGCTAATTATCGAAATGCATCTTGTCTAGGGGGGCAGGGCTGTCCAGATCGACACGATCGCGGGCCAATACAAATCACTGTACAGGGAGGGCCGCAGAAATGTTTAGGTTTTAAAACCCCTCCACGAAACGAACCGTACCATTTTGAGCAGCTTATGATACAAACTCGGTGCATTTAGCTCTAAGCATGCAAATCTCTCTTTTTTCAGATACTCTTTATTCACAGACGAAGCTTGCATACAAATGATATAAGTACTGAATTTTGTTATTATTGTTGCAGATAATATAGTCTAATGCCCATTTCTCATTAACTGTGCGATTTTCTTCACTTGCTTCTTTGCAGACATAATCTTTGTTATTTTGGTTAAAAACTATGTGTGCAACACAAAACAGCAATACGTATTTAAACTACCAGACGATAACTCTCGCATACAACGACAGATAAAAGAGTGCGACAATATTTATTATATGAATTAAAACTTAATGGGGTGAAGTAAGGGTATAAACTAACTATAGTTTTATATTATATAAGCCATGAAGGTAAAACGAAGTTCACAGGCACAGAAAATATGCGGCATTTAGAAACAATGTACCTAACCAAAAAAAACTTCTATCCAACTTAACAAACATAATCATCATCATAACAGCTCATATACTACGTCCTCACCGAAGGGCTCGAGGCTACCCTAAGTTAGGGTGTTAAGGCCTTAGTCAACCACGCTGGCCCAGTGCGGATTGGTCGACTTCACATACACCATTGAATTTCTTCGCAGATGTATTCGGGTTGCCTTACGACATTTTCCTTAACCGTAGGAGCGTCAGAAAAATGTACATATGAAATTCGAAAAACGAAAAACACATTAATGCATGGCGGTCTCGAACCCCTCCCAGTTGGAAGGCAAGTGCCGAGTCCACAGCGCCACCGACGCGCCAACTTAACAATAATTATCTTTTTTTAAAATATCTACACTAGAGTTTAAAACTTTGTTGTTAGTTTGACCATCACACCAAAACAACTGAACATATTGTTTTAACGGGAGCTTTAAAAGCTTCCACTTTATACTCGTAGTCATCTCGTAGTTTGAATTATTTTACTTCGGGAAAATAAAAAGAAGTGGGAAAAACCAAACAACGCGGGTGAAGTTACTCTAATTTTTAACACCCTTGCTCGTAAAGCTGATGTAATTCCACCGGTTTTAAATATGTAAAGCGGGTCATAAAAAACGCGTTTGTTACCAAAGCAAATAGTTAAGTTATAGTCCATACAAATTCCATAACAGTATTATTTGCCATTTCAAATATGGAACTGATCGCCGCCGCACGACTCCAGCTAGTGATAGTGAGCAGCGCGCTGTTGCTATTCTTTTGAACTAATCGCCGCTCGGCGCCAGTCAGTAGGCAGCGCTAGCGCGCTGTTAAAATGGCGGGTAAGCAACAGTGTGCATTCACAGATTGAGTTTATTTAAAATAATGTTTTTTTTTCTGTTTCCTCGCAAATGTGTTAAAAAACGTCGTACGATATACGTGCGTATTGGTTATAACATGCGAGGCTCAATTACGCCCTCGCCTTCGGCTCGGGCTGAAATTCCGCTTCGCATGTTATAACCATCTTAACGCACTAATATCGTAATGTACTATTAATTTATTGATTTGCGTAGGACAAGCATTTAAAACAATTATCAACATATTTATTAATAGGCACGTGTATTTCAATAGCTTAATATTAGGTATGTGTTTGCTGAGTGGCGACCTACTGGCGATGCTGACACGAGAGAATAATAAGAAAACAGTCGACGTGCGTTTGCAGCGATTTCAACATTGTTTTTCTTGTATTGTCGAAAATAATAATTGAGCATCGTAACAAGAACGATGCTCAATTATTATTTTCGACAATATAATTTTAACTAGTTTTCGCCGTCGTGAACTACTCGATGTTGGATAATTTATTTATTAATACAAAAATTTGGTCAAAAAGTAGACTTTTCCATGTGTGTTTGGCGTGCGGAAAGTTAGTCCGCACTAGTGCCTTTTGTTTTCCTTCTGCATAAGTATAACCTCCAAATGCATGAAGAAAGTTTTTAATCAAAAGGTTTTCTGTACAAAAATGTTGTATGAAATTACTATTTTACTGCGTTAATGCTATTGACATGAACAAAATTTAAAATAAGTTTATTTCTTATTATAGACGTATAATGTAAATTAATAAATGACACATATAAAGTTATTTTGATTTTAGATACTTTATTTTAGATAATAGTCATTGAATTGGCTGAATGCATAGAGGCCGTTACCCAGCCAGTCCCCTCAAAAAAGAAACTTACTCCAGCGAAATTACATTATTACCTATCCAAGGTGTCAACTGTTTTTCATTGATTTCCTTTCGTTCTTTTATTTTTTCGCAAATGTATTAAAAAACGTCGTTCGATGTACGTGCGGAATTCTCATTTCCACTGGTCTCTGTTGTAATGTTGACACCGGGCTAACAAACCGGTTCTCGTGAAGAAATTATACACTTTCCGCACTTGTATCGAAATGTACTATTGTTAATGTTTTACAGATTTTTGTTCAAGAACGCTCAACAATCAAGTGGTAACATTTTATTTGTTTATTAAACTAGGTTCCCTCTACATGTACAGCCTTATTAATAAAAATTTTACTCCTTGGATCATCCTAGTTACTCCGTGTTTTGTCTTGTTTCCGCACATGTTGGCTTGTTTCCGCATATTATGTCAAAACAAAACACGGAGTAACTAATCCGAGGATGATCCAAGGAGTAAAATTTTTATTAATAAGGCGGATAAGGCATGCTTACCACAAGTTAAGAGGACTGTGAAGTGTCAATTCATGGCTCGAATATGCATTTTCAAAAATATTTCTGAGCAATATTTCTTAATTTCTTCAAAATCAAAACGTACAAACCTAGATCTTCATTATATCTACAACAATTCCAAAAATTATGAAAAACTGACTATGTTAAGAGTGAACTACGCAGTAGGACCACTGGCAACAAATGGAGAAAAGCGTTATCGCTTTTTGTATAAAAATTTATAGCTTCACAATCCTCTTAAATAAAAATAAACTCATGTCATGTCACATCTTGGATATAAAAAGCCGGCCAAGCTCGAGTTGGAGTCAGGCACCGAGGGCTCCGTACAAACTTATAAATACCTACCTATAGATTCCCAACAACATATTTACGGTTTTCAGATTGTTTTATTGTAACTAAGTTAGCAAAACAGCAAACTGCCCACCTGATGGTAAGGGGTAACAGTCACCTATATTTTTTTTTTTATTATTTATTTGATACACAAAACAGAATATAATCAAACATTGAATAATTAAAGCATGTACAAAATAGCGGACTAGACTATATCCCTAAACATGTGTATACATCATGATTCAAAGTAGAGCGGTACAGTATTAGCAGTGTAGGAATTCTAAAGTTGACAGTAGTTGTTATATGTATATAAAAAAAGGCCAATGATTAACCATGAAGCAATTACAATTTTAAAAATACATGTCTGACATTAAATTTAAATTTAGAAAGTTTTTGTCCAAAGATGTCAATTGTTTTGTGATGAGTTTTAGAGATTGCATTGTATTGACGACACATCCTGACAAGTGGGTTGTAGAAAGAGGTATTATTTTTAAATACTTGCAGCGAGAAAACATTAGCGAAGCCGTGACGAGCTCGGGGCTTAATGTTTATGTTAATATTTGATAAAATAGATGGAGAGTCAATTAATGAATGAACAATTTTATACAATATGACAAAATCAGTATATAAGCGGCGAGCTTTGAGTGTTTGTAATTTAAATTTCTTTAGTCTCTCTGTATATGATTTTTGCGTGCGATTTAAGCCTTGTCTAAAGCACAAGATTCCCAAGCATTTTTTTTGAACTCGCTCAATGCGTTCACTGTGTACTTCATAGTGAGGTGACCAAATGACTGAGTTATACTCCAGTATACTGCGAATCAAAGCAAAATAAAGCAATAAAAATGTTCTAGGATTGTGAAAATGTTTGGTATTACGGGAAATGAAACCTATAAGTTTGGTACTTTTATTAATAATATAATCGTAATGGTCTCTAAACGTGAATTTTTCATCCAAAATAACTCCAAGATCCCGAATAACGTGTTTTATTTCAAGTCTGTTATTGTCAATCGTATAGTCATAGGTTAATTTCTGGTGTTTTGATGTAAATGATATTATATAACATTTAATAACATGTTATTTGCTAAACACCATCCACTCAAAGTACGCAAATCGGCCTGTAGACTATCATAATCTTTGCTATTGTGTATTTCTGTGTAAAGCTTAAGGTCATCTGCATACAAGAAACATGGGTTGACAAATTTCTCAATGAGATCATTAATAAAAGCATTGAAAAGCAGCGGGCCAAGATGGGAACCTTGCGGGACTCCAGAAGTTACATGAATTGGTGTAGAAAGAAAACCTTTAATTGCAACAAGTTGGCTACGGTTGGTAAGATATGATTCAAGCCAACGTAACAAATTGCCGTGAATACCAAACTGCGATTCCAATTTATAGATTAAAATATCATGACAAACTCTATCAAAAGCCTTGGCAAAATCTGTATATATACAATCCACTTGAACTCTTTTTGCAATTGCACTACAAATATAGTTTTTAAATTCTAAAAGGTTGGAGGTGGTGGAACGATTACGGACAAAACCATGCTGCAACGGAGATATCAGGTGCTTCATATGGTAATAGAGAGTATCATGTATCAATGATTCAAAAAGTTTGCCCAGGCATGACAAAATACTAATGGGACGATAGTTTTCGCAATGGGCTCTGTCACCTGTCTTATATATAGGGATTATGTGAGCAGTTTTCCATAAAGTTGGAAAAACTCCAGTTTGCAGTGACCGATTAAAAATAATAAAAAGGGGTTCACTTAATTCCTTTCCACAGTTTTTTATTACAAGGGGAGGAATGCCATCTGGACCCTCCCCCTTACCTGAATCAAGCTTGTCAATTTTACGTATAATTTGATCGCGACTAACAACTACACTGCTCATAGAGATTGTTGTTTTGCTTTCAGTAGCATCAGGAATACTAGAAGTTATATTTGTATTTTGAAAAACTGAGCCAAAGTGATTAGAAAAAAGTTCTGAAATTACTTGCTGGTCAGAAGATATTAAGTGCCCATATTTCATAGTACGTGGAATCAAGTCCGAACCTTTTTTGCTCTTGACATATCGCCAAAATTGCTTAATATTATTTGTTTCAATTGATGATTCTACCGATTCAATGTAGATTTTGTAGTCACGATCAATTAATTTTTTGCATCTGGACCTCATCATACAAAGTTCGTCATAATCACGAGGATTTTTAAATTTTTATAACGACGATGGATAACTGACTTCTCTTTAAGAGAACGTATCAAAGCCGGAGAAAACCACACAGGTAAGCTGTCGGAATGTTTTTTTGTTATTGGAGTGTTTTTTGAAAGTATGTTATTGAGGATAGTGTAGAACTTATCAATTAATATATCAACATCGGTATCATCTAAAATTTCACCCCAATTTACGACCTTAAGATCAGCTTTAATTTGAACGAAATTACTTTTTCTAAAATTAAGTCGAGGTTTAGTTTTCGGTTTTAATGGTTTAGTTGCTGTGGCCTGAGATTCACATTTTACAACCAAGGGTGGATGGTATCGGTCTATTTTGCTAATTGCCTCAGTGTCACGCACTTGTACGTTTGTTAGAGTGGATAAAATAAGATCCAAGAATCTCCCATACTTATTAGGTACACTATTGTATTGGTATAAGTTACATAAGCTTATATTTTCTATCAGGAGATCAGCTTTTTCTCCCTGAGGACTGCTAGGTATTAGCACATCAGAGGTCAAAGATTTCGTCCAAGTAATGTCAGGAGTGTTAAAGTCGCCAATACAAAGAAACTCATCTTTTTCATGACTCTGTACAATATTTTGAACATTAGTGTAAAACTCATCCAAATCTGCAATTGACAGATGTGGTGGAAGATAACACAGGCATATAATAATTCTTCTATCACAACTCTTCATAGGTATCATGCTAATCCAGATATCCTCAAAGTGGGACTCCCAAGAAGTCTGTCTGACAAAATTTAAATCTTTTTTTATTGAGATTAAAACGCCACCGCCATCTTTTTTGTTGATTTTAGTTGTATGTCAATCGCGTCTTAGAACAACATATCGTGCGTTAAACACCTCAGAATCGAAAACTCCATCATTAAAATTTGTCTCGCATAAACAAATCAAATCATAGTTATTTTTAATAACATTAAGGTACACATCTTCAGTTTTAGACCTAATACGGTTAACATTTTGATAATAAATTAACATTAAAACTACCAGTAACATCTAAAAAGAAGTATCTACAAAAATAATATGAATAAAAACTAACAAACATAGCTACAAACAGACACTAATTTAAGTTAATATATTTAACATATCTAAGTTTTTTATTAGTATGCAAGTAGCACCATCGTCCTTGCGCACATATACTCGACCGTATTTCACCCAAACATATTTATATTCCTTTTCCTTAGCAATTTTTCTCGCTGCAGCGTGGAGAGTTTTACATTCCGGAGAGAGATGTTCCATAACATATATTTTTTGTTTTTCGCAGGTAAGCCCAAGATGTGACGAGTTTAATGTGTCGTTTTTGTGAGATCTATTGTAACGGTAACATGCTGATAGTACTGTATCTTTAAGGCGGGGATTAATTAGAGTAACAAGTATGTTTCTAGGTCTTTCAGAGGAAGTGTTAATTTTGGCGACTCTTCGACATGAATGGATCTGATCTGGAGTTATTTCTAAAGATAAAGCTTTACAGAGGTTGTTGAAGATTTCCACGGGGTTTTCATTTCTGCTTTCAGGTACAGCTTGTATTTCCAGATTTTGGCTACGGGTCATTCTTTCTATTGAAGATATGCGTGTGCTTAATAAACCATGATCTTTACGTAAGTTTGATAATTCGCTTTCCAAATTTTTTATGGTACGGGATTTTTCTTCAAGTTCGCGTGTTAAAGAGGACTGCTGGTCACATATAAAATCAGTAGCGACTGTAAATTCATCTTTCAATTGCTGCACTGTAGCATCAATTTTATTGTGAACCATTGTTTTAACATCATCCTTTAGTGCCTGACGGAAATCCTTCATAAATGTGGAAAGTGTACTATTCAGTTTTTGGTCCAATAAGGCGCTAATCTTCTCCATGGTCACGGAATTGTTACCAGAATTAGGAGTAGGAGAGCACAGTAATAGAGATGGCTGAGGCACAGTTGGCTCAGTACAATCATAGGACATATTCATTGACTCCTCTTCAGCGACTGGAAGTTGACCATGACGCACTGGTGTATTTTCATTTCGCCTGTTGGAACGCTTAGTGATATTAGAGCATGACGGGCATATCCACTTTTTAAAATATTCAGTCGATCACGCGCGGAACTGGTCATTTGTAATGCTCAAGCATTCGTTATGGTAGTAAAGGTGACAGTGATTACATTGTAAGTGTCGCTTGGAATTCAATTTTTTATTACAAGCTGAGCAGTTCATATTAAAAGTCACTTTGATAGAAAAAATAAAATAAAAATATAAATAATACATGTGGCTTCTGTGAGATTTGCAACAAAACTGCAGCCTCTACAAGAACCACAGTGTACGTTTGCCAACTTGTGACTTAGGATGTAAAGTCACGGTACCCAGTAATTTCAATGCCAATCTTACCCTTCAAACCGGAACACAGCAATGCAAGCACTACTGCTTTGCGGCAGGAATAGCTAAGACGGAGGTACCCAAGTACACGACCCTGGTACAGAGTCCAGTTCAGAATAAACAAAGAAAATTTTTATTTTAGTCACAATCACTTGTTTACAAATTGGTGTGGAGTATCAGGAAGTATTTCAGAAAGAAGGAAGAAAGAGCGGCATTGGTATTTTATTACTATTAATTATTAGCTTCTGTCCGCGACTTCGTCTGCGTGGATTTCATAATTGGGTGTAAAGCTTCGCTCGTTAACAATTTTTAATCTTCCCACGGGAACTATTTGAGAGATCATTAAGGAATATAAAGTACATGTCCTTTTCTATAGTATAGGTGACATGCATACCAAATTTCAAAGCTGTCTGCCCACGGCTTAGCTCGTTAACAATTTTCAATTTTCCGTCGGACACTACTTAAGGAATCGGGATAAAGGGTAACCTATGTTCTTTTCCATGTCAATGGCTACATGCATGCCAAATTTCATCCAAATCCGTTCAGCTGTTTTTGCGTGATTTAGTAACAAACATCCAAACATCCACACTTTCACATTTATAATATTACTAGCTTTTGCCCGCGGCTTCGCACGCGTAGACTACACACTTCGCTTTCCTGTTTCATAACAACCTGTTAAAAACATCGTAGGGAGTAAGAAAATATAAGACATTTCATTTAAAAACCCCCATTCCCACCCTTATCCCCATCCCCACCTCTACTCCTATCCCCACCGCCATCCGCACGCCCTAATCCTATCCCGTGCCTATCCTTATACCACCTTTATCCTGTGTCTATCCCTGTTCTGTCCATATATCCCATCTCATCTCTAACCCAATCCCGTCACTACCTTGTCCCTATCCCATCCCTTTCCTGTCCGGTCATTATCCTATCCCTATACTAATCGTATCCCGCCCAACACTTCTCATATTGTCTATGCGTTGCGCTAGTACTCGTAGGTATTATTCCAATCCGACCATAATAATAATTAAAGACTTAAAAATGTTTATATTTAACATAGGTAATACTGAAAAATTTTTGTGAATATTGCATTAAACTTCAAAACTTACGGATTTTCATACAAACTGTCATCACTATTTCAACCCCTTAGGGGTGGAACTTCCAAAAATACTTAGTGGACACTGCATAACGTATCTATGTGCAAAATTTCAAGTCTGTAGGTCCAGCGGTTTGGGATATGCGTCATTATAAGTACCTAGTCCATACGTCTACATCCCCTTTCTCACCCCTTTGAAGGAAGTAAAAATATTCATAATCACTGAGATATGTAAAAAATTGATTTTCTACTTGAACAAAACTTTAGGATCAAAACTTCTAAACTGACGGATTTTCATATAAACTTTCATCCCCTATTTCACCCCCTTAGGAATGGAATTTCTATAAATCCTTTCTTAGTGGATGCCTAAGCTGTATAAGGTATCTATGTACAAAATTTCAAGTCTCTAGGCGATTTAATTATTCCCACGAATTCATCCCTCTTTCCACCCTTCTGGGGGTGGAATAATCAAAATCGCTGAGACAGGTCTAAGTTATTTTTCAATGTCCTGCCTAAACCCAAAATTTGAGGATCCTCACTTCAAAACCGACGGTTTATCATACAAACTTTCATCCCCGAGTTCACCCCCTTAGAGGTAGAATTTCCAAAAATAATTCCTTGATGGATGTCTACACTGCATATGAGATCTATGTGTAAAATTTTAAGTCTGTAGGTCAAGCGGTTTGGGCTGTGCGTCATTGTAGTTCTCACGACTTCATCCTCCTTTTCACCCTCTTGGGGGTGAAATATTAAAAATCGCTGAGATAATAAATTATTTTTTATTCTTTAGCCTATACACGAAATTTGAGGATCATAACTTCAAAACAGTCGGATTTTCATACAAACTTTCATCCCCTATTTCACCCTCTTGGGGATGGAACTTCCAAAAATACTTTCTTAGTGGATGCCTACACTGCATAATGTATCTATGTGCAAAGTTTCAAGTCTGTAGGTTCAGCGGTTTGGGCCGTGCGTCATTATTGTTCCCACGACTTCATCCCCCTTTTCACCCTTATGGAGGTGAAATATTACAAATCGCTGAGACACGTATAAATTATTTTTCAATCTCCAGCCTATACACAAATTTTGAGGATCCTAACTTCAAAACTGACGGATTTTCATACAAACTTTCACCCCCTATTTCACCCCTTTAGGGGTGGAAATTTCAAAAATCCTTTCTTAGTGCATGCCTACATTGCATAAGGTATCTATGTGCAAAATTTCAAGTCGGTAGGTCTAGCGGTTTGGGCTGTGCGTTGATATATCAGTCAGTCAGTCAGTCAGTCAGTTTAGAATTTTATATACAGGGCGTCCCACGGCTATGCTACATGGAGGGGAAGTACATTAAATACTGTAGATAGAAAATTTTACTGAAAGAAGACTTCATTTTTATTTTAAAAACAATACGAACTGTATTCAAAGAATTTTAAATAATCGCCTGTGTGAACCGGGAATCGAACCCGCTGAATTTGAAAAAAAAAAATACTGTACCGATCGAAAGGCTCAATCATAAGCATTTATTTCTCCTTAATAACTTGGCATCTAAAATAAAAGGAACATCATGACAATTGACATTTAATTTACAATATTGAGGTATGTGTACATTTAACTGCAACTTACAATCAATTTAATTTATTAAATGCTCAAAGTGTGCCCCTTCTTGTTGTATACAAATTCTAACTCTTTTAATAATTTCGCTTCCCGTTGATTTCTTAATTTTTTCGTGGTGAATGTTTAAAAATGGGGAGTCCGATGCTACATGGGGAACCGGCAGTGGTGAGGGGCCGGTCTAAACCCTCGTCAATTTCAGATACCGCAAAGTCAAATAATACGAATAAGAATGTTTAAAATAATATTTCTAAGTTCAGTTTGTAATTCCAGCACACTCTCATACTGTCTCTTGTAAACTAAATCTTTTACATAACCCCACAAAAAAATCCAATGGAGTCAGATCCGGGGATCTTGCAGGCCATCTGATTGGCCCATGAGTACCGATCCAGGAAGGAAAATGTTCATTCAGAAAATCCTTTGTTCTCCGACTGTTATGAGCCGGAGTCCCGTCTTGCTGGAGAATGAGATTTCGTCGGTCTGCATCGGGAATATTATTAATCTCACTCCTTAAAATCTCAAGTAGGTATTTCTATGTATCTTTCCGAGTTCAGATGCTTTTGATAAAAATCTAATAAGAGGACCCGGTTTTTTATAATCCCACACCAACAGCTGAATGAAAATCGCACTTGATCATTAGTCTCGCGGATTCGTAAAGGATTCTGCCTGGACCAAAAACGATTATTTCGCCGGTTGTACATACCGTTGTTACTGAAGTTTGACTCATCTGACCAAATAATGTTATTGAGAAAATTTGGATCCTCGCTGATGAGCCTTTCCATTTCGTGGCAGAATATTAGTCTTCTTCTTTTTTTTTTTTTTTTTTATTGCAGAAAGTTGGAAAACAAGCAAACTGCCCACCTGATGGTAAGTGGTAACAGTCGCCTATAATACATGTAGCTCATGTGAGATTCGCAGCAAAACTGCAACCCCCACAAGAACCACAGTGTACGTTGCCAACTTGTGACACCAGATGTAAAGTCACAGTACCCAGTATCTTTCGGCATCACCCGGGCCGGGCGTAACTTTTGAACTAAATGCCCCTCAACATAACTCTTGAATTTGTATTTTTTCAAAACGCGGTGTATTTTGCATTTTGAAAGTCCCATATCAACTTCACCTTCCCTCACTGAGCTTTTCGGGTTGGCCTCAAAATAAATCAAAATGTCTAGTTCATCATCATCAAAATTTATTTGCTGCTGTGCCTGCGGTAAACGAACATCAAAACGTCCTAAATTTGTCAAATTATCCACCAACCTTTTCAAAACGCATCGACCTGGTGTTACTCTATCTGGATATCTTTCGCGGTACCACTGCAATGATTGTGATATGTTTTTGTGATTCAGAAAGTATGCTTCCATTAAATCTAAATTATTTTGATACGCCATCGCTATGCCAAGTAAAACACAACAATTGCGTGAAACTAAAATTAAAACATGGACGAGACGTTTGAAAATGGAATACATTTTCTTTTTATTTTATAATCAGCCAGTCGCGTTATAATTGTGAACACACAAAGAGTTGCATACAAAGAGGTGTAATACAATTATGTTCCTACCAAATTATTACTTTATCATACACTGATAATAGGGAAATTATAATTTCTCAAGTGTGTACTCATTAGTAATACATTGAAACGATAAAATCAGTATAAGCACGACAGTCACAGAAAAGGCTATCCATTAGGTTTTCTGAACAAAATTGTAAATTAAATGTCAATTTTCATGGTGTTCCTTTTATTTTAGACTAGCTGTGCCCGCGAACTACGTTTCGCCATCAAAATACTTAACACAGTGTTTAGTTTTTTCCTCCATTTTATTGCATAATGATTCAACTTTATTCTGCCTTTCTTGAGCATCGGCCATTTCGAAATTAGGACAATTTTCGTAGGTTCGTAATGCTCTTTTTCTAACAGTCCACAAAATTAAATACATTACATATTACTATAAACACTAAGTATAATTATTGTTTTTAGACATTTAGACATTATTGATATTAATAAATTCTTCTTCAGTAGACACAGTTGCAAGAATAATCTTTATCGTATTCATGTTTCGAATTAAAATAAACAATTGTTAATAAATTAGAACTGTATACGACTAAAGTTTAGATTTTATAATGGGTGTTGGTAACACCAACAAAATATATTTTTTGGATATGACAACTTGGCCAATTTTGACTGGTCGTACAGTAAGCTCCTTGTCAAGCTATACTGTTTGACCTTTGAACCCAAAGACATTATAAGAGTCTCTTATAATGTCTTTGTTTGAACCGTTCTTATGTCGCTCGTAATACTGGCGGTGTTCGTAGAGTTAATGTATAGCATGAATGGGGGGGTTACTGTACAAATACGTTTTCCGTATTCGATATCCGATCACGGAATACAGACACGGAGTTTCGTGAACGTAGCGCAGATGTTCGTTTCTTCTCGAAACGTACGTACAGAACGTGTTCCGTTCGTAAAATAAAAACGAACGTGTGCGGCAGTCAATGAGTATTTTGTATAGATTTGATGCATTCGGATGCCCGCATTCAGAAAACGAATGCAAAAAAACGTATTTATGCGGTTAGCCTTAAAATGTATTGAGACATCCGTTTTTGTAACGTGTACTGTGCGATATAGTGTTGCTGGCATAGTTCGGTTAGCAAACTCGCCGTGATGACTAACATCCAACACACAAACTTGGAGTTATCGTTAGTTAGTTCACGATCGTTGCATTATCACGGTCTCGAAGGACACTAAACACAGGTAACATCTAACATCGAACATCCAATAGGCCCCGAAGCGGTCCTCAAACTTTTTTTGGTGACGTAACCCTTTTGGAAAGCGAAATACTTGACGGAACCCTAAAATAAAACAATAGTTTTTAAAAGTATATTCTTTATTAATAAGCATAATGAAAGTACGACCAGAGAGGGTGTTTTGATTTTTCTAAATTATTGCGGTACCCCTTATAGGGGTAGTGTGGAGCCCTAGGGTTCCGCGGAACACACTTAGAGCATGGCTGCTCTAGGTACCCTTCAGGGCCTACTTTCATTTAATACCCCTATTGCTGGGTTTGAAAAGCAACTGTTATCCGTCTTTATTGAGCGGCGGCCATGTTGAATTTACGTCAATGTTGCTACGTTCATAGTGCTCTACTGATCAAGGCCTTTCATAATGATACCCATATTGCTGGGCTTAGAAACGAACTTTTATCAGTTTTTTTTTGAGCAGCGGCCATATTGAATTTTGTGCTATTTTCCTAGGTTCATAGTGCTCTACTCTTCAAGGCCTTTCATTTGATTCCTATATTGCTAGGTTTGGAAACGAACTTTTATCCACCTTTATTGAGCGGCGGCCATGTTGAATTTATTTGTGCTGCTAGGTTCATAGTGCTCTACTCATCAAGGCCTTTCATTTGGTACCCATATTGCTCGGTTTGAAAACGAACATTTATCCTTTTTTTGAGCGTCGGCCATGTTGAATTTAGGTAGATTTTCGTAGGTACCTAATGCTCTACTCTTCAAGGCCTTTCATTTGATACCCATATTGCTAGATTTGGAAACTAACTTTTATCCACCTTTTTTGAGTGGCGGCCATGTTGAATTTATGTAAATGTTGCTAGGTTCATAGTGCTCTACTCATCAAGGCCTTTCATTTGAGACCCATATTGCTGGGTTTGGAAACGAACTATTGTCCATTTTTTGAGCAGCGGGCATGTTGAATTTATAGCACTTTTCCTAAGTTCATAATGCTTTACTCTTTTAGGCTTTTCATTTGATACCCATATTGCTAGGTTTGGAAACGAACTTTTATCCTTTTTTTTTGAGCGGCGGCCATGTTGAATTTAGTTCGATTTTGCTAGGTTCCTAATGCTCTACTCTTCAATGCCTTTCATTTGATACCCATATTGCTAGGTTTGGAAACGAACTTTTATCTATCTTTTTTGAGCGGCGGCCATGTTGAATTTATGTCAATGTTGCTAGGTTCATAGTGCTCTACTTATCAAAGCCTTTTATTTGATACCCATATTGCTGGATTTGAAAATGAACTTTTATCCATTTTTTGAGCGGCGGCCATGTTTAATTTAGGGCAATTTTCCTTAGTTCATAATGCTCTACTCTTTTAGGCCTTTCAGTTGATACCCATATTGCTAGGTTTGGAAACGAACTATTATTCTTCTTTTTAGAGCGGCGGCTATGTTGAATTTATGTCAATGTTGCTAGGTTCATAGTGCTCTACTCATCAGGGTCTTTCATTTGATACCCATATTGCTGGGTTTCAAAACAAACTTTTATCCTTTTTTTTGAGCGGCGGCCATTTGAATTTAGGTCGTATTTCCTAGGTACCTAATGCTCTACTCTTCATGGCTTTTCATTTGATACCCATATTGCTAGGCTTGGAAACTAACTTTTATTCACCTTTTTTGAGCGGCGGCCATTTTAAATTTATGTCAATATTGCTAGATTCATAGTGCTCTACTCTTCAAGGCCTTTCATTTGATACCCATATTGCTAGGTTTGGAAACTAACTTTTATCCACCTTTTTTGAGCGGCGTCCATGTTGAATTTATGTCAATGTTGCTAGTTTCATGGTGCACTACTCATCAATGCCTTTCATTTGATACCCATATTGCTAGGTTTGGAAACTAACTTTTATCCACCTTTTTTGAGCGGCGGCCATGTTGAATTTATGTCAATGTTGCTAGGTTCATAGTGCTCTACTCATCAATGCCTTTCATTTGATACCCATATTGCTGGGTTTGGAAACGAACTGTTATCCGTTTTATTTGAGCGGCGGCCATGTTGAATTTAGGGCGATTTTCCTATGTTCATAGTGCTCTACTCATCAAGGCCTTTCATTTGATATGCATATCGCTAGGTTTGGAAACGAACTTTATCGGCAGTCATGTCAAATTAAGTCAACGTGGCTAGGTTCAATGTGTTCTACTCTTTAGGTTCTTCGTTCGATATCCATGTTCCTTGGGTGGATCCAAAAAAATGTGATCCGTCATTTTAGACATTAGGATCAAGAGTCCCGTCCCGTCCCTCTACGCGTAACCCAGAACATTGCAGTCAGATATTTTTTTAATTATCAATATTAATCTATTACTTTTAATAATGTTAAATGGATGAAAGAGTTTGATTCCTTAGTCCTAATGTAAAAACATATAACACCTTTCAAAATACCTTGAAAAGAGTATCTTCATCTTTCAACATTTCAAATATTTCAAAAATTGTACCGATTTTGTGAAAATTAGTCAAGAATTAAACAAATCTACAAATTTTATGGTCACTCGATAAGTATTATCATAATAAATGCTTTATACATTGGTTGTATGGCTTGATCTTTTTGCCTTACCACCACGGTACGATATAAGAAAAAGACAATTTGGTTGGCGAAATCCAGTTGGGCAAAGCCATTAACAGAAAATATTAAATTTTATTTGTACTATGTGAAACACTTCATTCCTGCCTTAATTTTCGAAATCCAATTACTTAAGATCAGGCTGTATGGCGTAGTTCCATTGCCTTTCCTTCGTGGAAGAAAATACCTTCTCTCTGTACTCTACGTGACAGACTTGTCAAAATAATTTCACGTGCGCCATGTTGTTTTTCTATCTAAAGCCAATTCGAAAATTTTATATGGTATTTTTTCACTAAAAATAAAAAGTGAATTTAAACAAACGAAATTATGCCTAAATGTTCTTCCGGAAAATTCTAAGCATTGTGGTGTAAGCCATATCAAATTCTGTCCAGTAGTTTCGGAGATCTTTCCGGACAAACAGACAAACAAACAAACAAACAAACAAACAAACAAACCAACAAACAAACAAACAAACAATTTTTTTAAAAACTATTCTATCGTGTTCTGCTAATGATTTTAAGGCGACCTGTGTATTTTTTTTCTTAATATTTCGCAATTACAGATTTTTGTACCCCTACGATTTTATTATATATAGAGATGCCAACTTATGATTGGGCCTTTCGATTGGCACAGCAAATTTTTTTTTCAAATTCAGCGGGTTCGATTTCCGGTTCACACAGGCGATTATTTAAAATTCTTTAAATACAGTTCGTATTATTTTTAAAATAAAAATGAAGTCTTCTTTCAGTAATATTTTCTATCTACAGTATTTAATGTACTTCCCCTCCATGTAGCATAGCCGTGGGACGCCCTGTATACAGACTAGCTTCTGCCCGCGACTTCGTCTGCGTGGACTTCAATTTTGAAAAATTTAAAATTTTCCCTCGGGAACTACTTAAGGAATCGGGATAAAAGGTAGCCTATGTTCTTTTCCATGTCAAAGGCTACATGCATGCCAAATTTCATCCCAATCCGTTCAGCCGTTTTTGCGTGATTGAGTAACAAACATCCAAACATCCACACTTTCACATTTATAATATTAGTAGGAGGATAAAAGTGAAGTGAAAAAGCAAACAAACAATAAACAATCCAGCCTTCAACTGAAATTTCAGTAAACTTTTATATCCCTATAATATATTCGTAGATATTAAGCCATTTAATTAGGGTTGCTTTATCATTCATATAACAAATGTTAAGTTTTCATTATGTTATACAAATATTTCACTTGCATATTATACGGCCTTGCAGCCTAAGCCGTTCTATGCGAATTATAAGAAAGTACTATGACATTTCAGCTTTTGTTAATAATAGTGGAATCACTTATTTTTTTACACAATCATGGAAACATGATAAAAACCACTTGTTAAACTTTAACATAAAATATATCATATTCAGCCTTTATTGATATTTTCTGGAGTATACACCGACAGTGGAAATTGAAAAACAACTGCACCAGTGTCAATGTCTCTGATAACGGCATTCACTTCGGTGAAGTAGCTAATAGTCAGCACTTCCGAGGAGCTTAACCTTCT
This sequence comes from Schoenobius gigantellus, assembly GCA_963935595.1. Taxonomy (NCBI): domain Eukaryota; kingdom Metazoa; phylum Arthropoda; class Insecta; order Lepidoptera; family Crambidae; genus Schoenobius; species Schoenobius gigantellus. The sequence goes on from OZ012543.1 coordinate 3,172,702, forward strand.
GGAGGCACGATCGGTGAATATAATATGTCCAATGTCAATACCATAGAAGTGGTGCCCCAAATGAGGAACTGCGTAGTTCACCGCAAGAGTCCCTGAGAGAAACACTTCGTATTCAACCTGAACTCTCATCGTATTTCTGCTCACAGTTAACTCAGACCTTACAGTCTGATATGGCTTCAAAGGAATCTTAACTGCAGCCTCAGAACCGAGCACAACAGCTAATAACTCCTTTGTTATCTCTTCTCCATAAGATTTGCTAACCGCAATGGTCTTATTACCAACGCCTTTCAGGTCTTTGAAGCTGATTGCGTAATTAAACTCATTGTCCGTAGTTACTTCCCTTCTTGTTCCCCAAATAGAAGTCAGGGAGTTGGAGTTAGGCTCTTTATATGTTAAAGATACGCTTCCAGATGTAGAGACGTTATGCACAAAAGTGTGGGACTTCAATACTAGAGTTTCTGTGTTGATGTGAAGTATGTACGATTGTGTTGGCTTGATAGTTTTGGTGACGTCTTTCCATCCGTAGATACGGTAAAGGTCGCCCCAGGGAGTGGGGCTTTTCAAGAAGACGTCGTCGGGCCTCGCTCCGTGGAACCATTCGATGGCGTCCTTGAGGGTGGCGTCGGAGAGCTGGAAGGCGTCTCTCTCGTGGTCGCGGATGACGTCGACGACGCTGCCGGAGACGTCCACCGAGCTGTCGGCGCGGCTGGAGCCGGCCGTCACCCGCACCTCGATCTGCCCGCGGACAAATGTCGCCAGCAGAACCAACGTCAGTAGAGGAGCCATATGGTGGATCTGAAACGAATTTTATCATACACTAGCTGACCGTATGCAACTTTGTTTGCATTATAACTAACTTTTCCCGTAGGAGAACTTTTCCCGTCAGATTTTCCCGTAGGAAAATTACCCTATGTCCTTCCCCTGGTCTCGAACTATCCCTATACCAACTTTCATCAAAACCGCTTCAGTAGTTTCGAAGCCTATTCAATACAAACAAACAAACAATCAAATCTTTCCTCTTTATAATATTAAGTACTTATAGATAAGTATAGATTACAAGGTGTTTGGTATCAAGTCGAAATCTACCCAAGTCAATGCGATCAAATATGAGCGTTTATATCGTATCGCGTAAATTTTACGATCCCGTTGACCTAAAATCATAAAATTTGGCGAGGAGCAAATCTTATAGCAAATGCTAAGGAATAAAAATTTGAAAGTCGAATGTATACACGGTTATTTTTTTATCACCCTGGAAAATTTTAGGGACGCTTCAGGACACATCCATTATTATATAAAAAATAAAAAAAATGAAATAAAAGTTTTAAAAAAATATTAAAAAAATAAAAAATCTCTAAAAATGCTGCTCTCAACTAGTGCAGCATTTTTTGTATTTTTAAAAAAAATAATATAAAATTAAGTAAGCGAGTTATATTTTTATTTATATTTAAATCATTCTAATACCATGTCGTGAAGCATCCCTAAAATTTTCCAGGGTGATAAAAAAATAACCGTGTATAGTTAGTTACTTTTATACTTGGACAAGTTGGTACAGAGCTATCGGTGGCCGGTTTTTTTTCTTGTATTGATTTAATCGTGGTATTAAGGAAAGTACTGATAATATTGCTTACATTTTATTTCTATCATTTACGCTATCGAGAATACACTATCAGACAAAAATGAGTAACAAATAATGATATTGGCGTATCTAGAGTTTTTTCCTGGCCCATGATTTTGTGTGAAGTTATCAGTATTTTGGCGACCATAATTGAATTTTGAATCGGTAGCCTAACATCCTGGGGTGGGCACCGTCCACCCGGCCCCCCCTCTATACAAGGTGTTCCATAATCCTACTAATATTATATTTACTGGAGGGAGACTCTGTACCAGGGTCGTCTGCTTAGGTACCTCCGTCTTACCTATTTCTGCCGCAAAGCAGCAGTGCTTGCATTGCTGTGTTCCGGTTTGAAGGGTAAGATATGGCAGTGAAATTACTGGGTACTGTGACTTTACATCTTGTGTGACTTGTGTCACAACTTGGCAACGTACACTGTGTTTCTTGTGGGGGTTGCAGTTTTGCTGCGAATGTCACAAGAGCCACATGTATTATTGGTGACTGTTACCACTTACCATCAGGTGGGCAGTTTTCTTGTTTGCCAGCTTTCTGTAAAAAAAAAATGTGAAAGTGTGGATGATTGTTACTCAATCGGCTGAACGGATTTGGATGAAATTCAGCATGCATGTAGCCTTTGACATGGAAAAGGCTACCTTTTATCCCGATTCCTTGAGTAGTTCCCGAGGGAAAATTGAAAATTGTTCAAAATTGAAGTCCACGCAGACGAAGTCGCGAGCAGAAGCTAGTAACTAATAAATAAACAATTCTTTATCGAAAACTCATTATTAATATGTGTTTACAAGTAATGTCATTCAACCCAAAATTTTCATGTAAATCATAGACATGATGATGATATGATACTATGATTTACATGAAAATTTTGGGTTGAATGACATTACGTGTAAACACATTCTAATAAGTAATGAGTTTTCGATAACGCATTGATTATTTATTGGTTATTTTGGTTTATACGCCTATGAATAATGCATTGATACGAATTATCGTGATTTATCAGCCACAGTGGAATTATATTTTGTCATATCGATGTACATTCTGAATCCGGCCTTGCTACAGTCACAGAATAATACTAAAGTAGGTATACAGGGGCAAATTTCTTTAATATCACCATAAAATAATATAATATAAAAAAAAAACTTTCTCAAATACAAGCTTTTAGTACTGGTCAATACGAATATGACATGGTACTAAAATGTTCATCTACTTGTTTTATGTTTCTCAGTGTGAACGCACGAGAGCCGACTGTACATACCTAAATACACATTATCTATTACTCATTTCTTCTATCAAAAAGAGGACAAACTGACTTAGTCATACTAATCTATTTATCAGTGTGTGTTGTTCGTATGTTTTGATGTTAAAAAAAACTATTGTAGTACCTACGCTGTTTTTTTTAAACTGTTTTTCATACCCTACCTATTAGAATTTATTTCTGTAGTTGTTCTAATGAAAACATTTAGAAGTTGCTTTAACAGCCATTTCTATTAGTATCTATTGACACAATGAGAAAAATATAAAAAAACGGCCAAGTGCGAGTTGGACTCGCGTACCGATGGTTCTGTATACTTATTTAAGTATAAATGAATATAGTTTCTTACTATACAGGCTTACTTTTTATCACCCCGGAAAATTTAAGGGACGCTTCAGGACACGGTACCTAAAAGAATGATTAAAATATTAATAATTTTTCTATACCCCAAAGGTGGCAAACAAGCATGTGGGTCACCTGATGGTAAGTGATCACCACCGCCTATGGACGCTTGCAACACCAGTGGCATCACTCGCGCGTTGCCAACCATAAATATAAATACCTCTTCACGCCTTTTTTGAAGAACTCCATGCTGTAGTGCTTATTGGAAACCCCAGTAGGCCTAGCACGGCGCGTGGACTCAAGAAGAGAAAGTGACTAACCCTCGTCCCGTCTCGGGTCATTGTTACCTATATGAGAGAGCGAGAAGAAACATGTTATTTGTCTCATGTCCCGTTTTATCCAAGGTCCGTGCTACGCCTGCAGAAGGGAGCTCATTCCACAACCCGAGCGTCGCGGGAGAAAATGTCTCGTGAACCGTACCGTACGCGACAATTTAGGTTTCAAGGTGTGAGCATAAGAATAACTAATAATACGAGTATAGAAGCGAATCTCCTTTGTGGGTGCGCCAAATGCCGCTATTTGCATACCTACAGCGCCCTTCCCCCTGTAACGCCCCGCAGTAGTCTGCGGACGCCGCTAGGGTCACCACATGGACGTATGGTTACCACTACAATATTTTTTATATAGGTACCTCCATATTTTACATTAAATGAGAAACTGAGCATACACCAAGTCTTATTGATTTTGTACTTCAAGTGTAGCGAGCGAGCGACTATCTTTAGCAATAGTACGCACATTTTTAGTTTTTTTGATTCCGTAGTTTCTTATAACTACGGACATATTTTTGATTAATTGAGCTTAATGCCTACACTTCGAGAACAAAATCATTAAAATGTTTCGAATTTCGATGTACAAAAATGGTTTGTAATTTAGGTATCGTACCTACGTTTATAGTCCAAGAGTTGAAGTTATGAATGTACTAATGGATAAAACCTAAGCTCACTTTTTACTATCAGACCAACATTTTCACTTGAAAAATCTGTTGTTTCATAATTTTAATCAAGTATTGATTTTTTTTTCTTTTTTTAAAAACGTCGCCCCACATTTTACCTGTGTCGTGGGTGCAGTTACAAACATAGAAATAGAATATCACATGCACATACGCCCAGACCGGAACAAATTTCTGTAGGCCATACAAAATATCTGTCCCATCGAACCCGCGACCCGTTGCACAGTAGGCGATCACTCGACCTCTGCGCTAACCGTGTCGTCAAGTCGTCGTGTCGTCGATTGTATTTAAATTATATAGGGAACAGTGACAAAGGTCGATAAAAATATATATAGCAGTACCAAAGTTTCTCATAATTCAAATTATTCCCGACTTGACAAAAAAAATCCCATACAGAGTTTCAAAATTGCACTACAATGACAGCTTTAGAAACTCGATACATTATATTGTATTAGCTTTGACATGTAATGAATATTACGAATAAAACGGTATCTGTATCTAGGGTAGGTATAATAAAAATAATTTTAAAGTATTCAGTCATTTTTATTTAAAAGGTTTCAATTCAACAGAAATATTTACAAATGTCTGATATTTATAAAAGATGGCGTTTTTGTAGATGATTTGAAGTTTCGGTTATTAAACTTCAGCGCGTAGTAAATACGCATTCTTATAAAAAGCTTAATCAGGTTCACATTCAATTCACAAGGTACCTGAAACACACGGTGCGCGCCTTGACTGGCGATTCCGTTCAAACGGTAGGTAAATAACGTGGCCTTGAGCGCTCGACGGCCGGGAGTTTCGCTTCTATACTCGTATTATTAGTTATTCTTATGGTGTGAGGATGAACTCCCTCCCGATGGCGAGCGGTGCGATGGTAAAATAAATCACTTATTTAATTTTAAGTACCTATAGGTATTATTTGTCTAAAAATATCCACATAATATTTTTTGATTTTTTAATAAAATACTTGGTGTGTCCTAAAGCGTCCCTAAAATTTTCCGAGGCGATAAAAAAGTAAGCCTGTATAATAACGGATCTTGCTCTTTGCCGAATTTCATAATTCTAGGTCAACGGGAATTACCTACCCTATATAGTTTTGTTTCCCTTATGAAATCGCTTTGTGGAAATATGCGACATAACCGATTAATTATATCTTTTGATCGCGTTAACATACAACTGTGTTCATTTCGCGGCTGAGAAAGACCGTAGTACTACTTATTATCTATTCTGTGCCATAGATCCAGAGTTTGATATCTCAAAGCGTTCCTTAGAAAAATAATCTTATTTATCATCATCATCATCATCACAGCTCATGTACGTCCCCACCGAGGGGTTCGAGGCTACCCTATGTTAGGGTGATTAGGCCTTAGTCAACCACGCTGGCCCAGTGCGGATTGGTCGACTTCACATACATCATTGAATTTCTTCGCAGATGTATGCAGGTTGCCTCACGATGTTTTCCTTCACCGTAGGAGCGTCAGACAAATGTACATATGAAATTCGAAACGAAAAACACATTGGTACATGGCGGGTCTCGAACCCTGGCCCCCCGATTGGAAGGCAAGCGCCGAGTCCACAGCGCCACTGACGCCCCTGATCTTATTTATATATTTACAAAATTCCACAGCTTATAAGTACTAAAACAGTTATTGTCTAGCTAGAGTAATATTACTTAAATATTTGCCAATTACGGTTACGGAATATCATTTCATTACTTAGTAGGTATTTTAAAATAAATTACAATGTAAGTAGGTAGATACAAACAATGTCCTTGTTGCGAATGCAACCTATTTTTTATTGTTTATGTTTTTATATTTTATTTAATGTATTTTTGATAGAACCAATTTTGATTATACTTGTCAGTTTACCTTGGAACGATTCCTTTGTGTCGTTTTTTAATTTTCCTTGATTCTCCCGTAAATCCCGTTTTTCTGCTCACCAACTAGCTATCCCTAACAGTCCTGGTTATTGCATTATCTATATTAAAACACAATAGGTACAATAGGTAGGTAAAGTGCATGTCATTCATTTCGTTCCCTAAAAAATAGTATGTTTGTGTAGGTATGTGTGTGTGTGTGGGTGTACATTTGAGAGAACAATGTGGTGAAGTGTGTTAGACAACATAAACACTATCCCATCTCTCCATACATTAAAAACAGTAGGTAAACCAAAATTGGTGGGTAGGAGCCAGCGGCAAAACAAACTACGAACTCAAGCAAGAGCAGGCTTACATGTAGACGCTTTAATTTTAGAAATAAAAAACTATTAAGATGAAAATTAAATTTTGGATTATTACATTAAATGTGCATTAAACAGATTAAATTTCACAGACAGAAGGATAGCCGTACAACGAAGTGATCCTATAGGTTTCGGTTTTATTCTTTTCAAGTAAGAAATCCTCATAAATATAAATAAAATATACATAAAAATCGAAAAAATAATAATTCATAAAAATATACATAAAAATCGAAAAAATAATAATTCATTTGCCATAAAACGTTTGTGCAACAGAAATATTAGGTACTTACATACCTAGCCATTGTTACTTTCTTATAGACCCTGATGGTAAATGGAAGTCGAGTTCTAATGCAAAGAAAGCTAGTGCATGTAGGGGAGAGAACACTTTGCACTAGCCACCCTCACCATGCCCACCAGCAAGAGCTTTTTTTTATTGCTACTAAGTTGGCAAACAAGCAAACTGCCCACCTGAAGGTAAGTGGTAACAGTCACCTTATAATACATATGGCTCCTGTGAGATTCGCAGTAAAACTGCAACCCCCAAAAGAACCACAGTGTACGTTGCCAACTTGTGACATCAGATGTAAAGTCACGGTACCCAGTAATTTCAGTGCCATATCTTACCCTTCAAACCGGAACACAGCCATGCAAGCACTGCTGCTTTGAGGCAGAAATAGGTAAGACGGAGGTACCCATGCACACGACCCTGGCACAGAGTCTCCCTCCGGTGCTTGTTAGGAGGGAACACGTGTGCTGGCAAAGAGTATTTTTTTTAATTATAGCAAGTACATAGAAAGAAGTTGGCTACTAGTTTGATTATTAAAATCAAAATATTCTTTTCATCCCCCCATCTCGGAAAGAGTATTTTTGCTATTCGATATCTGACCGCCAAAGCCGTTTTTATCCGCTTGAGGTTAAAGTAAATTTGAATTTAGAACATCGCGTGCACTAGGTATGTGATTTCAAAACATCATTAAACCTATTTACTTCCATCTCCATGGTGCCGAATTTATCATACAACTTTTTTTAAATTTGTTAGAAACTCAGACTCTGAACCTCCTTGGTGTACTTTTGATTTTAATTCACTTTGCGCGCGCCATTTTGTTTTGATGTCGTATTGTTATAAATAAGAAACTTAAAAACAAGTTAAAAAAAAACGAAAATGAGTGATTACAGCCACGAAGAAGTTTATTTTAATGTTGTAGTAAATACACGGTTATTTTTTTATCATACTGGAAAATTTTAGAGGCAGCTCGGTAGACGCTAGACGACTCATATCAATAAAAAAAACATGTGGTTATATTTTTTAAATTTTATCTGCCAATAATATTAAATTATAGACATTGTTCTTGTTTACTACAAGATAAGGTAAGATTATGAATGAATAAAGCATTTACTACTACGGGCTTAGGAAAATGCGGCAACGTCGCATTATTAATTCAAGCAAGATCAATCTACAACTCGTTTGAAATAAGAGTTATTATTGCACTAGACACATTGATATACTACCAAACGTAGATAGAGCGCTTCATACAAAAACGCGCTTGAAATCTGTCACCTAATCGACTATACATTTGTACTGGCTGATATATACTTGAATATGCACGCCCGAATGAAAATTGCCATAAAGAAAGTACCGTATATTCAACCTTATTCTGCATTATTACGGCAACTATTTTAAGTACAACCGTGGGAAGTTACATCATTTCATACCTAGCCACAGAGCAAACGACGTTTTAGTAATTGCTACAAGAAAATATCAACTTTATATTCTCAAACATAATGCTTGAAATTGCTTATCGCGTTGTCGCTCCAACGCATGAATGAGATAGCACATCGTAATACGATGCCCGTGCGAGCGAGACGATTGTGATGTACTGACACGGACGCGAAGCGACATGTTTATGATTAAAATAATTGTTTTTTAATGGTTTTTACGTATAAATCGAATATTTGAATACATGATAAGATGTGCAATGAGTTTACTCACGCAACATATGAAATCCCGTCGTTTCTGCCGTTTCTGACTATTGTTACCACAACTTTTGAATGCGCACTTCGGCATGTTTATTTGCCGACAGCTAATCACTCACTATGGAAAGGAACTGCACGAGTCGCGATTGAGCAGTTCTTCACCGGCCTACTATTCGATCGTTCATGCGTTATCTACGTTTGGTAGTAAATCAATGACTAGACACTACAATAGTGAAAGACAGAGACAGTCGGCGCCGGCGCCGAGCGCCGGCGGCGGCGTTTTGTTGTTTGAATGTCGGCAATGTCGCTTGTCGGCACGAGCAGGCCGGCTTTAGTTCGCCTTTGACCTCGACGCGTGTGAACGTATCGCGATGTCGCGCCCGCGCCTGACGCGCGGCAATCGGGCGCATTCGGAATTTTAGTTTCAAGTTAACACATCTCGCGAATACACAGACCTTACTCCGGTAGACCGTAGACTTTTACTTGTGAAGTGAAATTAAGTGTTTGGTGTAAGAAGGTGAACCCACAAACGTAAGACTTGGAAGCGAAAACTGCATTTCGAGACGTTAAACACTAACCAAAGTGATATGTTGTTGTGGTCATGTATAGTTTTAAACGTGCACGACTATGTATGAGTTAGAGGACTTCCTTTAAATTTAGAACTCTTTTGTTATTAGAACTAAAGTTGATTTAAATTGTTTCCTAGGTAGGTAAGTATTTAAAGTGGATTCCAATTTTTTAACTACGCCAAAACAACCTACCATAACCGTAATACCTACCTAGTACTGTTTGTTTTCTTTAAAAACTTTGTTTTGCCGGTCCTAAGTAAGCCCGTAAAGTAGGAAGGTGAAATTGTGATCAACTCAGTGATGACTTTGAATCGGCGACGTTGTTGCCAGTTCGCGTTCATTCAATGTTTTGCCTACAACTTCACTCAGTGTCCATACCAGTGCAGTATTTTTTGGATATTTTAGATAATAAATATCTAATTAAACAGGTGAGTAAATTTTATTATTAATGGTTAAATAATTCTTCTACCGTGTCCTGAAGCCACCCTTAAAATAACCAGGGTGATAAAAAAATAACCGTGTATGTACCTAAATAAAAGTATCTTGTGATTTTTAATGTTTTATTTTGTATTTAGTCATTTCCTCGCTGAGGGGGAATGAAAAGTTACGTGTTGCACTCGAGTGCAAAGATTTTTCACCTTGTGCTCTTTTGATTCCCTCGCTAACGCTCAGGATTCTAATTTTTGAATCCTTTGCTTGCTCGGTCATCAAAGTTGAGCACGCGGTTAAAAAGCAACTTTGCACTCATGTATAACAAATAACTATTATTCAAATATGACTTAATAGAAAGCTCTTTTGACTCGTCCAAATTTTTACCCATTCAGAAAATCTTTTAGCCGATAAAGAATAGGATATCGAATAGGATATATGGTATGCGGCGATGTTTATGTGTTGGTTTGTTGCTTGGTTGCGGCTTATAAATCCAAATCAGAACACAGTTCGCTTCTTCACCATTTACTTTAACTCACAATTTAATCAGAAGGATATACAGGAATAGATTACTATAAAATATACTGAAAACGTATCGATAATTCCGCAATAACAATGTAAGGCATCCGCGTCGCATAGGCGATTGTCACAGACTGCGCGGGAGCTGACTTTCTCGACCCACGTTGACGTCACACACAAACGGTACAGTTCCGCGTTCTCATTACACCTTTGTTTCGGAACCACACTCATCCGTCACGACATATATGGTAAGTATTAGATGTAATTTTTATTTATATTTATTTAAGTAAGTATTTAATTAGTAATTTAAGAACTTTATAGATTTTAGTATTCAGTATAATATTTATAGTTTATGTATGTATGTATGTACTTGTGAGTTTATGTAAGTATGTTTATGTAAATATTATTTTAATAATAAAATATGTGATTATTATAGGTTAGTGTATAATATAATATGTGTAGATGTAAAGGTGTCCCCACAGATATATAGAAGGATATATCATTTAAAATGTTGTCAAAATTATTATTACAATGACAAACTTAGTTACGACAGTTGATAGCCCTGCGAGTGGACTGTGAGAAAATGTATAGGATTTAGGTTGGAGTTTTGTATTTATCGGTTGAAACCTATTTAGAGTCAAGTCTAATAATTATGTAACGAAATTGAGTTAAGTAACTGACAACCTATTTGGGCATCATTAATATTATATTGTATGTTCCAGGACTTTATCAATAGGCTTAAATGTATATGACTTGACTGACCTTTGATTTAAGTAACTGACAACCTAAATGGGCATCAATAATATTATATTGACATTAAATGATATTGTATTGTATGACTTATATCAATAGGCCTAAAATGTAATAATTATACATAAAGTGACATAGAATTGTATGTTCTAGGACTTATATAAGCTTATAATGTATTATGACTTACCTTGTATAACATCAACTGTTATAAGGTCAAATAAATACAAGATGAAGTCTATGACTAATAGATGAATAATTTGTGTTATCTTGTCGGATTTTGATGTATGTCGAATGCTCGAATGTAATACTATAAGAAACGTTTTAATTAATAAATACTTATATTAACTTTTGCGTGAACTCGTATTTTCACCTACATTTATGATGGCAAAATAAAATCACGTTAACAGACTTGGATTTCATTATTTTTCCTCGGTAAAATTCGGCAACCAGACAACATAGAAGCTTAGAACTTACAACTATACTAATCCAGAAGGAGTCAGGACATCACCAGCGCAACTAAGCAGTCAGAATTGAACTTTCGTATCACTTTATTACCGCTATTATTCTAAGGCTAGGCGATCTAATATCGATAGGCGACTAAACATGACACACTATGTATAAGACACTGACATATATAGGAAGGCAAGCAAAGTGATAAGATTTGTTATCTCACTTGTAAGTGTTGCCATAACCTAAATTTTGAATATTTAGCGCCTGTATTGCAATGTACAAGCAAAGATTCCACTAAGCCATTAACAAAAAAGAAATTATATTTTTAACTATCCGGATCCAATCACTAAAGTGATCACAAACCAGAAAGAGTTTTTTTCCGTAAGTATGAGTGTTTTGGTCGATTTTCTCACACCCATTGGTAATCTTTAGTCAACCCGAAGTTCCGGGACCCCCTGGTTCGATCCCCGGGTCGGGCAAAGGTTTATTAAGTTTTTTCTGTTTCAATTTTTATTAGAAACAGCTTGGATTCTGGAATTAGGATGGGTACTTAATACACCTCCGCCTAACATTGCGGGAAAACGTACGGCGTGATGTACTCGTACGAATGTAAGTATGTGAAGTATTTTGAAAATCATAATTTTTTGTATTATTACAAGCTTTTAGTTACTTTCACCTGCCTCGGTGTCTGTAATGAAATCTTGCAAAGACACTTCCCGTTTTCCGATTGTGCTGAAATTTCACATGCATATGTAGGTATATCGCGGTACAGTGCAATAATTATGATAACATGGAGCTGATGCTGAAGCTCGAAGGTGGCCATAGGAACTCCACAATAAAATGACACAGCCCCATGGAGTTTGGACTCGTTTGATTCATATTGATGAGTACTTTGATCCATGGTAAAAGTAAAAGCTTGTTAAAAATGTTTTTTTTTACTATTAATTATTTTTTTTTATTATTTACTTTTACCTGTCCCTGTGTCTGTAATGAAATCTTGCAAGTTAAATTTGACCAACTTCTTGGTTTCCGATTGAGCTGAAATTTTGCATGCATATGTATATCGCGTGACAATGCCATATTATGATGACATGGAGCTGATCTGATGCCACAACCCCATCGAGTTTGGGCTCGTTTGATTCATATTGACGAGTACTACTGCTTGTATACAATTTTTTTTTTCAATAATTCTATTTTCTTTGTTTATTTGCGGTAAGTAACGATGATATTTTTCACCGATTTAAAAAAAGGAGGAGGAGACTTCAATAAGATATTACGCCTACTGCGCCACGGGTCGCGGGTTCGATTCCCGTACGGGACAAATATTTTGTATGGCCTACAGAAATTTGTTCCGGTCTGGGCGTATATGTGCATGTGATATTCTATGTTTGTAACTGCACCCGGTGCACGCCCGGCGTCGGTGGCGCTGTGGACTCGGCACTTGCCTTCCATTCGGGAGGTCCGGGGTTCGAGACCGCCATGTACCAATGTGATTTTCATTTTCGAATTTCATATGTACATTTGTCTGACGCTCCTACGGTGAAGGAAAACTTCGTGAGGCAACCTGCATACATCTGCGAAGAAATTCAATGGTTTAAGTGAAGTCGACCAATCCGCACTGGGGCCACTGGGCCAGCGTGGTTGACTAGGGCCTAATCACCCTAACATAGGGTAGGCTTAAGCCCCTCGGTGGGTTATATGAGCTGTGATGCTGATGAACTGCACCCACGACACAGGAGAAAATCCCAGTGTGGCGCGACGTTTTTCTTAAAGAAAAATTAATGATTTCCATTTTTGTTACAAACAAAACGAAAATTGGTATAAGTCGAATATAGACGGCGCTCGACGTCATCGTCAGAGATTCGAAAATATGGCCACAGGAGGCCTAGGCAAAGAAACAATTCAACTTCCATTTCCTCCCTAATTGCAGGACAGTATAAAATAATGCAATGAAAAGTTAATCTGCAAAAAAAAATTTTAATGCCTAAAGTTTTAATGTCAATAATAGTAACCAGGTAATCTGATACTTTCTGATTTGTAAAAAAAAATATAGTCTATACCAACCGTACATCAAACCTATCTATATGTATAAATTTTAGGTCTTTTTGTAACTATTATGCCCATAACCATTATAGCATAAGACTGTATGTATCCTTTAATAAATAAATAAATAAAATTATCCGTGTCACAGTGTTTGTTATTGAACTCCTCCAAAATGGATTAACCGATTCTTATGTTTATTTTTAGGTATATTTAGTAGGTCTGAGAATAGGTCGTAGGCTATTTTATGTCCCTATGTAATATAGGTGGCCCTCTCTAGATATTTTTATTTTTGTACAATTATTATGGCGAAACGTAGTTCGCGGGTACAGCTAGCGATAAAAATCTAAGATCGTCCTCTTCTGAGGGCGATTTAGGGCGATGACGTCGACTTACGACGAAATCCATTTTTTATAGTACATCATCATTAAGACATTATTGATTTGGAGGTCCGGGATTCGATTCCCCATGGCAGTAGAAGTTTTTCTGCTCGGTTTGGTTGGTGGTAGGGCTTCTGAGCCCGCCTGGCTAGCTTCCACCGTCTTACCTAAGTTTGGCGCCATAATAACAATGTTAATAGCGTTGTTATGTTCTGACAATCAGAGGTAAGATAGCCAGTTCCTCAGTTGTTGAGGAGTCCAGGTGAAGCTCGCTTCCACCTTCGGCCTTATCGTCACTTACCATCAGGTGAGATGGAGGCCAAGAGCTTGCCTGTTGTATATAAAAAACAATATCTACCTTCTAAAAGGCGATGTATCTATAGGAGAAACAAATAGACATTTATTATATTTAAATAGACATATTTTATTACGAAATAAGTAGAAAATTGGAAATTATTTACATTATTTTAAATTACACAGCTATACGCGGCGCGGTGGGAATCGGGATGCTGTACAGCATTTCATTGTTCTTCGAGTCCCTGATGATGACCTTGGAGTCGGTGTAGTAGCCCATGCTGATGACCTCGGTGGACCTGGCGGAGCGCGGCAGGAAGCCGGCGCTCATCACAGCGTTGATCTCGAGACCCCAGAAGTGATGGCCCTTGTAAGTCTTGCTGTAGTTGATGGCCGTGCGTCCAGAGAGAGTCGCCTCATAGTCCACCTGTATCTTCATAGTTCCACGGGTGGCGTAAAGCTCGGCTATCACTTTCTGGTTGGGGTCCAGCATGATTTCGACGCCAGATTCTGAGCCGACGGTCACAGTCTCGGATTTGGTGACGCTATTGCCCCAGCTGGAGGTGTATGAGAAGGAAGTGGTGCCGCCGACGGAGACGGCTTTGATGTCGAAGCCGTAGCTGATCTCCTGGCCGATGGTCAGCTCGCCGCCGGTCTCCCACGACGAGGAGACGGTGTTGGCGACGTTCTGCATGATTTTGGCGGTGAACTTGGCGGGCTGGGAGCTATTGTTTTCGAAGTATTGCGTGTTCACGATGGTCGGCTGCGATTTCAAGGAGAGGATGGTGGCGCGTTGAGGCGCAAGGGTTCTAGTCACTTGCTGCCAGCCGTAAGAGTTGTACAGGTCGCCCCAGGGCGTGGGGCTCTTCACGTAGGCGTCGTCGGGTCGTTTGCCGAAGTATTTGTCGACCGCGTTCTTCAGCAGGTTGTCGGAGAGTTGGAAAGTGTTCCTTTCCTTGTCGCTGATGATGTCCACCTGGTTGCCCGCGAGCTTCACGGCGCTGACGGCCATGTTCTCGCCCGCCACCACGTTCACTTCGATCCTGGCTTGGATCGCCGGCACTATGAGGAGAAGAGCGAATAGCTTCAGATCCATGATGAGGTTTGATGTTTCTGATTATATCTGGAACAAGAAAAATATCTGTTAGAATAAGCAAATGATTAAAGTTTTCCCTCACTCGTTGGGGTTTGACAAAAATAGTGAGAACATACGAATACAGGTGTTATTTAAAAGAGCTGCAGTTCTGCATTGGCAACTTAACAAAAAAATTGTAACTTCACGCGCAGTTAAAGTCCGATTTAAATAAGAACTTATAGCGCCTAACTTTACAATGCACAAGTAAGCTTCAATAAGCTAACCACCGATTAAAGTGACGTATATAGAATATTAATCTTTATAAGTCACTTTAATCGATTGTTTGCTAACTCGAAGTATACTTGCATCTTGTGAAGTAGGCCCTTAGATGTTTGCTGCGGCCGAATTAAAAAGATGCAGCGTTCGAGCTGCCCACGAGTGTGAAATAGAGCGAGATGCTTACCTCTAGTTCAAAGGAGCAGAGAATAATACCAATGACAGAATGTTTCCTCTTATATACAATTTGAAAATGCAGCGTACGCGTTTCTGCTACTGAGTATGTAGAGCAATTTGTGCTAGCGTTTTGCGGAGAGTTCATATTTGGCGAGTTGATATTTTCGCAATAATAGTTTTTGCTTCCGCCTCTGTCCGCGTAAAGTACATAATTATTGAGTAGTTTTTTTTAGATTTTAATGGCATTTTAGTGGCAAATACTTAAGCATTCAGAATTCACCCAAATCGTCGTTTTACTCGTGGATGTCGGAAGAGGCGACTAAGGGAGTTTAGCAATAACTCCTCGGTCAAGGGATGGAAAACTTAATCCACAAAACAAAAACCAACACCAGCCCGCCTGAACAGCGTGGTGTAGGTCAATTTCTTCTCGTTTAAGGAAATACCCACGCCCAACAGTGGGTGTATGGGTTAAGGCTACTATACTTTCCCGTTTTCAAACAATTTCAATTTACTATACTGCCACAAATATAAAACTTCTAGATGATAATTCTAAAATTCGTAAGTATAATGATATTGTTGACGATAATAATAATATTTCACTCGATAGAAATCCAAAGATGACTCTGTTCAATATTTTAAAACAGCTGTGAATCAGAAAATAAAATGACTTAAAATTTTACGTGCATTTTTAGTGTCTAGAAAATTTTAAAAATTCTTTTTGTATTATGTTATCCAGGTTTTCACAAATTGATTAAAACTTAGTAAAAAATACCGTATTCGTTCGATGGCAACGCCTGTATAAGCGAGATAAGAAGCCATGCAATTATCAACCTTATAACCTTGCAATAAAGCAACCGCCGTTCATAAGTAGATTTTCTGGGAACTACGTTTCATCAGTAAAAATACTAATGTCGCTATTAAAAAACGGGGGTTGGTGGTAAAAAGGTGTAAATTTAGGGCTATAAGAGTCATGAAAAAATGAAAAAAATTGTCAAAATAAAAAATCGGGAGAAGGCCACCCTAATACTTAGAGGTATAAAAAATAGCGACCTTTTCTCAGACCTACCAAATATACGCCAAAAAATTCATAAACAAACTGTTTCGGAGGAGTTCGATTACAAACACTGTGATATAATATAGCTATGTATCACCATAGACGAAGAATAACATCCTTGGTATCACAAACGTCCTTCTCGGACCTACCAAATATACACAAAAAAAATCATAAAATCGGTTAAGCCGTTTCGGGGGAGCTCGATAACAAACACTATGATACGAGATTTTTATATAAGTATCAGAAGACTAGATTAGCTATTAGTCTTCTAATATACAAAAATCTCGTCAAGATCAAGAATCAAACTCCCGACTTCCACTGAAGCAGGCCACGGTGGTTAGCTTTTGAATTAAAATTTTTCACATAAGTGAAAAAGTTTAATTCTGATAATACTAGTAGATGTACTTACTGAAATCAAACATAATTGAACGAAGCTGGCTTTACACCTGTTCGAAATTTGGGAGAGCCTTTTTTACGAGGGGAATGCGTTTACGCACCGTCCAAGCCCCCGCAGGGGCAAGGGTGTGTGGGACTCCGCGCAGCAAGCGACTACCCACAAAACCCCTCGATATGCCCTCTTTGGCGCCTGGCGCAGCCACGCCCAATGGACGCGCCGCTGCCGAACGAGATCGTAGGCACCCGTCTGTACGCAAATATAAACCAAAAAAGGAAAAAGGAAATAGAGAGAAAAAAGAGAGTATGGAGAAAGAAGATGTTTGTTGCCAGAATAAATAAAAAAAAAAAAAAAAAACTGTGATAACTGTGTGTCAAATATCAGTCCAATATAGTTCAATTATTTAAAATAGGTCAGTCTGTTAAGTAGTCACGATTTCCTTTTATATTGTAATGGTGCAATCGAAACTTACTATGTCACGTTTACACCATTAATGGTGCAAATGAGACAAAGTAGTTTCGTTTGCACCATTGATGGTGCTGGCCAATGGTGCAAAAGAGAACATCGGGAACCATAACCTCGTCGGCGGCACCTGCCTACCAATGGCGGGCTCCTCACGCCCTCTCCAAGGTGGAGGTGGAGAGGAGTTCCCCGGGGCATACTCTGGGGGGGTTGGGTAATTTTTACTGTCGTTTTCCTTCACGCGACCCGACGCTCAGTGCACCGGCCCCCGGCCCCGCTCAATGCGGGGTAACGGGCTTGCCCGACGGCAGACCCAATTTGGGAGAGCCTTCTCGGGAAGAACAGGTGTGAAACTCGGGGGTGAAATTTTTTTCTCCTCTTTTAATTGCCAACGTTACATTAATAGATATATTATATAATTTTGAAGATCTAGTGTAAGTCAAACAACGGGCGTACCTACTCGCCAATAGCACGGTCAATAGTCTGCAGTTTGGCGGAAAATCAAAAATGCTCATACTACACTTACATTAATAAAAATATAAGAACTAATACTTAGTTCGTTCAAATTGAGCACCGACTTCAATATAAAAATGTGATGTTTATAGTGTTTTTATTTTTTGTAAAAAAAATTCATTTTTTTTAATATAAAAAATGCAATAAAAATTATGTTAAAAAATTATGTTTATTTTATCTTGGTGTCTCCCATTAATAAAATGGAATCTCCCATACAATTTCAGGTTGGCTGGTAGAGATCTCTTTAGAGATAAGTCCACCATTGCATCTTCTGTTTTTTACTTGTGTTTCCCCATGTGTGTTTTTTTTGCAATAAAGAGTATATAATAAAAATGGTTCTTTCTTGTGCTCAGAACTCAACAAACTGATGATCTTGCGGCTTATTTTTTTTAGTGGGCCTCGCAAACTAATTCATCCCACCTGTCTGATGGCAGAGGCGTCTCTAGCTCACGTAGCGCCCGTGTGCAATCATTTACCCTAGCGCTCTCTATTACGTAGTAAGTAACTATTATCTAATCCGTGCCTCTAGTAAGCGTGCTGAGTGCTGAGTGGCGCTCGGCGGCGCGGCACCCCTGAGACTGCGGCGCCCGGGTGCAACGCACAACCTGCACCATGGGTAAAGACGCCCCTGCCTGATGGTAAGTGGAAATGAAGTCCAAATGCGAAGACAGCTAGTGCAGGAGAGAGAATACACGCCGCACTAGCCACCCTCACCTTGCCGACCTGCAAAGTGCTTTACGCCTCTTTTAAAGGGTCCGAGATTGTAAGACGGAGGGATCATGGGTGCTGGCAGGGAGTTCCATTTTTGATTGTGCGATATAGAAATTAGTTTTTTAATTTCTTACTTTGCGTTGAATAGTAGCCACAGTAAGACCGTGACAGCGCAGGCCAGCATGTCTAGTCCCTAAAAGAAAAGGAGAAGGTGGGGGTATTCAATACAAACAAACAATCAAATCTTTCCTCTTTATAATATTAGTATAGAAAATGGATCTTCGAAATGTATGTACGCCCATAACTTTCGAACGACTGCACCAAATTGGATGATTCTTGGTTTTATGTATTCGTTATTGTTAGGACAAGGTTTGTGTAATATAAAAATGTACAATAATTTAAACAAACATCTTAGTAATTTAGTTAAAAAACATGGCAGAGTACTCCGGGTCAGCTAGTTATAATTATGGATTAGCTGTGCCCGCGTACTACGTTTCGCCATATATTTTTTCCCCGTTTTTGCAACATTTTTCATTAATGTTCAGCTCCTATTGGTCGTAGCGTGATGTTATATAGCCTTATAGCCCTCCTCGGTAAATGGACTACCCAACACCAAAAGAATTTTTCAATTTGAATCAGTGGATCCTGAGATTAAAGCGTTCAACCAAACAAACATTCCAACAAAATCCTCAGCTTTATAATATTACTTAAAATAATAACGTTATATTAGTATGGTATAGAAGTATAGATCTATCATATAATCAGTTATTTATTAAAGCTAAGTTCTTTAATATTATTTGGGATTTTATTGTAGAAACGCACACAAAGGCCTTTAAAACAATTCTTATTATTTTGCTTATTATTCACTGAATGAATATCACTATTTTTACAAAATATGTGAATATTTTTATGAACATTTTTCTGAAATATATTGTGACGCAACTGTCACAATATCGATAGGCTTCATTGTTTTAAGATTGCTTTAATTAAGAATAAAAAAAAGTTCTTCGTTAAAAAAGAGTCTCTTATTTTATGATTATCAATACTCGTAGCCCTTTTCTGCAGCACAAAAACAGTACTTGACTGAGTCATCCCAGGGGAGCAAGCAATACCGACTCTTCAAGCGCGGTCCGTTATGGAATATTGCGAAGGGACCGTACTTGTGTGTGTATTACTAACTTCTACATTTGAATATACATATACCTACAGTCGACCCCAATCCAGTGGCTGCCAACTCTGAGCCACATTCCTCCACCTCACCTCAGAAGGCAGCAAGCTATGTTAAACGAAACCATCAAAATTTTAAAAATCTAGAACTACCAGCCTATCCTGAATTCATGCACCCTCCCAGACAACGCCTAAATTCCCGCCACCCACTTTACAGAACGGCACAGGAGCTAATAAAGAACAATTTCAGCATCGAAGATAAATGAATAGAGGAATGGAATTCCAACCTGCCTACAGCTTACAGCGACTACCTACAACCTTACTGAAATGCCCAAAGGTTTCTCGGCCCCAAGACGGGAATGGTGCCAGCTTAATAGACTTCGCACAGGGCCCGGTCGATCTGGCGATTTTATGTTTAGGTGTGGGTGGAAAAACTCACCCGAGTGTGATTGCGGAGCACCTATACAATCTATCCACCATATAATTCACGAGTGCCCAAAGCGAATGTACCCTGGTGACCCTCTGGACTTAATAGCGTTAAGTGAGAACGCAGCCCATTGGGTGAAGAACTTAGATATTAATCTGTAAAAACTGTGGAACGACTCAAAATGCCATACGAATAAATAAATAAACATTTGAAATATTGAAACAGAGACACCGCCATTTGTTGTGTATAGCTATCTCGCTCTCATTACAGAGGCCCAATTCTACTAATAAGTTACAGTCCAATCGAAACTGAACCGAATATGAGCGCTGCGATTGGTCGATCGCAAATATTGTCATACAACTGTTCGATGACGTGATAACGATCGCAACGGTTCAGTTCGATTCGGCTGTAACTTATTAGTAGAATTGGGCCTCAATTTTAGATACCGTTCTATCGATATCGATAGTTGTAAGGAGTCAATTGTAATTAAAATGCAAAACATGTGCAAAACTTATTCACGCGCGTAGTCTAAAATGGTCACGTTTGTCGGACATGTGTAGATATATTTTGCCGATGTCTGCAGCCTTAATTAAGTTATAGATTTGCAACTGAAAGAAACAAGAAATTTTGACAATGTAGGTACTCGTATTGTAATACACAAATCCGATGTTAAGCATTTGTGATCATCACACAATTATTTGCATCGACCAGTAGGGTTACTCTTGAACCATTTCCGATGGATCGGCATTGGGATTGGGATTTTTCATACGCTTGAGTAACAACACTAGCGCCAAATTGGATCCGTATTGTGAGAAAATTTAATAATACTGAGTTTGGGTCACCCAAAATCCGCACAATACGGTGTCAATTTGGAGCCAATGCGCAAAAATAAGCGTACGAAAATCACAATCTCAACGCCGATCGATCGGATTCGGTTCAAGAGTAACCCTACAGGGCGTGTATTATGACATCTTAATCCCAGCCAGTTTTCTGAATTGCTATTAGTGCCTCTCTTTTACTCGTTATACAAAGAGAAAGAAATGACATTATAACAATTCAGAAAATCGGATGTCGTGGACATAGTCACTCATTACTGTCCGGATGTTAAGCTATAATCTAACCCTTTTAGGCGGGATAATCAACGGCAACCAGCGGGGCCCAGGGTTGGGAAGCCCGGGTCCTGCATTGCACAGGTTGCCGCCAGTCGCTGATCCCCTGGATGCCCCGGGGGATCACCGGCCTCCCCCTTCTGGGGGGGTGAGAGGGGCTCGCCCTAGGCGAGCAGACGCTGACGAGGTCGTGGATGTGTTCATCCGAGTTCCCATGACCTTGTCAGGCAGCGACGCGTCCCTTCTCGGCGTATCCTCCTCAGATGAGGAGGATGCGGCGATGATGGAGGTGCTCGCGCCAAGGCGTATGTGAGGGGCATCGGTGGGTTTTAGTCGGTAGGCCGCGGTTCCTGGCTGACACTTTGTCCCCAGGGACCGCGGAGAGTCCGACATAACTCTGCGCCTTCCCAAGCGCGGGGTATGCGTCATGCATTTCCCACCGTTAAAAAAAAAAGGCGGGATAATCAATTATGATGCCAAGAGAACAAGTTGAAGAAAACTGCACTTGGTGACAGTTTAACAACGCATTGTTAAACTGTGACTTAGTTATGTAGTAGGACTCTGGTACGCCTATAGTTAATCCATTGGTTACGTTTACTCAGTTGGGAGGATTAACTCTGGAACCATACGCTTCCTCCGAGCTCAGAGGCTCGATTCACCGAAGGCTGTCTTATCCCTAACACCGGAAACATAGCAATAATATTATACTATACTAGCTTTCCGCTTGCAGCTGCGCCCGCGTTATTTTTGTTTTCCCGTGGGAATTTTATATTTTCCGGTAGGAAAAATTATTTTATAGCTTATGTTCATCAGGGATAACGTAGAATTCTCAATGTGAAAGAATTTTTCAAATCAGTCCAGTAATTTCGGACCCTATTCAATACAAACAAACAAACAATCAAATCTTTCCTCTTTATAATATTAGTATAGATATAGATTTAATCGACATCACAAAAAGGAGGTTATCAAATCGACTGTATGTTGTTAATGTTAGTTACCTCATCACTCTGTCATTTATTAGTCGATTTGGAAAATTCGTTTGTTGTTTGAGAGGGTATACCTACTTCCCGTTTGGTCCCATTGTCATCAAAGTCAGGATTTGGTGATAAAATCCCAGGAAAATCGAAGGAATCTCTTAAATTTTATAGCTAACGTGTTTCATGTTTTTTCTAAAGCTGTTCAGGTATATTCGATTGGTAGTCATGAGTCGAGCTGATGATGAAAAGATCCCCAATAAATTGTATATTGATTTATAAGGGCTGAACAGCACCTTTTACAGTCGTTTGGTTCGAGCTCCAATAGTTCGAGATTGAAATGGGCGTGTTCACCCGAATTAAGCACTCTACTTTTCAATTCTAATATGAGGAAACTAAAACAAAGCTAATATTCCAAAAACATATTTGTGTTCGATGACATTGACTTTCCCGCCTTGTTTTCGCGCACAATAAATTTTTAATATGTTTTTGTGACTGTTAAATCAGTTTCTAATATAATACATCCATAAATTTGAAATTATAAATTAGACAAATAAGCATATTTGATAAGTTCAGAAAGTTTTCACGAAGTTTATTTATTTATTATTATCGATGTGTGGCTGTATGTTTTTCTGTCATTGCCCAAAATAAGAAGTTTTTACTTTTTATGCACTACAGTAGACGTGGCTGTATTGGACTTAATCTCGGACTTAATTCTTTATACTTAATAAATAGTGATATTCTTTTTTTGAATTCTTGTCGGCTCTAGGGTCGCGATATATTTTTTATACTTACGTAAACAATGGCCTACTTTCAGAATATGAGAAATTAAAAATAAAAACCGACTTCAAAAACACTGAAAAGCTTTAAAATAAAATAAGAATAGGTACAGACAACTTCACACTTCTATATTGAAGTCGGTGCCAAACGATGATCCCCTAGAAAGTCTTAAAATTTGTCACCGACTTCAATATAGAAGTGTGATGTTGTCTGTATCTATTCTTATATTATTTTAAACTTTTCAGTGTTTTCGAAGTCGGTTTTTATTTTTTGTAAAATATTTTTTATTTGTAACTTTTTTGTGAATGAAATCTTTTTAGTGGAAGGAACCCTAATTCAATACCAGTATTAAATTAGGGTTTCCATCGATTTTCATGGGATACCATCATCAGAGCCTGACTTTAGTGATCTTGGGACCACCCCAGGAGAGTACTCTATCGAATACAAAAGGTATTTTGAAAATTGGTCCACAATTGGCGGAGTAATAGCGTAACATACACACAAAACAAGTTGGACACACCTAAAACTTTAAGGGTTTCCCTCGATTTTTATGGGATCCAATCATCAGATCCTAACTTTAGTGGGACCACCCTTCGAGTATCCTCTATCGAATACAAAAAGAATCATCAAAATCGGTTCATAAACGACGAAGTTATCCGCGAACAAACATAAAAAAAAACAAGCATATATACGGTCGAATTGAGAAACCTCCTCCTTTTTTGGAAGTCAGTTAAAAATAGTATAAATTCTTATGATAGAACCAATATTGTGTATGTGAGTTGATATTCGATATGATAGACATTCATACCACAACCACGTCTACCATGCATTCGGTGGAAAAAAACCGTATCAGGAAAGTATTGAAAAAAAAAACTAGTTAAGCTCTCAAATATTTATATTCACATAACAATATCAGTTTTGTCGAGAGGAAAGATACTTTTTGATGAACAGGGACAATGGTAAACTGTATAGGTAGGTGTCCTTCTTCAGGTCTTTTATGACGACCTTGGACTCGGTGTAGAAGCCGATTTCGATAATCTCAGAGGATCTGACCGTGCGCGGGACGTCACCAGCACGCATCACCTGGTTAATGTCCAGGCTGAAGAAATGATGCCCTTTGTAAGGCCTACTGTAGTTGATGGCCGTGACGCCAGACAAAGACGCCTCGTAGTCTACCTTAACCCTCATCTTGCCCCTTGTAGCGTACAGCTCAGCCTTCACAGACTGGTGAGGATCCAGGCTGATCTTCACTCCAGCCATTGAGCCCACAGTCAGCGTTTCCGATTTCATCTGGCTCTCTCCGTACGCCGCTGTGTAGGACAAGGAAGTTTTGCCACCGCCTTTGATCGCCTTGAAGTCAACGCTGTATTCGATTTCATTGCCGATGCTTAACTCTCCACCTTTCTCCCACGCTGAGGATAAGGTGTTGGCGACCTCCTGCTGAATCGTAGCAGTGAACGAAGCAGGCATAGAGCTGTTGTTTTCGAAGTGCTGCGTACTTACAATTGCTGGTTCGGATTTGAGGCTTAGGATGGTAGTTCTAATAGGTGTGAGGATCCTCGTGACTTCCCTCCAGCTGTAAGTGCGGTACAGATCTCCCCAGGGAGTGGGGCTTCTTAAATATGCATCGTCGGGTCTCTTCCCGTAGTACTTCTCGATGGCGTTTTTGAGGAGGTTGTCGGAGAGTTTGAAAGTGTTCCTCTCCTCGTCGCTGATGAGGTTGACGATGTTGCCGGCCGCTTTCACGGCGCTGTCGGCCAACGAGCTGCCAGCTTCAACTTGGACGTCGATCTTGGCGTGTATTAAAGGTGTTATCAGGAGTAGCGTCAAGATAAATGGACCCATGGTTGGTGGACACCTGTAAACCAAACATTGATACATTCTCTGAACGGTAGGATATTTGTGATAAGCAGCTAAAGCAGTCAAATCACGTGAGTAGTGTTACCCAAAATCGGTCTTGGTCTTGGAGTCTTGCGAGACTCTTGCTGCAAGACCGAGGCCAAGACCGGGCTTCTTGTAGCAAGACCGAGGCCAAGATGGATTTGAGCAAGAATTTTGCTGAAATCTTGCACTGGTCAGTCTTAGTGTTGGTGCTGTAGGGTTACTCTTGAATCATTTGAATCATTTCCGATGGATCGTCATTGGGATTGTAATTTTTCATACGCTTGAGTAACAACACTAGCGCCAAATTGGATCCGCATTTTGAGAAAATTTTATAATACTGAGTTTGGGTCACCCAAAATACGGGGTATGGTATAATCCCGCACAATACGGGGTCAATTTGGAGCCAATGCGCAAAAATAAGCGTTCGAAAAATCACAATCTCAACGCCGATCGATCAGATTCGGTTCAAGAGCAACCCTACTGGTCTCGGTCTATCAGCAAGAGTCTCGCGAGACTTCAAAACCAAGACCGATTTTTCATTACCGAGTTCCAGGTTGAATTATCCAGTACAGCGTACGTATGGTCGCTATTGACTATGAAAAATGGTTTATGCGTGAACTGAAATTCTCCCGTGCACCACATGTGAGCCCTAGATACGAAAATGAGCCCTAAAATATATTACGAAGCCTACGCATTCGGCTAACGATTAATACAATTAAGCAACGCTGGCCGTGGTCAAGTTAATACTATTAGTAATTCTGTGGTCAAGCCAATTATGGGTGACCAATAAAAATAGTGGCAGATCCAGCATTTTCTTCGATTGGAAAGGGGAGCTTGATTCTGATTAAGCAAATAAAAAACGAAAAACACAAAGGTGAAGGACACCAAGACTTGAGAGTTTAACGATACGAATTTCGCAAAATCACTTTTACACCCTTAGCCTACAATCTTTATTTTTAAAGCCACTCATAATAATTTTAAAGTAAGGCTCAAAGCTCCAACTATTGTTATTTCAAGTTATAAATATCTAGAACAGTTTGCACTTACCCGAGATCCTAGATGAGATTATAGTAGTCATGCTACATCTCTACAATTTATACCTTCCTGGAGTTTTACGATACGAATTTCGCAAAATCACTTTTACACCCTTAGCCTACAATATTTATTTTTAAAGCCACTCATAATAATTTTAAAGTAAGGCTCAAAGCTCCAACTATTGTTATTTCATGTTATAAATATCTAGAACAGTTTTCACTTACCCGAGATCCTAGATGAGATTATAGTAGTCATGCTACATCTCTACAATTTATACAGTTTCCGTCACTATAGAAACCATATACAGGGTGTGTTTAATAAACAAAATGATAAAAAAATGTTAAGACACGATTCCCATAAATAATTATTACTTACTTACACATTATAATTTATCAGCCTCTCTGTGGTGTAGATAGATAGATAGATCGTTTATTTAGATGCAAAAACACACACATAGCACACAATATAAAATCAACAATCATAAAGAACAATAACAAAAATTGAATAGAATGTACGTACTCGTACATATGTGCTGCAGTGCCTAAAAGGGTCAAGGCTCAGTGGGGATTTTTGCCCTAAAAGGACAAAACACTGATTTTTAGCCATCACCATAAGGAGAGAGACGAGGGCTAGGCATGAAATTGTAATACATCGGAATTACAAGAAAGAGAGAGTACCACAAGTTAAAGACGATGAAGAAAAGTAATTTTAAAATTTAGAAGTGTGGTAAATACAACTAAAAATAAACCACCCGCCATCGCAGTAGAGTTCATCCATATTACCTGGAACCAATCTCGTCTAGTACAGTTCGGTTTCAGCGTTCATTCCTTCCACGTACGTGTAGGCTCTGGAACGAACTCCCAGCTGCGGTGTTTCCTGAGCGCTACGATATGTCCTTCTTCAAACGAGGCTTAAGAAGAGAATTTCTCTCCAGGTAGGCAGTGACAGAACTGTGCCCCTGGCATTGCAGATGTCCATGAGCGGTGGTTACCACTCAACATCAGGTGGGCCACTGGCTCGTCTGCCACCGTTAGCAATAAAAAAAAATAAACCTAAAAAGTGTAAAACAGAAATTAAATAAATAAAAGTAATTGTCAATAATTAAAAGAGTACAATAATAATATATAACCAATAATAATAAAATAATACTATACCCAGGTCCTATTATAAGCAGCAACTCCGTTCCTATAATACTAAATTCAGCTTTTGACGCTCAAATAGATAAAGTTTTAATTTTTAATGTGTAAAGCCGGCTTTTGACTATAGGATGTAATATATATTACATGTTCAGCTATATATTACATCCCGGGTTTGCTGTTCTCACTATCAGATATATTTTTTAGAATAGTTCAGCTTCTATGATCCTTACATCATAACGTCTTTTATTGAAACGGTTGACCTCTCGTTATTAAATGGATAATATGGAAATTGTTTTGCTAGATACTTTCGATAGTTCATCAGACGAAAATGATGCAGTATTCGATTTACATGTCTCATTATTTAGAAAAAATACAATAAACGTCGATTCTGGATATCGAATCTTAATAGACTAAAGGCCTTACTAATAACCATTGTATAAAC
Organism: Schoenobius gigantellus; assembly: GCA_963935595.1. Taxonomy (NCBI): domain Eukaryota; kingdom Metazoa; phylum Arthropoda; class Insecta; order Lepidoptera; family Crambidae; genus Schoenobius; species Schoenobius gigantellus. The sequence continues at coordinate 3,200,194 of OZ012543.1, forward strand.
CTTGTATAGTTAAGTAGTGTTTTGTCTCTTTTGTTCGAATTTGAAATGTCATTCGAGTGAACGTGACAAAACACTGTTGAACTAAATCAGGCGTATACAATGGTTATTAGTAAGGCCTTAAGAAAAGATTATAGTGAATTTCTTATTACGTTTCTCCATGCAGCATCCTTAATTTCATTCATTTTATACTCTTCAAGATTAGTCGTAAACCTAACACTTTCTATAAAATGTTCCATTATAGGGATAAATACGTAAATAGGTAAATACGTGGTAAATACGTAAAGAAAAGATTGCGAACCAAAATACCCAAAAATCATAACACGCGGACAGCTATGTAAGTACGTGCGCATGACCGTCACGATTCGAAATGAAGGCGAGGCAGGGGCAGAGGTGCGGTGTGCGGGAACGTGAGGTAAAATATATCGCCTTCAAATATAGCTCGGTCGGGCGAAAAAATATTAAGCCGGCTTAAAGCCGGCTTTTGACTATGGGATATAATGTAATATATATTACATTTTGAGATATAATATTTTATCGCTTGCCATACTTTTTTACGAGACCGTTCTCACTGTGCTATAATATATATTACACCCCAAACTGTAAATATTTTTTCGCCCGACCGAGCTATATTTGAAGGCGATATATTTTACCTCACGTTCCCGTTCCCGTTCTCCATGAAAGGCTTGGGATTCATAATTAGAAGCACAAGCTTCTAATTATGAATCCCAAGCCTTTCATGGCTTTAGATGTTATAGTATCGATGTGCTTATCCATGAGAAACTTTGAGTCTAGGATTACACCAAGATCCCTAATGTGGTCAGTACGATGAAGCGGTTGCTGTTTGACTATAGTTGAAACAAAGTGGATTTCGAGATCTACTAAATGTGATACAATAGCACTTAGAGACATTCAATTCAAGCTTGTTAACATCACAGTACTGTTGTAGCCTATCTAAATCCTGACATTTTTCTGACATTTTAGGTGTATGTAAGCCATATGTAAGCATACTTACTGATTGTATTTTATAACTTTCAATGACTATGCAACAAAACCAAAATTGTAAATGGCGATTTAAAAGAGGAGATAAAAAAATTGACCTTTCGAGTTTCTTGCCTGTTCCTCTCGAGAAAGCCTTCCAATTTCCGAACAGGTGTAGAGTCAACTTTTTTTTTCATTCCTACTTGTATTTGCAGACATCCTGATTATATTCAGGATGTATGCACATACAAGGTTAAATGCACATACAAGCTTTAAATTAGAATGTTTTGCTTTGTTTTGACGTCAATAAGTGCCTGAGCGTCGGTGGCGCTGTGGACTCGGCACTTGCCTTCCAATCGGGAGGTCGGGGTTCGAGACCCGCCATGTACCAATGTGTTTTTCGTTTCGAATTTCATATGTACATTTGTCTGACGCTCCTACGGTGAAGGAAAACATCGTGAGGCAACCTGCATACATCTGCGAAGAAATTCAATGTTGTATGTGAAGTCGACCAATCCGCACTGGGCCAGCGTGGTTGACTAAGGCCTAATCACCCTAACATAGGGTAGGCTCGAACCCCTCGGTGGGGACGTATATGAGCTGTGTGTGATGTGATGAAGTGACTGTAACGGCCTATGTTGAATAAACACTTTTGAATTTTGATTTGTTTTTACGAGTAATTTTGAATTAAGTGTGACGTAGCAATAATGTGTGTGTAGCAATAAAAAATAAATTATACTTAAAGACTCACATCCTGTATATAATGAATACTGTGGGAATAGGAATCGCTTCGTATTTTATTGGCGGAGTTGCATTTCTTAAACTGCCAAAAAGCACGTTCGAGTTTTTGCTTACATAATAACCACCTATATACCTTTATACCTTGTCAAATGTTAATAGTTCTAGATATCAACAATAAGTTATACTTTATACTACATGCATATACAAAATGTTGCTGAAGTGCCTCTTCATTAGAGAAGCCTCTTATGAGGAAAGGTTATAACAAAGTCAAGTGACTTTACATCTTGTACGTCACAAGTTGGCAAAGTACACTGTGGTTCATGGTGTGAAGACGGGACTAGTAAATAAAACATGTGAATGGTTCCGAGTCACATTTAATACTGGATCATATATTGTCTGTAATCATTAAAGACTTTACTATGCTAATTTAACTCATACTACGTTACATGGGGGGGGGGGGGGGGGGTTTGCAGAGTTACTGCGAATCTCACAATAACCACATGTACATGACTTTTACCACTTACCATCAGTATAAAAAAAGTTAATCAGTATCACTTAAAATAATTATGTACAATGTAAATTATTGTCATAGTCGGTCGATAGGTCGCAAGTCCCTGGCGCCGCCGCCTCGAAATCCTTTCTCTGCAACACGATGGACCGGCACCCGCACGGTGAATCCATGGAATGCTTAGAAAATTGAGTCTGGTAAATATAACTTATTCTAAATATCAGTCAGAACGTCTATAATAATAATACCGATAGTTTTCTTGCGCCCATTCTTCCTAACAATTAAAACGTCCTGAATGAGTGGTACTGGTAATCGTACGAGTATGTATGAATGGTAATGTTCTATTCTGTTCTGAAGAGCTTTCTCCGTAATCCCACCTTCTCCAGGACTATTCGCGCTGCCCTGCGTTGTCACCGTCTTACTGTGACTACCATTCCGACGCGAACAAAAAATGGCAGCTCATTTCTATGTTGCACAACCAAAAAATGGAATTCACTGCCAGCACACGTGTTCCCTCCCTCTTATAATCCCGAGTCCTTTAAAAGAGGCGTGAAGAAGCGTCTTGCATGCCCGTCTAGTGACCCTGCCGTGGAGGCCTGCGTGCATGGTTGGCCCCGTGCACGCCGCCGTAAGGCCCTCCGTCTGGGGATTGCCCTGGTGTTCTCGGGCAATCCCCCCTTGACGATAGCCCGACCAGTTGGTCGGGCTTGCCCGGGCGCGTGGGTAGTGGAGTCGCAGTGTGGACCTTACCTAGCGCGCCCAAGAGGGCAGGGAGAACACCGGGGGGTTTTAGTGGGTAGGCCTGGCACTCTGCCGGGAGAGCCCCACACACGCTCGCCGTCTAGCCAACGGCGGGTACGGTGCGGTTACGCAATTCCCCCCGAGAAAAAAAAAAAGGTCGGCAAGGTGAGGGTGGCTAGTGCAGCGTGTATTCTCTCCCCTGCACCAGCTGTCTTCGCATTTCGACTCCACTTCCACATACCATCAGGTGGAATGGAGTCATTTGCTAAGGCCCACTATAAAAAAATACAGATCCACTTAAAAAAAATTCTGGCTCACAGCTTTTTATAATCAAGTCAAATTGAATAAAGAATAATTTTGGTTTATTTGATAAAGTGCGGTTAAATGTTGGGTAGGTATTTAGATTAGCGGAGAGGGTTTTATGTTCAGCTCATGTGTTTTAATTTCAAAAAATTAATTTTTTTCCCTACATAGGTACTACAAGGAAGCTCTTGGCGTTCATCTCCCCTGATGGTGAGTGACGATAAGGCCGAAGGTGGAAGCGAGCTTCACCTGGACTCTTCAACAACTGAGGAACTGGCTATCTTACCTCTAATTGTCGGAACATAACAACGCTATTACTATTGAAAAATTAATAAAGAAAAAATTTCGTCTCGGGCGGGATTTGAACCCGCGTCTCCGACATACCGTGTTGACGCCTTGACCAACTAGCAGGGGCGCCGAGTTTTTAAAATTCCCGTGGGTGCTTCAGCTTTTTTAATGACATACCTAGCATATATGTATTTTTGTTATTTAATAGACACAAGAAAATACAAGATATTTAGAAAAAAATTGTTATATTACACAGCAGTTTGACATGTGCACCTGTTAATAATAGTTATTTGTTATACATGAGTGCAAAGTGGCTTTTTAACCGCGTGCTCAACTTTGATGACCGAGCAAGCGCAGGATTCTAAAATTGAATCACGAGCGCAGCGAGTGTTTTAAAAATTAGAATCCTGAGCGTTAGCGAGGGAATCAAAAGAGCACAAGGTGAAAAATCTTTGCACTCGAGTGCAACACGTAACTTTTCACCCTCCCTCAGCAAGGAAATGACTAAATGCAAAATAAAACATTTACAATCACAAGATACTTTTATTTCAGTTTAGGTACATATTTACTACAACATTATGATAGGTAAGTATTACAGAAAAATATTTATATTATGTATAATGTAACAAATAATTCGTTTTTTTTTTACTTATTTTCAAGTTTCTTATTTATTACAATACGACGTCAAAACAAAATGGCGCGCGCAAAGCAAATTAAAAACAAAAGTACACCATGGAGGTTCAGAGTCTGAGTTTTTCACAAATTGAAAAAAAGTTGTATGAATTCGGCACTATGGAGATGGAAGTAAATAGGTTTAATGGTGTTTTGAAATCACATACCTAGTGCATGCGATGTTCTAAATTCAAATTTACTTTAACCTCAAGCGGATAAAAACGGCTTTGGCGGTCAGATATCTAATAGCAAAAATACTCTTTCCGAGATGGGGGGATGAAAATATCTTATTTATCTTAAACATTATTTTATATTCAATGCGAATGTATTTTGACGAACTACTGCTCTATTTATAAATATGTCGGCAATGTTTTCAAGTTCCAAATCATCTGCTATTTCTCTGTTTACAATTACCTTTCAGCTGTGCATGTCGATACTGGAATAGTTAAAATTATTTTTAATAATTTGATGACTTCTGGTATCATATCTTTGGTAGATTCGCAATGATTAGTTATAAAAGAAATAACATCCTCTACACTATTTAGTTTTAAATTTTTTGTTTGCGCAATATCTAAAAACATTTTTCGATGAAGAATCAAACGATCCATATCAAAGTCATCTCCATAAAAGTTTTTCACATAATTGCTGCTTGTATCATTATTTTGCTGAGTAAGAAATAGTTCTATGTTGCTCAAGTGTGCCATAGTATCCTTAGTCAAGCGCTGTTCAATACAGCCTATGACTTTATCTAACACTTCAAAATACATTTTTTGATAAAAGTCAGCTGGACTAGAAAACTCGTGCGGTTCACTTGTAGAGTCATCACAGTCGTCTATCTTTTTAGGTCTTCTCCGTGTTTTTGGTGTTTTAGGTTCATCCAATTCCAAAATGTGAGCTAAATCTACAGTAGATTTCCAGACGTTTTCAAATTTTTCGTCAGTTCTTTGGGACGATATAACTTCTTTGACTGTATTAATATTATCGACAGCTTTTTGCAGATGCAGAGATATCTTCTGTAACGTAGCATTTAAAGCTTCAATGCGACTAAGAATTTCTATCAGAATTTTAATGATAAATAGAGATTCGAAAGATTGAAGACTTTTTAAAAACCCTTTTGCTTTGGCACCGGCATCATCTTTCTGAGTTTTTGTGTTGTTCAAAAAACATAGAAGTACACTATAATTGTCGAGAATTGTTTTAGACGTAGAGAAAGATTATGTGCATCCTTAGCTGCCTGTAGGGATTCAAAACAAGCTTAGCGTTTCGGTAAAACGCGGACGAAGACAACGAGCTCTCTTATTAATACTTAGAAATCTCTTATTGCCGGCACTTCTTTCAAAGTATCTTGAACAACCAAGTTTAAGGAGTGTGCGACACAATGCACATGAACTGCCCTTGGTTCGATAGCTTGAACTTGTGCTTTAAGGCCAGTATGCGTTCCAGAAACATTAGCAGCGCCATCTGTATATAGACCCGTGCAAGTTTTGATATCAAGGCGAAATCTTTTTAGCACGTCATTGAAAATCTATATAAATAAAAATGGATCTTCGAAATGTATGTACGCCCATAACTTACGAACGACTGCACCAAATTGGATGATTCTTGGTTTTATGTATTCGTTATTGATAGGACAAGGTTTGTGTAATATAAAAAATATAATAATTTAAACAAACATTTCAGTAATTTAGTTAAGAAACATGGCGATACAAAGTAGGCCGGGTCAGCTAGTTTCAAATAAAATTTCAGATGTGGTTGACGGCGTTTCATAGAGTCATAGAGATTTCATAGAGTTGAATGTGTTAGATTTAGTTAAAAGATGAGAAAGAGAATTATTTTAGATATTCATAATCGTGGGTGCTCGGCACCCACTATTTACCTCTCGTGGGTGCTGGAGCACCCGAGCACCCACGGAGTCGGCGCCCCTGCCAACTAGGCCACCGAGTTCTTTATAGCCCCGATGAAATTCATAGCTTTATCGATCTCCTTGATTCTTTGTTAAGCCAAAGTATAGTCTTTATACACTGTTAATAACTTCGTATCAACATCCAGTTTAGAAATCTTTACAGACTTCTTGAAAACTGATTAAGAATAAAGCAAACTTACAATTTTTATATAGAAAATTGCATTTTTTTTCAAAAATGCTAAATAATTTTTTCACGATTCATGATGTCTTCCCATTCGCATCTTGGGTGGGACAATGTAAGCTAGTAATGTCAACTCCGTTGGTAATTTCATATCTGAAAGTTTATATTTTCAATGTTGTTTGAATACATGTGATATACCAGGTGTAACAAAGGATCTCACTAACACTCATGGAAGTGAATGCATGAAAAGAATTCCAAAGTAATATCGATTGAAATGTGAAAAATTATTGGCTACGAAACAAATGTAGACTTAATATCAAAACAAATGTAGGTTAAGTATACGGTACACTCACTGTGAAACGTTTGAATTTATATCTTTCGGAATTTGCGAGGATTCCAAAAGAACAGCAATATCATTTTCTTAGTTTTGCTCCATGTTTCAATAAATTTGATCTGAGAACTATGAAAAACAACAGATTGTATTGGCACAGTATTCGATGGTTTTCAAACTTCAGACCAGCCGCAGAAAGAATTCATATTCTTGTGCTAAATCAATATCTAATTAGATTAATATTCTATTAACTCCATTCAAAATGCACATTGCCTAGTTAGTTTTTAATTTAAGAAACTATAAATTGTTGAGCGAACAATTAATTTTATTAAAATCAAGTAGATATGTATGTACGAACTAAGTACATTTACATTGAAGTGAAGTAAACTTTTACATTGAAGTGACGTACTTACATACCTCTTTATTAAAAATAGGAAGAATTAAAATAAAATGAAATAAAATTTAAATAAAATAAGTATAAATATAGCGTCTGTTGTAAATCTAAATACATTACGCATTGTAAATTAATAGTACAGTACGATATAAGTGCGGTATGTTGGTTATAACTCACGAGGCGGAATTTCAGGCGTAATAGAGCCGAGTGTGTATTTATAACCAATATACACAATGAAGTATATCGTAACCAATATACACAAGCTGTACAGAGAATGTTGCTGCTTCGAGAAAATATCAGGAAATGGACTGTCAATAGAACACATCACTTAAGTAGCTTTAACAGATATTTTATTGGAAAGATATGTTGATTGAAGTCTGTATCGGTGTCTGATTTCTTCACCATATTGTTTAATTCTTCTTCCGCTTGATCGTAGGTGCGGATATCCTTTCGTGCAATCCACAGTACGCCAATCTGAAGGAGGTTGGACATACCAAAAGTTGGGACTGTGAAAAAAATGTGAAAAAAGGGAATTAGAAAAGTAATTTTATAATTTCGAATTTTCAACGACGCCATAACTTTTATATGACTTAATAACATGGGTAGGTTTCGGCTTGATAGTCCAGTCAAATAAGACTTTGAAGGTTACAATAATTCCCATAGAGCTAAAAATTGGTATGAATGTTCAGAATACCATTATAAATGAATTGTGAAAAGTCCCCATCAATCCCCCTTGTGCAAAAAATTTTATCGATGGTGAAAGTTTGCAAAAATAGGTTTTTCGCGTTTTTCAGCTAAACGGTGAGTTTTACAGCAAAAATAGTTCAGACAAAAATTGTAGATCATCCGATTCTCTACAAAAAATGTATCTACACTTTTTTTCATAAGTATTGCCATTTCCGTGATATAGCGGTTGAAAGAATTGAAAAAAATATTTTATTCGTAATATGCACACGTTTCCACACCACCTATGAGGTAGTGTGCTTGGCGCTTTTTTTTAACGTGGTTTCCCCGGTAGGTCTATTCCACGATCTATTATGATCCTATTGAATGCAAATGGAGTATTGAAAATGATGAAAGCTGCGTAAATTATGTAATATATAAATGAAAAAATAATTTGGAAAAATTATTCATCGGATTCATAATAATCCAATGGAACTTCTAGTATATTGTCTTCGTTTTCTTCTTCTTCTTTTTCTTCATCTTCTTTTTCCTCATCTTCCTGCTGGATACAAATATGTTCTAAAAGTGATGCATCATATGTCTCATCACTGATATCGTAATTATCCTCATCTAGTATCGATTCAACATTGGAGCACGACTGTCCTTGACAATTGGTGCATGCTAAAGAACAAAACAGTCCAACCTTTTTACAGCCGCATTTAGCATTGCAACCTTTTTTGCAATTGCAAAAGATGGTGTTAAGGAGTTTTTCTGGTGCAGGTGGGAGTAACGTATGAATTGGTTCCAATGCATTGTCAACTAACTTCCAACCCCAGTCTTCTGGATCCATTTTATTACCAAGCCACACTTGAACTTGATAATATACCCGGAATAGATGTTGTTGAGCAGCAGCAGAGGTTGGGGGAAGACAAGCTAATTGCACTTGTTTTTTATTATAATTTTTTTTTGCAAAAGATAAGTATCGGAGCTTATCCAAGCAGGTAATTTTTTTTGGAGCTCCGTACATAGAAAGAAGAAAGCGAATTCCATTAGTGATTATTCGAGCAGCAACAGCTTTGGCTACATCATCACAACGAGTTTTAGCTATAGTTAGAATACTGTCTTTGAACGAAAGTGTAGTCACTTTAAAAATCTTACGTCGGTACTGCAGTGCTTTTTTCTTCTCCAACTCTTCATTTAATTCATTGCCGCAATATAAACAACACTGGTTGAAGCAAAATGTAGTTTCACTTACTCGTGCTTATTTTTGATGAACCAGCTTCTTCTTCTTGGCGCCGTCTTTTCACGGCATCAATGCTACTTTTTCGAGTATAATTTTTTCGACACTGCACATGAATTTTTACAGATGTCTGGTCTTTCAGGTACTCCGAAAACTCATCACCTCTTTCAATACTTGCATCAATTAATGCTTTCATGCCGCGATCAACAGTAACAACTCCACTTTCAGTCAAAGGTTGACTACAAATAAAGCAGAATTGCGACATTTTTTTTAAAAACAGTAAAATGCACAAACTTTGTTACAAAATATAAGCGATAGCCACGAGTTGTCACTACGAAGGAATGCTTACGACTAACAGTATTTTGTTGAGTATGAGACCTTCGAAACGGAGCAGGTATACGAGCATCGCCACGCTGACAATTGAATGGAAGACAGATGTTACTCAAGGCCATGCGACTAAATGAAAATAGGGGAGGAGTTTTTGACGTTCATTTATATTTTAAGAATTTTATAATTTGTATGTATAAGACATAGGGACTCATGTATTTACTCATATAACGGTTCAAAAATGTATATAAAAGTACATTAACGTGCATATTACGAATAAAATATTTTTTTCAATTCTTTCAACCGCTATATCACGGAAATGGCAATACTTATGAAAAAAAGTGTAGATACATTTTTTGTAGAGAATCGGATGATCTACAATTTTTGTCTGAACTATTTTTGCTGTAAAACTCACCGTTTAGCTGAAAAACGCGAAAAACCTATTTTTGCAAACTTTCACCATCAATAAAATTTTTTGCACAAGGGGGATTGATGGGGACTTTTCACAATTCATTTATAATGGTATTCTGAACATTCATACCAATTTTTAGCTCTATGGGAATTATTGTAACCTTACCTCTATTTTAAGGACTAATTTGACTGGACTATTGATAGGATATGAGTACCAAACACTTTGTATATAATATATCGATTTTTCATATTAGATCTTTATAACTTTTCCATTAATTAAAAAAAGGTACTTTTCGGCTCTCATAAAACAAATTTCCATCTCATTTGTATATACATCTCATTTGTATATACTTTAACATCTTTTAAGAGAAGTAGTTTTTCCAAACATATTCAAGGACAACATTCCCAAAGAAATATTTTTGGCATTTCTTCGAAGATAACATTGTTTTGAACACACAAAAAAATTACAAACTTACTACCTAATTTGACTTTCTTTTTTGCTGAAGCTGGTCTAGAAAAGATTATTATTACTTATTCGTTGAGAACCCTAATTATTGCAATCCGTATTGCATAAATGTGGTCATATTTTTAATCGTTATACAGAAATTGTAGTCGTCAAACCACACCTTTATGGCAATCAATACTAAAGACACCAAGATTTATTGAGCAATATGAGCAAAACGGCGCTTCGTTACCGGGTCGCCATTATGGCATTAATTCTCTATTCTGAAAAATTGTTTTGTTTAAAAAACATCTTTTTTTTGATATAATTATAAAAGGCTTAATAATTAATATAAATATTTTTGAAATTAAACGAATGTTTAACGCATTAGTTTACAAATGATAAAAGTAGCCATTGCGTTAGTATACCCACATCTACGTCTATTTTTGTCAGTCCTAGAGATAGGTACGTGTGAAATAATCATTTAGTATGTGTATATTCAATCAATTATATATGCGGCGCTTGGGTGAGACCAATAGGAATAATTTGTATACGTAAGTTTCTTGCGCAGTGAAAATTCATGTATTCGTCAAGACTATAATTATTAAAAAAATAGGATGGGTGTACCAGTCCCAAACCAGGTACCAGTGGTTGACCACTCGCATGTTCAATTGAATAAATTAAGAAAAGGCGGGCATTTTTTAAGAATCTTATTGTTTTGTTATGTTGCGTGGACTGTTACCAACCTTCGAAACATAATTTTTCCGAGAAGGAACAAAAAATATAGCTCCCTTGCTCTTTTTGTCAGACCAGTGTCTCGTTCACTTGCCTTCCAGCCGCCATTACAATTAGAAGTGCACGTTGACAAGGTAAGTTAAATCATTGTTAATCACATATTATTTCCTAATTATTGTCATGAAGTTGTATTATTTTTAAAATTTAGTGTTTATTTAAGTGGTATGAACTACTTATTTTTGTACAAAATGTCATTATCAAGTATTTTGAAAGATGGTTAACTACTGGAACACACCTTGTACTGGGTTCCTATTGTTGACCATCTGGTTTGCGACTGGTTGTCTATGGTGTTTTCGTTTTTTTCCCTTTTTTTTCAAAGCGATGCTTTTGTAAAACAATTAAGAGCTTTAAGCCTACCTACCATTAAAATCGTATGCAGTGTACCAGTAATTGACCACTGGTTTGCTATTGGTACATAGAAGTAAATAAAAGTGTTCCTATGGATGACCAGATTACAGTTTAACTTCGTTTCACTTTGTTTTAGATGAAAGATGGGCATGTTTTAAATATTCAGAGGAAGATCTACTGAAGTGTCTCGACAAAATTACTAAAGGCGCTAAAGTCAATTCAATTCAATTTTTATGATAAGTGGCCAACATGTCGAAAATATCAAATTTCTTCTTCTGCTTAGGTACCTCCGTCTTACCTATTTCTGCCGCAAAGCAGCAGTGCTTGCATTGCTGTGTTCCAGTTTGAAGGGTAAGATATGGCAGTGAAATTACTGGGTACTGTGACTTTACATCTTACAACGTACACTGTGGTTCTTGTGGGGGTTGCAGTTTTGCTGCGAATCTCACAAGAGCCACATGTATTATAGGTGACTGTTACCACTTACCATCAGGTGGGCAGTTTGCTTGTTTGACAACTTTCTGCAATAAAAAAAATCACTCGACTGTTATAAACAAACAGAAAATGAGACAAAATCTAAACAATCAAAAACATTGATGGATGTAATGCTGAAGTCAGTACTATGGTGTTATCATCGGCGACCACTTTTAAATGGCCTGAAAAAGACGATACCATATGGAATAATAGTGACAGCATCATTGAAGTTATAAAAGCACCTGTTCCTATAATACCAGAGGTTCGTATAAGGTTGAAGATTTTAGCAATGGATATAAGATAAAGCTTTTTAGTTCTATTGGTAAAACCAATCGTTAGCTTTTTTTAAGAATTTTCTATTAATTTTACGGTTAAGAGATAAGATATTGTAATATTCGCCTACTTCAATATGTTGAGACTGATTTATTTGATTCAAAGTAAGTAGTAAGGTACCTCAATTGTGATATACTCGTAGGTGATAATGATAAACTTACATGCAATGTTATTTTTCTACTTAAAATTAATGTTTTAATTTTCATATTTGTATTTTAAGTAGGTACAACCTACCTACCTTTCACAGTGCCATTGAAAACTGTTGTATCTGATATTTGATGACAACTGTATCTTAGTCAAGATAATATTTTAATAAATTTAAGAAAGTAAATTTGTTTAAAATAATAGTGTTTTATTTTTAATTAGCTATCTTTTCTTCATTAGTTTTCAGTGGTCAACTATTGGTGCAAAAGTGGTCATTTATTGGAGCGCACTGGTCAAACTTAGGCACAATCCCGTTTTTGGTATTGTTCATGAAATCCATAAAAAACTAAAATATTTGGATTCAAATAAATTATCAATATTGCAGCGTTAGTAAAGAATATACAACTTTAAATATACATTTCGACATTAAAACTACATCATTCCAATACAGAGCATTTCAAAGTCAAAATTTGACCTTAACTGGTTTGGGACTGGTACACCCACCCTACTTACCGATTTTTTAAAGTATTCATTGCACGCATATTATCCATTAATTCATCATCATTGCATAGCTCAAAACCAATTTGTTCCTATTTTTTAATTAAGAATTCAATAATGTTTGCATAGTAGCATACTTAATGGATTGCACGCTTCAAATATTGTCTGAAACTTTTAATGTCAAAAGATTCATCTGAATATACGAGCTAAAATATGTGCGTAAAGGAAACTTTAGCTTTTTTCAGAAGTTGTTAAGTGTACTGTTATAAAGCTACTACTCAGATGTTTCGTTACTGCTATACAGTGTGAAGCGTTTAAAAATGGGGCGCAAATTGCTTGAATAACAGCTGAATAGACGTTTATTCAGACGTTACTCTGCATTATATTCAAATTTTATGCTGATTTCATTAAGTGTGTTCTATAGTTGTCTAAGGTGGACAGGTAAGAGTCATAGTGTATGCCAAATATAAATCAATTAACGCATATGCTATGACGTCCTTCGTGTGCAGTTTAACAATGCATTTAGAATGCTGTCGGGGCTACCTCGTTATTGTAATGCTTCCGGAATCATCGCAGAATCTGAGGTGGAATATTTATAAACAAGAATGCGTAAGCGTTGTTCATCGCTGGTACGCAGCAATCGCAGCATGCGGGCCAACCCCAACAGCATTCTAGCTGTGATGGCGAGCTGGTTGGATTGCCCGTATTTGTGTCGCTGCTGTGCCATTGCGCGTCGAATGATTCACCGGTGAGGCTAAGTTTTTCAATAATTAGTCCTACTGACTTGAAAAAATAATTGATAACTATTTATGTAGTTTGATCTATATTTTGTTTGTTAAATACATTTAAAAGTTATAAAGAACAAACGGAATAAATGGCAAATGCAAACTTTTCAATAAATCGACCCACCTAAAGGGGGCACGGGATTTTTGGGTCGGTCTCAAGATGTCCAGAGAGCATTAAGACTACACTACACTAGAGAAATAAAACTATCTTTGTAGACTTTTCCAGGATAAACGCATATTTTGCTTAATTTTGTCTATGCACAATGATCAAAAGTTACTTGTGTTAACGTCAAGTGAAAAAACCGGCCAAGCGCGAGTCGGACTCGCCCATGAAGGGTTCCGTAGGATTTATGACGTATTAAAAAACTACTTACTAGATCTCGTTCAAACCAATTTATGGTGGAAGTTTGCATGGTAATGTACATGATATATTTTTTTTAATTTTATCATTTTCTTATTTTAGAAGTTACACATTTTACCACTTTGGACGTGTCTCTCGCGCAAACTATTCACTTAAGAAAAAAAATGATATTAAAAACCTCAATATGATTTTTGAAGACCTATCCATCCTATGGGTTTGATGAAAAAAAAATTGAGTTTCAGTTCTATGTATGGGGAACCCCCAAAATTTATTGCTTTTTTCTATGTTTGTATGAAAATCTTAATGCGGTTCACAGAATACATCTACTTACCAAGTTTCAACAGTGTAGTTCTTATAGGTGTGCGTTCCCCCAGCAGGAAATTTTGTCCTAGACTAAATTGAGTTTCATGAATAATTAGAGCGTAATTTGCTGTAAATGTGCGCGAAATAAAAAAATTTGTGCGCGTTTCCGTTTTGGAAAAAAAATGAAAAAAACGAATCCTGCTGGAGTAACGTTTTTCCAGCGGGAAGATTCTAAACGAGTAATCTTAGAGATAAATAATTTATGTGGGCGGATAGCTTAAATTTGTGACTAAATGTGAGCCAAAAATAAAATTTGTGGGCCTTCGGGTTTTACAGATATTTCGTTTCCTGCTGGGGTAACGTTTTGCTAAAACTTGTTTCTCCAAAACTATCGGATGTATGCCAGTTGAATAAATATACATGAGTAGCTCTTAGTTTGTGCTTATTTGTGACATAATTTGATTTTCAAAAATATTTACAGTTTAGGAGTAATAACGTAATGAAGGAAATTCAAAAAAAAATTCTAGCGCATAAATGAAAAACATAGAAGCTCACTGAAAACGGCATTTGAATGGTCTTATTATTACTAACAAACATAAAAAGTTTCAAGAATCTACATGTACGCGTTTTTGAATAATTAAACTGTAACTTTAATCGGTGATAACGTCACTGTAAACTCACAATGCAAGAAAGTGACTAAACCCCAATTACATAGGTATAGACCAAAAATTAGAGCGTATTCAGAACTATTTATCATGAAAATTTCAGCATCATATATTTTGTATTAAAGGATATATAAACAAAAAACCAAAAAATTGGCTAATTCTTTGGTTATCCGACTAAATTCGAAAGACCACCAAAAAGCGACGGTTTCATACTTATTGATTACCTCCTATTCTTGACAGTATTAAACAACAGTTGTTGTCGATACAGTCGCGTTCATAACGGCAATTGAGTTTTTGAGTTTATTGTCATTAATGTATAATTCATAGCTATATATTAGTACAAAATAAACGGCCGTGCTTTTGTTAGATAAGTTATCCAACGGGCCAAGTAAAGATCTTTGCGCACACTTTTCCACCTACGACAAGGGCCTTTTTTTAGGGCGGGGGAATCTAAGATTCTACAAGGGACTGAAAACCTGACAAGACCGCCCCGTGACCTGCGAACTGGCCATAAATTGAATAATACTTCAATTTATTACAATCAATAACCGCTGAACCGATGGATATAGGTAGGTCTAAGAAAATAATATAGGTATGGTTTTTAAAAATAGGTCACCAAACGGCATTTATTAATTTAATGAGGTATTCACTTTTCATAAAAACATTGATAACTTTCATTTCAAATTAAAAACCATGCAATTGAAATAAAAAATAAATATTTTACTCACACATGATATTGATTCACTTGGGGATTGTAACACCACGTTAAATCCGAATGATCACCATTGGATACACTGTATGTGCAACAAAAAAAGTCTTATGCTATTTACGAACAAAGTTCAAGATTTTACTACTTTTTAACCTACTTCAAAAAGGGGGCTATTAATTCTACAATATACAGAATGTAAACAAAATTATATATCGTTAAAATAGGTATATTATTTTCCGACATCCACGCGAAGAAGTCGTGGGCACAGCTAGCGTTGCCATCCGTCCGGATAAAGCCGGACAGTGTTAGGCTTTTTGACTTCTTGTCCGGCCAAATTTGACTGCGACCGGCCCGTCCGGCTTTTGTTAGGCTTTTTAAAAAACTATCGTGCGATCAATCACATCAGTCAGTAGCGAACGAACGAGCGAGACGAGATTGGCTGACTCGCTCGCAACTGTGTTCATTCATTATTATCAATAATCCCTTTTTTTAGCATCCGGTTTTGTTATTCAAAAGTCTGGCTTTTAAATATGTGATTGATTCGATATTTTTGTCAATTTTTTTAAATTTTTCTTAATGTCCGGCTTTGGGACTCAAAAGTCCGGATGTTTTAACGAGTAAGTCCGGCTTTTTGATTTTTAGAGATGGCAACGCTAGCCGCACAGCTAGTTATTTAATATAGTTCAGTAGGTAGTTCCCCGAAGATAAGTCATTTATATGTAAACTTAGAAACACTTGTAGAAACCAATTAATTATACAATGTTTGTGAGTGTAATACAGGAATGCTTGTGAGTTTTTCTTTCCAGAATATGACTGTTCGGTGCTTACTACTGCTGCCAGCTCTGGCGCTGGCTCTGGTCCTCGGCATCAAATCGCAGCCCACCATCGTCAAGGAGTAGAACTACTTAAACAACAGCACCAAAACTGGAACCTTCAAAGTCGGCATCGCGCAGGAAGTCGAAAACACCGCTACATCGTCAAGAAGCACTGGCGGAAAGTTTTTTAGGGAGATTGTATATGGCATTGGATGCCCTTCTTCTGCGACATCAAAAGTCGCCGGCGTCTACAGAAACTTCGGCGAACGGCCTAAAGACGCGTACGTCAAAATCTCTACTCCGTAGGCTGATCTTTACAATACATACGGCTGGAGACAAGTCATAAGTACTCTCATTAACGAGAAGATCTTCATAAACAACAGCACCAAAGCTGGAAACTATAACATCGCCATCTCGCAGGAAGTCAAAAAGACCGCTACATCATCATGGAACACTGGAGGAAAGTTTACCAACGAACAGAAGATCGAATATGGTATTGATGACATCGAGGTCGCTAAAGTCATAAGTGCCACCACCTTCTCCTTTCCTAACTCTTGGAGGCAGAACACTGAACAATCTCGAACTATCACCGCTGGGTCTTCCTCTGCCGTCACAATGTTTCTCGAGAGCGGACTTTCAGCTGTCGTGACCCGGCTCGAAGCTACTCAAGGCACTATCCAAGTGGAGCCTTTCCAGACGTACGGCGATCATCTACAACAATCTGTACCAGTGCCACCACTTCTGGGCTCCGGACATTCAGTCGGTGATGCGCAGCAGCGGCGAAATCTCCAACAGTGTCATCTCTAAGGAAGTTATTGAATTTGGATTCTTCACGAATTCCATAATTTCTGTTCATGACAAACTCGCGGGCAAAGTACTTCTGAGTATTCCTATATAAAGAGCCATTAGTTGTGAATAAATAATTTTTGAATGCATTACTGCTGTGATCATTGTTGTGAGCACTCCATTACTTCACATATTATTATTTATTCTACATATTTATTGCGACGTCATCGTCATCATCAACGGTTCATATACGTTCCCACCGAGGGGCTCGAGCCTATCCTAAACAAGGACGATTAGGCCTTAGTCAACCACGCTGGCCAAATGCGAGTTGGTCAACTTCACACACAGCCTGTAAAGGAATTCTTTCTTCACAGGTGCGTGCAGGTTTCCTCACGATGTTTTCTCTTCACCGTAAAAGCGTCGAATAAACGTACATCATCACAGCTTATATCGTAAAAATACCGCAGTAATGTTATATTGGTTATAAATCTATTACTCACAATTACATTACAGATTAGGTTCTCGAAAACATGTAAATGTTCAGTATTATAGCGATGTTTCTAATATGGCTTTCTTTGTTTCCAGTGAACCATGTTGTTCGACTACTTCCTCCTGCCAGCTCTGGCGCTGGCCCGGATCGATGTGGACATCTCTGTCAAATTCAACATCACAAACCCCAAAATAGTCGTGGCCTTTT
Source organism: Schoenobius gigantellus (assembly GCA_963935595.1). Classification (NCBI taxonomy): domain Eukaryota; kingdom Metazoa; phylum Arthropoda; class Insecta; order Lepidoptera; family Crambidae; genus Schoenobius; species Schoenobius gigantellus. Next base: position 3,218,030 of record OZ012543.1, read on the forward strand.
CCGGTGCGGATGTCGCTGTCATAAGCGACACCGAGCGGTCCACCTTCAAGCTCAACGACGGAAGCTTAAAGGATGCTGTGCAAGCCAACTTCGGCAAGCGGCCTGATGACGCTTACGTCAGGAGCCCTACCCCTTGGGGCGACCTGTACTCGAACTACGGCTGGCAACAAGTCACCAGGACTCTCACGCCGCGCAATTACACGATCCTCGGCATCCAGTCCCAGCCGACCATTATCATGGAGCAATTCCTTCAGAACAATAGCAGCAAATCGGCGAATTTCAGTGTCGAGCTCTCGCAGAAATTAGCCAACACAGCTACTTCCTCCTGGAGCACTGGCGGCTCATTAACCATTGGACAGGAAATCAAATACGGCGTCAATATCGAAGCGGCTGCGGGTGGACTCATCACATTCTCCTACACCAACTCATGGGGGAAGAACACTGAGAAATCTCAACCTGTCACTTTTGGCTCATCTACTATTGAGGACCTCTTAAAGCCTGGCCAGTCTGTCGTCGCCCGTCAGCAGGCTACTAAGGGCACGATCAAAATCGAGGTCGAGTATAAGAGCAGCCTTTCTGGTCGGACTGCGATCAGCTACAGCTCTTCGTACAAGGGCCATCACTTCTGGGGCCCGGGCATCGAGGACGTGATGTGCAGCGGCAACATCTCCAACAGCATCATTTCCCGTGAGGTCATCGAGATCGGTTTCTACGCTAACTACAGAGTATTGGTCCAAGATAGGAGGAACCTTAGGCACACCCTCCTCACTGCCGCTGTTTGAACTTAATTCTGATATGATTTATAGTGTGTAATAATAAGTAAACGATTTTTATACTGAACTAAAAATCTTTTTTTTCACTTCTTTGGGTTTATTTTTACACAAACAATAGAGAATAAAAAAGAAGGAAAGGGAAAAGTATTACGAGCGGTACGAAATGAGCCGTTTTGCTGTCTAAAAACATTTAGCAAAATTTTGTACAAAATATAAAACCCGACTTCAAAAACAGTAAAAAGTTAAAAATAATAAAAGAATAGGTACTGACAGCATCACATATTCTATATTGAATTTGCTGCCAAATTTTAAGACTTTCTAGGAGATCATCGTTTGGCACCGACTTCAAAATAGAAATGTGAAACGTTTTTTGCTGGTATTCAATTCACTTGGAAATACGTGCTTATTGTATTAAAAAAACTTAACCTCTCACTCCTAAAAATTATGGATCCTTCCATCATCAGCTCGGTTCATGACTACCAAACGTAAATACGTGAACAGCTTTGGAAAATAAATGAAACACGTTGAACGTACCTATAAATTTTTGAGAGTTTCCTCGATTTTCATTGGATCCCATCATCAGATCCTGACTTTGGTGACAATAAGACCAACTATGGGTTATCCCCTTTCGAATAAAAAAGAATTATCAAAATCGGACTACTCTGTAAAATATACGCATCGAATTAAGAACCTCCTTCGTTTTTTCGTCGGATAAAATGCCAAAACCGCTTTTTGCTGCAAACGGAAACACGCAACACGCTTTTGATGCGTTTGCAAAGCGAACTATGAAAGTTTGCAGACACAGCCAGCAACTCACTGGATGGATACTTTCGGCTAAGGTCGAGAGAATTCAGAAATAGGTATTCGTAAAATGTATTGCTGTCGTGCTGTGTGCCCGAACAATCGTTCTGGGCGCGATAGAGACAAAAACATCTTGGGCAGAAAATACCTATAAAAAGTACACAAAATATACATTACGTGGTCCGCTGTTTTCTCCGCTAAAACTAGACTGATTTAATTAATTTTTGCGTTAAAAATTAACGAAAATCTTTGGCTACGTTTCTATGTTTTGCTTTGTTTATATCTTTTCTTAATCTTGTCAAATTTGTTTGCTGGATGTTTAAGTGTAGTAGAAAATCAGGCCAATTTTTCTGGTTTTTCAAGGTTTATATCTCATTTAATTTTGATAATTAACTTATTAAAAAGGAAAACATAGGAACATTGATTTGTTTGGAAAAAATACATAGAAAAATACAGACAGCTATTGCCGTTATCCAGGAAGGAAACAGGGGACTACTTTTATAGAGCACACGAGTACAGGGAGAATTATGGACTTGGAAACGTCACAATTAAAGAAATTGTGTTAATTGAATTGAATTTTCCCGGAGATTCATAATCTATAAGTCATAAGTATCATAATGATAATCGTATACTTTGTAATAAGCTTTTAATAATTTTTTAATAATACCTTCCTACAAAGGAAAAAATGGAACCCTTATTGATGATTGTCCAACTTAGTCTCGAATTACGAATGACCGAATAACTATTGCTCGATTTTTTTTAGATCGAATAATCTTTGATCGAATTTATTGTAAGTCCGAATAACGTTAGCACGAAGTTACTCATGGTCATAAAATGACTGATGTACTTTCTCTATTACGCCAGGTTTCTAGGGAGTTCTGGGATCTTGGAACACAATTTCCGTATATCGCCCGTGGTGGAGTCCCGAACATTTTAGTGATAAACGGAAAATGTGATCAACTACCTGACTTAAAAAAAAAAACAGTTTCTACTGGGGTGTACTAGGAGTACATGACACCAGAAGACTTCTCAACTGAAATTGTATTCCATGTAGGTAGATTTTATTTCATATTTTGGAAAGAGGCATTTCTAGCAACATCTTTATGGAAATCTGTTTTACTGTTATGCACTTCTGGTACTTTTCCCTGATTATATCTCTCTTTTAAAAAAAAATTCTACCTCTATAAAAAATCTAACAAATTTAATTCGATTCGCCGCCGATCGATGACCCCTGAATTGGTTATACCCAATGACTAAACAAATAGTTATACCTCTACTCCAGTCGTGCGCCCCTGGTACAATTTCGCCCACGGGCGAAATGAAATGCCCGTGGTACTACCAGTAGGACTACCGCAATAGGACCACGGCCGATAAACTGAAACGGTTATGTACCAAGATCCCAGCACTCCCTAGAAACCTGGCGTAATAGAAAGAGTATATTAGTCATTTTATAACCATGAGTAACTTCGTGCTAACGTTATTCGGTCTTACGATAGATACGGTCAAAGATTATTCGATCTAAAAAAAATTCGAGCAGTAGTTATTCGGTCATTCGTAATTCGGGACTAAGTTGGACAATCCTTATTGATCACTTCATTGTTCGTCTGTCTGTCAAGCGAGACCCTATTTCACAGGAACGCGTGAAGATAAAGATTTATCAATCAATCTTAAAAATATCAAACACTTTAAGTCTATTCAAGATAAGAAGATTTTGGTGACAGGTCAAAGTGTTCCGTTTCATGCATACTTACTAGTTTCCATGATTAAAAATATTATGTTTTAAAAATATAATATCTCCTTCGGTTATTTTTATCAACAATGCAATAATTAATTCCACATTAAATAGAAAGATGAATATCAGTAAGTATCAGTTATAATTGCAAAACACAATATTTTAATCGCGGAAACTAGTGTGCATGAAACGGAAAACTTCGAGCTGTCACGGAAACCTTCTTATTATGAATAGACATTATTTAGGGTCTATTACAGTCTCTTTGAGCTGTGGAAACTTTTTTAATACAATACAGTTGCAAACACGCAAACTGCCTACCTGATGGTAAGTGGCTCTACAGTTTTCCATAGTGCATGCGCCTCTGGTACGATTTGCTAATATGCGATAAGCTCGAGAACTGATGTACCTTGTCAACTTGTGACAATATGCATAGTCCCATTACGCTGTAATTTCATTACTGTGTTACCCTTCAAACCGGAACACAGCGATGCAAGCACCGCTGTTTGTTTAAAACAAATAACGAATGAATGATGAATTCCTAGTTCTCAACAATGCCGTTTTAGGAATTAATATCCTCCTCACCGATATTCGGTCACGGCGGCCAATCTCAACAGAGACTAGTCATCAGCGCATGAGATATTGTAGTGCACAAGTGCCTACGCATTCGTAAGTGCACTCTCTGTTCCTTCACTCGCCTAGTCCGATGGGACGGTTAGCCGACACGACCGGGGCGAGATCAGGCGCAGGACCTACTGTTTAATGTGCCTTCCGAAGCACGGAGAAGCTCGAGATATTTCGTATTTTGGTGACCCATCATAGGACTGATCACAGCTAACGTTGCTTAACCTTAGCAATCTTTCGCTGAGCGCGCGTGCCAATGCGCCAAAACGCTCCTCCCAGTAAGCGTTTTAGGAATTATTGAAGAATTTACTGGAGGGAGACTCTGTACCAGGGTCGTCTGCTTAGGTAATAGGTACCTCCGTCTTACCTATTTCTGCCGCAAAGCGGCAAAATTGCTGTGTTCCGGTTTGAAGGGTAAGATATGGCAGTGAAATTATTGGGTACCGTTACTTTACATCTAGTGTCACAAGTTGGCAACGTATACTGTGTTTCTTGTGAGGGTTGCAGTTTTGCTGCGAATCTCACAAGAGCCACTTACCATCAGGGCAGTTTGCTGATTTGCCAACTTTCTGCAATATTTTTTTTATTTATTTACCAGTATACAGTACAAACTAACTGATTAATAATATATAATAATACCACTAAGGTTTGTGGTAAATGCTACAACAGTTTACACAGTTCAATGGTTAAAAAACGCAAGTTAAACACAAGACAGAAACAATGAAATAAAAATAATAATAAAAAAACATAACAAATGGTAGGTAAATTAATTTGATGGAATTGGCAGAAACATTTCCCAGTATTAATAACATTTCGTTGTTCTGGAGAAATTAAGACTTTAGCCTAAAGATATTTGATAGCTTTATTATATTTCGCAAAATTTACAGTTTGGCTCCGTAGCTTTAAATAATAGACAGTTTAACATTCATTTCGAACTACATACGTTAAAGTGGAATAAAAAAAATAGGTCTGAAGTTGCCTGAGGAGCGGGTTGAAAGTAATACTTTTCAGCCCAAGGGGAATCACTTTCAACTGACGGCTGCTGTTAAATTTAAAAAGAAACTAGTTCTTTTTTCACATTTTTATTGAACCATGTTCCGACTTTCTATACAGCCACTCAATTACAGCGGGGTGTAAAATTTTAATAAAATAATGTTAAGTATTTAAAGAATATATTTTTTAAATGACTTTATTATAATTTATTTTCAACTATTTCTTTAAAATAACATAGATTTGGGCAAAATATTTGTCATTTTTTAAATTATGAAAATGAAAAATAATGGCCGAATAGCTGGCCGGCCATAGAAAAAAAAACAAAATAAGCGGGAAAGCGGCAATGCGATCTTCATTTGTTTTTCCCATTTGTTATGTTTTGTTCCTCCGTATAGCAGAGATTTGTATTAACTGTTAATTATATTTCTATAACATTGTGTTTATAATTAACACAATGAATTCATCTGATTCAGGTATGGAGTTAACGCCTGATTTTATAAGAACGAAGAGAAAGCGGGCGAAAGAAGTTGTTGATTTATGTAAATTTTACACGTTTTTTCTTTAGCTAATTCATTGTTCTATTTTTACTTTCCTTGTATTCGTAATGAAAAGCACAGTGTTTAAGACTTATTTAGTCCCTCGAACTATTGGCCTAACACCGTCTCGGGTCTTATTTAGACCCGAGACGACCGAGTTACTCTGACCCCTGGGGTAACAATGTACTATTGAAAATCGGTCCACAATTGGCAGCATAATCGCGTAACATACAAAAAAAAACATACGCATCGAATTGAGAACCTCCTCCTTTTTTTAAGTCGATTAAAAAATCCTGTTCACTCATTTCTGATTCCTTGGGCTACATTAATAGTTTCATTCTTCTAAAATAAAGCTCGACGCGAACTTGCGCCCCTAATTTTGTCCTGTTTTTGGTGGAATTTTTAAAATCTTTCTTAACGTTAATAACACACGAAATTTTACCTATATAAATATTGATGATGACAAGAACATTTGAATGATACCAAAAATAACAGAATGACAAATCAAGGACTAATAATGTGTTAATTTTGTGATGAATTGACATTAAGTTTCAATTAATTAATTGTTAATCTAGAATTATCCGGTTATTATTTATTCATAATTAAATTGAACTTTGAAGTATAGTTTTGAAGCCAGCACGAGTATTGGTTACGTTAGCCAACTCATTACTTTTAGAATACTAATAAAATGCTCTTGGAATGGACAAGGTTTCATAATTATTGTCGTAATTCTATTTGATATTTTGAAATAAAATATAAATAAAGGGGCATGTGTTTTTTATTTTTTCATCATTTTTATTTTAAGTCCTCTTAAATGTGTGCGTATTCCCAGCAGGAAATTGATACTATGTTGGTCATTCGAAAAGAGCTTATGCGCCGTTTGTTTGAAATATTTACGCCGGTTATGCCTTTGACGAAATGAATTAAAAATGTTATATTAACGTTTATTATCTGTGGATTTGGCACAAAGCTTTTGTCAAAGTGACTTCTTATCCCCAATACTTTCCGAGTTAATCGACTTTAAACTGAAAGCAAAAACTTTTAAGTGACAACCATAGTCCAGCTGACTATGGAATTAACACAAAAGAAGTGTAAACACTTAATGACGCTGATGTAGGGCTGTCGACGCTTAGGATCAAAAATTTATTTGGAAAAAAGTAGCTTTATTAGCACCAATATTTAACCGATTACTAGCTTAAACATTTGTCACTATTACTTATCAAGAAATTGTAGTAGGAATAAGTTGCGAAAAGCGTGTAAAAGTGACAAAAGCAGTTTTATTGAAATGCTATCAAGACACGGTACGTTAAGTTTAGCGGATTGAGGCTATTTAAGGAAATAGCGTTGTATATACAGGATGCCAATTCTACTTGTGAAACTGAACAATTTTTTCCAAGGAACATAATTTAACTAAGGAACTTGTTATAAAAAGTCCATATTTTTTGCGTCTTTGGACATATTATGCTTTTAACCGACTTCGAAAAAGAATGAGGTTCTATGTTTAACTGTATCTATTTTCTTTTTTTTTATGTATGTTCACCGATTACTCCGCCATTTGTGGGTCGATTTTCAAAATTCTTTTTGTAATCGAAAGAGCATACTCTCGAGACATGACATGGTAATAATGTGACCACCATTATAACGATGTCATGGTCCGATGGTGAAATCCCTTGAAAATCGAGGGAAACCCTAAAATTTCATAGGCACATCCAACGTGTTTCTTGCTTTTCCTGAAGATTCAAGTATTTGCATGGTAGTCATCATATCATGTCACTGAGCTGATGATGGAAGGTTTCTGGTAGGTAAGGAGTTTGGGAATAATTTCTTTCAATACTGTTAAGAGCGAAAGACGTTTTATTTAAAGCTATTCTGGTGTTTGTCTTGGCTCAAACTCTAATACGCATGTATTAAATTTACTAAAAAGATAAAAAAAAATGTTTACACCAAAACGTCATAAATAAAATATGAATACTTTCATTATCAAAGTTTTATGAATATTGAAGTCGGTGCCAAGCAAAAAATATAGAACAATTTTGGCCTACTGACTGGCGGCGCCAGTCAGTAGGCAGCGCTAGCGCGCTGTTAAAATGGCGGGAAAGCAACAGTGTGCATTCACAGATTGAGTTTATTTAAAATAATGTTTTTTTTTCTGTTTCCTCGCAAATGTGTTAAAAAACGTCGTACGATATACGTGCGTATTGGTTATAACATCTTAATGCACTAATATCGTAATGTACTATTAACAGCGCGCCAGCGCTGCCTACTGACTGGCGCCGCGCGGCGATTAGTTCGAAATTTGAATAGCAACAGCGCGCTGCTCACTAGCTGGAGTCGTGCGGCGGCGATCAGAGGGCCTATTACCGATCTCATGGTTTTGCATATGATATCATATGATATCATAATGCAAGTCGAAAAATACGATTTCCGGTCAGATTTTTGAACATTCGTTCATTATTTAATGATGACATCATTGAAATTATGCCATATTGATGATGTCATTGAAGATCGGTAATACGAAATGCAGCATTTCATGACTTCTTTTTCTCAAATTTATACCATGTCATACGATGAAAGATCCATAATTGGCCTGCAGTTCCATATTTGAAATGGCAAATAATACTGTTATGGAATTTGTATGGACTATAACTTAACTATTTGCTTTGGTAACAAACGCGTTTTTTATGACCCGCATTACATATTTAAAACCGGTGGAATTACATCAGCTTTACGAGCAAGGGTGTTAAAAAAGATTAATGTAAAAAATGCATCTATGATGCCCCCAGACCCCAGGCCTATCTACCAACATAATGCAATTATGTACAAGCATACAAAACGTGAATTCTGGCAGATTTTCAGCGATAGTGCACTTTGGTTGGTCTTCGAATAACAAAAATGGTTTCGCAATAACAAACTACGTTTTGAAACAACGCAGTGTAGAATATTTCGATCAAGAATTAGAACTTAGAAAACAATTGCGTCAGAATATGGCATTCGTGAATGTAATAAATTACTGCTTTAAACCAAAACACCTCCCTGGCTTAGTGGTTATAATTTAACTATAGATAGAGGTTTGAGGTATGATTCTTTATTGCGATTTTTCTATGAAAATCGAAAATCTTTATTCAATACACTTATTGGCGACGAACAAAACGCAAAAATTTTATTAACCATAACATGTGAAGGTTATTTAAGAATTAATTATTTAATCCTTGTATGTACATGCACCCCAACCATTATTAATTGCAAATACAAGTAAATTATGATAATAAATACATTTTTTTACCAAAGGGGGACTCAGTAGCGGAGTCACTCTACGGGGAGAGGCCTCATGCTTATCGCCTTTTTTTCACCCGGTAAAAAGATTTGACATCTACCCCTAGAGGGGTGGGGGACTACCTGCGATTATGTGGGACTCTCCCCTAATGGGTCTATACCCACTTAAAAAAAACCCACGGTGGGTAACAGCATAAAATGGTGAAGTCTTTAGTTGTCCACAAGGTTAATGGCCAATTTGACGACACGGTTAGCGCAGAGATGGAGTGATCGCCTACTGCGCAACTGGTTGCGGGTTCGATTCCCGTACGGGACAAATATTTTGTATGGCCTACAGAAATTTGTTCCGGTCTGGGTGTATGTGCATGTCATATTCTATGTTTGTAACTGCACCCACGACGTAGGAGAAAATCCTAGTGTGTGGCGACGTTTTAAAAAAAATCACCAATCTTGTCTTAGCTTAGGATACTCTATATAAGTGGCATGTTGTCACATTCTTTTCATTAAAGACAAAAAGTGACAGCATACGTCTTAGGAGTTTCCTAAGCTAAGATAACGTTCGTGAAATTGGCCATAAGATTCATCAAATTTGGCAAACAAGCAAACTGCCTACCTGATGATAATTGGCTACTGTCACCTAAGAAGGTACATGTGATTCCTGTAAGAATCGGGAATATGCAACCAACTTTTTTAGCGTTGGGCAATGCGCTACACATACCTCGCGTTTGGGAAGACACAAGGTTGTGTCGGACACTCCGCTGCCACTGGGGCGAACCCACCTTCAATCCATGGCCTTACTCAACCAATCCTGGTTATACGGGCCGAATCACGGGAGATGTGCGCGGAACCTGCGAATCGCACTCTGCCGCGACGTGCCGTGCCACACTTCTTGACCCCCCACAATTTATTTGAATTCTTATTTCTTTGTCCCTCTGTACTTCTATCCTTTCAGGGGTGGATAAACACACGGTATGCTGTCGGTGTCCGCCGCAAAGTCGCCGTGTGCCCACTGTTCGTGGTACCGCTGGCTTCGTCTACTTCAGTCTCGTCTTTCTTCGGGTGGTTGCCCTCTTTCTTCTTCGCCTCTATCGTACCCACTCCGGATCTTATATATACCACCGCCGCACGAAGTCCCGTAACCGCTGAAAATTTGCCTCCGTCCCCACGAGATCGCAGTAATAAATCGGACCCTTCTCAAGCGCTTTAACCTTATCGACCAAGTCCCTACGCGCCTCGCTGTATAACCTATACTCCCACAGTCCGCCGCTGGAACAGTGTGTTACTTAGCGGCCGTGGCTTACCGACTAAAACCGTCATTGGGTTTTAGTCGGCACCCTTACACGACTTGACCCGAGCACGTGCATCGCCGCCGCATCATCCCCATCATCAGACGAGGGAGGTACGCCGAGGAGGAACGCATCGCTACCTGACAAGGTCATGAGAACTCCATCAAATACTTCCACGAGAAATATACAGCCCCTACAGGAACCACAGAATACGTTGTAAACTTGTTACATAAGATAAAGAGACACAATACCCCAGTAATTTCACTGCCATATCTTACCCTTAGAGCGTCGGTGTCGCTGTGGACTCACCACTGGCCTTCTAATAGGGAGGTCCACAGTTCAACCCTGCTATGCACCAATTTGTATTTCGTTTTTCGAATTTCATATGTACATTTGTCCGACGCTCCTACGGTGAAGGAAAACATCGTGAGCATACATCTGCGATGAAATTCAAAGGTGTTTGTGTAGTCGACCAATACGCACTGGGCCAGCGTGGTTGACTAAGGCCTAGACACCCTAATGGTGGGGACATATATGAGCTGTGATGATTATGATTTTGGGGGCAATAGAAGATTCTATGTGAGTCGTCTGCCGCCAAGCAGCGGTGCCTGCATGCTGTGATCCTGTTTGAAGGGTAACACAGGCGGTGAACTGGGTACTGTACATTAACATCTTTTGTCACAAGCTGGTATCGTACACTGGGGTCCTTCTAGGGGTATTATATTTGCAAATCTTACAGAAACTACATTTTTATTTTTATAAATTTTTGAGAAATGAACGGCTATAAATAACAGATTAAACACACAAAATAATGAATAACTTAGCCAATTACAAATTTCTACTAATAATGAAGTCATGAAATGCTGCATTTCGTATTGCCGATCTCCAATGATATCATCACTTTGGCATAATATCAATCATGTCATCATAAAATAATAAACAAATGATCAAAAATCTGACGGGAAGTCGTATTTTTCGTCTTGCACTATGATATCATATGATATCATTTGAAAAACCATGAGATCGGTTATAGGCCCTCTGGTTTGGTACAAGTAGGTATATCTTAGGTATATCAAAAATATACCCTTACTGGCTTGTGGTCGAAAGAGAGATTTCAATGATTTGTTTTTTGCGTAAACGGTATTTTTAGTCCACTATATCCGTTTCGACCAACAATCTATTATGACCCCGTTATCATACAGTCATCTAAGAGTTTGACAGTAACGTCAGGGAGTTTTTAACGATTTTTCTGCTTTTCTTCGCACAATAATTAAGCGCTATATAATAAATAATTTCAAATAATAGTAGATTATACACCGAGGGGATAAAGCACTGTTTTATGTCACGAGCGCGGATATTGAATCCTGAACGTAACGAAGGACTCCAGAATTAACTCCCGAGCGCAGCGAGGGTGTTATGAGTTAATTCCCGAGCAAAGCGAGGGAATTAAGACGAGTCACTGAGCGCAGTGAGGGGTTCAAGCGCGCCCAAGACAAAAACAGCTTTATCCCCGAGGAGTGTACTGTACTTTTCTCTCCTTTTGCGAGACAATAAAAAAGCAAGGCTACTAAAAACAACGTTTCGTCACTCGACATTTTAACAGAACTTTTCTTCTATTTTTATATATTTTTATAAAATCTTTGCAGTTATTACATAGATTATTGCAGCGTCTTACAATACTCGCGGCTTTTGTTTAATTTCAAATGTATTCCGTTCAGCTTGCCGTGGCCAGTTCGATTTTCAAATTACGTTCGACGCGGCGCCATCCCCGGCCTTCGAGTATTAATAGATCTATTATTGCGAAATTAGACTTTAAGGCCATTGCAATGAGAACTATGAAAAGTGAAAATATTACAACCTTATTATATAGGTGATGATGAGATTCAGTCCAACATTACACCCCGGCTAAAGCCAAGGGCTTTAATGACTTGCTTTACGTAAGGTTTGCATGATTTGTAATTTGGCATTGTCGAGCAAGTGGTGTGAAAAGTAATTTTATTAGTTTGAAAAAAAAATAGATATAGGTAGGGGTAGGCATATTTATGGTCGTGACCATGCTCCGCGGCGAGGCGGAATGGGGGGCTGTCACCTCCTTCTGCGAGGACGTCATCTTGCAGAAGGAGGCCGCGGAGAGGGAGCGGGAGAATGATCCTCAAGCCGCTCCCATCCGCCGCAGACGGACAGGCAGGCGAAGGCGGGCATTCGCACAAGCGATGCCCGCCTAATGACCCTGCCGTGGAGGCCTGCGTGCACGGTTGGCCCCGTGCACGTCGCCGTAAGGCCCTCCGTCTGGGGATTGCCCTAGTGTTCTCGGGCAATCCCCCCTTGGCGATAGCCCGACCAGTTAGGTCGGGCTAGCCCGGGCGCGTCGGTAGTGGTAGTCGCAGTGTGGACCCTACCACGCGCGCCCATAAGGGCCGGGAGAACACCGGGGGGTTTAGTGGGTAGGCCCGGCTCTCTGCCGGGAGAGCCCCACACACGCTCGTCGTCTAGCCAACGGCGAGTACGGTGCGGTCACGCATTCCCCTCGAAAAAAAAAAAAAAAAAAAAAAAAAGGGGTAGGCATATTTTATTTGTTCTTTAAGTTTTTACCAAGCTTATTTATTTAGGTATATTGTTATCAGAGATTTAAATTCTCACCAATTATAATATGTTTGTAATTAGTATCGATTGGTTTTTGTCATTACCTAATATAATAAGTTTTTCTTTTTATACACTAGATGTGACTGTTTCCGATTGAAATTAATACTTTGTCCGTGTACAAAAAATAGCGAAATTATTTTTTTGATCTATTTGTCGGTCCTAGGGTCACGTCACATTACGGGCGCGTGGGTAGTGGGGTCGCAGTGTGGGCCTTACCTAGCGCGCCCATAAGGGCAGGGAGACCACCGGGGGGGTTTTAGTGGGTACGCCTGGCTCTCTACCGGAAGAGCCCCACACACGCTCGCCGTCTAGCGAACGGCGGGTACGGTGCGGTCACGCATTTCCCCCCGAAAAAAAAGGGTCACGTTGTATAATTTTCAGTTCTCTGATAGCCTTCATACGTTTACACTGGTCAGTGTTTACTTATGGACATATTATTTCAGAATAACATAATAATAAAGATTTTCTATATCTAATACATTCGTGTTTTATTTTTGTTTCTAAGTTAGTATTGTTAGTGTTAATTTTAATTCCCTTAATTTTATGTTAGTAGGTTGGTTTCTACCTAGATATATCCCCTGTTCAGGGTAAAAGCCTCCACCAGCCTTTTCCACCCTTTCCTATCTTGACCTGTCTCAGACTGTGCTTGCATTGCTGTGTTCCGGTTTGAAGGACAAGATATGGAACTGAAATTACTGGGTACCGTGACTTTACATCTTAAGTCACAAGTTGGCAACGTACAGCCGGCTTCAAAAGTAGATAAGCATTTTTAGCAGATTTAGTACCATGCCACACCAACTATATTGCATTTTTAATAGTTGGTGTGACATGCTATTATAATGTTTAACTACTTTTGAAGTACTCCGCTTGCCCAGTGCGGATTGGTCGACTTCACATACACCTTAGAATTTCTTCACAGATGTATGCAGGTTGCCTCACAATGTTTTCCTTCACCATAGGAGCATCAGACAAATATAGGTACATATGAAATTTGAAAAACAAAAACGCCTTGCTACACGCGGTCTCGAACTTCTGACCTCCCGATTGAAAGGCAAGTGCCGAGTCCACAGCGCCACTGAGCGACGTTCCCGACTTCACATACACCTTTGAATTTTATCGCAGATATATGCAAGTTGCCTCACGATGTTTTCCTTCACCGCCGTAGGAGCGTCGGATAAATGTACATATGATTCGAAAAACACGTTGCTACATGACGGGATCGAACCACGGACCACCCGATTACAAAGCCAATGCTGAGTCCACAGCGCTATCGACACTATCGAATAGTATTTTTTAATAGTGTTCGCAGTGCCGTCCTCGCCACCTTTGATAATCAAAGCTCGCCACTTAGAGCCGACCGATACTTGGAGCAATCTCGTCGCCATATCGAATGTATGCAAGCTGGAAATGATTTTCTGAATAGATACAGTGTATGTTTAAAACACTATTGATACCATTTAAATAGAGCTCATGAAGCACACTCAGGATCAGTAGGTAATCGGTTTACCGATATCTTGTAAAGCTTAGAAAAATAATATAAGAACAGGCACAGACAATATCACATTTCTATATTGAAATCGGTGCCACGGATGATCTCCTAGAAATATTGGCACCGATATCAATATAGAAATGTGATGTTGTCTGTACCTATTCGTATATTTTTTCAGTGTTTGTAAAGTCGGTTTTTAAAGGAAAAGTTTTTTTATTTTATATTTTTTGTGGGTGATAATGAATTCACTCGATAATACGTGTCGATTGTATTTAAAAACTAATCTTTAACTCTTAAGTTAAGGAGCCTTTCATCATCAGCTCGGTGCATGACTGACTACCAGACGCAAATACGTGAATAGCTTTAAAAGAAACATGAATCACGTTGGACATACCTAAAAAAGTTAAGGGTTACCGTCGAATTTCCTGGGATCCCATCTTCAGATCCTGACTTCGGTGACAATGAGACTACCGCAGTCTCCGCAATGGGACCACTGCATACTCTATCGAATACAAAAAGAATTTTAAAAATCGATCCACAACTGGCGGCGTAATCGTGAAAAGCTCATTTCAGACTACGCTATACTATTGTGCTACTCGTATATACACTGACCTTCAAAAGTAAGTACTACACTTTAAAAATTAAAATTTTCCCTAAACTACAAAAGATAACGGATTCAAACAAAAAAACGTTTTCAGCTCATTTCGTCAGGTTTCTCGGAAGTTATAGTTTTGTATACATTAGTCTTTTAATACTTTTTATTTTGAAAATATATTTTGCCTACTTTAAAAGTAATTGCAGTTTTAAAAATGCGATACTTACTTTTGCAGGCCAGTGTAGTAGGTATAGCAAATTAGGACATAATGCTGTACTATATAGCATTGCGTTCACATTACGCGATATAATCGCAAGCATTTATTAGATATAGCCAGCTCATGTCGTTCGTTTCGCTTGCAGGACATGCGGGACAGGCGGGGGTGAGGGAGGAGGAGAAAGCGGCGCGCGATATAGCACAGCACATCGCTCAATTTTATAGCGTACTAGCTTTTGCCCGCGGCTTCGCTCGCGTTAAATTCGGGGTAACACCGAAGATTAAAAAAAATAAATAAGGCAGGTGTTTTTTGTTGGTAACAAAGAGTCTGTGTACCGATTTTTAGCTTCCTACCTTGAAAACTGCAAAAAGTCCCATATAAAATTTCACCCCCTCTTTTAAGGGGTTGGGGGCAATGATGCACGATTTTTTTGTTAGTCACAAATAGTTCGCATACCAATTTTTAGCTTACCTTGAAAATTGCGGAATGCTCCATACAAACTTCCACCCCCCATTTTAGGGAAGTGGGCGGTTAGAAAGAGACAAAAAGTAGCCTATGTCATTCTCCATCCGTTCAACTATCTCCACTTAAAAAATCACTTCAATCCGTCGCTCCGTTTTGCCGTGAAAGACGGACAAACAAACACACACACACACTTTCCCATTTATAATATTAGTATGGATAGTATGGATGTAAACCAATAATATACAAGGTTATTTTTTAATTATGACAATAATTTTGTGTGTTTGTTCAGGCAAGCAAACTGAACAACTTTCACTATGGCACTAACTTTGAAATCGCAAAATCAAATGGGGTGTCAAAGTGTGAAAATTGATAATATCAACGCACAGCCCAAACCACTGGGCCTAGAGATTCCAAATTTGGCTCGTAGGTTCCTCGTGAGGTGTAGGGGTGCACTAAGAATTTTTTTTTGGAAATTCCACCCCTGAGGGGTTAAAATGGGGATGAAAATTTGTATGAAAGTCCGTCAGTTTTGATGTTAGGATTTCCAAATTTTGGATTTAGGCTGGAGATTTATGCAAGTGCAAAAAGAATGGATTTTTCAAAAACCACCCTCTACGGGGTTGAAACGGAGGTCTAAAATTTGTACAAAATTAGACTATTTATATAAACGACACACCAAAAAACCAAGGCAAACACCCTTACTTCCGTTCCAGTCGATTCTTTCAAAAAGCACCGGACCGCCAGTATCTTAATGGGGTCATCCCCGCGATATCACAGAAATCGGCTCTCAATCAACGAAGTTCCACAGTAGCGAACATAACATAATTGACAGCCCCCTCCTTTCTGAAGTCGGTTAAAAATGCAATGCAGCCAGTGCCAGAAGGAAAAATATATGAATTATTTTATCAAACTCACACCACCGTTTTTCATAAGTACATTAGATTCCTCCAACTTATCTCTTGGGTATCACAGGGATCCAAAATTTCGTTATTTTTTAAGCTCCGACGCATACTTTGGAGATATTTGTAAAATCTCTAAATTTCTTTACATAATAGGGCTCAGGATAAAAAATGATTTATTAAATATAGGTTTCGGTTACATATTACTTATTATCTTCTATCTATATCTGTATATATTTATAAAAGAAGAAACCGACTGACTGACATATCAACGCACAGCATAAACCACCGGGTCTAGAGATTTAAAATTTGGCACGTAGCTTCCTTATGAGATGTACTAAGAAAGGATTTTCCAAAATTCACGCCCTAAGGGGTTGAAATGGGGCTCCAAATTTTGCATGGGGGAACAAGATTAGTTGGACTATTTTATTCGAAGCTTCACAGGAGTACTCCTATCGATAAATGAGCCAACACTTGTTTTGGGTTTTTTCAGAATTCACCCTTTTAAATGGGGGATATGGGGTTTCGAAGGCTGAAAATTAATATGGGTATCCTTTGTATGGTTTATCGGGTCGCTGGTTACAAAAACAATAACGATTTCTAAATCCAACCTGGCGGTCGTGAACTACCATCATCGTTTTCTATCTTTTTCTTAATATGGAAAAGAAGAAACTGACTCACATATCAACGTACAGCCCAAACCTTCGGGTCTAAAGATGCAAAATTTAACAAGTAGGTTTCTTATGAGGTCTAAGGGCTCATAGCACTAAGAATGGATTTTTCAAAAACCACCCTCTAAGGATTTGAAACGGAGGTCCAACATTTGTATGAGGAAACAAAATCAGACTATTTTATTCGAAATTTCACAGGAGTACTGTTATCAATAAATGAGTAAACACGTGTTTTAAGTTTTTACAGAATCCAAGCAACCCCCAAAAAAGGGAAATGGGATGAGAAAGTCTGAAAATCAACATGGGTATTCTTTTTGTGGTTTATTGAGTCGCTGATAACGAAAACAGCAACAATTTTAAAATCTAACGTGGCAGACGTGAAATATAAGGGTTCTATATATTTTTTCATTTTAGGTATGCCATCTCGATCGTCGTCAATCGGGTACCTAGGCGAGCGCGAGCGGCGCGGCGAGACGAGGGGAGTAGTTATCAGGAATAATACTGCATCTATAATTAATACAGTTCAAGGTGCTGCTGGAAGGTGGTTGCCTTACCCCGAATTTGATGCGAGCGAAGCCGCGGGCAAAAGCTAGTAATATTATAAATGTGAAAGTGTGGATGTTTGGATGTTTGTTACTCAATCACGTAAAACGGCTAAACGGATTTGGATGAAATTTGGCATGCATGTAGCCTTTGACATGGAAAAGAACATAGGCTACCTTTTATCCCGATTCCTTAAGTAGTTCCCGAGGGAAAATTGAAAATTATTTACGAGGTAAGCCGCGGGCAGACACCTTTGAAATTTGATATGCATGTCACCTATGCTATGGAAAAGGACATGTACTTTATAATGATTTCTCAAATAGTTCCCGTGGGAAGATAAAATTTATTAACGAGCGAAGCTTTAGACCCAATTCTGAAGTCCACGCAGACGAAGTCGCGGGCAGAAGCTAGTATAACAATAATAATAATAATAATAATAATCTTTATTTTTCACACCACAATCTGTAAACATATGAATTTGTAACTATAAAAAGATACAGTAAGTATTTGAAAGACTGTGGCGGGCTGATACCCGAACTAGGGAGATTCCTGTGTCTCGGACTATCAACCCTCCACCCCAAACAGTGGTCAATAAATTAAGTGCACTTAATTTACACATAGATTGGTACAGGAATCCACAAAAATTGAATACATTTAAAGTGTGGGATAGTTATGCGTACTCATTTTAACAGAAGGTAAACTAAACATAACAAACAAGAGTGATGAACACAAAAGAAAAACACTCCAATTTTGTATCATATACCTACTTACTAACTTATGAATGTGAGCCAAAGTTCATTGATTAATTTTTAGAATTTCTTCTGTCATATAGTAGTCTAAAGTTTTAAGTTTTTCCTTAAGAATTATTTTTAATCGAGATTTATTAATTTTAATTATATGGTTGTCGTCATTGAAATATCTGTAAAGAAATGGTCCAGTGTAATTAATTTGTCTTCGAGCAAAGATTGAGTTAACAATAGGAACTTTAGTGCGTACTCGTCTTTTATTATTGGGAAGTTGGGATGGGTCAATTGTTTTGTGATGTTGGACGATTGAGTTGTAAATAAATAACTGTCGTACGGTAAGTAAATTAGCCTCGTGGTACAGATCTCGCGTCGGGTATTTTCTAGGCTTACGTAACATCACCTTGATGACTGCTCTTTGAGCTCTCTCGACTTCGAGGAAATGGGTCTTAGCGGCTCCACCCCATACAGTAATGCAGTAAGATAATAGTGATTGGCAAAGAGCAAGGTATACATTAGTTATGAGTGTATAATTGGCTGATTCGCGGAGATTTTTAAAGATGTGGAGAAGTTTACGTACCCTTTTGCTAATACAGGTTATATGGGCTGCCCAATTAAGATTATGATCAATTATAATGCCAAGATATTTATGGGTATTTGTTTGTGTAAGGTATGGACAGTTACAGGCAGGATCCATGTTATTGTTGGAGGAACATGTACCGTAATGTGCTCTAAGATTAAAGTCAGGAGGCGGGTTGGTGGCACCAGATATCCTAAAACATATAAGTTTCGTTTTCGGAATATTGATGGTTAGAAGGTTGTCATCGAGCCACCCCAAAACCTTTCTAAGACCACATTCAGCTAATTGAATAAATCATTCTATTTGCAAAAATATACATAGTTACAAAGATTGTGTAAAAAGCTATTTCAACATATTTTGTCGTTTTTCGACGTGCAAATAATTATTCTTATGTAAATATATTATGATTACATTTAAAACGTTTATAATTTATCATTTAGGTACATACAATAATAAATCGAAGTCAACATTGTGAATAATAATAATGATATTCGGACACGGCGGCCAATCTCAACAGAGGCTATCCATCTGCGCAGGAGATATTATACGAGTAAGTGACTGCGCAAACGCAAGTGCACTCTCTGTTCCTTCACTCGCATAGTCCGATGGGACGGTCAGCCAACACGACCGGGGCGAGATCAGGCGTGGGACCCACTGTTTAACGTGCCTTCCGAAGCACGGAGATGCTCGAGATGTTTCGTATTTTGGTCACCCATTTTAGGACTGGCCACAGCCAACGTTGCTTAAACTTAGCAATCGCAATTTAGTTTAAATTTTAAATAATTTTACACATAACACACAACTTAGAGCAGAGACAGAAAATAATAATTCCTCAAAATATTTATTTTTTGATACAGTAGGTATTTAATATTTATATTATTGTATCATTGAGGTATTCATTGATTGAGTAATACATTTTCTTAAATTTATTTATAGTCAATTGCTTGGTATCTATAATATACAAAAATTAAGCTAATTTTAATATCAATCACATAGCTATCCAAAGGTTACAACTACTCTCTGAGCCAGCATTTCATCGTCCTAGTTACGCAAAACATTTTGTCAGTTTAGCCAAACATGTTTACGGCTATTTTTCAGCTAAACTAGCAAACTAAATTAATAAGCTTAGCACATTTTGTGTTGCAGTCAGTACCGGCGTTGTGGACGTTTTCTAAAAGTCTAACCATGAGTTTTAGTCATACATAACATTTGATTGGACATTTTAAAGCTGGAAAATATATCGCACAGTTTTTCGAAAGAAGATACTTTACTAGTCTATGCTATTTAAGAACACAGTAAGTATAAGATTTTTAATATTTTTAACCTACTTCAAAAAGGGGGGCTATTAATTCTACATGACGCTATATCAATATTCACACTTCTGAGTTTCTAAATAGTTACTTAATATTTTATAAGTATTTGTACGTTGTTTTAAAACTAATAGAATAGTAATGTTTGGGGGTGTCAAAAATCAGATGGAATCTTATATATGTAAAGCTATGCATTTTCATTAAAATACATTGCAAAATAAATAAATCAATGAAGAAAAAATTTCGAGGCCCCGACGTAATCTTTTAACTGTATTGATATCCTTTGAACGTTGTAAAACTTCGCTGGCACTACTTCCCGTTTTCGACTGTACCGCCACAAATATTAAACATACAGTTCCAAAATTCATATGTGACATTTCTGAACATTTCATCTAAACATTCTTAAAGACAGAAACATGATTAATAATATTTCACTCGATAGAAATAAAATTCAAAGATCACTCTGTGCAATATTTTAAAACTGCTGTGAATCAGAAAATACAATAATAAATGACATGAAAGTGTTACTAATAGACGTGCATTTTTATTATCAAGAAAATTGCAAAAGTACAATTTTTATTTTGAACCCCAGTTTTCCAAAAATCGATTAAAATCTGTAAAAAGTAACGTTTTAGATCGGTCACCGCGCGCAAGCGACATTAGAAGCTATGCATGAAGCAACTTTATTTCTTTGCAATAAAGCAGTCGCCGTGCACGAGTAGATTTTCTGGGAAACCTCGTCTTAGAACCAATTTTAAGAAATCTATCAAGATTTCTAAATTGGATATTGATGTTACTAACAGGGAAAAAAGACTATTTTGGCTCTACAAAGCTCAAAACAGATCACCAGAGTTGAAAGACTTCGTCGGGGCTGGTGAGAGTTCGGTAGCCGCGCGGTTGAGGCGTCAACACGGTATGTTGAAGACGCAGGTTCGATCCGTCCGAGATGTTTTTTTTTTATTATTGATTTATTCCTTTTCCACATGGTATTGTTATGTCAATGAATGTCACCCTCATGTGTTGCCGTTTTAACGCTAAAAACGTACAAAGAAATTTAATCCTTCGAAAGCTTATATTCAATGGAGTGATGCACTAACATAAACTGTATGAATAAAAAGCTTGTAAATAAGAATTTTCATTTGACCGATTTACAAATATGCCTACTACTTGAAAATAGTATTTAAGCTCAAGATTTTCACAACAAATCATTCGCTACTCGTGATACAACAGTATTTGTGCGGTTAGGAATCCATTGTAAGTTTCTGTCGAATTAGAGTAATTCTTTAAAAGGTTTTTAGAAATTCAGAAAGAATCATTGATAATTTTCCCTTTTATTAGAGTTATAATATTCTCTTAATGAGGATTAATCATATTCATACTTCATGATTCAAAAACTACTTACTTAAAAGTTTTAAAGTAATAACAGCGATATATAGATAAGTAGGTAGTTCCCCGAAGATTTTTTTATGTAAGCTTAGAAGCACTTGTTCAAACCAATTTATAATACAATGCTTGTCTCTTACAGAATATGGCCGGTGGGTGCTTACTACTGCTGCTGCCAGCTCTGGCGCTGGCTAAAATCCAGGTGGAAGTCGGTGGCAAGTTCGACCCGCAGAACCCGAACATTCAAGTCTACCTCTCCGGATCTGACATCGCAGTCATCAGCGACGAGGAGAGGCAAACCTTCAATATCCAAGACTACAATCTCAAGACCGCCGTCGACAAAAGCTTCGGCAAGCGGCCTGACGACGCATACGTCAAAAGCCCTACTCCCTGGAGCGATCTTTACACCACCTACGGCTGGGAACAAGTCAAAAGGACTCTCATCCCCATCAAGAGCACGGTCCTCGGCATCAAATCGCAGCCCACCATCGTCAAGGAGCAAAACTTCATAAACAACAGCACCAAAACTGGAACCTTCAACGTCGGCATCACGCAGGAAGTCGAAAACACCGCTACATCGTCATGGAGCACTGGCGGGAAGCTTACCGTCGGACAGGAGATCGAATATAACATTGGTACTTTCTCCTTCTCCTATAGCAACTCATGGGGGCAGAACAGTGAAAAATCTCAAGCTGTTACCGTTGGGTCCTCCTCAGCCGTCGAAATTGTTCTTAAGCCCGGACAAGCTGTCGTGTCGCGGCTCGAAGCCACTCGCGGCACTATCCAGGTCGAAGTTGAATATGAAGGCAGCATTTCTGGACGTACGGCGATCAACTACAGCAAACCTTACCGGGGCCACCACTTCTGGGGTCTGGATATTGAATCGGTGATGCGCAGCAGCGATATCTCCAACAGTGTCGTCTCTAAGGAAATTATTGAGATTGGATACTTCTCGAATTCCAGAGTTTCTGTTCATGACAAACTCGCGGGCAATGTACTTCTAAGTGTTGCAGTAGGTATAAATACCTATTAGTTCTGAATAAATATTTTTAATGCATTACTGTTGTTATCATTGCTGTATCTACTCTATTTTTTATATATTATTGTTCATTCTGTATATTTCTCTCATAAGATATACTCATAAGATAAGATAAACTCTCATAAGAAGACTCAAGGTCACTTAAAGGGTAATTTAGAGAGCTTTGGTCGGGCTTTCTCTACGCAATCGCATCAGAAATCATGAGATCCATAGAAGAACTAGCGTTACCGACATAGCTCAAAGAATTGCAACCCTGGCACAGGGCAGGACACATAGCTTGCAGGACTGAAGGCCGTTCTCAAGTTGCGGCCGCATACCAGGAGACACACCGGTAGTAGGCCTTACACCCGCACCGACAACATCGAAACCATCATCATCAAAGTTTATTTGCCCGAGCCAGTAAATTCTTTATTTGCCTACTTTCAAGGCATACATGTAACTAAGATTTGACTATATAAACTGTGCCATTCCACTACAAATCATTCGTAAATCGGAGCTTACATTAAACGGTTTCGAATATATCGCCGAAAAATGTAAGTGGACAGTATTATAAGATAAATGTAAAATCCCTGGGACTCTGGGGGATTATCGCGAAAAACTCATATAAGTATTAACAAACGGCATTGAAACTTCGTAAGAATGTCGTGAAAATTTTAAATTTAGTTACAAATCTAGTTACACTGTCTAGATATATATTAGATGTAAATGTAAAAAAACGTGTTAAGTATTATATCGATGTTTCTAATACTATTTTGTTTGTTTTCAGTGAACCATGATCTTTGGCTGCCTCGTCCTCCTCCTGCCAGCTCTGGCGCTGGCCCGGATCGAAGTGGAAATCTCTGGCAAATTCGACGCCCAGAACCCCAACATTGACGTAGCCCTGTCCGGTGTGGATGTCGCCGTCATAAGCGACACCGAGCGGTCCACCTTCAAGCTTAACGACGGAAACTTAAAAGATGCTGTGCGTGCCAACTTCGGCAAGCGACCTGATGACGCTTACGTCAGGAGCCCTACCCCTTGGGGCGACCTCTACTCGAGCTACGGCTGGCAACAAGTCACCAGGACCCTTGTGCCGCGCAAATACAAGGTCCTCGGCATCCAGTCCCAGCCGACAATTGTCATGGAGCAAGTCTTTGAGAACAACAGCAGCAAGCCGGCGACCTTCAACGTAGGGATCTCGCAACAAGTGGCCAACACTGCCTCTTCTTCCTGGAGCACGGGCGGTTCGTTGACCATAGGGCAGGAGATCAAATACGGCATCGATCTCGAAGTGGCCGAAGTCGGTGGAACCACCTCCTTCTCCTACACCAACTCGTGGGGAAAGAACACTGAGAAATCTCAAACTGTCACCGTTGGCTCATCTTCCGCTATGGAGATCCTCTTGAAGCCTGGCCAGTCTGTCGTCGCCCGGCTGCAGGCTACTAAGGGCACTATCAAAATCGAGGTCGAGTATGAAGGCAGCCTATCTGGTCGGACGGCGATCAACTACAGCTCTCCGTACAAGGGCCATCACTTCTGGGGCCTGAATATTGAGGATGTGATGCGCAGCGGCAGCATCTCCAACAGCGTCGTCTCCCGTGAGACCATCGAGATCGGTTTCTACTCTAACTCCAGAGTATCGGTCCAGGATAGGAACCTTGGGCACACCATCCTCGCTACTGCTGTCTGAACTAAATTTTGATTTATAGTGTGTAATAAATAAATAAATAAATTTTTATACTGACCAAAAAATCTTTTTTTGATGCTTTCTTGGGTGTATCTTTCTAGAAACAGTTGTTTACATAGATATCGCAAAACTTACAAATTCAATGTAATATAAAAGATTAATTGTAATGAAATAGGGAAAAGGGAATGTATTACGGAGACTATGAGCAATACGAAAAGGTTTTTTTTTGTCTCAAAACACGAAAATCGCTTTTTGCTGCAAATAATAACGTGCAGCAAGCTTTTGCTATGAGTTTGCAGTGATCAAGTGATTTATTTGGACCCTGTTTACTTACTTTCGTTGGCGCTATAACCCAGTGTGGGTATTGGCCTCTTCTACAAGTCGCTCCCATCTGTCGCGGTCTTTCGCGAATGGGAATTGTGGTTACTTCTTGTATTCGATTTCACAACCCAGGTTTTTATTTGAATAGTATTGTCTCAATGATTATCTTATATATATGTAGGCTAGTAATAATAAATGCATCTCAAAGTTGAGATCGATCTGCGAACATCTGTATATAAGCTCGGCCTCATTCTTGAGGTACAATTATTATCAATATTTCTCCGCTTTATCGTCTTAAAAAATTGCATATTTCACACCACAGCCTTTACTCTGAGATAATTTTGTAGCGGTCATTAATAAATTTTGAATCTTGGATGTAATCGAGATTGAAAGTGGCTGTGTATATATATTTTTTTAAATGTAATACTGCATTATGTTGCGAGGGACAAGAATAACAAAATAGTAAAAGAACATTTTTTTTATTTCTTTAATATTTCAGTACAATTTGTCACTTACTGAATGGCAAAAGCATTATCTACCAGTCAACATTTGGGTGGTGCAGAGAAGAGAAGAAGAAGATGTAGTACTATACCTAATGCTAAAATAATACTGAATATCGGGTATATATACAGAAATAGTAATACATAAATATGATGACTTAAACCTATATATACCTACTTGCCTACTATAAATATACAAAACGAAAATGAACTCAAAACGATATTTCGAAGATGATTTGCTTGACCTAATCAGCAGATGGTAAAAAGTGCGTGTAAAGTTTTTTTATTTACAAAGAGGCCCTTAATTATAAACGTTTTTTAAACATGATTTAATGATGTCTTGTCTCGTCCGATTTTATAAAATTTACCTGATGCGAAAGGAATTGAATTTAATTCCAATTATGGTATGCAGTATTGCATACCATAATTGGAATTAAATTAAAAAATTAAAATGTACAAATAGGTGGTTCACAAGTACCCTATCTATTGGGGAAGCATATTATTTATTTACCGGTCATAAAAACTTAATTTAAATCATTCACAATATACATTAAACTATGAAATCAAAAACATAGAATAACTAAACCAGGCTTAAAAAAGCTATTTATAGAAGTCCTTTATACAGTCAATTACAGTCATAATAAGGTCAAATATATATTTTTTGTATTTTTTAGATTGCTCGGGCTTTTATTTTAAAAATAGTTTCAGATTCCTAAGTAGTCAGCAAAGACCAGCACATTCGAATTAATGTGAAATCCATATCCACATTCACGCCAGCTCTGTCAGATTTTTTTTATATATACATAGTTCGTGCTTGTGACCTAGAGACACTTTTTTTTTTAAACTCTCAAAACCCGTGTCGGGTATCCCATAAAGCCATCAAAAGACAAGTCCGCTCATGCAAATCAGTGTGCAGAAGGCTCGTAATTTATATTTCTATAATGAATCAATCACGAAAAGCCTACAAAGGTGTAACTAGCACTAATTTAGGCGTACCTACATACATTGCTTAATGAAATATATACATATAAAAGAAGATGTTCCCATCTATAGACGCATGCACAGCCGTAACCGTTAATCGTAGAAATGTGAAATTTGGACAGTTGTTTTAATTCAAAATGCGGACGCACACTAAGAAGGGATTTAAAAAAAATTAATCCTAAAGGGATGAAATAGGGGTTGCAAGTTTGTATGGAAAAATCTATAAATTAGCAACGATTTTTATAAAACTTGAGATTAATGCTCTTAAAAATATTTTATTGAACACGTTTTTCATGGTATATTGGAATTCATCCCTTTAGGGTACAAAATAGGGCTTGAAAGTTTCTATGGAAAATATTTAAAATCTGCTCCAATTTCTATGAAATTTATTATTCGAGCTCCTAAATATAAATAACAGACTTCTATATAATAGGCTATAAAATTATTTCACGGGAAAATATAAAATTCCCACGGGAAAACTTTAATAACGCGGGCGAAGCCGCGAGCGGAAAGCTATTCTTATGATAACAGAGAACCAGTGGGTCAATTTGGACAACGGTATGTTGACTGTTGTACAATACCAATTATATTATTATTGTGATATGTTGTTAAACCCGTGGCCTACTTATTGGCTCTCTTCTTGAGAAAGGAAATGCCCAGTAAGCTTAATTTCGGTAAATCCTACATTGATATTGCGAATTTCCATTGGTACTCCTGAGTTTCAATACTGAGCCATATTGGCTCCGCAACCGCAATTCATATTGGGCAGATTATGGGGTCACGCACATTCTCATGATATCGCCTAGAGATCGACGTCTCACCTACCTCCGCCGCGAAACCACAATAGCCTTAGCACAGTTTAATTGTTAAACTGTGGCCATTAATGCTATACATTCGGTTTTTTTGAGGGACCTATGCTGTTAGCCGCAGATGGCTGTTACATTCACCTTAATTAAGAAGTATTCGCGTATAAGAAGGCGAGAACTTTGGTCGGTCCTCAAGTCTCGTTTGGCTTACCTAATCTCATGGATTTCTAGTTCAGAGAGGCATCGCTGAGCTAGAAAGTATAATAGACGAAATAAAAGCTAACTGTTCTGACGCGATGTTTCGATTGCATTCGTATCTCTTTCCCTCACGATTTCGCCGATTTCCACCACATGGGACGTCGGGACGCCTCCGCTCACAATCCACCATTGTACCGGATTCGCGTTTGTTTCGCATGTACGAGTATTAATATGTTGACAAATTTCTAAAGCGAAAATACATTGTGCTTTAAAAATGGATGACGTAGCTGTTTCGTCATAATTTCGCAGTGATGCGATGTGAGATTTGCCAAGGGCATTCAGTTTCGCGGCGGAGATGATATGTAGGGGTACCAATCGCAACCAAACCATATTTTATCAGTCTAAAAAAATTATTTTCCTTTCCATTTAGTTCTCAGATTAATTGTTAACATAGTTAACATGGCTATTACTTAACAGTTAACATGTTTAAAAATTACCAACTATATTGTCGACTCGTTTCCAGGAACATTGAATCCATATTTATAACACGAAGAACAAGGGCCTATGATGACTAATTCTAAAATGTTTACCTCCAGATGTTTACAATAACAGCACTTGGGTGCTCGAAATTACGACACACCGAAGCAAAATAAAACAGATAGAGATGTTCCTTTACTATTTGTAGTTCTGTCGTAACTATCGATTGTTGTTATATGGCCACGATGAAAATAAAACACCACATTTAGTTTAACAACACACTTTTCATTTTAAAAAATACAAATAATAACTAGCCAAAATCTTAAAAATAAAAATTGTTTTTACAATAGTTAGGGACTCGTCTACAAAAAGCGGAAGAGACGCTATAATAAATACGCTTTCACGAAAACGTCTAACTCTACATAAATTACATTAGATATTTAGCTATATTACTAATATTTTGGTACATTTTCTCCATGAAAAATTTATAAATTAAAAGCTATTACGAACTTGTAACTCGAACTTGAAGCAGCAAGGAGAGTACAATGAAATATTCATAATTGCGTTTTTTTAAGTCATTTGAGCGTTGAAAATGCGTTTCAAGAACTTTACTTTTACACTATTTTCAAACAATAACAATGCACCTACACAATTTGTTCAAACATTCCATATTTCGGTCGAACATCGTAAACGAATTTCTGCAGAGGATAGATAGTTATCGATCTTATATCGTAGTAGACTTCCTTTCATATGGAAATGACATAATAATTCATTATACTCTCTAAATTATGGGAATCTAAACTAATATCATAAAGAGGAAAGATTTGTATTTTTGTATGTTTGTATTGAATAAGCTCCGAAATAACTGAACCGAATGGAAAATTTTTTTTCACCATTAGAATGCTACATTATCCCTGAGTAACATTGGCTACAAAATTATTTTTCCTACGGGAACATATAAAATTCCCACGGGGAAAACAAAAATAACACGGGCGAAGTCGCGAGCGGAAAGCTAGTTTTTATTGACGTATATTTTAGCTAAAGGAACTTACGTGAATTGAATAAAACGTTATATAAATAGGATTGATGAAAGAGTGAAGTGAATTTGTAAATTGCGTGAGATGTGATGAGATATTGAGAAAAATGCCAGTACGGCATTAAAAATGTATCACTTCTCTACTGAGGCATAATGGGATTGGTGACATTATGTTATTCTTAATATGTATGGTTTGACTTTCATTCATCTTTTAGACCCACCTCTATCAATAAAATTACATTTATTTAGTAAATAATCAAAACTTTGCCATTCAAAAAAGTAAAAAAATCTACGTCAATAAAATCATTTCAGAGCAAAAATACGTAGTCACTCGTAAAATTTAATTATTTATAAACTACACAAGATATATGTATATAAAATAGAAATAAAATTCATCTTGAAGGAAATATCGTGAGATCAAGTCATATTAATTGGGAGTTATTAACTATATTTCACATATTTTTTCATTTAGTATTTGAAACACATAAGTACCTATCTGATTTTATCGGTTAAACGAAATTTCCTTTCAAATGCTTTTTATTACAGGATTGTATTTTATGTAATTTATTTGCGAGTCGCGACTTATTTTTTCATCATTATATTTTTATATAAATCAGAATCAGCCTTCCATTGTGTAAGACAGTATCTATCACACCCCCTTTCAATTTACCAATACTCATTGCTTTATCGATAAGCCAGTCGTCTTGCATTGACAGCACTATAACTATCAAATATTAATTTGACAGTTGTAGGGCATTATTAATCGTGAATTGAGAATTAATGTGTTACACAGCGAAAGTACAGCTTATTGTTATTCAATCGAGTCATCATTTCATTTTTTTATTTAAGCATAACCACTTATTCTAAGAAATATACATACATACATTGCATCGAAAGATACTTAACACTAAAAAGTAGGTAAATGTTTTGTACAAATAAATACTTTTAAGCGGTTATGAGTTAACTAACGCTATTAGTTAAATAAGTTACTTTTTAACATAACTTAAGTGTAACATCAAAAGTTAAGTTTAATATTTATACATCACAAAGTTACGCTTGAGTAATTCATGTACTTAGGTAGAGCTTATGGTTAAAATTAATTAACAATAAATAAAACTTAATAAATATATTTTGATGCTTGAAATGTCTAGAGATTAAGCATAAGACATTTTCAAATATTTATGATTTTTTTTATAAGAGAGAGAGTCCATGTAAATTTACACCTACTTATCTTACAAACACATGGCCAAGTTTCTCTTAAATTGTGCAAACATTTTATCAATCTTCAATCGATTTTAATAAATGGAGGAAATGATCCTTCGGGAATTCCTCCTTTTGCCTTCTCAGTAAATATCTCCCAATTTCAAAAAGTAGATTCCAATTGTATTGATTTCATTTACTTCGTTAAGCCAAAGTGAATTTTACTCGCATTAGCTACATACCTATCTAGCCGTACGTATAATTATAGTCGAGTTGAAAAATATTGTTTTATTGTATTGTTTAATTACACCTAGAGACGCCCAAATAAAATGGAAAAAAATCTATCTGGTTAGGCGTATGTCCAAACATAGGCCTCCCCAGATTGATTAATTTATCTTCATTTTATTTACAAAGAAATTCATTAAATTTTCCCAAAAACCACACATTTAAATTAGATGGGTACTACGATCTTACTAATGATATCATTAAAAACGGCTATTATGTTCACTTATATGCGGCAGAAGTAGGCGCGAGAGGTATTCAGACAAAATCCTTAAAGATCTAGGTTTATCGGGAACGTCCGTGAGCTCAATATTAAAGCGCATAACAAAGGCGGCACTTACGAAATCGTATCAAATATGGTTAGGGAGAGAGAGGAGCCGAGGTGGTGAAGGTGAATATTGATGCATTGTAAAGTAGCTACTTAAACCTGCAGCTGGGTCGTAAGCCCCAGGCACTGCTCTTGACCCGGCACCCGCACGGTGAATCCATGGAATGCTAAGTTATCGTCTCTCTTTTAGAATAAAAAAGAAAAAAAAAACTGAACCCACTTGAATGCGCAGAGGTATTAAACTGAAATTTATATCATACTAGCTGTGCCCGCGAACTGCGTTTCGACTTAATTTTTTTTTCCGACATCTCCAACAAATATCGTTAATGTACACAGAAATAAATATAAAAACTTAACAAATTATATACTAAAACCTTCCTCGAGAATCATGCTATCGAGTGGTGAAAATCGCTTGAAAATCGGTGCAGTATTTTTTGAGTTTATCGCGAACAGACAGACAGACGCGGCGGGGGACTTTCTTTTATAATATGTATATGATATATGCTTATGTCTACGGTCTCCTTCAGCTAGGAATAAATCATACTTGTAGGTCAATGCGACCAATAGATATTTATGATCGTTTATGTCCCATATTTTCTCAAACTTGCGATTTCACAAGGGAATCAAAATCTATAGGGTACTTCCCTTTGACCTACACTCATAAAATGTGTCAGCACATGTAAAGGAAAAAATCTAAAAACAATCAAGTTGGTTGTCTGAAGCACTTTTGCTATAGGTTTGTTATTTTTAAGAAAGAATAATAGTTGTAATTCAACGAGTCGGGCCGGTGCTTTAATGATCATTAAGTCACATGACTGGTCATTAAATTACATTAATGCTCATTACGTTACAGGTTGTTTTTTTAATTTTCTTTTGAATTATCTGTGTTAAAAAGTAGGTCTACCTATATATTTTCACATTTTAGATCTTAATTCGAACATAGAGTCATTTAAGTCTTTAAAAGAAAATAAGAGGTCACATGCACCCTGTGCCGCACTCAATAATGAAAGTTTTGCACATATTTTAGTGATGTGAAAATAAAAATATCGAAGTTAAATTAAGTTTTATTCAAGTGAAAATTAAGTTCAAACAATTCAATCGCTTATTTTGAAACGACACTGATAAGTTTGTATTTCGTTGAAACAACTGATTACTGAGGCAGAAATATTTTCTGCATCAACACATTCTAGGCGCGTTCCAGATAAGCACGGATTTACAACATTTTCAACATTTTTAGCATCAACGCGTTTCATTAGCCTTTGGTGTTAACTTTTCGTGCTGGTTTCGTGTGTTCCATTCAAACATTTTTGCCACGAAAAGTTAACATCAAACACTCATGCTAATAGATAGGTCCTCTGATACCACTTTTTGACAGCTTTCAAATTTGACATTTGGACTCTTTTTTGAACCAACCTAATAAATTTGAATATGTTTATAGTTTTAGCTGATTCTGATTTGTATTATTTGAAATATTAAGTTACTGGACTAAGTAGGACACGTCCAAGTTCAGCACGAAAAATCTGTTCTTACCGTTTCATTTGTAACAATTAGCGCGGCTCAAAGTGTTATCATTTCTTATAAGAAACGCAAACTGAGGCTAACATCAGATGCCAGCACCAGCAAAGTGCTGATGCTTATCTGGAACACAGCTTCTTTGTGATATTGTTTAACTTTTCTGTAAGCCCCTTTATTGGTAAGATTTTTTTTAACCACAAAGGTGGCAAACCTGCATGTGGGTCACCTGATGGTAAGTGATCACCACCGCCTATGGACGCTTGCAACACCAGTGGTACCACTCGCGCGTTACCAATCTTAAATATAAAAACCTCTTCACGCCTTTTTTGAAGAACTCCATGCTGTAGTCCTTATTGAAAAAACCCAGAAGGGAATATTGTATAAATAAATCTTAATAAATGTTCGGAATATTTTAAATAGCTGGCACATTTTCTCCTCTTCTAGCGCATGGTGCAATACGGGGTCTAAGGTGCCCTGGCGTAGTACAGGATGCTTGTGACCTCGTTCCGCACTGTGAACTTTGTTTCTTTAATGCGGTACAATGTCTATGTAGCCCAATATTTAGGTAGATATACCACGAAATTATTGTTTTCTTGCATCAGCTGCAGCATCATTATTATAAGCAATATTCTCATTTATTACATTTTCAAAGATAAAAAACACATGCGCAGTCGCAATATTTAGTACAAACGTTTTTACTGCGCAGGCTTTTTTAATCTGTTAAAATAATCAAAATGTTTGCCGGGACCTATACTACGATTGTAGCATAATTTTCTGTAACGGCTGTTAACAAATTGTAAGTTATTATCATATTTTTGGATCATCGCAAAAAAACTGTTGAAAATTTTACCGACATGTACCTACTGACTTTGTTTATACATGTAGGAAACTTAAAATTACGAGTATGTAGCCTAATCATTTATAATTATATTCTAATATTGTACATATATTCATTTTTAAACAAAAACGTCATTGCTTTACGATCCATCATATAGTCACGTGTGGTGGTACTGTAGGTGCGCGAGCGGGTGCTCGTATAGGGGGTACAGCGGCTGGGGGGGATGAGTGGGGACGGCGTGCGCGTGCGGCTGCGCCGAGTGGGGGGGCGCGTCGCTGTCATCGTCCGTGGAGGAGTCCAGCTGCTTGTCGCCGCCACCGCCGCTGAAAGAGAGAGACAGGTAGAGTTAAATTCAAATTATCACTACTAGAGATCGTTGTTTCTTTTTAAGTTCAAACAGCTGATTACACTATTCAATTTGTAGAAATTCTAAATAGGAACGCTCCAAATAGAGAGTCGAAAAAGAGTGATCATACTACACAAAACTGAATCCTAAATTGGACTGCAGTGTTGCCATGTTAGTGGATTTTCCACTAGTTTTAGTGGTTTGGAACCCCTCCCTAATTGGTCGGTGAAATTAGTTTCTGGTGGCTAGTGGTTTTTTAGTGGGCATCAAAAGTCAAAAATATAATTTTTGACTTTTAATTAATTGACTAATTTAAACAAAACATAAATTAACCTTGTATGTGCATACATCCTAAATATACTCAAGATGTCTGCAAATACAAGTAGGAATGAAAAAAAAAGGTTATTTTTAAGGTGAATTTAGCTCTAAAGAGCTAAGTTGGCAACACTGTATCTGTAAATTGTAGACAATTTAGGAAGTAGAGCGGTTGGAACCCCTTCTTGCTTCCTAAATCGTATTCAATCTGTTCTAACTGCGATTACACCTTCCTGTTTCCTAATTAGGATCTCTTCAAATTGAATAGTGTAATAAGCTCTTAAAGCGAGGTTTCCCAGGTAGTCTACTCGTGCAAGAAGACTGCTTTATTGCAAGGTAATATAGTTGATATTTGCATAACTTCTAATCTGCTTACGCGCTGTGTCCGAACTAAAACATTACTTTTTAGTTTTTACTTGTATTAATCAATTTTTGAAACACAGGGGTACAAAATAAAAAAAATGTATTTTGCAGTTTTCTAGACAATAAAAATGCACGTTTATTGGTAACACTTTTATGTCGTTTAATAATTCTGATTCACAGCTGTTTTAAAATATTGAACGGACTGATCTTTGGATTTTTTTTCTATCGAGTGAAACATAGTGCAAATGTAAAGCTTGACATCATGGCGCTTACTATACCGTTTTGATCATTTCGTCCGTTCATTATAATTCACACATTTATTTATTTATTTCATCATCATCATCATTTTCAGCCAAGAGACGGCCACTGTTGGATATAGGCCTCCCCCAAGGATCTCCAAACCGATCGGCCCTGCGCCTCTTGCATCCAGAGACTACCCGCGACCTTTACCGGATCGTCGGTCCACGTTGTGAGGTCCTACCAGGAGGACCTCACAACCGAGGAGCCTTTTAAAGAGAGTAAGCGTCCACGTTACAGTTCCGTACATCATCACTGGCAACATGCACGGATTGAAGACTGTTTATTTATTTATTTAATCATTATCGTGTAACATTAAAAGAGATGTAGGAACAAAAGGCGGCGTAATGCCTCAGGCATTCTCTACCAGTGAACCGGTGAAATGTGGGAAAAATTGTTGACTGTGTATCAGGCTGCCCAGCTGATGGTAAGTGGCCTCAGTCGCCTATGTATGGATTGATATAACCAAAACCCACCCAAAACTAAGCCAACAGCACAAGGGTACCTTCTTGGTATACATGCCTTTCATTAGCTATACGCTGCTTACTATGTGACTACTTATATAATTTGTTTATTCATTATAAACATTCGTGTACAAATGCGAACTTAATGCCTGGAGCCAGTCAACCTTTGGGTGATGTGGAGATTTTCATAAGAAAACGCAATATTGTCATTGCACTGACTAAGCAATTAAATATACATAACAAACATGCACAAAATAATAATGGGAATATTTACGAAAATTCAACTTAAACGAAACACAAGAATTGTGTATAACTTTATTTATAACTAAGCTCTAGTTGAATATCTTTATTAATCTTTATTACAAAACGTTATTTAGGAGCATCAATAATTTACTATTCACACATAGCTGTAAATTAAACTTTATTAATTCAACATTAATTAATTCAACATCGAAACGCGGAGGCACTTGTAGGGTATCTTAGACCTCCGACTCCTCCATCACAAAAGACTTATTAGTAGTAACTCTGATAAATTATTATTAAACAAAGTTTTTTTATCCGATACCGTAATTGACGTTTCAATGACAGAAGAAAAAAAAACGCCCATATACGATCAGCCCCGTCAAAACAATCGCCTATTCCCCATCAACCTATTAATTCCGCCACATCCTTCTGAGAACGCAACAACGGGTCCCGGTTACGTGATCGACCCGGCGCGGCGCCGGCGGTAGGCTCGGCGCAAAATCATCGTTGTATGACGTCAAGGGTTTTTTAAATGATAAGTACTTTATTTATTATTTAATTTCGAGTATCCAATTCATATCATCACTAATAATTTACTTATTTTTCAACACACTTGCTCGTAAAGTAGATCTAATTACACCGGCTTTAGATACATAAAGCAGCTCATAAAACACGTGTGTTATAGCCGAGGCACGCATCACAGAGGCCGGCAATGCTGCACTTGCCGGCCGCGGCAGTAATGTACTATATTTTTTAAAAGCTAAAAGACATCAACGAACTACATGATTTTTCAAATGATTATTTTCATACCATTATTTAGTTTGTCTACAAATTAACAATGGTTTGTGTTATTTAATAAAAAAATCAATTTATTTAGGTATTTTTCCTCACAAGTAATGTACTGTTGTGGATTTATATTCGTCTCATTTCAGTAATTCTTTCACGCATACGACCGCACTGAAGGATTATATCTAATCTAATACAGCTTTTAATAGTCACAATCGATTAAAGACTTTGATTCTCATTTAAACTCCCTTTACCCTTCTCAAGAATTCTTCTTCTAAGTACTTGAATTCTTCTCAAGAATTGTAAATACGAATAAAACCCTACTGAAAAACTTTGACCGAAAGCAGAAAAACAATTTCTGTTGGTAGACGTTTTAAATGAATATACGTAGGCGGTGACAAAATTTTCAAAACATTAAAATACTTGTCTAGTCTATTTAAGTATGTACGTTCGGAACAATAAAAATGTATCGATATTTTTATTCGATATTAGTATCGCTATCGATATTGGTTAAATTATCGATATGCTTTTTCACGAACCCATGCCCAAATTGACGTATCCACGCCGACAGCGCCCCCACGTAACACGATACGGCCGCCATCTTGCCGGAGGTTTGTCTTGTCTATTCTTTTTTGTCCCCATAGACCAAGCGATGTGTGTAAAACTTATTTCTGTTCAACCGTTTTCAAATTATTTTTGTTTGTTAGAGAATTATCGTACCTTTTGAATTGTTGCACAAAAAAAAGTATTCAATAGAAATAAATAAAAAATCCTATCACTTTGCCATTAATATTCCTATTATGGAAAATATATAGTTTTGTTGAGTACCTAGTTAACATACTACCACATCTAAATAATGGATAGCATTTTCTTGTTTCATACTTTTGAATTCGCGATATTACGGTGGGTCGGGCTTTGAATTCGAATACCTAATTTATTTATCGATAATTAAAGTATGTGAAAAGCCACTTTGATATGAATCTTAATTAATCAAAATAGATTTATAATAGTGAAATAGTTTCGTCTCACTGTAAAGTTATTGGAATTACAATAATTGTCTTTGTACCTATTTTGCAATGAAAATTGAAATATCATTATTTTTACACTTAGGTAACTACATATTTTTGTGACTAAATATTTTATTATGTACTACTTAAGTATATAAAAAACTCTTAAAAGCTGTTTAAAATCGAATAGATTTTAAGCATTTAGGTACCTAAAGGTATGGTATTTTCTAACGTCACCGTTCAAGTGGTCTCGGACTCTTGGCACATTTATCAAATGACTCAACCAATACTTAAAGCCGATGAAAACGACTCCCATCCTACTTCGTCCAATTGAATTACGATTGCCAATCAATCGACGAG
Organism: Schoenobius gigantellus; assembly: GCA_963935595.1. NCBI lineage: Eukaryota > Metazoa > Arthropoda > Insecta > Lepidoptera > Crambidae > Schoenobius > Schoenobius gigantellus. The sequence continues at coordinate 3,254,951 of OZ012543.1, forward strand.
TTACAAAATAACCTTCCTCCATTATTGCAGAGTAAGGTAAAAACACAAGAAACAGAGTCACCACTCAGAGACAACATACCTCATACGGTTTCAGTACTGTTTTGTTGTGATCTTATTAACACTATAAAGGGGTTGATAAGGAGTGCTTAGGCTTTTAAATGTGTTATACACCTTAGGAAAGGTAGGTAAGGTAAGCCTTACCTACCTTTCCGGGACCTTTGCACCTTAATGTATTGTCACCAACATGATGTCCTCCTTGACGTATCCGTCAATGGCGAAAAACTGGCTAATTACGTTGTGAGCGGAGATGACTAGCAAATCCAAACTTGGTTTTAAAAGTCCTGTTACACGGATGGCAGTGCAACTAGCCTGACGAGTCGTACGTGTATCGGTAAGTAGGCTTATGGCGATTCTTTTTGATGAAACGCCTAGCATCCAGATCGTCTAAGCGTCTCCTCTCAAAGGTGGTAGAAGCATCAAAGAACGTTGTAGGTACGCCACGGAGGCCTCTGTTTTGCAAGCATTTCACAGGAATCTAGAGGGAAGTCGCAGGCAGTCAGGTGTCGCTTTAAAACATTCGGGATGTCGTAGGCAGTTAGGTGTTGCTCTAAAACATCCAAGCATCAGATAACTACATGATATATAACTACAATACAGTAAATGGTAACCGCAACACGCAATAACATTTGTTTTATAGTGGGCCTAGCAAATGACTCCATTCTACCTGACGGCGAATGGAAGCGGGGTACAAACGCTAAGATAGCTAGTGCAGGGGAGAGAATACACGCCGCACTAGCCACCCTCACCTCGCCGACCTGCAAGGTGCTTCTTTGCGCCTCTTTTAAAGGACCCCGTATTATAAGAAGTAGTGTTGCCCAAATTAGGTCTTGGTCTTGAGGTCTTGGTCTTGAGGTCTTGCGAGACTCTTGCAGCAAGACCGAGTTCTAGACCGACACCAAAACTGACCCATGCAATATTTGAGCAAGACTCTTGCTCAATTCTTGCATGAATGAGCCTTGGTATCGGTCTTGCAAAAATTAGGCCGATTTTGGTCTCGGTCTTGCAGCAAGAGTCTTGCAAGACTGCAAGACACAGACCAATTTTAGGCAACACAAAGAAGGAGGTAACACGTGTGCTGGTAGAGTTCCATTTTTTGTGTGCAACATAGATATATGTTCAGACGGTCACAATTAACGCAGGCCAGCACGTGTAGTCCATAAAAGGAGAAGAGAAGGTGGAATTAGGGAAAGAGCAAATACTGGAATTGATATCCAGGTGGAAAGGGTTTAATTTGTTTAATGTTATTTTACTTCAATATCTACTAATTTAGTTAGAAGTTTCAAGGAACTAACCAATAATTTAGATGTGCTTAGTCAAATTCTTTGTAACACAACTAGGTTCCTTCATTAATCGTGTATTTTTCTATTATTCTATTCCGTATAGAAAAGACCCCCTTCCTGGCACGTGGAAAGGGGGTTTTTTCTATGCGGGTAATAGAGACGCTTCTGTATTGGTCAATTTACACATGTTTTACAATAGGCAAATTGAAGTCTTGACTTGTAAAGTGCTTAAATGATATTTTCTCGTTTCCTCACAAATAACACAATTTAGACTTTACAACGATTTGGATGAATCAAAATCCTTGTTCGCCAGCGATGTGTTACTATTAATACTGATAACTGAAATGTTTGTTCTCGATTTGTTTGTCTCGAAGGAGGTTTATTTTCATTTCGCTTGTTATTGTTTGTCCGCTTCACGCTCGCATTGCCTATTTATAATTTTGTGTCAAACACAACTTCTTCAGTGTCCAAGGAACTTTTTTCCTGGTCTGAGCTATGAAAGTGGTTTTTGTCGTGAAACTGGTGTACGGTTTACGTATCTGTATCGGAGATTTTTGATCTGTATGGTTTTAAGGTAACTATTGTCATTAAATTTGATAAAACTGGAAAACTAGACTTTAAATCACTTTCCCATGGGATGGGAGACTACGAAAGAAAAACTGGAAACGGCTGATTATTTAAAAAGCATCTAAGCAAAGTCGTTAGTTTGTGTGACCCTCAAATCCCTCGAAAAAAGAAAATACCCTCAGAAAATTAATGAAACATGCAAAAATAAAAAGAAAATGTTTCTAAACCCGTGTTGTAAACCCAGTTAGCTAAATGGTCTTCACCCAGGTTAAGAAACATTCTTTTTCTCCTCATAAGCTCTTATATTATCGTAAAAAATTGTGTCATGAGTTTATTTTCCTCTTTTTGAGCATAAAACCTTGTTTTCAAAAATGTTTTTTACTTTGAATTTTTTATGATTATAAACGAGGGTAAACCTTTGATCTCGCACCCACTCATAACAGAAATTCATAACTGAAACGCGAAAACTTACAAGATGGAGCATTTGGCAAGTTTGCTACTGCGATAGCAATAGTGTATTAATGATTTTGTGCATTTAAGCATGGTCTAGAGAACATCAACGATAATCCCAGACCCGGTTGATCTAACTGCAGTAACTCATGAAAATTAGACGCATTACACACCGAGAGATGAGATATATTTTTAAAATGTTTCGAATGCTGTTTCAACCAAATGCATAAGAGTGTTTGAGGGGAATATTTTGAAAAGCTATAAATAAACATTTTTTCACACTTTATTTTCTTTTCGATTACAATTTTTTGGAACACCTAGCGTATACGTTAGGTTTTGATTCTTTAGATTTTCACAGACACAGACAACGAAGTGATAGGATCACTTCGTTACCCGTGTCTGTGGACCTTCACGGTTCTATTACAAACCTGGTCTAAACCTGCGGACCTAAAAAGGCCGCATCGCAGAATCACAATAATATGAATCATATTGTGATTCATATTATGAATTGAGTGCAACTCATCATAAGCAAATTCCATTTGACAGCTTTGTATGAATATAAGTAAAATGGCTCCAATTGACACTTTAGCAATGCCTTATTCGTAAAATGGTCCACAAACCATTTTACGAATATTCATACAAAGCTGTCAAATAGAATACCTAATTGCTTATGATGAATTGCACTCCATCCATCATATGAATCATAATATAATTCGTATTATGATTCTGCGATGCGGCCTTTTTAGGTCCGTTGGGTTGGCCTTTTTAGGTCCGCTTTTTAGGTCTAAAGTTAGTCTTGGTTTAAACCTAGAGCGCTATCACTTATGTTAATATATATAGTTAGAGACAGTGTCAACTTAGTCCTGGCACAGATAATATAATTCTACAGTAGTCCTGGTATAAACCAGGTCTAAGTTTAGACCATGGTTTGTAATAAGATGGGCAGAGTTCCTTGAGGTACTGGACCCAGATACATTGGAAGCGACGTCGGCACAGCCACAGGTCCGGAAACTTATTGGCACGGCTACCTACGTTTTTTGCACTTGGTCCTAAGTCCGAAGGTCTGATCCGTTCATCCGGTCCATTCCACATCATCGGCTCCGAACAGGATTATTCGAATTAGACGTCTGTGGACATTGTGTGGAAAAATAAGGATGCTCTCTTCGTCTGTTGGTAATTCAATACCTTTAATGTCACTTACTAGCTGTTTCCCGTGGCTGCGTCTGCGTGATTTTTAGTTTTATGGCTAGTTCGGTTATACCACATGTTGCCTCGGGAACTCATTAAAATTGGGGGTGAAAAGAAGCGTTTGTCCTTCCTTCAGGGCTTAAACTTTTTCTGTACCAAATTTTATTAGAATTGGTTCAGAGTTTATATAGGTACTAGCCATTGTCGTGGGTATAATTTTTCATTAGAGGTGTCCAGATTGAGGACTTCAATTTGCGTAGTGTACAATTAATAATACCAAAGCTCACCTTCCCGTGCCAGCAAGGAGGCTTTTACTATTATATAAAAGCCTCCTTGCTGGCAAAGAAAAAGAAATAGTAAAACACATTTATTGAAGAAACCTACTGTAGTTCGGTAACAGACAATTTGACTAAGCTCATCTAAATTATTATTGGCATGTTCCTTGCATCTTCTAACTAAATTGAAGTAAAATAACATTAAACAAGTGAAATCTGGGAAGTTTTTGTCTAAGAAATAATCTACCACGATCGCCTTGAAACTACTAGACATTCGACTACGACTGTCTGATAAAACATACAAAAAAAACTGACTTAATAAATTAAAAAACTTCCTTAATTGTTCCTAAATTTTTAAGGATTCGCTACACTGACTTCAATATAAAACCGTGATATTGCATGTATTCTTATATTATTTATGGCTTTAGTCGGTTTTATTTTTTGTAAAAATATTATTCAATCTTTTTAGTTTTAATACATGCGTATTAGAATTTGAGCCAAGGCAAACACCAGAATAACATAAAGTAAAACGTCTTTCGCTCTCAACAGCATTAAAGGAATTATTCCCGAACTCCTAACCTAACAGAAACCTTCCATCATCAGCTCAGCAACATGATAAAAGATGACTACCAGATGCAAATACTTGAATATCTTCAGAAAAAAATATAAAACACGTTGGACGTTCCTATGAGGGTTTTCTCGATTTTTCCGGGATCCCACATCAGATCATGACATGGTGACAAGGGGCCATCTCAGGTGTATACTCTTTCTATTACAAAAAGAATTTTGAAAATCAGCCCACAAATGTCCGAGTATCACCGAGTACCTAATCGGTGAATATACATAAAAAAATAAAAAAGTAGAGTCGAACATGACATGGTTAGCGCAGAGGTCGAGTGATCGCCTATTTTGCAACGGGTCGCGGGTTCGATTCCCGCACGGGACAGATATTTTGTATGGCCTACAGAAATTTGTTCCGGTCTGGGCGTATGTGCATGTGATATTCTATGTTTGTAACTGCACCCACGACACAGAAGAAAATCCTAGTGCGGGGCGACGTTTTTTTTAAAAAAAAACATGGAACCTCCTTCTTTTTTGAAGTCGGTTAAAATGGTGATGGATGCACTTTGACTGTCAAAATGGAAAACGATCTCGATAGATTTTTGTGACACAACAAAGGGGCTGTTTCTCTTTGACATCGTTTCCTTCAAATCTTACGAGTATCATCGGTAGTCAGTTTTTATTTTCAGTCGGGTACTTACTTATATTTTTATCTTTTACTTATTTTTACTTGGAGAAAAACTTCGTGTCGGAGGAGTTTGGTAATAAGCATTGCGACACGAGAATTTTATATATTACATTAGATAAGAGATAAAGGTTAGTAGGGAAGCAACGGGAAAGATTATAATAGTATGGAATTAGATTTTGTCCGTTCGGCGACAGACGAATGCGTGTGCCGCCTTTCCCATTCTTCCAATATCGTAAGAACTGACTAAGTGAGTTAAGAAATTTTAATTCAACGATGTTTATCCTACAAAAGACTTTCCGGCACTTATTGTCGTAAAAAAATAACATTCTAATTAGAAAGAAACGTACCTAATTAACTTTGTTTGTGCAAATCCCATAAACAGGATGTCTACAAATACAGAAGTAGTAGAAAAAATTAACTCTTCACCTGTTCGGAAATTGGAGAACTGGCAAGAAACTCGGAAGGTCTAATTTTGAGTCTCCTCTTTTAAATCGCCATTTACAATAAAATTGGCATTGGTTCTATCACATATTCATGATAATTATTTAAAAAAATCAAAAATACAAGTGATATAATGCTTGCATTATATCACTTGTATTTTTGCCCTCACGCGGTGGTTGCCATTACCAGACACATGGTATCCTGCACCTACTTCTACCGGGAGTTGAAGGTGTACGACGCAATTAGACGTCTCATTGCCCTTCCAAGCATAGCAACAGGAGAAGTGGTCATGGAGTACAATAAAAAAATGGTGCTCAGGGCCCTATCAAGCGGAGCGACCTTGGTGTAACTAAAAAAAAACCAGACGTTACATATGCCAAATAAGAGTATATTAACTGACCAAATCTTGTTAGCATAAGTTACTCAGGAATACTGGCATAATAATTATAATGATGCAAAAATTGTGAAATAGTCCATACATAAATTATTAAGATATAGTATAATATTATTAGGGGTGCGTTTCCTCGGCCACCTCCACGTGTGCGTGGGATCTGCGATGGCCCAAGCATAACTCTATGCTTGGGCGGTCGCAGATCTCACGCCGGTGCACCCTGGGCAATGAGTGACAGGGACAGGGCGTTTCCCTGGCAGTCACCTAAGAGCCGCTCCTACCTCTCATTTTCCCCCATCCTTCACGTCACCTACCCACAGCCTGACCCCTATTATTGTAATCCCAGACCCCTACACCCACATCACGATCCCAGTTCACACATCCTATCTAATCCTTTTAATTCCTACCTTCCCCACATTCATCCCATACGCCCAAAAAAAAACCTTTAATTAAAAAAAACAAACTATGAGTGCGCAAGAAAAAATACAACGTAAACGACCCCAAGAGGGTACCGGAAACGGGAAGTCCCTCCCTGAGCTCGGTTCAGCCCCGGTGGCTGGAACGAGCTCAGGCCGCTCCACGTATTCTGGGGGGAGCAACCTTACGCGTGTAGTTTTAAAGAGCGAAAAGAGAGACAGGGAGAAGGCATCTTGGGTGGGACCGCAGGACCACTTGGTCTTAAGGGAAGGGGTACTGACGTACCGCGCAGTGCGTTGGTCACTGAGGGGACGGCTTCTGTTAGGGATCGCAAGAGACCGACGGAATCGTTGTCTTATGTTAGACTGGCGCCTGCGTGGGAGTCAAGTACCCCGTCGCATGTAATAGGGAGGCAGCAGGGGCTAGGGAAACCTGAACCTGCGCCTATAAGGGAGGGCCCTTCTGTTCCAGGGGCAGGCACGTCTGCGGGACCAAACATGGATACTGCAGATCGGGCTGCACCGAGAACAGAAGTAGCTGAAAAGAAAAGGACCGGGGCTGCCAGGCGACGCAAAAACCGCCTAGCAAAACAAGCTGCAGTGGCAGCTGTAGAGGCGCAAGGTGTTGGCGCAATGAAGCGCGCGAGGGAGGCCCTCAGCGATGAATCGCGGACCAGCGGGCAAGGCGAGCCAAAAAGGGCCAAGACACATGGCTCATACAGAGACGCCTTAGTCACTGCTAGGTTAGCGATCATTGCTGAGGACTACCCTGGCACGTATCTGGCGGAGGAGGATCGTGGGGCGGTGATGGGGTTCATCACGGACCTCATCATGGCGTCTGACGATCCCCCTCCGCATTTAAGGATAGGCTCGTCTGTTTCTGCAGGCGTACTCTATGTCGGCTGCAGAGACAGCGAGTCTGCCGAATGGCTCCAACAGCATGTCTCAGGGCAGGTTGCTGGAGACAAAAAGTTAAAAGTAGTCGATGCTGCGGCTCTTGCAAAGCCTATTAAAATGGCATGGAAGAGCCGCAACATGAGACTTACCGACAACAAAATGGCTTGCCGAGCGCTAAACAAGTATAACCCGACCCTGAGGACGATCGACTGGAAGGTCGTTGATACTAAGGTGGAGGCGAACCACATCCGGAGGATCGTCCTCATGGACGGGGAGTCGGCTGAAGCAATAAAGCGGGCTGGGTATGCACTTGAGGGGTGTCTTGAGGTGTGCCTATTCAAGCTTCTCGCAGACAATGCGAGTGGTGGCGATGGGAACCCTGAAGACACCCCCGAGGCAAAAGGGGCTGTGGCGGAAGAGGCGGGCCACAGCGACGAAGAGGCTGCGAGGTCGTGCTTGGGTGGCTTGGAGCAGCGCGCAGAAGGAGTCGACGCAGTGGGTCTGCCCCTATCGCAACAGTCGGTGGGGACAGATGACATTGTAGACGATCTGGATGCGCTCTGTTTCAAGTCGCCGGAGTACCAAACCTCGGAGCAGTAAGACCAATGCAACCCATCGATACCATCAAAATGGAGGAACTAAGGTTGGTACAGATTAATTTACATCATTGTAAGGCTGCTACTGCTATCTTTGCTAAGCAGCTCAAGGAAAATAAATATGATATAGCACTTATTCAGGAACCTTACTCGTACAAAGGCGAGATTAAGGGCTTAAATATCAAAGGTGGGGTAGTACATAGTTATTGCCCTAATACAAGGACGTGCATATACGTGAGGGAGGGCATTATTGTTTCACCTTTGCGTTCGTTATGTTGCAGGGACCTTACCACCATCAAGGTCCGGCTGGAAGGGGGGGACCCAGCTGAAAGTGTTGTAATGTCTTTGGCGTATTTACCATATGAGGAAAAGGAACCGGTATCTTCGCACATCAAGAAACTGGTTGAGCTATATGGGCACGACAAACTTGTCATTGCCCTTGACGCAAACGCGCATCATGTCGTCTGGGGTAGCACAGACACAAACAGGCGAGGAGAGGACCTACTGGAATTTCTGGTGAGTTCATCTTTGCTTATATTAAACAAAGGAAACAGGCCTACCTTTATTAACAAGAATAGAGCGGAGGTTATTGATGTCACGGTAGCGTCCAAAAACGCATTCGTTTCGACAGGTAATTGGCATGTGTCAGATGAGGTCTCGCTATCAGATCACAACTATATATGCTTCAGGTATAGGACCAAACAAGTGTTAGGATCTGTAAAACGAAGGAATCCCAGGAACACTAACTGGGAATCGTACAATAGGAACCTAAAGGTTATCTTAGGTACTGGGGTTAAAAGGCTGAACACAATTCAGGAACTTGAAGCGGAGGCAACCCGTATTACAGATGGTCTTATCAGTACCTGGTTTGACAACTGTCCAGAGAAAGAGATAAGACAAAAAAGGGAGCAATGGTGGACACCTGAATTGAGCAAGCTCAAACGGGAAACGCGAAAGGCTTTTAATCTGGCGAAGGCAACGAAAGACTTCTCACAATATGCTAAACAACTGACCAAGTATAGCGGCGAGGTTAGGAAAGCTAAGCGTAAGGCATGGCGTGGCCTCTGCGAATCCATAGAGGCCATGCCTGCGGGCTTACGACTTTGTAAAGCAATGGCGAACACAAAGTCGAATGTACTCACAGTAGTGAAAGATGCGAATGGCAAACTGACAGAAACGGGGAAGGAGACACTGGTCACAATGTTTGAGGCCCACTTCCCTGGTTCTGTTATCATAGGTTCAGAAGCAGACGACAGAATCTCGAACGATGAGCCACATGCTCTTACCACGAGGGAGAACTGGACATCTGCTAAAAAGGTAGTAACGGAAGAAAAGATTCGGTGGGCGCTGGAAAGTTTCCAACCCTTCAAGTCCCCTGGACCTGACGGAATTTATCCAGCCTTACTACAGCATGGTAAAGAAACGCTGGTGCCGATACTATGCCGGCTTTTCAGGGCCTGTTTAGCATTCGGATACATACCGGAATCATGGAGGCAAGTCAGAGTCAGCTTTATACCAAAACCGGGGAAGGCTGACTATGAACTAGCTAAATCGTATAGACCCATAAGTTTGTCGTCCTTCCTATTGAAAACACTAGAAAAACTAGTTGACAGGCACATACGTGATGGGCCACTCAGGAAGCGACCTCTGCATCATATGCAATGTGCTTATCAGGCAGGTAAGTCAACAGATACTGCTTTGCATCTGGTTGCAGACAGAATCGAGAATGCCTTAGACTCAAAGGAGTTATGTCTGGGAGCCTTTCTTGATGTAGAGGGCGCCTTTGACAAGACCACCTTTGAATCTATTAAAAAGGCAGCAGAAAAACATGGCATCAGCAAAACCATCACTAGATGGGTAGACTATATGCTTAAAGGCAGAACTATCACTGCTGACATCATGGGTGAGTCTATGAGTGCCAGGGTAAGAAGAGGATGCCCGCAAGGAGGCGTGCTCTCACCACTATTGTGGAGCCTAGTGGTGGACTCATTGATCTCACAACTGAATGAAGGGCCATTTCGCACAATAGGCTATGCGGATGACTTGGCCATCTTGATTAATGGAAAAGTACCGAGTGTAGTATCCAGCTTAATGCAAGAAGCACTGCGCAAGGTAGAGAGATGGTGTGACGAAACACATCTAACCATTAATCCCAACAAAACGATGGTTATACCATTTACGAGGAAAAGGAAACTCAGTGAAATGAGGAACCTCATCCTGTACGGTGAAGAACTACCATGGTCCACGGAGGTTAAATATCTGGGAGTAGTACTCGATAAAGAACTTACGTGGAGAAAGCATGTAGAAGATACTCTAATAAAGGCACAAAGAGTCTTTAATATGTGTCGATCTACCTTTGCGAGAACCTGGGGTCTTAAACCGAGGATACTTTACTGGATATATAACATCATGGTACTCCCCATAATTACATATGGAAGTATTGTCTGGTGGCCAAGGACAAACCTAACCACATGTAAAACGGCACTAAATAAGATTCAGAGACTTGCCTGCATGGCAATCACTGGTGCATTCAGAACCACTCCAACGGCAGCTATGGAAAGATTTTTGGATCTCACTCCGCTGCATATTGTCATACGTAGTGAAGCAAAGAAAGCGCTCCTCAGATTACAGACTGTAGATCTGTGGAATGCAACTAAGCCCCACACGAGACACACAGCACTTGGCAAAGAAGAAGGGGATTGGCTACTGGAAATGATCGGAGACAGGATGATACCCAGGTACATCTTTAGGAGGTCATTTAGTATACAAATCCCAACAAGGAAGGACTGGAACAAAGGACTAGCGCCTCCTGGTAGGAATAGCATGATTTGGTACACAGACGGTTCCAAAATGGACACTGGTACAGGTGCAGGAATTTATTCCAAAGGCTTTGAAGCTAGTATTAGCATGGGCAAGCTTGCTACAGTTTTTCAAGCAGAAATGTTTGCAATCCTAGCCTGTGCGCAAGAAAACATTGATAAAAGGCGCAATGGACTCAACATATACATCTTGAGCGATAGTCAAGCTGCGCTAAAAGCACTAATGTCACATAAAGTGCACTCTAAACTGGTTCTGAATACCATCAATGCGCTAAACAAGCTTGCGAAGAAAAATACAGTACAGCTGATATGGATTCCAGGACATGAGGGTTTCCACGGAAACGAGAAGGCAGACAGTCTCGCAAGACAAGGATCGGAAACCAACTTTGTGGGTCCGGAACCTTTTGTGAGTCTGGCACACTGTGCAGTCAACTCTGTCATCAGAGATCAAGCAAAGAGAAGACACCAAAATGAATGGGTCGCTCAGAAAGGAATGGCGCACACCAAGCGGTTCATGGGCCTGAATAACTACAACAAATTCTCAATGAATTCAGGCAGAATGCAAATCCGACTCCTGTTGGGTGCTCTGACTGGCCACTTTGGCATTAATCGTATGCTAGCTAAAATGGGTCTGAGCAACACACGGACCTGTAGGGCCTGCAATGAGGGAGAGGAGAGCATGGAACACATACTGTGCGACTGTGATTCCCTTTCTCGTAGGAGAATGAGTCTCTTTGGGACTGGATATCCCAAACCCGAAGACTTCAAGGCTATCCCCCCTGGACCAATTGTGAGACTCATGAGTGCACTCAATTGGTCCATAAATTGTGATAGCAATCAATGAATGAAGAAATTGGGGAAGTACAAAGGATCCCTAAGGGTCGAAGTGCAGGGCCCCCTGGGGCCCCCCCGTTATAAGATAAGATAAGATAATATTATTAAGATATATATTTGAGTATAATTAAGTATATATGTACAAGTATAATATTATTAAGATAAATATTTAAATGTTTAAATTGATTAGGAGATACCTTAGATTACAAGTAAAAAGTAGTCGTCTTCGAAGTCTTAATATAATAATAAATAACTTAAAATTGATCAAAACGAGAAGATTACATAAAAAGAGCACGAACTACGAGTCTGTGGAGTGTTAAATTAGTAAAAAAAATGCTTGAATTAAATATATTCTATTTATTAGTAAGTATATACTTAATATTTATTTATTATTAGTACCTTTTATTTTCCATCATAAAATTCGATATAACTACGTGCTACGGTTTTATTCGTATCAGTTCCGCTCTGATCGTGGATATCAAAATCTATAGCAATTGCATTCAATTTTGACAGTCGACGCGACAAAAATCAAAATCGACGTACAAAAAATTAAAACCGACTTCAAAATCACTAAAAAGTTCAAAATAATATAAGAATAGATCACATTTCTATATTGAACTCGGTGCCAAGCCAAATTTTAAGACTCTAGGAGATCCTAGAGCTGGTATTGAGTTCACTTGCCTATTGTATTCAAAAAACTAACCTCTTGCTCAAAAGTGAAAGTCCAAAACTAAAGGGTCCTTCCATCATCAGCTCGATTCATGACTACCAGAAGCAAATAAGTGAATAGCTTCGGAAAAAACATGGAACACGTTGGACGTACTCGTACATATAAAATATAAGGGTTTCCTTCGATTTTTCCATCCCATCATCAAATCTTGACTTTGCTGACGCAGGAGTATACTCTATCGAATACAAAAAGAATTTTGAAAATCGGTCCGCAATTGGCGGCGTAATAACGTAACATAATACGCATCGAATTGAGAACCTCCTCCTTTTTTGAAGTCGGTTAAAAAGAAGTCATCACAGAGCATCACATTGAGAATGACTGACTAATTAAAACAGGCACGATAGTTTTTGTTTTGATAGTAAACCCCCCCCGGGGGTATTCCTGTCTAAGCACCGAGATTCGCCACAATCAGTTTTTGTGTGAAAGGGGAGCAAATTTTAGATACACGAATTACAGTCAGAACAGTGATTGACTTGTAATTTCATATAGAAGGATTACCTAGAGCCTATGTAAAAGTACAAGTCAAGCACTGGCTTGACATGTAATTTTAGATAGATGGATGGCTTATACGTACAGTCAGGACAGTGCTTTACTTTTAATTTTCGATAATTGGATTACACTCAAAGCAGTACTTGGCTTGTGATTTTCGATAGTTGGATTACAGTCAGAACAGTGCTTGGCGTGTAATTTTAGATAGAAATTGTGCTTGACTTGTAATTTTAGATAGACGGATTACAGTAAACATGGTGCGTTACTTGTAATTTAAAAAAGGTTAAACGTCAAAAGTCAAATCAATTAATAAATCTTTATAATGTAAACTAGTAGAAATATTATTCAGGTATCTATATAATATTTCTACCAGTGCACATTATCATAGCTTTCATGAAGACAGTCGGCCGGAGTATTAAGCCCCTGAGAGAGGGAGATGGCACTATACATAGCAAATAAGTTTACCCTAAGCGATCATGGTAAAGCTAATCCAGTTTCGTCTCAAATACGCGCAGTCAAGGGGGCCTAGCCTAGACAAAGCGACAATTCAAAAACCGGCCAAGTGCGAGTCGGACTCGCCCATGAAGGGTTCCGTAGGGTTAAAAAACTACTTACTAGATCTCGTTCAAACCAATTTTTGGTGGAAGTTTACATGGTAATGTACATCATATATTTTTTTTAGTTTTATCATTCTCTTATTTTAGAAGTTACAGGGGGGGGGGGGGGGACACACATTTTACCACTTTGGACATGTCTCTCGCGCAAACTATTCAGTTTAGAAAAAAATGATATTAAAAACCTCAATATGATTTTTGAAGACCTATCCATAGATACCCCACAAGTATGGGTTTGATGAAAAAAAATTGAGTTTCAGTTCTATGTATGGCGAACCCCCAAAATTTATTGCTTTTTTCTATTTTTATTCTATTTTTATGTGAAAATCTTAATGCGGTTCACAGAATACATCTACTTACCAAGTTTCACCAGTGTAGTTCTTATAGTTTCGGAGAAAAGTGGCTGTGACATACGGACGAACAGACAGACAGACAGACATGACGAATCTACAAGGGTTCCGTTTTTTGCCATTTGGCTACGGAACCCTAAAAAAACGAGAGCGAAAGCATGGGATTGACATATGACATCGCTTAAATAGCGTGGCGAATCGATCAAAGTCATCGATATATAGTCATCGGTAGACAAATTGATTTGCAACGACTCAAATTGAGTTGCTTTTCGTAACTTTTATATACTACTCAAAACATCTCATTTTTCATTAAAATAAAATGAAAATATTCATTTTAATTATTTATTTTACCATTTCTTTGTGATTTCTCAGTTTTGAGTACTTTGATAACCAATATGTTGTATTCTTACAGAAAGAAAGAACAATTCGACACAGCGATCGCTAATCCTCACGTTGGCTAGGATTTTGTTTTCGTTATCTCAGAGACGATGACGACTTTAGTTATCGTTACGCTATGAAACTATTGCCACTTGTCTAAGCCCCCAGTAGTGCCAGTACAGTTTCCCGTCAATTTAGTCAGAGTCAGGTCACGCCATTATACTCGCCTGTTGGCCTATTTCCGCCCACATGTCTAACGATGGAGTCTGTTTGTAGTTTACACATTATTATTCCTTTTATGGCTCAGTGTGGGTTTTGTCCACGGTTCCGTAACTCAAAGGGAAAACGGAACCGTTAAGGATCACACCGTTGTCTGTCTGTCGGTCAAGACCCATTTTCTCGGGAACGCGTAGAGATATCAAACTGGAATTTATATCAAATACTCGGGTCTTTGGTCTCTTTCAGCTGTGAAAAATAATCAAACTTGTAGGTCAAAACAATCAAACTTGTAAGTCAAAGCAATCTAACTTGTAGGTCAAAGCAATCAAAAGATATGTCCGTTTATGCTATGTCGCATATTTTTTGCATATTTCGCGATTTCACAAGGGAATCAAAACCTGTAGGGTAGGTACTTCCCGTTGACCTACAATCATAAAATTTGGCAAGGAGCAAGGTCATAAAACACATGTTAAAGTGAAAAATCTGAAACCATAAATATTATATACTTAGATAAGATTTTACGTCCAACTCGCGCTTGGCCAATTTTTTTAAACACTACAGCAAAGCCCTTTATTACACCTGATGGCAAGTGACAATAAGACCGTAGGTGGAAGTGAGCTTCAGACTCGACAACAGAAAACTAGCTATTACTTATATCTCTAAATTGTCGGAACACAACAATTTTATTGACATTGCGTTAAAATGGCGACAAACGTAGGTAAGACGGTGGTAGCTAGCCAGGCGGGCTCAGAACCCCTACCACCAAACCAAACCAAACAGAAAAACTGCCTGCGTGGGATATAGAACCCGGACCTCCGAATCAAAACCAGGCGGTCACAACCAGTAGATTACGGAGGCGATTAAATTTGTGTTTACTATTTTTTTAGATAGATACTTTAAAAAATAGATTGGGATGATGCACACGTGATAGAGGATACCATTTTAATGATTCCAAGAGATGTTTTCACTACGATTTATTTACTACATTAAAAATGATTCTGTATTGAATAAATATACGTTTTTGTAATAGAAAATATAGTCGAAAACACAACTAATAACTATTTCTACCATAATCACATTACCGATGTGGATCGCTCATAACCATCGCGCCATCATCCGACATTGTTACACGAAATTAAAATAGTACCAAGTACTCAATAATAATAACCGGCAGAGTGCGTCCCTGTCTGCTTTTAGGGACGCAGATGTGGCGGTGTCGGGTTACGTGAGTCCGTCCCTTTCTTCCGCTTATGGCGGTCCCGCTCTGCCGCGCGAAACGCGACTGGCCTCTTTTCACTGTCGACACTGAAAACTGCTTCGGATCCGTTTGACAGATCATTTTGTTTTTAAAAGGCAAAAGGGTCGTGAGATTATGCGGCTTTGTGTGTCATTTTTTCTGTAATTATGTCATGAAGTGCCCTTATTTAGATGTTGTTAAATCGCGTACTAAAAATGATTGTTAATGAATTTCTATGTAAAATTGTTGAATGCTATCTTAACTAAAGTTACAATAATTTGAGCATCATTTGGATGTATCTATCAGAGAAACTGTCACAAATGGCCATATGTTTCGTTGCTGTATATAAGCTTGACAAAATCGTGTAGATGGAAAATGTTTGTCCCCAATGGGAAATGAATCCTATACCTCTCTACCTGCAATACACGTTCTATCGAGTTCATCTTTGACCAAAAACTTCGTGATACGTATGTCCGCACGGGTAGCACAAGGATCGCGAGAGTATTTTCTCGACCTATTTCTCTACACCGAAATGTCACTTTTGACAGTAACGAATGACATAGCTATTGTCTCAGAACAATAACTGAAGCATGGCTTTAGTTATTCTTCTGAGGCTATTGTTTGGTGTGGAGAAAGTAACAGTTAATGATAGACATATTTATCTCGGGGTGACCTAGACATGAGAAGCAGAGAGTAATAGCGACCAATGTTCAATTTGGTTCTGTTTACAGTTTTTGGGATTCCTCAATCCGTACCTCAAAGGAAAAATTAAATGTAAAAAACCTTTTTAAAAACAAGCTTTTATTTAAATGCGCTAAAAAGAATTAATAAACTTTTACACTAAAACTTTTACTTATAACGTCATTTCACATTTGACACAATTTATATGACATAAAAGCTTGTCACGAGATTTACTGGTGTGTAGTAACTTAAAAGTACTTAAAAGAGTACTTTTAAGTATCTACTCGTATTTACTTTGAAAATTGTAATGTATAAAATTATTTAATTTACTTGTTTATCTACAAAAGTAAATCTCGCGACAAGCTTTTATGTCATATAAATTGTGTCAAATGTGAAATGACGTTATAAGTAAAAGTTTTAGTGTAAAAGTTTATTAATTCTTTTTAGCGCATTTAAATAAAAGCTTGTTTTTAAAAAGGTTTTTTACATTTAATTTATTTTTTACTTTTTAGTTATCACTGGACACGTTTCTCAGTCTGTTCATCTCATTCAACGCATCGTTGTTGCAAGGTCGTTTGCCGGAACGTCTATACAGAATTTCAGCTCAATCGGTTTAAGATATCTACTTCAAAATTGATTTTTAGCTTTAGAAGTACGACATATTGGATTAATAGTGACATCACTTAATTTTTCAAGTTATTCTTAGCAAGACCTTTTATTTGATACCCATATTGTAGGAGTGCATTAAAAATAATTGGTCCGCCATCTTGGGTATGCAGCCATCTTGGATTTAGAATGACGTCACACAGTTAACCGTGCATTTTCATCCAAACTGTGTGTATACAAAATTTCAACTCAATGTTAAAGATATCTACTTCAAAATTGATTTTCAAGCTTTAGAAGTCCGCCATATTGGATTAATAGTGACGTCACATTATTTTTCGAATTACTCTTAGCAAGACCTTTTATTTGATACCCATATTGTAGGGGTGCATTAAAAATAATTGATCCGACATCTTGGGTATGCCGCCATCTTGGATTTAAAATGACGTCACACAGTCAACCATGCATTGTCATCCAAACTGAACGTGTATACAAAATTTCAGCTCAATCGGTTAAAGATATCTGCTTCAAAATTGAGTTGCAAAATTCCACCCGAACATACTTACATACATTGCAAGTTAAATAAAAGCTTGTAACAATGGAGCTAACTTCATTGTTCGTCTGTCCGTCTGTCTACCAGGGATCTTCTCGGGAACGCATAGGTATATCCAAGTGGAATTTAGATGAAATACTCGGGTCTATGGTCGCTTCATACTTCTAAGTTAACGCGATTACAAGATATGCGTTTTGATTTGTTCCTGATTCGTCATATTCCTGATTGGTCATATTCCTTATTGGACACTTTCCTAACTGGTCATATTCCTAATTCGTCAGATTCCTGATTCGTCATATTCCTCACCCCGTCATACCATGTACATTTGCCTACACAAACTTACTATAAAAATCCTCTACTTGTCTATCGTGAAGCTAATGTCATTATCACTTTATTATTTATATCGAGTCAATGATATTGTAATATAATTTTGAGAAGATGACCTTGCAGAATTGTAATAATGGTGCAACCAAGAAATGCATTTTATCGAAATGTTGCATTCCAGTATTTGAGTTATAACGAGTTTGACAAATAATTTTGCTTATATGCCAAGTTTATTTACTTGGGACTCCGCCTTAAGTAAATTATTGTCTAGTAACCGTAGAACAAAGTATAACTACTTCACACGTGTTTGCGATTTCATTTGACTGTACAATGACGAGTAAGGAATATGACGAATGAGGAATATGACCAGTTAAGAAAGTGTCGAATAAGGAATATGACCAATCAGGAATATGACGAATCGGGAACAAATCGACGTTTTATTGTCGCATCATCACCACAACTCATATACGTCCCCACCGAGGGGCTCGAGCCTCCCTATGTTAGGGTGATTAGGCCTTAGTCAACCACGCTGGCCCAGTACGGATTGGTCTAATTCCACATACTCCATTGAGTTTCTTCGCAGATGTATGCAGGTTGCCTCACGATGTTTTCCTTCGCCGTAGGAGCGTCAGACAAATTTACAAATTAAATTCGAAAAACGAATAACACATTGGTACATGGCGGCCTCGAACCCCGGACCTCCCGATTGGAAGGCAAGTACACACAGTCACCGACACTCCCGCATATTATTATGTCGCATACTTTTGTTAATTTTGCTATTTCACAAGAGAATCAAAACCCATAGAGTACTTTCCGTTTTCCTGGAAGGCTCGATTCGATTCCCGATTAGGAAAAAACATTTTAAACTTGGAAAAAATACCTGCATATATACATTAGAGAAATGAAATTAACTTCATAAAAATCGGACGAGCCGCTTCGGAGGAGTTTGGTTACAGACACTGTAACACGAGAATTTTATATATTAAGAATAATATCGGATTTTATTCAAAGTTCCTAACATGATATTCAACTTCGAATTCATATTACTAGTGTATTCGCAGAGTGTTCTAGCTATCGATCTACAATATAAACTAATTTTTTCGTACAGCAAAGCTCTATTTTCAAACTTCCCGCATAGATCTATTTATCCATACTAAGACAATAATGCCAGCTCATTATACATCCTAAAGCTATTTTGTTACGGTGTATATTCCCTTGAGCTTGGAGCCAATATGGCCGCCGTATCAAGTTACCGAAGCCGGTCAAATGGATAAGCAAACGTTATGCCGCCCCTCGTGATAGCATATACATGTTGTAGTCATCGCATAATACTCTACATATAGGCTTAATATAAATTGTTATCGGCTGATGGACTTATGATTTAATTTCCTTCGTTAACTATATTAAAAAAAAAATACAGAATATAAAAACAAGAATACAGACAACCTTACATTTCTGTATTGAAGTCGGTGCCAAATGTCAAGACTTGCTAGGAGATCATCGTTTGGCACCGACTTCAATATAGAAATGGCATGTTATCTATTTTCACATATTATTAAACTTTTATGCGTTTTTGAGGATGGTTTTTCTTTTTTTTTTTCTTGAATGTAATTTACCAGCTCACCGAAGTAACTTGAAAGAATACGACCATGGGTCAATACGTGCCTATTGTATTTAAAAAACTAACCTTTAACTCCTAAAAGTTAAGGATCTTTAGATCATCAGCTCGGTTCATGACTAACAGATGCAAATACGTGAATAGCTTCAGAAAAAAACATGAAACACGTTGAATAGTACCTATAAAATTTAAGGGTTTCCCTCGATTTTCCTAGGATCGTATCAAAGATCCTGATTTTGGTGACAATGGAGCCACCGCAGGAGTATATTTTATCGAATACAAAAAGAATTTCGAAAATCGGTCCACAACTGGCGGAGCAATCGCGTAACGTAGACATACTACAAAATGTACACAGGCGTCACGCGATAGTTCAAATCAATGTGTCGTCTCAAGTTTTTGATAAGGTAAAAAAAGGAAAATTATTATCAAATTCTACATTTGTGACTTTACGTTTTCTTAAAAAAAACTATTTCAATTGAAAAATTAACAAATCAATACAGGAAAAATATTCGTTTCGGGCGGGAATCGAACCCACGTCATTATTTATAAGCATTTCTCCAAACTCGTCCCCAGGACGAAAAACAACAATTGAAAATTGTTTATAAGCATATTTAAAATAACTGGTGATGATCACCCATAATTGAAGGTATTTTTTTAATTAGATCAATTACAATCCCTATTATTATGATCAATACGAAAGTAACTCTAAATAAAACTATACTTTTCGTATTTACTTGCGTTTATTTGGTTTTAAACATTTTAATTTATTTTTTTATCCGATGAGCGTAGTTTAATTTAAATGTGTACATAGTACTCGTGCAAATAAAAGACAGTATACAGGGTGTGAAAAGATCGAGTCCACGTATTGAACCCATCGTCAATACCTTCTAGGCCATAGAAGACCATAGGCCATACCTAGGAAATTAATATTTACCGAGATATTTAAGTTTAAAGAGAGAATTTTTTTTTCGGGGTTTTTATATCAACTGTTTGAAACATTGTTTGTTAATTTCCGTCCAAAGAAACATCAAAGAAAAAATCAGTATTAATTGACAAATAAAAGTTTTTAATTTACAACGCGTAATCTATTTACAACGGACGCTATCAGCATCTGTCGTCGTCGCCACGAGCCGTTGACTACCAGAGACGATATCCGTAGCGGGCGAGCGCGCGTTACATTGCGTAGTACTTTTTGCAGTTGTTTTTTTAAGCTTAAAAATAAATTTCGTTTCCAATAAACAATTTATATTTATATAACTTCATTTAAATGGTCTGAATGCGTAGACGCGGGCTTCGTTATGGGTCTCTTTATACCGTGTATGTAACTCTGTCAGAAACGCTCTTACGCCTAAACCGCTAAACCAATTCTGATGAAATTTGGAACATAAATAGCTTAAGTCCTGAGGAAGGACATGAGCTACTGTTTATTCTGAATTTAAATGAGGGAACGCGTGACACAACCAAATTCGTGATGTGACGCAATTTCACGCAGACGAAGTCGCGGGGAGCAGTTAATCCTTAATAAATAAAATATGAAAATAAAACGTGGCCACATAACAAACGAATAGCGTAATAATTTAATTTGTTTACGCAATAGATAACGCACGCTCTAGCTACGCTTGATGAACTGGCCAGAAAAAAATATGTTTACCTTTTTAAACGTGTCAATGGCAAATAGGGCTGTGAGCTTTCAAAAGTGAACCGGATAGTTTGGAAATGTCGTTTTTTTAATTAAAATAAAATATATATTTTTGATGAGTTTGAGATGTGTTTGAGATGAGTTTGAGATAAAAATGTATATTTTTGATGAGTTTGAGATGTGTTTGAGATGAGTTTGAGATGAAAATATATATTTTTGATGAGTTTGAGATGTGTTTGAGATGAAAATATATATTTTTGATGAGTTTGAGCGAGACCGAGATAGAATTAATAAATGTTAAGGAGTAAAAAAGAGAGTATAGAATAAATAAATGCTAGGAAGTAAAAAAGAGATTGGTTAATTAACGCATATTTTATATACTTACTCGTATTATAGATTATTATTTTTCCCGCTTGTATATTTTTATTTTCTTTTGACATCTCCTTAAGATTCTCTGAATCGCCTTAAAGTCGACTGGCAGAGAATTCCCATGGCATTAAGTCCGCCTTTGAACACAGTATATTAATTATAAAGAAATAAAAGAAATTAAATGACACTATGCCAGAAGTTTTGCATTTATCTAAAACAAAATGAACCCGACGTAAAGAAAACTGGAAAGCAAAAAATAAAACAACTTTTTAGTTTAGCATGGTTCGAAACGACCGACGAGCCATTACATTAATTTTATTAGGTATGTACCTACGTTATCTAGATTATAATATATTTGGCACCAACTCAAAATTTGTGAATAATCTCAGTTCTCACGACTAAAAAATTTTTTACAAAAAATAAAACCGACTTCAAAAACACTGAAAACTTAAAAATAATATAAGAATAGGTACAGACAACATCACACTTCTATATAGTGTTTTCCTCGATTTTCTATGGGATCCCATCATCCGATCCTGACTTTGGTGACCATGGGACCACCCTTACAGTATACTCTATCAAATACATACACTATCTAAAAATGACGGAGTTATGAGGTAACAAACATAAAGAAAAACAACCGAATTGATAACCTCCTCCTTTTTTGAAGTCGGTTAAAAAGGCGTCGTATTTTTTTATTGGTTTGGTTTTTATCATCAAAAATCCCCAAATTCCCTCCCGACAAATTTTTTCCCTGCAAACTTCATCCAAAAAATGTATCGCCGTCACCGCCCCGTGTGATCCGGACATCTCGAAATTAAGCCCGTACAGCACGCTGTTTACCCGTAGAGTCCGGATCGACGCAGAGTAGTGGCAGCCCTAGCGGCAAAGGAGCTCGTAGCAATGCCGTACGCGGTACGGGCCACCGGCGCAGCCGTCGTAAAGATCCGATATCATAATGTAAAACGAAATAGTTATGGCCGTGGTCAATTTACGGGGTTCCGTGGTGGTGGAAGTAAATCACAGTAGGTACAATGTACAGTCGACCCCGTGGTTACGTTTGGCAGTTTGAACCCGACAAAACCTGTCTTCCAGCTTCCATAGCAATGCCCTATGCTACCTTGAAGTAAAAAAATGTGTGGTCTTATGAAACCACAATGCTAGTGAAACCTTTTTTGGGTCCTAGGCGTTTAACTGAAAGTTTTCGGAAAATTTTTCGGTTTAGGGTAATAAAACTTGCGTTTGTAATCTTAAATTAAGTCTTTTTCTTCCTACGAGAAAATTATTCATAAAAAAAATAATTTATAAAAATATAAAAAACAAATTAATAAAATCAACAAAAAAGTAATTAAAAAACAAAATAATAAAAAACAAATTTATGAAAAAATTGCGCTCTAAACCAGGATCGAACCACTGCCACTCAGATTTAAACTTTTAAACTTAATTATTCCCTTTACTCCACGTTCGTAACTGATTTTTGATAACCATATACGAAGAAATACGATACGATACGAAGATACGAAGAAACTTATTTATATTGACTCAAATTAAAGTCGAATATCTAACGCATAGACCAATTCTGACCTATATTGAGTAGTGAAATTAAAGATCTCATTGTTTTTGTGTATGCGACATGCGATAGCTGGACAAAAAAAATCATTTCATTTTCAAGAAGTTCGTGGGACCTTTTCTTTTTTATTAACGTTGGGAAATGCGTTACGCATACCTCGCGCTTGGGTAGGCGCGAGGTTATGTCGGACTCTCCGCGGCCACTGGGGGCAGAGCGCCAGCCAGAAACCGCGGCCTACCGACTAAAACCCAACGAGGGCTCCTCACAAACGCCTTGGCGCGAGAACGTCCATCACCGCCGCATCCTCCCCGTCATCTGACGAAGAGGATACGTCGGGGAGGGACGCCCCGTCGCCGGACAAGGCCATGGAAACCCTTTCGGACACTTCCATGACCTCGTCAGCGTTTGGTCACCGTCAGGAGGAAGAGGGCGGGCGAACTGCCGCCTCCTCCGCCCCGTTCTTCTGCGTGGGACCTACGTTTCGCTAAAGCTCAAAACTATAGTTTCCTAATTTTTGGACAGGGGAATCTCAGCTTCCTGTGCGAATTTAGAAAAATCCTTCCTTAGCGGGCGCCTCCATAAGCTAACGAGCCCCTGTACCAAATTTCATGCTTCTAGCTCCAGTAGGTCAGTCACCAAAGCCTTTTATTAAATACAGAGTATGACTTTTGTAACAGAAAAAATATTGATTTACGCATAAATTGATTACGTATTCTTGCATTGACGTATTCTTGTCGCCAATGGAAGAATGATATCTCCTGTCCTCTCGCCATGATCACTTAACAGTATTAAGGGCGCTATACGCAGCAAGAGCGGTTGTCTCTGTTTTCTTCAATATTGTTTTAACCTTGATCCAGACTTCGTAGTAGCCCACTGACAAGGTCATCATTTTTTTTTTCATCATGTTCAAAGAAACCTCCAATCATATAGAGTGTGTATGTATTTATTATACTGAGAGTCATATCTCGTATAAAACATTTTATGCTATAAATAGATTTCACTTGTTTCGCCCGCGACTTTTCTCGCGTTAATTTTAAATTTATATATAATTCTATATTGTACACAAGCAAACATGATAAACAAATACAATTTAAATGACATGTAAATTTAGGTTGAAATAGATCTACTTTTCGTGATTGTACAACGTGTTTGGTATATACCATACCAAGCCGAAACTTACCCATGTTAACATAGTCATATAAAAGTTATGGCCTCATTAAAAATTCGAAATCATAAAATAAAATTATTTTTATAATTCCCCATATAAATAGTCGAGTCTGTACAAAACTTAAGAGATGCTCTAAAGTAAAAAACCGCGGGTTCAAAGTTTCAAGGGGTTCAAAATTTTAGAAAACTATATAACACTGTTTCCTTATCGGTATCGTTAGCCTAAAAACAAAGTTTCATGCTTCTAGATTCCAAAAATTGCGGAATTCCATACAAACTTTCAATCCCCTTTTCACCCCCTCAAAGATTGGATTAGGTACTAAAAGATCCTTTGTTATTCCTCGTCTACGTGTTAAATACAGCATCTGTATCACGTAGACGCATTCACTTCTTCTTTTCTCGAGAAGGCTCTCCCAACTTCCGAACAGGTGTAGAGTCAACTTTATTTTTTTTTTTAATTTACTTTTACTTGTATTTGCATACATCTTAATAATAGTTGGGGTGTGTGTACATACAAGGATTAAATAATTAGTTAATTAGATTCTTGTTTAAAGATTTTTAATGTTTTGTTAAACGTCAATAAGTGCCTGTAAAGGTCTATATTGAATAAAGATTTTGGAGTTTGAGTTTTGAGTTTAAGTTTGTGAAAAAAACAGCTTTCTAGGTCCAAGGTCTGGGTGTTCAAATAGTTAGTCAGGCCTTCACTTCTTCTTTTTTTTTTTTACAGGTGGACATGTTAATATTTTTTGGTATTTTTCATTGAATTTCATCGAAACATTTCAAAAGTCGATTTTAGCTTTACAAAAAAATGATACATTAACAAGTTATTGAAATATAAAACTTACTTTATACCGCAGATTTATTAATATTTTATTCGTAATTATTTTAAAATTTTTAAGAGATTTAAATATAAAATGTAGTAAATCAATGTATCGATTAATTTATTAAGCGCGGCAACACTGATTCGACGTTTGATCAAAATGTCAATAAATGTTATTCCTGTAGTTTGCATTTGTTATTTTCTGAGTTCTAACTGCGTGATTATTTTTATTTTGTCCAACGTGGGTGTTTGGGCTTATTTATTATTGTGGGACAAAAATAGGCATTTACATCTTTTGTTCAAAGTGTTATTTATATTTTATTTATTGGCGTGTGCGCTCAGCGAACGATTGCTATCAATAAGCAACGTTGGCTGTGGTCAGTCCTATGATGGGTGACCAAAATACAAAACATCTCGAGCTCTTCCTGTTTCGAAAGGTAAACAGTGGGTCCTGCGCCCGATCTCGCCCCGGTCGTGTAACCGTCCCATCGGACTATGCGAGTGAAAGAGTGCACTTGCGTTTGCGCAGTCACTTGTGCACTATAATATCTCCTGCACAGATGGCTAGTCTCTGTTGAGATTGGCCGCCGTGACCGAATATCGGTTAGGGGGACATTATTATATAAGTTACTGTTAATTATAAGGTCAATTTGTTTATCAAAACAAAACATAACCTAACCTATTTCTGAGCATTTAAAATATAAAATTATTAATCATTTGTCTCATTGATTGAACTTAACGAGACCTTTGAAGTTTTCGTGTAAGTGATCAGGCCGAACACTCCTAAGAAACCCACCAGTCTCCTTTCGTGATTTACCACAATTCTAACGTATACGGAACACCGACACAATTTTGTTGAGTTTTTTTTTACACCGCCCCGCATGGGAATTCTGGCTGAACGAACGCATGCACACCCCGTCGGATAAGATTATGCCCGAGAAATCTGCGTTAAAACTGATTTAGATAAAGGCGACCGGCCATAGATAGGAGCCGGCGCTTGCGCACAATCCAAATGGGGAATTAGTTTTTTTGTTTGTTTAGGAATTATGAGAATTCATTACCCACTGCAATAGGATAACAAAAAAAATTAAGCGGTGCAATTGCTTTTTTTAAATACGATGATTGATTGAAGACACTAAAATCCGAAAAATTAACATCGATTGACATTTTTCAACGAGATTTATTTCTTATCTATACAAATATTATAAAGCTGAAGAGTTTATTTGTTTGTTTGTTTGGTTGAATGCGCTTATCTCTGGAACTACTGCTTCAAATTTTTAAAAAAATGTTTGTGTTGAATAGTCCATTTATCGAGAAAGGCTATAGGCTATATAACATCACGCTACGACTAATAGGAGCTGAGCATCAATGAAAAATGTTGCAAAAAAAAATGCACGAAATGTTGTTATTTACTGACATCCACGCGAACGAAGTCGCGGGCACAGCTAGTACTTAAGAAACGATAAATTTTATAATTAGGCATATCAAAAAACGAATTAGAAGATATGTAGGAAAACATATTGCTGAATACGAAATCCGTTTAAAACAAAGTAACATAAAGAAATTGATTAGGAACCAGTAGAGTCAATCATAAAATTGCACTTTTGCATAATACGCTTCCATTATCGGTGCAATTTGAAAGCTGGCTATCGCGTCATAAAATGTTTGACACAGAACAGATCTACAGCAGTGCGTTAGTCATGGCGCATAGGACAGTGCATAGTGCAAGCTATTTAAGCGAAGCTATCAAGACCTGCACCGATGCTATAGAGTGATATTAATTAAACCACCTCACGGAATTCTTTTTACCTTGCCTAACCTCTTTGCGCAACCTCTCCGCTCCCTGTGGAGGGGTATGTTCGGAATCAGGAAGGTCAATTCACAAAACATATTCCCCCCCGCCTCTTCCTACCCACCATGGGACTCAGGCCAACCTCACCAGCATGTAATGTATTATGCTGTTTAATGGACGAGAATCTGGCGTTTCACCAAACCCAACAGGCGTAGACGTGTATAGAGGAGGGGCCGGGTGGGCCGTGCCTACCACCGTATGGTCTAGTGCCCACCCCAGGATGTTAGGCTACCCCTTACAAAATTCTATGATTGACGCCAAATAGTGAGAAACTTCAAACAAACATCAAGTCCAGGCCCACCCCAGAAAAAAACTCTAGATATAGATACGCCAATGTGTATTGGTTGACGACCCAAAGCCCCAAAGCCTCCTTCTTGGGGAGGCCGATGCGCAGAAGTGGTGCATTATGGTTAGACGAAAAGGGGAGGCGTACATATGACAATAACCATCGTGTTTGAAAAATATATTGCCGTTATCTTTTCATACTGAATAAAACGCTTCTTTTTCCTTCCGCTGCTTAAGGACTCTACAGTTGTCTGGGCCACAGATTAGTTAATAGTTACTACGTCACCTGCCTGAGCCTGGAAGTAATATATTTAAGGCGCTACTTTCCCGTTTTCGAACAATTTCGATGAACTAACAACAAACAAACTATTTCTCTCGATATAAAAAAATAGAATAATAAATGACATAAAACTTTTACCAATAGACGTATATTTTTATTGTCATGAAAATTGCAAAAAAAAATTTTTTTTGAACGTAAAGTTTTTGTTCGGTCACAGCGCGTAAGCGACATTAGAAGCTATGCAATTTTCGACTATATTTCCTTGCAATAAAGCAGTCGAGTAGATTTCCTAGGAAACCTCGCCTTAAGCTCGTTTTCCGCTTTTTTTCCGCTGCCAAAGGACTCTACAGTTGCCTGTGCCTGGAAGTAATCTTTTTAAGATATATTCATAACAGCTTATTATATTCATAATTCCCCACCGAGGGGCTCGAGCCAACCCTAAGCTAGGGTGTTTAGGCCTTAGTCAACCACGCTGGCCCAGTGCGGACTGGTCGACTTCACATACACCTTTGAATTTCTTCGCAGATGTATGCAGGTTGCCTCACGATGTTTTTCTTCACCGTGGAAACGTCCGACAAATGTGCATATGAAATTCGAAAGCGAAAAACACATTCGTACATGTCTGTCTCGAACCCCGGACCTCCTGATTGGAAGGCAAGTGCTGAGTCCACAGCGGCACCGACGCTCCCTCGACGATTTAAGATATATTCGCATTCGAATAATGATATTGCCTGTGTGTGAATGTTATGTTTTGTGTTCGTTTACTAAACTTACACGCTATGCTATAACAAGCTATTTTTAGTGTGCACAATCCTCATCTGAAAAGATGTCTGCCCAGCGTTATTCTATCTGTGTCGACGCGTGTCCTCTCGTTTCGCAAGCGACATTCGACACCGCTAGCTCAGCGCTGACACAATATTTGTGTCAGCGTTCATGAATATGACTCATTCGGCGAACATATGTTAATTGTGTGTCGCTAATTAATTAGACGATCATTTAACTGTGTTCATTCCTGTAAAGCCTTGAAATAAGGATTTAAATGTGATAGCCACTGTGAATTAAAATTAAACCTGCATGGTATGAAATCACAGTGATTTTTTTCACGCGATACCTGCTAATGAAAAATTACATTCTTAATTTGAAACATGTACAATTGTACAGTGAAAAAGAATTTAAATATTTATCGGGTAAACAGGTAAAACCACGGTGCTATTATTATAACAAGGAATTAAGGTTAGGAGCATCGCGGTGTCTATGGACAAGGAACGAAGCTGAGAACAAGCGTAAACCTAGGCACAAATGCTTCAATCTTTCAAGCGGAGGTCTTTGCCATCAATAGATGTACAGAAATCATCCTTGAAAGAAACCAAAGCAATCAACGCATCTACATCAACTCCGATAGCCAGGCGGCACTTCTGGCGCTGGACTCTTTCGAGTCCAGTTCAAAGTTAGTGCAAGATTGCAAAAACAACCTCAATGTCTTAGGACAATCCAACAAAGTAACACTTAGATGGGTTCCAGGACATTCCATCATTGATGGAAACGAGGTAGCCGATGAACTCGCTAGAAAAGGCGCCGAACAGCCACAAATCGGCCCAGAACCTTTCTGCGGGATCACCAAGAGTTATGTTTACACACTGCTAAACGATAAGTGTAGGGCAGAAGCTGTAGAGCTGTGGAAGAGAGCAACAGGTTTAAAACACTCGAAAGCAGTAATTAAAGGCTTTAATGACAAAATATCAAAAGAGTTATTACAGCTCAAGAGATATAAGGCCAGTGCGGTGACTAGAATACTAACTGGCCACTGCAAACTTAATAAGCACATCTCGTATGGGCTTGACGCAAGAGGCAAAGTGCAGATTCTGCCTAGAGGCGGAAGAAACAGCGTTGCACATTCTCTGTGATTGCGGGACCCTCATGCGACATAGGAGCATCCATTTAGGGCTGCATATCATGTGCCCTGAAGACCTACAATATCTCAGTCCCCAAAGAATCTGGAAATTTCTAGAGGCAACGGAAATTAGCAGTGACTTATAAGATAAAGGGCTACTACAATAGATCAGCAATGGTCGAGGCAGTGCATACATGGCCCAAAGTCTCTACAATAATAATAAATAGGAGCATCGCTGTATTTTTTTTAAAAACGTCGCCCCGCACTAGGATTTTCTCCTGTGTCGTGGGTGCAGTTACAAACATAGAATAAGACATGCACATACGCCCAGACCGGAACAAATTTCTGTAGGCCATACAAAACATTTGTCCCGTACGAGAATCGAACCCGCAACCCGTTGCGCACCTCTGCGCTAAATGTGTCGTCAAAAATATCGTATTGCCAAAAATATTTGTCATTTTTAACTAACGTCACAAAAAATTAGGTTTTCAAATCGACTGTATATTTTTAACCGACTTCAAAAAGGAGGAGGTTCTCAATTCGATGCGTATGTTTTTTTTGTGTGTATGTTACGCGATTACGCCGCCATTTGTGAACCGATTTTCAAAATTCTTTTTGTATTCGATAGAGTACACTCCAGGGGTGGTCTCATGGTCACCAAAGTTAGGATCCCATGATAGGATCCAATAAAAATCGAGGAAAACCCCTAAACTTTAAGGTGTGTCCAACGTGTTTTGTGTGTATGTTACGCGATTACTCCGCCAATTCTGGACCGATTTTCAAAATTCTTTTTGTATTCGATAGAATATAGTTCTGGGGTCGTCCCAAGGTCACTAAAATCAGGATCTGATGATAGGATCCCATGAAAATCGAGCAAAACCTTACCTGGTATTAAATTAGGGCTTCTCAATTCACTTAAAAGATATCATTCACTAAAAAGATAAAAATAAAAATTATTTTACAAAAATAAAAACCGACTTCTAAAACACTGAAAAGTTAAAAATAATATAAGAATAGGTACAAACAACATCACACTTCTATATTGAAGTCGGTGGCAAACGATGATCTAAAAGTCTTTTTTGGCACCGACTTCAATATAGAAATGTAAAATATTTTTTTTTCTATTTTTTATTTTTGTTACCTCATAACTCAGTTATTTATTAACCGATTTCGAAAATTGTTTTTTGTTTGTGAGAGTATACTACTTCGGATTTGGTCCCAATTGTCATCAAGTCAGGATCTTATGGTGGCATCCCCAGGAAAAGAAACACTTCAATTTAATTGGCAGTTCACCGTTTTTCATGTTTTTTTCTGAAGCTATTTGGTATAGTATCCTTAACTTTTGGGAGTTAGAGGTTAGATTTTAAATGCAATAGGCACATAATTATATTTAAAATGCAAATATGCCTTAATTGTATTTTTTCGAGTTACTTCAGTGAGCTAGTAGTAAATTCACTAAAAAGATTTTAAAGAACTATTTTATAAAAAATAAAACCCACTTCAAAAACACGACAAACTCAAAAATAAAGAATTTACTGAACATCACATTTTTTTTATTTTGAAGTCGTTGCCAACTTTTAACTTATGATCATCGATCATCCGCATCGAGTACAAATCCTCATCATCCCTTGGACTGTATGGGTCTCGGTAAACGTGTATCAGCATTAAGTCCGCAGTTTGTAATATATTTATTTTATCTGTAGAAGTTTCGCACAAATAAACAATAGAAGTCAAGAAGAATGTTGAGAGTTATACAGATCCTGGTACTTATACGATCCCCTGGGGGGCTTATTCAATCCGTGGAGGACTTATACAATCCCCTGGTATGGACTTAAATTACCCCTTGGGGAACTTAAACAATCCCCTGGGGGTCTTATACAATTCCCTGTTGGCCTAGTCCGAGCTGTGGATAAAAAGAAACAAGAGACGAATAACATTTTTCTTCTCTCTCCTTCATATATCAATGAAGCGAGATGCGACGTCTATGTTAGTTTCTCCTCTATTTTGTCATATGCCCGTGCTAGATCTCCTGGGGGACTTGTTCGATCCCCTGGGGACTTATACAATCCCCTGGGGGACTTATACAATGCCCTGTACAATGTCGTGGGGGATTGAGCTAGAGAACCTAGTGAAAAGAGGGGATAAACAACAATAGTACTTGCAAATGTGTCCGTTGTCCGGCCAATAGCATAAGAAAACTCACCTGTCTTTGTGTTCGGCCTGTCGATCCCTTTGCCGCCTGTTCTTGAACCAATTGGACACCTGCGAACAAACCACGGTGTTATATTATCAAGGGCTTCATTTCGTTCTTGACCTCTTCTTGACTGTCAGTTAATTTCATCTAGAAGATACCAACCTTTTGTTTCTCTTTCCTGTCTGACATCTGTAATAAATTATTATGTCTGTCACGGAGACTTTTTGAAAGAGATACAATTGTTATTCTATACTAGCTGTCCCCACGAACTACGTTTCGCCCTAATAAAGATTAACACTGTAATTAGTTTTAACCCTAATTGAACTGTCAATCGCGCGAATTTTGAATACCTAGTCGTTAAGTTTTTAAAATTGTCGTATTATCTGCACAGTTTTCTTAATTTTTCTTTCCTAACGACGTTCTGCGAAGTATTACAAAACTTAAAAAAGAAAAATCGGCCAAGTCTTTGGCGGGTACAGAGAGGGCGCCATGGGGGCCATAGCCTCTCCCCCCAAAAGACCCAAGAATTTCATAATTTCGAGTCAACTTTTAGCTGCTTAACAAGGCTTGTTAAGTTTGAAAAAATTCAAGCTAATAAAAACTTCTTTTTTTGTTTATTTGTGATTTGACCCTAGCGTCGAACCTTGTCTGATTTTCGTTATGTTTTCTATGAAAATCAAAATCATTGTGATTTTCGTCGTACTGTTCTATTGATTTTCATCGCAAAGAAACGAAAATCAGTAAAAATCGATCGAGGTTTCAAATAAATAGAGCCCCAGGACCCACTATGTTTTTTTATGGTATAGGGGGTAAACGAGCAAACGTATCACCTGATGGTAAGTGATTACCGTCGCCCATGGACACCCGCAACCCTAGAGGAGTTACAAGTGCGTTGCCGGCCTTTAAGATAGGAATACGCTCTTTTCTTGAAAGTTTGAAGGTCGTATCGGTCCGGAAATACCGCAGGCGACAATTCATTCCAAAGTTTGACTCTGCGAGGCCTTGTGAACTATAACATCTCCCGCGCAGAGGCTAGTCTCTGTTGGTTGACCGCTGTGATCGAATATCGGTTAGGAGGACATTACCTAAGTTTGTGGCCCTAACGTTTATAACATTGTTGTGTTCCGACAATTAGAAGTAAGATAGCCAGTTCCTCAGTTGTTGAGGAGTCCAGGTAAAGCTCGCTTCCACCTTCGGCCTTGTCGTCACTTACCATCAGGTGAGACGAGGGGCCAAGAGCCCCGCTGTTGTGTGCGAAAATAGATTTTACTACAAATGACATTTTCAGTGGCATAGGACGTCCACGTCCCGAGATTTTGCGCACATAACCAACACCGAAAGATCAGCTAGTTACATCGTGGATATTGATTACACGTCAAATTTGTACGTGTACGTCTGTCGGTCACGGATGACGCGCTGCGGTCGTAACCCTAGATGGGTGACCGCTTCCTCGCTGCCAGGGTGTCGGGTTACAGAGAAAAACTGCGCTAGGCTACATTTTATCATTCAACGCATTATCACAAGTGAGATTGTTTCTTATACAATGTGTGACTATGCATTTCGTTTATAAATGCTTAGTAAATTTCAGACAGCAATTTAAAAACAATTCACGAAAAAATTTCTCCTCAGACAAGACTCGAACCTGCGTTTTCAGTCGTGCTGATGCCTTGACCATTAGACCACTGCGGGCTAACCCAACCCCAGCGAAAAATTTTGACGACGATTTTTTCTTTATTGATTTTATTCATTTTTTATTAATTTAGCATTTAAAAAAAATGCAAAGTTCCTTAAAAATATAAGTTTGCTTTATTCTTAACCAATTTTCCAGAAATCTGTAAATATTTATATATTGGATATTGATACGAAGTTATTAAAGGAGATTAAAAAGGCTAAGAATTTCGTCGGGGCAAGCAAGAACTCGCAGTGGCCTAGTTGGTCAAGGCGTCAACACTGTATGATGGAGACGCGGGTTCAAATCCCGCCTCAAATTTTTTCTTTATTAGTTTTATTCATTTTTCAAAATAAGGGGGGGGGGGCAGATTATGATTTCAAAAAATTGAAATTTATTTACAAGAAAACGTACATAAGAAGTCTCTATGGTCTTAATTGATTAATCGTTCGGAACCCTTTCCTCGTGAGTTCGACTCGCATTTGTCTCAGTTTGTATGTGATAATGTAGATGGTAGGTATAATTTACCTGTACAGTGGTAAGACCAGTAGTTTCGGCCAACTCCCTCTTCTCCCTCGGCGAAGGATATGGATTGTGAAGGTACCAGTCGCGGAGAACTGATCTTGATTTTTCCTGAACACGAAAAAAGTCTTTTGAAAACAGCCGAAACTGAATTACTGCTCTAATGAGCAACTAAGCAAACAAGCAGGTAGGCTGCACATTGCATGGTAAGTGGCTACAGTCGCCTATGGTACTATGGACCCAATGTACGTCGCCAACGTGTGACACAAGATGTCAAGTCACGGCACCCAGTAATTTCCTTGCCATATCTTACCCTTCAAACCGGAACACAGCAACGCAAGCACTGCTGCTTTGCGGCAGATATAGGTAAGATGGAGGTGCCCCCGCAGACACCTAGTAAGTACTGAGATTATGGCGGACATGACAATAAAAAAAATACCCTTCCTTCTTATTGTGTGGTGTTTGGTAATATTATAAATGCGAAAGTAACTCACTCACTGAATATAGTTTGTGTCCCAGGAAAGGACATAGGATAGCTTTTATCGCAGAAATCACCCCTAGGGAGTTAAGCGGAGGGGGGGGGGGGGGGGGAGATTTTAAAAAGGAATCAATGAAAAGGGACTTTGACGCGGACGAAGTCGCGGGCAAAAGCTAGTCTAATATAAAAATATTATAAAAGCGTGAATGTCCTGTGTTGTATAAAGTGCTACCTTAAAACAATACGACGTCTCCTCTCCATCCCAGATGGTCCTGGGCAGCGGGAACTTGCGCCGCACCCGGTACTTGCCCACGGCGCCCAACGGCCGCCCTCGCAATCTCTCCGCCTCCATATAGTGTGCTTTAATAAAAATTTGTTTCAGAGTCATTCGGAAGAGAAGCTCAGAAATATTCTTCGTGTTCAGGATTCGGGGTAATTCTTACTCCTATTTCTATGGTATATCGCTACAGGGAAAGACCCTGTGCTTTGTTGATTTGGAAAGGGCTTTCGATAGTGTTCCACATAAGGCTTTCTGGTTGGTGTTACATAAATTAGGGTGTTCTGTTAAACTTGTGCTAATGATTAAACTCCTGAATGACGGTAGGACATGCTGAGTGACAGAGGATAGTGAAGAGTCACATTATTTTCTATTCACCTGCGGTGTTAAACAAGGCTGTATAATCGCACCTCTCTTCGCCTTGTATTTTGCAGTGTCAGTCAGAAACATTACACAGCAAACTTTTTCGGACATCCAAATACGCTCCTATGCCGAAGAATATAATGGCTCAACAGATATTTTACACTGACTTGTGGAAGGGTGTCCTGAGATACAAGGACGTATTAAACGCCGTATGAAACCCTGGCACATTGAACCTTAAAATTGCGAAGCAGGTGTACAGAAACGCCTAATACCGAGACGCTTAGTGTAAATGTAAAAATTATAGCACTGAGTTAGCAGATGGATTTGACGAAAAGGCAAGCAGGCATCTCAGATCACCCGACGACGTTTTTTTTGGGGGGTCAGCGCCGATCAGCGGGGGAGTCGCAATAACCGCAAGTGATAGTCTCAATCTCTGTGGATGGATTTCAAATCTTTTCCTACCAGATAAACAAAAAGGAGCAACATTTATGAGTCCTCACCTTTAAGCCACAAATTCTGCAGCTTCTCGTGGTTGTGCGCGCTGAAGGTGTGTGACTCGAGCAGCCGGTACAGCTCCTTGAAGTTACCCCGGTGGAAGGCCACCATGGCCTTGGCCTTCAGCACCGACTCGTGCGCGTGCAGCCGCTCGCACGCCGGCAGCGACCACAGGAACCGCCCAAGCCGCTCGATATTGCCCGCCTGCTGCAGCACCTGGGAAGGTCACGTTCAGTTATCATTAACCGACTTCGAAAAAGAAGAAAGTTCTCAATTCGATGCGTATGTTTTTTTTTTGTGTGTGTGTATGTTACGCGATTACGCCACCAATTGTGCACCGATTTTCAAAATTATTTTTGTATTCGAGAGAGTATACTCCTGGGGTAGTCCCAAGGTAACTAAAATTAGGATCTAATGATGGGATCCTATGAAAATCGAGGGAAACCCTAATTTAATTGGTATTATATTAGGGTTTCTTTAACTAAAAAGATTTCCTTCACTAAAAAGTTAAAAATAAAAATATTTTATAAAAAAATAAAAACCGACTTCAAAAACACTGAAAAGTTAAAAATAATATAAGAATAGGTACAACAACATCACACTTCTATATTGAAGTCGGTGACAAATTTTAACACTTTCTAGGAGATCATCGTTCGACGCCGACTTCAATATAGAAGTGTGATGTTGTCTGTACCTATTCTTATATTATTTTTAACTTTTCAGTGTTTTTGAAGTCGGTTTTTATTTTTTGTAAAATATTTTTTGTTCACTCCAGTTAGGTACCTAGGATTTTATAACAATCGCTTGCCAACTCAGAACTGTCAATTTCGAAATACAAATAACCGTTAATACTTTGGTGAATAGTTTTGTTTTGGTGATATTGACGTACTTTTACGTACGATGTACGTACGTGCTTGAGGAGGAGCTTGGCGGCACGTTTGCTAAGGTTAAGCAACGTTAGCTGTGGTCAGTCCTACGATGGGTGACCAAAATACGAAACATCTCGAGCTCCTCCGTGCTTCGGAAGGCACGTAAGGCGCATAACACATTGCACCGGACACCGCTCCGGTGTACGGAGGGACGGAAACCGCATGCGGCTGCGGCGGCACGCAACCGTGCCAACGTACGGTTTGCTCCGTATCACCGTCCGGAGCTGCGGTGCACGACGCCCCGCATCACCGCATTATCTATTATGACTATGACTGTTTTTATGAATGTTGGGTATAGTAATAACCGGAGAACAGATTAGGCTGTTACTTAAGCATAGTTCTATTTTTATTGTAAAATCTGTATCTCTGTTACTGCACCTTAAGCTATCTTCAATAGATAAAATAGTTGAAAAGTTTGTTTGCAACTAAATTTATGATTTCTGTGGTAAACATTTAATTGTTAGTTAGGCCCGGTATGGCTTTCAACCAAACAAAAGCACAACTTTACTTCTTTCAAAATTTTCGGACTACATTAATACTGCTCTTAATGACAAAAAACACGTCCTTGCCCTTTTCATCGACTTTTCGCGTGCTTTTGACACATTAGCCCATCGTATATTAATACAAAAATTAGATATTTCTGGCCTGAGGGGCCCTATACATGGTTGGTGTGTGGACTATCTAAAGAATAGAGAATATCGGGTTCAAATCGCTGGCAGCATCAGTGACACAGTCTCTGTAAACTACGGAACAGCTCAAGGCTCAGTTTGCGGACTACTGCATTTTTTATCATATGTGAATGGCATGGACAAAATACTTAATAGCTGCAAGTCGTTCCAGTTTGCAGATGACACTTGCCTACTAATCACAGGCAACGACTTAAAAGCAATCAGCTCTTTGCTCCAGAAAGATTTTGATAGACTAAATACGACTTAGTTCTCGTGCTAAATGCCCAGAAAACAAAGTTAATGCACATAAAATCATCATACTTAAAATGCAGTACCCGAGTGTCTTATTTATTTGCCCATACTCACACTTGCCTACACAATGATCCAACTAAGTGTGATCTTGATTGTCCAATTATTGAACAAGTTAACACGCATATGTACCTGGGTCTACTGGGTCTACTTATTGATATCAAATTTAACTGGGGTCCTCATATTTCGCGGGTAGGTGATAAGCTACGTGCGATTTTGGTAAAATTTTATATTATTAAGAACCGCTTACCATTTAAAACTAGACTCCTACTGTACAATGCGCTCTTTGACTCAATTGTGTCATATGGCATCTCCATATATGGCCGTACTTTTAAGACCTACTTAGATTCGATATATAATTTGCAAGTGAGGATACTTAAGTTGATTATGTTGCCTAATGTAAAATCTGTACTTAAAAATGAAAACCATCTTTTGAAATACTGCAAAACTTTGCCAGTCTATGATAAGGTTAAGTTCTCCCTTTTGAAAGAACAGTTCTTCAACGAACAAGTACAAGCCGAAATAAAGCTGTATATACACGTCAAGTCGCGCAACATAAACTTGTCACTATATCAGCAAATAACTACTACGGTGAACGGACGAGCGCTTTTCAAATACCTCGGTTAATAAATTCTTTGCCTACCTCCACACGAAATGCAATTATTAAATCAAACATTAAACACAAATTGAAAAATTATTTCTTGTCAAAATTGTAATTACTAATATATTAGTCTCTCTAGGAACTGACAAAATATCGTCGAATCATTATATTTGTGCGTAAGAGATTGGAATAAATTGTAACACCAGCGGGGTTTTGAACTAATAAGGGATTTACGATCGCCTTGAAATTACTAATCATTGCGGCGTCATTACAAGACTCTGTGTCGATTGTTGATCAAAAAATGGCGATGAATGCACTTTGACTGTCAAAATTTGAAGCGATCGCGATGGATTCTTTTTTTACACAATCAAGGAACTGCTTCACTTATTGTTAACGCGGAAGAATGTTTTAATTGTCAGGTACCATAGACAAACCCAAGAGGTTTAAATGGTACCATGTTCCAAAATTTTATTTGTATGTATTGTTTCTGAAATAAATAAATAAATATAATAAACATATTGACCATTGTGGTATCGGTTCGACTCGGTAAATTACAACTATTTTTCTTAAAATATAACAAACTTATGGCAAAAGTGTTCCACACAGACAGACAAACAAATTGAGTTACAAGTTGACACTTGAAAAAGCAATAATAATGAATGAGTGTACATCAAGTAGTGTATGTAACTGCACTTGGTATTGAAACACTCACGTGATACTATTAAAAACTCGCCCAAGGCACGTTTTTCAATTTAAACATCCGCTGTGTATTAATAACCTGTATTATGTGACACTTACATAAACTATTTGTTGTTGTTAATACGTTTGAGAAATTATAACTACAGAAGAAAGTGAAGAACATTTGAATTAACATTTTTAACCGACTTCAAAAAAGGAGGAGGTTATCAATTCGGTTGTATTTTTTTTATTGTTTGTTACCTCATAACTTATAGATACATACAATAGATCTTATAGGTCGCAGTGACAAACCATAGCCGCTCATATTACCTCATAACTCCGTCTTTTTAAAACCGATTTCCAAAATTCTTTTTGTATTCGATAGAGATACTGCAAGGGTGGTCCCATGGTCACCAAAGTCAGGATCTGATGATGGGATCCCATAGAAAATCGAGGAAAACACTGATTTAATAACAAAACGGTTTCTTTCACTAGAAAGATTACATTCACTAAAAAGGTAAAAATAAAAAAAAATACAAAAAATAAAAACCGACTTCAAAAACACTGAAAACTTAAGAATAATATAAGAATAGGTACAGACAACATCACACTTCTATATTGAAGTCGGTGACAAATTTTAACACTTTCTAGGAGATCATCGTTTGGCGCCGACTTCAATATAGAAGTGTGATGTTGTCTGTACCTATTCTTATATTATTTTTAAGTTTTCAGTGTTTTTGAAGTCGGTTTTTATTTTTTGTAATTTTTTTTTTTTTTTATTTGTTACCAAAAAATTACAATTCATTGACAGACGTTTAACTCTGCCAAACTGCATAGCAGTTTGTCGGCAGTGGTTCTCGTCGTGAAATACTTATAATAATACTTACTTCTATATACTTAACTTAATACTTATCTTATAACACAATGCTACAATATGCTATTGTAATTATAGCACTATATAATATAATTACCATGTAGTACCGTTATGGTTTACAACCAATAAGTGCACATATTTCGCACGGCAAAAATAAAAAAATAAATAAAATAAAACACTATTACCTATGCTGCAACGCAAACAGCAAGGTCATAGGTCCATAACCTATCATGCGCGTATAACACACGAGTGTTTTATGAGCTGCTTTATGTATCTATAACCGGTGAAACTATATCCTTTTTACGAGCAATTGTGCTGAACCAGTACACTACGATATAGGTGCGCTATAATGGCTATAGCAACCAGTATGTACAACTAGTACAACACACGCACACCGCACGCCGGCCTCAACACACCTGTGAGGAAAAAATACGTAATAGATTAATTTTTATTTGGATTAAATCAAATCACACAAGTCATTGTTAATTTGTAGACAAAACTAAATAATAGTACGAAAATAATATACGAATAGTTCGTTGATGTTTTTTATATTAACCCTAGCTTTTAAAAAGAATAACACTATACAAAAATAACACTTTAACGCAAGTAGTACGGTAACAGACCCATAACCGAACCGCTCGCGCTATATCACACGCGCGTGTCTTATGAGCTGCTTTATGTATCTAAAACCGGTGAAACCAGAACCACTTTACGAGCCAGTGTCTTGGAAAGTTATTATAATTGTTTTGATTGGGTATAGCTCCAACTTACATTTTATTATGGATTATGGACACAGTGAGAGGTAGTGTTTTTTGAGAATACCTTTTAAATTATTTTTTGATATGACTTTATCAAGCAAGTTTTGCGGTAACTGGTTGTGTATTGTTGGTATAATCCATCGCCTAGTGCGCTTTCCATAATAATTTTGGACTCTCGGTATTTTAAACTTCTTTTGTTTGGACTGCAGAGTTGGGTAGCCATATTCCCGTTCTATTTTAAACTCGCTTTTGTGGTATTGTTCGATTATTAACCTCATTTTATTTTTTTTATCAATTGGTACGATTTTTCATTTTTTAAATAATTTTTCATAATCTTTATTACATTGATTTTTATCATTTTTGTCTACTAGTAGCTTTAATATTCTTGTTTGTAGGGACTTAATTTTACTTATATATGTTGGAAACGTTAGACCATAGCTACTCAACCCGTAGTCGATTGTCGCCTCTGCAAGTGCGTGGTACAGAAGGTACAGTATACCTCTATTTACCATTAATTTTAAATAGTACAATTTACCCATTATACTTCGTAGTCTTGCGCATACTCGATCGACCTGTGTTTTCCATATGAAATGTTTGTCAATTGTTAACCCTAGATATTTATATGAGTCAACATGTTCAAGATTCCGGCAGTAACAATTGTTAGAGTTGTTATGTAAACATTCATATGAGTGACCTTTAATTGTGATATCAATTTGTTTTTGATGGTTATAAGGGGAGGTTATTAGCAGACATTTGGTTTTTTCTAGATTAATGATTATTCCATTATCATGTGCCCATTTTATAATGTTATCAAAATCCTGTTGCATAACATTCTGTATAGAACTTTGATCTTTTCCGCAATACATTAAGCATGTGTCATCGGCATACATATAGGCAGTACACGACTGTATTACATTGATCATGCTATTCACATGTATTATGTATCCGACAGGTCCGTACACAGATCCAGTCGGTACGCCGTACTTTATGGACCCTGGTTCACTATTAGCTCCTAGGATACTTACTTCTAAAGTCCTATTTTCTAAGTAACTTTGGAACCAAGATTTCACTGGTCCGCGTATACCACACTCATCCATCGACTGCAACAAACCATCGTGGTCCAGAGTGTCAAATGCTTTTTTGAAGTCGATAAAAATAACTAACACAATTTTTCTATCATCGAGCGCGTTATTGACATCGTCTGTAAAATTTGATAGTGCCATAGAAGTATTCCTGTTAGGCCTAAATCCATATTGTACATCGGAGATAATGTTATGTTCTTCAAGAAATTTTGATAATTGAGTTACTATTAATTTTTCTGTTATTTTATTTAGTACGTTTAAGATGGCAATTGGTCTATAATTTGTGTATTCTTGATATGATCCTTGTTTGTAGATTGGTCTTATAATTGATTTTTTTAATTCTCCTGGATAAGTACCTTTTTTGAGACACAGATTTATAAATTTAGCAATGATAGGACTAATATATTTCTTAATGACTTTAATATCTAGAACTCTAATATGGTCTGATCCCGGTGATTTGTTGCAGTCTAACTTTTCTATGGTTTTCGACACATCATCAGCTGATACGGGTATGTATCTAAAAGTGACACAGGATTCTTTTACATATTCTTTTCTGTTAAAAAATTGTTTACTGCATTTGTGTTTAAGATTATCAATTTCTTTAGTAAAAGTTTCACAAAATTTATTACTTACCATGTGCAGAGTTTCTGTTCGTAACATATGTTTTTGTATAATGGTATCTACTGATGATTTATTTCTACCTAACCAATTATTAATTTTACCCCATATCTTACGCATATCCCCTTTACAATTACTTATTTCCTGCATTCTGTATACATTTCGAGCCTTATTTATTAATTTATGTATTTTATTTCTATTCTAATCTTAAGTTATTATTGGTAGGATTATTTTTCCATTTTCTAAATAGGTTATCTTTTATTTCTATCATATTCTTTAAGGTCTCGCTCATCCAAGGTTGCCTTTCCCTCGTTTTATTCTTTAATTTAGTGGTTGATACATTGTATATTTCTGTAAATATATCTTTAATTTCTTTAGAGACATTTATTGACACCAAAAACAAAACAAAACTAATCAAGATGTTTGTAAAAATTACTTGTATTATTGCAAAATTGCAAAAATAATTATGTACCTAATAATTGCTTATGTCTGCAAAAAACAAGTAAAGTAAGTAAGTAAGCCAGGTGAAAAGCTCACTCTACACATGTTCGGAAATATAAATTCATTATAATTCAGGATAAAAAGTAGCCTATGTCCTTCTTCAGAGCTTAAGCTTACGTATACTACATTTTATTCAAATTGGTTCAGCGGTTTTGGCGTGAAAGCGTAACAAACACAGTGACGGAGTTACACTCGCATTTATAGTATTAAATAGGGATATTCATGATATCTTACACGGCAGAATTAGTTTGGTGTTCGCAGAGGATATATACTGTAATAAGGGACAGCGGATGAGGACATGGAACAAAAAAAACCCGTTCTATGGGTGGCCACAAACATTATAACACTTCCTCACCAGAAAAACGCACTAACTCATTCATTTCCAATAATGATCTAATGACCACACGATTAGGTTCACAATGTGAAGTTAAGGACTTCTGCCACGTTCGCACATGTCAGCCGGCGTTTTCGCTGCGTCCTATGCAAACAGTTACTT
This sequence comes from Schoenobius gigantellus, assembly GCA_963935595.1. Lineage (NCBI taxonomy): Eukaryota > Metazoa > Arthropoda > Insecta > Lepidoptera > Crambidae > Schoenobius > Schoenobius gigantellus. The sequence continues at coordinate 3,297,595 of OZ012543.1, forward strand.
CAAACAATAATACAGTCACTTTTCTGAGTTCGCGACTTTTTGCCAACTCAACTTCACACGCATAGTTCGTATCTGCATCCAAATCTATATCTATAGCTAAACTAGCTGATCCGGCTTTGCTTTGCTGTGGCTCATTAATATAATTATGTAGTATGCGTGCTTTGTTTTGTACCTCTCTGCATTGTTTGCTCAGTAGAAATTTATGGCGCATTTATGCAAATTTGTCATAAGAATAATATGCCAATTTAAGAATCATACCAAAATTTTTCTCAAACATGTGCAGAAATATTGTCCTTACCTACTTTTGAAATTAAGATCACGCGGAGCATCGTATTTACGTAGAGAAAAACCAAATCCATTTTTGGCGCGTTTTTTAATTTGCAATAAAAACGCGACGTTGTAGGGAAATTCATTGTAGGCTTGCTGGGGTGTCCTTTGAATTTAAATGGGCTGAATGCATAGTAATAAAGTAATTTGAATTTAAATGGGCTGAATGCATAGTAATAAAGTAATAGTATAGCCACAGATGCGCTTACCTTTCAGTACAGACGGTTAAAAAAAATTGGTGGTAAAGCAAAGAGTTCATCTCGATTATTTTGTTCAGCATCATCAACAGCTCATAATTATACGTCCCCACCGAGAAGCTCGAGCCTACCCTATACTAGGGCGATTAGGCCTTAGTCAATCATGCTGGCCAAGTGCGAGTTGGTCGACTTCACATTGTGTGTGTGTAAAGAAATTATTTCTTCACAGGTGTGTTCATCGTAAGAGCGTCGGAATTCATCTGTCAAAATGATACGAAGTTCACCGGGTCTACTACGAGTAGTTTACAATTAATGTATTTTTTTCTAATTTATTATTTTCATTTATTAAAATATTAGTGCTATGTGTAAAGTTTATTCTGAATTGTTGCCTTTTACTAAGCCCATTCAAAACGCCAACCTAGTTTAAAACCGATTTCAATGTTTACGCCACTACTCGAGTGACTCACGCGCATAGCACTTCTCAATGCTCAATACGTACGAGGCAGCACTTTGCGAAACTCCTCTTAAAATCAACACAATAGGATTGAAAACGGCACGTGTTCATAAGCACCTATTAATAAGTTACAGTGAGCACAAGTTTGCTTTTCGATTTTGAAAGTGCAGCTACAGTCAACTGCTGACTTGCGGATGGGTAGCCGAATTGGATAGCCTGCGTATATTGGGTCCTCACTATCCTGTAGCTGGGTCGTAAGCCCCAGGCACCGCTCTTGGCTCTTTTCTCTTCAACGCGATGGACCCGGCACCCGCACGGTGAATCCATGGAATGCTAAGTTATCGTCTCTCTCAGTGACTTCATTCCATGAGAAACAATATGTAAAAATTATAAGTCTTGCAATGCAGTTCTGCTACAGCAAGAAATTTGAAGATTTTATTTAATCCAACAACTTTAACTGTCACAAATTGTTGTCACAAGTTATCCACATTCATACAGGTCAGGTGACATTTAAATTAATACCCAATTAAACAAAAGAATCATCACCACAGCTCATATACGCCCCACCGAGGGGCTCGAGTCTACCCTAAGTTTGGGTGTGTTTTGTTTAGGCCTTAGTCAACCACGGCTGGTGCAGTGCGGATTAGTCGACTTCACATACACCTTTGAATTTCTTCGCAAATGTATGCAGGTTGCCTCATGAAGTTTCACTTTACCATAGGACCGTCGGCAAATGTATGAAATTTGAAAAAAAAACATTAATACATGGCCGAGTCTAAAGCGCTACCGACGACGCTCATGACTTGACATGACAACAAAGAGTGTCAGTAGGTAATTAGCCATTTTACGCATAATATTTCTCTTCCGTCAAAAGTTATTTCCATGTCACATCAAAAATAGAACTCGTGGACATAAGCCAATCTCATTAAGAAAGACAAGAATAAACAAAGCCTATAGTTAACAACGCACTGCAATGGAATATTGATTTATCGAATACTATTACACGCAGGCCGAGGCCCTATTTTTGGATTATTTGCCTGATGTCGAGCGTTCGTCGAGCGAGCGTCGTCTGTGCTCGATTTCAACCGATTTACGTTTTTATGAGGAACTTTGCATTTTTTTTTTAAATTCTGAATAAATTGGCCGAAGTGGTCAAGGCGTCAACACGGTATGTGGTAGGCCGGTTTGCTTGTTTGAACAAGAACACAAAAATTGCCTTCTGTTTGAAAAAAAGAAAAGAAATATAGGCGTTTATTATGGCAACTGCTTTTCCTGGCAGAAGCAAGTGTCAAACGTCAGCAAGAGAGTGTTTGGTGCGTATAGATCTCTCAAATGCCTAAAAACTGTTTCTGAAAAATGAATAATTCAATACAAGTAAAAACTTCGTCGGAATTAAGCCCGCGACTTCAACATACCGCGTTGACGTCTTAACCACTGGCACTGGGTCACCGAGATTTTACCAGCCCCGATTTTCAACTGCATTGATCTCTTTTGAGTACTTTGAGACAGCTTAGGAGTTTCAATACTTTTACTTCAATAATATCTTCTGTCATCATCATCACAGCTCATATACGTCCCCACCGAGGGGCAGGAGCCTATCCTAACTAGTTAAGGTGATTAGGCCTTAGTCAAACCATGCTGGCCCAGTGCGGATTGATTGACTTCACATACACCTTTGAATTACTTTGCAGGTGTATTCAGGTTTCCTCACGATGTTTTCCTTCACCGTAAGAGCATCGGTGATGCTGTGGCCTCGGCACTGGACTGTGCCCCGAGTAGAATCGGGAGGCCAGCGATCGATCGACGCTTTTTCGTTTCACGAATTTCATATCATTTATCTGAAGGTCCTACGGTGAAGGAGGAAATATCTTCTGTACTTCAGTAAGTTATGTTATGCCATTTTTATTTATTTATGAATTGATCACCAACATAATGTTCACTATTAATAACACTAATATGTAATTCTTAATCAGATTGAAATGCACTAAGTGCAATTACAATTATAGGCGACAACGTCAGCATGAAATAGTAACAAATTGCAGAAATAAAATTACATACATTTATTTATTTGTTAATTTGTAAGTAAATGCATTAAGATTTAACTTTGAAAATATTGGAAATAATTACATAAATTGAGATACATGCATATACATACATTCGTCCGTTCCGTTTTTGATTTATACAGACGACATCCAAACACACAGATGCTTATGGCCAGCCCCGGCAGCAACTACAAAACTGTTCGTTCCATCGCCAACAGGCATTTTTAAGTCCGCCAATAGTAGTATTAATAAAGATATCTAAAAAGATATTCCGCGAGTGTCTGCTTATATCAGCTCTTCGATGTATACGTTGAGTTAATGAAGTTTACAGCCTTGTTTTAACCAATCAGATAGATCTGGAAACCCCGGGTTCACGGCAAAAGAGCAAGTCGGCGCCCTGCCCTCCATTCTGCGGGATAATGAAACCACACCTCCCGGTAATCGGACACCGTTTGGGGAATCAGCCCAGTCGCCATGGTAACCATGTTTACCTATCTACCGTGCAGAAGAGCTTTTTTCGCTATCTCGTATCTCAGTTTTGCTCGCTCGAAGTGAAAAAACCATGAGTTGTTTATCGGAATCATCAATCTGTCTTTCTGTATATTCGTTTACTGTTTTTTTCTTTTGTTTAGAGATGGAGGTGACCTTAAAGGGAAACACTGAGGTCGAGAGAATTTAAAAATAGTACTAATTGTAATGTGCGCTGCATAATTGTTGAGCGCGATAGGGACTGCAACTGCAGCTCAAACCGAAGATACCTATGAAAAGTACACAAAATAGAGGTCCCCCGTTTTCTCCTGTAAAACGAGACCGATTTAAGAGACGATGTGTTCTTTTTATAGGTTACTAACTGACCGTATGCAACTTTGTTTGCGTTATAATTAACGTTTCCCATAGAAAATCTTTTCCCGACAGATTTTTCCCGTGGGAAAATTATCCTATGTCTTTTACCTGGTCTCGAACTATCCCTATACCAACTTTCATCAAAATCGCTTCAGTAGTTTCGAAGCCTATTCAATACAAACAAACAAACAATGAAATCTTTCATCTTTATTAGTATAGGGACAAGTGGGGCGCATTGGAACACGGGGTATTGTAATTTAAAACAAATTCGCGCACTTATGCTTCGATTAATAAGAGCGTCTCATGTGGCACATGATAGGCCAGTGCAATATGACCAGTCTTCGACAACAAAGATTCAATGTAAGAAAAATTGTTTTGAGGGCTCCAAAGTTGAAATTTCGTTACGAAGAATTTTCGATTTCACAAGAAAAGTATCAATACGAGGTATGTTATATTTTCTTGCATGATTTTTAATCAATTTACGCATTAAATGCAATAAATGTGGAGTGAGAAACATAACTCAACATTTTAAAGATTCAAATACTTTATGGGGCGCAATGGAACGGGGTACTATGAGACAGTGTTCATTGTGCCCCGTTATTATATGCCCGGGATAGATTATTGGATTTTGAAGAATTATTGGTGAGAAGTCATAAGACAAAGACAGATAAGAGCTTGAATAGTAAAACAATGTGCGAGCAACGCTGTTGAACTTGTAGGATGTGGTACGAGTTAACGAACTGCTGCTGACCTAAAAATGCCAAGTCCAGTAAAATTGCATCTATATGTTAAAAAACCAAAGCAGCAGGAGATAGAGACGCAGGAGTGAATATAGAATCTTCCATTTTTTATATTTATTAGCCTTGTTCCAATGTACCCCAGACACCGTTTCATTGTACCCCAGACCTGGGGCTCATTGAAACAGAAGAGGCGTTGAGCAAAAACGCATTTTTTTATAGGTTCAGGTTAATTTTTTAACTTATTTTTGTTCTTAAAAGGTAGATTATGAAACTTTGTTGATCGTTGTATCAAAATATAAAGCACAGTTTTTCTAAAAAATAAAAATGCTTTTTTCGTTAACTGCAATGTCCCTAGATATTTTGTAGGCTACTTTTTGTATGGTGTGTTTAATTTGTAATTAGTTTTATGTTATATAGGGTTTAGTTTAGTAGGTATTTTTATTTTCCTTAATAATTATTGTAACTTAATAAAGTGTTAAAAAACGAAAAAAAAACTTCTTTTGAATAAAAAAATAAAAAAGGCTTTGATTGTGTTTTTATGTTTTGCTTCTTTCACATAATCTGTTTGCTGGATGTTTGAATGCAGCAGCAAAACTGACCAAATTTTTAGGTATAACTCTCCTTTAATGATTAACTTAATAAAAAAAGGAAAACATAGAAACATGTTAATAGACGCCATAGATTATTTTGGAAAACTAGAGCCACTTATGCCATTTTCCGTTCAGGAAACAGGGGATTACGTTCGCGTTTTCCTAATGGACCAACTATGTATGCACAACTAGTTGTGTCATTAGGAATTTTGTATTAAAAAACGGCCCATATAATTTCCTCTTAAAAAGGATTCACATTGACGTTAAAAGTTACTAAAGTTACTAACTAGAATATCCAGTCTCAAAGCTCATTAGGGCGAGCCGAAGATCACGAGACCAGCAAATCCGTTAAATCTAAATAAATAAAAATGAATCGAAGATATTTATTTTCTGTTTTTTTTTTATACACCTGAGTTGTCAAACAAGCATACTGCCCACCTGATAGTGTGGTAAAACAGTTAACTGTAGTACATGTGGTTCTTGTAAGATTCGCAACAAATCTGCAACCCTCACAAGAAACAGCGTATTGCCAACCTGTGAATTAGGATGTAAAGTCACGTTACCCAGTAATTTCACTGCCATATCTTACCCTTCAAGCCGGAACGCAGCAATGCAAGCACTGCTGCTTGGCGGCAGAAATAGGTAAGACGGAGGCGACCCTAGTACAGAGTATCCCTCCAGTATGTGCACGCATAACTTCCGGACGATTGCACCAAATTGGATAATTCGATTTTATTGTGTTCTTTATTGTCAGGACAAGGTTTGCATAAAATAACATTTTAAAGAAAAAAAAATGACGAATAAAATAATATAGCGGTACGAAGTTCGCCGGATCAGCTATTTAAAAAAACCCGCAAAATGCGAGTTGGACTCCGTACAAACTTATGTAAGTTCCTAACTAAGTACATATTAAGTAAAGTTTGCTGCTCAATACAATAATTAAACTGAAAAGTATTCAATGTTATCCACCTGCTCCATTTTAAATAATCCACCGGATCTGTGAACAGGACAAATGAAATTCGCTTACTAACTTAAACAAGCAAATCCAGTACATATTAATACGCCGATGGTATAAGAAATTTCCGGCGTGATTTTTTTCGGCCTTAGAAGCGAGTTGGTGATCAGACCAAAGGAGAATCGATTATCACTAGTATCACTACAAATAAGTGCATAGGAACACATCATTACATAGACATATGGGGTATCCTGATGAACTCACGAGTTTACGTGAATCCCCTAGGGGATCGGGCTACAATCGGGGAATGGCTAACGCCGATCCCGATTGTGTCTCTACGGAGGTAGAAGTATCTGGAGGGATTTTAGCCGAGTATGGGGTCTTCTACCCGAGTCCTTGGCATATCCTTGGGGTGTCCTCGTCAGTCGGCCTCTTGTCGAATACGTAAGAAGTATTTTCCCTCCTAAAAAAAAAAGGGGATCGAGCTAGGAGATCCTGGTGAACTTACTCTTTTCAGCAGCTGAAAACTCAGTTCAACGCGTTTCAGGAGGTCTATCACATACCTATTAGGTAACTTGACCCAGGTTGCCGTTGTTTTCAGGCGTCTGAAACATGTTTTCAGTCCGTTTCAGGCTAGCTTCTATCGCACCACACCATAACGTGAAAACCCGTTTGTAGTCGTTTTCAGAACGCCTTATGAGCCTGTATACACTTCGTTATTTGATCAAATTTTCAATAGGATTGAGTGAGATAGCACCAGGCCCCTCTTACCCATTGGGCACAATGGACACGTGCCCAGGGCCCCCGATGGACTGGGGCCCCCTAGTCCCTACTCGATTACCAAGCGATAACCGATAGCTACTCTACTTTCTCATTATACATACTATATTATATACTACTCAAAACAAAATTACAGCCACCTGTAAAATTGTATGATAAACAAACTAACATTAGGTACTCATTTCTTTGCTCATTTCTTCTCTGTGTTTGTTTATTGGTTTTAAGGCCCCGAACGTTTTTGACGACAAATAAATTAAGTGCGTACCTAATATAAATAAGCAATAAGATTCTATTGAAAATCAATAAAAATAATAGGTGGCTCTTATTTTCTTTTGAATAGATATATGTTACTGTAAAAGTCCTTATACTTATTGGTAAATCTTAGGGTTTGTCAGTAAAGAACATTATTATCCACTTTGGACCTGATGATGTCTAGAAATGAAATATATTTTTCATTACTCATACTCTGAAAGTAGGTCTGAAGTTGCCTGAGGAGCGGGTTGAAAGTAATACTTTTCAGCCCTAGGGAGAATCACTTTCAACTGACAGTTGCTGTCAAATTTTAAAAAAGAAACTAGTTCTTTTTTCACATTATTATTGTGAAAATCTATGTTTCGACTTTCTATACAGCCACTCAATTACAGCGCGGTGTAAAATTGAAGTAATAATGTTAAGATTTAAAGAATATATTTTTTAAATGACTTTATTATAATTTATTTTCAAGTATTTCTTGAAAATAGCAGATTTGGGCAAAATATTAACAATTTTTTAATTTATGAAAATGAGAAATAATAGCTAAATAGCTCGCCGGTCACAGAAAAAAAAACAAAATAAGCGGAAAAGCGGCAATGCGAACTTCATTTGTTTTTTCTATTTGTAAAGTTTTGTTAATACTTCCATAAAGCAGAGATTTGTATTAACTGTTAATTATATTTGTATAACATTGTGTTAATAATTAACACAATGAGTTCATCTGATTCAGGTATGGAGTTAACGCCCGATTTTATAAGAGCAAGCTTGCTAAAGCAGAAGTTGTTGACTTATGTAAAATAAAATTTACACGTTTTTTCTTTAGTTAATTCATAGTTTTTTTTTACTTTCCTCGTATTCGTAACGAAAAGCACAGTGTTTACCTCGGGTTAAAGTCTTATTTAGTCCCTCGAACTATTGGTGCCCTCGCTACGCTCGGGCGCCAAACACCGTCTCGGGACTAAATAAGTTACTTTCACTCCTGGGCTAACAATGTACTATTAATATAAAGGTGATTTTATAGTGTATCTGTTACTGTAAAAGCCCGTATGTCAGTAAATCTTAGGTTTTGCCGGTAAATCCTACATGAGCTGATAACTGTTAGGATTTTAAAAATAATACATGATTTTTCGGGCTTTTACCATTAGACTTTGGAGTATGCTAGGTTTTACCAATGACGGTTAGTAAATATTGGTTTTCGGAATAAAACAATGTGTATTTCTGTCGTTTTTCTTTTCAATTTAACTATGAGTCAGCACCTTACAAATTAATTAAGTTACGAATCCACCTAGACTGTACAAAACGACACAGTTACATGCGACCTGTACACATTAAAACTAAACAAAGTCGAAATTAAATACTAAATAAAAAATTGATAATTATCGTTATGATAAAACATTTGTTATTGTAATTAATTTTATTTATTTTTTAATCTATACTAATATTATAAAGAGGAAAGATTTGATTGTTTGTGTGTTTGTATTGAATAGGTTTCGAAACTACTGAACCGATTTTGTTGAAAGTTGGTATAGGGATATATTTCGAGACCAGGGGAAGGACATAGGGTAATTTTCCTACGGGAAAAAAATTCCCACGAGAAAACAAAAATAACGCGGGCGAAGTCGCGAGCGGAAAGCTATAGTAACTTATAAAACATAATTTTAAAACACCTTTAAAAAAACAAAACAATTTAAAAACGAAAATAATTTTCTTACAAATGCCTACGTTGGCCTGTAGTAACTGAATCATTATTTATCTTATTATTTGGTATTTTATAACTTACTTAATTAAAATATTTGACCAATCTAAAAAGTCCCACGTTTTATGCGTCTCAAGAGAAAACACTAAGGTCAGGAGAATTGAAAAATAGGATTTTTTTAAATACAAGTATTGCTGTCGCGTTGTGCCCCCAAACAAACGAGTGCGATAGAGACAACTGAATAATCATTGATTTACTACCAAACGTAGTAAATCAATGTGAATAATACACAAAATAGACGTTTCGTAGTCCTCTATTTTCTCCTCTAAAACTTGAACGATTTAATTCCTTTTTTTTAAATTTAAGGTTTTGGTTATGTTTCTGTGTTTCATCTTTTTTGATATAATCGCGTCAAATTTGTTTGCTGGATGTTTGAAACAGCAGAATATTTTTGAAGGATTAAACCGCCTGTAATAATTAATGTAATAAAAAAAGGAGAACGTACGACCATGTGCATAGCTTTTTTTTTTGTAAAAATAAGGCAACTATTGCAACTATAGAGGAAGGACACCCGTATGATTTCCTCTTAAGAATATTTTCAACATTGACCGCGTCTTGGTGTTGGTGGTAAGTTCTAGGATTTACCGGGTGTATAATGGTAAAAGTCCGAAATAAACAATGATCACAGAACAGTTCGGACTTTTAACCATTAAGAGTTGATAAATCTTAGGTTTTACCGGAAAATGTTAGGATTTACCGTAGTTCGGGCTTTTACAGTAAGATATACACAAAACACGTTGGAAATACCTATACAATTTAAGGGTTTCCCTCGATTTTTATGGGATCTAATCGTCAGGTCCTGACTTTGGTGACCTTGGGACCACCCCAGGAGTATACTCTATCAAATACAAACAGAATTTTGAAAATCGGTCCACAATTGGCGGTGTAATCGCGTACATACACACACACAAACCAATATACGGGTCGAATTAAAGTCCTCCTCCTTTTTAAAGTCGGTTAAATAGTGCTTTATTATGGTCATAGGGGGCCCACTATCCTAATGTGCCCAGGGCCTCTAATAGGTGAAAGACGGCCCTGGATAGCACGATAAGAAAGGGACAACAATAATAGTGAGCACCTTCCAGATATAAAACATAAATCGAAATGCATCTAGAAACTTCTAGATGTACTGGCTAACAGAGATAGAACATACTGACAGAGACAGAGAACAAAATCAGGCGTACCACGGAACTTTCCAGAAGGAAAAATAAACGCTCGATTGGGTAAGTAATAATCGAGAATCGACCATTCTCGAATTCCTCGAATGATCGCCGATGCTACTATATAAGTGCGACGGCGAAGACGGACGGATAGATCCACAGACCACAGGTGTTCTGTGGACAGTTCCTTTGAAGAGAGCAAAGCGAGCAGATCAAGCTATATCTACAAGCTATTAAGTGCGATCATCTACGTCTTGGAAGCGCTTTATAGTGAAGTGTTATGTGTTCATAGTGTGGAACGTGTTATAATTCAGTGTTTAGTGACGTTATATAGTGGTTTTCAGTTCTTAGTAAAGTAGCTTAATAAGTGCTAAATTAAATCGTATCTCTAAATTGTTGGTGTTTGGAATTTTCTATAGAACACCCACCCCGCAAACGTAACATTTGGTGTCAAAAGTGGGATAGAAAATGCCAATTGCGCCGCAAAATAAGGAGCCGCGGAGAGGGTTCAGACGCGAAGCCAGGCTGCTGCCGAAGCGGGTGCTGCAAATACCTCTACAGCGACTCCCCCGACGTCGCAAGTAGACTTAAATACACTCCTGTTTCTGATAAAAGCACAAGGCAAGACGGCAGGAAGAACAAGCCCGACAACACGCGGAACAACTGTGCGCCCTCCAAGAAGAGCAGGCCAGGAGGCAGGAAGAACAGGTCAAGAAACAGGATAAACAACTGAGTGTCCTCCGAGAAGTTTTCACAAAGCAATGGAAGGGGGAATTAACGGAGGTCCGTAAGGATCTCACCAATTTGAAGATCAAGTTTGAGACTCGCTTTTACGATTCCAACGAAAAGATCGAGGAACATGAGAACCGCCTTCAGGCTATTACTACTACTGAAGCTAGAAGCATGAAATTTGGTTGGGGCTCGTAACCGTTGGCTTGTACTAAGGGCTACTAAGGAAGGATTTTTCTTTACACAGGTTTAAATCAATATCAATACAAGCAAATTTTTCACCTCGGACTGAACTTGACCCTGCGTCTCCAACATACCATGTTGACGCATGACCTTGGGTGTCATTCGCATTTACACACACACTACTGTAGTTATCTAAGTCTATACGGACCCGGGTCCCTTAAGAAATCAATTGCCACCTGTGACGAGCGTCTCGACCCTTTATCGCCGAACCTCCCTCTGCGCCAGGTGCCTAGTGCGCGCACCTCCTGCGGGAGGGGCGCTCCCCCCGACTCTTCGCTGGCACCCGATGTCGATGCACGGCCGCAAGGACTCGTGCCTCGACATCCCACGGGGCACAGTACCTAAACTTTTCTTTTTTTAGGGCGGGGGAATCTCTTTACGATTCTACAAGGGACCGAAAAGCTGACAAGGCCGCCACTTGGATATGCCATTGGACTCGGGTAAAGCCTCATACCTGGCTAAACCACCCTCCAGCAACATCCACCCCATGGAGGTACGTTCGGGATCGGACTAGCGTTATGATACTGACGCATGCGCTGGGGACTTGGCCTAGGAAGGGGTCACCAAGTTACCACAATGTGACCCCCCAGACGGGCGACCAGGGAGGAAAACGTTATGTCTCCCGGCCGGTTGTGGGTCGGTCGGGCCACTTTCGTCCCTGGTTGCTTAGGGTTAGCGCGCCCAAGAACGCGCGCCTACCGTCTGCGGCGGAGCGGGGCGGCTTGAGGGTCCTCCTCCCGCGACCGCTCCGGGCGCAGTATCTAACCTAACCTAACCTACAGTTACAGCTACAGTTTTCCGTTTTATCCTATAGGTTTTTTTCGATTACACTTCACTATAAGGTCCATGCAACATTTCCGTTCTAAAGGGACCCGGGTCCGAATGGCCACTCCTTATCTATAATTGTTTAAAGAGTTGCGCAACTCAAAAGTGAATAGTAGTCGTAAGTCATAATATAAAAGCAATAAATCAAAAAGAAGAAAGTATGCATGAAAAACCGGCCAAGTGCGTGTTGGGCCACGGGCATTGTAGGGTTCCGTAGTTGCAAATGCCAACTTTGAGTTCACACTCACACCTCACAACCAGGGCTGTAGCTAGAGTCGAATTTGAGGTAGGCAGCATTGGTTACAGGTAGGGCGGAAGTAAAAAAATTATCATAATTGACCTGCCCTCGAAGCACGAGCTCCTAAATCTATCACCATGTATGTACCATGTATATGTAAATGTACGTGTGACCTAAAGGTCAGTGATGTAGAGGTATGAGGAATACCATAGCTAACATTACCAACATGTGTTGACCAACCTGTTGTCATGGAACTAAGAGTAGCGATTTGTATTTTGTGCTTCCACCTGTTTTGAGCAGTGAGGTTCTTCGTGGTTAATTTGCTCTTCAACTCCTCGTTTTTTTTTCCAAAAAAGCCCGTATATCCATAGCAAAATCAATGAATCTTCAATTTATAGCAATAAAAATAACAATTGTATCGATTTTTGGTTAAAACACTCTTTACCGTACACTTCACTTAACCAAACTATAAACAATCATAATCAATCTCTAGTTTATGTTTATTTTAGTTTAAAAGGGGATTCCCCGTACTATAGATTGCAATCATTGATTTACTACCAATACCGATTGCAATATAGCCCTTAGTGCAATCTTTGGTACGAGTAATCCCCTCTGCATCACAGATATTATAATTAAATAGACCCAGCGATGTGATAGCGCTTCAAATGCCATCTACATATTAGGTCCTTACCTATGAAATTGGCGTTTTGCCATACTGGCCACTTTGATCTCAAATATCTCCTCTATGGTTAGGAATTCAAAATTCAAATTTATACAGCTATTTACTCATGTATTTGTTTCGAAAATTATAATTCACTTGTTTTTTCCTCAATTGTTTTTTTCTTTGTGTCACTTACATCTAACAAAAATTTGCCTTACCTCTAACAAAAACTTTAAAACCAAATATTTCAGCAACGGGTCCCTAAATCGAAAAATGGTGTTCTGAACCTTACATACATTATTTTATTTTTTAAAGACCTATTCAACAATATGCCACACGATGGGTTAGTCGAGAAAAAAATTACTCCCACTTTACTTGTATCGGAGCTACTGTAAAAAAATTTTTTTTTCAATATTTTTTCTACCACTTTTTTGGCATGATACCCATACCAAATTACAGATTTAACTAAAAACCGCGGACAGACAGACAGACATGGCGAAACTATAAGGGTTCCTTGTTTACTACGGAACCCTAAAAAGGCACGCACCATAATTCTGTGGAGAATAACTTTTAAGTATAAAAAAACCTACAAATATTTTTTTTTAAGTTTACCTTGTGAGTAATGTACAATATTCCTTCCAAAGTTCAAATGAATAGTTGAAATATTTAATAGGTAAGTACTTAAATTATATATATTTAAATAATGATAAAAACTAGTAAATTGGCAATAACATCAACCCAAATGTTATTGGTTATTTTTAAATAAAGAAAAAAATATCTTATTTATAACTTAAGTGATTTTATAAAAGTCTAAATTATAAATACAGAACTATCCAATATTATTACTCGTAATTCATACAATTAAGGGTTTTAAATGTAAACACAAATTGGATACGGGCGAACCCTCTAATGGCGCGGGGGTATCTGTTACCACGCGGTGAAAATAATGGACCCGGCCGCACGCGCCCCTAATGAGGATCAGCGGTATACTGGCTATTGGCGGCCGAAATCTCTCGTTAGACACTCCTCTGTAATTATGATTGATCTCATTATGATAGTCCTTAAGGTAAAATAGGTAAGAGGTATAGATAGTTGTTTCAACTTTGATAATATCTGTTTAATACTTTTTATAAATTTTAAACCCACTCATATTTACCCTAGGAGTGACTAGCTGTGCCCGCGAACAAAGTTTCGCTTTAAAAGTTCAAAGAAAGAACTGCAAATCTACTTTTCCGCAGGAACTAAGTACTTACTTTTCCGGGATATTATGTAGCCTATATGTCAATCCCTGTCGTAATCCGTCTACCTACGCAATTTCATTCAAATCCATTCAGTAGTTTTTGCCTGAAAGAGTAACAAACATACATCCATACTCACAAACTTTCGCCTTTATAATTTTAAAAATAATAAGGATAAGGATTTACTATGTAGAAGTTGACTAAAAGCTTAGCCTAAAAGAGATCTCTTAAAGAGATTAACAACATGTTAGAGAATTAATACAATAAAGATTTAATAGAGATTTAATAGTAATAAAGATTTACAATAAAGAATTAATAGAAAGAATGAGGTGATGGGTGTAAAGAAGCACCTACAACTTTGCAGAATTATATTAAGGGCCCTGTATGAGACGAGTCTTGTTACTCCCGACACTCATAGCAAGAGCAGAAAACCGAAAATCAATTAGAAAAAATGGCTTTACAATAGTACACGGATAAGTGGTACTACGACTGCAAATGTCAAAATGAAAAACAAACCATGCGTCATGCATATCCTATTATGTGCGAGCCGTTCAACGGGGTCCCAAGCACCCCACGACACCGACGGGGGTTAGTTAGCGATTTACATAATAACATTACACGGAAGAAGCCTTTTAGTGATCAATTTGTGAATTAATCTATCACTTTCGCTGTTTTAGGGTTGGCACTGCTTGCGTTTGTTTTTGCGTAGATTTTTTAAGATTTTTTGAAAATAATTTATTTTTTAAATTATTCATAATATTTTTCATTTTCAGTTTTCATTGCTTACCTGTGCCAACTATCCGGCTGTTAAGTGCGCTGCCTTTTGCATCCGTAGAGACGTATCGTAATGTCCCCTAAATCTTTTGTTATCACTTCATGTTTATTAAATTTGTTTTGAATTTTTATACATGTTATTAACCAAAGAATACTTGTAGCCATGCAGTCGATGAAAGGTCTATACATGTTAAATTATCTATTAGCTTGTATCGTATCCGCATTATCCATACTATACAGAGTTACTTTTTATGACCCAGGAAAATTTAAAGGACGCTCGAGTACATTGTAGTGGAATGATTTAAATTTTCAATACTAATAAAAAAAATAACTTACCTATTTAATTTTATATTAATTTTCTAAAGTATCCAAAAAATACTGCATTAGTTTAGGTGCAGTATTTTTAAATATTTTTTTATTTTTGTTATTTTTTTATTCATTCTATTGTACGATCCATCGTACATTTATTTAGTTGACATAGCAACCTACTTACAGCTCGCGCGTATTAACTACCTTTAAATTATATTATTATTTGTAAATGATTTTAGTACGCAATAAACAGTTGAACTGAACATATCTACGTTATTTTCTAACGAACTTGGTGACGTCTTCCACTGCGTGCTACATCTCACTCAAATGTGCGTAGCTAAACTAGCTCGTATATTTTTTTTTAATTATTATTATAAGATTGGATGTGTCCTGAAACGCCCCTAAAATTTTCCGGGGTGATAAAAAAATAACCCTGTATTTATATTATTACAATATAATATTGTAAACGTGAAAGTGTGTCTGTACTTACCTGCCCCCTAACCATGATCGCTCAAAACATTATTAAAACCGCGCTGAGAGCGGGATGGCGCTATACGCAGCAAGAGCGGTGTCTCTGTTTTAATATTGTTTTAACCTTGCTATAAGCGATCATGGTACCTGTTCACGCTTAAGCCGCTGAACCGATATACCTAGATGTGGTATAGAGATAGTTTGAGTCGCAGAAATTCGATTTACCCTATGAAAAGGGATGAAAAGGGGGTGGAAGTTCATATGGGGAGTCAATCACTTCTGAATCGATTTAGATGAAATTTGGCATGGAGATAGTTTGAGTTGTGGAGAAGGATATAAGCAGATTGGATTCAAAAAAAGCTACCTAAAGTACTGATTCCGCGCGGACGAAGTCGCGGGCAGAAACTAGTTCATAATATTTCTTTCCTTTTAAATTCACGTTATTATACTCTCTACTAAATAACTATTTTTATTGATTTATTCGATATTCCTTTTTTGTTTTATAAATAAACGTGATTCTTATGCATAACTTTTGCTTATCTTCTCATAGAGGGTGTTAAAAAGTAGATTGTTTACCTCAGGGGTAACACTATTTTAAGCTCGAATGACGTACTTTGAATCCTGATCACAGCGCCCCTCGCTGTGCTCAGGATTCAAAAAACCCTCTGGCCTAAGAATAGTTCATTGCTCCCTTGGTAAACAATCTACTATTTTTTACATGGGTTTGCCGTTAATAAGTACCTGTAGTGTAGAGATATATGTCGAAAAAAGTTATTTTTTATTACCAAAAGAAATATCCATCCAAAGTCAATACCAGAGTCGTCTGCGTGGGTACCTCTATTTTATCTATATCTGCAGCAAAGCAGCGGTGCTTGATTTGCTGCGTTGAAGGGTAAAATACTCTACTGACACTTGACATCTTTAATTATTCGGTTGACAGATTCTTTTTATGGCAGTTTCTTGATTAGACAGATATTGTGCAGTCATCCACAGAAACCGAATGAAAAAGGACCGAAACTCAAAACCAATGCAACTTCAGCGCTGTGTGAAACAGGGAGACGTTATATCGCCGAAAGTTTGAGTTGTTAGTTATAGGTTGTATGGTTGCACATTTGGAAACTTTTCAGGGACTATATGAACTATAGGCAACTTAGACGCTTATCATCAGGTGGGCAGCCCATTTACCTCCCGAATTATTAGTGTAAAAAAATTCAATTTATGACTATAAGTTAAAATGTATCTTTTTGAGTTGACATTCTCTGCACTGTAATTATCTTCGGCAGTTTGCTTCTTGGCGAACGTGGTTGTATAAAATATAGACTACGAGCCCCCTGCGGATGAGGGTCCCGGGCCATGGAGGCCGTGAGCATAAACTCTATATTGACTACGAGCCCCCAGCGGATGAGGGTCCCGGGCCATGGAGGCCGTGAGCATAAACTCTATATTGACTACGAGCCCCCTGCGGATGAGGGTCCCGGGCCATGGAGGCCGTGAGCATAAACTCTATATTGACTACGAGCCCCCAGCGGATGAGGGTCCCGGGCCATGGAGGCCGTGAGCATAAACTCTATATTGACTACGAGCCCCCTGCGGATGAGGGTCCCGGGCCATGGAGGCCGTGAGCATAAACTCTATATTGACTACGAGCCCCCAGCGGATGAGGGTCCCGGGCCATGGAGGCCGTGAGCATAAACTCTATATTGACTACGAGCCCCCAGCGGATGAGGGTCCCGGGCCATGGAGGACGTGAGCATAAACTCTATATTGACTACGAGCCCCCAGCGGATGAGGGTCCCGGGCCATGGAGGCCGTGAGCATAAACTCTATATTGACTACGAGCCCCCAGCGGATGAGGGTCCCGGGCCATGGAGGCCGTGAGCATAAACTCTATATTGACTACGAGCCCCCAGCGGATGAGGGTCCCGGGCCATGGAGGCCGTGAGCATAAACTCTATATTGACTACGAGCCCCCAGCGGATGAGGGTCCCGGGCCATGGAGGCCGTGAGCATAAACTCTATATTGACTACGAGCCCCCAGCGGATGAGGGTCCCGGGCCATGGAGGCCGTGAGCATAAACTCTATATTGACTACGAGCCCCCAGCGGATGAGGGTCCCGGGCCATGGAGGCCGTGAGCATAAACTCTATATTGACTACGAGCCCCCAGCGGATGAGGGTCCCGGGCCATGGAGGCCGTGAGCATAAACTCTATATTGACTACGAGCCCCCAGCGGATGAGGGTCCCGGGCCATGGAGGCCGTGAGCATAAACTCTATATTGACTACGAGCCCCCAGCGGATGAGAGTCCCGGGCCATGGAGGCCGTGAGCATAAACTCTATATTGACTACGAGCCCCCAGCGGATGAGGGTCCCGGGCCATGGAGGCCGTGAGCATAAACTCTATATTGACTACGAGCCCCCAGCGGATGAGGGTCCCGGGCCATGGAGGCCGTGAGCATAAACTCTATATTGACTACGAGCCCCCAGCGGATGAGGGTCCCGGGCCATGGAGGCCGTGAGCATAAACTCTATATCTTCAGTAGTACCACAGATTAGATAATATAGATGTACCTACAGCAACGGGTATTGAAGAGGTTACGGGTATTCCTGAGTCCTATCCCAAATTACTGATTTCATGCCGATCGTGTCGGCTAACCGTCCCAGCGGATTATGGGAACGAAGGAAGCCTGTGTTTGCTCTGATGACATGGCCGTCGACACGTAACGTAGTTAAGAAGACTATGCACGGCTACTTATTTATTACCCCATAAATTATAAAATGATATTCATTTAATATTACTTTATAATTGAAGGGATGCTTCAGGACACATCCATTACTTTATGAAAAAAAAATCATATTTGGCGTTGAAAAATAGATTTTTTCAACACGTATCATGATTAGGTAACCTTGAATCCAGGTCATTAATTACTTATCCGCGGGTCGTCTAATGTAGACAAAATAATTTGTGTATTTTTTTATTGAAGAAAAGTGCTTACACACACATTGTAATCATTGATGATTTGAACCAAAAGCAGTGCACACCACGCATCAACACATACAACTATGTTGCCGTAAGCTATTTCAGAATAAAACTAAGACAATGAATGTTTAACGATCTTTCTTGTCTCCAAGAGGACGATTACGTATTCAGTAAACATTATACCTATTATTATCGCATTCACTTTAACAAATACACGTACCTACTTACCTGATGTATAAAAAAAGAACGTTAAATTATACCTACTTACTAGCTACGCGCAGAAAAATTGCCCATGACGTCATGACGTAACGCGTAGATGTAGAAACAATTAATAGGCTGTTCGGGCTCGGCGACGCCAAAGTGGCGTCGATGCCAAGCCGTCACCAAGTGAAGTAGGATTAGGTACGTTGTAATACAATTTGACATGCCCGGTTCTTCATTAAATCATCACCATTTTTTCACGCTAACATCAACACTGACGACGCGGTTAACACAGAGGTCGAGTGATCGCCTACTGCGCAACGGGTCGCAGATTCGATTCCCGTACGAGACATATGTTTTGTATGGCCCACAGAAATTTGTTCCGGTCTGGGCGTATCTGCAAGTGATATTCTGTTTGTAACTGCACCCACGACACAGAAGAAAATCCTTTTTTTTTTAAATAATGTAAACCCTGTTTTTCGTTTCGTTTAAGAAATATTAACATTGTTACCCCCGCTATTTTTTACAAAGGGGATCTAGCCCAAAAATCAAGATATTATTTAAGTGGAACGCATTATGTTAATATACGATGTCAGGGGCCCAATTCTACTAATAAGTTACAGCTGAATCGAAACTGAACCGTTGTGGTCGACCAATCGGAGCGCTTATATTGCCATTCAACTGCTCGATGACGTGATAATGTGGCGTTCTGATTGGTCGATCGCAACGGTTCAGTTTCTATTCAGCTGAAACTTATTAGTAGAATTGGGCCTCAGCACTGCTAGTGTCAAAAGCTAACGCAGCGCGATGAGCCGACGATGCTAAAATATTAAAAACGCTACAAATCTGTGCTTAGAAGGAACGCGCCTATGGTAGCGCCACCATGGTTTCCTAGTGAAATATGGCTCTAAAGAAGAGTGCAAGACGGCAATCGAAGAACAGCTTGCAAACGGCGAGGGAAGTCGAAAGACCGGGAAGTCATCGGCAAATGCTCTGATTTTCTGTACCTAGATTTGTTGCTTTGACAAAAATGTCCATTGGTCATTTACAATTAAGCAACTAGTTTGAAGAGGATCAAATACCCGTTATATTATCCCATTTTTATATTGATGTCGGTGCCCAATTTTTAATTGAACGGAGTTCTAACAAACTTAGAAAATATTGAACTTTCTAGTAGAACATCGCTTAGCATCGACTTCTAAGTAATTAAAAATCTTGTATTTTTTATTGCTTCTTTAATATTTTCCATTAAAGCCATTCCATTAAAAAACAAAAACTGTTTATGTTTTCATATAGAATTTGACCGACGTTTACACATTACCTTAAATAAGCACCTGAATAACTGGATATAACTGGATATAATACAACTAACGCTCTAATCGACAATACTCAAAGAATCTGAGTACATCCCATTATCAGTTCTACTGAGTCACTCCAAAAAATACAACGAACAAAATAAATAAATATGGGATACCTACACGATGGGATATGACTTTTTATTACTCTATTAATAAATAGTCAAAAAATATATTTCCACTATCTCATTTTTGTGATGGCAAGAGATCTTAGCCTAAATAACCGTCGCCTCATGAGCAGTCTTACTGATATTTTCATTAAATATCATCATCATCATCATCGACCTACACTCGTCCACTGCTGGACATAGGTCTCCCCTAATGCACGCCACCGCTTCCGATCTTCGGCTACACTCATCCAGCCCACTCCAGCCAGCCTACGTATATCGTCATCCCATCTTGTCGCAGGGCGTCCCACACTACGTTTTCCGAGTCGCGGTCTCCACTCAAGCACCTTACGACTCCAACGGCCGTCAGTTCTGCGGCTCATGTGGCCAGCCCACTGCCACTTCAGTTTACTAATTCGGTGGGCTATGTCGGTGACTTTAGTTCTCTGTCGGATCACATCATTTCTGATACGGTCTTTCAGAGATACTCCGAGCATAGCCCTTTCCATAGCACGCTGAGCGACTTTAAATTGGTGGACTAGTCGAGCCGTGAGTGTCCACGTCTCGGCACCGTATGTAATGACTGGGAGGACGCACTGGTCGAAGACTTTTGACTTAAGACACTGAGGAATGGGTGACGAGAAGACATGTCGAAGCTTGCGAAATGCTGCCCAGCCCAGCCGAATTCTTCTATTGGCTTCCCTCTCGAAGTTGTTTCTGCCTAGTTGAAGAGTTTGCCCTAGGTACACATACTCTTGAACAACCTCGAGAGATACTCCATTTACTACGACCTGTCCCGGATCAACGAGCTCGTTGAACATGACCTTGGTTTTATCCAAGTTCATCCGGAGACCGATGCGTTCGGAAGACTCAGCCAGGCTGTTCACCATTTCTTGTAAGTCTTGCAGGGTTTCAGCCATAATGACGATATCGTCCGCGAATCGTAAGTGTGAGATGTACTCGCCATTTACATTAATGCCACGACCCGTCCAACTGAGCGTTCCGAATACATCCTGCAGCGCAGCGGAGAAGAGTTTCGGTGATATTACATCCCCCTGCCTCACACCACGTCGCAGGAGGATAGGCTCAGTTTGACCATTCTGGACAACGACGGACATATAAGCAGCGTCATACAAGCATCTCAGCACTTCGATATATCGCCAATCAACTTGGCACCTCTGCAAAGACTCTAGAACAGACCAGGTCTCGACGGAGTCAAAAGCTTTCTCATAGTCCATAAACGCCATGCACAGGGGTTGGTTATACTCATTGGTCTTCTGTATAACCTGCCTTACTGTGTGAATGTGGTCTATGGTGCTATAACTCCGTCGGAACCCGGCCTGTTCCGGAGGTTGAGCTTCGTCAAGTCTTCGTGTAAGACGGTTCGAGATGACTCTTGAAAACAACTTATAGACATGGCTCAAGAGTGAAATTGGTCGATAGTTCTTCAACAAAGTCTTGTCGCCTTTCTTGAAGAACAATACGACTAAACTCCCGTGCCATGCCTTAGGAGTTCTCCCGGAGAAAAGAATAGAGTTAAATATACGCTGGAGCTCCTTCAGTATCGGCTTGCCAGCAGCTTTCAGAAGCTCCGTTGTGACTCCATCATCCCCCGGGGCTTTTCCATTTTTAAGTTGCCCAAGAGCCGCCTCGATTTCGTCTAGGCTGATGTCGGGGAGATCCTCCGTTGCATGGCGGGTTAAGGTGGCTCTTGGATCCTTCTCATCCGGCGCGTTATGGGGCGAGTGCGACGCGTATAGCTGACTGTAGAAGGTGCTAACTTCCGAAAGAATCTCCGATTTCGAAGCGACGATTTCTCCGTTTGCCTTGGTCAACTTCGTCAGGTGGCTTCTTCCAAGCTGTTGCACGAAGACCTTGGACCCCCGGTTCTGCTCAATTGCTCTCTGTATTGAGAGTGTATTGGAGCGTCGGAGGTCACGTCTTACCAGCTTGGAGATGGACTTATTTAGGGCCCGTTGTTCTGACGGAGTGACTGTCGGATCGGTTCGCCGCCTACCCATTAGATCCAGAGTCTCTTTCGAAAGTTTAGACCTTTTGCCCTTACGTCTCAAGTCACAAAATTTCACACCCTCGTCCCGAAGGATTTCTACCACTTGGTCGAGTTCCTTGTCGATGTCAACGTCGATTGTGGTTTCCAAGGCAGCAAAGCGATTTTCCAGCTGCAGATGAAATGCGTCAGAACCAACGGCCGATTGGAGCAGATTTGGTCGGAGCGTGGACTTCATCAATCGGGAGCGTTCAAGCTTAAAATCGATATTCAGAGTGCCCCTCAAGAGTCGGTGATCACTTCCGGTTTTAAACCTATTGATCACTGAGACATCTCTGAATACACGCTTTTTGTCCGATATAATGAAGTCGATCTCATTTTTGGTCACATTATCGGGGCTCTGCCACGTCCATTTCCTCTGGGGCTGTTTCTTAAAGAACGAATTCATTAAGAAAAGCCCCTCGCGTTCCAGGAAACTTACTAGCATTTGCCCTCTATGGTTTCTGCTCCCGTAGCCGTATGATCCTAGCATCGATTCGCTGCAAGTCTGTACTCCCACTTTAGCGTTGAAGTCCCCCATGACAACGTTGAAGTGAGCCTTGGTGGTGTTGTGTAAGGCTCGAGAGATGTCGTCGTACATCTCTTCCACGGCATCATCTGAGTATGCTGACGTTGGCGCGTACACTTGTATAACCTTTATATTATATCTGTTGGTTAATTTAATAATAAGGTACGCAACCCTCGCCGACACACTGGAGACTTCAATAACGTTGTCAGTGAGGACTTTATTGACTAGGAACCCGACGCCACCCTGCGACGGATTATCCCCCTCTCTGAAGTACAAAAGATGACCCGATTCTAAGCTCAGAGTATCCTCGCCCTCTCTACGGACTTCGCTTAAACCCAGAACATGCCATCTTATGTGCCTCAACTCTTCCTCGAGTTGGGCCAAATGAGTGTCAAGCCGTAGCGTGCGACCATTGTACGTCGCCAAGTTCAATTTAGTTCGGCGGCCTTCCGTAACCCGGAGATTCTTCGCACCCCCTGTCCTGCCGTTACCGAGACCGCCGCCTTGGCCTGGAATAGCAGGGCTGCCGGGAACTGGGGGCCGGGGCAATGTCGCTTTTTTCATATAGGGGGGTTTGGACCATAACCCACCACGCTGGTCCAGTGCGGGTTGGTGGGTTGATCGTCAGAGCCTCGTCTGTTGGACAGCAGGACGCACCGCTGGCAGGTGAGGTTGGCTTGAAACCCGAAGGGTGTTATGTGGGTCCCCATACGTCCCATTAAATATAGATGTCATATATTTTTGTCAATTTACTAAGTATTTCGTGTTAAATGAATGATGCTAAACATTTCGTTCAAAAATGACTATCATGTAAAATCAACATAAAGTAAGCCTTTTAAAGCCTTTAAAAGCAGAGTCTGAATCATGGATTTATTAATAGTTGTTTGATTGATAAGTCCATGGTCTGAATATTCTAGTGTATTTCCTTCTCTTCTCAGGGGATAAAATTAATTTGTATTTGGAAAATGCTTATATTTTCATAGAAACCCATATTATATTGTTATGTGAAAAAAAATTATTCTGAATCGACAACATAATTGGGATGATGACTGAATTCCATTTTTTACGTCTCGTCATTAAATATTAAAATACCGTGGAAAAAGATACAGTCCTGTGAAATTTGAATTAAAATCGGGTTAGAAATACATTAGATACAAGCATTTTAAGTTGTTAATTTGAAGGCGATTAGACGGAGAGATCCGACATCAACCGTGACGTCATTGTTAAGTACGGCCATATACTCGTTAACTCCTTGTAAATTGCCGTTTTGGTAGAAAGAGATGGAGAAAAATCTTTAATAGGTACCTTATATCTTGGTTGTTTTTATAGTTATTCGAAAACCGATTTTTTCTTGCTTCTATTAAAGCAAAAAAATTTTTTTTTTGTCATCTAGCCTATTATGCACAAAAATTCGTGATGACTAGTGTCACCACGGATTTTTGTGCATAATTATGTTGTCGATTCAGAATAATTTTTTTTTACAACTAAAATACAAAAACAAAACCAAACAAAAATTTAAGTAGTAGTAGTGTTCGTCCCTTTTTGAGACAGGCGAAGACAGGAGTCATACAATACAGCCAATTCCAAAAATTTAATCTCGCCATCTTTACATCTGTAGGCTATAGGTTTTACTTTTCCAAGCCGAAAAAGCAAAGGGATTTGAGCACATACAGCCACGTGATCTGTTAATTTTTTTCAATAATCATTAAAAGATTTAAAATAATTAATATGTCTTTGAATAAATGCTATATTTCTTACGTATTTGTTTTTATTTTCTCAAAGATGGTGCAAAACGTAGAGTATTTTCCTCGGGAATAAAACGGTCTTAGACTTGGGTGAGCTTAAATCCTTCGCTGCACTCAAGAAGTCTAGCCTTGACTAGTCTCAGAGTTTAATTATTTAACTCCCTAACTGCGCTCGGGAGTTAACCATAGCATCTCGTTATATTCGCGATTCAAGTCTACACCCGTCACATAACGCACAGTGTTATCCCCTTGGTTAATAATTTACTATTAAACAATAGGCGACAAATATGGTGTAAACCCCATTACATCGTCTTCATCATCAAAACGAATTTTCGCACCGCAAAAACAGCGCATAAGGCTGGTTCACACAGATCAGTAAAGTCGCAATTGGGATGATGACTGAATTCTAATTTTTACGTTTGGTCATTAAATATTAAAATACCGTGAAAAAAGATGAAGTCCTGTGAAATTAGAATTAAAATCGGCTTAGAAATACATTAGATACAAGCATTTTAAGTTGTTAATTTGGAAGCGATTAGACAGAGAGATCCGACATGAACAGTGACGTCACTGTTTAGTACGGCCATATAAACTCCATGTAAATTGCCGTTTTGCTAGATAGAGATGGAGAAAAATATTTAATACCTTATATCTTGATTGTTTTTTTAGTTATTCGAAAACCGATTTTTTCTTTTAGTTTATTATATGAATGAGCTTCTATTAGAGCAAAAAAAAAATTTTAGTCATCTAGCCTACTCCGAAGCAGTATCCCCACCGTAATGATTATTTCAATATGAAATAGGATTCTGTTGCTCTGAGGAAATAATTTACCTCAGAGCAACAGAATCCTATTTCTGATATCTGTGATTATTTCATATACCCTTTCAATAATATTTAGTTTTATTTCGGATGTAAGCTGTGTATGTACCTAAATAGATAAATAAATAAATACATTCCCTATGAATATCACTCAGAGCTAGGGTTGCCAGGTGTAGAAAGCGAAATTTCGGGGCAGAAGCTTGTAAAAATCGGGATTATTTCTTTAAGCAGTCGGTACAACAAAAAAAAACAGATTTCAACTTAAGAAAGTAGATGTTAACTTGGATCCACCAATTGATCTAATCTGCGCATGTTTCTTGTTTGTTTTCTTCTTCCGTGTGCAAAGGCAAAAGAGAACGGAGCCCATGCATATAGCCTAGTGTTATACGTATTCGTTTCAAATATTTGAGGTACAAATATGCCAAGATAATTCAGCCATAGTCTTGCTCACTGCTTTATTATAGAAAATTGACAAAGTTTGTGATCAAAAATCGGGACCTCTTGCGTCCCGATCATGGTTAAATCGGTACGTGTCCATATATCCCTCTATAATGTCCCGCTCAAATTGAGACATGACAGCTCTATCAAAGCTCTGTATTGTCACAGGTTACGTTCATAGAGTATGTGTAAAAGAATAATTATCACGTAAGCGATATTGTGCCGGAACTGAGTTCACTGATCTGTGTGAGCCTTTAGTCAAACTCAATTTTTGTAAAACAGAAAGTATGTAATAAAAATCAAAATCCCGGTACCTAATAAAAATCAAAGTTATTACGATTGCTGACAAGCAAAGTAATCATGACATACAGTCAAGTCTTCACATAACAAAATCATAACTTATCCCAGCTAATTATCGGTACCGTCGTAAAAAAAGTGAGTAGCCAGAAATCCGGACACTCACCTCGCAGACGCATGCCACTTGCTCCTGTGTGAAGCCGAAGCTCGGCAGGGGGGCATCTCTGGGTGGGGTGGCCTCCCGCTGCCCCCACTCGGAGCCCCCCAGCATGTCTAAATGCTCGTCCCCTGCCACTTTGACGAAACACTTCGACAACGATCACAAAACAGTTTCACTTAAAAACCCCTCAGCCACTAATGAGGTCTAAATAACTATCGCGCACAGCTTAAAAACTTCTTGTTGAACTGTCAACGTCTTAAGCGGCCGCGCTCTGTTTAATCTTTCACCGTTCTGTTTTCAAATGTGCTTTAGGAGCATTATGTAAACAGGCAAAGGCAGCAGTCCCAAAATGCCTAAACAAAAAGCAATCACCATTTAAAGTCGATTACTTATTTGCGTTCGAAATTCAAAAGGGCCGTTTGTTTTCTTTTTTTCCAGCCAGCTTTTTGTTTTTTGTACACGCACACTCTTTGTTATACTTTATACATTCCAGTCCCTGTCTGGTGGAGATGTGACGGTTACGCTATTTCTGTGCTATTTTAATGGCCGCAGGCAAAGACTTCAGCCGATCGGCTTCGTTCTCTGTTTTCTCTTCTTTCTCATGTTTGATTTGGCATGTACCTGAAAAAATACAACAGATCATTAGAATACGAAACTAGGTATTTCATAATTTACCAAAAACATTCGACACTTTTTACCCGGGGAAACATATCGAGATTAAAAAAATGTATTTTTAGTGTTTATCCATAATGGAGTAACAAGAAGTGTTCACAGCCACAAATGACAAAAATATGAACTTTCTCATTTATAAAACTGTCATTTTTGCAACTGAAATTAGCAAATGAGGGGGGTTCATCTCATATGAGTCATGCTCCTAACTCTACAAGCTACGGGAAAGTAACTTATTTTCCTTTAACATTTCAAAGAGGTGTACTAAAGGTGGAGCGTCGGTGACGCTGTGCACTCGGCACTTGCCTTCCCATTGGGAGGTCCGGGGTCCGAGACCGCCATGTACCAATGTGTTTTTCGTTTTTCGAATTTCATATTTACATTTGTCTAACGCTCCTACGGTGAAGGAAAACATCGTGCGGCAAAACCTGCATACATCTACGAAGATATTCAAAGGTGTATGTGAAGTCGACCAATCCGCACTGGGCCAGCGTGGTTGACTAAGGCCTAAACTAAACACCCTAACTTAGGGTAGGCTCGAGCTCCTCGGTGGAGACGTACGAGTATATGAGCTGTTATGATGTATAAAGATAAGTCTGTTTGACGTCCTCCACCAAACCGCAATCAGTGAAATGTATGAGAAATTGTTGATGATATAAGAAAGAGTTCATAAAAAATAAGAAAAATATATTAAGTTAATGTCAGGGAACAAACACATTTAATATACATATAAATATTATAAATTGGTTACAATATAAATTATAATAAGATATAGATAACACTACTACCACAGATCATATTAGTTACACTATTAACATTCAGTTAATACTACGAAAGGGAAAAAGTTTTGTTGGAAATAATATGTACGTATAACAGAATCATTTTTTTATATTATAAAGTTAGATTATCCCGAATTTACTAAGAATTAGATAATAGTCCCGAGTTACAAATTAAATAATATATTATAATGTTTTAAACTTTCTTGTTCAGGCATCCCAAAAAAATCTGTAGGTAGACCACCTATTTGTCACCAACAAATTAGCCGCTAATAATTTATGCGCGTGCGCCTCAAGATTCCTCGAACATGTTAAAAACGACCTCAGCTCCGTATGAAATCAATTTGTCACCTCTATCAAACCTTTAATCTCTCGCCTCGACATCATCAATTAAATATATTTTCATATCAACCCAAAATTCAGTCACGTACTAAGTACTGGGGACAACAAAAGATTTACTTCCATTTAAATCGGGGACAATACATCAGCTGGATTGAATCGGTCCTTGTCTTTGGTTCGGCGATGGTGGTGTTAGAAAAGGATAGAGGAGGTCACGTAGGGGCAACGCGTTAAGCGTCTGGTGTTTTAAGTAATTTTTATCGGTGACACGATCGCGAGGGAGGCCCCACTGATATATGGAGCTGACAGGACCGTGGACTTAGTAGTGCTGTGCTTGTTTTATCGATGACTGTATTTTATCGACAAAAGGGGCAGTCAAATAACATAATTATATTGCTTAGAATATAGATACCAATAGACATGAAATATCTACGAAAAAAGCGTGCCAAGATTTGTGTTGGTGTTCTAAGATGGCGAAAAAACTTGGGACGCCGCGTCCAAGATTCCACACTTATTATGTTTTTCTTTATACAATTCATAAAAAAATCAATAAAAAACATAGAACTGTAAAATCCACTCAGAAATATTGCTCACTGACTGATATTTTAGCACAACAACAAACACGGTGCTTTGTAATGGCGGACTGAACTGGACGCAAATTTATTTGAGACATATTAGTACATTGCGCGTCCATTGGTGTACTTAGTCTCAGTTATATTGGGAGAGCATAACGATAACGACACTATGAGTCTTCATGCATTTTTTTGAATAAAACAAGTACGCTGCCCACTGTGGTGTATTTAAGAACCATTATTATATACCTTAATCTATGACTAATGTTTTATCTATTTAACTCCATGTTCTATGTCAAGCTTCTATTCTGTCTCTTGGTCTGTGTCTTGCTATGTGTCATGTCATGTCTGTTGCTGAATAAATATGAATCTGATTCAATCATAATAAGTCTTTGAGTTAACCACACAATATAATTAATAACCCACGAACACAATACCCACTTGATGATAAATGAGTACAGTTGCCTATAGTAGGTGTAATTCCTATAATATTTTCAAATATACAGCATCTACAAGGGGTAGGTACTATAAAATAATGTAGGTGGTGCGTACGCTTTGTGAAAAATTGATTACATTGCTTCCAGTGTATATTCCACAGTCGCGAGTGGTGTAAAAAGAAACGTCAACTATTATTTGTACAGTAAAGCTTTAATGCTTAAAATATCCTAAAGAAGCTCTAGACCGACTTATAAAGATCACCTCTGAAGCCCTCTGTCGTATCCGAGAGGCATCAAAATCATTTCAACCCAGAAAAGTCGACTGTTTGCGCATATATCCAATAAGGACTTGATCAGGCAGAAATAACGAAAATTAGCTAGCATTCCATTGAATCGATTTATTTCTCAACACAATAAAAGTTGATTGGGTCATCATCATCATCATCATCACAGCCCATATACGTCCCCACCGAGGGGCTCGAGCCTACCCTATATTAGGGTGATTAGGCCTTAGTCAACCACGCTGGCCCAGTGCGGATTGGTCGACTTCACATACATCATTGAATTTCTTCGCAGATGTATGCAGGTTGCCTCACGATGTTTTCCTTCACCGTAGGAGCGTCAGACAAATGTACATATGAAATTCGAAACGAAAAACACATTGGTACATGGCGGGTCTCGAACCCCGACCCCCTTGATTGGGTCGCTTTGAGATAAATAATTCACAGTTCACCCTTCCATGTATTATATTATATTCGTTAGGTTTGTTTTTCGTTCAAATTTCATATTTAATTTACACAGGTTATGAAATATTTTAGCACCATTCGGAGTGCTTGTTGACTAGAACGGAATATTGATAATACTTTTTTGAAGAATTTATATTTATAAATAAGTAAATAACAAAATTGTATGGTTTGGAAAAAAAATATTTTTTAGCAAAATCAATGTTATTTTTCTTACAAATAACTGTAAAGAATGATTATAAATAATACTTTAATATGGCCACATTGCCAAAAACCGCTCCTACAAGTGTAAACCGGCATTGACTTTGACTTTAGAAGAAACGTATTAAATTGAAATACAAAAAAAAAACATTAACACTTGATCCACGGAAAATGCTCTTACTAGTATACTATTGTATAAAAATAAATGCATAATTTTGTATTTCATAAATGTTTTATACGTCCTGTTGGGCATGATTAATGAAATTAAATCTTAAAAGGCCAGCGACATTTGGAAGCCGGGTGTTTGGCGCGGCGCCAACGCCACAGTAAAATGCAACCCAATTCTTCGGCAATGGATTCTATTAGGCGATACTCACCATTGGAAATATACTAACGTCAAAACATGTTAACGTTGTCAAATCTATGTCAAAATTAAAAGTGACGGTGCAATGTCTCGCTATTAAAATTTAAACCTTCTTTCAAACACAAATTAATAATTTCATTAATTAGTGAAAACCTAAAAGCATACCAAAAAGGATTCACATTTTGAATTTTAGTTATTTTTCTTCTCCTTTTTAGAGTTTCCAGTTTTTCGCAATATTTACTCATATACATTTTATATACACTTATATTTACTCATATACATTTTATATATCACATGATTTTTCTATTTGGTGTAAAATTTTCTTTGCATTTTGATTAACAAGAAGCCCTCGGGTTGTAGCAGAATACCAGTGCTTTGCTCACATCCTGATGTGAGTAAAATCTAGTCACTATGAGTTGCAAGTAACCCTTTTATACTTCTGCAGTGCACACATTGTAGTGGGTGTAGGTGGGTGTAAATAAAGATTTTATATATATATCTATTTTTATAAACTTTTTAATTTTCTTAGTGCTACCTTGCATATTATTGATTTACTTGTTGAATTTAACGCTTAAACCGCGGTTAAACAGTTTTAATGATATTATTGGGTATAGATATAGTTTAAGTCCTCAGGATGGATATATACACTACTTTTTATTCCGAGTTTGAAGAAGTTCCCTATAGACGCTCTGGCGATATAACAGTCGAAGTCGCGGGCAACAGCTAGTGCACAACACCGCAAAATGATGTATATAGCTTACTCAATAAAAGTTAATGAATTACTAAATAACATGAATTACATCGAAGTCAAACATTAATGTAGCTAATGTATTGTTAAGTGGAAATGAAAAAAATATTCTCGAATTGTATTTAAATAAATATCCACCGTGTTACAAGTAAAGCGATAATAAACAAACACAGTCCCGTCACTAGCGCCCCACGTGGCGTCGCGATCTTTATCAGTTAGCACCAGCTGTAAAACACAAGATTTATCGACAGATTACCGCGCCGCGATACCGGTACAAATCACCTCACTATTAGCGATCTCCTCACTCGATATGCCCGACGGGCCTTAGCCCCTTCGCTTGTTTTATTTTTAATATTGAAAAGCAAATGAAAACGGTTCCATACGTGATGTGCACAATGAAACTAATATGTGGTAATGGGTCGGATTACTTGTAGTTTTGACTGACACTATACAAGTACTATCGTAATTTTGGCATAGGAATAGTAGAATGAACGCAGACGGCAAAAGTTTTAAACGACAATAACCTCTTATCATGATGTTTGTCGTGGATAAACTCCAAAACTAGTAAGCCGATCTTGATGATGTGAATATGTAATTTGGTCCAACTTAAAAGATTCGATGGTTTTTCGATTATTGAATTATTTTTTTTCATTTCCTCCTCCCCGCATCGATTTCCTCATTGCTGAGGGTCGTGATCCCCTGTCTGTGGAGTGATCGAATCCTCTTTGCAATATTGCGCCACTTATTCCTGTCTTTGCCATTGTGGAGCGCATCATGAAGCTTGGTGTTCAGCGATGAGCGGATTTGATCCGACCATCTAAATGGACTACGTAGACGAAGACGTTTGCCTTCGACCTTTCCAGTAACCATGAGTTGTTCGAGGTTATGTCCATCCTTCCTAGCTATATGACCGAGCAGGTAGTAGAAAGCGTGGTATTGATCTTGAGTTCCCGTAGAATGGACTCGTTGGTGCGGAACGCAGTCCAAGGAATCTGCATCATCTTCCTCCAGCACCACATCTCGAAGGCGTCTATGCGGTTCCGATCATCATCATCATCATCATCATCATCATCTCAGCCGCACGACGCCCACTGCTGGGCATAGGCCTCCCCCATGGATCTCCACAACGATCGGTCCCGCGCTGCCCGCATCCAGTGGCTTCCCGCGACCTTTGCCAGATCGTCGGTCCACCTGGTCGGGGGGTTCCGATCAGCCTTCCTCAATGTCCACGTTTCAGATCCGTATCTGAATATGGAGAAGACCAAGGAGTTGACCAGTTTGATTTTAGTTTTCCGCGCAATGTTGCGGTCTTTCCATACTTTGTGTAGCTGAGATATTGCATTTTTGGCCATACCTATACGTCTTCTCACCTCTTTTTCACAGGAGCCCGTGTC
The DNA here is from genome assembly GCA_963935595.1 of Schoenobius gigantellus. Classification (NCBI taxonomy): domain Eukaryota; kingdom Metazoa; phylum Arthropoda; class Insecta; order Lepidoptera; family Crambidae; genus Schoenobius; species Schoenobius gigantellus. Next base: position 3,330,099 of record OZ012543.1, read on the forward strand.
GCTGATTATGGAGCAACACGGGCTCCTGTGAAAAAGAGTTTTAATTTAGAAGTGTGAAAATGTAACCACCCCACTATTTGACATTTTTAATAAAAAAATTATAATATCCCAGAGAATATAAAAACACAAAACAGACAAAATTGAGTTATAAACGCGGGTCAAGCCGCGGTCGGAAAGCTAAGTTACGTTAATTACACGTTAAGCTCACCACTAAACAGAATATATACGCCATCTAACAGTATAGATGAAATTTGGCATACGGCATACTTTAAAAATATAGAACATTATTATAACTGGCACGGCCGGCAAGTGCAGGATTGCCAGACTCTGTGATTCGTGCCTCCACTGTAACACACGCGTGTTTTATGAGCTGCTTTATGTATTTAAAGCCGGAGAAATTAGATCCACTTTACGAGCAAGTGTGTTGAAAAACCGTTTTGTGAATTATTAGGCTTGATATTTATGTCAACTTGTGGCGCAGCGTCTCCCGGTACGCGGCGGCCACTTTAGGAGCGTTCCATCCATTACTGGGTCCAGGACCTAGACCTGTTTTTATATATATTTTTTGTCCCAATATAGATTTTATGTAAGTACCTTCAACATTTAATTAATTTAATATACTAAGGCGCATAACACATTGCACCGGTCACCGCTCCGGTGTGCGGCGCTGCGGTTTTTAATTTTGACTGAAGAATCTTAATTTGTATACAAAAACCGCAGGGTATAACACACTCACACCGCATGCCCGTGCGGTTGTGCGGCGCGCGCGACGGCACCGCAATCCCGGACGGTGATGCGGTGCGGTCCGCGGGGTATGCCACACTGTGCCGCACTATCGTACGGATTTTTGCGTAGAAAGCACGTGCATACGCGTAATAGATCTCGACATAGATAATGCGGTGATGCGGGCCGTCGTGCACCGCAGCTCCGGACGGTGATACGGAGCAAACCGTACGGTGGCACGGTTCCGTGCCGCCGCAGCCGCATGCGGTTTTCGTCCCTCCGTACACCGCAGCGGGATGCGGCGGCAATGTGTTAAGCGCCTTAGTCGCATAATGCTATGCGCCTAAGATTCTTCAGTCAAAATTAAAAACCGCAGCACCGCACACCGGAGCGGTGTCCGGTGCAATGTGTTATGCGCCTTAATACTTTGTATGATGGCAAACGCATTATTCGGGAACGAAAGCATTTAAAATTTGAATTTTTCCCACCTCACCTTTCATCTTAGGTGACACTTGCGCGCGCTTGTTTCGACTAACCTCTAGCAAGTCCTAACCTCAATCGGAACGACTAAACTTACTTCAATCAACTGTTATTCTCATAAAAGTTAATAAAGTACTAAGTTAAAAAACTTTAAAATTCCAATATACTTGTAATACTTAGTGTTTTAAAAAATTAAGTACAGTACTTACATACATTTATAAAATACCTACTTTTTACCTGTAACTATTATTAGCAAAATTTAATTATAACTTCTTGTGACTTGACCACGACTATTTGACACTCCCCTGGCGCCAAATCTATAAAAAAAAAGTCTAATCCGTACAAAGTCCAATGCACATAAATGCGGTTCTCTTCATAAATATTGAATAAAAAAATCTTTAAAAAAGATATGTTATTATTCAACGCATTCTTTAGAGGATGGTCTTCTTAATTTTTTGCTAAATTAATTAAAACTTGGTTAAAATGTGACCCAAATATGCCTCGATTTTAAAACTATAAACCTAATCGCTTCGTAAATATTAGGTTAAATCACATACTTTTGATTTCAATAAATAAAGTGAAAAATATTCTAGGGGATGGTCTATTTAGATTTTTCTTATTCGCCTTTATTAATTTTTAATTGAAATAATTCATCTTACGCGTAAAGGTTTGCTTGAATATTCCTCTCACTCTCACTCACTCACTCCTATGTAATCAGTGCGGGACGATCGACGCAAGGTCATTGGGAGCACTATGCGCCATAAGCATTGGATAAATGTATCTCTTCCAATCACTCCGACGGGTATTTCTATAAAATGTAAATCATGTTATTTTAATTATTACTATTATTTTAATAAGTGAAATACTGTTATTGTAATAAAAGCGGAGATATATCATTGTGTGGTGTTATGAAACCACCATGCAAGTGAAACTTTTTTCAGATCGTAGGCATTAACCGAAAATTTTAGGAAATTTTATTCGATTTAAGGGTATTAAAATCGCGTTTTTAATACAAATTCTGTGTTTTAGCTTAAATCTTTTTTTTTCTAAAAAGAAAATAAAAACAAAGTAATTAAAGAATCGAAAATTAACCGAAAATTTTAGGAAATTTTATTCGATTTAAGGGTATTAAAATCGCGTTTTTAATACAAATTCTGTGTTTTAGCTTAAATCTTTTTTTTTCAAAAAAGAAAATAAAAACAAAGTAATTAAAGAACCGAAAATTAACCGAAAATTTTAGGAAATTTTATTCGATTTAAGGGTATTAAAATCGCGTTTTTAATACAAATTCTGTGTTTTAGCTTAAATCTTATTTTTTTCTAAAAAGAAAATAAAAACAAAGTAATTAAAGAACAAATTTATAAAAAAAACAGTGCTCTACACTAGGATCTCATAGTTTTGTGTAATGTAATGTACTCGAATCTTCCTGATAAAGCTCTCCTAATTTCTGAACATATGTAGAAAGTTTTCCTTTTTTTTATTCTTTATTTATTTTATTTTGACCACCAGTGAAGGTTACATTGTATCTTACATTACATTACATACAACACAAGAGACATATAAAATGCAAACTTCTTTAGGCTGCCACACCGTGCAATAAAAAAAACATGAACGGCTAGTAAAAAGTAGCTTTTGTAGCTTTTGCTTGTATCTATATTATTGTTGGGTAGGTAGCTAGCCAGACCAACCAGACCAAGCCTTCCAAAACGTCTACCCCCGTGGGGAATCGAACCCCGCTTCTCCCGATCAATACCATCATGCGGTCTCATCTACTAGACCACGGTGGTTAAAATCTGACTATCAATTAGCCAAGCGAAGCACAGACAGACCCTACAGTCCGGGCGATGTTATCACAAGCCCATAAACCGACCTCTAGCCCTCGCGGGGGCCTAATTAATGCCTACCCAAGCCCATATTACACCAAAAGTTACGGGCGCGCGACGCAATAAAATTCTTTACATCGCTTACACATGTTTCGGGGTAATTTTATTAAATATTTTTTAATTAATCGGCCGATAAAATGTCTCCATGTTTTTTTTCTTTGTTTCGACGCGCGTCGCGTATAAATTTATTTAGATTTCGTTCACGTTTTCTTTGGACATTCGTTTAATGGTTGTTTTGGTTGTTGCGTCTTGTTTTTGTTTTGATAGCGGAATTGTGACGTTGGTTATAGTCATACATCGTGAGAGACTCTTGTTGGATGGTTAATCAAAGGCCTAATACAGAGTACTCCACACAGCGTTTATGTATAATGTAATTAATTGTTTTGTGTACTTACAACTATTTATATAAAATAATACAAAAATAAAAATAAAACCGACTTCAAAAACACCAAAAAGTCATAAATTATATAAAAATATATACAACATCACAGTTTTATATTGAATTTTCATATTGAGCTTTATATTGAAGTTTGATCACTCACTCCGACAGGCATTTCTACATTATTAAATTTTTTTTTGTGAAATATAATATTGTAATGTTGGAATTTTAAAAGAGGAGACAAAAAAATACAAGACCTTCTGAGTTTCTTGCCTGTTCTTCTCGAGAAGGTTCTCCCAATTTCCGAACAGGTGTAGTCAATTTTTTTTTCATTTGTCTTGTATTTGCACACATCTTAATAATGGTTGGGGTGTGTTGTACATACAAGGATTAAATAATTTAGTTAATTAGATTCTTGGTTGAAGATTTTTATGTTTTTTGACGTCAACGTGCCTGTAAAGGTCTATATTGAATAAAGATTATTTGAGTTTTTTTTGGATATTGGTATTTACAATGATAATATTAGTTAAATTATTGCCCGTTTCATTTCTAGGTAATCTATTTTATATAAGGCTTGATTGTTATAAAACGTAAAAGAGTGCATCATCGCCAACAAACTGCGTAGCAGTTTGGTGATACACTAAATAAACTGGCATTATATATTTTTTAAGACTTTGCTTGCTACCGACTTCAACATAAAACTGTGATGTTGTATGTATTCTTATGTTATTAATTTTTTTTTGTATTTGAAGTCGATTTTCTTTCTTGTAAATTTCTTTTTTCAACCTTTTAGTTAACTTAATACATGCGTATTGGAATTTGAGTCAAGGCAAACACCAGAATAACTTAAAATAAAACGTCTTTCACTCTATCCCGGAATCCTAATTTACCAGAAATCATAACAATGGTGAAAATTGGACCATTTCGGGAGTGTACTCTTTTGATTACAAAAATAATTTTGAAAATTAGCCCACAAATGGCGAAGTAATCGGTGAACATACAAAAAAAATAGATACAGTTGAACATAGAACCTCCTCCTTTTTAACCGACTTCAAAAAAGGAGGAGGTTCTCAATTCGATGCGTATGTTTTTTTTGTGTGTATGTTACGCGATTACGCCGCCAATTGTGGACCGATTTTCAAAATTCTTTTTGTATTCGATAGAGCATACTCCAAGGGTGGCCCCATGCTCACCAAAGTTAGGATCTGATGATGGGATCCCATGAAAATCAAGGAAAACCCTTAAATTTTTAGGTGTGCCAACGTGTTTTGTATGTATGTTAACCGATTTTCAAAATTCTTTTTGTATTTGATAGAGTATACTCCTGGGGTGATCCCAAGTTCACCAAATTCAGGATCTGATGATGGGATTCCATGAAAATCGAGGGAAACACTAATTTAAATTAGGGTTAGTTAAAAATAATAAATATTTTACAAAAAATAAAAACCGACTTCAAAAACACTGAAAAGTTAAAAATAATATAAGTATAGGTACAGACAGCATCACACTTCTATATTGAAGTCGGTGCCAAATTTTAAGACTTTCTAGGAGATTATCGTTTGGCACCGACTGGTATTAAATTATGGTTTCGCTAGGTTTTCATGGGATCCCATCATCAGATCCTGAATTTGGTCACCTTGAAATCACCCCAGGACTATACTCTATCGAATACTAGGTGATCATCGTTTGGCACCGACTTCAATATAGAAGTGTGATGTTGTCTGTACCTATTCTTATATCATTTTAAATTTTTCAGTGTTTTTGAAGTCGGTTTTTATTTTTTGTAAAATATTTTTTATTTTTTCGAAGTCAGTTAACGTCGGAAAAAAATCCTGAAGAGGACCACCCTTACCACCTTGTGGTATAAAAATAGCGCAACCTATTTTCAGACGTACGAAATATACACAAAAAAGCCGTTTCGCAGGAGTTCGACAACAATTTCAAGAACACGGTATTTGTAAACAGCATGACACGAGATTTTTATATATATATTAGATATATTGCTGGGTATCGACATTTTTTTGTAAATATATTGTGTAATATATTCGCAAGCGTCGATGGCGTAGTGCGTAAGGCCGTCGCCTTCCAATCGGGAGGTAGCGGTCCGAACACCGCCACGTAACAATGTGTTTTTAAATTTTGAATTTATATGTACGCTTATTCGACGCTTTTACGATGAAGGAAAACAATATTCGTACGGAACCTTCAAAAGTTCAACTCACACTTGGCCGGTTTTTTTATTTTGAAGTCGGTGCCAAATTTGAACTCATGATCATCGATTATCAGCACCTAGTGTTATATTATTTTTAAAGTGATTTTTTTACATTAAGTACCTCAATTTTTTCGTCCATCTATCACACGTCGCATTACACAAAAACAATATACACGGTTATTTTTTATCACCCTGGAAAATTTTAGGGACGCTTCAGGACACATCAATTATTATATAATAAATAAAAAATGAAATAAAAAAATTATAAAATAATCTCAATAAATGCTGAGCAGCATTTTTTTGACTTTTTAGAAAATTAATATAAAATTAAGTGAGTTTTTTTTATTTATATTTAAAACATTCTAATACCGTGTCGTGAAGCGTCCCTTAAAGGAGATCAACCAAAATGGTACCGCACTGTACACTCATGGATCTTACAATTATTATATTGTGCATTTTATTGTAAACATTTTGTGAGCAAATGGACATTGTAGCTAGTGGGATAAGTCTAAAAATACTTATTTAAAAAACGTGTAAAGGAACGGCAACGCTTTAGAACATCATCTCAAGCAATCAATTTGTATTTTATGAATTAATGAATGTATTCAAAATTAATGTAAAACTACGTTAAAATTGACAAAACAGAGTTCATCATCATCATCATTAACATTATAATCATTTTTTTCTTTTTAATCTATGGTATTCATTAGTCTGCGATTGCAAGGCTTTTCACTAATCTGTGTTTTTTGTTTTTGTTGAGTAGTCCAGGGGTGGAAGTCTCGACATAGATAACGATCGTTATCTTTTGTCGATAAGTTGTAGTGTCTTTTCTAGCTAATCTATCAAAATATGGTAAGAATTTAAAATTGGGAAATTAAAACAAAATTATTCCTTATATTAGTACAATATGCTTCATTCAGTAATATGGTTGGAGATGGAGAGGATTTTGCCGACTACGCCGATTTTTATACCATGTTCGGTGCTCAAGAGTAAACAGATTCCAAGCTAAATATGCTTCCGCCATCATAAAAATATTAAATTTTATAAGTTAATGTTATTAATGGCATGAGCTTTTGTTGTACAACTCGTACAGCCTATGCCAGTTAGCGACGAACATTGTAATGCTTTGCGAGATATCAAAAAGGCTCGCTATGAAATCGTTAATTTGACAGTTTTTTCGATAAGTTAGCGACAAAAATCGATAGGTTTGCGTTAATTTTCATGTCGAGAATTGCATTTATGGCTAAGTAAGTTTCGTTATATGTAACTGAATAAAGCATATTGTTGTACTAATATAAGAAATAATTTTGTTATCTTTTCCCAATTTTAAATTTTGATAAATTAGCTAGAAAAGACACTACAACTTATCGACAAAAATCGCAAAGTTTACGATCGTTATATATGTCGAGACTTCTGCCCCGGAGGTACTGCGATGTTTTTTTGAGATTTCTATGACTTATTTTGAATAATGACATCCCACAATAAATAAATACCTTACTGTGGAATAATATCAAGGGCTGAAAATAGTAGGATTTATAAACATATATTTTTTTTCTCGATATTTAGACCACAAATATCTCGATAAAGCCACTAGCTAGCAAGTTCAAATAAAAACTGTTATTTATCTAATATATTAAGGAAGACAATGACATATAACTTTATGCTGTACAATGAAGTTGATTTTGGTACCAAAGCTCCATACAAAGTGGTTGATCTCCTTTCCAGGGTGATAAAAAAATTACCGTGTATATATACATATTTAATTTCACAAAGCTTAGGATTTGCCTATTGTGTTAGACCTTTGACTTTTAATCTGTGTGGCAGTTCGAAACTGGTGTAGAGCTTTATTTTTTTTCATAAATTTGTTTTTCTTGTATTTTTTTTTATTACTTATTTTATTTATTTTATTTTATTAATTTGCTTTTTTATTGCAAATAAGTTGGCAAACAAGCAATTTGCCCACCTGATGGTGAGTGGTAACGGTCGCCTATAATACATGTAGCTCCTGTGAGATTGCAGCAAAACTGCAACCCCCACAAGAACCACAGTGTACGTTGCCAACTTGTGACATCAGATGTATAGTCACGGTACCCAGTAATTTCACTACCATATGTATCTTTTCACATTTATTTATTTATTTATTTCTTACATTTACTTATACTACATAGGGCTATCTAGAATGTTTAAACATGCACACGGTCACGGCACGGTCGCCGTGCCGTGTAAAGTAGAAACATATTGAATGACCGTGCCGTGACCGTGTGTCACCCGTGCTTATCCACTTTAAACACGGTTTTGACCCGGCAACCATTTTTGCAGTAATTGTATTGACTTGTATGGACTATTTCACATTAACGCTGGCGCAAAATGGCACGGCGAGCGCGGGGAATGCCATACGACTGGTGCCTGGAGGTTTTTCGCACAACGTGTAATGAAAAGGAAATTGATGTAGAAGTGATGTTGTCTTAGTAGTAGAGCGGCCTACCCGATGGGATAAGACAATCGCGCCTTATAAAAACAGGAATGAGACAAAACAAGCGTGGAAAGGAAAGAATTCTAGTACGTTATTAGTTTAGTACTTCGATACTGCGACCGCCACTCGCCGCCGCCGCCGGGCGACCGTGCGTAAACCGTGTACATGTGAAAGATCTTGCACGGCACGGGCCTTTTCACATCGCATGCATGTGAAAAGGCACTATCTCAACCCTTCAAGCCGGAACACAGCAATGCAAGTACTGCTGCTTTGCGGCAGAAATAGGTAAAACGGAGGTGCCCAAGCAGACGACCCTGGTACAGAGTTTACTTTTTTGTTTTTTTTTAATAATTAGTGCGCTGTGGACTCGGCACTTGCCTTCCAATCGAGAAGTCCGGGGTTCGAGACCGCCATGTACCAATACCAATGTATTTTTCCATTTTTTGAATTTCATATATACATTTGTCTGACACTCCAACGGTGAAGGAAAGCATCGTGAGGTAACCTGTATATATCTGGGAAGTAATTCAAAGGACTATATGAAGTCGACCATCCGCACTCGACCAGCGTCGTTGACCTAAATCTCTAACTTAGGATAGGCTCGAGCCCCTCGGTGGAGACGCATATGAGCTGTTATGATTAATTAAAAAAAACATTTTGAAAATACGCATTTCATTTAGTATTTTGCACGCTCCTAAATATATAGTTGCTTTCCTGTTAACAGTGTTATTATGTCTCCGATGTAATTGTTTATGCAAGCACTGGAAATTCGAATTCGCATCAATCTGTTGTTTAACGTAGTTATTTTACGTGCTGCAACTCTCTCTCTTTCTCTCTCTTAGCTGAAAATCAGTATAATTATTAAGGCAGTGATCGCCGCTGAGCCTGCCCTTTTATTCACTGAACTGCACGCAGCATACAGTTATGCTGTAATTTTTTTATATTCGTTCGAGGTCAATGTAATTGTTATTATATCACCTGCTGGTCAATGTATTTTTTATAAAATTAATCACATGTTAGTAATCACTATTGTAATTATATATATGACATTTTAATTTCATTCTATATGCACTTTTTGTTTCAAGACTCTACTTTGATTTTGCGTAATTAGAAACGGATTCAGTAACAATGTGGTATTTTACAGTTTTATTACGCGATAACAAGACAAAAATTTGTTGACACGTCATATAAGTTTCTTAAAATTTGTTAAAATGAAATAAAAGAACCTAGCTGTGTCGCAAAGAACTTGCAAAGCTCTAGATAAGCTAACCCACGAACGAACAATATTTCCTCTACTTTCTTATTTCTTGCAAAAAAAAATATAATTTTTATGTAAATTTACTCAACTTGTAATTATTTTAAACTTGTATGTATTAAAACTTTTTATGACTATAAATGAAGCCTAGTGTGGTACAATGCGACCATGTAAAGACAAAAACATAAACATAAATTAGAGTTATCGACATACAAGTTTAAAAAAATGACGTAAGTTTTTAAATTTTAAGCCTAGCTGGGCGAAAATATTTCAAAAGATAGCTTTACATCACATTCAAGATGTGTTCCAAATAAGAATCACCACTTACTAGTGCTAGCATCTGACGTTAGCTTCGTTTTGCCTTTTTTAAAAGAAATGTTAACATTTTTAGCCACACTAATTGTTACAAATGAAAAGGTAGGAACTGATTTTTCGTGCTTAATTTTGATGCCTCACCTAATTAGTCCAATAACTTAAAATTTCAAATAATACAAATCAGAATCGGCTAAAACTATTTTCTTTCAATGTATGTTTTAAATCTTCTCAAAAATCTTTTTGATTCATGAAACAAGATTTCATCAGGGAATCCATCTAATAGCCTGGGTAGTTGATCCCAACTTTTCGTAGCAAAAATATTTAAATGGAACACACGAAACCAGCACGAAAAGTGAGCACCAAAATCCAATGAAACGTGTTGATGCTAAAAATATTGAAAATGTAAATAAGTTTTTATCGTTAGTGCCCGTGGTGCCATCAGTATTGCTACCAGTGGCACCACGGGCATTAAAAATTACCGTTGTACTACCAAGCCATCCAGGAGCACCACGGGAAATATTTTTTTACCCATGATGCCCTACCATTATTAATAATAAATTAAGACATTTTTAATATATAAAGTTTAATTTATAATATAGTTCTGTCATAGAAGTCGACGTAAAACAAATTATATAGGTAATTTACTAACTAAATATGACTTGAAATAATATTTCCGATCTAAAGATATAAACTTTCTGACCTTTTTATCCATTGAAATACAAACGAATGATGAAAAAACAAATATTAATTATTTCGAATATTAGAAAAGTTATTTTTCTAACATAAAATCCTATTAACTATTGCTTTATTTCTTTATAAAAAATATATACTTAATCTTAGAAACGAAAGATGAAAGTACACGTTAATGTACACATATATATTATACTTTAACGCAATTTTTCAAGTGTATATCCAACTGTTATTTTTCCCGATATAAGCTCCAATAAAATCTTCCTGATATTGTCATTCATTTATGTTTTTAATTTTTTTGTGTTTTATCCTAAATAAAGCCTATTTTTTCTACCCGTTGTTACTACTACCTCAGGTAGTAGTAATATTCGAAAATATTTTTTTGCTTAGTAATTACTTTTCTCTAGATTTTCAATGATTTTCAAATATATTTTCGATAAATAAATAATAATTACTGCACTTAGAATATAAGTTACTGCTTCATTATACCTTGTTTAGTTTCTAAGATTTAGTTTATATATTTTTTCTAAAAATAAAGCAATAGTTTAGGATTTTATGTTACAAAAATAACTGTTCTCATATTCGAAATAATTAATATTTGTTTTTTCATCATTCGTTTGTATTTCGATCGTTAAAAAGGCCAGGAAGTTTAAATCTTTACAGAAAACGGTTAATATTTAAAGTCATATTCAATTAGTAAATAACTAGACTACTGTACATAATTTGTTTTACGTCGACTTCTATAATAGATATTAAATATTATTATGAATAAAACTTTATGTATTAAAAATGTCTTAATTTACCATTAATAATGTTAGGGCACCACGGGTAAAAAAATATTACCCGTGGTGCTACTGGATGGCTTGGTGGCACAACAGTAATTTTTTATGCCCGTGGTGCCACTGGTAGCAATACTAGTGGCGCCACGGGTAACAAACGGTTCTTATCAGTGTTGTACAGTAAGCTCCCATTCAAGCTTTTCTTTACACTACTTTAAAAAAAAGAAAAAAGCCACGATAACCGCCCCTATTACAAGCGACATAAGAACAGTCTAAACGTCAAACAGTATAGCTGACCAAAATTTAGGCGGAAGATGCACATGTCATCATCATCATCATCATCAACAGCTCATATACCTACATCCCCATCGAGAGGCTTGAGTCTACTAAAGAACAAATCCTACTCGTAGCAGAACTGCAAAAGACATGCGGCACTGTGAACTTTTACTTTCTTCGTCAAATCAAAGTAAATTATATCATTATAATTATGACGTTATATGTTTTATATTCCTTCGTGTTTTATTTAGACTCGTTTTTTTTCTAAAATTAATACAAGATGCGACAAATCAGACGAGATGTTTACAAGTTGGTAGCAACAATATCATATTTAAAGATGAGAATGTAGCGATGGCAACTCCAATAATAACACTGCCGTTTCATTATTTTCCATTCTTCCTCATAATTATTTTACGTTTCTATAAATTGTTTGTTTAAAAAAATGTTACAGAAACTTTAATTTTGTGTTTCGCCAATTAGAGGTAAGATAGCCAGTTCCTCAGTTGTCGAGGAGTCCAGGTGAAGCTCGCTTCCACCTTCGGCCATCATCACTTACCATCAGATGAGATGAAGGCCAAGGGCCCTGTCGTATGTAAAAAAATATATGAGAGTTTAAGTTGTTTGGAATTTGCGAGAGCTTTAGCTAAATGGTAGAGTCAAGTTCTATTAATTGTGTTTGACGTCAACAAGAACCTTTAAAGATCTGTGTTGAATAAAGATTATAGAATTTGCATTTATGTGTTCCAACTACTTCTTATCGTTTTTTAAAATAAAACAAGAATCAACACAAATTCATAACAACTATGTTTCAGTCAAATCTTTTCAAATTTGTGACATAGGTATTATTATGCGAACGAGCTCTATACTCTATAATGAAAAAATCCTGAGCAGCTGAAGTTGCTCCATCACCATATCTATAATGATTTTTATTTATAAAAATATGATTTTTATTTATAAATGATTATTTATTTATAATAAAAAATTTTAGTCACATAATTTGGACAAAAATAGAGAAAAGCCATTCATCGAAGAGCTTCTTCCCTCTTCTTCTGTAAGACTCTCCCAAATTCCGAACAAGAGTAGAGTCAATTATTATTCATGTTTTCAAATTTGCGACAAATGCAAAAATACTCTTCTGTATTTAAAAAGGCTTTTGTAACTGACTGGCTGACTGAGATATCAATATAGAAACTGGACATAAAAGCATAATATTCAGTACAGGGAATCGTTGGCTTGTGTAGGCGCCCACTAAGGAAGGATTTTTCAAAATTTTCACAGGAAGCTGAGAAATCTCCATCGAAAAAAGAGGAACTATTATTAGAGCTTTATTAAAGCGAAACTTCGCTCCATTATAATATTAATAAGAACAATAGTGAATGCAATGTGTGCCGTGCCGTCACGACGACGGCGGACGCATTTCTCGCTCAAAAATAAGGAAGACACGATCTCAGGCAACTCTAAATTAAGACCTGCCTCTACACATCTTTAACAAGCTTATTGCTAAAAATAAACTCACCAATGATGAAACAACGCAATTTGTCACTTAACACAATCGCAACTGCACAAGTACACGAAAAAATAAGCACGCACACTTTTTAAGCACAAAAAAAGTTTTCAATACGCTTGTGAAATAATTCCAAATTCGAAACGCGTGCGCGCGTCAGCGGAGCAAAAATGGAACTGGTTTGATTCAAACGGGCCATCTCGTTGCTGATTGGTCGGTCGGTTGAGGTGAGAGGGTGACGACCAATGAGCTAGTTTTTGGTCGTGGAACGGCAACGCCTTTTATTGGTCAATGTGTGGGTTCGCCATTTTTCAGTCGTGTGAAACGTCTTTATGTGGGTGGATGCCGATGGTAGTTTCGGGCGCGAGTTTGGTCCCGAGTCCCACCTAATAATATTTTGGTGAGCCAGCTGACATTGTTAAATCATTGTTTGGGACCGCATGGCGTAATGCAAGCGAATTACTATTATAGGGATCCAGCTTAGCCTTCCCTTAACAAAAAATATCTTTTTAACTACTGTGTCAGTGAAATGTTTTCATACCGATCCATATCTGAAGTAATTTTAAATTAATTCATTAATTAACTTACCTATACATATTTTGATATAGGTTTCATCGTCAAAATCATTAACTCAATTTAAAGTCAAACTTAGTAATAACTATATATTGTAGATTTTTACAGACACTACTTACTTTATAATCAAAATAACTTTGATAACTTTTTTAAAACAAATATATGTAAAATAATGTCATTTAAGGACGCCTCCTGAATCCTAATAGTATTAATAATACTGAATTCTTATGTAATGAATTCGTTAAGACAAACATTTTTAAAAATGTAGAGTCGCGTGAAATATGCACGTTATGTTTTTTGATGGGAAACATCTATTTTTCATTATTATTCATATGTATGGTTACACTGTTTTGTTTGTACAATGTTTAATAAAATGGCACATTTTGATATCTAATAAATAAAAATCTAGTGTCACAGTGTTTGTTATCGAACTTCGCCGAAACGGCTAGATCGATTTTTATGAAATTTTTGTCTATACCGGGTTGCTTTTGAAGCGGGAGCCAATTTTGTACGCTTGTTCAGACAAGCAACATGAACATAAGGAACAGCTGATTTTTTTCACATTTTGCTTGTCTGAACAAGCACACACAATTTGGCTCCTGCTTCAAAAATAACCCAGTATTTGGTAAGTCTGACAATAGGTCGTAGGCTATTTTTATAGCCCTAGATCAGGGATGGTGAACCAATGGCACGCGTGCCATTGATGACATGCGACACAATATTTTAGGCACGCCACCCATCACAAAATTCACTTACAGCCAGTTGCACCAAGTTTTACGTTTTACGGTTTCGTAAAAAGTAACAACATAATACCTAAAAATGCCTCGTTTCACTATTAAATATGATTTGCGCCGTACATTTAACCTTTTTAAACGTAAAGGATAACATAAAACTACAATTGAAACTAGATTATGCTACAATTCCTACGTATTTATATTGTTACTTTTACGAAATCGTAAAACGTAAATTTGGTGCAACCGGCCGGCCGTAAGAGTTTTGGTAGTGTTTAGTATTAATATTTTCACAATAATCACGAAGTAAAAATTATATGAGGGCACGTCTATAACGTCATTAAACATTTCTTTTAAAAAATAGTCCGTTAATACATAAAGGTTCGCCACTTCTGCCCTAGGTGATAAAAGTTTTTCGACAATTATTATGGCGAAACGTAGTTCGCGGGCACAGCTAGTTTATCTATAACTTTAACGTGTTTTACTGTGGTACGGTCGGCAAAGAAAATCGTGTACCAGTTTTAACAAAACCGCGTATAAACAAAATATCGTTAAGGTTGTTTTGGTGGCTGTCAGTAGACTATTGCAAAGAAAAGACAACTGTGTTGTTTTATGATACGAAACTAAATTTCAACTTTAGTGTGGTGAATCAGTTCTTTGGCTGACTATACTTGGTATACGAAACAAAACGCTCTTCTCTAGTAGTGACGAATCTCTAATTTTCCATTATAATATTATAAATGCAAAAGCATAGGTGTACCAGAGTCTGATGACAAATGTAGAGCGGAATTTACTGCAATAAAAACAAAAATATTTTCTTTAATAATCATCACACAGCTCATATACGTCCCCACTGAGGGGCTCGAGCCTACCCTATGTTTTCTTTCACCGTAAGAGCGTCAGACAAATGCACATATGAAATTCGAAAACGAAAAACCCATTGGTACACGGTCTCAAACCCGGACCTCCCGATTAAAAGGCAAGTGCCGAGTCCACAGCGCCACCTTCTTAAATAATACCTATATCATTCATCGCCAATCTTTAATAATACCTATATCATTATAGCTACTTCAGATCACTAATGATTTATAGACTAACAAAAAATATTTTACATAAAATAAAAACCGACTTCAAAAACACTGAAAAGTTAAAAATAATATATGAATAGGTACAGAACAACATCACACTTCTATATTGAAGTCGGTGCCAAACGATAATCTCCTAGAAAGTCTTAAATTTTGGCACCGACTTCAATATAGAAGTGTGATGTTGTCTGTACCTATTCTTATATTATTTTTAACTTTTCAGTGTTTTTGAAGTCGGTGTTTATTTTTTGTAAAATATTTTTTATATTTAACTTTTTAGTGAATGCAATCTTTTTAGTGAAAGAAACCCTAATTTAATACCAGCTTACCTTGGGTGAGCTGGTATTAAATTAGCGTTTCCCTCGATTTTCATGAGATCCCATGATCAGATCCTGACTTTGGTGATCTTGGAACCACCCAAGGAGTATACTCTATCGAATACAAAAACAATTTTGAAAATCGATCCAGTATTGGCGAAGTAATCGCGTAACATACATGAAAAACACGTTGGACACACCTTAAAATTGAAGGGTTTTCCTCGATTTTCATAGGATCCCATCATCAGATCCTAACTTTAGTAACCATGGGACCACCCTTGGAGCTTACTCTATCGAATACAAAAAAAAATTGAAAATCGATCCACAATTGGCGGCGTAATCGCGTAACATACACACAAAAACAAAAAAAAACATACGCATCGAATTGAGAACCTCCTCCTTTTTTGAAGTCGGTTAAAAAGAAGCTTAAATATTTTTTTTAAATATCTGACCTAATAATTTTTATTTCAAAAATTAACATTTTTTTTGCTCTACATTTACCATCAGATTCTAGTACACTCATGACTGTTAATTGTACTCTGTCTCTATAATCTACAATTATTTAGCACACCTGAATTATTGGCAATTTCCTTGCAACATCTAACTAAATTGGTACTGAAATAAAATTAATATCAAACAAATTAAACTTTCATTTTCTCTTGATTTTTTCTTTTGACATCAATTTTTTTAAATCTTTCAAATCATATCGTCGGTATTCCGTTTTGTCTGCTTTTATTTTCTGTCGGGCACTTGTATTTTTATCTTTTACTTAATTTTCTGGAGGAAAACTTCATTCTATATCCAAAATATGTTGATTTTTCAATGGGGTGTTCGGATCCCAATCCCCCTCTCTTACCTACGCTAAAATGGGACAGTTGCTCCAGGCGTATTGACTATTTGATGTCGTAAAAACAGACATACCAAATTATCTTTATGTCAAACCAAAATTCCCTCTAATTTTGTGACCAGGTACGTTGTTTGTTGTTTTTAAGAGGTGAAAAATTATTATTATCCTCACATCATTGCTGAGCTGATACGGCATTGAAGGACCCGCGGCCCGACCGCTTATCTCAAAGCGATCACTCGCTGTCGTTATCGTGACATTAGAACTGTTTCATGTGTACATTTGTCTAACGCTCCTACGGTGAAGGAAAACATCGTGAGGAAAGCTGCATTCACCTGCGAAGTACGAGTAATTCAAAGGTGTATGTGAAGTCAACCAATCCGCACTGGGCCAGCATGGTTTGACTAAGGCGTAATCGCTCTAACTAGTTAAGGTAGGCTCGTGCCCCTCGGTGGGGACGTATATGAGCTGTGATGATGATGACATTAGAACTATGTTCTAACGCCACGATACGATTGCGGGTGATCGCTATGAGATAGGCGGTAGGGCCACTGTAGCCAAAGTATTATTGGCGTTCGATACGTTAGAACGTAACGAACGGCAATGTATGGGAATCATTCATCTACCCTAAGTTACGGTGTTTAGGCCTTAGTCAACCACGCTGGTCCAGTGCGGATTGGTCGACATACACCTTTGAATTTCTTTGCAGATGTATGCAGATTGCCTCACGATGTTTTCCTTTACCGTAGGAGACGAAATTCGAAAAACGAAAAACACATTCGTACATGGCAGGAGCGAACCCCGGACCTCCCGATTAGAAGACCAGCGCCGAGACCACAGCGCCACCGACGCTCCACTGAATTATTGATTGGGAACATGATTCCACATTACGAATCATTTTTTTTTTCTCATACTGGGTTATTTTTCAGCAGGGGAATAATTTTTTGTGCTTGTTTAGACGAGCAAAATGAACAACTTTTACTATGGGACCAAACTCGAAATTGCGAAAAAAAAATCACCTGTTCCATACATTTAGGTTTAATGGATGTATGGAACAGCTGATTTTTTTTCGCGATTTCGATATTGATTCCATAGTAAAAGATCTTCGTTTTGCTTGTCTGAACAAGCACTCAAAATTTAGCTCCTGCTGGAAAAATAACCCGGTATATTGCCGTTATACTTACTTTCACTACAGGCCAATGGTAGTTCTCACTATTTGTCAACCAAATGTTGTTTGTAATTGGCGATTGGCGAAGGAAGTGGTGTGCCCAGTTATGACAAAATTCACGTATAAACAAAATATTTTTTTTGTCAGTATCTATGCATTATGTTATCTGTGTCTATGTGGTGGGAGAGGGAGGGAGACTCTGTACTAGGGTCGTCTGCTTAGATACCTCCGTCTTACCTATTTCTGCCGCAAAGCAGCAGTGCTTGCATTGCTGTGTTCCGCTTTGAAGGGTAAGATATGGCAGTGAAATTACTGGATACCGTGTGTCTACATCTTATGTCACAAGTTGACAACGTATACACTGTGGTTGTTGTGGGGGTTGCACATTTGCTGCGAAGCTCACAAGAGCCACATGTATGACCATGTGACCGTTACCACTTTTTTTTTTATTGCAGAAAGTTGGCAAACAAGCAAACTGCCCACCTGATGGTAAGTGGTAACAGTCACCTATAATACATGTGGCTCCTGTGAGATTCGCAGCAAAACTGCAACCCTCACAAGAACCACAGTGTACGTTGCCAACTTGTGACACAAGATGTAAAGTTTGCTTGTTTGCCAACTTAGTTGTATAAAAAAAAAACATTTTCGCATACTTTGCAATTTCACAAAGAAATCACATGTTTAAGGAATAATGTCAAAACCGTAAATATGTACATATATTTTCATACATTTTCATACATACTTACATATTTTCATACATGTACATACATTTTCGCATGTATTTTCCGAAGCTATTCAGATTTTTGCATCTGGTAGTCATGAACCGAGCTGATGACGGAAGGATCTTTAACTTTTAGGAGTTAGAGGCGATAAATACAATAACCACATATTGACCCTTTGTCGTATACTTTCAAGTTTCTTCGGTGAGCTGGTATTACCTAAATTCACTAAAAAGATAAAAATAAAATTACTATTAATAAAACCGACTTTAAAAATACTCAAAAGTTGAAAATCAATCAAATACAAGAACATATTATGTAAGTAAAATCTGGTAAGTGCTCGGTGGACCAGTGGTAGAGGCGTCAACACGGTATGTTGGAGACGCGGGTTCGAGTCCCGCCCGGGACGAAATTTTTTGTTGCATTTGATTTATTTTCATCATTTTTCAAATTATTTACCATTTTTAAAGAAAATTCAAAGTCAAAAATATAAAAGTTAAAAATATTATAAAAATACAGACAATTACATTTCTATATTGAGATCGGTGTCAAACGATGATCTATAAATCAATTCGATTACATGTTATTTTTTTTGTTACCTCATTACCTTATAAACCGATTTGGAAAATCCTTTTTTTGTTTGAGGGGAATACTTCCCGATTAGTTCCATTGTCACCAAAGCCTGTATCTGATCCAGGGAAACCCTTAAATTTTATCGGCACGTCTAACGTGTTTCATGTTTTTTTGAAGTAGATTTTATTTTTTGTTTAACATTTTTTTACCTGAATGGTGAAAAATCAATCAAAAACACAAATGGGCAAAAATCATATAAGAATGGCAACACACATTTTTTATTTTAAAGTGGGTGGCAAATTTTAAATCATGATCATCGATCATCCGCAGCTCGAACTCTTGGCCTTCATCTCACCTGATGGTAAGTGACGATAAGGCAGAAGGTGGAAGCGAGCTTCACCTGGACTCCTCAACAACTGGCTATCTTACCTCTAATTGCCGGAACACAACAATCATCATCATCATCACAGCTCATATACGTCCCCACCGAGGGGTTCAAGCCTACCCTATGTATTAGGGTGATTAGGCCTTAGTCGACCACGCTGGCCCAGTGCGGATTGGTCGACTTCACATACATCATTGAATTTCTTCACAGATGTATGCAGGTTGCCTCACAATGTTTTCCTTCACCGTAGGAGCCTCAGACAAATGTACATATGAAATTCGAAACGAAAAACACATTGGTACATGGCGGGTCTCGAACCCCGACCCCCCGATTGGAAGGTAAGTGCCGAGTCCACAGCACCACCGACGCTCTCTATTTTTTCTCTACCATCCACCAACTAGTCGTATCCGTGGTCTAGTGGCTCAGACCACCGGGTGCTGATCGGGAGGCCCAGAGTTCGATTCCACATAGAAACAGAAGTTTTCTGATCGGTTTGGTTAGTGGTAGAACTGTGCTCGCCTGGCTAGCTACCAAAGTTTGTCACCATTATAATAATGTAAATAGTATTGTTGTGTTTATGAGCGTCGGTGGCGCTGTGGACTCGGCACTTACCTTCCAATCGGGGGGTCGGGGTTCGAGACCCGCCATGTACCAATGTGTTTTTCGTTTCGAATTTCATATGTACATTTGTCTGAGGCTCCTACGGTGAAGGAAAACATTGTGAGGCAACCTGCATACATCTGTGAAGAAATTCAATGATGTATGTGAAGTCGACCAATCCGCACTGGGCCAGCGTGGTCGACTAAGGCCTAATCACCCTAATACATAGGGTAGGCTTGAACCCCTCGGTGGGGACGTATATGAGCTGTGATGATGATGATGAGAGAAAAAATTAGGACGATTTATACACTTTAGAATATACTTACGCCAGCATTCTAAGGCTATGGTCTCCTATAAACACCGTCGGTCGCGTACAGCGTCACGCCGTACGCCGCGTCACAATGCTTACTATAGAAAAGTACTGTTTTGGTCTCTTTTACACGCTGACGTTGGCGTGTGGACGCCGTAGGCGACATTCAAACGCTTTGCGCCGCGTCTCTAGTTATTTCGAACCATTGCAGCGTAAACGTCGTATTTGGCGTCAGTACAAAATGTCGAAATTATTGATTAAATCAGTTCAATGTTATACAATACAATAAAATATTCAATAAATTTTGTATTGTTGTCTTTGAAATGTTTAATTAGCAAAATCTGGAAACTCTTTCTCATCATAAATAATCGGCGCCTTGTTGGCCTGATTTTTCTTCGTATGTGGTGTCTTGTGCTTCCTCTTCAAGAAACAGAAGCGCCGCCAAAAGTGTCGAATTTATATCCATTTTATATCACACGACTACACGCGAGCACTGTTTGTCGCACAGAACACAATACCCCAAGGGGGTTTCTCGATTACTGTTGTGAACGATACGTCGTCGTTCGTAGCACTTCGCGTAGTTGAGACTCGAACAGCTTGAGGTTTGACGGTTGGCGCGCACCGCACTCTTGACTGGCGCTACGGAAGGCCAGCGCTCTGACCTCCCAGGTTGCAGCAGATGCTGAGTGGCGGTCATTTGGTTATAATGCCGTTTATAGTGTTCAGTGTTTGGTAATTCAATTATTCTGTGACTTTCGGCTCTGTAACCAATAAATTTTATTTCATTCATTCATATGAGAAGTATTGACCGCTGACGCTGTGCCTGGCGTTCAGAGTTCAGACGTCGCCGATCGATACGTTTTCGCTGAAGTCGGACGCCGTATATAGCGTTTAATAGGAGACCGAGGCCTAAGTCTATGGGACGATCAAAGCAGCTTTCTGTCAAGTCATACTTGAATTAAGAATTCTCCTTTTCAAAGCTGGTTTCGAATCATTAGCACAGCAGAATAGATATTGTACTACGTCTTCTTCTTCGTATTTAATTAGTGGCATAAGTGGTCGTAGGGGATAACAACCATTACTGCCAGTGTCAAGTCGAATGTGTTAATATTATTAGTATTTTGAATATTAAGATTACATTATTGTATTGACGTCAAGTCAGTCAGTCATGCCCGTAAAGTCATGTCGCCATTTTGTAGGCTAGTACAAAGTCATTAGCTTTGAAAGTGACCGAAGAGTTTAGATTTCGAGCTCCGAGCAAAACCTTCTCATTATTCCACCTAATTAAACCCAAACCTGACCGTGTCACCATCACAAACGATAGTTAAATAAACAGGCCGATTAGTTAACCGACCAGTTTATGAAAAGTTTAATATGCTAATGTTGGCGCAAGCCACAATAGCGCGGCGTGTCGGATAACCACGTGTTTAAATATCCATTAATTGTTTGTGGAGGAATACGAGGCGATCGGAGGCGGGCGATTGTTCATTTTGTCTATTCTTTCCTTAAATACCAAGCATTTTATGCCTCAAGTCGATTTGAGGTTCCGTACTGGAAATATTTTCTAGACCTCTCACTCTCCAACTGCTCTTGGCTTTGATAATTTTTTATATGTAACTTTGCATTTTCTTTTAAAATACTAAATAAATTATGAATGATATATGAAAAAATTTCGTCTCGGCCGGAATTTGAAGCCGCGTCTCCAACATACCGTGTTGACGCCCTGACCAACTAGGCCACCGAGCTCTTCCTAGCCCCGACGAAATTGTTAGCCTTATTTACCTTTACCTTTATTCTTTGTTAAGCCAGAGTAGTCTTCATTAATTATTTTCTGTTGATAACTACGTATCAACATCTAATTTAAATCATCGGTTAAAACATTACCTTTCAATTTTTGGCCTATTTCATCTACTTATCTGTACTTATAATTAGCACAATATTTTATTTATTGATTCGAATTGTACCTAAGTATATGTTTTTTTATTGGTACTAAGTTGGCAAACAAAAAAACTGCCCACCTGATAGTAAGTGGTAACAGTCACCTCACCTATAATACATGTGGCTGTTGTGAGATTCGCAGCAAATCTGCAACCCTACAAGAACCACATTATACGTTGCCAACTTGTGACATCAGATGTAAAGTCACGGTACCCAGTTATTTCACTGCCATATCTTATACCCTTCAAACCGGAACACAGCAATGCAAGCACTATTGCTTTGCGGCAGAAATAGGTAAGACGGAGGTACCCATGCAAACGACCCTTTTTTTTTTCCTCGGGGGGAAATGCGTAACCGCACCGTACCCGCCGTTTTGGCTAGACGGCGAGCGTGTGTGGGGCTCTCCCGGCAGAGTGCCAGGCCTACCCACTAAAACCCCCCGGTGTTCTCCCTGCCCTCTTGGGCGCGCTAGGTAAGGTCCACACTGCGACTCCACTACCCACGCGATGCAGACGACCCTGGTACAGAGTCTACCTTTGTTGTTTTCAGTTTTTTTTGTCTAAATATTGTGTTGTGGCGTGATAATGTGGTGCTCTGATAGGTCGAACGCAACGGCTTAGCTTCGGTTCAGCGGTAGATCAGCACCATGGACCGCGTGCTGATGAGTATAACCTGGGGGGTTATTGTCTAGGAAGAAATCAATCACGATCGCCCTTAATTTGACAACCATTGCGCGGTCAACACTTATAGATTCTGCGCCGACTTCCTTTTATAAAGCAGTGATGATGGATGTAATGCGGTTGTCAAAATTGACACCGATCGCAATAAATTTGAGTTACACAATCAAGGGGCTGGGTCTCGTGAGGAATTTGACATTTTTGAAACCCGGTGCACCCTCACGTTTTTAATTTGCTTGCAATTTCACCAAAAAATATCCTGCGACAAAACCTATTAGCTAAACTCAAAAAAAATCTGATCAATGAGAAGAAAAAACACAAAAATCAAGATGTTCTTTTTAATTCGACAAGGAATACTAAAAGCACTTAAGTTCTTTAGCCGTTTCCGTGTAAGCATATAAGCGAATATGACCTCTATTGTCACGCAATAAAAATCAATTTGTCTCCTTTGCATTATGTGATAATATTGAATAGCGGTCATTATACGCTTATTTGCCACCATTGTGAAAATTTGAAAAGGGAACGCGCTCTTTGTACTTTGACGTTTAGCGGTAGACATCTTGTTTTTAATGACGACGAAATGGGATACCGTTTTAGGGGTTCGTTATCGATACCTTAATTATATTTCCTTTTTTCGTGGATTTGTCATTAAATCAAAATGTAATTAATACCTATCATAATGTAATGTTGAATTTTGGAACATTCTATATTTTATAGAAACAAATGTGATTTCTAAGCTTGTCTAAATTTTTTTCAAAATTTCCACTGTTTTTATTTTCCACTGATATTGTATTTAATATTTGAAAAAAATATTTGCATTTTTTTCGAGATATAATAATTTAAGGCATTTTCGAATTTTGTAATGTTAAAAAATGGCGTAGAAAAATGAGTAAAATCAATAAAGAAAAAATTTCGTCTCGAGCGGGATTTGAACCCGCGTTTGAATTTCGTCGTCGTCGTCGTCGTCAACACGGTATGTTGGAGACGCTCGAGAGGAAATTTTTTCTTTATTCATTTTTCAATTAAGTTTAGCATTTTTTAAAAAATGCAAAGTTCTATATAAAAAAACTTGTCGTTGTTAGGAATTTTCAAATTTTGTAATTTAAAATAAATGTCTTTAATCGTCTTCGAATTTTGTGCGTTTATATAAATAATAACAAATAAAAAAACATTAATGTTTTTTTATTTGTTATTATTAATAATATTAACTGTTTCTGTTTTACTTAAACATGCTAAACTATCTTTACCATTTGTCTTAGTGAATTAGTAGGTAGGTATCTTACCACTTACTAAGTAATAAGTATTTGACAGTGATGGTGATGACCGAACGGTTGGGTATCTCTTTTCACAAATAACATTTTTTTAATCTATACGGAACCCGATAAAAATCCAAAAGAAGTGCTTTATTATATTATTTCGACACACACTCGACTAGCTGAGCACCCTCGAACAGTCGAGTACAATCGTCGCTCCGGCACAAATAGATATTATAATAGTGATAAAACATCTCCTTTGTGCGCGAGAGGCTTGAGGCGCTTTTTAATCTGTGGACAACAAAGATGGCGCCGCGCGGTAAAAAAACTATTGACAGATAAACTGAGAAAAAATATTGTTGAATGTAGCCTATTATATTCATGTTAAGTTTCCCTGAGAGCATTTGCCAAACCAATAGACATGATTGAAGTGCACTCAAATCTAATAAGTGCGAAAATCGTACTATACTCAGTGTAATTCTCTTGTAGAGCAACGTTAGCGGCAAGTTTTTGCCTAAAGGACTAAAGGATTAAAGGACTATAAAATAAGTAATACTCTATAGTTTGTCTGATGCTATGGCTCCACCAGCCTTAGCTAATGTCTGCATCGTAATATGCATTCAGTATTGAACGCGTTAAAAATGACGCCTTGCTTAAAATAGTAGCTACAACTGCGGTGTTTGATATAAGTTTTTATCGCAATAATTTTGACATCGCACATTTCTGTAAGTTACCTACCTGTCGCGTATAAAAAGTTGAAATTGTCCAGAAGCTAAAATTGTCGTTCAGTGTGACGCAACAATGAATGACAACCAACCTCAATCATCCTACCACATTAGCGCGCCCCAAGGGGCACTGACAGGGGCGCTAACAATATGCTGAGTAATGACGTAACTGAGGCCTCTTTGCGGTCGGGGTCGTCGGTGGGAACCCGAGGCTTTTTTTATTATCTCTCCTAATATTATAAGCGTGAACGAAAGTAACACTGTCTGTCTGTTTGTAACGCTTTCACGCCTAAAGCAATTTTATTAAAATTAGTCATAGAGATAGTTTAAGCCCGTGGGTCTCAACCCGTGGTCCCCGGGCCACTAGTAGTCCCTGAAAGCACCCGAAGCGAACCGAAGTGTATCTATACAATCACATTTAAATTATTATATCTTCAATTTTCATAGAAAAAAGAACACTGTTAGCTGTGAACAATAGCTATTGAATCTAGCATGAAAAATAACCATTCAATTACCATGGTTAAACAGATATTTTGTAAAATGGTGCCTCATCCATCACTAAAGCGTCAAGAACCGCTGGTTTTAGCCCTGAGAAAGTACATAGGCTACTTTTATCCCGGTATTTAAGGAATTCCCTTGAGATCGCGTGATATAACCGAGGCATGGTCTCAGCCATGACTATGATACGAAATTATCAGCAATACAAAAGTGAGTCATGTACTTGCCGCTTATGTTGATGCCGAGTCCTTTCCAGATCGAAAGCTGAAATGCATCCTCCAACGAAGCTAGGAACAGTTTCGGGCACATAACGTCGCCCTGTCTTACACCGCGCTGAAGTCATATTGGTTTCGAGTTTTGGTTATGAAGGTGGAATGACATGTTGGCGTTGCCGTGCAATGACTGCAACACTAGGATGTACCGATAGTCTATTTAACACCACCGGAGTGGACCGTAACACAGCCTAGGTCTCACCAGAATCGAAGGCCAATAAATAAAACGCATAAATAAAGTCAGCGTGTGTTCACTACAAAGAAACTGATCCCCTGCCCACAGCAATAACAGTTTGTTATCGACAGTATTGTCGCACCATCAAATTGTTATTTATTGTCACAAAATCTTGGACCGGCCGTGTGAATTTATTTTTAAAATGGTTTCGTAGAAATGATGTGCTCTGACATTTTGTCTCACTTCAATTTTTGTGTAGTAGTCTGAAATTATGGAGAAAGAAGAAGTTTTACATAGATCTAATAATTATTTTGTATAGTAATTTTTTATTCGATCTCACGTTTATTTTCTCACATTTATTTAATATTAAAATTAACTTAATACTAAAATATATTATAATCACAGATTTATAATAGTCATATAAAAAGTCATACTAAAATTAACTCTCTAATTGAATATTTCTGATTATAGCAGTAGTGATATGATTTCTGTAACAAAAGGGATAGCCCTTATCATAGTGGCGCCTCCAGGTACTTAGCTTGGTTAGAATTTCTGCCTCGAACGGGGGGCACGAGGTCTCATTACTTCGAACGCATAGAAAATTAGACTAAACATTAAAAGTTTCATATTTGCACGCGCAAAATCTTATTTTTTCAAACATTGTACTGAAGACATTATAACGCGCATATTTTTTAATCATATATGAATGTACTTACTTAGACAAAGGCTCCATAGTTACAAGCCCATATCGTCATTCCTATAGCTTAATAAAGGACAAGGGCTCTCCTTAAGGCTCTCCTTAGGTGTAGAGTCAACAATTTTTTTTCATTTTACTTGTAATTGCATACATCTATCAATGGTCGGGGTGTATTAGATTCTTGTTTGATTCGATTTTTATGTTTTGTTTGACGTCAATAAATGCCTGTAAAGGTCTATATATATGTTGAACAAAGATTTTTGAGTTTGAGCGAAAAACAGCCAAATCAAAAACACAACAATGTATTAATAAAGCAGACATTAACGGTAGTCTTCCCCGTGGGTCCGAGATGGGAGCGTAATTAATTTATGCCCGGGACTCGGGGCTCGGGAGGTGTCGAGTTACCGCGCGGTGGGCCCGTCTCCACGGCAGCGTGGCCCCACGAAAGTACGGAGCATTTGAAGGGTCCAATGGAGATAGGTATGAATGTCAGAGAAACATGGTGATGATAGTGAAGAATTACGTTATTTCTTTTATTGCAACTAAGTTGGCAAACAAGCAAACTGCCCACCTGATAGTGAGTCGTAGCAGTCACCTCTATCACTAGTATTTTCACTGCCAGGTCTTACCCTTCAAACCGAAACACAGCAATACAATCACAAGAAATAGGTAAGACATATTTTTTAAGGCTATAAGCCTTAATATTTTTTTACCAGAGGAAGACTCAGTACCAGAGTCGTCATTTCTGCGGCCAAGAAGCGGTGCTCGTATCGCTGTGTTCAGGTTTGAGGGGTAAATCTCATGCAACAAGTTGTCATCATAATTGAAGATCTGGCAGGCGGAGCACGGGCTGCCAAGACTGGACTTGAATCACGCATTATCTCACAATTTTAGTGATATAATCTCTATATATGTCTTAAAGAGTAGCACGGCGGCGCATATTTAGAGTGACTGACGTGATAAAAATTTCTTGTCACTCGTCAAGGAACATTGTGTGACTGAGTTTTATCTAAAATTTCAATACTTTGGAACATGTTGTAGCAGTCGGAGCACAGGTACGCCGAGAAATTTGCGATAAAACTCTGTCACACTCACTCTCACTCACTCCTATTCTCATATAGGGCTGTTAGCAGTATAAAACATTCTTGTGATTGTATTACCAACAATTTTAAGCATATCTCCTATTGGTGCATCGAGGGACCCAGCGAGCGGCACAAGTTAAACTTTCGCGCAGCCATGCGCGCGCGCATCACTGGCATCACACAATAAATACGGCTGGTACAAGGTTCAGGCATGCGCGGCACGCGGGCCCCACTGTCAACTAATGGAGCGCCGACAATTAAATTTAACAAATTATTGTTATCTGGGGGCTCGCTTCGATTTCCTTCAAGTTAGGTGAGAGAGACATGCAGACGTGATTGGTTTGAAAGGTGCTTTATTTTCTTCGTGTTTTTTATTTTCTTCGTCTTCGCTATTATTCTCTTCGTGAATTCATGGTTCTAGGTTCTGTTGCAGAACACAAAATATACTTAAAGCATCGCCCCAGAGTACAGAAGACAACTTCATGTATTACAGACCATCTAGCGCGTGGGTGAGGCTAGAACTTAAAACTTTGCTGCACACTGTGAGAACTCAAGTGCTGTTAGCGACGAGATGTTTTGACTGGTCTGCCGAGTTAAAACAACTCGTCTCGACAAGATAGCCCTTAAGTGTTTCTAATAGTTCGTGACCTAAACGTTTGGTAGTGCGTATGTACTTACTCGTGTTTCCGTCCGTACGTTCGTCGGTCCATTCCATCAACATCTGGACCATCTAGAGACTCATCGGGTTCTCTTTGTATATATTACACTAGCTGTGCCTGCGAACTACGTTTCGCATT
This sequence comes from Schoenobius gigantellus, assembly GCA_963935595.1. Classification (NCBI taxonomy): domain Eukaryota; kingdom Metazoa; phylum Arthropoda; class Insecta; order Lepidoptera; family Crambidae; genus Schoenobius; species Schoenobius gigantellus. The sequence goes on from OZ012543.1 coordinate 3,358,487, forward strand.
TAAATATTTCAATGCGTTCTTAGTTTCGTATCTTCTATTTTTTTCCCGTTTTAGCAACATTCTCCGTTGATTCTCCTCTCCTATTAGTCGTAATGGAATAAATGGACTATCCGACACAAAAATAACTTTTAAATTAGGACCAGTAGTTCCAGAGATTAGCGCGTTCAACCAAACAAACAAACTCTTCAACTTTATAATATTATATTCATTCAGATATAAGTATTGCATTACTGCTGTTTATTTAATTTTGAAATTTTAAGGTCCGACTCCTCTAGGGTCACGGTCCAGAATCTTAATTTTCATACTTAAACTAAATGTTTATGTTCTTACTAAAATTTTTGAGCAGATATATAATATGTTTCTTGACTCTATCGATATCGGGATATTAAAAATAGAGAAAGTTTATTCTCGTCAATTTTTGGTATGAAATATTCACAAGCTCATGATCCGTGCTTTTGTTTTTTACATCTGCTTTATTTCGGATCTTCTTTTTTATACACAAACTTAGGTCGCTTCACCCATACCTAATACCACAGTTTCATCATCACAACTCATATACGTCCCCACCGAGGGGAACGAGCCTACCCTAACCAGTTGTGGTAGGGCGATTAGGCCTTAGTCAAACCACGCTGGCCCAGTGCGGATTAGTTGACTTCACATACACCTTTGAATTACGTGTAGGTATGCAGGTTTCCTCACGATGTTTTCCTTCACCGTAGGAGCGTCAGATAAATGTACTGTAGGTACATATGAAATTCGTGAAACGAAAAACACATTGGTACTTGGCAGGAACTCATATACCACCGTATAATGTATAAACTGTGCTAATACCACAAAACACAGAAAGTGGCTAATACAATACTAAAGTAATTTGCACTAAATATTTCGCACCTTTGATAATTTCTAGGCAAGTGGGCATAATAGGGACGCGGTTCAAAAATCTTTTTAGATAGCTGATAGTGCAATCTTTTTAGATATCTGTAGACTATTAAAAAATATTGGACACGATTTTTTTCTTTTTCCACACAATCAAAATCACGCGACACTATATTGATTTGAGACGTCGCCACAGAATAGATAATAGTACTTCGTCGTCGCTCGCAGGTAGCTACATTTCCTAATTACTTGTGTCGTAGAGTGAGCCGCCACTCCTCAACTTTAAATCTCTCTATCACAGAAGCTTTTTGTTATTTGAACAAAGAAAAAAATTCGTGTCTAATATTCTTGTATTATCCTCAGAACAATACCTAGAGCACGGTAATTTACCGTACCTAAAGCATAGAAGTAACCTTATGGCAGAAGTATAACGCAACCAAAATACCTTGCTATGTTGACAAGTTATAACATTCGACATTCAACATTTTTATTTTATTTTATTTATTTTTAATTTGGTATCATTAAAGTAGCCAAAAGTAAATGTTTTTTGGTCACTATCGATATCGGTATTATAAAAATAGAGAATGATTATTCTTGTCATTCTTTTGTTATCAAACAAATGTTTTTCTTCACAGGCTCTTGGTCCGTGCTATTGTTTATTACATCTGCTATCTTTTGGATCTTATTATTTACTAGCTTCTGCACGCGACTTCGTACGCGTGTAGTTTGTACGACTACATTCTGTCGTCTAGGTACACGTGGCATTTTAGCAACTTTGAATTTAAATAAATAGGACAGGTATTTAAGTATGATTTAGTGTCCAAAAACAAAACTGTAGCAAAAACAAAAACTTTTTTGCTCCGTGGACGTAGAAAACATATTGTTCACATTCCATGGCATACAGTTTTCATAACTTCGCTCGTCACAGATAAAAAAGATCAAAAATATACACATATTAAATTAAAACTTAGTAAAATTGGTTGAATTGTATTAAGTAATCAAACAAAGTCAAAGACGTACCTACCTATAAAATACAAAGTTAAGTAGGATCTTCATTTATTTCGGTAAAAGAATGTCACTAAAAACTCTCGCAATGTGTAGTAGCATATAAAGTGTAAGAGGTAGGTAGTTTCTTTATAATTCGTTTTACCTACTAAGTCCGCGTGACTAGGTATTGTCATAGCTACAGAACCACGTGCGTGCGTGATCGCTTCCATACTTAGAGCACCATATAAAATTTTCTCGTCTCCGTGTCATTGACTTGGGACCGAGAGAGCGAGATATCCGGTGGAGCGAGATGTCTATAGAAGGCTTTCGAGCGAGCCGCGAGGCGGAGCCAAGTACACGCCCCTTAACCACTCCTATCCCATTCAGCCATCCATATAGCCATTCAGCTATACTCCCCTAATCATAGGTGTCGTAGATTTGGTGATAATAAACTGATTGCGACTAGAAAACTTTATATACATACCACAGATTACTATTTTAGTAGCATGCAAAGTATTTACCCACTAAAAGAGATACAGTCTTGAAGAAGTAAACATTGAAAAGATTTCATATAACATTCACTTAGCTGCACTTCGTTTTCATCACATTTTCTCGTAATGTGAGCCTTATAAGATCGCTTTTAGGGCCATAAACCAAGCATAAAACATACACGTACGTAATAGAATTATCCCTCTGTTGTTAAATTAGTACACTCGAGTGCAAAAAGATCGATACGGTTAAAGTTACAAAAATATGTCCTACCAACCCTATCTTAATGTTAAGTCATTTAAAATCTGTCAATTAATGTACGAGTATACTCGTATGTTACTGCAAATTTCCGTATATTGGTAAATCCTAGGTTTTGCCGGTAAATTTTAGGATTTACCAACATGAGTTGGTAAATGTAAGGATTTTATAGATAATAGATAGATAGACAATATTTTAGGCTCTTACCATTATTAGAGTTTGGGATATGCTAGGATTTACCAATGAAGGTTGGTAGATGTTGGCTTTGGGAGTTTCATGATCCGCTCACTCCACTGTATGTGGTCACAATAAACACTAATCTAACCTAACCTATAGTTTTCAGTTTGATCTTATACTTAAGTTTTATCGATAACAAATCACTATTCAAACACGAGCGAGAAAAAATGGCGACGACGTGGATTTTTCTTTTTGCGAGAGGAGCATGAAAGATACAGTTTCATGCTCCTCTCGCAAAAAGAAATCTGTATTTGGTCACAATGTCTAACCTAACCTACAGTTTTCAGTTTTATCCTATAAGTTATTTTTCGATTCGCTGCTATCGAGTCCGAATAGCATATAATCATATAATCTCGTAAAATTTTTTAGCTTGATGTTTGAACTCTGCGGAAAATCTCTCCATTTTTTTTGGTTTTTAAGAATTAAATCTCCTTAATTAACTTAATAACAAAGGAAAACATAGGAACATACTAAGCCCATAGATTTTTTTTGTAAAAATAGAGCCATTTTCCTGGAACTAGATTCGTATGGAAAACGGTCCGTATGATTACCATATTTTCAACATTTACCGCCTCTTGGTGATAAGTTCTAAGATTTACCGAGAATGTGATGTTAAAAGTCCGAAACGGACAATGAAGTGACCAATTAACAGCGAGAGGGTAGAGGGCAGCCATATCGTCCTAACGTACAACTGATCGCTCTGTGAATTATTTTTTGTTGCATAGGCAAAAGTGTACATCGGCTGAATTAACTTATTACAAGGTGTTACTGGGAAGTCTGTTCATTGTTTAGTGTATAAATCAACATTGAGTGCGGATTATTTTAGAAGATATTAGTGCACACAATATACAAGTGGCGGTTTAGTCTCACAAATCTGTGTTGTTATTTTGGTGGTGAGAGGGTACATAGATATCAAGTACCTATTCATTAACTTGGTTAAACTGAGCTCACCTGTAAGAACGTACTACTACTTAATTTTGTCTAACTGTTAGAACAACTGACAGTAGACGCGGTGCATTAACGACTCAGATTACGAGCATTTAGCACCGGCCATCAGTGGTTCACGGTTCAAACCCGCGTTGTGCAATTTTTATCAAATTTGACTTTTTTTTATTTTTAGACATTTGTTTTTATTTTTATTTTTTAATTTTTTTTTATAAACTGGAATATGGCCACCAGTGAACTTACTTGTTCCGGTTGCTTACAAGTAATAAATAACAAAAAGTTCTTGCGCTGTTGTTTTTGTGCGGAGCATTATGATTTTTTGTGCGCCGGAATTTCGGAACAACAGTTCCTTAAAACCTCGAGTGACCAAAGAATAAAATGGAGATGTGAAGCTTGCAAGAGTAAACAGCCCAAGGGAGACAACAACAATACTCCGGTTCGGTGCCGTGATGATAAAGTTACGTGCAAGCGGGGAGCATCTGCTCCGAGCCCATCAGATAAGCTTTCGTCCGGGGCAGGGTCTGGGAACGGAGATGTTTGTTCCCTTGCTGCAGAATTGAGAATGTGTCGCGAAGAAATGGAAGCCACTCGTAGTCAAATACGCGCCCTTAATGATTCTTTGTCTGGGTTGATATCACGTATGACCTTATGTGAAAATCGAGTGGCCCAACTTGAAACACGTGTCGAAAACTTAGAACGGGACGAAAACAAAGTTGACAACACCCAAACAAACTCAATGACGGCCACTATTGAGGCGCTGAAGGCCGAGCTAAACGACCGTGATCAGGAGCTTCTTTGTAATGATGTTGAGATCGCATGTATACCGGAGCGTAAGGGGGAGGGGCTGCAGCATGTGGTGTTGACTGTGGCTCATAAGCTTGGGGTTCAGCTGGATCTGCAAGACGTAGCAAGCGCTATTCGTGTCGGGCGTGTACCTGAGCCTGATGACAGTGGCGAAAGTAAGGCTCGGCGGAGGCCTATCGTAGTTGGTTGGTGAGACGGGCGATACGTGACGAACTCCTCCACGCAGCACGTGTACGTCGTGGAGCCACTACGGAGGGTCTAGATTTGCCTGGTCCACCACACCGTTTCTACGTCAACGAGCGTTTGACGCGTACCAATCGACTTCTTTTTTATCAAGCTCGTGAGATGGCGGGGCGGATGAAATGGAGGTTTGTCTGGACGAGGGATGGCAGGATCTATGCGCGCCGTAAGGTTGGCCAAGATATACCTCGTCATCGTCTACGTACAGAGGCTGATTTGGCAAGGGTTTTTGGAACTGAAGCCGTTAGTGGTTCCGTCAATGAATGAACTCTCCAGTAAAACAGTTTATAGTTTTATTCTGCATGAAGCTGAACAGCATACCACCCTAAAAGTACCCTATGATAAGAAGAGGTTGGTGAAAATGGCCATTAGACTATTTTTGACAGCAAAAGGGCTGTCTTCGTGCTGAAGGGGTGAAAAGCTTATTGATACTGGAGTGAATTTCACCCCTAAAAGGAAAAACCAAGCTACAGGAGCTAATCATTGATACCAAAACGTAAATTTGCAATAGGATCTCGATCTCGCAATAATTTGATATTTTGGGAACACCCTTGCGACGGTTTTCCACATCGTCAAACATTCAGTGACAGCGCGAGGTAGTACGTTACATAAGTCAAACATTATAGGCCACCATTTGCATTTATATTGCATATCGAAAATTACACATTCAGTATGGGTAGTAATAGTATTTCGTGATTCGGTAAACGAAATAATGGATCATGAATAATGTTAGGGATGCAACGATACCAATGCCAATAATCGTAATCCGCAGGTTATATCGTAATTTTTGACGATCATCCGTATCGTAATAGTACATTATGATACGAGCGCGCTATGTCGGTCATTGCGTACAAGGCGATATTGTGCGCGAGCCGCAGGCGAGCGCGACAAGAATCAAGAAAGCAGAGCCAAACAGCCAACATTTAAAAAAGGGCCAAACATCCAAAATTCAAAACTAAATAAACCGAACATTTTAGTTTTTAAAAAACAAGTTTGTGTGAATTTTTAATAATTCAGTTTAGTTATAGTTATTAATTATTGTTTTTTTTTAATATCGTTGTTAATTTAATATTTAAGTAACTAGTAGTAGGCTGTTCATTTGTTTCCAATTGTCAGCCGCATAAAGTCGTGTTAAAAAAAAAGTATAACGAAAAAAAGTAAAGTATTAAGCGACAAATTTAAGAATGCGTATACTGGACATAATTTATTTTGCAAACTTGAACAAATTATAATTTGTCGTGTTAAGATTACCGCACTTGTGCGATTATGTAAAGGGGTCTAAACGCAAAGTAATAAGACCCACTTTACGAGCAAGTGTGTTGAAAAAATTATTACGATTTATAACGATTCTTAAAATTAGTTAGGTGGCTGTAATTTATTGCATGAAAAGGAATGCAAGACAACATCGAATGTTTGTGCTGGCAACACTAATGAGGCTGTCATTAGTGTTGCCAGCGCAAACACCCGATGCTATCTTGCATATTTTCATCTTTCATATTTTTGGCGTTATTGGAGAAAAAGTACTGTGTTTCGTAACTCGAAAAAATTGACCCACAGGTATTTATTTTTCCATCAAACCAGCTACTGTCGATTTGGAAAGATTGATCTCCACAGCTGATTCAATCCATTCGAATATTAGAAATAGACTGAAACCAGATAATTCAAAAAATTTTTGCTTTCTTAATAAGAATTTACTAGAAATTGATTATAATTATGACATTTTGGTGGTAAATGAAATTAAAGAAATGTTGATTTTACTCAATTGTCTCGTTTATTTTAAATTAAATTAAATGTAAATAAAATAATATTTTAAATTAAATGTAAATAAAATAATTGTAATGCGTTCGTTATCGTATTCGCTATTACGATGTATTCGTCATTCGTATCGGTATCGTAACAGAAGTATCATCATCCCTAAATAATATGCAAATATAATATATATATAAAAAAAAGTAAATATAATAATAATAATAATGTTTATTTGTACTGTTACAATATTGGGCATATTATTGATAATTTGCTTAGACTATAATTTACCTATATAAGTAACTGATCACGTCGAATACAGAGAGTATCAATACGATGGCCCCCAAATTAAGCTTGAGCTTGTTTCTAGGGGACCAGAATTATGAGTTTCCTATACAAACAATACACAGCAATGTGTGGAAGTAAAGCAATTACCTACTAATTTATTACAAGGTATGTACATTAAAAGAAAAGTAGTAAACTCAGTAGCAGACTAAGATGAATATGTGTGTGCGTGTATGTGTGTGTATGTGAGAGCGTGCGTGTGTGTGTGTGTGTGTGTGTGTGTGTGTGAGGGAAAGCGAGAGGTACTGGGCGTGGTTCTAAATATGTATTTATATGTAAAATGTGAATAATATACCATTTATTATTATTTTTTACCAGGCATGACATTTTCGATATCATCGTATGATAGGGAGAGCAACCATTTTATAACAACTTTTTTGCACAGGAATGTTGATAGATCTTTAATGTCACATTCTTTGCACGCTATGTTATAAATATATGGTTGCAGGTAGGATGGGCAGCGCTTGGCCAAAAGGGATGTGGCCCTGGGACAAGGGATTGAGAAGATTCGCTTATTCACCAGAGAATGGTATTCAGGCGTTCTTTTAAATTTTTTGTGCATACACAATATAGATTTTAGGATATAAAGTTACTCTTAGTATTTGTGTTTCCTTATACAATGTTTCTGTTCGATACCGAAAAGGCTTCCTCAGCATTACTTTGATTACAGCTCGTTGAGCTCTTTCAGTCTCAATCAATGTGCTCTTCCCAGCACCACCCCAAACAGAGATCCCATACTGTAGAACAGATTGACAGATAGCTTGAAAAATTGTACGAAGAGTGTCAGGGGATGTGCAGTCGCGTAGCTTCTTTATTATGAAAATGATTTTTCTGACCCAGTTAGATAGTGAATGGATATGCATTTTGAAAGACAAGTTTTGGTCTATAGTGATACCTAAATATTTCAAAGACTCAGTGCGATCGATGAATGGGCAGTTGCAGTTACTGAAGGCCCAGTAATAAGGGTTGCAAGAATGAATTTTAAGAGCGATATCATTGGGAGGTCTGGATGCTCGGGTTTTATGGAAGGTGATAGCTTTTGTCTTAAGAATATTCAGAGTCAGCAAGTTCCTATCAAGAGCGTCAGCCATGATCTTCAATCCATTCTCCGCGAGCTTGAATACGCGTTCCCACGTTTTAGCATGGAATAGAATAGCTGTGTCATCTGCATAAGATATTATTTGCCCATTGTCAAGGGGTGTATTCAGTATGTCGTTAATGTATAGGGTGAACAGGGTCGGACCAAGTATACTTCCCTGCGGCACTCCAAAGTTGATGGGAAGAGTCTCGCTAGTCTGATTGTTTACTTTTACGAACTGCTTACGCCCTGACAAATAACTCACAAACCATTGGAGTGGAACACCTCTAACGCCGGCGGCTTCGAGTTTTTTTAGGAGTAAGGGAACCGACACAGTGTCAAACGCTTTGGCTAAATCTATGAAGACCCCAAGCACATTATCGCCCATTTCAATAGATGAAGCTATATTGTCTGTTAACAATGTTGCGGCATCCTCCGTCGATTTGCCTCTTCGGAAGCCAAACTGCATATCAGAGATGACTTTGTTTTTCTCAAAGAAGTTAACTAAGCGAGAATTGACGACCTTCTCAAGAATTTTGGAAAATATGTTCAAAAGTGCAATAGGCCTGTAGTTTTCGACTAAGTCCGTTGAGCCACTTTTGTGAATTGGGCTTACTGCAGCCACTTTCCAGGGTTCTGGAAAGATCCCCATCTCAAGGCTTAAGTTTATAAGGTAGGTTAAAGGTTTTAATATGTAATGTTTTATTTTCTTAATTAATCGAGGGTTGATTTGGTCTGGTCCTGGAGAGCTGTCATTTTTAAGTTCAACGATGTATTTGTTGATTTCAAATTCGTCGGTGGGAGCTATAAAGAATGAGCTAGATAAGGTTTTGCAAGGACAATATTTTTTTGCAAGGGAGTCTTGCGTTTCAGAAAGTCTTGTAAGGATGATGTGAGAAAGGTTTTTACCCAAAGTAGAGAAGTAGTTGTTGCATTTATTTAAATATTCAGTGGTATTATTTGTGTTAGTAAGTAATTTATTTGAGTTTTTTACTTGAGAGTTCGGTTCATATATAGTTTTAAGTGTTTTCCACAGCTGTTTGGGGTCTTTTTTATTTTCGCGTATGCGTTGACTGTAAAACTCGCTCTTAATTTTTCGCAACAGGCTGTTGTAAAAGTTCCTGTATCTAGTATATATCATCAATATGGTTAGACACTGGCAGGCTTAATAGCGTAGTTGCACTGAAAAATAATAGATGACAAAATTTTTAATACTTGGATGTCCCCTTAGCCTTGAAAAATACATAATTTCCAAAAAAAAACTGTCAACCGCATTTTTTTATACACAACAGGAGCCTTGCCTTCATCACACCTGATGGTAAGTGACGATAAGGGCTAAGGTGGAAGTGAGCTTCACCTTTAGATTCTTCAATAACTGACGAAAATTGTCGGAGCACAACAATGTTATTAACGTTATTACTATGGCGACTCATTTATTTTTTTTTTTATTGCAGAAAGTTGGCAAACAAGCAAACTGCCCACCTGATGGTAACAGTCACCTATAATACATGTGGCTCTTGTGAGATTCGCAGCAAAACTGCAACCCCCACAAGAACCACAGTGTACGTTGCCAACTTGTGACACAAGATGTAAAGTCACAGTACCCAGTAATTTCACTGCCATATCTTACCCTTCAAACCGGAACACAGCAATGCAAGCACTGCTGCTTTGCGCCAGAAATAGGTAAGACGGAGGTACCTAAGCAGACGACCCTGGTACAGAGTCTCCCTCTAGTAAATTAAAACGGTGATGGCCAGCCAGGCAGGTTCAGAAGCCCTGCCACCAACCAAACCAAGCAGAAATACTTATCCTTACTCACCCCCACGGGGAATCGAATCTCGAGCCTCCAGATCAATATCAGGTGATCACAGTCACAATAGTATTCGCTATAATTAACTTGTGGTTCAAGTCACTAAAAGTCAAAAATTTTACCAAACAATCTAAAACAATCAAAATTTCCGCGAGAACAATTTACTTATTGGCACCTATCAAAGCGCCAACCAGCAGCGTAATCTATACATCTATACAAATAAATAAAATTGAAGTGTCTTTTTGTAATGTCAAAATAACAAGTTCTTACAGATGGGTATGAATGTATATTGGGTACCTACCAATAACAAAAACAAAATTTAAAAAAAAATTGTCTGTCTGTCTGTTTGTTCCCGCTAATCTCCGGATGGCTAGACCGATTTTGACGGGACTATCACTAATAGATAGCTAATTATATAAGGTATAACATAGCCTATTTATCAACTTTAACAAAAGTTACTATTCCACGCGGACGAAGACGCGGGCACAGCTAGTATCTGCATAAAAACAATGAGCGAGAGGTGGATGACTGAGACCGCGCGTAGCGTTGCTTGAATGTAATTTGTTGGAGCCGATGAAATCGCCAAACGTACCTACCTATTTCACAACGAGATTGCGTATGCTCTTCGCGCCGTGCGGTAAATTCACATGAATGTATGTATATAATTTATCTTATCTTAGTCTGGGAGCGGCCCAATTATTGAACCTTCGCACTTCGACCCACCATGGATCTTTTATTCTTTTATACCCAAGCTTTAGTCCGTGAAGCCTACGGTCCAGTCTATTGTGCCCATGAGCTTGACGATGTCCTTCGGTGGTATGGCCCATTAGTCTTCCGGTTTTGGGTATCCAATTCCCGTCAGCCTTAATCTTCTGCTGGCTAGGGCATCGCAGTGGCACAGCAGGTGTCCATGCTTTCCTCTACCTCCTTGCAGGCCCTACAGATTTTGGAACTGGCGTGTCCCGTCCTGGTTAGCATGATCCTAGTCACCCTAGTGCCGAAGTGTCCGGTTAGAGCACCCAACAGTAGGCGAGTCTGGGATCTGCTTGAGCTTAGTGTAAACTTGAGCCAATTATCCATACCCATGAAGAGCTTGGTGTGAATCATTCCTTTTTGATTGGCCCATTATTTTTGATACCTCATTTGCAATTGAGTTCTTAGACCTGTACTGACTGTTTTTGGAGTGATCCCGACAAATAGTTCCGGTCCTACCAATTGTGTTTCCGATCCCTTTCTTGCCAGGTAGTCAACCTTCTCATTTCCGGCGAAACTCTTGTGACCTGGTATCCAAACTAGACGTACTGTATTAGTTTTACCCAATTTATTCAGTACTTCGATTGCATTCAACACTAGTTTGGATTCCACTTTGTATGACAGGAGCGCTTTGAGATTCGCTTGACTGTCACTGAGAATGTAGATGTTTAGGCCATTACGATTTGCGACCCTTGCCTAGATTCTCCTATTCACAAGCTAGGATAGCATATGTTTCAGCTTAAAACACAGTTGCCAGCTCACCCATGTCGATCAATATATCAGTTTTATTGCAGTGTATTCCTGCCCCTGTACGAGATTTCATTTTCGATCCATCTGTGTACCAGATCATGCTGTTCCCACGAGGGGATGCCAGCCCCTTATCCTATTCCTCCTTTGTTGGAATGTGTACCTCAAAAAGTCGCCTAAATATATATTTAGGTAACATTCTGTCGCTGGTCATGCTCAGCAGCAGATTGTCTTCTTCAGACGCGAATGCCGTGTGTTTTGTGAGTGGCCGGCTTGCATTCCACATTCCCAAAGTTCTGAGCCTGTAGAGTGCTCTCATGGTTTCTCTTTGTACAGCACTGTGGAGTGGTTCGAAATTCAAAAATCTCTTCAAGGCCGCTGTAGGGGTAGTTTTAAAAGCCCCCGTTATAGCCATTCAGGCCAGCCTTTGAAATCTACCTAGTAGTTCCCTGCATGTGACTAGTTTCGTTCTTGGCCACCAGACAATACTGCCATAGGTTATGACCGGCAGTATCATTATATTGTAAATCTAGTAGAGTATCTAACCTTTGAGACCCCAGGTTTTATCGAAAGTAGAACGGCACATATTGAGTATCCTTCCGGATTTTTCAACAGTGAGGTCTACATGTTTATTCCACGATAGTTCTTTATCTAGAGTAGGAGTTACTCTAGATAAAGAACTATATTTCACCTTTGCGGACCATATATTTCAGAGCCGTATAGCTTTAGATTCCTCATGTTGTTGAGCTTCCTCTTTTTTGTGAACGGTATGATCACTGTCTTTTTTGGATTGATGCTAAAACGTGTCTCATTGCACCAGTGCTCAACCCTTTGTAGTGCCCCTTGCATCAGCCTTATGTCATCAGCATAAGCTACTGTGGTCAGGGTCCTTTCTTCAGTTCTCCGATCAATGGATTAATCACAAGACACCAGTGTGTGGTTGTTGTGACGCTCATTGTATCGCATAATACGCTAGCAGATATGACTCTGCTCTCTAGCATACCATTAATCTATCTTATTATGGTGTCATTGATGCCATATAGTTTCGCCGCTCTGCTAATGGAATCAAATGTAGTCTTATCAAAGGCGCCTTCCACATCAAGAAAGTTGCGCTGGCAACCCATGCACACCTGTTTGATTATTTAGTGAGATAACTTTATAAAAATAGGATAAAGATATTCCATTATTTTTTTTCATGTTTGGTTTGGCGGCGCCAACGTTGCCAACTTATAGGAATCGCCAGTGATGATGATTATGGCGCTAGCCGTTACGAGCCAATACATCATCTAATCTCCTGTCTTTTTTATTTCAATGGTGACTTCAATACAATCACCGTAAGTGATATTGATGACACATTCAATGACGTCATCTCAACCAATGTCAGCGTTGTTCTTTCAAATCGGCAAGCCTTTTGTAACGCTCACAATAATGATAATAAGAAACATTGTCATTTGTTAACACGTAGAGATTATTAATAAAAATCGCTTATTCCTGCCTTAATCCGAACGTACTCTTGGAGTAGTTACTCCCAGTTTAAGCTAAGAGTAGCTTTGTGTTTATGACATTATTAATAAACACGGAGTAAGCTCTAACCTTCGTTACTCTCGGATTAACGCGTATGTTATGGCAACCCTTGCAATTTAAAAGTAAAAAGAATGAGTCGGTAAACGATTTGAGCATCGTGTGACAGACAGAAATACATGAGCTGACAGTTTTTTCTGTTTTTTCAGTTTGAGATTGTCTTTCAAGGTTATTTTGTGGTTATTTTGTTCGCGATTTTCAATTTATTCGATTTCGTCGATCAACATCAAATCATCTAAATAATAGTCACTTTCCATTTTAATACAATACAAAATTAACCACACCAACAATAAACACAAATTCGCTCAAATCGACTGTGAAAAATATAACGGTCGCCATCTAATGACAAGATACGTGTCAAAGTTGACAAATTATATAGATTTACGCAAAGACAACGCTACTCCAACCTTAATCTGTCGCTAAACTAGGTAGCTAGCAGGTATAACATTTACTCCGAGAGTAGAGTTGGATTAGCTTACTCCTTCCCTACTCCGTGTTTATTAATATAAAAAATGTTTACTCGGAGTAAAGTTACTCCTGCCTTAGTCTACGTTTATTAATAAGACGGTAGATAAGCAAAATTAGTATGGCGGCTGTAACCACACGCATGTCTCGCGGTAAGGTCGATTTTAATGAAACTGTTACCCTTGTGATAACTCTTACGTATTTTTTGATTAATCCCTGAACGGGATTACACAAACACAACCACAGGACTAAAGTTTGCAAATTAATGTCTTTCGCAATGGAGCCAAATACTTGTGGTTACGTTTGTACCCTCTGCTCGTTTAGATATTCCGACATGCACGCGTACAGAGTTCTCCGCATATTTTAATTCAATAAAAAATTATTTTGTTGTATTTGACTAATTAAGTTTATAATTTATGAGTTTTCCATTAATTTGATATATCAAACTTACATGTACATTTGTTGAATAAAATTCTATGACAAGTACGTACGTCTAGGCAACTTTTACGTTAGTTTTCGACTCTCATAATAAGTTGGATCATATATTTCTCTTATAACCGAGCTGTTCTGAAGAATCAGCCTGTACAAACCATTCCAGAAACAGTAACTCCCAGTACCATAAATACGGAAAATACTTCAGGATTTCAGCTTATGTATCAGTATGTTCCTTCTCCTTCCGATCAAGCAACAGAAGGCCAACCGAATACAGAGAGTATGCAGCCAGCAATGGCGGACCAACCTCGGCGTAGTACTCGTGTTCGAACTTTACCACATAAATTAAATGATTATGTTTTAGAATCTTTAAAGAAAAGGGGATGTTCCCGATCACAGCTCTAATTTATTTATAAGAGTTTGTAAACGTAGCATTAGGCGGATGTCACTCGTCTGTGGTTGTTGTTCGGACTGCTCTCTGCACTTTGTAAAAATCATTGTTAGAATTTGTGATTAATCCGAATATAAAAAGTATCCTATTAAGTATGTCTTTTTATTAACTATAAAAACAGATATCTAGATATAAAACAATGCATTTGGATGCAATGAAAAAAGAGGTGTTCGAAGCCATTATCATAGAAATTGACGATAGTCAGGATGAAGATTTTGAAATTGGCTGAGAGTTGTGACTCGTCCTTTCTGAATACATTTATGAACCCAAGAACTCGACAAAATCCTAGAGAAAGAGTCAAATCTTAACATGCCATCTATTGTTTCTATGTTCTCTACTGTGTTGCCACGAGAAGAATCTCCTGCTACTCCATCCTTCTTTACTTCTTTGCAGTGTGATAGTAGTATTCAATCGAGAAGTCCAGGACTCCATTTACGGGTAGTAGGAAGACTATATTCTATACTACATATTACTATACTAGATATTTTTATATTAAAGTAAATTATTAAAAAATCAGACTGAGTCATTCCACCGGAATGAAAAACTCAAGACTGACTAATGCATAAGTGTTTATATTGATTTTGCACGTGCTACTATTATAGTAAAATAAATAAATATTAGATTTTTTACTGAAAACTCATCTAATTATTTGAATTTTTGTAATGACCCTAAATACAACTCGTGCGGTTAAGGCGCGTAGAGTCAATTATAAAAAAATCACTGCAGAAAAAACCGGTTCTCTTCATAAATATTGAATAAAAAAATCTTTAAAAAAGATATGTTATTATTCAACGCATTCTTTAGAGGATGGTCTTTTTAATTTTTTGATAAATTAATTAAAACTTGGTCAAAATGTGACCCAAACATGCCACGATGTTAAAATTTTAAGCCTAATCGCGTCGTAAATATTAGGTTAAATCTGGTTAAATCATATACTTTCGATTTCAATAAATAAAGTGAACAATATGCTAGCAGATGGTCTTTTTAGATTTTTAACCGACTTCAAAAAAGGAGGAGGTTCTCAATTCGAAGCGTATGTTTTTTTTTGTGTGTATGTTACGCGATTACGCCGCCAATAATGGATCGATTTTCTTTTTTAGGCTGTATGGCGTAGTTCCATTGCCTTTCCTTCGTGGAAGAAAATAACCTCTCTGGATCGATCATGGAATTATTACTCAAACAGGAATGAGCTCTTGCTTAAAAAAGCGTGCCGAGCGAGAGATAAATAACTGTACCGTTTGTCTCTTTCGTAAATTTGTGACCACAAATTCTACAAAATAGGGATTTTTTCTTAAAAACAATAACATTCAACCTGAAAGATGCTTTTGAAAATCATAATATGCTTAATAATCACGATTGTTAAGGAAGAGATCGCTTTTAGCGACAAGGTCGCCCTTTGTACAATTAGTGTTAAGTGTATTATTTATACGTTGACTTTAAGCTGGTTTTTGTTGTACAAAAAAGAAATATTATATTCTATTCTATTATTTCAAAATGGGTTGCGCATAAGAATTTTATATCTGCTTTTCAATACAAGATAGGTTTTATTAATATTATAATTATTTAAATAATAATGAATGTCAATGATTGTCTTTCAATAGATGGGTCTTTCCAATCGGTATATTATGTTGAACCCACCGTCACATAACAGATAATCAAATATGTCAACTTGTCAAAAATGAGTCAACACTAAAATCTCTCTGTGATATTTAAATACATACCTAGTAAAAAAATGAGTAATATTTTAAGAAGAAAAGAATTAAAAACACATCAGTGTGAGTCGAATTGTTTCAACAATATTGAAAACTTTTGTGGTTTCGCCATTGATTTACTACCAAAGGTAGATAACGCATGAACGATCGAGAAGTAGGCCGGTGAAGAACTGCTCAATCGCGACTCGTGCAGTTCCTTTCCATAGTGAGTGATTAGCTGTCGGCATGTAAACATGTCGAAGTGCGCATTCAAAAGTTGTGGTAACAATAGCCAGAAACGGCAGAAAAAAGACGGGATTTCATATTTTGCGTGAGTAAACTCATTACGCATCTTATCATGTATTCAAATATTCGATTTATACGTAAAAACCAATCAAAAAAAATTATTTTAATCATAAACATGTCGCTTCGCGTCAGTGTCAGTGCATCACAATCGTCTCGCTCGCACGGGAGTCGTATTACGATGTGTTATCTCATTCATGCGTTGGAGCGACAACGCGATAAGCAATTTCAAGCATTATGTTTGAGAGCATAAAGTTGATATTTCCTTGTAGCAATTACTAAAGCGTCGTTTGATCTGTGGCCAGGTATGAAATGGTGTAACTTCCCACGGTTGTACTTAAAATAGTTGCCGTAATAATACAGAATAAGGTTGAATTAGATAAATACGGTACTTTCTTTATGGCAATTTTCATTCGGGCGTGCATTGCATATTGAAGTATATATCAGCGAGTACAAATGTATACTCAGGTATACTCGATTAGGTGACAGAGTCCAACCGCGTTTTTGTATGAAGCGCTCTATCTACGTTTGGTAGTAAATCAATGGGTTTCGCCAATATCTTGAACAGAATGTTAATGCCAATTCTTTTTTCTAATAACTTAACATCGCATCGTGTAAGCTAAGCAATAAATAACTAATATAAATTACTTTTATTAAAAAATGTTAAAAATTGCGATAATATTTATGTTAGGGACATACCGTGGGGTCACCCTACTACAATGACAACGAAAATTACTGACATTGACATAGAATCGTTGTTTCAATATAACATTTTTGAATACTACCACTAGAATATTTCCTGGACGTAAAATCATAGTGTTATAATTATTAATAGTAGGCTAACACGATAATTCAATTTATTTCATGTTATAATTATTACAAAAAAAAATTTAGGTATTTTGGACGTTAAAAGTAATTAAAATAAACAATAATATAAAATCTTCATCTACCAATAGTTGTTTCATAACTACTAAATTATAAAATATACAACAGTAGCAACACTGTGAGAAAGGGATAAAAGGTACAGTTAGTGCTATCTCTCTCGGCACACTTTTGCACTTTCAAGTGTTTAGTCTTTATTTACATAGAAATAAAGTCCAAATTTGAACAACAATATTTTGAAGAGCTCATTCCTGTTTGAGTAATAATTCCATGGGATCGATTTTCAGAATCCTTTTCAGGGGCGGTCGACTTTTCTATTGGCGCAATGAGACATACCTACTAGGGATACATCGAGTGTTACCTCAAAAAACATGTTTCTAAAAATCCTAAAATGGTAGTAAATAATAACAAAAGATTCATAGATGTTAACCATATTTTCTGATGGTAAACATCTTTTAAAACATAAATTTGCGTTATTTAACGAAAGTTAATATTTTAAAGTATATTTTGTTTAAAATTATCCAGAATGACTTGAGTTTGAAGATTATTTATTAAATGGATAATGGATGTAAAGTCAATGTTAGAACTGGCAACATACATTCACAAAAAATATGGCCGAATTATATTTCTGGCGCATGAATTATTTTCCTTTTGTTTCTCCATTGCGAATTTACGCAATAATATCGAAGTGTGCTTGCTTTTGAGATAACGACTTTTCTTGATAGTGTCTTTTTGTGTTTTTACATGAGAAATAGACTCGTTTGGAGACAGTGACTTGTTTTGATTTTTGTGTTAAACTTGAGTTCTTTTTCGTGTTGTTACTTAGATTTAATTGCTTTTCCTGAGACAGTGACTCTAAAACGTGTCAATTTGAACAATAGTTTGTCAGGGAACATGCTTGATAACCTGAAGAGAAAATGTCTCAAGTGTGGAATCTCACCACAAGATGATGCAATTGCAAACATTATACTATATCGCTTTCCAAAGCCAGGAACAACAAATATTCGACGGTAAGTGTTGAAATTGACCAGTTTAAATACTTCTGACATTGCCACGTCCTTTTTTGTTATTCAACAAGCCTTCATCGCAGTTGTCAAACAACGACGTTGAAAACTTCTCTTAATATTCGCGAAATTATTTTATGAAACTGTCTATCCTGGCACTTGACACTAGCAGTAATGGTTGTTATCCTCTCTAACGACTAAATGCTACAATTAAAAAAAAGACAAAAGACCCCTGTTAAAGCGGTAGCGGTTATGTTCACAATAAAAAAGATAACACTTCTTTGAGTTCTATTAGAGTTACTGCAAGAACATAAAATTATAATAGTCTCTAAATTCCGTAGATTAAATATCATAATGATAAATAAACTTTCGCTCATAATATTTTCTTTTTCAGATGTGAAATGTGGGCCAAGTATTGTTTTCCAAATGACAGTTGGTCATCTGTGGACTTCCAACGTAAATTATATGCTGAGCAAAGGATTATAAGATTATATATACTATTGACTTTATTAATGTTGAAGAGAAGAGATTATCCAAACATGCTGTTCCAGATATGATTGGTTTTGACAAGGTGAATAAAAATAGCTTTTGTATATATCCTACCTGTTTATATCTGTGTTATAATAAATATTTCTAGCATTTTATGCATTCAATGTGTGGATGCTGAGTTCTGAGAGTGGACTCCATCCTAAGACTTGTGTTAGTTATATGCCGCCTGTAGAGTGCTCTTGTTGCATATTAATAATGATTATTTAGACAGTTCAGTGGTGTGACTATGGTTCATTTATTGATTGATAATGCCAAATTTTTACATTTCAAATTGAGACAGCATACTTTATCAATAGTGCTTGCACTCCATCCAAATGTCCGAGTCTGAGCACTATGGATAAAGTCTGTATTATCAATTTCAATTGCTATGCAAGCTGTACTATAAACTACAACTCCTTACAATCATCATCATCATCACAGCTCATAATATATGTCCCCACTGAGGGGCTCGAGGCTACCCAAGGGTTAGGGTAGTAAGACCTAAGTCAGCCATGCCGGCCTCGTGCGGATTGGTTGACTTCATATACACCTTTGAATTTCTTTATAGATAAATGCAGGTTGCCTCATGATGTTTTCCTTCACCATAGGAGCATCGACAAATGTACATATGAAATTCGAAAAACGAAAGACACATTGGTACATGGCAGGATCTAACTACAGACCTCCCGATAAGAAGGACAGTGCCGAGTCCACAGCACCACCAATGCATCCATACTCTACTCCTTACTGTACTATAAATTAAAAATTTGGAACTCCAGTTTGATATGAATAAGCCAGTTAGATATTATTTAAACAATATACAATAAAAACTTGTCTAGAAGATATCAATTAATAGAAAATTGCAGGTCTGCTGGAAGAAATTTCATTTATGAAATAAGCAGATCCTTTGTACATTGTGTCTTATGTGTTGTTTGTGCTGTCTAGTTTTATGTGTACAAAAATTGTTAAATAAATAAATAATATAAGAAAAAAATCCTTGGTTTCTAAAAATAGTTCTATTTCTTTACAGGCATTGTCAAGTGGAGTCACATTCAAGACTTTTATGACTGAGATAATGTAAATCCAAATTTCGTGTTTGCTCCATCACTGAGGAAGGATCACCTTAACCCTAATTGCAAAGAAAAGATGAAAGTTAGTCAGCTCAGGCAGCTCAGGTTTTGAGTCATTCGGTGGCTGCAGGCATGTTTGCAAAAATATCGCAAGGTAAACTTACCTACGTAATAATTTATATTGTTATATCAATTAATCTGAACCTGAAAATTTATAAAGATTTGATATGAATACCTAAAAATGTCTAAACTAAAATTTATAGCTCAGAGCAAAGAGTTCTGATTAAGAAAAGCCGTGGGTTCGATTCCCACCCCAGTCCCCATAGCATGAACACTGAAACAATAATTATGATAAAACAATAAATCAATATGAATGATAAAGCACTAAACTGTTTGATCATAGTGTGTTTTGTTGATCATGCTATGGGGCAGGCCTGATTAATTTTTTCTAGTTAAGTTTAATGACATACTTAAACATTTCCTACAAAGTTCATTAAAAATTTACAAACAGCAGCTGATTTTAACTGAAAGTATTATTTATAAAAATATTTCATCCAGATGTTGGAATGTAAGATTTGTCTTTGTGAGGGTGAATAACAATGCAAAATAAGGAAAACAGCTAGAAGAAATAAGTCGATTGAGTTGTAGTGTTGGGACTGTCGGATGGCTCCTAGGAAAATATTGCCTGAATTCCTAGTTTATATATTTCTATAGTTTTGACAATTTTCATTATTTAGTTTTTATTACATTTTCAGGGGAACTGCCTGCAGGTGCAATTACAACGGCGGAAATTGTCGCCGTAAATAGCGACTCTGCTGTTTTGAGGAGAGGCAAACCACACTCAACAAACATAACCATGAACTCGTTGCATTTCAAACATTTTGAACTAATGAAAAAATTTTTGAGGAAGTAGAGTTTGTTGGATGCCGGAGCCCACCACCCACCACCTTCGAAAGATGGGTGGGTCTGGACTTTAAGAGGTATTTTGCAAATATTTAAAAATCCTAAAGAAAAACAGGATTAAATATCTGTCAACCCGTCGGGTACAGCAGGATGCAGTGGAAAATTTATTTGTCTCAATCCAGGCAAATTGTGCAAATTGCCTGGATTGAAATCCTACTGCCTCACAATTTTATAGGTGGATTGAAAACATCTATGATTTCTAACCCACATAGAGTCAGGAAACTGTGAAACAGACATTTATTATGCAATAATAAATAATTTCAAGGACATGTTTTCTACACCACACACAAGCCAACAAGTAAAACCCCTAGAAGCCCCTGATATTGTGATCAATATGCTAGCTTCAGTGGACCACACTTTTGAAGCAAGCATGACTGACTCAGCTGAAATGCAAGCTTGTGCTTATTATGTGGGTTTATTATAAAAAAAACTGAATGTGACTTGTGGTGTGTTTGAGAAGATATTAAAGTTGACAGAAAATGTACATTCATTCATAGAATGTAAAGAGTATGTCGACATTAAGAAGAAATTAATTTATGCATCAAGAAATTTAATTAAATGTGTTGAAGATTGTGCTACTCTATGCGATAATTTCTCTTTAATGTCATCATCAATATTGGATTTAAAAACATTGTTATTAAAAAACCTCTGTGAGGATATAAATTTCACCTTTTAGAAACAGTGTCAGAAATATGTCTCAATAAATGTAAAAATTATTATAAATAGTGTTTTTCACATAACTATTAAAAGGTATTATTGTACATTAAACAACCTTAAAGCTTCAAAACTAGCAATAAAAAAGAAGATGAACACAATAAAACATAAATAAAACTATCATACTTTTATTTAATTTTTACCTTTACTATTCTGCGAATTCTGACGTGATTTATGGAAACTAGAAAATAATATGCAATGATTTATAATTAAAATCATTGCATATTATCTAGTTTCCATAAATCACGATTACAATAAAAAAATATTATTACACTGCTTTTGAATTTTACCGCGTAGATAGTGCGTGGGGCCACAGCACAGATTAGATAATAGTTACTACGTAACAGATACATCACTCCCATAGAAACGCTCGAATCGTTGTAATAATAATAGCCAAAACCGACAGACAAAAGTCGCTGCAAGAAGAAAAGGTCTCTATGAACGCGCGCCGAGAGTTGAGATTCCCGCGTACACCACGTGATTGCGTCATCGAGCGAAAACTTAAGGGCTGTACAAAGAACATAAACAAAATAGTTAAAGTAAAACTTTAATGTTATTATTTTATTAATATACGTAGGATTATAATGAAATAAAGTTATTGCGAGGAAAGCTCCCGACTCAAATGTGCTTTAATTTTATAAAATGATAATAATAATAGTACTTACTTTATTTGCAAGAATATGGTAAAATACATGATTGGTGTTAATCATTACATTATTCTTCATAATCTACTTCTAAATTGGCAGTGCGCATATATTTAAAAATTTAAAATAGTATTTGTTAAAAAATAAGAGAATAGAATATTATTTTATCGTCATTAATACCTCCCGCCCAAGGCGAAATTTTTTCTTCATTGATTTTATTCATTTGTCAAATTACAAGCGATTAAAAAAATTACGAATTATTATGAAAAATACATGATCGATGTTTTTTTTTTCATGTTTGAACTCACGGTTATTCAATTTTACTATCGAAAATATCCTGAATCGCATGAATAATTGTGATAAATAGGCAATCTTTTAAAAACAAGAGTAAGGTGGAATATTTTTTTTGTAAGGAATCAAATAACCGGTTCATCGAGACTTTATTATTTTTTTATAAAACTAAGTAGGCAATCAAGCAGACAATCAAGCAGGCTGCCATTTTTTTTTACAAACAACATTGAAGCTGTTGGCTTTCATCTTAGCCGATGATAAGTGACGAAAACGTCTAAGATGAAAGTGAGCTGAACCTGAACTCCTCAGCAAGTGAGGAACTAGGCTGAGGACTGAAGATTGTTACAATGGCGACGAATTACTATCTAATTAGTTCGAATTACTTCGAATTTCGACTATGAAAAAAAATATCAAATTATTTATTTGTCTTTTAACAACGACATCCAATAACGGTAGTAATGAACCATAGTAATGAATCATAGTAATGAACCACCGTATTGTTAATCAAGTTTAAAAAAATAAAATTATTGTGTGGTTTTGTAAAACCACAATGCAAGTGGAAC
Organism: Schoenobius gigantellus; assembly: GCA_963935595.1. NCBI lineage: Eukaryota > Metazoa > Arthropoda > Insecta > Lepidoptera > Crambidae > Schoenobius > Schoenobius gigantellus. The sequence continues at coordinate 3,381,384 of OZ012543.1, forward strand.
TTTTTTCGTATCAACATTTAACTGAAAATTTTCGGAAAATCATTCAGTTTAGGTATAAAAATCCCATGTTTAGTTCTGAAAAGAAAATTATAAATAAAAAAAATAATTGAAAAAAACTAAAAGAAATCAAAAACTAAATTAATATAATAATAAAAAAGCAATAAAATATACGAAAAGAAACAATATAATAAAAAAAAATATGAAAAAAAAATACAAGATTCGATAATAATAAAAGTCTCGCGTGCGGCGCGGCGGGTGGCGTGGCGGCGGCCCTCTGCCGGTCGGAGCGCCGGCGCGCTACTTAGCGGTAGGTATTTATAACGCTGCATTGCGAGAGTGACGGGGGCCTGGCCACAGTAAGATGGCAGTACAGTCAAAATTTGTCCAACGTGTTTTTCTATGTAGTTGTCATTCTTCCCTTGGGTATATGTGTTCTGTGATCCTTTTTGTATTCGATAGAGTATACTCCTTGGGTGGTCACAAAATCACCAAAGTCAGGATCTGATCATGGGATCCCATGAAAATCGAGGGAAACGCTTTAGGGTTTCTTTCACTAAAAAGATTGCATTCACTAAAAAGTTAAAAATAAAAAATATTTTACAAAAAATAAAACCGACTTCTAAAACACTGAAAAGTTAAAAATCTAATATATAAAATTCTCGTGTCACAGTGTTTGTTACCGAACTCCTCCGAAACGGCTTGACCAATCTTTATGAATTTTTTTGTGTATATTCGGTAGGTCTGAGAAAAGGTCGTAAACTATTTTTTACCTATTTTTTATTATGGCGAAACGTAGTTCGCTGGCACAGCTAGTAATATATAAGAATAGGTACAGACAACATCACACTTCTATATTGAAGTCGATAAGACTTTCTAGAAGATCATCGTTTGGCACCGACTTTTTGAAGTCGGGTTTTATTTTTTGTAAAATATTTTCTTATGAACACTTTTATTAATTTTTAATTGAAATAATTCATCTTACGCGTAAAGGTTTGCTTAAATATTCCCCTCACTCTCACTCACTCACTCCTATGTAATCAGTGCGGGACGATCGACGTTAGGTCATTGGGAGTACTATGCGCCATAAGAATGGGATTAGAAATGGTGGCGCATGTATTCACTTCTCACTCGCACACTACTTCCGTCTATACTCACAGTCGTGGGTTAGCGTCTGACAATGCTGACGGTACCGGCTCGATGAGCCGCCATTTCTAATCCCATTTTTTAACCGCACGGGTTGTACTCATACTAATTTCTAGCACTTCCCCTATTCCTCAAACGGCCTTAGTTCATGTATGTTGCTACTTGTCTTATTCCCTAAACGGTCACGGTTATCCCATGTATGATATGTAACCACGGCCTACAGACAAAACCGCAAAACACTAGTAGTCAATTTTCCATTTTTATGATCCATATAGAGTCCTTAACTAAGCCTCGTAAAAATGTTGACTATCATACAAAAAAATTGTCCGTTAAAGTTTAAAGCGAAAAAGCCAATGATAATTCTAGGGCTCCACCTGCGTAAATAACGTGTTAACGTAACACACCTTATCGGATGCGTTAAAAATAACTGCTAAGTCTAACCACTAACAATGCCGCATAGAAATTAACATGTTACGCTGTTGGCCACATCTGTGTACGTGCAGTGTTAAAATTATCCCGTATGACAATGCGCAACGACGCAGGTGGAGCTGTAGCATAAGAAAGAACATTTTTACCACAGACTATAAAACTAAGCACGCACCAAAACTAAAGCCAAGCTAAAGCCTCAGAACCTCAGAAGAATAACTAAAGCATAGAAACCTAGCAAAAATAGCTACTGAACTTAATATATTTGACTCACTTTGACATTAGGCGCTGCTAATAGAAGTTAGACAGAGACACGTATATGCAAGATGTTTCGAAATTTTGTAGGTCGTCACTAATTCTCGCTTGTTAGTTCTTCTCCCAGTGATGTCGTGCTCATCACTCACCTAGTTTCAACGTCGATAATTATATTATGTAGGTATTTAATAGATCCCTAATACTAAAATGTCTTTATTACGAGAAATATAATATAAATAATTAAGGGTAGATTTTCTTATGTAACTTATCCAGCTAATAGCTGCTGTGTCTCTTTGGTATGGTCAGGCTGGCCGTTCATGAGACTAAAAGCGGGAAGTGCGAGTCGGACTCGCCCACCGAGGGTCCGGTATAAAATTGTAGGTTATACTTTAAATTGAGACTAAATTTTTTATGATTTAATTGCAAATGTGGAGTTTGAGATTTTCCCTGACTTGTAGTGTAAGACTATATAACTTCACAAATTTCATAGTTCTAGCTAGATCAACGAAAAATACCCTATTCATTTTGATGCCCGTGAGAATGTCGAAATATACGTTTTTGGCGACATAAACGGCCGTACCTTTTTTTGTTAACTTAGAAGTTTGATTTTTTCACATCTTCAAGGGCCTAGAACTTGTTAGTGTAGAACTGAGTAATTATATGGTTTTAATTTCAACTCGATACCTTCACGCGTTTCCAATATAGTCTTGATAGACAAACGGACAATAAAGTGATCCTATAATGGTTCAGTGTTTCTGTTGAGGTACGGAACCCTAAAATTTGGACTATTTAAGTGACGGGTATTTCCCGTTATCTAAAATGTTGGAATTTTTCTATTGCAGAGATTCACAAATTCTATAGGAAGGAAATCGAAGACACACTGCTTTTATTTCATCGCTTAGATTTAATTCATTTTTTATCGCATCGCTTAGAGGTACTTGAGGTTAATCTCATATTTAATTTACTTACCCGAAAATTTTACCCTCATGGATTTTGAACCTTGGATAAATTCGTGAATGCTAAAACTACTATTTGTACATATGCTTGGAAATTAAACTAAAAACATTAACATTTGACCATACTTTATTGTTAAGACATTTTTCGATAGATTTATTACGCTTGATGTGCGGCCGGGCTTAGTTAGAATGTAAATTTTCCGAAGGCGGCGTTTTGATATTTTACCTTTTTGACTCTTTCTGTTCTTTTCTTGATCTAATATTTTAATTCTTAGAAAAAAATCATCTGAACTGGTTGTTCTTGGCATCAGTGTCAAGGATTCCTTAAAGAAATAGTTAAGAAATTAAATACGTTTTTATTTTCATAAATAATATTTTAGTTTAAAGATTTCCTTTCATTAAATAACTTGACTTACGTCATGACGTCTCCATTTCATAGTTTTACTACTAAGTACATACAAAATTAATCTGATGGAAAATATCTGGAGCAAATTTGACTATGCTTTCTTGGACTCCAATTTCGTCTGACAATACACTTTATCCATATTTTTTTATACATTGTCTTTAGGAAATCTGTAAAATAAAAATATCGACAAAATTTTACAACACTACGCATGATCAAGAAAACCTCAAAGTAATTTTCTAAAAATCGCTAAAACATAAAAGTGAAGTTAATATTACGTATTGTTTTTCTACAAAATGATTCAGCGATATTTCATATGTATATAAGTGTACTTATTAGCTCACATTCAAGTAACAATATGAGAAAACATGCCAATTTAAGGTCAATAAATTTTGATTGTTTTCCTTTCGCGACGAGTGAGACTTGCAGCCCCAAACTACACGAGACATTGTGTTACGGAGTGCACAAACACACACTATTTGTAAATACCTAAAGAATTCTTGCTTTCTAATCACTTAAATATTAATAAAATATCATCAAAATATTACTAGCCACGGGACGCACTAACAAATATTATACGAACAATTCAAATAGTTCAAACTCGGATGGTCTATCTTCGATACAAGGTACTATAGAATTTAGCCGTGTTATATATTTTTAACCAATTTTAATATTTTTAACCAAAATGACAATTCAATCAATTCATATACTGACCACCTTGTGATATGCCAAAAGACAAATATTACTCATCTCTTACATTTACACAGTTTTGTGCCGTATGTTAGAAAGAGACAAATAGCACACAATTAATTCTTGTTTTAATCTTCCTTTTATGCTGTAGTGATTGTTCTGAGCTCAGAACAACAACTAAAGCATAGAAACCTTGCTAAATGGCTAAAATAACTACTGAATTCAATATATTTGACTCACTTTGACATTAGGCAGACATAATACCTGTCTTTTTCTAACTAATCAAATAGAAAAGGACAGGTATTATGTAAGATGTTTCGAAAATTCGTAGGTGGTCACTAGTTTCTGTTTCTGCTAGTGATGTTCTTTCTTATGACACACCTAGTTTTAACGTCGATATATTATGAATATTATGAATTAAATATATTCTTAATACTTACTAAAATGTTTTTATTACGAGAAATAAAACATAAATCATAAAGGGTACGTTTTCTAATGTAACTCATCCTGTTAAAAGCTGCTGTGCCCTTTGGTATGGTCAAGCTAGCCAAACAAGACGCATTTCGATCGATAATCGCTATTGCAATCCCTAGAAGAAAAATGTATGGGATTTGACATAAGCCCTCGCTTAACTTTCGAGCGCAATGTCAAATCTCATATATTGTCATTTAGCGATTACGATTATCGAAAGACATCTTGTCTTGGGGGGCATTCAAGAGACTAAAAGCGGTCCTTGACATGCTATAGAAAGACGAGTAAAGGGGCTTTTGAGGGATGGAAAGATTTTTGGCGCTTATGATGACTAATTTAAACGTATGTGACGGCAAATTACTCAAGAATAGCTTTGAAAAGTTGATAGTAAATAATTAAAAAATATTTCATCATTATTCCCTTTTAAGTCCTTTCTGAGGATTGAAAAATCTGGGGTACTAAGGCAAAAATTGCACTATTAAAATTACGGGTGTTTACCGTTGGCTAGATTGATGAAATTTTTCCATTCAAGAGATTCACAAAATCAATGGGAAGGTAATTAGTAATTTTTACGTTTACTTAGAACTTTAACTTTTCCACAACTTCGAGGGACTGTAGACCTGAGTACCAACATGGTTTTGATTTTAACTCGATACTTTCACGCGTTTCCGAGATAATGGGTCTTGACAGACAAACGGACGTTTTTCCTTTTGAGGTACGGAGCCCTAAAAACTGGGCTATTAAAATGTAGGGTATTTACCGTTATCTAAATTGTTGGAATTTTTCCATTGCAGAGATTCACAAATCTATGGGAAGGTAATCGGAGACGGACTATTTTTATTTGATCGCTCTTAGGTACTTAATGTTAATCTCATATTTAATTTACCCGAGAATGTTACCCTTATGCCTCTTTAACTTTAGATAAATTCGTGAATGCTAAAACTACTATTTGTAGGCATATAGCATGGAAATTAAACTGGCAACAAGACAATTTTCGATAGACTTATTACGCTTGATGTAGGGCCATGGTTAGTTAATTTTATTTTTCCGTAGGCGGCATTTTGATATTTTATCTTTTTGACTCTTTCAAGTTCCTTCTCTAATATTTTATTTCTTAGAAAATATCTTCTGAACTGGTTTCTCTTGGCATCTGTGTCAAGGATTCCTAAAATAAATATTTAAGAAATTAAATACATTATATTTTCATTAATAATATTTAAGTTTGAAGATTTCCTTTTATTAAATAACTTGACTTACGTCTTGACGTCTCCAGTACATACAAATTAATCTGATGGAAAATGTCTGGAGCAAATGAGACTATGCTTTTTTGGATTCCAATTTCGTCTGCCAATACACTTTATCCATTTGTTTTTACATCGTCTTCAGAAAATCTGTAAAATAAAAATATTGACCAAATTTTACTACGCATGATCAAGATAACCTCAAAGTAATTTTCTAAAAATCGCTAAAACATAAAAGTTGAGTTAATATTACTTATTGTTTTTTTACAAAATGATTCAGCAATATTTCATATATATTCATATTGACTTATTAGCTCACATTCAAGTAACAATATGAGAAAACATACCGATTTAAGGTCAATTATACATTCGTTGCTTCGTCCTTTGAGATTAGGTAATAATTGTAGTAACACGTATCATGTCGCCTTTCATCCACTAAGTTAAAAGTAGGTATTCACACTTTTTTATTTTTTTTTGATGGTGGTACACAAACCTTCCTAGAGACACCAACCATATAGTCGCTCATTCGCGTTTTAGTGCTTCGCCGATCACCACGTATCCTACTTAATTTCTTAGAAAACGTTACTATGCCGAAACGAAGTCATAAAGAGGAAGATAGTGATTACTTACGCAAGAAAATAAGAAAGATAGAAATGATGTTAAAAAAGCGCGAAAAGCGTACGCGCAATCGAATAATTTCAAACAATACCTAGTAGCTCGTCGTGCCCAGCCTCACCGGCGGTGGAACTTCTGACGCTATCAGGAAACGAAGGTACGCAGTTGTTAAATAATATTATACTTATTTATTAAAAGTAGTTAACATTTGTATCACTTAATGTGATGTAATGTGTTCCTATATTTATATGGGATTATTTCATAACGAAAGACCACCACTGGTTTTTAATATTGTGTAGTGTACATCTATACGGGGATGTTACCGGCACAAAATATTATACCTGATAATATTAAAGTATCTGCCTGTTATCTATAACAGATAATCTTTAGTGATGTGTATATCTATATGGGATATTACCTACCGTCACAAATAATTACCACTGGTATCTTGTATGTAGTGTACATCTATGGGGGATGTTACCATCACAATATTTTTTATGTACTGTGTACATTTTATATGTTATGTTAACTTCATGACTAATAAAGTATGTGCACATTTTAATGGAATGTTGCCTTTTAAAGTTTCATACGGCACTAAAGGGTTTATTCTCACAAACATTGGTCGTTGATATACAACCGCATTTAAAACATTAAGCAGCTGTTATGGATATCTGACAAAGGTGTATTCTTCTGTGTCATATGTATTTTTGGACACACAGTTACCTGTATGCGACACAAACGTATTGCAGGTGAAAGTGAAGTGCAATCAGTAGCTCTACCATGAGTTTGCATTCGTTTGGAGTCGATATCGACTGCGTAAATTTTTGTATGGAACTTTGTACAGCGCCCCTAGCGGTAACGCGGTGAACTAAAACCGGTACCATGAGTGCAATAGTTTACGATACGTCGCGAACCTATCGAAAACGCGCTCGCTATCGACAATCGTTTTGTGCATATTGTATGGAAATCGGTACCATGAGTTCATGATTTGACAGCTACTCGATAGACGATAACGTACAAAACGATAACTCTGTAGTTACGTTAGTCACTTACATTTTCAAGCGTGAGACTCGATTCGATAGATAATCTAAGCAAGTTTGGAATAATATTATTGAGTTAAATTAGTTAATAAGTTGTGATTTTTTTTGCATGGCATATGCCAACCACGGCTGAGTTCAAGAATAATAACACATACATAATATATACGTCAATGACACGAAAACAATTAAAATAAGAGAGCAGTCGTGAGAAAAAGTTCAAAAGAGTGATTACAACTATTTGTGCCAATTAAGTATAGTATTATAAATAAGCATTTCAGCATTGGTGTTTAAAAGCAAATACAGACTTGAAACTGAAAGCTATACAGAGTTTATGTAAGTAACCTCAAAATCAAATTATCATTTTTAAAAAGTTACATACAATTTTGTTTTGATCTTAATAGCTTTATGATCATAGAGGTATCTTAAGTGTATAATACTGTTTTATGACAACTGAAGTGAATATATAGGTAATAATTCCGATTGTCTTCGTATGACCCCTTCAGTAGGTAAATGCAAAACTTGGATTTTTGGAAATAACAAAACAAAATGTCATCCTTATGTATGGAAAAATAACACATTCAATAAACTACAAGGCATCCCTAGAAGTTAAGGAATTGTTTGACAAGCTGATAAGAAATTAAAAATAGTCTATATCAAAGTGTTAAAATACCTATTCTATAACATTTTATTTACAAAACATTTCTTGCAGATTATCCATAAATGGGACTATTGATGCCACATCCATACTTGCGTGCAACAAGTCCAATGAAGAAGCAAAGAATTAGCTGGATATAACAGCCAGTCAAATGGAAAAAGAATTGTGGTTAAAAATCATTGTCACTGTGTAGAGAGGTAAAACATTCTTACACCCTCAAATGTAAAGAATTGCATTTTATTTTCTATATTATAAACCTTAATAACTTTTTTAAATAACTTCTTAGAGTTGTTTCTCTAATAAAAAGCTATTGGTAATAGGTATACTTACCTAATTTTTTTACAAAGAATAAAACTGACTTCAAAAACACCAAAAAGTCATAAATAATATAAGAATACTTACAATATCACATTTTTATATTGAAGTCGGTGCCAAGCAATATCACCTGAAAAGTTTGGCACCAACTTCAATATAAAAATGTGATAATAATTGTATGTATTCTTGTATTTAATTAAGACTTTTGGTGTTTTGGAGCAGGTTAATTTAAAAAAAAAAAAAAAATATTTCAATATTTTTAGTAAAATTCCCAAACTCGTCACCTACCAGAAACCTTCCATCATCATCAGCTCAGTAACATGATATGATGACTATCAGATGCAAATAGGTACCTACTTACCTAAATATCGTCAGAAAAAAATGAAATATGTTGGATGTGCCTCTGTAATTTAAGTATTTCCTTCCATTATCCCAGGATCCCTCTATCGATAAAAAGAAAGAATTTTGAAAATCGGTCCACAATTGGCGGAGTAATCAGTGAACATAATATTTAAAAAAAATGATTCAGTCAATACATCTCCTTTTTTGAAGTCAGTTAAAACTTTAAAAGGTGCATATATTGTTATAAGATTTTATTTTTTACAGCTACATTTATTTTGGATGAGTGGCGGAGGATGATTTGATTGAGTGGCATTGATGATAATACAGAATGGTGCAGCCAAGACCTTCGGTTTTAGCATTTCATTTTTTGGACTGATTTATTGCCACAGCTGCAGTTGGATTTTACAGTGTCACAATAGTTTGGATTGCATTAAAAAGGAAAAATTGGTTGATGATTTTTTTTATTGGTAGATTAATAAAAAGATGTTGTTAACACATTTTTTACACCAAAAATAAATAAATTACATGAGCCCACTCTTTAATTTATTTACCTAAGTAGGATTTCCTTGTTTTGACAAAGCAAAAAATATTAATTTTCAATAAAATTCTAGGTCTATATTTCATACTGAATCTAATATAAAGAACAACAGAATTGTTGTATTTGTGCATATTTTACACAAGAATGTTGGCAAACAAGCAAATAGTCTACTTAGATGATCATAGACTATCACTAGAATTGATTGGGGACTCTAGAATTGATTGGGGACTACTACCTCCTCTATTTTTTGATGGTGTTCACATAACTTATAGTGACAACGTGAAAAATTTAGGAATTTTATTTGACAGAACACTGTCATGGACACCTCAGGTTGACCTGGTTAGCTGTAAGATGTTTGCAGCGATGGGATCGATGCGTAGACTACGTAACATGTTGCCTATAACCACCAGAATGTCTCTTGCTCTGTCACTTCTTCTTCCCATCCTTGACTATGCGGATTGCTGCTATTGTGACCTTGGCGAAGTTTTGCTTGATAAGCTTGAGCGACTCCAGAATTTGTCCATTAGATTTATCTTTGGACTGCGAAAATATGACCACGTCTCACAATACAGAACTGAACTCAAATGGTTGAAAATACGCCAACGCCGTGATGCACACATTTTATACCTTTTATACAATATTTTGTTTAATCCTAAAACACCCATTTACCTAAAGAAACATTTCATTTTCCTTCATTCCTCACATAATTTAAACACTCGTTCTTCTGATAGCCTCCTATTAAAATTTCCCACACACTCGTCCCAATATTTTAATAAATCCTTTACTGTTCAGGCGATTCGACTTTGGAATCGCCTACCTTCTGATATTAGGTGCAAACAAACACTTGACTCTTTTAAAAAAAGCGTTCACCGCCATTTCCTTGAGCTTTGACCCCCCCTCCCCCCTCGCCCCCTATGAATTTATATATTATTTTTTATTTACTCTGTTATTATTATGTAGTATGTTTTAGTATTTTATATATTAAAGTATATATTTTGTACCAGTGTATTATTGAAAAATACCCACTTAATCATATGTTTTGTCCTATCTAAAGGTTGTCTGGTAGAGATCGCCTATGGCGATAAGGCCGCCTTTTTTGCTTGTTGTGTATGTATTGTCATTGTTTGTGTCATTTTATTTAAGCAAAATAAAGAGTTTCTATCTATCTATCTATAGTCACCTATAGTCTTCTAATGACCAAAGTGTACAAGGTGTAGGTTATCTTATGAATGTAGTTACAGTAGCCTGAAATTTCGTATCCTTCAATATAAAACAGAAAAGCATTGCTGCTTTGCAATAACACAGAAGACCTAGTACCTCTGGTTATTTAACATAAACATTAAGAATTTGCATCAAAAACGTTATCTTTCAATGGAGATTGTCCATTTTTTATAAGACTGGTCAGTCATGAACATTCCTATAAAACTATATTTTTACTTTTACATCTTATGTAAAAGAAGTTATTACCTTACGTAAAAGAATATGGGCATGATTCAGTATCAAAGTGCTTAATAAATATAACTTCCTGTGAGCTGTTCAATGAATATAAACAATATGAAATAAAACAAACAATCTTCTGTATATTTGAATTTATTCTGATTCATATGTCAAATAGGTGGATGGTATGAAAAAACTGGTTTGTTGGTGATATATATTGCCCAACCCAAAAACCATGTAAGAGTCGTAATGTGAACACAATAATTCACTGTTTTTCAGTCAACAATGCATTTATAGTAATATTCTTTAATTGCTTCCCTACCATTGCTGTTATTATGATAAAATAATAATACAAACAAAATGTATTTTTCAGACTAACTTCCCACTGTATTTTACCCTTAGATCATTTAGCCTAATTTTACCTCATGATAATATGCAGTTTGCTAAAGTATCCAGTGAGTTTGTAGCTGTGACTCTGCATACTTTCATACTGTCATTAAGATTTTGGCAGCAATATAATTTTACTGACTTGTAATCATACAAAATAAGTAAAATACCAATAGAATATATTTTAATAATATAATAGTGTCGATTAAACAAATTTCTTCATCTATTAAGTTTGCTAAAATATGATAATTATTGAATGATAATAAATAACAGTAGTACCGGTTCTTTCTTGTGCAGTAATTTCTATGGTTGGACATTTGACTGTAATTCCAGGTAAATTTTGGAACTTAAACTTCTGCAACAACAGACATATCATTAAACATCACATAAAGCCATAATAGATAATCATAATATTGTAAAATTAAAGTATTTTATATGAATATTGGCCGACGTCAGACGTCATCAGCTTTATTTTAAGTTTTATATAAAATGCTTCATCATAATTACTCATACTGTAAAGGAGTAACATTTTTAGTTTTATTCATTCACCCACTCACTTATGCAGTTGTATATCTCTTGTAATACTACATTTGGCAGGTATCAATTTTCAGCATATTTGTCAACTCTATTGAATTAAACAAATATTCTATATATTTTCCTGTGGGCCCTCGAGGACAATTGAGATAATGGTGATCTAAAGCCTGAAAGAAAAAATGAATTGGTTAAATTATTTAGCTATAATGGAAAATCCTTCAATTATAACGGATTGCACTATTTACATTTAAATTATCAATCCAATAGGTCTCTTTGTGTAGCCACGTCTTTAAATAGATGGGTACTAAAAAACAAACCCATAGAAGCATAGAAAATGATTATTTTTAATGGAAAATTGTTACAATGTTTACCACAACAATGTTAATACTTACAATTAAACTATAATTACTATATATTCCTATGAATTGCACCATTAACTGGAACCATGGAGCGCTTGTCTATATCATTATGAAATCAATACATGGCCTACATTTAATAAAAACTTATTCTTTAACATAAAACTAAATAAGTTTTCATGAATGTAATCAAACAATGATTAAAAATATAACCTATGAAATAATTTGAAGTTGACGTATAAGCCGACTAAATTAAATCTTTCATAACAATATGGTAAGAAACCGAATTGAGCTACCTTTTTGCGAGGACGGATTATAGCGTATTACCAACATGACGACAACAAATAATTACCTGTAAGTAGTCTGTATCCTTTGTATCGTTTACTATACTATCGAGTTAACGTTACGAAGTCAGTTATATGCAAAAGTAACTCATGGTACGGTGACTATCGAAAACGATATCGTCTGCGTTAACACGTTAGCGACTGTAGTTAACTACAGTGTGCAATCGATGGCAACTCATGGTAGAGGTACAGAGGTCGACAGTCTCGATTGTAGAAGAGATCAATTCAGATCCATCCACTTCTATAAGGCCCTACTCACGATGCAATTTCGCTAGCAATTTGTTGCTGCGATCTGTTGCAATGCAACAGATTGCGATGTGAATAGGCAGGTTGCAGGTTGCATGCAATTTATCGCAGGTCGCATCGCCCGCGCTAGCGACCGACTGATTGCTGCAACATATTGCGAGGTGAATAGCGCGGTTGCATGCAACTTGGCTCAGTCGCACGTGTGCCGCTTAGTCAGCCACACCTCTGTAGTGTAGGTAGCGTTTAGAATTAGTAATAAAAATGATCCGCAGAGAAAAAAATTGAGAAATCTTCTGGTTCCAATTCCAAATGAAACATAACTTTCATTTGCGATATTTTATTTTGTAGCTGTAACCATTTTTTTACCCAAAACTGTTTTTCTTTCTTCCTCGCAGGTGTTTAAATTGTAGAAGCAAGAGCTAATGCAAATGCTACTTTTTAGGGTTCCGTAACCAAAGAGTAAAAACGGGACCCTCTTGGTAAGAATCCGCTGTCCGTCTGTCTGTCCGTTCGTCCGCTTGTCTGCCACTAGGCTGTATCTCATGACCTAGCTAGACAGTTGAAATTTTCACAGATAATGTATTTCTGTCGTCGCAAAAATTTTAAGGGGAGCCCCATACAACAAATGTGATTTTTTTGCCGTTTCTTGCTCGATATTAATAACGGCAACAGGTAGACGCATGAAATATTCACCGAATATTTAGTTGTAATTCACTTTAAAAATAAATAATAAAATTAGAATAAATATTTAAGGGGAGCTCCCATACAATAATCTTGATTAGGATTTGTCGTTTTTTGTATAGGTAATTGTAGGGAACCCTTCGTGCGCGAGTCAGACTCGCACTTGGCTGGTTTTTGAAATCTAGGTACGTAGGCGTGTACACGTTGTGACGTTAAGGTGCGTCCCCACTAGGGCCGCGCGGCTTACGAGGCCTAGCCGCGAGGCTGAGCCTCGTGAGTGTGGATGTAAAGCGAGGCCCAAGTCGCGCGGCCCAGCACAGCCGCGCGGCCGGTCAGTGTGACTATCTCAAAAACGGCAAACCTGCCCGACTTGTTTAAAATCTACCAAACGCGACTCACGATAATGCCAAAAATATGCCATCTTCTCTCAGAACAATAACTAAAGCGTAAAAATATAATTTGTGAAGTAAACTCGAGGATCACGCACACTGTGACTAGTACTCGATAGCTCATATAAAATACATACGAGCGATTCGAACTGATTTTTGCGCTGCGACCCGACCCGTTGCGCCCCCTCACAGTATACGCTAACTTTTAAACGATCTTGTTACAAAACCTCTGGTCTAAACCTGCGGTCCTACCGCTTAACTCATAGCGTTTAACGATGGCGATAGCGAGTGACTCGCTATCGTTTTAATTTTACGAGTTTGCTATGATAAGCGGCGGCCCTACCGCCTAATTCCCTCGTTATAATTTTAGCTCTCTAATATTGTGATTTCGTACCGCCTATCATAGCTTTTGAAATTGAAACGATAGCGAGTAACTCGCTATCGCCATCGTTAATCACTATTAGTTAGGTGGTAGGGCCGCTGCCTGGTCTAAAGTTAGTCTTGGTTTAAACCTAGTGCGCTTTCACTTGTGTTGATACTCGTAGATTGAGACAACGTCAACTTGGTCCTAGTTTCAACCAGGACTAAGTTCAGACCATGTTTGTTTTCTAATAAGACGAAAGAAGTTTAAACGTATACACTTTGTGATATTTTAAAGAAATAGACAAAATTATGACTTCTGTAAAAGGCTGTAACTTGTAACAAGCATTGACTGAAGTATTACGGAACCAAAATGCGTAGCAAGACGACTTGACAAATTATAATATTCGACATTTAACGCTTTAAAAGTCGGCTACATAAAGGTAACCAAAAGTAGGTAGGTACTGTATTCCGTAAGTCAACTTTAAATTGAACTTACCATTCTGCCAGCTGTTCGCCGATATTCTGCTATTATACAAGGTTATTTTTTAGTTATGATAAAAATTTTGTGTGCTTGTTCAGACAAGCAAACTGAACAACTTTCACTATGGGACCAACTTCGAAATCGCAAAAAAATCAGCTGTTCCATACATTTAGGTTCAGTGAATGTTGAACATTTGTATGGAACAGCTGATTTTTTTTGCGATTTCGAAGTTGGTCCCATAGTGAAAGTTGTTCAGTTTTACTTGTCTGAACAAGCACACAAAATTTTTGTCATAACTAAAAAATAAACTTGTATAAAATTTATGTTATGATTCATTATTATCTATACATCTATACAAATAAATAAAATTGAAGTGTCTGTTTGTAATATCAAAATAACAAGTTTTTACTAAATGGGTATGAATGTATATCGGGTACCAAAAACAAACACCATTTTAAATTTTTTTGTCTGTCTATCTGTCTGTCTGTTTGTTCCCGCTAATCTCCGGAACGGCTGGACCGATTTTGACGGGACTTTCACTAATAGATAGCTAATTATATTAGGTATAACATAGGCTCCTTTTTTATTAACTTCAACAAAAGTTACTATTCCGTGCGGACGAAGTCGCGGGCACAGCTAGTTACAAATAAATGTGAAAATTATTGCTACCGCCACTATTATACGACTACTGTCATCTCCTCGCGATAGAACAAATAACAAATAATTGGACAATAAATACAAAAATAACAAAAGGCGGGCTTATCAGATTTCTGCCAGGCAGCCTTTATATATGATATCCATACTAGGTTGGTAGTTAAAAAGAAAAAAAATCATTAATGAAATACAAATATTTTAAACAAAATAAAATAGAAACAAATTAAAGAAAATTAATAAAAATAGTACAACAAACAAAATTATAATAATAACTCCATACTGTAAGTACCTACATAAATTCTAAAGGGCCGTTATGACAGGGGGTGTGTATGGAAGGGGGTGTCAGAGCTGAAGGAAATGATGCTTTACGCTTTTATTAAAAGATGTAAAACTTACCATCAGGTGGACAGTTTGCTTGTTTGCCAACTTAGTTGCATTGCAATAAAGAAAAAACTACAATGTACAGTTTTACTAACATTTTACTAGTCCATACATTTTGTGGTTAGGTATGAATGAATTCAAAAAATTAACATTACAAAAACTATGCCTCGCCGAGAGGGGAAAGGGATATCGGGGGGTAGTCCTCCTCTTTCTGCACATCTTTTTCACCTCCCCCCTGCAAAATTTTAGACATTGACAACGACAGAAAATCACATGACAGACACCTACGGCAGCCATTCTATTAAAACATGATATTCTAGCTCCAATTTGTAAATAAAATCATGCCTATTCTTCACAATGAACACGTATTTTATTACTCAAACAATCGTCTACCAGATGACGATGAATGATAAATTTAAAAAAATAAAGAAATATTTTAAATAAAAAATTTTAATGGAAACCAAAATTGAAAAACTACATTCATTAAACAATTTTTCGCACTGTATATTTAGCCGTGTCTCTTGTTCTGTATAAAAAACATCGAAACTTTCCACAAAACAACAGATAATTTTCACAAAGTGTGTATGGGAATTTTCTAATATTATCTGTTAGTTTCGTTTTTTACACAAAACAGATGCAGTAGTTACCGCTTTATTTATGAATAGTAGAATTCCAAAACATTTCTAGCACAACATATAACTGAAATAAAACTACATTTCTACTAAAATGGAAATAATTCTTCAAAATCTCGCCACACTGGGCCGCGCAGCTCTATAGTGAGAATGCGATAAAAATATACACAAAAAGCTGGTGAGGCCGAGCCTCGCGGCTCCCGCGGCCGCGCGGCTCGTAGTGGGGACGCACCTTTAAGGTGTTTGTTCGCAAAATGAAATTGCAAGCGAAGTTGCATAGGTGAGTAGAGCACGTGCAACCGCGACTGCAACATGTTGCAGCAACAGATCGCAAGCTAGATTGCATCGTGAGTAGGGCCTATTAGGCTGCAACTGCGCAACAACAGCTTTACAGCCTTTACATTCTACCGAACTACCTGCACATGTGAGCATTGAACTAGTTCGTGTTGAATTGGATGAAGAGATTTTAAGTCTTTTGGGTGAAACACACTCCCAAAAAAAAAAAAAAAACTGTGCCCTCAAAAATCAAAAATAAACACACCAAAGATGAACCCCGAGATGAAGGCAGCCTTATCGGAAATGCTTGTTAAGAAAGATAAAGCATTAGAAAATAAACAAATACAGCAGGCAGTTGCTATATCTTGCATTGGTGACGCTCGGACCACATTATTTTCTTTAGAACATAAAGACCAGTGAGTCTAAAAACTATTAATCGAGGCCAGCCGTTTAATGTGCGATGCACAACATACCGAGTCAAAAAACAAGACGCTTTTTTATTTGCTCAGCACTAAAAAATGACATAAAGGAGCAACTGTACAATGCTGAAATTGACAGTTTTCTATTTGGGGGAAAATTAACCGACAATCTCAAAGCCGCAAAGGCGATATCGAAGTCTGGTGCTGAGATAAAGATTACTTCATCAACCAAGAAAACGCTTGCAGCGACAAAACCAAAGCAACCTTTAAATCGTCATTTAAACCAGAAGCCTCCGCTACCGAGGTCCAGGCAGGTGGGAGCACCGCGGAGGACGGAGCTGGCCCCGCCGCAGGCACCGCGCCCGCCGCAACAACAGCAGCTGCCGCGACCGCCGCCTCGCTCGCAGCAGCACCTAGGCCCACGTTGCTGGATTCGGTATGTTCAGCAGGTCGTTTAAGTAATTTTTACGATAATTGGCTACTCTTAACTGATGACCCGGTTATATTATGATGGATAAGATCCCTTTTTCCAGACCTATTCATAAATTATGGGAACCTAAACTGCCGACCTTGTCAACTTCTGAATCTTTACAATATAGAGTGGCCATTACTGAATTGATTGATTCAGGAGCTATTTCACCTTGTCTACCAAGTGAAATAAACAGTTCTTGTCCAGCTATTTTATTATTAAACAACCAATATGTAAAAAAAGATAACAGAACTACAATGAAATTAGTTTCAAAAAACAGTGTCATGGCCACCATAGATTTAAAAGATGCCTATTTTTTAATTTCAATCCACCCAGCTCATAAAAAATATTTTGGGTTTATATCGAAGATAAACTATACGAATTTAACGTTCTTCCCTTTGGCCTTAACACCGCACCATTTGTAGTAACAAAGTTGCTTAAGACGGTGATGTACTTACTTCGATCCTTAGGCCATATATATGTGTACCATTTTCTTAGACTATATTTGTGTCATTGCTAGGGATTACCAAAAATGTCTAGCAAATATTGCTGAAACTAAAAATATTTTAGAGTCCTTTGGATTTATTAACAACATTGAACGACATGGTTAGCGCTGAGGTCGAGTGATCGCCTACTGCGCAACGGGTCGCGGGTTCGATTCCCGTACGGGACAAATATTTTGTATGGCCTACAGTTGTTCCGGACTGGTCGTATCCGTATGTGCATGTGATATACTATGTTTGTAACTGCACCCACGACCCAGGAGAAAATCCTAGTGTGGGGCGACGTTTAAAAAAAAAAAGCTGTATGATTCCTAACACTAGTTGTAGATTTATTGGTTTTATAATAGACACGAAAAAATTTCATATATGTTTATAGTACATAGAATAAAAGAAATATTATTAAAAAGGAATTGCTTTATTTTCAACATAAGACAAATTGTAAAATTCGACGTTTCGCTCGACTGCTGGGACTCCTCACCTCATCCTGCCCAGCAGTAAGTATGGTTGGTTGTATACCAAACAAATGGAGAGATGCAAATACCTTGCTTTATGCAATAACAATAGCTACAACAATTGCAAACAAATTTTTCCTGGTGGAAAAATTCCATTGATAAAACATTTAATCCTATTAGACAAGACTACTTATTACAATATCGAAATTTTTTCGGATGCGAGCAAAAAAGGTTGGGGGGTAACATGCGGTGAGGAGACCGCTAGTGGACAATGGAGTATAGAGGAATAATCCAAACACATAAATTATTTAGAACTTTTGGCCGCTTGTCTAGGCTTTCAAATATTCGCAAAAGAAGAAATTGTCTAATATTATTGCGCATTGACAACACAACTGCTATTTCGTATATCAACCGCATGGGTGGAGTTCGATTTCCACACCTTACTGATATAACCAGGTAACTGTGGCAGTGGTGCGAACCTAGAGGTACATTTGTGTTTGCTTGTTACATAAGCTCTAAAGATAATATAATTAAATAGCAGATGTGGAGTCAAGGAAATCTCACCCTGATACTGAATGAGAGCTAAAAAATCATGCATTTAATCAAATTCTAAAGGCGTTTCGCAAGCCTGACATTGATCTTTTTGCCTCTAGAGTCAATAAAAATGCAACTTGTATGTTTCTTGTAATAAATAAGGATCCAGATTAACGTGTTCAGGGGCTATGGCGGTAAACGCTTTTACCTTGAATTGGAAACATCTTTCATTTTATGCATTTCCGCCTTTTGCTGTAATACTAAAAGTTTTACGAAAAATAATAACCGATCAAGCTGAGGGAATAGTATCGTTGTTCCCTTCTGGCCTACACAACCCTGGTTTCCTTTATTCCAAGAGCTTCTTTGTTCAAAGACTGTACAATTACAGCCCTTCAGATAACGTTTTGTTGTCTGTTTCTAACAGCTTGCCCAAGCTCACATTGATAGCAGGGAACTTATCCGAAAGGCACTTCTGAAAAGGAGCGTACCACCGTCATCCTTAGACATCATGATGGCTTCCCTGTCAAAAAATTCCATCAAAGAATATTATTCGCAATACATCGCTGGGTAAATTATTGTACAAAAAAAAAAAAATGTTGACGTGTATGAAGCATCAACTTTCTCCGCAGGTTATTTATTTTCTTACACAAATATTTTATTCGGGTTTACAATATGGATGATTAAAATAATAGTCATCGCTCTGCTCTATCTTTGATTTTGGGATCGAGAGTAAGGTCGAATGACCGCATTACAAGACTGTTTAAGGGTTTTTCAGACTTCGTCCTCCAGCCCCTAAATATGTTACATTACCTGGGGCCTAACCATGATCGCTTATAGCAAGGTTAACACAATATTGAAACAGAGACACCGCTCCTGCCGCGTATAGCGCCATCCCGCTCTCAGGGCGGTTTTAATATTGTTTTGAGCGATCATGGTTGGGGGGCTGGAATCCTTCTCTAGTTTTAGATTACCTGTCAAAAGCTTATCTAAATACCACGTTGAGTTTAGAGCAATTGTCAAAGAAGATTGCAACACTTCTTGTACTCGTAACAGCACACAGAGTACAGACGATTGCAAAAATAAAATTAGATAACATAATTATTAGAGATCAAGTAATTATTATTAAAATTAAAGATTTGATTAAAACATCACGTCCAGGATCAAATCAACCAAATTTGTGTATTCCATTTTACAAAGACCGCCCACAGATTTATTTATTTATTTAATCTTTATTGCACTTAAAAACAGTATAAAGGGCGGACTTAATGCAACAAGACATTCTTTACCAGTCAACCGAGCGGAAAGTAAAAAAAAAAAAAGACATTTTGATAAGTTTCAAAAGACCTCATTAGGTAGTATCTTCCAATACAATCAGCAAGTGGATTAAGGACACCTTATTAACTAGCGGAATTTATATTTCAATATTTTCTGCCCACTCCGTCAGACATGCAGCTACCTCAACGGCGCATAGGCAGCAATACGCAGGACTGTAGGGGGGAGTGGCAGCCAATGTGTTTGCTAATTATTACTATAGAAATATTCAACCAGATGAATCTAATAGTTTTGCATTGGCTATCCTTAATAGCTAACATTATGCCAATAAATAATTGATATTATTTGTTGTTGCCTTGATTCCTTTATATATTTGATTTTTTTGGTTACAAAATGAATATCATAATATATTTTAATTATTATTTGGTTTTAATATTTCACTTGCTTTCAAAATCTACAATTATTACCTAATCTCAAAGGACGAAGCAACGAATGTATAATTAGTGATTAAACGAACTTACCTGAAGTGAAGTTCTATCATAATTATACGAGTTGCTTCGTCCGAAGAGATTAGGTCCCTCCCTCCCAATATGCTCCCTTTAAAGTGAAATATATAGGTTTTGCGGGACTTTCAACTAAATGAGCGACTATATGGTTGGTGTCTCTAGGAAGGTTTGTGTACCACCATCAAAAAAAAAAAAAAAGTATGAATACCTACTTTTAACTTAGTGGATGAAAGGCGACATGATACGTGTTACTACAATTATTACCTAATCTCTTCGGACGAAGCAACTCGTATAATTATGATAGAACTTCACTTCAGGTAAGTTCGTTTAATCACTAATAAATTTTGATTATTTTGCTTTCGCGACGAATGAAACTTGCAGTCCCAAACTACACAAGACATTGTGCTACAGAGTGCACAAACACACACTTTTTGTAAATACCTAAAGAATTCTTGCATTCTAATCACTTAAATATTAATAAAATATCACCAAAATATTACTAGCCACGGGACGCACAAACAAAGATTAGACGAACAATTCAAATAGTTCAAACTCGGATGGTCTATCTTTGAAACGAGGTACTATAGAATTTAGCCGTGATATTTTTTAACCAATTTTAACCAAATGACAATTCATCTAGTGACCACCTATGCCAAAAAGACAAATATTACTCATCTCTTACACTTACACAGTTTTGTGCTGTATGATAGAAAAAGGACAATTATAACACAATATGAATTCTTTTTTTAATATTCCTTCTATGCTTTAGTTATTCTTCTGAGACTAAAGCAAGCCCCAGTTATAGTTCTGAGGCACGCCTCATCCATGCCACAAACTAATAAAGGTTTCAATAAGTGATCCATGCACCCACCATCCAGTGAATGACATTTCTTTCACAATGGTTTCCCATTTGAGATTTAATGCAAAATTAAAAATAATATTAGGTAGTAGGTATGTACCACATTATTTAACCAAAGTAGACAAAATCAGCAAGATTATAGGGATATCTATAGAATATCTTTAATTATAATACCTATGAGATATCTTTCGTAACAAATGGTATCAAGACTGGTCCCAATCTGTATAGAAAAAACATTAATCATGTCGAAGCTGCTTTTACATTTTCTATTATCATTGAAATAGAATCATCATTATCATATGTAGATAGAATCTATAATATATAAAGCTATATATATATATATATATATATATATATATATATATATATATATAAAGGTAGATATATTACTCATAGATTTATACTTGTTTATAATTCATATTTTTATGGTAAAGCTTGCAATCGATTTTGCTATTCGGATGTATCGATAAAAAATATTGTGTCGATGGTGCATCACTCATACAATTTCATTCTAATCCATAGAGTAAGGTAAACACTGGGTTCTAATCTATCTAGTCTATGTCATTCGTAGACCAAGCGAAGCGACGGGAGATGTGCGGGTTTTCTCAGTATAAATAACTACGTCATCAAAATTCTTTAAGTTTTCGGAATATAAATCGTATTTAAAATCAGATTTACGTAAATAAAAGTCTGTAAGTACTTTCCTTCATATTGGTTTGACTACGTCTCATTCAAAGGATGCGTTGTTTGTATCTCAGTGTAGTGCTATAGAAATGCATAATATAACCTATTTGCGCTTTGCAATAATTATATGAGGGCCGTAGCCTTGTGATTGAAGCAGACTCGTTCGATGTGAATATAATGCAATAACGAGATTAGAATATTAGTGAGAACGTCATCAAAGTGAAGCCATCAATCGGAGATACTTTGCCGCGCTTCGGGCAGTGTTATTGACGCGTCTATTGCAATATTGCAGACATAATGCCGGCCGCGAGGGGCGTTAAACGGACAGCGTCCAAATCATCAGCGGCGACAACTTCCACGGCCCCGAAAAATAAGAAAAAACGGGGAGGTGAGCAATAGAAATGTTGATTCCTCAGTTGTTTTCATTACATTTTTGTTCGACGTCAATGACCTGTCAAAGCATGATGGCGGGAAAAGACGCGCAGTGCATTATTAGATCAACTCACTCAATATAATTATAAAAATCCTACGCATTTGATGACTACAGACAACTTTATATGAAATTGTTTGTTGCAGTATGTCAATTTATGATGTTTTGATCTTTCAATTGCGTAAGCGACAAGCTTTACGTTGAGTCATATTTTGAGGTTATTCGGTCGCGGTACTTATTTTTTCGTTTATTTATCATTAACTCTTGTGTATGCTATTATTCCATGCACTATAAAAACTAAGGTTAAATACAGTCAAGCATTGTGTCAATGTTAATAGAGAGCTGTCATTCTATTTATACTACTAAACAATAAATCCATAATTCATCATCAATACAGTTAAATGTCCAAATAAAAATTAGATGTAGTCAACAAAAAGAACACTATCATGAATATTATTGTTTCTCCTTGTCCTTTTTATCAATCAATGTTGTCAAAGACGTTTCAGCATGTTTATAAAGCTCTAAATATTATCTGCACAATCTGTTTTATAATAATTTTGATTGCAAGAAAGAAATCAGATTCAGACTTTTATGTCACTGTTGTTTACATTAAAAACTTATCCACTCCACTTATATTCTTTACTTGTTTGTTTGTTTACCCAACTTTTTAGATTTTTTTTAACCTGTGGTCTGCATGGTAGAAAAATAGAACGAGGACTAAGGTCAATATGACCCGGATATTGAATCACATCTAGTTTCAACTGCTTAAATAAAAATTAAGAAAATGTCTGCTAAACAAGACAGTTAATTATTATTTTTTATTATTTTAGTGAAAAACAATGATAATTCAAGTAGTATTAGGTCATCATTTTTAATTTATGAAAGTATTATAAAATCAATTACAAAAATATCAATTTCTGAATTAGTTTGAAATCTATACTTACTAATTTTATAAAGCTGAAGTTTGTTTGATTGTTTGTTTGGATGAATGCACTAATTTCAGGAACTACTGATTCATATTGAAAAATTCTTTTTGTGTTAGATAGTCCATTTATTGAGGAAGGCTATAGGCTTCACACTATGACTAATAGGAGTTGATCATCAATGAAAAATGTTGCAAAAACGGAAAAAAACATATGGCAAAACATAGTTCTCGGGCACAGCATTTGCTACTACAAATAAAAGTGAAAAATTTTATCATTTTTCCAAAATTTTTCAAGTGCTTGATCTGATCTTTTGAAAACAATGTCAAGTTAAAGCTATTTCTTAGAATGAATTACTATCAGTATGTGCGTCTACTCATGCAAAATTGTGGCATATTTGGTAGTTGCTGGTAGTTTCTTTTCACTTTGACTGCAGATATGCTTGGCATTGTTTTCGATCAGCAATTTCTTTACTAAATTCTATTGTGCATCCCTCAAGGTAAGCACTTGAGCACTTGCTAAGTCGTATTATTATAAAATTAGCCTTTTCAATTGATCAAGTGATTACTTAGAAGATTGAGTCCATGTGTTTCAAAACTTTATACTGTATTTTGTTTGATATTTTTAATTAAAGAAAATAATATTCGATTTCATTAGTAATTGTAATAACCAAATATTCATATAAAAGTAATTGGTACAAAATAGTGATGTGGACTGTAAGGTTAGGTTATATTGACTCATGCCGTTTGGTGGCATATAACTTGCCTGGCAAAAGGTTACCTGGCAGGGATCGCCTACGGCGATAAGGCCGCCTATATTGCTGTTTGTGTATGTATTGTGTTGTAGCCTGTGAGAAATTGTGCAAAATAAAGTGCTTCTATCTATCTATCTATAACTAAGTTCGGGCGCTAACTGACTAAACAGACACTGGAAACAAAGGGATTGGGGCTTTAACTGCAGCTTCTGAGAAGCTTAACTATGTTGCATTTTTGATATTTGAAACAGGTTTAAAAACATCATGGGTCAATATGACCCAACCGTACAGTCGCCAGGTTAAATAAACTCTTATGTCCAATACAGAAAACTTTAGAAATGAGCTAAACAAATTACAATGGAATATTTTTCTCTCTAAAGCAATCCAATTGGAGATTCCAACCATACCAAAAAGGAGGGGTCGTGTACTAGCCTGCGGCCAAGGAGATGTTGGACAATTGGGACTTGGTGGGGATGTTGTGGAGACTTCCAAGTAAGTACAATAAACAAGCAAATTTTTGTCAAACATTACAAACACACTTTACATATAAATTAAACAGATTCTGAGTATCCATTCTACTTGGGCAAATCCTGAAGTTTTTAAAATCTGATTGTATTTTAACATAATTTTTTGTCTATTTATCCTTCAACATAATTTTTTGTCTATTTATCAAATAATATGAATTATATGTATTGTATTAAGTATTGATACAACGTATAAATATAGATGATAATTCAAATTTCGGAGGCACACTGTACCACGGTCGTGTGCATAAAAGTACCTCCGTCTTACCTATTTCTGCCGCAAAGGAGTAGTACTTGCATTGCTGTGTTCTAGTTTGAAGGGTAAGCTATGGCATTAAAATTACTGGGTACCATGACTTTACATCTTAAGTCACTAGTTGTCAACGTACACTATGGTTCTTGCGGGGGTTGCAGTTTTGCTGCGAATATTGCAGGAACCACATGTATTATAGGTGACTGTTACCACTTACCATCAGGTGGGCAGTTTGCTTGTTTGCCAACTTAATTGCAATAAAAAAAATGTGTATGAAAACTTTACTGTTGTAGAATAAATACTGTTGTAGACCTCATTAGATTGCAATGTATTATAATATTGATCATTATTGTAAAAGTCCTGTTGTCTCAACAGTGGTCTGAGTGTGAGAGCTTTATTAACATAATTGAGAAAACTCCAGAGGAATTATGCTCAAATGTTTCTTTAGTAACATTTTTTTTTATGTTTAGCTGCAATAATATAATAGATATCCATAAAAAATAATTCTGAATACAAATCATTAAAGAAATAGTGAATACAAATAAATAATTAACAATACAGATAACAGATAAATACTTAAATTTGTAGATGTAATAATGATAAGTTGAAATTGCCATTATTGATGTCAGTGATTCATTAAAAAGATTTATATCCAGAAACTCATTGTTCAATATGTTATTGAAATTATAAAAGAAGGAGTTGCAAGTGTAATTTTTACTTTGTAATGGAGGTATTAACAATAATAGAATAAGTGAACAAACACTTTTTTTTTTAATTAAAAACGTTGCCCCACACTAGGATTTTCTCCTGTGTCGTGGGTGCAGTTACAAACATAGAATATCACATGCACATACGCCCAGATCGGAACAAATTTCTGTAGGCCATACAAAATATTTGTCCCGTACGGGAATCTAACCCGCGACCCGTTGCGCAGTAGGCGATCACTTGACCTCTACGCTAACCGTATCGTCGATGAATATGAAAAGGGACTTGACTTGAAAAGGGAATGTAGCCTAGCAACTTGAGCAAAATTGATAAGCGAGTTTTAAATTTTATAGAACATGAAAACAACACTATTGTAATTATTTTACATTAATTCATATTCTATTCTTTATACAGTCTCTAGTTATGGAATATCAAAATTAAAACATTGTATAATAACAAACGCATCATAAGAATCATTGGAGATGCTATTGTTTTAATTTATGTGATTAAATAATTATTTTATGAACCTTCTTAATATGAACACCATAACATCAATTCCAAATCGGCAACAAAATTGACGACAAGGTTAGCACAGAGGTCGAGTGATTGCCTACTGCGCAACGGGTCGTGGGTTCAATTCCCGTACA
Organism: Schoenobius gigantellus; assembly: GCA_963935595.1. Lineage (NCBI taxonomy): Eukaryota > Metazoa > Arthropoda > Insecta > Lepidoptera > Crambidae > Schoenobius > Schoenobius gigantellus. The sequence goes on from OZ012543.1 coordinate 3,407,569, forward strand.
GGACAAATATTTTGTATGGCCTACAGAAATTTGTTACAGTCTGGGCGTATGTGCATGTGATATTCTATGTTTTTCACTGCACCCACGACACAGGACAAAATCCTAGAGTGGGGCGAGGTTTTTTTTTTATTTTTAAAATCACACTCTAAAAAGTTAAGAGTAAAACGAAAGTTCTTAGTATGTTGGTGTTTATGAATAATTTGCTTATTCTAAGAAGGAAGAAGTATACAAAAAGTAGTAGCAACAATGAGGTAGATGTGATAAGTAAATGAAATTAAGAGTCCATTATTATCCCTAAGTTACTGATTTGGGTCACTCTTTTGGTAATTTTAAAACCCATAGTTAAAATTGATCTGAAAAATGTAACTTATGGCTGCCATATACATTCAAGTAATTTGATCAAACAGGCTGGATCAAACAGTTTGATCAAATTGGCATGATCTTTCAAGCGACCACACACCTTCACGCAGGCTTGAAGCGGTGTCAGTTCAGTATCGAAGCCGGCAAAGAGTTGTTGTGCTTCTTTAAAAATGTCTACGCTTTAGCAATAGTTGGTTTAGTGTTTGCTTTGAAGGCCCACAAAAGGAAAAGTTGCTGCTGTTCGAAAGCTGTTAATTTTTTTGTCACTAGGTCACGATCTGCATTCAGTTCTATTTCTTTAAGTTCTTTGTTAATTTACAATTAGCAGAATTTTGCTTATCTCTGTTATGGTTCTTTATTTTTTATGTTCCATAAACATTCATTTTGATATATTTGTATGAATTCTTTTAATACATCGCGGTTCGATATTATGCAATGCAATACGTCCTTATGGAAACACTTCCGCAGCAACAACTGAGCGCTTGCAACACACACATACAAATTTTTTATCAAACAGTTTGATCAAATAAAAATACGAAAATTCATATTTCTTCAAGCCATTTGATTCCTCATTAAATTTGATCAAAGGAGAATGCCAGAATTTGCCCCACTGGTCCCAGAATTACGACAAAATGTAAATAAATATTTAAATAAAAATAATAATTTTGGCGGGATTCAATAATCAATTAAGCGTGCGAGAGCAAAACTCAAAATAAAATGCGTTTCATCAAAAGGAAACAGTGATTTCGAAGCCATTTTGAATGTTGTTTTTTCACGGCTTCGGGCATTAGCTTTTTGCGCCGGGCCCAGCCATAGACGTAAAGGTTGTGTCTATTCGGACCCGGGTCCTAATAAAAGTCGATTGCTATTCGGACCCGGAACATGAAAACATGTGTTCATCCAGTTTCAAGCTCCACTCGCTGCGCTCACTCCACTGCGTATGGTCACAATATCTAACCTAACCTACAGTTTTCAATTTGATCTTATAAGTTATTTTCGATAACAATTTACTATCGGGTCCGAATAATAATCGCATTCTATATTATTACTCTATAATTCGTCTAAGCCTTATCCTATAATTGTGTTGAAACTTGCATTTTCTCTATGCTATGGGTATTTTCTACCTATAAACCTTATAATTGTAGATATCCTCAAAATGGAAAACCTAGAATAATTATTCAGTTGCATTTTTTATTGTTTCTTGCCCTAACTGACAAAGCTGACAAATACACGAATACGGTAGAAGTATTGTGATTATAATTAATGACTTATATCCGTCAAAAATATTATTTTATAGAAAATAATACATATATTTAGAATTCAATGCAAATCGTCTTTTCGCAACTTTGCTAATCAATAATAGCAGGCGCTTATTTTTTAAGTCTAATATCTTTATATTCGCACGGTGTTTTAAACTATTTTTTATATATATAAAAAGTAGGTTAGTATAAGTATCAATTGTGGGCGTGTATTTTTATCAGTGGGGCATAGCTCCATACATTTTCTGGCATTGTCCTTTTACCATAGCCATTCATGCCAATTTGATCAAACTGTTTCATCCAGCCTGTTTGATCAAATTACTTGAACGTATAATGGCGGCCATTACTGTTCTTCACTCTATGGTATACTTGTATGAACGCCATCTATTGAGAGTTACGCAAATTTTCTAATGTGAATATGCTTACGATGTGTAATACTAGATTGCGCTATTTCAACAAATCGTCAATTTTTCCCGTAAGTACAGTCTACAGAGTTCTCTACATCATAAAATACTTCTATCTATTTTATATAATATTGAAACCTGTTTTGACGCTTTTACTTTTCAAATATTGCTGACCAAAAAACTCTACTGGTAGACCTTTGGTAACTTTGTCGACTGTACACTTCATGCGGCAAAAAGTAGGCATACATTATTGCAAACTTTTATTTACTTTCACCTGTCCCGTGTCTGTAATGAAGTCTTGCAAGCTTAATTTGATCCACTTTCCGGTTTCCGATTGAGCTGAAAATTTACACGCATATGTATATTGCGTGACAATACAATAATAAAAGCTTGTTTAAAAAAAATTAAAAGCGAAACTTTTTTTACATCGCCACAATTTTTTACATCCATCTATAGTATGTGGTATTACAAAAAAACATGAGGTCTTTAATTTCACAGCTTCGCATATGACAGGATTGGTCCTGTGCATTAGAGTTTCGACTTCAAATCCGAGTGGCAAAACGAAGAACTAAGCAAGTAGTCGGTCAAACAGCATTCAATATCCATTAAAGCCATTTTGGCAAATAAATCTTACCGCAGCAATCAAATATGTAAGATCACAACACAAAATCAAACAAATACCGATACAATTTGAAATCTCACTCACTATTCAAATCACAACAAACACACGTTAAATAGCGGACACGTACTAATTAATGTATTTCATAATTCTGGCGATACAAAAAGAATTTTGAAAATCGGTCCACAATTGGCGGCGTAAACGCGTAACATACACACACAAAAAAAACATACGCATTGAATTAAGAACCTTCTCCTTTTTTGAGGTCGGTTAAAAAAGTACCACAATTCTGTTAGATGGCGCTGTTTTCTTTTAATATTATTTATTTGGTTAATTCCGGAAGGTAGGCCGATGGGTATCGGCTTATATGGACCCTTCGCAACTGAGACCCACCAATTCATAGATTTAAAAATCACATTAAATCAACACTACTCAAGAAAGGGTATACAGTTAAATATTATTTGGATGATAAAACTGTTCGAACATGAGGTCAACTCCACACCTGATAATTTCTTTTGATTGATATGTAAATAAAGTCTGATGTTGCTTACTTGTAATGGAAGTTGAGCTCAAATTTTTGCTTTGAGGTCAGCTTTCAATTGACGACTCTGTAACAATACAGGTAGAAAAAAATAGCCTTTGCTGGTTTTTTTGCTAGTTCTTACCAGTACAAGGTCTCCCGCCGTAGACTTGTGAACCATTGGCGTAGCTTCTTTAACGTGCAAAAGTGATTATGTAATAATCCAATTAGAATAAACGATATTGAATGTGAATTTAATAGGCAGAATGAAATTAAAATTTATAGTTGGATATCTTGTCTACTATTGATTTCCCATTATCATTCCCATTTTCCAATTATTAAGTTAAGATTATTCGTTTTAGGGTTTTAAACGCGATTTTAATACCCTAAGGGCCGATTTTTCAATCGTCAGTTAACTTTTACCTGAGGAATAAATATGATAGTTTGACAACTATTGTATAGAAAATCTGTCAGATCGCCATATTTATTCAACAGTTAAAGAGTTATCTGACAATTGAAAAATCGGCCCTTAATCAAATAATTTTACGAAAACTTTCAGTAAAATGCCTACAATCCGAAAAAAGTTTCACTTGCGTCGTGGTTTCATAAATCCACACAGTGAATTTTTTTACTATTAGTTTTATTTTTAATTATTAAATCCTTTGCAACAACGACCAATTGCCACAAATTAAGAAACAATAATAATTCATTAATTTGCAAAATGTTTTGAATAGTAAAATGTTATTTATTGTGAAGATAGTTAACGCTAACAACCAATTACAACTAATTAGTTGGTTGCTAATACCTACTTTGTGACAAATTAATTCCACGTATAATTTATTGCATAAGTATTTTATGACTATCTTACATATTTATCAGCAATTAGGAAATGTGATCAATATTTTACAATTCACATTAATCAGACAGTGTATTCTACAAATTTTACTTGCTGGTACTAAGTTAGGTATTCCATGAAGAAAGAAAAGAAGAAAATGGCCTTTTCAATGACACTAGCACAGTATAAAATACATAAAAAAGAGAAAACAAATAGATGTGCCACGGAAAGCGCATCTTCTCGGCATAAGCCCTGAAGATGCTCTAAGAGGCACTACTATGGCATTGGCACACACATACTAAGCTATAACAAAAAAAGAATACATGTCTATGTAATATACCTAACATAGTTATGTATATAAATATATGGAATAATAGACTTCTTTGTATTAACTTTGATTAACATTGTGGTTTGACAACCCATCCGTAGTCCAAAAATATTTACTTTCATGTGTACAACAAAAATTGAATTTTTTTTGAGCCAAAGCAAATGAAAAAGACAAAAACATTTATTGACAAATTTAATTAATTCAGCATGCATTTGTTACAGATTCAAGCTTGTGACAGCGCTGGGTGACAAAATAGTGGATGTTGTTGCGGGGGGCATGCACACTGTGGCTCTTGACAGTGATGGGAAGGTGGGTTTATTTAGATTAAGCTTATTAAAGTAATCCATCAACAGCTCATATACGTTCCCACCGAGGGGCTCGAGCCTACCCTAAACTAGGACGATTTTAAAGTAATATTTTATTCATAATATAAAATAATATAATTTTTATATACATATATAAAAATCAAGAAAATGCTAAAAAGGACTCAATACCAATTAAAAAAGTATAACTCATTTAGGAGTAATATTAAATTACGGAAAGAGCGTGCATGTCTAATAGATTCATTAGACATTTATGATAGCAAATTGAAAGAGAGCAGGGGTTTGTATGATAGGGACGTTGAAGAACTCAATAATACTATTAGAAATTTACAACACAAATTGTCAACTATCTCCGAAAATTATGACACGGCTCAAAATGATATTAAAATGCATATTCAATCTATCAGAGAACTAGCCACACTCTGTCAGCATAATGAGGACCGCTATCAGTCCCTTCTTGACAAACAACTTTTGACTGCAAGTGAGAATATTTCAATAACAGAATGCAATGTCACAAATAATAACAATGCACCCAGTCATACATCCTCCGCTCATAGTATTGTATGTCAGTCACCAGTCAATGAGCAATCTAGTTTTCATTGTAAGATGTCTGTGTCTAAGCCTAAATGTATTATTTTTTGTGATGACATAGGCAAAGGTATGGGCCAGTTATTGACAAATCAGTTGGATTTTAGTGTCATTAATTATTGTATGCCTGGCTCAAGTTTCCATGATATTGCAAATAAAATTAATAGTTATAAGTTTGATATTAATGACAAACTGGTTATGATCTTGGGAAATAGGGGTAATTTGAACAAAAAAGTACTAAAACATTTTTGTTCTCATTTAAATAATTTACATGTTAATCAAATAATAATGTTTACCCTTCCCTACCATAATCGTTTGTCACAACATGAAAATAATATTAGATACAAACTTAATTTGACATTAGATTTAATGACAAATTATTCGAAAAAATTCCATATTATTGACTTCAACAAACTGACATGTATTAAAGCTTATTTGACAGAAGATAGATTATATCTATCAACATTCTATAAAAAACAATTAGCTATTTCGCTAAGATTTTATTTACAAACTTTAGCCAAAAACATGGCTATAAATTCTTTCTCTGACAATGCTTTTATTGAGCAGCCCACTCAAAGTACTGAAATTGCTCCTATTGAGCAATACTGTGGTAGTGAAACGACTGTCAGTAATGTTACTGATGATATTTTTAATAAATCTTTAAATTAAGTAATGAGACAAAAGAGACATCCTCTTGCTTATCATTAGGTAGAAAAGATACTGAAAACTTTGTAAATGTATTGCAAAACCCATTTGAAAACAAAAATAAAGTAAATCTTATCAACCTGGTGCACCAGAACATTCAAGGAATGTTAGGCAAGGATCTGGAAGTGGAATTATTCTTGAACTGTAGTAATGTAGACATCTTTTGTGTAACTGAACACTGGCTTAAAAGTTATCAGTTCATGTTTAATTTCAGCAATCATCTGGTTGGTAGTTCGTTCAGTCGAGAAAAATCAATTCGTGGTGGTTCTTTAATAATATTAGATAAAAAGCTGAAATTTAAGGATCGTAAGGATATTGTGAGTCTTTCGATTGAGCGAACAATAGAAATAGCCTGCGTGGAGCTGGACCAGATTATTGTATTAAGTATATACAGGCCTCCTTCAGGATTATATGACCTTTTTGAAGATACTATGGATGAAGTATTGAAAAAAGTGTGTAGTTCCACAAAACAAACCATTGTTTGTGGTGATTTTAATATTAATTTATTAGAAAATTCTAGTTTATCTATTAGGATTAAAAATCTGTTTTGGTCATATAACCTTGGAAATTTATTTTTGGAGCCAACAAGAACAACTCAATCGTCTGCCACATGCATTGACAATATTTATACAAATATTGTTCCTTTAGCAAGAAGAGTTTTTAATAATTTAGAATCTGACCATTCTGGACAAATTGTTACCATTCCACTTAAATGTAAAAGCATGGAAAAAAAGAATATCACTGTTGTACCAAAGACTGCTGGTCGCTTAGAACGGCTGAAAAATAATATTGGTATTAAATTAAATTATATAGGTTATGAAGAAAATCCAAATAAATTATATGAAAACTTTTTTCATACATTTTGTTCTGAATTTAAAAATATTTTTATTCCAAAGACTATATCGGTTGATGGCACTTTAGCTTTTAGTGAATGGGCTACACCAGGTATTCACAAAAGCAGAATAAAACTTTTTGAACTTTACAATGAACGCTCATTCAATACTAGTGATGAATTTAAACTTTATGTAAAAACTTATTCCAAAGTGTTCAAAAAAGTTTGCAAGCTTGCTAAATCTAATTATTTAAGTTCAAAAATAAAAAACAGTAGTAATAAAATTAAAATGACATGGAATATTATAAATAATGAAACTGGAAAAGCTAAAACTACTAATAATCAATATTGTTTGAATGTTGATGGTAAGAAGGTAACAGTTGACACAGAAGTAGCTGCAGAATTTGAAAAGTTCTTTACTGATATTCCAGTCTCAATCACAAAGTCTTTGGATTCATCCCCCGCTATTGCTGAATCTATAGTGAAGGATCATGTTAAAGTTTGTAATGATAAATTCAAATTTGTACACATTAGTGGAATTGATATAACAAAGTCATTTAAAACTTTAAATAAAAAGAAAACTGCGGATCTGTGGGGCAATTCCGTTGATGTTACTAAATCCGTAATTGAAACAATAGCTCCAATACTTGCTAACATTTTTAATGATTGCATTGACTGTGGTGTATTTCCTGATCTTATGAAGCTAAGTAAAATTATTCCTTTACATAAATCTGGTAGCACATCAGACCCCAGTAATTTTAGACCTATCTCTGTGCTACCTACTTTTAGCAAAATTTTTGAAAAAATAATGTTGGAGCAAATGCAAAGTTATTTTAATAGGAATAATCTTCTACACTGTAAACAATTTGGTTTTAGGAGGGGTCGCTCAACAACCGATGCTGGTGTTGAGTTAATACAACATATATTCGAAGCCTGGGAAGACTCACACGATGCGTTAGGCATTTTTTGTGACTTGTCCAAGGCATTTGATTGCGTTTATCACGAAATCTTGATCAGAAAATTACACCACTATGGGTTTCGTGACACTGCACTTGATCTTCTAATCTCTTATCTAAGTGGGAGGATTCAAAAAGTAGACATCAATGGAAAAAGGTCTCAAGGTTCTGCAGTTAAAATGGGAGTTCCGCAAGGTTCCATTCTTGGTCCTTTTCTATTTCTTATATATGTCAATGACCTCCCTGATTTTGTACAGGATAGACATGAGATGGTATTATTTGCAGATGATACTTCACTTTTATTTAAAATTAAAAGAGGTGTGCAAATTAATGACGATGTAAATAATTCTATCTCAAGAATTGTTCACTGGTTTAATGTGAACAACCTGTCACTTAATGAAGGGAAAACAAAATGTATAAAATTTGTTTTACCCAATGTCAAAGAGGTTCACACCACTGTAAAAATAAAGGATATAGGTGTTGACCCTGTGGACACCACAGTATTTCTTGGGATCACACTTGATTCTAAGCTGCAATGGGGCCCACATATCGATAAATTGTCAAAGAGACTTAGTTCTGCAGCTCACGCTGTATGGAAAATACGTCAACTGACTGATGTTGATACAGCAAGACTTGTATACTTTTCTTACTTTCATAGTGTGATGTCGTATGGTATTTTGTTGTGGGGAAATGCTGCCGACATTCAGATTGTTTTTGTACTGCAGAAAAGGGCTATTCGAGCAATCTATAACCTTAAAATGAGAGATTCTTTGCGAGAAAAGTTCAAAGAAATTGGTATTATGACAGTAGCGTCGCAATATATTTATGAGAATCTAATATATGTTCGTAAGAATATTCATGTGTTTTGTAAAAATAGTGATATTCATTCAGTTAATACTAGACAAAAGAATATGTTAGCTTTACCAAATACCAGGCTCCAAAAAATTAATAATTCTTTTAGAGGCCTGTGTATACGTTTCTACAATAAAATCCCAAGTTGTATACAAGAACTTAGCTTAAACAAATTTAAAGTTGCAATCAAAGATGTACTTATTAAAAAAGCATATTATAAAGTGTCTGATTACATGACGGACAAAAAAGCTTGGGTTTGAACTCTCAATTCTAATATTTAACAATGTATTGCGTTTTGTTTCAAAGAAACGTTCAGTGAGAGCAATTTATTTATAATCTAAGTTCACGCACTTCTCTCAGAGATAGCTTATATAATGTGAATTAACACATCTATTCTTGTAATGGAAGTTGAGCTCAAACTTTTGCTTTGAGGTCAGCTTCCAATTGACGACTCTGTAACAAACCAAAATTGTAAATGGCGATTTAAAAGAGGAGATAAAAAATTTAGACCTTTCGAGTTTCTTGCCTGTTCTTCTCGAGAAGGCTCTCCCAATTTCCGAACAGGTGTAGAATCAACTTTTTTTTTTTTTTTCATTCCTACTTGTATTTGCAGACATCTTGAGTATATTTAGGATGTATGCACATACAAGGTTAATATAATTTCTTTAAATTAGATTGTTTTGCTTTGTTTTGACGTCAATAAGTGCCTGTAAAGGCCTATGTTGAATAAAGATTTTTGAATTTGAATTTGAATTTGAATTGTTTTTAGTTAGTAATTAAAATTTTGTCCCTTTGCTGTTGACCTAATATTTAGTTAATACATAGATCTGTTTGGAATACATTTTATACATATTTATACATCATTAATTCTTATGATAATACAATGCTGTATGTTTAGTATCATTGTAAATCCAAGATGGCCGCCACCACAAAATGGCGAATTAATTTTTTATTAACCTCCCAAATATGGGTATCAAAGGGCTTCATTAGTGGATTACAGTACATCATCAAAAAATAGATAATTTTTAAGTTAAACGGACTAAAAGCTAAAAAAATAATTGAATAGGTCCTATGAACCAGTCACGGTATCCAGTATTACACTGCTATATCTTACGTCCCTTCAAACCGGAACACAGCAATGCAGTCACTGCTGCTTTGCGACAGAAATGGGTAAGACGTAGGTACCCAAGTAGGTGACCCTGGGACAGAGTCTCCCTCCGGCAATATTGGGAACAGTAGAAAATAATTTCGCACATGATTTGTGTTCCTGTTCGAATACAAAATTCACTTCTAATGATTCAAAAATGCGTCCCCCGGACGGTCAGTCAAGTGTCGTTCTTCGTGTCGGTTGGTAGGTGTGGACGTTCGGGGGCCTTGTAGTTTGATGCCGGCTCCAAACTATCATCCAACACTCGACCAGGCTTCAAACTTGTTCCAACTCACGATCGCTCAAAATATACGGCCGAATCGCACGCCAACACGGTTCAACATCGTTCAACATGCTCGAACTGTCTCTCTACACGTGGAAGGTTAATAGTAATAATAAAATCTCTTTATTTTTCTCTACAATCTTTACTTAATGTAATACAATTAATACAAGAATTGGGATTTGCACTAAGGTACAGAGTTTATACTGTGAGAGATGGGTGTCTGAGCTAGGCAGGATTGCCTGTATTACAGTTGGAATGTTGGACGATAGTTTGGAGCCGGCATGAAATAGTAGATTGTTAACCGAGGGTCGAAATTATTTTACCCGTGTTAAACACTATACTTTTCATTTCGAATATGAGGAAAATGAAACTAGTTGTTTATCTAGTTATTGATATTTGTTTACTATTTATTGATAATATATGATATATCCTTTCTTTTGAGCTTTCTGGCAAATGATTTCGATACCACAATTCGCCTCGTCTTTAATCGAATCCGGTGTCAACATTTTAGAATCGCTTGAACTCATTTTTAATATTCAAATCTTAGCATAAAAGATAATTACCTATTTTTTTTTAATTCCGTCACAGATACATAACAGATTAGTATCCCGCCAATTTATGTTGATTTTTTAAATTTTAAATGTGGAACTCATCGCGTAATCGTTGCGGTTTATTTCGCTTAAAGAAGTTTGCGCTGCTACGTTCGCACTGGCCGTTTGGAAGCTCACACGGCCACAGCATTTTTTTTATTAGGTTTTTTTTACATAAAACTCTTCGCAGCCGACAGCAGTTCTATTTGTAAAGTTCATTCCGGCCCTCAGGTGGGAAGTGATTCGCACGAGTCTCTCCCTCCCTACGGAGGGAAGCGGCATTTTCCACCCAATAGTCAGATCAAAACCGCACTACCTTCCGAATATGAGAAATGGAAAGTGAGTGAGGTCGGCGAGTCGTCGAGTCGGTCGTAGAGTTGTGTAACTCAGGAGTGATTGATTCAAAAGATATATATCTGACGCAAGGAGTGATTATTTCAGTATATCACTTCAGTTTCAAATATATCAATAGCTCAGTATCTCTTTCAGTCGCCTGAGATGGCCGAGAGCATTGAAACCGCATCGAATCAGTAACTCTTCTCTTTCACTCGGCAGGATTTTATTAGGTGACTGATTTTTCATATTCATAACAGTATTAAGAAAATTATTCGAAGTATATATAAATACAAATTAATTATAAATCTCTTTATGAATGTTAAACTCCAAATAATAAATAAGTTAATAAAATTTAATTTTAAATACATATACATATGTATACTCGAAAAAAAAAATAAACAATTGTTTTTACCATAAAGTGGTACACAATATACATCCACTCATGCAAGCATACACACATACTTATAGACATCCACATACATACACACACACACCCACACAGTTAAACAAAAATAATTATCATTATAAAATTGTAATATGTATGTATAAAAGTGGTAAATGCACACAGGCACGACTAACGCACACATACACACACACACACACACGCACACATACATTAGTTTAGTTTTATTTTGCAAAATAAGCGGATTTTTTTCTTTTCTCTTTTTACAGTCATGTAAGGATAAACAAGACAATAATAAGCAGATGTGTCAACCCCGAGAGTGGAGGCGCGATGTCCTAACATACAGACTTGTCTAGTTTAGGCGTCAGTCTCCCACAAAATAAATTGTATTGTATACACTAATATGCCTTCCTTTTATGTACTGTAATTTTGTGGTGAGAAATAAATATACTTTATTATTATTATAATTAATTAAGAAATTTAGACACAGAGCACACGTTCATTGTATCACCGATAAATTAAAGCGACACCGAGTCACCGAGTTAACGATCTAGCTAAAGATATAAATGATATAGTGATATAAAAGAGTGATATATATCAGCGGCTCCGAAAGATATATATCTCTCTTTCCCTCTGAGCGATAATATACACTCCGCACAAGTCTAGTCGGTCGGTGAAGTGAAGTGTCGTTGTGTCGGGCAGGTGTGGACGTTCGGGTGCAACGACGAGGGCGCGCTGGGGCGCGAGGCGGGCGGCGAGGAGGGCGAGGGCGCCCCGGGCGCGGTCGCGCTGCCCGCCCCCGCCGTGCGAGTGAGCGCCGGCGACTCGCACTCCGCCGCGCTGCTCGCGCAGGGGCACGTCTACGCGTGGGGCTCCTTCAGGGTGACGTATTGCATTGGGTTCTTTTCTTCTCGTCCGCACTCGCGTTCCAATGTTCGAATTGAGCATCTCGTCCGTGAAGCGAATACAAAGAGGAGATGTTGTAAGCGTCTAGGTCCAGCTCCTATCACCGGAGTCCTGACGTCACGCATTTTTAGTTTTAGCTACTTAACGCCAGAGGCGCTGACGTCGGTCGATCTTTTTATCCGTCGGATTAGTACGTCGTACGCTCTTTTTTTATTTTAGTTTTAAATTACCTAAATACAAAATGAAACGTTGTATTCTATCGTGCAAAAGTTACACAGACGACAGAAACAAAGTGAACGAAAAAAAATCTCTTTCCATTTGTAAGTACATTAAACGAGCATTATTAATTTATTACTTGACGTATTGCTTCTAGAATGTTCGACGCCACATGGACGCTTCTGTCAATGTTCCGATAAAGCACAAAAGGCCCTCTAGTGGCGAGTAAAAATACTAACGAAAACGTAGGATGTATTAAGGGCGAAAACAAAACACGTGAATTAATATAAGCAGTTTTAACGATTTTTATTTTTATATTATATTGACACAGCACCTAATAAATTATCTTTCTCCTACGAATGTATCTTTTAACATAATTATCTTTCTCCTACGAATGTATCTTTTACTGCCACCTAGTAATGTATAGCGGAACTTTTATGTTAACGTCAATAATGCTGGCATTTTAGTCTACTCGCTACAAGGTGACAGTGGCGTCGCGCACCCTCCCCCCGCACCCCGATTTCCGGCTTCACTTGATTTCATACGGAAAACGAGATAGGGCACCTCTTTGTATTTGCTTCATGATCTCGACATACTGTTGTGTGTATAAAAAACCTGTGAACCCTCGTCGAACCCGTGCCCAGAATCGATTTACGATCCTTTCTATGTAATTTAGTATTATTTTATTATTATTGGTTATATATTATTATTGTACTCTTATAATTATTGACAATTTATTTAATTTCTGTTTTACACTTTTTAGGTTTATTTTTAGTTGTATTTACCACACTTCTGAATTTTAAAATTACTTTTCTTCGTCGTCTTCAACTTGTAGTACTCGCTCTTTCTTGTAATTCTGATGTATTACAATTTCATGCCTAGCCCTCGTCTCTCTCCTTATGGTGATGGCTGAAAATCAGTGTTTTGTCCTTTTAGGGCAAAAATCCCCACTGAGCCTTGACCCTTTTAGGCATTGTAGCACACATGTACGTTTCATTCTACTCAATTTTTGTTATTGTTCTTAATTATTGTTGATTTTTATATTTTGTGCTATGTTGCGTCTAAATAAACGATCTATCTATCTATCTTATGTCATTTTTAAACTATTCAATAAAAAAATCTAAATTAATATTTTAAAAGTTACACTGTTCAATTGTTCACCGCTTTGTGCGTTGGCGAAACCCTCCCCTTACTACTGTGCTGTAATTGATAACTTATAAATACTGATGTTAGAAACTTTTTTTTTTGAAATGTATCAATTTTAAAAACAATTTTATAGTGAATATTTTTTTGTAATTATTTTGGTTTGCATATAAGTTAACATACACGCTCCTTTAAGGGTTCACAAGGTTTTGATTACACGATATTTTATTAACATACTTTTTGACATGGATAATTCAAATGAAAATTGGTAAAAGGGTTTTAGCCTACCGAATTGAGTTACTAGTTGTCACTTGAAAGTTTTCTCTTTTGGTTAACAGTTTAAAGACGATAAACACAGAAAGTCTAATATGCAATTACATCAACCGTGTCTTAGATTAGGACAATCTTAACCCTCTACTGCATATGGGCCCATATGTGGTATAACAGTTTTGTTGTCATTCTATGTCCAAATGAAGTATGATAGAGCGATTCAAACTATTTTAATCCATTGAATATTTATTTAGCCATAAGAAAATGCAAAAAAATTGTCTATAACTTTATAATATACTTTGAATAAATCTCACTTTTGTGCACCACACGGGTGGAAAAACTGAATCATGTATGTTTCCTGATACAAGTTTATTTTCTGATATGTTATATTGTGTGGAGAATAATAATAGTAGTTTATGAAATAGTTACATAATAGGGGGTCTTAAAACACTAGTGTGTGTTTAAAATTCGAGGCTTGCCGAGAATTTTAATAGTGTTTTAAGACTTAATTATGTGCAATTTCATACACTACTTTATCTACACTCATGCAATCAGTGGTTACCTAAATTAAATAAAAGACACAAAATTAAAACAAAATCAAACTCATTTATTCTAATAATTATTTGCATTTTGAACAGTGCAATTGTGAAACTAATACAGAAGTCTAAAACTACATACATTTAATTATTTATTATTTTAACCAATAACAGCAAAATAATGAATGAAAAAGTCAGAGAAACGGCGCCAACACCAACATTCTACCGCGCATGCGCCGTTGCACGCGCCGCCATAGACAATGTACTGGCACAAAAGAAAATTGTGACAAAACCTCCTCGGTCGGGCTTCGTCAATCGAACTGTATTTTATTGGAATTCGAGTTAAATTAAAGTACTGGTTTCGTATGGCGAACCTGTATTATAACGTAATTTGTAAAAGGCCGAGGGCTTTAATTTATGCCTTTAAAATATTAGTGTTCAGTTCTCAATATTAGAATTAGAACACGAGTGTAGATAAAGTGATTATTGATTGATCGATTGATCGGCACGGTCCACAGGACTCGCACGGCAGCATGGGCCTGGTGGTCCGCGGGCGCGAGGGCAAGCCGTGCCGGGAGCCCGTGCGGGTCGACGTGGCCGAGCCCGCCGTGGCCATCGCCTCCGGGGGCGACCACCTCGTCGTACTCACCGTGAGTCCCATCCCGTGTCACCCACTACACTCTACATTGTGCTACGTTCAACGTTATTTTAGTAATAACAAAATAAAGAATACGACCTTCGAACAGACGACAAATTTATTTTAAAAAAGGAGAGACCAGGGTCGCGAGTCTCCTGCCGCCTGTGATAACTTCTTGTCTCCGCGGAGATAAAAAAATAGTGCTGCCCCGGGTAGTGGAGATGGTGGACGCGGCTAGTGAGGGTCTCCGGGGGTTAATCTGACGGTGTGGCCGAGGTGAAGTGTGGTGTTATTTTAATATGTTCATTTAATACGAGTATTTTGTATGTTTTTATACCTTGAAACAGAAGTGTGTGAAGCTGCTACGTTACAAATGATTGAACCGACTTGCCAAATTGGACCCGTATTGCGTGCGGACATATTCGTTAACTGACGAGTGCGCACGAGTTAGTACATTTTGATTTTACCTATGTTTTTTTGTATTCAAAAAAAACCACCTATTCCATACGTCTAGATTCAGTGAATGAACATTTGTATGGAACAGCTGATTTTTTTGCGATTTCAAAGTTGGTCCCACAGTGAAAGTTGTTCAGTTGGCTTGTCTGAACAAGCACACCAATTTCTTTTGGTAATTAAAAATAAAATGATCATAGTAGAGGAACGCACGGGAGTTTGGCGACCAGGAAGGCATGAACCATGAAGAGGTTTTCCCCTGGCGATCGCGTTCTGTGATCACACTCTTTGTGAAACCAAAGTGAAACACCTCTTTATCAATTCTGCTATCCTGGTACTTGGAACCGATAAATTTATTTAAGTCTGTCAAAAACTATTCTGTTGATACGTTTAAATTAGGTAGATACATAATATTAGATTCCTTAAAATTGTGTTTGTGGCTGAGTGCACATAAATGTTCGATTTATTCCGTATTCCGCGGATTTGAGTGAACCAAATTCAGTGCTATTTAATTTACTCAGATACGGATCCACTTTGACGGTTGTCTTGCTATTCAAGCGTACGAAAAATCACAATCCCAATGTGGATCCATCAGAATTGGTTCAAGAGTAACCCTACAACAATATAGATATGTTCATAATATTATTGAATCTGATACACGGGCTGTTCATCAAAGTTATAAACAGCGTGTGTATCAAATTCGTATACCTGTAAGTCTCTATAGAGACTCGTCATACTTACACAGGTTAAAATAAAAGTTAATACACTCGTGTATTCTTTCCCAGACCTCTGGCTCCGTGTTCACAATGGGTTGCGGAGAACAAGGACAGCTTGGCCGATTGTCGCAGCGGTCGGCGACTAGGGACGCCCGACAGGGATTCAGTGAGTTTTACAATTAAAAAATAACCTTACGTATTTCTTTACACGCAACCGTGGACTTCTAAATCACTCTTGAGTTGTCTAAACCACAAGGTCATAGAGGCGGTGAATTAGGCTTTAACTTTTTGTACTAATAATAACGGAAAACTCACATTTACAATCACAACAATATCGAAGATACACATAGTTATATACTGGGCTGGGTTAGTCAATAATGGGCGTATCAAGCAGTGGCTTATGAGAATTGACTTGTATTATGCACATATATACATTTCCGAACACGATTTAATTTCATTTTCATGCAAATATAAAATAATATTGCAAAATCA
This sequence comes from Schoenobius gigantellus, assembly GCA_963935595.1. NCBI lineage: Eukaryota > Metazoa > Arthropoda > Insecta > Lepidoptera > Crambidae > Schoenobius > Schoenobius gigantellus. The sequence continues at coordinate 3,424,278 of OZ012543.1, forward strand.
AAAAAAAATTACAGCACTGAAATTAGGTAGCGCTTACGCAACATATACCCTGCGTTCCAGATAAAGCACTGCTACTTTCTGAGGCTAACATCTGATGTTAGCCTCGTTTTGCGTTTCTTCTAAGAAATGTTGACATTTTTAGCCGCGCTAATTGTTACAAATGAAACGCAAGGTACTGATTTTTCGTGCTGAATTTTGACACCTCACCTACTTTGTCCAGCCACTTAAATTTTTTTTTTTAATAATATAAATCAGAATTGGCTAATACTATAAATATCTTTCAATATTTATTTTAAATCCGCTGAAAATCCTTTTTGATTCATGAAAAAAAGATTCCAAACGTCAAATTTAAAAGCTGTCAAAAAGTGGTATCAGAGGACCCATCTATTATCGTGGGTATTTGATGCTAGCATTTCGTGTTAAAAATGCTTAAATGAAACGCATGACAACCAGCACGAAAAACTAGCATCACCGGCTAATGAAACGCAGAGATGCTAAAAATGTTGATATTTATGGCTAAAAATGCTTATCTGGAACGCAGGGAAAGTAATAAGGAATGACAGGTGTCTATCCTTTTAACGTGCCGCGTAGATTTGGTCGAAACATTTCTGCGCCATTTTGTTGACCCTGAAATGACCGTAATGTAAACAAAAAACAGCTTTAAGATTTCAAAAGAAACTACGCGTTACTCCGATAACGTCGCTAGAACAAAACTTGTTCACTGTCACGTTTACCTTCTCACCCCTTCGGTTTGATACAACATTTTGACTAATCCATGTAAATGGGGACCTTAAAAAGGCCTTCACTTTGAGCTCGCCCGATTGCGTTGCACCAATTAATGTCTGCACAAAGGCGTAACAGTTAGCCGGCGGTCCCTCAGGCGCGCTGCTGACGGCGTCGAAGGTGACGCTGAAGGGCGGCGCCGGGCGCGTGTGGGCCGGCTACCACGCCACCTTCGCCCTGGACGCCACCAACGACAAGATGTTCGCCTGGGGACTCAACAACTACGGACAGCTGGGTGAGAGAGCAGAGGCAATCGAGCATTGATTTACTACCAAACGTAGATAACGCACGAACGATCGAAAAGTGGGCCGGTGAGGAACTGCTCGAACGCGACTGGTGCAGTTCCTTTCCGTAGTGAGTGGTTAGCTGTCGACGCGTAAACGTGCCGAATTGCGCATTCAAAAGTTGTGGTAACGATAGCCAAAAACCGCAGAAAAAAGACGGGATTTCATGTTTTGCGTGAGTAAACTCATTTACACGTCTTGTCATGTATTCAAATATTCGATTTATACGTAAAAACCAATCAAAAACAATTACTTTAATCATAAACATGTCGCTTCGCGTCCGTGTCAGTACATCACAATCGTCTCGCTCGCACGGGCGTCGTATCACGATGTGTTATCTCATTCATGCGTTGGAGCGACAACGCGATAAGCAATTTCAAACATTATGTTTGATAGTATAAAGTTGATATTTTCTTGTAGCAATTACTAAAACGTCGTTTGATCTGTGACTAGGTATGAAATGATGTAACTTCCCATGGTTGTACTTAAAATAGTTACCGTAATAATGCAGTATAATGTTAAATTCGATAAATACGGTACTTTCTTTATGGTAATTTTCATTCAGGTTTCCATATTCAAGTATATATCAGCGAGTACAAATGTATAGTCGATTAGGTGACAGATTTCAAGCGTGTTTTTGTATGAAGCGCTCTATTTACGTTTGGTAGTAAATCAATGCAATCGAGAAATAAAATGTCAACAAGATTAAACATTATTACCCTAAATGCAATTGCTCACTTGAAAACGTTAAAATATCAGAATATGGTTCAACGACACTGACAGAATAACCTTCAAATTGACTGATTTGACAGATGGGAATGTTGGAGTTTATTGTCAAAAAATTCAAAAACTATAGCTATTGTGAGAACGTTCATATTGCTGTTTTTGTGATATATTTGGGCTGATAGACATCGGTATGACTTTAATTTTGTATTGTTTTCATTGAATACAAGAATCCACTTAATAATCTATTACGCAGAATTTATTATGAATGTTTATTACACTGTCATGCAGAAACTGAAAATGCTATTTACAGTGTAATTTTAAATATCAGTCGTATTCACTCGAGAAAACTAGCAGAGCAATCTATCTATACTAATATTATAAAGAGAAAAGATTTGATTGTTTGTTTGTAATGAATAGGCTTCAAAACTACTGAACCGATTTTGATGAAAGTTTGTATAGGGATAATTCGAGACCAGAGGAAGGACATAGGGTAATTTTCCTACGAGAAAAGCTTTCCACGGGGAAACAAAAATAACGCGGGCGAAGTAGCGAGCGGAAAGTTAGTAAAGAATAAATTGATGGATGAAAAGTTTTTTTCAATATATCCCTTTAATATACACTTGGGAGCAAATAAATCGAGCCACTACCTTTTTTCACGTAAAATGGTAAATATTTTTGGTAATATGGAACGTATCAATTCGAACTATATATCGCCTAAAAGTTTAGTTAATAACCTTTACAATGAGGGTAAATTATTGAATAATAACCTTATTGAATGATAAATTATTGGCTCTGCAAGAAAAATGGTAATTTTGATAGAAAATTTAGTAGGGCTAAAACAGTCCATAAAAACAATAAAAAACAAAATTATTGCAAAAAAAATATTCTTAATAACTGGTATTACCCCCCCGTGCCCTGATACATTCTTGTAGCCTATTAGTCATCGATCTGATCAGCGTTACGATGACATATTGTGGTATGTTCTCCCACTCTTCAAGCACAGCGACTTTAAGCTCGGGAATGGATGAAACAGCGGGAACCCTGGCTCGGACTCTCCGTTTTAGTTCGTCCCATAGGTGTTCGATCGGGTTCAAATCGGGACTTCGTGCTGGCCATACCATTTGTTGAATCCCGATCGCAGACAAGTATTCCGTAACGATCTGCGCGGTATGAGGTCTCGCATTGTCATGCATAAACAAGAAATTTTCTCCGACAAAACCAGCATACGGCATTACGTGGTTTTCAAGAATGTCAGTTATGTATCGGTCAGCTGTTAATCCACGTCTACCACTGCCATCGTTGGCGGGGTCGACGAAGACAAGTTCCGTTTTTCCGTCTAGAGAAATTCCTCCCCACACCATACAAGAACCACCACCAAAACTCACAGTTTCTCGAATGCAACATTGGGCAAATCTTTCACCAGGACGTCTATACACTCGGTTTCTCCCGTCATTGCTAAAAAGACAGATTCTTGACTCGTCAGAAAACAAAACTGACCTCCAGTCTTCTAACGTCCAATTAATGTGTTCTCGAGCAAACTCCAAGCGAGATCGGCGATGAGCTACAGTCAATTTTGGGCCAGTTGCTGGTTTGTGTGATGTTAAATTTCGTTCTTTTAGTCTTCGTCTCACTGTCCACCTACTGATTGAGACTCCTCGAACGTCACGTAACGCTTGCTGTAGCTGAACAGCATTAAGTCCACGGTCGCGCAACGAATTGGTTGCAATAAAGCGGTCGTCACGTTCTGTTGTTGCCCGTGGTCGGCCAGTTCCAGGTCGCCGAACAAAAGCACCAGTCTCCAGATACCTGCGGTATACCCGCTGTACCTTTGAACGACTCAAATGAAGTCTGCGTGCCACTTCACGTTGTCCGTGTCCAACCTCAAGTAAAGCTACAACTTGGGCAGCTTCCGTCGGTGTAGTATCCATTTTATCAGGTTATTTTGATTACACAGACACAGATAAAGACAACAATAACAAGTAATATGGGTATGATTAACAAAAACCTCAAATTTAATCTTTTCTTAACAGAGTACAATAAAAATGTCATAAGCAAATTAAATGCGATAATTTTATTCTACCCTTTAAACTTTAATAAAAATGAAATTTTGACAACTAACTACCCTCATTGTAAAGGTTATTAAATACCCTTTTAGGCGATATATGTTTCGAATCGATGCGTTCCATAATACCAAAAATAATTACCATAATGCGTGAAAAAGGAAGTGGCTCGATTTATTTGCTCCCAAGTGTACATATTATATATGTTCGTCTGTCAGGTATAACCGGGGAGAAACGTAAAACGGCCCTGTTCTCGCCGACGGAGTGCGATGCGTTCAGCACGGGCGGCGGCTGGCAGCAGGTGGCCTGCGGGCAACATCACTCGCTGGCCCTGGACTCCGGCGGGCAGGTCATGGCCATCGGACGCTGCGAGTACGGCAGGTAAGCTACCGTACATTGCTCGCTGGCTGAGAATGACAGGCATACCTATAAGTATAGTATACACCAATTACGTAACGCTATTTACAATGATTTATTTTGACCGTCTCTCCTCTCCATGTAACGCATCGTAGCACTTTTCTGTAACCCCCCTTCCTCCTCACTAAACGTTACGTAACACATCCAACAAGTGACCATTTTGACCTAAGTCACAATTATGATTAGAAAGGTGCTGCCAACTTGGAGGAACAAAATGAAAATAACGTACAATACAATCGAGGGATTCCCCGTAACATGTAAACGATAAGGGTAGCCAATTTGTGAAATTCCCTAAATTTCAATTTAAATAAGATATAATAAGGTCTTGTTGTATAGGTTCAGATCCTTTTGCTTTCCAGAATATGAAAATACTTAAAATTTACCACAATTTTTTTTTATGTCAGAATATATCAGTTATATGATGATTACAATTATGTATTTTAAAATTATTATATTTTACAATAAATCACAAACATTTGCGGCATAAATATTTTTTTCTATGTGGTCAAGAAATGTAAAATGTTTAGCAAGTTGACGATATTACACAAATATTTGTATTCACTTGTACAATACCAATACACAAACTATTTTATGTATATTTTGACAGTTTGATCTGTTCCGTAACGCTAATTTGTTTTTATAATACGACAAATTGAAAAAAATCTTTAAGGCCTCGGTCTCCTATTAAATGCTATATGCAGCGTCCGACTTCAGCGTAAACGTTTCGATCGACGTCTGACCGCCAGGCACAGCGTCAGCGGTCAATACATATCATACGCGAACGACGACAAACAGCGCTCGCGCGTAGTCGTGTTATAAAAAATGGATATAAATTCGACACTTTTGACTGCGTTTGTGTTACTTGAAGAGGAGGTATAAAACAACCGCAAACGAAGAAAACTCAGGGCAACAAGGCACCAATTATTTATAAAGAGAAAGAAAGAAGGATGTTTCCAGATTTTAATAATGAAACAACTCAAAGACTAAATTTATGGATTTTTTTCGTATCAATCAAGAACAATTCAAACATATATTAGAACTTTTGCAATAAAACTGCCATCAAAAATGCATCCTATCCCATATCACCTGACGAAAAGTTGCAGTAAACATTTGTGTTTATAAATATTATTTTCATGTTCCTTATCACTTTTATTGTATAATGCACTATAAGTATAACATTGGACTGATTCAATCAATAATTTATCTTTTTGTTTATCAAATTTCGACATTTTGTAGGTACTGACGCCGAATAAGACGTTTACGCTGCAATGGCAATGGTTCGAAATAACTAGAGACGCGGCGTAAAGCGTTCCAATGTCGCCTACGGCGTCCACACGTTCAGGTCAGCGTACGAAAGAGACCACAACAGTACATTTCTATAGTAAGCATCGTAACGCAGCGTACGGCGTGACGCTGTACGCGGCCGATGGCGTTTATAGGAGACCATAGCCTTCCCTGTTTAACATTAATATTCCTCGATTGTATTTCATAATAATATATCGGCTTGTAACATTTTCTATATGCATATCCCGTATTGGCGACACGACAGGCTAGGGCTGGGCGACAGAACGACGGACGCGGAGGGCCTGGAGCCGGTGCCCAGGCTGCAGAACAAGAAGTGCGTCAGCATAGCGGCCGGCACCTGCAATTCATTCGCCGTCACCGATTCCGGTCAGTGGGTTTTTGTTACACTGTTCAACAGGAATACACAACAACGCAATAATTTGCCATTTCGCTTTTTTTTTTGCCAATTAACCATTACGAAACTCACTATAATTGGGGTCTTTCATATACAAGGTTATTTTTTTATCGCCCTGGAAAATTTGAGGGAGGCTTCACGACATGGCATTAGAATGTTTTAAATATAAATAAAAAAATAACTAACTTACTTCACTTTATATTGATTTTCTAAAAAACACAAAAAATGCTGCACTAGCTGAGAGCAACATTTTTTGAGATTTTTTCTTTAATTTTTATTTTTTATATAATAATGGATGTGTCCTGAAGCGTCCCTAAAATTTTCTAGGGTGATAAAAAAATAACCGTGTATATACAGGGTGTAACTGAACACCCCAATAACATTTAAGGGTATGTATCCATCAGAAGTAGAGATTCTGTAGGAAAAATATTAGGGCTAACAAACGTACTTTTTTTTCCATACAAACTAAATAAATTATTTTTTGGTATTAAGTGCCGAAAGCCATACGCAAGCGTACGACTAAGCTCACGTCTGTCACGTGTCATTTTGTGTTTAAATTTATTTTGTGTTAAGAACTGATTAATGTTGTCACTTGAAAGTTTTTGCTTTCAGTTTAAAATCAAATAACTCTGAAAGTATTGGGGTTCTAGGTCTCAGACAAACACCGAAGGTCCAATTGGTATCTAACTTATATGCCCCTTAAATGTTATTGGGGTGTTCAGTTGCACCCGGTATATATTTTTTGTCAAGTTACTATAGCGAAACTGACTTACATGTAACATAATACAACCGTAACTTTTCCTCACCTACGGAACTCAAGATACAGGCTATTGCCTAGTTTGGGTTCCACCAGTAAATAATGCACCAGTGTGCTACTATAACTGAGTTTTGTTTTAAAGCTCAATTTGAATTTATGCACGACTGTAATCAAGTGTTTGTTAATAAAGTTTATTATTTTGCTTTTACTTTTCTCAGCGTAAACTAGTAAACTAGACTACACTTACGGGCGTAAGCCAAGTAAGTGTAGTGATAGTGAGTGTTGTGTGTACGTTTCTGTAATTATTATTATTACCATGACACGAAAATATTAGGCTTTTAGAAACGCAGATAAAATTGATCTGAGGCCTAATGTTTTAACAGCGAAACTCTTTGCCTTCATCTCACCTGATGGTAAGTGACGATAAAGCCCGAAGGTGGAAGTGAGCTTCACCTGGACTCCTCAACAACTGAGGCACTGGCTATGTTACCTCTAATTGCCGGAACACAACAATGCTACTAACATTGTTACTATGGCGACAAACTTGGCTAAGACGATAGCTAGCCAGGTGGGCTCAGAAGCCCTACCATCAACCTAACCGAGCAGAAAAATTTCTTTCCCCGTGGGGAATCGAACCCCGGATCTACCGGTCAACACCTAGGGGTCTTAACCATTAGACCACGAAGGCGGTTAATGTTGAAGAAAATTCATTAAAATTAGTTGGTTTAGCCGCTTAAGTCACATTCGCCAATATTAGGGGTTAAAGTATCAAATTGCCGTTTTGTATGAGGATTTTGAAGAACATTGTTTATTTCATACTTACGAACTTTAAGAGACTGGTCAATAGACTTTAAACTAAGTAATAACATAATTTTGAAGAAGAGAAGAAAATTAGTTTTCACAAAGTTATCGTCAATAATGTACAACATTCTGAGGAAAAAATAGGGGGTAATTTTTTAGATTCTTTTTAATATAATATTATTAAACTAATTCTGAGATTAAATTGTTACTAAAACGTACTAGGGTTAAAAAGTTATAAAAATTATTATTATTTTTTCATCCCCCTATCTCGAAAAGAATATTTTTGCTATTCGATATCTGACCGCCAAAGCCATTTTTATCCGCTCGAGGTTAAATTAAATTTGAATTTAGAACATCGCGTGCACTAGGTATGTGATTAAAACATTATAAAACCTATTTATTTCCATCTCCATGGTGCATGATGCCAAAACTGAGACTGAACCTCCTTGGTGTACTTTTGTTTTTAATTTGCTTTGTTTCATTTCCTCGCTGAGGGGGGATGAAAAGTTACGTGTTGCACTCGAGTGCAAAGATTTTTCATCTTGTGCTCTTTTGATTCCTTCGCTAACGCTCAGGATTCTAATTTTTAAATCACTCGCTGTGCTCGTGATCCAATTTAAGATTCCTTCGCTTGCTTGCTCATCAAGGTTGAGCACGCGGTTAAAAAGCAACTTTGCACTCATGTATAATAAATAACTATTATAGCTCTTAAATTAGAAAAGTTATATAATAAACAAACGAAAAAAAAACCTCAATTTCATACTTTAACCCCTATTATTAGTAGAGATTGGTATTTTTAATTATCACAAAAAATTTGTGTGCTCGTTCAGACAAGGAAACTGAACCACTTTTACTATGGGACTGAAAAAAAAATCAGCTCACGTTCAACATTCACTGAACCTAGATGTATGGAACAGCTGATTTTTTTTTGCGATTTCAAAGTTGGTCCCACGGTGAAAGTTGTTCAGTTTGCTTGTCTTGAACGAGCACACAAATTTTTTGTGATAATTAAAAAATAACCTTGTATATTGTGGTGCGTTTGTGCAGGCGAGGTGTTCGCGTGGGGCATGGGCAGCGAGGGCCAGCTGGGGACGGGCTCTTGTGGAGATGCCACATCTCCCACCCCAGCCTCCCTGCCTCCGGCTACTGCCGCGGTGGCCGCCTGCGCCGCGGGCGGACAACACGCTCTGTTGCTCGCGGTGAGGAACCGCCCCATCATCATCACCATCGTCATCATCAATGATGCGACGGATACTAGTATTCGTATTCGCCGAACAGTGGACATTTAACGAATATTCGTGTCCGCCAAATCGACACCTCCAATGGAATGGATTAGTCGTCATCGATCGAGCTGCTTTATTATCGGAGAAATTAAAAAGAAATCATTTAAAGCGGTCGCATCCGGAGGCTTCCGCTCTTGTCGCGTCTCCATAATAACAGTACGAGTAACATCGTACCGGCCAACAATAACGCGTCCTCTTCTGGATACATTTCGAAAGAAACTGATAGAATATAACGAAACAATATGGTTAATCAATTGATCGACGATAGATAGATTGGTCTCGTTGCACCCTTAAATGAAAAAAGTTAATAAAATCTTCAAAACAAACATCACACAAAAAAAATCAAGTTAACTGCAGGGGTTAATATGATTTTTTTTTGTGTGACCATATATTTTATTATTAAGTAATTAAAACTCATGTAATACCATATTTTTCACTAAATCTACTAAAGATGGATTTTTTCAAATTCTAACTAGAAAAATAAAACTTTCTATTTAAACCAATAAACAAAAAATATTAAAAACAATATATTAGCGTTTTCGATAGTTCTATTCAGAATTGCAGCAATCGTGTCTGTCTACACTCGCGTTGCGCCAGTTACTAACGCTAGTTCCCCGACTTTAGGTGGACCCCGCTGCCCAGAAAGAAGAGTCCCCCGAGCCCGCGAAAGACACGGCGGAGCAGAAGGCGGACGATGAAGAGGAAGAGGAAGTCGCACAGGTGAGAGAACCACCGTCATCGTCTCAACCCAAATACGAAAACTGGTGAAGAATCTCTAGCTTGTGTGAACACCTAACACTGACCTTGATGCTGTGACCTTGCGCTAAGCGCTGTGCGCAATAAACAAACAAGTAACCATCTAGCATTTTAGTTTACGTATGGAAAATTTAAAACAAAAATGTAAAAAAAATCTTACTAATATTATAAACGCGAAAGTTTATGAGTAGCATGTATGGATGTTTTTTTTACTCTTTTTCACGCAATAACTACTGAATGAATTTGGATCAACATTTTGTAGTTGGATTACGACAGGGATTAACATATAGGCTACTTTTTATCCCGGTGAAGTAGTTCCCGCGGGAAAGTAGATTTACAGTTTTTTCTTTGATCTTTCAAGGCGAAACATAGTTCGTGGGCACAGCTAGTGTTCCATATAATATTATAAAGAGAAAAGATTTGATTGTTTGCTTGCATTGAATAGGCTCCGAAACTACTGGACCGATTTCAAAAATTCTTTCACATTGAGAATCCTACGTTATCTCTGATGAACATAGACAATAAAATTATTTTTCCTACAGGAAAATATAAAAATCCCACGGGATAACAATGTTCTATAAATTGATTGAATCACCATTATCGAATGACCTGAAGTAATTTGGTGGGGTGTTCAAAAATAATCGTATATTGTCTGAATAACACCCTTGAACAATAAAATGTTTCTTATCCTAATCACTAAGAACTGGAAATAGTATTACAACTCAAGAGAAGTATAAACCGAGCGAGGCAGCACTCAGTGTAGGTAGAGGATGGCATTGCTGAGTCGATCGAGCTTTGTTGCTGTAAAAGCAATAAGACAATAAACAACAGCATAACCACTGGAACGCTCGCCACGCGAAGCGTGGTGGGTTTCAAAAGCAAAAAGTAGTATATCTCAAATATCAAAGGTGCCGCCATTGCGGAATGACTCAACCCGGCGCGTACGGAGTGTTCAAAAAATTGCGGAGAGTGACATATACTGTCTACAAGAGAACAAAAAATACGTATGGAAAGGTAATTTAATATAGAAGGAACTTATAACAGTTAATTAGATAAGGATTAATAATTAAATGAATGAAGCGCGAAAATGTTCGGAAGGTCGCGGAAGACCCGATTTTTTTTAAAAAATTTTTGCACAAAAACTATTTTATAAAACTTTAAATAACCATATATATTATTATAGCCCTATTCTTGAAGATTATTTTGATATATAATAGTTTTGGGTAATATTTTTAATGAAAAAAGAAAAAAATAATAAAATCGATTAATTACGTAATTATATACGCGAGATGCGCACGCGCGACCTCAAATTTAAAAAAAATGCAAAAAATAAATTATTGTGTCTAAAATTAAATAAAAAATACGTATGGAAAGCTAATTTAATAAGGAATGAACTTATAATAGTTAATTAGATAAGGATTCATAATTGAATGAATAATGACGAGAATAGTAACTAAAGTGCTTAAAATTTCAAAAATACTCACTTTTTGAAAAAACGTTTAGTGTGGCAATATAACACTATAAACTATCATAAACCATACATAATAATGTAGCCCAATTCTTCTAGTTTATTTTGATATAGAACACTCTACGAAAATACTAATACAGACTAAGTAAGTACGCAATAAATCTCATCGGTCATGGAGTAAGAAACGTATGGATACGGCCAAGTAAGTTAAACCGCAGACTATGACAAATTTATTTCAATCTAAGACTAAAAATAAATTGGACATGACCTGTCAACTTATGAAAGAGACTATTGACAAAGGAATAAAGCCTTATAGAAAATATTTTATTTTTCGCGATTTTTTTATCACACCGCGCGGTTTTACGCAAAGGGAACTGGGTACCATAGTACCCAGGTCGATCGAGAAGATCGAGATTTTGGGGACTATAGTCCCCACGGACGTTCCAGTGGATAAGACAATAAACGCCCGCTACACTTGTATTGGAACTAAAGGCGCATTAGCGCGTGCGCTCATCGAACGATTGCTATGATTAAGCAACGCTGGCTGTGATGGGATGTCAGTCCTATGATGGGTGACCAAAATACGAAACATCTCAAGTTCCTCCGTGTTTCGGGGGGTACGTTACACAGCGGGTCCTGCGCCTGATCTCGCCCCGGTCGTGTCGGCTAACCGTCCCATCGGACTAGGCGTGTGAAGGAACAGAGAGTGCACTTGCGTTTGCGCAGTCACTTGTGCACTATAACATCTCCTGCGCAGATGGCTAGTCTCTGTTGAGATTCGCCGCCGTGACTGAATATCGGTTAGGAGGACATACACTTGTATTAACTTAATATGCTTCTCGTGTTGTGTGATATCGATTGAATGAAACAATAAATTTTCTCTCTGTCATAGGAACCGGAAAAGAAGAAGGCAAGGGGCACGAAGCGAGGGCAGAAGAGGCAAGAACAGGAGGACGAGGTGTCCTCTACGTCGAGCGCGACCACCAACGATGCCAAACCACAGGTATGATTCATTATTCCAACGGATCTATCTGAACTTATACCAAGGAGTTCAACTGTTTTTAGGATTCCACGGATTGAAAGACAAAAAAAATCTTTATCACACTTCTTGATTATTCTTTCGCAACAGGTTTTTGGGTTCCACAGAATGAACAATAGAAATAGGACCTCATAAAAATGTTATTCTGTCTGTCGATTGACTGAAACGAATCGAGAACGCCTGCTTCTTGACAGAATAGTAGTTTTCTTCACGTAAAGTAATGCATGATCATTGATCACTAGTGCACCTATGTCAAATTATACTATAGGTATATACGAAATGTATTTGTACAAAACACCTCTTGTCTGATGTTTTATTTACTGAAAGTCAATCGTGTAGATTATTGAAAAAATATTGGACTCGTATTTTGTCTTTTTAGGGTTCAGTGCCTCCTAAAGAGATAATCTCGCCTTTGTTTAAATGTTTCTTGTTAATTACCGATTATGAATTGTAACTGTGTACAATAAAGGATATAGTATAGGATATAGATGAGGAAAAAACAGAAATCTTGTAGGACCACTTTATTGTCCGTCAGGGCTCTTTTTCTCAGGAACGCGTTGAGATGTCAAACTGAAAGTATCAAATACTTAAGTCTATTGCAGCAGTGAAAAAAAATTACCGTTTATGTCGCAATTTATTCGCAAATTTTGCGATTTCACACAAGCCAATCAAAACCTATAGGGCACTTCCCGTTGACTTAGAACCATGAAATTTTGCAAGAAGCAAGGTCTTGTAGCACATGTTATTATGGAAAAAATCTGAGAACCATAAATATGTAGCCAAGAACTTATATACTTAGAGGAGTTTGTACAGTACCCTCGGTGCGCGATTCCAACTCGCACTTAGCCGGTTTTTTTTCGCCCAAAGTTGCGACGACACGTTGATTTCAAGTGTCGCGTTCCGTCACGCCCACGTGTACATTAGCACGTTGTGTTGTGACGTAGAGCCCCCACTCTGTAACATTGGGTGCGGTCCAAAATTTGCTATCAGCGCTCGTGTGCGCTATTTGCATGCAAACAGTTGGTCCATAATTGCGCATTTGAAGGCAGTAATCGATGACATCACCGATTGGTGCTGACAGTTCTGGAGACAGTGCACCACCTCCTTTTGGTAGTGCACTGTTTCCAGAATTCTCAATGTCAAAATCAGTTTCCTGCGGAGTTTTATTTGTATTTTAGTTTGAATTCGAATTTATTTGTTCATTGGAATATCTACAATAAAATACAGAAGTGCTCTGTGAAGATACTGGAGGTGCAATACATGCCACCCTCTAATTTTTCTTTTCAAATGACTTAACTGACCAAATTTTATCTGTATAAGTGCTTACGTCCGTGAGCAGTGCAAACGATTTGAACTGGTTGTTTGCATGAATGCAAACGTTTGCACTGTTACCTGATTGTGGACCGCACCTTTTAAATCGCTTTTCGCACCACCTACTCAAAAATGACATATTCTAGGTCATGTAAGCCCCAAGATAAAGTAATTCATTTCAAGCGTCTAATTAAACAGTGGTAGAATATTGTGTACTGAATTTAATTATCTCCCTGGTGATTGAATTTATTTGTATTTGGTACACTAAAAATACTTACATTTTGATAGAAACCCGCACATACAGCAATTTCTTATTTTTCAATACAGAAGTTTCGTGACTTTTACAACTATAAAAATAATTTTTGATTTAATACTAAATTATTATTTTCTCGCAAGTGGTGCAAAAAGATACTCCCTACACTCCGGACGACGTCCGTGATATAAGACACTGCTTTATCCCCTTGGCTAATACTATTATCTCAGTGAATTTTTGTTATTTCAGACAAAGCATAAAAATACGTGTCTGATATTTTTTCATTTATCTACGAGTACCTGGCTGATTAATTAAATTTTCATTTGTCGTACCATGCCATCATCCCTAATATTTACTTGACGTGTGTGTAACTGTACATTAGGGGGCATCGTCGAAGCGGCTCCTAAAGGCGGTCGGCGAAAGGCGGGCGCCCCGCAATAAGGCACGCAGAGATTAGGTTCATGCCGTTTGGAATACTACGTATTTACCATTAACCAATCGTAACCCTGTTTGGGCGTGATTGGTGCGATATTGGTGGTAGTTGTACCTACATACGTTTCTTTGTGCGTTCAATGGAGAATGGGCGCTTTTCTATTGCTGTATTGGCGTCAGCTTTGCCTTGGTCAACTGATAAGTACTTGTTTGCTGTAAGTAGTCAAATAAGCTTCGAAAATAATGTTTTCTTTTGAATTAAAGCACTGAGTAGTTACTCGCGATTTTATTTCTTCAAAATGTGTCGATAATAATTACACGGTTACTCTTTTATCACCCTGGATAATTTAAGGTTAAAAATATTACACTAAACTAGTGCAGTATTATTTCGTTATTTTAGAAAATTAATATAAAATTAAATACAGCTTTCTTTGACCAATATGCTAATATCGGACCAGTCGCGCCCAAACGAACCGAGACGAAGGCATTATTAGGTTCATTGCGTATGAAATCAACATGATCTTTTTGTGTATTTAGCTAGTAAATTTTTTTCTATGTAACAAAGCACTTGATTGGGAACTTTCCGCGAAATTCTATGGTTATTGGACATCAACCGCTTTATTTTTAAGTATTAAGTACTCTATTTCAACTTCAATTAAAAACTCATCATCAACAACTAACAACAACTTCTTAACACCCTAGTGTTGCAAGTAATAGCGGTGATTATTTTTTATTTGTGTTAGTTAAAATCACAATACTACAGCACGAAGTATGTGTAAATGTGACTATATTTCTCTCGTGTTACTATCAAGTTCTCAATGTTATGGCCAGTCTTCAATGTGCGGTTGTAGAAAAGTCTCCGTGGCAGAAATTCTGACCCAAAAAATAACGCCTCCATTGGTATATACTCCGAGTATCGGTGCTTATAAAAATAGAAATTGAATAAAATACTTTCTTT
Source organism: Schoenobius gigantellus (assembly GCA_963935595.1). Lineage (NCBI taxonomy): Eukaryota > Metazoa > Arthropoda > Insecta > Lepidoptera > Crambidae > Schoenobius > Schoenobius gigantellus. The sequence continues at coordinate 3,439,305 of OZ012543.1, forward strand.
TTCTCTCTCCTCTCCAATGTAGACAATACAAAAGAGCTTCGACCCTTCGCTTCGAACGCTTTGTAGAATTCGTGGTCTGGTCGTACGTACGTACGTAGGTCGTACGCGAATAAATCTGAAAAGTGTAGTTTTATTTAAAGGAGTAGTACTCGTGCAAATAAAAGACAGTATTATTTAACCCGTGAGTTATATTTTAATCCTATTGATATTGCAATTTTAAAAAAATGGTGTTAAATTGTTGGATCAACCCGTGAGTTATATGTTTTAATCATATTGAAATGTAATTAAAAAGATTTTGGTGTTAAAATGTTGGAACTTTCATCACAATCAAATGCTTGAGTTACATGTGAAGTATGTAGTTGACTAACCGCCATATTTCATGCACAACATTACTTAATCTTTCCAAAACGATTGTTTTAGTAGATAGTCTTATTAGTTATGATATTTCCAGTTTAGTGTAGGTGTAAAATAATTTTATATTGACATGAGAAATGGTTGAATTATAAGTTAAATATGTATTAATACTAACATTAGGTACTTAAATAAAACTAACAATTATTAGTAGGTATGTATAATAAATTGTGTGTAGATTAAGGTATTGGGTAGGTATGTTGGTATTTTGTTAAATTATTTGTAGGTTAAGTCGTCTCTAATATAATACTTAAGTATGGTTTGTTTTCATTCGTTCTTACAGATTGGGAAACCTTTAAAAAAAGGTTTTCTCAATATGTTTCATTAAAACATGTTAATTCATGCATAGTTTATTCAGCTGTATAAAAATATAGCTTATTAAATAATTATAATATACCAAGTTAAAATTAAGAGGATTGTGAAGTAATCGTGCGCGGCGCGAGTAGGTATTTTCTAAAATGCTATCTGTTTCACACCGCTCTGCCTCCGGTCTGGCGTTTACACCACAAATACAACATGCGCAAACTTTCACGCACACTACGACACAGCAGCGCGCGACTCGGCCACGATACTCGGCGGCGGCGGCCGGCGCGAGAGCTTGAGATTATTATTCTATCGTTCGTAATGTTTTGCGTTGCTTATATTTCTGACTCCCTTTCCGCTCGCAACTTCGCCATCGTTACTTTCATTTTTCGTGTGGGAATTTTATGTTTTCACACAGGAAAAATAATTTTATAGCCTATATTACTCAGTGATAATGTAGCATTCTATTAGCCAAAGAATTTTTAAAATCAGTCTGGTAGTGTTAGAGTTTATTCATTACAAACAAAAATACAAACGTTAAGTACGTTTCTTTCTTCATCGTACGTTTCGTTCTTCTTTCTTCATAATATTTTAGTAGATGAGTTTCGGAATACAGAATTTATTTACATTTCGTAAATTATTTCTGTATTGAAATTTATTGTGAAGGCACTTACTACTTGGTATCCCTATACATTATAGGATTGAGGGTGAGAACTTTTTGTTAGGAAAGTATGTTATTTACCTGTCTAAGGAAAATGCCATTTTTTAAGATGAGTGTTATACCGAATTAAAATAACTTGCATTTGAGATGTGAATCTTTTCTGAAAAAAAAAATCATTAAACATATAATAATACTTTTACATACAAACTAAATAGGAACAGGGATATAAAAATAAAAAGTAATAATAATATTTTTTTGATTGAGCGGGGCAGCTTTTGCAAAACTTGGCTTTGCTTTTAATATGAGCATTAGCATAAAACAGAAAGCACGGATCTTTAACTAGTGTGTCCTACCAGTGCTTACTTATGGAGCCGAGATATGGATAACAACTAAGGCCATCGTCCACAAACTAGAGGTGGCACAAAGTGCAATGGTAAGAAAATTGGTAGGAGTAACACTCCGGGACACGAAAACGAATAGTTGGCTCTGAAATCGGCGTCAGGTCTCGGACATTACACACCGCGTAGAAAGATCAAGTGGCAATGGGCTGGACATATAGCCAGAAAGTCGGACTCGTGGCGCAGAACTATCTTAGAGTGGAGGCCATGGAACCGTAAAAGACCCAACGGGTGACCACAGATGCGGTAGAAGGACGACATGGTCAAGATGGTGGCTACGAACTAGATTAGAGTAGCCCAAAATAGAACGGAATGGAGAAAGTTGAAGGCCTCCATGGTAGAAGAAAAGGCTTAGATGATGAATAATATTTTTTAATAATTATATGATTATTTTTGTTGGTGATGTTCACCTCAATTTCTTTATTAATAAGCCAAACGTAACATCATCTGCAACTAGCTCCATCTTCATCCATCTTTGAAATTAGTCAGTAGCAAAACAGAAGTGATGTGCGTCGGTGGAATCAGGGTTAACAACAGGGCTCTGTGACTGATCCCTCTATGAGTTTCCATAATTGATCCTCAAACCCAAGATTCCTCGAAAAGCCCGGAATACCAAAGGAAAAGGTGGCTAGATGACATTAAAAAAGTAGACTGGACTGACATATCCACAATTAAAAAACGCAGGCGTTTTATTAAGTAAATAACTAGTTATACTAATAGTTTTAGAATTTATTTTTTTCCACCTCCGTGGTCTAGTGGTTGAGGGGGAGGTCCGGGTTCGATTCCACTCGGGGACAGAAGCTTTTCTGATCGGTTTGGTTGGTGGTAGGGCTTCTAAGCCCACCTGGCTAGCTACCACCGTCTTACCTAAGTTTGTCGCCATAATAACATGTTAATAGCATTGCTGTGTTCCGATATAAGGCCAAGAGCTTCCCTGTGGTATGAAAAAAAAATACCTATTAATAGGATTATATGTAATCAGCTGCTTTAAATTATATTGTTAAATGAAAAAAAACGTCAAAACCGACCATCCCAGGAGTAGGCTCTATCGAATACAAAAAGAATTTTGAAAATCGGTTAACAATTTGCGGAGTAATCGCGTAACATATATTTTTTCTCGATTTTTATGGGATCCCATTATCAGATCCTAACTTTGATGACCATGGGACCACCCTTGGAGTATCCTATCGAATACGAAAAGATTCATCAAAATCGGTTCATAAACGACGAAGTTATCCGCGAACAAACATAAAAAAAGCATATATACGGTCGAATTGAGTAACCTCCTTTTTTCGAAGTCGGTTAAAAAACAACTTATGTAGTTGTTTGTTAACTTGAAATTTATTTTCTTATTTGATTTTGGGAATTTACAGTTAGTTAACAGGCTACAGGCTGCTTATCCTTAAATAAGGTTTGTATTGAAATAAGATCCTTAAAATAAAACACTAAAATCAATAAACGTATTCGAAAAGACATTTACTTTTTGATGTAGAAGGTATTTGTATAGACTTGAGTAATAACTTTCAGTATTGATCGATATATCGATATTACTTTCTCCTCCCTAGTCGACAATAACTACGATAACATTATGTCACATCACTAGTAGATTATACCCCTGCCCCCGACCCGTATCGTGCGATAGAGAGAGTTGCAAGAACTGGTCGAAATTGCCTACAATTCCTGTTTGAAATATTGTTTCGGGCGATAACTGTTTTACCCCCCTAAACCTTTACAAAATTAGACACTTTTGGTCTCATTCGATTCAGTATACCTTAAACTATGTTTGTACGTTTTGCTTTTTTCGTAATTAAGTAAAATTTTGTCAAAAAAGATAAAAATGCTCGAGGTAGTTTTTAAGTCTAAAATATAGATATTTAGATGCTAATAATTTATATTCTGAGTAATATTTCTTCAAAATCAAAACGTACAAACCTAGATCTTCATTATATCTACAACATTTCCAAAAATTATGAAAATTGGACTATGTTTAGTGGGAGAAAAGCGTTATCGCTTTTTGTATGAAAATTTACAGCTTCACAATCCTCTTAAGAAAAGATGTGAGTTTCTAAATTGCATATTTGTGATTGCTGTAATAAATTAATCTGATATATATTAAAAGAGAAATGAAAATGAACTATACAAACAATTAAAATTCCTTTGCGATAATAACAAATGACACTAAATCATTTTGAAACTCCAAATAAGGTTAGTTTAACATTAAAAAGTTACATGTTGTGCCGTCCTGTATTGTTGTCTGTTATCAAATTTTGATGTGAATTGTTCCGTTGTAGTTGAGATGGTGCATAGGGTAGGGTACATGATTGCGTTATCATATATTTGACTCGGTAATAAGATTATAACATTCGACAAATTTGAATCGTGACCTCAGTTTAAGCTTAACTTCATCAAATTTATTTCAGTGTTACTAACTAGTATTAATTAGGTAAATATTCGTTTTGCACTGTCAAATCCTATAATTTTTTGTTATTGTCATTTGGCACAATGCCAACCATGTTATACCTATAATTATTTTAAATTAGATGCATAAATTAGTCGCGTCATCACAACTAATAAACCAAAATCAAATTACACTCAAAACACTTTAGAAAGATCGCAAAATAGTTAAATTCTTCAAAATTTCAATGATTCATAATGAGTAAGTGAAGTCGTTAATCAAAATTGTTGATTTACTAAAAATTCACCGGCATGCGGGTCGTTATTCAAGTCTGTCGCGTGTGCTACCATGCATGATTGTAACGTGCCTTTGTCGATTTGTTTGCAGAAAGTGAACGGGGACGAGAAGAAAGAGTCGCCGATGGAGGTGGATGAGACTGGTGAGTTTGTTTGTATTTCTATCTCTTTAATTTACAGAATGCAAAATGGGCATAATTGGGATGATGACTGAATTCTAATTTTTACGTCTCGTCATTAAATATTAAAATACCGTGGAGAAAGATGCAGTCCTGTGAAATTAGAATTAAAATCGGCTTAGAAATACATTAGATACAAGCATTTTAAGTTGTTAATTTGAAGGCGATTAGACAGAGAGATCCGACACCAACCGTGACGTCATTGTTGAGTACGGCCACATAAACTCCTTGTAAATTGCCGTTTTGCTAGAAAGAAATGGAGAAAAATCTTTAATATCTTATATCTTGGTTGTTTTTGTAGTTATTCGAAAACCGATTTTTTCTTTGTTTATTATATGAATGAGCTTCTATTAAAGCAAAAAAACTCATCTAGCCTATTTCCCTTTTCATATATGTACAACAAAGTCGGCAAGCGAGCAGGCTGCCCGCCTGATGGCATATAGTACATGTATTTCCTGTAATACTTGCAAATACACAACCTCTAATTAATGTCCTCCTAGCCAATATTCGGGGGCGGCAGCTAATCTCAACAGAGACTAGCCATCTGCGCAGTAGATATTGTGGTGCACAAGTGACTGCGCAAACGCAGGTGCACTCACTCATTCGCACAGTCTTAAGGGACGGTTATCCGACACGACCGGGGCGAGATCAGGCGCAGAACCCACTGCTTAACGTGCCTTCCGAAACGGTGAAGCTCGATATGTTTCGTATTTTTGTCACCCATCATAGGACTGACCACAGCCAACGTTGTTTAACCTCAACAATCGTTCGCTGAGCGCTCGCACCAATGCGCCACGTACGTAGCTCCTCAACAAGGAGAATGTCAAATGTCAGTAGTACCCAGTAATTTCACTACCCTTCAAATCGGAACACAAATGTAGGAACTGCAACGTGCCGGTACCTGCGCAGACGTTCAAATAGGTAGTTTAATATTTACGTTTTTATACTTTCGTTTAATTAGTGATTTATATAATCGATTAGAGTAAAATAACATAAAAAACTACATTAATTTATAAAACTAAACTTATATATATAAAACTTAACTAACATATAAAACTAAACTTATATATAAAACTAAACTAATTGTTACAAAATTACCTAAACGCGTAAAAAAAAGACCTAGTATAAAAACTGCAATGTAGGCCCCTTTGGCAATGTGCCCATGATACGGGCAGCGTTCCCGCGCTGAATTGCCAAAGAAAGTCTTTGGGCGAGGAAGCTGCCTGCTAGAGACAGGCAGCTTTAATTAGTTGTTTGGTATCAAATAAAGATTTTATTATCCTATTTTGGTAATAAAGTGTTTATACTCCTATTTTGGTAATAAAGCTATTATTTTGTTTCTCAAGATAATTTTTGACATTGAAAAAACCCTAATACTAGTTATAATAATACTATTTATAATTTATTCAATCTAAAAAAGATAACCTTAATTTGTCCAGTGAACACAGAGCGACTTCTTATCTCACTGTTAATATTGGTGTTACAGCAGTAGACTTAAGTTAGTTGCTAGCTAAGTTATAAAAGTAGCTAGGCGCAAATACTCTGCTCCCATGGACAATTGAACCGAACACTTTGAAATCCCAACTGTTATATACAAGTTTATTTTTTATTTATGACAAAAATTAAAAAATAGTTTAGTGTGCTTGTTCAGACAAGCAAACTGAACAACTTTCACTATGGGACCAACTTCGAAATCGCAAAAAAAAATCTGCTGTTCCATACAAATGTTCAACATTATTTTGTTTCTATCTTTAACAGACAATCCAACGGAAAAGAAAAAGGAGCCCCCAATAGAGGAGGACAAGGAGATGGAGCCAGAGCAACCGGAGAAGGACATAGAAACTGAGACGGAAAAGGAGACAGAAACAGAGACCGAACCGGAGGAGAGCAAGGAGGAGTCCAAGCCCGAGACAACGGACACCTCCAGCCAGGAGACAACGGACAGCGAGTCCAAACAGGAGCCCGCGGGTAATGTGGCTAATGTTTATTTTATTAATGACTTTTCACTTATATTTTTTGGATGAGGTTTGCTCAGCTTTCTGTGGGTATTTTGAAAAATTCTTCCTTAGTGAGCTCTTACATAAAAAGCCAAATGAACCCGTGTAGCGAATTTAATTTTTTATCTTCAGTAGTTTGGGCTCTAGTACGAGTATGTTGATTGGCCGTAGAAGTCTTTTATAAATACAGAGAAGAACTAGATGATTGTCTAATACGTAATACTATTAAATATATTTTTTTAACTCCGTTTATTAATGCAACTGTCTTAAGATGAGACATTCAGCAATATTTATATCTAATGACAATATTTATCTTGACCGGACTGAAGCCACTGCTACAGCCGATTTATTTCATAGCTGGAATCTATGTTTGCATCAGGTCTTGCGGTGCCCTTCTTTTTAGTCTGTTAAATGTAGCTGAGTCTGACATGAGACTCACAGCCAGTGGATTGTTTAATCTTGCGGAATAGACCTTTATTTTGTTTTTTACTTCATCTGGTACCGATTTTATCTTTAAATCCTTATGAATCCTTTCATTTGTCATTATTATTATAAATATTATTAAAAAAAAAAAAATACTAAACGCGTGTATATTTCAAACAGGCAAGGCCGACGTAGAAATGGCGGAATCCAATGTCAACGGCGAGACGGAAGAATCGTCGATAGCGCCGCCGGAAAGTCAAACCAAGCCCGTGGAAGACCTCATACCAACCCCGAACCCCCTAACGACCACCGCGTGATGGTATATCCAACCACACCACGTAAGTCGAATTATCGTACGTATGAAACGCCACAATCGGATTTTCATCTAAAGTCGCGGCAGTGTGCGGCTGTCCCCTTTGCCAGTGGCAGAGGTAATCGTGAACACATCACTCGTAAAGTTTATTGACCTGTAGTGAATATTAAATTGATAGCTAAATTTTATCTGTATATTGTACACACAATAATGTTTCAGTGGTTTATCTCCGGACAATAATTGGACAGATTCTGGATGTGCTCCATCAGATACAATGGTCCTTATTCTGTTAAGAGATCAGCATGTTTATACATAATTATTTAAAAGTATTATATGAACAGAATGAATGTTCGAGAGTTTTATCTTTCTCCTCTTCCTCTCCATAAATTATTTGTTTTTCTCCGATATTAAAATTAGTTGTTTTTCTTTTATAATTTTGTTAACTTTTACAGTTTATTCATTGTTGGTAAAATGAATGGGCTACTTCTTCTAGATAAACTACTGGAACAGGTTGTTGGTGGGAGATTCTGTTTGTAAATATTCAGGTCTGTCAAGTGTGCTTCGTTATTTATTGTCTGTGAGAATTATATTTTACACTTGGGAGCTCATGCTGACAGTTTGAAACAGTTTGATAGGCCTGAATGTATGAAAATATGTGAATTAGTGTGAATGCGGTTTGAGATTTATATTATATAATAATAAAATAACCGATGTTGATGTCTGGATCTCTTGTCTCTGGTTCGTTCTATCGGCTCTAGGTGTGTGTCTTTAGCCAATGCATTTAATCGACTTGTTCGAACAGCTAAATGCTTTTTCAAGTTCTTATAGATACTTGGAATAGTTTGAATATAAATATTTCGCTGTAAGAACAGATACATCTAATGTCCTCCTTTATTTAAGAAGAAATCACTCATTCTGCCTCTTTCCTCTTGTCGCCCTCACAATAATGGTACAGTAGTTACATGACTTGAACATTTTTCGGTTCTCGACTACATTGCATAATTTGTTGATGAGAAACTAATATAATACTTAGTTACTATTGAAAAATACTTTTATTTTAGCGGTCAAAAGACAGTTTTCGCGTACAGGTATGAAAATAGTAACATAGGCTTATTTTTAATGGATCTTTTTTTTTATTTTGTATGCGTTCATTACCACATTGATGGTATTATTCGTTATTAATTTCTTTCTTGCCGAGTTTATAATGCAACTTGATTGTCTTAATACTTAAGGAAAAATGCATCAGTATATTACATAAATTATTGTGTAAATTTCACATATGAAAACTTTATTACTTAATATAATAAAGTTTCTAAATGCTGGGAGTATAATTGATTTTTTTCCTCAAATTTCCCTGATCGTTGTATGATATTGTCAATTTGTAACACGGTAATAATAAATAATAATGTAGTGACGACATTAACATATTGATTTATTGATACATTATGTAGTTAACTACTTTACATATACATAGCTCAATTCAGTCGGTGATATAATCAACCACCAAGGAAATTATGATGATAATCATAATGATCAAGACCTTCCACAAGGCGTAGATTTCAAAATCACCAATTAGTCGCTAGTTACACAATTGTAAGCGAGCCAGTTTGTCTGTATGATTCAAATGGTGTTGTGAACCTTAATGCAATAACTCTGACCGCGGGTTTGTTCATTAGTTTTATTTTTTTTATACATATATAGCTGTTATGTTCATTCTAGTTTCAACCATATGTCTGGTACTGCTAAGTACAGGTCTGTGCGAGAAATCTTTTGTAGTAAATATTGTGCATGATTCACAATTATACCGTTTTATGTCCTTGCATAAAATAAAAAAACTGCATGTTGTATCATATTATTCATTAGCCATCGCATAGTTTTGACAGTTCTGTTCAGTTGAAACTAATCATCAAATATGTTTGTAAAAACATTTTCGTTCGAGCAGTCAGGAGATACATGTGAAGTAAATCGACCTAAACTGTGTTGAGGAAATTAATTCGATCTGTTTACATTTTCCAAGTTAATCGATAATATATTTAAAAAAATTAAAATAAATATTTGTCTATGCATTTTTAATGAACTCCACTAATGGCTCCAAATTTACTCTGTACTTGGATGAGACCGTTAATTTTATTGATTTGTTTAAACTTACATTGTTTGACACAGTTAATTCGAAATTCGTTAAAAATGTATTTCATATCAATCATTGCTACGATTAACAATATCTCTGATATATATCTCAAATACCTACAACTGTTTCGGTGTTAATGATAAATTGATCAATTTGTTTTAGGCGAACTTGGTTTGTCGAGGAATATTCGTATTTAGTTGTTTGACTTTATTATTGTGTGTACAAAACTGTCATAATATGAATAACAAACACTTTTTGAAAGTTCATACATTGATTTCGGTTGCCATAGATGCAGCTTTTTAACTGGTTGTATTTTTTATTAAAAGGATGGAACTAATATTTATATATTGAAAAAATGGCATTTTATTATTTATGAATTGTAGAAACGTCGTATGTAGAATTTTAAATGTATTTATGTGCTTTTAAAATGTAAAATTACATTAAAATTAATGAAGCATTTTGTCCATCGTTGCATTTATGGCACGCAGATGTTTTCAGTTCAGAAGGATTGGTTGGCTACGAACGGACGGACGTGACGATATGCAATGTAATATATTATGTAGGCTACGGTTAGTAGTCAATCTTATTATTAGAATTGAGGTTGCTAGTTTATAAATAAATAAATAATTATAAAATATAAGTGGAAATGTCGAGTGTTGTATGCATGTCTTTAGACTTGTACAAAAAAAATATTTCATGAAAATTAAAACAACTTGTACAATATTTCGGGAGCATAGTTTTCTTAAGTATTTCTTAGCGAGTAAAGAGATCGGTAATGATAAGCGAACTTTTTGTTGAAATGTTTTTTTTTTATTTTATAAAAAGTTTTCGTGCATGATTCTATTAAAGTACAAATGTACAACATCTTTACGTGACGCTATATTTCTTAATTGTTAAAATAAAGATGAAGTATAAATGTATTGTGTTTTCCTAATAAAATAGTAGTGTAACATTTGAGTTTTATTTTCTTTGTATTGTTACTGAAACTGGTAAAAAAAATTATTTCACCTCACTTGGCCAGCATGGTGACCAAGCGTCACGACAGCAGACGGCCCGTGTGGCTGACCCCAGCCAGGCCACAAAAATAACTGTGAAAAATAGATTGTTTGAGTATGTCGCTATAATGTCTAGAGTTTGTCGTCAAGTTTCAGAGTTTGTCGCCTGCGCGTTTCAGAGATCTGTGTGGCCCGGCTGGGGATACGTTACCCCAGCCGGGCCACACAGATCTCGAAAACGAAACGACCTAGTGAAAATCTGTTTACTGATATAGATAGGCGGCAGTTTGTCGAAGTTTGTCGGACAAGTTTCAGTTTTCACCAGGCTCGCGTTTAAGGGGGCTGTGTGGCCCGGCTGGGGTAACGTATCCCCAGCCGGGCCACACAGATCTCCAAAACCAAACGACATAGCGAAAATCCGTTTGCTGATATAGATAGGCGGCAGTTTGTCAGAGTTTGTCGGACAAATTTCAGAGTTTGTCGATCCACCATTTCAGAGCTCATCTGGAGCAAAGTTGCTGCAACTGAACTAGCTGGATCTCGAAAACAAAGCAACGTAGAGAAATTTTTTTGCTGGAATAGTGAAGCGGTGGTTTGTCGGAATTTGTCGAACAAGTTCCACAGTTTGAGACATGCGCATTTCCGAGATCTGTGTGGCCCGGCTGGGGATACGTTACCCCAGCCGGGCCACACAGATCTCGAAAACGAAACGACCTAGCAAAAATCTGCTTACTGACAAAGATGGGTCGGTCTCAGGTTGTCTAGATAGCATTAAGACTACACTACACTAATGACTAATCATAAAAATGACTGGGTATCATTTCGTCTAGGTCTTTTAATTGACTACATCCGTTTAATGACTAGGTCGCAAAATGACTACATATCATGTTTGACTACATCTTATAATGCAAGTACAGTCAAGTGAAATAAGTATGTTGCAGGTAGGTAGGTACCTTTTTTATCTCAATTCAGTGTACCCTTAAGATGGTTAGTATGGGAAAGTAAAACATGAGTTAAATACACTGACCTTCAAAAGTAAGTACTACACTTTTAAAATTAAATTTTCCCCTAAACTACAAAAGATAAAGGATTCAAACAAAAAACATTTTCAGCTCATTTCGTCAGGTTTATCGGAAGTTATAGTTCTTTATACATTAGTCTTTTTAATACTTTTTATTTTGAAAAAATATTTTGCCTACTTTAAAAGTTATTGCAATTTTAAAAGTGTGGTACTTACTTTTGAAAGTCAGTGTATTTACCACTGTACATTCTTGTAGATGATACATGAAATAATACCTAATATAGTTATTAAATTATTGTTGAACCCTAAGAAGGGTTCCAAGGAATAATCTTATCCATAGACTTGGAATATACTGGCATATAGACCAACTGACAGTGCGATCGAGAATGTAAGTCTTATGAAGTTTTAGAGAGTTTGAAAGAGACAGTGCATTTAGCTAATTTGTAACTGATTTTGAATGACAGATCAGCCACATTGGATATTGGAATTCAGCCACATAGAATTGGAATTGACAAATTGGTCACATTTTAATGAGCTGTCAGTACGTCTATACGCTAGTATATTCTAAATCTATGATCTTATCCATTCTGTGTGAAGTGTGTTACTAGCCGCTTTGATTGTTCGATAACCAAATTAAAAAACAATGAATAATAAGATTTTATTTCAATGTGCTAAAAAGAGGAAAATAAACTTATTTATAACATGACACAATTTTTATGATAATAAAAATGCTTGTGGCGAGAATGTAGATAAACAATAAGTAATACAATACCTTTTTAACTTGGTCTTGAACTTTATAACTGACTGTACAAAAATATGTAATTCGCCATTTTGTGACGGCTGTCATCTTGAATTTACATCGATTTTAACTAAAGATAATGTACATTATTATAAGAACAAAAAGTGTACTTTAAATTTCAGGCAAATTGGAAACTGTCATGTGGGTCAAATGTAACTTGCATGATTTGACCCAAACCAACACAGATTGCAAGTTAAATAAAAGCTTGTAAAAATCATGACATAGTTTCAACTGACTGTACATTCATGAAACAAAAGAGAAACTAGAGGAATAAGCTATGTAGTCATTTTGCGATCTAGTCATAAAACGGATGTAGTCAATTAAAGATCTAGGCGAAATCAGGGACCGGACCCGGTTACCGTTATAGCCGGTAACCTTAGGGTTTTGATGGGGTATTTTATAATGCTGGGTTTTTAAACCCTTTGCCTTACGGTAAGCTTTCAAACGGCTTACCGGTTTACACATTAATCCCTTCGATTGAATTAATTCGGGTTACCGCTAACCGATATCAAAAACCCCCAAATGGGTTACCGTTCTAAACGCTGATTAATTTGTAAAAAATATTTTAGACCTTAGGTATATCGCGTGTAGATTGCTTTTGCACCGCATATTTGCCGAAGGTCGCAACCGAACTCTGGCGTTATTGCGCCCGCAGTGCTATTTCAATCGCTCGGTGTGCGTGAGGGAAAGGGTTACCCTAACCCGAACAGTAAGCGGTTAAGCGCATAAACACTAAAAACCTTTAAGATTGGGTAAGCGGTAAATTATTGTTGTGGGTGGTAACCCCTATTTTACGGGTTATCGTTATTGTTGGGAAACCTGTTGAACGGCTTACCGAGCCCACTGGGTTACCATACGAATGGGTTACCCTTTCGAACGGCTTAAGCAAATGAACGGGTTTTCCGGTCCCTGGGCGAAATGATACCTAGTCATTTTTATGATATAGTCATTAGTGTAGTGTAGTCTTAATGCTATCTAGACAACCTGAGACCGACCCACAAAGATAGGTGGTAGTTTGTCGATACATTCTTCAAAGATTCAGAGTTTGTCGACGTCTCAATCCAAAGAACGAAAAAATTCTTTATTTGGGTAAATAGTCTAGGAGCCTGGAGTCCCAAATGTGCGAGGTTTCGTTATTTTTTATGTTTTATGTACTTACTTACAATAAGAAGTTAATGTAAAATAGTTAATTGAATTCAGTGATGAAACAGTAACCGTTAATATTTAAATTAATGTAAATCTTCGATGAGTGATTGATATATTTTAAATGTATTATTTATGCAACATTTGGCATCTGGTCTCCTTGTCTATCTATATGAAGTAATGTACAGTCGCGTACAACTTTCTTTTAAGAAAATCGATTTTAATAAGTGCATGCAAAGTAAGTTTTATGAGGTTTTGTTTGTTATATATGCTGAAAAGAATAATTTTTGTATAAAGCATCCATAAAGTTTATTACGAATTCATTGTTTCATGTTAAAAGTTGTCCTTTCCACCTACTCCGTTATCGACGCAAGTAAACATTAAAATAAAACTAGTAGAAAAAATTGGTTTGTTTTGATAACATAGTTTAAATATATTACCTATGTCGCAATGAAAAAAAATCTATGTGTTCCTATAGATTTTAAATCTCTTGAGATGGACTTTTGTGAATTAAAAAAGTGAGATGAAGTAATTGAATTGACTTCAATCAAAATATCTTTGGTAAAAGTTTTATGCAACATATTAAATTCATCAAGCAGGTTGGATCTATTCCAATCCATTAATAATGAGTCACACTAACACATCAAAATATTACTATAAAAGTCATTGATTTCAAGTCATTTGATTCGCGTTCTCGTGCAAATACTATACTAATAATTTTTGTTTAATGAAAATTAAGCCAGACTTTCCAAAGTTAAAGCATTGTAAAGTTTCTCCGTGGTGGGCATGTACCCAGGAATTCCATAACTTCGACAACTTTTAGCGGCGCGTTAACTTTATTTTGTAAAAATTCTAAAAACTTGTTAATTTATACTTTTGTTTTACTCTCTACTCATAATTTTAACCATAGCTCCTAGAGTTGTGTAACTCAGGAGTGATTGATGCAAAAGATATATATCCGACGCAAAGAGTGATTGTATCAGTATATCACTTCAGTTTAAAATAAATCTGTATCTCAGTAAGTCTTTCACTTGCCTGAGATATCCGAGAGCATTGAAACAGCATTGAATCAGTAACTCGGTAACTCTTCTCTTTCGTTCGGCCGGATTTTACGAATACAAAAGGCTGAGAATCTAGAGTCAAAGCACTCCTAAACCTGTTAAGTATGAAGAGAATTCGGGTAACCGATTTTTCATATTCACAACAATATTAAGAAAATTATTCTAAGTTTATATGAATACAAATAAATTGTAAATCTCTTTATGAATACTAAACTCCAAATTATAAACAAGTTAATTAAACTTTAATTAAGAAATTGACAGACAGAGCAGACATTCATTATCTTATTGACAAAATAAAGAAATACTGAGTTAATGGTCTAGTTTTTCAGGCATCAATGCCTTGGCATGAATTACTCAGCTGAGCTAGACTGATATAAAAGTGATATAAAAGAGTAATATATATCAGCAGCTTCAAAAGATACATATATCTATTTTCTTTTCGGTGATATACTCCGCACAAGTCTAGCTCCGAACCATCAGAATGTCTCGAGAATAGAGATGGGCTTAAAGCATTTAGCCTATGGAGATGGTCCCAACAAATCGCAGTATACATTTTCTGCCACATTTTACGGGAGGCGAGATAAACAAGCAAGATAAAGGCACACTACGAAAATCTAGAATTCAATTACAGATACGCATACTATGAAAATATTACCTCACAATAAAGAAACACACACGCAATGACAAATTGTCATGTATCTACGCAATCGCCCGCAAATCATGCCCGTGTACTGTGTTTGAGCAACCAACACATCATTGTATTTTTCTATCGTGACGGTATAAAAATTACTTCAAAATTGTACATAAAATTTGAGTGATGGAGAAATCACTTTTCACTCGAAAACAATAGTTTACAACAACTAATAAGCACATGTTAAAATATAATATTATAAGTAGTACGCGACTGTACATTACTTCATATAGATAGACAAGGAGACCAGATGCCAAATGTTGCATAAATAATACATTTAAAATATATCAATCACTCATCGAAGATTTACATTAATTTAAATATTAACGGTTACTGTTTCATCACTGAATTCAATTAACTATTTTACATTAACTTCTTATTGTAAGTAAGTACATAAAACATAAAAAATAACGAAACCTCGCACATTTGGGACTCCAGGCTCCTAGACTATTTACCCAAATAAAGAATTCTTTCGTTCTTTGGATTGAGACGTCGACAAACTCTGAATCTTTGAAGAATGTATCGACAAACTACCACCTATCTTTGTCAGTAAGCAGATTTTTGCTAGGTCGTTTCGTTTTCGAGATCTGTGTGGCCCGGCTGGGGTAACGTATCCCCAGCCGGGCCACACGGGGAAATGCGCATGTCTCAAACTGTGGAACTTGTTCGACAAACTCCGACAAACCACCGCTTCACTATTCCAGCAAAATTTTTTTCTCTACGTTGCTTTGTTTTCGAGATCCAGCTAGTTCAGTTGCAGCAACTTTGCTGCAGATGAGCTCTGAAATGGTGGATCGACAAACTCTGAAACTTGTCCGACAAACTTCGACAAACTGCCGCCTATCTATATCAGTAAACAGATTTTCACTAGGTCGTTTCGTTTTCGAGATCTGTGTGGCCCGGCTGGGCAGAGATGTGACATTTTAAAAATAACAGTATTTGAAATGCAAAATACAAAATACAAAATACCTATTTCCATTTTGTATTTAAATACTTTTTTTAGAAAAGCATTTTATATTTTATTTGAAATACCTTTTAGGACATATTTTGTATTTGCAAAATGCAAAATACTTTTTGCTAAGTTTTGTAAACATCGAAGAATTAATAATTAATGTGTTACAATCTTCAATTAAAATCTTGCCACTCGAACGTTCGCCACGCGAAGCGTGGTGGGTTTCAAAAGCAAAAAGTAGTATATCTCAAATATCAAAGGTGCCGCCATTGCGGAATGACTCACCCCGGCGCGTACGGGATGTTCAAAAAATTGCGGAGAGTGACATATACTGTCTACAAGAGAACAAAAAATACGTATGGAAAGATAATTTAATATAGAAGGAACTTATAACAGTTAATTAGATAAGGATTAATAATTAAATGAATGAAGCGCGAAAATGTTCGGAAGGTCGCGGAAGACCCGATTTTTAAAAAAAAATTTTTGCACAAAAACTATTTTATAAAACTTTAAATAACCATATATATTATTATAGCCCTATTCTTGAAGATTATTTTGATATATAATAGTTTTGGGTAATATTTTTAATGAAAAAAGAAAATAATAATAAAATCGATTAATTACGTAATTATATACGCGAGATGCGCACGCGCGACCTCACATTAAAAAAAATGCAAAAAATAAATTATTGTGTCTAAAATTAAATAAAAAATACGTATGGAAAGCTAATTTAATAAGGAATGAACTTATAATAGTTAATTAGATAAGGATTCATAATTGAATGAATAATGACGAGAATAGTAACTAAAGTGCTTAAAATTTCAAAAATACTCATCTTGAAATATAATACCTGCTTGCCTAGTTCTGCGCCAGTAGAGAGGCTTTTTTCTTATGGTGGCATGATTATGAGACCACACAGGAGAAAGATGAGCGACAGTGTATTTGAGCAAATTATTTTATTAAAATCTGTTAAATAAATTTAATTTAAGTAAGTTATCAAAGTAAATTTACCAGCCTGTTAGCTGGCTAAAATAAATAAACTTTTCAACAAAATAAAGATAATTTAAAACTAAAAGTATTTTATTTTAATAAAGTATTTTGTAAATACGTATTTTGCATTTAGTATTTTAAATATAAAATGAAAAACTATTTTGTATTTTGTATTTGAAATAACAAAATACAAAAAGTATTTGCATTTTGCATTTAAATACATTTTATAACCTATTTTGCACATCTCTGCGGCTGGGGTAACGTATCCCCAGCCGGGCCACACAGATCTCTGAAACGCGCAGCCGACAAACTCTGAAACTTGCCGACAAACTCTGACAAACTCTAGACATTATAGCGACATACTCAAACAATCTATTTTTCACAAAAAAATTTTGTGGCCCGGCTGGGGTCAGCCACACAAATTAATGTAAATCCTCGATGAGTAATTGATATATTTTAAATGTATTATTTATGCAACATTTGGCATCTGGTCTCCTTGTCTATCTATATGAAGTAATGTACAGTCGCATACAACTTTCTTTAATAAATCGATTTTAATAAGTGCATGCAAAGTACGTTGTGAAAGGTTTTGTTTGTTATATGTATATGCTGAAAAGAATATTTTTTGTATAAAGCATCCATAAAGATTATTACGAATTCATTGTTTCATGTTAAAAGTTGTTGTCCTTTCCACCCACTCCGTATATATCAACGCAAGTAAACATTAAAATAAAACTAGTAGAAAAAATTGGTTTGTTTTGATAACATACTTTAAATATAATGGTGCAACGAAAAAAAATCAATGTGTTCCTATAGATTTTACATCTCTTGAGATGGACTTTTGTGAATTAAAAAAGTGAGATGAATCAATTGAATTGACTTCAATCAAAATATCTTTAGTAAAAGTATAAAAACTTAGGAAAATAAAAAACCTCACCATGTTGCGGAAAACAATTTGATTACCTATGGGTAATCATCTTATGGATAGGTAATGGTATTTTTCGCAACACATTAAATTCATTATTATTTTTTAATTCTAATTTGAAAGTAGGTTTTTTTTATGTACGACCCGGCAAATGACTTCCTTCCGCCTGATGTTAAGCGGTGAAAGAGGCCCAAATGAGTTGACAGATAGAGTAGGGATGACATCCACTATCCTACCTGCCCGCCCCTTGCCGGCCCAAAAGATGCTTTTTCACGCCTCTTTTGAAGGAACCCATGTTGTAGGATGGAGGAAACACGTGCGCAGGTAGAGAATTCCAAGTGTGGGATGAACGACAGAAGAAGGAATCTTGGAATACCAAGAATGGTACGGTGTGAGAAGGAGGACACAGTGTACGGATGACTCCGAAGGCCCTTACGCGTGTTTCTGTTAAGAAATGGAGAGGTTAAAGAATTAAGAATATTATATTGAAAATTTTCATGTAAATCAAAGACATGATGATACTATGATATACATGAAAATTTTGGGTTGAATGGCATTACGTGTAAACACATTTTAATAATTAATTTTAGATAACGCATTGATTATTTATTGGTTATTATGAAACACCGTGATAACAAACAAAACCTCATAAAACTTACTTTAAAGAAAGTAGTACGCGACTCTACATTACTTCATAGACAAGGAGACCAGATGCCAAATGTTGCTTAAATAATACATTTAAAAAATATCAATCACTCATCGAGGATTTACATAAATTTAAATATCAACGGTTACTGTTTCATCACTGAATTCAATTAACTATTTTACATTAACTTCTTATTGTAAGTAAGTACATAAAAAATAACGAAACCTCGCACATTTGGGACTCCAGGCTCCTAGACTATTTACCCAAATAAAGAATTCTTTCGTTCTTTGGATTGAGGAGTCGACAAACTCTGAATCTTTAAAGAATGTATCGACAAACTACCACCTATCTTTGTCAGTAAGCAGATTTTTGCTAGGTCGTTTCGCTTTCGAGAGCCAGATGGCCTGGCTGGGGTAACGTTTCTCCAGCCGGGCCACACATACACTCACCGGCACGGAATCTTGGCCACCCCTTACTTTTGATATAGTTTGAATAAAATCATTTCTTTGGCATTTAATTCAATTTAGATTTAGTCCATATTCACTTTTTTATTGTTTTTATAATGTTTTTAAGTGTTCAAGAAATTATTGCATAACAATAAAAGAATTAAATGAAAAGTGTCACTTTCACAGAAACTTTTACTTAATTTTCGAACAGTACACAACGAAAAGTCAACAAAATTTCTTCGTTTTTTGTACACGTTAGTATCGGGTATTTCTTCCCCTTGCCCTGATGACTACTTGCATTCGATCTGGCATGTGCTCTGGATGATGTTTCTAACATCAACTTGAGATAAGCTCTCCCAAGCGGTCAAGGCTGCAGTTCGAAGCTCGCCTAGCGTTTGCGCGGGGCTAGGGGAGGATTTAATTTTTCTTTTAAGCATGTCCCAGATATGCTCTATGGGGTTTACGTCCGGACTTTTTGCAGGCCACTGTAATTTTTGGATCCCAAGGTCTTAAAGGTAGTCCTCGACGCATCGTGCAACGTATGGGCGTGCATTATCATGCTTTAACAGGAACTGGTCGTATCCAATGAGCCCCATATAGGGTACAACATGATCCTGAAGCATCCCCTCGATGTATCGAGTTGCAGTTAATCGATTGTCAACGACAACCAACTCCGTACGAGCGTCGGAACTTATTCTTCCCCATACCATTATGGAGCCTCCGTGAAAACTGACAGTTTCAGTAGTGGTGATGGGAAGAAACCTCTCTCCTCTTCTTCATACTCGTACTCGACCGTCTGGGGCACGTATCCCGATTCTGCACTCATCCGTGAACAAAACATTAGCCCATTGCTCGTGTGTCCAGCTGGCGTGTTCTCGGGCGAATCGAAGCCGAGCTACTCGGTGCTGTCTGAGGAGTTCTGGACCACGGGCTGGTCTACGCGCTTTTAAGTTTACCTCCTACATTCGTCTTCTTATCGTCCGCTCACTTACATTATTCCCTCTCACATTTTGGAGTCGCTGGCGGATCTCAATCGCAGTGAGGTAGCGATTTCTCAAATTTTCCAAAACGATCGTCCGGAACCGAAGTGCATCTTACACCTCCACTGTCTGGTCTACGGCGAAAGCTACCAATTTCACGATATCGTTTTAAGGCATACTGCATTGATGAACGCGGCACATCGAGTACAATAGCCACCTCACGTTGGGTGAGCCCTTGGTCAATTAGAGTCACCGCTTGTGCAACTTATGCTGGTGTTAATGGCATTTTTTTTCTTTTTAAGTAGGCTAACACCTTAATAAACACTACAAAATCAAAGAACTACGTAAAAGGGACAATAAACTTCTCACCTTCTCACAAAACAAAATTCACAACTGCAACTTGATTGCTCAAAGTACGCGATGCGACTAAATCTTACTAATCACACCAAGAAACACTGAAACATAATGAATTACCCTCTTAAAATAAAGCTTAGCATTTTTATGACCCATCCTCATCAACAACATTTTGTAATAAAACCCAATGATTCACTAGAACAGTTTATTATAATGGTAAGCACATGTTATAAAACCCATGACACTAGAACAATTTACAACAATTATGAAACACATAAAATATATGAGAAGAACAGATTAATATATAACAAAGTTTTACCTTGAAAATCACTAGGTTACTGCCAACACACAACACTTCCGCCAAACGTCCGTACTCGATGACTCGTCGAAACCCAAGAGAGACTTGACAGGCGTCGTGCCGTTTTTTATAAAGTTGAAACGAGTGTTGCCAGTAGTCAATATTAGGTGTAAGTGTCGGTAAAGATGTTATCGATTCATTCGGAACCTAACAATTTGTTTTATACACTTAAAACTTTTGCTATCGCTCAAAAAGTGCTTGGCCAAGATTCCGTGCCGCTGACTGTATCTCGGAAATGCGCATGTCTCAAACTGTGGAATTTGTTTGACAAACTACCGCTTCACTATTCCAGCAAACAGTTTGTCTCTACGTCGCTTTGTTTTCGAGATCCAGTTAGCTCAGTTGCAGCAACTTTGCTGCAGGTGAGCTCTGAAATGGTGGATCGACAAACTCTGAAACTTGTCCGACAAACTCTGACAAACTGCCGCCTATCTATATCAGCAAACAGATTTTCGCTATGTCGTTTGGTTTTGGAAATCTGTGTGGCCCGGCTGGGGTAACGTTACCCCAGCCGGGCCACACAGCCCCCTTAAACGCGAGCCCGATGAAAACTCAAACTTGTCTGACAAACTTCGACAAACTGCCGCCTATCTATATCAGCAAACAGGTTTTCACTAGGTCGTTTCGTTTTCGAGATCTGTGTGGCCCGGCTGGGGTAACGTATCCCCAGCCGGGCTACACAGATCTCTGAAACGCGCAGGCGACAAACTCTGAAACTTGCCGACAAACTCTGACAAACTCTAGACATTATAACGACATACTCAAACAATCTATTTTTCACAGTTTTTTTTTTGTGGCCCGGCTGGGGAACGCGATCAGCTACACGGAAATTCAGTATAATATGAATTTGAATTTCCTTAACTTTTCTATTTGGAACACAAAAAATAATTAAATTTTAATAGAAACCCATCTTATATTGTTAAGCGAAAAAAATAATGATTCAGATTCGACAACATATGCTCAAAAATTTGTGAAATTCTTCTTGTTCTCTTGTTTGCCATGTAAGATGTGCAGAAAATCTCCTTTTCCTCTTGGCAGCCATAGCTTTTTCGTCATCTAAATGAAAAGTCCATCTTTCCTATTCATAACACTAGCACGTTAGTTACGAGTCACTGTCACGTTGCGTATGCATTAAACTCCACGTCAAGGTTTTCTAAACCACGTCCCGTCTCCGTGCCGTCCTCGCTCCGTCCACGTTCTCAGCACGTAACGTATGCAGAGACCTTTAAATGTCTATTATACGAAAAAAATATTTCAATTGCACCGTGGTTTCATAAAACCACACAATGATATTTTTCGTTCATTTCGTAATTCAATATCAGTCTAAAAGCCATTCATGCATGTTATACAACTGTCAACAGCTGAAAATGGTGTAGGTAACCATTGTATATGAAAACAAACCACGTGTTTGGAAGATATCAGCACATTTATTAATATTACAAATTACCGTTATCACAATGCCTTTTACATATTCAGTACATAACACCTAACCAACATTAGTCTCCACAATATTGACACTAGATAGACGGAAAGTATTTTTAAACACGAGCTTTTCTAAGGTAAACACATAGATAATAACATGACTTTCAGCTTACAGAGCTAAACATAAATCTATGAAGCAAGCTATGATAATAAATTTAGAAACATCAATTATTCACTTCGTAACGGATGGCTCGCCTCGACACATATTTTGGATGTAAACCTATTTGGATTTTAATTTAAAAATGATCATTAAATAAAATAATAAAAACTTAGTAGGTATGATATTTCTTATCCTTCTGGAACTTGCCTAACCGTAGAATAATAACTGAAAATTTATGTTTATGGGCCAACCACACGACCCGCACAAATCTGGACTTTGATAGGATATTCTGAAGACGCCAGAGAGGGCCTCAAAAAATATATGAGAAAACCTACGTGGCATTGCTACACATGTCAGATGCGGCTGCTAATCAATCAATTCTTATTATTATCAGCACACTAACAAATCAATTATATTATAATTAATGCCGACTATACGCACGGTGTTCAGTCAGTGAACACGCCGAAAAGTGCAGGGGAGGCTGATTCTCGCACGAATTCGTACAAAGGTCCCGACATCACGTTTTTTCTCTAGCGGTAAATAAACTTTTGAAGGTGTCTTCATATCTAAAATAAATTATTATTATTCATACAAAGATAATGAAATGAAAAACCGGTCCTTCTACTCGAGACACGTCAAGCGACGTTCTTTCAAAAAATGGCGGAGCTCGACAAGTCAGTGTTTTGATTGACTGAGCTGTCACTAGCTCATAAAAATCGAATTCTAACTGTTTTCAAATCCGTTAGAATCTACCCCCAGCACAGGTGTAATGAATGCTTGTGTAGTGTGTGGTACGCCCATTACAATGAACTGTAACATTAGTTATTGCAACAGTTATAGCATGGTTACAATTTATAAAATTCGACATACAAATTTTGAGGAATCTGATGGATAAATTAACAATTTGTTAACACATTACAACAGTTAGGTCCAATTTCACCAATATTTTAACAGGTGGTTAGTTAACTAACAAACAAGTTTTTGACATTTCACTCATACAATAAGTGTCAAAAAACGGTTGTTTGTTAACTATAACCGCCTGTTAAATGTTGGTGAAATTCGACCTTACACTGACTATTCCTTAAACTTTGCCATTGTTGAAAGTGGCCCTGAGTAGGCATTTTAACATACAGCCGGAAGCTGCAACGTTATCTCGCGAAGATTCACGCGACTGAAGATGAGCGGCGTAAACTACGCCAAGTGTGATAACGCGCGCTAAGCTTCTAGTATTCTATCACTCTTTTAATAACGAAGGTAAGGAAAGATGAATATAGCAAAGATTTTACAATGTACTTGCGTAACTGACTACGGAACGTAGTTAGTGGTACACAACTTTGAAATAGAAAAACTGTTAATTCAAAAGATTTTCCGTCATAAAGTTACAAAATATATTAAAAATTGTATTTTGTGCGTGTTCGGTAAAATCTTTCACCGTAATAATGCTCGGACGTCACCAAACGCAAGTGGGGCCGTGACTTTATTCTCATTCGTCTGACGCCGAGCGTTTAAAATTTCCTTTCGTTTCCGACAAAAATCAAAATAATAATTAATTTTCATCATAATAAGAAAACTTTGTCTCATTGTGCGGTTTACCTTATTAAGCAAACTCGAGAAATACGGTATTAGGGGAAATGCTTTGCTATGGATAAGGGATTATTTAACAAATCGCGAGCAGTGTGTTGAAATAACGCGAATCGTAGACAGAACTAAGAAAGTATTTACTTCTCAATATAGTATTAATCAAAGTGGAGTACCACAAGGCAGCGTTCTTGGACCACTCTTATTTTTAATATATATAAATGATCTACCCGACTGCATTGATCAAAAATGTATTCTATTTGCTGACGATACTACACTTCTGGTTAAAAGTAAGAATAATAATGACATTGAAAATATTGCCCAATCTAATTTTAATAATATAATTACGTGGTTAGGACATAATAATCTTCAGATTAATATTAGTAAGACGAAATATTTATATTTCCAAACATTGAATAGTAATCCTGTTGATATTCACATTAAACATCAGGATGAAAACTTAGAGGAAGTAGAAAATATATCATTTCTAGGAATTACAATTGACAAGTTCTGTAATTGGAAACCCCACATTGACTTGCTAGCAACTAAATTGGACAAATTTGTGTATGCCCTAAAAAGAATACGGCAGACAGTATCTAAAGAAGCAGCAATATCTGCCTATCATGGATACGTAGCATCATTATTACGTTATGGTCTCGTACTGTGGGGAAATTCCGTTAATCTAGATGTTATCTTCAAAGTCCAAAAAAAATGTATTAGAGCAATATGTGGCGTAGATTTTCTCGATAGTTGCAAACCATTATTTAAAGCACTTCGTATTTTGCCTCTTCCTTGTTTATATTTATTTGAAATATGTTTATTTGTAAAAAAATATTATGACATGTTTAAAATGAATAAGGATTACACATACAGAGGTAGAAAAGGTGATAGACTATATACACCATATCAAAGACTAAATATTGTTTCCAAGAACTCTTATAATATGGCGATTAGAATATTCAATAAATTACCAGAATGGCTTACAAAACTTACATATAGACGATTTAAAAGTACATTATTTAATATATTACTGAAAAAAACATATTACAGTGTTGGAGAGTACCTGTCTGATCGTAAAGAGTTTGCTGCTTGATGAATCATGATATTTTGATGTTATGACGTTCCTTTTGACATTGCCATCTGACTATTTTTGAAATAATGTTTTAAGTTAATTTTATAAATTCTATGTGTTATTATGATTATAATTTAGGTGTATAATGACAATTGGAATAATATATCGCGAATTTATTGATATTGAATTGATTTGTATGTAATTAATGATTAACTATGACATTTTGTAATTCTAATTTTAATTTCTATGACATTGATATTATAATATTGTTAATATCTTGACTATTGTACAACATATATTATATTACTTAGAAACAATCATTTGTAAAGCCTGACGAAAACATTTTGCACGTTGACGACTTCAACAGAGTATGTAGAGCCATTAAACCTTAAGAACTTGTGTCACCATATTCTAGCAAATAAAGATATCTTTCTTTCTTTCTTTCTTACCATCGCACCGCTTGCTATCGGTATGGAGTCCATCCTAACACTTCAGAACCAAAATGATACGGTACGGTTCTCAAGACATTTTCTCCCGCATAGGCTCGGCAGGCGTGGCACGGACCGTGGACAAAACGGGACAAGGGACAAATTACACGTTCCTTCCTCTCTCGTATAACAATGAAGCGAAACGGGACGCGCGCCGTGCTAGGGTGGCAGATTGTGGAATAAGCTCCCTCCTGTGGCTTACTAAAAGAACTACAGCGTACAAGGGCTTGTAGACTAGGGATCCCATCTGTTGCGATTTAGGCGAGACAGTTCAGTTTTTTAGAAATCATGTCCCTCTGTCGCCAGGTACCCGAAAATGTGCCGCTTTAAAAATATTGATGTTTTACCGACCAATAAAACTTTTATTGTGTTCCCTTCCGCCGGCATTTTCGACGGCGGCCACTGTGTTTAGATTTAGATCCCTTTATCTATTAGATTCTCACTCAAAACATTGTTCTGTCATCATTGGAGTGTCCTTAGCGTCCTTTGTTTATGGTTCGTCCTTTAGCGCCTATGGAGATTTACCATACCCGGTTGTAATGCTTTTTTTTTGAAGTGTCCCACTTTCGAATTTTAGAATTATGGGATCTCTATTGTATACAAGGGCGGCAACGCGCGAACGAGGCTACTGATGTCGTGAGTCCAATGGAGATTGTGGTGTCAATCACCATCAGGCGACGCGCATGCTTGTTTGCCACCTTTGCGGTATAAGAAAATTTCGATTTTTATAGAATTTTTATAGAAACGAAAATCGATAAAAATAGCGCACAGACCCCCTCAAGTAAGCGAGCGCTCGACCGGCGGCAGACGAATGAGAAAATAGATACCCACTCGAGCGAACTGGGCGAGAAATAACTGCCATCCTAAGAGCGAACGGCTTACACAACTCAAAGAAAGTGTAGTAGTGTAGGTACATCTTAGAAAAATAACTTGAAGAAAATTTTCTGTGACACTTGTTTTGTATAAAAATCTACATATCTTAAAAATTTACAAAAGACTACACTAATTGAGATTATGATGATTATAACATTACTTTGAATATAAAAAGTTTACGCATGTTTTAAAGTAAATAGCAAAATTAATTTTCACAGAATCAAGCCAACAATGAAACATATTTGAAAAGAGAAACGATGAAAATTTATTTGTTTTGGTTTTATCAATAAAAATCAAGACATTAAAAAAAGAAACAATTATTGAAATAAAATCATAAATACGTATTCCGTATTTATAGAATTTTTTACAATAATAAAAAAAAACTTGAAATGGAGAAATAAAATAGACAAATAACATTATCGCAATAGACTCTAGGTTGAACACATTAATAATATACAAAAAATTAACCAAGCCTCATAATTCTATAAAAAAGAACTGTTATACAAATTTATTAATATAATTTTTGATATATTTTATCAAATATATATTACGTATTTACCTTTCAAACCAAAAAACTGCTTAGTGTTTAGAAATCTTAATGAATATTGTCCAAAAGATTTTTTATTTTTGTAAAAAATAATTAAAATAATGAACTTGACAAATTGTTTATAAGCTTAAATATACGATAACAATTGCGAAATGAATAGTAATATTGCAAAATTCTCAAATTATTGTGGAATTCATAAAATTATTCATGCAAATCAACAATTTCAATGCAAAATTAACAAACCAAATAGAGAAAAAACCTCCCATTACTGCTTAATCTTAATTACACCTAATCATTATGCTAGGGCTACACCTGCGTAGTAACGCATTAATAAACGCAATGATTTTGACATCGTTGACACAATAATAATATGTAGTCAACAGCTTAGCGCTTATTCTGGCGTAATTTATGACGCGTTAAATAATAATCACAACAGGTGGAGCCCTTATTTTAGAAAACCACTCATATATTCCGCATAAATACAAATTGACACCATTCGCACTAATAGTACAATTTCATTTTGCCGCGAGCTCAGAAATAAATCATCGCAGACACATCACTACCTTTCATATCTTCACAACTTATCAGCAACACTCAAGTTTACCCAGAACTGTTAATTGGCATTTTTTTTCTTTTTTGCTTGGTGACGATTCCCTTTTGGATTTCGCCAGAATCGAGTTTTTTGCTCAGTTTTCGTTTTTCAAATGGATGGTATTGCCCTTATAAGACTGCTTTCTCGACATGGATCATGAAAGTAGAATGGGTAGGTGTATTTTATTTATTTCTTTTTTTATTAGTTAAAACTACTTTGCCAGTTGATACCTGCAAAGAGGACATACAAAATAGAGCACACACTGTTAGTAAGCAGACAGACAAATTATAATTTAATACTATTGTTAGTTATGTAAGCACAAAGAACATCAATATAGGGAGAATTTAAATAAGACAGGAGGGAATTAAAATTTGTGGGTTTAGGAATGTGCACTGGAAGGATGTCATATAGCGAGACCGGGTATTTGGGACAATTAAAAAACATATGTTCTACAGTTCCTTCCAGAAGTTGGGAAATAAGCAGGTTGCCTGCTAGTATTAATGTAAGAAAGTGATGGGCTATAAGTGAAACTGAGCAAAATTTTGGAGTTCAGCTAAGTCCAAAAAGACCGTCACCATCAAACAACGAAGTATTGAGTAAACCTATGTGTTGTTGACTTTATGGTACAGTATATCAATATATTTTCAATCGAGCGTCATCTCACACATAAAAAATGCTCATTTCAAACTCATTACATATTTTTTTAAATATGGCAGTGGCAGATTCTGACGAATTTTAGAATAAAAGGTTACCTAATTTTTTTGTACAGTAAGCGCCACGTCAAACTTTACATTAGCACTACGTAAGCCGCTATTACGAGCGACATAAAGCCGCGATGACATGCTCAAAGTCTGCTTTGACCAAGTAACTTTGATGACTACTTTCACCGTATAAAGCGCACTTAACGTCGGCGTCGTATCAAAGTTAACTTGGACCGTGCTCAACTTTTCAGCAGCTTTGACGTTAACAAACGAAACAAAATGGCGTCAAATGTAAAAACATCGATCACATCTCGTGATAAAAGAAAGTGGGCAGACCAAACTCTTCGATTGCGGGTTTTCCTTTTTTTTTTTTCTTGTTTTAGCTCCTCATTATACTATACCGGGTGATCAATCTAAATGGGTCAGTACGGGGAAATCAGAAACTATGAGAGATAGCGAAATCTGTTCTTAGGAACCATGGCGTCGATTTTAGATTTAATGATAATAATGCCATTCAAATTTTATTTAACTCTCATACATAACCGGGAATCGAACCTGGTCAAAATCTATGTTAAAATGTCTGCAAGATTTTCGTTGTTTTTGTTGATGGTGGATTCAATCGAATCATTTATCTGAAGATACCACTTATGCATATCTTATGTGCATCGATATTATGCATTAGAAATTGCGTTTATTTAAAATTAGAATATCTTGTTCAGCGGGCAAGCCAATTTATTTAATATTTAGAAATACTCAAATGAAATAATTATCTTATTTATGAGTTTTTGTTTATTGTTTAATCAAGGTTACATTAAAAATGTGTTTCTTGTGACTTATGATTCACATCGTCAACAATAACAACGAAAAAACTTGCAGAACTTATAACATTTTTTACACCAATTTTGACCAGGTTCGATTACCGGTTATGTATGAGAGTTAATGAAATTTGAATGCCATTATTATTATTACATCTAAAATCGACGCCATGGTTCCTAAGAACAGATTTCGCTAACTCTCATAATTTCTGACTTCTCCCTGCTGACCCATTTGGATTAGTATACTATAGTAACATTTTTAAAGATATGTGAATGATGAAGTGTGGCAAAAGGGGCAAAAAGAACAAATTGATCAAAGTATACAATGTAGGTGTCAACTGCAATCAAAGTATACTTTGATCAAAGCTATTTATTTTATCGTAGCCACTTTGTGAAAGCAGACTTTGAGCATGTCAACGCGGCTTAAGAGTGATCCAAATATCAAACAGTATAGCTTGACACGGCCCTTAGGTATTGTAAATATTGAATTCCTTCTGAAATCTACCACTACATGTCCTCTACTAAAAAGGTAGAAATCGACAAGTGGTCACCCCCCCCTTTAAAATGCATTTTACAGTTCTGCAATAAATGATTTAACAAAATGCTCAAAAATAAGTTACATGTTTAAATGACAAAACAAAAATTATGACCGTTATGTAATTTACATCTCCCGTCGGTTAGATAATTAAAAAAGTATTGGACACAGTTCTTTTACGTAATCGAAAACTTGATACGATATATTATTTTGAAATGTCACGTGGCGTCGTAGCGAGCCCCCCTAACTCCTTAAAGCGCTATTTTTCCGTTTTTAAATATAAACATACCATTCTAATATTCATTCATATATGATATTATTAAACATATTTTTATTATCTAAACTTTCCTAAAGACAAAAACATGACTTGATTTAAAAAAAAACAAAAATCATCCTGTTTGATATTTAAAATAGCTGTGAATCGGAAGATAGAAAAATAAATGACAATAAAACTTTTACCAATAGACATGGAGTCTTTTATTATTGTCTAGATAAATATGAAAATACTTTTTTATTTTGTAATCTAGTTTTGCAAAAATCGATAAAAACGTAGTAAAATCTAACGTTTTAATGTTCGATCACAGCTCATAACATTAGAATTATTAGAATAAATTTAATAATTTTTATCAAAAAAAATAAAAATATCAAAAATATTAGTAATGAAAGTGCTCAAATGGGCGATCCAATCCTGCATCAAAGGAAATATTATATTCTTACCGCCTAATCTACTACTAAATGAAAT
This sequence comes from Schoenobius gigantellus, assembly GCA_963935595.1. NCBI lineage: Eukaryota > Metazoa > Arthropoda > Insecta > Lepidoptera > Crambidae > Schoenobius > Schoenobius gigantellus. The sequence goes on from OZ012543.1 coordinate 3,469,695, forward strand.
ACGCCAAACAAAAGCATTTCCACTATTTACTTATTAATTATTTTACTTACTTTAAACAAAACTACCAACCTTAAATGCTTATATTTTTTACTGACTATAAGTTAATGTCTTTAGTGGCAAGGGTTTTTAGTACAAAAACCTATAAAATAACTATTTTGTTTTGATCCCCTTTTATGGCAATTTGTTAATTATGCCAGCGTCAAGTGAAAGATAGATACGAAACAAAAATTACGAAAAATTTTGAAAGAATTGTTCACCAATGATGACTAATGATTCTGATGATTGTTAAGGAGCTCTGAAACAAAAAGAGATACACTATAACCTAACTACGAAATACTTACACGTTACTACATTAATAGTTTAATGGGCTGAAGTCTTGCGTCGGTGATTTTGAAAACGCTCAACTTTTTTTCTTCTATCGGTTTAGATTATCTTTGGTTATTGACCGAACGTGAAATTTATTCCTCTATAGAGTAGCGAAAACTGCATACGAAAATAACACGTATTTCAAAAGTTATAATCACTAAAGTGCGATGATGCTCATATGGCATCTTAAGATGCCCGCGATCGTTAGAGGAACATTTTCGATGGCATCTTAAGATGCCCAGGGGTCCAATTTACATAATAAAATATTATCAATGCTTATGGGAAGTGAGCATTTATATACTATACAATATTTCTTCGCAATAAAGCAAACCGCCCCTTGCACGAGTGGATTTCCTGGGAAACCGCAACTTAACTTTAAGCCACTTTTTGATAGTTAATTGTTATTTCGACAAAGCAATAAATGTGTCCGATATTTTTTTTTATTATCTAACCGCCGGAATAATTTGAATTTCACTTTTGATGCTGTATAATGGTGATCCATATTGCCAGGCAACAAAAAATGTGTTACAACTGTGTCCACGGAATAGACAAAAATATTGGACATGGCATGTGGGCAAGCAGCCAGTGCCATAACAATGCGCAGCTCCGCTTGATTGGACTTTCTTAAGCAAATTAAAGTAAATTGTATCTATGTATGTACTATGTACTTCATTGAAGCACGTTTTTTAACACAAACACATATAGGAAATCATCGGTGCGATCATGGAAGTCTCGATAAGCAAAATTTGACAGCTAAGATCGACATACTCGACAAAAATCGATAAATTTGACAGATATTCCTAAGGAGTGAAAAGGACAGATGCTTTTGTCGATCGAGATATATAAGTCCATGCTCGCAGGGCAGATTTGTGTGAGAATTTGGTAAAAAGGACTTTGATTAATAATATTTTTCCACTGGTTTTTTCTATTCCGTAACTGCCTTAAAAATACAATGTGACTGAAAAGACTTTGTCTCCGAGCCGTGAATCAATTAAAAAAAAAAGAGAATCTCATTACTATGAAATCCTATTTGACACTTTTCCTAAAATGTTGTAATTGTATTGCATTTTCACAGATGTTGGGTTTGCAAAAAAGACAAAAACAGGTGTGCGTAGTCTTAAACTTACGGCACAGGATATTCACAATAAAGTCTCGTATTAGATCTTGGAACACGTTATCTTACGCCAATAACACAACGATTCCGCTTATTATCACTCGTCGGCGATGTCCGCTTCATCATGTTCTGCGAAAGAAGTACAAATTGTAGACATCTTATGGTAGCTACCAAATACATTAAAGCGATACATTGAAAACAATGAGGCGTGATCTATTTACGTAGCTGGACTTAATTTCTCCTAGACTAGATTAATTTTGTCCCCGTGTATACGTAGCTAGACTTAATTTCTCCCCGCACACACTTAGCTATACTTAATTTCTCCCATTGTATACGTCATCATCATCACAGCTCATATACGTTCCCCACCGAGGGGCACGAGCCTACCCTAACAAGTTGAGTTAGGGCGATTAGACAAACTACGCTGGCCCAGTGTGGATTGGTTGACTTCACATACACCTTTGAATTACTTCGCAGGTGTATGCAGGTTTACTCACGATGTTTTCCTTCACCGTAGGAGCGTCAGATATTACATACATATGAAATTCGTGAAACGAAAACACATTGGCACATGGCAGGATCAATCGCGGGCCTCCCGATTCTACTCGGGGCACAGTCCCGTGCCTGGGCCACAGTGCCACCGACGCTCCGACCGTGTATACGTAGCTAGACTTAATTTCTGTGATACAAGTCGTAAATGCGCTTCTACACAAATTATTACGGAGTAGGAGAAGGCCAATGCTTCTTTACAACTGTAAATATTAATGATGTCTACATGCGAGTATTTCTGGAATTTCGTAATAAATATCTATAAATATCGTTCACTGGCAGTCCTTAATTTTCCTAATTTTTAGAGATTTTCCGAAATGAAATGTATCGAGGCAACAAATCTTTAAATCGTGTTTCTGGTGCTTATCGTGTCGCTTAGCTAGGTTTGGTTCGTATCATACATTATAACTTCTATCTGAACGCGCTCTAATGCACCAAAGTCAACTTTTTAAATGAGCGGTATAAATCACAATTGATTGGAAGTAATTGGCAAGGGCCACAACTTGCGTAGTGACTGAAGGTCATATAACTAGCGAAGTGACTGAAGGTCATATAACTAGTGAAGTGACTGAAGGTTATACACTAGGGTGTCCCAGCCTATGAAGGCGAATTTTTTTTTTCGATTTTAGGTATGCATACCCTTTATATTTTTTCTATTTCACCTTAATAACTAAAATAAAAAATATTATTGCAATCGGATAATGACAACCCGTGCCGACTTGATGTCAAACTTTTAACAAAATATTTGTATGACAACTGTAGAAGACATTTTCGAACTTAATTTTTATTAAGTAAATAAAACACTATTTTACCTTTTTCATATATTCATTAGTAAAAAAAACATTATTTATTACATTTTCTTTTCAAAGTTTTCTTTTTACAGGCAGGGTATACCAGTCTATGTTCCTGTACGCAACGTACCTAGTAAAAATTGCTTTTGTTCCACTTTAACAGTGATTTTTCCATGGAAATCTTGCATTAACTTAAACACTCTCTCTGCTTTATCATCAACGGCTCTCCGTGTCATCACTTATTTCTTAACTCGTTGAAAAGTAGCATTATTAGACCATGAAATAGGACACTCGTTGAGAAAACAGTAATTAATTTTCAAACAATTGAACAAGGCTTTGCTTTTGATGTAAACGAAGTCGAATGTTTTTCTCGTGAAGTAAACCTCAAAAGTCTTCTTTTGAGGAGATATAGTGTTTACTGGTGTTTATATAAATCAGCTTTTATGGCTGCTGCCTGCTCTTTTCGTTTTTCCGTACGGATTCTTTGAATGGAGGACTTGCAATTGGAAAATTCGTCAGTATTAAGGGTCAAGTGCCTCAATAGTAGCTTCAATAATAAAGACAGAAGTTCTCATACTTAATTGACACCTATCTAAATCTGGTACTAACTTTGGACTGATAAAATATTTCATCATTGAAGTTTTATTTGTTTCGAACTGTGCGCTCTGGTTTGGGTTAAGCGAACTGACTTGTAAATTCATTACTTCGGAATCAGATGATGTATATTCTTGATAAGATGACAGCGAAGCATTTAGAGATGCATAATGATTGGTCCAACGTTTTTGTTCCTCGACTTTTCTAAGACGCATTTTTTTGGGTCAATTTTTTGTTCACTCCAACTATATGACCAGAGGGCCTATTACCGATCTCATGGTTTTGCAAATGATATCATAGTGCAAGAAGAAAATACGATTTCCGGTCAGATTTTTGATCATTTGTTCATTATTTAATGATGACATCATTGAAATTATGCCATAGTGATGATATTATTGGAGATCGGTAATACGAAATGCAACATTTCATGACTTCTTTTTCTCAAATTTATACCATATCATACGATGAAAGATCCATAATTGGCCTGCAGGTCTGCCATGCTCTCTTTGGCGCTGCAAGAAGATCCTATCTCCATTTATCTTTATTAATTGAAGTGCATCGACATGTGCAATGTCGAACAAATTGTCTTTTGTAACTAACTCTTATTGACGCTGCTCAAATATAGTGTCTTGATTGCATTTTTATGAAAATCTCTCCAAACTTGATATAAGATAGGTAACTAGTTTTTTAACAGTTAAAGCTTTAGTCGGTATTTGCGCCTTTTCCCAATAAATAATGCACTCACGTATATAGTTAGATTCGCGCTTTCATTGACACTTAAATTCACGTCACGAATATAAAATAGAACAGAACTGCTAATACTTGTCCATTAGAGGGCAGTTTTGAAGGTAATTTAATATTTTACATCCCCTATTAAGAATATCCCTTTTCTAGAACTGCGTAATTCCACTGACATCTTCTTTGAACGAAAATAATGTGTTTACTAATTGACCAACGAGAAATAACAAACCCTTCGATACATTAACTCCGCCGCGCGCGATGCGCTAAAGTATGCAAGTACTGGCATATGTATCGATTCAAGTCGGCACGGGTTGCTTTGGTTCTAGGTACATAAAATTTTATTTACATGTGTTTGACACCATTCGAAAATAATAAGAGGGTATGCGTTGAAAAAAAAAGACTTAGATTTTTTTGGGACACCCTATTATACACGGTTATTTTTTTATCACCCTGGAAAATTTTAGGGACGCTTTAGGACATCCATTATTATATTAAAAAAATGAAATAAAAAATCTCTAAAAATGCTGCTCTCAACTAGTGCAGCATTTTTTTGGATTTTTTAGAAAATTCATATAAAATTAAGTGAGTTATTTTTTTATTGATATTTTTAATCATTCTAATACCATGTCGTGAAGTGTCCCTTAAATTTTACAGGGTGATAAAAAAATAACTGACGACTAGTATTCAAACCTCACCTGGCGCCGACCCGTTGGACCGCTCGAGGCGAAGTTGCCGCATCCTGGCTTCAGCGTCATCAGCGCCTACCTCACTCTCTTCCGCATCTTCGAATTCATCCTCACCTAAATATAATTCATAATTTATTACATTTTTAACTGCCTCCGTTCCGTGGTATTGTGGGTGAAACCACCCGGTCATGATAAGTTTGTCACTATAATAACACCGTTAATTTTTTGTTCGTTTTTGGCTCTCGCAACAAAATTTCTAGTGAAAATTACAAATTTCATGCAGTGGAAATACATCATATATATTTTAGTTTGTCATGTCACAGCCCGTTGTTGTTGAATGCCCGCTTTGCTCCAAAAGATTCAAAAGAGCTGGACTACAACGCCACATACAAGCGGCACATAATAATGTCCATATCCACAATCAATCCGCACCCACTACTGCCTCTATCAACTACGCCCAGACGCCAACGACTTCCCCACTAGAAGATGCCTTCGGAGCTCCATTCCTCAACACTGTCGGGTCAAAATCTGGCCCCTGGCAACGCCGCTGGGACTGAATCTGTAACCTACATGGTAAGATGTATGACCTTCCTACTGGCAATGCCAGCAAAAAATTTATACACACATTGGCTGACGAAATTGAATTACTTATTACAAAATCAACTCACCCATCAGAACGTGTATTAATATTTGTTGCTGCAATATTACAAAGGGACAATAGCATCAGAAAAACCAAAGATATCATTCGACTTATCGATAGACGCCTGAAAGTCTGGACTAATGAACAATTTGATATACTAATAACAGAATGCATCAAAGCTGACAAAACCCTATCAAACGAAAGTAACAAGAAACACACAGATGAATATGAAACAAAAACGTTCACACGCCTAATATTACGAGGAAAAATAAAGGAAGCACTCAATTGGCTCCTCACGAAAAACACGAGCAGAATATTGAACCCACACGACGAAATTGACTCTTCCGCAAAAACTGTAAGCGACGTGCTGACAGAAAAACACCCTCCGCCAACTATCACAGAACTACCACCTCTCCTAGAAGTTGATGTCACTAGCGAACATGTTGAAAAAGTAGCAAGGAAACTACATGGTGGAGGTGGACCGACTGGTTCCACGTCAGAAAATTGGTGCGATTTCCTTCTTCGCTTTGGTCAGGCAAATGCACACCTGAGAGAAGCTGTAGCGCAGCTTACAATGAAGTTAAGTAACGAAACCATACCTTGGACTCAAATACAAGCACTAATGTCTAGCCGCCTCGTAGCACTAGACAAATGCCCTGGCGTAAGACCAATTGGCATCGGCGAATGTCTACGTAGAATACTCTCAAAATGCATGATCGAAGTAACTGGTTCTGAAGTCACCGAAGCATGTTACAGCTTTGCAGTGGACTAAGCTGCGGCATTGAAGGGGCCATTCACGCCATGAACAACGTCTTTCAAAATGAATTCATGCCTGGCTTAAATTGGGGAATGCATTCAACGCCGTGAATAGACAACTTGCCCTGTGGCAAGCAAGAATATACTGGCCTCACTGCGCCCGTTTTCTCTACAATACCTATAATGGCCACGCCGAACTTGTATTTCGCGACTCCAACGTTAGACTATACAGCAGAGAAGGAGTAACCCAAGGAGATCCTCTGGCCATGCCACTCTACGCACTCGCAACTCTTCCAATAATAAATAAACTCAAAACAGAAAACAATGTAATGCAATTTTGGTACGCTGATGACTCTTCCGCACAGGGAAACTTTCACGATTTACGTCATTGGTGGAATAATATCAACAAAACAGGACCATTATTCGGTTACTTTTCACAAGGCAAAAAATCATTTCTAATAGTGTCAGAGGCAGACAAACCCGACGCTGAAAAAATAGGAACTCCGAGGGCGATCCAGGATTACGTGGGGACCTTGCATGTCGTGGAGTTTGGATTGCACAAAGGGAGGCGTTATTTGATATCCGTGTCGTAGACACTGACGCTCCCTCTTATGCACTACGCTCCGTAGCCGCAGTCTTACGCTCAGCAGAAGAAGAAGAGAAAAGAAAATACTGTGTCCCATGTGAAACTCGTCATGCCACATTCACCCCACTAGTAACTTCTGTCGACGGTGTTTTTGCCCCGCAGCTTGCTTCATTTGTGAAACACCTGGCTGTAACACTTGCAGACCGCTGGAACCGACCGCTTTCCATCGTGTTGGGCTGGCTTCGAGCGCGCATAGCAGTTTCCATAATAAGAGCCACCAGTATGTGTATCCGAGGCACCCACAAGTGGCAGCGCCCACTTTCCTTTGATGACATAGCCGCCCTACCCACAGGTCTTTGAATAATTCCACCACATGAAATTTTTAAGTTCGCTTTATATTCATTTTTTATCTGATTTGTTATTTTATGTACCTATTAATCTGAATAAAAATTGTTGATAATAACACCGTTAATAACATTATTGTTGTGTTCTCACACTATAAGTACAAAGTATATGGACAGAGAGCCGGCTCTAGTTTACCTTGAAATCTTTAAGTAATTTTAACCTACGCTTCAAAACAGCGCGAGAGTCGTTGCTGAGTATGACGAGATATATGTTGTCGAAGTGAAGTAAACTCTATGCTGACTGCATTTTATAAAGCACTGGTAGATTTTCAAAGCCCTGTGAGATGTATGGACCTGGGTCTCCAACCAAGAGTTTAAATAAAATAACACTTAATACCGACCGAGTCTAATAAAACCTCTCTTACACTATAAAATATCTCTTAACTCAGTATGTCTTGCTTTAAGGCTTACCAACTTTTTTTGATGCTGGTCAGTTGTCACTGCTCATCCTCCTATCTCATTTTGGGGCGACCCCTTGTTGGCAAAGGTTTAGTAAGGTTTTAAATTTTGCGTGCGTATTGTGACACTCGCCTTAGCGTTAATAATGTATTCCGATAATTATAAAAAAAAACTTTTTAGTGTAGTGTGAATATTAATAAAATGAAATGTATATTCATTCATACCTGCATCGAAGTCTTCACCGTCCATGTAAGGGTCCTCGTCGACCTCGTCCGCAGGATCGGGGTGCAAAGATTGGCCCTGGTTCAGTGAAGAGTACATCGCCTGTAGATCACCCTCATTCGGTGGCACAAACCTACAATAAAAAGAGAATATTTACTACCTTCTCTAGAATTAACTATGCATCATAATAATTATTGTCTAGAGTAATACTGATTTAATTCAACTAACTTTACGTACGATAAGTTATCCATAATTTTTATCCTTTTTGTAAATGAGTCATAAATAATTAATGCGTTATCGAAAACTCATTATTAAAATGTGTTTACACGTAATGTCATTCAACCCAAAATTTTCATGTATATCATAGTATCATCATCATGTCTATGATTTACATGAAAATTTTGGGTTGAATGACATTACGTGTAAACACAATTTATTAATGAGTTTTCTATAAAGAATTTAATATTTATTGGTTATTATGAAACACCGTGTATACCAGAGCCGTAATATACTATTAATATGACAATTCCTATTACAGAATAAAGAAAAAGTGGGATTAGAGTTACAATTTCAAATACTAATATCTCTTCTCCTTCTTCTGAGCTTCTTTGGTCTGTGCATACTCCTATAACATATGTTGGCAAAAGTTTACTTACTGAACTTGCGTGATAGGTTGGTTATCAGCATCAAAATCATCGTCGTCATCATCATCATTGGCATTGGCATCACCGCTGCCAGCTGGTTGTGAGTTGGGTAACCTGCAAGAGTGATAATGACAACAACATTTATGTTAACCTCTTCACACTAAGAATTAAAATTAAAACTCCGAAGACTTAAAATTGTTTGAAAAAATTAAAGTGATAAACTTTTTATTTTTTGATAAAAGACAGATGACACGATTTCAAATTCAAAATATTTTATTCAAGTAGGATTCAAATCAATTTAATAATTAAAACGTTTTAAAACTAAAAATATGTGAGTAAATCTGAAAAATTTAGCTTTATTTTAAAGATGATTAATTTTTTGGTCTGATTAATGCCCTAGATTAATCAGGAGTATGGTGTTATGACTGGTACCTATGACCTACTGAATAATTATCTTTATTTTCATAAAACCATTGAACTTAAATTTTTTTACTACTTTTTTCATTAAATTTATTAAAGTATCAAATATAAAAATGTGATTGTAATAGTCACACAATAAGATTGCTGTTAGACTGTATGAATAAAACAAAATGTTTTTGACAAATTATACTTGTTCATTCAAGTTATAAACAAAATTACCTTAATTCATAATTGAGCACCATGTATATGCAAGGTCTGGGATGTCGCTGGACTGCATGCAAAGAGATGCTTGGGTACAACAAACTGATGGTCGGTGAAGGTCCACCTGCACTTCGCACTCCACCACCCCACACAACATTGCTGAAAACAACAGAGAAATAAATAAAATTCATAGATTTAAAATTTTTTATCATAATTTTCAAAATGTCATTGCCTAGAAATAGGACAACTCTGCCCTCCTGTGGTATTTAGTTAATTACAAATTATATTTAATAATTCTAAATTATTGGTATTCCATATTTACAAATACTACAAGATCACATAAACAAATAATATTAAACGTAAAAAATCACTTCATCACTTAAAAAAATATTTTTATTTAAGGCAATAGTCAGTCTCTGATCAACTTTCTATAAAAATATTAGTATTAATACCAGACAATCATGTTTCAATATAAAAAGTTTAAATGTTTCAATATAAAAAATGAGAAAAAGAAGTCATGAAATTCTGCATTTCGCATTACCGATCTCCAATGATATCATCACTATGGCATAATTACAATGATGCCATCATTAAATTATGAAAAAATGATCAAAAATCGAACCGGAAATCTTATTTTTCGTTTTGCGCTATGATATCATGGAAGAAATCTCTTCTAGATCGATAAGTCCATCATTTGCCATCGCACCACTGTTTATTTTATAAGATATATAATTGTATTTTGTGCAATAAAGTGTGTAAATAAATAAATAAATCATATGATATCATTTGCAAAACCATGAGATCGGTAATAGGCCCTCTGGTCATGAATTAAAATGGAGAAATTAAAATATTGAATAATGTTGAAGTATAATTCACACAGAAGTGCATTAAAACCACATAATTATTGTATTTTAAAGACATTTATTATATTATTCAACATATATTTGACTACGGTTGACGAAAAACCTTGAAAGCGATCCTATTTTCATGGAATCACCCAATTCAAAACTATCCTCTTTGGTTTAAAATTAAATAAGATAGCTTCTATTATGTTTTGTTCTTTCTACTACAACTACAACCCAGATCCAGACCACCCATGCACTATTTGAAAATGCTATTAGATATTCAGGTATTTCTTTAGTATCCTGCAGCAGGCGGAAGGTGTGGGGGGTGGAGGGAAGATGGGAGAGACGATGGGAAGCCCCCTTAGAGGGGGGAAATGTAAAAACTCGTAGTTTCCTAAAAAAAATTGTTATGTTAGGTCTATAAAAACTACTTTTAACGTGTCCTAGTCTTAATTTATGGCCTGCAACAAAGACAACAATCAATAGAAATTGTAAAAATGAGATACAGTCTGATGTGTCTGGAATTTGTTCATTTGGTCATAAAAAAAATAACTTAACCTAATCAACTGTGTTTCAAGTGCCCCAAGTCGGTTTTGGGTGGTTATAAAAAAAAATAACTTAAAACCTATCCGCAACTGTATTTGAGGTGCCCAGAGTCGGTTCTGGGTGGTCTTAAAAAAAAATAACCTAACCAACTATATTTGAGGTAATCCGAGTTAGATCTGGGTGGTCAAAAAAAGTTTACACCCATTATTAACATTTGCTGATTCTTTCTTACATAATTTGTGTTATTTTTTTCAATACATATGTATTGAAAAAAATATAATTTTACTAATTTTTTTTAAGAAAACTAACCTCAAAAATCAACATGAAGATTTTTCAAAAACAACGCATTTCCGCACAAAAAGCTTTTAAATTATAATTAGGGGCATCAATCACTACCAATTGAAGCCAAATTAGCCAGATACTTTCAAAAACTATGAGTTTCCGCATCTCCCCTACTTCCCATTTTCAAACAATCTCCATTGACTGTACCGCCACAAATATTAAACATACAGTTCTGAAATTCATATGTGACATTTCTGGACATTTTATCTAAACATTCTTAAAGACAGAAACATAATTAATAATATTTCACTCGATAGAAATAAAATCCAAAGATCACTCTGTTCAATATCTTAAAACTGCTGTGAATCAGGAAATATTATAATAATAGACATGCATTTTTATTATCTAGAAAATTGCAAAAGTACAATTTTTATTTTGTACCCCATTTTTCAAAAGTCAATTAAAACATGTAAAAAGTAACATTTTAGAAAAATAGTTAAAGCTTTGTGTTGTAATTTCTTGATGGAACTCCATGGTATCTTGTTATTAAAACACTAATTTCACAAGTTCCACTTGAATCTTTATTATATTTAAATTATTGCGACCGGTTTTGATACTAACCGGTTTCGATTTCGATACAAACCGGTTTCGATACAAACCGGAACTTGTGAAATTTGTGTTTTAATAACAAGGTAACATTTTAGTTCGGTCACCGCACGTAATCGACATTAGAAGCTATGCATTAAGCAACTTTATTACTTTGCAAAAAAGCAGTTGCCATGCATGAGGAGATTTTCTGGGAAAAAACTTGTTTTAAAGGTGGACTTCACCTCGTCTCCACCATCTACCCTCCCACCCCTCACACTAGGCTTGCCAGATCCGTTTTTCTAAATATCGGGACATAAACATAAAAAAGCGAGACTGGGATGAAATAATCGGGACAATGAAAAAAATCAAAATCATAGTTGAAAATCCTTTATTAGAAAACTACAGATTACTGAGATCAATCAAACCTTAAGATATAAACAAATATTATATTTTTAGGAATTTATATTTTTTTATAATTGTTTACCTACCTTCGATTCTGTATATCGAAAGTGCTTGATAAGCGCAAAAGGCCACATAGGTACGCATCCATCTCGTGCCGTCTTGCTTGACCACTGACTGACTGATAGATATAAATAACATAACACGCGCGAGCGGAGTTTCATGAGAAAGCGGGATTTTGGGCGTCCCGCTCAGGCGTCTGGCGGGACGCGTCCTGAGAGGGTCAAAAATCGGGACGTCCCGCCAAAAGCGAGACATCTGGCAACGCTACCTCACACCCTTCCGCCTGCAGCAGGATTCTAAACAAATACCTCAATATCTAACTCAGGCATTTTCAAATAGTGCACGGGTGGTCTGGATCTGGGCTGTGGTTGTAGTGGAAAGAACAAAACATAATAGAAGCTATCTTCTTTAATTTTAAACCAGAGGATAGTTGTGAATTGGCTAATCCCATTTTCCATTGAAATACCTCATTATGTTTATTAATAAGAAAGAAAGTGTGGCTTTTGTCCAATGAGACTAGAAAGGAAAGTGCACCACAGCTTGTGGATGCATCTCGTTCAACCACGTGTTGTTTACAGCATACATATTTACGCAATAAACTTACTTTTCTGTTATGTACAAAGTGGCTGTTCCAATTTCTTGATCATTCAAGAAAAGTTTAGTGGAAGGTACTTCCAGCAGCACGCCCTCAACCGGCGCCGAGAAATTTGTTGACACTACAACCATTGTGGTCAGATCAAACCCAATATACCTTTAAGCTAGAAAATGAACCAAAAATAGAAATCAAAGTCGTCCTAGATCACAAGAACAAAGCAAATATGGGAGAAAACAAAATAAAAAATTCGGTATTCAGAAACAAACGGTGTCGACTTGAATCAAAACGAAATGCAATTTGCGTTTTGTATCATGTAATGACATTAATGACAACCTGCCTTGCCTCTTGTTTTATCCTCAGTATCAATAATCTAAAGTATCATTCATCAGAAACAATCTGTACATTAAATTAACTTTGTAAAATAATTATTATTAATAAATTATTAAGTAATCTTTAAAAATGCAAAAAATTGAATCAATTAAATACTTCAAAATATATTATAATAACATACATTCAAGCAGAAAGTTATTTGTTGTTGTGCATTGCAAAAATAAAACGCTTCTAAACAGTGTTGCCAGGTGGCCGTTTAAATTTCCCCCCCGATCTCACTCAAAATCCCCCCGAAAAGTACCATTTTTGACAAAAAAACCTCCAAGTACTTACTAAAAGAAATACAATTGGGATACGAAAATCAAATGTAAATTTATTTACGAAATTTTGTTTATTATATTTCCGCCATAGCTTCCAATAATAAATCATATACATTATTGTCTGTGTTGTTTTAAGAATCAGATACATACATTTTTCTCAGGAAAACCTATTTAGCATTCAAGTGTGTTCTCATTCATTTCGGTATGTTCTCACATATTTTGATTTACTGGATTTTGATATAGTTGATATTAAATTGCACGGTAAACGGGTACTTATATTATAGCTGGCGGCCAAATTTAGACTACCTGCGAATACAATAAATCATTCAAACAGAATGAGTAGGTAAACCAGTGAGCAAGTAATGAGTAAGCAGAGAGAAAGAAAATAATACTGTCTTGAGACGAAACAGTTAGGAACCACACTTTGTTGCTTTTTACCCCTTTGAAATCCCTTCATGTTCCCTTCCCGACGTCAATTCTATTCCAGCCCTTATAGCCGAAAATAGTATTGATATTTATAAAATTATTTTATCCTTTTTATGTGTAAATAATATTAAATTGTAAGCTTGTATATATTTAAGTTGTTCAGCTCCCTAACGTGATCTTTATCATGATCCTAGATTCTATTCCCATTCCGCGTACCTTATTATTCCAAACGTTTCCCAAACTTTGTCATGGCCATAATGCAGAAATTGTGCGGAGCCACAAAAAAAAAATACTTTGTAAAAACCTATTGAAGAAAACGATTTTTTTATGGTATTGTTGTGAGACATTAAACTAGTACCATTATACTGGTACTAGTAGAATGTCTTTGTGTCAGACAGAGTGATCAGGCTTGTACAGCCAAATCATTAAACAAAACTAAAAATAAATGAATGATCATGTACATTCGCGAGCAAAAGTTTGGAATCAGTTACTTGAAATTGGTTGCGCGTTATCTTGAGTAGTTAATACTTTTTTAATAATCGTAAAAATGACATCATTTTAAAGGTTCAACTCTTTACTTTTAAACTGATACCGAATTCATTAAAAACAAGCCAGTATTTATGGAGCCATTCCGCATTAAGTGAAGGTGCATCGAAAAATTATTTGATACGTCACGAGTTGCGACCTATTGACCCCCTATAAAAGCACCTGTTATCGGATTTTCTTTATCAGTCGACTTTCACACGTTGACCGGTACACATCTCCGCCACTTTTGACCCTTTACCTTGTACGACAATGGAGACAACACCTACAGAAGCAGCACAAATCGTAGCCCTATTATTGCAAGAAGGGCTCAGCCAGCGGGTTGTTACTCGTCGGCTCCACATAAGCCAATCCTGTGTTTCGAAAGTTTATAAGCGCTTTCGGGAGATTGGTGGCTTTATCCCGAGACCAAGATCTGGACGGCGCCGGTGCACATCGGAGAGGGATGACCGTTTTATCGTGTCAACCTCTCTCCGAAATCGGCATTTGATTGGTGTCGACGTCCAACAGGAGCTCCGAGATGTTCGTGGGGTAGCAGCCAGCGAGTGGACAGTTCGTCGACGACTCAAGCAAACGAATCTGACTCCAAAGAGGCCTGCCACAGGCCCGAAACTCACGGCAGCTCACCGACAAGCACGCCTTCAGTTTGCTCGCACCCATCTTGATTGGGAGGTTGAGCAATGGAGGCAAGTCCTGTTCTCCGACGAAAGCAGGATGTATTTGCACGGTAGCGACAGAAGAGGACGGGTCTACAGGCGGCCTGGGGAGCGATTTGCACAGTGCTGTGTCGCTGAAACAGTGGCTTATGGGGGCGGCTCTTGTATGATGTGGGCCGGCATTTCCTTCGATGGTAAAACCGAGCTTGTTTTCGTGCCTGGCGGGGGACGAGGAGGCGGTCTAACTTCGGACCGGTACATTTCCGATATTCTCCTGGAACATGTCGTATCCCTATGCGGGATACATCGGTGATGACTTCCTCCTTATGCACGATAACGCTCGTTGTCACACTGCCCGTGTAACAACGGAATACCTCGAAGAAGTCGGTATTGCCACATTGGACTGGCCAGCGCTCAGCCCTGACTTGAATCCCATTGAACACGTGTGGGATGAACTGAAGAGGAAGGTTCGTTCCAGAACTTCTGCTCCTTCATGTCTGAATGAGCTGAAATCAGCGTTGATTGAGGAGTGGGAAGGTATTCCACAAGAATCAATTCAGAAGCTGAACAGGTCTATGAAGAATCGTCTTGGAGCAGTTATTAGGGCGAGGGGAGGGAACACAAAATATTGACACTTATTTTTAAAGATAAATAAAATTTTTATTTAATAATTTTTGTTGTTTTATTCATTCATTATTTTTCCCTATTTCCTTGTTTTCCTACCTCCTTCACTTAATCCGGGATAACTCCACAATTACGGGCTCGATATGAATTAATTTTATATCGATTTAAAGTGGACAGTTGCACCTTTAACATGATGTCATTTTTATGATTATTAAAAATTTATTTAGTAAGCAAGATCACGCGGAACCCATTTCAAGTAACTGATTCCAAACTTTTGCTCGCGAGTGTAGTTGAGGGTGGTTGAGGTAAGGTAATAGTGATATTTTGGCTTGGAAAAAAGTCTCCGAAATTCCTTTAACATTAATATTTACCTCCGAAAATCCCCCCAACGGACTTAACCCCCCAAAATTCCCTCCGACGTTGAAAAAAACCCCCGAATTTGCAGGGAATCCCCCCCATCTGGCAACACTGCTTCTAAACCAATGAAAAATTAGATTAATCCAAATCTCAGATTAAGTAAACCAATGGATTTGCAATGTTATTATATGTCTCAAATAAAGCGTCCAGTTCAGTCCGCCATTACAAAGCACCGTGTTTGTTGTTGTGCTAAAATATCAGTCGGTGAGTATTATTTGTGAGTGCATTTGTACAGTTATACGTTTTTAATTGATTTTTTTAATGAATTCTATAAAGAAAAACATAAAAAGTGTGGAATCTTGGATGCGGCGTCCCTAGTTTTTTTCCGCCATCTTAGAGCACCAACCCAAATGCTAGCACGCTTTTTTCTTAGGTATTTCATGTCTATTGGTATCTATTGTCCAAGATCCAAATCCATTCTTTGAACAAAAAGTGTTGTGTATTGGTCTTTTTCGATAATTGACTGTGGTGTGTAGCAGGTTGTTAAGGCTAATTTACACTTTGTTAAGTAGCAAGTGCGAGTGCGAAGTGCAGGTGTTAAGTCACAAGTAAAAACAACGTGTAAACGGCCACGCTGTTAAGTGTTAAGTGCGAGTGCGAAGTGCAGGTGTGAAGTAAACTGATTAGAAGCGAGCTCTAAATTTTACTGTTAAGGAGACACCCTGCCCACCCGCGCACTCCCCGCACTCGCAGTTTCACCCGCACTTAACAGTGTGTAAACAGTATCGGTTTGATAAGTGCATAGTACATTATGGACTTGCAAGAAACAAATACTATACACTGTGTAAACACTTCCTTCGCACTCAACAATTACGCTGTGAAGTTGTTACTTCGCACTCACACTTACTACTTAACAAAGTGTAAATTAACCATTACAAATAATGACCAATCACAAAACCGGGGGGGGGGGGCTATCGCCTAACTCATAGCGATCACTCGCTCGTTATCGCTTTCGTGACATTACAACAATAGCTTAATAATGTCACCTGATAAATTAACTAATGTTCTAATGTCACGAAAGCGATAGCGAGTGATCGCTATGAGTTAGTTATTTTATTTATTTATTAAATAAATAAAGAAACTACCGGACGCGGCTGACGGACGCGGTTGACAGCCGCGACTTATATTATAGGTATATTTAGATAGTGAGTGTACATACACCGAACTGTGCAAACAATCAGGGTAAGTCGTGGACGTAACCTTGGGCCGACCTTGAGCGTTCGGACGTCCGACAGGAATCTTGCGCGCTGGATGTTTTTGTCAGCCGAAAACGTCCGCGGACGGTATGCACAGAGCCGCATTCAGAGCCTTTGGGTGTTGTAGTTGTCCGATTGTTTTTTAATTGCAGCAACCAAATCTTTTATCTCCCTCTTTCACATGATTTTTTATTTCTCTCTCCTTCTAGTATCTAGTAGATGACATTATAGAATATGGCCGCCAATATCATCCGATCACGTAAGAGTATTTCAGTATAACCGCCTGTCAGAGCGTTTTTTACCCCGAGGCTCTGATCGGGTCGGTTGCTGTCAGAGTGCACTCGGAGTGCACTCGAGCGTAGGCTCTGAACACGCCTCAGGGTGCGGGACCGGGGAGGCTACCACCTAACTTATAGCGATCACTCGCAATCGCTTTCGTGACATTAGAACATTAGATCAAATGTCACCTGTAATGTAACATTAAAACTATTGCTCTAATGTCACGATAACGATAGCGAGTGATCGCTTTGAGTTAGGTGGTACGGCCGCCGTCCGTGCGCCAAAAGGACGCGGATTACGCGAGAGCTTGCACATGTGTATCTACGTGAAAATTCAATGTCATTTTCTATTAGATTTAGCAAAAAAATTAAATTGATCCTCATTCATTCTCAAATAAAGTTTATACCGACGTTCATCTCTTAATAAATGTGGATACAAAGTGTGGAATTCACCAGATTCTGTTCTTTCTTTATGTCATAGACCCAAATACTTCTATTTATTGTCTTTCTGGGTGGACAACATAATGCAGCCACCACTAATTCGAGAAAATAATCCTCACTTTCTCTACTCGTGAGAGTAGTAATGTTCTGTGGAGTAGTAATGTTCTGTGGTCTACAATAAGTTAATGTTATGGTAGGTACGTTTGAAAACGAGTAATTACTCGGGGTAGAGTTAATAGGGTAGTTGACTCATATCAAAATTTATTAAAATATTGTTTATTTCTAACAGTATTTGGCATAAGGTTCCACAATATACCGATTTTAATAAATAACAATGAATGATTACTGTAAAATTTCAATTTGAACATGCTAGAAATAATCTTTTTTATCTCACGCCGTAAACGCTTCGATATCCTGTGGTCAGGGCCGTGACGGCACTCATATAGTAAACAAAGAAATGTCAAATTTGATTCAACAACTCGTCGATTTGCACCAGTGTTGCCAAATTCAGAGGATTTCCCTAAATCCTAGGGGTTTTTGCAGGTCTTTGAGGTTTTTTGGAGGTTTTGATATCACGAAATTTATCTAGGGGATTTTCTGAAGGTTTTCTACTATTCTAACCAAATGGCAAATTCCTTTTTATATCAGACAAGACCGACAATTTATTCACCAAATAGAATGAATGGGACACTAAAACTTAAGAGTATTAGCTGGCAACACATTATGTTACCATTGAACTGTCTTGTTTATCATAATTCTGCCTAAAAGACTGTTTTCCACAGCCTCACACAGACATTTATAACGAAAAATCCGAATCGACAGACACACGGCTATGTATGTGAAATAAATTAAAATAGGTAATTTGAAGAAAACTTCTAAGGTTTTTATTGTCAATATTAGAAAGCTTATGTATATGACATGGCCAAAATAGTCAGAGGTTTTTTATCAACCAAACTAGAGAAACTAGGGGTTTTTTAAATGTATTTGGGGGGGAAGGTGGAAATAATCTGGCAACACTGATTTGCACTATTCTTTCCTAAAACTGGCAAAAAATCGTCCAAGTCTCCGTTATTATATTTGTAAATATCGTAAATTATTTGTATTAATAGCAAAATCAACCATTGATGTTGGATTTGTGAGAGCAGATAGTACAAATCTTCCGAAAATAGACAGATTGATGGTCAGGAGATTCTTTGTGTATCGCTCTAAACAATATAAGTACAGTTTCAATACTGTTATAATGAAGAACAGGTTACAAGTGTACTTGTCAAGATTGTCACGCGGCAGAAGAGAGTTGCAAACATGCATTTTTGGTGTGGTTGCACCATCACAATGAGGAGCTATTTTGTACAGCAGTTGAATGCTATTGGATAGAAATCTATCTCTCAAAAGTCAAATAAATACTAAAAGTATTTACTTCAAGAGAAATGTTGAAAAGAAAACATCAGGATCATGTGTCAAATACCAGTGTAGTACTGCAAGAATTTGTAAATGAACATAAAAAGAGAAAGATTGGCAGTTGTTCATTTGTCCAGCATGAAGAAAATTACTGGGAGGAAAAATATATATACATTCACAGACACAGATTGTGACATATTTCTTAAAAAATAAAAGACCTCTTCAATGAAGAAAGAATAAAGTGCATAGAAAACTAAACCACGAATCATCAATACAGAAGTGCTCTTTAGTTCGAGCTTCGTTATAAACAATAACAGCTTCCATGTGCTATAAAGTCAGCCAGTGCATAACACATGATGGTTCTTTTGTTGGGAAATCTTGCAGACACCTACGAGTATAATGAAATGTGGATAAAAGTTGAAAGATGAAGATTTGGGTTGAAATTTGAAAAATGTGACCTCATTTCTGATTAATACCCTGTAATAGTCTATTCAACAAACGGTATCCATAAAATTAGATTAATACAAAATTGTCATGCATTTTACTGAAGAAAATGTTAATTATCAAAGACGGAGAACTGTGAACAGTATGCTTAACTCAAGTATAGATGCAGATGTTTTGTGCTAAAGCAAAACTTATATACTTTTGTGTTGCTAGCAGTATGTAATTTTGAAAACACTCAAAAGGTGACAATATTAGCTATAATAGGTATTTGTTCTAACAATCTGTATGTCAAAAAACTTATTGATCAAATACTGCTATTTTGGAAACTATACTACATTTTTCCTAAATTATATGAAAGTATTACTTCATAATAAATCACTATTATTATTATTTTGACTTTTATTACCTGCGACCTTAAGGCAACATATACAAATTAATAAATTTGATCTAACTCTATTCAACCTATTTGTACTTTTGGAACATATACTATATTTGAGTAACAATGATAAATATGAGCAACAAACCTATAAAATATTATAAATCTTTTAAGGTGTAACGGAAAAATAAAACATGTATTTCAAATTAAAATATTTTGATTCAACTTAAACCTTTACAAGTCATTATTGTCAAATAAACATAGAACATATTTTTTAGTGAAGAACATAATGACTAATGTAGTACAAAAATTTATTATGTCATCTTTAGATGTTAGTTATGTATAAAGTAAAGGAAAAAAAAATTCTTTATATTATTTATTTAATAAGAAGGGTCTTGTAAATTAGGAAGAGCACAGGCTGACAACACAGCAATCACATTTAATATATTTGTATACGGCTTTAAAATGGATAACTTGCATATTCTTGCGTAAGCTGTTCTGAAATTTACCAGCCATGGTGGCCAGCAGGTTTAATCAGTGAAGATATAACATCTTTCAGTTTTACCAAACTGGACCTATTTACTTCTATGGTGCTTTGGTATATGAATACTTGAGTTATTTTGTTAACATAATGTTGTTCTAGTTGACGGGCCACATTTTGATGTTGTGGCTGAGCATGCACTGCCTTGTATTATGTTGCACAACTTTTACTGCCTTATCAATCTCGTTGTCAAGAGGAGAACAGGTTAGTACACAATAGTTCTCATTAAGTAACCACTGAAAGCAACAAATTTTATTTAGGTACTCAGTAAATTCAAGTAAAAGTTGTTTAGATAAATATATTCATTATGAAACTTTGATATTTTTGTTTGTATTACATACTTTTTAATTAATATTCAATTACATCATTATTCAATTGGACATAGGTACATATTCTTTTCTTTGAAACATCATCTAGTGTCAGTGTATAACTTAGATTAAATCAAAAAGGCGTGAATGGTCAAGTTTTCTCTAAGTTTTCTGGTCAAGTTAATGTTTGGTTGGTCGGCTGCAGTCAGTTTTCATTCTAACTGAAAGATAAAAATTTAATTAATTTACATACAGATTTGATTTTACATACAACCTAAAAACTTCTATTTTGTTTAAGTTGAAACTAAAGTACCTACACAGATTGAGTTATTCAGTTATAGTTCTTACATTAATGTGATTTTCGCAAAAATACATTTGAGTTTCAGTAGATAGTTACAGGATTTCTTTAAGCGAGTGTTAACCAAATATTTCGCATGTCTTTATCACTGGGTACGTCTAATCCACAGATTTACTGGAGTCTTTGAGGTAATTCTATATTTCTGTTCTATTGTCCCGTTCCATATACAGTTTTACTATATTTTGTGATATTTAATAGAAAGCATTGTTTTTGTGAGGTTATTTCGCCCCCGTGCTTTGTTTACTATAAGACTGACGTCATTGCCACAGATAATGAACAGACTATCATGGCTGACCGTGTTTTCGGTCCAAAATTGAAAATCTTAATTTAAAATAGATTTTTTGCACTTTTTAGCCATCGAAAAAAATAATATTCATGTGCTATGGTCTAATACAACAATTATGAACATTTTAAGCCCTACTTTAAAAAAGGGTCAACTAGCCTATTTCACCAGATAGCGTTCGTAGGTTCGAGAACCACCCGAGTGAAACCGAGGTTAACCGACGAATTACTCCGCTCGTATTTCTGAACGCACGCTAGTGAAGAGTAATTTTCGCCTGATGGAGTGAATTTGCCTCCAGTCAGCGTTGACCTGACATTGACAGTTGACTGTTCTGTGATCTGTGGCTATTGATTTCGTTTTTAGGTTTAGAAATGTTAAGTAAAGTTTTGTGCAGTTGTAAAATAAAGTTAGTTTGCGTTGCAAAACACAAGAACTCTTCTTTTCGTTTATAACTGACAGAACCCATTCGATTCGTCTTTAATTTAAGAAAGTATGATCATGTCTCCGCTCACCGCTTGCTTTTGAAATGGTTACCCATACGTGAGCGTAGAAATATGAGGACGTTGAGGACTTTAACAACCCTGTATTCACTGATTAATGGCCCTAACACCCCTAGTTATCTTAGAGATCATTTTCAGTATTTTAGTACCTCTCATGATAGATCCCTTCGTTCAGTCTATAATGGCCTTCTCAAAAGTTCTTCTCACCAGTCGAGGATCATACACTCCTCTTTTTTAGTTCAATCCATCCTTTTATGGAACGCTCTCCCACTGGACGTCAGGAATACGTCTAGCAAATCTAGTTTTAAAAATAGATTGCGAAAAGTTTTGCAGGAAATCATCATCGAATGGCTAAGACATAAGCTGTTCTAGGTTATTTAGGTAGTGTAAGTATGCTCTTAATTATTATCTTTTTTCTTTTATTTTTTTCCGAACAATATTAAGATTTTCATATAGTGCATAATTATATATTTATGTATGTATGTCCATATAACTATATATATGAAACAATATTTATTTATATGTTGATAGGTATACATTTATGTTATATAGGTATTAATTAAGATGATGTTGCTCGCTTCTTTTGGAATTGGTACATATACCTCTGAATTCTCTGCATCGCCCAAAGGTTGACTGGCAGATAATGCCTCAGGCATTAAGTCCGCCTTTGTACACAAACGTACATGATGAATAAATAAATAAATAAATAAAAACCCGTTTGAAAACTCGTGAAGTGCGAAAATCACTCGCTAGTGACATGATTGTAAAATTGGCCTTCATATCTGCAGAAGCTCCAAGATGATGAAGCAGATATCTGATAATACGTAGTATCTCTCCAACTTGTTCACTTATTTAGTTTGTTCCGAGCTCTTCGTAAGACCTTAGTCTGTGGCGCTGATACCAAATTAAAGACCGCACTCAAAGATACATACGTGAAGTCTGTGAATGATACACAAAAAAAAATGTAAACAAAACGAAAACCAGCAAAGAGCATGTAAGTAACACTAGTTATGAATCCAAGAAGCTTATATAAAACTTTTATATAAGCTTCTTGTATGAATCCTATCTACCTTGCGTTCCGAATTGCGATAAAAGCGATAATATCGCGAATCCGACCAAATTAAATCGTCACAAAATATAAGGGCTATTGAATCAGTAGGTTATGTTGTGACTTTGGTCGGATTCGCGATATTATCACTTTTATGGTTTAACGGAACGCAGGGCTAGTGTTACATCTGTTACATGCTCTTTGCTGGTTTTCGTTTTGTTTACATTTTTTTTTGTGTATCATTTATGAAAAGGAAATTGAACAAAGAGAATAGTAATACTACGGGAAAATTGAAACTCTGAATTAAAAGTACTAATGAAAAGGCAAAGCGAGCAGATTTAAGTAAAAAAAGCTTGTTTCCGTCTTTACAGGATAAATTCATGAAACATTTTATATTTCTTTTTATTATGTATTGATATGAACTCAGTATTACCACTTGTTTGAAATCATTCAAATGTGGAGAACGGTTTTAATTTATAAATAATACTAGAGAAAACATCTGGTAGGTACTCAAGAAATCAGTGCTTCACTAATAAATGAAAGAAATATGTTGATATGAATAATAAGGTAAGTCCACGACTTAGCATAAGCATACTATTAAACCTACATAATATAGGAAAAACTATGGACTTAGAAAAAATCCATTAGAAAAACGACATTGTCTAGTTATATTAGGTATTTTTTAAAAAATCCTTTTCATTTATTACCGTTTTATTTAAGTTATCATTATTATTGTAGTTGTAATACAAGGTGGAGTGAGGCCAGAATGTGGCGAGATGGCTTAAATCGAAATCTTTGTAAAAGCCATTGCGCAGCAATAGGTGTATGAAGGTACTATGAAGAACTATTTTTTCCAGTATGTTGTATGATAATAGTATATTATGAATGACAATAATTATCTTATTAGTATACATAAACACCATTTTATAACTCAATCTCTATTCACACGGCTAAGAGTCGAAACATATACCTTGCTCTGCCTAACTTTGAAAGTTTATAGGTTTCGCAACATCTACACATATTACAAAGAATAGGAATGAGTCTATGCATATAACTATAATATTAACTTTCTCTTTTTTAAGATGAGATAATTTATTTAGATACAGATGCTCATCCATTGACTTTCTGATAACTTACTAAACTTCCCTCTAGAACCACTTGGCTCCCTATGATGACTTACTTAAAGTGCTTACCGGTGGTATTACCGTTGGTACTATTGGTAGTATAGAGTACCGTGGGAAAGTTTTTGCCTGTGGTACTACTCCCATTTCTGGTAGTACTACCGGTGGTTAATTTTGCCCATCCATAGTACTACTTTTTGTTTTTGACAATAAAAGAACACCATGTAGGTAACTATCGGTTTTAATATTTATATTATTTAAAATTAATAAAACTATTTATGTTTGTTACCTTATAACTAGGCTAGCCAGTGGCGTAACTATAGGGTGACGAAAGGCCACGAGCCCCTGACCCGAGAGGGCCCCGAGTTCAGAAATAACATAACATTTTTAACTAATTTTAAATGTTGTACCTAAATACTTAAAAATTATATTTTTTAAGTACTTAAAATCAATTACGCAACTAAAGATACTATACAAATTCATAAAGATTTTAACACTGTTTCAAAACAAAATGAAGTTGATCAGTTTTACGGGCCACGGGCCTCAGATGGTATACTTAGTTACTACCGTGGGAGAGCCATGCTTTACCATGGGAGAGCCATGCTTCGGCATGAATGGGCCGGCTCGACCAGAGTGATACCACGGCCTCACAGAATACCGGCGTAAAATAAAGCTTGCGTTGTATTTCGTCGAGTGAGTAAGGGTACCTGAGGCCCAACCCCCCTACCCCCCCTCTGATAGCGCAGTTAAACAGAATGTTACCCCAGGAGGGTACCAACAGCGCTAGCGTTGGAGAATCCCTCTCTGGACGTCCACTTTCAGGACGCAATATACCTGGGCGTGGACGCCTAGGCCGCCCCTCGTATTCTGGGGGGGGGACAAAACCGCGCTCAAACATACCTGGGGCAAGAGTAAACCCACGGCACCCGCTGCCACACTGACTGTGGACCTCTGCAATATCAGGGGACTTCACTCCAACCTCAATGTTGTCCACCACCACCTTGAGACAGTACAATGCCGGCATTGCTCTTTTTGACCGAGACACAGATATCGTCTCCGGCGGATACTTCTTACCTTTCCTACCCAGGGTACGAACTGGAACACCTCTTCGCACCTAAGGCCGGTGTGTGCGTGTACGTCAGAGATGATATTTGTTCTCGGCGCCTCGGTCACCTTGAAAGTAGGGACCTCTTCACCTTATGGCTCCGTGTAGACAGCGACGACCATCCCCGCGTCTATTCGTGCCTCTATAGGTCCCATAGCGGTGCGCAGCGAACTCAACGCTGCGCTGGGAGGCGGAAACCTCTCGCTGCCGAGCATGATCGTGGCCATGCTCCGCGGCGAGGCGGAATGGGGGGCTGTCGCCTCCTTTTGCGAGGACGTCATCTCGCAGAAGGAGGCCGCGGAGAGGGAGCGGGAGAATGATCCTCAAGCCGCTCCCATCCGCCGCAGACGGACAGGCAGGCGAAGGCGGGCATTTGCACAAGCAATGCCCGTCTAATGACCCTGCCGTGGAGGCCTGCGTGCACGGTCGGCCCCGTGCACGCCACCGCAAGGCCCTCCGTCTGGGGATTGCCCTGGTGTTCTCGAGCAATCCCCCCTTGGCGATAGCCCGACCCCGGTCGGGCTTGCCCGGGCGCGCTGGTAGTGGTAGTCGCAGTGTGGACCTTACCATGCGCGCCCATAAGGGCACGGAGAACACCGGGGGGTTTTAGTGGGTCGGCCTGGCACTCTGCCGGGCCAGCCCCACACACGCCCGCCGTCCAGCCAACGGCGGGTACGGTGCGATTACGCATTTCCCCCCGAAAAAAAAAAAAAAAAAAAAAAAAGGTCCCATAGCGGTGATACCGAAACCGACCAACTCATCGAGCACGTTCAAATGGCTGCAGACTTTGTCGTGCAGACAGAGATCGTGATACTCTCACCACACCGAATGGCTCGGTTCAAGCAAGACCAATCATGCGGGGAGATCTGTTCACGCCTCCGCTCTTGCATATGGCTTGACACAATTGGTTACTACGCCCACGCGAATTCCCGATGTGGAGAGCCAGGAACCTTCACTGTTGGATCTTCTGCTGACTTCTCATCCCGACGGCTACCTCATATCTGTCGGCGCCGCTCTTGGCTCCTCAGATCAATGCCTCATTAGGAGTTCGGTGCCACTCGCGTGCTTGCAACGACCTCGAGTTGCACGTAGTCGCCGTGTGTGGCACTACAAGTCAGCAGACTGGGATGGGATGCGGTCCTTTTTTGCGTCCTACCCTTGGAGGCAGGTTTGCTTTATGCCGGATGATTCCAACTCCGCCGCTGAGTCTGTTGCCGATGTGGTGTTGCAAGGTATGGAAATTTTCATTCCATCCTCAGTTATCCCCATTGGTGGCAGATTCCAACCTTGGTTTGGTCAATCCTCCAAAAAGACTTCTCGCTGGAAGCAGGAAATCTACCAAGCCTGGGTAAACGCGGTGACGTCTCGGGATGGAAATACCAGCGCTTTAAAAAAGCAGTATAACTATGCCTCCGGATCCTTCAAAAGGGACATTGCAAGAGCGAAGTCGGAGCACATCAGTAGAATTGGCGAGAGGCTAGAGCGTCTTCCTTCGGGTTCTCGTGCGTTCTGGTCTCTCGCCAAAGCTATTCAGGGAAATTTCTGCATGCCATCTTTTCCACCACTGCACAAGGATAACACTTCGTTAGCCCATGATGCTAAAGAGAAAGCCGATCTTTTATGGCAACTCTTTGCATCCAACTCGACCTTGGATGACGGGGGACAGGAACCACCGATCATATCACGGTGCACGAGCTTTATGCCGGATATTCGGTTCCACCAAAGCTCAGTGCGTCAAGCACTAATCACCCTAGATATCAACAAGTCGAGTGGGCCCGATGGTATCCCTCCTATCGTGCTAAAGACGTGCGCTCCAGAGTTGGCACCGGTTTTAACGTGACTATTTTGGCTCTCTTATTCATCTGGCGTAGTCCCAACCTCATGGAAAACAGCTTTAGTGCATCCGATCTAGGGTTTTCCGATACCCGGACTTTTTTCGTACCCGGGTATCGGGTATTATTTTTTTTGATACCCGGGTATACCCGGGTACCCGGGACCCCGGGTATTACATTTTTTTCAAGTAAAACAACGCATAATTTGTCGCAGTATGCTTATTTTTATTAGGAATGAAAAAAAATAACAATTAACTTAAAAATGAAATATTTTAGGAACATTAATATTAGATCAAAGTTTCAAATCACATTTTTTTTACTTTAGTGAAGTGACTGTCATTAAATATTATTTCTATTTATAAAATAAGATTTTGAAAATACTAAAGCGGTAAGCAAACGATCTGACAGCCGATTTCTTGCTTTTGTTACAAATTCACGCGCCACTGAAAAAACCCGTTCGCTCTCTGTCGATGTGGGCTTTATTATTAGTAGTTGCCGACCAAAATTGATAAAATAACCTCAATTCGCCAGCTGATTGATAACTTTTTAATAAAATATAACGGCCTGGCTACTAGGTTTTTGGGCAACTAATAGTGTAAGGATGTATTTGCTTTCTAATTAACATCAGGCGGTTTTTTTTATAAATAAAAAATGTTTTGTTGTGATACTCGGGTACCCGGATTTGTCGTCAAATATTACTGGGGTTTGAAAACACTCAAATATCCGGGTATACCCGACCCGGGTACCCGGTTCCGAAAACCCTAATCCGATCCCTAAGAAAGGTGACCGCTCGAATCCGTCCAACTACAGGCCGATTGCTATAACCTCTTTGTTTTCAAAGATAATGGAATTGATTATCAACCGCCAGCTTCTTCAGTATCTAGAGGATCACCAGCTACGGCTTTCGTAGGGGTCGCTCTGCTGGTGATCTTCTAGCTTACTTGACACATCATTGGGCAGAGGCAATTGAAGCGAAGGGGGAGGCACTGGCAGTTAGTTTGGACATCGTGAAGGCCTTCGATCGGGTATGGCACAAAGCGCTCCTCTCAAAACTTCCTTCATATGGGCTTCCCGAGAAATTATGTGGCTGGGTCACTAGCTTTCTAGGAGACAGAAGCTTTAAGGTCTTGATTGATGGTGAATGCTCAGACTCACTGTCTGTAAATGCTGGTGTCCCCCAAGGATGTGTGCTTTCACCTACACTATTCCTTCTGCATATCAACGACATGCTGCAAATCAGCAGCATTCATTGTTATGTAGGCGACAGCACGAAAGACACCTTCTATAACGGCCGTGCGAACTTTTCTAGGGAAAACGTCATTGAGTGCCGGAATAAACTTGTGTCTGAAATTTAAACTTCATTAGAGAAAGTCTCTAACTGGGGTCAACTTAATTTAGTCCATTTCAACCCCTCGAAGACACAGGTTTGCGCGTTCACCGCAAAGAAAATGCCATTTGTCGTATCTCCTCGCTTTCAGGGCATTCCCCTAACTGCCTCAGCCAATATTGGGATCCTTGGTGTCCATATCGAGCGAAGTCCAGTTCCGTGGCCACTTAGAGGGTAAAGCTAAATTAGCTTCTAAGAAGCTTGGTGTGCATAATAGATCGAGACAGTATTTCACTCCGGCGCACCGCCTTCAGCTTTACAAGGCGCAGGTTCGGCCTCATATGGAATACTGTTCTCATCTTTGGGCTGGGGCACCCCAATCAGGCCCCCGTCACTCGCGCAATGCAGCGTTATAAATACCTACCGCTAAGTAGCGCGCCGGCGCTCCGACCGGCAGAGGGCCGCCGCGCCGCACGCGAGACTTATTACTATTATCGAATCTTGTAACTTTTTTCATAAATTTGTTTTTTATTGGTTTCTTTGTATTTATTTTATTGCTTTTTTGTTTATTATATTAATTTGATTTTTATTTTCTTTTTTTTATTAATAATTTTCTATTTATAAATTTCTTTTCAGAACTAAAATCTGGATTTTTATACCTAAATCGAATAATTTTTCGAAAATTTTCGGTTAAATGTTGATTCGAAAAAAGTTCTACTTGCATTGTGGTTTATAAAACCACACAATAATTTTAATTTAATCAAATTGTTTAACCATACGGCGGTACATTACTGTGAAGCTATTGTAAGTTGTTAAAAGACAAAAAATGTTTGTATTTTTTTTCATAGTCGAAATTCGAAAAAAGTAATTCGAACTAATAAGACAGTAATTCGTTGTCATACTAACAATCTTCAGTCCTCAGCAACATCGTCACTTAACATCGGCTGAGATGAAAACCAAGAGCTTCCTTGTTGTTTGTATAAAAAAAATTAGGCAGCCTGCTTGATCGCCTACTTAGTTGTAAGTATAAAAAATAATAGTCTCGATGAACCGGCCGCAAGTACTTTATTTGATTCTTTACAAAAAAAAATCCATCTTACTCCTGTTTTTTAAAGATTGCTTATTTATCACAATTATTCATACAATTCAGGATATTTTCAGTGAGTTCAAACACGAGAAAAAAACATGGATCATGTATTTTTCATAATAATTCGTAATTTTATTAATCATTTGTAATTTCACAACTGAATAAAATCAATGAAGAAAAAATTTCGCCTCGAGCGGGATTGGTAATTTTTTAATAATTTGAATATTTTTATAATTTTTAAATGTATTAATGACGATAAAATAGTATTCTATTCTCTTATTTTTTGACATGTAATAAGTATTTTAAAAATTTTTATATTTGCGCACTGCCACCAATCCTGTATTTTACCATATTCTTGCAAATAAAGTACTATTGTTATTATCATTTTATAAAATTAAAGCACATTTGAGTCAGGGGCTTTCCTCACAATCAATTTATTTCATTAATCCTACGTATACCATTTTGTTTATGTTCTTTGTACAAC
Organism: Schoenobius gigantellus; assembly: GCA_963935595.1. Lineage (NCBI taxonomy): Eukaryota > Metazoa > Arthropoda > Insecta > Lepidoptera > Crambidae > Schoenobius > Schoenobius gigantellus. Next base: position 3,499,569 of record OZ012543.1, read on the forward strand.
CCTTATGTTTTCGCTCGATGACGCAATCACGCGGTGTATGCGGGAATCACGACTCTCGGCGCGCGTTCATAGAGACCTTTTCTTCTTGCAGCGACTTTTGTTTGTCGGTTTTGGCTATTATTTCAAGTTATTCAAGAAAATAGACGAAAATTGAGCATTCCTCCCCCCCCCCCCCCCTTATCTCCGAAACTACTTAACCTAAAATTTTGAAAACAATACAGAAATTAGTTTACTACTTATTGATTATAGGAAAAACCTATAAGAAGTTCATGATATTAAAATGGCATGGTAAATCAATCAATATAGGTAACATCGTACGGAACCCTCTTCACGCGAGTTCAACTCGCACTTGGCTGGTTTTTTACCCATAAATTTGGCAAGCAAGCAGACTGCCCCAGACGTGATGATTTGTGGATAAGATTTAAGTGTATGTAAGCATACCAATTGTATTTTATCTTGCAATAATTATAATGACTATGTAACAAAACCAATAGGTATTGTAAATGGTGAATTAAAAGAGGAAATTAAAAAAATATTAGACCTTCCGAGTTTCTTGCCTGTTCTTCTCGAGAAGGCTCTCCCAATTCCCGAACAGGTGTAGTCTACTTTTTTTTTTCATTCTTGAATTTGCAGACATCTTGATTATATTCAGGATGTATGCACATACAAGGTTAATATGTTTCCTTTAAATTATGGCCGGTATACACTTTGTTTAGTTAAGTGCTTAGTGTTTAGTGTTTAGTAGACTGTTTAGTGTTAAGTGATTAGTAGGTGCTGTCCCAACACTGTTTAGTAAATGGTGTTTAGTTTATTTGTTCATTATATGGACTAAACACTAAACAGATCTGTCCAGACGTGTTTAGTGAGTGTTTAGTGTTAAGTGAGGGGTGAAGGCGGGAGAGCGGGAGGGGCGACTCGCAGAAAAAATAGAACGCGTTCCTATTCGCTAAACACTAAACACTTAACACTAAACAGAAGCTGTCCGAACGTGTTTTTTACTAAACACTTAACACTAAACAAGCCACTCGCACTAAACACTAAACAATGTGTGTACCGGCCATTAGAATGTTTTGCTCTGTTTTGACATCAATAAGTGCCTGTAAAGGCCTATGTTGAATAAAGATTTTTGGATTTGATACAGTCGCAAATTGTTCACGTGGTTTCTGTAAGACTTGCAAATTCCTGCAAGACAAGGATGCTAATGTACGTTGCCAACTTGTTACATAAGATGTCAAGTCATAGTACCCAGTAATTTATTGCCTGTCTTATAACCCTCCAAAGCAGAACACAGCAATGCAAGCACTGCTGCTTGGCAGCAGAAATTGGTAAAACGAGGCACCAATACAGACAACTGATACAGAGTCTCTACTGGAAATAATATCTGATATTCTCAACACGACTGCTCAATATAGTTTTTAAATTTGGCCCCTATTACCCAATTTCAATAATCTGTTTTTTATGCAGGTACATAAACATCTCACAAATGTGCACTCTACAAAAAAAATGAAGCACTACGGATATATCCTTGATGTTGACACCAATATGTGAATGAATGGTGCTTGAAGCAGTCTACTCTTCAGGATGCCATGTTTAATGGTGAGTTTAATGAAATTATCACTTGTTCATCAAGCTAGCATTGTTACTTGAGAATAGTTTGTTTCATGCAATAAATATACTTTAATGTCAAGTCCATCTGTTTTCCTAAATTATGTTAGGCTTCCCCTTATACGTTTGTGTGTTAGAAACTATTCTAAAACATTAAGGAAGGTATACACGGCCGCAAAAGCGATTTAGTACATAGTATCCCTTAGTACATAGATAAGTAAAGTCTGTAAATTCTTTGCACTAGGAAACAATAATAAAACAATAAAATAAGACATTACAGGAGTCAGTGCATTGGAAAACTTCTCACACATATCCATAGAAACTATAGGTAGTTTCAACTCATATCCCAATGTAGCCGCGCCTATTCATATTGACCCTGTCACTTCCCATCATCAGTAACAAAAAAAGTGAAGACTGTTAGGGTGTTTCGGCCCACATATTCAAATCTGTAATGACTAAACTTGCCCCGCAATTCATGTATTCTGACTGAGGTTACAAGGAAAAAAATTCACCTCAGGATTCGAAGCTGCGTCATCGACACACTGTCCATAACATACAGGGCGTAAAAAGACCAGCACCGAAGCCGAAACCCACGTATTGCTCCCATCATCACTATAGTTTTTGTCTTCTAGACCATGGTTGTGAAACTAATAGTTGCCGAGATATTCAAGGTTAAAGTTACAATTTTTTTCGAGATTTTTATACATATCTGTTCGCAGTGTATTTTGATAATTTTCGTCCAAAGAAACATCTACGAAAAAATCAGTATTTCTTAACAAAATTTATGACTGAAAAGGAATCTCTTGCGCGGGAAACTCGTCTTGCCTTACACGCACTCACACTGACTCACTAACACCGACGCGATATCCGGACGCGCAAGTCTGGCGCGGGCACGCGTTACATTGCGTAGTATTTATTGTCGCTGTTTTTTAAGCCTAAAAATTAATTTCGTTTCACATCATCGATTTTTCATTATATTGCTTTATTTAATGGTCTGAATGCGTAGACGCGGGCTTCGATATACGTCTTTTACACCCTGTATGTGTTGATGCCATGACCACAGACCACTGAAGAATTACCCAATTGATCACTTTGTTAATCCAAAGTAGATTTTACTCACTGTTGATAATTACGTATCAACATTCCATCGGAGGCCGTGCCGAGACGGTGACGGTCGTTGACTCAGCGCCGGGACCTGGGGTGAGTAGAATCCCCGGGCGGCAAAGTACCCCCGTCAAACGATCTTGGCCCTGGCTACTTATATTATAAGTTTATAACGCGCTCACACTCCGAAGTCCTAAGAGAGGGCGAGGATACGATAGTCCTTAAATCTGGCAACCTGCTCTATTTCCGAGAGGGCGAATACCTGTCCCAAGTATTTGCTCAAGGTCATACAGGTATACGCCCCGACCTCGACCCACCCCCACGAGGAAGTGGAAGCTATGTATGAGCACATTTCTCGGGCAATACATGCTTTCAAGACTCACTACACCGTTGTCATGGGAGACTTCAACGCAAGGCTAGGCAAGCGGTAATGAGTTGAAAGTGGGGCAATTTGGAGCTGGAATCCGGAATTACCAAGGTCAAATGCTAGCCGATTACATGGAGAGAGAGGGACACTATACGATGAACTCTTTCTCCAAAAAATCGGCTGCATCGAAAGTGAACCTGGAGAAGTGTGGATGGGGGGCAAAAAATGAGATTGACTTCATCTTGTTGACTAAGACCTGGATATTCAATGACATCTCATTGATCAATTCGTTTACCACGGGGAGCGATCACCGAATGGTAAGAGGCGCATTGAATCTATACTTTACTTTACTAATATTATAAAGCTGAAGAGTTTGTTTGTTTATTTGTTTGAACGCGCCAATCTCAGGAACTACTGGTTCGAATTGAAAAAATATTTTTGTGTTGGATAATCTATTTATTAAGGAAGGCTTTAGGCTGTATAACATCACAATATTGTTATTTTCGGACATCCACGCGAACGAAGTCACGGGCACAGCTACTCTTAACATAAAATCCGAAAGGTATCGACTGGTGAAGTCGATACCTTTCGGATTTCGGATCGAAGCCATCCAGATTCAAAACCCCGAGTGCTTTCAACTGGAATTGCAAAATCGCTTCGATTGCCTAGAGGACGGTACGGATGTGGACACATAATGACAGGGTTATGGAAGCTGTCCTTACGGTGGGTGCAAAGTTCCTCAAACGCAGCCGTACTACGCAAAGAAGTAAGATCTCGGAGCTGACAGTTAAGCTGATGGAGGAAAGACGTGAAATGGATCTGCAGTCTTCTGAAGATGCTCATCGGCGACTTAAACAGATCTCTAAGTCTCTGACTTGCAACATACGCCGATCTAAAACGGAACGTATTAAAGAGGCCATCGAGCGGAACAAGGGCTCCAATGTGTTCGCAAGAGATCTGTCACTCGGTCAGTGTCTGTTGACAAACCTGAAGACAGAGGACCGCAAAGCCATTACATCCCGATCTGAGCTCATGGCCGAGATCGAAGGCTTCTATGGACAGCTTTACGAAACATCACAGGCACCCGTTATTCAGGCCACAGTTGAAAAACTATAGACCCAGTACGCTCCTGAGTCATGTTTACAAGCTGTTTTCGAGGGTCATCACGAATCGTCTCACACGCAGGAATCCGGCTGCAAGTTGTCAAACTTGCAGCCTCCCGAATAATCCGGATTTCGAAAAGGCCAAAATCTATACTACCATAGACCACATCCATACGCTACGACAGGTTTTACAGAAGACCGAGGAGTATAATCTGCCACTATGCTTGGCGTTTGTGGACTATGAGAAAGCCTTCGATTCTGTCGAGACCTGGGCCGTGCTTAGGTCACTCCAGAGGTGCCAAATAAATTATCGGTACATCTAAGTGTACGAAAAAGCCACCATGTCAGTCCGCCTTCAAGACCAAAGCTCGAAACCAATAGGACTTTAGCGCGGTGTGAGACAGGGTGATGTTATATCGCTGAAACTGTTCACAGCAGCGTTGGAGGATGTATTTAAGCTTTTGGACTGGACTCTGCATTAACATAAACGGCGAGTACATGACTCACCTTCATTTTGCTGATGATATCGTAGTCATGTCTGAGACCGTGGAAGATCTCGGCACACTGCTCTAAGACCTCTGTAGAGTTTCCCAACAAGTGGGTCATAAAATGAACATGGTCAATACTAAAATTATGTCAAATTCCCATGTAGTACCCACTCCTGTAAATGTTGGAGGGTCTACACAGGAAGTTGTTGACGAATATGTTTACCTGTGGCAAATCGTCCAGCTCGGTAAGTCGAACTTCCTGCCCTGTTTAGGCCTTAGTCAACTACGCTGGGCTGGCCCAGTGCGGATTGGTCGACTTCACATACACCTTTGAATTACTTCGCAGGTGTATGTGCAGGTTTCCTCGCGATGTTTTCCTTCACCGTAGGAGCGTCAGATAAATAGAATAGAATAGACATTTATTTATTCACAACACTTAAATCTAATATTACAGTTGAATTTAATTACAACTTATTGCGGTTGTGAAATGGTATCCACTCAGCACAATATCGTGACGATCGTAAGACGCCTCGACGTTGATCTTCCGTGAACACCAGACAAAAATACATAAAATATATAAACGTATATAAAATGAGTAAGAGAGCATCACTGTGCACCAGCGCAAATCTATTCAGTTGTACATGACATAAATTATAATCTAAATATGTAAAAGGTATAAAGTAACAAATATCATTAAATACTACAAAATGAATAAGTGTATCGTTCTTTTTCTTTACACTCCCAACCAAATACAAAAACAGCTATCTAGCCCATCCCATCTATACTTACTTACTTCCATACCTACTTACTTACTAATATTATAAAGATTACGAGTTTGTTTGATTGTTTCTTTGGTTGAACGCGCCAGTCACAGGAACCACTGATCCAGATTGAAGAATTCCTCTTTTGTGTTGGATAGTCCATTTATCGAGAAAGGCTATAGCCAGGCTATATTACACCACGCTACGACCAATAGCAGCTGAGCATCAATGAAAAAATGTTACAAAAACGGGTAAAAAATATATGGCAAAACGCAGTTCGCGGGCACTTTATATTTTGGGTTATCAGATGTTCCTTAAATTTACGTTTAAAAACGCCAACACTGAGCAGATTTCTTATTGGAGGAGGAATATTATTCCAGTATTTCGTGGCAGAAGAACGGAAACTGCCACGAAATGCGGCTGTACTGGTCTGTGGACAGATTAAACGGGAAGCCATTCTTAGTGGGCGACGTGAAAACTCAAGCTTATCGTACAGATATATCGGTGATTTATTCCTAATCACCCCAAACAGAAGACAAGCAAAATGAAGGGACTGTCGAGACTGCATCGACATCAACTTGTTCTGATTCAGGTAAGGAGTTACATGAGCTCTCCGTGGGATATCGAAACAGCAACGTGCACGAGCATTTTGGATTCGCTGTATATGGCGTTTAGTATAACCAAACAAGCAATTACCTATAACAGTGTCAGCATAATTAAGCTTGGAAAGAATCAGAGACTCGCACAAATAAAGTCTCGCATCAACATTCAGAAACGCCCTGACCCTATATAATACTTTCAACCTTTAGAAACAGTTTCTATCAACCTCAACCACATGGTTGTGAAATATAAGCCTATCATCCATGAGAACACCCAGGTTACGAGCTTCCACCACTTTGTCAATATCACCATCTTCAATTTTTACTATGGGATTGTAGCTGTTGATTCCATTTATCTGCAACTTCGAGCCAAGTACAAGAAATTTTGATTTTAGTGGATTGAGTACTAGATTGTTATCATGTGACCATTTAACTATGCGCTCCAAATCCTCGTTAAGTTTACGGACAGTTAGCAGTGTATCACTGGGTGGACAAGCCGCATAAACCTGGAGATCATCAGCATAAAGATGGTAATTACTATTGCGTATGCTGCAACCAACAATATCAGCACAATAAAGGATGAATAGATTTGGTCCAAGTATAGATCCCTGCGGAACTCCACGACTAATAGGGGCAGAATCAGATCTAATTACTATTCCGTCGTCACCTACATGGCGGTCTCGAACCCCGGACCTCCCGATTGGAAGGCAAGTGAAGAGTCCACAATTTTGTATGTATTCTTATATTATTTATGACCTTTTGATGTTTTTGAAGTTTTATTTTTGCTAAAAAAAATCATATCTGAAAACACGCACGATTTAGCCAATAATGGTGGGTCAACGTTTTAAAAAAAAAGAAAAGTACAGTTAGTGCCGAAGCCGAAATGTTGTGTCTATTGGACCGAATAGAGCGTATTAGTGACGAATTAGGCTTGCAAATTAACAAGGAGAAGACAAAACTGATGGTAGTTGACCGAACCGGAAAACTGGAGCTCACTGGAACATTAAATCTTGAACGAGTGGACCGATTCATTTACCTGGGCTCCAGTATCTCCAACACCGGCTCATGCGATTCAGATGTCCGACGAAGAATCGGAATGGCCAAAAGCGCCATGAACCAACTTAAAGGAATATGGAAAGACAGGAATATAAAAAGTATCACCAAACAGAAGCTGGTCAGCACATTTGTGTTCTCCATATTCCTGTACGGAGCGGAAACTTGGACGCTACGAGCAAACGACCGCAGGCGTATCGACGCGTTTGAAATGTGGTGCTGGAGGAGAATGTTGCGCATCCCCTGGACGGCCAAGAGAACTAATGTATCAATTCTCAAGGAACTCAAGGTCACCACTAGACTGTCATCCATTTGCTTACTGCGGGTCCTAGAATACTTTGGACACGTAGCCCGTAAAAGTGGTGAAAACCTTGAGAAATTGGTAATCACTGGTAAAATCCAGGGGAAGAGACCACGAGGGCGAAGCCCAATGCGCTGGTCGGACCAGATCCGTGCTGCGCTGGATCGCGACATGCACGAGGCCATCCACGAGGCAGAGAACCGGAACCGTTGGCGCGCTATAGTCCGGGACAAAGTTATCCGAGGAGGGGGTCACGACCCTCAGCATTGAGGAAAGCGACGCGAGGAGGAGGATGTGCTTTCCAGTCTAGTTTGCTATTTTACATATTTTATTACTAGACTAGCTGTGCCCGCGACTTCGTCCGCGCGGAATAGTAACGGCTGGACCGATCTTGATAAAAAGCCTATGTTATACCTTGTATAATTAGCTATCTATTAGTGAAAGTCCCCTCAAAATCGGTCCAGCCGTTCCGGAGATTAGCGGGAACAAACAGACAGACAGACAGACAAAAAAATAAATAAATTGTGTTTTTGTTATTGGTACCCGATATACATTCATACCCATTTAGTAAAAACTTGTTATTTTGACATTACAAACAGACACTTCAATTTTATTTATTTGTATGTTTTGGTACAGATACCATAATAACAATGTTTATTTATAGCATTGTTGTGTTCAGTTCCTCAGCTCATTCGAGGAGTCCAAGCGAAGCTCGCTTCCACCTTCAGCCTTATCGTCACTTACCATCAGGTGAGATAAAGGCCAAGAGCTTCCCTGTCATATGTAAAAAAAAAAAGATTTATTTCGCTGAAAGAAGGTCATTAATTCAGTTCTACTTATGTTGATTTTTAGGATATTACGATCGAGGACCTACAATAATCTTTTTTTCAGGTCCGTGATTACGATTAAGCCATTCTTTTACAGATGTCAAGGAACTCCATATTTTACTTATTGTTCCTTAGAAAAATACCCTTTTCTTTCAATGTTATTTTTACAGTCGATTCGTGAGATTTCCGTGTACTACTTCCTATTGGTCAGGTAACATTCCTATTTATATCTTAGAACATTTCCTCTTATGCCAAATAGCTCCATTTTATTTAGGGTAAGTATAATTTAAATGGTTACCAGAAATATTTTTAGGACCCTAAGCCGAAGTACGAAATAAAATAAATAGCCTCAAAAAAATTAAAATGACTTTATAAAAACCGGCCAAGCGCGAGTCGGACTCGCCCATGAAGGGTTCCGTAGGATTTAAGACGTATTAAAAAAACTACTTACTAGATCTCGTTCAAACCAATTGTCGGTAGAAGTTTGCATGGTAATGTACATCTTATATTTTTTTTAGTTTTATCATTCCCTTATTTTGGAAGTTACATGGGGGCGGACACACATTTTACCACTTTGAATGTGTCTCTCGCGCAAACTATTCAGTTTAGAAAAAAAATGATATTAGAAACCTCAATATGATTTTTGAAGACCTATCCATAGAAACCCCACACGTATGGGTTTGATGAAATAAAAAATTGAGTTTCAGTTCTCCCAAAATGGAACCCCCAAAATTTATTGCTTTTTTCTATTTTTGTGTGAAAATCTTAATGCGGTTCACAGAATACATCTACTTACCAAGTTTCAACAGTGTAGCTCTTATAGTTTCGGAGAAAAGTGGCTGTGACACACGGACGGACAGACAGACAGACATGACGAATCTATAAGGGTTCCGTTTTTTGCCATTTGGCTACGGAACCCTAAAAAGTGTCCTAAAATATATGATATTTTGGTCCAAAATAAATAAACACACAAACGAATAATGGTACGTTTTGTACAAATATTCTTTTTGCTTCCCAAAATGGATAAATGGTCACCAAATAATATCTTACAAAAAGATTAATATTTCTACCAAAAACCTTACTTCAAATTTGTTTGACTGTCATTCAACATTAATAAATTAAACCCAGATTACTTTATTGTAAAACTAAAACTATAATTGCTTCCCTTTATTCCTTTAGTACAAATTAATGTTATAAGTACCTACGAATATACCTAATAAAACATACCTATTTTCATTCTGAGTGGCTATTCCGACCCGGGTCCCTATCGAAGTCGATTACTTTGCGGACCCGGTAGAAGCGTAATCAAAAAATAACTTATAGGATAAAACTGAAAACTCTAGGTTAGGTTAGGTTAATAGATATTGTGATCTCGCATAAAACTCTAGGTTAGGTTAGGTTAGATATTGTGATCTCGCAGAAGGAGGCTGCGGAGCGGGCGCGAGAGGATGACCCTCTCGCCGCACCGCTCCGGCGCAGGCGGTTGGGGGAGAGAAGGCGTGCGTTCCTGAACGCGCGCCACCAACTCCCCAAGCAAGCTGGGGACTGAAACGGCTCGGCCGGCTGACCACCGGTCGAGAGATACTTTTCACCCCTAGCTTGGCCGCCTGGGGGGTCGAATTTCCAGATACTTGTCGACCCCCCCCGTAGAGGTAAGTCCTGGCGCGTGCGCCAGGCAACCCTCCAGGGGGCACAATCGGGGAATGGCTAACGCCGATCCCGATTGTGTTTCTACGGAGGTAGAAGTATCTGGAGGGTTTTTAGCCGGTATTGGGTCTTCTACCCAAGTCCTGCATATCCTTGGGGTGTCCTCGCCAGTCGGCCCCAATACCGTAAATGTATTTTCCCTCCTATAAAAAAAAGGTTAGATATTGTGACCTCACACAGCGAAGCGAGCGGAGCATGAAACTGAAAAGAAACTGCATTTAAATATAATATTTGACTTCTCATATTTTAATCAATTTCATATAACTATAAACAAGTGAATTATTTTTGGGAACCACAATATAATATTTGGTATTAAAAAGAAATTCGATATACAGTCAGTTTTTTAGCTCAGAAAAAAATACCAAATTAATACTCGTAACATAAAATATTGGTAACATCTATTTAGTAACATTACTCTGTAATACTAGTTATTCACACTCGATGTTTATGAATCCAACGACTGCTTATGACATAAATAAAATTATAAACTCACTAAGGAACACAAATAGTACAGGATTTGATGGTATAAGCACTAAAATTGTCAAAGCTGTATCAACAATAGTATCACCAATCTTAAGTTACATAGTGAACTTATGTATGGTTAATGGATTTTTTCCGGATAAGTTAAAAACCACTGTAATTAAACCATTATTTAAGAAAGATGATAGGGAAAATGTTAATTGTTATAGGCCAATAGCTCTGACAACAATATTCTCTAAAATATTTGAAAAGGTAATAAGTGAAAACCTGTGCTCTTTCTTTGAAAGCAATAATATATATACAAATGCTCAGATTGGCTTTCGAAAAAACCAAAGCATAAACTTGGCAATATACAAATGTTTGGAAACTATAATGACGGGACTATATAATAAAAAAATAGTTTCCGCACTTTATATGGATCTCCAAAAAGCATTTGATCATGTCAATCATAAAATACTGTTGGAAAAATTGGAGTCATATGGTGTCAGAGGAAATGTTTTAAGTCTTTTAAAATCTTACCTTATTAATCGAAGGCAATGTACACAAATTACGAGAATATGTCCGATCACAAAAAGAGAAACTGTGTATATGTCGGAATTTTGTAATGTTATACGTGGTGTTCCTCAAGGCAGTGTACTTGGGCCGATTTTGTTTATTATTTACATTAATGACTTACCTAAAATAGTAGAGCAGAATATGGTATTATACGCAGATGATAGTACAATTATGTTTACTAGCAATAACAAAGCCGAATTAGAGGCTAGTATGACACATGCACTTGAAGATATTATCAAATGGTTACAATGGAATGATTTACTAATTAATTTGGACAAAACAAATATTATGACATTTTTTAATAGGAAAATAAATTTAATTAATCCTAATATAAATTATAATAGACATACTATTACAGAAGTAAAAAACGTTAAATTCTTAGGCCTTCTCCTGGACTGCAACCTTAATTGGAAATCTCACGTAGAAAGACTCTGCAGTAAATTAAATCAGTCCTCATATGCACTGTACTTGCTTAATAAAGTTGTAAACCAATCTACTGTTATTAGTGCATACCACGGCAGTGTTGAATCGGTTTTAAGATACGGTATTATTTTCTGGGGAAACTCAATTGACAAACAAATTTTGTTTAAAGCCCAAAAAAGATGCATAAGAGCAATTTGTAAACTAAAATCTACTGAAAGCTGCCTACCTTTTTTCATAAGCCTTAAACTTCTGACTTTACCTAGCATATATATTTATGAATTATCTGTGTTTGTTGCGGCAAATCTAAATTTATTCCAATCCCTAAGAAGTAAGCGGCATAATAAAAAAATATGTTTCCCAGCAAATTACACTGCTCAATTCAGTAACAGTGTATTTTGCATGGCGCCACGCATATATAATCATCTACCATTGGATATACTTCACAGTACTAATTTACATAGTTTTAAAACTAAATTAAAGAATTTCCTGATTAATAAAGCCTATTATAGTGTAAAACAATATCTAGAGGACAAGATGTGATAATTTTATTTATAAACTAATTTGACATGACAAGACGCAATGACAATTTGAATTATTTATTTATTTAATTTTTTGTCATTTTTTAAATTAATTTATATATTTTATTTATTGTTAAAATTATTTTGTTATTAATTTTTTTACTTCTACTTGGGACTGTTTATAAGAAAGAAAATTGAGTTTTTATTAGCTTTTTAATTTGTGACTACCTATGTGGTTTTATATAGTGTACACCCATGTGGTAGATTTTTGAGAATCCAATTTCTAGTTAAGACCTTATTATGTACCGAAAATCACACTAATAAAATGATTTATGATTTAACAATGTATTATATTTGGTCTAAAATGAATTTTATAGGCATTCATATGACATTCAGTAAAAAGAATAATTGGATCTATTTTATAATATTTTAGGAAACACAATTTGGTGACCATTTATCCATTTTGGTAAGCGTTTCGAATTTTATTGGTAGTAAAATAGGTATATTTTTGGTAGGCGTTTAAACACAAGCCTTTTATTTAATAGAATGTCCTGATCAACATAGTCGAGTGCTCGAGTCATATATCACAAAAAATAGAGCAAACCGAGGCCCGATTCTACTAATAAGTTACAGCCGAATCGAAACTGAAACGTTGCGATCGACCAATCAGAACGTCCCATTTTTTGTAATCTATAATTGAATGGCAAATTATAAGTCGATCGCAACGGTTCAATTTCGATACGGCTGTAACTTATTAGTAGAATTGGGCCTCTGTAAGATACAGAGGCCCAATTCTATCTTTTTATTTCTATCTTTACTAGTTGTCACTTTTTTTGTCTAAATCCACATTGTTCATTACACATAATATTGTTTTTTTCAAAATATGTTTTTTGTTATTTACGTTTACAGTTCCTTAAAGACAAACTTTTCAAAAAATTGCCATTTGCTTTAAATTGCTTCTCTGCTGTCTTATTTTCAGAAATGAAAGGTGTTTACTCATTAAGTCCCTGCTCAGTGAGCAGGGACTTAATGATTAAACACCTTTCATGTTAAGCGATATTTTATTTCAAATCGTACTTAAATAATGTCAAATTGTTACTCGGTCAATAACTCTCATCGTTATTGTAGAAGGAAGCTGATTGCTCACTCAGATTGCGGTGGCTTATCTACCAATAATAGCTTATACCTAATCAAATCAACATTATAGTTTCTATAGTTTCTATAAAAACGTTATTTAATAATACATAATACATCTAACTTCAAAGTTTTTATTATTATTATTAATAAATAAACCAAAATGAGAATACAATGATGATAATGCTATTTCTACTCCACGCTATTTTGACACTTGGCGCCATGTTTGTGGTAATTTTGGTTGTAGCTTATTTTTGTCACAGGCTCGGTTCATTTTTAACCGACTTCGAAAAAAGAGGAAGTTCTATGTACCCCTGTATCTATTTTTTTTATGTATGTTCAGCGATTACTCCGTCATTTGTGGTCCGATTTTCAAAATTGTTTTTGTACTCGAAAGAGTATACTCCCGAGGTGGTCCCATTGTCACCATGTCATGATCTGATGATGGGATCCCATGAAAATCGAGGGAAACCCTTGAATTTTATAGGCACGTCCAACGTGTTTCATGCTTTTGCTGAAATTATTCAGGTATTTGCATTTGATAGTCATCATATCATGTTACTGAGCTGATGATGGAAGGTTTCTGGCAGGTTAGGAGTTCGGGAATAATTCTTTCAATACTGTTTAGAGCGAAAGACGTTTTATTTTCAGTTATCAGTTATTCTGGTGTTTGCCTTGGCTCAAATTTTAAAACGCATTTATTATAATAAACTAAAAAGATTATTTTTTTTACAATAAAATAAAACCGACTTCAAAATCACCAAAAAGTCATAAATAATAAAACAATACATATACTCGTAATATCACAGTTTTATATTGAAGTCGGTGCCAAGCAAATGATCACCTGGAAAGTCTTAAAAAATTAAGAGAACAATAAAATATGGTTACCTACTTAAAATTTGGCACCAACTTCAATATAAAACTGTAATGGTGTATTATTCTTTTGTATTGATTTTTTTGGTGTTTTTGAAGTTGGTTTTATTTTTTTGTAATTTTGTCTATGTTAGCTCATATTTATTAACCGATTATCGAAATTCTTTTTGTAGTCTGAAGAGTATACTCATAATGTCAGGCTCTATTAATGGGAATCCAGGAAAATCGAGACAAACCTTTGAATTTCATAGACACGTCCAACGTCTGTCATGTTTTTACATGGACCTACATAAAAATAAGGACGTAGTGTAGCATTAAATAAATGTGAAGCATGCAAGGTAAGACAATTTATTGTGTTTGTACACGACTTACACTCACACAGAAGTACCAGGTAAGACAAAAAGCTGTCATTTTAACCGACTTCAAAAAAGGAGGAGGTTCTCAATTCGATGCGTGTTTTTTTTTGTGTATGCTACGCGATTACGTCGCCAGTTGTGGACCGATTTTCAAAATTCTTTTTGTATTCGATAGAGTATACTCCAAGGATGGTCCCATGGTCACCAAAGTCAGGATCTGATGATGGGATCCCATGAAAATCGAGGAAAACCCTTAATTTTAAGGTGTTTCCAGCGTGTTTTGTGTGTATGTTACGCGATTACTCCGCTAATTGTGGACTGATTTTCAAATTTCTTTTTGTATTCGATAGAGTATACTCCTAGGGTGGTCACAAGGTTACCGAAGTCAGGATCTGAGGATGGGATCCCATGAAAATTGAGGGAAACACTAATTAATTTTGGTATTTAATTAGGGTTTCTTTCACTATAAAGATTTCATTCACTAAAAAGTTAAAAATAAAAAATATTTTACAAAAAATAAAAACCGACTTCAAAAACACTGAAAAGTTAAAAATAATAAAGGAATAGGTACAGACAACATCACACTTCTATATTGAAGTCGGTGCCAAATTTTAAGACTTTCTAGGAGATCATAGTTTGGCACCGACTTCAATATAGAAGTGTGATGTTGTCTGTACCTATTCCTTTATTATTTTTAACTTTTCAGTGTTTTTTCAAATAACAAGACACGCACACATACAAATGTGCTGTCATTTGCATGCTTCACTCTTGATTCAACAACGCTCCGTCCGTCTTTTTTTCAGGTCCGTGTGTTTTTAATCGAATTCAAAAAAGGAGGTTTTATGTCCGACTGTATCTATTTTTCAATGTATGTTCATCGATTACTCGGCAATTTCTGAGCCGATTTGCAAAATTCTTGTTGTAATGGAAAGATTTTACTCCCGAGGTGGTCCCATTGTCACCAAGTCATGATCTGATGATGGGATCCCAGGAAAATCGAGGGAAACCTTTAAATTTCATGGGCACGTTCAACGTGTTTCATGTTTTTTCTGAAAATATTTAGGTTTTTGCATCTGATAGTCATCATATCATGTTACTGAGCTGATGATATAAGGTTTCTGGTAGGTTAGGAGTTACTAAATAATGTATGAATGCATGCAACAAACATCACAGTTCTATATCAAAGTCAGTGCCAACTGCCAAGTTGTATTACTTCAATCTGTATCGGTGAGCTGGTATTAAATTCACTAAAAAGATTGAAATAAGAATATTTTACAAAAGATAAAAACCGATTTCAAACACCTAAAAGTTAAAAATAATACAAAAATAAGTACACAAAATACTTATTACATTTTTCCTTTTTGACAGCCAAACGATGATCTCCCGAAAAGCCTTAAAATTATAAAAAAAAACCAGTGTAAAAAAGGCCAAGTGCGAGTTGGACTCGCGCACCGAGAGTTCCGTACAAACCTGTAGGTATAAAAGTAAAAATTTACGGATTTCAGAATTTTTCCTTTATCTATGCTATAAGACGTTACTTCGTATCGTACCAAAGGACAATGTCGAAAATCGCCCCATGACCAACAAAGATTTGATTAACGTCATAATTATACGCATAATTTATAACACTCATAACAAATATATGTATTAGACGGACAAATCAAAAATATATAAAAGTACTATTAGAAACAAAACCAAATCTATACTAATATTATAAAGCTGAAGAGTTTGTTTGTTTGATTGTTTGTTTGCTTGAACGCGCTAATCTCAGGAACTACTGGTCCGATTTAAAAAAATATTTCAGTGTTAGATAGCCCATTTATCGAGGAAGGCTATAGGCTATATATCATTACGCTAAGACCAATATAGGAGCGGGGCACCAATGAAGAATGTTTGAAAATCGGGGGATTTTTTTTCCTATTGAGAGCTTCCACTGCGTGCGCTGCGTAAACGGTTAAAGTTTCGAAAAATCTCGTATGACAGAATTGTTCCCCTTTAAAAGTTCTAAAAAAAAGTCCGCGACAGCATATGTCTATCTTTTAAGATTAGCTCACTATAACCTTTTTTATGCTAACCAAATTTGTTCTAAAATAATGCATTATTTGCGAAGGTGTTTTTATAAACATGATATTAATCCTTATCCAAATAAATACGTTGTTCATTACAAGTATTTAATTTAAAACAAAATCGCCCTTTACATCATTCGATTTAAATTAATATCTTAGGAGATATAGCAGTTTTTAAATAACATCACAGTAAAGTAATGATCGAGTACTGCGCGCACAATGTGCAAAGGCGTGCGGGCAGTCAACCTACAATCTACATGATATTTATAAGATTATAAGACCCAGTACTTACTCACCTATATAAACGAAGTAACTTTTCCACGCGGACGAAGTGGCGGGCAGAAGCTAGTGAAGTAATATATAGGAATGGTTATTGTTACCTTTGCTCGACTGAAAAGAATTGAGTCGATTTTATGTAGGTATGGACATTTATTTATTTGTATAAATTAAGTTTTTCATAACTTACAACATAAATTAAATTAAAACATACGTCAATTGACTACTCACGCGCTGTTGCTTGTTAGTTCGTCGTGTTTTTGACTTGCTTATAATTTCGAGATTTCTTGTTCTTTATTACGTGGCTATAATAACGTTCTTTGATTGATTGTAATAATTATTATTTTATTAATTGTATAGGTATGGATTGTATTTGCTCTAACGAATTAAAGTGTTACTTCAACTAACCTCAAAATCTGGTTCATTTTTATAATTAATTCGATTTCGAAGCTTGTCCGTAGTAATTGATGTGGACGTACAGTATTTACTAATGTCTAATTATACGAAAATCATTTTTTCATTGCTGTTGGTATTGGGGCGAACAATGTATGGACGCCTTGTAGTCTTTGATTCCCTTGCGAGTGTCGAAAATTTGCGATAATTTGCAGCATAAACGGCTGTATCTTTTGATTGCGTTGGTTTAGAAGTTTGATTTTTTTACAGCTCCAAGGGACAGTAGACCTGAGTATTTGATATAAATTTCATACCTCCACGCGTTCCTGAGAAAAAGGGTATTGATAGACAGACAGACGGACGGACGAACAACAAAGTGATCCTATAAGGGTCCCTTTTTTTTTCTTTCGAGGTACGGAACCCTAAAAACTAACTAATGTCGTTAGTTAAAATTTGGCATCGACTTAAAAATAAAGTGTATCTTTAACTTTAAACATTATTTTTAACAGTTTATTTTTTGTAAAACATATTTTTAGAACTATCAGCCCATTTTTATTGATTAAATAAACTTTTCATATTTCTGCGACTTGCGTTCTGTTAACACTTGTATTTTTGACATATAATTAATTCTATGCATTTTTTTCAACATAATTATAATGTGTCATTATTCGAATCTCGAAAGAAAAATTATTCTTGAATTTGGTAATCCTATACTTAGATATATGTATAAAACAATTAATTTAAGTATAAACAATTTAAATTAATTGTTGATAGTAGTAGTAGATCAATAAAATATTTAATATATCCCTAATTCGTTCGTTAAGGACACTGCAGACCCATCATGCCACTGGCCATACCCCTGGGGGAGAAGGACACATGTAATCATATTGTCTATATTTGCGTCGCCTTTGCATGTCGGTAAAATACCATGGTTGAATAACGCGGTCATACACGTAAATAAAATCCGCTTTATAGATTTTGGTGCAATAGACAGTTGAAAAACTAATTAAATTGATCCTGTACTGTGAAATAGCTGCTTATTATGACCGAACTTAACATCTAACTAAAGTCGATTTATAGTCTTGTTTGTTGAGAAAAAATGTCACTCGTGGTAATTTTATCATTGAATTTTATGAATATTTAATTACCTGCAAACTAAATTGATGTAAGTAATAAATATTATTATTTTTATCTAACAGCAACTACGATTAGCTGGAAGAAATATGGCATAAAGATAAACTTTCTTTATACCTACGTGCAACCAGCTTCTTGCATAAATCCAACAAAATAAGTTCAAACAAAGCATATTTGACTTAATCCAGGCGATAGTCTAACGTAAGTTGCCTATCAATATTCTTGGTATCATTAACGTGTCGCGTTGCACGTATTTCTAACTAATTACTGTTACGTAACCATAAAATAAGTTTTCACATAGAAAAACTAGCGTCAAGTGTCTTATTTTGTAACAGTAACAGGACGGGTAATAAATACCTTACCGGTTTGTACTTTATATTTAATTAAGTAACTGGATTTTTTTGATAACTGGCTACTTTTTTCTGAAGTTACAAACAAAGTTTTGAATCCTCCTTCTTTCGCAACTATGGCGGTCGAGACGTATTAAATGCGATATTATTTAATCTTTGCTGCGTATAAAACAGTTTATGGTCAGGATACGTTGCATGCATCTTATTTATTTATTAGCGCGAGGAAGGCGATATCGCAGCGACCTCAGTACTCCGCTCCACACCTATTTGTTTCCCCGCCGTCTCGGACCGCCATGTTGGCCCGATGCGCCGCGGCCCGCCAGTTTCACGCGGGCATTCGGACGCGTCACCGCTCACCGTTCAACATCCGCCCGCACGCAAATTTCGAATTTCGAACGCGGCATTCGAAAATTTTCCGAAAATAAAAAAAAGTTAATTTCGCAACCATGGTCCGCACTAAGGACGGCGACGGGATAAAAAGTAATTTAATTGTATCGGAAGTGGAGAAGAGGGCTTGCCTTTTTGATTCCAATGACGCGAACTATGGAGACAGGGCGGAGAAGGCCCGCTGCTGGGAGGAAGTGTACGAGTGCGTGGTCCCTGGATGGGCGACGCTGGGCCAGATCGAGAAGTTTTCGGCCGGTGAGTTGACGTTTTGCCGGCCGTCCGGTTGCGTATGTTGCCGCGCGTGCGGCGGTGTGCGGTGTGCGGCCAACCTGCGATTGTCGCGGGGACTTGCGTGCTCTTTGTTCGACTCGAGCGGTCGGAACTCGGCGGATGCTTTCGAAACGTACCTACTTCGAAATAACGCTTGCTAGGACACGTGGTATTATTATATTCATCCATCACTTCAATTAACATTTCACCAGTCATTACGCTGCGGGAAAAGTATAGAATAATTTTTATGGCGTCTAAATGTTTTCTCGCTTATCGTCGCCACCATTGTTGTCGTAACGCGATTTTAGTTACATAATACATTTTGTATTACTTATCCTTATTATGTTCTTTACTTACACACACTTTTCGATATTAACTGTCATCATTGTTAGAATATTAACATGATATTTTTATCCGGACCAGAATAGGTACCTACCTCGCCCTTTTAACTACTCCAAAAGGCTGCGTGGTGCGTGCGTAGTCGTTTGACGACTATTATATTATAAACCATTTGGTGTACGTACCTAGGAACCCATTTTATCTATGAGGGCGTCATGTTGTGGGATTTCGTGATAGGGCTACTGTCATTTTTGTTTATTGAGCGAAATTGTCATAATCATGCGCAATATTAACTCTTAACAGTGTGACATAAAGGTGATGCAAAGGTTCAAGCGTTGAGAATATCGTGGCCACATACTTGTTTGTGCGTGC
Organism: Schoenobius gigantellus; assembly: GCA_963935595.1. Lineage (NCBI taxonomy): Eukaryota > Metazoa > Arthropoda > Insecta > Lepidoptera > Crambidae > Schoenobius > Schoenobius gigantellus. Next base: position 3,519,410 of record OZ012543.1, read on the forward strand.
CGTCAGAGTGAATGAGTAATCACAGGCGTATAGAAATACGACGTTGCTTTGCCCCCATCAACGGTATTTTTCATTATGTTACGTTTGTTTAAAAATATAAACTGTATCATAATCAGCATAATAAACTAATAAAATTAAACGTACCTACCTAAACAACTCAGAAGTATTTTCTACATTTAAATATCGTCCAAAACGTTTACTAAATGATCAGTACAAAGTATTACTTAGTTCAATGTCATATAATTATGATTGTTAGCACCGCTAAACCGCTATTGTGTCGGTACGGAAAACCTTGTATAGCTACGGCTGAATAGACAATTTTTTATATTTTTTCGGTAAGTATTTAACATTTTACGAATAATTATTTTTTAAATATTAACAATTATTGTTTGCTTGACTTGTTTATTTATGATGATGAAAAATCTTATGGGTAAGACGCGAGGTACCTAAATGAGCACGTCCAATAAAGTAAAAAATTAACTCGCATTAATTTGAATTAGACTTATATTTCTAAATTCGTGAAGCAAAATGTGAGTTCAATATAATTAATAATTACATTAATAATATGTATAAGTAAGTACCTACCGAGAGTTTGATGTTTTACTAATGCGTAATAGCTAGAATTGGCACGCCCAATCTCGCCTGTACCTACTGTATCACATTTTAATCCAAATCGTAGTAGGTATTAAATCATAGCATTAGTGCAACATACAACCACACAACACAGGAATTTTGGTAAAAGTGGGTTAGGTATAGTGTTAGTTAATCCATTTGAATGAGTGGGTTATATGTGTAGTGTAACCTCCCTTCAACTCTACATTATTTATTTTTTATCAGTTACACCATGTCACACATAGTGCACAGGTACAGGTAGGTATTCAGGTAGATGGATGACTTCTAACCGAAGAGTTCTCCTAATCGCCGACACGAAAAATTCCTTTCTCGTAACCCGCTTTCATGAAAGCATTAATGTCTTCTTTCGCTACGACCATCGTACAAAAATTAATAATAACAATATTATTTAGTAGCTGTGCCCGCGACTTCGTTCGTGTGGATGTCCGAAAATAACAATATCGTGGTGTTATACAGCCTAAAGCCTTCCTCGATAAATGGACTATCCAGCACAAAAATAATTTTTCAATTCGAACCAGTAGTTCCTGAGATAAGCACGTTCAATTACAAACAAACTCTTCAGCTTTATAATATTAAGTATCGCAACTGGTTACGTACGACCAAACAATCGCCCATCTATCCCCATAAACCACAATAAAATAAAATTCGCGTGTAACATACAAACACGTAATCAAAACACCTTAAGGATTCGTCAAACGCTCGGTAACGCTAACGTGTGTAAGTTTAAAATGTTTTAGTTTTATCGTGTTCAAGGTTGCGCCACAACAATCAGTGTTAGTACAAAATATGGGCACTGTCCGTGTGACTCACGAACTAGCCACGATTCGAAGGAAGCATAATTCGATCGCTCATTAGAATCTGATACATACTTCGTATGGAGTCGTTCCGGCCAGAGCGAGAAGAGCGTCAGTTTCTTTCGTCTAACTGTACAATTACTAAACTAAACTCAAACGGCCTTATTAATAAAAATTTTACTCCTTGGATCATTTTCGGATTAGTTACTCCGTGTTTTGTTTTGCTTCCGCACATGTCAGCTGTCATATGTATGTCAAAATAAGACAAAACACGGAATAACTAAACCGAGGTGATTCAAGGAGTCAAATTTTTATTAATAGGACCGAAAAATATTCAATCAACTGTCACCATTACACACACCTATGTTGTATACAAATCTAACTACAGAGAACATGATCTTTAAAAATTAATCAATGTATCTGAAAAATCTGAACACATCCCGGTGTGATAATTAAGATCTATTCAAATACAAGTAAAAAAAAAATGTCTGTTCGTTGTCCTAAAATGGGAGAGCCTTCATAAGAGCCTTCCACATGGTAGGAAACTCAAAAGGCGAGACACTCTTCTTCTTTTTTCGTCTGTCCGTATTATGCATGAAAAATAAATATTGGGATTTATTGCGTAAAGAACAACGACGTGTTCGAATATTTTGTGTCTCCTGAAATACGAGCAAGTCATGATAATGGTTGCACCAAAAACGAGACGTCTGCATACAGTCAGCCTACTTAAATGCATCGAAATCATGCACTGGGCTGCATAAACTGGGTCACTAACAAAACCTTCAATAATTTCTAAAGTTTATTTTTTGTTTATGGTATAAATGACAATAAAAAGGTTTGCAAATTTTTAGTTTTAGTTTTTCATAAAGAAGAACCAATATTTTAGAAGACACTTGTTACCGACCCGTTTTATTTGCTTCCCAGTGTACATTCAAAGACTGATTTGTTTCAGCTAGTATTCATAAAATGACAATTCTTACATTATATTAAATCTTTACTGGTAGAGTTTCATATTTGCAGTGCATATACTGCAGCGTCTGCAGCTCGGACCAAAGATACCTATAAAAAGTACACAAAATAGTCTCCTATTGTACATTCAAAAACTGATTTGTTTCAGCCAGTATTCATAAAATGACAATCTTTACTGGTAGAGTTTCATATTTGCAGTGCATATACTGCAGCGACTGCAGCTCGGACCAAAGATACCTATAAAAAGTATACAAAATAGTCTCCTATTGTACATTCAAAAACTGATTTGTTTCAGCCAGTATTCATAAAATGACAATTGTTACGTTATATTAAATCTTTACTGGTAGAGTTTCATATTTGCAGTGCATATACTGAAGCGTCTGCAGCTCGGACCAATGATACCTATAAAAGTACACAAAATGGTCTCCTATTTCGTAGGTCTCCTACAAAATGGTCTCCTATTTTCTCCTCCGAAACTAGACCGATTGAATTTTTTTGGATAGGCTTTGACTGTTACTATGTTTTGCTATTTTCATATAATCTCGTCAAAGTCAACAAGTCTAAGGAAACAGGGGACTTATGTTTGTATGGAAAGAGGATTTCCACTTCATCATAACAGCTCATAATATACGTCCCCACCGAGAGGCTCGAGCCTACTCTACGTTAGGGTGTTTAGGCCTTAGTCAACCACGCTGGCCCAGTGCTGATTGATCGACTTCACATACACGTTAGAATTTTTTCGCAGATGTATGCAGGTTGCCTCACGATATTGTCCTCCACACCGTAGGCGCGTCAGACAAATGTAGGACAAATGAAATTGGAAAAAGAAAAACACAGTGGTGCATGGCGGTCTCGAACCCCGGACCTCCCGATTGGAAGACGAGTGCCGAGTCCACAGCGCCACCGACGCCATCCATTTAACAGTTGAAAATTGTATCACTTGGAAAAGAAGGTTCGCGCGGACAGAACCAAGTGATGAAACCGTTACCTACCGTTGCGAAAAATGTGATAGACTGGGTTACTAAAATAAAACAATGACTCACATTACGCCGCGAATCAACTTTGTCACAATACACTTCAGCCAATTTCTAGTCTTGACGCTTTACACTGAAATTTTATTTGTTTTTGCAAAAAAATGTTGGCTAAGAAACACATCTTCTATTGATTATACAGCACAGTTCTACTTGTGAAACTGAACAGCGTTCCCCAAGGAACGTATACGTCTCAAAACGACACAAAAATTTTCGCACTATTCATACGAAATGATACTTATTGTATGTAAGGAAATTGAATGAATGAATTAATACTTTATTGTTACAAAATTAGTTAAATTAGAATTAGTAACTTAGATAGCTTATTTTTTATTCAAGCTATGTACTTATATGCTTCCTCACAACTTGAAACTTTTTCCATTCAAAATTTCGTCTATATCGGATCAACGGTTATTGATTCCCCATACAAACTTCAACCCCCCTTTTGACCCACTTTGAGTGATGATTTCGGCGATAAAAACTATCCTATGTCCTTTCCCGGGACTCAAACTATCTCTATACCAAATGTCATCTAAACCGGTTCAGCGGTTTAAGCGTGAAGAGGTAACAGACAGACAGACACAATTTCGCATTTATAATATATGTATGGATTATTATTATTAATATATACGAAACACTGCTGGATATCATTTTTATTTATTTGTTTTTTTTTCATTTCGTGCTTACTATAATAATTATTCTAATTTATAGTCTATATCTATAATAATATTACTATTAGTTGCAGGGCCGGACTAAAAATTAATTACCTAATTAAATAAAAAATTATAGATATTAATGGAATAATACCACAACTGTCATACTGACATGGTTTGCATTGAAATTTATAAATTCCCGCTTAAAATAATTAATCGGAAAATAATATATTGATTAAACGTATAAATACTTAATATTTTCATTTAGCAACTAGTTACGAAAATATTTTTAAGGCATGTTTAAAATGTAATTACTTATAACATTATTTTTCAATTACGTTGTTTGTTAAGGCCTAATGACTCTACTTATGGAAATGTATATTACTGATACCAAAAAAAAATCAGTGCCATTAAAAACATTACCGTTCAAACTTACCATAGATAACATTATACTTTGATTAAACAATCTTTTCTCAATGAAAATAGTATAGAATTTGTTTACGCGTTTGCTTGCTCCATGAACGTATTTCATGTAAAAATATTAAGTCATACAATAAAAATATTTAGCTATTGATACATACAAGAGTAGAATTGAAAGTAACTCGTAATTAAGTCAATAAATAGTGTAAATAAATGATTATTAATCATTATTTGCCAAAACTGCTTGTTAATGGAACAATTTTAATTATAATGTCTCCAACGTTCTCTTTGATAAAAAAACACTGTAATGAACTAAGGACGAAGTTTATGTCGAGTCGTGTTTTAAGCTCTACATTATAAATGACAGGAGAGATATCAAATATTTTGGCTGTCTTCCACTTGCGACCATGTCGCGACTATGCCTGCGTGTTCATGGTTAGTTCTTCGACGGTTTAAGAACTAGCCTCTACATTTATTTTAGTTGCGTTGCTTATTTGTGTCGTTTTTACATTCATTTTCGTCTGATATTAAAAATATTGAAACTTCTTACAAATTCGTGACATGTAAAACTTGTGCTTTACATAATTTTGGTAAAGTACAAATCGTGCTAGTTTTAGATGTTAATGTCATTTGATTTGTTACTCTAATATTTCATAAATATCAATGTTAAATCCGACCTTTTCTATTTTTATTTTTGAGCGTCCATTTTTTATGAGTAAGTATCTATTTAGTTAATGTAATTTCACGGTAACAAGTACCGTGGTAATTCTAGTCAAATCTACGTAGATAAATAGAAGTCCCTATGAGGAAACTTAAGTATTTCGAGTATATCACAATACGTCGTCATCGTTTAATTATTAACGTATTTCATATCTCAATATTGCTACAAAAAACTCGATCGTCAAGTCGAGATACGTGTCAACTGCGCCCATACACCTCAGCCTATTGAGCCGCAGCATCACATAGTTCGGCAAACATCGCTTTGTGGATTATACTGTATGAATGCGGGCTTTGTGAAATAAAGCAATGGATATGATATAGTTTAGTTGTACCGCGGCGGCTGAGCTGTGGTACCGTAGTGCGTTCGTGACTCGACAGACGTTAGGGAACGGCGAACGCCTATACCAACACAATGTTATTTCGTTGCCAGTTGTAACTCCATTACCGGCTCAGTATAACGCTTATCGCCGACATCCGCATGAAGGCTATCGTTGTGCATCGCACTTGTGTAATTATTAGCTATATTCGTGGTGCAAGGTGCACTGCGATACTGCGTCTAAAGTTTACAGCAAGACAGAATACAAACCACACGTAGCAACGAAATATTAAAATTGTGCTAATGCTTATAGAATACAATAACTTTAGTGATTTCAAAATCTGCTCACATCTCTTGTTTTATTTTAACAAATCAACTTATTTTAAATACCTACACGAATTGAGTTTTGTTTTGTATGATACAACTGTACATAAGTGCGTTTCATATAATAAATGCTTACTCCTACTACCAATATTAGTAGGTACCTGAACTCGTTACGTAACCTCTTTCACCCACTCATTTACTGGTTACCTAATAAATCCACTTAGAGTATGTATTTGAAAATTTTCAGTCAATTATAGGCTATTTTTTATATGGAAATGTGGTTACTATTTTAATAATTTTCTTTTGAGTTCATTTCATTTCACATGCACTATTAGAGCAGCATTTAGACAATTACATCGGTACCTATATGAACAAAAATGATGATAAGTACATGAATATGCGTCATTTACAAAAATATTGAAATTTCGTGTATAATAAATAATATTCATAATCTAGTATTACATCTAATTTAGTGTTGCCCAAAATTGGTCTTGCAGTCTTGCGAGACTTGCTGCAAGACCGAGACCAAGGTCGGCCTAATTGTAGCAAGACCAAGACCAAGGCTGTATGCTTACTCAGGCGAACAAAAATCAACAACCCCAACACAATCCCAATGTCGATCGATCGGAATTGGTTCAAGTGTAAGCCTACTGATCCATGATCCATACAAGATTTGAGCAAGAGTCTTGCTCAAGAGTCTTGGTCAAATATTGTATGGATCAGTAGGCTTACACTTGAACCAATTCCGATCGATCGACATTGGGATTGTGTTGGGGTTGTTGATTTTTGTTCGCCTGAGTAAGCATACAGCCTTGGTCTTGGTCTTGCTACAATTAGGCCGACCTTGGTCTCGGTCTTGCAGCAAGTCTCGCAAGACTGCAAGACCAATTTTGGGCAACACTAATCTAATTATAATTTACTCATCATCATACAATACTTTTCCTATACATATAGATAGGTACCTTACCAATAATTTATATTTAATGTTATTGTAGCATAACGTTATAGAAAAATTTAATCTCACATTTAGATACTCGGTATCTCGAATCGTAAAGCGGCCCTGATAAATTATCGTGGTGCGAGACTGCGAGTGAGTATGCTAAATAAATTGTACGCGGCGTCACTCACTAGCGGCTAGTTCGTAACCGCTCCGCCATTACAAGATGGCCGCACTACGGCACGGTCCGCCGGCCGCGTCACTGCGGTGCGTGCGTTTTTGTAATAATTATTTTATTTCTAATACGGCACTGGATTTTGGTTGCGAATTTAAAAAAAAAGGTTTTGTTTTTTGTTTCAATAATTATGAATAGATTGTTAATTGTTTACCTACTTTGACACAGCCCACGATACCACAGATCACGGGTTCGAATCCCGGCATGTTATATTGGTGTGATGAATACGGAGTCACGAATATTTGTTGTCGGGTGATGTATGTATGTGTTAAGTAGGTTCTCGTATATCAACTGTAATAATAATTTTCTCAAAGTAGTAAATGGCGTTAGTATTATTAATACAAACGCCATTTACTACTTTGAGAAAATTATTACCTACTTAATTCTGTTTATTTGTTATTCGCTTTCGATATTTTTCTGATATTTATTTCGTTATAGGTACTAATTTTACATTCCTCACATCATCTGTTAAATCTTTGCTCTACATTTACAATCGCAATGAAAATGCCGTAAGTTCAATAAAGTATTTCATAAAATAATAATAACAAAGATTATTGTGAATATATATTACACGCAGAACGAAAATTACAAATTAAGTACACTAAGTAACTATTAAGTGCGTCTAAAAATTTAATCACTTTTAATGGACGCTATCTTCGGGCCGTATCAGTAATTAACAAAAATTCATAACATGTAAACGTAATGCGGATGGTATTATTTTTGTATGTTATATTTAAGGTCTTGTCACAAAATTTTAATTGTAGTGACTATGTAGGTAACATTTTAAAACACCTTTAAATTAGGCAGACTTTAGATATTGGCACGGTAATAGTATATTGGGTTTGTGTAGTACGGTACGGTCGGCCAAAAAAGTGGTCTTAGTACCAGTTTTTACAAAACTTCGAAGATACAAAATATCGTTTGCAATAACACACTGACGGCTACCAAGGTATGATATCTGTCAGTATGTTATTGCAAAGGATAATCAACTGTGTTGTTTTATGACAGGGGCTCACAAAACTTTTTTGTACTACGCCCCCTCTTGTTAAAATGAAAACCATCCTCGCCTCCCTTCACAGAACGTTTTGTATACGTGTAAAAAAAACAAGTATTACATTGAAAACAAAACGTCTATTTCTACTTGCACAAAATATTACATCATAAAGTTTTAAGTTAAAATTAAAAAAGGAACTACTAGGGGATTCCTAGAAATGCTCGGCTCACCGTTTCCCGTCATGCACTGTTGCCACATTGAACGCCAAACATTTGATTTGACACGTCTATACTCCGATTATATTTTTGCAATAAAAGAATATGTGTTTTATATGTATAAGTGTGGATATTAATTGTCAACCATCAAACAAATATATCTTCACGGTCCACTGGAGGGGGGGGGGGGGGGTCTTTATGACATGACACTGAATTTCAACCTTAGGGTGGGTTTTTGCCGTACATACATAACACGACAACAGTGGTTTACTTGTGATTGTTTTTTTTTTATTGCAATAGATTCACCAACAACATAACATTACACATTAGTAACTATTACACATTATAAGACATAAACTAAATGTTATGTCTTTACAGGTAAATACAGGTTTTTCTTACTATTACTAAGATGAAACTAAATTAAATTTTAACCTAATAATTACAAACAATTTATTTAATATATGTTAAGGGCAATTCACTCTTTCTACACACAGACGTTTAAACGCGGGATCAGAGAGATGAAAGATATCAATACTGCAGTCATCCAGTTTAGAGCAAGATTACAACAATGTTGAAACAGAGGCACCACTATTGCAGTGTATGCCATCTCGCTCACACAGCGGTTCCAAAACAGCTTTAAGCGGTAATGGTAAGGGGGCTGAGGGTCAATTCCATTAATAAACTACGTTGATACGATACTGAACTGCATTCGGCCAATCAGAACGCCTCGCGATCACGTCATCGAACAATTGAAAGTCAATCTACGCGTTCTGATTGGTCGATCGCACTTCGGTTGTAACTTATTTGTAGAATTGGACTTCTGATGTGGAGTCAACCTTTTACTCCCTTTTGCTTTTTTTTGAAGTGGCTACAGTCGTCCAAAGCACATGTAGTTCCTGATTTGCAAATATATAATACCACCAAAACCCATCATGTACGTAGGGAGACTCTGTGCCAGGGTCGCCTGCTTGGGTACTTTCACCTTACCTATTTCTGCCGCAAAGCAGCAGTGCTTGCATTGCCGTGTTCCGGCTTGAAGGGTACGATATGGCAGTGAAATTGCACGGTTTTAGTTCACACCTGATGTCACAAGTTGGCAACGTATATACACTGTGGTTCTTGTCGGAGTTGCAGATTTGCTGCGAATCTCACAAGAACCACAAATGTGCTATAGGTGACTGTTACCACTTACCATCAGGTGGACAGTATGCTTGTTTGCCAACTCAGTTGTATAAAAAAACGTTGCTCACTTGTGACGTAAGTGTTAAGTCACAGCACCGTGTAATTTTACTGCCTCTCTTACCTTTCAACAGCAATGCAAGCACCGCTGCTTGACGGCAGCAATGGCTACGATAGAGGTAACTGCGTAGACGACTCTAGTCCAGTCTCTCCGTGTAGATCCTTACTAATATTATAAACGCCAAAGTTTGTGAGTATGGATGGATGTATGCATGTTTGTTACCCTTTCACGCAAAAACTACCTACTGAATGGATTTGGATGAAATTTTGTAGGTGGACGGATTGCGTGCGACAGGGATTAACATATAGGCTACTCATTATCCCGGAAAAGTAAGCAGTTCCCGCGGGAAAGTAGATTTACAGTTTTTTATTTAAACTTTTAAGGCGGAACAGTTCGCGGGCACAGCTAGTCATTAATAATAGAACAACACTATCTGTGCCCGCAACGAACTACGTTTAACTAGTGAAAATACTAATATGACTATTAAAAAATGGGGGTTGGAAGGGTGAAAATTTAGGTTTATAAGTATTTTTTGATTTCAAATCATAAAATAAAAAAAATGACGAAACATTCTGGAGTGGGCCACCCTTATCACCTTATAAAAGTTAGCGTACGACCTATTCTCAGACCTACTAAATATTCACAAAAAATACATTAAAAAACCGTCAAGCCGTTTCGGAGGAGTTCAATAACAATAGAGGTTAGTAAATATGTGACACGATATTTTTATATTAGACAATAGAGGTTAGTAAATAATTTTTTTAATGACAACCCTAATCATTTTTATTAAGGCCCCTACAGCCGCCAATGGCCTTGAGTGTACGGGCGTGGCCAAGTATTCGCGCCAAGTGTTTGTTGTGCAACTGGTAAAAAAATATTTTTGTCGAAACTAATAATTATTTTAAAATAAAAAATGAACAGTCTCAAGAGTAATAATTAATTAACATTAAGGGTCTAATAATAACCATAAATATATCACTTGTATTGTAATATAGGAGCAGTAGGGAAATTAGAATTGAAAACAAACTCATTTTTTTTTCTTGCTTAGTATTTAATATACCTCAAGCTTTTCAAATGTACAGATTATAAGGCATATAATTATCAGAGCGTGAAATATATTTTTTGTGGATTTTTTTGCCGGCTAATTTAAGAGTAGTACGCCTTCAAAAACGACCATTCTAGGTCTAGTCGCCTTAAAGAAACAGCTCTATATTCTGGAACACCTATAGTTGCTTTGGCTCTTACGCTCTCGTTTATTTGAATGCTGTGTTTGCTTTTGACGCGTTCTGTTTTTTTTTATACGCGTGTGTTAAATGTTAGAAAAGGGGATGACTAATTTTAATATATGTATAGTGAAGGTAATAAGTAACTTTCAATATTTAACTAAGGTAAATAGGTAATGTAAGTATAAACGACAATATAAATTAAATTATTACTTTTATTAGAAATGACTCGACCTCTAGCTCGGAATGCAGACTTCCCCGAGAAGAGCTAGCGAGAAACTCGGGGGTTGCTCTTTTCAAATAAAAGTTACAAAAGTATATTACATTTATCATAACATAAAACAAAGGAACAAGTGATTAATAATTAAACATAGCAATTACACAGTTAGACATTTAAAGACAAAGTCAAAGTTTCTAACAAGGTAGAGAAATAGAATATCCAAAAGATACTTAGCTTCGTACAGTAGCAGCCTTGCAGCAAGACAAACTTGTTCCCGAAGACAGTGGCTACTGCCAACACCGTCGAATTGTTGAAAACTGAATCCTCTATTGGCGGCGAAACCGAAGCCTTTTATAGCAACATTAAATGGCGGGAACAAGTTTGCTGCTACACATCTACCGGAAATAGGCTTGTAACTTTATAATAAATTAGTTTCATACTGTAATTTGTTTTCATATTTTCTTTAAATACTTCAAACATAATTTATAAAATACAATAGTAATTTAAAATACAATATTGCGATACGAGAAATAACCACATGGCAAATATATATAAGTACAAGTTTTACAACAACATATATGTAAAAATATGATAAGTAATAACCAATTTATGATGTATTAAAACAGTAACTAAATTGTAGTAACTAAACTCATTAGTTTAGTTACTACAAGACGTATTTCAAGAAGATAAACAAAAACCACATGGTTATAAGTGTCACTAGAAAGGGATAAGTAGAACCCTATCATATCTAAATAATTATATATAAATTATGGTAATAAAATATACCTGTAATAGTACATATTTGTAATTGCTATTTTAATAACCATAACCATATGAATTTGATACTTTAAACACAACTTATATTATATTTTGTTTAAGCTATTAAAATCAATTAGGATAAATAATGAAATAGAAAATTATAAAATAGTAATATTATATAATTGATCAGTTGATACAGATGTAAACAATCAACAATCAAACAATGTAACAATCGATTAGTTTGGTTCTTTTGCAATTAATCTCATTCTGACACAAATCAATAAATGATCATCTTATAAATCCCTGTTTTTATATACACTCAATTGCAAAAAAAAACGGGTGGTTTTGATTTTCATTCATCTTTAAAAAGATACAATACAAAAAAGGTTTCAATCGTTTGTACACGTTACTGGCCGGTTTTAAAAATGCCGTGGTATTTAAAAAAGTACGTTCTAAATTCAAATTTTCATTTGATGCTCATTTTTACAGAAAACCCCTTTTTATCCTACATTTTTGGCGCGAAGTTCCAGAAGTTAACATCGACTTTCATAACTTTTATTCAATTTTCATCGATTAATTTCATATCCTTGACTGTCAAAGCTTTATTTATTGCTTTTTGGCTGTATCAAAAATGGTAGATAAAGTGGTAAAAGCTACCAAAATTATCGCGCTGCTTGAAGAGGGTTGCAGCCAATGCTTCGTGGTTAGGAGGCTAAATGTTAGTCGCTCGACGGTCCAAAGGACCTGGCAGCGATATCAGGAGACTGGTTCCGTCGAGAGAAGGCCTGGTTTTGGAAGAAAACCATGTACCCAACCACGGGATGATCGTTTTCTTGTGAGTCGCGCATTGAGAAATCGCAAATCTTCGTTTTGTTCTCTGATGAAGCCAGGATATCTCTGTTCGGTGAAGATCGACGTCGGCGAGTGCTAAGAAGACAAGGAGAACGCTTTGCAGAGGCATGTTTCGAAGAAATCACACCTTATGGTGGGGGCTCTGTTATGTTTTGGGCAGGAATAAATTCAATGGATCGTACAGAGTTAGTCTTCATTGAAAACGGCTTACTGACTGGGCATCGATACATAACGGAAGTTCTAATTCCTCATGCACAACCCGCATTGGCCGCTCTAGGTGAAGACTCGATTTTTATGGACGACAATGCTCGCGCCCACCGATCTCGCGATGTTAAAGCGTATGTGCAAGAGGTCGGCATTCGTCGTTTGGATTGGCCAGCTCGAAGTCCCGACCTCAATCCCATAGAGCATGTCTGGGACGTTCTGAAATGGCGTGTGAGATCAGTACAACCAGCTCCGCAGACCATCAGAGAGCTGAAGAATGTGATTACTGCGGAGTGGGAACGTATTCCGCAAGCAAGTATCCGGGATATACTCGCTAGCATGCCCAGACGAATTCAAGCTGTGATTTTAGCTACAGGGGGTCACACTCGATACTAAACATTTATCTGCTTTTACTTTATTAAAGAAAAACAAACAAAAAAACTTTTTTATTTTTACTTCATGAGCATATGCACTACTAGCGAACATACACTACTAGTGAGTTTTAGCATTATTTCCCATAAATTGTATCAAAATTTTATGAAATACTGATGAAATCGATTATTTGTTATTAATTTACCAAATTGTGAGGATAAAACTACCTATAATTATCAAACAAAGCAATATTAACATTTGAAATGGTTCATTGCTTAGGTGCCCGTTTTTTTTGCAAATGAGTTTATTTATATCATCTTAAAATTCCTCGAATCTATCACGTGCTTATAAACTATGTCCGGATTTACAGGTATCAGTAGGTATGCACCCTGCAAGGGCACCGCATGGCTAATAGAGAAATAAATTGTGTTTACCCGTAATGTCATTCAACCCAAAATTTTGATGTATATCATAGTATCATCATCATGTCTATGATTTACATAAAAATTTTGGGTTGAATGACATTACGGGTAAACACAATTTAATAATTAGTTTTAGATAACGATAAAATATTTATTGGTTATTATGAAACACCGTGTATAAAATAAAAACTACTGGGCCAAACTGAATAAAATTTTTATGGGACCAAATGGCAACTATTCCGCATCGAACAAAAAATAATCACGAATCTCAGCGTAATCGGTGTATATATATACATACATACATAAAAACATACCAACTGAATTGAGAACCTCCTCCTTTTTGAGGTCTGTTAAAAATACACAATAATCATATTTTTCACAGCAATTGAGGAGGGAGGCATGGCATTATTAATTTTTATGTCAACCATAGTGTATAATTATATTTCTGAATTTTTGGAACTTCATTGATATTTAATTATATTACGTTCTACTCGTTCTAACCACAGACGTATAAGTAGTTCTAACTGACTCTGCGAACTTCGTACCGCCTTTTTTTCATGAATATTGACAGTATGGATAGATTGACATTATGATTTATGACATATGGAAGTTATCAATTGATGGTTGCGTAACTGAACGTCAATCTGTCACTATATTGAAGATCTCTCGCAGTCTTCTGTCTCATTCACTCACTCTCTTTGCACATTAAAAAATCGGTTCGATATTTTTTAATTTCCTGACAATAACGAACACAAAAAAAGAATTACCCAATTTGGTGCAGTCGTTCGAAAGTTATGCGCGTGCATACATTGCGTCGATTTATTTTTATTTATATAAACTTAGACTATATATATTTTAGTCAATTTAATTTAAATTATTATTTCTTATATTGTAATAAGTATACGTGGTTTTAGTTGTATTCTAATACGCCGCATGGATTATTCCGCGGCAGTTACGTAAAGATTACGTTGTTGTTGCGATGGACCTTGGCGCGAGACGGTTCGCTTCCAACAGAAGTAGCGGCCCCCCTACCGTGAGCGCTTAGAGCCAGGTACAAACAATACCGGAAGAGAGACACGCTCATATCGCAGCGTATAGCGCCGTCTCGCTCCCGCTGCGCTCTTAATACCGTTATAAGCGGTCGCGGTAAGGCGATGGGACGGAGTGCTCGTTTCGTCGGAAAATTGTTACCTACCAATTTTTTCTTCTACGTAGAGTATCGCGGTGAGGTCTTTGCAGACATTTTCCGGTTTGTATGTTCCGTGTGCTTAGGAAAGTCAAGCGAATTTTAAATTTCGTTTCTCTTGCCTTATTCTCAACTCAAAAAAAATCTACCCCGTCGTCTAATATGAAGACATTATCCTGTTTCATAAATGAAGATCTTGTATCTCTCTGAATTCCCCAGGGATTGAGTGAGTGGTAGAGAAATTCAATGGCATTATGTCCGCCGTCGTACGCTTGCATTTACATTAAGTATATAAATAAATAAAATTGAAATATCCATACGATTGAATAAATTTGTTCCGGTCTGGGCGTATGTGCATGTGATATTCTATGTATGTAAAGCTGCACCCACGACACAGGAGAAAATCCTAGTGTGGGGCGACTTTAAAAAAAATGCGGTAATTACAATTGCAATAATTAGTAATTAATTGCAAAAACGCAGTGTTATAGAGTCAAGCTAATAATAAAGTAAATGCACCACTGCTATAATACATAATGTCATTGAATAGTATATAGTCATGTTTATAATATATTTAAGTATAAAGGCATTGTCCAGTTTCATAAATTAAGATCTTGTGTCTCTCTGAATTTCCCAGGGATTGACTGGTGGAGAAAGTCAATGGCATTAAGTCCGCCTTCGTACGCTTGCATGCATATACATTAAGCATAAATAAATAAAATTGAAATATCCATACGATTGAATAAATGCGGTAATTACAATTGCAATAATTAGTAATTAATTGCAAAAACGCAGTGTTATAGAGTCAAGCTAATAATAAAGTAAATGTACCACTGCTATAATACATAATGTCATTGAATAGTATATAGTCATGTTCATTTATCAATCGAGCGTCTCAAGTAATTACATTAACGTTTCTATTTTCACAAAAAAGAAAAACTGAATCTGTTTTCCATACCAGTACAATGCCTATGGGAGGATTAAAATGTCCTACTTTATCATATTTTTGAGAAAATAGAGATGTTTCTATAACTTTCTGAGATTATGAATTTATAGACGCACAGTGCACAATACTATCTATCGAATGACATAAAATGTATTGTATTATTGCAGTGGTGCATTAACTTTATTATTAGTGACTGTAAAATAAACAAGTTTGTATGAAAATTGTGCTGTGATATACTTCCTTTGGATGGCTAGCCAGTGTATACGTTACAGTTGAATTAAGTTGAACGCGCAATAAGTGTCAATCACTGCAAATTTTAAAATATTTTGATAGTAGAAATTTCGTTTTATTTGCAAGTATACTTATAGAAATGGTTCGCGAAAATTGCGAGTACATAAAACCTACCCAGTCGAACTAAATCACCCTGAATGAGACGAATTTTTTATCGTATTTCTATAATGTAGAGCAGCTCTGTATAAGACGATGTTAGGTTAAATGCTTTTGTTTTCTGTTGTACATACCATTAGATAGTACCATCAATGGTACTACGGAAAATTTTATTTGCCATAGTACATACCATCAATGGTAACATGGAAAAAATATTTGCAATAGTGCTATCAATGGTACTACCTCAAATTATATTTACCATAGTACTATTAATGGTACTATGATGGTGGCATCTAGCCAGACAGGTTTAAAAGCCCTGCGACTTACCGAACCAAACATAAAATCTCTTGCCCCCACGGGGTATCGAACCCCGAGTAGTGATGACCTCGCGACCAAGGAGGCTGATAAAGCTCTACCAATCCTAGGTAGAGGTAGAGATCTAGGTAGAGTCTCATTTTTTCTTCTACAAATACTTGCAATCAGTTCTATGTCTTCCAATTAGCAATGTATTTATTACACTTTGTTGTTTAAATCCTTCAAAACTATTTACAATCGGTACCGGTTTCCCGGTGTGTGTAATAGCCGTAACAGACGATCCGATTTGGTTGGAGCCAACCGCCCGACCCCGACCAAATTGGAACGTGTGTACGGTTGTCGGCCCGACATAATTATTATTAGCTTGTTGGGTGCTCGACGGCCCGATCGCTCATCCGACAAGTAGGGGCACGACAAAAGACAAAAGTATCGATACTTTGTGGTTTAATTTAATTATGTGTGCTTAAAGTAATAAATTAATAATTTAGTAAACTAAAAGGACTCGACTGCTGTCCTGCCAAACCACAAAGTGGAGAAAAAATGTATTGCAAAAATTTTGTTTTACTCTTTGTTTCACGCTTAGTTACGCATTGTACAGTAAGCTCTTTGTCAAGCTATACTATTTCACCTTTGGATCGTTCTTATGTCGCTTGTAATATACCTTGATATAACTTTGCGGAAAAAAATCATAATTTTAAATTCAAAAACAAATCCAACCGCATTCAAAGACTGCTAAATAATTACCTGTCTGGATCGGTAATCGAACCCGCCAAATGAAGAAAATGAATATCCTGTATTTTTATGATACCGATCGATAGAGCGGATCACAGGAAAGAAATATATCTAACAAACATTACCTCAAAAACTTAAAGTCTGAAATCTATCTGTACCTATTCATTTATTCTTTAGGTATAAACTTTATAAAATATAAACAAAGGTTTTAATTTATTTGAGTTTCGCAAAGACAAATTGTGTTTTTGTATTGGTCAAAATAGTATTTTGTATCGATATCGATATAGGTACATAATACTTTTTAGGGCATCCCTCCTGTTGGATTGCCAACCGCGTCGGACCGTCTGTAGGCGCGTCGGCTCCTCATTTGGTTGGATCACGTTGGATCCAACCAAATCGGATCGTCTGTTAGCACTTTAACCCAACATCCCAACAATATCCGGGAGTCGAACCCCGAACCTCCAGGTACGCGGCAGGTGGTCGCCGCGCCGCGCTAGTCCGCCGGTACGCAACAAAATGCACCACTTTAAATACCACTTTTACCAGTCCTTTGAATGATGTAGGTATTACACTGTAATACCTACTTCATTCAAACGACTGGTATTAATTACGATTCAGTGTGTAATACCACATATAATATAATACATATCATCTGTGGTATTACACAGGGAGTCGTTCAACGATGATCGTAGAAGACATGAAGGGGTTACGTGGGTCGGCTATTATTATAATACATCATACTCGGAGGATTTTTTTAAATAAAAAAATTGATATAATTTCAAAAGATTTGAGATTTTGCTTTTTACTGCACATATAGATTTGCAGTTGACCTAGAATAAAAATAAATAATAATTACTGTGTTCATTTTTTCTATTTTATTGATATTAATCAATATGAATAGTTGTAAGCCCGCCTGGTTAGCTAAATTGGGGCCATAAATAAACAGTTTGGAATTGATGACTATCTATTTTGATTATTACTGTTCCTACCTATTTATTATTGTTGTATAAATATCCTTCTAATACATATTTATATATTTGGAGAAATAAATATTTAGTAGTGTCATTTCTATTGACTTTAGTATTGTTGTATTATACTGATGTTAATAAATATCCTTTTTAAATACACCTTTAAGCATTTGGAACTAAATTATGTAGTAATTCTATGTTACTGGAGAGGGTCATGAATTGACTGTTCAATAATCGGTGTGTATCGATTTTATCATTGTTCTATTTCACGAAATTTGTCAAAACTATTAAGTACCTACTGTCTTTATTATTCATTATTGATATTAAAAATTATTGTCTTGATTATTCATTATTGATACTTACTTATTAAAAATGATTGTTGTCATACAACTATGTTACTACAATAATTATAATTATCTTGATTGAATTTTTTTAATGTAATAGGTATATGCTTATAATAATTATTGCTATTTATAATTAGGTATATCTCGAAGGTTGGGAGGATTGCATTGTATCGTTTTATTACTTGACCGCGCCCACCTTGCACGGATCACCGGATCACGTATGTTATCGAGGCTCCGAAACGATTTACATTAGATGAGTATGTATTCGATTTGATTAAAATTCAGTTGACAACTTCTGTAAGTTAATTCTGCCAAGTGTAAGGGAGCGAAATAATAATAATAAAAAAACATTCGCCGGTCGGTGCGTCCGGCGTCGGTCGTCGAAAAGTTTCTTTGTTGATATTTGGAATCACAATATTTTCAAAATAATTTATTTTCTCAACCACGCATATGCGTGAATGATTAAAAGGAAAAGAGTAAGTATGACTTATTTTAAAGAGGTATAACTGATAAATTAATATCTATAGTTGTTTTGAATAGTGAAAATATTATTCATGACGTAAAGTAAGGGTTAGCTAGTGGCGGTTAATATTAATAAAATTGTCTATGTAATAAACGAACAGGTTTAGAACGGAGATCTCAAAAATCAGCTGTGATATGAGTTCCATCGTCCACAAAAGATTTGACGTGGCGCAAAATGTAATGCTGGCGTTTGTCAAGGGGAGTGTTTGGGGCCAAGTCTTGTCGTCGACAATAAACGTTGCTTCCTGTCGTTGCTTGTACAATTCTGCGGAGGCTTACGCTTTCCAATGACACGATAACAGCACCCGCAATGTACGTTGAAGCATGGACATGACACCTCGATGATCGATTGAGATTAACCCCGGTGATTGGCGGAGCGAGAATAGCCAGACTGTCGACTTGCTCGCTCCTCGTCTAGTTGATTCAAAAGTGGATTTAGCCGCATTGTAACGACGCCGCGTGAGGCGAGCACGAAATAAACAAAACGTTCTCTTTTTAAAATTAATTAATTAAAATTTAAAATTAATTCCCTCTGTCATTCCAAATTCAAACGTCTCGTCGCGTTTCGTTCCCGCGAAGCAGTTCACATTATGCACCGCGCGCGCTATTTATTTTTAACCCGTCTTTGTGTATCTCTCGGCAATGTTATCGAGCTGTGCGATGGATGCGATTTCTTTCATTATAATTTCGCCAGTCCGCGTAGACAGTGGCGCGTTCGCTCGCAGCAAATTGTAAAAAGAAAATGAGCTAGTTTCTCGGTGTGGTGAATGGCGTTACGTATTTTTGTGAAGAGACATTACCTTTTGTTTGACAAACTAAATGACTGAAGCAGCGTTATAAGTAGCTAACGCTTTTAGTGCTGTTTTGATTGAGTGATTGTTGATTGTCTTTTTAGTATGGGTTCGTATTTATTTTCTTATAATTTTTCTTCGTAGATTAATTACCGGATTATTATTCTATCATAATTTGCGGGCACGTTCAACCTTTGTTAATTTTAAAAATTATTATGAATTATCTTTTTCACAGTGCTAATTATCTCCAGAATATGCTACCGTTGTAGTCGTTCTATATGGCTTATTTTGTTAATGAAGTAAACACATTGTTTAACTAAATTATTAATTTGGTTTCTCTCTATTGTATATAGGTACGGATCATTTCACCATTTTTACGCCATTAGTCATGAGGTTTCCGACCTCAACGCAGGACGTCCATATTTTCTTGAGTCTATTGCTTTTAAGAACTTATTTTTGTGTATAGTAATTAGTATGACTCGTTTTTATTTTTTTACGTAAGGTAAAATATTATTACATTTGATATTAAAATGTGTTTTGTTAGAGAGAAATGCCTAAAATCGTATATTTGCTGTTGAAAAATTGTTCTGTGCCTAAAAATTTTTCCTTGAACACCACTGTATGTAAAGCGATAACAATAAATCTACTTAACAATTCGTGCGTAATCGAATTTCGAACATAATGCTGGTCTGTACCTATTTTTATCGCATAAGTGTTTAATTCTTTTTTAATAAACAGTTTTTGGTCTATTTGTAGACGACGAAATTCTGTAGTAGGTAGGTAAGTAGGTACCTAGATTTTGTTAATTGGTATTTCGTTACGGTTGTGTTTACGTAGATAGGATGTATTATTATGTATGACTAAGAATGCTTTTAATATCTGTTTCGTTTTGATTCCGATTTGGTTGAAAAACAATTGGCGTACTTTGGTCACAATATTGCTGGTTTTGTGAGGCTTTGTGACCGTGACAAATTACTATTTTTTTTATAAATTTACATTACCTTCAGCATTTTTTATTTGTGATAATGCATTTTCTTTAAAATGCTATATAATTTGAAAATGAAAATTTTTTCGATAAAAAAAAGCCGACTTGAAAAACAACAAAAAAGTTATAAATAAGAATACATGCAACATCACATTTTTATATTGAAATTGATGCCAAATTTTAACTAACTACATTAATTGTTCTTATATTTTTTAGTCTCTCCGGGTGATCATTGCTTGTCACCGACTTCAATATAAATCTGTGAATATAAAACTGTTTTATGTGTTAACCGACTTCAAAAAAGGAGGAGGTTCTTCATTCGATGCGTATGTTTTTTTTGTGTTTAGGTATATTACGCGATTACGCCGCCAGTTGTGGACCGATTTTCAAAATTCTTTTTGTATTCGATAGAGTATACTTACTCCAAGGGTGGTCTCATGGTCACCAAAGTCAGGAAATGATGATGGGATCCCATGAAAATCGAGGAAAACTCTTAAATTTAAGGTGTTTCCAACGTGTTTTGTGTTTATGTTACGCGATTACTTCGCCAATTGTGAACCGATTTTCAATATTCTTTTTGTATTTGATAGAGTATACTCCTATGGCGGTCACAAGGTCACCGAAGTCGGGATCTGATGATGGGATCCCATGAAAATTGAGGGAAACGCTAATAATTAGGGTTTCTTTCACTAAAAAGATTTCATTCACTAAAAAGTTAAAAATAAAAAATATTTTACAAAAAATAAAAACCGACTTCAAAAACACTGAAAAGTTAAAAATAATATAAGAATAGGTACAGACAATATCACACTTCTATATTGAAGTCGGTGCCAAATTTTAACTTTCTAGATCATCGTTTGGCACCGACTTCAATATAGAAGTGTGATGTTGTCTGTACCTATTCTTATATTATTTTTAACTTTTCAGTGTTTTTGAAGTCGGTTTTTATTTTTTGTAAAACATTTTTTATTTTTTTGAAGTCTGTTTTATATTTTTAGAAAAACAAATTAAATTATTTTTTTTTGTAAATTTAATACATGCGTATTAGAATTCGAGCAAAGCAAACACCAGAATAGCTAAAAAAACACGTTTTTCGCTCTAAACAGTATTAAAATAATGATTTTTAAACTCCTAACCTGCCAGAAACCTTCCATCATCAGCTCAGTAACATGATATGATGACTACCAGATGTAAATACCTGAATATATTCAGAAAACATGAAACACGTTGGACGTGCCCATGAAATTTAAGGGTTTCCCTCGATTTTCCTGGGATCCCATCATCAGATCAGGACTTGGTGATGATGGGACCACCTCGGGAGTCAATCAATTTTCTTTCGATTAAGAACAAAAAAAAATTGAGAATCATCCCACAATAATGGCCGAGTAATCGGTGAACATACTACATAAAAAAATAGATACAGTCGAACATGGAACCTCTTCCTTTTATCTTTTCCGTGTTCATCATTATCATGTTACTGAGCTGACGACGATAGAAGGTTAAGAGTTGTATTAGACGCATGTATTAAATTTACTAAAAAGATAGAATTTATATTTTTTTACAAAAATTAAAACCTTCAAAAACACCAAAAAGTCATAAATAATACATGCAACATCAGTTTTATATTGAAGTCGGTGCTAAGCAAAGATCACCTTGGAGAGTCTTAAAAAATATAAGAACAATTTTATTAATGTAATTAGTTAAAATTTGGCACCGACTTCAATATAAAAATGTTATTTTGCATGTATTCTTATATTATTTATACTTATATATTTTTTGAAATCGGTTTTATTTGTCGTATTTTTTATAATAATTTATATACATAAAACACAGTGGTATTGAACCTTAGGTCGTATTGAATTGGCATTAAATTCATTAAAAAGATTTAAATAAAACTAAGAACCCGCCCCGCATGATAACTTGTGTATTAAGGTATAAATTTAGTATACTTACTTGCTTTCCGCTCGCGGCTTCGCCCGCGTTATTATTGTTTTCCCGTGGGAATTTATATTTTTCCGTAGGAAAAATAATATTGTAGCCTATTTAAGCCCGGATAATAAATTTCATAGAAATTGGAGCAGATGCGTACCTACTTACTACATACATACACGATACATTAGTATGTATGTACCTATGTCGTATTATGTTATCTGTGCCTATGTAGCAACTGAAAGCCATAAACACTGAGTTCGAAAATATTCAAAACTTTCGAGTTCTTTGCTTGTTCTTCTCGAAAAGTTGTTCTCCATCCCAATTTCCGAACGTGTGTAGAGTCAACTTAATCTATCATTTTTATTTTTATACATCTTTATTATGGTTGGAGTCTATTTAAATGTACGTATATTCAAATAATAAACTATTAAATATCTTAGACACTATTGGCCCTTCTTAATTTGATTTTTGTATTTTGTTTGACGTCACTAATGGCCAATTAGGGCCAATTTCACCAACCTTATCATTGCTTATGTAATTCCTAAGAAGTATGCTGTCACTTTTTGCCTTTGATTAAAAGAATGTGACAGTATGCCACCTAAGAGTCATCTAAGCTAAGACAATAGGTTGGAAGATTGGCCATAATGGTCATTAGTGTTTGTAAAGGTCTATATTGAATGAAGGTTTTTGAGTTTTGATTTTGACAAGTTCATTTTGGTAATGGGACTACTCATATAAGTAACCAATGCTAGGCAGGGCTACTATGCAATTTTTGTGTACTTAGCGAATTTATTACAAAAATCAGTAAATATTAGGTCCTTACATAAGAAATTGGCGTTTTGCCGTACTGGCCACTTTGATCTCAATTATGTCCTCTATGGTTAGGAATTCCAAATTCAAATTTATACAGCTATTTACTTATGTATTTGTGTTTCGAAAATTATAATTCACTTGTTTTTTTTCCTTGCGTTTACAAAAGTTTACAAAATGGAAAACTTGAAATATCGCGTTATTTACGAGTACGAGTTCCACCGTGGCACCAGTGCTGCAGAAACGGCTCGAAGGATTAATGATCTGTATGGCGACGGTGCCGCAAACGAAAACACAGTGCGTTTTTGGTTCCAACGTTTTCGTTCTGGAAATTTCGACCTGCAAAACAAGCCCCGTGGACGGTCGGAGACCAAAGTTGATAATGAGAATTGACAGCTATTGTGGAAGCGGATCCATCGCAAACCACGTCCGAGTTAGCTGCAGGCTGCGGTGTTAGTGATAAAACTGTTTTAATCCACTTGAAGCAAATTGGGAAGGTGAAAAAGCTTGAAAGGGGGTACTTCACGAATTGAGTGAAGCAAATCAACAAACGCGCATTGACTGCTGCGTTGCATTACTCAACCGGCACAAATTCAAACTCTAGTCTTTGTTCAATATAGACTTTTACAGAGACTACTCATAAATAACTTATACCAGGACCAGGGCTACTTACTATGTGTAATTAATTATTGTACCTATGCTATGCTAAATTGCTAAGTATTACGTTCCAGTGCGCACGCATTGCCATCTGCTAGTCAGGTCAGAACCGTGCTCGCTCCTTAAGCAGGTGTTGGTAATGTCAAGAAGCAGACTTGCCTTTAAATGCTGAATATGTATTTAATAGTTGTGCTATACACTACTTAATTGTTTGTTGCTTGTCGAGAGCACCTTAATTTCAAATTCAAATTCAAAAATCTTTATTCAACATAGGCCTTTACAGACACTTATTGACGTCAAAACAAAGCAAAACAATCTAATTTAATGAAATCATATTAACCTTGTATGTGCATACATCCTGAATATACTCAAGATGTCTGCAAATACAAGTAGGAATGAAAAAAAAAAAGGTGACTCTACACCTGTTCGGAAATTGGGAGAGCCTTCTCGAGAACAGGCAAGAAACTCCGCAATTGAGGATATTATTAGAAATTACCTCCAAATTATATTACGTTTAAGGTCGCTGCGTTAGATTTTCATTTCATTTACTCCAGTAGTTCTTAACCGTTTAGCGACGAGGGTCTATTTTACAAATATCTGTCTAGCCATGGACTACCGACTTTAGACCAATATAGTGTACTGTATATATATGAATAAAGGGTTGCTTGTTGTATATACACTGTGTAAAAAGACCGGTACCGAAGCCGAAACCCACGTATTGCTCCCATCATCACTATAGTTTTTGTCTTCTAGACCATGGTTGTGAAACTAATAGTTGCCGAGATATTCAAGGTTAAAGTTACAATTTTTTTTTCGAGATTTTTATACAAAACTGTTCGAAATGTAATTTGATAATTTTCGTCCAAAGAAACATGTACGAAAAAATCGGCATTTCTTTACAAAATCGAGTTTTTAATTTACAATGCCCAATGTATTTTACACCGAGACCCCCTGGACTGACTCACTAACACCGACGCGATATCCGGGCGCGCAAGCTAGGCGCGGGCACGCGTTACATTGCGTAGTATTGATTGCCGTTTTTTTTAAAGACTAAAAATTAATTTCGTTTTACATCATTGATTTTCGTTATATTGCTTTATTTAATGGCCTGAATGTGTAGACGCAAGCTTCGGTATACGTCTTTTTACACCCTGTATATCTATAAAATGTATTTTTCGGATGGCTTCGTGGACCACTTCGGCTGCTTCCAGGGACCACTACTGGTCCGCGGACCACCGGTTAAGACTCGATTGGTTAGTTATAAGAATTTGGTACAGTCACATTATAAAGTTTTCCGCTTCAACCTCTTGTGCGGAGTCTACAAAAAAAGAATATTTTGCGTTAGACAACTTGCGTGCAGTGTCTTTCGTAGTAGTGCTACGTATGTTTTGATTTCCTTGCGTGAAATCGCAAAATATACCTCTAAAATATATTGTCTATGGTCTCTGCGTTTGATTTTCATTAATTTGCTCGTTTGGTTAGTTACAGGAATTCGATAGAGTCAAATAAAAAAAAATCCGATTCATATAAAAGAATGTCGTGTTAGTTACACTATTTATAACTCAAGAACGACTGAACCGATTTGGATGAAAATTGGTGGGGAGGTAGCTTAGAACCAGGAGACGGACATAGGGTAGCTTTTATCGCAGAAATCACCCCTTAAGGGGAAGAAAAGGGGTGGAAGTTTGATGTCTCTACGTGATCCTGAGAGAAAATCTTGACAGACAGACGGTCGACGAAGTCGTCGTACTATAAGGCTTCCGATTTTCATTTTGAGGCGCGGAACCCTAAAAATGTAATGTTGTGTGTATTCTTATCTCTTTGTCTTTTTAGTGTTTTTGATGTCTATTTTTATTTTTCGTAAAATATTTGAATTTGAATTTTATGCAAATATTTCTTTCCCGTTTTTGCAACATTTTTCATTAAAAGGCTGACAACGCTGAGCTGCGCTCATCAAGCTCCACTTAAAACTTTTTTTAGCAAAACCTGTTTAATACACCGCAGTAAAAAAACTATATGTTACTCTTAAAAATATTTTTGAGAATATCCATGTCCCCAAAATAAATTTGAATCTAAATTTCTCGTTAAAAAAAATGCCAAAGACACCCATCAAAAACAGCTTCCAGAAGAAAATCCGAGTTATTTAACAAAGGTTTTTTAATGATTTTCAGGAAATTAACTCGTTACACTTAATTTTATTGATGTTTCATATCTTCAAATAAGTTACTAGTTTTTTTTAAATATATAATTTATTTTAATATATAATTTTAATTTTTTCGCTCAATTTCAATAACGCACCGCGCCCGTTTTCCAGTACAAATCATGTCTCAAGGTCGTTGGCGTTACTCAGCCTCTTAATGCTCAGCTCTTATTAGTCGTAGCGTGATGTCATATAGCCTATAGCCTTCCTCGATAAATTGACTATCCAACACAAAAATAATTTTTCAATTTGAATCACTAGTTCCTGAGATCAGTGCGTTCAACCAAACAATCAAACAATCTTCAGCTTTATAATTTTAGTATGGATTTCAACATAATATACTAGGTACTTACATTTGTTTGCACTTGCAATTGAGTAATAATGTATGAACATTGTCAGTGCTATCTGAAATAGCGACGCGACGAGGTAGCCGTGAACCGTGTCAGATATCGATTAATAAAATTACAAGATACAGTCATCGAGTGCATTACTCGACACAATCGATTCTGTTCAGACTATTTTTTTTACATTACTAATCCTTATAGAATAGTTGAGCACGGGTGCTCACTTCGCTCTCATACAGTTTTCCTCGAGTCATCCATTCGATATAGAAAAAAAAAACATCTAAATATTACTTAGAGCATTCTAAGAAATAACACCATATACTTATAGGGTTCTGTAGTCAACAAGGAACCTTTATAGTTTCGCCATGTCTGTCTGTCTTTCCGCCCTTCCCGCCGTCTTGTCTTGTCTTTTAGCGGCACAAATCGCGATAAACTTTATTCTGAAAAATCAAGCTAATTTTAAATTAATTAATTTTAAAACATATTTTTTCCAAAACTTTATTTTTTATTTACATGTGATTTTTAACCCTAGCTCTGCACCTTGCCAGCCCTAATCAATAGATACAAACTTGGAGTATTCCAAGTATTAAACTTTTACGTACCAACTGACGTAGCTAGGTATCAATAATGGGTTGTTCGACTAATGAATATACGATTTGCGCCATACGTCATTCAATCGACGGATGTAGGATAAAGTTAAATAAAAGCGTAAGGAGTAAGAGATTTTGGTGCAACCGGACGTGCTGTTAAAAGTACATTTAATTATGATGGTAGAATAGAATCTCGCGAGGAAAAAGAAGTGTTGCCTTTTCTTGATTCTGGCATTGTTTTCACAAGAGTCGCCCACGTGGAACCTTCTCTGTTTCACAATCATGACACGTGGGGAGTGGCTTTTCGTTGGCTATCAAATAATATGCTTTCTACGTTTGTGAATGAATAGATGAGGCAGTTGGTATACATATTGCACTCACTATTATTTCTGAAGTTCAGTATGAGAAGTGCACTCGGGACAGTTAACCGATCAGGAAAACCAAACAGGGTTAAATTTCATTGTAACTCCCGTATGTGAGTAAGTTTCTATTACAGAAATTAAAATTTTTCTGTATTTTTAAACAATCACCTAGTGTATAGAACAAAACATTGCGAAATATATTATTATGTCTACATACTTCACTAAGATGGTGGCTTTTAAGTGAGCCTAGCATATAACCCCATCCTTTTTTTTCTCGGGGGGAAATGCGTAACCCCACCGTACCCGCCGTTGGCTACACGGCGTGCGTGTGTGGGGCTCTTCCGGCAGAGTGCCAGGCCTACCCACTAAAACCCCCCGGTGTTCTCCCTGCCCTTATGGGCGCGCTAGGTAAGATCCACACTGCGATTACACTACCAACAGCCTACGTAACCCACCCTACGTGATGATAGGGAAAGCGGAGTCTGAATGCAAAGGTGATAAGTGCACGACATTCACGCTGTACTAGCCACCCTCAGTTTTCATTCCTCTTTTGGGCAAGGCACCAGAATTGTAAGAATGTAAGAATATTATAATTTACATATAGTTGCCAAATTTCTTAATTTGCGTTGAAACAGTAGGTTGGAAGGAAGTCGGTGACAACGGTTTCCGGTAAATTTTTATTGGCTTCACCTGACACTTCTGTCATTGATCGATCCAAACGAAAGATTCGCATATTGATTACTACAAAATTTTAAGTTCTATCCATAAGTTCCATAACATGGTCCTTGGAGCCGGATAACTGAGGAGCTATATTGGAGACATCGATTAAGATTAGGATTTGTGCAAGTTGTTTTTCTTGCTAGAAAAACAATATACTCGATTTCCATCTTGTTCTGGGATTGGGATCCCAGATAAGATGGACTTTAATGTGTTTATCAGGGTTTTCAACGGGAAATGTCCCACACACGTCTGACAGCAGACGCTTTGAGGGAATACGAATAACACCACTTGCTCGCACTGCGCTCTGTCGAGCAACGCACCAGTGTAGTGAAATGCGGTTCAAACTCTAAAGTCAAAAATCCTAACCTAGTATTGACCTTTAAAGCAGTTTTTGACATCAAAGAAAACGCAAAAATCTAATTAACTAGAAACATGTGTAAGACAACGGACATACACCCAACCACAGAACACAGAAACCTCTTTCTGTGTTCTGTGCACCCAACCATAATAATGTAAATGAAAACAAAACTTGACTCTACACCTGTTTGAAAATTGAAAGTGCCTTCTCGATAGCACTGTCTCGTCGAAATGATTCCTTGTACAGTAAGCGGCGCGTCAAGCTATACTTTTTGACCTTTGGATCGCTCTTATGTCGCTCGTAGTAGTGGCGGTTTTCGTAGTGCAAATGTAACGTGCCGTGGTGCCTACTGTACCTATTTATTTTTCAACATTTCTTTAGTTAAAAAGTAAACATCTAACTTTTTTTATCTAGCTAGTTAATTAAACTGATACATATATGGAAATAGAGCTGCGTGTGTGGCACTCAATTAGCACGCGTATCTAGGTCACGCACATGGGTTTGTTGACGGCTGATATCGGTAGCGATATGAGGTCTTGCGTTTATCGCTGCAATGCTCACTCGGACTTCTGTGAGGTATTACATACCCCAGGGTATGGAGTACCTCACAAAAGATGGCAGCTAAACAACGTGTTATATTTCTGCCCATCGTTGTTTTTTTTTAAAACGTTGTCCCACACTAGGATTTTCTCCTGTGTCGTGGGTGCAGTTACAAACATAGAATATCACATGTACATACATACACCCAGACCGGGACAAATTTCTGTAGGCCATACAAAATATTTGTCACGTACGGGAAAGGAACCCGCGACCCGTTGCGCAGTAGGCGATCACTCGTCCTCTGCGCTAACCGCGCCGTCTGAGTGATGTGTCTGAATGAGTGCCAGAGTTTGGCGTGGGGTTGTGGGTTAAAACCCGCTTACGTCTGTAATATTGTATCTGTGCCTTTTTACGAGGTCGGTCGGCTGTTGTGCACCTTAAGGCGTGTGTGGGCCTCCCTGCTGACTGCAAAGCATACTCACTAGACCAACCCCGACGTCCATCTTTTTCATAGTCGGGGCATTCCATTGGGAATACCCAATTTTCCGGGTAACCCCGGGGCATTCGGGCCAGCTAACGCCTGTGGGGGCATTTTGGTGGATTACTCGGGGATATGGGGGTGACACCCAGACGAGGCGAGCGAGGGGGCGATAATCGCGCTCATTGATAGCCACTAGCGCTGATTCAGAGCGGTCATGGATCCCGGGCGCATTGGTAGGGGTGTCTCAGTGTGGACCTTACCATGCGCGTCCATAACGGGAGGGAGAACATCGGGGTGTCACCGTACCCGCCGCCGGCGGGTACGGTGCGGTTACGCATTTCCCCTCGAAAAAAAAGGAAAAAAAGGGGCGGTCATGGATTGTGGGCCGCACAGTCCTTCCTTCTTACCGCCCAACCGCCTGCGGTCTGCGTCGTACCGTTGACAGCTGCTCCCTCTCACTAACCAGCATTTTACGTTGATTGGCAGCGATAGATCATCGCCACTTTACGTCACTGCATTTGTGCTAATACACCATAATGACCCCTTTGTCATGATACTTTAAGTAATTTAGCATAAATTGTAAATAATTATATCTTGGCCTTTAAACGTACTTAAATATTTTTAATTAACTTAACAAACTAATTAAAATGTTATTTATCTATTTATTTCGTCAGTCGTCATTCATTTTCATTCATAGTCTTACACTTTGTGGTGTCTTTAAAAATGACGTTGCGGTGTAACTCATGATTATAATAATGTTAGTTTAATGCCAAACGCACACGACCGACTTTTTGTAGGCCCGATAGATCTGTCCCATTTTGTCTGTCGACCGACTCAACGTTTACGTCTATCACTTTGTAGGTGGTAGACTTTCTGTAGTTCATGTGGAACTCTATAACATGTTTCATTTTCTTATACTTTGTATCTGTACTTTGTCTTAGGTCAATAAATGTTTCTCTCATTTTCCACAGTCAAAAAATCGGTCATCGATAGTCGGTCGTGTGCGATTGCACTAAATAGGGCTGAATAATATATGCGTTGATTAGTCGCTTGCACGGACAGTACGCCAAGAGACGAATTAAATTTTGTCCAGTGCTTATCTGTTTTCCGATACCCTCCGGGGGAAACTACGATTGCTTACTGGACTCTAATGGAGTTATTAATTTTACGCGCAAGCTTCACAGTCGAGTGTCGGCTTACGTTTTTAATATTCTATCTATCTATGGTTCGGTTACTAGCGATAGTTGTTTGACAATGGTATCAATTTAGACACACAACTTAATTTAACAAAACTAATTTGACAGGATTAAAACTATCGCCATCTTTCTTTTTCTCTAAAGGATTAAAAGCGACGGCTTTATTTTTAGACCTGTCAAATTAGTTTAGTTTAATCAAGTTGTATGTCTGAATCGACATCATTTGGTCCATACAAAATACGTCAAAATTCTATCCTCAATAAACAAACCCAGAGGTAGAAAAGATATTAAAAACCTATACAAAAGCCACACGCATATTCTTCTGCAGTCGTTCCGAAGAAAAATGTATGGAGATGACATTAGCTGCGGAAAAAATAGCGTGAGGTTGTCACAGGCTAATGTCATTTCCATAAATTTTCTCTGCGGAACGTCTGCGGAAAAACAGGTGTGTGGCTTTCTTTTGTCTAGGCCCACAGGTCGTTAAATGTTGCAGTGTTTAGATGTAACATTTTTTAAAATATCAATTAACGCATCCGTCGCTTAAAGTGAAGAGATCTGAACCTTAAAATATCTTTAAAAAATGGCCAAATTTTCTGCTGTATGACGAGTTATATGAAAAAAGGAAAACAGAAAGACGGCTAAAGTCTTTCTTTCATTTTTAATGCAAAAAGTAATTAAATCGGCTTAGTTTTAGCCAAGAAAACAAGGAACTACGAAACGTATATTATTGTTTTGTGCACTTTTAATGGGTATTTTCGGTCCGGCAGCTGTCTGTTTGTATTGAATAGGCTTCGAAACTACTGAACCGATTTTGATGAAAGTTGTTTTTTTTATTGCTAAAGGTGGCAGACGAGCAAGTGGCCCACCTGATGGTAAGTGGTAACCACCGCTCATGGCCATCTGCAATGCCAGGGGCAAAGCTCAGTTGCTACCTACTTGGAGAGAAGTGCTCTTTTTAAACCTCGTTTGAAGTTGGACATATCGTAGCGCTCAGGAAACACCGCAGCTGGGAGTTCGTTCCAGAGTCTGCACGTACGTGGAAGAAATGAACGCTGAAACCGAACTGTGCTAGACAAGATCGGTTCCAGGTGGTACGGATGAACTCTATTACGGTGGCGGGTGGTGCGATGATAAAAAGGTGACGAGGGCACCATTGCAAATAGTTGCTTAGAGCACTCCCCGTTAAAGAGCCGATAGAGCACGCAAAGAGAACCAGTCTCTCCTTTGCTCCAGCGTCTCCATTGAGGCCGTGATACTGTGATCACCAACGAAGCGGAATGCACGCCTTTGCAAGGAGTCAAGTGGGTCAAGTTGATATTTCGGAGCTCCTGCCCAAGAGGTGTGAGCAGTACTCCATATGCGGCCGTATTTGTGCTTTATAAAGCATCAACCGCTGACTAGGAGTGAAGTACTGCTTGTGGCTTGCTTGTGTGCACGGTTGGCCCCGTGCACGCCGCCGTAAGGCCCTCCGTCTGGGGATTGCCCTGGTGTTCTTGGGCAATCCCCCCTTGGCGAGAGCCCGACCGGGTGGTCGGGCTTGCCCGGGCGCGTGGGTAGTGGAGTCGCAGTGTGGACCTTACCTAGCGCGCCCATTAGGGCAGAAAGAACACTGAGGGGTTTTAGTGGGTAGGCCTGGCACTCTGCCGGATGAGCCCCACACACGCTCGCCGTCTAGCCAACGGTGGGTACGGTGCGGTTGCGCATTTCCCCGCGAAAAGAAAGAAGTGAAGTACTGCTTGGCTTTGTTCAGGACGCCCAGTTTTTTTGCTCGCCAATTTGGCTTCGTCCTCCAAATGAATGACTCCCAAACTGCACTTTGGCAGAAATTTCCACACCGAGGATCCCAATACCACCGGACATACGAAGAGTAACTTCTTGGAACTGAGGCACTACGATAAATGGATCTTTCTTCGCAGTGAATGCGCACACTTGTGTCTTCGTGGGGTTGAACTTAACTAAGTTCTTTGCACCCCATTCGGAGACTCGCCCTAGAGAGTCCTCGACTTCAGACACAAGTTGTGACCGCCTTTCTTGCAACGAAATCCGAGGGACATTCTGGTGGTCGGTATACCGCACATCACCCGTACTATCATCTGCATAACAATGTATGTTCTCAATGGACAACATGTCATTGATATGCAGAATGAACAGGGTTGGGGAGAGCACCGAACCTTGTGGAACGCCAGCGTTTATGGACATGGTTTTGGAGCATCAGCCGTCGACGACGACTTTAATGCTCCTACCATCCAAGAAGCTGGCTATCCATTTGCAGAGTCCCTCGGGGACTCCATAAGATGGTAGCTTCGTGAAAAGAGCTCTGTGCCAGACCCTATCAAACGCCTTAGCGATATCTAGTCCCACGGCGAGAGCCTCACCTTTACCCTCCAAGGTTTCCGCCCAGCGCTGGGTCAGGTAAACTAAAAGATCACCAGCTGAACGGCCGTGACGAAAGCCGTATTGTCGGTCGCTAATCAGCTGGTGCTCTTCTAGGTACCGTAGGAGGCGGGAGTTGATGACCCGCTCCATAATCTTGGAGAGCAAGGACGTTATCGCTATTGGCCTATAATTTGACGGGTCGGATCGGTCACCCTTTTTGGGAATTGGGTGGACGTGAGCAATCTTCCACGAAGATGGAACCCTATTGTTCTGATAGGAAAGGCGGTAAAGGCGCGTTAGTACGGGGGTCAGCTCAGGGGCGCACGTTTTCAGCACCACTGCTGGGATGCCATCCGGCCCACTCGACTTATGGACGTTCAAGAGCAAGGTATAGGGATAGTTCGAGACCAGGGGAAGGACATAGGGTAAAATTAAAAAATGCGTCTCCTGCACAAGACTCTGCGCTTACTTCCTTTCGTAAATGTACCGACAGACGAGCTTATAAAAAGCAACGCTAATAAGCATGCTTAAAGCCAGCATGCTCTGCAACTGTTCGCATTTGCGAGCAATAACTATGCTAGTTTCATAATGGCATGCTTTCGCGCTAGTAATGAGCATGTCTGTCAGAATATAGTTAAGCAGCGATAGATACTGTGATATTGCGATAGCATCAAGGGACAGACCAACTGCACGTGGTGGTCTCGCACCTAAAATGGGTTGATGCTATATTGGAAATGCTCCATGCTTATCAGCCTCCACGCGCGTTTTGACTTTGACGTATTCATTTGTATATCGGGGCTATTTCAACACGAATGCAATATCTCAGCTTTGATAAGTATCTTATCGTGAATGAACGAAATTACTAGGCCTGCCTGCTGTGGCTTATTATTATAAATAAATTATTTTACTTGCGCGATATGTATGTACATAGGTTCCTGTATATATTTTTAGGGTTCCGCACCTCAAAAGGAAATCCCTTATAGGATCACTTCGTTCGTTCGTTCTATCCTGCCTGTCCGTATGTCTGTCTGTCAAGACACTTTTTATCAGGAGCAGCGCACGTGTAGAGAGAGATGTCAAATTTAAATAGGTACTCTGGTACTGGTTGCGAGCTCGTTAAGCTGTGATAAAATCAAACTTGTAGGTCAAAGCGATTAAAAGCTATATGACTGTTAATGTCGCATATTTTCGCAAATTTTGTGGTTTGCAAGGGAATCAGAACCTATCAGGTACTTCCCGTTGTCCAAGATAATAAAATTATTCAAGAAGCTAAGTTTTATAGCGCCTGTTAAGGAAAAAATCTGGAAACTGTAAAAAACTTGTTAAAACTTGATACTTACTCAGATTTTGTACGGAATCCTCAGTGCGCCAGTCCAACTCGTACCTGGCCGGTTTTTTTGTACGGTAAGTGGCTACAGCGCAGTGTGAATCATTCATGAATCATGACATTTTTTGGCATTTGACTTTTTTCGTATTTGACATTTTGCGTATTTGACAGTTTTCGCATTTGACTTTTTTCACATTTGACATTTTTCGCATTTGACATTTTTCTTTTTGGACATTTCTCGCATTTGACATTAATAATTTTTGTCATTAGTAGTGCAAACCACATCTTCACTTACTAATATTATAAACGCGAAAGTTTGTGAGTATGGATGGATGAATGAATGTTTGCTACACTTTCACGCAAAAACTACTGAATGGATTTCGATGAAATTTTGTAGGTAGACGGATTAACATATAGGCTACTTATTGGCTCGGAAAAGTAAGTAGTTCCCGCGGGAAAGTAGATTTACAGTATTTTCTTTGAGTTTTAAGGTGAAACATAGTTCGCGGGCACAGCTAGTATTATAATAATACTTACTATAAATATAACAAGTATCACTTTGATCACAATAGCAGGAAAAGAAAGGAAAGTAAACACAAATAGGTAGACGCTGTGCGAAGAACAGAATTAAATTAAAATACTGGAAACGCACACATAATAAGGAAAGGATAAGGAAATCGAAATATTTGTGGACTTAGCGTCTATTTTTGGACATTTTGGTGAATTCGGCATCAACAATTCATAAAGGTGAGGTGACGATCTGATGACGAGGTGGACGGGAAATTTTTTCCGCAGGCGAAGTGGAAAACTTACTTTGACGCACTATAATAAATATACGTACCTACAGCTTCTTCTTACATGGTTTGAGGAGCTTGGTCAGGCCCCCGTCACTCGCGCAATGCAGCGTTATCAATACCTATCGCTAAGTAGCGCGCCGGCGCGCCGACCGGCAGAGGGCTGCCGCGCACCGCACGCGTGACTTTTACTGTTATCGAATCTGTGACGCGAGCGAAATTGAACGGGTAGCTACCAGTACACTACATGTTTCCCGCGCAAAACTTACATTACTTTTTAATTTAATAAATTTGATAAACGATATGGTGGTTCATTAC
This sequence comes from Schoenobius gigantellus, assembly GCA_963935595.1. Classification (NCBI taxonomy): domain Eukaryota; kingdom Metazoa; phylum Arthropoda; class Insecta; order Lepidoptera; family Crambidae; genus Schoenobius; species Schoenobius gigantellus. The sequence goes on from OZ012543.1 coordinate 3,555,121, forward strand.
TAAGAAGCTGTGGACGTAAAATATATTTTATTTATTTTTAGGTATTTTCGTTACTTACCATCATATGAGATGAAGGCCAAGAGCTTCCCTATTGTTTGGTTAAAAAATTTAGGTGGTCTGCTTGATTGCCTACTTGGTTATATAAAAAAATAATAGTCTTGATGAACCGGCAACTAGCACTTTATTTGATTGCTTATAATTTTTTTTTTAATTATCACAATTATTCATACGATTCACGATATTTTAGATGGTAAAATTTAATAACCGTTGAGTTAAAAGATTAAAAAAATCTATAACTTTATATAAGCAAAGCACGTTTTCAAGGGCTTTCCTCGCAATCACTTTATTGCATTATTTTCTTTTTATTTTTTTATATTATATATCTATATAAATAATAGCATTTAAGTTTTACTTTGACCATTTTGTTTAATTGATGTTCTTTGTACAACCCTTAAGTTTTCGCTCGATGACGCAATCACACGGTGTACGCGATAATCTCGATTCTCGGCGCACGCTCGTAGAGACCATTTCTTCTTGCAGCTACTTTTGTCTGTCGGTTTTGGCTATTATTATTACAGCGATTCGAGCATTTCTATGGGAGTGATGTATCTGTTACGTAGTAACTATTATCTAATCTGTGGCTTGGTGGCGCATTGGCGCTTGCGCTCAGCGAACGATTGCTAAGGTTAAGCAACGTTCGCTGTGGTCAGTCCTAGGATGGGTGACCAAAATAAGAAACATCTCAAGCTCCTCCGTGCTTCGGAAGGCACGTTAAACAGTGGGTCCTGCGCCTGATCTCGCCCCGGTCGTGTCAGTTAACCGTCCCATCGGACTAGGCGAGTGAAGGAACAGAGAGTGCACTCGCGTTTGCGCAGTCACTTGTGTACTATAATATCTCCTGCGCAGATGGCTAGTCTCTGTGGAGATTGGCCGCCGTGACCGAATATCGGTTAGGAGGACATAATTATTATTACATGGTAGAAACAGAAGGCAACCATTAACTCGGTTCCATTCAACCGATATAGGTAGCGATATTTTGATTTATATGTGTTTACTGCTTTGGCGGTTTTTCCCTGATCTTTAATGAAGTTCATGGTCGCTTCGTTTCGAGTAAAATAACGCTCTGTTGCGGTCCGATCAGCGACATATTATGGCCGTGATCGATTTTAGGAAATCGCGTTGAAGATTTGTAACGAGTTTTATTACAGACTTTTTATTTATATTTTTTATACAACCAAGATTTTTTTTATGTATGGCCCGGCAAATGACCTCCTCCCGCCTGATGTTAAGCGATGAAAGAGGCCCAAATGAGTTGACAGATAGAGTAGCGACGACATCCACTCTCCTACCTGCCCGCCCCTTGCCGGCCCAAAAGATGCTTTTTCACGCCTCTTTTGAAGGAACCCATGTTGTAGGATGGAGGAAACACGTGCGCAGGTAGAGAATTCCAAGTGTGGGATGAACGACAGAAGAAGGAATCTTGGAATTTCTTGGTACGGTGTGAAAAGGAGGACACAGTGTACGGATGATTTCGAGAAAGTACATGCTGCCTATACACGGTTATTTTTTTATCACCCTGGAAAATTTTAGATACGCTTCAGGACACATCCATTATTATATAAAAAATAAAAAAAATGAAATAAAAATTTTTAAAAATATTAAAAAAAATCTCTAAAAATGCTGCTCTCAACTAGTGCAGCATTTTTTGGATTTTTTAGAAAATTAATATAAAATTGTGAGTTATTTTTTTTATTCATATTTAAATCATTCTAATATCATGTCGTAAAGCGTCCCTTAAATTTTCCAGGGTGATAAAAAAATAACCGTGTATATAGTAATGTGATTTCTGTAATGTCATCACAAAATTTTTGTAACTAAATCTGCTGGTAAATTTCTTGATACATATCCACGGAAAAAACGCTTCAAACAAAAATAGATTGTACAAAAAAGAAGAAATGTAAATTGGACATTCAAGAAGGAATTATACTACCGCAAAATGCTTTAATTAAAGACTAGCTTTCCGCTCGAAGCTTCGCCCGCGTTATTTTTGTTTTCCCGTGGGAATTTTATATTTTCCCGTAGGAAGAATAATTGTATAGCCTATGTTCATCAGGGATAACGTAGGATCCTCAATGTGAAAGAATTTTTCAAATCGGTTCAGTAGTTTCGGAGCCTATTCAATACAAACAAACAAACAATCAAATCTTTCCTCTTCATAATATTAGTATAGACTATGTCAGCTTAAAAAATATCGATGCGAATTCGATCAATGTGCGAATTTCTTTTCGAGCGTATCGAGATACGTACACCCTGCGTTGTTTTGATGCCCCAGTTCAACTGCAGCTACATAGAATATTTATAATTCGTTCGCCGATGAAGACTGACACACAGTGGTGTCGATTCTGGCATGATTCTCTAAACCTAAAACTAAATTTGACAACAGTCTCTCCTTGTCATTTTGTATAGAGTATGACAAGGATAGACTGTTGTCAAATTTAGTTTTAGGTTTAGAGAATCATGCCAGAATCGACACCATTGACGCGTTCGTTCGGTTTGTTATTGCACTACCACACTAACACTACACTACGAGGCAACATTGTAGCAAGATCCCAGGCGGCCTACAACGAGCGATTAAGCGGACCGCGTTAGCCGCTGTTTCTGTTTTGGCGCGCAATGTGTTAACCTCGCTTTAAGGCGCATAGTAACGTCATTCATAAAAAATCACTGCAGAAAAAACCGATTCTCTTCATAAATATTCAATAAAAAATTTTTTAAAAAAGATATGTTATTATTCAACGCATTCTTTAGAGGACGGTCTTCTTAATTTTTTGATAAATTAATTAAAACTTGGTTAAAATGTGACCCAAACATACCTCGATTTTAAAACTGTAAACCTAATCGCTTCGTAAATATTAGGTTAAATCATATACTTTCGATTTCAATAAATAAAGTGACCAATATTCTAGGGGATGGTATTTTTAGATTTTTCTTATTCGCCTTTATTAAATTTTTATTGAAATAATTCATCTTACGCGTAAAGGTTTGCTTAAATATTCGCCTCGCTCTCACTCACTCAATCCTATGTAATCAGTGCGGGACGAACGACGCAAGGTCATTGGGAGCACTATGCGCCTTAAGCGCACGTGGTAATGCTGTAGTTCGAGTTTGGAAGGTAAGAGCATTATACTTATATGGTAATATTGGTAAATAATAAACATAGTCGATCATATTACAAAACGTGATTTCAAACTGATGCTCTTTCAGTTGTGTTAATAAGAATAGATAGGCACAGTGTCAGCTTTAAACCAAGATTAAGCTTAGACTATGCATGTGATGTAATAAGATTGATTGAGCTCTAAAAGTGAGAGAGATGCTGCTGTTGCTTTCGATGAATATAGCAAAAGGCTCAAAGATCAAAGCCTTAACTAGGGAAGCGTCGATGACGCTGGAAGCCAGTTCATTAAGGATATTACTGATAGCGGGGCGAAGGCTTTGTAGCAAAATTTGAGAATTTGTCACAAGACTGATGGATTTATGTGGCCGTTTAGGGAAACTGACGTAATGAACCGACTGGATATTCCGGTAATAGGACCTAACGGGCCGAAAGGCTACCTGTCTCAACAGCAGACGTTCTTCTCTTATAAGCGCCCGAGCTGTTAAACGCGCGAAGTTTAATAATCGTTAATTCCAAAATTTCTCAATTTTCTACGAAATTTTACTAATTTTTCTTTCTGTAAGAACCTTCATGTTAATGATATGGTGTCATTGAAAATTCAAAATTATAAATTTTATTTTCTAATTACATTTACCCGTAAGTACATTTTTCTCGCAGACTCAACTGCCTCTGGTACGGTTCAGTGATCCGGGTGGTTATTGTCTATGAAAAAATCTATTGCGATCGCTTACAATGGCTACACTTACGGCTATGGTTGCGTGTTATCGGGTGTTCCATTTGCTTGCCACCCATGTGGTTGAAATTGAAACACGCGCGTGTCGCCAGTTCGCCACAGTCATAGTGCGGTGATACAAGTGCGGTGAGGTGTGCGGCCTTCAACTTGACTGGCTCGACTCGGCCGCGCGACCTCGCCGACGCGCTTTGTCTCACGTCTGCTACGCTTGCTCTTATCACGAGGCGCCGAAAGAGAACGCAGCTCACTTTGAGGTGTTTAGCACCAGCCCCCGTAGCATGAACACCGAAATACGATATGATATAACGTGTACTCTGTGAACAGCATTAAGATTTTCACACAAAAATAGAAAAAAAAAAACAATAAATTTTGGGGGTTCCCCATACTTAGAACTGAAACTCTAACATTGTTTTTCATCCAACCCATACGTGTGGGGTATCTATGGATAGGTCTTCAAAAATGATATTGGATCTGTTTTGCAACCCTTTCTTACTTTCCAATAGCTTTATAATATCACTAGGGTTGGGCTGATTGAGTTTACCCATAAGTTACATTTGGTCCGAGTGAGATAGCCCTAGTCTCAGGTTGTGGATATCCATTGAACTAAAGTTGAAGCACCGTTGACCGCAAAGTGATCCTTCTCCGGATCACTTTGCGGTCCATCTGTCATCGCCCTTTTTCTCAGGAACGCGTAGAGATTATGTCAAACACTCGGGTCCACGTTCTCCTTGAGCCGTGATTAAATCAAACTTGTACGTCAACGTATTCATAAGATAAGACATGACCGTTTCATCATCATCACAGCTCATATACGTCCCCACTGAGGGGCTCGAGCCTACCCTATGTTAGTTAGGGTGATTAGGCCTTAGTCAACCACGCTGGCCCAGTGCGGATTGGTCGACTTCACATACACCATTGAATTCCTTCGCAGATGTATTTCATATGTACATTTGTCTGACGCTCCTACGGTGAAGGAAAACATCGTGAGGCATGAACGTTAACGTCGCATATTTTGCGATTAAAAGTGAGAGAGAAATTTTATTATCCATAGTGAGTGTTGTACGTAATGTAGGTATACACTACATTGACCAGGCACAGGCGTCTAGACGGCAGAATGCGGCGTCCGACGTGTAGGCGGGGCGTTTACCCAAACTCACCTTGGGACTTTGAAAAAAATTATGCTAATTTTTCGCCCAATTTCCGTTTCAGTGCTCTAAATGGTTTCGATACCTCTAACGATCTGCCTTAATATCCTTTCTATTTATTTCTTTCTTTATTCATTGTCTTCCAAGTCATTATCATTATTACAGCTCATGTACGTCACCACCTTACCGAGGAGCTCGAGCCTACCCTAAGTTAGGGTGTGTAGGTAGGCCTCAACCACGCTGGCCCAGTGCGGATTGGTCGATTTCATACCTTTGAATTTCTTCCCAGATGTATGCAGGTTGCTTCACGATGTTTTCCTTCATCGTAGGATCGTCGAATAAATGGACGTATAACATTAGAAAAACGGAAAACACATTGGTACATACATGATCGAACCACGGACCTCCGGATTAAAAGACAAGTGCCGTGTTCACAGCGCCACCGACGCATTTTACAAGTGTCAGAGATGAATTTACACATTGTACCTTTTTAAGGTGTTGCCATTGATTTACTACCAAAGGTAGATAACGCATAAACGATCGAAAAGTGGGCCCGTGAAGAACTGCTTAATCGCGACTCGTGCAGTTCTTTTCCATAGTGAGTGATTAGCTGTCGGCACGTAAACGGTCGGTAGTAAATCAATGGGTGTTGCAAACAAATAAGAATAGAAAAGGGCGGACATTTAATTTTACTATAGTTAGATTTCCTTGTTCTTGTAATTCCATCTGTGGATTTATTTATTGGCGATAGAATTTGATGATATCTCTGCGCAAAGGCCTCGGTAAAATCCTATAACATCATCTACTGGTTGCTTCATTGCGGTCTCCATCAACCTCGAGAAGCGTTGTGCATTCCTCTCAAGGCCAATAACCTTGTCAACAGGCAAGGAAGTGCAGAAGCGCTGGCGGTCCATCCGCGACTCGTACACCAAGGCGTTCCGGCAGGGCAAGTGCGTGCAGCCCGAGCAGTGCCAGCCCGGCAGCCGCCGCTACCAGTACCACAAGCAGATGGCGTTCCTGCTCAGGGCGCTGCAGAACAAGTACGTCACAAATAGTTACCCTAACTCTAGCAATAGTGCCGACAGATCTTCGCGTCCGCCGAAACTTACAAGTTTTTTTTTATTGCAACTAAGTTGGCAAACTAGCAAACTGACCACCTGATGGTAAGCGGTAACAGTCACCTATAATACAATACATGTGGCTCTTGTGAGATTCGCAGCGAAACTTCAACCTCCACAAGAACCACAGTGTACCGCAGTGTACGTTGCCAACTTGTGACATTAGATGTAAAGTCACGGTACCCAACAATTTCTCTGCCATATGTAACCCTTCAAACCGGAGCACAGCAATGCAAGCACTGCTGCTTTGCGGCAGAAATAGATAAAACGGAGGTACCCAAGCAGACGACCTTGGTACAGACTCTCCCTCCGCCGCTACGAGCAGATAGCGTTAAGACGGGTACTCACTTAGAAGTGTAGCACGTAATGTATCTGATACTGCATCAAGTGAGTACGGAACCCGGACCTGCCGATTAGAAGGCCTCATTTCGTTACAATTTTTGCCAACAGGAAACCGAGGTACTCACAGGACAAGTACGAATCCTTCTCCGAGGTCTCCAACTCGCCTCAGCATCCGCCCCCGGAAGACCTGCCGAGAATCAACACGGAGATCCTAGACAAACCATTGGACCTCAAGACCAAGCCGGTCAAACCGGAAACCAGGCTCGACAAACCGGAAACCAGGCTCGACAAACCGGAAACCAGGCACGACAAACCGGAAACCAGGCTAGAGAAACCGGAATACAGACTAGACAAACCGGAACCGGCGCCCGAGAAACCGGAAACGGTGGACAAGTGCAACCAGGCGACCATAGAGCACGAGAAGGTGGAGTTGAGGAATCCGTCCCTGGAGATAAAGATAGACGCCAACTCCATCCTGCCGGACGACCACTTCGACGACGACAAGCTCTTCATGAACTCCCTGTTGCCGCTGTTCAAGAAAATGGACGACGACACCAGGCTGCTGTGCAGGATTGAGGTGCTGAAGATCATTCGGTATGTCAAGTTTTTTTGTTTTCAAATTATATACCTAATTGGTTTTGTTACTGGTATTAATAACTAAGGTGTGACTTTGCATTTTCTTTGAAAATGCTTAATAAATTGAAAAACTTTATATAGGACAGCATTAATGGAAAACAGCTTTATTGGTATGTCATCGAGACTAATAAACTTCCTGACTCAATACAAGATCTTGACCATCAAAAATTCAAAGATGTCCTCGGTGGTCTTTTACAAGAGAAGTGTTACTATAAGGTTGATGACTATGTTAACGATGTGCTCTCCTAGGCTGGTCATTATTGATTAAATGTAAAAAATGCCCCTGCTTAGTATATATTGCGTAGTATTGTTCCGTTATTGTAAAATGAAATTGTACGAGTATTTTATATAAAAATTAAGCTTTGTAATCAGTTACATAATTATGAAAATTCGTATACCATAAGGTAAATCGCAATGAAACATTACAATAGGCCAGATGACAAAAAAAATTTTTGCTTTAATAGAAACTCATTTATATAATAAACAGAAAGAAAAAATCGGTTTTTGAATAACTATAAAAACAACCAAGCTATAAGGTATTAAAAATGTTTCTCCATCTCTTTCTAGCAAAACGGCAATTTACAAGGAGTTTATATGGCCGAACTCAACAATGACGTCACGGTTGATGTCTGATCTCTCTGTCTAATCGCCTTCAAATTAACAACTTAAAATGCTTGTATCTAATGTATTTCTAAGCCGATTTTAATTCTAATTTCCGAGGATTGCATCTTTTTCCACGATATTTTAATATTTAATGACGAGACGTAAAAATTAGAATTCAGTCATTATCCCAATTATGCACCACTTTTATACAGCTACGACTTATAAAATAATTTTTTTCATTTCATTTCAAAAAATGATTAATAAATCAATAAAGAAAAACATTTCGTCTCGTCCGGGATTTGAACCCGCGTCTCCAACATACCGTGTTGACCGCCCTGACCAACTAGGCGACCGAGCTCTTACCGGCCCCGACGAAATTCTTGGCCGTATTTATCTCCTTTATTCTTTGTTATGCCAAAGTAGTCTTTACTAGCTTTCCGCCTTTCCGCTCGCGACTTCGCTCGCGTTATTTTTGTTTTCCTGTGGGAATTTTTTTCCCGTAGGAAATTACCCTATGTCCTTCCCCTGGTCTCGAGCTAGCCCTATACCAACTTTCATCAAAATCGGTTCTGTAGTTTCGAAGCCTATTCAATACAAACAAACAATCAAATTTTTCCTCTTTATAATATACTAGCTTTCCGCTCGCGACTTCGTCCGCGTTATGTTTGTTTTCCCGTGGGAATTTTATATTTTTTCGTAGGAAAATTACCCTATGTCCTTCCCCTGGTCTCGAACTATCCCTATACCAACTTTCATCAAAATCAGTTCAGTAGTTTCGAAGCCTATGCAATACAAACAAACAAACAAACAATCAAATCTTTCCTCTTTATAATATTAGTATAGAAAAGTATAGATTCACGGTTAATTAACTACGTATCAACATCGCATATTTCCAGTTACGCTCTCCAAGGCCACAAGTGCTTCGAAGCCCTCAGACTGGCCGAGGACAGCTTTTTCAAGAACAAAATCAGCGGCATCCTGACCAAAGAGGAGGCGCCCGACGGCTCCCTGGACGGCTCCAGGAGCGAGTCCAAGCTGTCCATGACAACGCGGTCCGCCGATGGCAGCAGGCCCGTGAGGAAGCGTAGGGTGAGCACGATTTGGCATTTGATAGGATAAGTCTTCGCTTAGGATGTTTGAAACTAAATAAAAAGTCTCACAAAATGTACCCTTTAATCCTCGCAGCATGACCATCAAAACACGGTATGATAAAAAGATTCATCGCTGTGAACTGTCAAAATATGATAACAATGCACCGTTTTTTGACAGTTCGTTGTACTAAACCGTTTTCTCATATCGTTGCTTTGGTGGTCATGCTACGGGAGCACGAGTTATTATAACGCTTTGAGACTACTAGGTTAACGCTTAAACGTCCGCTTACTAGGTTCACGCTCTTAGGCCTTTGTACTAAAGGTGACTGTTACCACTTACCATCAGGTGGGCAGTACTTACGCTTGTTTGTCAACTTAGTTGTTTAAAAAAAAACACTAGTTGTGCAATTGTCGCAAACGAAAGCAAATACCTTTTCAAGCAATTTTATCAGACATATTAAAGAAATTGATTCTATTCGAATTGATTCTATAGGAATTATATATCAACCATATGTATACTATAGTATTTATTAATCACACCGCACCTATGATTATTATTTATTGTATTACGTAATAAGTAAGAGAAATATTTTTTTTTTCATATTATTATTTATATTGCTTTCTACAATGGTGTTAACAATAAATGCTATGTGTCATGTCTTCGACATCGTCTATTCGTTCGGATTTATTAACATATAAATATCCCTCCTTTTCACTATACAAATTGAAAAAAATAATAAGAACAATATTATACTATTACTTACTATACACATAAATTAAATGTAATATTATGTGATTTAATTTTACAGGTTCGCTCTCCATCTCCGCTCCCGACGCCGACGAAAAGGAGGGGTCCCGGACGTCCCAGAAAGGTACACAGGCACAGGCTTATGCACACCATTATATCCATCCACTATTGTGTTATTTTTTGCTGTTATTTCACATTTATGATATTAAGGCATTAATAATGACATTTTCAACACACTTGCTCGTAAAATGGGGCTTATTACCTTGCATTTAGACCCGTTATTCAGTATATTAAACACGAGTGCTTTTCACTTTACAAAATCGCACAAGTGCGGTAATCTTAACACGACAAATTCTAATTTGTTCAAGATTGCAAAGTAAATGTATGTCCAGTACGCATTGTCGCTTAATACTTTTTTTTAACACGACTTTATGCGGCTGCCAATTGGAAACAACTACTGGTTACTTAAATATTAAATTAACAACGACATTTAAACACAAACATTTAAAAACATTAATTAATAACTATAACTAAAATAAATTATTAAAAATTTACACAAACTTGTTTTTTAAAAACTAAAATATTCGGTTTATTTAGTTTTGAATTTTGGCTGTTTGGCCCTTTTTTGTTGGCTGTATGAAGAGTAGGCGGGCAGCGCGCGAAAAAAAAGGCGCGCGACATTTTCCCGCAATTGAAATTTTTTGCCTTTTTGTTGTAATTGATAATTGATTATCTACAAATATGTCGAGTCCAAGTGAAGAAGAATCCATATTATTAACTCCGCCGGAAATAATTATGGAGGCGCAAAGCGCGAGTAATAGTTTGTTGCCGACAAAGTCAATGGATAAATACTTGGCGGCATACGATATTTTCTTGCAGTGGAAGATTGATAAAAAAGCGCAGTCATTTTCAGAAAAATATTATTATCACAAGATCTTTTATTTTCCTCACAAGTGTGTTGAAAAACGTCGTATGACTCTATGATACACGCGCGCATTGGTCATTGCGTACGAGGCGATATTGTGCGCGAGCCGTAGGCGAGCGCGACAAGAAAGCAGAGTAGCCGACACACACCGACATCATAATGTACTATTATGAAGTGAATAAACTTTTTAAAGTTTGGTTTAGTCTATCTATGTTTTGTCTCGATTCGTCTTACGAAATCTGATTAATGTTAGAAAATACAGCATAGATTGAGTTACTGATTAACTCAATCTATGCTGTATTTTCTACAACTTACAATATATCATTCAAAATTTAATAGGTAATTAAATAAGTTGAAGAGATTATAAAACCTAATAACTTGTGTAACACGGCCTCATCTTCATCATCGCCTTCCCTATAGATACCTGATGTTTGAAAGCTCACATAGAACGGTCGGCAGAGCCACGGTAATACTATTACCGTGGCAGAGCTGACCAGAGAGACGTTGTTGGTTGCTAGGCACATGTTATGTTTATGCAATACTGTTTGATGTGGTTTTCGTAGTTTCAATATAATTTTATCAATAAAGTAACGTACTATGTTGTTTTTCTGGTTATTATACTTGTGCATTAACAATAAGTATAAATTGACGAAAATTCTCTTGGAAATCAAGTTGAATATTCACATGCTCGAGAAGCTATATGTTATATTATATTTTCTAATGACAAACATTTCAAAGTTTGTATCCACAACATATCATAAAAACGACTGAAGTTTATTTTTGTGCGTATAATTCCACTGGCACGCGTAGTTTATGAGCTAGATTTCCCGTATTCAAAGATATTTTTAATTAATGAAATTACATTATATCTACGAGTTTAATTTTAAAAGACTCATAGATGTAATAATTTGACAAAAGAGGGATCTTTTCTTTTTACGTAGATGGGCATAGTTACTGAAGTCTCTCCTGTAAATTTGGGTCCTCAATGTAATTGGCTATTTTCAGGTGTCGAAAATATAGTTTAATGTGTACTACGCAGGGTTATTTTAAATATCTTATAACTATTTTTTCTCATATAAACGTTATTTATATGAAAAAATAAACAATTTATATCTAAACATTCACTTAAAATTCGTGCTAAAACGCTCGGTCACGTAACATTTGTTTTATTTATTTATGTATTATTATTATAGATTTACAGTGTACATGTTGAGATAACCACAAAAATTATTTACAAAATTTCCAAAAATTTAATTACTATATAATACACAATATATGCAATAATAATAATCTAACATTTCAGATAGGTACATCTTCAAAATATTAATAAAAATTATCAAATTGTTAACTGTGGCGTCACATTAGGTACAAAAAACAAACGAGGATGAATTGTAGTGACGTTCTTTTTCTTAAATCTACATATTTTGACTGAGAAATTGACAATTATAATACTCGTACTTTGTTCATTTCGGTATGTAACCTGAATTTTATGCATTCTGAAACTCGGCAGAGCAACAGTTAGAATAGGCTAGATGACTAAAAATTTTTTTTTGCTTTAATAGTTCACCTCATTCATATAATAAACAGAAGGAAAAAATCGGTTTTCGAATAACTATAAAAACGACCAAGATATAAGGTATTAAAGATTTTTCTCCATCTCTTTCTAGCAAAACGGCAATTCACAAGGAGTTTATATGTCCGTACTCAACAATGACGTCGCGGCTCGCGGTTGATGTCGGATCTCTCTGTCTAATCGCCTTCAAATTAAAATGCTTGTATCTAATGTATTTTTAGGCCGATTTTAATTCTAATTTCACCGGACTGCATCTTTTTCCACGGTTTTTTAATATTTAATGACGAGCGAGACGTAAAAATTAGAATTCAGTCATCATCCCAATTAGATAATTCAGTATGTTCTGTGGTTGTGCCCCAGGTGCGTCCCCCGCCGTCTGACTCCGACGAGGAGCGGCGGCCGTCGAAGCGGCCCCGCTGCCCGCTCGTGAAGCCGGCGCTGCTCAGCGAGCTGGACGACACCCTCAGCAAGGCGACCAGCGTGGCGCAGCTGACCACGCCGCTCTTCATGAAGGTCAGCTGTGCCCTAATATAACCTCTATTTATTCATTTAGAAGTAAACTCAACATGTTTTTGCTTGAACAACAAATAAGATCATAGCGGATGGCTGTGTCCTTCGTAACTGTCAAGGGACTTGGTGGTTTGATGGGGTTTTTTCACAATATATCATGTATTCCTATTACTTACACTTTCATATGTTATGCTATTGCTTAAATGATAATATGTTACCTATTCTACAATAAATTTTTACAGTTGATTGTCTGTTGGCCAGCACACATATACATTTGTATAGGCTTCCACAGAATACCAGCGTTGCAGGTGTTATGCATAGCATTCTGCAACATAGTGCTGAGTGGCGGCCTTCTTAGCTTCACTTTATTTGATTTACCTGTATTACGTGTTTTTTCATAATGTTTATTTGTGAAACTAAATAAATTTATTTGATTTGATTTGAAGGATCTCGCGCACTAGGGCTCACACACACACATACACATTACCACATTAGATAAATCTCCCTCCCTCTTTTACGATACAAATGGGCTAAGCTAACTAAACCGCCCGCCTCCTTTTGTCCCTTCTAATTTCTTGACAATACCTCTCTCTTTATCTTTATACTGCACCATTCCTCTCATTCGAGTACCGCCCGCCGAGTTATTTAAGTTCTTCCAGTGATAATCTTTCTCTTCGTAATACTCTATTTCCCCGTAGAAAAAACAATCCGAAGTATTGGCAGTTTTCAGCGTGATACTCAAACAAAACTATGCACCTCCCTGCAAGATTTCATGTTCATAGGTCAAATAGTTTTTTAGATTTCGGTGAGTGAGTTGAGTGTCTTTTCGCTTTTATACACGGTGTTTCATAATAACCAATAAATAATTTATTGTTATCTAAAACTAATTAATTAATTGTGTTTACCCGTAATGTCATTCAACCCAAAATTTTCATGTAAATCATAGACATGATGATGATACTATGATATATATGAAAATTTTGGGTTGAATGACATTACGGGAAAAACTATTTAATAATTAGTTTTAGATAACGATAAATTATTTATTGGTTATTATGAAACACCGTGTATATCCTTCATTCATACAATACAACTTGTTAACAATATTGCGCAAAAGCTGAAATTCAGAATCGAGAGGAGTCAATTCCGTTAATTAAAAGTGTGGTTCAGATTTTATCCAAAAAATATCTTTTCAACCACATCGCTTTTTAAAGGAGATTGCCCATTTTCCAAGGGCTAAACATATCGCTGTAACTATTTCTGTGCCCTATTAATTTGTATATAGTACCTAGCTAAAATTATCCTCTATTATAATCAGCAATTAGTTTTATACCGGGTGTAACTGAACACCCCAATAACATTTAAGGGTATGTCTCCATCAGAAGTAGAGATTCTGTAGGAAAAACATTAGGGCTAACAAACCTACTTTTTTCCCCATACAAACTAAATAAATTATTTTTTTGGTATTAAGTGCCGACAGCTCTACGTAAGCGTACGAGGAATAAGTATTAGGCTCACGTCTGTCACGTGTCAATTTGTGTTTACATTTTAATTGTCAAGAGCTGATTATGGTTGTCACTTGAAATTTTTGCTTTCAGTTTAAAATCAAATAACTGAAAATATTGGGGTTCCAGGTCTCCGACAAGCACCGAAGGCCTATTTAGTATCTAATTTATATGCTCCTTAAATGTTGTTGGGGGTGTTCAGTTACTCCCTGTATATTGTACCCTGGTATTTTTTTATTTTGAAATTTCTACAATGTTTGTAGGTTAGATATTTTAAAACTTCCATGTTTTTAATAAATATGCGCAAAAATAATATTTTCATCACTAAAAGGACCTATACAAAATCATATTTAGTCCCCTTTCGGTATTAAGTAATCAAATGCTGTATTACAGCATTATTTAAATATCCAAATTCTCTCATACAAAAACAGCATACCTAACTAACTAAAGAACTAAAAATCTCCACTCAGAAATTGCATGAAAGCATACACACGGAAGTAAACCACAGATTCAGCGCAAATGCAGACTTATTTTTTTTCTTATTTCGTTCTGTGAACAACATTCTTTATGAATTACCAATTATACGATTGAAATCTCTTTCAGTTCTACAACCTTGAACGCTCAAAGTCGGCGCCGTTGCAGACGTCCACCCCAGGGCCGCAGGTCACCATCAAAACCGAGCCAGTGGACGAGCCGCAGTCGACTTAGATATATACACTTAGAATAATCAATCAATCCGCGTCGTATATTCACGCAATGTCGATTTCGAAGTGAAACACGTCTTCGTTCGGTTCTTGTGTTCTCTTTAAAATGCCAAGCCGATCCGAAGTATACAGTAAAGCTTTAGCAAAGTACACAAGTGTAGTAAAACTGGTTAAACCCAGATCATTTTTAACAAACTGTGTTTGTTAAAAATTACCCGGGTTTAACTAAAATAACACAAAGTGTCAAAATTCTAAGAAATTTCTTTGAAAATGACCCGTTTTGTATATTACGATGGCAGTATAAATGATTATTGCATATTGCATTCAAAATATTACGTATATAAAAAATGCAATGCAGCTTTAGCACCAAAAAAGTAAGTATGTAATTACTCCATAATTACATATAATGTAAGGTCATTTAAAGTCGCATACATGTAAGTTATTATTATGAAAGTGCGCGTAATCTGTTTACATAGTTCCTGAGTGCACACAGCTGAAAATATTTAAAACAGTCAAATATTGTCCTAATCAAACTGTGAAACGATTTCGTATCCTTCAAACTGCACCACAGAGGATGGAAATGAATAAGTTTTATCGTTTTTATGACAGCTAGTTGCTGTCCCGGTTTAATGTATACAGATAATAAATTCTTATCACGTTTCCTTTCCTTTGAGAACTGTGGAGGAGAAAGGCAATTTGAAACGCTATTTTTGAGCTAACTCCTATTATTACGTATCTGACATCAATTGTCATTATATGTCTTTGAATATCAGTGAAACATATTTGCCTCACGATTTCATATAAATTTTAATGTTGCAAAACTGTACAGTCCTGTTTGTAGCACATTTGTGGTTACCCTGGTTTCTGGACCCCATTCGCTTTAGTTTTTATTTCAAGTCCGAGGACAATTTAAACAATTTCTAATGAACGCTCAACTTCGAAAAATTATATCTGAGTTAGATTAAAAAAAATGTTTTGTTCTGATGATAATAACTAGTCCTAAGTCCGCCTGGAAATTTAATATTATTTTACGTAATTCACAATTTCAGCTTCTTTTCCAATTGTTATGATGAGTTCAGTAGCGACTTAATTATGTTTGAAATATATAAAAGCGTGTAATAATATTAATCGGCGTTTAAATAAATTATAGGTTTTTATAAAAATTCTAAGTAGGTGCCTATACATTTTCAAATGTTGACAATGTATAGGTACTTAGTTGAGTTATGAGGCCAGCTCATGATACTAATGCCAAAAACGAATGAAACGCGAGTGCTAAAAATGTTTTTTTTAATGGCGATTTTTTTTAGCTGGTATCATTTCACTTTCCGGCTGCGTAGAATACACACTCCTTGACTTCTACTGACAGGGTGACCAATAGCATTATGGGAATTCATAAATATATGTTCTTTGTAAATATAGAATAAGTTTTTAAAATAACATTTTCAGTTGGTAAACAAGTAGGTTTCGAAAATTGTTCTCTAAGAGTCTGAGGAACATGAAAATTAATACGTAGGGAATTGCGACGAAGTATAAATTGTAATTTTACTTTTTTGATGATGATTTCAAAAAATTACAGGACATCAATGGTTAAATATAAGGATATAGCGTAAGTATATTATAGTTCATACCATACGAATGTTGCGACATTATAATGTCGCCATATTCCTAATAAGTACATTTTTGTACTGCTTTTTTATAATATTATATGTGGAACTGTAACACGTGTCCAATTTATATATTATACTATGTTATCTATGTCTTGATGATATGATGATGTAGGTACAGAAGTTCTAGAAGTCAATGGAACCGATTCTTTTGAGTCGTACCAAGTACCAAGCGTATTCATATTTTAAATTGCATCATGTTACAAAGGTTTTAAGATTCAATCAACGAATATTTAAAAATAACCCTGTAATTGGAGTATTGCATATCTTCAAATACAGGCGTTTTTTATAGCTGTGTTCAATATACATTCGAAATAGCACAATACCTGGCATTATAATATTATTCGTAATCGTGAACGAATATGAATAAAAAACCGAAACGTTCGTGCATAATGTTATGCTCTGTTAGTGCTTTATTTGGGTGCATTAGGTCCATTGATAAAACTCCGCCAACCTTGCGACCTTCAAAGTCATGAGTACCCGTAAGCTGAGCCAGGTGTTATATTGTTAAATCGAACGTGTAATATTATGTTAACATAATATTGTAAATTTTCTAAACTTCTAAGCCCAACCAAACGGTACATCGATTTTCGTAAAAAATTTAAGTTTATGTCATGATTTCTTTATTATTCTGTGTACACACACAGTAAAATGTATTCAAACACAAATTTATATCGAAATAAGTCTATGCATATTCATAATATTAGTTCTAAACACTTGCTATTATAATGTGTCGAAAATCATATTCGTAGAAACCGGGCACATTTTCCTATCGCTCTTGAAAAGAGGGAAAATATAACGGAAAAAGAGATCTCTTGCTTAAGTATTTCTTTACGTATAGTTTTATTACGCGAGGAAGTCCTCATTTTTTCTCTCATACCATGGTCACCCGCTAAAATTTGGGCGTTTTGTTATATTATGATTCGTAATTATCTAAAAAGAGTTTTAAATCATATCACGCGAAAAAGGATGTTGGTATGGATGCAAATGTGATATTATATGAATAGGTTTGGCCATTTAGCGAGTAATTAGCGTAAGTTACAGTAAAGGTACCATTTTGGCCTTAATCACGTTCGAGTAACGCCACAGACATGCTACACTCAATATTTGTCTATGACACGACATGTCTCCGAACGGGGAGGATCGCGGTGAATTGAGCAATTCTTCGCGCAGAATAATATGTCGTCAATTGAAAGTTGTCATGGTCACCGAGGCACATTAAAAAGGACTTATCGTACCACATTTGGCCGTGTGATATTTTGACGAGAGATAATTGGAGCAAATCCCGAAGTAGGTAGCTCAAATCTACTTTCATTGACAACATAATAATTATTAAGGTGCAAACAAACTGGGCTTATGTGATGCCACGTATGTGATGTTACGTCCATCAGAAGACATCGGTCTTAATAGAAAATGTACGAAAAATCATTATTTAGAACTACACTTGGCTTACGTGACGTCGTTACCGCGACCAATCATATAACGTGGCGTGGCATCACATAAGCCCAGTTTGTTTGCACCTTTAATCTCTTCACCGCCATACCGCGCGTCGTCAGCGTTCGCTTTTATACTGTGTTAGTTTTATATTGTGTTGTATGTCAATGTATATTTTTATCTATATTGATTTTTTGCTTGACTGTCGTATAGGTAGTGAATAATCATTTTAGTTTTTGTTTTCTAATTACATTTGAGGCATAAACCAAAATTTTTTGGTTGCCTGATGAACAATAATGAAACGTGTTAGTTGAATTACAGCACAGTTACTCGATATTCCAACTTTTTTAAATCCACAAAACATTTTAGTTTTCAAGCATTGAAAGAAAATTGTTCGTATTTTATATATCTGTTCGTGTTATTATATTCGTTGTGTAAATAGAAATGATTTAGTGTTTTTCTAGTATTATTCGTCTTAGTTGAGTACAATTTGTAAATTATTAAAAATCGGCATCTCTGTGGCGGTAACTTTGTTGTTATTAATTTTGTGTTCATATTATATTGGGACTATCTAATGTATACATTCCACACGCAGTAATGATTATTGTGGAGACACTGAACACTCTCGAGTTTAAAATGTATGACAAATGGAAAAATATAACTATTTTGTAAAAATAAAATGTTGTTTTATTATTGGCACTTCTTTGGTTGAATAAGGTTAGATAATAAAATCAGTTAGAATGCAAAATGTCTTCAGCTGGCTCAGTAATCTTCAGACCGCTAAATTTCACAGCAAGCCCTTCTCTCGTGGGAGTGCAACACATGGGGCCCACGAAGTAACTGTCGGCGACTGGAAATGGACTCATTCTCAATAGATGCCAGTTGCTGTTATCAGTGGAATACTTCACAACAATCACATCACGAACTTTCGAAAGTCGCATCCAAAAGTTTCGAGGGTCCCCGGTGTATAAACCTGTTGGTTAAAGGAAGAAAATAATTTGTAATATTTAATTATCTTATTGGAAAAGATTTTTAAGGAAAACTGCAATAGATAGATAGATAGATAGATAGATAAAGTCTTTATTTACAACCATCTTCATCACACACAAACAAAAAAATACTAAACATAAAATTAAGAATATAGTAGGTAGGTACCTAATCCAAAATTACGTTGTGTGCGCTGCAGAAGTGTAAAAGGGTTGCAACTCAGTGACTGGTTTTACTCACATCATGTGACTATGTGAGCAAAGCACTGCTATTCTGCTACAACCCGAGGGCTTCTTGTTAATTAAAATACTAAGAAAATTTTAACAGTAAATGGCAGTTATGTGTATCTATATGTTATTATATATATTATTATGTGTATACAGTGTGTATAAATTTATACATACGAGTCAATATTGCAAAAAATCTGGAAACTGTAAAAAGGAGAAGCAGAAAAATAAAATTCAAAATTATTGTTTTATATTATTATGTGAATTATTATGTGAGTAAATATGGAATACGGTGTGCATTTGTAAATCATTACCTAATAGGTAGGTAAGTAATAGGTATAGCATAATAGTTTAAAAGTAAAAAATCTAATCATTGTCTTATAAGTCTCGGGCTCCACCTGATGCGTGACCCCAACTGAGCCACAAAAAAAAACTGGAAAATAGATTGTTTGAGTATGCCGCTGTAATGTCTCGCGTTTGTCGGATTTCAGAGTTTGTCGCTTGCGCGTTTCAGAGATATGTGTGGCTCAGCTAGGGGTAACGTTACCCCAGCTGAGCCACACGGATCTCGACAGCGAAACGACATAGGGAAAATCTGTTTGCTGGTATAGATAGACGGCAGTTTGTCTAATAGTACATGTGGTTCTTGTGAGGTTCGCAGCAAATCTGCAACCCCCATAACACGGTACCAAGTAATTTCACTGCCATATCTTACCCTTCAAACCGGAACACAGCGGCAGTGCAAGCACTGCTGCTTTGCGGCAGAAATAGATAAGATGGAGGTACCCAAGCAGACGACACTGGTACAGAGTACGATTATCTCTCCGGTAAAACACGCGAGTTCATCAATCGAGCTGGCCGGCTTTGCCAATTAGCCTCAGCTGCGGCGGCGAACGTTAGAACTACCTGCTCCTCAGCTCGCAAGCCACTTCGCCGCTCCGGGCGTACGCGGGTTTGAATTACACTCTAGTCTAGAGGTAGGACAAACAAGACTACGTGGAGATTTGCAGCGATTCGTTTCTGTCACTAGTTGCATAGTTTAACAATGCATTGTTATAAGGTACTTTGCTAAATATTATTTTAAATGAATTTATGGTCAAAATGATATGTTGCTTAAAAAAAACATTTACAATGTAAAAATAATATGAAATGAAAACATAGAATATTATTATTATAGCAATGTGTATGATATTGTAGCTTTATACGAAATGTTATAGGAAGTGTCACTGAGAAAAAATCTTGTTAATTTTACAATAAAACGTTACTGCGAGAGAGGCGTTTATAGTAAATTGTTACCATATAAAAGTTTTTATTGTCAAATGAATTCGATAATTGAGTAGTTTCGGCAACAATAATACTATATTGCTAAAGAAGCAAAATCTTGTGTCATATCACTACTCATATTTAGTTTCCCTAACAATTTTAGCTTTGTTCCCACAAATATTCCCATTTTGCTATGATTCTCAAACCTATTGGCTACCGGCTACCGGAAGTCGGAACAGAATATATTGCAACGCTCAGAAGAATATTGTTGTTATTCTGAGTTGCAACGTTAACGTTAATCAACATTGTTACCTGGTTCAAATTTCCGAAGCCGCGAAATTTGAAACTTCAGTAATTATTCTACAACGCTTTTATGAACACTTTATCAGACAATTCTTTTCTCAGTGTAGTTAGACCAAGTATACCTAAATCATATCCAATAAACGTTACTTCCTTTGAAATTAGATATTTTGTAATTATAAGAAATTAAACGCACCCATCAACAATTGATAAAATAACACTAACATCGATACTACTTTATTATGACATACCTGTGGCCCAATCTGACACACCATTGGTCAAAACACTTCCTATCATGGGCTGCCCGTCGTTATATTGAATACCCGCCTTCAGCCAATGTTTCTCGTCTAAGTATATCATCAAACCTGCCTGATCATACAGTGTTGTGAAATTGGCTTCCACACAAATCTGAAAAAAATATAAATGACGATACGATACGAAACACCCTTGTACTCCGACTTGTTCAATTACGGGGGTATGCGGGACTCATTTTTAACCCCCGACGCAAAAAGAGGTGTGTTATAAGTTTGACGTGTCCGTCTGTCTGTGTATAGCTGTCTGTCTGTCTGTGGCATCAAAGCTCCCGAACGGATGAAGCGATTTCAATTTAGGTTTTTTTTTGTATTAAAAGTGGCTTATGTGCGAGTGTTCTTAGACATGATTGATGAAAATCGGTTGAGCCGTTTATAGGTTGTGGGGGTGGAAATGGGCAAGCAGGCCCGCCGCTAGCTGTTTCATCGCCCGCGTGCAATACCGATTATGCCGCCCTACGACTACTTAGGTACTCTGAGTTTTGTCAAAAAAGGATAATTAATGTTTTCTCATAATGGTGGGAAAAAAGAAAAACAACTTAACGAAGATAAAATATTTATATAATAACTCACCCTAGATATAGAGTAAAGTATTCGGACTTATTCGGTCTTATTACGAAACCTGGTTTAAACCTGGTCTAAAGTTAGTCTTGGTTTAAATGTAGTGCGCTTTCACTTGTGTCAATATACATAGATAGAGACAGCGTCAACTTAGTCCTGGTTTAAACCAGGACTAACTTTAGTCCATGTTTCGTAATAAGACGGATTAAGTTTAAAAAAAAGATCAAAAAGAAAATACAGCATTAAAAGGGCACGGACCGATGTGGTGGTGAGATAATTATAAAAAAAAATATTTTAATTAGGTACCTACTTATTATTTTTGTTTACTGAAGTGTAAAACTATATCTATATACTATATATAAAAGGAGATGTTTCCATCTAAAGCCGCACGCACAGCCGCAGAAAAGTGAAAATTGGACAGTTGTTTTAATTCAAAATGTGGACGCACACTAAGAAGGGATTTTAAAAAATGTTAACCCTAAAGGGATGAAATAGGGGTTGCAAGTTTGTATGGAAAAATCTTTAAATTTTGCTAATTTAAAGATTTTTCCATACAAACTTGCAACCCCTATTTCATCCCTTTAGGGTTAAGATTTTGATAAAACTTGAGATTCATGTTCTTAAAAATATTTCATTGAGCACGTGTTTCATGGTTTTTTGGAATTCACCTCCTTAGGGTGCAAATAGGGGTTGAAAGTTTCTATGGAAAATATTTAAAATCTGCTCCAATTTCCATGAAATTTATTATCCGGGCTTAAAAGGCTACAAAATTATTTTTCCTACGGAAAAATATAAATTCCCACGGGAAAACAATAATAACGCGGGCAAAGCCGAGAGCGGAAAGCTAGTATTTAAATATTTATCTACAAAAATTTAACTCTTCTTGCCTTTATATTTGCGAAATCTTCTATCAACTTTCTTGTATCCAAATTGTTTAAAATTTTATGTTCAATTGAAACTATAGCTAAAGAACTATGGCTATTTTCACCAACCAATCCTAAAGAATCCCCTAGCTAGGAGTTCCCTAGCTTAGGGCGAACCTTAACTCAAACCCCTACCTAAATTTAGTTTCACCGAGCAAAGTGATACTTTATTAGGGACCGCTTAGTTAGGTGACAGATTGCTTTAAGAAAACCCGCTGAACATAATCGATGCTTAATCGATTTTATGAAATTACCTGAAATATTGCCTAATTTGAGTTAAAATGGACACAGTTTATTGTACAGTAGCTTAATAATGACAAAAAAAAAAGATTTTCTGCATGATGTTCTACGAAAAAAGTCATGGGATTTTAATTTAAATTTTTATTTATTACTAGCTTTCTACTTGCGGCTTCGCCCGCGTTCTTATTATTTTCCAGTAGGAAAAATAATTTTGTAGCTACGCCCGGATAATAAATTTCATAGAAATTGGAGCAGATTTTAAATATTTTCAATAGAAACTTTCAACCCCTATTTTGCACCCTAAGAGGGTGAATTCCAATAAAACATGAAACATGTGTTCAATTAAATATTTTAGAGAGCATGAATCTCAAAATCGTCGCTAATTTAAAGATTTTTCCATACAAACTTGCAACCCCCATTTTATCCCTTTAGGATTAATTTTTTTTAAAATCCCTTCTTAGTGTGTCTCCGTATTTTAAATTAAAACAACTGTCCAAATTTCACGTTGCAACCATTAGTGGTTACGGCTGTGCGTGCGTCTATAGATGGGAACATCTCCTTTATAGAAGATATGCGACATTACTTATGACTCGATTTCAAAATAATTCTTCATCATCTCCACGTACGTGGAGTGCAACAAAAAAGTTAACCCAAATATTTTTTGTGTTTTTATTGTGGTTTTTGACAAAATATGATTTGTAAATAACTTTGTCATATTACACCAGAAAATTAAGAAAAAAATTATAATAAATTCGGAAAATTTATGAATTTTCCGAGAGAAAATTTCAGTGATTTTCAATGTAGGATCATGGTCTGAACTCACTGTTAAAAGAAATAGGACACCGTCACTTATATCCTGTGTAGTTTCCACAGCGTCAAGAGCATCTAAACTATTAAATAAATATTTCATGCTATTAGGATTAGAGCAAACTTGGAGAAATTAACCTAAAAATAACTGTCACTTAGCACTAGGGAGTGGAATAATGGGCCTCTATCCCTTACGGTACTAGGTGTCCCTTAAGCGTTGGTGAAAACCAAATTTATACTAAGTGTCACTTATCGTGGCTTAGGGGTTACCTAAAATTTAGGGATTGTTGGCGAAAATGACCATAGTCTTTGAATAAAGCTCAGAAGGGATTCCCTTCGCCGGTCCTGCTACATAGAATACCTACTTGAGGCGCCACCAAGCGGGGGCGGGTGGTTCAACCTGCCGTCACGATATTTGGTATTGCATCTTAGTTTTAACGGATGCCAAAAGATGGCGGTGTTAACGATATTTGGTCCTACGTATTCGGGCGATTTTTTTCCATGCGATGACATTTCTTAACGTAAAAGGTGACTTGAATTACGTGATGATTTGCACGATTTGCCGCCCCCCTGAACGTGCCGCCCGTGTGCGGTGCACGCTTTGCACGCCCGCTTACGGCGGGCCTGTGGGCAAGAATAACCGAATGTCTGAAAATATACTCGAGTGGGGTCTCAAATGAAAGCGCATCACGTGCACATTATAAAATAATATGTTAGGCCGTTTAAAAATTTGAAATAAAAATGAAATTAAACATTTTAAAAACCCCCGACAAAAAACATCCAAAAGTAAAAAATAAATATATCTAGTAACGCTCTACATACTCGGTCAGTAAGTAATTAAATAAATCGTGAAACATGGTCAGTTTCCAGCTGACGCTTTTTCTTACCATCAATTAATTTATCTTTCCTACCGAATTAAATTAAAGCCTAGAGTGCTTCATCATCGTGGCTTCGCCAGTATGAATCTAAGCAGTTTGCGCAAGGATGCAGCCGATATGGACTGGTCTGAATTTTTTACTTCAATTAATATTAATGATCAGGTGAATATGTTCAATGACATGCTGACTAAGCTTTATGATATTCATGCGCCTATTAGAGCTGTTAAAGTTAAACATTTACCAGCACCGTGGTTGACTGACGAAATCCGCTCACTTATGTCGAAGAGGAATAGAGCTAAGTCCAGGTTCAAATCTGATCCTACGGAATTTAATCAAAAGAAGTATCATCACGCTAGAAATCGTTGCAATACAGTGATCAGGGGCGCTCAAAGACGCTATATTCACAAGTCCGTTGAAAACGGCGATCCAACTAAAGTCTGGAAATTTCTTAAATCACTTGGAGTTGGTAAGTCCAAAAGTAATAATCTCATTACTCAGCTTGATTTAAATGCTCTCAATTCCCAATTTTCTTCTGTACCTATTTTTAATGGTAAATCCAAAATTGACACTGCTCAAACTTTCGAAAATGCCAACTTTTGATTTTCCTCCATTTAATTTTCAACAATTTTACAGACTGTGATGTTGAGGGAGCCATTACTTCTATCACATCTAGTGCTCTTGGAAGTGATTCGATTAGCAGGAATATGATTTTACCCATATTAGATATTCTTTGTCCTGTTATTACTAGAATGTTGAACAATTCAATATTGACCGGAGAATTTCCGTCGGTTTGGAAAGATGCGCATGTTATCCCTCTACCAAAAAAGCCTAACCCTACTACCTTCACTGATTATAGACCAATATCCATTCTGCCATTCCTTTCTAGAGTTTTTGAAAAACTAGTTCATCGCCAAATCAAATTATTTTTAAACACCATAATCTATTTAACCCTCTGCAGTCTGGATTCCGAACAGGACACAGTACAGTTACAGCATTACTGAAAATCTCCGAAGACATAAGGCTTGGCATGGAAAGAGGGCAGTTAACCCTATTGACTTTTCTTCATTTTAGTAGTGCATTCATGTGTGTTGATTTTGACATCCTTTTGCAGTTTTGGCTTCTCTTAACATATCTCCGGCTGTTATTGTCTGGTTTCGTAGTTACTTGCAGGGGCGCCGGCAGTGTATACGCATTGAAGAGTGCTGTTCTTCATGGAGTCATATTAGCGCTGGCGTTCCTCAAGGTGGCGTCTTATCTCCGCTACTTTTTTCTGTCTTCATTAACACTATCACACAGTCATTGTCATGTTCCTATCACTTGTATGCAGACGACTTACAAATATACACCCAGGCACCATTACCTCAATTAGTACAAGCTGTTTCAATTACTAATATCGACTTGGGTAACATTTTGACTTGGAGCATGAATTTTGGTTTACATTTAAACCCTAATAAAACTCAGACTATAGTAATTGGCAGTTCTTATTATGTTTCGAGGGTGAACTTTGATCTTTTGCCCCCAGTTATCCTTGACGGCACTACTATTCCTTATGCTACCACTGTAAAAAATCTCGACATTATTTTCGATCGTTGTTTGCCTTGGCGACCACAAATTGAGCATGTTCAAAAAAAAGTATTTGGTGCATATTTTTCATTAAATCGTCTCCGTAATTTCTTGCCACTTAAAACCAAAATTGAATTCTGCTTCTATCTATTATAGATTATGCTGATGTTAGCTACGTTGACCTATCTGAAGAACTACTTAATAAACTGGAGCGACTACAAAACGTCTGTATCAGATTCGTATTTAATCTTCGCAAATACGATCATGTCTCTGAATACCGCTCCAAGCTTAAATGGCTTCCCATTCGCAGGCGTAGAGATCTCCACATCCTTTCTCTTCTATACACAATATTATTTAATCCTACTAGTCCTGAATATCTTAAAGATCGTTTCACCTTTAGGTCCTCCTGCCATGATCGCAGCTTACGTTCCACGAATACATTAATTCTTGACATACCTGGTCACACTACAGATTACTATTCTTATTCCTTCACTGTCCATGCTGTCCGTCTATGGAACAATCTCCCAGAATGCATAAGAGAGGCCAGCGGGGCTATTACCGATCTCATGGTTTTGCAAATGATATCATATGACATCATAGTGCAAAACAAATAATACGATTTCCGATCAGATTTTTGATCATTTTTTCATTAAATAATGATGACATAATTGAAATTATGCCATAGTGATGATATTATTGGAGATCGGTAATTCGAAATGCAGCATTTCAAGACTTCTTTTTCTCAAATTTATACCATGTCATACGATGAAAGATCCATAATTGGCCTGCAGATCCTTGAATATTTTTAAGAACTTGGTACGGAGCCACTATCTATCACTAGATTCTTAGTGTTTTCACTGTTCGTTGTTGTATATTATGTATTTTTTGGTTTTTGTATATTAGGTTCAAATTTTTTTTTAATTTAAACCAAGATTTCATGTTTTTGTACTGTCTCTAATTTTTATCTTTTGATGGTTGCCTGGAAGAGATTGCTTACTAGCAATAAGGCCTCCAGTTGTACCTTCTCGTGTATGTCTGTGTTCCCGACTACTTACGTTGTAATGTGTGTGCAATAAAGTATATTATTATTATAATAGATATATTAATTGCGGTCCCCCGACGTGACGACTAAAGGGCCAACCAACACATTTTATTTTTTACTTTTTTGGGGGTTTTTTTGTCAGGGGTTTTTAAAAATTTTAATTGAATTTTTCTCCCAGGGGTTTAACGCTACACTAGGGGCTTGACTATGATCTGCCCCCTTAGACAAAAGCTTATTTTTCCGCAAAAAATATGTATGGAAATAACATTAGCCTGTGACAACCTCACGCTATTTTTTCTGCAACTAATGCCATCTCTATACAATTTTTCTGCGGAACGACTGCGGATAAAAAAGCTTGTGACTTTTCTCTAAATGAGCTGATCACTTCGAGCAGGATTACATCTTTATTACAGACTAAAAATCGTCCGATCGAACTTTCGAAAACAATACTATGCAAGCTCGCCCCCTGATTTCTACTAAAATATCGCCCAACTATCGGTCAACTCCACTAAGCTGCACATTCAGTATTGCGTGGTATAACGCTGTATAGTGTATACGTGAGCACAGAAGATATAATACTACTCCGATGTACGCACATTTGTCAAACAGTTGGCCGATTGTTACAGGAGCTATAATCGCACAGCACAAATGATCACCGTTTTAGCACGGTAAGGGCTCTTGCGCACTTATACGTATTCGGTTCATGTTCGATACGTGTCAACCGAACGGGAAAACGTCCTAGCGTTTGCGCACCTATCCGTGTGTGCGATAAACGTCAAGATGGCGGGATCACTTCCTGTTTTTAAAAACCTACTGCAATTTAGTACTCATTTGGTACTATTTGATACCCAATATTATAATTTTTGTACCTGCTTAGCTTTGACAAAATCCAACTTTGATTATTAAAATGGCGGGATCATGCCCTAACATAAAAAGCAGTTTCTTTTAAAATTGAATATTAAAATCTGATGGTATAAAAATATGTATAATAAAATGTAAGAAATATAAAAAAAACATATCAGTACAAATAGGCGGCTAAAAATCAATCTCCTTCAGGCAACCTTGGGACAAAAGAATGAACACGAACGAATGAAAAGAATGAAAACTAACCCAACACGAATCGAATACGAACCGAATACGTATAAGTGTGCAAGCGCCCTAATAGTAGGTATAATATAATTACCATGGTTTTAGGAACAATTTTCTGTTAGAAGCAAATAATATAATACAAAATATTTTGGTAAGTAAATGTTATGGCAAATAAAATGATTGATTATAAATATTGAGCCACTTGATATTGGTTATGACCAATGAATATAGGGGGGACCGGGTGGGCCGTGCACCCCAGAATGGTCTTGTGCCCACCCCAGGATGAGTGAACGTTATGAAGAAAGTAAGACCGATTTTTAATTAAACCAAAGACAATCACTTACTACCATAGTAAAATCCTCCTTGACTCGCACCCCATAAACATGTCCTGAATTATGGCGGAAATTATACCAAGTGTCCTGCCAAAAGTCCGTTTTATCATCTGTCTTTACTTGAAGTATCGACTCTTCTAAGTTCCATGATCGAGGTTCATTCAGCCATGTGAAGTCATTAAAATCCCAATTATAAAATGATTTTGAAGTCATCGTGCCGTATGTCGCATTAATACTGGTAACAACAATCTTAATTAAACTTCAAACTCAAACTCAAAAATCTTTATTCAATATAGACCTTTACAGGCACTTATTGACGTCAAACAAAACATTAAAAATCTTCAAACAAGAATCTAATTAACTAATTATTATTACCCTAACCATTATTAAGATGTGTGCAAATACAAGTCAAATGAAAAAAAAAAGTTGACTACACCTGTTCGGAAGTTGGGAGAGCCTTCTCGAGAAGAACAGGCAAGAAACTCGGAAGGTCTTGTATTTTTTTTGTCTCCTCTTTTAAATTGTCAACATTACAAATATTATATTTCACAAACATTTTTATAAAAAAATAATAATATAGAAATGCCTGTCGGAGTGAGTGGAACAGTTACTCAAATGAATGACATTTATCCCATTATCACAAAGTGTTAATGCCCTTTGATCGTCAAGTATCACACTTCAATAAACAAACTAATACAACAACAAACTGAAAACTAGAGCGTCGGTGGCGCTGTGGACGCGGCACTGACTTTCTAATCGGGAGGTCCGGGTTCGATCCTGTCATGTACCAATGTGTTTTTCGTTTTTAGAATTTCATATTTATTACATTTATCCCACGCTCCTACGGTGAAGAAAAACATCGTGAGACAACCTGCATACACCTGCGAAGAAATTCAAAGGGGACACCTTTATGTGAAGTCGACCAATCCGCACTAGTCCGGCGTGGTTGTCTAAGGCCTAAACACCCTAACTTAGGGTAGGCTCGGCTCCTCCGCTACCTCATCACCGATTACCTCTGCGGGAGGGAAATCGTGTATGAGGGGGCAGACAGGCGCGTCCACAGGTGGCCGATGGCGGCGGCAGTACCCCAGGGTTCCGTGCTGGGCCCTCTGCTCTGGAACCTGGGGTACAACTGGGTTCTGTGGGGTAACCTCCTGCCGAACATGGAGGTTGTCTGCTTCGCCGACGACACCCTTATCGCGGCGAAGGGGCGCACGTACGAGGAGGCGGTCCACCTGGCGTCGGTCGGCACGACGATGGTCGTCCGGCGCATCCGCCTCCTCGGGCTGGACGTGGCCGTCGAGAAGACGACGACGGCCATGACGTTCAGGCCGCCGCGTCGCCGCAGACCCCAGGCGGGGCTCCGTGTCCGAGTGGAGGGGGTCCAAGTCCAGATCGAGAGTTCCATGAAGTATATCGGTCTGGTGCTGGACCCCCGATGGGATTTCAAGGAGCACTTTAAGCTCCTCGACACAAGGCTGTCTGCCGCCGCGGCAGCCCTCGGACGGGTCCTCCCCAACGTGGGGGGACCGGGCGCAGCGAGCCGTCGACTTTATCAGACGGTGATAAGGTCGATGGCGCTGTACGGAGCCCCGATTTGGGCGGAGCGTCTCGCCCCCCCGAACGGTGGCCCTCCTGCGCAGGCCGCAGAGGGTCATTGCCACCCGGGCCGTGTGGGCCTATCTAGTGGGCTCGCCTCCGTGGGATGTCGAGGCACGCGTCCTTGCGGCCGTGCACCGACATCGGGTGACAGCGAGGAGTCGGGAGGAGCGGCCCCTCCCGCAGGAGGTGACGCGCACGAGGTACCTGGCGTAGAGGGAGGCTCTTCGCCAGTGGGCCGAGATGCTCGCCCACCCAGCTGCCGGCCACTGGACGATCGAGGCCGTTCGTCCATTGTTGGAGGAGTGGGTTGGGCGTCGGCGGGGCAGCCTCACCTACCCGATGGTGCAGATGATGACCGGGCACGGGTGCTTTGGCCATTATCTGCATCATGTCGCACGGAGGGAGCAGACGCCGCAGTGTCACCATTGCGGCGCTCCCGACGACACGGTCGGGCACACCCTCTCGGAGTGCCCGGGGTGGCGACCCCAGCGCGATACATTAGCCCTCGCGCTGGGCCTAGGTAGAGGTGCGCCCGTCGCTCTGGCCAGCGTCGCACGTGAGATGCTGACCAGCGCGGCGGCGTGGAAGGCTGTCGCCTCCTTCTGTGAGGATGTTATCTCGCAGAAGGAGGCTGCGGAGCGGGCGCGAGAGGATGACCCTCTCGCCGCGCCGCTCCGGCGCAGGCGGTTGGGGAGGAGGAGGGGAGCGTTTCTGGACGCGCGCCACCAACTTCCCTAGCAAGCTGGGGATTGAAACGGCCCGGCCGGCTGACTACCGGTCGGGAGACACTTTTCACCCCTGGCTTGGCCGTCTGGGGGGTCGAATTTTGGGATACTTGTCGACCCGTAGAGGTAAGTCCTGGCGCTTGCGCCAGGCAACCCTCCAGGGGGCGCAATCGGGGAATGGCTAACGCCGATCCCGATTGTGTCTCTACGGAGGTAAAAGTATCTGGAGGGGTTTTAGCCGAGTATGGGGTCTTCTGACCGAGTCCGGCATATCCTTGGGGTGGCCTCGTCAGTCGGCTCCTTGTCGAATCCGTATGAAGGATTTCCCCTCTTAAAAAAAGGGTAGGCTCGGCTCGAGCCCATCGGTGTAGACGTATATGAGCTGTGATGATGATGAATTCTTATTTTATCCATATTGAACGATAATTTAGCACTGATACAGATAAAGGTACGTGTCGCTTCGATAACACAACAACAACACGTTATATCTCTGGTTTTTCTCTATTTAAACATCACGCATGAATTAAATAAGCAATATAAACGAAAACAAAAGGAAACTTACCAGTGAAATTTCTCAATACCCACACTTCGTATTTCTGTAGTAGGTACTCCACAGAACAATATACTCTTAGCGGAGGCTTACTCCCCGTGCCGCCGATAAACTCAAACAAAGTGAGCCGACCGACGAACGAGTAATGAATCGTTCACTGTTCAGCCAAGATTCATTCTCAGTCTTTCGATTTATCATTCAGTCTCATTCATCACGATGTTTTGGACATCGAAACCAATGATCGATCATAATTTTTAATTCACGCGATTTCGAGACCTGTGACCTTATTTTAACCCTCGATCGCTCGCGCGGTTTTTAGCCCCCGTGAGCACTGCCGCGGTGCTGGAGCCACCCCAGACATTTAAAAACCAAATTTTTGGACATATACATATTATGGATGGAATGCAAATATACCAGTATTTTTTTAATCAGTGTTCTATTACGTATACGGTTAAAAAAGGCATCTTTTACAATCAACTTTTGATTCAGTTTTACAAATAATGTTATAGTAATCAGCCCTTTAATCCAAACTATTGAGGTCATTCCTTAGAAAAATAAAAAAAATAACATCTCTATTTCTAACATAAACTTTCTTACAAAAATATGAAAAAAGGTTTTTTAAAATAAAAATAAATAACTAATTTTTTTAATAAGTTTAAAAATTCGAACCGTCTCGTGGTGTCACGAGCAACCCCACGCAACCTAGGTATGACCCGTTCGTCACGTAGCCAGGGCCCGGGCCTTACTATCCCTCTCATTTTTTTTCCACCTATGTGGAAGTGGAGACGGAGAATCTCCATGGATACATGAACGGCCGGCTGGCCGAACAGGTTATGTCGGACTCTTACCGACTAAACTCCGCCTTACGCCTTTAACTCGAAGGTCATTAAGGATTCGTTGCATGGCGACCGCCCCCTTAGTAAAGGGGACGGTGCAGAAATCCCTCCCATTTCGTTTTGACGTTTTTATACGTCATTTGAAGCTACACAAAAGCACGAGTTCACAAACAAAAAATTTGGTATTCATTTTATGTTACATCTCTGGGGTGCTGACAGCCATTGGCGTATCTAAAGTCTTATTCCAGGGGGGGCCTGGCCCATGATTTTGTGTGAAGTTATCAGTATTTTGGCGTTCATCATTGAATTTTGAATCGGTAGCCTAACATCCTGGGGTGGGCACTAGACCATTCTGGGGTGGGCATGACCCCCCTGGTCCCCCCTCTATATATGCCTATGCTAATGACATTACGTTTGCATTGTGGGGCAAAAAATGGTTGAAGCGAACTTTATACATTGTATGAATTTCGCTTCAACCATTGGGGGAACAGTGAGTGAGTGAGGCGTGCCTTGATTTGGCCAATCGTATACCTACATGCACAATTTGGCGGCGCGGGCGGCCTCAAGGTCGGCACGTGCCAGTTAGTGTTGGGTCAATGGCTCGTTGGCCGAATCGCCCTAATGCATGTTTTAAACCGGTCGATTCGTCCCACTGAGATGATTTTGCAATTTGTACAGTCGCCGTGAAAAGTGTTTTTGAAATTTAAGTCAATATTCACTCGTCATATGGTATACAGTAGCAATGCGGTCGAGGAAGCTTTAGAAAACTTACTTGAATAAAATATGATCATTAGTGTTTTATTAATAATTTATTTATTTGCTTGCTTACATGTATGTATTTATAGGTGTTTACAATTTTATTTACATTGTATCAGTACATGCACCCTACAAGGGCACTGCATAGCTAATAAACAAAAATATATTATGTCGAGATAATTCTATAATACCTACCTAGTTTACAATATAACATACACAATAATTTACTTTTCCACAGCAATTTAGAAGGGAGGATGGCATTATTAATTAATTAACTGATATTACAGTATTTTTTATATTACATATTTTTTATGATTTTTTTTTATTTCTATTATTATTGCTTGAAGTTTTCCGAGCGAGCGAGCTAAAGAGGCAACTAATAGGCCGTGAAGGTTTAGTAAATCGACAAACGAAATCCTTTGTATGATAGCACTTAAAATAAAAATAATATTCATTCAATATAACTTGATAAAATGGTTTTCTGAATGATCAAACTCTTTTTTACATTTTACTTTCAGGATGTGTTTTAGTTGATATATAAGTCTAGTTTAATTAAATTATCGTTTTTATTATCTATATTTTATAGCTTTATTAGCCTTATAAGTTCGTATAATTTAGTTTATACATTCTAGCATTTTCTTAAAATTTGGTGACATTATTAGAAATTAACATTTTGTGATTTAGGGCAAAGTTAAAATGTGTCGGCGCCCAAATGTATTGTATTTGAATGCAATTTAGTCCAAGGTCAAGGTCAAGCGAATATAAGAATATTTGATGTTAGCCAATGACGGTTAAGAGATCCTTACGTATCATTGGATCCTTACGCATCATTGGCTAATTTTTATGTTAAGAAGTTCTTAACTGTCATTAGCTGATAATTTCAAATATTCGTAATCGCACAAAAGAACTAGTTGACCTTGGACTGATAACTCATAATTTATAGCAGTCTTTTTTAATTATGTAACGTTATATTTTATACCTGAATTATAATTTTCAATAAAACTTATTTAATTTTAAAAAAGTAATGTAATTGAAAAAAAAAGTCACTTTAATTTGAAGTTCTATGCATGTCATTTAAAATTTAAAACGTTTATTTTTAGCTCTCTATTTTTCAAAGGTTGTTTGGAAGAAATTGCTTGTTAGCATTAAATCCGCTTTTTGTACTCTAGTATTTGTTTCATAATTGTCTCCTCAGTAATGTATTTTATGTACAATAACGAGTTTTATTATAAATTTTTGGCACTCATCCTGACCATCCCTTGAAGTTTTGCCAATAAATTAAGTATATCAAATACTAAATTTATATCACAATAATGTTATACTAGAATATTAAAATTTTTTAACATATGATTAAAGAAAGTTGAAAATTGTAGCATTTTTTGCACAAATTAAGTACTTAAATTCCGTATTTTTTATTGTCTTACAAGAGTCCCCGTAATAAGCTTTCTAATTAAATATTTTTTATATTTGTCTCCCTTGGAATCGTCAAAATAAATGAAGTTCAGCTTTCAACGTCACGTGGCTATCCGACACCTATTTATTGGAACTACAAAACGGGGTAGTCAAAAGATAATAAGGCATGGTTACGAGTACGATTTAAAAATAAAAATTATAGATAGATCAATGTTGTGGCGTTGTTCGAACAGAATATCATGCTTTGCGACGTTAAAGACCTCTACAGACTTAAAAGCTATAATACGCGAAACAAACCACTCCCATGCACCGATATCACCTGAAGATACTGATGTAAAAATACAGATGTATACATAAGTGCATAAAGGCTGTTGAAAAAAAATTGTATGATCCAATTCATTAAGTGATTAAACTTACGAGTATGAGTGTCATTTAATAATGGTGTATCATTTTTTAGTTCTATTACTTTTTTACTCGACTGTACTTAAACACGCAAATTTCTATTCATTTGTTGAACGAGCCGAAACTACCAATAGAAAATAAAAAAAATAATCGAACTAGTCGTTTCGTCCCGCGGGCCGAATATCGCGTGGGACGATACGACCAACGAGCCGGTCAATACAGTCTGAATGAAGTACGGTGGTGACAAAAGATTTATCGATATTAATGTTGTATACCTACCACTTACGTAAATAGTATTTAACGATAATTGATACATATGTTTAATGTCATCGGTAAAGTACGTAATAGAGTATTTTATTTAACGTCTTTAACATGCACAATTGCAGATATAGAATAAATAATAATGTAACCATTGTAGTTACTACGGCATAAATTACTTATACCTACACGGTTATTTTTTTATCAGCCTGGAAAATTTAAGGGACGCTTCACGACATTGTATTAGAATGATTTAAATATGAATATAAAAAAATAACTCACTTAATTTTATATTGATTTTCTAAAATATCCAAAAAATGATGCACTAGTTGAGAGCAGCATTTTTAGATATTTTTTTTTTATTTTTTATATAATAACGGATGTGTCCTGAAGCGTCCCTAAAATTTTCCAGGGTGATAAAAAAAACCGTGTTTATGATTGTGAAGTGGCTGAGACCATCTTGTACTGATCTGGAGGTGCGGGGATCCCTAGGGCAGAACATTTTCTGTTTGGTTTGGTTGGTGCCGTTGGTGGTAGAGCTTCTTAGCCCGTCTGGCTAGTAAGACTTTCTATAGTCCGTGCCATATAAGTCTGCATAAAAAGTCGTTCTTACCTTACCTGCACCAATAGTTTCGATAACTGTCGCTAGTGTGTCGCTTTCTAAATCTATCGGTTCTATCTAACACCACGCTCGTTTTTCACAATACTATGAAGGTTGTTATTAAAGTAAACTAGTAAACTTGTTATTAAAGTAAAAGTAAACTCAGAAGGACATGTTTGATCAAAGTGCATTATAATTTTCTGCAAAGTTCCAAGAATCAATTTGAAATCAATAAAAGTATTATACCTACAGGGTTATTTGTAAAATACCTGCAACCTCGCAGGATTAGATATGAGGTATTGAGGTTTATTGAGGTACCTACAAATTTTAATTTTGCCCCAACTGATTGTTTTCGCCTTAAAAAACTTTTTTAGGGGAGAGCGGGGCTAAAAGTGCCGGGGGTAGGTTGTTCCGATGCAAATATCTAAAAAATAGAAAGAGTTAGCTATATGTTTGTGTAGGGAATCCATCATTTGATTGCAATTCCTTTCAACGTTTTTTATTAACCATAAAACGCATCGCAGAACTTTTTTTTCAATATCTATCAAATCCTAGAATTAGGTTACATCGCATTTTCGTTTCCTCGAATATTTATTATCTACAAATACAGTTCTTCGTTATTTCTTTTCATGTTCTATACATATTATCGAAATAAAGTTACATCGAAGTTTTGTTACGGGTTTCAGTTTGCAAAATAATGGAAACATCAATTTTTACTTCAAAAAATCAATGTGTATCGATATTTTGGCGATGTAGAAACTGTAGGCGGGTCAAAAATAGGAAGCGAGGAGCGAAGCGACGAGCGTAGGTTTGAACATGAACCATGCGCGCGAGCCGAGCGAGCGAAGCGAGCGTGCCGTGGCAGCGGCCGGCGAAGCGCCAGAAACGACTTTATGTGTATTCTCAACTTTATGCATACTTATTGCTTGTGGAAACTACTAATTTTAAGGGTTGGTTTTTTCAAGTAGGAAAAAAATATTATAGAACTGACCGCAACACAATTTATTGTCAACAGGCGAATGCATCATTCGATGAAACGTTACTGCGATAAAAAGTTGTTAGGTATGTGAATAAGTATGATGGGTTCCGATACATATTGTAACATGTTTTACGAATAGTTTCATCGATAACTTAATACTTTTACGAAATGTAAGTTCGATATACCGTTTTTCTGGTAATCAAAACAACTTTAAAAGATTTTTTTTAAGAAACGTTTTTCGATGATATAAAATAGCGATGATTAAAAATTCGATGAACTGAAAAAAAAAAAAAAATCGTGGAATAGTTTTCGGTAAAATGAAAATCGATATCAAAAAAATCTGTATTCTGATAGACACCCGTTTGTGTTAAGTACATCCAGCGCGCATGTGCGGCAATTATTTTTGTTGAGCCAGAGACGCGCACCTAACAGGAGTATACTATGTGGTCCTTCAGTACCCCATAAATAAATATTTTTTCGTTCATTCTTTTTGGTCTAAAGTAAGCATTTTTGGTGTTACGGATATGGAAGTTTTACTAGTGTGTTTGTGGTTTATCCAGAAATATTAATCTATGCAATTTTTACACTTACTACAAAATGTTTTTTGTTATATGATAAAAAGTTAATGTCTTTAAAACGGGGTAAAAAGTGCCTTTCTTTCGGGGTCAGTTGTGCCGCGGCATAAAAAAACCCCACTAACCCCACATAATCTATATTGTATTGATTGAAAGGATGAGAACACACAAAAGAAAAACTCAAAGGGGGAACTACTTCTAGAAGGCTCATATCTATAGCTATAAGCTCATATAACTAAGTTAGGGTGTTTAGTCCACAGTCAACCACGCTTGCCCAGTGCGGATTGGTCGACTTCACATACACCTTTGAATTTCATCGCAGCTGTATACAGGTTGCCTGACGATATTTTCCTTCACCGCAAGAACGTCGGACAAATTAATATACCTACATAATGAAATTTAAAGAAACTAAAAACATATTGATTAATGGCAGGATCGGATCCCGGACCCCGATTAGAAGGCCTGTGCCGAGTCCATAGTGCCACCGGTTGCTCTCGGAATCTTCTAGAAGGTTATTGATGCGGTTATAAAAGACGGGCGCAAATAAAACCGTTACACGTGAATTGGAAATTTATCATACAACGCTACAACGGTATGTGAAGGAATTAATAAAGGACTTACTTAAAAAGGCTCTGGCAGAGAACACAGGCTAGTTAAAAGAAGGAAAGTGAAACCACACATTGATTGTTTGTTTGTTTGTATTGAATAGGCTTCGAAACTACTGAACCGATTTTGATGAAAGTTGGTATAGGGATAGTTCGAGACCAGGGGAAGGACATAGAGTAATTTTACTACGGGAATTCCTACAGGAAAAAATTCCCAGAGGAAAACAAAAATAACGCGG
This sequence comes from Schoenobius gigantellus, assembly GCA_963935595.1. Taxonomy (NCBI): domain Eukaryota; kingdom Metazoa; phylum Arthropoda; class Insecta; order Lepidoptera; family Crambidae; genus Schoenobius; species Schoenobius gigantellus. The sequence continues at coordinate 3,593,091 of OZ012543.1, forward strand.
GCGAAGTCGCGAGCGGAAAGCTAGAGAAGCACGGCGGCGAGTATTTAGTGAGACTGACGTGGTAAAAAATTCTTGACGCTCGTCAAGGGATACACACATGTGACTGAGTTTTATTTCTTTCTTGGCGTGCCTGTGCTCCGACTACTGTGGTTGTAACAAGGGATGTAATACTTTGGAAGATATAGCAGCAGTCGGAGCACAGGCACGTCAAGTTTGTGATAAAACTCATACGTGCGCGTCCCTTGACGAGCGTCAAGAAATTTTTATCACGTCAGTCTCACTAAATACGCGCCGCCGGCGCCTTGCTACTCTTTAGGACAGAGATTATTGTCAGATAATGCGTGACTCAATTCAACAAATCCACTCTGTCTTGGCTGGTCTTGGCAACCCGTGCTCCGCCTGCATTTGTCTATCGCGCGCGCTCAGCTCGCTTGTTTGGGGGCACAGCGCGCGCATAAAAACGTGTGATTTTTGTAGATTTGTTAAATATTGTAATTAATTTCACGATTCAGCGAGGCAATGCAGCCGGGGCTCATGGTGGCAAGAATACTTTCTTGCCACCATGAGCCCCGGTTGTGGCCTCTTCGACCACCCTCCTGGACCCTTTATACCCATCCATTTTTAATTCTAGAACTAAACTTTATTTGTGTGCAATGGAATATTATCTATACTAGTAATTTTTAAATAACATTTGGAGAATTAAGTAACGACAGTCTCATTAATATACTATCTAGTTGTAAGATTAATTTCTTAAATACCAAATCTTATATATAAAAATGAATCGCTGTGTGTTAGTCTCCGATTCTTACAAAATTTTCTGCGTGTTTGAATAGGTCCAAGGATACGTACAGTTGGACTCGGAAGGTGGCCCTGTAATCGGGCGGGACAACGTCTGCCGGGCGCTTAGTAAAGCTTTTCCTTCTTCTTCTTTTCTTATAAAAATTAAACGCTGTGTTTTAGTCTCGCAAAATCTTTAAAACGGCTCGATCGATTCTTACAAAATTTTGTGTGTGTGTTGGAATAGGTTCAGGGAAGGTTCCTCCTTCTGTGAGGATGTTATCTCGCAGAAGGAGGCTGCGGAGCGGGCGCGAGAGGATGACCCTCTCGCCGCACCGCTCCGGCGCAGGCGGTTGGGGAGGAGAAGGCGTGCGTTCCTGAACGCTCGCCACCAATTCCCCAAGCAAGCTGGGGACTGAAACGGCTCGGCCGGCTGACCCTGACCACCGGTCGAGAGACACTTTTCACCCCTAGCTTGGCCGCCTGGGGTCGAATTTGGAGATACTTGTCGACCCCCCGTAGAGGTAAGTCCTGGCGCGTGCGCCAGGCAACCCTCCAGGGGGCACAATCGGGGAATGGCTAACGCCGATCCCGACTGTGTCGCTAAGGAGGTAGAAATATCTGGAGGGTTTTTAGCCGGAATGGGGTCTTCTACCCGAGTCTGGCATATCCTTGGGGTGTCCTCGTCAGTCGGCCCCTTGTCGAATCCTTAAGAAGGATTTTCCCTCCTAAAAAAAAAGGTTCAGCGAAGGTTCACATGTACAATTGAACCCGATAGACGGCGCTGTGATCGGGTAGGACGAACGTCTGCTGGGCCCACTAGCTTCTTCTTCTTATATACACGGTGTTTCATAATAACCAATATATAATCAATGCGTTATCTAAAACTAATTATTAAATTGCATTGACGTTATATACGTCAATGTTAAATTGTGTTTACCCATAATGTCATTCAACCCATAATTTTCATGTAAATCATAGACATGATGATGATACTATGATATATACATGAAAATTTTGGGTTGAATGACATTACGTGTAAACAAATTTTAATAATTAGTTTTAGATAACGCATTAATTGTTTATTGGTTACTAGCTTCTGCCCGCGACTTCGTCTGCGTGGACTTCAGAGTTAACAATTTTTAATCTTCCCACGGGAACTATTTGAGAGATCATTAAGGACATGTACTTTTCCATAGCATACGTCACATGCATACCAAATTTCAAAGCTGCCTACCCGCGGCTTAGCTCGTAAACAATTTTCAATTTTCCCTCGGGAACTACTTAAGGAATCGGGATAAAAGGTAGCCTATGTTCTTTTCCATGTCAAAGGCTACATGCATGCCAAATTTCATGCAAATCCGTTCAGCCGTTCAAACATCCAAACATCCACACTTTCACATTTATAATACTAGGAGTAGGATTATGAAACACCGTGTCTAAAAATGAATCGCTGTGTGCTAGTCTCGCTAAAAATGCTGAAGGTCATTGGGCGACGTAATACCCTTAACGGCTCGAGCTATTTTCACGAAATTTTATCTGTGTGTTTGGATAGGCCCAGGGAAGGTTTGTACGTACAGTAACCTCCTTATCAAGCTATACTGTTTGACCTTTGGACCGCTTTTATGCCGCTCTTAATAAAGGCGGTTTTCGTAGTGTAAATGTATAGCTTGAATGGGAGCTTACTGTACAATTGCCCCAGGTAGGTGGCGCAGCAATTTTGCAGTAGGTACGTCTGCCGTTCTGCCGGGTCCACTAGTAATAAGATGAATATTGATTTAGTTACCATAGCTAAGCTAACGTAGGCGTTATGTTTGTGAGAAGATATTTTTAGTTTTTATTTTGTAGGTGTTTTACAAGTAAATAGGATAGGTATTACAAAAAAATAATAAATAGGATTAAACTGATGGGTAAGTTAAAGTAAATGGGTAAATTAAAGTAATGAACGATTTAGAAATTTCTATATATTTTAAAATAACGACAATTACAAATGTATTATCATCACAATTTATTAACAACTTGTAAGACTTTGACTGATAGGTAAATTGAAAATAGAAATACACATTGTTTTATTCCTAAAACCAACATTTACCAACCGTCATTGGTAAAACCTATCATGTCCCAAACCCTAATGGTAAAAGCCCGAAAAATCGTTTACTCTTTATATAATTCTTTTTTTACAGTTTACACAACAATAATAACAAACCTACTCTAAACTATACTATATATAAAAAACTAATGTAAACTTAAAATAAATTAAAAATAACTAACTTTGTATTGGCACTTCTTTGATTGAATAATCATAGATAATAAAATCAATTTGCATGAAAAATGTCTTCAGCTGGCTCAACAATCTTCAGACCGCTAAATTTCACACCGAGCCCTGCTCTCATGGGAGTGCAACACATGGGGCCCACGAAATAACTGTCGGCGGCTGGAAATTGGCATATTCTCAATAGATGCCAGTTGCTGTTATCAGTGGAATACTTCACAACAACCACATCACCAACTTTCGAAAGTCGCAACCAAACCTTTTGAGGGTCCCCGGTGTATAAACCTGTTTAAGAAAAGAAAAAATAATCTAGAGGTACTATTTATATAAATGTTGCACAACTCACTCTAGCTAGAGTTTCAGCTCATCGATCCGGGTTTGCCTCTGATTCTTTCACACTCTCTGCTATACGTTTATGGAATAATTTATCCCCCTTTAGATCTTTCTAAAATTAATTACGTAGACACTATCTAGAATCTGTCTAGACGGCTGCTATCGGACAGCAATATTCACTTTTAATATACCTAATACATACTACTTATTGTATACAAGTATATTTTTTAAATACCAAAAAAATGTTGTGTGCAGACAAGCAAAGCAAAATTCAGACAAGCAAACTGAACAACTTTCACTATGGGACAAACATTGAAATCGCAAAAAAAATCTGCTGTTCCATACATCTAGGTTCAGTGAATGTTGAACATTTGTATGGAACAGCTGTTTTTTTGTGGTAATTAAAAAATAACCTTGTATATGTATCTGTGTATGTATGTATGTATATAAATCTAATAATATATAAAATTCTCGTGTGTTTGTTACCGAACTCCTCCGAAACGGCTTGACCGATTTTTATGAAGTTTTTTGTGTACTTATATTCGTTAGGTCTGAGAATAGGTCGCAATCTATTTTTTATAACCTACTAACGGTCCTATTTAAAAAAATTACTCATTGGATTATCCTCGATTTACTTATTCCGTGTTTTGTCTTATTTTGACATGCAGACATGACATATATTGTGACTGCGAACATGTGCGCAAGCAAGACAAAACACGGAGTATCTGAGGATGATCCAAGGAGTAAAATTATTAATAAGGCCGCTGGGTGATAAGGGTTTTTTGACAATTGGGATGATGACTGAATTCTAATTATTACGTCTCATCATTAAATATTAAAATACCGTGGAAAAGATGCAGTCCTGTGAAATTAGAATTAAAATCGGCTTAGAAATACATTAGATACAAGCATTCTAAGTTGTTAATTTGAAGGCGATTAGACAGAGAGATCCGACATCGACCGTGACGTCATTGTTGAGTACGGCCATATAAACTCCTTGTAAATTGCCGTTTTGCTAGAAAGAGATGGAGAAAAATCTTTAATACCTTATATCTTGGTTGTTTTTATAGTTATTCGAAAACGGATTTTTTCTTTCTGTTTATTATGTGAATGAGCTTCTATTAAAGCAAAAAAAAATTTTATTCATCGAGCCTATTATTATGGTGAAACGTAGGTAGTTTGCCAGCACAGCTAGTATACATATACAATATGTTTATATTTATGCGCGTGTATATTGTTTTTACATTAGACTATTTAAATTACATACCCGAAGCTCCATCTGACACACCATTGGTCAAAACACTTCCTATCACTTGCTGCCCGTTGATGTTTTCAATGCCTGCTATCAGCCAATGTTTCTCATCTAAGTATATCATCAAACCTGCCTGATCATACTGTGTTGTTAAATTGGCTTCCACACACATCTGCAAATAAATAAAAGTTAATAATACAGTTTAACATAGAACCTTTTTCAACTTCGTATGCAAAATATGAGTGTTCAAAATTTTAAGAAGTATGAAAATATTCAGGTTTCTATTTTTTCGGTCGATAACAAGTCACAAGTGCGCGTAGGCTTTCAATGTGTTTGCCAGCAAAATAGCTTAATGATGTTCATATGCGAGTATAAGTGAATGTAATGAAGAAAGTTAGACCAACTTATAATTAAAGCAAAGACAGTCACTTACTTCCATAGTAAAATCCCCTTTGACCTGCACCCCATAAACATGTCCTGAATTATGGCTGAAATTAAACCAAGTGTCCTGCCAAAAGTCCGTTTTATCATCTGTCTCCACTTGAAGTTTCGACTCATCTAAGTTCCATGATTTGGGTTCATTCAACCATCTGAAGTCACTCAAGTCCAAATTAGAGGATGATTTTGAATTTATTGTGCCGTAAGCTGCATTAATACTGATAACAACAATTGTAATTAAACTTATTTTATCCATATTGGACGATAATTTAGGACGGATACAGGTAAAGGTACGTGTCGCTTCGCTTGCTTTGAACCTATTCATGTCAGTTTACAGTTTCAGCTCCACAATTTATATTACTGTTACAAGGTCACCGATATTTTAAGTAAAGCGGTTTTAAGTAAACTACAGTGCAAAGACATTATAAAGCTAGCACTACACGATGGGAGGGCCCATTAGAATGGGTCATCTTGTAGAGGGCGTATTTTGTATGATGGCTTATGGCGCGGTGGGATGGTGCTGGGATGGCCGGGATGTCGGTTGTGCCTCCGCACATCGAAGAGTAGTAGGCCAGCGATGGCCGTACGCATCTACATACATGCGGCCCATTCCGCTATGTGTGTGTGCGCCCGCATGCGGTTAAGTGCAGACGTTCGGGCCAAACAGTAAAACTAGTAAAGATGTCGCGGACTCGCAGTGTGGTATTGGAATAAGATATTTTATCTTTTCCAAATTTATTTTTTACTAGCTTCTGGCCGCGACTTCGTCTGCGTGGACTTCAGAATTGGGTCTAAAGCTTCGCTCGTTAACAATTTTTAATCTGCCCACGGGAACTATTTGAGAGATCATTAAGGAATATAAAGTACATGTCCTTTTCCATAACATAGGTAAGATGCATACCAAAATTCTAAGCAGTCGGCCCGCGGCTTAGCTCGTAAACAATGTTAAATTTTCCCTCGGGAACAACTTAAGGAATCGGGATAAAAGGTAGCCTATGTTCTTTTCCATGTCAAAGGCTATATGCATGCCAAATTTCATCCAAATCCGTTCAGCTTTTGCGTGATCGAGTAACAAACATCCAAACATCCACACTTTCACATTTATAATATTAGTAGGATCTATTCCTTATCGTTGACATCGTTATACCTAATAATAATAGACATAAATAAATAAAGAGATATATTGCCGCAGCAGCAAAAGCCTTCATGTCCATCTCGAAATGCGACGTGATCACACACAACTGATGACTGATTGCCGCCATCGTGTAGTAGCGTAGCGTGACAGTGACAGCTATCGTAAGACCAGCTCGCCAGGCCAGGGCGGCCCATCGTGTAGAGGAGCCATAAGAGATAGACCGACAATGTAAACGTAATGTTGAAAGTTCGCTTCAACCATTTTTTATGGGGGAAACAGTGAGACGAATCGTATATACACACACGTGCAATAAAATTGGCGGCACGGGCGGCCTCTATACAAGGCCGGCACGTGTTAGTGTTGGGCAGAGCGCTGCTTTTTGAGTGAAAAAAGCGGGATTCTTTCGTCGAAAGCGGGACATAGTAAAAAAACGTACAGATGTTTTTAAATATTTATATTTTTTCATACAAACGTAGTCCCCTGTTTACTTCCTGGACAATGGCAATAGCCATCTATTTCTTTTTTCAAAAAAAAATATGGCCTGGCCACTATTATCATGAGCCTATGTTTTCCTTTGTTTATTGAGTTAATTATTAAATGAGATATGATATATACCTTCAAAAACTAGAAAAAGGACCTGATTTTCTGCTATACTCAAACTTCCAGCAAACAAATTTGAAGAGATTAAGTATATGAAAAAGAAAAACATAGAAACAGAGCCAAAGACTTTGTCGATTTTTTAACGCAAAAAAGTAATTAAATCGGTCTAGTTTTATTAGCGGAGAAAACAGGGGACTACGAAACGTATATTTTGTGAGCTGCATTTGTCTCTGTCGCGCTCAGAATGATTGTTCAGGCACACAGCGCGACAGCAATACATTTCATAAATACTTATTTCTGAATTCTTTCGACCTTAGTGTTTCCTCTTAAGTTTTAAATTACAGTTACGTAACAATAGATTCCTTCGTACGTAATCATGCGTTTTGTCGATTAGTGACTTTCTTCAAAAGAAAGTGCACTAACCAAGCATGTTTTTAAAAGGCTTTGAACAAAAAAAAAACACTTCGTGGTTATTAATAGCCATGAAGGAAACAGCTTTAGTCTATTTTTAAAATTTATATCAACTTTAATCTTCCGCAAAGAATTGTCTAGTGACACAGATGTTTTAAACATATTGTTTGCTTAGATTGCTTACACATTACCACGGTAATTACAGTATGTAATGGAATAAAATGAAAAAGAATTCTTTTGTCATCCAAATTGGCCATTATTTGCAACGAATTGTAAAATTATGAGTTTTTTCACCAAAGTCCATAAAAATTTGATAAAAAAAATTACAGACTTCGCCTAAGACAAACATGGTTTAAATGGTTCTAAATCGACTAGGTACGAGTATATGCTAGCTTCCCGTCAAAGCTTTGAACCCATCTTACAATCACCATATAAAGGTAATTAAGTAGGTACTTCTAGAAGGACTTGTTTATTTGAGTACGAAAGTGCATTTTATAGTGGTGTGAGTGAGGGTGTAGTGTGAGAGTGTAAGGTGACAGTGTGAGTGTGTGTAATGTGTGTGTGTATTTTTACGAGTGGATTGCAAGTTTGATTAGACTAAAGCATATCAAGCTGTGGTTGCTAGTATCAAGTGTCTTTTCTGTTTTCACGTATGAAAGGTTCATTAACCAGGTTTTAATTTCTAGCTTCGCTTTGTGAAGAGTTGAGTTTTTTAAAATTACATTTTTTGACTGCGTCGTAGATAAAGGGATGGGAAAACAGTGGTAGGCTATTGGTAGGCGCTTAGCAAACATTGATTGAACTTGGAATCTTGAAGTTCGATCGTTTTATTCTGTTGGGCACAGCTAATCTGCCGTATATATCAAATATCCGCCAGACGCGTAGTATTTTCGCTTCGTTATACAGAGTGTCCGTGGAGAAGCGAAAATGCTTAATTGCTTATAGAACATAATTTTAGGACAACGCGTTGTGCTCTTTCAATTTCATATAAAAAAAAACAAAATTAAAATCGCTTCATCCGTTCAGGAGCTACGATGCCAGAGACAGACACACACACACACCACACACACACACACTGACACGTCAAAGTTATAACACCCCGTCGTTTTTGCGTCGGGGGTTAAACACTAGTTTTGATTGCACCACTCCATACACCCAAACAGTAAATTAAGATAGACTGACACAGTGAAGTGTAGACCATACCAAGTATATAACTATTTGGGAGGTGATCTTTTTTTGAATTTTTAAAGTTATCACAAATTTCCTTCTTAACCCTGCGGTACCTACTCCTCCTTAGGAACGAATACTCGGTTCAGAAACATGCCATTTAGTTCTTCTGTCTTTTCCAGTGAAATGTCCTTGTCTTATGTACTTCAATGTCACATCGTCTAAAATTCCTCATCGATTAGTTATTCATTTCCTTCGGAGGTATTTGGTACAGAATATCGCCTAAATCAGATGCCGTGGCCGACTCATCTGTTTCCTGCTCAGATTCACTTTCGTGTTCACTAATCTCCTCATGATCTTCAATTCCTGACACATTTTCCTTTTCAATATCTTCTACAGCAAAGAATTGTTCTATTATGCGATTACTCAGTGGTATTTTCATCATAATAATATCTAAAATAAAAATTACAGTTGAAAATATACCGAAAAATAATAAGACAAGAACCGTCGCTACCGGGTATTTTTCACCCATTCTCACAAAACATGCTCATTGTAGACAAGCGACACGCGGGAACCGGTAGTCACGCGGGGTGCGGGTATGTTATATATCGGTTCGAAGGTAGTAAAAATCCTGTGATGTAAGAAACATTAGAAAAAAAGATACAACCACATTTGCTCTGTGGTATTTTTTACCCAGTAGCGAGTGTCGCCGGGTTAATTGTATTATTTTTAGCCTAATTTATACATCTGTTTGTTCAATTTCTATAGTTTTTATATGTGTAGTTATTCATTTTTTTATAAGTAACACCACTTAGATAAAGTAATACTTAACTGGTTTTTAACCGACTTCAAAAAAGGAGGAAGTTATCAATTCGGTTGTATTTTTTTTTATGTTTGTTACCTCATAACTCCGTCATTTTTAAACCAATTTCCAAAATTCTTTTTGTATTTGATAGAGTATACTGCAAGGGTGGTCCCATGGTCACCAAAGTCAGGATCTGATGATGGGATCCCATAGAAAATCGAGGAAAACACTAAATTAGGGTTTCTTTCACTAAAAAGATTTCATTCACTAAAAAGTTAAAAAAAATTTTTTTTACAAAAAATAGAACCGACTTCAAAAACACTGAAAACTTAAAAATATTATTTTTAAGTCGGTGACAAATTTTAACACTTTCTAGGAGATCATCGTTTGGAGCCGAGTTCAATATAGAAGTGTGATGTTGTCTGTACCTATTCTTATATTATTTGTAAGTTTTCATTGTTTTTGAAATCGGTTCTATATTTTGTAAAAAAAAATTTTTTAGGGTTCCGTACGTCCGAATAAAAAACGTATCCTTATAGGATCACTCGTGTGTCCGTCTGTCTGTCGGTCACAGTCAATTATCTCCGAATCTACTTGACCGATTAAATTGAAATTTGGTACACATAACAATTTCTGTGACCCATACGCAGAGGTGTGACGCTAATAGATGAAATCTGTATATTCTTGAGGGGAATTTTTGAGAAGGCGGAATATTTAAAAAAAAATTATTGAAAGTTGCATCATGTGACATATCAAATGAAAGGTCTTGTTGCGAAGATCATAAATGTGTTTTTTTGTAATGAGAAAATAAATAGTTTCCAAGTTATTCAAGAAAATAGACGAAAATTTGTTTACTCCCTCCCCCCCCTCCTTATCTCCGAAACTATTATATAATCGAAACTCCGAAAAAATAGAGAAATTAGTTTTTTTACTTATTGTTTATAGGACAACCTATAAGAAGTCCATGATATTAAAATAACCTCTTCACGCGAGTTCAATTCGCACTTGGCCGGTTTTTTTTCTTAGACGTGTGTTTTAAATTATTTGTTAGCAATTACAATTGTTTTTTTTATTTGTCGTAATATTTATTTTACATTTTATTGTATATTTTCTCGAATTTCTAAACAATAAATTCTAGAATATCATTAGGGTTGTTCGTGCTAAATATTGGGCTCGATACAATTTTCAAATCGAACGTGTAATAAGCTTTACATAATATTGTAATTGTAATTTTCTAAACTTCTAAGCCAAACCAAACGGTACATCGATTTTCTATAAAAAATAAAGTATATGTCATACTTTCTTTATTACTGTGTGTGTGTGTGTGTGATTTTAGTAAATTGTATTTAAAATTTTAAACACAAAAATGCATATTCATAACATTAGTTCTAAACACTTGCTGTTACTAATGTTTGTCGAAAATCTTAATCGTAGAAACTGGGCACATTTTCCTATCGCTCTTGATGGGCGTTTTATTATATTATAGCTGACCGTATGCAACTTTGTTTGCATTATAACTAACTTTTTCCAGTAGGAATATTACCTTATGTCCTTCCCCTGGTCTCGAACTATTACTATACCGACTTTCATCAAAATCGGTTTTGTAGTGTCGAAGCCTATTCAATACAAACAATGAAATCATTCCTCTTTATAATATTAGTATCTACCTACCTATAGATGATTCGTAATTATCTATAAAAAATATTTAACAAAAAATAAAAACCGGCTTCATTAACACTGAAAAGTTAAAAATAATATAAGAATAGGTACAGACATCACACTTCTATATTGAAGTCGGTGCCAAACGATGATCTCCTAGAAAGTCTTAAAATTTGGCATATTTTTAACTTTTCAGTGTTTTTGAAGTCGGTTTTTATTTTTTGTAAAATATTTTTTATTTTCAACTTTTTAGTGAATGAAATCTTTTTAGTGAAAGAAACCCTTAAAATTAGCGTTTCCCTCGATTTTCATGGGATCCCATCATCAAATCCTGACTTTGGTGACCTTGGGACCACCCTAGGAGTATACTCTATCGAATACAAAAAAAAATTGAAAATCGGTCCACAATTGGCGGAGTAATCGCGTAACATACACACAAAACACGTTGGAAACACCTTAAAATTTAAGGGTTTTCCTCGATTTTCATGGGATCCCATCATCAGATCCTGACTTTGGAGACCATGGGACCACCCTTGGAGTATACTCTATCGAACACAAAAAGAATTTTGAAAATCGGTCCACAACTGGCGGCGTCGCGTAACATACCTACACAAAAAAAAAACATACGCATCGAATTGAGAACCTCCTCCTATTTTGAAGTCGGTTATAAAGAGTTTTAAATCATATCACGCGCAAGAGGATAATGGTTTGGATGCAAATTTGATATTATATGTATAAAAAAAAGGTTTGGCCATTTAGCTAAGTATTAGTGTATGTTACAGTAAAGATACCATTTAGCAAAGTATTAGTGTAAGTTACAGTAAAGATACCATTTAGCAAAGTATTAGTGTAAGTTACAGTAAAGATACCATTTTTGCCTTAATCGCGTTCCAGTTTTTTTTCATACAACAAAGTTGGCAAACAAGCATACTGGCAAACCTGATGGTAAGTGGTACTTAACAGTCACCTAAAATACATGTGGCTCTTGTGAGGTTTGCAGCAAATCTGCAACCCCTACAAGAACCACGGTATACGTTACCAAGATGTAAAGTCACGGTACCTGGTAATGTCACTGCCATATCTTATTCAAACCGGATCACAGCAATGCAAGCACTGCTGCTTTGCGGCAGAAATAGGTAAGACGGAGGTACCCAAGCAGGCGACCCGGGTACAGAGGCGCGTTCAGAGCCTTCGCGCGAAGTACAACTTTTCGCTCTAACCCCGTTCAATGCCTTTGAGCGTGACAAGCGGGTGAAACAACCGGCCCGTTCAAGACCTTAGAGTGTCGGCGCGAGTTACAATCGAACAACCATCGAATTTCATGGTTGTAAAACGCTCTGACGTTTATTACTGAAATATTCTTACGTGATTGGATGATATTGGCGGCCATTATCTTAAATGTCATCTGATGGAAAGAGAGAGAAATAAAAATTCATGTGAAAGAGGGAGATAAAAGATTTGGTTGCTGCAACGCGTTCAACGCCTTTGAGCGAGTTAAAAAACAACCGGACAACTACACCCAGAGGCTCTGAACGCGCCTTAGATATCAGCGGCCCTACTGCCTATCTCAAAGCGATCACTCGCTATTGCTTTCGTGACATTAGAACAATAGTTTTAACGTCAGAGGTGACGTTGACGAGGTGACGTCACGAAAGCGATAGCGAGTGATCATTATAAGATAGGCGCAGGGGCCGCTGGCGCTGGTCTGCCCCCCTAGACAAGACGTTTTTCGATAATCGCTAACGCAATCGCTAGAAGGAAAATGTATGCGATTTGACATAAGCTGTCGCTTAGCTTTCGAGCGCAATTGTCAAATCTCATACATTGTCCATTTAGCGATTGCTTTAGCGATTATCGAAAGGCATCTTGTCTAGGGGGTCAGGTCAATTTTGTCTATGACACGACATGACCCCGAATTGCAAGAGGATCGCGGTAAATTGCGCAACTCTTCGCGCAGACTCTAATACGTTAATTATGTTATCAACTGAAAGTTGACTTGGTCACCTCAGCACATTGAAAAAGACACTGTCTTATCAACTGCGCCTGGCCGCATGATTTTATTTCGAGAGATACTCGTAATTTTAACAAATCCTGAAATAGCCTAAGGCCCTTAATCTACTTTCGTTAACAATGACAACACATTAGCCGCTTTGCCGCCATGCCGTTTTCATATGTTAGTTTTCTACTGTGTTGTATGCAGGGCCCCCGCTACCATATGTGCAGTGTGCAATGCACACGGGCACACAGGGCCAGATTACCAATTTACGATGCCAAAAATAAAGTGTAACTTTTTTTACAATCAAACTTGGTAATTATGTTTTATAATAACTATTAGAAGGTAGAAGTATAGGTTTGAGATGGTATTATTAATAATAATAAAAAAGTCAGTACAAAAACTTTATTTTCTTAATATATACACGGTTATTTTTTAATCACCCTGGAAAAATTTAGGGACGCTTCAGGACACATCCATTAGTATATAAAAAATAAAAAAAATGAAAAAAAAAAAATATAAAAAATAAAAGAATCTCTAAGAATGCTGCTCTCAACGAGTGCAGCATTTTTTGTTTTTTAAAAAAAATATTTAAAATTAAGTGAGTTATTTTTTTATTTATATTTAAATCATTCTAATACCATGTCGTGAAGCGTCCCTTAAATTTTCCAGGGTGATAAAAAAATAACCGTGTATATGTTACCGGCAATGTGTATAATCCGGTATTGTATACAATACCTAGGCAATGTATAGAATACCTAAAACGGGCAGGTAAAGTATGAAATAGAATTTATTTTACACTTTACCTAGGTATTCTATACAATGCCAAACTTGCAGCAGGTAATGTAACACTCGAACGCAATTGTGGTTATTACAAACAAATAAGTACGGTAAGCTTCATAGAACCCTGACACCCTTCCTAGAGGCGCCATTTCAAGCATTAATGGAAGTGAATCGTTTTAGCATGACCGTTCACTCGCGAGTGTACGCCGCACGCGGGTATCCTTTGCAAATAAAATTAAATCCTTTGACAAGAGACGGCACGGCGCCAAGGCTGCGCGATCAAAGTAAGTTCGCTTAGATAATGTCGGTACACCCGAACGCAATTGTGTTTAATAAAACAAAATACGAATAAAATTTATCGGGACACACAAGCTAGGTGCAAAGATAATTTTAATCAAAAATATGCGAAAGTAGGTAAATTCAAAGTAAAATTACACCACAATTCTTCATCACTCGAACTGTCAGAGTTACTACCACCCGTATTTTTAATAAGAGAGCCATTATCACGCTCTGAATCCAAAACAAAATATTTAGGTACTTATTTTCTTCTGTAATTGCGTGAACTACGTATACTTATGTTCCACATAAATGTGGAATTACCTTTTTTATTAATACTTCCTTTTAGTTTGACTTACGGCTGGAGCGTCTGTAGGTTGCTACGGAGGTAAGTACATAGGTGTAATTTATCCAGAATCTTATCAAATGTCGGATTTTTTGAGGATAAATTCAATTCGTAGTACAACAGTTCACAAACACAATCTTTCACTACGGAGGCGCTTCGATATAAAACTGTCAATTTCACTTTCGGGTGTACGCCGCACGCGGTAGCCTTTGTAAATAAAATTAAATCCTTTGACAAGAGGCGGCGCGGCGCGGGCGGCGTCAATGCGGGGTGCGCTAAAGAGCGGCATTATCTAAGCTAGCGGACTCTTAAGGCGCATATAGCCGATTTACAGGAAATGCGAAAGATTTGAAATGGAAACTGTATGAACAAAAAAAACTTATAAATCTAAATTTCAATATTAAACTGTACAATCAATTTATTATTGTTGTTTTTTACGACTCATTGTAGTAAAAAAGTAGTTAGTAATAATTTTATTAAAATTAAATACTTCAAGCTGTTTTTTATTAGGGTTCCGTAGCCGAATTACAAAAACGGAGCCCTTATAAATTCTTCGTGTCTGTCTGTCTGTCCGTTCGTGCGCCCGTCCGTCCGTACGTCACTGCCAATTTATTCCCAAGCTATTAATAATTGGGCCTTGTGTAGGCCATTGAATCTTAGTAGTTTGATGTATTCTGTTAACCGCTTTACAATTTTTATACAAAAAAAATAATAGAGGGGCTCCCCATACATATACGGCCACAGATATACACAATCTGTGTCACCTTTCATGAGGTAAACAGCTCTGTGACATACGGACGGACGGACAGACAGACAGACGGACAGCAAAGTCTTAGTAATCGAGTCCCGTTTTACTTTTTGGTACGGAACCCTAAAAACTGTCATATTTGTGTGCGGTGGGTAGCCAACGTAGTTAGTACTTTGCGCCGCGGCAAGTAGTAAGCCAAAACATATCTACTTGCCGTAACACTAGGAGCTAGAATAAGTTTTCCTGATTACAGTACTTATCTAAATACTACAATAAACCGTGTGTGTCCGCCTTAAGAGCGGCGCGAGGGCGCGGCGGGCGGGCGGCCGGTCAGGTCAAAGGAGCCGCCGCCGCCGCTTGAGAAAAAGGATACCGCGAGCGGGCGGCCTTTCAGGTCAAAGGAGCCGCCGCCGCCGCTTGAGAAAAAGGATACCGCGACACTATTTAAGCAAACAGCCGCATTTCTCCATTTCATTTCGCGACGTGCGATGATACTGTTAACACGTGTATTGAGCTATTTGCGTCATAGTTATTATTTTTGCTAATTTTCGTCAGGTAGGAAAGTAATTTAATTTATTAAAAAATGGCGGCCGAACAACGAATAGCTGAGATGAAAGAAAGATTTTATTCACAATTACAAATAAAAAGAGAAGCAGCAAATACAAAAAATCGCACGTTTATTGAAAAAAATCGTTCCTTGTGAGGTAAATGATCAAGCGTTACATGATCCGAATTTGGTATCAGTACGAGAGGAGTCATTGACTTATATGCTGTGTTTGTTCCGAGGAGACAACAGGTGGTCATTCGTGCAGAATGTGCAATAGGCCTATTCATACTATTTGTGCTGCTCCGGAAGAAAATATTGCAGAAGGTTTTGGATCCAAAGTTGCTTGTCCTTTATGCGCAAAAAACGCCTTTTCGATAGAAAACCGCATCAGAGCCAAAGAGAATTTGATAGTACAAGCTCAGAAAATGCTTAACTTCTGAAAAAAAATTCCCTCCCGTATCGTTGGGTACCACTTTACTCATTCCTGTTCCAGAAGTCGATAGAGGTCGTGGTGATGCTCGCAATATACTGGCTGTAGTATTACACAAAACTGATGACGATCTATATCAACTAGGCACAAAGCAAGGCGTTGTCAAGACATTGTATTCAAGACAACAGTTCACTGTTTGCCATCAGAAATTACTGCAAGAAGAAGACGTCCCCAATCTGGAAACGACACTCGGTACAGTTGCGACTTTGCAATCTACGGGGACAGGACAGGGCTTTGTGAAATGTAGCTGCAAAAAAACTGTGACTCTAAAAAGTGTTCCTGTGTCAAAAGTAAGGCTCTGTGCTCTTCAAAGTGCCATAATAGTTTGTCGTGTAAGAATAAATAAAACCTACTTTTACTTAAAATTGTGAATGCCTATTAGACCTACTTTTTGTTATAAAGAGAATTGTTTTGTTTGTGAAGTTCAATTACAAAATTACTTATATTATGTTAAAAGATACTTGTAATGTTATGTTACAAACAAGAAGAATTTTAAGTTTCCTGTTATTTTTTTGTGATTTTAAAGTTGATAATAAAGTTTATTTCAAGTAAATACAACATGTTTTATTTGTCCACTATTTGATAAGTAAGTCTGTTAAGATTTATTGATATTAACCGGCTTACCTAACATTAGTTTAGTCTTAAGATTTATTTATTTACACATTACCGGTGAACCAGCTGGTATTCTATACAATCCCTAGGAATTGTATACAATACCTAGGTAAAGTATGAAATGGACAATGATATTCATGATATTTCATACATTGCCTGGACGCCCCAGGGATTGTATACATTACCTAGGGATTGTATACAATACCTGAATTATACACATTGCCGGTAACATATACACACAAAATCACTAAAAAGTGCTCTTCTTAGAAATACTAACAATTACGACGTTTTTATTACAATTACAGATATTTTATAATAATATGATGATCTCCATTGGTGGCAGATCAATATTCCATTGGCAGTCAATTGAATAAAAAGTCATAGGTACAATTTCGGAATTTTTACGGACGCTTCGACAGCAGGCTAGGGTGCAGCTTGTGCCAACGAAAAGACTGGTGGTTTCTGGACCAACATCGAGCGAACCAATCATATAAACTGACTGGAACTACTCGCTGTATATTGTGGGCTAATTTTATTTGCTAAAAATGTCGCTAATTGTGGTAGTCTTTTAAGTGTCGATAACACCACTGCCATATTCTATATAAATAGAATGGGGAGAGTGTAATACCAAGTTACTAAAATGATTTGGGACTGGTGTGAGAAAAGTAGGTATATTTATTTTCGCGTCTTATATTCGTTACTCGTTAACTAAAGAAGCTGACAGAGAATCGAGAAAAATAAACTTCGACACAGAGTGGCAGTTGGGTATCCGACAACTTTTGAAAATTAAAACATTTTTTTGGTGAACCATCTATTGACTTATTTGCATCTCGTAGTAATGCAAAATGTCCCGCGTATATTTCATGGAAAAGGGATCCCTTTGCCTATGATATTGACGCGTTTAAACAGTAGATTAGTCGCAATTTTATTTTTACGCTTTAACACCGTTTGCACTAATTTTTAAAACGATAAACAAAATAGTTACTGATTAAGCTACCGGAATTATCGTTGTTCAACTATAGTCCTCTTAACCTTGGTATCCCCTTTTCATATCCCTGGGTGTCACAGAGATTGTGATATTTCCTCCAAGAAAGATCTACTTACTTCCTTTCAGGATGGTACACCATCTGCGCCGTTACCTTTCCCTGCCAGCGTGTGTATTTTCCGGGAAAGCTTTCATGACGTGCCAGAAACAGCCTTCGATGTTGTTATCTTCGATATCACATAACACCGGGTCATAATATAATTCTAGTCTAAAGATATGGTGGGAATTTTGTAAAAAGAATACAACAGATTTTTTTAAATGTAAATACTACATTTTTGTTGGAATTTCTGTTAATGTGTTTTGAAATTTTGAAGTTTAGGTAGAACTATTGTTCTAATGTCACGATAGCAAGTGATCGTTATTAGTTAGGCAGTAGCCCCCTGGTATTATAGTATTAGACTATTAAACGATTTGAGAATGATACAATTAATCTTGAAAAAATGAGTAAGAAGTTAGTCATGTTATTAGCTGGACCAAGGACGCATACAATTTCTCTAACAAAAATACGAAATATTAATAAAGCATATGAAGATCGAGTAATTATAACACTTACAAATTTAATTAAAACATAAGCAATTGGCAAAGCTCAACCGGTTTTAAACTTACTTTTTTTTATCCCTTTAATATCCCGGTATTTGTCCAGCATCAGTGGTATTAAGATATATTGCTGTATCATCTTCAATTCGCTCAGATTCAGAACAAACCTGATCCTCACACATAAGAAACCACGTAGACCTGCTTCATCTCAACCCATTGGGCGCTGGATAAAGCAGATCATGTGCGATAGTGGCATTGACATCTCAATATTCGGAGCGAGCGAGACACGCATCAACATCAGGCGACGTCTCGTGCTGGCCTCAACGTCGATGTAATTAGAAAGACCGCAGGATGTTCGGAAAGATCAGCTGTATTTGCTGATTTTTATAACAGACCGGTATATTAGTTCTGAAACCAATTTTATTGAATCTTTGTCACAATTATAATTATTATTAAGTACTTAAAATAATACTGTCGGTTGATTAGTTTTTTGTTCACAATATTTTGTTGTTTTGAAATTTTTGCTAGTGGCGCAAAAAAAAATGGAAATACGTAATAATTATGTTTTGATGTTTTACTGTAATGTTGTTTATTTTTTATTGTCGCAACATTGATTTTATACTCTCTGAACATCTACATGGTTAAGGAATAAATCTCGGAGGCGAAAACAGGATAATTAAATGATCAAACGAACTTACCTGAAGTGAAGTTCGATCTTAATTATCCTGTCTTCGCCGAAGAGATTTAAGGTCCCTCCCTCCCTGAATCTTATCCCCCTTATGCCCGCCGCTAGCTGTTTCATCGCCCGCGTGCAATACCGATTATGCCGCCCTACGACTATTTACTCTGAGTTTTGTCAAAAAAGGATAATTAATGTTGGGTCTCATTATGGTGGGAAAAAAGAAAAACAACTTAACGAAGATAAAATATTTATTTTAATTAGGTACTTATTATTTTTGTTTACTGAAGTGTAAAACTATATACTTAAATATTTATATACAAAAATTTAACTCTTCTTGCCTTTATATTTGCGAAATCTTCTATAAACTTTCTTGTATCCAAATTGTTTAAAATTTTATGTTCAATTGAAACTATAGCTAAAGAACTTAGTCTTTCCTAGAGCATTGTTGATTTTAAATAGTTTTTGATTATTTTTAATTTTGAAAATGATCTTTCGCCAGATGCAACTGAAACCGGCAGTGTAAGTAATATTCTTAGTGCTATTACTGTGTTCGGAAATGTTGAAATTAAGTCATTGGTAAAAAGATATTGTAATTTGTGGATCATTGGACTGGTTTTCTACAAATGCGACTTTAATGCAATGATTTCATTAAATAAATCAATACCGTCAATGTCAGATTCACTACTTGAATCATCTTTAAGTTTCAGATTTAAATCTTTGCAATGTTTTATTAACTTATCATTGGAGTAATTAAATAAGTTATTGCTAAGAAAGCCAAATAATAATATGTCGGTAAATGTTTTTAACTCGTCGAATAGGATAGATTCGATAGGATAGATTAAAGAAGTTATGGTCTGATCTAGGATTCTAAAATAAAACTACTCTATATTTGATTTTGGGGTCTACTAAAACTTCATCACTGTGTTCATATTGAAATTGTTTTGATTTTTTCCCATGCTGAGAATTTAAATGGCTACACATTTTAAAGGTTAGATTAAAAAAAGTGAACTTGGCCATTTTAGTTTCGGTGTGTGAGTGACAGCGCTCCGTGGGCGCTTGCGCGTGTGTGTAGTTTATTGATAAAATACAAAATTATCTATCAAAATTATTGTTATTATATATCAAAATGATCTTTAGATAGTGCAGTTTAATGATGAAATAATAGTGTAGTTTAAATTCAACCCTTTAAACAATATTTTTGACGACATAAACGACCTTCTTTGCGAAGTAACTTTTCACCTACTATTTTTATCCAATTTTTTGAAAAATATTTCTTAAACGCGCATTTATGGTATTGCGATAACTTTTTAGTGTATTTAGTAAGATTTAATTAGCAGTAATTATCTTTAACGTGGTCGTTTCCTAAAGGGCATAAAAACGAATTTCTGAATTGTCCCTGCAACAATTGTTGCTTAAGGCGCATAGTAAGGTCAATCATAAAAATTCACTGCAGAAAAAACCGGTTCTCTTCATAAATATTGAATAAAAAAATCTTTAAAAAAGATATGATTTTATTCAACGCATTCTTTAGAGGATGGTCTTTTTTAATTTTTTGATAAATTAATTACAACTTGGTTAAAATGTGACCCAAACATGCCTCGATTTTAAAACTTTAAACCTAATCGCGTCATAAATATTAGGTTAAATCATATACTTTCGATTTCAATAAATAAAGTGAACAATATTCTAGAGGATGGTCTTTTTAGATTTTTTTTATTTGCTTTTATTAATGTTTAATTTAAATAATTCATCTTACGCGTAAAGGTTTTCTTAAATATTCCCCTCACTCTCACTCACTCACTCCTATGTAATCAGTGCGGGACGAAAGACGCAAGGTCATTGGGAGCACTATGCGCCTTAAGCGTTTTCGTTTGACGTTTACGTACCTACGAACGTGATTATAATTAGCTCAATTATTAATTAAATGATTGTTGTTATACAGGATGTCCCAAAAACAATGGATAAACCTGTAACTTTAGTTGGACTTCATCATGGCCTCCCTTACCACAAATTTTGACCTTAGTGAAAATATCACGGTTTCAGAGATATTAATCGTTTTTGTATTTTTCGAAAATTTCCAAGTGCGATTAGTTTTTATAGTGCCATTACTACAAATGCAGAGGTTTTTCAATTTCGTTTTTTTTATTTCACAAGGGTTAGTTCAGCTACTAAAAAACAAAGACTTAAATTTAACAGACTAGCGTAAAATATTTTAAAAAAATTAAAACACAAAGAAAATTAAAAATGAAATTAATTTTCTTTCATGTTTGATCAGCTACAGTGTAAAAAAATGTAGGACGCTTATCGTGCCCATCATCTTAAAAACTTGCTTAGCTGTTCTAGATTCCAAAATGGTATTAAAAGCTTAGGCATTCTAAATATTTTTAATATCATGACTACTTGAATAGTAAATAGTATAAAAACTTTAAATAAATGTTTTTCTCGTATTAATCACTCTAAGCTTCTGTGTTAATGTTAAGGTGTACGGGGGCGGGTGGTTCAACCTGCCGACAGACAATATTTGGTATTGCATCTTAGTTTTAACGGATGCCAATAGATGGCGGTGTCAACGATATTCAGTCCTACGCATTCGGTCGGATTTTTTTCCATGCGATGACATTTTTTAACGTAAGGTGGGGTGGGTATTATGACAATGACTTGAATTACGTGATGATTCGCACGATTTGCCGCCCCCCTGAACGTGCCGCCCGTGTGCGGTGCACGCTTTTCACGCCCGCTTACGGCGGGCCTGATCCCCCTATACACGGTTATTTTTTTATCATACTGGAAAATTTTAGAGACAGCTCGGTAGACGCTAGACGACTCATATCAATAAAAAAAACATGTGGTTACATTTTTTAAATTTTATCCGCCAATAATATTAAATTATAGACATTGTTCTTGTTTACTACAAGATAAGGTAAGATTATGAATGAATAAAGCATTTACTACTACGGGCTTAGGAAAATGCGGCAACGTCGCATTATTAATCAAGCAAGATCAATCTACAACTCGTTTGAAATAAGAGTTATTATTGCACTAGACACTACAATAGTGAAAGACAGAGACAGTCGGCGCCGGCGGCGGCGTTTTGTTGTTTGCTGTCGCTTGTCGGCACGAGCCGGTCGGCTTTAGTTCGCCTTTGACCGCGGCGCGTGTAAACGTATTGCGATATCGCGCCCGCGCCTGACGCGCGGCAATCCGGCGCATTCGGAATTTTAGTTTCAAGTTAACACATCTCGCGAATACACAGACCTTACTCCGGTAGACCGTAGACTTTTACTTGTGAAGTGAAATTAAGTGTTTGGTGTAAGAAAGTGAACCCGCAAACGTAAGACTTGGAAGCGAAAACTGCATTTCGAGACGTTAAACACTAACCAAAGTGATATGTTGTTGTGGTCATGTATAGTTTTAAACGTGCACGACTATGTATGAGTTAGACGACTTCCTTTTTTAGAACTCTTTTGTTATTAGAACTAAAGTTGATTTAAATTGTTTCCTAGGTAGGTAAGTATTTAAAGTTGATTCCAATTTTTTAACTACGCCAAAACAACCTACCATAACCGTAATACCTACCTAGTACTGTTTGTTTTCTTTAAAAACTTTGTTTTGCCGGTCCTAAGTAAGCCCGTAAAGTAGGAAGGTGAAATTGTGATCAACTCAGTGATGACTTTGAATCGGCGAAGTTGTTGCCAGTTCGCGTTCATTCAATGTTTTGCCTACAACTTCACTCAGTGTCCATACCAGTGCAGTATTTTTTGGATATTTTAGATAATAAATATCTAATTAAACAGGTGAGTAAATTTTATTATTAATGGTTAAATAATTCTTCTACCGTGTCCTGAAGCCACCCTTAAAATAACCAGGGTGATAAAAAAATAACCGTGTATATCAATGTTGCTCTATTTCTCTAAAAAGAATGAGGTCGGTACTGCGGAGGCTTGTCAGGTGTGATTAGACAGAGGAAGATATAGTGGTTTTCTTTCTCTGACTTTAAAACTTGTGCGATAGGGTTAGCGCGTAGCAGGGCTACTACATGGTTAAGGAATAAATCTCGGAGGCGAAGACAGGATAATTAAGATCGAACTTCACTTCAGGTAAGTTCGTTTGATCATTTAATTATATATATGTTTTTGTATGAAGGTTTGTTTTTGTCTATGTTGTTTTTTTAGTTTCTTTTTGGATGTTGTCAAAAGTTGAAGTAAGAGGAAAATTTATATTATTGTAAAATGTTTGTCTGAAGTCTGTTTAAGAGGATTGTGAGTAATCGTGCGTAGGTATTTTCTAAAATGCTATCTGTTTCACACCGCTCGGCCTCCCGTCTGGCGTTTACACCACAAATACAACACGCGCAAATTCTCACGCACACAACGACAGCAGCGCGCGATTCCTCGGCGCGAGAACTCGAGATCATTATTTTACCGTTTGTAATGTTTTGCGTTGCTTAGGTATTCCTGACTGCCTTTCCGCTCGCAACTTTGCCTTCGTTATTTTCGTTTTTCGTGAGGGAATTTTGTATTCCCGTATGAAAAATTATTTTATAACCTTGTATTACTCAGTGATAATGTAGCATTCTATTGGTCAAATTTTTTTTTGAAATCAGCCTAAGTATTAGTTTTTAAAAATAAAAAATATAATAAATAAAAATAGCTTTATTTCTAAAAATCATTTTAACAATAATTACGCCGAGACTTCCCAGTGAGCTAGTTTTTGAGTTTATTCATTACAAACAAAAATACAAATCTTTCTTTATAATATTTTAATAGATAAGTTTCGTAAATTATTTCAGTATTCCTTTGAAATTTATAGTGTAGGCACTTACTTGGTATCCCTACCAAGTCCTACTTTATAGGACTGAGCTGTTATTTCTTATGAAAGTACTTATCTATCGTACATTTACCTGTCTAAAGAAGTACCTTTTGTAAGATGAGTGTTATACTGAATTAAAATGATTTTCATTTGAGATGTGAATCAATAATGGATCCTTTTATGAAAAAAATAAACACTAAACATATAATGACATTTACAATTGTTTAAACAAGAACAGACCTCTTGTTAACTTAAAAATATAACAAAAAATCTATTATTTTAGATAGATAAATTAATACTTTTACCTACAAACTAAATAGGAGCAGGGATTTAAAAAATATAAAGTAATAATTATGCATCAAATAAAAAATACCTCTCATTTTTATACACTAATCTTGGGTAGTTACTAATAGTCTTAGAATTCTAATTTTTACCACCTCCGTGGTCTAGTGGTTGAGGCCACCGGATGTTGATCGGGAGGTCCGTCCGGCGGGGTTCGATTCGTCGGGTTCGTCCGGACTACAAAAACACTGAAAAGTTAGAAATAACATCACACATCATTATTGAAGACGGTGCCAAATTTTAAGACTAGAAAATTTTAGAAATGTAATGTTGTCTGTACCTATTCTTACACTATTTTTAACTTTTCAGTGTTTTTGAAGTCAGTTTTTATTTTTTGTAAAATATTTTTTTTGTTTAACTTTTTAGTGAAAGAAACCCTAATTAAATTAGGGTATCCCTCGATTTTCATAGGATCCCATCATCAGAACCTGACTTTGGTGACCTAGGGACCACCCTAGGAGTATACTCTACCGAATACAAAAAGAATTTTGAAAATCGGTCTACAATTGGCGGATTAATCGCGTAACATACACACAAAACGGTTGACACGGTTAGCGCAGAGGTCGAGCGATCGCCTACTGCGCAACAGGTCGCGGGTTCGATTCCCGCACGGGACAGATGTTTTGTATGGCCTACAGAAATTTGTTCCGGTCTGGGCGTATGTGCATGTGATATTCTATGTTTGTAACTGCACCCACGACACAGGAGAAAATCCTAGTGTGGGGCGACGTTTTTATAAAAAAAAAACACGTTGGACGCACCTAAAAATTTAAGGATTTCTCTCCATTTTAATGGGATCCCATCATCAGATCCTAACTTTGGTAACCGTGGGACCACCATTGGAGTATAATTTTGAGAATACAAAAAGAATTTTGAAAATCGGTCTGCAATTGGCGGCGTAATCGCGTAACATACACAAAAAAAAACATACGCATCGAATTGAGAAACTCCTTTTTTGAAGTCGGTTAAAAAATACCTATTAGTATATGTAATCAGCTGCTTTAAATTTTATAGTTAAAATGAAAAAAAAAACTTCAAAACCGTACGAAGGGTGCCTTCTTCCCATATATGCCTACCCTGCCTACCCTACATACTCGTATATTATTTAGGTACTTTGTCGTTTGAATTTTAAACAATCGTAGATTCCATAACGCGAGTAAAACCTTAGAGCCCAGCTTTAGAGGAATAAAATTCAAATAAAATAATATTAAAAATAACGCTACTTGCATAGTCTCTTACACGTTTTTAGCTGCTCCAACTTCATACATTGCATAACAAATACCTATCACAAGAAACAAAATACGAATTTATTTTGAGTTGGTTTCTTTATGGCACATATTTATTATAACAAACAACTACTTACATTCTTACATTTTTTTCCTTTTTTGGTTTTGGGAATTTACAGTAAAGTTAACAGGCAAGGAAATTTGTATTGAAATAAAATCTTTAAAATAAAACACTAAAATCAATAAACGTATTCAAAAAGATATTTACTTTTTCATGTATAAGGTATTTGTGAAGATTAATAGTTCCGACTTGAGTAATAACTTTCACTATTGATCGATATATCGATATTACTTTCTCCTCCCTAGGCGACAATAACTACGATAACATTATGTCACATCACTATCACTACATTGTACCCCTGCCCCCGACCCGTATCGTGCGATAGAGAGAGTTGCAAGAAATGGTCGAAATTGCCTACAATTCCTGTTTGAAATATTGTTCCGGGCGATAACTGTTTTACCCCCCTAAACCTTTATGAAATTAGACGCTTTTGGTCTCATTAGATTCAGTATATCTTAATCTATGTTTGTACGTTTTGCTTTTTTTGTAATTCAGTATAATTTAGTCAAAAAAAGACAAAAATGCTCAAGGTAGTTTTTAAGTCGAAAATATAGATATTTAGATGCTAATAACTTATATTCTGAGCAATATTTCTTCAAAATCAAAACGTACAAACCTAGTTTTTCATTATATCTACAAGATTTCCAAAAATTATGAAAATTGGACTATGTTTAGAGGGAGAAAAGCGTTATCGCTTTTTGTATGAAAATTTACAGCTTCACAATCCTCTTAAGGGCCCATGGCGCGAAAAATAGCAAAAAGGCCGTTGGCGTTTTTGATATTTTACGTTAACGTTCCAGTTAACTGACCGGGAAAAAATAAATTTAAATTCTTAAATTATGTGTTTACACAATCACCGTCACCATTTTTCAAATTTACATACCATTTCGTTAAAAAATAGCATCAATTTTACTTAAAATTTGGGTTACACACATATACCGTTCGTGATTTTTAGCTTCATTAATTAACCCTATTGTATTTTCATTTAACAAATATATAGAACAAGGGTAAGCAAAACACTGACACCGTGGTATTTTTTTTAATTATCGTATATTGATTTTTATATGAAATTTTTTACATACATTTATCGATTTTCTTACAAATACTTGGCTCGGGCGCGTCGAAATTCAGTGTGCAATCAAGACTCGAAGTGAGAGCACGTCGCTTTGAGCTAGCTCCCGGTTACGTAATTATTTGTGTATGTATACGACGCGAAGTCCTACGGAGTAATCGGAGAAGTTGATAACTAACAATTTTATTATTTGTGGCTGCCGTACGAAAAACCTTCAACCTTTTTACAAGCTTTTATTAATCTTTTGCATGTTCGGGTCTAATCTTGCGAGTTAAATTTGACTCACTTCCCGGTTTCCGATTAAGCTGAAATTGCATATGTATAAATATATTATGATGACGACATGGAGCTGATCTGATGTTGGAGCTGAAAGGTGGCCATAGGAACTCCGCAATAAAACGACATAGCCCCATCGAGTTTGAGCTCGTTTGATTCGTATTGACGAGAACTTTGATCTTATATGGTAACCAGGGTCTGATGCTGAATCTGGAAGGTTGCCATAGTAACTCTGCAATCAAACAATGCAACCCCATCGAGTTTAGGCTCGTTTGATTCGTATTGACGAGTACTTTGATCCTATATGGTAACCAGGGTCTGATGCTGGATCTGGAAGGTGGCCATAGGAACTCCGCAATCAAACAACGCAACCCTATCGAGTTTGGGCTTGTTTGATTCGTATTGACGAGTACTTTGGTCCTATGTGGTAACCAGGGTCTGATACTGGAACTGGAAGCTGGCCATAGGAACTCCGCAATAAAACGACACAACCCCATCAAGTTTGGGTTTGTTTGATTCGTATTGACGAGTACTTTGGTCCTACATGGTAACCAGGGTCTGATGCTGGAGCTGGAAGGTAGCCATAGGAACTCCGCAATAAAACGACACAATCTCATCGAGTTTGGGCTCGTTTGATTCGTATTGACGAGTACTTTGGTCCTATGTGGTAACCAGGGTCTGATGCTGGAGCTGGAAGGTAGCCAAAGGAACTCCGCAATCAAACAACGCAACCCCATTGAGTTTGGGCTCGTTTCAATTGTATTGACGAGCGCTTTGGTCCTATATGGTAACCAGGGTCTGATCCTGGAACTGGAAGGTGGCCATAGGAACTCCGCAATCAAACAACGCAACCCCATCGAGTTTGGGCTCATTTGAATTGTATTGACGAGCACTTTGGTCCTATATGGTAACCAGGGTCTGATGCTGGATCTGGAAGGTGGCCATAGGAACTCCGCAATCAAACAACGCAACCCTATCGAGTTTGGGCTTGTTTGATTCGTATTGACGAGTACTTTGGTCCTATGTGGTAACCAGGGTCTGATACTGGAACTGGAAGCTGGCCATAGGAACTCCGCAATAAAACGACACAACCCCATCAAGTTTGGGTTTGTTTGATTCGTATTGACGAGTACTTTGGTCCTACATGGTAACCAGGGTCTGATGCTGGAGCTGGAAGGTAGCCATAGGAACTCCGCAATAAAACGACACAATCTCATCGAGTTTGGGCTCGTTTGATTCGTATTGACGAGTACTTTGGTCCTATGTGGTAACCAGGGTCTGATGCTGGAGCTGGAAGGTAGCCAAAGGAACTCCGCAATCAAACAACGCAACCCCATTGAGTTTGGGCTCGTTTCAATTGAATTGACGAGCGCTTTGGTCCTATATGGTAACCAGGGTCTGATCCTGGAACTGGAAGGTGGCCATAGGAACTCCGCAATCAAACAACGCAACCCCATCGAGTTTGGGCTCGTTTGAATTGTATTGACGAGCACTTTGGTCCTATATGGTAACCAGGGTCTGATGCTGGAACTGGAAGGTGGCCATAGGAACTCTGCAATAAAACGACACAACCCCATCGAGTTTGGGCTCGTTTGATTCGTATTGACGAGTAATTTGGACCTATGTGGTAATCAGGGTCTGATGCTGGAGCTGGAAGGTGGCCATAGGAACTCCGCAATAAAACGACACAATCTCATCGAGTTTGGGCTCGTTTGATTCGTATTGACGAGTACTTTGGTCCTATGTGGTAACCAGGGTCTGATGCTGGAGCTGGAAGGTAGCCAAAGGAACTCCGCAATCAAACAACGCAACCCCATTGAGTTTGGGCTCGTTTCAATTGTATTGACGAGCGCTTTGGTCCTATATGGTAACCAGGGTCTGATCCTGGAACTGGAAGGTGGCCATAGGAACTCCGCAATCAAACAACGCAACCCCATCGAGTTTGGGCTCGTTTGAATCGTATTGACGAGCACTTTGGTCCTATATGGTAACCAGGGTCTGATGCTGGAGCTGGAAGGTAGCCATAAGAACTCCGCAATAAAACGACACAATCCCATCGAGTTTGGGCTCGTTTGATTCGTATTGACGAGTACTTTGGTCCTATATGGTAACCAGGGTCTGATGCTGGAGTTGAAAGGTGGCCAAAGGAACTCCGAAATTAAATGACGCAACCCCATCGAGTTTGGGCTTGTTTGATTCGTATTGACGAGTACTTCGGTCCTATATGATTTTTCTTGATGAGTACTTTGAGCCTAGCCTAGATAATATCCATACGCAACCCCATCAATTTTTTTTGTGTGACCTTCCCCAATTTAGGTGTCAAATGAAAGAGCTTGAATTGTAGAATGAATTGTAGAATATAGTATATTCTGAAAGACAATCTAATACAAGATGGCCGCCGTCACAAATTGATAGATTATTTTTATGTACAATCCCCACAATATGGGTCTGTATATGGGGTATCAAATGAAAGTTCGTAAAATACAGTACACCACGAAAAAAACTAGAACAAGATGGCCGCTATCACAAAAGATTTTTTAAAACAAGCTTTTATTTTAATGTCCTAAAAAAAGAAAATAAACTTTAATTTATTTTTTTATTACAAACTAGCGAATGGCTTCAATGCACTAAAAAGTGCGTTGAGCACAAGAAAATATTCATTTCATATTTGTTTATTACTAAATTATTATATGTATATTATATAAAATAATTTGTAGATAAAACTAAGAATAAAGAACTCGGTAGTCAGTAAAATATTTCGTATTATTTGAGTAATTAGTTTAAAAAAAGTTTTTTTAAAAACAAGCTTATATTATAATGCCTTAAAAGAGGAAAATAAACTTTAATTTATTACAAGATATATTTTCTTATAAAAATATAAAAGCTTGTGCGAGAATTAGGATAAACAATAAAACAATTTAACTTGATTATTATATTTATTTTTTTGTAATAAATAACGTTTTGTACAGCTTTGTCATACACACATGACAATGCTGTGCAGTCCTGAAATTTAAATGCACATATGATCCCTTTTTTGAAAAACTCGAATCCGTTATAACTGCTGCCTCACGGAAACTCGGTGTCCTGAACAAGGTGCGTAAGTATTTTGCGCCGGACCAACTATGCCTGTTGTAGAAAACTCAGGTTAGGTCTTGCGTGGAATATTGCTCGCACTCCGGCTCCGCTCAGTACCTCCTCGATGCTCTGGACAGATTGCAGCGTCGCGCTATTCGAATAATTGGCGATGTAGAGGCAACTAACACCCTCGAGCCTCTACAACTTCGACGTGACATCGCCTCTTTTAGCGCCTTTTACCGAATGTTCAACGGGGAATGCTCTGAGGAGCTCTTTAACCTTATCCCTCCCTCTCCTTTCCTTCACAGAAACACGCGTAAGGGTCTACGGAGTCATCCTTACACTGTATCCTCTTTTTCACACCGTACCAAGAAATTCCAAGATTCCTTCTTCTTTTTTTTATTGCTACTAAGTTGGCAAAAAAGCAAACTGCCCACCTGATGGTAAGTGTTAACAGTCACCTATAATACATGTGTCTCGTGTGACATTCGCAGTAAAACTGCAACCCCCACAAGGGCCACAGTGTACGTTGCCAACTTGTGACTTAAGATGTAAAGTCACGGTACCCAGTAATTTCAGTGCCATATCTTACCCTTCAAACCGGAACACAGCAATGCAAGCACTGCTGCTTTGAAATAGGTAAGACGGAGGTACCCAAGCACACGACCTTGGTACAGAGTCTCCCTCCGGTAAGTCTTCTGTCGGTCATCCCACACTTGGAATTCTCTACCTGCGCACGTTTTTCCTCCATCCTACAACATGGGTTCCTTCAAAAGAGGTGTGAAAAACATCTTTTAGGCCGGCAAGGGGCGGGCAGGTTGGATAGTGGATGTCCTCACACCTCTATCTGTCAACTCATTTGGGCCTCTTTCACCGCTTAACATCAGGCGGGAGGAGGTCATTTGCCAGGCCCTCCATAAAAAAAACTGTTTAAGTACCTTGCCCGTATGTATTTACTTGGTAAGCCTTAAATAAATAAATATTGGTAATTCTAAGAAAAAAATAATTGTTTTTTATATTTTATTAAAAACTAGCTGTGCCGGCGAACTACGTTTCGCCATAATAACGGCGAACTAACGTTTCGCCGTAATAAAAAATAGCCTACGACCTATTCTCAGACCTACTGAATATACACAAAACATTTCATAAAGATCGGTCAAGCCGTTTCGGAGGAGTTCTGTAACAAACACTGTGACACGAGAATTTTATATATTAGATGTATCATGTAATAAATTAAAATTTATTTTCGTCTTATTAGGGCTTTAAAATAAAATCCTAGTGTGGGGCGACTTTTTTTAAATCTTACTATTATTTTATATTTTATCATTTTGTAATCGCATGGCCGCCATTACGAAACTCGACCAAAGTACTCGTCATTACGAAACAAACGAGCCCAAAACTCGATGGGCTTGTGTCGTTTTATTGCGGAGTTCCCATGGCCACCTTCCAGTTCCAGCATCACACCCTGGTTACCATATAAGATCAAAGTACTCGTCAATACGAATCAAACGAGCCCAAACTCGATGGGGTTGTGTCGTTTTATTGCGGAGTTCCTATGGCCACCTTCCAGCTCCAGCATCAGACCCTGGTTACCATATAGGACCAAAGTCCTCGTCATTACGAATCAAACGAGCCCAAACTCGATAGGGTTATGTCGTTTTATTGCGGAGGTCCTATGGCCACCTTCCAGCTCCAGCATCAGACCCTGGTTACCATATAGGACCAAAGTACTCGTCATTACGAACCAAACGAGCCCAAACTCGATAGGGTTACGTCCTTTTATTGCGGAGGTCCTATGGCCACATTCCAGCTCCAGCATCAGACCCTGGTTACCATATAGGACCAAAGTACTCGTCAATACGAATGAAATGAGCACAAACTCAATGGGGTTGTGTCGTTTTATTGCGGAGTTCCTATGGTCACCTTCCAGCTCCAGCATCAGACCCTGGTTACCATATAGAACCAAAGTCCTTGTCATTACGAATCAAACGAGCCCAAACTCGATAGGGTTATGTCGTTTTATTGCGGAGGTCCTATGGCCACCTTTCAGCTCCAGCATCAGACCCTGGTTACCATATAGGACCAAAGTACTCGTCATTACGAATCAACCGAGCCCAAACTCGATAGGGTTATGTCGTTTTATTGCGGAGGTCCTATGGCCACCTCCCAGCTCCAGCATCAGACCCTGGTTAACAAAAAGGGCCAAAGTACTCGTCAATATGAATCAAACGAGCCCAAACTCGATGGGGTTGCGTCGTTTTATTACGGAGTTCCTATGGCCACCGTCCAGTTCCTTCATCAGATCAGCTCCATGTTATCATAACATTGCATTGTCACGATATACATATTATTATGTGCAAAATTTCATCCAATTCGAAAACCGAGAAGTGGTCAAATCTACATACATACATACAGTGCAAGCTAAATAAAAGCTTGTAAAAATAAAAGTTGATCAAACACATCCCTGTATTTACTATAGTATAACACAGTAAATAATAAACACCTATTAAATTCAAAATTAACATCTACGATATTTTGCTAGGCGGCCGTACCGATTGCGCGACCGAGTGCGCTTGTGTGCGTGAGCGACGCACACAAACAGAGACTAGAGAAATTTACCTAAACTAGCTCGGGCTCGCGCGGATGGTGGGCCCTTAATATAAAAGTAATGCGAAACTTGAAGTCTTTCACTGAGTAAAGAACCTAAACGCTATAAAATTGGCAGCCCAACGTTTGGCCGAAAAGAAAAGTATTTGTAACAGTGAAATTTGATCAGTTGTTTTAGTGCCGGTTTAGTAATTTCAGTGAACTAAAAACTGTGTTTACTAGCTTTTATTGGTTTATTGCCTACTTATTCAGTGACTACGAACTGTATAGACTTGAGCAAGATTACGTTAACTATTCTATGTACTCAGTTTAGTACCTGGATTTGAAGTACCAATTTTGGTCAGGCTTTGTTCGGGATTGTGCGTGCCGAATTCTCACTTCTAGAGGCGAATACCTAGAATATATTACTGTTACGTACCTAATGCTTAAAGACAGTTCGACGATTGATTGTTTTGCACAAAGTAAGACTGTACTTGTATATAGACTTTTAATCGGACAAGAACAATATTATAATTTTTTTTTCGTAAGTGTTGTGGTTCAGAATACAGCATCCAAGATTACATCAAGAGGGTACGATAACCAACTTCACATCGTCTGGTCGTTTGCTGTATTGCTGTTGCTGCGCCTTGCTTTCTGCTTGCATAAGTTGCTTTGCACTGCACTGGTGTTGTTTTTGCTAAAGGGAAGTACAACATTGTATGTGTAATATTCTAAACTATAGACCATACATAGAACAGTGTGCTTTGTTCTTTTTATTTTATTGAACATTAGTGTCAATATATGCGTATATTTTGTACGAACATTTTTTTTTCACGTCGGTGTGTGAACATTTCTTTTTCTTTATGTGTTACAAACCTATTACTAGCTATTTGAAGAGAGTGAACTAAGTTGAACATTTTGTGAACTGTGGGTATTATAGGTAATTTTTTTCTTTTTAAAATGGTGTTAACGAGGTTTCGTGCCAATAGTCCTGGACAGCCTTCTGTTGAGGCATTGTCAGGTGCTGATGCTGCCCAGAGTGTTCACGTGACTCCATCTTCGACTCAACAGACTGTGTTCTCCCAGGTGCAGGATGCACCCACACAGATGTCGTTACCTACCTCAACAGTACTGCCACAAGCTGGGGTTTCCACATCAATCACATTGACAGACAGCCAGTTCCAGACACTTTTATCGTCTCTTCATTCATCAGCTATACCGTGTACCTCTAACACGATGAATAGTCAAAGCAATTTTGCGAGATGCTCTGCTCGCTTTGACGGAGCTTCAACTTCAGATGTCATTGCCTTTGTAGAAGCAATCGAAATATATAAGGAATGTGTTGCCATGGATGACAGCATTGCGCTTCGAGGTCTACCCATGCTATTGACTGGGTTGGCTGGCACATGGTGGCAAGGAGTAAAATATTCGGTTGTTTCCTGGAACGATGCTGTGAAGCTCTTGCGACAGACTTTCGGACCTCGCCTCCCGCCACATAAGGTGTACCGAGAGCTCTTCAGTATAGAGCAGACCGAAGATAAAACGGATGTTTTTGTTAGGTGCAGTGGGCACTACACCAATTGATGCACGAGCACGACCTACAGTGATGGTTAACATTTGTGATGCTAGTGGTCGAGTGTTAATAGACACTGGTGCAAAACTTTCCATTGCTAGTAAAAGTTTGAATTGTATATTTGTTAGTAATAAGGTTCCAGTTGTAAGCGCTCATGTAGAGATAAAATTAGCTGATGGTACAACTTCTAATAATTATGTTGATACTGTTAATGTAAATGTACAATTGCATGGTGTTGTAATTCCTACTGTGTCTGTTATATTACCTTGTGCTACGGATACGCTTTTAGGCATGAATTTTATTAACGATGTTGGCATGGTACTTGATTTAAAAAAAACTGTATTCCCTTTCGTCAATTAAACATCGTTTTTTTCAGCTAGAGTTTGAATGTGAAGCCGGCCGTGTTAGCTGCTCTTCCGTAACCCTTCGGGAAAATGAAGGCACCATGCTCTCCGCGTCTGAAAGGGATGTCCTTAACGCAATCATCTGCAAAAATATAGATATCTTCGCACCAGGGGGAGCACCCACTAAGATGGCACTCCATCGCATCGACACGGGTGATAGTCCACCGATTGCAATGCCGCCGTATAGGCTTACACCGGCAAAGAAAGAGATTGTGCGTGCGGAGGTTGATAAAATGTTAGCGGGTGAGATCATTGAGGAATCCGAGTCAGAGTGGGCGTCTCCGGTGGTATTAGTTCCCAAGAAAAATGGCGAGACCCGATTCTGTGTGGATTATCGCCGCGTAAACGCCGTGACTCGTACATATAAATATCCGCTGCCAGCTATTGATGATATTTTAGCATCAACAAAATCTAACTGCGTGATGACTACGTTAGATCTTAAGGCAGGCTACTGGCAGGTTGAGGTAGCGCCTGAAGACCGCCACAAAACAGCGTTCATAACGCCATTGGGAATGTTCCAATTTCGCCGGATGCCATTCGGACTTAAAAATTCGCCGGCGACATTCCAGCGCCTAATGGACCGTTTTAAGTCTGGCCTTAAGGATGTATGTATAGTAGCTTACCTGGATAACATTTTGGTCATATCTGATCAGCAGTCTCATATGTCAGACCTGCAAAAGGTATTTGATCGACTACGATTGTTTGGTCTCAGAGCTAATCGTGACAAATGTGTATTTGCTCGTGACCAAGTGACTTACCTTGGCCACCTTATTTCCCCGAAAGGTATCCAGACAGATGCTGGGAAGGTTCGAGCAATTATAGGAATGGTCCCGCCATCCAATCTGAAGCACCTGAGAACATTCTTACAAACCTGTTCCTGGTTCAGGAAATTTATTCCGAATTTCTCAGATATTGCTCGACCGCTTACCGAGCTTACAAAAAAGAATGCAAGTTGGTTATGGAGCGAAGCTCAGAGCCGAGCTTTTAATATGCTTAAAGAAAAACTTACCACAGCACCTATTCTTCGTCAACCTGACTTTAATGGTCCGTTTATCCTTCGCACTGATGCCAGCGCATACGCGTTGGGTGCTGTCCTGCTGCAAGGAAAGGATGTGTATGATGAGAGACCCATAGAGTATGCGAGTAGACTACTATTACCCGCTGAGCGCAATTATAACACCACTGAACGTGAGGCTCTCGCGGTTATCTGGGCCCTTAATAAGGGCTATGTCGAAGATGCGCAGGTTAAAGTTCGTACTGACCATCAACCTTTACGCTGGTTGATGTCCCTTAAAACGCCAAGTGGTCGCCTAGCCAGGTGGGCACTTAAAATACAGTCATATGACTTAAACATAGAGTATGTACCGGGTAAGAGTAATGTTATTGCCGATTCTCTAAGTCGTCCAGAGTTGACTTCGGCTGAAGTAGAGGAATCATGTCATATTTCAGTGGACTTACCTCATTTCGGAACTGGTGATCTTCGCACGGCTCAGCTCGAAGATTCAGAAATTATGAAAATCCTGAAAGATTTCGAAGATGATGACAACTTTTCACGCTGGACTGATCGAGGTTATTATGTTTCCCAAGGTGTTCTGTTTCGAGTTGATCCTGATGGTGATATGGAAGAGCCGCAGCTGGTGGTTCCCCAAAAGCTAAGGGAGGAGATTATGAAAAATCTGCACGACGATTCCACAGCTGGTCACCTTGGAGTTGAAAGAACTTTGAAGAAAATAAAGGAACGATACTTTTTCCCGCAAATGCGTCAGTATGTTACGCAGTATTTAAAGAGGTGTGATATGTGTCAGGCCTTTAAACCGCATAATTTAAAACCAGCCGGATTGTTGCAAACTCCGGTGATGCACCAACGCACGGAGGGACACGCTCCATACAAGGGCGGTCATAAATAGTTAAAGTCCTGTTACTATCAATACATTGTATTATTTTAGTGACTTATAGTTGTAAAAGTGTTTTAGGAACATTAAAATGAAAGAAGTACATGTATTTACGGAATAAAAAACGTTTACTTCAGTAAAAAACAAATATAAACAATAACATACTTTTACCTAAATTTATCATGAACAAACACTTAAAAATTGGAATGTAAAACATATATTTTAAATAAAATAAGAGTCAAAACATTGATAACATTATTTAATTATAATAAAATAATAGAAATAAATAAATTAAAATTAATTAAATACAAAAAAAAAACAAAACAACTAACAAAATACAAATAAATTATTCTTATTCTAACAATATTAAACATGTAACAATTCTATTACACTTTGTGACAGAGTATTTTTCTTTTTAGGGGGAAGTTTCCGAAGACTTGTAATATAAGGATCTGAATGTAATAATAGTCGTTGTATTAAATCTTGATTGGTAACTTCACGTGACATTTTTCGAGTGTGACTTCGTCTATAAATTTTGATATACTTATTTGTCGCTTCAGCAGCTTCTTCGGAAAGTTCTCCTATAGATAACAATGCATAACTTATAATATCTGATCCATGTACGAGCACCTTGTGGACAGAAGCAGGAAGACTATACCACGGATATTCCTCGACCAGGCTGTATGCTGTTTGTAATGCATAGTCTTTAAACTTGCATTCATTAATTTTATATCCAGAAGATAACGTTTGTAATATTACACAACAACGATCTATGAGATCCTTATTCAAACCTGTAATTTCAGCAGATACAGCTGATTCCAAAAAAAACTTCCTGGCCGTGTTTCCGTCGTTAGACGTCCCGCTTCCACCACTACGCGGCTTGTCAACTATTAAACCTAATCGTTCCCTAAACTGGGACTGTACATATTGTTTTTTATTTGATAACAATTGTTTATCACTATCTAGCCTAACTTGCCATTTTTTTATGTCTAATCTATATGAAAGATGAATAAAATATTCGAAGAAACGTATCCAAGAATGTAGTGGTGATAATCCAAATTGGTATCTACTCTCTATTACAGGTTTTTGTAAACATTCGTCTATTTTATTCATCTCTTTAGGGGTAGCATTACATATATAACATCTACTTGTAGATGTTTCACTTAAAGCACTACAAATTTTACCATCTACCATTGAAAGCTGCAACTTATGAGAAACGACCAATTCACGATTGTCGATCTGAATAAAAGTAGGTTGCAAACTTTCAATTTTATCCTTAAAATAAGCTTCCTCTTGCAAAGACACTGCTGTGCTTTCTTTCAAAAATTGAAATCGAATAGGACGGCAGTACCTAGTGGAAGAGGGTCGAGGATTTTTCCATAAAATTTTAAAATTATCTTCAGCTAATTTTACAATAATTTGAAGGGGTACATAAGATGTTACAAACAAACTACTATCTTCTAAAGTTGAATCTGAAAAAAATTGTTTGTATTCACTATGTCCAGTGCTGCCATCGAATCCCCATTTCCCAAGTAAAGAGATATTAGACAAACAATCATCAGGAATCTGATCTAAGACCTCTTTTTGAGATTCAAGGATTCGAGAAGCTGTGTGATCAAAAAGACTTTGTAATTCAACTTCAGCTGAAGACTCGGAAACAGTTATATTAGAAGGGTAACATCTCTGTTTCGCTTTAGTAATTTGTTGGTAACATGGTAATACATTAGGAGAAATCTTACTATTAACAAAGTTTTTAATTAATAAATACTGATGTTTTGTCAACTGAGCATCAGTCACAAGTGACAAGACATCATCAGTGCTAACTCTAGATATACACGAATCGAATGAACAGTCTGAAACATCAAGCAATGCACTCACAGTAGAATCATCAGACTTTGACAAATCAGCTACTCTCCGACGTTTAGTCCTTTTACTACATTGCGTAAAAGGTTTTCGAGGACGACCACGTGAATGACACGGCGACGTTTCAGACGGAGTACATTGCTTATTGTTTTTCACAAGTTGAATTTTTTCAATAACATTAAACCAATCGGAATTCTTATATAAAAGCTTGGTTTTATCCCTATTACATTTTTTCCAGAATCGAGCAATAGCTTTACATAAATTATTAACAATTTTCTCTAAATAATGAATATCAATGTTCTCAGCATCGTTCAGAGTAGTCAACAAACTTTGTAGGACTTGACGACACTTTTCCGAGTCATTATCGGTATTGACAGTTAGCCATATTTCAAGAATATGCATTCTTGAAAACGAGCATATATATAAATTACCTAAAACAAAAAAAAAACGGTTAAAATTCAGTCACAAAACCTACACAAAGCACTAAGACTAAATAAACTAATTTCGTAGCAAATGCTACGAGATAATCTGGCAACCGTAGCACCCTTGTCATCGCCAAAAGGGCAGATAAAGGCAGCCAAGTTTTAATTTTCCTAAGATAAGAAAGTCTAAAGATTATGGTGCAATATACCTCCATAGTCGGAGCGAGTGGGAACATATTTAAAAGTTTATTCAAACTTTGAATATTAAAATATAATACTCCAAGAAAAGTCGCCTCGTAGCAATGACATACTAAAGAAAATATATACTAAGATACAATTAAAATAAAAATATTAATTATTACATACCCTGTTCTTGGATATCCATTTCAGAAAAAACTCACACAGCACTCACAGGTCCCGCAATGACAACAAATGACGTCACGCTTTTTAATGACTCACTGATAACAGTATTTACGATTGGCGATGCGCTCTCTTTGAATGCACAATAGATAATGAAGGCGCACTCTAATTACTGACCTATTTATAGTTTCAGAAGGTACCGCAACTATCCAATGTAACGACAAGGAATAAAATGTAAAACAAGAAAGCAGGTTTTTAAGATTTATGACCTATGGATGTCCCACAGTGCAACGGTTCGCGGAAAAATGGATTTTCCTCGTCGAAGATGTAGCCACTAGGTGGGTGGAGCTTTTTGCCCTTGATGAAGCAACCTCGGAAAAGTGCGCTAAAGTTCTTATTGAGCAGGTATTCTTGCGCTATGGTTTACCTCGCCGGATTATAAGTGACAATGGCGTACAGTTTGTTTCTTCTGTAATGCAGAAGGTGATGTTAGTATTCGGGATAACTCAAAACTTAACTCCAGTCTATCACCCACAGGCAAATCCTGCTGAACGGAAAAACCGCGACATGAAGTCAATGTTGGCAATTTTGGTTAATACCAACCATCAAGATTGGCCAAATGCTTTGCCTGCGGTTAGGTTTGCACTCAATACCGCTCATAATCATGGGACAGACCATAAGGCAGCTTATTTAACGTTCGCCAGAGAGCTTCGGTCTCCCATCCATGTCGTTCATGACATTCGGGCTATTGTAGAAGCAGAAAATTATGTACCACAAATAACTCCGTATTTAAAGAATTTTGTTGACACTCTACAAGAGGTTCGCTGGAGACATGAGCAGCAGCAAGATCAAAGAAAGGACACTGCTGATAGAAGCCGAAGAAATGGACCTCCTTTTCAGATAGGGGACATGGTACTGTTAGGAAATCACGCCCTCAGCAACGCAGCTAAAGGGATTACCAAAAAGTTTGCTCCGCGTCGCATAGGCCCTTTCAAAATTAGCCGCATCTTATCCCCGACTACCTATGAAGTCGTAGATAGCCAGGGTCACATTAAAGGCAAGTACCATGCTAGCCTCCTTACTCCATATATTGGGAATTTAGAACCCATTGCCTCGACATCTAAGGGTAGGGCAAGGCATAAAGTTTATCCTAAGTCACAGCCTCCTGTACGATTCTCCAGGTCTAGTGACTTAGAGGCGGAGGATGTAGCGCGAGGTCTGCCGTCAGAGCTAGTCTCCCGGACCGGACGTATTATTAAACCTCCGGTCAGGTTCATTGATTAACCTCTGTTATTATATATATGTTTTGTGTAGTCGGCCTCCGCTGGTCGCCACGCACGAGGTCACACACTGTGGGAGTGTCGCTTAGCAACAGCCCCTCGAAGCATTGACTTGTCTCGCCGATATCTCTAACCTCACTGCGCAACTATTCAACGAAGTCTATCTGAGACGTGTTGTGTATGAATGTATATGGACACTGTAATTGAAAACATGTTTCTGATATTGGAAGAATTGTAGATATTTATGCAAATTATGGACACAATGAAGAAATATCTGAGCTATTTTAGAGTTGGCTGTAAATGAAATCTTTGAAACAGAATGAACAAATAAAAAAAATCAAGATTATTGTAATTTGTGACAACATTTTTTCAAAGAAGCAGACATGAAACAAAATGTGTTTTTCGTTTCGAATTTCATATTTACATTTGTCTGACGCTCTTACGGTGAAGGAAAACATCGTGAGGCAACCTGCACACATCTGCGAAGAAATTCAATGATGTATGTGAAGTCGACCAATCCGCACTGGGCCAGCGTGGTTGAGTAAGGCCTAATCACCCTAACATAGGGTAGGCTCGAGCCCCTCGGTGGGGACGCATATAAGCTGTGGTGATGAAACATAATGTGATTCTTGGAAAGTAAAGCTTTCTAAGGTTGATTAATCCATTTCCGGTAATATTATTCACAAGTCACAATTGCTTGTGGTTTATACATAATATTAACAATTAATCCATAATACTCAG
Organism: Schoenobius gigantellus; assembly: GCA_963935595.1. Taxonomy (NCBI): domain Eukaryota; kingdom Metazoa; phylum Arthropoda; class Insecta; order Lepidoptera; family Crambidae; genus Schoenobius; species Schoenobius gigantellus. The sequence goes on from OZ012543.1 coordinate 3,634,041, forward strand.
CTTTTGAAAATGTGTAAAGTTTGGTTATTGTTAGTTACCTGTGAAAACTTTTTTGTCACTTATATAATTGAATTCTATGTTGCGGTTCCCGCGCTACTTATACCTATTTAGTATGAGAATTCATAATTTATAGAAAATGATTACAAATAAAAATAAGTTTTAAAAAGAATCAATAAGTTTGATATTTCCTTCTTCAATACTCTCAATATCTACATGTGTATACCTTTATTATATTCCAGTTATTAATCTAGGAGGACGAAGCCCGAAGTATAATTGTCCGTATTTATGCAAAATGGAACCACACCACAAATTTCGATTTTTACTTTTTTTGGAGAATACTGAATCAAAGCGCTCAAAATTTCATATACAAAAAAGAACCACATGATTTTTGCCTTGGAACCTTGGTATACTAAAAGCAGAACAGAACCAACAGCAACAATAAACTCTACATAATAAACAAAACCGAACCACAACACAATAGGACTCGATTATTGAAAAAAATAAATGATATTACTATCAGGGCATTTTATGCAAAACAGATCCACACCTACTTGGGACCATTATACATTACACTTATTTCTATTATTAACAATTACTTTTAATACGTTAAATGGAACCAAGTTTCTCTGGTTTCGTTACGCGTAAAATAAATTCATAATTAAAATGCTGATTTTTTTTGTAAAATGGAACCAAACGTCTGTGATTCTATTATGCATAACGTTTTGAAACCTATTTTGAAACCTATCATCGTTCAAAGGTACCAAAAGATATGACTAGTTAGGTACATTTTATTTTATTGCGTGTATAGCTCAAAGTGTAGAAAAAACTTTAAGGGTTTTTTTTACTAAATTAATTCTTCACAGACTCTGTTCTTTTCATTTATATTTTTTCTTTTTGATCTATTCTATATATTATTATTATATTAAGACTTACGACTAGGTACTTTTCACTCCTATTCTAAGGTAAGTTGTGCAACTGAATACATTTAGTCATCTATTCTTTTGAATATGTATCTAATATTGATCCTTTTTTTATATCTATGGACAATTTTCCACTAAAGTGCCGGTGTGTCGAGTTGCGGGAAGATCACGTGGCTCCTCAACAACTTCCATATGAAGGAAGACATGATCATCACTAGCAAACTCGAGACGGCAAAGGAACTGTCGGACAAAGTAACGACTCGATTCGGGGCGGTCGAGAATCATTGCCTCGGTCCTCATAAATGAGGTTGGAGCATCAAAGTGCCTTTTAGTGGATGAAGCTCCCCTAGTCCATTTTGGAGCTTGTTAGAAGTGAACTAAAGGAGAAGAGAATTGGTACTACTGACTGAAACGAATCAGATACCCTCCATAGACAGAGAGCCTGTTCGAAATGCGTTACAGAAGTTCTGCTGCCATTACGTCTGTTACAGAAAAGCTCTTCTGCACACACAGAAGTTCGATGGATGTAGTGTATGCCCTCTGAAACATCTACGTACAAACATTCACACATCACGGTAAGTACTGTGGTGACCTTCTTGCATCTATGACACCGCATTCCACCTTATTGCGTAGATATGCACGATGGCAAGGAATGTCACCTCTTATAAATATAGATTATTCTGGAAGATTAAGAGACGAGCATTGATAGTAAGTTTTTAGACAGACGATCACCAAGAATTAAACGTGACACATTGTAATGAGAGTTGAGTAATATAACATATTGATATATACCTATATGGTTTAAATTAACGTCCCAAGTTCCCAACGATCCCGGAGCGCGCATAGGGCGCTACAGTACTGAGGTCCATGACATGCAGCATGGCATCGGAGGCGGTACTATGAAGGGGCGACGAAAATATTCTCTTCCTTACCTTAAGATAAGAAAAAAGCGTATGGGAGGGATGGGTTCGGCACCGACTGACGATCCATGAAACATTTAGTCCCTATGTTTCATGGATCGTCAGTCGGTGCCGAACCCACGTGGTTGTGTTCAGAGGAGCAGAAAGGAAGAACCCTGGCCACGATAGTGTCTCACACGCGGTGGTTGCCATAACCAGAAACACGGTATCCTGCACCTACTTCTACGGGGAGCTGAAAGAGGATTAGACTTCTCATTGCCCTTCCCAGCACAATAACAGATGAAGTGATCACAGAGTACCTACAATGATAAAATAGTGCTTTAAGCACTATCTGGCGCAGCGACCTTGGTGTAAGTAAAAAAAGAGTCGCATCAAGTTTTAAAAATAAACAATAATCCTGGAACCCGAAGCGGACACGTTACATATATGTATATAGAGGCATAAACAGGAAAATGTTAGCACAAGTTACTTAGAAATACTAATAACATAATAGGTCTCTATATGTATTATTTTTTTGTGAATTAATGTTTTATTACCATACAATAAATACATAGTTTCATTTTAAGCTTCAATTGTGGTTCTTTTTTGTATAAGAGAAACCCATCAATTAGTAAATGTTAAAACGAACCACATTCACATTTTTTTAATTATCTAGAAAGTTTAAGAGTATTTAGAGCATATTTATATACATATATTTAAATAAGTAATCTATCAATAAATTCAGATAAAATTAATAGTAATTTTACTTAATCTAACAGAGCTGCACATATTTTTGTAAATCCTTCGATATTTCAGAAGCGTGTGTATGCTGGGTGGTTCCTTTTTGCGTAAATACGGACAATTAATGATTAAACGAACAGTTCGTTTACCTTAAGTGAAGTTCTATCATAATTGTCCGTATTTATGCAAAATGGAACCACACCACAAATTTCGATTTTTACTTTTTTACTTACTTCCGGACTCGTATAATTATGATAGAACTTCACTTAAGGTAAGTTCGTTTAATCATTAATAATAATTCGAGCAAAAGCAGCAAAAGGCGACAAATTGATATCATTAATGATGACAATATCAGGCAGATTTTATTGGAGCTGATATCGGGAGAAATAACAGTTGGATATGCATTTGAAAAATTGCGTAAAAGTATTTATACGTGTGTACTACACACGTATAAATATTTTAACGCTATTTTTTATTAGATTAAAGTACACGTTAATGTACACACTGTGAACATTAACGTGTACATTAATCTTTAACTTCTAAGATTTAGTTCATATTTTTCATAAAAAAAATAAAGCAATAGTTAATAGGATTTTATGATAGAAAAATAACTTTTCTCATATTCGAAATAGTTTATACCTATTTGTTTTTTCATCATTCGTTTGTATTTCGATGGTTAAAAAAGGCCACATTTAAGCCTATGAACTAAAAGTATTTACAATACTCATAGTGTGGACGTAACATACTTCTTGTATTTGTAGGTTAGCAGTAAAAGTTCACTTTATTTACAAGACAGCTGGATGGAGTCGTGGCACCTCTAATACATATCGTGATATGATCTCTAACAATGATGAATAATTAGCTTAATAAATGCTGCGATAAATTATCAAAATAAATTTTAGTTTATTAAAATAAAACTTAACAAACATAATGTCGGTGGCGCTGTTGACTCGGCACTTGCCTTTCAATCGGGAGGTCCGGGTTCGAGACCGCCATGTACGTTACGTACGTACGTAACGTACGTAAGTTAGTTGAATAAAAAAATACCATATTCAATTCCACGGGACATGCTGAAACCAGTAAGCCGAGCAAAATCCTTAACATGACTTACATGATCTTTTCAATTTAACAAATTTCAGAGACAGTTTCTTATTTTTCCTTTTCTTAACAGTGGTGAACTAATTTATAGTTATTTTAAAATGTTATAAGTCCTCGGACTTTGTAGGATCTTGGCGGCATTAAGAATTTTTTGTTAATTTATAATAATTCGATTTATAATAGAGAATTAGTCTATGTAATATTAATTTTTCTGTGCAGTAAATACGGCGTGAATACGGTCAACCAGATTCCAATTGTCCAGATATAGAGTACTTATACCTAAATCCTGCTGTCCTCAATACTTTAATTAAACACTGGGTTCATGATCTTGGTAAATACGTAGGGTGCCGTATATTAGTCAAACGTTAAACCCGTTGATCTTGTTAGGTTAGGTTTATAAAAAGAAAAAAAAGAAAAATGAAGCTATTTTCTAAAATCAGATTTAAGTTTTTAAATACATAAGAGCTGTTTATATCTATCGAAGCCATAAAGCAAGTTTTTATTATTATTTTAATAAAAATTCGTAGATTTTCCAATTTAAAATGAGTTTTAGGTTAAAACGCATTTCACCTTTTGGTTTAGGTGTTAATAAAATATTTGACAATACATATTTTTTACAGCCTGGATGCATTTGTTGCATCATTATTATATCCATTTTAGAAATGTCAGACCACTTTGGTTGCACTGGATTGCTTAAAATTTTTATAACCATCGGTCAATGATATAATCACTGGTAATGAGGAAACACTGTGTTTTTAAAAACATCGTATAACTTTTTTATTATGTCCCTTATATTCTTTCAAAGATTATATTTATATTTGTTTTTAGAATGCAATTTGTGATGATACTACATCGTTAAAACTGCTGATGACATATTTGTCTATGTTCTAAGCATTTGTCGTGTTTTTTTTATTTATAACGTCGCCCCACACTAGGATTTTCTCCTGTGCCGTGGGTGCAGTTATAAACATAGAATATGAATGACATGCACATACGCCCAGACTGGAACAAATTTCTGTAGGCCGTAAAAAATATTTGTCCCGTACGGGAGTCGAACCCGCGACCCGTTGCGCAGTAGGCGACTCGGCCTATGCGCTAACGGTGTGGTCATTGTTGCGTCTCCAAATTCTCATTTGATCTTATCTTATCTTAATACAGGGGTGGCTCAGCATGAGAGCCTTCGCACTTCGACCCATCGTGGATCTTTTGTGCTTCCCCGTGTTTAGTCCTTAACGCCCTCACCACCTTCGGTCCAGTCAATCGTGCTCATGAGCCTGACGATGTCCTTCGGTGGCATGGCCCTGTAGTCATCCGGTTTTGGGTATCCCATTCCCATCAGCTTTAGTCTCCTGCAGGCAAGAGCATCGCAATGGCACAGGAGGTGCACCATGCTCTCCTCTTCTTCCTTGCAGGCCCTACAAATTATGGAACTGGTATGTCCCATCCGGGTAAGCATGATCCTAGTACCAAAATGGCCGGTTAAGGCACCTGCCATCAGACGGGTATGGGATCTGCTTGAGCTCAGTGTAAATTTGAGCCAGTTATCCATGCCCATAAAGAGCTTGGCGTGTGTCATTCCTTTATGCTTGGCCCATTCTTCCTGGTGCCTCCTTTGTGATTGAGCTCTTAGGCCTGCCCCGACTGTTTTTAGGGTGATTCCGACAAATGGTTCCGGTCCCACCATTTGTGTTTCCGAACCCTTCCTTGCCAGGTAGTCAGCCTTTTCGTTTCCAGTGAAACCTTTATGGCCTGGTATCCAGACTAGGCGAACCGTGTTTGCTTTACTTAATTTATTTAGTACTTCGATCGCATTCATCACTAGTTTGGATTCCACCTTATATGCCAAGAGCGCTTTAAGCGTTGCTTGACTATCACTGAGAATGTAGATGTTCAAGCCTTTACGACCTCTGTCTAGATTCTCTTGTGCACAGGTTAGGATAGCGTATGTTTCGGCTTGAAACACAGTTGCTAGCTTGCCCATGCTGACCGATATCTCCGTTTTGTTGCAGTAAATGCCTGCTCCTGTACCGGATTTCATTTTTGATCCATCCGTGTACCATATCATGCTGTTCCCCTGAGGGGGTGCCAGCCCCTTATCCCACTCTTCCCTTGTTGGAATAGAAACCTCGAAGAGTCTCCTAAATACGAATTTAGGTATCATTCTATCGCTGGTCATGCCCAGCAATAGAATCTCTTCTTTAGGTTTTAGTCCAGTGTGTCTCGTACGTGGCCAGTTCGCGTTCCACAGGCCCATGGTGTTGAGCCTGTATAGTGCTCTCATGGCCTCTCTGTATATGGCAATATGCAGTGGTTTGAGATTGAGAAATCTCTCTAGGGCCGCCGTAGGGGTAGATTTGAAAGCTCCAGTAACAGCCATGCAGGCCAGTCTTTGGAATCTTCCTAGGAGTCCCTTGCATGTGACCAGTTCAGTTCTGGGCCACCAAACTATACTTCCGTAGGTGACAATCGGCAGTATCATTATTGTATAAATCCAATAGAGGATCTTGGGCTTGAGGCCCCAGGTTTTACCAAAGGTAGAGCGACACATGTTGAAGGCCCTTGTGGCCTTCTCAATAGTGAGCCCTACATGTTTTTTCCACGTGAGTTCTTTATCTAGGGTGACTCCTAGATATTTGACCTCAGTGGACCATGGTATTTCCGTACCGTACAATTTGAGTGTTCTCATGCTGTTGAGCTTCCTCTTTTTTGTGAATGGTATAATCACAGTTTTCTTCGGATTGATGCTAAGGGAAGTCTCCCTGCACCAGCGCTCAACCTGTTGTAGCGCCTTCTGCATCAGGTTGGCTACCACGCTCGGCACCTTGCCATTAATCAAAATGACTATGTCATCAGCGTATCCCACTGTTTTCAGTGGTCCTTTGTTCAGCTTTTCGATCAATGGGTTTATCACTAGGCACCAAAGTATGGGAGAGAGGACTCCTCCCTGCGGACATCCTTTGGTTGTTGTGACGCTCATTGAATCGCCTAGTATGTTTGCAGTTATCACTCTGCTCTTTAGCATGCAATTTATCCATCTTATTATGGTGTCATTGATGCCATGCTTTCTTGCCGCTCTGCTAATGGAGTCAAATGTAGTCTTGTCAAAGGCACCCTCCACATCAAGGAAGGCACCTAGGCAAATCTCCCTTGACTCCAGTGCCGTTTCAATCCTGCTGACTACATAGTGTAGAGCAGTCTCAGTTGATTTGCCTGCTTGATAAGCACATTGCATCCCTTGTAAGGGCCGTTTCTTGAGTGGACCGTCCCTGATGTACCTGTCGATAAGCTTCTCTATCGACTTTAACAAGAACGATGAGAGACTTATCGGCCTGAATGCCTTTGCCTGTTCATAGTCAGCTTTTCCCGGCTTGGGTATAAAGCTTACATTTATGTGTGTCCACATTTTTGGTATGTAACCAAATGCTATGCAGGCTCTGAAGAGTCTACATAGAATGGGGACCAGTATTGATTCACCTTGTTGTAGTAACACAGGATATATCCCGTCATGGCCCGGAGATTTATATGGCTGAAAGCTATTAATTGCCCATCGAACTTTTTCTTCTGTTACTACCTTTTTAGCTGACGTCCAATTCTCCTTCGTGGTAGGGGTCGTTTGACTTTCCCTTGGAGTTTGTTCGTCTGCATTAGAGTTAGTTACCGTTGAACCCGGGAAATGTGTGTCAAACATAATGGCCAGTGCCTCACTCCCGGTTTCCGTTAGTCTACCATTAGCATCTCTCACTGCTGTGAGTGGGTATGCTTTAGTTTTAGACATGGCTTTGCTAAGACGCATGCCTTCTGGCATTGTTTCTATTGACTCACAAAAGTTACGCCATGACCTGCGCTTAGCCTTCCTTACTTCATTGTTATATTCCGTAAGCTTCCTAGCATACTCCGAGTAGTCGTTTCTACGTTTAGCCTCGTTGAATGCCTTCCTTGTTTCCCTCCTAAGCTTAGTCAGTTCCTGTGTCCACCACTGAACTTTCCTAACCTTTGTCTCTCTTTCCGGGCAGTTATTTGTCCAGGCGTGCAAGAGACCTTTGTTAATACGGTTAGCTTCCTTATCCAGCTCAGGAATTGAGTTAAGCCGTACAGTAGTGATCCCTAATTCTGATTCAAGATCCCTCCTATAAGAATCCCAATTGGTATTCCTCGGATTTCTCCTACGTACAGTACCTAGTTCTATGTTAGTCTTGTACCTGAAGCATATGTAATTATGATCAGAAAGTGATATTTCTTCAGACACATGCCAACTATTAATTGATGATAATGCTTGAACCGTTGCAACCGTCACATCAATTACCTGAGCCCTGTTTTTGTTAACAAATGTGGGCGTGGTTCCTCTATTCAGTATATATAAAGATGAACTTACCAGATATTCCAGTAGGTCTTCACCTCGCTTGTTCGTGTCAGTGCTGCCCCACACAATATGGTGTGCGTTAGCATCTAGGGCAATGATGAGTTTCTTCTGCCCGTGTGTCTCGATCAGTCTCCTCACATGTGCAGAGACCGGATCCTTTTCCTCATAAGGTAGGTACGCTGAGGAAATTACAACACTTTCTCCTGGGTACCCTCCCTCCGTCCCGATCTTTAGAGTAGTCAGATCCCTGTAACATAGCGAACGCAAGGGTGTAGCAGCAATGCCTTCCCTCACATAAATACATGTCCTAGTGTCATTGGTAGGGCAGTAATAATGTATTACCCCCCCTGTATTATCTAAGCCCTTGACTTCACCCTTATATAAATAAGGTTCCTGTATAAAGGCTATGTCATATTTATTTTCCTTAAGCTGCTTAGCCATAATGGCAGTCGCAGCCCTACTGTGGTGTAAATTGATTTGTACGCACCTAAGTCCCTCCATCTTGGTGGTATGATGGGTTCATCAGTTGTAACTGAAGCTAAGGCGTTTGATGTTTAGGCGACCCGAAGCAGAGTTGGTTCAGATCAGCCATGATGTCGTCCGTCCCCGCCGACTGTTGCGACAGGGGCAGACTCATCATGTCGCCCTCTCCATCCCGCTCCGTCTCACCCAACAATCCCGCCTCAGCCTTTGCTTCTCTGCCACCAGCCTCATCGCTAGGGCCAGCCACAGCCCCAGCGCTAGGTCCAGCCACAGCCTCACCGCTAGGACCAGCCACAGCCTCATCTATCCCCGGACCGCTTCGGCCATGTCCGCCCTCATCGCCCGGTGCTTCCGCGAGCAGTTTGAACGAACATAGCTCGAAACAGCCCTCCAGGACATACTCCGCCTTCTTGATAACCTCAGCGGACCCCCCGTCCATGAGGACGATCCGACGTATTCGGCTGCCCTCCACCTTGGTGTCGACCACCTTCCAGTCGGTCGTCCTCAGTGACGGGTTGTACCGCTGAAGTGCCAAGCAGGCCTGTTTGGTGTCAAGCAGCCTCATATTGCGGCTCTTCCAGGCCATTTTAATTGGCTTTGGAACAGCCGCAGCATCGACCACCTTCACCCTGGTATCCCCTACACACATCCCTGGGACGTTTGCTAGGAGCCACTCTGCCGATTGTTTATTTTTACAATCTACAAAGACGACCCCTGCTGTTACCGTTTGGCCTATTATACATCGTGGAGGGGGATCATCAGAGGCCATGAATTTCTCTGTAACGATCTCCAATAGCCTCCCCTGATCCCCCTCCACGAAGTAAGTGTTGGGATAATCCTCAGGGATGACTGCCAGCCTGACGGCCTCGAGAGCATCCCGATACGTACCATAACCAAGTGTTTTGGCCCTTTTCGGTACTCCCTGACCGCCGGCCCGCGAGTCATCGCTGAGAGCCTCCCTACCGCGCTTAAGCGCAGCGCCAGCTACAGGCTGCCCTTCCTGTGCCTGTTGTTTCACAAGTCTAGCCCGCTGTTTCGCAGACCCGCACTTGTTCCTTCTCTTTTTCCTACTAGCCTCTGTCCCCGCAATAGCAAGTGGGCCAGAGGGCCCGGCCGATGAGCCCGTATTGTTCCCATCAGCCGCCCCCCCCTCCCCCCACCATCGCAGAGTAGGTCGTAAGTAAACCAGACCCGATTCCTGATTTCTCAGGTTCCTGGAGCCCGGTCCCTAAATTTGTTATTGTAGGAAGCCCTGTCTTCCCCACAAGCGCCGGGCCCCTCTGGAGAGAGGACTCTGTGGAGCCCATACGGTTCCCCTCAGAAGACCTCTCCCCGGGGCCCGGCGCACTGCAAGGAACGTCGGACCTCCCTCCTACGATTAAGCGCTGAGGCTCCTTTGACCCACCTTGCGGCGAGCCCTGTGACTCCTTGGACCCACCTTTCGGTGTAATAGGTATATACATTTATACATCAATTAGGTCGTGTCGCAACAAACGTTAAGTGTGTACGTACGCGCAGTTTAGCGTGTAAGCAAATTTAATAATATAAGTTTGTAATTAATTAAATATTTTCGGCATTCAATAAATGGACTTTGGGACATCAACATGTTTCTTTAAATACCTGAACTCACCACATATTACATGGCGACCCTGCCATCGGAACCACGTTCTACGAACGGTTACCATGGAAGAGGTATGAAAAAAAGAAGAATACTTAACTGCAAGAAGACATGGGAAAACGCAATCTAAAGAAGAAGTGGTTATTGCGCACCTGGTCCGCCAATTTCAAGAGAGCTAGCAAGAAATAATATCAACACTATATCGCGCGCCGACCTAACCACTACGTTCGTATAGAAGAAAGAAGGCTATTCAAGAGGTGTCCAGGGTATAGCCCGGCCCACTCGCCGTCGCCGCCTGAACCTGCCACCAGCCACCAGCCCTACAGAAATGAGAAGCGTGCCACGTGCCAACGCCTCGTCATCGCGCCATGCCATCGCCCGGTTCAGTTAAGACATATGAGATCTTGGTAGTATGTATTTAATTATTTTGCGTAATGCGCTATTTTTTTCCTTTTAATATAAAATACCTATTGGACCTATATTATATAATACTATATTAAGCTATTTTTTTTTCTAATTTAAATTTTTTGTCTAGTGTAATATTAGAGATACATGAGCTGTTTACGTCATTAAACTAAACCGCAAAACAGAGAATCAAAAATGAGTTCAAAAAGTGAATTTGATATTAAAACGGCTATTGCCTTGTTACCTGTAATGACTGGTGAAGAATCAGTCACCAATTCGCTGATTAATAGTATCGAATTGTATAGTAAGATGATCTCTGACGCATCTAATAAGCAATTGATTGAATTTGTTCTTAAAACACGGCTATCGCCAAGTGCACAGTTGCGTTTGAAACCAACTTACGATACAATAGAAAATCTTTTATCTGATATGCGAAAACATCTCATTCAGAAAAAGTCCGAAGTCGCCCTGCAATGTCAATTACACCAATGTAGGCAAGGTAATAGATCGATCGAATCATTCGGCACAGAGTTAGAAAATTTATTTGTCAATCTTACAATAGCTCAGTCTAATGGTGATTCTAAGGCATACGATGTGCTGAAGCCAATTAATGAGCGCAGCGCAATCAAACGATTCGCGGATGGATTAAGTGACCGCAGGTTGAGTACTATTGTAGCGGCGCGCCAGTTCGATTCCTTACCGGAAGCTATCAGAACTGCTATGGACGAGCAGACTTTGTCATCGCCATATGATGTCATGAATTTACGACGTCATAATAATATTTTTTATCGTGGTCGAAATAATAAAAACAATTCTTACCGCGGACATAATAATTTTGTACGACAGAATTATTTTTCACGTACTTTTAGCCGTCGCGATACTAAACCTGTGACCAATAACCCGCGTGTTCAATATAGCACTTCGCGTAATCCAGGTCACCATCAAGGTCGTGCGTACGGAACGTATAGCACGAGGCCGCGTAGACCAGCAGCTCCAATACGTCACGCAGTGCAGGAGCGCTCTCCTGAAAATGTCGAGTCGCAGTCGCACCCCAGTAGCTCAAAACAAAATGTGACTTATGATTCGCCGAACGATTTTTTTCGTGAATTCTAAACATTTTATTTTAAACTTTAATAACAGTAGTACAGTAAATTTTTTTGTAGGTGATAAATTATTAAGTCTTTTAGTTGATAGCGGAGCAAGCTTGTGTGTATTAAAGTACGAATGGCTCGTTAATTATCCAGAGTTGTTACAGCAATTATGTTATGATAGTATTACTATAAAGGGTGTAAGCGGTAGGTTAAAATCTGAAGGTTATATTTTTTTAAATTTAAGTTATAATAATGTCGTATTTGCTGAGAAATTTTATGTGTTTAAAAATATGTCTTGCACAGGAAATGGTATTTTAGGTGATAATTTTTTACGCAAGTTCCAAGCGATAATAAATTATAAGGATAGTTTTTTACAAATAACTAATAATAGTATAAGTGTATCAATGAAAATAACGGATAATGTTAGGTACAGACATTCGATTCCACCGCGATGCGAAATAATTAGGTTTATTCCTACAGCATCGAAACGCGATTGTGTAATACTGTCAAAAGAAATTCAAAAAGGTATTTTTGTAGCAGGGTTGATTGCGAAACCAAATAATGGTCGAATCCCCTTACGAATTTTAAATACAACAAATAATGAAGTGGAATATGATTTCCAAAATTTAGATATTCATGACTTAAGCTATTTTGACATTTGTTGTCTTTCAGAAGAAAAGAACAGTGTCAGTAGAGTAAAAACTTTATTTGAATTATTAAATTTATCTAATATGAACAAAGAAGAAAGACGACACATTGAGCATATTTGTGCAAAATATGCCGATGTCTTTCATCTTCCAGGAGATAAGTTAACGACTACCAACTTAATGACGCACACGATATCCTTAAAGGATAACGTATCACCTAGTTATGTTAAGCCGTATAGGATACCTCACTCTTTAAAACAAGAGGTACAAAAACAAATTGACGATATGTTAGCCAACGATATTATAGAAGAAACCATCTCAGAGTGGTCTAGTCCAGTTCTATTAGTCCCCAAAAAATCAGATAGGTCAAACGAAAAGAAATGGAGATTAGTCATCGATTATAGACATCTTAACAATAGAATCAAGGACGATAAATTTCCCTTACCGAATATAACAGAAATATTAGATTCTCTTTCCGGTAGTATCTATTTTTCAAAATTAGATCTTTCTCAAAGTTACTATCAATTATCCTTAGATGAAAAATCTCGTAAATATACAGCATTTAGTGTGGACAAAATGTACCAACTTGAATTAGATCCTGAATCTCGAAAATACACAGCTTTCACCACTGATAAAATGTATCAGATGAAACGCTCCCCCATGGGTTTGAAAACATCCCCTAGTGTTTTTTCACGATTAATGACCATAGCTATGTCTGGTATAAATTATAATCAAGCTTTTATTTATTTAGATGATTGCGTCGTCATTGGGAAATCCATAGATATTCACAATAAAAATTTAGTTACTGTATTAGAACGATTACGAAAAGTAAATCTAAAATTAAATCCGTTGAAATGCGAATTCTTACGTACTGAAATTGTTTATTTGGGTCACAAAATTACATCGCAAGGCATTCTTCCTGACGACAGCAAAATTGCAACTTTGCGCAATTATCCAGTGCCATCGAGTACGGATGACGTCAAGCGATACGTAGCCTTTGCTAATTATTATAGAAGGTTCATACCTAACTTTGCAAACATAGCGTATCCATTAAATAAATTATGTAAAAAGAATGTACAATTTGAATGGACTTCCGATTGCGAACAAGCTTTTCAATCTTTAAAATCGGCGTTAATGTCACCACCTGTGTTGCAATATCCCAATTTTTCAGAAAATAACATATTTGAACTCCGTACTGACGCTTGCAAAACAGGTTTAGGCGCCGTTTTGTCTAACAAAAATGGTCATGTTATTGCATACGCCAGCCGTAACTTGTCGCCCGCAGAAAGTAGATATCCAATTATAGATTTAGAATTACTAGCTATAGTATGGGCCGTCAGACATTTTAGACCGTATTTATACGGCCCTGTTCGGAGATGCCATAGGCACCCCCTTCATAGGTTATTGATAGACGCGAAAATTTGCCCCCCCCAGAATACGAGGGGCGGCCTGAGCTCGTCCCAGCCACCGGGGCTGGGCCGAGCTCAGGGAGGGACTCTCCATTTCTGGTACCCTCTTGGGGTAGTCTACTGTCTCTTTTATTCGCGCTCATTTTTTTTACGACTTCCACTTTACAACGTCGGAGTAGGTATAGGGAATAGGGAAAGGAATTAGGATATGGGTTAGGATATGACACGGGTTGAGGTTGGAAGGGGGGGCGGCTGGAGGTTTTGGTTATGTCTATAGCAGAAGGCTTTAGACCAAAAACGGGCGACAACCTCGAGAAGGATAGTCCACCAGCCTTGCCTTAGGGATCTACACGACCCTGCGCTCTCCCCTAAGGCCATTCGTCAGACACGCTGACGGACAGCCAGACGTGAATAGGTGCCCCCTAATCGCATACACACGATGCGGTTAGGTGACCCCCGCCCATTCTCATTTGATAACTGTCGGCGTAATTTATAGAATAAAGAATTTTCCAGTAAGCTTTTTGAGAGTGATCGAAATCAGGTGAATTAAATCTACTAAATAGTATACTTAATTGTTAGTTGAATGAGTCTAGGTGAATTTGGATGTGATTATGTGCTGCAGCCAAATGGATGTGATTATATGCTGCAACCAAATGCTTGGCTTGTTATATATTTCGGAACAATATTCTGTCACCGTAGACAAGTCTTATTTTAAGATATCCAAAATCTTATTTTCAACACCAGAATTTGTCGGAAAAATAATTTGTGAAATATCGACATTTGTTCACTATTTAGGCAGACATGCTGCTCATTATGATTCAAATCATTTGAAATTTCTATTGATTTCACAATTTCCGACCTTATTTGGTTCGGGAGGTATGAGTAAACTTAAATTTTCTAGAAAATGGCTGAACCATATTTGTTGAGAGAGGACTGTATGTAGGTACTTGAGTTAAACGCTGGTTTCTTTGTGATAATATTTGGAGCTTTATTTACTTATTGCAAGACGACTTCCACTGACCGACTACAACTGACTACAATTTATCAGTATTCGGTCCTATCCCTACACACTATGCCTTGGTTCGCGGGGGGACATCCCGCCCGCGGACCAATCAAAAGGGGGCCGAATTTATTTAGCATATGGTTCATTCATGGGGACTTGGCGCGCATAAGCCTCGCCGACGTCCGCTGCTTAGTTCTGGGTCTCCGGCACTTCGAACTGTCGTCAACATCCTCCCCCCGGCGAGACTCGCCTTCGCCGTAAGACAGTGCAGCGCGTCCTCTCCCTCTAGTCCGGGGAGAGTGCGGTAAGTCAGGCCGATGTGCAGCGCGACCCCTCCCTCTGGTCCGGGAAGAGTGCGGTCGTTTCTTCTTACGCCGTCCGGTCCCGGGAAAATCTTGTCTATGCATCCCCGCGGTCAGACATTCCGGGGAAGCATAGGGTCTGCGATCAGGGCCACACCTCTGTCGTCGAACTCTGCTGGCGTCGCAGCTTTGGGGCGAGGTACAAGGTTCGGGAGGTACTCCCGCACCCACCGACGCCAGAAGTGATCGGCCAGCGCCAACCTCCAACCTCCTTGTGCGGCGGCTCTTCGCACTTGCTCCCGTTCCTCATACAGTGGAGCACGGTTTGTGAGTCGCTCCAGTAAACGGCTTCGTCCACGGGAATGCAGTGATCCGTCTTGACGCTTTGAGCGAGTCTAGCTCCGATGAGCGCAGCCTGCATCTCCAGCCGTGGAATCCTTTGTGGCGGCGCGACCTTCACCTTGGCCGACACCAAGATCTTTCCTGGCGTGCTATCTTCATTTTTGTGCACTCAATATGCCGCCGCAGCGTATGCGTCTTCGCTCGCGTCGCAGAAAACGTGCAGTTCGCGACGCGTTACTCTTCTCCCCCCGTTGTAAGACCGGGGCAAGCGCAGTCTGCCGACGGCTTCCAGGCTCGTAAGCCGGTCTTTGAACATCGACGCAATCTCGAGAGGGACTGGCTCATCCCAGTTCGTCTTCAGCCGCCATAATTTCTGCTGCGCGATCTTCGCCGTAGCAGTGTAACAGCTCAACAGCCCGAGAGGGTCATAAATGCTCATGACTGTTGAGAGCGCTTCTCTCTTCGTTGGCGGCCGAAGTTGCGTCTTCACCTCGTTTGGGACGCGAGCCAACGTGATGTTGAAGCTCAATGTATCTTCTTGCGCGTCCCGCATGAGGTCCAGTGCCTTTTCTGGCTTCCCAAGGAGCGTATAGGTCGCGCGGCGTTCACTCTCTACGTTCTTCAAGAGCTCCGCGCTGTTACTATTCCACCCCTTCAGGTTGAAGCCAGCTTCTATGTGCACTTCGTCGACTTGTTGAATTGTTCTCGGTGCTCGCTTGTCATTTGCCCTCGTGTGCGCTGACTTCAGCGAGATTCCCGGCGATTCTAATTGGAAGTGCTCATCGGCTTGTCGTTCGATGTCTTGCGTCCAAACGTTCAGCACTTCATCTTGGCGCTTGATTATTACGTTGGTCGGTGCCGTTCCGTGCACCACCTATCCGAGTTCCGTTCGGGATGCCGCGGGCTCGTTCCGTTTGCCCACGCGCAGTTTTCGGGTAACAATTAGCGGCCAATTATCGGATCCGATGAGTATGCGAGGTTTCACGTTCTCGTACATCAACTGTTCGTGCAGGTCAGTGAGGTGATCGAACTGCACCTCTTCCTTTGTAATTGATTGAGTGGCGAGGTTCAGGTCCGCCATTGTTCGCGCAGAACACGCCTTGAAGTTTCTCGCGCTTCGCTCGGCGTTGATTATTACGTTGTCGGTCGTCGATCCCTTTTACGCGTAGCTGCATTGCGGGGCCATCCAGGCCTATCTCTCGTGCCAGTCCGTCATCTATGAGCGTCACTGTGCTGCCTTCATCGAAGAGCGCGTATGTGTTACGCTCCCCGTTCTTGCCCGATACGGTTACTGGGCAAATCTTGAGTTTCACCGCGCACTGAGTTCACGTTGAAGAGACGCTTGCTTCCTCCGGCTGGTAAGTTCGGGCCGCAGGTGCTTCGGCGTGAAGCAAGCGGTGGTCCGGCCGTCGACATCCATTTACGCCACATGATTTCTGGCGGCAGTTCATTCTTCGGTGCTTGCTCTTCAAGCACTTAAAACACAAGCCAGCTTTCATCGCGACGTTCTATCGTTCGTCCAAAGATGTCATCTTGAACTTGTCGCAGGCGTCAAGTAGGTGCGTGTTGTTACACTGTGCACAGCATTCCGTCTCGGTATTTTTTGACGACGACGATTCTGCTACGTCGTACGCCCTCCTCCTCTGCTCGGGTTTAGAGGCGGGGCGTCGTGGCGGTCGCGGCGTCGGTAGTTGCTCATTGTTGCAGTGTGCACAGAGTTTCGGCTCGGTCTTGTCCGACGACGCTGATTCTGCAACGTCGTACGCCCTCCTCCTCTGCTCGGGTTTAGAGGCGGGGCGTCGCTGCGGTCGCGGCGTCGGTTGCGCGTCGTCGTACTGTGCACGGCGTTCCGGCTCGGTCTTGTCCGACGACGGCGGTTCTGCCACGTTGTACACCCTCCTCCTCTGTTCGGGCTTAGAGGCGGGGCGTTGCGGTGGTTGCGGCGTCGGCTGCGCGTCGTCGTACTGTGCACAGCGTTCCGGCTCGGTCTTGTCCGACGACGACGGTTCTGCCACGTTGTACACCCTCCTCCTCTGTTCAGGTTTAAAGGCGGGGCGTTGCGGTGGTTGCGGCGTCGGCTTGTGAGTCGTACCGGAGTATCCATGCTTGAGCGCTCGATCAGCTTCTCGCATGAGGAACATGGTCAACTTGACTATTTCCGGCTCAGGTTCATTGTGTTCTTCGGCGTAGTCGCACCATTTCGTCTTTAGATGCGGCTAAGCTTCTCGAAGATTTCTCTCACGAGCAGCGGATTGTGTAGATAGTTCTTTTCTACGTTGTTAAGCACGGCTACGACGTTCTGTACTCGAACTGCGAAGGTGTTGCGTTCTATCGTGCGTTGCGTGCAGTCGAGCCGAGCTTCGGTAGTTTCTTCAGGTCTTCGAACGCGACGTCGATCAATATTTCAGGCCTGCCAAAACACTGCTGCAGCGTCTTCATGATGACGTCAGGATGCGCTGCGGTGCTCAGTAACGTCGCGACGGTCTCCTTGGCTTCGCCTCGCAGACAGTTACGGAGGCGCGCAAGGTTTTCCACTTTCGAAAACTGGTACACGGCCGTCGTTTCTTGCATGGCTGCGGCAAACTGCAGCCATTCTAGCGGTAATCCCGAGAATAGTGGCAGGTCGGTGGCTTGACGAGGCGGCGGTCGCGACCTCATCATGTGATCGAGCGTGCCGGCTAAATGTTCAATAGCCCGTCCTCTCGAGTGCTCGCGATCACGCGGTGTGGTTGTTTCTTCCCACCGTAGTCTCGATCGGTGCGCGACTGGAGTAGCGATTTCAACCTCCCTAGGTCCAACTATGTCGCGTCTCACCGGCGCGAGTACGGGTTCCGGTTCGAGCACTTGATGCACTTGTTCCTCTTGCCTCGAAGTCTCCTGTAGCCATGCCTCAACTCGTTCGTGGTTTTCCGCCGGTTCGGTCTCTTCTTCCAGCAAACTGCCATCTTCGGCGGCGGCTAGGTCGGCGGTTAGCTTTTTTCGAACAAGCTCCGCTTCAATTTCTAGCTCCTCGCGTCGTATTGCAGCTTCCTCTGCAGCTTCCTGGCGTCGTACTGCGGCTTCCTGGCGTAGTGCTGCGGCCTCCTCTGCAACTTCCTGGCGTCGTACTGCAGCTAGTCTCTCTTCGGCTTCGAATTGCATTCGGGCGATGGCACTAGCGGTCGATCTCGTGGAGCGAGCAATCTTCCTTACCGGCGTCGTCTTATAAACGTGACGCGCATTCTCCTCCTCGCGAGTTGGCATCCCTTCAGTTCGGTGCCATTGTTCGTCGCGAGTTGAGACCCCTTCCGGTCGGTGAAGTTGTTCGGGGCGAGTTGAGACCCCTTCCGGTCGGTGAAGTTGTTCGAGGCGAGTTGAGACCCCTTCCGTTCGTGGTTGTTCGGGGCGAGTTGAGACCCCTTCCGGTCGGTGAAGTTGTTCGGGGCGAGTTGAGACCCCTTCCGTTCGTGGTTGTTCGGGGCGAGTTGAGACCCCTTCCGCTCGGTGTCGCCGTTCAGTGCGACTTGAGATCCCTTCCTCTCGATACAGGTTTTCGTCGCGAGTTGAGACCCCTTCCGTTCGGTGTCGCCGTTCAGTACGACTTGAGATCCCTTCCTCTCGGTACAGTTTTTCGTCGCGAGTTGAGACCCCTTCCGTTCGGTGTCGTTCGGGGCGAGTTGAGACCCCTTCCGCTCGATGCCCGGTTCCATTTGGGCGGCGACAGTCGTCGATGCGGATGGCGATCGCGGTGGGTGGTCGAATACGCACACCAAATCTTCCTTCCCGCTCTGTCTCCGTGTAACTACCATCACTTGTACTTGTTTAGATCCGTCTCGGTAGGATCAAGATGATTGAGAGTGGACTGTATGTAGGTACTTGAGTTAAACGCTGGTTTCTTTGTGATAATATTTGGAGCTTTATTTACTTCTTGCAAGACGACTTCCACGGACCGACTACAACTGACTACAATTTATCAGTATTCGGCCCTATATTTATACACTATTCCTTGGTTCGCGGGGGGACATCCCGCCCGCGGACCAATCAAAAGGGGCCGAATTTATTTAGCATATGGTTCATTCATGGGGACTTGGCGCGCATAAGCCTCGCCGACGTCCGCTGCTTAGTTCTGGGTCCCCGGCACTTCGAACTGTCGTCAACAATATTATTTTACAAAGTTATGTATTTTATTACATACCCGACGTCGTCGTGGCGTCACCACGCTTAACCCTAGAGTACTAATCATCGCCTGGGAGGCCACGCACTCTCAATTTTTCCGTTGTAATTTAAAATTTCTCGGCCGTTACGTACGACTTGTGCATTCGCGCCAACTTATTACCCCCCGCGACACGAAGGATAACAGTCGCTTGTCTCGCGGACGTTTGCCGTTGCGGAGTTATAAGATATTGAATCGCTTGAGAGGCGATCCTTAGGCCTCGTTTACGTAGACGCGGGGCGTTGCGCGGCGCGGCCCGCACAGAATTCAAACATATGGCGTTGTATGAGTGCGTTTACGGAGAAGCGATTTTACACGCCTTTGCTTGAAATGGCGCGTTTTTTACGGCCGAGCCCGCGGATGGCACCGCCGCGTCTCACGCTGCGTTTATCGCGGCGGCACACGCAGCGACAATTTTCGATGAAGCGATGCCCGCCGCGTGCTTTGCTTCACGCTTGAGGATGCGCCGCGCGTGCCGCGGTGGGCATCGCAGCGGGCACCGCGGCGGTCGCCGCCACGCTTCCCGTCTCGCCTCTCTATGAACAACATCGTATATTGCGATATGTTTGTGTTTACGCGTGCGATTATGAGTGCCGATTCACGCGCCGCCCCACCGTAAACAGAAAAAACGTCTGACGCGCCGCGAGAGGCCACGCCACACACGACGCGCGACGCCCCGCGTCTCCATAAACGAGGCCTTAGTATTGGAGGTAAAAAATTTTTCTTCGCCTTTTGTATTACTATTGCGGTTTTAGACGTAATTACTATAATTTTATTTGTAAAAATATAAATGTTTTGTTTGTTGATGAATATAAACGTTAAATTCGACCATGATGTGTATAGGTGATGAAGAAAGACCAACAATGAGAAAGAGAGTTAGAGAGGCCATTGAAGATGTCATGGATACCGATAATACGCCAAATATCGATGAAAGTAACATAAAAAAGGGAACCGAAGCATGTGCAGCTTCCGTCCCGTGGAAAAAAGACGGATGAGTGTTTATTAGTGTCAAATGCAATAAAACTAATTGTTTCTTCTGTGATAAAAAGACTGTCTTTGAAGTTATGTGGCATAAAAACTATAGACATTGGTGGTTTTTATTATATTAATCTCGTACAACAATTTATGTACTTTTAGATTAAAAATTTCGTTTGATAGATGTTTGTTTAAAACATTTTTTTTCGTAATACGTACACAGTATCTCAGTTGGCAAAAAAAATATGTTTAAGTATGTAAAGTTAAAAGGTTTATTTAAAAAATGTTATTAATTGAAGGATTTTTATTATTGTTTTGAGAAAGGCAGAGGTTGACCTATTATGTAAGATTATATTTTTTAAAGATATTCATACGAAATTTCGATTTATTTAAAAAGTAGCCTCCGAAGCGATGAAAAGTAATAAGCAACAAAAATTTTATATTAGTATTCTAGGATTAATGATAGTGTGTATGTGCCAGGGGCACATTACCTGTACCACGGTAATAGTACCTGTACATAATTTCGATGTTTCACATCTGCCAGGCGTCCCGTCACGGCTGTTTTTCAATATAATATTTCTAAGAATTAGAACAATAAGGCCTATGCTGAATTCCAATGAAAGAAGCGCACCTAAAGTATAACTGGCGCTCTTTGTAATATTCCAATGAATATAACGTGGCCACAAAGTGTATATCGGGCGTGTGTTACAATTCCAATGAAAAGAACGTACCCATTTATGGAGATGATCACTGTATATACCTTACAGGTTTATAAATACTTTAATAACATACCAAGAGATTGCGCCAAATCTTCAGATTATATCTCTCATAAACAGGCTCGATGTTTCACGATAATAATTATCATTTTCGACTTCCGTGCACGTAATAATTTTCGATAGTTTTTCTGTTAGCATAATCTTTATCCTCTTCTTTGCGTTTTCTTTTTTGGCATTATAATAAGTAATTAGCAAACTATTAACACTTAACTGATAAAATATCAAAGAAAAAATTAACTATGTGTCAAGTGGTGAAGCACTAAACTGTGAATGAAGCAAGGGTAGAGGAGCGTGGAACGAGCGACAAAATGTAAAAAATACAAATTTTAGTTGGGTAATTTTAATTTAAATATTCTCAACTGTCAGTGCGAGTGGTGGATCCTAGACGGTGATACTACATGTGTATACCTTTATTATATTCCAGTTACTAATCTAGGAGGACGAAGCCCGAAGTATAAATTAAGCTTTTGTGAGACACTTTTTTCAACACATTTAGCAGACGCATTAAGGTAACATTGTTTTAATTGTGTGCTTATTTAACTTTGAGTGATAGCCTTCTAACACTTTGTTAGTGTGGTGCCTCATACCATAAACACTCAACAGGCTAAGGTATTTTTCTGTCATCTACGTACGTTTGACGTAACTTTGAATTTTTTTTAAGTTCATCACGTGCTCGCTCTCGTTTTTAATATAAGACCAACCATCTTGTATCAAGTCCTTCGGTAGAAGCGGTAAAGCCGCGCAAAGCGCAACTATATGTCTCTCTGCTTTGCACTTATCATTTCCAAATTCTTTCGCTTTCTTCCATAAACACCTATGCCAATGGTAGTAGCAGCCTATTATATGAATTTTAGGGAACGCCACTGATACGGCGTTGCTTGTTGCTTGCTATCTCAAAATCACAATGTATTTTTTTTGTTTAAACTCAGGAATTTGGGATTTTGTTAAATCAAACATAAGTATATAGGTATGTTGACTGTTTTTTGTCACTCAAAAGTGCAAATATTAAAGGTGCTACTTTTGTGCTTTCTGCGGAGCTACCGATATCACCAATTATAATTATAGTATACAATTCCATAAATGGTTTTGGACATGCTTTAATCTAAAGGGTAGGTACAAAAGTACTTTCAGAACCGCTCTTTGTGCACGTTCTACAGATATTAAATGTGTTTTTGCTGCTACGAGTATGAGTTAATCTTTTTAAGCCTAGTATTTGGTAACGCTAACATATTCTTTTGCCTAGTATTTACTGAATGACTATAACTGTTTTTACAAAACGAATGTATATTTTTATGAATATATACTGTATTCTCGAAAATATATTGCGACGCAACGGTCATAATACCAATTTCTTTAAATTATTCTCTCAAAGAGTCTCTTATTTTGAGATTATAAATAGCACGAATTTTGCAGCATAAAAGCCGTCTGAATGTCGGCAGCATTTCCCCACAGCAAAACCACAGTTTAAGATGTCTATCTGACACTTCTGTAAATAGACTTGGGTCCACAGCGTGTTCTTAATGCAGTTCCTTCATTCAGGACTATCAACCACTTATCTTGAAGCTTTTGTACCTTTTCCTGTTTCAGGTTCATCCTCGCTTTTATGCAGTCTCTTGTTTGATGCTGGATAAGGGATATTATGCAATCTTCTATCTTCTCTATAGGCTGAATGTTCAGGGCTTGACAGAGTTGTGAATTATGCTCAATCTTCTTGCAGGTTTCTTCCAGGTAAGCGTACTCATCGTTACCCAGCACTAGGTATTTGGACTTGGGAATGATGGTAAGGTTTTCTTTATCAGGAATGGAATATATATATGGATAAGGTCATAAATATTATTATCAACGGAGGGAATATCAAGTATAAAGGTTAACGCATGTTCTGTGCTGTAGGCTTTTACACTCATTGATTTTTCTATCTATTTTATATATGTTTCTAATATTAATGTCATCTACTGGTATAATTGAATGAAATTTTTGCAAGTTCTGTAATTCTTCCAGCAAATTATGAGGAGGTAAGATGCTAGGGCGCATTACCTACTCCTAACTGAGCGAACGTCATCGCATTTTCAAAAATGTTTATTTTATCTAAGACTAACTGTAAACTAAGACTTATCTGTATGTATAAATCTAAAAAATGTATTTTATTAAACATTAAACTATTACTATTAGTTGTATTTACTAACATCTCAGCTATTTTATTTTGATTATTATTTAGCATTTTTATTTGATTTGTAAATTCTTTTATTGTGCTTTCTGCTAAAAACAATGTTCTTTTCTCAGACTTTTTAATACTGCTAACTGAATTCTTTAAATTTAATATTTTTTGTTCAAACTTAAGGACGTCTTCATGATCTAAATTTCCTGATATGGCTTTAACTATAGAACCTAAACCATTGATTAAATTACGTCTAACACTATGGCGTGGAGATATAAAAACTATCTTCTTACCTATTAATTTTAAATTATGTTTACTTCGTGAATATACTGTGTAAAATTGTCTATTTGCAATAAGTAAGTGATATGCAATAATCATATCGATAAATCTTTATGTCGATGTATCGATAAATCTTTTGTCACCACTGTATTGTCCCAACACTAACTGGCACGTGCCGAGTTTGAGGCCGCTCCGCGCCGCAAATTCCGCGTGTGTGTTGCGATTCGTCTCACAGCACTGTTCCGCCCGCATAAAATGGTTGAATAAGCGAACTTCTAATGGCTCCTCTACACGGGCCTGACGAAACGGTCTTGCGAAGGCTGTCACGCTACTACACGATGGCAGTCATCAGTTGCAATGTAATCACGTCGCCTTTCGAGATGGACGTGGAGGTTTTAGCCGCAGCGGCAATATATCTGTTTATTATTAAGTATTATATTATTTATTTGTATTATTAGCTACTTATAACGATGTAAACTATCGCGATATTTACATAGTACCACATAATATGAAAATATGATAAACACACGCATTCTCCCTATTACCAATAATATATTCTTTCCTATTTTTATCTTTACGGTGTTTATGCTTTAGAACAAGGATAAGAAGTAGATTTAAAAAAAATTTGGAAGAGATAAAAATATCATATTTTAATACCACACTGTGAGTTCACGACATTTTTACTTGTTTTACTGTTTGTTTACTGTTTAGACCGAACATTTGGGCACACCCACACACTGCGGAATGGGCCACATCTAGATGCGTACCGCCATCGCCGCTGGCCCAATACTCTTCGATGTGCGAACAAAAAACCCACATATCGCCGCTATCCCAGCACCATACCATCGCGCCAAAACAAAAATACGCCCAAGTATCAAACAAAAATACGCCCTCTACAAGATGGCCCATTCTAAGCGAAACCTGGTGCCGAGACACATCGCCATCCCGAATAACCTCCCCCCCCATACTACCCATAAACGCAAAACTGACAAACTGGCAAAAAAATGGACCATGAGATGGCCCATCGTGTAGTGCTAGCTTTAAAATGTCTTCGTACTGTAGTTTCCAAAGACCACTTTGCTTAAATATCGGTGACCTTGTAACAGTAATATAATTTGCGGAAATAAAACTGTAAACTGACAAAAATAGATTAAGAAGCGACGCGACACGTGCCTTTATTTGTATCAGTAATAAATTATTATCGTTCAATATGGATAAAATAATTTTAATTATGATTGTTGTTATTAGTTTAATCAGTAATTCAAAATCATATATTAATTGGAGTAATTTTGACTACTCAATAATCCATCAAACTTTACCATGGTATTCGGTATTTCAAGTACTAAACACAGATAATAACACGGACTTTCGGCATACATTCAGCAATAGTTCAGGACATCTTTTTGGGGTGCACGTCAAGAAGGATTTTACCATGGAAGTAAGGCACTGTCTTTGCTTTAATTATAAGTTGGTCTAACTATCTTCACTACAAAGTTGCATATGAACATCATTAATCCATTTTTCTGGCAAGTAAACACATTGAAAGCTTACGCGCACTTGTGATTTGTAATCGACCGATAGTTAAATCGTTATCGTGCGACGACCGTGTTCAAACTAACGATCGATAATTTGTTTAGGTCTGTTTGTGGCGGTACGCGCACTAATCGCACTATACCATTTTGTGGTTCTAATTCACACGTACCTATAGACAAGGAGCAAACAGAAAATTGTTCCTAAAACGGTGATCATTTGCGATTATAGCTCCTGTAACAATCGGCTAACTGTTTGGAAAATCAACCCCTGAACCATAGGATATGACGGGGTTTCCCAGACCCTGGGTCGTCCTCAATATGGACAAATTGGACGTAGAGGTTGGTTTAGTGGGTACGCCGTACACTCTGCAGAGAGAGTCCCACACCCGTCGGCTAGCCCGCCAGGTACCAACAATAAAGGGTGTTGTGCTGGAGCGATTCTACAAATTATTTTGTATTCGGTTAAACTTACCGTAATCACTTAAACTGTATTTCAATACAGTTTAAGTTGCGTACATACCAGTATTTTTATTATATGATGTAACTGAACATTTACGGGTTTCGCAATTTTTCCTTCATCTGTGCTATAAGAAATCAATCCACATCAACCTTCCTACCAAATTTCAAGATTCTGAGTTCACGAGAAGTATCCTGTAGATTTTGATTCTCTTGCGAGTGTCGAAAATTTGCGGCATAAACAGCTGTGTATTTTGATTGCGTTGGCTTAGAAGTTTGATTTTTTCACAGCTCCAACAACAGGACAGTAGACCTGAGTATTTGATATAAATTTCAGCTTGATACCACGCGTTCCTCCACGCGTTCCTGAGAAAAAGGGTCTTGACAGACATATAGACGGACGGACGGACAACAAAGTGATTGTATAAGGGTTCCGTTTTTTCCTTTCAAGGTACGGAATCCTAAAACGGAGAAGGTTCTTTGTTCGACTGCATCTATTTTTTTATGTATGTTCACCGATTACTCGGCCATTGGTGGGCCGATTTTCAAAATTCTCTTTGCAATCGAAAGAATGTACTCCCAAGGTGGTCCTATTGTCACTAAGTCACGATCTGCTGATGGGATCCCAGGACAATCGAGGGAAACCCATTCATAGGCACGTCCAATGTGTTTCATGTTTGCATTTGGTAGCCATTGGTGGTGCCCCAAGTAGACTCCACCACGTCGGCGTTTCACCGAGTAAGGAATTTTGGGTTGATTGCTGATGCCCTACTACCCGCTCATAGAAAGCATTGTGGCTTACCCCGATTCCCGTTGTCTCCGTCCGTCTCCTCCGTAGCCGGTGGACTTCCTGAGCTAGCTCGAAGGAAGTCGCGGCTCCTGAAGTTCTGCAGTGGATCCACCGGGGGAGACCGGAGCACTACAAAGGCCTATTAGGCCACCACGACTCACACACGCGATTTTGATACCTTGCACAACACAAAGCGGGCTTTCGCACCCCGATATTAGGTGCGCCGCGCAAATCACTATTTGCTTGAATATTGTGTATTATATTTTATTCCGGCCCGCACATAACCTCTAAGCATGTCATGACATTTCGACTCGACTCAACTGACATGTCACATGCGGCCGGCCGCCAAAAAGCTGTCACTGCACAGACTAGAATGCAGTGCCGCCACTCGCTCTTCCTCGAGCGTGAACATCCCCCCGCTCCGGACAGTCCCGGACTGTCCGCCAAATCAGTCTAAGGGGAGGCGAGAAAGAGTAGCGACCGCGCGCTTCAAAACAGAATCCCCAACTAGGACCTCGGCAAACCTGGGCACACCATCAGACCCTAGAGTAAGTTGGACAATGCGTCCGCGACGCCAACGTAAGGGTGGCAGGTTTGGGTCCTTCACTAACACGAGGTCTCCAACCCTCGGTGGGTTTGTCTTATCTGACCACTTAACGCGCTGTTGCAAAATGTGTAAATATTCAAGGTGCCAGCGGCGCCAGAAACTCTGGGTAAGCTGCTGGAGCAACTCAAACCGCGAAAGGCGTCCGGGATTGATATCTCTATAAGGATACTCGGGCAGGGCGTTAAGTGGTCTGCCTATCAAGAAATGGCCCGGCGTGAGGGCCTGCAAATCGTTCGCGTCGGTAGACAACGGACATAACGGACGCGAGTTGAGAACCGCCTCAATCTTATGAAACACCGTCGCGAGTTCCTCAAACGTGAGAATAGTCTCCCCAATAACGCGGCGAAGGTGAGTCTTGGCGGCCTTTACAACAGATTCAAAAATCCCTCCCCAGTGAGGGCAAGACGGCGGGGAGTATCGCCATGTTACCCCCCTACGGGAGAGTGTGGATCCGATCTCAATATTATTTTTATCTAAAAATTTACAAACTTCTCTTATATGTCTATCAGTGCCCTTGAAGTTCGTCCCACAATCGGACCGAATTAGAGAAGGCAGTCCCCGGCGGGAGACAAATCTGCCTAACGCTGCTAAGAAAGCGTCCATGGTGAGCGCACTCACCACCTCCAAATGAACGGCTTTAGTGGCCAAACAAACAAACACACACAAGTAAGCCTTTTCAGTCTTAGCATTACGGAGTCGCGACGTTTTTATAGTGAATGGTCCCGCAAAATCAGTTCCAACTCCTAAGAAGGTCATCGATTCATTCACACGATCAGCAGGCAAATCACCCATTTGGGGCTGCATCGTCTCGGGGCGTAAACGATAGCAGGGCAGACATCGAAAGATAACAGATCGGATTATTCTTCGCGCTGACAAAATCCAAAACTCCCGTTGGAGGAGCGCGGTCAATGCATTACATCCGGCATGAGCATTCTTCACATGGCGATCAATGATCAACAATCGCACCAATGGTCCGTCCTTGGGGAGCAACAGGGGATGACGTGATCTATAAGGCAAGTTAGCGTGCCTCAATCGGCCTCCTACACGCAACAATCCTTTATCATCTAGAAAGGGAGTCAAACGCACCAAGGGTCCCTTCAATTTGGACGTCCCGGTACGGAAAATCTTAAGTTCCGGTTCAAACGCTCTAGACTGGGTCATACGCACCAAATGCAGAAGAGCATCTTGGCGCTCCTGCGGTGAGAGGACCGGACACAAATCTTTGTCCTGAGGCCGGCGACAATTTCGAATAAATCTTCTTATCGAAGCGGTCACGCCGAGCAACTTATCCAGAGAACTGTAGCGGTCTAATAAGAATTCCCGCTCTGGAGCCGCCATAGTCTCGACAGCGTGAACACGCAAGCCCGGATTTGGTACCTTCACCACAGCTGGTGTGGAAGGCCAAGACGATTGTAACAACCATTCGGGACCCCACCACAGAGTGTGGTCAATAAGCTGAGGGGCTTCGCTGCCACGTGATGCACAGTCAGCAGGGTTTATTTCACCTGGCACGTGGCGCCAAATCAACGTGGCCTTCGAGGCCTGTATTTGGGATACCCGATTGGCCACAAATACTTCCAGGGAGTGGACGGAATTCTTAATCCAACACAGGACAACCTGACTGTCGGACCAAGCAAAGAGCGACTCAAAGTCCACACTACGTCCCAGGGTGTCAACAACGTGGTTCATCAACCGAACCAGAAGAGTAGCTCCAGACAATTCTAACTTCGGAATCGTTAATCGAGTCCGAAGTGGAGCAACCTTACTCTTAGCAATTAGCAAGTGGAGCTTAACAGCTCCTCTATCATCAACCGTCCGGATATATACGACGGCTGCGTATCCACTCTCAGACGCGTCACAAAAGCCATGAAGGCTGGCCGTAAACCGTCCCTTAGGCAGTATATGTCTAGGGATACTAACACGGTTAATGTCGGGGAGAGACAACATGAAGGACTCCCAATCTCGCAGCAAACGGCCCGAGAGGGGCTCATCCCACGACACTTCGGCTGACCAAAGTTCCTGTAGGAAGCATTTCATCCAAAACACTATGGGACTAATCCAGCCATTTGGGTCAAAGGTACGAGCTACTGTAGACAAAACCAACCGTTTCGTCCAGACCTTGGGGCTTGGCAGCTCCAATCGATAGGTGAACGTGTCCTGGACAGGTCTGTATTGCACTCCCAAAACAGACAGTAAATCTGGAGTGTTGGCATTCTCAAAAATATGAGGCTCCTGCTGGTGGTCGTCTGGCAAGTCACACAAAAGCTGAGGTGAGTTGGACATCCACTTCCTCAGTTCATAACCACCAGCCCCGAGAAGAGCAATTAGTTCATCTCGCAAAATCAAGGCTTCCTCGACACTAGAGGAGCCCGTACAAATATCATCCACAAATGCATCCTCCTTGAGAACCAAGGATGCGCGAGGGTATCGTAACCGCTCACGTTCAGCGAGTTCCACAAGTGAGCGAATTGCCACAAAGGGGCTCGAACTCAAACCGTATGTATTGGTGTTCAGCTCGTAGACCAGCATGGGATCCCTGGGATCCTCCCTCCATAATATGAGCTGATATCGTCTATCGTCCGGGTGAATCACAGTCTGCCGAAACATCATCCGGATATCGGTCACAAAGACGACGGCATGGCGACGGAAGTTGGTCAATACATCACCCACCTCGTGGTGCAACTTCGGTCCAGCATGCAGACATTGATTCAGCGAAGCTCCGGTAGACGTGGGAGCTGACCCATCAAAAACAACGCGTATCTTCCCGGTGGAAGGTTTCAAAACCGCGTGGTGAGGAAGAAAATTATGTTCCTCGTTTCGCCAGTCCAGTCGCGAGACCGACATGTGCCCCAGTTGCTCATATTCTCGCATGAAGTCGACATACTTCTGTTTGAGGTCGGAGTTCCTACTCATACGACGCTCCATGGACAGCAGCCGCTTCTCGGCCAACGGCCGGGAGCTGCCAAGTGAGGGGCGAACTGACAAAAAGGGCAAACGAGTGATCAGCCGTCCCGAGTGAAGGCGACCTGTATTGTTCTGGTAGAACAACTCACACTCCTCGTCCAAGGGGTTCACTCGCTTCACGGTAGGTGGCTCTTCCACCTCCCAAAACCGTTGAAGGACATCCGATAAGGTGGAGCTAACAGTTATGTAACTGTCCACCGATGGAGATGGTGGGTTATGCCTAACTGGTCCCATCACTACAAACCCAAGCGATGTAGATAAGGCTACCAGCCCACCCTTCTGTAACTCTCTCCTCTTCCCACAATACACGCGGCCTAGAACATCGGCACCGAGCAATAAGTGAATCGGACCGGTTCGGTGGAAGGAAGGGTCAGCCAAGGTCAATCCTGATGTCGCATCAACGACAGCGCGCGAAACGTGCTGTTGCGGAAGCTGACCAACAACCTTCTCATAAACAATCGCGGTAGCGCCAATTTTGGGCGCTGAAGAGAAGTGGGGGGAGAAGGAGAACAAAACCTGACCGATCGGATCCGGGATCCGCAGGTCTCCGATTCCCCGTACCGATTCAAGGTATGGAGATGTGTTCAAACTCAACTGCCGGACCAGCCAGCTGGAGGCAATGCAACCCTGAGCTCCCGTATCTAAAAGGGCGCGAACTAAAACAAAGGTGCCCCTCGGGCCCCACACCTGTACGGAGGCTGTTGGTAACAGCACCTGCTCCTGTGGGGGGGTTGCAGCCGACAGTTGGTTTAATGAAAATCCCCCCGCATTCCCCGCAACGGGGGGGAAGGGGGGTTCAAGGAAAAATGCGTGCGCGGCGGAGGAATAGGGCGCTCAAGGCGCTCGAGCGGGTCCCAATCCGGCACGTACTGGCCCCGATCAAAGCGGCATCGGGGGGCCGGACGGTGCCCATGATGAGCGAAAGTTGGGGGAGCCCGTGACAAACGGGGTCTCTCCATCAGAGGGGGAGAGAAGCGTATCGGCTCCCGGCGTGGCTCCGTAATAACCGCGGCCCAATCTCGCGGTGGCGCCTCATAAGCGGCGCGTCGATCCCCCCCGCCCGTAGGGGGGGTGGGGCGCCCAATCCTCTCACTGGAGGGGGGGCGCCTGTCCAATCTCCGCGGAGGGGTGGCACGCCCCTCCGATCTCCTCGGAGATGTGGGTGACCTACGAGGGCCCCCGCCCGTGTGCGAGTCCCTCTCTCTCACCACCCCACGAGTGTCTCTATTGTTGAAGCACAAAAGGGGGCGATGGGCCCCTCCACAACAGTGGCAATCTCGTGGGTGGGGGCAAGCCGATGCCATATGGGCCCCCAGGCAGCGGTAGCACCAATTCCGCTGTTTGGCCATATTTCTACGCCCCTCGGTGCGTAGGCCAACAAATTTGGGACAGGCCGGCAAACGATGGCCATCCCGCTTGCAACACTTGCAAGGCATCGGCCTCTCCCCGTGTGGAGAGTTCTGCCGCACTGCAGTATACTGCTTGTACGGGCGGCGCTCTCTCCGTGGCGCTGCCCGGGTCGCCTCATAGCGACCTGTACTCGGTCCCGGTATAGGAGCCAGATCCAAGTGGTCGGTCATCCGACACTCATCCTCCAAAAATCTGAGGAGATCCGAGAAGGGGGGGAGGTACGAGGCACTATTGCCCCCATACCTTTGTTCAAAGCGCCCCTTCATCTCCATGGGAAGCTTATCGAGGATGAGGTGGAGCAAAATAAAGGACCACTGGTCCACCGGTAGATCAAGTCGTTTGAGCGCGTTAATAGCGCTTAGCAGCGGGTTCAAAATCTCCTTCCTCAATGAGGAGACCCGCGATACTCGTGGCAGCCCTAAAATGGCAGCCACATGTGTGTCCGCTAGCAAGCGAACATTTTGATACCGGGCGGTCAACAACGCCCTTGCAATCTCATAACTGTCATCGTTGACAGGTAGATGCTGGACAAGCACACCAGCCTCTCCACGTAAGGCAGAGAGCAAATAGGCCAATTTCTGGCTAGGGAACAGATCGTCCCTCGAGTGAACCAGGCTATCAAAGAGGTTAATGAACCCCATCCAAGAAGCCAGGTTCCCATCAAAGGTTGGGATGTCTAAAGTGGGCAGTCTGCCCAGCAAGCCGGCCGGGGTAGGCTTGACCTCCCCGGGCGTGCACGACTCACCCCTCCGGACGGATAGGATTGCCTGAGCCTTGTTTATAATCACATCCGCCTGTTCAAAACACTGATCATAATCGGCATTAAATTGGTCGACTGCCCGCAACTCAGCGGCACCCTCGGCTGGGTGGTCGAGCAGATATTGTTGATGAGCAACGAAAAGCTGCTCCAATTCCTTCAAGCGAGCCGGTACTCCCTCATGCCGAATTAACAAGGCCTGTTCTCGGTCTGGTCGGTCTACCAAAGCGACGGCACTAGCAAACCATCTCAAAATCTTTTGTGCACCCGCGCGGGCACCACTAAGCGGGCTGACTGGCGGGACCATTTTGCACCAAAATTAATAAACACTATAATAATACACGGACAAACAGACCGACAACCGCAGACAATAAAACAGATCGGGAGGAACTTCAAAGGCAGAACAAAATATATAAACAAACCAAAATCAAGTGTAAATGCTAGAACTTAACTAGAACAACAAAGGCATTTAACAACAGGATTTTTCAAACAAATTAAAATCAAGTATTAAGTCAATAACTTAACAAACATAATATTCAGAGGCAAACAAAACAAAATCAAATGGAAATGCTAAAACTCAACACAGCAATATAGTGTATTACAACAACAGCAAAGTCATTTAGCAGCAAAAAATTTTTTAAACAAATCAAATTCAAGTATAAGTTTACAACTTAACAAACAAAATATTCAAGGGCAAAACAAAGATATGAAAAAACAAACCAAAATCAAATATAGGTAAATGCTAGAACTTAACTAGAACAACAAAAGACATTTAACCCCAATTTTTCATATACAATGACAATTAGTTAAGGAGATCGGTCCACAAATGAGCTGGTAGTCGGTTTAAAATCAGCAATCAAAACCAATTAATATGTATTGCCCGTTTGGACAACCAACAAGATTACAATATTAATTGTACAATACTAATCAAATACTCAAATCTAAGAACCACTCAAATCTAAAAACCACGCTCTGCTACCAAGAGATGGTGGTGCCCCAAGTAGACTGCACCACGTCGGCGTTTCACCGAGTAAGGAATTTTGGGTTGATTGCTGATGCCCTACTACCCGCTCATAGAAAGCATTGTGGCTTACCCCGATTCCCGTTGTCTCCGTCCGTCTCCTCCGTAGCCGGTGGACTTCCTGAGCTAGCTCGAAGGAAGTCGCGGCTCCTGAAGTTCTGCAGTGGATCCACCGGGGGAGACCGGAGCACTACAAAGGCCTATTAGGCCACCACGACTCACACACGCGATTTTGATACCTTGCACAACACAAAGCGGGCTTTCGCACCCCGATATTAGGTGCGCCGCGCAAATCACTATTTGCTTGAATATTGTGTATTATATTTTATTCCGGCCCGCACATAACCTCTAAGCATGTCATGACATTTCGACTCGACTCAACTGACATGTCACATGCGGCCGGCCGCCAAAAAAGCTGTCACTGCACAGACTAGAATGCAGTGCCGCCACTCGCTCTTCCTCGAGCGTGAACAGCCATCATATTATGCTACTGAGCTAATGATGGAAGGTTTTTGGTAGGTTAGGGGTTCGGGGATAATCTTTAAATACTGTTAAGAGCGATAGACTTTTATATTAATTTATTCTGGTGTTTGCCTTGGCACAAATTCTAATACGTACTTATGTCTTAAATTTACAAAAAGATTGATATAAAATTTGTTTAAACCTGCTTCAACAACACAAAAAAGGCATAAACAATAAGACTACAATCATACAATCACATTTTTTTATATTGAAGTCGGTGGCAATCAATGATCATGTGGAGAGTCTTAAAAATATAAGAACAATTAATATAAGTAATAGTTAATTAAAATTTGTAGCCCAAGAATTAAGTTAGTCCAAATTTGGCACCAACTTCAATGCAAAATCACATTTTAATGTGATTTTGCATCATTCATTTTCATCATTTCAGCCAAGAGACGCCCACTGCTGGACATAGGCCTCCCCCAGGGATCTCCAAACCGATCGGTCCTGCGCCTCCCGCATCCAGCGGCTGCCCGCGACCTTCACCAGTAGGGCTAGCACGCAGGAGAATCGAAAATCGAATCGAAATCCGAATCGAGGAGTTTGTATGGAAATTTTATTAGCGCCACGGCGGTGAGTAGCAGAACTAATAAAATTGCCATACAAACTCCTCGATTCGGATTTCGATTCGATTTTCGATTCTCCTGCGTGCTAGCCCCACTGATCGTCGGTCCACCTTGTGGGGGGCCTACCAACGCTGCATCTCCCGGTACGCGGCCGCCACTCGAGGACCTTTCCGCCCCAACGGCCGTCAGTCTTGCGAGCTATGTGTCCTGCCCACTGCCACTTAAGGTTTGCAATTCTTTGGGCTATGTCGGCGACTCTAGTTCTTCTACGGATCTCTTCATTTCTGATGCGATCGCGTAGAGAGACCCCGAGCTTAGCCCTCTCCATTGCCCTTTGAGTGACATTGAGCCTTCTGATGAGACTCATTTTAAACGGCCACGTCTCAGTTTCGTACGTCATCACTGGCAACACGCACGAATTGAAGACTTTCGTCTTAAGACACTGCGGTAGATTGGCCGAGAATGTGCTGCGTAGCTTCCCGAACGCTGCCCAGCCGAGTTGGATTCGTTGATTTACCTCTTTCTGGAAGTTGGACTTACCGAGCTGGACTATTTGTCCCAGGTAAACATATTCGTCAACAACTTCCAGTGTAGAGCCGCCAACCTTCACAGGAGTGGGTACTACATGGGAATTCACCATAATTTTGGTCTTGTCCATGTTCATTTTAAGACCCACTTGTTGGGAAACTCTACAGAGGTCTTCGAGCATTGTGCCTAGATCTTCCACGGTCTCAGCCATGACCACGATATCATCGGCAAAACGAAGGTGAGTCATGTACTCGCCGTTTATGTTGATGCCGAGTCCTCTCTAGTCCAAAAGCTTAAATACATCCTCCAGCGCAGCTGTGAACAGCTTCGGCAATATAACGTCACCTTGACTCACACCTCGCTGAAGTCGTATTGGTTTCGAGTTCTGGTCCTGAAGGCGGACTGACATAGTGGCGTTTCCGTACAATGACTTCAACACTTGGATGTACCGGTAGTCTATTTGGCACCTCTGGAGTGACCTAAGCACGGCCCAGGTCTCGACAGAATCGAAGGCTTTCTCATAGTCCACAAACGCCAAGCATAGTGGCAGATTATACTCCTCGGTCTTCTGTATAACCTGCCGCAGCGTATGAATGTGGTCTATGGTACTAAAGCTATTACGGAATCCGGTGATTTTGCATGTTGCTTATATTATTTATAACTTTTTGGTGTTTTAGAAGTCGGCTTTATTTTTTGTAAAAAAAAAATTCAAGGAATATTAAGCGTGTGGCTTTTGTCAAAGGGGACAGATCGTAGTTCAGCCTCTAGTCTATCTTTGAAGCCCTAGGCAGAAGGGAGTCCCGCATATACCCTCGAATATGATGCTTTGGTTATTGGAATCGTCATAAATATTTTTTTGGCAGATTTTTGTGGAAGCCAATTTCACAACACAGTATGATCAAGCGGGTTTGATGATATACTTAGATGAGAAACATTGGCTGACGGCAGGCATTGAATACATCGACGGGCAGCCAATGATAGGAAGTGTTTTGACCAATGGTGTGTCAGATTTTGCCATGGGTATGTAATTTAAAGAATATCGATATCATTTATTTATTTATTAATTCTTCATGTACAATGTGTACATGATTTGTTCCTATGTTAGTATTATTTCATCAATTGTTGATTTAAACGGAAGCAGTTCAAACCATCATGTTAAAACAAAATATAGTTTTGTTTCGAGTATTTTTTGTGCAAGTAGGTTGTACAGCATTGAGATGGAGTTCGAATGTATTAGTGTGTTCTAAATTCAAACACCAAAATAGTGATTAAATAATAATAAGCTTTTTAGAGGGGGAATGGTATAAATATAATTATAACCTTTTACATAAACAGACAACAAAACATAAATAAATAAAAACAAAAAAGTCTGCAAGCCCTGCAAGCTGCAAGCAATAGGGTTGTTTACATGATCGAGCTTTATACGTATATTATAGATAGTATGAGTGTGTGTGTGTGTGTGTATTCATATAACTAATATGAATATTTTAAGTGACTAGTGTCCGATAGTCTAGATCAGGGGTCTCCAAACTACGGCCCGCGGGCCAAGTCCGGCCCGCGACAGCTTAAGTAATTGAAATGCAATAAAAGCGTATGTTTGCTTAGGTCGCGCCACCGACCGAATAGTCTATACTAATATCATAGACAAAAATATTATAAACTAGCTGTGCCAGCTGTGGAACAGTAGGTAACTTTTGGCAGCATTTTGATTTTTGTAGGCATTTTTTTAAAGATCTTGATAAAAAGTAGTTATGCCTTGCCTTATATAATTAGCTATCTATTAGTGAAAGTCCCGTCAAAATCGGTCCAGCCGTTCCGGAGATTAGCGGGAACAAACAGACAGACAAAAAAATTTTAAATTGTGTTTTTGTTATTGGTACCCGATATACATTCATACCCATTTAGTAAAAACTTGTTATTTTGACACTACAAACAGACACTTCAATTTTATTTATTTGTAAGGCCATACTAATAACCATTGTATAAGCCTTGTATAGTTAAGCAGTGTTTTGTCTCTTTCGTTCGAATTTGAAATGTCATTCGAGTGAACGTGACAAAACACTGTTTAACTAAATCAGGCTTATACAATGGTTATTAGTAAGGCCTATAGAGTATAGATAGAATAGATATAGATTTAGTAAAAACTTGTTATTTTGACATTACAAACAGACACTTCAATTTCATTTATTTGTATAGATCTTTCCTCTT
This sequence comes from Schoenobius gigantellus, assembly GCA_963935595.1. Taxonomy (NCBI): domain Eukaryota; kingdom Metazoa; phylum Arthropoda; class Insecta; order Lepidoptera; family Crambidae; genus Schoenobius; species Schoenobius gigantellus. The sequence goes on from OZ012543.1 coordinate 3,671,097, forward strand.
TATAATATTAGCAAGATTTCTTTTATCATCCTTGCTAATATTAAGGGGAAAGATTTATATTTTTGTATGTTTGTATTGAATAGGCTCCAAAACTACTGGACCGATTTAAAAAATTCTTTCACTAATAGAATGCTACAATATTAACGAGTAACATAGGCTATAGAATATTTTCCTACTGGAAAATATGGAATTCCCACGGGAAAAACGAAGATAACGCGGGCGAAGCTGCGAGCGAAAAGATAGTCTTGAATATAATTTAAACTGTTTTAGCCCTTGGAACAAACTGAAGTAAGCATTATGGCCCGAAGGCTTCAGTTTGGAGGCCCCTGGTCTAGACTACTCTAGATAGATTCTAGATAGTGTCCACGTAGGTAACTGATTTACAATCCATACTAATATTATAAATGAGAAAGTGTATGTGTTTGTCTGTTTGTTTGTCCGTCTTTCACGGCAAAACGGAGCGACGAATTGACGTGAATTTTTAAGTGGAAATAGTTGAAGGGGTGGAGAGTGACATAGGCTACTTTTTGTCTCTCTCTAATCCCCCGCTTCCCTAAAATGGGGGGTGGAATTTTGTAAGGCATTCCGCAATTTTCAGGGTAGTAAGCTACAAATTTGTGACTAACAAAAAAGTCGTACTTCATTTTTTTTTAAATCTGCCCCCAACCCCTTAAAAGAGGGGGTGAAATTTCAAATGGGACTTTTTGCAGATTTCAAGGTAGGAAGCTAAAAATCGGTACACAAACTCTTTGTTTGCAACGAAAAATACCTGCCTTACTTTTTTTTGGAAATCTTCCGTGTTACCCCGAATTTAACGCGAGCGAAGCCGCGGGCAAAAGCTAGTACCTTAAAGTTATAACTTACTACGAGCCGATCTAAAATTATTCCCTATTTATAGCGGACAGTTTAGGGAATCAGAGACAAACCTGGATCGATGAGATGGAAACTAGTGAGTTTTGCAATAGTTAATTAAATAAAACAAATTATTTTTTTTTCTTTCTCCAACAGGCTTATACACCGGGGACCCTCGAAAGGTTTAGTTGCGACTTTCGAAAGTTCGTGATGTGATTGTTGTGAAGTATTCCACTGATAACAGCAACTGGCATCTATTGAGAATGAGTCCATTTCCAGTCGCCGACAGTTACTTCGTGGGCCCCATGTGTAGCACTCCCACGACAGCTGGGCTCGGTGTGAAATTTAGCGGTCTGAATATTGTTGAGCCAGCTGAAGAGTACCTTATTTAATCAAATAAGGTAGTCTTCAGTAATAACAATAAGACACCATTTTGTTTTTACAAAATAGTTATATTTTTCCATTTGTCGTACATTTTAAACTGTACCGGCAGCAAATGAGAAGAATGTTAATTTTATGACATTGTAAAGATACGTAAGAAGATGAAGGAATGTTCAGAGCGAGTTCTACACGTTCCCTATAAATATTTTAAGGAATTTAACACTTGTAAGTAACGTTTTTTTTTTCATTTTGTTGATTTTTCTTTCATTTTAATGTTGTAACATAGCCCTGTAAGTAACAGTGTACCCCATATACGAGGCTGACTGCTACAATCGACTGATCTGATTAAAATGCATTTTAAATTAGGCTATTGCTATGTATTGTCACAATATAGAGAATATTGTGGTATTGCCATGTATTAATTAGTCATGTAATAATTTTAAGAGAGGACTGTTAAAGCTTATATCCATGTCCGTTATTAGATTACTTATTTTAATTTTTTCGTCACTACTGTATGTAAGATATTGTTTATTGTACTAATGTTTTGGCTATAATCTGTACTGTGTACCGTTAATAAATAAATAAATAAACTACAGTGTCATTTTTTTGTAACACTTCCCCACCTAACCAAACCCCCCCTCCCCCCACAAAGTATATTGGTGAATCTTAGGTTTTGCAAGTAAATCTTAAGATTTACCAACAAGAGTTGGTAAATGTAAGGATTTTATAAAGAGTAGACGATTTTTTGGGTTTTTACCATTAGGGTTTGGGACATGCTAGTTTTTACCAATGACATGGTTGGTAAATTTTGGGGATAAAACAATGTGTATGTCTTTGTCATTGCTTTTTTCAATTTATCTATCAGTCAAAGCCTTACAAGTTGTTAATTATTGTTATGATAAATACATTTGTAACTGTCGTTATTTTAAAATATATGGGAATTTCTAAATTGTTTATCACTTTAATTTACCCATTTTCTATAACTTGCCCATCAATTTAATCCCATTTTGTTTTTGTAACTTATAAAACACATACAAAATAGAAACTAAAATTATCTTCTCACAAACATAACACCTTCGTTAGCTATGGTAATTGAATCAATATTTTAAATTATTATTTAGTATTTAAGAAATTCATCCAAATCCCACGTTTTTGTGCGCGCGCTGTGCCCCCAAACAAGCGAGATGAGGGCGATAGCGACAACTGCATGAAAAGAAAACCCATGAATGATGACTCTAAAACTAGATCGATTTATGTAATTACTTTTTAAAGCTAGCGCTATTTATCTATTAATTTAATTTATTATTACATTTAATATTGTTTGGATTTCTGTGTTTTGCTATGTTTCTATGTTTTACTTTTTTTTCTATAATCACCAAATTTGTTTGCTAGATGTTCAAATACAGCAGAAAATCAGGCCATTTTTTTAAGTTCTCGAAGGATTAAATCACATAGTCCTTTTATATATACGGATTAAATCTCCTTTAATTATTAATTTAATAAAAAAAAGAAAAACATAGGAACATGCATATAGTGGCCGTAGCTTTTTCGTAAAAAATAGAGCAACTATTGCCATTAATTATCAAGGAAGGATATAGGAACGATTAACAGGAATAACAGGGGACTACGTCTGATTGAGAAAGCGACCCGTATGATTTCCTCTTTCCTCTTTCATTTACCGCATCTTGGTAGTAAGTTCTAAGATTTACCGAGTGTATGATGGCAAACGTTCGGACTTTTATAGTAAGAGTTACTAAATCTTAAGTTTTACTGGAAAAATGTAAACTAGTTCTTTTACAGTAATATGTAGGTACATTAGATTGTACCAATATAATATGAACACAAAAGTAATAACAACAAAGTTCCCTGCTTTCTTCACCGCCCTCAGGTTGGCTGGTAGAGAATGCCTTAGGCATTAAGCCCGCCTGTGTACACGATGTACATGAAGAATTAATAAATAAAGTTTCTACCGCCACAGAGGTGCCGATTTTTAATAATTTACAAATTGTCCTGAATCAAGACGAATACTAACTATTAGTACTGAAACACCAAATCATTTCTATTTGTGCAACGAATATAATAACATAGATATTATAAAAACTTACAATTTTCTTTCAATGCTTGTAAACTAATGTTTTGTGGATGTAAAAAAGTTGGAATATCAAGTAGGTAACTACCTATGCTGTAATTCAACTAACACTTTTTCGTTATTGTTCATCAAGCAACCAAAATATGTTGGTTTAAGCCTCAAATGTAATTAGAAAACAAAAACTCAAACAACTCTTTATACTACCTATACAACGGTCAAGCAACAAAATCAATATAGATAAAAATATATTGACATACAACCAAGGCCCCCGAAAGGGCTACTGGCGCCTGTGTGCAAAAAAGGATTTTGGCGCCCCTTAAGAGGGGGTATAAAGCTAAATTGCTAATCGTAGATTTGATATCTACACTTGAAATTGAATAATGAACTACCCAATTTTTTTAAAATAGATATTTAACTATATTTGTAAGTGAACACACTGAGTGAAAACATAAAATTAAATTATTTTATCGATAGAAAAAAATCGCGAAGATACGTCTAATTTTCAAGCAAAATCGATTGCTTTTCAATGTGATGCATATAACTGCATCATTTTTTTAATATATAATATAAAACTATATTACCTAGTAACTGTACTAGCGATTTGCAAAAATAATGTATATTTTACGAGTAATTAAAATAAAAGTAATTCGGCGCTTACAACGTTCTTATTCCGCGCAGAACGCTATCATCTGTCGCACCTGACCCGAGGTAACAGGCATGTTTTATTTCATCAATCAGTCTTGATCGCTCCGTTGAGACGAGTAAACTGTGCTTCTGTGCTCCAGCCCGAGAAAATACATCGACCAAATTATGGCGAATGAAAAAACCAAAAAATAATTGTCTAAAAGAACTTAAGAAGTCAAAAATTCAACTTATGGCGTATCGTAGAAGGTATGTACCTATTACTTTACTTTTATTATGTTTACGTAATATTTTTTCGTTAATAAGTAGTTTCACCTTACAATATAGACCCATGCGCGTTTACTTTTAATAACACAATACAATGCATAAGCGCTGGTGCAACGTAGGCGCGGGTAGTGTATGTAAAACAAATTGATGCGTTTGACTACTCGCGTGCTGGACGTAGGTGACAGTATGTAAACTTTTTATAGTACTAACATAAATTAAATCAATTTGACGCGAAACTTTGATTATATAAAGACGCAAAATTATCACATCATACTTCGTTAAGTAATTAAAAGTATCTCTACTGTAACAAATTAAAATTAAGCGACGACCGTCTGGCGCTGTGGTTAGAACGTGGACCTTTGGCGCCTTAGGCGCCAACGGTCCCGGATTCGATTCCGGTCGGAGCAGATTTTTTGTGATAAATATGAATATATGTATGTGCTCGAACCATGGACGTGTATGTTTATTTATATTTACTTGTGCTTTATTCATTTTTATTTATTTATGTATGTTTATCCGTTATTTCTATAAAATCTACAAATTCTTAATGATACTAATTGGGTTATATAATTGGGGTGAATGGGAAAAAAATATTTATTTATTTATTATTGTTAATTATTTATAGTAATTTTGTATTTCAGAGCTGCTGCAACACGAAATATCACACAAGCTGACGAATACGATCCAGTCAAATCCGTAAGCGGAAAGCTCTGATCAAATTTGTAAGTTTATTGCAATTGTTGAACTTAGGACATTAATAAATGTTGTTTAGATTTTTCTGGGGACTGAAATCTATTTACTGTCAAAATATATTTTGATGTGAAAATCTATTTCTAACCAAAATTGCTTCAAAATTTCGGTTAAAATTTGAGGCATTTCATTTCTTTAGACGTTCAAATTATTGATTTTTTTTGTTATAAAATTATAGATAGATTAATAGAGAGAGAGAGAGAGAGAGAGAGAGAGAATAAGAGAGATAGAGATTAATATTATAGACGTAAATAGCACCATGATATAATAATGAATGAATTTACGTGAATTAAGTGAATAGGACGAAAAATTTATATTGCTTTTTTTTTCAGATCATCTTCAACTTTAGACAATATTCCGACGTCTAAATCCAAAAAAAAATTTTTGTACAAAATAAGTTAGTACCAATTTCTCTCCTAAAAATTTTGTTATTCCATACTGGTTTCAACGATGATTTTAAATACAGTTTAATATTATCGAGGCAATCCAAAGACTGCGTAAACCTGCAAATTAAACAAGTATACTGCTAACTTGTGCAAAGCAAAATGTTGCTTACTTACACCTAATTTCCGAAAGGCTGATCAAATCATTATTCAACTAACATGCTGCAACATTTGACAGTAGTGTTAAATCAGTTCGAGTTTCTGAAACGTAGGTTAATGAAAATTTACTAATCTTTGATCGATTTGATTTGACATGAGAATTATTTTTAGAGATGGAACTATGAACGACACAAAATGAATGATTTCAGTAATATAACTGAAATCATTCATTTTGTTCATAGTTAATTTTCAACTACCTACGCATAAACTCTAATTGTGTCGTCGCTACTTTTCTTCGTCGACTAAGGGAGTTTAGTGCCATAAGATACATTTATATTTCATTCTATAATTATTTTTTTATTTCATTCTATAGTTCATTTCATAATTCATTCTAAGCTATAAACAAACTAGAATACACGAGTCGTCACTACCTTTCTTCCCGTGTATGTCGTAAGAGACGGCTAAGGGAGTTTAGTATAATTAAGTACATTAATAGTTCATAGTTGATTCTAAACTATGAACAAACTCTAGAATACTCGTAAATTTGTCGCCACTACCTTTCTTCCCGTGTATGTTGTAAGAGACGAATAAGGTAATTTAGTGCGATTAGGTATGCACAAGTACATATTATGTATAGTTCATTCTTGGCTATGAACAAACTCTAGAATATATGAGACGCCACTACCTTTCTTTCTGTTTATGTCGTAAGAGACGACTATCTGTGTCATCCACACCCAGACTACTTAGTCTTGGTGTGGCTGACCACAGCTAGGCCACAAAAAAATCTGGAAAATAGATTGTTTGAGTTTGCCGCTATAATGTCCAGAGATAGGTATAGTATGTCTGAGTTTGTCGGCATCAGAGTTTGTCGCTTGCGCGTTTCAGAGATACGTGTGGCTCAGGTGGGGCAATGTTACCTGACCCTGAGTCACACGAATATCGAAAACAGAAAAACATAGCATAGCAAAAATCTGTTTGCTGATATAGATAGGCGGCAGTTTGTCGGAGTTTGTCAGACAAGTAAGGAATTTCAACCCTGCATAACTTCAAGAAAAATATTTACAAAAATGCTTATATCTCGAAAACGGTGCAGCGAAGTTAAAAAATAAGTAAATTATTGACCCCCGTGCACTCCCACAGCCAATGAAGACATACATAATAGAGTTACAAAAATGGTCAACTGTGGGTTAGACTTTTTTTCATTTAGGATGAACTGTACCCACTAACGTATAAAGAATGTTCAACGACCAAGTCACACAACATTAACTATAATAATAAAGAAATCGCAGTAAGGAACCTTAGACTTGGCACGACTTTGTCTAGATTTCATTACTTTTTAGAGATAAACAAGCAGCTCCATCGAGACTTGGCTAGCTTTTTACAGAATGTTTTTGGTGGGATTTCACTTCTTTTTGTTGAAACGTGAGCTTATTGATTTATTTTATTAGATTTTCTTATTTGACACAGTTTTTTTTTCTTTTTAGGGGTTGTTTTTTATTATTACAAATCTTTATTTTCTTTATTGGAAGCGGCCCACCAAGTTGAATATTTTCTGTAAAGGCGGTATGTCGATATCTCTTATAGTTTGGTTGGGCTCTTGTGTTTTCTAATCAGGGTCACCAGGTACTCCAGATCTTCGATTATCCTAGTTTTTATAGTTTTCCCTTTATGTGGCCATTAAACCCTAACTCTGTACCATATTTCAGCTCTCTGAGATTATGGGAAGTACAAGTTCTATTTTGATGATCATGAGTGAGTGAGTGAGTGAGTGAGTGTCTGTCATAAATGCGAAACTTTGCTTTCGCTTAACTTCGGAACTAAATGACCTACAGACTTGAAATTTTGGATTTTAAGTATGTGATTATAGCTTACTGGATGACGAAAATTTCTGCGTTCTGATCTTATCCAGAGGTTGTCAAATAGGGGACTGAAAATGCGGCGAAATGGATCCAGTAAAGGATGGTACGGCAGTGTTTGCTTCGCGCTCGACTTGGCGGGGGCGCTGCCGTGCCCCCAGATTTAGGAAAAAACAAATAAAACGTATTGCGATTTATATAGATTTTGTCACCACTGAGAAGTTTTATTGCCCAGTGGAAAAATTAAGATTGTAGGTGCATTCGCGAAAGTTTATGATCGGTTGCTTTTGTCCTTATTGCTACACAATGTCGAAGTCGAACAGTAGTCGAGCATAAACTTTCGCGACTGTACTATAGTGACATCTAAGTGATTTTCTGATTTTAGTGCCATCATCGATATCCGATTACAAAAACCTTTCATATCGCAAATGTCAGGACCAATCTGGGACTCAGTTCTCCTATTATCAGAATGTGTAATGAGTATAACAAAGTAAACAAATCTGCTAATATTGACATATTTTTCAATCCTTTGTCAAAATTCAGAAACAGTTTGTATCAATTTGTATGTGGTTAAGTTTTGTATTACGTTTTTGTATTTATATCGAGTGTTTATATTTAGGTAAGTGAACATAACCTGATTGCTGGTGCTCCTATTTAGTGAGCGAATGTTGTACACGCCTGTTATTGGTGTATACATATGCTTTTAACCTTAGTGTAAACAACAAATTTGTAATGTGTTTATGTATATACTGTTGGTGTGTTTTCTGGAAAATAAATAAATAAATCATGATTTTTACACTGGGCTAGATTTGTTTTGGCTCCATATTAAAAGTTATACCTAATGATAAAATGGTGCCACCATATTCATACTCAATTTTAACACTAATTGTTTGATTTCAGTAACACCGAACGACGGGTTTATCGGTTAATCGGGCAAAGACGGCTTTCAAAAAACGGAAAGCTAAGGAAGCAAAAGACCAAAGTATCTAGGTATGATGCAAGTGAACGACTTATCATTCATAGCCAAGGTATAGACCGTATTCTGGAAAAAAAAGAATTTTAACATACACACATTAATTATTGTAAATTAAAGCGATTCTTACGGTTAACAATTTCAAAAATTGAAAGCGACATTATAAGAGAGGTAAATAAATATATTTATCACTACCTTTTCGTATTATTTAAATCTGTACTCCAAGTATTTTTGGTGTTTGAAATATGTTTACGCCTATGCTTATCCGACGAGTGCTTAGCAGGTAAATGTAAATAAAGCACTTATTATGTTAAATACCTATCTAAATAAATAATAATATTTATTACCTACCTTTTCGTTTTACTTATCACAAGTGAAAAGTATTTTATATTCACAGTTCAAAGTACGGATAAATAGTCCGACTCGCACTTAGCCAATTTTATCTGCCTAAGGTAGGTTATACTGTGCGCGATCACACAAAACATGAAGAGGGAGCGAACTTATCGCTGCGATGGTCGAGACCGGAACGTGTGAGGCGCGCGGGTGAAATCAGATATTTTTCTAGCTTTATACCCGCTCTTAAGGCATTTTGGATCATGTTTTTTTATTTATTTTTTTAAGGTAGTTTTTTGCTTTACTTCAAGCACCTGCTTGAAGTAAACCAAAAAACTAAACTTTAGAAGTTATATTTATACATAGGTAACATAGGAATCGGCAGTAACTGGATGATATACACTAAAGAAGAGTGCAACGAGATTGAGCAGCAAATATGGCAGTTACAGCCCACAAATATTATTATAGGAGAAAGAATGATACATTTTAAACATACCTATTTGCACAATGCTGGATGGCAAAACAGTAAATGTTTTACCAGAAACTAAAAGTACACAAGCGTGTTACGTGTGTAAAGCCACACCAACGCATATGAACGACTTAGAAAATATCAGAAAAAGAGTATGTAACGAAGATACTTATAAATTTGGGATTTCCATATTGCATGCTCATCTCCGTTGCTTCGAATATTTATTGCATATGTTACCGGCAATGTGTATAATTCAGGTATTGTATACAACCCCTAGGTAATGTATACAATCCCTGGGGCGTCCAGGCAATGTATGAAATATCATGAATATCATTGTCCATTTCATACTTTACCTAGGTATTGTATACAATTCCTAGGGATTGTATAGAATACCTGCTGGTTCACCGGTAATGTGTAAAATTAATAAATCTTAAGACTAAACTAATGTTAGGTAAGCCGGTTAATATCAATAAATCTTAACAGACTTACTTATCAAATAGCGGACAAATAAAACATGTTGTATTTACTTGAAATAAACTTTATTATCAACTTTAAAATCACAAAAAAATAACAAGAAACTTAAAATTCTTCTTGTTTGTAACATAACATTACAAGTATCTTTTAACATAATATAAGTAATTTTGTAATTGAACTTCACAAACAAAACAATTCTCTTTATAACAAAAAGTAGGTCTAATAGGCATTCACAATTTTAAGTAAAAGTAGGTTTTATTTATTCTTACACGACAAACTATTATGGCACTTTGAAGAGCACAGAGCCTTACTTTTGACACAGGAACACTTTTTAGAGTCACAGTTTTTTTTGCAGCTACATTTCACATAGCCCTGTCCTGTCCCCGTAGATTGCAAAGTCGCAACTGTACGGAGTGTCGTTTCCAGATTGGGGACGTCTTCTTTTTGCAGTAATTTCTGATGGCAAACAGTGAACTGTTGTCTTGAATACAATGTCTTGACAACGTCTTGCTTTGTGCCTAGTTGATATAGATCGTCATCAGTTTTGTGTAATACTACAGCCAGTATATTGCGAGCATCACCACGACCTCTATCGACTTCTGGAACAGGAATGCGTACAGTGGTACCCAACGATACGGGAGGGAATTTTTTTTCAGAAGTTTTAAGCATTTTCTGAGCTTGTACTATCAAATTCTCTTTGGCTCTGATGCGGTTTTCTATCGAAAAGGCGTTTTTTGCGCATAAAGGACAAGCAACTTTGGATCCAAAACCTTCTGCAATATTTTCTTCCGGAGCAGCACAAATAGTATGAATAGGCCTATTGTACATTCTGCACGAATGACCACCTGTTGTCTCCTCGGAACAAACACAGCATATAAGTGCACAACTCAATGACTCCTCTCGTACTGATACCAAATTCGGATCATGTAACGCTTGATCATTTACCTCACAAGGAAGATTTTCGACATTCGTAGGCTCAACAACATGCGGCGTACACTCGCAAGTGAACGGTCATGCTAAAACGATTCACTTCCATTAATGCTTGAAATGGCGCCTCTAGGAAGGGTGTCAGGGTTCTATGAAGCTTACCGTACTTATTTGTTTGTAATAACCACAATTGCGTTCGAGTGTTACATTACCTGCTGCAAGTTTGGCATTGTATAGAATACCTAGGTAAAGTGTAAAATAAATTCTATTTCATACTTTACCTGCCCGTTTTAGGTATTATATACATTGCCTAGGTATTGTATACAATACCGGATTATACACATTGCCGGTAACATATATACTACCCATATACTACAGCCGACATGCTGCCGTAGAAAACGTTCAAAGAACCATAGGTATTCGAATTCTGTTAGATTTAAATATATTTTTTATGTGTATAATAAATTTTTGTGGCTTGAATCTGGTAATTGTATGTTATTTTATTAGAGTTTAAAATAAAACCTAAAAATTTACAAAGCTTTTCTGGTATTAGACTAGTTTTTTTTTAAAATAAATAACTAACCCTAATCGTGTCAGACATTAAATAGTTCTTTTTGCGTTCTCTAGGCACACTCCAGCAGAGTTTGCTAAACACAATATATCATAGATATCTCACTGATAGCAGACCATAAGATCTTAAATGAGTAAGAGCTGGCTGTAATATTTTTGTGAAATATATCGCGCGGAACATAGGCTAAACGGGAGTGCTAGAAACTCGTACAAAATATCATGAAAATAAAAGCGTAAACATGTTTTTCTTTATTTGTGAATCGGCAGCAAAAATTAAGCTTCCTTAATATCAATATTAATCACGTATCAGTCTTCGGTCATAAATCGAGTAGCCGTTCTGATATCTTCCATTTTGAAATGAGAAACCTACTTCGACTTCGAATTCAGCTTTTGAGATTTAATATATATAGAGCACACGCTTTTAGGAATAACGAAGATATCATAAATGAATTGTTGGGTTACATCTCCTAATAGCTTTTATTTCTAATAAATGATTTAATTCGAGAGAAATTGCTATTCACTCACTTTTTGAAAAAGAACGCCGCGCACGGCTGTATGGATTTTGATAAGGTTCCTCAATAAATGAAATCCTTGACACATTGCCTAATATAAACCTATCGCTAGTGATAGTTCACCACTCATTGACTAAATTAATATTTTAAGCGGCCGGCATGTACTTGCGGCTGCGCGCTCAGGTAGCGCGATTGTTCGATGACCGTTGTGATGCGACGCGACTGGTATGGCTGGTGTCTCGGCGGTGCCAGCGGCCGCGGCGGCGGCGGCGGGGCTGGCAGGCGACAAGCTGGCAGCGGTGCGAACGCGGCTGCTCGCCGTCGATTCGCTTGTTAGTATGACGTCTTTGACTGTCCCGGCCCACCGGCTCGATGAGGGTAGGATTGGCCGCTGCTTTGCTGTCGCGTTCGGGACGATGAGCCTTTCAAGTTTAAATGACTCTTAGATGATATTGGTGTCTGCATCGTTCAACGTAACTACATCTGGAATATTAAGATTTTTCTTTAAAAGACACGATTGTGCCCTTCCCAGTGCTGAAAGTGCTTTACCGAGTTGATTCTGTTGTCTACCAACATAGCACTTACTTCCGAATTAGAGTTCGGCCTTTCGCCATAGGTACTATAGTACATTGTTTTTTTAATGCTCGTCTTTGGTCACTTTTGGAAACCGTTTTGCAATAGGACTTGAAACCTGGCCGCTACATCGGTTTGTAAGTCATCAGTTATCACCATATTGGTTTGTATGTGAAAGATACTAATAAATATTTAATGAGAATTTAGGCAGCACAAAAAATATTTTTAAATAATTCCGATGAATGCAACGGAAATTTTTAAAACAGCGGGGATAACAATATGATCCGAAGAATACCTACAACGGACATAAAAGTGATTTCCGATGAATGCAACGGAAATTTTTAGGCAGCGGGGAAAAAAGGATACCCACATTTTCCATTACGAGTATGATGAAATTAAACACTCCAGCCGACACGATCAATACATTTATTTCCTTCTTCAACACTTAAGCCTATATATTGGATACTTTCTTAACTTAAAAATACTCCTAACACTTTTATGCACTCCTCCAACCTGGCCGTGCTATCCGACTCGAATATTCCGAAAGACTGACTCCGGTCTGCTGATGGCAATCACAAGTCAGTTTTTAACCGGTAGTAAGAATATTATTTTTCTACAGTATTAATGCACGGAAGTTTGTTTTTACCGACATATGCGACAAGGAAAGATTTTGTACAAGTCAATATACTAACATTATTTCTTGTTTAGTATTAAATGTTATTTAAATTATAAAGTGATTTCATTGTAATTAAAAATCATAATAAGCAGCTAATACATTGTAACACAAAAAATCATTACATTCGGCCGTCCGACTACGTGCGATCTCCTGATGCACGTACACGATTACAAACAGTAATTATCTACCTTAACCTATCTACCTTACCATTAACTACATACTATACATATGCTCGTTAAGTACAATACACATTTCTAATTTATAAAAATCATTACACGAGTATTACTGCACGTGGTCGCGCCGCGCGCGTACTCGGCGGCCCAGGCGAGCGGTGTCCACCCGCTTATTATCCGAAGAATACAACGGACATAAAAATGATTCCTCGTTCAATACAACGAGAACATAATAAAATATTATCGGAAGAATACAACGGACATAAAAATGATTCCCGATGAATGCAACGGGAATGTAAAAAAGTATTCTTCTGGTTGCACATCATTTTCGCCATCATCTGAGTACAAAATGTGCCTCCGGCTTGCCCCTACGTTTTTTTTTTCTTCGTATCTCTTCATCTTCCTTAGCCATTTATCTTCTTCGGATTCACAGTGTTTTCGTTTAGGCATACTTAACAAATAAGCAAATAACCGTAAATTTATACCTTTTTTTTACGTAGGTTACCTACACTCATGCACAAATTATATTACTGTTACACTCGTGCGAACGCCGCGCGCGCACGGACAAGAATGAATGAGGTCGGTACTGCGGAGGCTTGTCAGGTGTGATTAGACAGAGGAAGATATAGTGTTTTTCTTTCTCTGACTTTAAAACTTGTGCGATAGGGTTAGCGCGTAGCAGGGCTACTACATGGTTAAGGAATAAATCTCGGAGGCGAAGACAGGATAATAACAGAGGTTAATCAATGAACCTGACCGGAGGTTTAATAATACGTCCGGTCCGGGAGACTAGCTCTGACGGCAGACCTCGCGCTACAGTTACAGATAAAGGGAGTGACGTGCGGCTGCGTTTCGTTTTACGAAATATTTCTTTAAACTTATGTGACGCCAGAGAGTGAAATAGCCGAGACTACATTAGTTAATTCAACATTGAGGACGAGACAACAGTGAGCATAATAGAAAATACGTCAGCTGACTGATGTTGATACAGCAAGACTTGTATACTTTGCCTATTCTCATAGTGTGATGTCGTATGGCATTTTGCTGTAGAGAAATGTAGCCGACATTCAGACTGTTTTTGTGCTGCAAAAAAGGGCTATTCGTGCTATTTATAATCTTAAAATGAGAGTATCTTTGAGAGAAAAATTTAAAGAATTTGGTATTATGACCATTGCGTCGCAATATATTTACGAGAATATAGTATATGTTCATGTTCATAAAAATATACATTCGTTTTGTAAAAACAGTGATATTCATTCAGTAAATACTAGGCAAAAGAATATGTTAGCGTTACCAAATACTAGGCTTAAAAAAATTAATAATTCTTTCAAAGGCCTTTGTGTACGCTTCTACAATAAAATCCCTAATAATATTAAAGCACTTAGCTTAATTAAATTTAAAGTCACTATCAAGGGCGTACTTATGAAAAAAGCATATTATAAAGTGTCTGATTATATGACAGATAAAACTGCTTGGGATTGACAAAAAATGTGATAATTGACGTTCAAAGGGTGTTAACACTTTGTGATAATGGGATAAATTTCATTCGAGTAACTGTTCCACTCACACCGACAGGCATTTCTATATTATTAAAAAAATGTTTGTGAAATATAATATTGTAATGTTGGCATTTTAAAAGAGGAGACAAAAAAAATACAAGACCTTCCGAGTTTCTTGCTTGTTCTTCTCGAGAAGGCTCTCCCAATTTCTGAACAGGTGTCAATTTTTTTTTCATTTGACTTGTATTTGCACACATCTTAATAATGGTTGGGGTGTGTGTACAATTGTACATACAAGGATTAAATAATTTAGTTAGTTAGATTCTTGGTTGAACATTTTTATGTTTATTTTGACGTCAATAAGTGCCTGTAAAGGTCTATATTGAATAAAGATTTTTGAGTTTGAGTTTTGAGTTTGAGTGGTTTCCTGATCACTACCATGCAAACGTTAAACACCGTCATAGAGGATTTGTTCCATGCCAGGGTCACCAGCACCCAAATGATAAAGTGGGGATTTTCAGGTTGCGGAGACGCCGTTAACAGATATAATAAATAATTGATGACTAAATTTTTTTTATTAATCAAAGTTTTTAGCCTAAGTAGAAGTTTTACACAAAACGTGATTGCCAATGCCAACAAATTGAAACTGGCAACAGTCTGCACATTATAGTATATTTTATTTACTTAAATAGGTTTTTAAAAATACACTAAGAACCGGAAAGAACCGGGTATCCCGGTTCCAAGCCTGGTTTTGACCCGGGTATAAAAAATGAAGAACCGCAACAGGTTCTACAAGCCCTAGCCGCGCCATACGATAAATTCGTGTAAATACAATGGATATACAAATAATAATACTGTCTCGCTTTCATGCGACGCACGGACTCGCACGAGGCTTTTTTAGGTAATCTCTATCACGTTAGGCTAAAGAAGGAATTTGAAATATAGCTTGTGTTAGAAATAAACGAAGTAGAACCTTGAATTAGGCTTTATTAAACATAAAGAATTATAGTAACAAATAATAATTCGTATGACATTCAAGTTTGTTTACATTATGACATTTGATGTTAAGATGACATAGCAGATATAAAACCTCTTTAGCACATCATTCACCCCCTCCTTATTCGTAGTCTTGAAGGTAAATAGGCGGCCGCCTGGTTCTGTTGCAACGACGCAGTGCAAATGCGGGCAAATTCTCAGTAGTGCTGTTAGAGATCGCTTCTGGTTCTGACAGTGTTGGTAGTAGTTGATGATTGTTGTTTTCAGAAGCGTCTTCACAGCTGCTGTCATCATCACTCTCTACCGCGGGCAACGGAGCCAGGTGTCTATTGGAGACATTTGTTTCTCGTCCTTCGGAGGTTCGAATTGTGGAATAATATGGATTTGATTCGAGTAACTCTACTCGTTCCACTAAAGGGTCATACTTTGAAGACCTCGCGTTCCTTTTCATGAGAACAGGTCCCGGGTTGATTAGCCACGTAGGAAGGGATTCTCCATTCAATGTTCGCCTTTGATGATGAAACATCCGCTCATGAGGCGTTTCATTTGTTGCCGTGCACAAAAGTGATCTAATAGCATGTAATGATTCTGGTAAAACACTTTCTTACTGTTCTGTATTTAATTCCTTAGATCGTAGGCACAACTGAATCGTTCTCCATAGAGTGCCGTTGAGTCTACTTGACCATTTCCTTGAGGATTGTAGGGTGTAGTTCTACTGCATGCGACTCCAAGAGATACAAGGTATGACTGAACCTCACTAGACATAAAGGATGCCCCTCTATCCGAGTGCACGTATGCTGTTACACCAAACATGTGGAAAAGGTCCTTGAGACATCGAATTACCGTTTTAGACGAAACGTCAGCACATGCGTAAGCAAAGGGGAATCTCGAGTACTCGTCAATAATTGTCAATATGTATTTATTTTGCCCATTTGACGGTATGGGTCCTTTAAAGTCAACGCTCAACCCTTCAAATGGCGTGGTAGCTTTGATAAGGGTTCCTTCATCATCACAGCCCATATACGTCCCCACCGAGGGGCTCGAGCCTACCCTATATTAGGGTGATTATAGTGGCCTTAGTCAACCACGCTGGTAATATATTAGTGGCCTTAGTCAACCACGCTGGCCCAGTGCGGATTGGTCGACTTCACATACATCATTGAATTTCTTCGCAGATGTATGCAGGTTGCCTCACGATGTTTTCCTTCACCGTAGGAGCGTCAGACAAATGTACATATGAAATTCGAAACGAAAAACACATTGGTACATGGCGGGTCTCGAACCCCGACCCCCCGATCGGAAGGCAAGTGCCGAGTCCACTGCGCCACCGACGCTCTTTGGGGGTTCCTTGCGCTTTATGAAATCGGGGTTTTATCTCGGCGCATACTTTAAAATTTGCCGTCATTGACCGTATTTCCATTATCGAATACGGAAGATTTTTCGATCTGACCCAGTGAGCCATCGATCTTCGCTGCCCCTGGGTGGCATAACAATTTATGGAGTTCGTAAAGTTTATTATGATATATGTTTGCACAAACTCTTGATAATGCGTCAGCCACTATATTCTCTTTTCCCGGTCTGTACATGATGTCGTATTTAAAGCAAGACAGTTCTAATCGTCAGCGTTCGATCTTCTCATTTTTTATTTTGTTGGTGTGGGTTTGATTTAGCATGAATGACACCGATTAAGAGGAAATGTCTACCCATCAAGTAGTGCCGCCACTTTCTCAATGCTTCGACAATCGCACAAGCCTCTTTTTCGATCGAACTGTGTCGACGTTCCGAGTTGGTCAGTGTTCTGGAGAAAAACGCCACTGGACGTCCTTTCTGTGTTAAGGTTGCAGCAACTGAATGGTCTGAAGCATCTGTCTCAACGATGAACATTTCTCGACTGTCAATAGCGGTAAGAGAAGAGTCAGCAATATCCAGCTTTAACTGCTCGAAGCAGGTGATCACTTGTTCATTCAGTGGGAAAGTACAATTTACTAATGGTTGGATTTTTTCTGAAAAGTTCTTTATCCACTTAAGAGTAGTGTGCGAACATACCAAGCGCTCTACCGAGTTCCTTTTGATCTGTGGGTACTGGCAAGTTTAAAAGCGGCTTTAATCTGTTCTTGTCCGGTTTTATCTCATTGTTATTGATAGTATAGCCCAAGAAATTTATCGATTGGGTGCAGAAAACACTTTGTTCTTTGTTAATAGTTAACTTGTACTTCTCGACCGATTTCATAAAAGTTTCGAGGTTCATGTCATGGTCGGTCTTATTTTTCCCACAAACAGTAATGTCATCAAGATAGGTATAGACACCTGTCAGTTTCTCCGCATCTATAATAAATTGTAGTGCTCTCTGGAAGGCCGCAACTCCGTTAGTCACTACAAATGGGATTCTTGTAAATTGATATAAGTTACCGCAAGCCTCAAAGCCGGTATAATTCCTTTCCTTCTGTAGGATACTTACTTGGTGATAAGCACTCTTTAGATCTATTTCACTGAAGTAATTGTTAGTCGCGACCTTTGAAACAATCGATTCAATGCTTGGGAGTGGATAGGCGTCCAATTCTGTGTATTTATTAATAGGCAACGAATAATCACTTACCATCCGTTTGCGGTGTATCCCATCTCCTCCCGTTACCAATACTTGTGCCCTCCAAGGCGATACACTTGGTTCAATTACCCCATCTTCCAGAAGTTTTGCTATTTCCGTTTAAATGAAGGATTGATCGTCCTCGTTATATTTTCGAGATTTTATGGCGATAGGCGTGATATTGGGCGATAAATTTGTAAAAACTGAGACGGGCGGTATTGCTGCAGCCATTACGTTGCAAATTTTAAGTACTTCTTTTGGGCCTCCGAACTCCAGGAGCAAGGAAGAGTAGTCTCTTAATAGATCTTGGCCTAACATTACATCTGCGCATAAATTGTTAACGATCAAAAGAGGCAGTTGCTTGTATACATGTGTCTGAATCTGTAGAGTAGCTTGACACATCCCCTTCACCACTGAGGTATGATCGAGCGAAGTGGAGAAGAGGTATGATCTATCAACGCTTTCGCTCTATGATCATTTATCATGATGGGAATAGTGGCCTTTGAAAGCCCTCCTGGAGATGCAGCTGATATCATGGTTAGATTATTTGACCCCTCGGTGTTATTTTCGAAAATGGAATTAATGTTGGCATCACTCTTACAAACTTTTAAGAAATGGCCTCTCTTGCCACACTTCTCGCATGTTGCTTTGAATGCTGGACATCTGAACCTTGGATGTAACGTAGAACTTCCACAGAAGAAGCACGATTTCCTTCGAGAACGTTGTTGTGTCGCTGCAACTACAGTCTCGGTACTTGTTGGTGTTTCAGTGCAGGTTACGTCTATATTCGTAGCAGCGGTGACATTGAAGCTATCGATTCGTGGGCACGAATAAGACTGAGTGTTGTTTTGTGCCATTTCGAGTGAGTTGGCCAGGTTATGTGCTGAATCAAGAGTTAAAGTAAGATTTTCCAAGAGTCGTTGACGTATTGTATTTGAGGTCAACCCGCGTATGAAGGCGTCGCGGATATACTCGCTTTTATATTCTTCCGCCGTCATATTCTTAAAGTCGCAATTTTGTGATAGTCTTTTTAACTCGCGTACGTATTCGTCAATTGACTCACCTTCAAGTTGTCTTCTAGTAGCCAAAATATGACGTGCATGAACCTCATTTTTCGGTTTTACGTAAGTCCCTTTAAGAGTATCTATTGCAGTTCCAAAATCATTACATTCCGAAATCAGTGAAAAAATATTAGGCGACAGATGGTTTATCAATAATCTTAACTTCACATTGTCATTAGCAGAATTGGGCACTTCTTCAGATAGGAAATTTTAAAATGTCAATACCAATGAGTCCATTTTAATTCGGAACCGGAGCAGCTGGGATCAGTTTCGAATCGGTCTGGTCTTAAAAACTGTGACATACTGACCACACGTTTAGTCGTAGATGCAACATCATGTGAAGTTTCTTGCTTCGACATTTTTACTTACTTTATGTTTAATAAATTGTTAGAAATAAACGAAGTAGAACCTTGAATTAGGCTTTATTAAACATAAAGAATTATAGTAACAAATAATAATTCGTATGACATTCAAGTTTGTTTACATTATGACATTTGATGTTAAGATGACATAGCAGATATAAACCTCTTTAGCACATCAGCTTGGATCGGTTTTTACGATATTTTCGCCGGACGTTGACACTTACATGTGCGACTTTAAATCCTGAAGCATAAGGCATCTCTTAAATTTTGTAGTCTACCAAACTGCTGATGATTTCAAGGTATCCAATTCGCATAGATTAAGATAGTTAATAGTTTATTTGCTTAGATAATTTGAATGCGTGACTCCGTGCAACGAATTTCTTTTCGTTATTATTTGTTGTTTATTGTTGTTACTTATGACTGTGATTACGGGTCGATTTAAGTGCTAACTTATATGTAGGTATAGTTTAAGTGATTTTATTACAGACATTTATTTGTGAGGGAGGCAAAATGAAATGAATTGGCAATTGTAAATGCCAAAACGTAATACTGAAATTTGGGAACATTTCGAAAAGTGTACAGCTACAGCCGGTAATAAAGTGGCCTAGCCATTATATAATATTTTTTCTATTTCCATCAAATTACTTAATGCTAGATAGTCCAAAGCCTGTAAAAGTATGAAGGAAAGTTCATTGAATAATTATGTAGGTAGGTATTCTGTGTTGAATCAGTGTGAATTAATCAACTTGAGAAAAAAATTCAGGTATTGTATTTGAATGAAAATATTAACTGATATTTTCAACCACTAAAATTATGTGATATTTTTATTC
Source organism: Schoenobius gigantellus (assembly GCA_963935595.1). Taxonomy (NCBI): domain Eukaryota; kingdom Metazoa; phylum Arthropoda; class Insecta; order Lepidoptera; family Crambidae; genus Schoenobius; species Schoenobius gigantellus. The sequence goes on from OZ012543.1 coordinate 3,691,488, forward strand.
AACTATTAACTTTTAACTATACGCCACCTCTACTTTCGAGGCCTACTGAGAATTCAAAGACTAAGATTGTACGCTTATTTTTTGGAATTTAATAAAACATTTCATCCAAGAGAAATACGTTCCTATATTAAGAGCTGAGATTTGGTAGAGATAAACCCTAAGGTGCAAGGTATCCCCTATACATTCACCTGATGCGCACGAATGACTTCAAAAATCCCTTCTTGGGCTCCCCTACTACGAGCTTGCCCGCGGCCAGGGGCGCCCGTGAAATAACGGGCCGTGGGAGGGAAGTCACGCGGCCTGAGGCGGATCGAGCTCGCCTGTGGCTCGGGCTTGCCCGTGAAAATCAGCGCGGCTCGAGGGCGCCCGTAAAATCACGCGCCCCGTGGGAAGCCAATTTAACTGGCACGTGCCGACCTTGACGCCGCGCACGCGCCCCAAATCGTGCGTGTGCGTACGATTCGTCTCACTGTTTCGCTACTTCCGCCCCCAAAAAATATTTGAAGTGAACTTCTAATGGCTCCTCTACACGATGAGCCGCCCTGGCTTTTTTTTCGAGGGGAAATGCATAACCGCACCGTACACTTATATCTTATTATTTTATATACATATATAGATAATACCACATTGTGAGTCCACGACATCTTTACTTGTTTTACTGTTTGTTTACTGTTTGACGCGAACTTCTGCACTTAAACGTATTCGGGCACACACAGACTGCGGAATGGGCCGCATCCGCATGTAGATGCATGCAGTCTACGCTGACTCACTACTCTTGTGCGAAAAACCGACATCGCGGCCATCCCAGCACCATCCCACCAAGCCATAAGCAATCATGAAAAATTCGCCCTATTAAAGATGGCCCACTCTAGTGGGCCATGACATAGCCCATCGTGTAGTGCTAGCTTTATAATTTCGTTGTACTGTAGTTTACAAAGACCGCTTTGATTAAATATCGGTGACCTTGTAATAGTCATATAATTTGAGGATCTAAAACTGTAAGCTGACAAAAAAGATTCATAGTGCCAAGCAAAGCGACACGTAGCTTTATCTTCATCAGTACTAAATTATCGTTCAATATGGATAAAATAAGTTTAATTACGATTGTTGTTATCGGTTTTATCAGTAATTCAAAATCATTTAATTGGGGTTTCAACACCTTCACATGGTTCAATCAACCTATAACATGGTCCTTAAAAGCGTCGATACTTCAAGTAACAACAGATAATAATACGAGCTTTTGGCAGGACCCTCGGCATAATTCCAGTCATAATTCAGGACATGTTTTTGGGGTGAACGTCACGAAGGATTTTACTATGGAAGTAAGGGACTGTCTTTGCTTTAATTAAGAGTTGGTCTAGCTAAGCTCACTATCTTCATTACATTCACTCATACGCGCATATGAACATCATTAATTCATTTTGCTGGCAAACACATTGAAAGCCTACGCGCACTTGTGATCTGTAATCTACCGATAGTTTAACCGTTAGCATACGATGACCGTGGTCAAACTATCGATCGATAGTTTAGGTGTGTGGGTGGCGGTACACGCATTATGTAGTAAGCGTGAATTAGAATCACAAAACGGTATCGTTTTGTGATTCTAATTCACACGTACATATCGGCAGAAAATTGTTCCCAAAACGGTGATCATTTGTGCTGGGCGATTTGTGCGAATAATCGGCCAACTGTTTGACAAATGTGCGCATTCATGTATACCTACAGCGCTACGACCACACCACGCCATACTCAATGTGCAGTTGACTTGACCGATAGCTGGGAGATATTTTAGTGGAATTCAGGGCGCGAGCTTGCGTAGTTTTTCGGTAGTTTGGATTGGGTAATAATTTTCGACAGTTCGATCGTATGTATGTAAGTGACTGCACTGCCATTTAGTTCTATACCTACTTAATCCTTAAACGATCAACTATCGGCCGACTCAAAATCACTAGTGCACGCAGACCCTTAATTCGCACCAATTTTCTTTTATAAAAGTTACCTACCGATGTACCTAAGTACCTGCAGATGATTGCATTTAATTGTAGTTAAGTTGAACAAAAACGTTATTGTGGTATTTGCCTTGGCTAAAATTCTAATACGCTAATACATGCGTATTCGAATTTACTAAAAAGATAGAAATATTTTCTTTTTATAAAAAATATAAAACCGACCGAGCCCAACCGACCAAAAACACCAAAAATACATGCAACATCACAGTTTTATATTATAGTCGGTTTCGAGCAAGGATTACTTGAAAAAAAAGGATGGAGATGGCATTAGTTGCGGAAAAAATGGCGTGAGGTTGTCCCAGGCTGCGTCATTTCCATACAGACATTTTTTCTGCGGAACGACTGCGGATAAAATAATAATCATAGTTAAGTCCCTAGTCTAGCGTTAAGCCCCTGGACGTAAGGCAGTCCCTATACCCCCGTAATTGAACTAGTCAGTGGAGTACAAGGGTGCTTTATGTTGCTTTGATGGTTATAGGTACCTATATGATTGATTCTTTTTCATCGTCATAAATGTTTTTTTTTGCAGATTTGTGTGGAAGCCAATTTCACAACACAGTATGATCAGGCAGGTTTGATGATATACTTAGATGAGGAACATTGGCTGAAGGCAGGCATTGAATACATCGACGGGCAGCCAATGATAGGAAGTGCTTTGACAAATGGTGTGTCAGATTTGGCCACAGGTACTTATGTGATTTATGTAATATCGATGTTAGTGTTATTTTATTAATTTTGATTTAAATGGAAGCAGCTGAAATTCTGTGAGCACAAACCATCTCATCATCACAGCTTATTTACGTCCCCACCGAGGGGCTCGAACCTACAGGGTGTTTACGCCTTAGGCGCATAACACATTGCACCGGACACCGCTCCGGTGTGCGGTGCTGCGGTTTTTAACTTTGACTGAAGAATCTTAATTTGTATACAAAAAACCGCAGGGTATAATACACTCACACCGCCACTGTGCCGCAGTGTTATCGTACGGATTTTTGCGTAGAAAGGACGTGCATACGCGTAATAGATCTCGACATAGATAATGCGATTATGCGGGGCGTCGTGCACCGCAGCTCCGGACGGTGATACGGAGCAAACCGTGCGGTGGCACGGTTCCGTGCCGCCGCAGCCGCATGCGGTTTTCGTCCCTCCCCTCCGTACACCGAAGCGGGATGCGGCGGCAATTAAGCGCCTTAGTCAACCACGCTGTCCCAGTGCAGATTAGTCGACTTCACATACACCTTTGAATTTCTTCGCAGGTGTAAGCAAGTTGCCTCACGATGTTTTGCTTCACCGTAGGAGCAGCGGACAAATGTATTCATATGAAATTCGAAACACGAAAAACACATTGGTACATGGCAGGATCGAACCCCGGACCTCCCGATTAGAAGGCCAGTGCCGAGTCCACACAGCGAAACCGATGATCTAGATAAAAAAATGTAAGATTGTGTGAGTAGCGGTAGCGGGAATTCGGTAACCACTCGCGCTAGTAGCCCGTGTATAGTCCGTACTGAAATAAAACAATAGTATTGAGACTGTCACTCACATTTTGTTTAATCTTTATCGTACAACATAAATTCAAATTCAATATCTTTTATTCAAATTGGATTGTTACAATCTCTTTTGAACGTCAAAGCAGCTACGCCATTGGTTCACAAGTCTACGGCGGGAGACCTTGTACTGGAAAGAACCAGCAAGAAAACCAGCAAGGGCTATTTTTTTCTCCCTGTATTGTTACAGAGTCGTCAATTGGAAGCTGACCTCACAGCAGAACTAAGTCTGTTAGCCAAGGACTCAATATGTGGATCCCACTGCAATCTAGAATCTAGTGTTATACCCAAAAATTTAGTAAAGTCGATGAATTCAACAATTTCATTATTCATTTCCACTATGGTATCCACTTTTCTTACATTTGGCAATGAGAATTTAATACATTTAGTTTTACGTGAATTTAAAGATAAATTATTTATAGTGAACCAATGCAATACTTTAGAGAGAGTACTATTTACAACGTCAGTATTTCCATTTCCTCTGTCAACCTTAAATATTAAAGAAGTATCATCTGCAAATAGTACTGTATCGCACAGATTCTTAGTGAAGTGTGGGAGGTCATTAATATAAATTAAGAAAAGCAAGGGTCCCAATATCGATCCCATAAAGGAGATGTACAAAAGGCAGACTTAATACCTGAGGCATTCTCTACCAGTTAACCAGTAAGAATGTGGGTAGTAGAAAGAAAATAATAGGTGACAATTGTTTGATGAGAGCAAACGAATATAAATAACCTTTTACATAAATAGATAAAACAATATCTACATGCGCATACCCACACATAAATATACATGCTGTGACTGCGAAGTACGTTTTGCGATAATTATTGTAAAGAAATCTGAAGCGGGCCACCCTTATTACCTAGGGGTACTATAAAAAATAGCCCACGACCTATTCTCAGACCTATCATATATACACAAAATAAATTCGGTCAAGCCGTTTCGAAGGAGTTTAGATAACAAACGAGACACGAGACGAGATTTGTATGTTATATCTAGGTACTATATTATAAAGAGGAAAGATTTGATTGTTTGTATTGAATAGGCTTCGAAACTAAGTGAACCGATTTTGATGAAAGTTGGTAAAGAGATAGTTCGAGACCAGGGGAACGACATTAAAAGAACTTTTAAAAGAATTTAGTACATCATTTCAGCCAAGAGACGCCCAGACATAGGCCTCCCCCAAGGATCTTCATACCGATCGGTCCTGCGCCTCCCGCATCCAGCGGCTTCCCGCGACCTTTACCAGATCGTCGGTCCACCTTGTGGGGGGCCTACCAACACTGCGTCTCCCGGTACGCGGCCGCCACTCGGGGAACTTTCCGCCCCAACGGCCGTCAGTCCTGCGAGCTATGTGTCCTGCCCACTGCCACTTAAGGTTTGCAATTCTTAGGGCTATGTCGGTAACTCTAGTTCTTCTACGGATCTCATCGTTTCTGATGTGATCACGTAGAGAAACCCCGAGCATCGCCCTCTCCATTGCCCTTTGAGTGACTTTGAGCCTTCATAGGAGACCCATTGTAAGCGGCCACGTCTCAGTTCCGTATGTCATCACTAGCAACACGCACGAATTGAAGACTTTCGTCTTGAGACACTGCGGTAGATGGGCCGAGAATATGCTGCGTAGCTTCCCGAACGCTGCCCAGCCGAATTGGATTCGTCGATTTACCTCTTTCTGGAAGTTGGACTTACCGAGCTGGACTAGTTGTCCCAGGTCAACATATTCGTCAACAACTTCCAGCGTAGAGCCTCCAACATTCACAGGAGTGGGAACTTAGTACGAGCCGATCAAATTTGGGGGGTAAATTATTTCCTATGTATAGCGGACAGTATGAAGGAATCAGAGACAAACCCGGATCGATGAGTTGGAAATTCTAGAGTGAGTTTAAGTAGTACAAATTAATTTTTTCTTTTCTCCAACAGGTTTATACACCGGAAACTCTCAAAAGTTTTGGTTGCGGCTTTCGAAAGTTTCTAATGTGGTTGTTGTGAAGTATTCCACTGATAACAGCAAATGGTATCTATTGAGAATGAGCCCATTTCCAGTCGCCGGCAATTACTTCGTGGGCCCCATGTGTTGCACTCCCAAGAGAAAAGGGCTTGTTGTGAAATTTAGCGGTTTGAAGATTTTTAAGCCAGCTTCAGACATTTTGAATTAAAACTAATTTTATTATCTATCCTTATTTAATCAAAGAAGTGCTAATAATAAAACAACATTTTGTTTAAAAAAATAGTTATATTTTTCCATTTGTACATTTGAAACAAAACATTGGTACTAACCGTTGAAAGGGCCCAAAAAGCGGTTATAAAAGTGGCTTCATTCCTACCTTTCATTTATCCCACTAACCTTCCTTCTGTATTCTTCCTACTGTGAGGTACCTACTTACAGTTCGTGAGTTATTTATACTAAATATAATATTAAAACAGCACACCGCCCTCCCATATAACACAGATATTATAGGTAGGTACATAAGAGACGGATAGATATAGTTTGCTCACGAAATATACCCAAGTAGCAGAAGCTTCTATGATCAAGGCGTTTTATCACCGAGCAGTGATATAATAGGCCTATAATAGTAATCATTGTGACTGCGTGTACTATAAAGGTTTTTAACATAGCATTTTTATTCTATAAGATTAAAGAACATTTAAGTTCTATAACTGAGCTCTTAGAACGCTTTCAGGACCACACAAAAGAATCTTTAAAGTGTTGAATTGTAATAGATTAGAAAAAGTGATTATAGTACTGTTTAGTACTAAAGACGTCCCTTCTAACACATTAATGTATTTATTTGGCACTAATAATGTGTCAAAATAACTTTTACAGTACTAGTATTGTAACAATATCGAAAACACTATTACAGTATCATTCTGCAATAAACAAGAACCTTGCACAACCATTACGTAATGTTTTAGCTTCTTAAAAGCTCCCTTAACATCGCTATGGGCTAGTTCTTTAAAAGTCATAATAACTCTTCTATAGTAATATATATAGTGCCATAGCGAATCCTGGTTCATCATCATCATCATTTCAGCCAAGAGACGCCCACTGCTGGACATAGGCCTCCCCCAGGGATCTCCAAACCGATCGGTCCTGCGCCACCCGCATCCAGCGGCTTCCCGCGACCTTTACCAGATCGTCGGTCCACCTTGTGGGGGGCCTACCAACACTGCGTCTCCCGGTACGCGGCCGCCACTCGGGGACCTTTCCGCCCCAACGGCCGTCAGTCCTGCGAGCTATGTGTCCTGCCCACTGCCACTTAAGGTTTGCAATTCTTAGGGCTATGTCGGTAACTCTAGTTCTTCTACGGATCTCATCGTTTCTGATGTGATCACGTAGAGAAACCCCGAGCATCGCCCTCTCCATTGCCCTTTGAGTGACTTTGAGCCTTCATAGGAGACCCATTGTAAGCGGCCACGTCTCAGTTCCGTATGTCATCACTAGCAACACGCACGAATTGAAGACTTTCGTCTTGAGACACTGCGGTAGATGGGCCGAGAATATGCTGCGTAGCTTCCCGAACGCTGCCCAGCCGAATTGGATTCGTCGATTTACCTCTTTCTGGAAGTTGGACTTACCGAGCTGGACTAGTTGCCCCAGGTAAACATATTCGTCAACAACTTCCAGCGTAGAGCCTCCAACATTCACAGGAGTGGGAACTTAGTACGAGCCGATCAAATTTGGGGGGTAAATTATTTCCTATGTATAGCGGACAGTACGAAGGAATCAGAGACAAACCCGGATCGATGAGTTGGAAATTCTAGAGTGAGTTTAAGTAGTACAAATTATTTTTTTCTTTTCTCCAACAGGTTTATACACCGGAAACTCTCAAAAGTTTTGGTTGCGGCTTTCGAAAGTTTCTAATGTGGTTGTTGTGAAGTATTCCACTGATAACAGCAAATGGTATCTATTGAGAATGAGCCCATTTCCAGTCGCCGGCAATTACTTCGTGGGCCCCATGTGTTGCACTCCCAAGAGAAAAGGGCTTGTTGTGAAATTTAGCGGTTTGAAGATTTTTGAGCCAGCTTCAGACATTTTGAATTAAAACTAATTTTATTATCTATCCTTATTTAATCAAAGAAGTGCTAATAATAAAACAACATTTTGTTTAAAAAAATAGTTATATTTTTCCATTTGTACATTTGAAACAAAACATTGGTACTAACCGTTGAAAGGGCCCAAAAAGCGGTTATAAAAGTGGCTTCATTCCTACCTTTCATTTATCCCACTAACCTTCCTTCTGTATTCTTCCTACTGTGAGGTACCTACTTACAGTTCGTGAGTTATTTATACTAAATATAATATTAAAACAGCACACCGCCCTCCCATATAACACAGATATTATAGGTAGGTACATAAGAGACGGATAGATATAGTTTGCTCACGAAATATACCCAAGTAGCAGAAGCTTCTATGATCAAGGCGTTTTATCACCGAGCAGTGATATAATAGGCCTATAATAGTAATCATTGTGACTGCGTGTACTATAAAGGTTTTTAACATAGCATTTTTATTCTATAAGATTAAAGAACATTTAAGTTCTATAACTGAGCTCTTAGAACGCTTTCAGGACCACACAAAAGAATCTTTAAAGTGTTGAATTGTAATAGATTAGAAAAAGTGATTATAGTACTGTTTAGTACTAAAGACGTCCCTTCTAACACATTAATGTATTTATTTGGCACTAATAATGTGTCAAAATAACTTTTACAGTACTAGTATTGTAACAATATCGAAAACACTATTACAGTATCATTCTGCAATAAACAAGAACCTTGCACAACCATTACGTAATGTTTTAGCTTCTTAAAAGCTCCCTTAACATCGCTATGGGCTAGTTCTTTAAAAGTCATAATAACTCTTCTATAGTAATATATATAGTGCCATAGCGAATCCTGGTTCATCATCATCATCATTTCAGCCAAGAGACGCCCACTGCTGGACATAGGCCTCCCCCAGGGATCTCCAAACCGATCGGTCCTGCGCCTCCTGCATCCAGCGGCTTCCCGCGACCTTCACCAGATCGTCGGTCCACCTGTTGGGGGGCCAACCAACGCTGCGTCTCCCGGTACGCGGCCGCCACTCAAGGACCTTTCCGCCCCAACGGCCGTCAGTCCTGCGAGCTATGTGTCCTGCCCACTGCCTCTTAAGGTTTGCAATTCTTTGGGCTATGTCGGCGACTCTAGTTCTTCTACGGATCTCCTCATTTCTGATGCGATCGCGTAGAGAAACCCCGAGCATAGCCCTCTCCATTGCCCTTTGAGTGACATTGAGCCTTCTGATGAGACTCATTGTAAACGGCCACGTCTCAGTTCCGTACGTCATCACCGGCAACACGCACGAATTGAAGACTTTCGTCTTAAGACACTGCGGTAGATTGGCCGAGAATATGCTGCGTAGCTTCCCGAACGCTGCCCAGCCGAGTTGGATTCGTCGATTTACCTCTTTCTGGAAGTTGGACTTACCGAGCTGGACTATTTATCCCAGGTAAACATATTCGTCAACAACTTCCAGTGTAGAGCCGCCAACCTTCACAGGAGTGGGTACTACATGTGAATTCACCATAATTTTGGTCTTGTCCATGTTCATTTTAAGACCCACTTGTTGATAAACTCTACAGAGGTCTTCGAGCATTGTGCCTAGATCTTCCACGGTCTCAGCCATGACCACGATATCATCGGCAAAACGAAGGTGAGTCATGTACTCGCCGTTTATGTTGATGCCGAGTCCTCTCCAGTCCAAAAGCTTAAATACATCCTCCAGCGCAGCTGTGAACAGCTTCGGCGATATAACGTCACCTTGTCTCACACCTCGCTGAAGTCGTATTGATTTCGAGTTCTGGTCCTGAAGGCGGACTGACATAGTGGCGTTTCCGTACAATGACTTCAACACTTGGATGTACCGGTAGTCTATTTGACACCTCTGGAGTGACCTTAGCACGGCCCAGGCCTCGAGAGAATCGAAGGCTTTCTCATAGTCCACAAACGCCAAGCATAGTGGTAGATTATACTCCTCGGTCTTCTGTATAACCTGCCGCAGCGTATGAATGTGGTTTATGGTGTGGCTTTTACGGAATCCGGCTTGTTCGGGAGGCTGGAAGTCGTCAAACCTGTGCGCGAGACGATTCGTGATGACTCTCGAGAACAGCTTGTATACATGACTCAGGAGCGTGATGGGTCTGTAGTTCTTCAACTGGGCCCTGTCGCCCTTTTTGAAGAAAAGTGCGTGCCATGCTTTAGGCGTAATGCCCTCGAGTATGATGGAGTTAAATAGCCTCTGCAGCGCTTTCCGGACTGGTAGTCCACCCGCTTTCAAAAGCTCAGCTGTAACTCCATCATTACCCGGTGCCTTGTTGTTTTTTAAGCTGTTTGAGAGCCACACTAATCTCGTACAGGCTGACGTCCGGGATGTCTTCGGTGTAATGCCGGATCAATTTGGCTCTAGGGTCTGTAGCCTAAATGACAGGTGCCTGCGATGTTGTGTAAAGCTGTCCATAAAAGCGTTCAATCTCAGCCATAAGCTCAGGTCGAGACGTGACGACTCTGCCGTCCTCTGTCTTCAGCTTCGTCAGCAGACTCTGACCGAGTGACAGATCTCTTGCGAACACTTTGGAGCCCTTGTTCCGCTCGATGGCTTCCTTAATACGTTCTGTATTAAATCGGCGTATGTTGCGAGTCAGAGACTTCGAGATCTGTTTGTTGAGTCGCCGACGAGCATCTTCAGAGGACTGCAGACCCATCCCACGCCTTTCTTCCATCCTGGTTCAGTTGCTAAATAATTTAAAGTAAAAATGGCTGCTGTTTTCTGCCGTGATTGCACATTAACAGCACGATTGAAGCGAATTTGTACTATAGCAGCCATAGTCGGGACAAGTCCTTATTTTATTTATTTAAATTTAATTAAAACACGAAAATTATGAGGGCGCATTGTCAAAAATAAAATCAGCATAATGATTTTATCAATACAATTATTTTCGCAAGTGCACTGACACGACAGAGTCAGAGACTGTCTTTGAATATTTTGTAGTATGTCATTTTTACTAAAAGTTATGTTAAGCAACAATGAGGAATAACATAAAGCATCATAATTAAAGTTACCTATTATATTTGTTTTCTTGAGGAACATTAAATGGAGTGATAAAAATGATCACTGGAATTATTTATGGTGCAAAATAGCACTATAAGTATGTGTTGGTTACTTTTATAGTTTAGCTTTGTGACATAAGCGTTGCAGAGAGCACTATTGTAAATCAATGATTGTAGTACTAAAAAGCGTTTCTTGACACTTTACCATTTCAACTACAGAGCTAATTTATCACCATGAGAGCCTCTATGTAATGTTTATAGATTAAATCAGTGATAAAACTAGGGCCTTTTTGGGGTTCTGTAGAAGTTTACAAGACCATTATAGTGCTAATCATAAACACTAATTAGAGGCTCCAAAATGTTCTTAGGACCTTTATAGTATCAAATTTTGCTACTTGGGTACATATAGCGACAAAACATGCCTTTGCTACAAAATTCTATATATTCTTAGGACCTTTATTATACAATAGACTTAATGAATTATTAGATACTATCTGTGCCCGCGACTTCGTCGAATAGTAACTTTTGGCAGCATTTTGATTTTTGTAGGCAATTTTTAAAACCTTGATAAAAAGTAGCCTATGTTATACCTTATATAATTAGTTATCTATTATTGAAAGTCCCGTCAAAATCGTCCCAGCCGTTCCAGAGATTAGCGGGAACAAACAGACAAACATTTTTAAAATTGTGTTTTTGTTATTGGAACCCGATATACGTTCATACCCATTTAATAAAAACTTGTTATTTTACATTACAAACGGACACTTCAATTTTATTTATTTGTATAGATACCCTCTCAATTATACAAGTTACAACAAGTGTAAGATAATGGTTAGGGATTGCTTGCAACGTATGACCTATGAAGATACTGAAAAATTATTATTAGTCCTCAAGTAGCAATTATAGTTTACTATATTAAGTAGATTTCACTATTTACACACCTTTATTGTTTTGTTTGAAAAATTGTATTAATAAGTTTTGTATTTAATAAAGTGTTTAATTTTAAATTTAAGTTTGCTTTTTTCGTCTGAATCACTGGTTCACCTGTCTCTGGTACTTTAGAACTAAATGTAATTCGTCGGTCGTCGGAGCGTCGGTGGCGCTGTGGACTCGGCACTTGCCTTCCAATCGGGGGGTCGGGGTTCGAGACCCGCCATGTACCAATGTGTTTTTTGTTTCGAATTTCATATATGTACATTTGTCTGACGCTCTTACGGTGAAGGAAAACATCGTGAGGCAACCTGCATACATCTGCGAAGAAATTCAATTATGTATGTGAAGTCGACCAATCCGCACTGGGCCAGCGTGGTTGACTAAGGCCTAATCACCCTAACATAGGGTAGGCTCGAACCCCTCGGTGGGGACGTATATGAGCTGTGATGATGATAGATTATTATACGGCTACAGTGACGTGACGCATCCGAAAAGGCTTGCCTGTGTTGTTTCAACGATAAAGAATGCACATCGCGACAACTAAACTGGCACTGGAGTGGTGAAAAATTTGCTTACAATTTTTAAGTTTACGAGATGTTACATAAGAAATCATATTGGCTAGAACATTTATATTGTTAGGTAAAGATTTTTCAAACCTATGGAGCTTACAAATTCGACTTGTGATAGTAGTTTCCAAGTCAGCAATAGCACCAATCTGAGTAATGAAACCATCCCTCACTCAAAAACTGAAGTGAGGGATGGTTTCATTACTCCTCAGGTAGACTTCTTTTTATCCCTCAAAGGAACACTGGATGTTACAAATGGCAATAACAGTAAACATGCGTTATTGATGGCACCATTAGAAGCAGTTTCTGAAACAAAAAGAACAATTAAGTGGTTAAACTTTCCTCAATTTTCTTTTTCTATTTGGAGTATGGAGTCAACTGTAGATCTTGATCTTATGTTATTAAAATGAGATATATGTATACAATAAATCAGAAACAAACTCAAATTATTATTTGAAAAACATACATAAGCAAGATATAAGCTGTATCAATTCTAACCATCAAGATTACTAACCGGTCACAGCTGATAAATAATTCTCAATTGTTTGTTTCAGTTGTTTGTCCCTTAAATTTACAACCTTTTTTCATGCAAGCTCTATTATGCTCGCTGCTTCGTCCTCAGATTAGCATACCTAAGGAATAAAATTATTATTAAACACATGTAGTAACACGGTACGGCGTAGCTAATTCGCACTGAAAGTTGAGATATATAGGGTAAATAAATAAAAAATACACTTTTTTTTATTTTGATTTACCCTCGCTAAACTTGCCTTATTACCACCAACTGGTACAAACCTCATTCACGTTGCAGTGCTCAGCTAGTTCGCATCTACGCTTATAAAAAAGAAGAAGAAGAAAAAAGTTCGGTTGTTAGGTTATTTTTTCTAGTAATAGAGGATATGGGAAAACGTAAACGTGGAAGTGATGAAAAATATGACAAAATCAAAAGGAAATTACGAAAACTCGAGAAGGAGTTAGAGAAGCAGTTAGAATTCCGGCAAGACGATATAGAAAATGAAGGTTAGTAATGTTTCTTACGTTAAATCGTTGTTGCGAATGGCACGTGGGGCTATTACTTCAAACGAGTTTCGTATCACGTATTTTGGTTAGTACTGCGGTCAGTCTTAGGGGCTGTCACTTTACTGATCGTCACGTGAAAATGACTTTGATGCGGAGAGCCTGCAGGGCTATCACTTCATGCTATCATATAATATAAATGTAAATATACTTTTAAATGCAATGTTACCTACATATTGCCTATTGCTTAGATAGCCCTATTAAGTGTTATCTTTATACATGCATTATTATAATTTGTGAAGAAAGTGCAACAAAGTTAATATGTATACAAAAAATATATATATTTAAAATATATATATATAAATATCAGCCGTCTGGCCTCCAACAAAGGGTATCCTCCCCTCCCTCGACTAGTCGAGGAATCGAGAATAATTCTATTTTAATTTTAAAATCATAATAGCATTACATACTACAAGTATACATACCAAAATATTACAAGCAGACTAATGCCCTATCGCATATCACAATTGCAGATATCGCGACTTGGAGTGAAGAGCATGAGGGAAACGAGGTTGAAATCGTGCCACCAGCCACGACCCCAGAACCTATACCTTCGACAAGTTTCTCTACTAACCCACCTACGAATATTGAATCCAATATCGTGGACGCTGAAAGACAGCAATCAGTGTTATCACCTTTACCGGAACATACAGCTGAGTCTGGTATAGATGAAGTTCTACTAAACATTCTTGGTGAAGATCCATCTGTTGTAAATGAGTTTGCTAAAGAGATACAGTCGGATCTGGCAATTCGCTTTGAACACGTGGCTACAAAAGGATTGTCAACTGAAATACGTAAAGATTTACAAGATAAGTACTTACCCCCGGCTAATTGTTAGCGCGTACAGGCTCCCATGTTGAACCCCGAAGCTAAAGCAGCGGTCTCAGAAGCAGTGCTGAAAAGGGACAAGGGCATAGAAATCAAGCAGAAACAAGTAGGTTGTGCGATTTCATGCATTGGAGAGGCCTTGACACAACTTATGTCGAGAGAAGACAAAGACACTGCTACTATTAAACTTTTGATGGACGCAGGTCGCCTATTATGTGATGTCCAATATCAGGACTCAAACGTTCGTCGGAGTTTTATATGCTTCAACATAAAAAAAGATATGAGAGATCAACTACAAAAAAAGGACATCGATACCTTCTTATTTGGAGCAAATCTTACAGATGCCATAAAAGTGGCAAAAGATATTTCAAAATCCGGAACAGAATTAAAATCAATCCCGAATTTTCTGAGTAAAAGAAACCATCAACAAGATCAAAAAAATAAACCCATACCAAACTCAGTCAATCAAACCCAGTTTCACCAAAGAAATAATTTAAACTGGAAGGCTCCTCCCCCGAATGCACACGGGGATTCCGAGGACGAAGGAGCCTGCGCAGAGGGGCCCGCACGCCAGCTCCTCGAGACAATCACATCGGCCGGCACCGACGTCCAGAGGACGCCACCGTCGCTAAATCCACCAGTAAGTTACGCCGGCAGGCTCTCAAAATTTTATCATAAGTGGTCACTTCTCACAAATGACTCACTCATATTATCATGGATATCTGGCTATGATATTCCTTTTACTAGGGCAGTTATACAAAATGTATACCAACAGAAAAATCATTATTCTACAATGCAAAAAAGGCATATTAGTAATTGTATACAAGATCTTATTTCCATTGGTGCTATTTCTCAATGTGAACCCTGTCAAAATCAGTTCATATCAAAAATTTTTCTTGTAAAAAAGTCAAATGGTACATACAGATTCATACTTAATTTGAAAGAACTTAATAAGTTCATCAGTACAGAACATTTCAAACTTGAAGATATTTGGACAGCAGTTAAACTTATATCCCAACATAGTTATATGGGCACTATAGATCTAAAAGATGCTTACTTTTTTATAAAATTACATAACAGTTCAAAAAAGTTCATAAGGTTTGAATTTGACAATAAATTATATGAATTCAATGTGTTACCGTTTGGTCTTAGTACAGCACCGTGGGTTTTTACAAAGATAATGAGACCAGTCGTAAAATTACTACGATCTTGTAGGTATCTTTCAACTATTTATTTAGATGATCTATTTTTAGTAGGCACTTCGTATAAAAATTGTGTAGATAATATCAATGTAACAAGGCAGTTGCTTACCTCTTTAGGATTTTTAATTAATATGGAGAAGAGTAACCTAATTCCCAGCAAAACGTGTAGATTTTTAGGATATATAATTGACACAGATAGGTTTTATATCACTTTACCTATTGAAAAAATTAACAAAATTAGAACTGAAGTAAATCGCTTTAGTTCAATGAATCGATGCAAAATTCGGGAATTTGCAAGTCTAGTTGGTCTGCTTAATTCGGCCTGTCCTGCTGTGGAATATGGTCGTTTATATACAAAAGAGTTTGACCGCTGTAAATATTTGAATTTATTAAATGATCCTGAAAATTACGAAAAATATGTGTATTTACCGAATTCTTTAAAACCTGATTTTGTTTGGTGGAACCGAGCCATGAATAGCCCACAGTGTAAAATAAAATATGATGAATATTCCATAGAAATTTTTTCTGATGCTTCGACTACGGGGTGGGGAGCAGCGTGTGGAGTGAATACTGCAAGTGGTCTATGGACTGAGCAGGAACGATTAAAGCACATAAATTATTTAGAAATACTTGCAGCCTTTTTTGGTTTAAAAGTTTTTGCACATTCTATGAGGAACTGTCAAATACTACCTACTTCGTATTGACAATACCACGGCCATATCATACATTAATCGTATGGGCGGAGTACAGTATCCTCACCTCACTGATGTGGCCAAACAACTATGGCAATGGTGTGAGGCTAGGGGAATAATAGTATTTGCCTCGTACATTCAGTCCTCCGAAAATTTTATTGCGGATGGTGAGTCTCGTAAAGTACATCCAGATATAGAGTGGGAGCTCAACAATGTTGCTTATCAAAAAATTATTAAGTCGTTTGGGTTGCCTGAAATAGATCTTTTTGCTAGTCGCATCAATAAAAAATGTCACAAATACATTTCTAGATATCCGGATCCTGACGCATTTGCGATAGATGCATTCACATTGGGTTGGTCAGGTTTATTTTTCTACGCTTTTCTGCCTTTTACCCTGATATTAAAATCAATTAAAAAAATCATAAGAGACAAAGCAACGGGTATTTTAATAGTACCTCTTTGGACTACACAGGCGTGGTACCCACTTTTTTCTACTCTAATGATCTCAAAACCTTTAGTTTTTAAGCCTTGTCCAAGTCTTATTCATTCTCATTACAGTCACCGCTCGCTACATCAGAACATTACCCTGGTTGCCGGGCTCTTGTGCGGGAGTCGCTACTGCAGCGCAGCGTCCCGCCAGCTTCTATCGAGATAATGCTGGCTTCACTTTCAGAAAATACGATTAAGCAATATGATTCATGTCTCAAAAAATGGTACCATTTTTGTTGTCAATATAAAATTAATGTTTTAAATGCATCTATCCCAAAAATAATTTATTTTCTAACAAAATTATACGAATCAGGATCTCAATATGGAACTCTTAATAGCTGTAGATCGGGTCTATCGTTGATCCTTGGATCACATATTAGTAAGGATGATAGAATTAATAGGTTCTTCAAGGGCGTCTTCCGTCTTCGGCCGCCTCTACCGAAATATAACAATACTTTGAATACGTCGGATGTTTTGGATGTATTAGCAACTTGGTACCCTAATGCGCAATTAAATCTAGAAAAAATTACTAAAAAATTAATAACGCTTTTAGCCCTTGTAACTGCACATAGATTACAGACATTTTCAAAAATTGATATAAGAAATATTGAGTTTAGTGAGAACAAAGTCATCATTAAAATTCCAGACCTTTTGAAGACGTCCCGCATTGGGTCAGTACAACCAACACTTGTACTACCAATATTCTCAAAAAATGCAAGTATCTGCCCTGTAAGAGCTTTAATGCATTACCTTAAAATGACTGAAGTGTTACGAAACAAAAATAATATGTTATTTATCGGACTAAAGAAACCATATAAAGCAGTGACATCACAGACACTGAGTAGATGGGTTAAGGGTACCCTTCAAGAATGTGGTATAGATATATCTGTGTTCACAGCATATAGTACCAGACATGCTGCTACATCCAAAGCACACCAATTAGGAGTAAATCTGGATCTTATTAGGAAAACTGCTGGATGGAGCGGTACATCTAATATATTTGGCAAATTTTACAACAAAAATATTACTGATACCAACAACCAAGATACATTTGCTAGGTCAATTATCAATGATTATTTACATACTAATTGGTATCAGAAAACAAGTAATTTTTTGACATAATATTAATAGATGAATGTGATGTATACGTGTATTACAAATAGGTACTTGTCAATAGTTAATAAATGGTATGTAAATATTATGCAAAATATTTATAATATGCCTTGATTCTGTTTCCAATTTGATTTTAATGATTCTGTTTATTTTTGTTGATCAATAAAAATAATTCAGAAAAAAGCTAGTTTTAATTGATATTTCACACGTCTCTCAAAGTCTACATGTGTTTAATAATAATTTTATTCCTTAGGTATGCTAATCTGAGGACGAAGCAGCGAGCATAATTAATGATTAAACGAACTTACCTGTAAGTGAAGTTCTATCATAATTATGCGAGCTGCTTCGTCCGAAAGATTAGCATACAACCCGCCCTGCCCGATATTACCCCATTATGTGAAATATCATAAAACTGCAGTTTCTCTCAACTGAATGAGGTTTGTACCAGTTGGTGGTAATAAGGCAAGTTTAACGAGGGTAAATCAAAATAAAAAAAAAGTGTATTTTTTATTTATTTACCCTATATATCTCAACTTTCAGTGCGAATTAGCTACGCCGTACCGTGTTACTACATGTGTTTAATAATAATTTTATTCCTTAGGTATGCTAATCTTTCGGACGAAGCAGCTCGCATAATTATGATAGAACTTCACTTACAGGTAAGTTCGTTTAATCATTAATTATTTTCGGCTGCAATGATGCTATATTAATAAACAGAGCATTTAATTAGTCTTCAAATATTTTTTCAAAGTCACGCAATAATAAATTGTAACCTGCAGGCTGTTTTAAAACAGCCTGCAGACTTAAATGTAAAAAATTCATTAAAATATTCTTGTAAAGGTCCTGGTTCTGAGTATATTTTAGTCAGACTATAATTTGCAGTGGCAGTTCAATATTCTTCCACAAGGTGCCAAGACTCCAAAGTATTTTTCAAAAACGTCAGCTTTTCTTCACTTTCTTCTAATACTGAAAAAAGAGGTACAATTATTATACAAATTGCTCAAAGTAAATAATATTAAAACTGTGTCAATAACATATATAGGACCTGTATTTTTTGCTGGTTTGATGGAAAAGAGGGATCTTCCTCAATGAGATCTCCAATTGATAGGGTTGGCGCCTGAAAGTAACATCTAGAATTAGTGGTGACATAAAGATCACATTTAATAATAATAATTCTAACCATGTTAAGTTTTTTATAGTATTTTGTTGTATATATTTATATTGTAAAAAACTTAAATTTAAGATTTTACTTGAATAAATGGATAATAATAATTATAATTTATTGCATAACGTAAAGACATTTATTATAATATAATAACTTATTTACCCTACGCTAAAATACTATAATAAATTGACTTTACATTTCTCATGTTCGGTAAGTAGGTCCTTATTACCCCCAAATAGGGCTTGTAGTAGGTGACCAATTAGCGCTCTAGGATAATAATGTAGCTAGAAAAGCTCTAGGGCTGTAAGTAATTTATTGCCAGTATGGTGGTTAGATGTACACGAACTTTTTGAAATAGTGAAGTGTTTTTGAATTACTTACCGCCCTAGGGCTTTCCAAGCTACATTATTACCCTAGATCGCTAATTGATCACCTACAAGCCCCATTTGGGGGTAATAAGGACCTACTTACCTCACAATCGAGATGTAAAGCAGAGTAGTTAGCTCGGATGTAAGCACCAATTGCACCCTCGAAATATAGTATAATTATCTCGGGCTGCAATTGATGCCTTACAGCCCTTAGCTACTAATCTACTATTACTATCTACAAAAAGTGAGAATTTATTAATTAGAATCGAGCGTCGCGGAAAACATTTACTTCGTAAAGTAGGTATTTTTTGAATTTTGTTAGAAGTATAGTAGAGCTGGTATAAAAGCCAGACGGAGATGATAGTTTAGTCTATTTTGTTGTGACTACCATGAGCTGTTACACAGTTTTACATGGATAGTAAAACTGTGGCTGTGGGAAGGGAATCTAGCTTACCTACTGTTGGGTCAATTGCTGAGTATCCGTGCATAAGCAACCTACTAATTATATTATTATTGTACTCAAAGTAAATTATTCATTTATGAAACTTACCACAGAATGTGCCAATGTAGTCACTTAGACCCCAATTTTCTAACAAGTCCCTGGTTAGTTTGTCCATTATGGTTTTTAAATTAAACACTTTTACAATAATATACCGAGTTAAGTAATTATTGTTACAAATACGAAAAGGCAATTAATTATTCTTATTATGTCTGTTTTTTGAATAGGATCTCTGAGCATACGTGTTGTCCGAAACGTGTCCAAACTCGAATGGCACGGCACCCGTGTCATCCTGCCTATAAAATATAGCAGGATAAACAAAATGCATACTTACTTAAAATTAGAAACGGATACCTGAAATTACAAAACGTATTTGTTTAAATTATTTTAGAAATCACTTTAGTAATTTCAATTAAATGTTACTGTAAATGCAATTATGTGGTTAGTATTTATTACAAGAGTTTGTAATGTAGCCATGTACTAAAACCATTTCTTGAAACTAAAAAATTCTTTTGTAAGTAGAAAGAAGAAAGAAAGAAAGAAAGAAACATTTATTGACCATACACACACTGAATACTATAAAAACAGGACGAAAGAAAGCAAAAACAATCAATAATAAAAAATAAAAAACATACAAATAGTAGGAAAGTGTGCAAGGCCAACAATGGACCCGCCTCAGCGTAAATGCTTCCAGGTCACCCACAGGTGGGCGGGGTGACCAAGAAGCGCTGTTATTCTGACAGGGAAAAAAAAAGATTTGTACCGCAAAGCCAGGGCAGACAACTAAAAAACAATATAAGAAAATAAAACATAATAAGGAAATAAATAATATAAATAAAATTTGGAAAGAAAAAAAAAAGTAACGACTGAAAATTGAAAAAAAAAACGCGCTAATTGTCTTGGCCGTATGGCGCAATATTCATTCAAGTAGGTTTGTAGAAATGACTAAACACTAATAATAATTACTATTCTTTGCAATAGCTATGAAATTATGTAATATCTTACGATTACTAAAATTGACTTTTAAAAATTACAAATACAAATACTATTTGAAAGAAATCTTTTTATAGAAATCAGTAACCGTTGTATAAACAACAAAAGTTTTGTAACTAATATTAAAACTTAATTTCTCCCTAAAATACAAAACAGTTTCGTAATTTCTGGAAGTGTCTTTTTTCTCAGTGTATACCCTGCTCATTTTTGTTAGCTGCCTGTCCTAGTTATTTACGTATAGGTAACATCAGATTCACCCTCAAGCCGTTTGGTGCACTATCCTATAATAATTAAGTTATTTTTTGTTTGCTATTGACATTTAGGGATGAATTTAGATGAAATCGCAAATACACGTAAATATTATACATCATATTTATATACGAGTAGTACCTATATCCATAGTAGCAGACGGACTTATTTCTCACTAAATATTATAGCATTCTCTGTTTCTTGAACACTTTTTCATATGTTTGTTTTTCATAAGTATTTGATTTTATGAAGGTGTATTATAATAATAATAAAAAAAGAAAAAATAATATAGTTATTGTGACCAATCGGCCTGTTTCATAAAAAAAATATTAGTTTTTCAAATTCAAATTCAAAAAGTATAGCTTTTTTATTTCTTGTCTTATTTCAATGTTGCCCTGAGCCCTGAACACATTCGTGCACTGAGAAAAATGTCATTTTGGAGTAATCTTAAAAAAACATGACGTAAGTATAAATAAGGTGCGGTCTCCTAAAATAAAGAAATAATAGGTTAATACTACGCTCTCGTTGAAATGTGTAGATGGCATCGAATTATTTAGGTAAATAACGAAGTATTATGGTACTCGTCATAATACATAAAATAATAGTTTCTTTTTTCAAATAATAACATCATATTGTAGAAAACAGTACACTGTTCTATAAATTTATGTGATAGTCATAAATCAGATAATAATCATAAGAAACAGTGACGTGTCACCGTATTTATAAAGATTTCATCGTTTATTATGAAGAATTATCTCTGAAAATACGATGAAGTCCCATAAATGTAGAGTGATAAAATGATGTGAAATTTGTAGGTTACAGAACATTCATTTAAATTAGAGTCATATTATTTTATGTGA
This sequence comes from Schoenobius gigantellus, assembly GCA_963935595.1. Lineage (NCBI taxonomy): Eukaryota > Metazoa > Arthropoda > Insecta > Lepidoptera > Crambidae > Schoenobius > Schoenobius gigantellus. The sequence continues at coordinate 3,713,164 of OZ012543.1, forward strand.
AACATACTAAAATACGATTACAGAATCTTCTAGTTTTCAGAGTAAGCATCAAATTTTAATATAAAATCATACTATTTTTGAGTGAATTCTATTATATTACTACATATTATAGATGGAAACATATCATTTTGTGTGATTTCAACAAAAATATGATGACCAGCACACCGTAGAATATTCTTATTCGCTTTTTCATTCAGTCAGTCATTCTTTAGTTCGGCATACTACCTATTGGCTCTCGCCTTATTAGTCTCGCAGAGTCGCAGCCGGCAGCCGCAGTCTGTTGACTGCGGCTGCCGGCTGCGGCGAGATTGTCTATTTAAGGTTTATGTGATGGTACTCTAGTTTTTAATTTAGTTAATCTTGTATAAACTTGTATAAACAATTGTACAGTGCAACAAAGAGTTTAATTGCAAGTTTGTGCGTGTGTGTGAGTGTGACGATGGACCAAGTACGTTACTTGGTCCATCCAATAGAATTCACTCAAAAATAGTGACTCTATTTAATTTATCATTACATCCTCTTATCTCGGGCAGGGATTAGGAATATAAAAATAAACAATTACCATATAATGAAGTGTAAATCGAAAGTTGCTAAACTAAACCTAGTGACTATCGATCTACACTCCATTATATCGTCATTGTCTAGCCTTATATACCTAAAATCCCTACCCGAAGTAAGAGAATGTAATGATAAATAGCACGTAAAGCAAAAGGAAATGACCAGAGATAGTTGGAATAATAATAAGACCTAATCCAAAATTTAAAAAGATATCATAGGAGATATGAGGAAGTCATCTATAAATAGTAGAAATAATAGTAGGACGTCACTGGATATGTGAGGAAGTCATCTATAAATAGTAAGATTAATAAAAGGTCATAACAGGAGATATGAGGAAGTCATCTATAAGTAGTAGGAATAATAGTAGGACGTCACTGGATATATGACGAAGGATAAATATTAGGATTAATAAAAGGCCAACACAGGAGATATGAGAGAGTCATCTAGAAATATTGGGAATAATAAAAGAACATCACAGGAGATGTAAGGAAGTCATCTATAAGTAGTACGAATAGTAATAGGACGTCACTGCAGATAAGAGAAAGTCATTAAAAATTGTAGGAAATATAAGAGGACATCATAGGAGATATGGTGAAAGGAAGCATAAATAGTAGGAAACATAATCATCTAATGAATTCTCATCGTAATAAAGCCAGTGACACGTCATTTTATATGCCGTTATCATCAGAAAACGTATTATCATCGTAATTTTTGTGATATCACTATACTCCGTCTTTTAGGTGACTTCACCATACTTTAAACTGAATTCACGTTATTCATGATTACCAGTTTTCTCAGTGTGTTAAATTCAGTAGTGGATACAAACATTGTGAGCAGTAGCAAAAAAATATCATTATAATTGTTTTGACGGTCCATACAAAGAAATTGAATTACTTGTGAAATTTTTTGAGTTGCTATTGGAATTGGTGTAACAGTCCAAGAAGCGTGAAAAAATAATAATAAAGATAATTATAATCTCTTAATTTTCTGTATCACCCAAAGGTTGAGTGGCAAATAATGCCGTAGGGCATTAAGTCATTTGGGGGTAATAAGGACCTACGATGAGAGATGTAAAGTCAATTTATTATAGTATTTTAACGTAGGGTAAATAAGGTATTATATTATAATAAATGTCATTACGTTGTGCAATAAATTATTATTATCCATTTATTCAAGTAAAATCTTAAATTTAAGTTTTTTACAATATAAATATATAAAAAAAATACTATAAAAAAACCTAAGCCTATGGTTATTATTATTATTATTAAATGTGATCTTTATGTCACCACTAATTCTAGATGTTACTTTCAGGCGCCAACCCTATCAATTGGAGATCTCATTGAGGAAGATCCCTCTTTTCCATCAAACCAGCAAAAAATACATGTCCTATAGTACATGTTATTGAAACAGTTTTAATATTATTTACTTTGAGCTATTTGTATAATAATTGTACCTCTTTTTTCAGTATTAGAAGAAATTGAATAAAAGCTGACGTTTTTGAAAATTACTTTGGAGTCTTGGCACCTTGTGGAAGAATATTGAACTGCCACTGCAAATTATAGATTGACTAAAATATACTCAGAACCAAGACCTTTACAAGAATATTTTAATGAATTTTTTACATTTATAGTTACAATTTATTACTGCGTGACTTTGAAATAATATTTGAAGACAAATTAAATGCTCTGTTTATTAATATAGCATCATTGCAGCCGAAAATAATAGAGCTTGCACGAAAAAAGGTTGTAAATTTAAGGGACAAACAACTGAAACAAACAATTGAGAATTATTTATCAGCTGTGACCGGTTAGTAATCTTGATGGTTAGAATTGATACAGCTTATATCTTGCTTATGTACGTTTTTCAAATAATAATATGAGTTTGTTTCTGATTTATTGTATACATATTATATCTCATTTTAATAACATAAGATCAAGATCTACAGTTGACTCCATACTCCAAATAGAAAAAGAAAATTGAGGAAAGGTTAACTACTTAATTGTTCTTTTTGTTTCAGAAACTGCTTCTAATGGTGCTATTAATAACGCATGTTTACTGTTATTGCCATTTATAACATCCAGTGTTCCTTTGAGGGATAAAAAGAAATCTACCTGAGGACCATCAAAAACTGAAGTGAGGGATGGTTTCATTACTCAGATTGGTGCTATTGCTGACTTGGAAACTACTATCACAAGTCGAATTTGTAAGCTTCATAGCTTTGAAAAATCTTTACCTAACAGTATAAATGTTCTACCCAATATGATTTCTTATGTAACATCTCGCTGGTGTCTTAATTAGATTATACTTAAAAATTGTAAGCAAATTTTTCACCACTCAACTCAAAAGCGCAAATCTTCGCGGTAAACCGGCAAGTCTATCAATACTTACTAAAAAATGAAATGTCTCCCCTCATGAGATCCCATTTAAGTACCTACTTTTGCAAGCAACTTTATTGTTTAACTATGTAAATGTGTAGGATACCTCAAATAGTTCGGTATTAACACACAATTACCTTTACCAATAATTACTATAATTAATAATATATAATTAATAAATACATAACATGAAATAAATATATGCGTGTTTCTTTGTTTTATTTAACACATTCAAACCTATATATACAGTATAATATATATAATATATCGTAATGGAGATACTACTAATTTCTGGTATTTGGTCTAGTGTTTTGTTGAATCTAACTTTAAGTTATTTTAGTATTTCTGTTTTGTAACTTCTTACTGGTGCTTAAGTTTTATTATTTATTTAGTTTGGATACGCTACGTAAATACTCATACAGGTGTCTTTTAACATAGGTAAGTATCAAAAGAGATCATAAGCTATTATTATTTTAAAAATTGATAGATTCGCTCCCTTTAATCCTGATAGACATTTGTGACAGACACATCAAGATTTCAGGCAGTGATTCAATGCGTTGATGATAATGAAAAATAGTTTTACATCGTAATCTCTTTTGTCTCACCTATGTAAAGACACCTATATGATCAGTAACTTAGCATGACCAAACTTAATAAATACCTAATAGTTTAACTAAAGCACTATTAAAAATTACAAAACACAAAATACTAAAATTTACTAAAAATTTGTATCTTCCACTGGCATCATAATTTTCGATATTTTTAAAATGCACTGTTAGAATTACAAAACAGTTAGTATTTTTCAACTACGTTATCATTGTCAATATTATTAACACACTGTTAGAATTACAAAACATTTTGTATTTATCAATGACGTCATCATTTGCGATTTTAATAATACACTCTTACGGCCTTACAAATAAAAACTTATACCGAGGATAATCCTCGGAATTATTTATTCTGTGTTTTGTCTTGTTTTAGCATATGTCAGATGTAATATGTCAAAATAAGACAAAACACGGAATAACTATTCCGAGGTTATTCCTAGGAATAAGTTTTTTATTTGTAAGGCCGCTTGAATTAAGAAACAGTATTTGTTAAAATGACAGAAGAGGTTAGTAATTGCAAATGACGTCATCGTTTCGAATAAATTAAAACAAACACTTGAAATTGCAAAAATGTTACATGTTGTAGAAAATGTCAGGATGCTTCGCGCTGACGGAACGCCAAACTGTCGCGAAGCGGAAGGCTTCGTACAAAAAAAGAGAGGAGGAAGCTAAAAGAAAACAAGTGAGATAATTAACACGGTATATTTACAAGAGAAAACGGAAACAAGAAAAGGCAGAGGTAGGGAGGAATAATATTAGGAGGGCACGACAGGACTTATATAACTAAATTAGCCTAAAAGGTAAAACTATGTACAACTAAATATAGCAAGATCTAGCCTGGCCAGGGTAGGACGTGGGAGCGAATGGCAGCTCAGCCGGACAGGTAGTCAGCTCAGCCGGACAGGTAGTCAGCTCAGCAGCGGACTGGTAGGCAGCTCAGCGGTCACGTAGGTGGCTCAGCGGGCTGGTAGGCAGCTCAGCAGACAGGTAGGCGGGCTCAGGAGCACCCCGACGGCAGCAGTATGCAGGCGAGGCTCGAGAATCCGTAGCAGACGGAGACACGCAGTCCAAGTGGGCGTGTAGGGCACTCGACTTTAGGCGGCCAGTTGTCCCCTACGTACTTGAGCAGCAACTCTTCTTTACGATGGCTGGTGGTAGACCAGTCCAAAACTAGCACAGGAGCTTAGATACTCCTTAAGCTGTTTGTATTCTCTACCAGAGCTGGTAGTAGACTTAAATGTAGAGTATGAGAGTTTTGTCTTTTATTTACATTTATGAAGTGAACATTTTATTCGTAAGTCTCGCGACTTTCCGTCAGCGCGAAGCATCCTGACATTTTCCCACCGCCCCAGAAAAATTTTCGCCTCGGAGAAAATTTTGAGGTTGAATTGGATACGATCTTCCCTTTCGAAATATTCATACGTCTCGCAATCATACATGTCTAGCAAAAGAAGGAGTAGGGTTCACCGCCTATGACACAAACTCCAAAAAAAGTATCCCGGAATTATATATGACAATACGGCTTATTTTTGAGGAGTTGTCATCCGCTCCATTTCTTAAGACCCGATTAATAAATATTTTAACTAAACGCATTTAAGTCACTTTTTGGTGACTCAAAAATGTGAAGACCAGTTAGTGTCTTCAAAAGGTAACATGACTAAAGAAGAGGTTTTCTCTAAGCTCAAGTTTAAAGACATGTTTAGAGAAGGTCTCTAGTCAAAAGTTTTTGACTGAGGTCATGAAAGAGCACCAGTATAAGTGAACGTCATCGTACAAAACATATTGTCAGTCGTCAATGTCGTCAGTTATAAAAGATGTGCAAACAATAAAAATATATCGGACTGATATGGCCAAAATTCAGTCACGAAAGTTGGATTCAATGTGTATGTGACGAAATGAAGTGTATGAACAATATTTACATGAGTTATATATTATAAAAATATTTTTCATACATTTATTAAACAAATTGAAAAAAAAGTGAATAAAAAGAAAACATAAAGTGCTTAACAGTATCGACAGTGTTTGTAAGTATTTATGGTTATGGTCAGAGTGTATACCTAATACCCACCTAATACCAAAATACATACAAGCAGCGTGGAATAAAAACATGGGAAAAAAAAATTGTCCCGACCTACCATGGACGATATAAAAAAAATGGAAGTGCCAAACTGTCACGATGTAAGTACTTCCATAACTATATGTTGAAATTAATATGGAATTATTTACAACGTAAACGAAAGAAAAAAAATATACAGTGAAATAAAAAAAATAAAAGTGAAGTGAATAATAAAAGTGATATACATAATAAAAAAAAAGGTGAAAAAAAAATTTTAGGTTTTAAAATCCTTTACGTGCCATTTGCCACGACATCCAAAAGAATCCTCTAGTATGTAAACTAGTGGCGAAAGTTTCTCCACCACTTTACATTTTAGATATTTTGGTTACCTTGTCTTTTCACATGTCGATCTTGTAAATATGCACAAATTCTTGTAACACTTTTGATTCACGAATGTTTGTAAAGCACTAACTGATTATTTATTTGAACTTCACTTTGTATAACGCTATTGTTCACAAGCGATAAATATTTGTAATATTTATTAGTCCTTTATTGTATTTTTCTATATTTTCTTATTATAATTGTTAGCGTCCGACATTTGATCTCAATATTGTAGCTCAATGCCTACGTGACTGACAAATGTCATATAATTATTTTATTGTTCAAAAATCTTTCGCTTGACAGCTATGTAGTTGTCTATTGTTATGGCCAGTATAAAAGCGGACCAGGGTCATTAGGAAGCCAGTCTACTACCAGCTCTGGTAGAGAATACAAACAGCTTAAGGAGTATCTAAGCTCCTGTGCTAGTTTTGGACTGGTCTACCACCAGCCATCGTAAAGAAGAGTTGCTGCTCAAGTACGTAGGGGACAACTGGCCGCCTAAAGTCGAGTGCCCTACACGCCCACTTGGACTGCGTGTCTCCGTCTGCTACGGATTCTCGAGCCTCGCCTGCATACTGCTGCCGTCGGGGTGCTCCTGAGCCCGCCTACGTGTCTGCTGAGCTGCCTACCAGCCCGCTGAGCCACCTACGTGACCGCTGAGCTGCCTACCAGTCCGCTGCTGAGCTGACTACCTGTCCGGCTGAGCTGACTACCTGTCCGGCTGAGCTGCCATTCGCTCCCACGTCCTACCCTGGCCAGGCTAGATCTTGCTATATTTAGTTGTACATAGTTTTACCTTTTAGGCTAATTTAGTTATATAAGTCCTGTCGTGCCCTCCTAATATTATTCCTCCCTACCTCTGCCTTTTCTTGTTTCCGTTTTCTCTTGTAAATATACCGTGTTAATTATCTCACTTGTTTTCTTTTAGCTTCCTCCTCTCTTTTTTTGTACGAAGCCTTCCGCTTCGCGACAAAGTTAATTTTTAATTATGACAAAAAATTTGGGTGCTTGTTCAGACAAGCAAACTAAACAACATTCACTATGGGACCAACATTGAAATCGCAAAAAAAAACAGCTGTTTCATACAAAATTTTTGTATGAAACAGCTGTTTTTTTTTGCGATTTCAAAGTTGGTCCCATAGTGAAAGTTGTTTAGTTGGCTTGTCTGAACAAGCATACAATTTTTTTGTCATAATTAAAAAATAACCTTGTATAGGAAGAAACCTCTTTAAAAAACTTTTATGTCCTTGTAAAAACTATTATGCAGCCTCTTTAATTAATTGTCACTTACTAGTATTATCGTGTGAAATTTACACTCGTGGGCAACTTCAAAAGCCTATAGCAAGTCACATGACAACTTTTAAAACCTAGCAAGGGACATGACTTGCTTGCTTGCTTGCCAATGTTACTTGCTTAGTTTTTTAAATTGTCTTTTACATTATACTGCATACTAACTGTGTACTTGCTAGGTTTTTTATTTCCAAAATCCCTCTTCTAATGTCTTTTTAGACATTTTAACAATGCGAATCGATGCTTAACCTAGTAAGCCACAAAATGCAAAAACCCGTTTTTCTTAAGAGGTGCCCCTAACTAGGTTTTAAAATTGCACAGCCGATATAATCTTTAACAGTCTCTCCTTACCTACTTAAAATTATTTAAACATGACAATACTTACAATACTTGCAACAACCTAATTTAAATTGCATTTTAATCAGATCAGTCGATTGTAGCAGTCAGCCGCGTATATGGGGTACACTGTTACAGGGCAAGGGGCACTATGTTAGAACATTAAATTATAAGAAATATCAACAATATGAGAAAACAGAAAAATAAGTTTACATGTGAAAACAAAACACAAGTTAAGTATAATAAAGTAAAAAACAAGTATGGCAAATGGAGAAATAAATAGGTTAAACAAAATGTTTAATTCTTGGCACTTCTTTGATTGAATGTTAGATAATAAAATCAGTTTGAAAAGAAAATGTCTTCAGCTGGCTCAACAATCTTCAGACCGCTAAATTTCACAACAAGCCCTTCTCTCGTGGGAGAGCAACATATGGGGCCCACGAAGTAACTGTCGGCGACTGGAAATGGGGCCACTCTCAATAGATACCAGTTGCTTTTATCAGTGGAATACTTCACAACAATTATATCATAAACTTTCGAAAGTCTCAACCAAAACTTCTGTGGGTTCCCGGTGTATAAACCTGTTGGAGAAAAGAAAAAAATGGTAAGTATTATTTAATTAACTGTTGCAAAAGTCATTCTAGAGTTTCATCGATGCGGCCCTGCGAGCATGGAACTCTCGATAAACAATATTTGACAGCTAAGATCGACATTCTCGACAAAAATCAATTGACAACAATAAATTTGACAGATATTCCTAAAGAGTGAAAAGCACAGATGCTTTTGTCGATCGATATATGTCGATCGACAAGTCTATGCTCGCAGGAGTTTGTCTCTGATTCCTTCACACTGTTCGCTATACATGGCTATACGTAATAATCGGGAGGCCCACGATCAATCCTGCCAGGTACCAATGTGTTTTTTTTTTGTTTGAAGAATTTCATATAATGTACATTTATCTGACGTTCCTACGGTGAAAGAAAACATCGTGAGGAAACCTGCATACACCTGCGAAGTAATTCAAAGGTGTATGTGAAGTCAACCAATCCGCAATGGGTCAGCGTGGTTTGACTAAGGCCTTATCGCCCTAACTAGTTAGGGTAGCCTCGTGCCCCTCGGTGGGGACGTATATAAGCTGTGATGATGATAATGATTATTTATAGAGACATACAAGGTTATTTTTTAGTTATGACAAAAATTTTGTGTGCTTGTTCAGACAAGCAAACTGAACAACTTTCACTATGGCACCAACTTCGAAATCGCAAAAAAAAATCAGCTGTTCCATACATTTAGGTTCAGTGAATGTTGAACATTTGTATGGAACAGCTGATTTTTTTTTGCGATTTCGAAGTTGGTCCCATAGTGAAAGTTGTTCAGTTTGCTTGTCTGAACAAACACACAAAATTTTTGTCATAACTAAAAAATGAATTTATACACGGTTATTTTTTTATCACCCTGGAAAATTTTAGGGACGCTTCAGGACACATCCAATATTATATAAAAAATAAAAAAAATAAATAAAAAAATTTAAAAAAATATAAAAAAAATTTAAAAAATCTCTAAAAATGCTGCTCTCAACTAGTGCAGCATTTTTTGTATTTAAAAAAAATTAATATAAAATTAAGGAGGAGGGTTATTTTTTTTATTTATATTTAAATCATTCTAATACCATGTTGTGAAGCGTCCCTTAAATTTTCCAGGGTGATAAAAAAATAACCGTGTATATACTATATTTGCGATTCATGTCAACATTCCTATTGCTTGCAGCTTGCAGGGCTTGCAAACTTCATTTTTTTTATTATTTATGTTTTGTTATCTGTTTATGTAAAAGGTTTTTTTTATTGCTGCAAGTGGCAGACGAGCAGATGGCCCACCTGATGGTAAGCGGTAACCGCCGCCCATAGACTTCGCCAATATCAGGGACATAGTTAGGTCGCTGCCAACTTTGAATACAATGCTCTCTTCAAACCTCTCTTGAAAAGGGACATGTCGTAGCGTTCGGGAACCACAGCAGTGGGAAGTTAGTTCCAGAGGCGACACGTTCGTAGTAAAAATGAGCGCTGAAAGCGAACTGTACTAGACGGTATTGCTTCCAAGTAATATGGACGAACCCCACTGCGGTGCCGAGTGGTACGATGATAGAGAGGCGACGTTTTTACCAAGTCGAACAGTTCCCCGAAGCACTCACCGTCGAAGAGACGGTAGAACACACAGAGATAGCTGACGTCCCTCCGTGAGCTCAGCGACTCTAGCGAGTCCGTTAGATTGGCATCCCGATGATTCGAGCAGCTCGCCTTTGCAAAGAGTCAAATGGATCAAGCTAGTATTTAGGAGCCCCCTGCCTACAGATGCGAGCAGTACTCCACGTGCAGACGAACTTGGGCCTTATAAAGTACAAGGCGTTGATAGGGCGTGAAGTATCGCTTCGCTTCACTTAGCACACCGAGCTTCTTGCTGGCTAGTTTGACCTTGCTATCCAGATGGTTCCCAAATTGGACTTTACTCGTGATCTCGACACCGAGGATACCAATGCTTTCCTTCCGGGAGACATTCTGATGGTTGGTGTACCTCGCATCACCCGTACTGTCATCCGCATAGTAATGTATGTCCTCTATCGAAAACAAATCATTAATGAACATCGTTGGGGAGAAAACCGAACCTTGTGGAACTCCAGCATTGATTGTTTTAGTCTCGGAACGCGAATCATCAACAACGACTCTAATGCTCTGACCATCCAAAAAGCTGGCAATCCATCTGCAGAGTACCTACCCCAGGGATTTCGTAGGATGGTATCTTCGCTAGAAGGGCTCTATACCAGACCCTGTCAAATGCCTTGGCGATATAGAGGTTGACGGCGAGGTCTCACCGTTCCTCTGCAAAGCTTCAGTTCAGTGGGGTGTCAAATACACCAGAAGATCACTAGCCGAGCGACCATGACGGAAACCGTACTAGCGGTCGCTAATCAGCTGGTGATCCTCTGGGTATTGTAGTAAATAGCGGTTTTAACTCGCTCCATAATTTTGCGGAGCAAGGATGTTACCGCTATCGGCCTATAATTTGACGGGTCGGGATCGGATGGACAAGAGCTACCTTCCAGGAAAATGTTTATTTATATTATTTTGTTGTTTACTCCCATCAAACAACTCTAATGGTCGATTTCACCAACCATTACTTAGCTTAGGTAGCCCCTAAGACGCATGCTGTCACTTTTTGTCTTTAATGAAAAGAATGTGACAGCATGCCACCTAAGAGTCCCCTAAGCTAAGAAGAGGTTGGTGAAAATGGCCATAAGTCTCTTTTACAAGCTTTTATTTACTTTCACCTGTCCCGGTATCTGTAATGAAATCTTGCAAGTTAAATTTGACCCACTTCCCGGTTTCCGATTAAGCTTAAATTTTACATGCATATGTTTATATCGCGTGACAATGCCATATTGTAATGACACGGAGCTGATTAAATGCTGGAGCTGGAAGGTGGCCATAGGAACTCCGCAGTAAAACGACACAACCCCATCGAGTTTGGGCTCGTTTAATTCGTACTGACGAGTACTAAAAGCTTGTAGGTATTTTTTGATTGAGTCCAAATGTGAAGATAGCTAGTGCGGAAAAGATATTAAACGTCGCACTAGCCACCCTCACCTTGCAATGTGCTTCTTCACTCCTCCTTTAAAGGACTTCTTCATCGTCAAGTCACGTCGTTCCCAAGTGAAATCATATCATTGACTAGCTGTGCCCGCGAACTACGTTTCGCCATATAGTTTTTCCCGTTTTTGCAACATTTTTCATTGATGCTCGCTCAGCTCCTATTAGTCATAGCGTGATGTTATATAGCCTATAGCCTTCCTCGATAAATAGACTATCTAACACAAAAATGATTTTTCAATTTAAATCAGTAGTTCCTGAGATTAGCGCGTTCAACCAAACAAACAAACAAAATATTCAGCTTTATAATATATTAGTATTAGTATAGTATTAGTATTACTATAGTATAGACATGCAGAAGAAAGAGTTGGGGACAGAACAGAACCCTGTGGTACTCCGGCATGCACCAGCATTTGGAGAGAAGAGCCCTGTGCCAGACCCTATCGCGAAGGCTTTAGCGATGTCTAGACTGATAGCCAATGACTCTCCTTGCTTGTCGATAGCTTCACCCCAGACACATACGCTACAAGATCACCCGTCGATCGCTTCGGTCTGAAACCGTATTGATGATCGTTAATCAGGGAGTGATCCTCTAGGTAACGGATCAGTTGGTTATTTAGGATCCTTTCCATGATTTTACACAGTACTGAGGTGACAGCTATTTGCGGATAGTTAGCCGGGTCCGATCGGTCCCCTTTTTTGAGCACAGGCTGCACATAAGCTTCCCTCCAAGCCCCCGGAATGCGTCCCGAAGAGTAGGATAGTTTGTACAGACGTGTGAGTACGGGAGACAACTCCGCTGCACATTTTTTGAGTACAACCCCCGGAATGCCATCAGATCCAAAAGGTTTCCTGAGATCGAGTGACTGAAAAATAGCACGCACATCCCTCTGCATAATTTTAATATCAGGCATGCCACTATGAGGTAGTGAAGGTGGCAGTGCATTGCAGTGATCGGTTTGGGAGTTAGCTGCGAAGAGTTTCATCAAAAGATTGGCTTTCTCCTGCGGCTTGTGGGCTAGGGATCCGTCTGGACGCCTCGGGGATGACTGGCAGAAGTTACTTTGTACAGCCTTGGTAAAACGCCAGTAGCCACGAGAGCCCGTCGTGGGATGCGTTACCGATTCGTGGCCAATGCGTGCAATGCGCTGGGCATCCGCTCTTATGTAAGCCTTCTTACAGGACTTGGAAGCCTTATTGTAAGCTGCTTTCAGTGCATCGATCCCAGGATCCTTGAGTGCGCGACCCCTGATCCAAGCGCAATACGCCGCCTGTTTGTGTGAAACCGCATCGGCACAATCGCTATTGAACCAGCGGTTATGCCTGCCCTTACTGATGAGATCGAAGTGTGGAATGTAGTATTCCATACCCATGACGATCTTCTCAGTAATCGCAACGGCGCTGGATGATAGATCCATTCCACTGAAGCAGCGCTGCTTCTAACGGATAGACGCAAAGTAGTAGACTACCAGTCCGGAAAGCGCTGCAGAGGCTATTTAACGCCATTATACTCGAGGGCATTACGCCTAAAGCATGGCACGGGGGTGTGGTGGCACTTTTCTTCAAAAAGGGCGACAGGGCCCAGTTGAAGAACTACAGACCCATCATGCTCGTGAGTCATGTATACAAGCTGTTCTCGAGAGTTATCACGAATCGTCTCGCGCGCAGGTTTGACGACTTCCAGCCTCCCGAACAAGCCGGATTCCGTAAAGGCTATAGTACCATAGACCACATTCATACGCTGCGGCAGGTTATACAGAAGACCGAGGAGTATAATCTGCCACTATGCTTGGCGTTTGTGGACTATGAGAAAGCCTTCGATTCTGTCGAGACCTGGGCCGTGCTTAGGTCACTCCAGAGGTGCCAAATAGACTACCGGTACATCCAGGTGTTGAAGTTATTGTACGAAAACTCCACTATGTCAGTATAAAAAATACCACTTCAGCGAGGTGTGAGACAGGGTGACGTTATATCGCCGAAGCTGTTCACAGCTGCGCTGGAGGATGTATTTAAGCTTTTGGACTGGAGAGGACTCGGCATCAACATAAACGGCGAGTACATGACCCACCTTCGTTTTGCCGATGATATCGTAGTCATGGCTGAGACCGTGGAAGATCTAGGCACAATGCTCGAAGACCTCTGTAGAGTTTCCCAACAAGTGGGTCTTAAAATGAACATGGACAAGACCAAAATCATGGTGAATTCCCATGTAGTACCCACTCCTGTGAAGGTTGGCGGCTCTACACTGGAAGTTGTTGACGAATATGTTACAAATGTGTGAATATGTTACCTGGGACAAATAGTCCAGCTCGGTAAGTCCAACTTCCAGAAAGAGGTAAATCGACGAATCCAACTCGACTGGGCAGCGTTCGGGAAGCTACGCAGCATATTCTCGGCCAATCTACCGCAGTGTCTCAAGACGAAAGTCTTCAATTCGTGCGTGTTGCCAGTGATGACGTACGGAACTGAGACGTGGCCGTTTACAATGGGTCTAATCAGAAGGCTCAATGTTACTCAAAGGGCAATGGAGAGGGCTATGCTCGGGGTTTCTCTACGCGATCGCATCAGAAATGAGGAGATCCGTAGAAGAACTAGAGTCACCGACATAGCCCAAAGAATTGCAAACCTTAAGTGGCAGTGGGCAGGACACATAGCTCGCAGGACTGACGGCCGTTGGGGCGGAAAGGTCCTTGAGTGACGGCCGCGTACCGGGAGACGCAGCGTTGGTAGGCCCCCCACAAGGTGGACCGACGATCTGGTGAAGGTCGCGGGAAGCCGCTGGATGCGGGAGGCGCAGGACCGATCGGTTTGGAGATCCCTGGGGGAGGCCTATGTCCAGCAGTGGGCGTCTCTTGGCTGAAATGATGATGATAATGAGTCGCGCATACCATCCCAACCTGCCGATATATAATGCCAGACCTGACGTTTGGCGACCATAGATTTTAGGGGCTTTGCCTGTAATACTTTCATGGACGATATCTGGTAATGGTCCGACGTGCCTAGTGGGGCTCGAACCTCATCCTCATATCCGTCCGGATGGGTCGTGAGCAGAAGGTCCAGTTAAGATGGCGTTTGACTTGCTATGTCTGGGTTCCTGGTGGGCTGATCAACCAGTTCTGTCAAGTCATGCGTGAGAGCGAATGCGTGGGCAGAGATCCCAGCATGATCATTTTTGGAGGAACCTAACCATAAGCTATGGTGAGCATTGAAGTCCCCCAAAAACACCAGTTCTGCACTGGGAAATTGCTCCTGCGCATTATCTGCCGCCTAAGATGGTCAAAAAGTCAAGTTATCTCGGCGTCACCGGTGTGAGATCTGTAAAGACAAACGTAGACTCGACGGGTCTGCCAGGCAGCTCAGACGGCGATAGCAAACATCCGACATACACCGGTTTTCGCCAGGTCGAGCTATCTCAAGATGATGATGGATATCATTGAAGGTTAGCTTGAAGTCCGCGAATGTTACAGAACTCAACCTGGAACGGTGTGGGAATTATGGGGTTGAGCACCGCTGTACGAACCTGACTGATTTATTAATTGGGCTGCCATTATGAAGAGGAAAAGAGGACGTGAATCGAGAGGAAATTACCGCGACAGAATCGGATAAACTAGGAAGCTTGTCTCTCCGAGGAACTGCCTAGGTAAGGATATGCACCGACCCGCCGGAGGGAAGGGCCCCCGTGCCCCCTCCGGGAGTGGCCGCCGGGACCCCACGCTCCGGTCACCAACCGGCACGACGGTCCACACTGAGATTATGCGTGGCATGATAGGGCAGCATCGCGAGCTGGTTAGGCATCCTCGGGCCCCTGTACTGTACCACGGGCGAAAAATTCTTACTGGTTGCCTGGTAGAGAATACCTCAAGTATTAAGTCCGCCTTTTGTACATGTCTTTTATGTTGTACGATAAAGATTTAATAAATAAATGTGAGTGACAACCTCAATACTATTGTTTTATACGGTCTATACACGGGCTACTAGCGCGGGTGGCTAGCGAATGCCCGCTTTATCAAGATTTTAGGTGCTTCAGTTTAAATCTTCAATTGATGAAATAATACTAACATCGATATTCCTTAAATTACATACCTACGGCCGCATCTGACACACCATTTGTCAAAGCACTTCCTATCATTGGCTGCCCGTCGATGTATTCAATGCCTGCCTTCAGCCAATGTTCCTCATCCAAGTATATCATCAAACCTGCCTGATCATACTGTGTTGTAAAATTGGCTTCGACACAAATCTGCAAAAAAAAAATTTATGACGATTCCAATAACCAAAGCACCAATACCAGGGTATGCGGGACTCCCTTCTGCCTAGGGGTTCAAAGCTAGACTAGGATCTGCCCCCTTTGACAAAAGCCACACGCTTATATTTCCGCAGTCCTTCCGCATGCGTTCCGCAGAAAAAATGTATGGAAATGATATTAGCCTGTAACACCTCACGCTATTTTTTGCGCAACTAACGCCATCTCCATACATTTTTTCTGCGGAACGACTGCGGATAAATAAACGTGCGGCTTTTTTCTAAGGGGGCTGATCGCTGCGAGCAGGATTAAAACTATATTCAAAATTTTTTTTACAAAAAATAAAACCTACTTCTTAAACATTAAAAAGTCATAAATAATATAAGAATATATACAGCATCACATTATTATATTGAAGTGAGTGTCAATTTTACAAGCTTTTATTTAACTTGCAATGTATGTTGTTCGGGTGGAATCTTTCAACCCAATTTTGAGGCAGATATCTTTAACCGATTGAGCTGAAATTTTGTATACACGTTCAGTTTGGATGACAATGCATGGTTGACTGTGTGACGTTATTTTAAATCCAAGATGGCGGCATACCCAAGATGGCCGATCAATTATTTTTAATACACCCCTACAATATGGATATCAAATAAAAGGTCTTGCTAAGAGTAACTCGAAAAATAATGTGACGTCACTATTTATCTAATATGGCGGACTTCTAAAGCTTGAAAATCAATTTTGAAGTAGATATCTTTAATATTGAGCTGAAATTTTGTATACACACAGTTTGGATGAAAATGCACGGTTAACTGTGTGACGTCATTCTAAATCCAAGATGGCTGCATACCCAAGATGGCGGACCAATTATTTTTAATGCACTCCTACAATATGGGTATCAAATAAAAAAGAATATAACTTGAAAAATTAAGTGATGTCACTATTAATCCAATATGTCGTACTTCTAAAGCTAAAAATCAATTTTGAAGTAGATATCTTAAACCGATTGACCTGAAATTCTGTATAGACGTTCCGGCAAACGACCTTGCAACAATGATGCGTTGAATGAGATGAACAGACTGGGAAACGAACAGACTGAAAACGTGATGAACAGACTGAGAAAGTGATAACTAAAAAGTAAAAAATAAATTAAATGTAAAAAACCTTTTTAAAAACAAGCTTTTATTTAAATGCGCTAAAAAGAATTAATAAACTTTTACACTAAAACTTTTACTTATAACGTCATTTCACATTTGACACAATTTATATGACATAAAAGCTTGTCGCGAGATTTACTTGTGTGTAGTAACTTAAAAGTAGTAAAATGACATGATGTTTATATTATGCGAGTATGAGTGAATGTAATAAAGTAAGGGAGACCAATTTTTAATTAAAGCAAAGACAGTCACTTACTTCCATAGTAAAATCCTTCTCGAGGTGCGCCCCAAAAACATGTCCTGTATTATTACTCACTTTATTCCAAGGGTCCCGCCAAAAGACCTTGTTATTATCTGTTTTTACTCGAAGTATCGGCTCTTCGAAGTACCATGATATAGGTTGATTGAACCATGAGAAGTCATTAAAACCCCAATAAAATGATTCTGAATTACTGATAAAACTGATAACAACAATCGTAATTAAACTTATTTTATCCATATTGAACGATAATTTAGTACTGATGAAGATAAAGGTACGTGTCGCTTTGCTTGCTATGAATCTATTTTGTCAGCTTACAGTTTTAGATCCACAAATTATATGATTGTTACAAGGTCACCGATATTTAAGCAAAGCGCTCTTTGTAAACTACAGTGCAAAGAAATTAAAAAGTACACACTACACGATGGGCGATCACGGTACACTAGATTGAGCCATCGGCGATACGCATCTAGATGTGGCCTATTCCGCAGTGTGTGTGTACCTGAACGTTCGGGTTCGTAAGCAACAACAGTAAGCAAATAGTAAAACAAGTAAAAATGTCGTGGACTCACAGTATGGTATAGTAATAAAAAAAATTTTTTTATCTATTCCGTATCCTTGTTTGGAATCTAAAGCATAAGCACCGTAAATATAAAAATAAGTAAGAATATGTTATTGTTAATAGGGGGAATGCGTGTGTTTATCATGTTTTCATATTACGTATGTACCTACTATGTAAATATTGCGATAGTTTACATCGTTATACCTACCTAATAATAATAGACATTATATAATAATATTAATAAATAAACAGATATATTTCCTCCACGCGGCAAAGCCTCCACGTCCATCTCGAAAGGCGACGTGACAACCATCGTAAGATCGCCAGACCAGCAGGCCTATTACCGATCTCATGGTTTGCAAATGATAACATAATGAAATTATAGTACAAAATGAAAAATAAAATTTTAGGACAGATTTTTGATAATTCGTTCATTATATCATAATCATTGAAATTATACCAAAGTAATGATATCATTGGAGATCGGTAATACCAAATGAAGCATTTTATGACTTCTTTATCTCAAAATTTATACCATGTCGTACGACGAAAGTTTTATAATAGGCCTGCATGCAGGTCTGTCCCATCGTGTAGAGGAGCCATTAGAACTTCACTTCAACCATTCTGTGAGGGCGGAAGTGGCGGAACAGTGAGACGAATTGTACACACACGCACAATTTGCAGCGCCGGAGGCCGTATCGGCACATGCCAGTTAGTGTTGAGACAATACAGTTTTTTTTGACGTCTTTTATTTGCAATCTGTCCCAGAAGACATTCAGCAATCGGTTTGAGAGACTAATTTGGCATGCACGGTACATATCCATTGACACGTCCGTTTCCAATAGTTATCTATCAGCAGATTTTGTTGTATCCGTCTCCGCAAGCGACGAGGCTTGAGCAGGTTCATTCATTAAGTGTTGGGCAAGTGAGCTGGGATGTTTTAACACTCTGAAATTGTAGGCTCTCAAGCTGTTTGCTATTTGTTGCTTTACTGTTTTAATATTCAGGTCTTGGTGTAATCATAATTGGTTATATACCATACCATGGTGCGTCAGCTATCATTTTCAGCATTTTTGATTGGAATCTTTGCAGAATCTCAATATTTGAATTGGCTGATGTACCTCATTATTTTCCAGGGACAGTTGTGACTCCCGTCTGAACATCCAAAATATTTTACGGACCTGTTCACCCATTGCAAGCCTTTCGGTGAATATGTGTTTTCTCCATGCCAGTCGCTTATCCAGGTACATACATAGGTACCCAAATACTTTGTGCCGTCAGCTTGCGGAACCTGGACTCCATTAAGAGATATCGGTGGACAAATGCCTTTGCGATAAGTAAAAGTGACCTGGACAGATTTGCCCTCATTAGCCTTTATACGCCAATCCCTGAGCCAGTCCGACACTTCGTTGAGACTATTTTAAAGATTTTGGGGAAGCCATGTCAGGAGATTCATCTGATGATAATATGGCAGTGTCATTAGCAAAAGTACCAGTAACAACTCCTTCAGTAGTTGGGAGATCCGCAGTATAGAGGAGAAACAGAATAGGGCCCATTACACTTCCTTGCGGGACTCCAGCTTCTATAGGATATAAAGACGTATTCTCCCCGCCTTGGCTCACAAAAAAGTGTCTATGTCCCAGGTATGATTTGATGTATTTGTAATAATTCACTGGAAGTGTATTTTTGATTTTAAATAGTAGTTCATCATAATGCCATACCCGGTCGAAAGCCTGTGAAATATCCAAGAACGCAGCTGTGCAATGTTGTTTTCTTTCAAAAGCCGTACTTATGCTGTCCACCAGTCTATGAATCTGTTTAATAGTGCTATGCTTCTGGCGAATGCCAAACTGATGTTCAGGGATTAAGTTCCTTTCAGCTATCAATGGCATCAATCTGCTCAGGAACAAGATTACCATTACTTTTGATGTAATGGGCAACAAGCTAATAGGTCTGTACGACTTTACTTCCTCTGGGCTTTTGCCAGGTTTACTGACCATTATTATCTGAGTCACTTTCCATTGAGCAGGTATTGTTTCGCCATTCAAGATAAAGTTGTATATGTAGGTCAGGAACAGTATGCCTTCTGTTGGCAACTCTCTCAAAATGTTGACTGTAATTTAGTCATAACCAGGCCTTCTTAAGACCAAGTCGTTGAATGACGTTTATTACTTCTTGTGTAGAGAAGTTTTTTATTGAGAGATCTAGCTGATGCGTTTGTCCAAGGCAGTCCAACACTTTTTTAGTTACTGTAGATTCTAGATCGTGGTGTGGGATAAAGACTGTTCTCAGATGTTCAGCAAATGTCTGCGCCTTTTCTAGGGAGCTCATTGCCCAGCTACCATCCACTTTAGGTATGGGGGATTGAAATGTGGTTGGGCGTTTAAGATGTTTGGTTGCCTTCCTGTTGTCGCTTAGCAGCTGTTTGAGTTGAGATGTTAATGCGTTCAGTAAGGATTTATCTGCAGGATATCGCATTTGCTGCCATCGTTTCCGTGTCCTAGAGACAATACATGGCACGGGAATATATATACTGCTCTACGATATCTTAACCAGCAGGCCTATTCTCTAGCTTCGGTCGCTAACGAGCACTGTCATTTTTGAAAGAAACTTAACATCCATTACTGCTATCATGAACGCTGCCGTAACGCATAACATCACTAAACTTGTAATCCTTGTAATGGATATAAAGTTTCTTTCAAAAATGACAGTTCTAGTCACCAACCGTAGTTAGAGAATAGACCTGCCAGAAGCCACTTACACTAAAAATTGAATTGAATAGACCTGCAGTGGCTTACTGATCATGGGATTTCTTTGTCAGCATCCGAATGTTCTGTTGTGGTGCTTTCTAGGAAAAGAATTATACCTGATGATGTTGTTATAGCTATTGATGACGAATACCTACCTGTCAACGATTATATAAAATTCCTAGGAATATTCCTTGACTCTAGATTAACAGTAGGCATTCACCACCTTAATTATATTAAAAACAAATGCGAGAAAAATGCAGTTCGTGCAGTGTTTGGTGGGGAGCACAACTCTACTGCCAAAAACTACCCTATAATGCAATATTAACCAGCCACTTTGATTATGGTTGCTTACTCTGGGAACCATGCAATGAGACAGCCTAAAGCCCTACGTATAATCTGTGGAACGATAAAATCTTCCCCGATCAATGCTATGCAAGTTGTATGCGTCGATCCACCACTCCATTTACGCCGTCATTACCTTGCAGACAACTTCTTATGCAAGGTCATCCAGCAGAGTAATCACCCACTACTGTCCAGACTAAATCAACTACAGCACTTAGTGGAAGCATCTAGGTACTGGGTTCATAGGGTAACACCCTGTCTTATTAAAAGCTTTACTAAATTCCCCTCTTCAGGTTCAACTATGAAGCTTTGGTCTTCACCTAATATAATCTAAAATACCGAAATAATATTATAATAAACATTTAAATAGACTTCTGCTAGGTCGTCGCAGTATTTGCTTTTCGGGAATAAATATATTTAGATTAATATTTAAATAAATTGACACCCGAAAAGCAAATACAACTTTTAGACTTCTGCTAGACAACAACAACTGGTCAGATTGGTTGCACAAATATACTGATGCCTCGAAATTATCGGCGGATGGTAATGTCGGTGCGGTTGTGTGGATTCCAGTCTAAAAATTATTCATAATTTCAAATGCCCTCCTGAAACTACAGTGCTCATAGGTGAATCATCTTTTGCTCTATATGAAGCTGTTTCTTAATATATTGAATCGCATAGTTACAGTAAGTCCATGATTTGCATTGAATCACGTAGCGTACTTAAATAATTATTAAGATTTCCTTTTCGCACCAAGAATATCTCCTACTTGTCACTGAAAACCAGGGAATTACTATACTAATGTCGTTATTGTCTGGAGTCTTGTACACGCTGGTATCACAGGAAATGAAAATACTGATGCATGTGCTAAACAGGTCACTCACAACTTTAGGCTCTCCAACCTATGACAAATACTTTTCCCAAGATATCCGCTTATTATCAAAATCAGATCTAACTAGACAATGGCAATAGAAATGGAGTCAGTGCCGTAGCTTAATAGGAAAATCCTATAGTCGTTATCAGATGGATATCCCCGCTAAGCCATGGTTCTTTAAACACAAATCTGGCAACGAACCACCACCTCAACTATAATTCGTTGGCGTCTTAGACATGTAAGTTCCCCGTCTTTCTGGCTAAAATACGTATTCAAGACTGACACGCTCCGGCCGTGTAAAGCACGATCAGGGTGCAGAAGAAAGAAATAAAAGAATTAGTTTCAGTACAGTGTATATCAGAGATATAGGGACATAGGGAGGTACTTAGCTTAGTTCTGCCTAGAAACTGAAGCGAGACGCGAAGGCCAGAAGTAGGTGGAGGAAGACCGGAACAGGCGTCGCGATCTTCAGTAGGACCGGAACAGACGCAGGCGGTCTTGATCCGGTGAGCAGGAAGAAGCAGGTGTTGAGCAGCTGCCCGTAGATACGACCCCTAGTTCGGGGATCGGGCACAATAAACGAACTGAACGTTTAAGATGTTACCAGGAGAAACGATGTCAGCGGATAAAAGAGGTTATAGCGGGCTCCCAATTTATACTCTCAACCTTCTAGAACTTTTCTAGAATGTTGGGATGGGAGAAAGAACCTCAGAACAATCACTACAGCAAGTTATTCTTCTGAGGAAAGAACCACAAAGAAACGGCTTACTGCCATAGACTACGTAGGTACATGCATAGGTTCGTTCTGAAATACGATTCAACCTGACTACGATTCAACATAATTTCTATAATTGTATGCAAACGCATACAATTATAGAAATTAAAAATATATCTCGTATGTAGCAAGTTTAGGAAATCATCAGAAACATTCCTGTTTATAAATTATTAAAAAGGATATTAATATCAAAATTAAGCTTATTAATTATTTCTGAACGTAAACGAATATTTATATTATGGGCACATTCGTAGTGATCTTTATATTTATACAACTACCGGCGTAAAATGTCAAACGCAGAATAAACAAAACAACCTAGTTGTGTTGAACTCTTGTTGACAAAAATTTAATCAATACTTAGTTGCGAGTGGTTATTAATGGTTATTAGGCATATTCATAAAAAGATTACCACATAATGACGTGTTTGTATGAAGGGATTACTCGTTAAAATCAAGGTAAGTTTTATATTAAGTGGAGACGGTTTTAGAACCGTGACAAGACCATTCCATTTGTGAATGTGGCTTATTTTCGAGGATTAGAGGAAGGCATATTTGCTTTAACTTTCCGAGACAACAAACTTTAATAAACCACCTGATTCCATTCCACGTCCTGTAAATATGAATTTTCTTCCCTAATTTTAAACATTCTTTATAAATATATTGTAAGATACCAAATTAAATTATAAAATAGTAATCTACCCTACAAACCCTACATAATATATTCCACTCTATACGCTACGTCGTACATCTCTTAACATAATTCACATCCAACAATTAATTTCCGAATCAAATTTTAAATCATATCTTCAAATCGCTACTAACTATTTAATGTTCGCTTTGCTTTATCCACAGGTAGACCAACCGGCCAACTATTTTAATCAATCTAAATGGGTCAGTAGGGAGAAATCAGAAACTATGAGAGATAGCGAAATCTGTTCTTAGGAATATTCTGTTCTTATATTAAATTGATATAAGTTCTTAATCAATTTAAACCGTGTTTTCGCTACTCGACATTGGCAAAATTGTCAACTCAGACAGAAGCCACTTAGCATAAAAATTGAATTGAATTGAAATCAGACTTAAACGACACAGATGTTTTAAACATGTTTACTTAGATTCTATTTTTAAAATTTACATCAAATTTTTTCTTCCGTAAAAAAATTGTCTAGTGACACAGATGTTTCAAACATTTGCTTAGAATACCTACTGTAATTATATAAAATGAAAATGGCTATTATTTGCATAAAAATCCATAAACAAACATACTATAAATAACAAACTATATCAAAATCCATAACATTAGATAAAAAATTGAATTTGGTATGCAATTTTTTATCGGTCTATCGTGCTCAGCTCGTAAGTAATTCTTTGGGGGCACAGAGCGCGCGCATTTAAACGTGGGATTTTTGTAGATTTGTTAAATATTATAATCAATTTCGTAAATACCAAATAATAAGATAAATATTGATTCACTTACCATAGTAGCTAGCGAAGGTGTTATGTTTGTGAGAACATAATTTTAGTTTCAATTTTGTATCTGTTTTATAAGTTACAAAAAAATAAATAAATAGGATTAAACTGATGGGCAAGTTAAAGTATGGGTAAATTAAAGTAATAAACGAATTAGAAACTCTCATATATTTTGAAATAACGACAGTTACTCACGATTATTACAGAGTAATATCACGACAACTTGTAAGGTTTTGACTGATAGGTAAATTGAAAAAAAAAAATATCAAGGAAATACACATTGTTTATTTTTTACACTTACCTACTCACCGTCATTGCAAAAACCTGTATGTCCCAAACTATAATAGTAATAGCCCGAAAAATCGTCTAGTCTTTACACAAATAAAATCCTTACATTTGCCGACTCATGTTGATAAATCCTAAGATTTAAGTACTTTTACTAGCAAAACCAACGTTTACTAATATTAATGGGCTTTTACAATACCTACATTCCACACGCAGTAAGGATTATTGTGGACACACTGAACACTGTCTGAGTTTAAAATGCACAAATGGAAAAATATTACTATTTTTTAAAAACAAAATGTTGTTTTTTTATTGGCACTTCCTTGATTGAATAAGGATAATAATAAAATCAATTTGAATGCTAAATTTATTCAGCTGACTCAACAATATTCAAACCGCTAAATTTCACAACAAGCCCTTCTCTCGTGGGACTGCAACACATGGGGCCCACGAAGTAACTGTCGGCGACTGGAAATGGACTCATTCTCAATAGATACCAGTTGCTGTTATCAGTGGAATACTCCACAACAACCACGTCAGAAACTTTCGAAAGCCGCAACCAAAACTTTCCAGGGTCCCCGGTATATAAACCTGTTGGAGAAAAGAACAAAATATTTGTACTACTTAAACTCACTCTAAAGTTTCCAACTCATCGATCCGGGTTTGTCTCTGATTCCTTCACCGGAGGTAGACTCTGTACCAGGGTCATCTGCATGGGAACCTCCGTCTTACCTATTTCTGCCGCAAAGCAGCAGTGCTTGCATTGCTGTTCTCCGGTTTGAAGGGTAAGATACGGCAGTGAAATTACTGGGTACAGTGACTTAACATCTGATGGTCACAAGTTGGCAACGTACAATGTGGTTCTTGTGAGGGTTGCAGATTTGCTGCGAATCTCAAAAGAGCCACATTTTAAATTAATCATCGCATGTTTAGGCCTTTACTTAAATACCTATAAAACGTTTTGAAGAATTCTACGGAAACCTACTAGGAGGGTCTCAGAAAAATGCTGAATTAGACTTAAGGCTTTTGAAGTATTTTTTTTTAATTTTTGAACTGTTACCACTTACCATCAGGTGGGCAGTTTGCTTGTTTGTCAACTTAGTAGCAATAATAAACAAAACACTGTCCGCTATACATATAGGGAATAATTTACCCCCAAATTTAGATCGGCTCGTAGTAAGTAAAAGGAATCTTTTAATAGTACCAGGGGTGAAAGTAACTTATTTAGGCCCGAGACGGTGTTTGGCGCCCGAGCGTAGCGAGCTAGCGAGGCAGTAGCGGGCATTCGGTAACAACCACCCACGCTATAGTAGACTAAGGACTTAACTACAAAATCTTAATATTTTTTTTATCAAGAGCATCGGTGGCGCTGTGTGGACTTGGCGCTGGCCTTCTAATCTGGAGGTCCGGAGTTCGATTCTGCAATGTACTTACCAATGTATTTTTCGTTTTTTTTCGAATTATATACCTGGTACCCTACAGGACAGGCTTTGCCTAGTGTAGGGGCCAAGTTATCTTTTGTGTTCTTAATCACCTGTTACATATTGTTTTACATAAGGTTTTAAGTTCAAATACATTAAATAAGGTAGTAATAGGTTAAGACTTTTGGTTGGTTGATAAATAAATTATTATTATTATTATATATGTACATTTGTCCGATGCTCCCACGGTGAGGGAAAACCTCGTGAGCAAACCTGCATACACCTGCGAAGAAATTCGAAGGTTTACTTATGTGAAGTCGACTAATCCGCACTGGGCCAGCGTGGTTGACTAAGGCTAAGACTAAACACCCTAACTTAGGGTAGGTTCGAGCCCCTCGGTGGGAACGTATTATGAGCTGTGATGATGAGACAGTTTGATGATTGAATTGCTTCCATTTAAATCAAAATTGATGAAATAACACTAACATCGATATTACTTAAATCACATACCTGTGGCCAAATCTGACACACCATTGGTCAAAGCACTTCCTATCATTGTCTGCCCGTCGATGTATTCAATACCTGCCTTCAGCCAATGCTCCTCATCTAAGTATATCATCAAACCTGCCTGATCATACTGTGTTGTGAAATTGGCTTCTACGCAAATCTGCAAAAAAATATTTATGACGATTCCAATAACCAAAGCACCATAAGTAGCCTTGTACTCCACTGACTAGTTCAATTACGGGGGTATGAGGGACTGCCTTTCGTCTAGCTAGACTTAGGACTTAACTATGATCTGCCCCTAAATAAGACAGCTTATTTATCCGCAGTCGTTCCGCAGAAAAACATCATGGAGATGACATGAGCCTGTGACAACCTTAGGCCAGAGATTTAAATCTCTGCCTTAGGCTTTTTTTTCCGCAACTAATGCCATCTCCATCCATTTTTTCAGGTGATCATTGCTTGGCACCGACTTAATAATATAAAACTGTGATGTTGCATGTGATTTTATATTACATATTTACGACCTTTTGGTGTTTTCTGTCGGTTTTATATTTTTTATAAAAAAAATATTTCAATCTTTTTTGTAATAAGTGGGTACCTAATCCGTGCGCAATGGATTTTGAGCCAAGGGAAATACCGGAATAAGATTTTTGTTCAACTTAACTGCAATTAAATGCAATGATCTGCAGGTAGGTACTTACTTACATCGGTAAGTTTTTATAAAACAAAATTGATCGAATTAAGGGTCTGCGCGCACTAGTGATTTTGAGTCGACCGATAATTTGATTGTTTATGGAATAAGTAGGTGTAGAACTAAATGGCAGTGCACTCGATCACTTACAGACTAAAATCGTCCGATCGAACTGTCGAAAATGATTACCCAATCCCTATTCAAAGAAACTACCGAAAAACCATGCAAGCTCGCCACCAATTTCACAAAAATATCTCCCAACTATCGGTCAACTGCACATTGAGTATAGCGTGGTCGTAGCGGTGTATGTAGGTATACATGAATGCGCAAAGTCAAACAGTTGGCCGATTATTCGATCACAGCACAAATGATCACCGTTTTAGGAAAAAAATTCTGTTTGCTCCTAGCCTATAGGTACGTGTGAATTAGAATCACAAAACGATACTGTTCACGCGTACTACATACCTAGTGCGCGTACCGCCACAAATCTAAACTATCGATCGATAGTTTGACCACGGTCATCGCACGAAAAAAGTTTAAACTATCGGTCGATTACAAATCACAAGTGCGCGTAGGCTTTCCATGTGTGTTTTTTTTTTAAATGTCGCCCCACACTAGGATTTTCTCCTGTGTCGTGGGTACAGTTACAAACATAGAATATCACATGCACATACGCCCAGACTGGAACAAATTTCTGTAGGCCATACAAAACATTTGTCCCGTACGGGAATCGAACCCGTGACCCGTTGCGCAGTAGGTGATCACTCGACCTCCAGCAAAATGGATTAAATGATGTTCATATGCGCGTATGAGGGAATGTAATGAAGATAGTGAGCTTAGTTAGACCAACTCTTAATTAAAGCAAAGACAGTCCCTTACTTCCATAATAAAATCCTTCGTGACGTTCACCCCAAAAACATTTCCTGAATTATGACTGGAATTTTGCCAAGGGTCCTGCCAAAAGTTCGTATTATTATCTGTTGTTACTTGAAGTATCGACGCTTCTAAGAACCATGTTATAGGTTGGTGGAACCACGAGAAGCTGTTGAAACCCCAATTATATGATTTTGAATTACTGATAAAACTAATAACAACAATCGTAATTAAACTTATTTTATCCATATTGAACGATAATTTAGTACTGATGAAGATAAAGGTACGTGTCGCTTTGCTTGCTATGAATCTATTTTTGTCAGCTTACAGTTTTAGATCCACAAATTATATGATTGTTACAAGGTCACTGATATTTAATCAAAGCGGTCTTTGTAAACTACAGTGCAAAGAAATTATAAAGCTTGCACTACACGATGGGCCATGTCATGGCCCACTAGTGTGGGCCATCTTGTAGAAGGCGAATTTTTTTATGATGGCTTATGGCGCGGTGGGATGGTGCTGGGATGGCCGCGATATCGGTTTTTCGTCCGCACATCGTCGGAGAGTAGTGAGCAGTGGCGAGGGGTCAAGGTTAGGCGAAGGTAAGCCGCACCATCAATAGGCCGTAACAAAAATGCACTCACCGCTGACTGCACCGTGTGATGCCAGCGTCATGCGTTCGTCAGATGAAAAGGCCCACTTTCATCATACAAAAAAGCACTGATAATATGATTAAACAGTGTCTCTCCACTGAGTTTGAATCAGAAAACAATTATTATGAAGGCATTAAGTCCGCCTTTGTACTTCTTCTGTAGGTACATAAAGAATAAATAAATGATGGAAAACAAAACATTTTATTCAGTTTGCAACTGCCTTTCATCCACGTATATTTTTTTTATCGTGCAAAGATGAATGAAAATGTCTATAAAATTCATCTCGCCTTTTACAATCAATTGTCATATTTGGCCTAATTTGATAACATACTTATTATTTTCTTAGCCTAAGTACCTAGTCAGTCAAACAGCATTCAATATGCATTAAAGCCGTTATTTTGGCAAATAAATCTTACCGCAACAAATAAAAATGTAAGATCACATCACAAAATCAAACAAATACCGGTACAAATTTTAAATCTCACTCCCTAATCAAATCACAACAAACACGTAAAATGGCGGACGCCGGACACGTACGTACTAATTAATAAATTTCATAATCCTGACCACTGATGATTGTTAAACTGTGACTGAGGCACCGACGCGACGATGACTTCCGAAGACAAAGAGATCGAAACATTCAAAATTATGCATAAGTCAGAAAGAGATAGAAAACGTAGGCTGGTACGTGACGTGCGTGATAGCACAATATCTATATTGTGGTTTGTGGTGATAGCTTACATTTTCCGAATTGGCCCGCGAGCCGCGCGTAGGTCGTGCGAGAGATCCGATAATTACAATGAATGAAATGCCCCGAAAGTGCCCGAAACGCAGTACGCAACGTTACGCTACGAACGTTCGGCTTCCCTCACGCGATTTTCTATAGAAATCATTGATGTCGAATTTAAGCATCTAAGCTCGCTCACACTGATTCATTGAAGTTTTTAACAGCGCCATCTACAAAATTATGGTACTTTTTACAAGCTTTTATTTAACTTGCAATGTATGTATGTTCGGGTGGAATCTTGCAACTCAATTTTGAAGCAGATATCTTTAACCGATTGAGCTGAAATTTTGTATACACGTTCAGTTTGGATGACAATGCATGGTTGACTGTGTGACGTCATTTTAAATTCAAGATGGCGGCATACCCAAGATGGCGGATCAATTATTTTTAATGCACTCCTACAATATTGGTATCAAATAAAAGGTCTTGCTAAGAGAAACTCGAAAAATAGTGTGACGTCACTATTTATCTAATATGGCGGACTTCTAAAGCTTGAAAATCAATTTTGAAGTAGATATCTTTAACATTGAGCTGAAATTTTGTATACACACAGTTTGGATGAAAATGCACGGTTAACTGTGTGACGTCATTCTAAATCCAAGATGGTTGCATACCCAAGATGGCGGACCAATTATTTTTAATGCACTCCTACAATATGGGTATCAAATAAAATTAAGTGATGTCACTATTAATCCAATATGTCGTACTTCTAACTACAGACTGAGAAACGTGTCCAGTGATAACTAAAAAGTAAAAAAATAAATTAAATGTAAAAAAAAACCTTTTTAAAAACAAGCTTTTATTTAAATGCGCAAAAAAGAATTAATAAACTTTTACACTAAAACTTTTACTTATAACGTCATTTCACATTTGACACGATTTATATGACATAAAAGCTTGTCGCGAGATTTACTTTTGTAGATAAAAAGAAAATTAAATAATTTGATGTGAATAATTTTATACATTACAATTTTCAAAGTAGATACGAGTAGGTACTTAAAAGTACTCTTTTAAGTACTTTTAAGTTACTACACACAAGTGAAATGTGAAATGACGTTATAAGTAAAAGTTTTAGTGTAAAAGTTTATTAAGTAATTCTTTTTAGCGCATTTAAATAAAAGCTTGTTTTTAAAAAGGTTTTTTTACATTTTTTTTTACTTGTTTTCAAATTTCTTATTATATAAAAAGTACCATAATTTTGTATATGGCGCTGTTAAAAAGTAGCTTTTAAGAATTTTATTTATTTAATGTTTTATGTACATAAAGTGTACACAGGCGGACTTAATGCAATTATTCATTTTTTGCCAGTCGACCTTCGAATTTTGGGTGATTTCGAAAGGTAGGCCGATGGGAATCGACTTATATGGACCCTTCGCCACTGGTAGTGAGCCAGCGAAGGTGGCATGCATCTACTTGCATTCCGCAGTCTGTGTGTGCCCAAATTCATTTATTTATTCATTCAGGGTGGTCCATCGTGTAATGGAGCTATTAGAAGTTCACTTCACACATTTTTTGTTGGCAGAAGTGGCGGAACAGTGAGACGAATCGTATACACACGCACACTTTGCGGCGTGGGCGCGGCCTCAAGGTCGGCACGTGGCAGTTAAGCCGGCTTCCCACGGCGCGTGATTTACGGCGCCCTCGGGCCACGCCGATTTTCACGGGCAAGCCCGAGCCACAGGTATTTATTCTGTGCCACAGGCGAGCTAGCGCCACCTCAGGCCGCGTGACTTCCCACGGCCCGTTATTTCACGGACGCCCCTGGCCGCGGGCAAGCTCGTAGTAGGGGAGCCCAAGAGAGGATTTTTGCAGTCATTCGGTCGCATCAGGTTAATGTGTAAAGGATACCTTGCACCTTTGCGATTATCTCTACCAAATCTCAGCCCTTAATAAAAGGGTTGGGTTGGTAAAGCTTGACGTGACGCCTACTGTACAGCTGATCAAAGCACGCGTGACATTATTTACACGACGCTCTGATTCATTTGAATTTTATATCAAACTTAATCCTAAAATATTTACTATGATTGAATTATAATATGAAATAAATGTGTTCAATTTGTAATTCTTTGAATATATTTTTACTATGATTAAAGGAATCTCAAGGAAATGAGAGGAAGAGAGTATAATCAGCCCATGTGTTTTGCTTTCGTAGATTACGAAAAGGCTTTGGATAGCGTCGAACACTGGGCTGTGTTTCACTCTCTTCATCGTTGTGGAATTGACAAAAGGTACATTGATATCCTCCGGGAGCTATACAGCTCCGCCACCATGCGGGTCCGATTACATGAACTTACGCATCCCGTAACGCTAAACAGAGGTGTTCGTCAAGGTGATACTCTTTCACCTAAGCTCTTCACGACCGTCCTTGAAGACATTATGAAGACTATTAACTGGGCAGATAGAGGTATTAAAATCAACGGCACCTACCTGTCACATCTGAGATTCGCGGACGACCTGATCCTGATGGCAGAAAACACAACAGATCTCCAACATATGATGGAAGAGCTTAATACGGCGTCACTGCAGGTTGGCCTTAAGATGAACATGTCCAAGACCAAAATAATGACTAGTCATTCTTCCGTACCAAACATAACAGTTGGTAACTATCCAATAGAGGTAGTAAAGGACTACGTATACCCTGGACATTGGTTATCTTTTGGCCGAGAAACGCAGATGAAGGAAATTGCCAGAAGGATTCAGCTGGGTTGGGCTGCCTTTGGAAAACTAGAAGACATCCTGAGGTCACGCACGTTCCCTCAAAGCCTAAAGACCAAGGTTTTTAATCAGTGTGTTCTGCCCACGTTAACGTATGGTTCCGAGACATGGACGCTTACAAAAGAGGCTATGCACAAAATAAAAGTGCACAGAGAGCCATGGAGCGCGCCATGCTCGGTATCAAGCTTCAAGACCGTATAAGAAACACTGAAATCCGAAGTCGTACCAAGGTAGCCGACGTAGGTGAAAGGATTGCAAGGCTTAAGTGGGCGTGGGCAGGTCACGTGGCGAGGCGGGATGATGGAAGGTGGACCAAGGCGGTCACGGTGTGGCGACCAAGGAACGAAAAACGCTCGGTGGGTAGACCACCGGCCCGCTGGTCAGATGATATTGTCCTGAGTGTGGGGAGACTCTGGACTAGAACAGCTCAGGACCGTAAAGTTTGGCGCAAAAAAGAAGAGGCCTATACTCAGCAGTGGGTAAATGTGGGTTTAATAGATAGATAGATAGATGATTAAATAGAGGTAACCTAACGTGATTAACTATGACTTAGTTAATTATACTGTATAATACACAGAACACAGAAAGAGGTTAGAAGGGCTATGTGGGCGGGGCACGCGTAGCCACAACTATGACTAAATGCTCATACTTGTGGCCCCGCAACGCGAACGCGTTGTTTAATCACTGACGGACAACTACAGTGAGTGTATCGTGAAGCGCGGCGCTATAAATATAAAAAAATGCCTTCTTGTGCTATAATTACTTGTAAAACAAGAAGTTAGGTGTCAAGTGTAGCTAAAGAAAGAATTTCTTTTCATCGGTAGGTAGTAAATTAATCATAATGACCATATTCCATAGATCATAATGTCAAAATCCACCAAAACTGATCATAACGATAAGTTACATAATATTTTTCTAAAAAATATACATTACCGGCAATGTACGCCCGCGATTATTGCCATATTACTTAGAGCGCGTAATGTAGTACACTGCTTTCGGTAGTGACGCATTTAGCTTAATGAGCATTAACGCAGTAGTCGCAGTACAAGGGATAGTGCCGTGCTAATCATAAAACGCACGCATTACATTTTATCGATAAATGTATATTTTAAAATATTTGTATAAAGTAAAAATAACATATTATTTGTCACTTAAAATGCCATAATAATAATTATTACTTATCGATAATACAGAATGTTTGGCGAAGCTAACACCTACCCTTTCTAACATCCTATTCATATAAGTACGGCGATGTAATCAAAGATTAAAATTGTAAAATTAATTTCTATTTTCACGATACAATTAGTATGATTAGTAAAAAAATTATGGGCAAATTCTAAACTAATTTTACAACTTAGAATTTTTAATATCACCATAATATTTATATGACTATTTTAGCATAGGTATAATATTTATATGCAAGACATGAAGATTTGAGTACTTTAAAAAACACAAATTTACAGGTAAATATTTACTTTACAAATATTTACTTCTCCATCCAACTAAAATATCCTAACAAGTAAACTACCGCACGTCCGTTTGTCAGATTATCCATTCTAGTTTATGCTTTCAGACCGGTGCATTATAGTATTATAGTTTTTCTTTTATTTTACGTCTAACCTACAATATTTTTGAGCTAAAAAGTTTTAATTTTGTTACATAGAAACAAAATATTACTTGAATATTATTAATTATAAACGTATAATGAAAGTAATAATTATTTTTTGGTTTTCTAAATATTTCAAATGGTTAAATTGCTGGCAATATTTAATATCGATAGCTATTAATCGATGTCAATCACTAAAATAATGTTATTTGTACACGCGGCTCTGGACGTCAGTGAATTTCTGTGAATGAGGAGCCCAGTGAGCGTTGTGATTGGTTCAGCCCGATTTCGCGCGACTTTGCATGGGCGGTGCAAGGAAAAGAAGTGGGAGCAAAACTGGCGACAGCGGTTCCCGTACAAACGATGCATGATTGCCTTTCTAACCTCTTTCTGTGTTCTGTGGTATAATATGATTTAATTATAATATGAAATTATTATATTTCATATCTTATCAATCAATGTATTTCTCCTACTAAAGATTGTCCCGTCAAATCAAAATAAATCCTTATAAAAAATTTCCTAAGATATGAAAATTATTCCATGTAAAACATTGTTTTAAGCCATTGTTTTGCACTGAATGCCACTGATGAGTGCGTATAGCACGTCACGGTACTGATCGGCACGGCACTGATCGTCACGTGTCGGCACTGATGTGTGCGGATAGACTTTTAAGGGGCCCCATATAGGTTTCAGTCATGGTATCACAGACTGCAAGCACAAGTTATTTGGATGAATTGGGTTTTTGGGTGTAAATAAAAAACATAATTTCAAAATTAACGATATATATGTACTTTGTTAATAAAAAAGAAAAGGTCTCGCTCAGGCAACGCTCAATGCAATACACCCTTTAGGGTTATTTAGTCACCTTTTTTATTACTTCGGTACGCGCACAGATTCTCTGATGGTTTACAATTTTTTACTCAAGATGGGCCAATCACAAAGTCACGGCGGGCCAGAAGAAATGTACCATTAATATTGATGATGTCAAATTTTACGGAAAGGAATCATTCCTTTATTTTCAAAAATAATTTAAACTACATTTAAAGAAAAAATCACCTGCAAGAGTCGGAAATCGAACAGGTGAAATGTGAAAAAAAACATTCTCTATTTTATGATACCAGAGGCGACACCTTTTTTTCGGTGGGAAATGCATTACGCATACACCGCGCTTGGGAAGGCGCGGGGTTATGTCCAACTCTCGGCCCCTGGCCAACAGCGGCCCCTGGGTGCAGAGTGCCAGCCAGGAACCGCGGCCTACCGACTAAAACCCACCGATGCCCCTCACACACTGGAGGGAGACTCTGTACCACTGGAGGGAGACCCTGTACCAGGGTCGTCTGCTTAGGTACCTCCGTCTTACCTATTTCTGCCGCAAAGCAGCAGTGCTTGCATTGCTGTGTTCCGGTTTGAAGGGTAAGATATGGCAGTGAAATTACTGGGTACTGTGACTTTACATCTTGTGTCACAAGTTGGCAACGTACACTGTGGTTCTTGTGGGGGTTGTAGTTTTGCTGCGAATCTCACAAGAGCCACATGTATTATAGGTGACTGTTCCCAACAAACAAAAATTCCTCTTATACTGGCTTTTATTGCCAAAAAAAATATTCTTATAAGAGCCGTATTATCGCTAATAAGGGTGCGTTTGGGCACAAATTATAAGGACAATAACCTCATACTCCCCTTATAGTTACTTTATTGTAAGCTTTTTCATCTAATACGTGCTTTATTTTGGCAAGCAACAAGGGAGTTTAACTTATAATGGCAAGAGAAAAGCTCTTAAAAGTCTCATACACTTATAAGAAATGTATTGAAAGCGTTTATAAGAGCGATCACCCTTATACGTGTTTTAATATTGACAGAAATAAGTAAGTAAAACTTATAACAACAAAACCAAGGTTCTTAAAATGCCGTTGGCCCTTATAACCATGTATTTAGACTCTGCAATAAGTGTTTTTGCAAGTGATTTTATATTTTCGCAACAGTATTGGTGTAAAAATAAAAGGCGTCAACCATTTTAGTGAAGAAAACGGTAAGTTATTATTTCATGTAGTTTATGTGAATATGTATGTTTGCTTGTTTATAGTAAAAACTGTGTGGGATTTCAATTGCATGATAAAATGTGGTACGTAGTGAGTTGTATTATCAACGCGCCCTTGAATTTAAGCCATTTTGTGCTACAAATATGGTTAATTATTTAGTCATGTTTTAAACAAAACTATTATAAGAACAAAAGCAATTCGCACAACTTCTACAAGGAATCTATGAGAGTGATAACTTTATAATGGCAACATTTGTTGCTTATGCTATTGCCATTTTACATATCGTTAGGGTTCCTTTCTCACAAGTAAAATCCCGTACCAAGCAATATACCTACATTTTGTTTGTTCGCAGATTTTAAAATGGCAGTATTCAAGGATGTTGACAAATTTCTAAAAAGAAAAGATCTCAATTTATATAACATGAGATGGCCATGGAATCGAACACATTTTATTCTAAGGAAGACATGTTTTAATTGTAGTTATCCGACAATTTCAAATTTACCTTCACACTTTGTGATAGGTTATGAAAACATACCCATTTTGCAACAATTCACTTTCGTTTTGTGTCAAAATTGTAAAGAGTATTTGATTTACGACCACTTTATTGAAGATGAATGCGAATATTGCAATCCATATGTAATTAATATAGTTTTTAATATTTCTAAATAATTATTAACAATAATCTTATATGAGAATGAAGCAAGACTGATTCTAGTACTTATGATATTATAACATGAATGGTATCAGTATAAAAACTAATGAGATCCATTGGTGAGTTCAAAAGCAATAGCCATTAAAACTTGAAAATTGTTTTTTTTTTACAGCAACTTTTAACTTTTAAACACACTAATAAAACCTAATCAGTTATTGTATTGTTTGCTTAATTACTATTGTGTTAGGAAGGCGATCGCCTTTTCCTTTGGATGATGGTTGATAATGCTCCCACTAAATATATAAGTAATACTAAATATATAATATATAAGTAAAACTACATATATTCTAATTACTATTTAACACCATGCCAAATTACGACTGTTTAATTATTAATTTGTTGTTAAAAAGACTGATTATTCTTAACTAAGACTTAAAAACTAGTTGTGATAGAAAAGACCTAGATATAGCTCTCAAATCAGGTATCATCAATAGGTTATGTTCAAACATGATTTCTTGTGAACCCACCAACCGTTTCGCGGGCTGACTGAAAGATCACTAACGTCAGCGGAGGGTCCTTAAATCCACAAATATAGAATCAACCTTCCTTTATATAATGCCCGTTTTTTAAAGTCAATCTTCCTCTATAAGGATTTTAAATTCGGGGCATGACACTCTATAAAAGAACATAAAATGATAACTTTAATAAAAATACATGATTCTCAAATTAGTTGTTTTATTTTACAAATTATGGATTAATGGTATAAAATACAATACCGAATTATATTCTATATTTAATAATTTATAAATAATTTATAAAAGTTATAAATCCTTTTTGATTTAGTAGCAGTATAATTTTCACATTTATAAATATTAATCAATCTAGACTTTAAGGGGTAGTCAGAGGCGTCAATTAAATTATCTATGTGGTATCCTTCTAGTCGTATGTCTTCAGTTTCATAAGGTGTATTGCTCATATTTCGATAACTTGTTCGTCCTTTTTCAAAAACCATTTATTGTATTTTTGGGATGATAAAATAAAAGATTCAAAATAAAGTATCAATATAGATCCAATTTTGCAGTTGCACTGTTTTGCAAATGGATACTTCAATTTGTTTTCACTGTAGGTGTCAATTTGACTTCATTTCTTTCGTGTAACCTTCTAGGTACTTGTGCCAGTGGCTTATTTACCCGTCTCAACATATGTTTGAAAATTTGTAGTTTATTCCATAAAAATTTGCATATTTTTTTATAAATGAATTTAATAGCGCCTGTGTAAGACGTAAATACTTAAAATAATTTTCATTAGAACATATTATAATGGCATATAATAAACACATGAAATATTTGTAGAAATCGTTTTTCGGGAAAGAAAAGGAAAAATTTCACGTTATATTCAGTTGCCGATACAAATACATCCTGTAAAGTTTCGCTAATATTTTCGGTAAATCATCGATATTTAAATTCAAAGTTATATATATATATATATACACGGTTATTTTTTTATCATACTGGAAAATTTTAGAGGCAGCTCGGTAGACGCTAGACGACTCATATCAATAAAAAAAACATGTGGTTATATTTTTTAAATTTTATCCGCCAATAATATTAAATTATAGACATTGTTCTTGTTTACTACAAGATAAGGTAAGATTATGAATGAATAAAGCATTTACTACTACGGGCTTAGGAAAATGCGGCAACGTCGCATTATTAATTCAAGCAAGATCAATCTACAACTCGTTTGAAATAAGAGTTATTATTGCACTAGACACTACAATAGTGAAAGACAGAGACAGTCGGCGCCGGCGGCGGCGTTTTGTTGTTTGCTGTCGCTTGTCGGCACGAGCCGGCCGAGTAGGTGTATATTGGGCATTCTAAAACAGTTTTCATCAAAACACCGCAAACAAACGGAGTGAGATTTGAGCTACGCTTCGCTGCGCTCTAGCTCCGCTACGCTCCGCAAATCTCACTGCGTTCGTTTACGGTGATTTGATGAAAACAGTTTGAGATTGCCCAATATACATTATACAGGGTTAAATTATTCATACCATTAAATTGTAATTTTTGATAAATAAAGAGTTATGCGAGTATATTGAATCACCATATTTGTTTTCATTAATAAAACGCAGAAATTTTTGTGAAAAATTTTTTTTTTATTATAAAGCAAGTAACAAATATCATCATAGCTAAACTAGAACAATACTTTAAATACAAATTTTCATTCAAGTACAATTTACTGAAGTCATAAATTACATGTGCTTAAGTACCACTTTTTTATGAATAAAACATTCCTTAGAGCGCACTCTTTTTTATGAGTTATACAATTGAAGTTAGCTCCTCCACCTTTAGCATAACTATTGCGCAATGTTGCAAAATTAGGACAACCTTTGCCTTCAACATTTATCAAAAAGCAGTCAGAACACAAATCTTTAATCCATTTTTGCTTTTCAACACCTTTCATTATTATGGTTTGGTCCTTTAAAATTGGAATAATTAATCTCTTAAATTCTCTGAAATCTATATTGCCTTGACTCCAGTATATTCCTCTGTTGCGTTCAATCCAATTGACTGCTCTTTTTTCTTCGGCAGATAATTTTAGATACGAATATGGAGGTTTTATTAAAAAGACTTGCGTAAACTCTTTTGTGGCTAACGCAAATTCCTTAATAATAAAATTATTTTTGCAGTCTTTGAATCCTTGAACATCAACAAAAAGTATCGAACTCTTATCAGCACTCATTGTTTCGTTGTATTTCACTGTTTAACATAAAGTTGAAGATTGTTCTTTCAAATACCTTTTGATTGCACTTTATTTAGTTAAGATATTTTCTTCACAATATTGCTCAGAGGTTTGTACTCAAAAATGCAGTCATTTAAAATCAAGCAATATGCTGCTGTCTGATCCGGGATTTCTTGGTCTGTTTCAATCTCCACTCTGACATCGATTGATCCCTTTATCATTTCTTGTTGGTGAGAACAATCAATAACAAATAATGGGGCAACGTCTCTGAATTCCTTCAAGCTCATCAACGGCTCTGGTCGCCGTCCATGATAAGACTGTTGGAATCTTGCATATTGTTCGTATAATAAATTAAATTTATCCTCTGAGAAACTGACATTCAATCCTTCATAAGGGTAATACGATGAATTTAAATATACTTTTACATCTCGTACATTGCAGTGATCGAACTCTGCCATTGACATTTCCGCATTGTGTTTGCGATTGGTTTGCAAGGCTATAATAACGAATCTTGGTTTCTCTATCTGTGACGAAGTTTTGATAGACCAAGTGTGTTTACGTGTCTTCGGTAATAATGGATATTCATACAAATCCCAATTTCGAAATGCTAGTGTAATAGGCCTGTCCTTTTCTAGATGTTTCAACAAATTGATTCTTTCACGATCTGATACTTTAACGTGCGGAACTCGCCAAACAACTTTGCTAATAGTTATATCTTCGACCACCTCTCCGACATTTAATTTCAAAGCATTGAGATTCGTATTGCTTCTTAATAGCACCAATTCATGTTTGGAGTTAATTATAACTTTTTCATAATCTTCTGCAAAACCTAAAATTTTCTTCAACGGCACAGAAGCCGAAAAAATTCCTCCGTTAAGATTGTTTGTACCAGAAGTTGACCATCCCCATACACGTGAGCATTTAGATTCATTATCATTTAACGAGAGGTACGATTTTATTGTTGTAGTTATGCCAGCATTTTTTATTTTGTCTATTTCTATTCCGTTTAACTCATATCGAATATCTTGAAATAAATATAGTATTGGATTGTTGATAAAATACACATTTGATATTTTTTCTTTAGTCGAACTATTATAATCATTGGCTTTACCCTCAATATACAAAGTGCTGAGTGAGGGTAACAGACATAGATCTTGTTGATTAATAGGTATTCTTATTTCATCATTCTTGTTGAAACTTGTTACGTACGGTTTATAAGAATGATATTCGAAACTTTCAATACTATTGTCGTATGATGTTGATTGAGATATATTTAAAATATTCATTTTAACAAGCCAATCAACTTCAAAAATTCCTTATTGTTTTTGGTGAGCTTCTTTTTTATGTGAAGCGGTGTGCTTTTATGAGGTGATCTTCTAGTACTAACTTGAATGCAAGCTGTGTCATGATTTTTATTGAAATTTATCATTTTTACGAAAATGTAGATACAGTTGTACTTCTTCGTCTCGTAAATTGATTTGTTTATTCTCGGCGTCTAATAATTGTATAGTTATTGCACTTATAGAACTTTTATTTACAGGAAAATATATTAGATTTTTCGGCACTTCAATGATCCGATAACCAGGTGGTACGTTAGGAACAAACTCGTGAATAATATGACTTGCAGATCCGTTCACGAATGACCCACTAACTACGTCGCATTCGATGCGCACAATGGTTGTTGGCAATATACTGACAGGATACAGAGATTCGGTCCTTTTTAATGCCTTTATTGTTTCTCCACCAAAACCTAAAATCCTTCCAAGTGAGTCACTTTTGTTGAAATGAACATCTTTAGTACAAAAAATTGTAGTTTTTAAAGTATTATTATTACAAGTTAATTTTAACATTGCATTTCTAATGTATGTCTTTAAATAATCACAGATATCTTGAAGTTCATAAGCTCCTTCAGGTATTTCGATTACTTCGTTATCGTCATAGTAGAATTTATTATTTCTTTTATCTATGTTGGGTATAGAATTAAATGTTGAAAAATACAACAATCCACACTCATAGTATCCACTTAATTCCAAAGTAGGTGAGTAGTTTGTTATCAGAGAGGATCCTTTTCCAGTTATAGACACAGTGAAAGACATTTTACTACTGATAAAGAATTTTATTTCAAGCTTTATATAAATGTGTTTTCCAATACTCCTTTAAAAATTTTATACAAAGGTGGCCGCAATTAACAGAGTCAAATGTTTGATATTGCTCATAGTTATAATTTAAAGAAACATTTCTTAAGTAATCAAGTAGTTCTAACGGAGGTTTCAGATTACCAAAACTATCAAAATATTCAGCATACTTATTTTCTTTCACGTAGGCTACCCAATGTGTTCCAATGTTATTTGAAGTATCTAAATTTATAATACCGCATTCTATCTTCCTAGGTTTTGAGGGCAACGTATCCCTCATGAAAACACCACGAAAAAATGGAATATCACTAGCATGTTCTAATATATCCCAATTAGTTAATGCCCGCCTAGGTAGCCGCTTTATTAGTTTTTTGAGGGTTTCAAATATAGACCTGCACCCTTTTTATAAGGTCTAATATATAATCCTTTTCCGAGAGCAACCGCCTCCATCATCTTATTATGTCGTTCCGATTCTTGAAGAGCTTTTTGAGCTGCTTTTGAATCATTAACCGCTTTTGCTATGCCAGCTGCTCCACCAGCCAGTGAACCTAAAGCTGATAATCCCGCGAAAATAGGAATTAACGGTAACAGTCCTCCACATTTTGGAATAGGAATACAACGAGGTAAACTCATTTTATTTTTATTTCTAAATAGTTTTTTTGCAGCGGCGACCGCATATTTAATAGTAGAATTTGTGTCTTTAGATTTTATTTTTTTTAATTTAGATTTGAGTTTTTTCACAGCTGTCATAAACGACCGAGCACCTGCACCAGCTCTTAATTTGGCCTTCATAGCATTTTTTACTATCCATGAAGCAATTTTTTCTTTCTTTCCAGCGTCTTTTGATTTCAATCTTCTTTGAGCCATATTTAATAGATCTAGATCAGCTTTGTGTCTTACGTTAGCGTCGTTGTTTATGTAAGCAATATCGTGGTGCATACAAGCGTTATCCAATTTATTAATTCCTCGCTGACCCTTAAGTAATCGTTTCTGAAGCTTTGTGCCGGGGCCGCAATATTGGTAGCCCGGTAAATGTAACTCAAACGGAATCTTATTTATTAAGCTGTTTATGATACCACTTCCTTTCTTCATTGATAAACAAAAAGTGAATCAATAAAGATATCTTGAGCTATTTTATATCATAAAACCAATTTATTCTTATCAACCCAACTATTTTCGCTATTACTTAATCCTAACCATTTTACAAACAATTTGTTTCCTTTTCTTTTTATAACCTTTTCAATGAGGTATAGGTCTGGAAACTTAGTTTTTTGTAACTCGTATGCATAAAATGAGCCGAGGATTCTTTGATTGCGTCTGTCCTCTATTTGATAAGTTGTTGGGTTAGTGTGATTAACTTTTACTATACGAAATATTTCGGTGGACCAGTTTGGCGTATAGCCTTTGTAAAAATCTGCTTTATATCTACTTATGCGAACATAGTCACCAACACGAAATGTATATCCTCGACTTGTTTTATTCTTTTGAGAATTCATAATATAACCTTTGACTATAAGCTCATTTACTTTGTTAACTTCCACAGGCTTAAATTTTGTTATTCTATGCAAAGTGTTATTGTAGTGTTCTACAACGTCCTTTAAAATATTTTTATACCATTGGTAATTTCCGTTCAAACTAAATAGTTTGTAAAGGTGAGATTTAATTGTTCTTATAACTCTTTCTACTATAGATGCTTTTTTAATAGAATATGTTGAATAATGATTAATATTATACTTTTTCATTAATTGTTTAAAATTATCATTGTAGAATTCTGTGCCTAAATCAGTTTGTAAATTTTTAGGTTTTCGTAATGATGTAGTTAAAATACTTTGCATTGCATCTGTAACATAAGTTTTCGCTTTTGATTTTAAAGATCTGATCCATACATATTTTGATAAAGTGTCAATTACGATAAGAATATATTTATACCCTTTATTAAACTGTGAATATTTTTGCAAATCTATGAGGTCGGCTTGCCATAAATCATCTATTCCTTTTATGATCGTACATCGCCGGGAAAAATTCCTTCTTGCTGCTTTGTGAAGCTCATTCACTATGTCTTGTTTGCTCATTATTATCTGGTTTCTCTTGAAGCATGCGATCAATTTCTGTCCTTGTGTAAAACAAGGTGGCTAGCTTATTAAGTATTGAACTTTCAAAATCATTTAAACGAATATTTACATCACTTAAAATATTAGTTCTTAGTTCGTGTGTCTTTTCATCCACGTAAGCTTTATTTGCGGCTTCGTCATCATTGCCTGGCGATATAAGCCCTTTTAATCTTGATGATTTTAAATCATATTCACCTGTTTCTGACTTCACTAATGTATCGTTGAGATTTCCAATATATTCCTCTAATCGTAAACGTTTATGAACG
Organism: Schoenobius gigantellus; assembly: GCA_963935595.1. NCBI lineage: Eukaryota > Metazoa > Arthropoda > Insecta > Lepidoptera > Crambidae > Schoenobius > Schoenobius gigantellus. The sequence continues at coordinate 3,756,326 of OZ012543.1, forward strand.
TGATGACCAAATTTATCTACATTCATTTCCGTATCTATGCGGTGTTTGCTGTATAACTACTGATCAGTTTTTTAAAATTAGGTTCCTTATATTTGGTGTTTTTAATGATGCCTGCTTCGTACAGCTCTTCTATAATCGCAATAATTTCATTATCTAAGCCGGTATTGCCAGCATCACGAGATGCAAACAGTAATTTCAATCGATCTACTAATTCATTTGGATCATCCCAATAAACGTAATCTATATCTTTCTTTACACTTTTTAAAAGATTTATTCCTTTTCCTACCGTAAGACTTTCTGTGCTGTCATACTTATTTCTAGAGAACTTAAACAGTGGTTTAATAATATGCATGTACTTAAACCCTTTGTTACTATTAATTGGCTTGCGTGGATCACAATTACGCCTATGTGCATTCGTTTCTATTAGAAGCTCTTTATAATTTTGCAAATCTTCATCTGTGATAACATCCAAATTTGGTGTCTTTTCAAATAGTAATTCTTTTAATCCAAGAGTTTTGTTTAAACTTCGATTTCCAATTTTTATAATTTTTCCGTCGTCGAAAACACGTGTTTGGCCAAGCATAAGTTTTCCTCGTTCATTTTTTATTCCAAAAGGGATATTTGCGTCGGGTGAAGCACACCACGATAAACTATTAAGTGAAACATTTGGTGATGATTGAAAGGACTTAAAGGAAGCATCACTCATATTATTGTTGTCAGAAGGTGATACGACAAGGGTTTTTTCGGAATTAAATTTTTTATAGAACTGTTGTTCCTCTTCTTCATTAAAATCGTCATCAGAAAAATTTGTTGCCTCGCTGTCATTATGTTTATTTTTTTTTATTGTATAATGGTCAAACTCATCCTCATCTTCATGAGAAATTTCATTGTTCTTAATGGCTATTTGTTTCAGTGGATCGGTTATAGGTTTGAATATGGATTCCAGAGTGGCATCATTTGTATTTTTCATATCCTTTATCATTTCAACCTTTCTTTTTACAGCAGCTGCAGCTTTTACAATTTGTTTTTTAAGTTGCTTTTCCATTTTGACAAGGATTCCGTTCAATGCAAAATCCAGAGTAATAGTGATTGTGTATTGATGAAACAATAACTTATGTATATTAATCTACTACTACAAAAGTATCGAATGCCATCCTATAACATCCTTTATTTCTTTCGCAGTCTTTATTGATCACAACATAATTAAATGGTTTATTCCAAATAGTTGAGCACATTTCACGGAACTGAGACCACGACATATCTGAACCTACATGCTCATCGTAAACGTGTTTTAAATTTACATCGTCTTGTTTAAATAAAATAATGAGGTTAGAATTGTCCCTTATAAGTTGTTTAGGTACTTTACTGTATGTTTGGTTAATGTAAAAACAATCAATATTCTTATGTCGACCCATAGCAAAATAATCCCGAATGCTATTTTGGTTTTCACAAGCTACGTCGTCGAATATTATAATGGAGTTTGGCAAAGCTTCGTGTGGGCTTATGATATCATTATTGTGGTTATATTTACTATAAGATATGTCTGCAACTAAATCTAATACTTTTTCTAAGAACACATATTTTGGTTGGTATAATGATTTAGAATATACATATAAGTTACGAAAACGTGCACCATTCTCATGTAATAACAAACCTATTACTAAGTTTGTCTTGCCGCAATTTGATGGTCCACAAACAATACATCGTATAGTGCTCGGCAATAAGTTGCCATGTCGCTTTGCTTCACATAATGATGCAGGACAGATATTATAATCTAATTTTAACGTTTCCTTTTGTTTGAGGAACTTCATAGCAACTTGTCCGCTTTGATTCGTGGCTTTTAACAAAATGGATATAACACTTTGCGTTCGTAATAATAAGAGAACTAGCAGTATATTTACTTTTGTAAGTGCACTCACTCCACCATATAGACTAAGCATTCGACGGCGGTAACAATAGCAAGGAGTAGAAGAATTTGGATACTGTTACCACCCATTATATTAAGTTATTGGACGTGTCTAGAACACACAATGTTAAAGCATCGAGAAGAATGGAGAGAGAAGAAAGAGCTCTCACCCCTCTCGAATCGTGCAATAAAAAATGATATGAGTAAGGAATCGATGCTTAAAAATAAACATTGTTTAATTACTTGCATCCCTACTTTAACAAAGTAATACACTGCGTTCTTTAATAAATAAAACTATATTTTTAATTTTACTACCATTATTTTAAACTATGTATTTGAATTCTAATAAATTTTATCTTAGATTTATTTATAGAGGTAATTCTGAATGAATGTTTTTCAAAATATTTGATTATATTATAGAAGTGTTAAAATAAAAACAAATATTTTCATACAAGTCTTTTTATTTTTAAATAATATTTATTGAAAACAATACAAGACTTAAACTAACATAACTATTTAAAATAACATAAGTCTTAGTTAGTAAAATTTATAAGCATTACTATAATTTTTCAGAAGAATAATGTTGTTGAAATAATATATCTCCGTGAGTGTACACGTAACTAAAGATAGTAGGTACGCATCTAGCACATTAGAGAATTTTAATATACATCTACAAATGTTATAGGTCAGCAATAGTTATTTAAAAACTATAACTGTAACCACATATTTTCTTAGAGATATTAGTTATAATATTTTCTGCTTGATCCATTATTGGATCAATATGCTCGGTTACCACATATTGTGTTTTTATTAATGGATCATTGCTGGTTGATTCCAGATCTAATATTTCTAATTTAATTAATCGCCGCCCTTTAGTAGGTATTGTTTTAATTAAATAAGAAGGTTCGTTCCCCTTCGTATTCTGCAGTAACTTGCTTCTCCTCTTCATGGGCTTCTTTTTATTAAAAAGACTTTTAACCACCTTGGCATGCAGCGGTGAATCTTTAGCATTCCAATGTGGAAATTCTTCAGAGAAGCCCTCCAACATATCTTGCGCATTTTGCTCAAAGCAAGGAGGATAATCTTCTGTTGCCTCCCTGCTTATGAGTAGCGACTGCGAGATTTCTTGGGTATTCTGAAATTTAATTTATTATGCAACAAAAATAATTTCACATCGAAGAAATGATTGATATAGTGGCGAAGGTAGAAGAGTATATCTAGGATCCACAAGGAGGCTGACTATCTTATACGGAACCGATAGAATATGAGAATCACGATAACAGCATCACAACCATAAGGTTTTAACAACAACATTATCTTCCAACTAAATCAAATATACAAATAAACATTAACTAGTGATCTAACCACTACACAAGAAAAGAGTTTGAAGAAAAATAATTTATACGACTTACCATGATGTATTTGGGTGACCGTAGTTGTCACTTGATTAATTATGTGTGAAACAAATTTTAAAAACATTCGACTTTAATAGCTATTTATAGTGTAAATATAATGCTGACATAACAACAAAGCATTCGCACGGAATCGCAATTGGACAAATTACTAATGAACTATAAGTTGGAATACCTAAATCAGCAATAACATGTCCCAACCAGTTTCGAATTGTTCATTGCGTGTGCTATTTTATTAATAGTTTTATATTTTATGGATTATGAAATAAAAAAAACATGGTAGCTGGTTTATAACGTTATATATTTTCATCGTTACAATACAACATTAAGTATTTGATTAAAACTAGGTAATTAATTTACCTATTTACCATTAAAAACAATGTATAATACTATTAAACAAATAACTGATGGATAACAATATTAAAATTAAATAACTTTACAATATAAAGTGCCGTGTCGGTACATACTATACAATTTCATATATGTTTTTATTCTATTAACTTATTCATTACTTAAGCCATATAATAAATAAATAGATGATGGGGTAACATATTTCTCAACTTACAATTTGATTCATGATTACCATTAAAATAATAATAAACTATACAATACGGTGCTTCTAAAGAAAAACTAATGATATTAAACTAAACTATCCCAGTGACCCCATGATAAAGTAGAAATTTTGTTTTTTAATATGATACGTTTATCGTCATTACCTGACAAAGCTATTTTGTTCTGTTCTTGAGTAAATATTTCGTGCTTAAGAGATTTAAATATGATATTTTTTTTCTTCAAAAATGTATTTTCATTTAATACCTTGTAATAATCTTTATATTGTACATCTTTTAATACTTGCTTCTGTATGCCTTTTGCTTTTTTTAATTCATCTTCTGCCGTTTTAATACAGTATAATTTGGACCTTAATCCTACAAACTTCGAAATCAAACTTCCTCCTAGCTCATCTTTAAAGAGACCTGGCACCTTTTTGTTCCAACTAGGAATGTCGTATACGTTATTTACAGAATAATTACTAGTGTCGAAATAGGGAAGAAAATTTGATTTTAAATCAGCATAAAAATCTTTACTTTCTATTGAATACAAAAAACTATCAGTATCCGTATAACAAAGTTTTAACTTTTCCTTATAAAAAGGCTTCATAATAGAATAATGAAAATCAAACATGTGACTCTTAGATATTTCCAAAACGGAAAAACCAATGTATATAGGTTTATCCAAAGTGATTGTTTCAGGCTTCATTTGAATGGCTACCAAGTTTTCAGTGAAAATTGTAACACTGTGAAAATTTGGTCGAGCTATCATTTGCTCTGCACAGAAACTTTTCTTTGTTTTGTTACTATCATCATTCCACTTATTGACTAATTTCACATTAACCCTCTTTTCTGTGTCTTCTAACGTCTTGCCAAATATACTGTTGTTAAGAAGTTTGAAGAAATCTTGTTCAAATGTAGATTTAGCTTTTTTTCGTAATTCAGTATTCATGTCAATATACTGCTTTAAATAAGGACTCTGATTAAATTGAATAACTCTATGTATTTTTTTTAACAACAAACCATGTTTTATACATGTTTGCAGATGAGCAAAATGTATGACATAGAAATATTTATCGTATAAATTTGGAATCAATTTTGAAGTTTTAGAACCTGGCGGAGTAAATTTTTGAGCACAGAATGGAAAATCGTTATGATCATTATGCAAATGTTCGGGGTATTCTAAATCTACTTCTAGTATATAACCAGTGTCTCCGTTAGTTGGCACATTTATAAAATCTATTCCAGCGATTTCCAAGTCATTCAATAACTTAAAATTGGAATGAGGCAAATAAGCACACATTGCATATCCATAGAGATTATTACAATCGATATAAATTAGAAAGTTATTACTTTTTCTTGGATCGTAAGTTTTTAAATACTTGTTATTGGCTTTTGAATACCTTGTCGAACATAAACATATTCCACCGCGAATACCTTTTTGAATCATTCTTATTATTTCCAGGTCGTGTATTAATTCTAATTTAACATCTGTTTTTAATAGCATGGCATCAAAACTGAGACTCGGTGCTGTAACATAAAAGGCTGGATCTAATTTATAATTCATCTTACATGTCTGGCGAAAACTTTCAAAAACGTCAGCTAATAAAAGAACATCTGACTTAAGATACAAGTCTGTGTATTCACCGAGATTCGATAATTCAAACGTTTGCCAGACTTTTTTTGCATGATCATAATCTACTTTAGATATATTACTATTGCGTAATTTGCTGAAAAAGAACTCCTGAGGCGGAAGTACTTTTTCTTCGTATGAACTCCAAGTAGTCATGTATTCATATGGATACACCCCTTTTCGTTTTATTAAAGCAAAATGCTCACGAGAAGGAAAATAACGCCGCAGATGTTTAAAGTCGTCATTTTTTAAGTTTGCGACAAGTTTCTCTAGACTTGTGCCTAAAAATTTAAAAGAATCAACAAATCGAACAGGTATGATATCTTTATCATTAATTTGAAAAAAATTTGTAAAAGATATGTAGTTTTCCTTATTTTTTGCTATTACTTGTATTTTTCCTGATAGTTTTCCCAACTGTCGTATAAAAAGATGACTGTCATAACCCGCTAAATTATGAAAAAATATAGGAACAAACTTAGGCAAACAATATCTAATATTGCAATAAGAATGAGCTGCACCACGATACCGTCCTGTAAGATGGCAATGATCTTTAACTTTATCGTCAAACAATATTTTATCACAAAGAAAACAATTTGTAGCCCGAGCAAAGTTCGCTTTGTCTTCATTTGTTAAACAAATAGCCACTGGCGACTGCAAAACGTTATAAATATCGGTTATATCCAATAATAGACTTTCTAAAAACTTTTCTACACAGGCTGGACCTCGATAAGATACATATTTATTACGCGACTTATCATAAGAACACACAACGTAATAAGCAAATGCTGATGGTACGTGTTTTTGCAATATCTTTGTACAGCCTGATCCAGAATCGAGTTCAGTTGGTTTTAATAATGATTCAAAATCTGCGTATAAGACGAAGGGCATGTCATGCATTCGCTCGTAATGATTAAATTGAATTCGTGTTCCATCACCGGGTAATATTGTCGATACACCACCACAAACATGAGCTTTCAGTTTATCATTACTATCAAAGAATATCATACAATCCTCGCATAAATATATTTTAGAATGATGTTTAGTTAATTGAAGACGAAGTAATTTAGATAAATCTTTAATAAGACAGTAATGGGTGCGTTTTCTGTTTTCCAGGAAAAGCATATTAATGTGATGATCTTTGCGAATCTCGCTTTTGTATAAAGGTCCAACAATGTTACCATTCTTTTGAATGCCGTAAATATTAATACTTATGCGAGGATTATTCTTTTCAAAAACTTTGATGTCCGCAAACCCAACTGGAAAAATCATATTTTTGATATTGAGTACATTTTTAAAGTGTGGGTAAGCTGACGTTCGATGTGCGTTTCTGTTTATAGGAAATAGTGCTGCCATGACACACCATAAAAAATAATTATTATCAGAATTTTGAATGTTGATACATGCTCGTTTACATTTTATGGACTTTGGTAATTCTATAAAACTGGAGCCTCTTAACGGGTTATATTTGTTTATATTTACTTCTAGATATAGGCTTTGTAAATAGGCCCACCCACTATCTCTTTCTTCAAATTCTTCAATTTTTTTACAAATTAAGTGAATAATTTTTGAAAACATATCTTCAAAATTGAAGTTTTGATGCAAGATGAAGTTTTCCGTTGCAAATGACTTGATTGAAATCGAATCATACTTACTAAGCAGAAAGAATTCACAGAAAAGTTCAAAATTAGCTTTAACATTAGTGTGAGCTTGAATTTTCGCTATGAGCAATAGGCGTACGCGAGAGCGCAAGTGCCATAAAAACTCGGCGGGCAGGCGAACACGCGCACTATCATGACCCTCATCTTGATATCGAACACGGTACGATGCTATACGATTACGAAAAGCGCTATGAACTTTTTCAACCCCCTCACTATCAACGACCGAACTGTTGTTCTTATGTAAAATACTTTTCAAATGTGCAGAGAAAACTTTGTTATTTACGGATACGTCACAAACTGAACAGAAAGTAGACCTCGACATTATGATTTGGACAGTACAAATTCTCAAAGTTAAAGTAATAAAGGCTTAAGTATGTAAGTACCTAATCTTTGAGTTTGCTAACGATAAACAATAAGTAAACCAGCTAAAACATAATTTACGCAGAGAGAAACAAAAGAGAACCTATTTTTTAACTTTATCTTTATAAAATATCCCCTCTGTGGTAAACTTTGCCTTAGCTAATTTTACAAATTTTTTTAATGCGTAAAATTCTGGAGATTCTGCTTCGCCTTGCAAGCGTACCCAAACGATAGCGCGTTCGCACCGGTCAAGGCCGCTGAGATTAGATACCTCCTTCTGGTTGTAGAGGCGTAGCTCCACTAGCAAGTCGCCGTCGAGCTGTGCAGTCCGACGCGTTACACCACCAGGTACTCGGCGTGTCAGGATACTGGTGGTCTTGTTTGGCAGGTTTGGCGGCCGCGAAACCTCGCTGTCCGACTCTGAGTCGAACAACCACTCAGAAGTATTGGACGACGATGTATTCTTCACTTCTGCACTCTTCGCCTTCGATAGGCACTTTATCGCCTTGCTTCTCTTCTTTGGACTAGGGAGATAGAAAAAGGATACACGATTATTGTACACATTAAACACTTGAAATTTAGATATATGTAAATATAGCAATAAAAGTACCTGATGTCTCCGTCGTCGGTATCAAAGAAAAGGTCAGATTCACAGCTCTTCTTGGCTGACCTTTTGTTTTGCTTGCTATCCGACCTGAAAATAGTAAATGTCATATTAGTATTAAGAGTGGTTACAAGAAAACGAGTTGAAGATTCACATCTTCAATTCATAAGATAAAAAAAATATCATCATCATCAGTCAATCAGCATGCCACTGCTGGGCTTGATGGTCCCTCGTGAAGACAGCACTTGGAGAGGTCACGTCATATACAGCCTGGTCCAACGGCTCAATTTGTTGAAGCATGAAGATGATCAACCACTTATAGACAATTAAAGAATAGATATAAAGTATAGCAATAAAGTATAAAAACTTACGAACATTTTTCAGCTGTCTTGGTCTTGAGATTTTTTGATGAGGAGGTACTGAAGCACTGTTAGTGGTCAGAGATAGCACTGGAGTGTACTGTGACTACAGTTTTTCCGGATTTTATATAAGAAAAGTGCAATGCAAGTAATAATTTTACTGAGGTTCTCAACCTATACCTTATCTTTATAATCATTTTTATTTAACATGACTAATCTAAAAAAGAATGCTCATTAATTTTTATATTGTTAAATAAGTAAGTAATATTATAAAATATTATATATATAATCATAAAATTATTAATTTCCGTCCAAATCATATCCACACAAAATATTTATAAGAAAACAAATATGCATTCACGGATATGATGTCTATACGTTATCGAGAATCCTAATGCATTCACTTCCACTTCCATGGTCAGTGTTCGTTTTTCAAACACTAAAGAACTGACACTTTATTTAGAGAAAATATTTTTTTTTTCGTGATTTTTTATCACACCGCGCGTTTTAGGCAAAGGAGACGCGAAGCGCTCTGGGTACTATGGTACCCGGGACGTGTGAGTGGAGCAGTTCTCAGGTCTGCAACAAAATTTTTGATCCGCAGTTGCGTATGATCCAAAAACGGTCCGATCATCGGCTGAACTTCGTCAGCTATATAAAAAAAAAGTACTTACGTAGCAAGAAAGAAACAAAACGACGAACTGACGCAATTACGTGTATTGGATTTTTATTTTCGAGGTAGTAGTAGATCGTTATTCAGCATCACAACATCTAAGAGAAGATTATAGTTTGGTAGTTTACTTTCAAAAAGTCGGTTCCATACTCGAAATATAAAACTTAATAACGTTTTGCACCTCTGACTTTCATGATATTTAGCAAAATTTGATATTTACCCATAATTCTACCAATGTGCAATATGACGCGGAAATAATCAGCAAATTAATTGTTTGTCGTTTATTTCCACAAACTTGCAATACAATACTGTGCATATACAGCAAAATAGTTGGTAACCGTTTAATTCTGCTGATGCAGAAATCTCGTGTAAGGCTGCATGCTCCAAATTTTTTTTCATTTCGGGTTTATTATATTTATTTAAATTATACATGTACATACATATTTACAATTACTAACGAATATTATCTCCAAATTAAAAAGTCTTCTTTATAATAACGGATGCGATTTCTAATTTTCATTTTTCGATACTACTATTTAAAACAGATAAACAATAGGTATATCGTTCTATTAGGCGAACCGAATGTATTTATAGCATAACGATATTGATACGACATGAGGACAGAACCATAGAAGTTTATGAAAATTATTGTAATAATACATAGGTGGTATTCATCGGCAGCATCTCATACACGTTTCCACCGCACTACCCTATTTAATTAGGATGTTAAGACCTTAGTCAGCCAAGGTAGGTAGTTAAAATGTTCTTAATATTTTTTATATTTTCATTTTTTAAATTATTGGAATATTTATTTTCTATTTTTTATTCGTGTGATGACTGGAACACATCTTTCAGGGATTAGCCCGCCCTTTTAAATATTTTGTAAAAATCAACAATTTTATACTTTGTTTTATAATAAAGAATATATTTAATTGAAGTAATTTAATAAACAAATAAAAGTATTAACGTGTGAAAGAAGCCTTATTATTTGAGTAAGCACTCGTAACTGGATATATGAATAATGTGCAATAAATTTATTGCTGATAAATGAATTTCGTGGGAATGCTTTGAAACTGTATGGCAGGCAGAGTGTAGAACGGTACTTATCCGAGAGTTGAGTCCTGAAGCTACGAAACCTCAACCTGTTTAATTTCTGTTGTTATTGCACTGCTACCTAGTTGAATGCCTTAATATTCTGAGATAGAAAACCTTGAAAATGTGTCTAGTAAATCGCAATCAATCAAAAGTATACTGTTTACAGTCAAACAACACAACACAATAGAAACATTATGAAATGAAATGAAATAAAAAATCTTCTTTTCCATTTAACCCTATATAATGTATATTGGGCAATCTTAAACTGTTTTCATCAAATCACCGTAAACGAACGCAGTGAGATTTGCGGAGCTAGAGCGCAGCGAAGCGTAGCTCAAATCTCACTGCGTTCGTTTGCGGTGTTTTGATGAAAACTGTTTTAGAATGCCCAATATACACCTACTCGGCCGGCTTTAGTTCGCCTTTGACCCTGGCGCGTGTGAACGTATCGCGATGTCGCGCCCGCGCCTGACGCGCGGCAATCGGGCGCATTCGGAATTTTAGTTTCAAGTTAACACATCTCGCGAATACACAGACCTTACTCCGGTAGACCGTAGACTTTTACTTGTGAAGTGAAATTAAGTGTTTGGTGTAAGAAAGTGAACCCACAAACGTAAGACTTGGCAGCGAAAACTGCATTTCGAGACGTTAAACACTAACCAAAGTGATATGTTGTTGTGGTCATGATAGTTTTAAACGTGCACGACTATGTATGAGTTAGAGGACTTCCTTTAAATTTAGAACTCTTTTGTTATTAGAACTAAAGTTGATTTAAATTGTTTCCTAGGTAGGTAAGTATTTAAAGTTGATTCCAATTTTTTAACTACGCCAAAACAACCTACAATAACCGTAATACCTACCTAGTACTGTTTGTTTTCTTTAAAAACTTTGTTTTGCCGGTCCTAAGTAAGCCCGTAATAAAGTAGGAAGGTGAATTGTGATCAACTCAGTGATGACTTTGAATCGGCGACGTTGTTGCCAGTTCGCGTTCATTCAATGTTTTGCCTACAACTTCACTCAGTGTCCATACCAGTGCAGTATTTTTTGGATATTTTAGATAATAAATATCTAATTAAACAGGTGAGTAAATTTTATTATTAATGGTTAAATAATTCTTCTACCGTGTCCTGAAGCCACCCTTAAAATAACCAGGGTGATAAAAAAATAACCGTGTATATATGCCTATATCACTATAACTATCGCTACAATTATATTCTTCCTCACTGCTTTCTTGTTCATTGTCAAATTTCATTTTTTTTATTATAACAGATGCAAGTTACCGTTTTACAAAAAAGCCTAGCAAATCACTTTCGTGGTTGACTGCGAGTGCGAATCTCGCTTATGATGCTTATATTATATTGCTTAGGTGTAAAATTTATCTAAGTGATATATTATGCTTATATTTATTGCTTAGGTGTAAAATTTATTATCAAAGGAGTAAACAATCCTCTACGGAACCACTGGCTGATTCGTTGGTATCAGTTTGGTAATTTAAGAGGATGAGGAGTGGTGGATGTACTGCTCACATCCATGTTTTCCAATTTTTTTTTACTTTTCTTCTATAACCACCACTCCTCTTTAAATTCTTACAGTCTTTTCAATCCATTTTTTAAATATAAACTTAAAAACTTCATAATCGATTCACTCTGCTGCACTTTTAAAATGGCGAATCTAGTTATATAAAACAATTTAATGTAACCATATACAGAATAATATCTTTATTGTTACTATATAAGTGAATAAGGATTGCTTTCATTCTTGTAAAGACCATATTGTACGGGGTTCTTCTAGGGGTTCACTAAGGATACACCTTCGACTCGAAAACACGTTTATTATGAGCACAGAGATACAGTAGTATTGTTGTTCGCAGACAGTTGGAAGCGGAACTAACTGACAATCCGATCCGCACAAATATTTATACAACTAGAGAGAACAAAATAATTAAAACTACCTTATATCTAAAACAATATAAATTACAAATTTACAGGAAGGTATTTACAAAATTGCCAAAAAAAAGGGTGTATTGCATAGGGCGATGAGCGCGTCGTTAACACTCCCCACCCCAGTGCTGATACAGCACTATTCCACCAGTGAGATGGGTGCGACGCGCGCAACCGATCTTTGCCGAAGTGTATCGGTCTTAGTTTTAATGTCTACGACCCGAATACGCCCGTCCTTGCCAGGATACACTTGTACGACAAGTCCCTTTTGCCACATATTACGTGGGGCATTAGGATCTACGACCAAGACCAGGTCACCTACCTGTAAAGGTTTCTGTTCTGCGTTCCACTTTCGCCTTGGTAGCAGCTCTGGTAGGATTTCCTTTACCCATCGCTGCCAATACATATCGGCCAATCTTTGTGACTTACGCCATAACTTATTGAAGTGTAAGTCAGAGTCATCAAATCGCCCGAGTGCAGGTAAGTTTGATGAACCACCAATAAGGAAATGGTTCGGAGTTAATGTTTCGGCATCACCAGAGTCAACGGAAACGTGCATCAAGGGGCGACTGTTAACTATGTTTTCTACCTCAGCCATCAACGTGGTTAAAACTTCTTCCCTTGGTGCCCGCTCCTTGAGTATAGCTCTAAGTGAAGTCTTGACGCTACGAATAAGTCGCTCCCACGCCCCACCCCAATGTGGGCTTAGAGGCGGAATAAAATTCCAACGTACAGCGTTATTCGTAGCTTCAAGCCTCAACGGCCCATAGTCAAGTTCCTTAATTGACTTACGTAGCTCCGTGTTTGATCCCCGCAAATTAGTGCCGTTGTCCGAGTACAGGTGGCTTGGCCACCCCCGCCGCGCTGCCATGCGTCGCAAAGCCATGATGAGTGCGTCAGCACTAAGCGAGTTCACCAACTCGATATGCACGGCGCGGACTGTGAGACAAGTGAACAAAACACCGTACCTTTTCTCTCGGCGGCGACCCACTGTTATATCCATTGGGCCGAACAAATCTAAGCCGCAATGACTGAAGGCTCGTTGGTGGTGAGCCATCCGAGCTGGTGGAAGGTCACCCATTCTCGGCACCAGTGGCTTACTCTTGCTTATGCGACAAAACATGCATTTAGACACAACATGCTTAACTGTTGGCCGCAACCTAAGCAACCAGTATCTTTGCTTTATCTCGTTGACAACGGTTTCTTGATTTCCATGCGCTGCTTTGACATGGTAATGTCGCACAAGAAGCCGCGCCACGGGATGACGACCGTCCAATATTATAGGTCGCTTCATTGCAACACTTACGTCGGCCACAGCATCAATACGACCGCCCACACGCAGAAGACCATGCTCATCGATGACCGCCGACAACGTAAGTAGCTTACTCGTGCGTGGTAAGCATTTACCTTTTTTTATTTCAGCTATCTCCTCGGAGAACGACTCGGCCTGCGCGTGCATCAGGAGCAGACGCTCGGCGCGCACCATGATGGAGCAATCATCTTCATTGGTAACCTTCTTACATTTATTTATAAATTTTAGTACCGCAGCTGTAGCCCTTTGTAACCGCAGCCACGATGAAAACCTCTCAGCATCAGGAACAGGCAAGGTATGTGAGTCACTTTTGTTAACCATAGCAACATGCTCGGTATGTAACTTACATGTTTCAGGTACCACATCCAACGGCCACATCTGTTCATCGCCGAACAAAATTTGAGGTCCATGAAGCCACTCACCATGAAATACAGATTCATCGAATGTGTCTCTGGTAGCCAAGTCAGCAACGTTAAGTCTGGTGGGAATATATCTCCATTCATTAACGTTCGTTAAGTCGTCAATCTCACCAAGCCTATTTGCCACGAAAGTTTTATATGTACGCGTGTTGTTTCTTATCCAGTGTAGAACAGTACTAGAATCGCACCAGAAATAACGTCGCGTGGCTTTTATTTTGTGTTCCTTAGCAATAGAGTCTGCTAACCTTGCTGCCATCAAAGCCGCCTGTAGCTCTGCTCGAGGAACGGTAACATGCTTGACGGGTAAAACTCGACATCTACTTGCGATAAATGCAACAAATACTTTACCATTATAAAACCAACGCCAATACGCCACTGCACACATCGCTTTCGAAGAGGCATCACAAAAAACGTGCAATTGTAGTTGATTGTACGCACTCTTTGTTGTCGTAGCATCCAATGAATTCGTAGCCACATCGCTCGTCGTAGCAGCCGTCGTAGACGCAGGCAGACGAGGGGAAGGATGCGGCGAGGCGAGGGGCGATACATCGCGCTGACGTAGCCGACTCGACGGGGCCTGCGCCGCCGCCGCCGCGCTATTGCTTACCATATTTGCTGTCTCTGTCGCGCCCGCGCCCACGGTCGGCATATGCACATTGTTTACTACCTTTAGTAGGTCTATCCAAGCGCACCACTTCTTGTGGATATCGTCGGGAATTGCGTCGTCCCAACCGATATTTAGCCTCCATGTGTCCTGTAGCATTATTTTCCCCTGAATGGTAAAAGGAGCCAAAAAACCAAAAACATCAAAAATCTACATAATTACCCGAAGCATAAGTCGTTTAGTCGGCTGCTCTTTCCCTTGTATAATGCTATCAGGAATTCGCTTGAGAGATACATCGAAACCTAGTTCATCTGTACCTGGATACCACAACAGCCCAAGTGTCCGTTCGCCTTCGGACTTCTGATCAATTTTGAACCTTACCGCTGCGTTGCCTAAGGTTTCATTTGGCAGGCTCTCCAACACTGTGATGCTGTTGCTGGTCCAATTGCGCATTTCAAACCCTCCAGAGCTGTGTATATTATTAATATTTCTTACCATCTCGATAGCACTTTCCACATCCGGCAGACTTTGAATATAATCATCGCAATAATGCGAATTGATTATTGCGTCAACAGCGTCCGACAATGTCGATTGGAAGCGCTGTGAATTTTTATTTTTCACGAATTGCGCCACAAAAGGTGAGCAATTAGCACCAAATATAAGTGACGTCATAGCACAAGTACGTACGGGTTCCGTCGGACTATCTCGCCATAGAAACCGGAGCGCGTCCTGATCCTCAGGCCGTATCTTGACGCGGAGAAACATGTCCCGTATGTCGCCGGTTACTGCTATTTTATGTTCCCTAAAGCGCAGCATTATACCAAAAAGTGACGACAGTAGGTCAGGACCCTTAAGAAAATAATCGTTCAAACACTTACCACTCGTGTTGCTCGCCGCGTCGAAGACAAGTCGCAGTTTTTTTTTGTTGGGGTTGTCCACCCCAAAGTGTGGCAAGTACCAAGTCCTTGGCAGCACGCTGGTGTCTTGAACTTCCCTGGCGAAATCGTTTAAAAATAAATGATTGATTCTATCTTTATACCTTTCAGCATATCCCTTGTCCTTTGACATTTTTCTTTCCACCCCTTTCAGCCTTTGCAACGCGTTCGGCAGTGAATTGGGCATTACACTGTTGCTGTCCCGCCACGGCAGCCCCACTTCCCACCTACCGTCTATCAGACGTGCAGATTTTTCCAGCTGGGCGACGGCGCGTGCATCATCAGCATTCACCCGTGGCTTCCCGGACACTCCCATGGACTCTAGGGAAAAGTACCTTTTTACCATCTCGTGCAGTTCATCCGAGCCACGGTCATCGTGGTCAATTGTCGCCGTGGCAAGCGCGGAGTGCGCGGTGGGCAGCTGCTGGCGGTCGCCGGGCCCCGGGCACGGGCGCGGGCGCGGGACGCGCACACTTCCATGTAGGCACCAACCTAGGGGGGTGAGTGTAGCAGACGGCTCATATTTATTACCTAACAGTACATTTATTGGTAACAACAAGTGAAAGTTATCTTGCCCTATTAACATTTCGGGCTCGGTATCAACATTACACAATTCATGTTCAATATTACTCAAATATTTATATTTATTACAATCAACAACAGACAAACATTGTTTTGGTAAATTTAACTCAGGCACAGTACGCGCACGTACCGAATAAATCTTATTGTCCATACCGGAGAGCTTCACCGTAGCTACCGTGACATCACAAACCAGTTGGCTATCAGTCCACGCGCCACAGATGCGCATTGATTCGCGGCGGCCACGCAGGCCGGCGCGCTCCGCAAGATTTGCACTTATTAAAGTCACTGACGAGCCGTCATCGAGCAACGCGCTTGAATCAATGATACCGTTAGCACTGTGTATACGTATAGGAACAACCTTTAATAACACTTTGCACTGATTCGTATTTACGTTTATCACTGACGCAGCCTGACCTTGACCCGTAGACGCAGACGACGAGACGGGCGCCGGCGGCGGTGCAGGCAGCGCAGGCTCAGTGCGCACCCGCAGCTCGGCGCACCGCTGTGCCCCCGCGCCGCCGCCGCGGCCGGGCGCCGTGTTCTCCCCGTGGCTCCTGCTTGTGTAATGAAGAAGTCTATGATGCTCCTCGCCACAACTATCTCTGTCACACGGCGGTGCTGTGCACGTTTGCCGGTCATGGCTTGATAGTAAACACTTATAACATAGGCCACTGCGTTTAATAAATTGCCATCGGACCTTGCGGAGTGATTTTTTGAATTTATTACACTCAGTAATTTTGTGTATAGACAATCGGCAAAATTGGCATTTACCATCAGAGTGTTCAGCTTGAAATAGCACACTTTGCAAGCGTGAAGTGTCTGTTTGTCGATTTTTCTTATAGTCACTTCTTTCATTGGCATAATAAATATTAGAAGTGGTTGACACTTTTAGTGCTTCCTCACTAAGGAAATCAGACAAAATCAACATTTTTGATCTATGCCCGTCTGTGATCAATGGAAAACTATAATCGGACCATTTTGACAACAAAAGCGGTGAAAACTTTGATAAAATAATATTAACAATGCTCATACCTTGCAAGTACTCTTCGCGCTTGATGGATCGCACCGCTTCGATGAAATTTTGAATTTTCACAGCAAATGGTATAATGTCCCTTTGGTAGTCTGATCCAATAGGCTGCAACTTCTTGATGTCTAGAATTATTTTGTGTACTATGCAGTCAGGGTTTCCAAATCTGATTTCCAGGGTCTTCATAATTTTGTCCGGTGACGTGGCGCTTATCAGCATACCTGAGACTGCATCTTTAGCAGGTCCACGCAGGCATTTTCGTAGTCGCCAAAGATTTTCTTGTGCGCTAAACTTGCATACCTCCGTCGATTCTTCGAACGCCATTTTGAATTGCAGCCAGAACTCGGGTAATTCTCGGGGCGTAGATATTCGGCTCAATAGGTTGGCGTTGGGTCCATTGTTGACGGAAGCAGTAGCAAGATCCTTCAGAGCGCTGGCAAGCATTTGAAGAGTAGGATCACATGTGGTCGGCGGAGCCGGCGCGGTGGGTAATGCGCGACTCGGGCCGGGGTTTACAGGGACAGCTGGCGGTCGGTGAGACGTACCAGGCTCGCGAGCTTCCTCCCCGGGCTGGCTGCGCTCCAGCCAGTCTTCTACCTTGCAGCGGACACTATTATTGTCCCCCTCGAGTGAACTGTATTCCGTATCGTTCAGTTCCGCTAGGTCTGCCTGTAGCTGTTTGTTTAGCAGCTCAATCTGTATCTTGGCCGTTTTAGCCGCGGCTTCCAATTCCAGCCTTCTTCTTTGCACCGCCAAGGAACGCGTCGATGAGCGTTTCGACTTCGCCGTATTTTTTGTGGCAGCGGGTAGTGAGGTTTTTACTTCGGTAAATGGCGGTGGCAACATAACGGTTTCGCATTTGAAACTGTTACCGGGCAATTCTTGAGCTGGTGTGGTGCTGGGCACTTTTTCGGCGTTTTGTGAAGAACTTTCCAGAATTCCACGGCTTTCTTCCTGCTGATACTCACGCTCTTTGCGCGACGTGTTTCGCGTGACGACCATCTTCTGTGGTGTATAGAACATTGATCCGGCCGAAGACCACTTTGTACGGGGTTCTTCTAGGGGTTCACTAAGGATACACCTTCGACTCGAAAACACGTTTATTATGAGCACAGAGATACAGTAGTATTGTTGTTCGCAGACAGTTGGAAGCGGAACTAACTGACAATCCGATCCGCACAAATATTTATACAACTAGAGAGAACAAAATAATTAAAACTACCTTATATCTAAAACAATATAAATTACAAATTTACAGGAAGGTATTTACAAAATTGCCAAAAAAAAGGGTGTATTGCATAGGGCGATGAGCGCGTCGTTAACACATATTAAATTCTATAATACGCTTGTTGAATAGACATCTTATATAATGCTCCTATAAGTTGAAAAGCCTCATAATTACCTTGTGTATTACTTTTATAAGAATATTTAAAAAATATAAGCCATATTGAAAGTCTTTATATGACTTTAAATATTATACGGCTAAAAAGCAATGTAACTAACCTCTATAAGAAGAACACATTTTAAACCCTTATTGTAGCCATATTAATTGGATTTATTAACGTTTACCTAACCAAATTATAAGAATAAAGGTAATATTAGCCAAATCTTCTGATAAAGTGCTATTATAAGGTACATTGACATAATGAATGCTCTTATAAAACAACCATAAGAGTTGAGACCTTATAGATTTAATTTTATAAGCTTAGTTTGTTTGTTGGGTTACCACTTACCATCAGGTGGGCAGTTTGCTTGTTTGCCAACTTTCTGCAATAAGACAAAAAAAAACAAACACACGCCTTGGCGCGAGCACGTCCATCATCGCCGTGTCCTCCTTATCAGAAGAAGACAGGCCGAGGAGGGCCGCGTCGCTGCCGGACAAGGTCATGGGAACTCGAATGAACACATCCACGACCTCGTCGGCGTCTGCTCGCCTATGGCGAGCCCCTCTCACTCCCCCAAAAGGGGAGGCCGGTGAACCCCCGGGGCATCCAGGGGATCAGCGACTGGCGGCAACCGATGCAATGCAGGACCCGGGCTTCCCAATCCAGGGCCCCGCTGGTTGCCGTCAGGGGGAAGAAGGCGGGCGTAATTCCGCCTCCTCCGCCCCGTCCTTCTACGGCGGCACGGATCGGCCGAGGGATCCTCCTCCCTGGCCCTCTCCGCCGACTCCTTCTGCTTCATCACATCCACGCAGAAGGAGTTTACCGCGTCCCACGTCCTCACTCCCTCCAGCATGGCACAGACACGTTCTGGAGGGAGAGGTCGTCGCCGATGACGGCAGTCAGCTCACGGCGCTCCGAGGAGAAGGCGGGGCACACCGCTAAGGTGTGCTGCGCGGTGTCCTCTTCGGCGCCACAGTGGTGGCACTCGGGGGTCGCTTCCCGTCCGATGCGGTGCAGATAGCAGCCAAAGCAACCATGGTTGCTAAGAATCTGCACCAAGTGGTACGGGAGCGACCCGTGGTGCCGGTTCGCCCATGTGGTGAGGAACGGGTGCATGGCCTCGACGGTCCTGGACAGTGTCGGAGACGGAGGCCGAACCCGTTAGCTCCTGGAGCTCCTCAAACCACAGGCGAAACGCCTCCACTGTCACCTCCTCCAAGGCGGAGGCCCCCTCTCTCGGACCAACGGCGACACCTAGCGAAATCAGTCGAAGAATACGTCTGTGCATACGTGAAAGTGGGTATTATTTTTTAAGCAAATTCATAAGCTGTTATGTGCACTATTTTCTTTAAATACCTAGTGAGTTTACATTATACTTTGCATCCCTCTGAAGATGATTACAATAGTTTACATGCAGCAGTACGTAGTATGGTGCCGTTCTTATCACACTGTTTAAAGATATAAATACAAAAAAAAAATGTTTTGTCTACCTCACTCTCGCCACACCTCGGTCGCTTGGTCGGCCTGTGAACACCATTACGTTTTTAGTGCGGTTCGAGTCACACGTCATGGGTTGTAAAAGCGATCCAGATCGCATAATAGTTATGGATTATGGATAAATCATAAAGTTAGAACAAAAAGTGAACAAGAAAAATTACGGCGTCAGTATTACTGTAGGATTTTAATCGAAAGTGCAAATGAATCCCGACATTAGTCAAATTGTGTTTTCGATGATAATAATTTGGAAATCAATAGTAAGTACATTACGCTGCTATACTTAACTGTTAAAAACAAATTGTTTATGTAAAACTAAAGTGGCGATGGCGCCGTAAAGGCGTGCGCGCCGCCATCGCCACGAACGTTTTTTAATGTTTCACTAAATGACAGTTCGCTAAAATGTTAACATTTACATTTTGCTAAATGCAAAATTGTTAACTGTGCTTGTTTTATTCAACATAAGGAAGTGGCATTCCGTAAAAGGAATTCCTTTATCACTTCGAAGCTCACTTCGCACACGAACTCGAAACAAAGTGTGAAATAAAACGTTGCTATTTTGAGAGTGAAAACAGGCAAAATTTATTATCATAGTTTAAAAATACATTTAAAATTATTTCTGACGGTGATAAAAACTACTTCTGAGGTATTTGTTCACGCTCGAGGAAGAGCGAGTGGCACACTGCATTGTAGTCTGTGCAGTGAGAGCTTTTTTTTTGGCGGCCGGCCGCATGTGACATGTCAGTTGAGTCGAGTCGAAATGTCATGACATGCTTAGAGGTTATGTGCGGGCCGGAATAAAATATAATACACAATATTCAAGCAAATAGTGATTTGCGCGGCGCACCTAATATCGGGGTGCGAAAGCCCACTTTGTGTTGTGCAAGGTATCAAAATCGCGTGTGTGAGTCGTGGTGGCCTAATAGGCCTTTGTAGTGCTCCGGTCTCCACCGGTGGATCCACTGCAGAACTTCAGGAGCCGCGACTTCCTTCGAGCTAGCTCAGGAAGTCCACCGGCTACGGAGGAGACGGACGGAGACAACGGGAATCGGGGTAAGCCACAATGCTTTCGATGAGCGGGTAGTAGGGCATCAGCAATCAACCCAAAATTCCTTACTCGGTGAAACGCCGACGTGGTGGAGTCTACTTGGGGCACCACCATCTCTTGGTAGCAGAGCGTGGTTTTTGGATTTGAGTGGTTCTTAGATTTGAGTATTTGATTAGTATTGTACAATTAATATTGTAATCTTGTTGGTTGTCCAAACGGGCAATACATATTAATTGGTTTTGATTGCTGATTTTAAACCGACTACCAGCTCATTTGTGGACCGATCTCCTTAACTAATTGTCATTGTATATGAAAAATTGGGGTTAAATGTCTTTTGTTGTTCTAGTTAAGTTCTAGCATTTACCTATATTTGATTTTGGTTTGTTTTTTCATATCTTTGTTTTGCCCTTGAATATTTTGTTTGTTAAGTTGTAAACTTATACTTGAATTTGATTTGTTTAAAAAATTTTTTGCTGCTAAATGACTTTGCTGTTGTTGTAATACACTATATTGCTGTATTGAGTTTTAGCATTTCCATTTGATTTTGTTTTGTTTGCCTCTGAATATTATGTTTGTTAAGTTATTGACTTAATACTTGATTTTAATTTGTTTGAAAAATCCTGTTGTTAAATGCCTTTGTTGTTCTAGTTAAGTTCTAGCATTTATACTTGATTTTGGTTTGTTTATATATTTTGTTCTGCCTTTGAAGTTCCTCCCGATCTGTTTTATTGTCTGCGGTTGTCGGTCTGTTTGTCCGTGTATTATTATAGTGTTTATTAATTTTGGTGCAAAATGGTCCCGCCAGTCAGCCCGCTTAGTGGTGCCCGCGCGGGTGCACAAAAGATTTTGAGATGGTTTGCTAGTGCCGTCGCTTTGGTAGACCGACCAGACCGAGAACAGGCCTTGTTAATTCGGCATGAGGGAGTACCGGCTCGCTTGAAGGAATTAGAGCAGCTTTTCGTTGCTCATCAACAATATCTGCTCGACCACCCAGCCGAGGGTGCCGCTGAGTTGCGGGCAGTCGACCAATTTAATGCCGATTATGATCAGTGTTTTGAACAGGCGGATGTGATTATAAACAAGGCTCAGGCAATCCTATCCGTCCGGAGGGGTGAGTCGTGCACGCCCGGGGAGGTCAAGCCTACCCCGGCCGGCTTGCTGGGCAGACTGCCCACTTTGGACATCCCAACCTTTGATGGGAACCTGGCTTCTTGGATGGGGTTCATTAACCTCTTTGATAGCCTGGTTCACTCGAGGGACGACCTGTTCCCTAGCCAGAAATTGGCCTATTTGCTCTCTGCCTTACGTGGAGAGGCTGGTGTACTTGTCCAGCATCTACCTGTCAACGATGACAGTTATGAGATTGCAAGGGCGTTGTTGACCGCCCGGTATCAGAATGTTCGCTTGCTAGCGGACACACATGTGGCTGCCATTTTAGGGCTGCCACGAGTATCGCGGGTCTCCTCATTGAGGAAGGAGATTTTGAACCCGCTGCTGAGCGCTATTAACGCGCTCAAACGACTTGATCTACCGGTGGACCAGTGGTCCTTTATTTTGCTCCACCTCATCCTCGATAAGCTTCCCATGGAGATGAAGGGACGCTTCGAACAAAGGTACGGGGGCAATAGTGCCTCGTACCTCCCCCCCTTCTCGGATCTCCTCAGATTTTTGGAGGATGAGTGTCGGATGACCGACCACTTGGATCTGGCTCCTATACCGGGACCGAGTACAGGTCGCTATGAGGCGACCCGGGCAGCGCCACGGAGAGAGCGCCGCCCGTACAAGCAGTATACTGCAGTGCGGCAGAACTCTCCACACAGGGAGAGGCCGATGCCTTGCAAGTGTTGCAAGCGGGATGGCCATCGTTTGCCGGCCTGTCCCAAATTTGTTGGCCTACGCACCGAGGGGCGTAGGAATATGGCCAAGCAGCGGAATTGGTGCTACCGCTGCCTGGGGGCCCATATGGCATCGGCTTGCCCCCACCCACGAGATTGCCACTGTTGTGGAGGGGCCCATCACCCCCTTTTGTGCTTCAACAATAGAGACACTCGTGAGGTGGTGAGAGAGAGGGACTCGCACACGGGCGGGGGCCCTCGTAGGTCACCCACATCTCCGAGGAGATCGGAGGGGCGTGCCACCCCTCCGCGGAGATTGGACAGGCGCCCCCCCTCCAGTGAGAGGATTGGGCGCCCCACCCCCCCTACGGGCGGGGGGGATCGACGCGCCGCTTATGAGGCGCCACCGCGGGATTGGGCCGCGGTAATTAGGGAGCCACGCCGGGAGCCGATACGCTTCTCTCCCCCTCTGATGGAGAGACCTCGTTTATCGCGGGCTCCCCCAACTTTCGCCCATCATGGGCACCGCCCGGCCCCCCGATGCCGCTTTGATCGGGGCCAGTACGTGCCGGATTGGGACCCGCTCGAGCGCCTTGAGCGCCCTATTCCTCCGCCGCGCACGCATTTTTCCTTGAACCCCCCTTCCCCCCCGTTGCGGGGAATGCGGGAGGATTTTCATTAAACCAACTGTCGGCTGCAACCCCCCCACAGGAGCAGGTGCTGTTACCAACAGCCTCCGTACAGGTGTGGGGCCCGAGGGGCACCTTTGTTTTAGTTCGCGCCCTTTTGGATACGGGAGCTCAGGGTTGCATTGCCTCCAACTGGCTGGTCCGGCAGTTGAGTTTGAACACATCTCCATACCTTGAATCGGTACGAGGAATCGGAGACCTGCGGATCCCGGATCCGATCGGTCAGGTTTTGTTCTCCTTCTCCCCCCACTTCTCTTCAGCGCCCAAAATTGGCGCTACCGCGATTGTTTATGAGAAGGTTGTTGGTCAGCTTCCGCAACAGCACGTTTCGCGCGCTGTCGTTGATGCGACATCAGGATTGACCTTGGCTGACCCTTCCTTCCACCGAACCGGTCCGATTCACTTATTGCTCGGTGCCGATGTTCTAGGCCGCGTGTATTGTGGGAAGAGGAGAGAGTTACAGAAGGGTGGGCTGGTAGCCTTATCTACATCGCTTGGGTTTGTAGTGATGGGACCAGTTAGGCATAACCCACCATCTCCATCGGTGGACAGTTACATAACTGTTAGCTCCACCTTATCGGATGTCCTTCAACGGTTTTGGGAGGTGGAAGAGCCACCTACCGTGAAGCGAGTGAACCCCTTGGACGAGGAGTGTGAGTTGTTCTACCAGAACAATACAGGTCGCCTTCACTCGGGACGGCTGATCACTCGTTTGCCCTTTTTGTCAGTTCGCCCCTCACTTGGCAGCTCCCGGCCGTTGGCCGAGAAGCGGCTGCTGTCCATGGAGCGTCGCATGAGTAGGAACTCCGACTTCAAACAGAAGTATGTCGACTTCATGCGAGAATATGAGCAACTGGGGCACATGTCGGTCTCGCGACTGGACTGGCGAAACGAGGAACATAATTTTCTTCCTCACCACGCGGTTTTGAAACCTTCCACCGGGAAGATACGCGTTGTTTTTGATGGGTCAGCTCCCACGTCTACCGGAGTTTCGCTGAATCAATGTCTGCATGCTGGACCGAAGTTACACCACGAGGTGGGTGATGTATTGACCAACTTCCGTCGCCATGCCGTCGTCTTTGTGACCGATATCCGGATGATGTTTCGGCAGACTGTGATTCACCCGGACGATAGGCGATATCAGCTCATATTATGGAGGGAGGATCCCAGAGATCCCATGCTGGTCTACGAGCTGAACACCAATACATACGGTTTGCGTTCGAGCCCCTTTGTGGCAATTCGCTCACTTGTGGAACTCGCTGATCGTGAGCGGTTACGATACCCTCGCGCATCCTTGGTTCTCAAGGAGGATGCATTTGTGGATGATATTTGTACGGGCTCCTCTAGTGTCGAGGAAGCCTTGATTTTGCGAGATGAACTAATTGCTCTTCTCGGGGCTGGTGGTTATGAACTGAGGAAGTGGATGTCCAACTCACCTCAGCTTTTGTGTGACTTGCCAGACGACCACCAGCAGGAGCCTCATATTTTTGAGAATGCCTATCTGCCTATTTTGGATTTACTATCTGTTTTGGGAGTGCAATACAGACCTGTCCAGGACACGTTCACCTATCGATTGGAGCTGCCAAGCCCCAAGGTCTGGACGAAACGGTTGGTTTTGTCTACAGTAGCTCGTACCTTTGACCCAAATGGCTGGATTAGTCCCGTAGTGTTTTGGATGAAGTGCTTCCTACAGGAACTTTGGTCAGCCGAAGTGTCGTGGGATGAGCCCCTCTCGGGCCGTTTGCTGCGAGATTGGGAGTCCTTCATGTTGTCTCTCCCCGACATTAACCGTGTTAGTATCCCTAGAAATATACTGCCTAAGGGACGGTTTACGGCCAGCCTTCATGGCTTTTGTGACGCGTCTGAGAGTGGATACGCAGCCGTCGTATATATCCGGACGGTCGATGATAGAGGAGCTGTTAAGCTCCACTTGCTAATTGCTAAGAGTAAGGTTGCTCCACTTCGGACTCGATTAACGATTCCGAAGTTAGAATTGTGGAGCTACTCTTCTGGTTCGGTTGATGAACCATGTTGTTGACACCCTGGGACGTAGTGTGGACTTTGAGTCGCTCTTTGCTTGGTCCGACAGTCAGGTTGTCCTGTGTTGGATTAAGAACTCCGTCCACTCCCTGGAAGTATTTGTGGCCAATCGGGTATCCCAAATACAGGCCTCGAAGGCCACGTTGATTTGGCGCCACGTGCCAGGTGAAATAAACCCTGCTGACTGTGCATCACGTGGCAGCGAAGCCCCTCAGCTTATTGACCACACTCTGTGGTGGGGTCCCGAATGGTTGTTACAGCCGTCCTGGCCTTCCACACCAGCTGTGGTGAAGGTACCAAATCCGGGCTTGCGTGTTCACGCTGTCGAGACTATGGCGGCTCCAGAGCGGGAATTTTTATTAGACCGCTAGTTCTCTGGACAAGTTGCTCGGCGTGACCGCTTGGATAAGAAGATTTATACGAAATTGTCGCCGGCCTCAGGACAAAGATTTGTGTCCGGTCCTCTCTCCGCAGGAGCGCCAAGATGCTCTTTTGCATTGGGTGCGTATGACCCAGTCTAGAGCGTTTGAACCGGAACTTAAGATTTTCCGTACCGGGACGTCCAAATTGAAGGGACCCTTGGTGCGTTTGACTCCCTTTCTGGATGATAAGGGATTGTTGCGTGTAGGAGGCCGATTGAGGCACGCTAACTTGCCTTATAGATCACGTCATCCCCTGTTGCTCCCCAAGGACGGACCATTGGTGCGATTGTTGATCATTGATCGCCATGTGAAGAATGCTCATGCCGGATGTAATGCATTGACCGCGCTCCTCCAACGGGAGTTTTGGATTTTGTCAGCGCGAAGAATAATCCGATCTGTTATATTTCGATGTCTGCCCTGCTATCGTTTACGCCCCGAGACGATGCAGCCCCAAATGAGTGATTTGCCTGCTGATCGTGTGAATGAATCGATGACCTTCTTAGGAGTTGGAACTGATTTTGCGGGACCATTCACTATAAAAACGTCGCGACTCCGTAATGCTAAGACTGAAAAGGCTTACTTGTGTGTGTTTGTTTGTTTGGCCACTAAAGCCGTTCATTTGGAGGTGGTGAGTGCGCTCACCATGGACGCTTTCTTAGCAGCGTTAGGCAGATTTGTCTCCCGCCGGGGACTGCCTTCTCTAATTCGGTCCGATTGTGGGACGAACTTCAAGGGCACTGATAGACATATAAGAGAAGTTTGTGAATTTTTAGATAAAAATAATATTGAGATCGGATCCACACTCTCCCGTAGGGGGGTAACATGGCGATACTCCCCGCCGTCTTGCCCTCACTGGGGAGGGATTTTTGAATCTGTTGTAAAGGCCGCCAAGACTCACCTTCGCCGCGTTATTGCGGAGACTATTCTCACGTTCGAGGAACTCGCGACGGTGTTTCATAAGATTGAGGCGGTTCTCAACTCGCGTCCGTTATGTCTGTTGTCTACCGACGCGAACGATTTGCAGGCCCTCACGCCGGGTCATTTCTTGATAGGCAGACCACTTAACGCCCTGCCCGAGTATCCTTATAGAGATGTCAATCCAGGACGCCTTTCGCGGTTTGAGTTGCTCCAGCAGCTTACCCAGAGCTTCTGGCGCCGCTGGCACCTTGAATATTTACACATTTTGCAACAGCGCGTTAAGTGGTCAGATAAGACAAACCCACCGAGGGTTGGAGACCTCGTGTTAGTGAAGGACCCAAGCCTGCCACCCTTACGTTGGCGTCGCGGACGCATTGTCCAACTTACTCTAGGGTCTGATGGTGTGCCCAGGTTTGCCGAGGTCCTGGTTGGGGATTCTGTTTTGAAGCGCGCGGTCGCTACTCTTTCTCGCCTCCCCTTAGACTGATTTGGCGGACAGTCCGGGACTGTCCGGAGCGGGGGGATGTTCACGCTCGAGGAAGAGCGAGTGGCACACTGCATTGTAGTCTGTGCAGTGAGAGCTTTTTTTTTGGCGGCCGGCCGCATGTGACATGTCAGTTGAGTCGAGTCGAAATGTCATGACATGCTTAGAGGTTATGTGCGGGCCGGAATAAAATATAATACACAATATTCAAGCAAATAGTGATTTGCGCGGCGCACCTAATATCGGGGTGCGAAAGCCCGCTTTGTGTTGTGCAAGGTATCAAAATCGCGTGTGTGAGTCGTGGTGGCCTAATAGGCCTTTGTAGTGCTCCGGTCTCCACCGGTGGATCCACTGCAGAACTTCAGGAGCCGCGACTTCCTTCGAGCTAGCTCAGGAAGTCCACCGGCTACGGAGGAGACGGACGGAGACAACGGGAATCGGGGTAAGCCACAATGCTTTCGATGAGCGGGTAGTAGGGCATCAGCAATCAACCCAAAATTCCTTACTCGGTGAAACGCCGACGTGGTGGAGTCTACTTGGGGCACCACCAGTATTTATTATAATTTTATCGCTACTAACTCGTGATAATGACTATGTAAGGGTATCTTGTATCTTATGCGAAGTGAGCGTGAATATCGAAGTGAGATGCGAGCTATTGTTCGAATTTTACAGAATCGACATCCTGTACCTACTGGAACTCTTATAAGTTAAACGTAAATCGTGTGGGTTTGTTTACTTAACGTAAACTGTGTTTGCATCTGTTTTTCTACTAACTTTGCGTAAATCGTGTTGTAAAAGTTGCCGCTTTAAAAGGTAAGTAGGTACTACGAATAGCAAAATCGCTATCATATTATTTTTATATCTCAGCCAAAAACTTGGCTACAAAAATTGCTCCTATTGAGCAACGTAGAAGTAGGATGACTGTCAGTAATATTACTGATGTATTAGTTAGTAAGTCTTTAAATTAGGTATTGAGACAATAGAGAAATCCTCTTGCATAATGTTAAATAAAGAACAAAATGAAAATTGTTTATTAGATAATGTACTGGAAGACCCATTTGAATATAATAAACATGTAAATTTTATCAACCTGGTGCACCAGAACATGCAAGGAATGATGGGCAAAGATCTGGAAGTTGAGTTATTCATGAACAGTAGTAAAGTAGACATTTTTTGTATAACCGAACATTGGCTTAAAAGCTACCAGTTCATGTTTAATTTTAGCAACCACCAGGTTGGTAGTTCGTTCAGTCGAGAAAATGCAATTCGCGGTGGCTCATTAATCATATTAAATAAAAAGCTTAAATATAAAGATCGTAAAGATATTATGAACCTCTCAGTTGAACGAACAATAGAAATTGCCTGTGTAGAGTTGGACCAGATTATTGTAGTGAGCGTATACAGGCCTCCTTCGGGATTGTATGACCACTTTGAAAATATAATGGATGAAGTTTTAAATAAAGTCTGTAAGCAAGGCAAACAAATATTAGTCTGTGGAGATTTTAATATTAACTTATTAGAAAACTAGTTTATGTATGAGAATTAAAAATTTGTTTCAGTCATATAATCTTAAAAACTTATTTCTGGAGCCAACACGAATTACTGAGTTTTCTGCCACATGCATTGATAATATTTATACTGACATAGAACCATTAGCACAAAATGTTTTTAATAACTTAGAATCTGACCACTCTGGTCAATTTGTTACTATACCTTACAAATGTAAGCTTATGGCGAAAAAGAATATCACTGTTGTACCAAAGACTGCTGGCCGCTTGGAGCGTTTCAATAATAATCTTGGTATTAATTTAAAGTATATTGATTATGACGAAGACCCAAATAAATTGTATGAAAACTTTTTTAACACATTTTGTTGTGAATTTAAAAATATCTTTGTTCCAAAAACCATCTCAGTCAATGGTAGATTAGCTTTTAGTGAATGGGCCACACTAGGTATTCACAAAAGCAGAATAAAACTTTATGAACTTTACAATGAGCGTTCATTAAATACTAGTGATCAATTTAAATTGTATGTAAAAACTTATTCCAAAGTATTTAAAAAAGTTTGTAAATTTGCAAAGTCCAATTATTTAAGCTCTAAAATAAAAAATAGTAGTGACAAAATTAAAACGACATGGAACATTATTAATAATGAAACCGGAAGAGTAAAAACTAATAACAACAATTTTTGTTTAAATATTGAAAATAAGAAAGTTACAGTAGATATTGAGGTAGCTACAGAATTTGAAAAATTCTTTACTGACATTCCAGTTTCAATCACAAAATCTTTGGATTCCTCCCCCACTGTAGCCGAATCTATTCTAAAAGATTATGTTAAAACTTGTGATGATAAATTTAAATTTGCCCACATTTGTGCAAATGATTTAATAAAGTCATTTAAAGCGCTGAATAAAAAGAAAACCGTGGATCTGTGGGGCAACTCTGTAGATGTTTCCCAATCTGTAATAGAAACAATAGCTCCAATACTTGCTAGTATTTTTAATGATTGCATTGACTGTGGTGTGTTTCCTGATCTAATGAAACTGAGTAAAATTATTCCTGTTAACGCCAATATATAAAAAACTAAAAGTTTATTGGTTTAATGTTTTCGCGCCTGTTTTTATCAGGTTTTATAATTATTTATTTCAAATTAAAAGTAAATATTTCTTAGTATTTCGCTGGTGACACAATTGTGCCTTATATTTCCTATACATTACCTATCCCTTTCTGCACTACGCCAAATATTATGTGTGTGAGAGAGATGGCATATCCGCATCGCAATGCGTCAACGCATTGCTCCCGCCAGTCTATGAGAGATCGGTTATCAGTAAGGAGGACGGAGATTCGCGCTTCCGCTATATCTATTATATATATCAGTTTTGCCTGTTTGTGATAATTACTGAAGAAACTGGTGCTCCATCCCGCTGCTAGTGATCTGAAGGAAATACCGGCGCCGGAACGTGCACTGCGGCCCATGATTTAGGTCGATAGATGAGCCGCCATACACCACACCGCAAGGCAAGTAGTGCAGATTTTATTTCCATAGAATCCATTTACTTGTGTCACCAGCCGTATATTCCTTTTAAATTAGTATCAACTAAACCCTCAGTTTAGTAGAACCACACCTTACAGTCCACTAAGGAATTTCGATTCCACCCTCATGCCTTCACCTTGAAGGCTGCAACATTTTGATGGCCGCATCTAGCCAAGATATCTTGTTACATCCTTTCCGCTTATAGGCTTGGAGCCATATCGTTACAATTGTGGCCCCCTGATGCCTTTTCCCGCATACAATTACTTATATTTTTATTATAAAATTACCGCACGCTAATTTACATACGTACCACACGTTTTTTATAATTTATGAATCTCCGTCTTTTACCAC
The DNA here is from genome assembly GCA_963935595.1 of Schoenobius gigantellus. NCBI lineage: Eukaryota > Metazoa > Arthropoda > Insecta > Lepidoptera > Crambidae > Schoenobius > Schoenobius gigantellus. Next base: position 3,787,093 of record OZ012543.1, read on the forward strand.
ATTTTAAATAATTTCCTAACATTAATATATAAATAGTCATTGTGTACTTTATATATTTCTTTTTTATACCGCATAGTTTTATTTTCGTAGGTAGGTAAACTATCTTTAACCTACATAACTCGCTCGCTTCATCATCGAATATAAGTTACAGTTCGTAGCTTCTAAAAGCTACGCAACACAATTTATTTATTTTATTCCTTACTTTAATTAGCTTATATATTTAATTCAAAATGCCTCGAGACGAGAAGGATACCGAGAGTGATCATGATGACCTGTCCATTGGCCTTCAATTGGCATTGTCAGCCCGTGATATGATTTACGCTCGCTTGCAAACAATTTTTGACCTAATTGAAAAGGTGAATACCGGTATTGAGCCCCTTGAACGGTTTATGTGTGCATATGTCAATATCGATGCGATTCGCACCGAGTTCCGCGAGGCATACGATAAATATAACGTTCTTCTATTAAAACAGAACCCTAAAACCTTAAAATAGATAATTTATCCGATTTTATTTTGTTCCATATTGCTATAAAAAAAGTTGATACTGAAACCGCTCGATTATTCGAAATGAGCTCGAAAGACGAAATACCTTCTTTCGATAATTTAATTAAATTTATTAGAGAACAATATCGTATTTTTCAAAACACAAAAGTTCTCGAAAACCCTAATTCAACTAATTTTAATAACGCTAAACAACCGATAAATAAAAAACAGTTTAATGTGAGCAAGCCCGGTAAAACTGCCCCGCAACCGCAATCTTATACTATTATTAATAAGCCCGCAAAGTGTTTGTGCAATAACTTTGTTCATGAACATTTATACAAATGTCCCGCATTTTCTAATATGTCGCCTAGCGATCGTTTTAAATCTGTAAAGCAAATTGATGCATGTATCAATTGTTTAAGTACCAAACATAGGGCTGGTGTTTGTCAGTCAGCTTCCCGATGTAAAAGTTGTAATAGTAAACATCATACACTTTTGCACTTCAATCGAAAGCAGCAGTCTTATTCAACTCAATTATCGAGTGGTAAGGATTCGAGTGGTTCGTATTCGAACCTTCCTGCCGTCGCGCCATCATTTCAAGTGCTGACCGATAGCACACAGCCGTCCTTGTCGCACGCACAGTCTGCGTCCATGCAGCTGCCCCTTTCGCTCGCGCAACCGCAACCGTCCCATTCATTTGCGCACGCGCAGGTTTCGCGCTACAACCAGCCAGACCAAAGCGTTATCACTCAAGCCGCTCCACAATGTAACGCGTCCATTGCGGCGTCGTCAGAGTTAGATCCTGAGAGGTCTTGCGAATATAAGCAGCAATGTACTGCTAATACAACGATACTTTTATCGACAGCAACAGTAATTGTACGCGATTCCTTGAACAATAAACATCTTATAAGGTGTTTGTTAGATAGCGGCTCACAAACAAATTTCATTACCACTGATTGTTGTAAACGTTTAAATTTGACAAAACATTTATCCGAAACTTCTTCAGTTAAAGGTATTGGTGGTACGGAGAAATCAGTTAAGGGCTCTGTACATTTCCAATTATTTTCCCGCTTTAATTCTAACGTTATGTATAATGTTAACTCGTTAGTTATCGATGAAATAACCGACTATTTACCTACCGCTCCTGTAGATATTTCCGCGTTACCTTATTTAAAGGGCTTACCGCTCGCCGACGAATCGTTCGGTACCCCCGGTCGTATCGATGTACTGATCGGGGCCTCACTTTTCCCGCATCTGCTACTACCTCGCGTCGTGAGTAGCAATTCTTCTGCGCCACCTGCTGTGCAGACTGTACTTGGATACGTCATCATGGGCACTGTACCTGCGTTACCTATGCGACGTAATAATAAAATATCGCTCGCTTGTTGTTCATATGATTCGCATTCGCCTGATCCTTTTAGCGTTGACTCACTGGAGACAACATTAAAAAGATTTTGGCACGTAGATGAAGCTCCCGGTACTCATTTGTCAAGCAAATCTCTCGATGAATTAGAGTGCGAACACTTTTATTCGATGACAACGATACGTGATAAAGACACCGGTAGATACACTGTAGCTTTACCATTTCGCACCGACGTGTTCTCTTTAGGAAATTCGCTCGATGTCGCGAAAAAACGTTTCTTCTGTCTAGAAAAGAAATTGGAGTCTTCTCTTGAGTTACGTAATGCTTATAATGCCGCTATTCGTGAATATATAGATAAAGGATATTTATCTCCCGCGCCCTTAGACAATGTTAGCGATAGTGGTCCCGATTACGTCATACCGCATCACGCAGTTATACGTTTAGACAAACCCTCAACGAAATTACGTTCTGTATTGGACGCTAGTTGTAAATCGAGTTCTGGTATATCTCTCAACGATATTTTGCACAGTGGTCCGAATTTACAGGGTGACCTTTTTACAATTCTGTTAAATTATCGTTTATTCGCTATCGCTCTATCGGCTGATTGTCGACAAATGTTCTTACAAATTGGTGTAAAAGAAAGCGATCGTCGCTTTCAACGCATCTTATATCGATTTAAGACATGTGATCCTTTGACATTATACCAATTTAACCGCGTCTGCTTTGGCCTTAAGTCTAGTCCGTATCACGCACTTCGCACCATACAACAATTAATAGAAGACGATGCTCATAACTATCCTATCGCTCGCGCTGTCGCTTCTAATTCGTTATATATGGACGATATCGTCTATAGTGAAATATCAGAATCCCGCGCAGTTCAGGTTTCTCGCGAACTTATTCAGCTTTTTAAAGGAGGTCAATTCGATTTAGTCAAATGGACAAGTAACTCTCAGGCAGTATTAAGCAGTATTCCTGCGTCTCATAGATTGACTGAACAATTAAAATTTGACAAGTCAGTAGAACAAAAGATCCTTGGCTTGCGCTGGTGTAAGTCAAGTGATTCTTTTGAATTTCATATTTCCGTTCCGCCACCTACGTGTACCAAACGCGCTATACTATCGACTGTAGCCCGACTTTGGGACATTATGGGATTCGTCGCGCCTATAGTACTTTACGCAAAACTACTCATCAAAGAGTTATGGTTATTGAAGATCGATTGGGACGACGTTCCGCCCCGTCACATCATATGCACTTGGCAATGTTTTTGTTCTACCTTATCGCTGTTAAATAATTTTAGAGTTCCGCGCCATTTAGGCCTCTTTGACAATTGCATTCTACGCTTAATAGGATTTTCAGACGCTAGCGAACGCGCCTACGGTGCTGTCGTCTATGCTCATATTACTCATAATGACGAAATAACTGTCCAGTTAGTTTGTGCCAAATCAAAAGTATCGCCTGTCAAACCGCTGACCGTAGCTCGATTGGAGCTTTGCGGCGCAGAGCTTCTTTCCAAACTTCTTCGTCACGTTCACGACACGTACGACCCGCGATATAAAGTGAGTAATATCTACGCCTTTACCGATTCAAAGGTAACGCTTTGCTGGATTAATTCCTCTCCACATCGTTGGCAAACTTTTGTGTCCAATCGAGTCGTTCGCATCGTAGATAATGTTCCCGCTAAATATTTCTACCACGTGGCAGGCACTGACAACCCTGCGGACTGTCTATCACGTGGATTAACGCCTGAGAAATTCATCGAGCACCCGCTATGGTTGTACGGCCCTTCTTGGGCTAAACGCGATCCTTCCGAATGGCCTATAAACAAAGTTACTGATTTAGATTCGGGCGTAATTCCGGAGGAGAAGGTCCACTCTCACCCGGTAGTTTCTGACACAAAATTTGACTCGCCTTTACTCGCTCTCGCTGAACGCACGTCATCGTGGTCTAAGTTACTGCGTGTTATTGTTTTTATGTATCGCTTTATAAAAAAACTGCCGCGTCGAACTGACTCTGTTACCGCAAGTGATCTTGAATTCGCTGAAAATATTTTATTGCAACATGTTCAAAGAAAACATTTCTGTAAAGATCTTATCGATTTAAAAGATAATAAATGTTGTTCATCCGCCCTTATTAAACTTAAACCATTTTTTAATAATAACTTGATTCGCGTTGGTGGTCGTTTAACACATTCGGCTGAAGCTTATAGTACTAAATACCCGATAGTGTTGCCACGTCGTGACCGCATAGTTGAGATTCTCGTAGACTACTATCATAAAAAATACTTACACGCGGGTCCAGAACTCACTATGTCATTGTTGCGTCACAGATATTGGATCTTGTCCGCTAGACGAATCATTCGTTTTAGAATTCACAAGTGCAATTTTTGCCACAAGTGGAAACCGCGACCGCAGAGTTCGCCGATAATGAGCGATCTCCCCGAACATAGAGTAAACGCGGCAGTAAAGGCTTTTTCCCACACTGGTTGTGACTACGCTGGCCCAATTCAATATGTACCTATTCGTTCTAGGGGGGCTAGGAGTCGCAAGGGTTACCTGTGCATTTTTACATGTATGACCACCCGCGCTATTCATGTCGAATTAGCTAGCGATCTTTCGACTGCTTCATTCATAGCCGCCTTAAAACGTTTTTTTGTCACTCCGCGGACCGGTACAGTGCCTTTATTCCGATAACGCAACTAATTTTCGGGGAGCTAATTCATATTTGCGCGACTTATATAATTTTATTAATAAAGAATACCGCCCTCGATTCGAAGAAGAGCTCGCTGAGAGTCGCATTGATTGGCAATTTATTCCGCCCGCGTCACCACATTTCGGTGGCTGTTGGGAGTCTATGGTAAAAGCTGTAAAGACTCACCTTTTCAAAACAATAGGTCAACAAATCCTCTCCTATGAGGAATTGGTAACTGTCCTTGCCCAAATAGTGTGCCTTTTAAATTCCCGGCCTCTGACCGTTCTAAGCGCTGATCCCTCGGAGCCTAAGGCTCTCACTCCATCGCATTTTTTACATACTCAGCCTCTTTATTCTTTGCCTGCCGCACAGATAGACTCATCGAACGATCATCTACTCGAGCGGCATTCACTTATGGACAAAATGATTCAATCATTTTGGAAAAGATGGCGAAGCGAGTACCTTCATCGGTTGCAAACGCGTTTAAAATGGAATAAACCCAATGCGAGCACGATCAAGGAGGGAACTGTGGTAATATTAATGAACGATAGCTCCCCCCCTTTATCGTGGCCGCTAGGTGTTATTGAAAAACTGCATACGTCTAAGGACGGCTTCACACGTGTCGTTTCTGTACGTACTTCTAAGGGTATTCTAGTGCGACCTGTGGTCCGCTTGTGCCCCATTCCAACACAATAATTACAAAATATATTTAATCCATTTCCTATTTAGTTTAGTTTTTTTTTTCTCGTAATATATTAGATTCAGATATACATATATTTTTCTTTTAAAGGTGACCCTTTAAGGCCGGGGGGAATGTTAACGCCAATATATAAAAAACTAAAAGTTTATTGGTTTAATGTTTTCGCGCCTGTTTTTATCAGGTTTTATAATTATTTATTTCAAATTAAAAGTAAATATTTCTTAGTATTTCGCTGGTGACACAATTGTGCCTTATATTTCCTATACATTACCTATCCCTTTCTGCACTACGCCAAATATTATGTGTGTGAGAGAGATGGCATATCCGCATCGCAATGCGTCAACGCATTGCTCCCGCCAGTCTATGAGAGATCGGTTATCAGTAAGGAGGACGGAGATTCGCGCTTCCGCTATATCTATTATATATATCAGTTTTGCCTGTTTGTGATAATTACTGAAGAAACTGGTGCTCCATCCCGCTGCTAGTGATCTGAAGGAAATACCGGCGCCGGAACGTGCACTGCGGCCCATGATTTAGGTCGATAGATGAGCCGCCATACACCACACCGCAAGGCAAGTAGTGCAGATTTTATTTCCATAGAATCCATTTACTTGTGTCACCAGCCGTATATTCCTTTTAAATTAGTATCAACTAAACCCTCAGTTTAGTAGAACCACACCTTACAGTCCACTAAGGAATTTCGATTCCACCCTCATGCCTTCACCTTGAAGGCTGCAACAATTCCATTACACAAATCTGGTAGCACATCAGACCCCAATAATTTTAGACCTATCTCTGTGCTACCTACTTTTAGCAAAATCTTTGAAAAAATAATGTTGGAACAAATGCAAAGCTTTTTTAACAGAAATAATCTTCTACACTGTAAACAATTTGGTTTTAGAAAGGGTCGCTCAACAACTGATGCTGGTGTTGAGTTAATACAAAATATATATGAGGCTTGGGAGGACTCACATGATGCGCTGGGCGTTTTTTGTGACTTGTCCAAGGCGTTTGATTGCGTTCATCATGACACCCTGATCAGGAAATTACACTACTATGGATTTCGCGACACTGTTCTGGATTTACTCGTCTCCTATTTGACTGAGAGGATTCAGAAAGTAGACGTCAACGGGGAGAGGTCCCAGGGCGCCTCGGTTAAAATGGGAGTTCCGCAGGGTTCAATTCTTGGTCCTTTTCTATTTTTAATATATATAAATGACTTGCCTGCTTTTGTACAAGACAGGCATGAGATTGTATTATTTGCTTCACTTATATATACTACTATATTATATATACTTCACTTATGTTTAAAATTAAAAGACGATTGCAAATTTATGACGATGTAAATAGTTCTATCTCAAGAATAGTTTACTGGTTTAATGCGAATAACTTGTGCCTCAATGAAGGGAAAACTAAATGTATAAAATTTGTTTTACCCAATATTAAAGAGGTTCACACCACTGTTAACATAAAGCATAAAAATGTGGACCTTGTGGATACCGTAGTATTTCTTGGTATTACTTTAGATTCAAAGCTTCAGTGGGGCCCACATATTGATAAATTGTCGAAGAGACTTAGTTCTGCAGCCTACGCTGTATGGAAAATACGTCAGCTGACTGATGTTGATACAGCAAGACTTGTATACTTTGCCTATTTTCATAGTGTGATGTCGTATGGCATTTTGCTGTGGGGAAATGCTGCCGACATTCAGACTGTTTTTGTGCTGCAAAAAAGGGCTATTCGTGCTATTTATAACCTTAAAATAAGAGACTCTTTGAGAGAAAAATTTAAAGAAATTGGTATTATGACCGTCGCGTCGCAATATATTTACGAGAATATAGTATATGTTCATAAAAATATACATTCGTTTTGTAAAAACAGTGATATTCATTCAGTAAATACTAGGCAAAAGAATATGTTAGCGTTACCAAATACTAGGCTTAAAAAAATTAATAATTCTTTCAAAGGCCTTTGTGTACGTTTCTACAATAAAATCCCAAATAATATTAAAGCACTTAACTTGAATAAATTTAAAGTCGCTATCAAGGGCGCACTTATGAAAAAAGCATATTATAAAGTGTCTGATTATATGACAGATAAAACTGCTTGGGATTGACAAAAAATGTGATAATTGACGTTTAAAGGGTGTTAACACTTTGTGATAGTGGGATAAATTTCATTCGAGTAACTGTTCCACTCACACCGACAGGCATTTCTATATTATTTAAAAAAATGTTTGTGAAATATAATATTGTAATGTTGGCATTTTAAAAGAGGAGACAAAAAAAATACAAGACCTTCCGAGTTTCTTACCTGTTCTTCTTGAGAAGGCTCTCCCAATTTCCGAACAGGTGTAGAGTCAATTTTTTTTTTTTCATTTGACTTGTATTTGCACACATCTTAATAATGGTTGGGGTGTGTGTACATACAAGGATTAAATAATTTAGTTAATTAGATTCTTGGTTGAAGATTTTTATGTTTTTATTTTGACGTCAATAAGTGCCTGTAAAGGTCTATATTGAATAAAGATTTTTGAGTTTGAGTTTGAGTTTGAGTTTACCTACACCACGTATATCGTGTTCGAGCGTTAACAGTACCTACTGTAAATTAAAACAGACAATCTTATATTAGATAATTATGGAACCTGATGTGGTTTCTTGCAATAAATGACAATACTCCACGTATAGCGTGTTGAGGGATTATTGCCTAAATAAGCTCCACGTATAGCGTGTTCGAGCACTGACAGAACTATTCTACAGACAAACTGATATTGGATACTTATGGAACCTGATGTGGTTCCTTGCAATAAATAACATACCTATACTCCACGTAAAGCGTGTTTGAGTGATTATTACATAAGTAAGCTCCACGTATATCGTGTTCGAGCACTGACAGAAGTATTCTAAATTAAAACAGACAAACTAATATTGGAACGTGATGTGGTTATTCATAATAAATGTCTGAACGTGTAAGTATCAATTGATTTATATATTCTTAAACAAAACAAAATCAATTGGCCACTTTCTTTTCAGTTGTGGAGAAAGTCCTTCATCTATTACTCACTAAAATTAAAGATGTTCCAAGTTCCAAGTTTGGAATTAAGAACGACAGCTACTGATAGTCGACCGAAGCTAAAGGCACTTACTAGTAGAGGTCGAACATCGGCAGCTTAGAATAATAACGCATAGAAACCCAATCGGCGCGCACAATTTGAAGCAACTAAAACTAAGCCATAAATGGCTCACTACGCCGGACAGCTCCGCAGTGTTCAAGGTCAATGTGCTTCGAATGTATCTCTCGTAAAATAATTAATAATGATGACTTGTGCAGTTGAATGGTATCACAAGACATCTGAAAAGACTATAAAGTGTAATAACATTATTATCACAGCAAAGATTTAAAAATTGTTTAGTATTTTATCCATATAAGACAAATTATACGAAACTTTTCATTTCAATCGTTGTGTTGCCAGTTTGGAAACATAAATGTCCCAATTTAACCGACTAAACAGGTTATGATTAATATGAAAAATATTTAGGTATCTACTTATCTAGGCGACACTTATCCTGTTTATAATATAGGTTTAATTTGAAGTTAACTTTCTAGTGAAAATGACTGTGCTACTTTTGTCAACTTGAAATGTTAAGGCCATGATTATGTAGCCAGTCTTTTAAAAGAATAAGGCCTGGTAGAATTTATTAGCTGCATCTTCTAAGCAGGGGGAGGCAGAATACAAGACAATATCATCTGCATATTGTAGTATGTTGCAAAAGGAATCTACAGATTTATCTAAATCACATGTGTAAATATTGTACAAGGGGGAACTCAAAACTGACCCTCGCGGAAGGCCTTTCCATATTTGCCTTTGGAGATGACAGAGCATCATGGGTGCGCACTTGAATTGATCTATCCATCAGCAAATTACATATAAAATGTGTAAGCCTCTCTGGAATACTCAGCTGATGCATTTTCTGCCTGAGTACCGGAAGAATCACATTGTCATAAGCTGAGGAAATATCTATAAATACTGCAACTACAAAATGATTTTTATACAGGGCAGTCCTTATGTCTGTGGTTAGAATTGCTAAATTGTCCATGGTGCTCATTCCTTTCCTAAAACCGAATTAAGTGTTCCTAAAGATATTTTTATTTTCTACATACCAGACCAATTTTCTTTTTAGTAAGTGCTCCATAATCTTACAGAGGCCGGAGGATAAAGCAATAGGGCGATAAGACTCAGCCTTGGAAGGGTCTTTCCCTGGTTTAAGTATGGGGATGATCAGCTGATTTTTCCAGGAACTGGGGACAGTACCCGAGTCATAACACCTATTTATGAGGTCCAAGAACATTCGCTTGGTAAAGAGTCCAGCCTTAGATATAAAGGAGTATGGGACACCATCCAAGCCAGGGGATGAATCTTTTAATTGTTCAAGGACTGAAAGAAGCTCATTTATGGTAAAAGGGTTATTAAAAGGATGGTAAGAGATTGTCGAAGAGTATGGAGATGGAAAACAATCTGCATTAGGTACATCCAATGGGGCCAATTTTCGTTGGAAGTCTTCAATCCAGGTGCTGTAATCATTAGACTCTGGTGGGACTGAAAAACAACCTCTAAATCGCTTGATATATTTCCATATTATTGTAGGTGGAGTACGAGGAGATAGATGTTCACAAATATTAACCCAGGCTGTCTTTTTCTTTTTTTTTTGAAGAAACGTTTAGACATTGCTGTAATTTTTTTTAAAGAAATGAAGTTTTCCATTGACATTTCATTGCAGTACCGTGTCTCTGCCTCTTTGCGGCGCTTCAGCATCTCAGTGCACTCTGAGTCCCACCAAGGTGGAGATACTTTAGCTCCAACTTTGTCCTTTTTTAAGGGAATATTATTAACTGCTGCCTTTTCCAAAGAGGATAAAAAAAAATCAAAATCAAGAATAAAAAAAAATTAAAAAAAATATAATTAAATAATCAAATAAAAAAAAATCCAAAAAATCAAAAATAAATCAAAATCTAAAAAATCAAAAATAAATCAAAATCATAGTCCTCTTGGAGACTGTTGTTATTGCCTCTGGATGAAGATAAGATATTGATATCAGACTCCGTCGCATAAGAGTCCCATTTGGCAGCACTGTGTTTATAATTTTGTTAGGAGGAACTGATCTATTCATGGCCACAGGTAAGGACAAAGTAACTGAGATAGCATAGTGATCGCTACCAAATGTTTCTGGAAGAACCCTCCAGGATGATCGGGAAAGAAGATCTGTGGAACACATGGAAAGGTCAACAGCACTGGCATTAGTATTTGGAGCAGTGCATCTGGTTGGGAACCGTCATTCAGCAAACATAAATTCATGGTGTCCATAAGGTCAACTAAATCACAAGCTAGGGAGTCATAATGGGGACCACCCCATATGAGGTGAGATAGATTAAAATCACCCATGATTAGAAATGGACTTGATAGATTGGAAAAGAGACAATGTAAGTCTGAAATAGAAATTATATTAGGATTAGGGATGTAAATGGATAAAAACGTTAAATTAGACACTTTAGCAGCAACAGCGTTAATACCTACAGGAATAGTTGGAAGAGAAATGCGAGAAAAAGTAAAATTCTTATTTATTAAGATAGCAACTCCAGCATACCCGTCAACTCTGTCATCCCGGAGCCAGGCATATCCCGGGACTCTAAAATTAAAGTCAGGAGAAAGCCATGTCTCAGAGACAGCAAAAACAGCAGGTCTGAATCTATTAATCATCTCTAAGATGTCATGTTTTTTATGGCGGATGCTACGTGCATTCCATTGTATTAGATGGAATTTTATTGATAATGTCCATTAGCTGATTAAGGCCCGTATTACAAAACGATTCTCAGTAATGAATCTAGTTTTAAAACTAGTTTTAAGATGAGATTTAATTTTTGAATGTTTCTTGAAACGAGTTTCATTGATCGTTGTTCATCTGAGTAATTGCTTATTATAGAAGTGCGTTATATGCTCAAGTAAAGATTTGATCTTTGATTACGTAAGTATGGTCGAAACCACTCTTGAGAAAAGAAATTCATATTATGTTATCAAATAAAGTTGATATTTACGCCACAATCTGATGCTGGGCGAGTGTCCAGCTGTAGGCTGGTGCTGGATGAGTGTGTCCATCAATGGGGCTGATGATGGGCATGATTCCCAGCAGTGGGATGGCGCTGGACAAGATGGTCATGCGGTGGACTCGTACTGGGCATGATTCCCATCAGTGGGATTGTGCTGGATAAGATTGTCCAGCAGTGGACTTGTGCTGGGCAAGATTGTCCAGCAGTGGACTTGTGCTGGGCAAGATTGTTCAGCTGTGGGCTGGTGCTGGGCATGATTCCCAACACTAGGATGGTGCTTGGACAAGATTGTCCAGCAGTGGGCTGGTGCTGGGCAAGATTGTTCAGCAGTGGGCTGGTGCTGGGCATGATACCCAGCAGTAGGATGGTACTGGACAAGTTTGTCCAGCGGTGGGCTGATGCTGGGCATGATTCCCAGCAGTGGGATGGCGCTGGACAAGATGGTCATGCGGTGGACTCGTGCTGGGCATCATTCCCACAGTGGACTTGTGCTGGGCAATATTGTTCAGCAGTGGACTTGTGCTGGGCAAGATTGTTCAGCAGTGGGCTGGTGCTGGGCAAGATTGTTCAGCAGTGGGCTGGTGCTGGGCATGATACCCAGCAGTAGGATGGTACTGGACAAGTTTGTCCAGCGGTGGGCTGATGCTGGGCGTGATTCCCAGCAGTGGGATGTCGCTGGACAAGATGGTCATGCGGTGGACTCGTGCTGGGCATCATTCCCACAGTGGGATTGTGCTGGACAAGATTGTCCAGCAGTGGGATGGTGCTGGGCAAGATTGTTCAGCAGTGGACTTGTGCTGGGCAAGATTGTTCAGCTGTGGGCTTGTGCTGGGCATGATTCCCAACACTAGGATGGTGCTTGGACAAGATTGTCCAGCAGTGGGCTGGTGCTGGGCAAGATGGTTCAGCAGTGGGCTGGTGCTGGACATGATTCCCAACAGTGGGATTGTGCTGGACAAGATTGTCCAGCAGTGGACTGATGCTGGGCAAGATTGTTCAGCTGTGGGTTGGTGCTGGACAAGATTGTCCAGCAGTGGGCTGGTGCTGGACAAGATTGTCCAGCAGTGGGCTGGTGCTGGGCAAGATTGTTTAGCAGTGGGCTGGTGCTGGGAAAAATTGTTCAGCAGTGGGCTGTTGCTGGGCATTATTCCCAGCAGTGGGCTTGTGCTGGAAAAGATTGTCCAGCAGTGGACTAGTGCTGGGCAAGATTGTTCAGCAATGGGCTGGTGTTGGGCATTGGATTGTGCTGGACAAGATTGTCCAGCAGTGACCTGGTGCTGGGCAAAATTCCCAGCAGTGGGCTGGCGCTAGTTGGCAAGATAGTTCAGCAGTATTTTGGTGCTGGGAGAGATTGTCCAGCAGTGGCCTGGTGCTGAGTAAAAGTGCTAGCTAGCAGCTATGTTGGCCGACGAATATGCCGACGAATATGCCGAGGCCGCACAAACGACGTTATAAAATAAAATACCAAACGTAATCGAAATCTTGAATCTAGTTTCAGTTGATCGTCACCTAAAACGCTACTTATAATCAGATGAACACTCAAGTAGTGATCTCCACTCAAAACTAGCTTTGCGTGATTGGAGTTCAAACGCTGCTTGAGTTGCGTTCTGTAATACGGGCCTAAGTTTATGAGCAACGTTGGGCGGTGGGGAGATATCATTAAATTTGACCATAATCTTCAGAATTATAGTTAACAGAGAGTCTAAGTAATGGATAGATTGAGAATTTAATGGGGGATCAGTAACTACAGAGGGTGGAGACCTAAACATTACCCCATTATTAGGTTCTGGGGGGTTATAATAATTTGTCAGTGAATTATGGATATCTGTATCATAGACTTTATTTTGTAAATGGCGTTTAGCGGTGACTGGCGTGCGGGATGGCGTTAAATGTGAGGGACGCGGGGTTAGAGGAGAGTAAACAGGTCTGGGTGGTGTACTTATAGGGGAAAGGGTGTGGAGTGCGGAAGTATTGTTTTGAAGAGATTCCCTGACAACATTTGAATATGATTGCCGAACTGACGGGAAAAGGGTAGCTGCTTCTGCGTATGGAATGTTGTTCTGAGACATAGCATTTTTTATAGATTTTTGTCTTGTGTGTTCTGGACAGGATCTGTTGGTGGCGAAATGTCTTCCTGAGCAGTAAAGGCATGTTGCTGACTCTTCAGAGACGGTGCAATCTATTCCTTGGTGAGACTTAGAGCAGCGGTAACACCTGGCATGGGATCGACATTGATCTTTAACATATCCAAATCGACAGCAATTGTTGCATTGAATTGTTGGGAGTTCGTAAAATTCTACTGGAAGAGCTGTATAGAAACAAAATATTTTAGATGGGAGAATTTGACCAATAAAAGTAATCACAACAGTGCGCGTTGGGATCCACTCTGGGGCCCCTTCTTTATAAATTTTCCTATTCAGACGTCTTGCTTTGAGGATATGACCGCAACCTTCTGGAATTTCAACATACTGGACAAATTCTTCCATAGACCACTCTGCTGGGACGCCGCGGACAACTCCCATACGAGTGATGTTGAAGGATGGGATAATCGCGGTAAAGTTTTTGGTAGCCAGGATTGGATTGGCAATGAAGGCATTGGCATCATCACCGGTAGTAAATTCGACTGAGATGCGATTTCTACCTACGTTTTTAATCCCCTGTTGTACAATATTTTTAATACAATTACCATTAACTAAGAGCTTCCCAAAAAGAATAGGGTTAATTGTGGTACCAGCCTTTGGATGCGGTTCTGTTCGGGAAACATGTACTATAAAAGGACCTTTATCCGAGTTAGAGTATGTTCGAGTTTCAGTCAGGCTTGGGTGTTTAAAAATATGTTGGATTGATTGTGATGGAGTATTTTCAGACGGATTGATTTTATTGGGGATAGCTGACGTATCTTGAACATTTGTTCTTTTTCGAGTAGCACGAGAGCTGAGGTCGACATCAGAGGTTACGCTTAAGTTCTCATCAATGGATAAAGGCACCGAGTTAGGGCCGGGATCAGGTGGTTCGGGTGAGATCGACGACATTGTCGTCGACCTCACCTACGATGAAAAAAGCACACTAAAAACTTACACATACAGGAAAACTTCACAGATAAGCAAAAAGTAACACAAAAACTGAGACAAAATTGATAGAAATCCAAAAATTTTGCAATAAACTCAATTACACGTATTTACACCTTGGCAACCGAGTTGACAGTTTTCTCAATTATTATATTTTAGGAAACATTCAAGTGTCACTCCAGCACAGAATAGATAATAGTACTAACTCCAGTGCAGCATAACGAACCATTTGTAGTTTGACTCCTGCAGGTCTATTACCGATCTCATGGTTTTCAAATGATATCATTATAAAATCCTAGTGCAAATCGAAAAATAAGATTTTCGGTCAGATTTTTGATCATTCGTTCATTATATCGTTATAACATAATTTAAATTATGCCATAGTGATGATATCATTGGAGATCGGTAGTACCAAATGAAGCATTTCATGACTTTCTTATGTCAAAATTTATACCATGTCATACAATGAAAGATCCATAATAGGCCTGCTGAAATGTGCGCACGACCAAGTTGTCGCATGCCGTGTGCTGAGTGAAGACAAATTTCTTCGGCGCGCAGAATAAATTTGTGTCCGCTCCGTTTTTCTAGATGGTAGTTTTCACGCAATATGCAAGCGTTTGGAATCCTTCCTTAATGTGTGGTTTTTAAACTGATAACAAATTTTCAGAAGACACATTTTTACAAAAATTCGAAATTTTATTTAAATTTATATAATAGGTATATACGCTTGTAAAGCTTATGCTGGACATAGGGTAGTCTAGTATTTTGTAGGTTTCCAGGTTTAGTGTTTTATTCAGTCAACTATTTTTATAAATATACATTCATTGTCAATTATTATATTAAACACAGTTTGCATTCGGTCATCCGAAGCTATAGCGAATAATGGCATTTAAAAGATAAATCACGCAAGCTTATATTTTCATAGGGGTAAAAAATACTTAAATTTTTGTCAATTTTAACCAATTAAGAACAAAAATAGAGCTCCACGTAAGATTATATTTTGGTATGGGAGGTTTTAGCTTAATAGCTCCTTTTAAAAGAAACTGATAACTATATAAATAGTTGATACCAATGTATCTAACCGCAGCGATAATGCTGACCTTTCCGCAATCAACGTACTTGACTAACTTCCAATTGAAAAAAAATGAATTAACTGTGTCATTGTGTCACACTATTTTTATTATTAGCTTGACAAAACTCCCAAAAGTCATGAAAGAACAGTTAAGTAAGTATATTGATTCAGTGCCAATCTTACTTGTGAGCGAAGCCATAAGTTAATCTAAAGAGATATTTGAAGTACCTGACTTTATCAGAGCTTGCTGAATAATCTAGCTGTTTTTAAATCATTAGAAGTGAATATTAAATTCGAACACGAATAATATTTTAATTATTTTCTACTGTTCCCAATTTAAAAAATTTTTTTTTTGATAGTCCTTTCTACTCTTAAGTGGACTGGCAAAAATGCCTAATGGTATTCAGCCCGCATTAAGGTATTCTATTTACATAATGTATTAAATAAATAAATAAATAATTTTATAGACGGGGGCCACGGCTGTCATGGCCAGTATGAGACAACAACAATGCCTTCGGCTTAGAATAATAACGCATAGAAGGATAGTCCGCTACTGAGCGCGATGATTAAAGTGAAGCAAAAATGACACCGCTGTGTGAAGTTGTTTACGCGCGACACACGCACACTACGATATGACGGGGCTGCCAGTGCGCGCCACCGAGCAGTTGTTTTCCCAAAATGAGGGAACTCATCTTGTGCTCATGTTGTTAAATGAATGTCGCAATTGTCGTACCTAATCTATGTCTTTATGTTTTTATGTAAAGACAGAAATGAAATGAAAGTTGCCAAATCTCTGTTTATATAAGTACTAAAAAGCGTATATTTTAAAATGAAATAATTGTCATGTAAATAGTTAATTCCTTATTTCTAATAATGAAAGAGGTACGTACCTACCGCGTATAATAATCTTCATTAATCCGTTAATTGTATTTGTTTTCTTAACAAATGTCACTTTGATAATGCTGCTAGGTATGTCCACATTGTCTTTTTCGACTCATATCATAAAAAGTTTATTGTGTTTAAAGAGTACTTACATTTTTTTTTGTTCTCATAGAAAAGTATGTCGAATAAAATAGTTCAGAACATGACTACGCAACCCCGTCACCTGTTTTCTTTTGTTTTGAATCACTAGAATTCGGTGATGTCATTAAAAATAAGTTCTACATAAGATTCCGTTTCATACAAAAATAAAAAAATAAAAGCCGGTACGCAATAATATGGCAATAACCATTTACGTATATAAATTACTAATTAAAAAAACCAGCGATGAATCGCAATAAAACGAAACATTTTTGTTACGTATATTCTAGTAGTAGAAATCAAAAAGGAGTGGAAATGGCAAAATTGACGGAATGAATATTCAAAAATTAGTATATTTGGAAATATGCATTCGAAACTTACGATTACGAATGCGAATTTGAATTCGATTGTTTCAAAATGCGTCTTCCGGGAAAGGCTCGCGTGGAGCGAGTAAGCTTCGAAATAAGAATAAAGCAATAATTTATTCTACTCAAATGTAATGATTTGTGCAACAGTAATTTTTATAATACATTAATTAATAATTTTTATAGTATCAAAATGCTTCCAATATGTTGTGCATCTACCTTGATAGTCCTTTCTACTCTTAAGTGGACTGGCAAAAATGCCTAATGGCATTCAGCCCGCATTAAGGTATTCTATTTACATAATGTATTAAATAAATAAATAAATAATTTTATAGACGGGGGCCACGGCTGTCATGGCCAGTATGAGACAACAACAATGCCTTCGGCTTAGAATAATAACGCATAGAAGGATAGTCCGCTACTGAGCGCGATGATTAAAGTGAAGCAAAAATGACACCGCTGTGTGAAGTTGTTTACGCGCGACACACGCACACTACGATATGACGGGGCTGCCAGTGCGCGCCACCGAGCAGTTGTTTTCCCAAAATGAGGGAACTCATCTTGTGCTCATGTTGTTAAATGAATGTCGCAATTGTCGTACCTAATCTATGTCTTTATGTTTTTATGTAAAGACAGAAATGAAATGAAAGTTGCCAAATCTCTGTTTATATAAGTACTAAAAAGCGTATATTTTAAAATGAAATAATTGTCATGTAAATAGTTAATTCCTTATTTCTAATAATGAAAGAGGTACGTACCCACCGCGTATAATAATCTTCATTAATCCGTTAATTGTATTTGTTTTCTTAACAAATGTCACTTTGATAATGCTGTTAGGTATGTCCACATTGTCTTTTTCGACTCATATCATAAAAAGTTTATTGTGTTTAAAGAGTACTTACAATTTTTTTTGTTCTCATAGAAAAGTATGTCGAATAAAATAGTTCAGAACATGACTACGCAACCCCGTCACCTGTTTTCTTTTGTGATGGCGGGGACTTCTCCCCTAGAGCCCTCCTGTTGCTACACAATGTAGGAGCTGGATTAAACTCCATATAAAAATCCGAATGTAGTATGAAAAAAAGGCAAACTCACACTTGACCATTTTTTGATAAGTCCATTATTCCTGTCTTAATTATCGGATGAGTATGAGGGGGTCAAAAATTTCGTAATTTTTTAGCTCCGATGCAGTTTCCGAGATATAAGCGTTTTTGTTAATACTTTTCTTGAAATATAATTAAAATTGAAATCCTATCCTACTAATATTATTATATGTATAATATTATAAATGTGAAAGTGTGGACGTTTGGATGTTTGGATGTTTAGATGTTTGGATGTTTGTTACTCAATCACACAAAAACGGCTGAATGGATTTGCATGAAATTTGGCTTGCATGTAGCCTTTGACATGGAAAAGAACATAGGCTACCTTTTATCCCGATTCCTTAAGTAGTTCCCGAGGGAAAATTGAAAATTGTTTACGAGTTAAGCCGCGGGTAGACAGCTTTGAAATTTGGTATGCATGTCACCTATGCTATGGAAAAGGACATGTCCTTAATGATCTCTCAAATAGTTCCCTTGGGAAGATTAAAAATTGTTAACGAGCGAAGCTTTAGACCCAATTCTGAAGTCCACGCAGACGAAGTCGCTGGCAGCAGCTAGTAATATTATAAATGTGAAAGTGTGGATGTTTGGATATTTGGATGTTTGTTATTCAATCACGCAAAAACGGTTGAACGGATTTCGATGAAATTTGGCATGAATGTAGCCTTTGACATAGAAAAGAACATAGGCTACCTTTTATCCCGATTCCTTAAGTAGTTCCCGAGGGAAAATGGAAAATCCTAGTAATATTATAAATGAAATTGTGGATGTTTGGATATTTGGATGTTTGTTACCTACTCAATCACGCAAAAACGGCTGAACGAATTTGGATGAAATTTTGGCATGCATGTAGCCTTTGACATGGAACAAAACATAGGCTACTTTTTATCCCGATTCCTTAAGTAGCTACCCAGGGAAAATAGAAAATTGTTCGAAATTAAAAACCACGCAGACGAAGTTGCGGGCAGAAGCTAGCTCCTTCTAAAAACAGTCGAAAATAAGTCCTGGGCTTCTTACAAAATACGGTGAAATTTTTCTAAGTGCCGCACTCCCTTTACACCCTAACCTTTTTTCTTGTTTAGGATCAATATGGCTTGTATTTAAAAATCCCAATCGATTCTCTAGAAAATTCTCTAAAATCATACGCATCGCGTCTCGCTCTTCGATGCGTTGTTTTTTTAACTTCAAATTAAACCTATATTATAAACAGGATAAGTGTCGCCTAGATAAGTAGATACCTAAATATTTTTCATATTAATCATAACCTGTTTAGTCGGTTAAATTGGGACATTTATGTTTCCAAACTGGCAACACAACGATTGAAATGAAAAGTTTCGTATAATTTGTCTTATATGGATAAAATACTAAACAATTTTTAAATCTTTGCTGTGATAATAATGTTATTACACTTTATAATCTTTTCAGATGTCTTGTGATACCATTCAACTGCACAAGTCATCATTATTAATTATTTTACGAGAGATACATTCGAAGCACATTGACCTTGAACACTGCGGAGCTGTCCGGCGTAGTGAGCCATTTATGGCTTAGTTTTAGTTGCTTCAAATTGTGCGCGCTGATTGGGTTTCTATGCGTTATTATTCTAAGCTGCCGATGTTCGACCTCTACTAGTAAGTGCCTTTAGCTTCGGTCGACTATCGGTAGCTGTCGTTCTTAATTCCAAACTTGGAACTTGGAACATCTTTAATTTTAGTGAGTAATAGATGAAGTACTTTCTCCACAACTGAAAAGAAAGTTGCCAATTGATTTTGTTTTGTTTAAGAATATATAAATAAATTGATACTTACACGTTCAGACATTTATTATGAATAACCACATCACGTTCCAATATTAGTTTGTCTGTATTAATTTAGAATACATCTGTCAGTGCTCGAACACGATATACGTGGAGCTTACTTATGTAATAATCACTCAAACACGCTTTACGTGGAGTATAGGTATGTTATTTATTGCAAGGAACCACATCAAGTTCCATAAGTATCCAATATCAGTTTGTCTGTAGAATAGTTCTGTCAGTGCTCGAACACGCTATACGTGGAGCTAATTTATGCAATAATCCCTCAACACGCTATATCGATCGACCATACGTCATTTAACCAGCTGTTCAATTATTTATTGTAAAAAATTAATAATACGTGAAATTAATTAAGTTAAATACAGTGACTGCAGTATACTAGTGTAATCATTAGGCACAAATATTTGCAAGTCCGTACGAAGAGAAGTTTTCAAGATTTGTATAAATGAAAATCTAGGTCAACCGTGACTGTCAAATTTTGAATTGGAAATCTTCGTTGTGATAAATTTATGTTATATTAACGCATAAAATTGGGCAACTTATGTGTTTTATATTTGGAAATAAAGCACGCAATTCAAATATCAATTGTACCCATCATTGGAAGTTGCGGTCACTGGCTGAGTTTCTTCACTAAAACCGGGGAAGTATTGTATTTAGTACTTAACTATTTTATAATCGTAACATAATTAAATACTCAACACAAACCTCACATTAAGTGAGACACGTCCAATAACACACCTTGGCTAAGTTGTGTTTCTCTTAACTTGACATAAAGTGGAAGTTAATGTTGAGACTTGTCAACGCCTAAAGCCTCAGACACAGTACTACACTACACTACACAATAGTTTGCTTTGCTAAGTAGGTATTCTGTTATTGTACCATTAACCTCTTATTAAAAATATATGTTAATTCCATCATAATCCTAAATATTAGAGATTTTGCTGTTAGGTTAAATTTGTGTCCCAAACCTCTTGAGTATTGTGAAACCAGTAGGTAAACAACTTAATTTGTGTTTAATTAGTGACTGCAGTAAAATATCACTTTTATTATAATTATTATTCATTCTTGATCTTGGAATATAGTGTCCACTTTTCTATAATATTTTCTTTGTCTATCTGTCTATATCTTTGTCTGATCCCTTTTTTTTCTAACCCTTTCAACTGCTGTCCCTTGATATTCTTCATCAATTTCATACTAAAGGGTTTTTGTGTTTTTTAGGATTTGTACATACTTCCTGGGCTTAAAAATGTTGACCCGCAAAGCCGCTGCTCTTAGTACTGAGGCCAAACTCAAGCAAGTCCTGCACGAGCTCAAAGTAACAAAAGACTCCTATGATCAATTGTTGAGAGAAAGGGATGAAAGTGAAGTGGAAATTAAATTGAACATTGACAGAAACACTGAACTAAAAAGTGAACTGGCACTACTCCACTGTAAACACATTGAAGTGCTGGAGGAACGCGATCACCTTCACCGTACATTAGAGGATCTAGTTCAGTGTAATAATACTTATGAGCAGGCCTTGGATAGGATTGCTTATCTGGAAAGCAGTCTCAGAGAAGCAAACAAGCAAATCTCTGTACTTGAAAAATTTAGACAAAACCAGGAAATCGCTCATACAAACAGTTTATTTGAAGAGCTCACTCAGTCCCCTGGTGGCGAAAATCTTCTAGGTAATACTGTATCAAAGGAAAACAATAGTTTTGTACGTCCATGTAGTAAAAATAAGTTTAAAAAATATATTAAAATTAGCAAATTCATAGAGAAAACTCAGAAACTGATTAAAAAACAAAATTGCTTCAAAGTTAATATTAAACTTAGAAAAGAACGAGCTAGCTTGATGGATTCACTTGAGATTTTTGATGTAAAATTGAAAGAGAGCAGAGCATTCTATAACCGGAACACGAACAGATTAAATAAAATTATTGATAATCTTAATGTAAACATTGAACATTTAAACGATAAGTATTATAATGCTCAAAAACAGATTGGGGAATACATTCGGTCCTCACCAGATTTTGTATCACTATGTCAATATAATATAAATCAAACAACAGATCAGTTACCTATTGAAAATCAGTGTTTAGAGAGTAGAATCAGTCACCAATCTACAATACAGTCACCTAATAAGGTGACTAAATCTTCTCCCAAAGGCAGTGTTCCTGATTGTGAATCCCCTGCTCAAAATAGGTACAACAACAACAATTCTACATCGAAATCAAAGGTGAACTATGTTATGTTTAGTGATGAAGTTGGAAAAGGTATGGGCTGCTTATTAAACAGTCAGTTAGAGCAATCTGTCATAAATATATGTATGCCAGGCTCTTCCTTTGATGAAATAATGAATAGTATTATTAATTATGATTTTAATGACAATGACAACCTAATCATACTGTTAGGGAATAAAATTGGTGTAAATAAATATTCCCTGCAAAAACTTTTAACTTATGTTAATAATTTAAATGTCAAAAGTGTTGTAATGTTCACATTTCCCTATTGTAATAAGTTTACAACAGAGGAAAATAAGTTAATATTTAAGTTAAATTCGACATTACATACCATGGCTAGTTACAATAATAAAATTCATATTATTGACATGAATAAATTGACATGTGTGACTAATAAATTCTATTTGACCGATGATAGAATATGTCTATCTAGATATTGTATTAAACAATTAGCTTCTGTGCTAAAATTTTATTTTTTAACTTCAACCAAGAACTTGGTTGGTAACCAAAATGACAATGCTTCTATTGAGCATCATACACTCAATGATAGTTTGGTATCTGTTTCAAGTAATTTAAATTAGTAAATAAGACAATAGAGGATATCTCTAGCCATGTATTGACAATAGAAGGGCCTCATTGTTTACGAATTGTTCACCAAAATATTCAAGGTTTTTCTGGCAAAGACTTAGAAATTAATTTATTTTTATCAGATGAAAATATCGACATATTATGTGTGACCGAACATTGGCTTAAAAAATATGAATTTATTACTTTTGATAATTACAGTATTGTAAGTTCATTTGTTAGACAATCCGCAATAAGAGGTGGATCTTTAATTATTCTAAAAAATATTTTTCATTATAAAGAACGCAAAGATGTAATATCACTCTCAATCGAAAGAATTATTGAGATATCGTGTGTGGAGCTTAATAATCTTATAATAGTTTGTGTGTACAGACCTCCGTCGGGCAACTATCTGGAATTTGAGGCCACTATGGAGGATGTCTTGCAAATAGTGTGTAGAAAAAATAAGAAAATAGTTATATGTGGAGATTTTAACATAAATATCTTAGATTTATCTTCTCTGTCTAATAATTTTATTAACTTATTCAAATCGTTTGATTTGCATTATTTATTCAAACAACCAACCAGAATAACACCTACATCAGCCACATGCTTAGATAATATTTTTTGTAATTGTGAAATCTTGGAATGTGCTGTAATAAGCTTTATTAACTCTGACCATAGTGGTCAACTAGCCTGTATTAAACACCATCATGTTAATTCTGAAGGTGAAATAATTTGTAGACCAATACCAAAACGTAGTTTAAGTAAATTTAAAAGGAAAATAACATCTCAAATCGCATCTCTGCCGACCATAAATAAAGATGCCAATGTCTTATACAATAATTTATTTAATTTAGTGAAAACTGAAAGTAACAACATATTTCCACAAAAGGTAATTAAACTAAACGAAAATAGGACGAAATTTAGTGACTGGGCTACACCAGGTATCTATAAGAGTAGGAGAAAGCTATATGAACTTTATTCACAAAAAGCAGCTTCCGCTGATCCTGTTCTTTTAAATTATGTTAAAAAATACTCAAAAACTTTTAAAAATGCTTGTTTGGCTGCTAAATCTCTGTACATATTTAATAAAATAAATATGTCGAAAAATAAAATTAAGACAACATGGGATATTATAAATCAAGAAACCGGGAAAGTAAAATGTTCTGGAAACTCATTCTCGTTAGAAATAAACAATAACATTATTAAGTCGGACAATGAAGTTGCCAACGCTTTTGTTGATTACTTTTCTGAAATTCCTATTATAACTACCAGTAATCTAAATTCATCTTCCAATGTGGCGGTCACCCTCCTGGAGTCAAGTGTAGATAAGTGCAGCGAAACTTTGAAATTTAGCCATGTTGATTCGATCACTATCTTGAAAACTTTCCGTTTGCTTAGCAAGAAAAAGACGGAAGATCTTTGGGGCATCTCGACTCACATAATTCAGTCTATTATAAATGAAATAGCTCCTCAGTTAGCGCTAATTTTTAATACTTGTGTTGATGAGGGCATATTTCCTGATCTAATGAAATACAGCAAATTAATACCTTTGTTTAAATCTGGAGATAAAAAAGATCCCTCGAATTTTAGACCTATTTCAATATTACCAATATTAAGCAAAATTTTCGAAAAAATCATGTATAACCAGATATTAAGTCATTTATTAACAAATAAATTACTACATGGCAAACAGTTTGGCTTCACCAAAGGAAAATCCACTACTGACGCCGGAATAGCACTTCTTAAACATATTTTTGATGCTTGGGAGGGCAAGCAGGATGTAATTGGAGTTTTTTGCGATCTCTCCAAAGCGTTTGACTGTGTAAGTCATGAAACGCTTATTCATAAACTTAAACATTATGGTTTTTCAAATGAAGCAGTAAGTCTTATTAAATCATATTTATCTGACAGATTGCAGAGAGTTGTCGTTAATAAATCGGAGTCTGCCAGTGCACCTATTCTTATGGGGGTACCCCAGGGATCAATATTGGGTCCATTACTCTTTTTAATTTACATCAATGACCTGCCTTATTACATTAAAGACTTATGTGAGACTGTATTATTTGCAGATGACACATCATTATTGTTTAAGGTTGACCGAGGGAAACAATGCTCTGACGATGTAAATAATGCTCTCTCTATAGTTCTGTTCTGGTTTACAACTAATAATTTGTTATTGAATTCTAAGAAAACGAAATGCATTAAATTCTCTTTGCCAAATGTAAGGCAGATTGATACCCACTTAAATATGAATAAGGATGTAGTTGACCTTGTAAATAACACGAAATTTTTAGGCATTACTTTAGATTCACGGTTACAATGGGACCCACATATTGAATCCTTGGCTGGCAAACTAAGTTCGGCGGCGTACGCAGTAAAGAAAATCAGGCTTTTAACTAATGTTGAAACGGCGAGATTAATCTATTTTAGTTATTTTCATAGTATTATGTCATATGGATTATTGTTATGGGGTTCGGCGGCTCATATTGAAAGAATTTTTGTGTTACAGAAGAGAGCAATTCGCGCCATTTATAATTTACGGGCTAGGGACTCACTTAGAGAATTGTTCAAAGAAATTAATATCTTAACTTTAGCCGGTCAGTATATTTATGACAATTTAGTTTATGTACACGAGCATTATGCTACATTCGTTAAAAATAGTGATTACCATAATATAAACACAAGAAATAAAAATAAGCTTGCCGTTGCAACTTACAGGCTTCATAAAACTAGTGGTTCATTTCTAGGGAGGTGTGTAGCATTTTATAATAAGCTTCCGCAGAGTATCACCGATTTACCAATTCATAAATTTAAAGTTCACGTTAAAAAGACTCTCATGAACAAAGGTTATTACAAAGTGAATGATTATTTAAGTGACCACACGATATGGAATTAGCTAGACTAGTTATCAGATGTCATGTTTGGTAACAACATAATTTATTGTATAATGCTTAGTGTTAAGCTTATCATGTTTTTCTGACATTTTAAGTGTATGTAAGCATACTTACTGAATGTATTTTATAACTTTCAATGACTATGTAACAGAACCAATATTGTAAATGGCGATTTAAAAGAGGAGATAAAAAATTTGACCTTTCGAGTTTCTTGCCTGTTCTTCTCGAGAAGGCCTCCCAATTTCCGAACAGGTGTAGAATTAACCTTTTTTTTTTTTTTCATTCCTACTTGTATTTGCAGACATCCTGATTATATTCAAGATGTATGCACATACAAGGTTAATATGTTTCCTTTAAATTAGAATGTGTTGCTTTGTTTTGACGTCAATAAGTGCCTGTAAAGGCCTATGTTGAATAAAGATTTTTGAATTTGAATTTGAATTTGAATTTATACGTGGAGCTTATTTAGGCAATAATCCCTCAACACGCTATACGTGGAGTATTGTCATTTATTGCAAGAAACCACATCAGGTTCCATAATTATCTAATATAAGATTGTCTGTTTTAATTTACAGTAGGTACTGTTAACGCTCGAACACGATATACGTGGAGTAGGTAGTACCTACTTACCTTTTAAAGCGGCAACTTTTACAACACGATTTACGCAAAGTTAGGAGAAAAACAGATGCCAACACAGTTTACGTTAAGTAAACAAACCCACACGATTTACGTTTAACTTATAAGAGTTCCAGTAGGTACAGGATGTCGATTCTGTAAAATTCGAACAATAGCTCGCATCTCACTTCGATATTCACGCTCACTTCGCATAAGATACATGATACCCTTACATAGTCATTATCACGAGTTAGTAGCGATAAAATTCTAATAAATACCTCAGAAGTAGTTTTCATCACCTTCAGAAATAATTTTAAATGTATTTTTAAACTATGATAATAAATTTTGCCTGTTTTCACTCACAAAATAGCAACGTTTTATTTCACACTTTGTTTCGAGTTCGTGTGCGAAGTGAGCTTCGAAGTGATAAAGGAATTCCCTTTACGGAATGCCACTTTATACGTCATCCCATACTTATAATGTCAAAATCTCACGGTCACTCTAGTTCCACTCGCTGCCACGCTCGCAAGTGTAGCGCTGTAGCACAGATTACTTAATAGTTTCTAGTAACTTCGAATCTACATTCGAATTTTGAGAATGCCAATCTAAGAACTCACTGCGGAATCAGATTCGAAGTTTAAAGTGAGGTTTTACAGAATCACACTACAGGACTTAAAAACACGATTCACGTATTTTTGTCTAATAATGTATATATCATACATAATATGTTTATGTTGAATAAAACAAGCACAGTTAACAATTTTGCATTTGCAAAATGTAAATGTTAACATTTTAGCGAACTGTCATTTAGTGAAACATTAAAAAACGTTCGTGGCGATGGCGGCGCGCACGCCTTTACGGCGCCATCGCCACTTTAGTTTTACATAAACAATTTGTTTTTAACAGTTAAGTATAGCAGCGTAATGTACTTACTATTGATTTCCAAATTATTATCATCGAAAACACAATGTGACTAATGTCGGGATTCATTTGCACTTTCGATTAAAATCCTACAGTAATACTGACGCCGTAATTTTTCTTGTTCACTTTTTGTTCTAACTTTATGATTTATCCATAATCCATAACTATTATGCGATCTGGATCGCTTTTACAACCCATGACGTGTGACTCGAACCGCACTAAAAACGTAATGGTGTTCACAGGCCGACCAAGCGACCGAGGTGTGGCGAGAGTGAGGTAGACAAAACATTTTTTTTTGTATTTATATCTTTAAACAGTGTGATAAGAACGGCACCATACTACGTACTGCTGCATGTAAACTATGGTAATCATCTTCAGAGGGATGCAAAGTATAATGTAAACTCACTAGGTATTTAAAGAAAATAGTGCACATAACAGCTTATGAATTTGCTTAAAAAATAATACCCACTTTCACGTATGCACAGACGTATTCTTCGACTGATTTCGCTAGGTGTCGCCGTTGGTCCGAGAGAGGGGGCCTCCGCCTTGGAGGAGGTGACAGTGGAGGCGTTTCGCCTGTGGTTTGAGGAGCTCCAGGAGCTAACGGGTTCGGCCTCCGTCTCCGACACTGTCCATGACCGTCGAGGCCATGCACCCGTTCCTCACCACATGGGCGAACCGGCACCACGGGTCGCTCTGGTACCACTTGGTGCAGATTCTTAGCAACCATGGTTGCTTTGGCTGCTATCTGCACCGCATCGAACGGGAAGCGACCCCCGAGTGCCACCACTGTGGCGCCGAAGAGGACACCGCGCAGCACACCTTAGCAGTGTGCCCCGCCTTCTCCTCGGAGCGCCGTGAGCTGACCGCCGTCATCGGCGACGACCTCTCCCTCCAGAACGTGTCTGTGCCATGCTGGAGGGAGAGAGGACGTGGGACGCGGTAAACTCCTTCTGCGTGGATGTGATGAAGCAGAAGGAGTCGGCGGAGAGGGCCAGGGAGGAGGATCCCTCGGCCGATCCGTGCCGCCGTAGAAGGACGGGGCGGAGGAGGCGGAATTACGCCCGCCTTCTTCCTCCTGACGGCAACCAGCGGGGCCCTGGATTGGGAAGCCCGGGTCCTGCATTGCATCGGTTGCCGCCAGTCGCTGATCCCCTGGATGCCCCGGGGGTTCACCGGCCTCCCCTTTTGGGGGGGTGAGAGGGGCTCGCCATAGGCGAGCAGACGCCGACGAGGTCGTGGATGTGTTCATTCGAGTTCCCATGACCTTGTCCGGCAGCGACGCGGCCCTCCTCGGCCTGTCTTCTTCTGATAAGGAGGACACGGCGATGATGGACGTACTCGCGCCAAGGCGTGTGTTTGTTTTTTTTTGTTTTAGTGCAGAAAGTTGGCAAACAAGCAAACTGCCCACCTGATGGTAAGTGGTAACAGTCACCTATAATACATGTGGCTCTTGTGAGATTCGCAGCAAAACTACAACCCCCACAAGAACCACAGTGTACGTTGCCAACTTGTGACACAAGATGTAAAGTCACAGTACCCAGTAATTTCACTGCCATATCTTACCCTTCAAACCGGAACACAGCAATGCAAGCACTGCTGCTTTGCGGTAGAAATAGGTAAGACGGAGGTACCTAAGCAGACGACCCTGGTACAGGGTCTCCCTCCAGTGGTACAGAGTCTCCCTCCAGTGTGTGAGGGGCATCGGTGGGTTTTAGTCGGTAGGCCGCGGTTCCTGGCTGGCACTCTGCACCCAGGGGCCGCTGTTGGCCAGGGGCCGAGAGTTGGACATAACCCCGCGCCTTCCCAAGCGCGGTGTATGCGTAATGCATTTCCCACCGAAAAAAAGGTGTCGCCTCTGGTATCATAAAATACAGAATGTTTTTTTTCACATTTCACCTGTTCGATTTCCGACTCTTGCAGGTGATTTTTTCTTTAAATATAGTTTAAATTATTTTTGAAAATAAAGGTATGATTCCTTTCCGTAAAATTTGACATCATCAATATTAATGGTACATTTCTTCTGGCCCGCCGTGACTTTGTGATTGGCCCATCTTGAGTAAAAAATTGTAAACCATCAGAGAATCTGTGCGCGTACCGAAGTAATAAAAAAGGTGACTAAATAACCCTAAAGGGTGTATTGCATTGAGCGTTGCCTGAGCGAGACCTTTTCTTTTTTATTAACAAAGTACATATATATCGTTAATTTTGAAATTATGTTTTTTATTTACACCCAAAAACCCAATTCATCCAAATAACTTGTGCTTGCAGTCTGTGATACCATGACTGAAACCTATATGGGGCCCCTTAAAAGTCTATCCGCACACATCAGTGCCGACACGTGACGATCAGTGCCGTGCCGATCAGTACCGTGACGTGCTATACGCACTCATCAGTGGCATTCAGTGCAAAACAATGGCTTAAAACAATGTTTTACATGGAATAATTTTCATATCTTAGGAAATTTTTTATAAGGATTTATTTTGATTTGACGGGACAATCTTTAGTAGGAGAAATACATTGATTGATAAGATATGAAATATAATAATTTCATATTATAATTAAATCATATTATACCACAGAACACAGAAAGAGGTTAGAAAGGCAATCATGCATCGTTTGTACGGGAACCGCTGTCGCCAGTTTTGCTCCCACTTCTTTTCCTTGCACCGCCCATGCAAAGTCGCGCGAAATCGGGCTGAACCAATCACAACGCTCACTGGGCTCCTCATTCACAGAAATTCACTGACGTCCAGAGCCGCGTGTACAAATAACATTATTTTAGTGATTGACATCGATTAATAGCTATCGATATTAAATATTGCCAGCAATTTAACCATTTGAAATATTTAGAAAACCAAAAAATAATTATTACTTTCATTATACGTTTATAATTAATAATATTCAAGTAATATTTTGTTTCTATGTAACAAAATTAAAACTTTTTAGCTCAAAAATATTGTAGGTTAGACGTAAAATAAAAGAAAAACTATAATACTATAATGCACCGGTCTGAAAGCATAAACTAGAATGGATAATCTGACAAACGGACGTGCGGTAGTTTACTTGTTAGGATATTTTAGTTGGATGGAGAAGTAAATATTTGTAAAGTAAATATTTACCTGTAAATTTGTGTTTTTTAAAGTACTCAAATCTTCATGTCTTGCATGGCCACCTTCCTATGCTAAAATAGTCATATAAATATTATGGTGATATTAAAAATTCTAAGTTGTAAAATTAGTTTAGAATTTGCCCATAATTTTTTTACTAATCGAACTAATTGTATCGTGAAAATAGAAATTAATTTTACAATTTTAATCTTTGATTACATCGCCGTACTTATATGAATAGGATGTTAGAAAGGGTAGGTGTTAGCTTCACCAAACATTCTGTATTATCGATAAGTAATAATTATTATTATGGCATTTTAAGTGACAAATAATATGTTATTTTTACTTTATACAAATATTTTAAAATATACATTTATCGATAAAATGTAATGCGTGCGTTTTTTGATTAGCACGGCACTATCCCTTGTACTGCGACTACTGCGTTAATGCTCATTAAGCTAAATGCGTCACTACCGAAAGCAGTGTACTACATTACGCGCTCTAAGTAATATGGCAAAAATCGCGGGCGTACATTGCCGGTAATGTATATTTTTTAGAAAAATATTATGTAACTTATCGTTATGATCAGTTTTGGTGGATTTTGACATTATGATCTATGGAATTTACTACCTACCGATGAAAAGAAATTCTTTCTTTAGCTACACTTGACACTTGACTTCTTGTTTTACAAGTAATTATAGCACAAGAAGGCATTTTTTTATATTTATAGCGCCGCGCTTCACGATACACTCACTGTAGTTGTCCGTCAGTGATTAAACAACGCGTTCGCGTTGCGGGGCCACAAGTATGAGCATTTAGTCATAGTTGTGGCTACGCGTGCCCCGCCCACATAGCCCTTCTAACCTCTTTCTGTGTTCTGTGTATTATACAGTATAATTAACTAAGTCATAGTTAATCACGTTAGGTTACCTCTATTTAATCATAGTAAAAATATATTCAAAGAATTACAAATTGAACACATTTATTTCATATTATAATTCAATCATAGTAAATATTTTAGGATTAAGTTTGATATAAAATTCAAATGAATCAGAGCGTCGTGTAAATAATATCACGCGTGCTTTGATCAGCTGTACAGTAGGCGTCACGTCAAGCTTTATCAACCCAACCCTTTTATTAAGGGCTGAGATTTGGTAGAGATAATCGCAAAGGTGCAAGGTATCCTCTACACATTAACCTGATGCGACCGAATGACTGCAAAAATCCTCTCTTGGGCTCCCCTACTACGAGCTTGCCCGCGGCCAGGGGCGTCCGTGAAATAACGGGCCGTGGGAAGTCACGCGGCCTGAGGTGGCGCTAGCTCGCCTGTGGCACAGAATAAATACCTGTGGCTCGGGCTTGCCCGTGAAAATCGGCGTGGCCCGAGGGCGCCGTAAA
Organism: Schoenobius gigantellus; assembly: GCA_963935595.1. Classification (NCBI taxonomy): domain Eukaryota; kingdom Metazoa; phylum Arthropoda; class Insecta; order Lepidoptera; family Crambidae; genus Schoenobius; species Schoenobius gigantellus. Next base: position 3,818,607 of record OZ012543.1, read on the forward strand.
ATCACGCGCCGTAGGAAGCCGGCTTAACTGCCACGTGCCGACCTTGAGGCCGCGCCCACGCCGCAAAGTGTGCGTGTGTATACGATTCGTCTCACTGTTCCGCCACTTCTGCCAGCAAAAAATGTGTGAAGTGAACTTCTAATAGCTCCATTACACGATGGAACACCCTGAATGAATAAATAAATGAATTTGGGCACACACAGACTGCGGAATGCAAGTAGATGCATGCCACCTTCGCTGGCTCACTACCAGTGGCGAAGGGTCCATATAAGCCGATTCCCATCGGCCTACCTTTCGAAATCACCCAAAATTCGAAGGTCGACTGGCAGAAAATGCCTAATGGCATTAAGTCCGCCTGTGTACACTTTATGTATATAAAGCATTAAATAAATAAAATTCTTAAAAAAAGCTACTTTTTAACAGCGCCATATACAAATTTATGGTACTTTTTATATAATAAGAAATTTGAAAACAAGTAAAAAAAATGTAAAAATACCTTTTTAAAAACAAGCTTTTATTTAAATGCGCCAAAAAGAATTACTTAATAAACTTTTACACTAAAACTTTTACTTATAACGTCATTTCACATTTGACTTGTGTGTAGTAACTTAAAAGTACTTAAAAGAGTACTTTTAAGTACCTACTCGTATTTACTTTGAAAATTGTAATGTATAAAATTATTCACATCAAATTATTTAATTTTCTTTTTATCTACAAAAGTAAATCTCGCGACAAGCTTTTATGTCATATAAATTGTGTCAAATGTGAAATGACGTTATAAGTAAAAGTTTTAGTGTAAAGTTTATTAATTCTTTTTAGCGCATTTAAATAAAAGCTTGTTTTTAAAAAGGTTTTTTTACATTTAATTTATTTTTTTACTTTTTAGTTATAACTGGACACGTTTCTCAGTCTGTTCATCTCATTCAACGCATCATTGTTGCAAGGTCGTTTGCCGGAACGTCTATACAGAATTTCAGCTCAATCGGTTTAAGATATCTACTTCAAAATTGATTTTTAGCTTTAGAAGTACGACATATTGGATTAATAGTGACATCATTTAATTTTTCAAGTTATTCTTAGCAAGACCTTTTATTTGATACACATATTGTAGGAGTGCATTAAAAATAATTGGTCCGCCATCTTGGGTATGCAACCATCTTGGATTTAGAATGACGTCACACAGTTAACCGTGCATTTTCATCCAAACTGTGTGTATACAAAATTTCAGCTCAATGTTAAAGATATCTACTTCAAAATTGATTTTCAAGCTTTAGAAGTCCGCTATATTGGATAAATAGTGACGTCACATTATTTTTCGAGTTTCTCTTAGCAAGATCTTTTATTTGATACCAATATTGTAGGAGTGCATTAAAAATAATTGATCCGCCATCTTGGGTATGCCGCCATCTTGGATTTAAAATGACGTCACACAGTCAACCATGCATTGTCATCCAAACTGAACGTGTATACAAAATTTCAGCTCAATCGGTTAAAGATATCTGCTTCAAAATTGAGTTGCAAGATTCCACCCGAACATACATACATTGCAAGTTAAATAAAAGCTTGTAAAAAGTACCATAATTTTGTAGATGGCGCTGTTAAAAACTTCAATGAATCAGTGTGAGCGAGCTTAGATGCTTAAATTCGACATCAATGATTTCTATAGAAAATCGCGTGAGGGAAGCCGAACGTTCGTAGCGTAACGTTGCGTACTGCGTTTCGGGCACTTTCGGGGCATTTCATTCATTGTAATTATCGGATCTCTCGCACGACCTACGCGCGGCTCGCGGGCCAATTCGGAAAATGTAAGCTATCACCACAAACCACAATATCGATATTGTGCTATCACGTCATGTACCAGCCTACGTTTTCTATCTCTTTCTGACTTATGCATAATTTTGGATGTTTCGATCTCTTTGTCTTCGGAAGTCATCGTCGCGTCGGTGCCTCAGCCTCAGTGGTCAGGAGTTCAGGATTATGAAATTTATTAATTAGTACGTACGTGTCCGGCGTCCGCCATTTTACGTGTTTGTTGTGATTTGATTAGGGAGTGAGATTTAAAATTTGTACCGGTATTTGTTTGATTTTGTGATGTGATCTTACATTTTTATTTGTTGCGGTAAGATTTATTTGCCAAAATAACGGCTTTAATGCATATTGAATGCTGTTTGACTGACTAGGTACTTGCTTAGTTCTTCGTTTCCCAAACTTAGTTAAGAAAATAAAAAGCATGTTATCAAATTAGGCCAAATATGACAATTGATTGTAAAAGGCGAGATGAATTTTATAGACATTTTCATTCATCTTTGCACGATAAAAAAAAAATACGTGGATGAAAGGCAGTTGCAAACTGAATAAAATGTTTTGTTTTCCATCATTTATTTATTCTGTATGTACCTACAGAAGAAGTACAAAGGCGGACTTAATGCCTTCATAATAATTGTGTTCTGATTCAAACTTAGTGGAGAGACACTGTTTAATCATATTATCAGTGCTTTTTTGTATGATGAAAGTGGGCCTTTTCATCTGACGAACGCATGACGTTGGCATCACGCGGTGCAGTCAGCGGTGAGTGCATTTTTGCTACGGCCTTTAATGGTGCGGCTTACCTTCGCCTAATCTCGACCCCTCGCCACTGCTCACTACTCTCCGACGATGTGCGGACGAAAAACCGATATCGCGGCCATCCCAGCACCATCCCACCGCGCCATAAGCCATCATAAAAAAATTCGCCTTCTACAAGATGGCCCACACTAGTGGGCCATGACATGGCCCATCGTGTAATGCAAGCTTTATAATTTCTTTGCACTGTAGTTTACAAAGAGCGCTTTGCTTAAATATCGGTGACCTTGTAACAATCATATAATTTGTGGATCTAAAACTGTAAGCTGACAAAATAGATTCATAGCAAGCAAAGCGACACGTACCTTTATCTTCATCAGTACTAAATTATCGTTCAATATGGATAAAATAAGTTTAATTACGATTGTTGTTATTAGTTTTATCAGTAATTCAAAATCATATAATTGGGGTTTAAACAGCTTCTCGTGGTTCAATCACCCTATAACATGGTTCTTAGAAGCGTCGATACTTCAAGTAGGTAACAACAGATAATAATACGAACTTTTGGCAGGACCCTTGGCAAAATTCCAGTCATAATTCAGGAAATGTTTTTGGGGTGAACGTCACGAAGGATTTTATTATGGAAGTAAGGGACTGTCTTTGCTTTAATTAAGAGTTGGTCTAACTAAGCTCACTATCTTCATTACATTCACCCATACGCGCATATGAACATAATTTAATCCATTTTGCTGGCAAACACATTGAAAGCCTACGCGCACTTGTGATTTGCAATCGACCGATAGTTTAATCTTTTTCGTGCGATGACCGTGGTCAAACTATCCATCGATAGTTTAGGTTTGTGGCGGTACGCGCACTATGTAGGTAGTACGCGTGAATTAAAATCACAAAACAGTATCGTTTTGTGATTCTAATTCACACGTACCTATAGGCTAAGAGCAAACAGAATTTTTTTACCTAAAACGGTGATCATTTGTGCTGTGCGAATAATCGGCCAACTTTTTGACAAATTTGCGCATTCATGTATACCTAGTACATACACCGCTACCATTGATTTACTACCAAACGTAGATAACGCATGAACGTTCGAAAAGTGGGCCGGTGAAGAACTGCCTCGTGTAGTTCTTTTCCATGCGTTGGAGCGACAACGCGATAAGCAATTTTGAGCATTATGTTTGAAAGTATAAAGTTGATATTTTCTTGTAGCAATTACTAAACGTCGAATTTAATGTGGCTAGGTATGAAATGATGTAACTGCACACGGTTGTACTTCAAATAGTTGCCGTAATAATAAAGAATAAGTTTGAATTCGATAAATACTCTACTCTCTTTATGGTAATAAATGTATAGTCGATTAGGTGACAGATTTCATGCGCGTTTTTGTACGATCACGCCATACTCAATGTGCAGTCGACCGATAGTTGGGAGATACTTATTTTTGCGAAATTGGTCGCGAGCTTGCATGGTTTTTCGGTAGTTTCTTTGAATAGGGATTGGGTAATCATTTTCGACAGTTCGATCGGACGATTTTAGTCTGTAAGTGATCGAGTGCACTGCCATTTAGTTCTACACCCACTTATTCCATAAACAATCAAATTATCGGTCGACTCAAAATCACTAGTGCGCGCAGACCCTTAATTCGATCAATTTTGTTTTATAAAAGCTACCTACCGATGTAAGTAAGTACCTGCAGATCATTGCATTTAATTGCAGTTAAGTTGAACAAAAATCTTATTCCGGTATTTGCCTTGGCTCGAATTCCATTGCGCACGGATTAGGTACCCACTTATTACAAAAAAGATTGAAATATTTTTTTTATAAAAAATATAAAACCGACCTAAAACACCAAAAAGTCGTAAATATGTAATATAAAATCACATGCAACATCATAGTTTTATATTATTAAGTCGGTGCCAAGCAATGATCACCTGAAAAAATGGATGGAGATGGCATTAGTTGCGGAAAAATATTTTACAAAAAACAAAAACCGACTTCAAAAACACTGAAAGTTAAAAATAATATAAGAATAGGTACAGACAACATCTGGTGGTATTAAATTAGTGTTTTCCTCAATTTTCTATGGGATCCCATCATCAGATCCTGACTTTGGTGACCATGGGACCACCCTTACAGTATACTCTATCAAATACAAAAATAATTTTGGAAATCGGTTTAAAAATGACGGAGATAAGAGGTAACAAACATAAAAAAAATACAACCGAATTGATAACCTCCTCCTTTTTTGAAGTCTGTTAAAAATAGCCTGAGGTTGTCACAGGCCATGTCATTTCCATATTTTTTTTCTGCGGAATGACTGCCTAAGGGGGCAGATCATAGTTAAGTCCTAACGGCGGTCCCTATACCCCCGTAATTGAACTAGTCGTGGAGTACAAGGCTACTTATGGTGCTTTGGTTATTGGAATCGTCATAAATATTTTTTTGCAGATTTGCGTAGAAGCCAATTTCACAACACAGTATGATCAGGCAGGTTTGATGATATACTTAGATGAGGAGCATTGGCTGAAGGCAGGCATTGAATACATCGACAGGCAGCCAATGATAGGAAGTGCTTTGACCAATGGTGTGTCAGATTTGGCCACAGGTATGTGATTTAAGTAATATCGATGTTAGTGTTATTTCATCAATTTTGATTTAAATGGAAGCAATTCAATCATCAAACCGTCTCATCATCACAGCTCATAATACGTTCCACCGAGGGGCTCGAACCTACCCTAAGTTAGGGTGTTTAGTCTTAGCCTTAGTCCAACCACGCTGGCCCAGTGCGGATTAGTCGACTTCACATACACCTTCGAAATTCTTCGCAGGTGTATGCAGGTTTGCTCACGAGGTTTTCCCTCACCGTGGGAGCATCGGACAAATCAACATCGGACAAGTATAATTCGAAAAAAACCAAAAATACATTGGTAAGTACATTGCAGAATCGAACTCCGGACCTCCCAATTAGAAGGCCAGTACCAAGTCCACACAGCGCCACCGATGCTCTTGATTAAAAAAAAATTAAGATTTTGTCAGTAGCGGGCATTCGGTAACCACCCGCGCTATAGTAGCCCGTGTATTAGTTCTTACTCCGTAGTTCCGTACTTATATAAAACAGTAATAGTATTGAGGTTGTCACTCACATTTATTTATTTCATTTTTATCGTACAACATAAAAGAGATGTATAAAAGGCAAACTTAATGCCTAATGGCAAACTTAATGACTCTAATGAGTAAAGGATATTATAAAGTCAACGATTATTTAAATGATGCCAATGCCTGGTGTTAATATGAAGTTATTATTCGTTATAATGTCAATAATCGTGTTGTTGTGTATAGCTATTGATGTTAACAAATGTTGTTGGCAGAAAAGAACTGACACTGATTTTGAATTAGACTAAGTTATCAAATGTTTGGTAACAACATAATTTATTGTATTATGATTAATGTACACATCTATAACTTATTTTTTGACATTTTAAGTGTATGTAAGCATACCGATTGTATTTTTTTTAAAAACTTTCAATGACTATGTAACAAAACCAAAATTGTAAATGGCGATTTAAAAGAGGAGATAAAAATTTGACCTTTCGAGTTTCTTGCCTGTTCTTCTCGAGAAGGCTCTCCCAATTTCCAAACAGGTGTAGATTCAACTTTTTCTTTTTTTTCATTACTACTTGTATTTGCAGACATCTTGAGTAGGTATATTCAGGATGTATGCACATACAAGGTTAAATTTATGTTTCCTTTAAATTAGAATGTTTTGCTTTGTTTTGACGTCAATAAGTGCCTGTAAAGGCCTAAGTTGAATAAAGATTTTTGAATTTGAATAATGTATTTTCAACCAGTAAGAATGTGGGGACAATTGGAGACGGTGATTTGGGGGCAAATTATTCCCTATATGTATAGCGGACAGTGTTTTGTTTATTATTGCTACTAAGTTGACAAACAAGCAAACTGCCCACCTGATGGTAAGTGGTAACAGTTCAAAAATTAAAAAATAATACTTCAAAAGCCATTTTTCTGAGACCCTCCTAGTAGGTTTCCGTAGAATTATTCAAATCATGCGATGATTAATTTAAAATGTGGCTCTTTTGAGATTAGCAGCAAATCTGCAACCCTCACAAGAACCACATTACATTGTACGTTGCCAACTTGTGACCATCAGATGTTAAGTCACTGTACCCAGTAATTTCACTGCCGTATCTTACCCAGTAATTTCAAACCGGAGCACAGCAATGCAAGCACTGCTGCTTTGCGGCAGAAATAGGTAAGACGGAGGTTCCCATGCAGACGACCCTGGTACAGAGTCTACCTCCGGTGAAGGAATCAGAGACAAACCCGGATCGATGAGTTGGAAACTTTAGAGTGAGTTTAAGTAGTACAAATATTTTGTTCTTTTCTCCAACAGGTTTATACACCGGGGACCCTGGAAAGTTTTGGTTGCGGCTTTCGAAAGTTTCTGACGTGGTTGTTGTGGAGTATTCCACTGATAACAGCAACTGGTATCTATTGAGAATGAGTCCATTTCCAGTCGCCGACAGTTACTTCGTGGGCCCCATGTGTTGCAGTCCCACGAGAGAAGGACTTGTTGTGAAATTTAGCGGTTTGAATATTGTTGAGTCAGCTGAATTAATTTTGCATTCAAATTGATTTTATTATCATCCTTATTCAATCAAGGAAGTGCCAATAATAAAACAACATGTTGTTTTTAAAAAATAGTTATATTTTTCCATTTGTGCATTTTAAACTCAGACAGTGTTCAGTGTGTCCACAATAATCCTTACTGCGTGTGGAATGTAGGTATTGTAAAAGCCCATTAATATTAGTAAACGTTGGTTTTGCTAGTAAAAGTACTTAAATCTTAGGATTTATCAACATGAGTCGGCAAATGTAAGGATTTTATTTGTGTAAAGACTAGACGATTTTTCGGGCTATTACTATTATAGTTTGGGACATACAGGTTTTTCCAATGACGGTGAGTAGGTAAGTGTAAAAAATAAACAATTTGTATTTCTTTCATATTTTTTTTTTCAATTTACCTATCAGTCAAACCTTACAAGTTGTCGTGATAATACTTTGTAATAATCGTGAGTAACTGTCGTTATTTCAAAATATATGAGAATTTCTAATTCGTTTATTACTTTAATTTACCCATACTTTAACTTGCCCATCAGTTTAATCCTATTTATTTATTTTTTTGTAACTTATAAAACAGATACAAAATTGAAACTAAAATTATGTTCTCACAAACATAACACCTTCGCTAGCTACTATGGTAAGTGAATCAATATTTATCTTATTATTTGGTATTTACGAAATTGATTATAATATTTAACAAATCTACAAAAATCCCACGTTTAAATGCGCGCGCTCTGTGCCCCCAAAGAATTACTTACGAGCTGAGCACGATAGACAACTGCAAACCAAATGCAATTTTTTATCTAATGTTATGGATATAGTTTGTTATTTATAGTATGTTTGTTTATGGATTTTTATGCAAATAATAGCCATTTTCATTTTATATAATTACAGTATTTTAAGCAAATGTTTGAAACATCTGTGTCCCTAGACAATTTTTTTACGGAAGAAAAAATTTGATGTAAATTTTAAAAATAGAATCTAAGTAAACATGTTTAAAACATCTGTGTCGTTTAAGTCTGATTTCAATTCAATTCAATTTTTATGATAAGTGGCTTCTGTCTGAGTTGACAATTTTGCCAATGTCGAGTAGCGAAAACACGGTTTAAATTGATTAAGAACTTATATCAATTTAATATAAGAACAGAATATTCCTAAGAACAGATTTCGCTATCTCTCATAGTTTCTGATTTCTCCCTACTGACCCATTTAGATTGATTAAAATAGTTGGCCGGTTGGTCTACCTGTGGATAAAGCAAAGCGAACATTAAATAGTTAGTAACGATTTGAAGATATGATTTAAAATTTGATTCGGAAATTAATTGTTGGATGTGAATTATGTTAAGAGATGTACGACGTAGCGTATAGAGTGGAATATATTATGTAGGGTTTGTAGGGTAGATTACTATTTTATAATTTAATTTGGTATCTTAACATATTTACAGGACGTGGAATGGAATCAGGTGGTTTATTGAAGTTTGTTGTCTCGGAAAGTTAAAGCAAATATGCCTTCCTCTAATCCTCGAAAATAAGCCACATTCACAAATGGAATGGTCTTGTCACGGTTCTAAAACCGTCTCCACTTAATATAAAACTTACTTTGATTTTAACGAGTAATCCCTTCATACAAACACGTCATTATGTGGAAATATTTTTATGAATATGCCTAATAACCATTAATAACCACTCGCAACTAAGTATTGATTAAATTTTTGTCAACAAGACTTCAGCACAACTAGGTTGTTTTGTTTATTCTGCGTTTGACATTTTACGCCGGTAGTTGTATAAATATAAAGATCACTACGAATGTGCCCTTAATATAAATATTCGTTTACGTTCAGAAATAATTAATAAGCTTAATTTTGATATTAATATCCTTTTTAATAATTTATAAACAGGAATGTTTCTGATGATTTCCTAAACTTGCTACATACGAGATATATTTTTAATTTCTATAATTGTATGCGTTTGGTCAGGTTGAATCGTATTTCAGAACGAACCTATGCATGTACCTACGTAGTCTATGGCAGTAAGCCGTTTCTTTGTGGTTCTTTCCTCAGAAGAATAACTTGCTGTAGTGATTGTTCAGAGGTTCTTTCTCCCATCCCAACATTCTAGAAAAGTTCTAGAAGGTTGAGAGTATAAATTGGGAGCCCGCTATAACCTCTTTATCCGCTGACATCGTTTCTCCTGGTAACATCTTAAACGTTCAGTTCGTTTATTGTGCCCGATCCCCGAACTAGGGGTCGTATCTACGGGCAGCTGCTCAACACCTGCTTCTTCCTGCTCACCGGATCAAGACCGCCTGCGTCTGTTCCGGTCCTACTGAAGATCGCGACGCCTGTTCCGGTCTTCCTCCACCTACTTCTGGCCTTCGCGTCTCGCTTCAGTTTCTAGGCAGAACTAAGCTAAGTACCTCCCTATGTCCTTATATCTCTGCGAGTCATACTGAGCGAAACCGTGGTCCCCCCCCCCCTGAGGACTTGTAATATACACTGTACTGAAACTAATTCTTTTATTTCTTTCTTCTGCACCCTGATCGTGCTTTACACGGCCGGAGCGTGTCAGTCTTGAATACGTATTTTAGCCAGAAAGACGGGGAACTTACATGTCTAAGACGCCAACGAATTATAGTTGAGGTGGTGGTTCGTTGCCAGATTTGTGTTTAAAGAACCATGGCTTAGCGGGGATATCCATCTGAAAACGACTATAGGATTTTCCTATTAAGCTACGGGACTGACTCCATTTCTATTGCCATTGTCTAGTTAGATCTGATTTTGATAATAAGCGGATATCTTGGGAAAAGCATTTGTCATAGGTTGGACAGCCTAAAGTTGTGAGTGACCTGTTTAGCACATGCATCGGTATTTTCATTTCCTGTGATACCAGCGTGTACAAGACTCCAGACAATAACGACATTAGTATAGTAATTCCCTGGTTTTCAGTGACAAGTAGGAGATCTTAATAATTATTTAAGTACGCTACGTGATTCAATGCAAATCATGGACTTACTGTAACTATGCGATTCAAAATATTAAGCAACAGCTTCATATAGAGCAAAAGATGATTCACCTATGAGCACTGTAGTTTCAGGAGGGCATTTGAAATTATGAATAATTTTTAGACTGGAATCCACACAGCCGCACCGACATTACCATCCGCCGATAATTTCGAGGCATTAGTGTATTTGTGCAACCAATCTGACCAGTTGTTGTTGTCTAGCAGAAGTCTAAAAGTTGTATTTGCTTTTCGGGAGTGAATTTATTTAAATATTAATCTAAATATATTTATTCCCGAAAAGCAAATACTGCGACGACCTAGCAGAAGTCTATTTAAATGTTTATTATAATATTATTTAGGTATTTTAGATTATATTAGGTGAAGACCAAAGCTTCATAGTTGAACCTGAAGAGGGGAATTTAGTAAAGCTTTTAATAAGACAGGGTGTTACCCTATGAACCCAGTACCTAGATGCTTCCACTAAGTGCTGTAGTTGATTTAGTCTGGACAGTAGTGGGTAATTACTCTGCTGGATGACCTTGCATAAGAAGTTGTCTGCAAGGTAATGACGGCGTAAATGGAGTGGTGGATCGACGCATTCAACTTGCATAGCATTGATCGGGGAAGATTTTATTGTTCCACAGATTATACGTAGGGCTTTAGGCTGTCTCCTTGCATGGTTCTCAGAGTAAGCAACCATAATCAAAGTGGGTGGTTAATATTGCATTATAGGGTAGTTTTTGGCAGTAGAGTTGTGCTCCCCACCAAACACTGCACGAACTGCATTTTTCTCGTATTTGTTTTTAATATAATTAAGGTGGTGAATGCCTACTGTTAATCTAGAGTCAAGGAATATTCCTAGGAATTTTATATAATCGTTGACAGGTAGGTATTCGTCATCAATAGCTATAACAACATCATCAGGTATAATTCTTTTCCTAGAAAGCACCACAACAGAACATTTGGATGCTGACAAAGAAATACCATGATCAGTAAGCCACTGCAGGTCTATTCAATTAAATTTTTAGTGTAAGTGGCTTCTGGCAGGTCTATTCTCTAACTACGGTTGGTGACTAGAACTGTCATTTTGAAAGAAACTTTATATCCATTACAAGGATTACAAGTTTAGTGATGTTATGCGTTACGGCAGCGTTCATGATAGCAGTAATGGATGTTAAGTTTCTTTCAAAAATGACAGTGCTCGTTAGCGACCGAAGCTAGAGAATAGGCCTGCTGGTTAAGATATCGTAGAGCAGTATATATATTCCCGTGCCGTGTATTGTCTCTAGGACACGGAAACGATGGCAGCAAATGCGATATCCTGCAGATAAATCCCTACTGAACGCATTAACATCTCAACTCAAACAGCTGCTAAGCGAAAACAGGAAGGCAACCAAACATTTTAAACGCCCAACCACATTTCAATCCCCCATACCTAAAGTGGATGGTAGCTGGGCAATGAGCTCCCTAGAAAAGGCGCAGACATTTGCTGAACATCTGAGAACAGTCTTTATCCCACACCACGATCTAGAATCTACAGTAACTAATAAAGTGTTGGACTACCTTGGACAAACGCATCAGCTAGATCTCTCAATAAAAAACTTCTCTACACAAGAAGTAATAAACGTCATTCAACGACTTGGTCTTAAGAAGGCCTGGTTATGACTAAATTACAGTCAACATTTTGAGAGAGTTGCCAACAGAAGGCATACTGTTCCTGACCTACATATACAGCTCTATCTTGAATGGCGAAACAATACCTGCTCAATGGAAAGCGACTCAGATAATAATGGTCAGTAAACCTGGCAAAAGCCCAGAGGAAGTAAAGTCGTACAGACCTATTAGCTTGTTGCCCATTACATCAAAAGTAATGGTAATCTTGTTCCTGAGCAGATTGATGCCATTGATAGCTGAAAGGAACTTAATCCCTGAACATCAGTTTGGCTTTCGCCAGAAGCATAGCACTATTAAACAGATTCATAGACTGGTGGACAGCATAAGTACGGCTTTTGAAAGAAAACAACATTGCACAGCTGCGTTCTTGGATATTTCACAGGCTTTCGACCGGGTATGGCATTATGATGAACTACTATTTAAAATCAAAAATACACTTCCAGTGAATTATTACAAATACATCAAATCATACCTGGGACATAGACACTTTTTTGTGAGCCAAGGCGGGGAGAATACGTCTTTATATCCTATAGAAGCTGGAGTCCCGCAAGGAAGTGTAATGGGCCCTATTCTGTTTCTCCTCTATACTGCGGATCTCCCAACTACTGAAGGAGTTGTTACTGGTACTTTTGCTAATGACACTGCCATATTATCATCAGATGAATCTCCTGACATGGCTTCCCCAAAATCTTTAAAATAGTCTCAACGAAGTGTCGGACTGGCTCAGGGATTGGCGTATAAAGGCTAATGAGGGCAAATCTGTCCAGGTCACTTTTACTTATCGCAAAGGCATTTGTCCACCGATATCTCTTAATGGAGTCCAGGTTCCGCAAGCTGACGGCACAAAGTATTTGGGTACCTATGTATGTACCTGGATAAGCGACTGGCATGGAGAAAACACATATTCACCGAAAGGCTTGCAATGGGTGAACAGGTCCGTAAAATATTTTGGATGTTCAGACGGGAGTAACAACTGTCCCTGGAAAATAATGGGGTACAACAGCCAATTCAAATATTGAGATTCTGCAAAGATTCCAATCAAAAATGCTGAAAATGATAGCTGACGCACCATGGTATGGTATATAACCAATTGATGTGACCGATAGGTTTGAAAATTACAATAAAACACACATTAAATGAGAGGTATGGTTATGTACATGTCAATAGTTTTTGTTTCATTAAAATCGATGCAGTATTTCCAAAGTTATTAACGCCGAAAGTTACGGTCGCTATTTAAATTTTCAAGTACGCGCGCTCTGGGCATAAGAATAAACAAGTATAGAAGCGAATCTCCTTTGTGGGTGCACCAAATGCCGCTATTTGCATACCTACAGCGCCCTTCCTCCTGTAACGCCCCGCAGTAGTCTGCGGGCGCCGCTAGGGTCATCACATGGACGTATGGTGACCACTACAATATTTTTTATATAGGTACCTCCATATTTTACATTAAATGAGAAACTGAGTATACACCGAGTCTTATTGATTTTGTACTTCAAGTGTAGCGAGCGAGCGACTATCTTTAGCAATAGTACCCACATTTTTAGTTTTTTTGATTCCGTAGTTATAAGAACCTGCCTATTTTTGATTAATTGAGCTTAATCCCTACAACTTAGAGAACAAAATCATTAAAATGTTTCGAATTTCGATGTACAAAAATGGTTTGTAATTTAGGTATCGTACCTACGTTTATAGTCCAAGAGCTGAAGTTATGAATGTACTAATGGATAAAACCTAAGCTCACTTTTTACTATCAGACCAACATTTTCACTTGAAAAAAAATCTGTTGTTTCATAATTTTAATCAAGTATTGATTGTATTTAAATTTTATATGGAACAGTAACAAAGGTCGATAAAAATATACCTATATAGCAGTACCAAAGTTTCTCATAATTCAAATTATTCCCGACTTGACAAAAAAAAATCCCATACTTACAGAGTTTCAAAATTGCACTACAATGACAGCTTTAGAAACTCGATACATTATATTGTTTTAGCTTTGACATGTAATGAATATTACGAATAAAACTGTATCTGTATCTAGGGTAGGTATAATAAAAATAATTTTAAAATATTCAATCATTTTTATTTAAAAGGTTTCAATTCAACAGAAATATTTACAAATGTCTGATATTTATAAAAGATGGCGTTTTTGTAGATGATTTGAAGTTTCGGTTATTAAACTTCAGCGCGTAGTAAATACGCATTCTTATAAAAAGCTTAATCAGGTAATCAATAGGAAAATATTCACAAGGTACCTGAAACACAATTTTTTTCATTGTATCTAGCAAGATCGCACCAGCACCATCGGTAAAAATAAAATTTTTGAAGCTATTTACGAATATATTCTCGAGTTTCTCAATATAGTTTACAAAATGTGCCGGAGGAACAGCTAAACTTCCGAAAATTTTTGTCCGATTGAATGCTTTAAAATGAATAAATAGTTGAGAATTTTCTGTATTTTCTCCCTTGTAATCTCTGTATTTATTGAAAGCTGGGCATTCATGTTTAAGCGAGCATTTTTTGAGTAGATACCCACAAACGTAGGAAAGTGCGTTTTGTGTAGGCAAATCTGAGGGCCAATTATGGATCTTTCATCGTATGACATGGTATAAATTTGAGAAAAAGAAGTCATGAAATACTGCATTTCGTATTACTGATCTCCAATGATATCATCACTATGGCATAATTTCAATGATGTCATCATTAAATAATAAACAAATGATTAAAAATCTGACCGGAAATCGTATTTTTCGTCTTGCACTATGATATCATATGATATCATTTGCAAAACCATGAGATCGGTAATAGGCCCTCAGACCTGTAATCGCATGTCGGAACAGCAAGCGGCGAAATCTCCGATGTCATATGGTTTGCAAAAAAAGGTTCTGTGCCGTCGTCTTTGCTCAAAAGAAATATATCCAAGTCATCTTCGCAGTTGCTTAGAGAGGATTGAATAAAACAAGTAGATATACCTTTGTACTTACCTTTCTTTATCTTCGGGCAAATTGTAAAACTTTAAATTTGGGGTTATTATGGCATTATTTTTGCACCCATAAACGCAACAATAAGTCGGCATCGCGGCGACTAGGTAGATAGCGGCGCGCGGGAAGGAGTCACGTACGTGCGGGATGCGGTGCGCGCCTTGACTGGCGATTCCGTTCAACGGAAATCAAACGGTAGGTGAATAACGTGGCCTTGAGCGCTCGACGGCCGGGAGTTTCGCTTCTATACTTGTTTATTCTTATGCTCTAGGTAGGTGACGTCACACATCGACAGCCGGCAGCCGCTCGCTCGCTAGTCGCACTTGCTCTGAGTTTTGTGTCGTACATACCTACTGCGCTCCGTGTAACTTGACTTTTATTGTTTATTAGCCTTTTAATTACAACAATGGAGAAAGGATTTCCACATGGTCAATCAGATAATTTACCAAAAGTAGACAGTTTTATGGTGACTCAATATTTTCCGAAAATAGTGATTATATAGCAGCGGAAATGCGAGGACTCAAACCGAATTTCTTCAATATGTTCGGATGTGATCGGATTCGGTATATCTTCATGGAGTAGGTATCTTGTGAATCAGTTCTTTTTGCCTACATTTTTACACTACAGATCGTTAATTTTTTTAACTGTCTGACAAGAAAACTTAAGAGGGCAAGCATCTTTTTTTTAGTACTAGTCTTCCTCCAACCAATTTATATTTGACCTAATTTTCCATGTCATTTTCAATCTGAAATAATAGTTACATGCATAGTTAAATATTTTTTTGTAGCTCCTACAAATGTATGTTCTACGACTCATGAAGTCAAACAGTTTAGTGTACATACCTACAATCAAGTGTATTTTCTGTGGTATTGCCTTTTTTTTGAGGCGGAATAATGCGATTATCGATACTGACACAAAGAGTGACGAGCCCCGTGTACCCGTATGCCGGTCTCCGGTTCGCCGGTGGCTAATTCACTAATTCAAAGTCTCCGCCGGAATATTTACGCCCCATATGGTAAAATAACTCGGGATTGGGAAGGTGACTTCTCCGAGCCATCAGACCGGGGACGATCCTGGCGGACTAGCCGCCAGGTTACGCCAAGGGGAGGCACCAGATTGCCAGTTGTGTTCTGTGGTATTACCTAGGTTGCGCTTAGCAACTTTCATACAAAAAATGTCAAGGCCAAATATTTACCGATGCTTTCGGCAAAAAATGGCCAATGGTTTGAAAGTTAACAAGTTTATGAAGTTACAATAAAAACTAATCAACAGAATAGATACGTGGGTGTCACCTATTTAGGATTAGGTAGGTAGGCAAACGGTGTCCACGGCGCAATCACCGCCATGGACCATCGGTACCGTTTACCTACCTCTGGACCTCCGGAGACAGAGAGTACATCCAAGGGGTTTCTACCCGGGTAGGCCTTACTCTAGGACGAGTCCTTTTGGGTGTAGAACCCCAGGAGATCTCGTCGTGCACCCAACGGCGGGAGAGTTATTAAAAAGCGTTCAGCTTGGTAAAAAAAAACAGCTGGGAAATGGTAAATACTATAGACGTACCTATATAGGACCAACAAGCAAATCAAATACCCGCAGGTCTAAGACACTCATTCAAAAGTTAGTAGGTGCCTACTAACGGGTGAGTGTCTATAGGTAGGTCTACATGTTTAGGTAACATGAATCGTATTCTAATTCCATCTAATACTATAAATGCGAAAGTGAATTAGTTTGTTGATTTATTTTTGTTACTTTTTCACACCTAAAATGCTTAACCGATCATCTTGAAAGTTTGCATATACACGTTGTCAGAGGTACCTACAGAAAAAGTGATTTCATCCAGCAAAAAATTATAGTTCCATCAGGATTCACGTAAAACACTCAGCAGCTCAGCTACTATTCATCGCGTCGCCAGAAGGCGCTGCTGTGGCGCGATAAAGAAACCAAACACCAAGCGGGCGAAGCCGCGGGCGGCCGCTAGTTGTTCTATAAAATTGGGTACCTATGTTGACTTTTGTTGACCTTTTGTGACCTTCATTTTACCGTCAACAAAAGTCAACATATTTTAATCATACATACCTATGTGGTTTAAAAAGTGACAAAAAGAAGACATTACACCAAAACACCTCGTAATACAACTTAGTTATAGGTTATTTTCTAGTAGGTAATAGGTACCCCGAAGCTTAGAATATCTAATTACATATTATAATAAAAATAAAAATAATCATGTAATATGTATAAATTTATTATGAAAATGTTTTTATTATGTTTATTATCTAAGTATTTAATATGTTTATTTAGTTTGATTTAATCCTAGAGGATGGAGGGCCGGAATTTTGTCACACAGCCTTGTCATTTAAATAAAATATACTTTGCCTGACGATGATGTATCGAAACCGGTCGCAATAATTTAAATATAATAAAGATTCAAGTGGAACTTGTGAAATTAGTGTTTTAATAACAAGATAAAATATACTTGTTAGAGAATAAGATGTAAGCCATTGTGAAGATGTAAATAAAAATTATTATTATTATTATTTTACTTACATCAAAATGGTCATCACAACAAAATCCAACGGTCTTAGGGCCCGTTTCATAACGTTCATCCACTTTTTACGCCTTTTGGCATTCAATGGCACTTCAAAAAATAGTTTTGTAGGCGTTTTAATAGTTGAATTTGTACACATAGGTACTACATAGTATTTATTATATGACATAATGTTGATTCACATCTTAGAGCCACGTAAAATCGCGCGCACCAGTAGCACAGACCTAACGAAGTACGTCAGGCCGCGCGTGCCTCTCCCCGCTGTCGATTTGTGACGTCATCAACGTTCCGCGACTCGCTTTATAAATTCGGACGGCACGGCAACTTTGAACGCTTATAACTCGGTCACTTTTTAAGATATCAAAAAAATAAAAACACTGTCGTATTTGTCTAGTGACCTATATTCTGGGTATATCGTTAACAAAAATCGATGGTCAGATTGATTATGATTACACCAAGATTAAAACAGTAAAGCAACAAATAGCAAACAGCTTGAGAGCCTACAATTTCAGAGTGTTAAAACATCCCAACTCACTTGCCCAACACTTAATGAATGAACCTGCTCAGCCTCGTGGCTTGCGGAGACGGATACCACAAAATCTGCTGATAGATAACTATTGGAAACGGATTTGTCAATGAATATGTACCGTGCATGCCAAATTAGTCTCTCAAACCGATTGCTGAATGTCTTCTGGGACAGATTGCAAATAAAAGACGTCAAAAAAACTGTATTGTCTCAACACTAACTGGCATGTGCCGATACGGCCTCCGGCGCTGCAAATTGTGCGTGTGTGTACAATTCGTCTCACTGTTCCGCCACTTCCGCCCTCACAGAATGGTTGAAGTGAAGTTCTCATGGCTCCTCTACACGATGGGACAGACCTGCATGCAGGCCTATTATAAAACTTTCGTCGTACGACATGGTATAAATTTTGAGATAAAGAAGTCATGAAATGCTTCATTTGGTATTACCGACCTCCAATAATATCATTACTTTGGTATAATTTCAATGATTATGATATAATGAACGAATGAGCAAAAATCTGTCCGAAAATTTTATTTTTCATTTTGTACTATAATTTCATTATGTTATCATTTGCAAACCATGAGATCGGTAATAGGCCTGCTGGTCTGGCGAAACGATCTTACGATGGTTGTCAGGTCGCCTTTCGAGATGGACGTGGAGGCTTTGCCGCGTGGAGGAAATATATCTGTTTATTTATTAATATTATTATATAATGTCTATTATTATTAGGTAGGTATAACGATGTAAACTATTGCAATATTTACATAGTAGGTACATACGTAATATGAAAACATGATAAACACACGCATTCCCCCTATTAACAATAACATATTCTTACTTATTTTTATATTTACGGTGCTTATGCTTTAGATTCCAAACAAGGATACGGAATAGATAAAAAAATTTTTTTTATTACTATACCATACTGTGAGTCCACGACATTTTTACTTGTTTTACTGTTTGCTTACTGTTGTTGCTTACGAACCCGAACGTTCAGGTACACACACACTGCGGAATAGGCCACATCTAGATGCGTGTCGCCGATGGCTCAATCTAGTGTGCCGTGATCGCCCATCGTGTAGTGTGTACTTTATAATTTCTTTGCACTGTAGTTTACAAAGAGCGCTTTGCTTAAATATCGGTGACCTTGTAACAATCATATAATTTGTGGATCTAAAACTGTAAGCTGACAAAAATAGATTCATAGCAAGCAAAGCGACACGTACCTTTATCTTCATCAGTACTAAATTATCGTTCAATATGGATAAAATAAGTTTAATTACGATTGTTGTTATC
This sequence comes from Schoenobius gigantellus, assembly GCA_963935595.1. Lineage (NCBI taxonomy): Eukaryota > Metazoa > Arthropoda > Insecta > Lepidoptera > Crambidae > Schoenobius > Schoenobius gigantellus. The sequence continues at coordinate 3,837,847 of OZ012543.1, forward strand.
AGTTTTATCAGTAATTCAGAATCATTTTATTGGGGTTTTAATGACTTCTCATGGTTCAATCAACCTATATCATGGTACTTCGAAGAGCCGATACTTCGAGTAAAAACAGATAATAACAAGGTCTTTTGGCGGGACCCTTGGAATAAAGTGAGTAATAATACAGGACATGTTTTTGGGGCGCACCTCGAGAAGGATTTTACTATGGAAGTAAGTGACTGTCTTTGCTTTAATTAAAAATTGGTCTCACTTACTTTATTACATTCACTCATACTCGCATAATATAAACATCATGTCATTTTACTACTTTTAAGTTACTACACACAAGTAAATCTCGCGACAAGCTTTTATGTCATATAAATTGTGTCAAATGTGAAATGACGTTATAAGTAAAAGTTTTAGTGTAAAATAATGTTACAAGGTCGTTTGCCGGAACGTCTATACAGAATTTCAGGTCAATCGGTTTAAGATATCTACTTCAAAATTGATTTTTAGCTTTAGAAGTACGACATATTGGATTAATAGTGACATCACTTAATTTTTCAAGTTATATTCTTTTTTATTTGATACCCATATTGTAGGAGTGCATTAAAAATAATTGGTCCGCCATCTTGGGTATGCAGCCATCTTGGATTTAGAATGACGACACACAGTTAACCGTGCATTTTCATCCAAACTGTGTGTATACAAAATTTCAGCTCAATATTAAAGATATCTGCTTCAAAATTGATTTTCAAGCTTTAGAAGTCCGCCATATTGGATAAATAGTGACATCACATTATTTTTCGAGTTACTCTTAGCAAGACCTTTTATTTGATATCCATATTGTAGGGGTGTATTAAAAATAATTGATCCGCCATCTTGGGTATGCCGCCATCTTGGATTTAAAATGATGTCACACAGTCAACCATGCATTGTCATCCAAACTGAACGTGTATACAAAATTTCAGCTCAATCGGTTAAAGATATCTGCCTCAAAATTGGGTTGAAAGATTCCACCCGAACAACATACATTGCAAGTTAAATAAAAGCTTGTAAAATTGACACTCACTTCAATATAATAATGTGATGCTGTATATATATATATATTCTTATATTGTTTATGACTTTTTAATGTTTTAGAAGTAGGTTTTATTTTTTGTAAAAAAAAATTTTTCAATATAGTTTTAATCCTGCTCGCAGCGATCAGCCCCCTTAGAAAAAAGCCGCACGTTTATTTATCCGCAGTCGTTCCGCAGAAAAAATGTATGGAGATGGCGTTAGTTGCGCAAAAAATAGCGTGAGGTGTTACAGTCTAATATCATTTCCATACATTTTTTCTGCGGAACGCATGCGGAAGGACTGCGGAAATATAAGCGTGTGGCTTTTGTCAAAGGGGGCAGATCCTAGTCTAGCTTTGAACCCCTAGGCAGAAGGGAGTCCCGCATACCCTGGTATTGGTGCTTTGGTTATTGGAATCGTCATAATTTTTTTTTTGCAGATTTGTGTCGAAGCCAATTTTACAACACAGTATGATCAGGCAGGTTTGATGATATACTTGGATGAGAAACATTGGCTGAAGGCAGGCATTGAATACATCGACGGGCAGCCAATGATAGGAAGTGCTTTGACATATGGTGTGTCAGATGCGGCCGTAGGTATGTAATTTAAGGAATATCGATGTTAGTATTATTTCATCAATTGAAGATTTAAACTGAAGCACCTAAAATCTTGATAAAGCGGGCATTCGCTAGCCACCCGCGCTAGTAGCCCGTGTATAGACCGTATAAAACAATAGTATTGAGGTTGTCACTCACATTTATTTATTAAATCTTTATCGTACAACATAAAAGAGATGTACAAAAGGTGGACTTAATACTTGAGGTATTCTCTACCAGGCAACCAGTAAGATTTTTTCTCCCGTGGTACAGTACAGGGGCCCGAGGGTGCCTAACCAGCTCGCGATGCTGCCCTGTCATGCCACGCATAATCTCAGTGTGGACCGTCGTGCCGGTTGGTGACCGGAGCGTGGGGTCCCGGCGGCCACTCCCGGAGGGGGCACGGGGGCCCTTCCCTCCGGCGGGTCGGTGCATATCCTTACCTAGGCAGTTCCTCGGAGAGACAAGCTTCCTAGTTTATCCGATTCTGTCGCGGTAATTTCCTCTCGATTCACGTCCTCTTTTCCTCTTCATAATGGCAGCCCAATTAATAAATCAGTCAGGTTCGTACAGCGGTGCTCAACCCCATAATTCCCACACCGTTCCAGGTTGAGTTCTGTAACATTCGCGGACTTCAAGCTAACCTTCAATGATATCCATCATCATCTTGAGATAGCTCGACCTGGCGAAAACCGGTGTATGTCGGATGTTTGCTATCGCCGTCTGAGCTGCCTGGCAGACCCGTCGAGTCTACGTTTGTCTTTACAGATCTCACACCGGTGACGCCGAGATAACTCGACTTTTTGACCATCTTAGGCGGCAGATAATGCGCAGGAGCAATTTCCCAGTGCAGAACTGGTGTTTTTGGGGGACTTCAATGCTCACCATAGCTTATAGTTAGGTTCCTCCAAAAATGATCATGCTGGGATCTCTGCCCACGCATTCGCTCTCACGCATGACTTGACAGAACTGGTTGATCAGCCCACCAGGAACCCAGACATAGCAAGTCAAACGCCTTCTTAACTGGACCTTCTGCTCACGACCCATCCGGACGGATATGAGGATGAGGTTCGAGCCCCACTAGGCACGTCGGACCATTACCAGATATCGTCCATGAAAGTATTACAGGCAAAGCCCCCAAAATCTATGGTCGCCAAACGTCAGGTCTGGCATTATATATCGGCAGGTTGGGATGGTATGCGCGACTCATCATCATCATCATTTCAGCCAAGAGACGCCCACTGCTGGACATAGGCCTCCCCCAGGGATCTCCAAACCGATCGGTCCTGCGCCTCCCGCATCCAGCGGCTTCCCGCGACCTTCACCAGATCGTCGGTCCACCTTGTGGGGGGCCTACCAACGCTGCATCTCCCGGTACGCGGCCGCTACTCAAGGACCTTTCCGCCCCAACGGCCGTCAGTCCTGCGAGCTATGTGTCCTGCCCACTGCCACTTAAGGTTTGCAATTCTTTGGGCTATGTCGGTGACTCTAGTTCTTCTACGGATCTCCTCATTTCTGATGCGATCGCGAAGAGAAACCCCGAGCATAGCCCTCTCCATTGCCCTTTGAGTGACATTGAGCCTTCTGATGAGACCCATTGTAAACGGCCACGTCTCAGTTCCGTACGTCATCACTGGCAACACGCACGAATTGAAGACTTTCGTCTTGAGACACTGCGGTAGATTGGCCGAGAATATGCTGCGTAGCTTCCCGAACGCTGCCCAGTCGAGTTGGATTCGTCGATTTACCTCTTTTTGGAAGTTGGACTTACCGAGCTGGACTATTTGTCCCAGGTAAACATATTCGTCAACAACTTCCAGTGTAGAGCCGCCAACCTTCACAGGATTGGGTACTACATGGGAATTCACCATGATTTTGGTCTTGTCCATGTTCATTTTAAGACCCACTTGTTGGGAAACTCTACAGAGGTCTTCGAGCATTGTGCCTAGATCTTCCACGGTCTCAGCCATGACTACGATAACATCGGCAAAACGAAGGTGGGTCATGTACTCGCCGTTTATGTTGATGCCGAGTCCTCTCCAGTCCAAAAGCTTAAATACATCCTCCAGCGCAGCTGTGAACAGCTTCGGCGATATAACGTCACCCTGTCTCACACCTCGCTGAAGTGGTATTTTTTCGAGTTCTCGTCCTGAAGGCGGACTGACATAGTGGAGTTTTTGTACAATAACTTCAACACCTGGATGTACCGGTAGTCTATTTGGCACCTCTGGATTGACCTAAGCACGGCCCAGGTCTCGACAAAATCGAAGGCTTTCTCATAGTCCACAAACGCCAAGCATAGTAGCAGATTATACTCCTCGGTCTTCTGTATAACCTGCCGCAGCGTATGAATGTGGTCTATGGTACTATAGCCTTTACGGAATCCGGCTTGTTCGGGAGGCTGGAAGTCGTCAAACCTGCGCGCGAGACGATTCGTGATAACTCTCGAGAACAGCTTGTATACATGACTCACGAGCATGATGGGTCTGTAGTTCTTCAACTGGGCCCTGTCGCCCTTTTTGACGAAAAGTGCCACCACACCCCCGTGCCATGCTTTAGGCGTAATGCCCTCGAGTATAATGGCGTTAAATAGCCTCTGCAGCGCTTTCCGGACTGGTAGTCTACTACTTTGCGTCTATCCGTTAGAAGCAGCGCTGCTTCAGTGGAATGGATCTATCATCCAGCGCCGTTGCGATTACTGAGAAGATCGTCATGGGTATGGAATACTACATTCCACACTTCGATCTCATCAGTAAGGGCAGGCATAACCGCTGGTTCAATAGCGATTGTGCCGATGCGGTTTCACACAAACAGGCGGCGTATTGCACTTGGATCCGGGGTCGCGCACTCAAGGATCCTGGGATCGATGCACTGAAAGCAGCTTACAATAAGGCTTCCAAGTCCCGTAAGAAGGCTTACATAAGAGCGGATGCCCAGCGCATTACACGCATTGGCCACGAATCGGTAACGCATCCCACGACGGGCTCTCGTGGCTACTGGCGTTTTACCAAGGCTGTGCAAAGTAACTTCTGCCAGTCATCCCCGAGGTGTCCAGACGGATACCTAGCCCACAAGCCGCAGGAGAAAGCCAATCTTTTGATGAAGCTCTTCGCAGCTAACTCCCAAACCGATCACTGCAATGCACTGCCACCTTCACTACCTCATAGTGGCATGCCTGATATTAAAATTATGCAGAGGGATGTGCGTGCTATTTTTCAGTCACTCGATCTCAGGAAACCTTTTGGATCTGATGGCATTCCGGGGGTTGTACTCAAAAAATGTGCAGCGGAGTTGTCTCCCGTACTCACACGTCTGTACAAACTATCCTACTCTTCGGGACGCATTCCGGAGGCTTGGAGGGAAGCTTATGTGCAGCCTGTTCTCAAAAAAGGGGACCGATCGGACCCGGCTAATTATCCGCAAATAGCTGTCACCTCAGTACTGTGTAAAATCATGGAAAGGATCCTAAATAACCAACTGATCCGTTACCTAGAGGATCACTCCCTGATTAACGATCGTCAATACGGTTTCAGACCGAAGCGATCGACGGGTGATCTTGTAGCGTATGTGTCTGGGGTGAAGCTATCGACAAGCAAGGAGAGTCATTGGCTATCAGTCTAGACATCGCTAAAGCCTTCGCGATAGGGTCTGGCACAGGGCTCTTCTCTCCAAATGCTTGTGCATGCCGGAGTACCACAGGGTTCCGTTCTGTCCCCAACACTCTTTCTTCTGCATATCTATACTATAGTAATACTAATACTATACTAATACTAATATATTATAAAGCTGAAGATTTTGTTTGTTTGTTTGGTTGAACGCGCTAATCTCAGGAACTACTGATTCAAATTGAAAAATCCTTTTTGTGTTAGATAGTCTATTTATCGAGGAAGGCTATAGGCTATATAACATCACGCTATGACTAATAGGAGCTGAGCGAGCATCAATGAAAAATGTTGCAAAAACGGGAAAAACTATATAGCGAAACGTAGTTCGCGGGCACAGCTAGTCAATGATATGATTTCACTTGGGAACGACGTGACTTGACGATGAAGAAGTGACTAACAACCTTCCTTCTTCTTACAATCCCGGGTCCTTTAAAGGAGGAGTGAAGAAGCACATTGCAAGGTGAGGGTGGCTAGTGCGACGTTTAATATCTTTTCCGCACTAGCTATCTTCACATTTGGACTCAATCAAAAAATACCTACAAGCTTTTAGTACTCGTCAGTACGAATTAAACGAGCCCAAATTCGATGGGGTTGTGTCGTTTTACTGCGGAGTTCCTATGGCCACCTTCCAGCTCCAGCATTTAATCAGCTCCGTGTCATCACAATATGGCATTGTCACGCGATATAAACATATGCATGCAAAATTTCAGCTTAATCGGAAACCGGGAAGTGGGTCAAATTTAACTTGCAAGATTTCATTACAGATACCGGGACAGGTGAATGTGAATAAAAGCTTGTAAAAGAGACTTAGAGTTGTTTGATGGGAGTAAACAACAAAATAATATAAATAACCATCTTCCTGGAAGGTAGCTCTTGTCCATCCGATCCCGACCCGTCAAATTATAGGCCGATAGCGGTAATATCCTTGCTCTGCAACCGCTATTTACTACAATACCCAGAGGATCACCAGCTGATTAGCGATCGCCAGTACGGTTTCCGTCATGGTCGCTCGGCTAGTGATCTTCTGGTGTATTTGACACCCCACTGAACTGAAGCTTTGCAGAGGAACGGTGAGACCTCGCCGTCAACCTCTATATTGCCAAGGGATTTGACAGGGTCTGGTATAGAGCCCTTCTAGCGAAGATACCATCCTACGAAATCCCTGGGGTACTCTGCAGATGGATTGCCAGCTTTTTAGATGGTCGGAGCATTAGAGTCGTTGTTGATGATTCGCGTTCCGAGACTAAAACAATCAATGCTGGAAATCCACAAGGTTCGGTTTTCTCCCCAATGATTTGCTGTCGATAGAGGACATACATTACTATGCGGATGACAGTACGGGTGATGCGATGTACACCAACGATCAGAATGTCTCCCGGAAGGAAAGCATTGGTGTCGAGATCACGAGTAAAGTCCAATTTGGGAACCATCTGGATAGCAAGGTCAAACTAACCAGCAAGAAGCTCGGTGTGCTAAGTAAAGCGATACTTCACGCCCTATCAACGCCTTGTTTGTACTTTATAAGGCCCAAGTTCGTCCGCACGTGGAGTACTGCTCGCATCTGTAGGCAGGGGCTCCTAAATACCAGCGTGATCCATTGGACTCTTTGCAAAGGCGAGCTGCTCGAATCATCGGGATGCCAATCCAACGGACTCGCTAGAGTCGCTGAGCTCACGGAGGGACGTCAGCTGTCTCTGTGTGTTCTACCGTCTCTTCGACGGTGAGTGCTTCGAGGAACTCTTCGACTTGGTAAAAACTCGACGCCGCAGTGGGGTTCATCCATATTACGTGGAAGCAATACCGTCTAGTACAGTTCGCTTTCAGCGCTCATTTTTACCACGAACATGTCGCCTCTGGAACTAACTTCCCACTGCTGTGGTTCCCGAACGCTACGACATGTCCCTTTTCAAGAGAGGTTTGAAGAGAGCATTGTATTCAAAGTTGGCAGCGACCTAACTATGTCCCTGATATTGGCGAAGTCTATGGGCGGCGGTTACCGCTTACCATCAGTAGGGCCATCTGCTCGTCTGCCACGTGCAGCAATAAAAAAAACCTTTTACATAAACAGATAACAAAACATAAATAATAAAAGTTTGCAAGCCCTGCAAGCTGCAAGCAATAGGAATGTTGACATGAATCGCAAATATAGTATATACAAGTTCATTTTTTAGTTATGACAAAAATTTTGTGTGCTTGTTCAGACAAGCAAACTGAACAACTTTCACTACGGGACCAACTTCGAAATCGCAAAAAAAAATCAGCTGTTCCATACAAATGTTCAACATTCACTGAACCTAAATGTATGGAACAGCTGATTTTTTTTTGCGATTTCGAAGTTGGTGCCATAGTGAAAGTTGTTCTGTTTGCTTGTCTGAACAAGCACACAAAATTTTTGTCATAACTAAAAAATAACCTTGTATGTCTCTATAAATAATCATTATCATCATCACAGCTTATATACGTCCCCACCGAGGGGCACGAGCCTACCCTAACTAGTTAGGGCGATAAGGCCTTAGTCAAACCACGCTGGCCCAGTGCGGATTGGTTGACTTCACATACACCTTTGAATTACTTCGCAGGTGTATGCAGGTTTCCTCACGATGTTTTCTTTCACCGTAGGAACGTCAGATAAATGTACATTATATGAAATTCTTGAAACAAAAAAAAACATTGGTACATGGCAGGATTGATCGTGGGCCTCCCGATTATTACGTATAGCCATGTATAGCGAACAGAGGCGCGTTCAGAGCCTTCGCGCGAAGTACAACTTTTCGCTCTAACCCCGTTCAATGCCTTTGAGCGTGACAACCGGGTGAAACAACCGCCCGTTCAAGACCTTAAAGTGTTGGCGCGAGTTACAACCGAACAACCATCGAATTTGATGGTTGTAAAACGCTCTGACGTTTCTTACTGAAATACTCTTACGTGATTGGATGATATTGGCGGCCATATTCTAAAATGTCATCTAATAGAAAGAAAGAGAAATAAAAGTTCATGTGAAAGAGGGAGATAAAAGATTTGGTTGCTGCAATCCGTTCAACACCTTTGAGCGAGTTAAAAAACAACCGGACAACTACACCCAGAGGCGCTGAACGCGCCTCTGTGTGAAGGAATCAGAGACAAACTCCTGCGAGCATAGACTTGTCGATCGACATATATCGATCGACAAAAGCATCTGTGCTTTTCACTCTTTAGGAATTTCTGTCAAATTTATCGATTTTTGTCGAGAATGTCGATCTTAGCTGTCAAATATTGTTTATCGAGAGTTCCATGCTCGCAGGGCCGCATCGATTAAAACTCTAGAGTGAGTTTTGCAACAGTTAATTAAATAATACTTACCATTTTTTTCTTTTCTCCAACAGGTTTATACTCCGGGAACCCACAGAAGTTTTGGTTGAGACTTTCGAAAGTTTATGATATAATTGTTGTGAAGTATTCCACTGATAAAAGCAACTGGTATCTATTGAGAGTGGCCCCATTTCCAGTCGCCGACAGTTACTTCGTGGGCCCCATATGTTGCGCTCCCAAGAGAGAAGGGCTTGCTGTGAAATTTAGCGGTCTGAAGATTGTTGAGCCAGCTGAAGACATTTTCTTTTCAAACTGATTTTATTATCTAACATTCAATCAAAGAAGTGCCAAAAATTAAACATTTTGTTTAACCTATTTATTTCTCCATTTGCCATACTTGTTTTTTACTTTATTATACTTAACTTGTGTTTTGTTTTCACATGTAAACTTATTTTTCTGTTTTCTCATATTGTTGATATTTCTTATAATTTAATGTTCTAACATAGTGCCCCTTGCCCTGTAACAGTGTACCCCATATACGCGGCTGACTGCTACAATCGACTGATCTGATTAAAATGCAATTTAAATTAGGTTGTTGCTAAGTATTGTCATGTTTAAATAATTTTAAGTAGGTAAGGAGAGACTGTTAAAGATTATATCGGCTGTGCAATTTCAAAACCTAGTTAGGGGCACCTCTTAAGAAAAACGGGTTTTTGCATTTTGTGGCTTACTAGGTTAAGAAGCATCGATTCGCATTGTTAAAATGTCTAAAAAGACATTAGAAGAGGGATTTTGGAAATAAAAAACCTAGCAAGTACACAGTTAGTATGCAGAATAATGTAAAAGACAATTTAAAAAACCAAGCAAGTAACATTGGCAAGCAAGCAAGCAAGTCATGTCCCTTGCTAGGTTTTAAAAGTTGTCATGTGACTTGCTAGGCCTTTGAAGTTGCCCACGAGTGTAAATTTCACACGATAATACTAGAAAGTGACAATTAATTAAAGAGGCTGCATTATAGTTTTTACAAGGACATTAAAGTTTTTTAAGAGGTTTCTTCCTATACAAGGTTATTTTTTAATTATGACAAAAAATGTGTGTGCTTGTTCAGACAAGCCAACTGAACAACTTTCACTATGGGACCAACTTTGAAATCGCAAAAAAAAACAACTGTTTCATAGTAATTTTTAAGTTAAAAGTGTCCGGCTTTTCGCTTGAGAATGTGTTAATATTTATATTTTATAAGAGGGCTTGCCTATTATCCATAACTTCAATAACATTTAAGTTAAATTTAAAAAAAAAATCGATCACTTTTGCTAGTATTTTTTATGAGAGGGCTTTACTAGGTATTTTTAAGAAGTATACATGAAAAATAACTTAAGTTATTGTGTTAATTTAACGGAGACTATATTTTTTACGATAATGAAAATATAATTACCCTGTATCTACGCTGAGCGAAAAACTAACAAAAATACAGTAATCTATACCTATAAAATGCTTTGTCCTGAATGACTGACTGACTGACTGACTGACGGATCAACGCACAGCTTAAACCGCTGATCGTAGAGACTTGAAACTTGGAGGGTGTGTACTTTGTATGACGTAGGCGTCCGCTAAGAAAGGATTTTCCGAAATTCTACCCCTAAGAGGGTGAAAAAGGGGGTCAAAGTTTGTATGGGACAACTAGATTCCTTGGTGCAATCTACTTTAAATTTTGTGTACCTATAAAATGCTTTGTCCTCAATGACTGACTGACTGACTGACTGACGGATCAACGCACAGCTTAAACCGCTGATCGTAGAGACTTGAAACTTGGAGGGTGTGTACTTTGTATGACGTAGGCGTCCGCTAAGAAAGGATTTTCCGAAATTCTACCCCTAAGGGGGTGAAAAAGGGGGTCAAAGTTTGTATGGGACAACTAGATTCCTTGGTGCAATCTACTTTAAATTTTGTATAAACATTCGTTAATACAATCGATGGCTAACATGTTTCGTATTTTATTGAAATTCATCCCCTAATAGGGTGAAATGGGGTGGTAAAATGTGATATCGACATTATTGTCGTTTTCATGGTTTTCTGGGTCGTAGATTACGAAAATAACATCGAAATCAAAATCCAACATGGCGGTCGCAAAATACCATCATCCCTTGATGGGGTGTAATGGAGTTGAAGAGATACGATTCTGCATTAATTATCTTAATCGTATTTAAAATTGAAAGAAGGGGTACAAAAATCTGTAATTGCGAAATATTAAGAAAAAAATACACAGGTCGCCTTAAAATCATTAGCAGAACACGATAAAATAGTTTAAAAAAAATTGTTTGTTTGTCTGTTTGTCCGGAAAGATCTCCGAAACTACTGGACAGAATTTGATATGGCTTACACCACAATGCTTAACATTTTCCGGAAGAACATTTAGGCATAATTTCATTTGTTTAAATTCACTTTAATTTTTAGTGAAAAATACCATATAAAATTTTTGAACAATGCTTATGTAGAAAATCAACATGGCGCACATGAAATTATTTTGACAAGTCTGTGACATAGTGCCTCAGAACAATCACTGAGCATAGTGCAAAGAAAAATTTAATCTTTTCTGTTAATGGCTGTGCCCATATGAATTTCGCCAACCAAGAAGTTTAGAAGTTTAAATAGTCTTTTTCTCATGTATTACCGTGGTGGTAAGGCAAAAGGATCAAGCCATACAACCAATGTATAAAGCATTTTTATGACAATATCATTATCATCATCATCATTTCAGCCAAGAGACGCCCACTGCTGGACATAGGCCTCCCCCAGGGATCTCCAAACCGATCGGTCCTGCGCCTCCCGCATCCAGCGGCTTCCCGCGACCTTCACCTAAATGACAATATCACGTCACAAATATATTTGTAGGTTGGTTTAATTCTTGACCAATTTTCACAAAATCTGTACAAATTTTGAAATATTTGAAATGTTGAAAAGTGATGATACCATTTTCAAGTACATGTTTTTACATTATGACTAAGGAATCAAACTCTTTCATCCATTTAAAACTATTAAAAGTAATTGATTAATATTGATTATTAAAAAAATATCTGGCTGCAATGATTCTGGGTTACACGTGGGACTCTTGATCCTAATGTCTAAAATGATGGATCACATTTTTTGCAACCACCCAAGGAACATGGATATTGAATGAAGGACCTAAAACACATTGAACCTAGCCACGTTGACCGAATTCGACATGACTGCCGATAAAAGTTCGTTTCCAAACCCAGCAATATGGGTATTAAATGAAAGGCTTTGATGAGTAGAGCACTATGAACCTAGTAACATTGACATAAATTCAACATGGCCGCCGCTCAAAAAAACGGATAAAAGTTTGTTCCCAAACCCAGCAATATGGGTATCAAAAGAAAGGCGTTAAAGAGTAGAGAATTAGGTACCTAGGAAAATCGACCTAAATTCAACATGGCGGCCGCTAAAAAAAAGAATTAAAGTTCGTTTTCAAACCCAGCAATAAGGGTATCAAATGAAAGGCCTCAAAGAGTAGAGCATTATGAACATAGGAAAATTGCCCTAAATTAAACATGGCCGCTGGTAAAAAAAATGGATAAAAGTTCGTTTTCAATCCCAGCAATATGGGTATCAAATAAAAGGCCTTGATGAGTAGAGCACTATGAGCCTAGCAAAACTGACATAAATTCAATATGGCCGCCGCTCAAAAATGATGGATAAAAGTTCGTTTTCAAACCCAGCAATATGGGTATTAAATAAACGGCCTTGATGAGTAGAGCACTATGAACCTATTAACATTGACATGAAATCAACATGGCCGCCGCTCAAAAAAATGCTCAAAACCTAGCAATAGGTATGGGTATCAAATGAAAGGCCTTGAAGAGTAGAGCATTAAGTACCTAGGAAAATCGACCTATATTCAACATGGCCGCCGCTCAAAAAAAAGGATGAAAATTCGTTTCCAAACCCAGCAATATGGGTATCTAATGAAGGCTTTGGTCAGTAGAGCACTATGAACCTAGCAACATTGACATAAATACAAAATGGCCGCCGCTCCAAAAAGGTGAATAAAAGTTCGTTTCCAAACCTAGCAATATGGGTATCAAATGAAGGCCTTGGTCAGTAGAGCACTATGAACCTAGCAACATTGACATAAATACAACATGGCCGCCGCTCAAATAAGGTGGATAAAAGTTCGTTTCCAAACCAAGCAATATGGGTATCAAATGAGAAGCCTTCAAGCCTAGAGCACTATAAACTTTAGAAAATCGTCTTAAATTTGAACAGATAAAAGTTCGTTTCCCAGCCCAGCAATATGGGTATAAAATGATAAGTAGAGCACTAGGGATCTAGCAACATTGATGGAAATTCAACATAGCCGCCGCTCTAAAAAGGCGAATAAAAGTTCGTTTTCAAACCCAGCAATATGGGTATCAAATGAAAGGCCTTGATGAGTAGAGCACTGTGAACCTAGCAATATTGACGTAAATTCGATATGGTCACCGCTCAAAAAAGGTGGATTAGAGTTAGTTTCCAAACCTACCAATACGGGCATTACATGAAAGGCCTTAAAGAGTAGAGCACCATGAACCTAGGAAAATCGCACAAGATTCAATATGGCCGCTGCTCAAAAAAAAGCGGATAAAACTTCGTTTCCAAACCCAGCAATATGGGTATCAAATGAAAGGTCTTGATCAGTAGAGCACTATGAACGTAGCAACATTGACGTAAATTCAACATGGCCGTCTCTCAAAAAAGGCGGATAAAAGTTCCTTTTCACACCCATCAATATGGGTATTAAATGAAAGGCCCTGAAGAGTACCTAGAGCATTGCGAACCTACGATAATTGTCCTAATTTCGAAATGGCCGCTGCTCAAAAAGGCAGAATAAAGTTGAATCAATATGGAATAAAATGGAGGAAAAAACTAAACACTGTTAAGCATTTTGGTGGCGAAACGTAGTTCGCGGGCACAGCTAGTTTTAAACTAAAATCCTAGTAAACCCGAGGACAACAAATGTCCTGTAAAAAATACAAATCGATTTTTGTAAACTCAAATAGTAAATACAACATGTAACATTTTTGTAATTTCAAGAGTTTGTTTTAATTTATTCGAAACGATGACGTCATTTGCAATTACTAACCTCTTCTGTCATTTTAACAAATACTGTTTCGTAATTCTAAGTGTATTATTAAAATCGCTAATGATGACGTCATTGATAAATACAAAATGTTTTGTAATTCTAACAGTGTGTTATAATATCGAAAATTATGATGCCAGTGCAAGATACAAATTTTTAGTAAATTTTAGTATTTTGTGTTTTGTAATTTTTAATAGTGCTTTAGTTAAACTATTAGGTATTTATTAAGTTTGGTCATGCTAAGTTACTGATCATATAGGTGTCTTTACATAGGTGAGACAAAAGAGATTACGATGTGAAACTATTTTTCATTATCATCAACGCATTGAATCACTGCCTAAAATCTTGATGTGTCTGTCACAAATGTCTATCAGGATTAAAGGGAGCGAATCTATCGATTTTTAAAATAATAATAGCTTATGATCTCTTTTGATACTTACCTATGTTGAAAGACACCTGTATGAGTATTTACGTAACAAATCCAAACTAAATAAATAATAAAACTTAAGCACCAGTAAGAAGTTACAAAACACAAATACTAAAATAACTTAAAGTTAGATTCAACAAAACACTAGACCGAATACTAGAAAATAGTAGTATCTCCATTACGATATATTCTATATATTATACTGTATATATAGGTTTGAATGTGTTAAATAAAACAAAGAAACACTCATATATTTTCTCTTATTATATTTATTTCATGTTATGTATTTATTAATTATATATTATTAATTATAATAATTATTGGTAAAGGTAATTGTGTGTTAATACCGAACTATTTGAGGTATCCTACACATTTACATAGTTAAACAATAAAGTTGCTTGCAAAAGTACTTAAATGGGATCTCATGAGGGGAGACATTTCATTTTTTAGTAAGCAAGTATTGATAGATTTGTCGGTTTACCGCGAAGATTTGCGTTTTTTAGTTGAGTGGTGAAAAATTTGCTTACAATTTTTAAGTATAATCTAATTAAGACACCAGCGTACTGTAGTATTATATTATCTGTGCCAGCGAGATGTTACATAAGAAATCATATTGGGTAGAACATTTATACTGTTAGGTAAAGATTTTTCAAACCTATGGAGCTTACAAATTCGACTTGTGATAGTAGTTTCTGTAATGTAAGATGTAAGTTTTACATTCCTATGGGTGAATAAATAAAACAAAAATCTTACGATCATAATTGCCTTCATCGGTAGACATCGTAGTAGAAGAGGAGCAGCACAGAACAAAAGTGTCATAGATCATACAGACAAAAACCACAGAATAATTATAACAGATAATATAGGCATTTACACTACATCCCCTCTCCTAAGATGCCAACCAACATTTTATTTAAATCAATATAAATCACACTTTAACAAATTTTAAATTTAGCAACATTTTTAAACATTTTCGGTAACATAATCATGTAGCCAATATGGTTTCCTCTTTTGTCTTACAGGTCTAGAATTATTTTCATTCTGAAATGAGGATGATCTTAAACTACCATTATTATTCACATTAACATTTTCAGAAGTACTATTTTCAGAATCTTCCAAAATAGGTTGATGATTACAAATATTTGTCATAATATTATCATCGTTTACATAGTTATTTAGATTAGAGAAACTATTACATCCTTTACTAAAATTATTGTAATTTATTGCATACGGAGCTGGAATTAAATGTGACCTGTTACGTCTGAATTGACCATTATTAGTATCAATCAAATATGACCTATAAGGAAGGATTTTTTTTATTTTTCCATAACACCTAAGATCGATTATCCATATCCTATCCCCAACATGTAGATCAGACAAATCCTTGGCACGATGTCGTCTATTATAATTGTGATTGATGCGCTTGCAGTTGAGAGGGAGAATAATAACACAACAATTACTTGGAAAACGATCGTGGTGAGACTAGATCAGCGGAAACTTTTGGCGGGGTCGCATCGCGAGCGAGTATTGTCCGAGACTGTTTTATGAACCGCAAGATGGCCGATACGAAGGGTCGCCGCGGGGTCAGGTCCGCGGGAGGCAGTGAAATAGCGCGCGGAGGAGCCGCGCGCGACTCGTCTCACCACTATCAAGCTTTATTTAATTATAAACACAATATATAAAAATACAACGTAACAAACAACAACCAACAATATAAGTGACTGAAATTAATGACATATAAAATACACAAAGAACAATAATAAACGACAAGGGACTCGCACTATATACTTATAGATTTATATTAAATACATCTAGATACACAGAAAAACGAGACAACATACAAATACATAGGTGTATCTAAGTTAATACATTAAATAGGTACATATGGGTGGCCGTCGTCCACATCCTCCCCCCAGTGTTGCCTAGCAACACTCATCACTGGCAAACTCTAACAAACGAGCAACTTTAGTGGCTGGTCGCTTCATAACACCGGTTCGAGTCCGAATATCTACTACTCTTACCCTGCCATCAGCACCTGGATACACAGCATCGACAACACCTTTGGGCCAAAAATTACGTGTCGTTGAGGGATCAACGACGAGCACTAGATCACCTACCTTTAGTTGAACACCTTCTTGGTGCCACTTCTTACGCGGGATTAGCGTAGGCAGGATCTCTTTCAGCCAGCGACTCCAAAAATGATCAGTCAGGCGCTGAACGATGCGCCATTGCTTACGAAGATACAAATCTCCTTCAGTGAAGACTCCAGGTCTAGGTAAGTTTGATGAAGTTCCTATCAGGAAGTGATTAGGAGTTAATGTTTCTTGACTCCGGGGGTCTACTGACACGTGGGTCAATGGACGACTATTCACCATATTTTCTACTTCAGCAAATAATGTAATCAATGTTTCTTCTCGGGGTGCTCTCTCTTTCAATATTACATTGAGCGCAGTTTTGACACTTTTTATAAGGCGCTCCCACGCTCCTCCCATATGTGGGCTACCTGGTGGTATAAAACGCCAGGTGACGCCTTTGTTGAGGGCCCCCGAGGTTAAAGCGTCTTTGTCAATTTCACTGTATGAATTTTTTAGCTCAGTATTAGCGCCCCGCATGTTAGTTCCATTATCAGAAAATAATACACATGGCCATCCTCGTCGTGCTGCCATCCTTCTCAAAGCCATGATAAGGGAATCTGATGACAAACTTGACACAAGCTCAAGATGTATAGCTCTTAGCGTTAGGCAGGTGAAAAGAACGCCATAACGCTTTTGCCTTTGTCTACCGACAGTCACTTCCAAAGGGCCGAACAGGTCTAATCCACACATTGTGAATGCCCTTTGGTGATGAGCTAATCTTTCCTTAGGCAGGTCACCCAGACGAGGTGGTTTAGGGTTGGCTTTCCTAATGCGGCAAAACATACATTGCGATGCAATAGTACGCACTGTTGGGCGCAAATTTAATATCCAGTATTTCTGTCGCAGCTCATTTATTACCATCTCATTGTTAGCATGAGCCGCACGGACATGGTACTCTTTGACTATCAGTCGGGCAGTATGACTTCGACCATCCAGTATAACAGGAGCCTTGACATCTAAGGCCAAATCTTTCGCTTCATTAATGCGACCACCAACATGAAGCAATCCGTTCTCAGAAATAAATGGTGTCAGCGTGCGAAGTCTACTATCTGACCTAATTTCTTTATTATGTTTCAGAGTGTCAATTTCAATTTTAAAACTCTGCTCCTGTGAGTGTTTAAGTAGAAGTGCTTCAGCCTTCTTCAGGAGTTGTGTGGTAAGTCCACCTTGATGTCGCTTTCGACATTTTTCTATAAATAATAATACTCTTGCAGCAGTACGAAGCAGTTTCAACCAACTCGAAAATCGAGTGGAGTCTGGCATGGGTAAGTAACAATCTTTATTTTCATGCACTGTATTTATTGCTGCACTTTCATTCTCAAAAGAATCAATGTAATCATCCATGTATTGGTTAGTTTGTATGGCTTTGACTGCGGAAGGCATGTCCTGTGCAAATCGTGAAGCATTTTTATTTTGATTAATAAATTGAGCAATGAACGGAGAACAATTAGCACCAAAAATTAACGAAGTCATTGCATAGCATTTAATATTTTTATTTTGATCTGGCCATAAAAACCTAAAAGCATGTTGATCACGTGCATTTATCTTTATACGTAAAAACATATCTTTGATATCTCCTATCACTGCTGTAGGATGTTCCCGAAATCTCAACATAATTCCGTACAAAGATTGTAACAAATCAGGTCCCCGAAGCAAAAAATCATTTAAGGAGCTTCCCTGTGTCTTGGCCGCAGCGTCAAACACTAAACGTAATTTACCTTTCTTTGGGTTATCAACACCAAAATGCGGCAAATACCAAATATGTTCACCGTATTCGCCCGGTGACACTTCACGAGCATAATTATTTACAAACAAATGCTCGATGCGGTCCCGGTATCGTGCTGCGAATGACTCATCCGCCGCCATCTTTCGCATTGTTGTTTTCAACCGGTTTAATGCAGTAAAATATGAATCGGGCATAGAAAATTCATCGCGCTTCCAAGGCAGGCCTACGCGCCACTGACCATCAACAAGCTGAGATGTTTCATTTAAAATTGATATTGCGCGCAATTCTGATTGATTCTGACGCGGCTTATTACAAATACCAATACTATCTAATTCAAAAGATTTTCTTACTAAGTCGTGAAGTTCCATATCTGCATCACATTGCTTATCATTACTGCAGAGAGAAGTTGAGTGCACGAAATCATAATAACAAGTTTTACTTACCGAATCAGTAGGTATAGGAGGTGATGTTGTCGTAGCACAGCCGTAGCCGTCGCTACGCGGCAGCGGAGGGGCGGCTGCTATCGGACTCGTAGACAGTGCTACGAAGCGATCAGCCAACTGAGCCAACGCGATGTTATTACCTACGGAACCATGAGCACACCATCCTAACTTAGTTTTAGATATGTACGGCTCCCCTTTTATGTAAGACAGTGGAACAATTAAATCACAATTATCTTGACCAATAAGTAATTCAGGCTTAACATTACATTTACAAAATTTATATTTCGAATATACAGTTTCATCGGCTTTAAAATATTGTACAGGCAAGTTCAATTCAGACATTTTACATACGCTTATATTAAAACATTCACCGTTACTGTTCATAAGGTCGAAATTTAACAGTTCAACTTGACAAACTAACTCACCGGAGTTCCACGCACTGCGTGCCCGCATTGTTATATTTTTACCGTGTAGTCCAACTTTGTTAGCGATATTAGATGATATTAGAGACACTGTGGCGCCATCGTCCAGTAAGGCGTGGGTGTGTACATCACCTTTAGGTCCACGGATTGTGACCGGCACTATTTTAGTAACACTTTATCACGGGCACTAGACACAAACGAATCGATGGCAGTATGAGCGACAACATCGTCGCTGCTGGTGACGGTAGCGACCTGCTCGTCAGGCCCGGTGCTTGCGGCTGGTTCCGTTGACTCCTTCTGCTTCCAGTGAAGTAGGCGATGATGATGGCGGCCACATCCCTCCACGTCACACACGGTGGCTGGGCAGGTTGATGCGTCATAGTGGCGTGTGCTCAGGCATTTATAACACAGCTTGTGAGCCCGCACAAAGCGCCAGCGATCTCTTTTTAGGGCTCGCTTAAACTTGTTGCAATCTTTCAATTCGTGATGTGCCCCACGACAAAATTTACACTTATCGCTGCTGCTGGCTGTGTCAGTGCAGAGAAAAACGCCGTGCTGTTGCGGCTTGAACTCGACTCTGCGTTTCATTTCAGACTGACTATTGATATAGCTCACTCCAGAAGATGCTGTTTTTGTAGCTTCGGTATATATAAATTCACATAGCAGCTGCAGCTTGGGTACGTCATTATCTCGGAGCTCAAACGACTGATCAGCCCATTTGGTGATAAGAGCTGAAGGTAGCTTACTTACTATTGTGGTTACCACTTCCGGACTGCGTAGGTAATCAGGTTGGTTGATAGCTTGAATGGCGGCCACATAATTTTTGATTTTGATGGAGAACGTAACAATTTCTGTGTGATAGGAATGTGGGAGTGGTTGTAGTTTTCTTAACTGTGTCTGTATCTTACTCATAATTAGCTCAGGCCTTCCAAATCGTAGCTCCAAAATGTCCATCACAGCTTGAGGCGTGGTGGTGCCAATGAGCAGTGAAGAGACAGCTTCTTTAGCCTCTCCACGAAGACACTTGCGTAGTCGCCACACATTTTCTGTTTCGCTGTATCTACACAGACAGGTTGACTCGTTGAATGCCGCCTTAAATTGAAGCCACTCCATGGGATCACCAAAGTATATAGGTAAGTCTTTAGATGTTGCTAATCTGGTAAGTAATTCTTTGTTTTCTATTTTTTCTTGCAGAGCCAAATTTTTGTTCTGTGCTGGTAGTGGTGACAGCGAGCGTTGGAGTGCTAGTCGCGGTGCCTTCAAGGCTGGTAGTGGTGGTGTCTTAGCTGTTCCATCTCCACGTTGCGAATTGCACTTTGAGAGCCAATCATTGACGGCACTCTCACCACTTTTAATACTTCCACGTGCAGAGGACGTTCTCCCCTCATCTTCGAGCTGGGCAAGTTCGGCTTCCAGCTTTTTCGCCACCAGGTTTTTTTGCAACTGGGCCTTCTTCTCCAGGAGTGCTTGGTTGGCTCTGAAGGATTCTTCCGCGGCCTTCATTTCAATCTCCATTTGAGCTTCCGCCGCGTGATATTCCAATTGTTTTCGAAGTGCAACCGAAGCCGATGAGTGTGTAGAACGTGGCATCGAGGTGCGTGAGCCCGCGAAGGAACGCTTAGCGGTAGCGGAATTAATACTGTAAGTACCCTCCATATTTTTATGTTGAGTCTCGATCGACGTTGTAGCCAATTTTTCTTCAATTTTGTGCTCCACTGAAGAATGCTCAGCCTTCACCTCTTTCTGTGGCACGTTTTCTTCTTTTGTCATGTGCTTCATACTCGTTATTCCTTGTACGATAGGTGTACGGAACAAGTACGACATCCCTGAACAACAGGTTTGGTTCCCTCTTCAACTGATGGATCCAGGCTCGAAAAAGATGTGATTGATGCGCTTGCAGTTGAGAGGGAGAATAATAACACAACAATTACTTGGAAAACGATCGTGGTGAGACTAGATCAGCGGAAACTTTTGGCGGGGTCGCATCGCGAGCGAGTATTGTCCGAGACTGTTTTATGAACCGCAAGATGGCCGATACGAAGGGTCGCCGCGGGGTCAGGTCCGCGGGAGGCAGTGAAATAGCGCGCGGAGGAGCCGCGCGCGACTCGTCTCACCACTATCAAGCTTTATTTAATTATAAACACAATATATAAAAATACAACGTAACAAACAACAACCAACAATATAAGTGACTGAAATTAATGACATATAAAATACACAAAGAACAATAATAAACGACAAGGGACTCGCACTATATACTTATAGATTTATATTAAATACATCTAGATACACAGAAAAACGAGACAACATACAAATACATAGGTGTATCTAAGTTAATACATTAAATAGGTACATATGGGTGGCCGTCGTCCACAATAATACAAAGCTTGTTTTTGTTTGATATAATTTTCCCGTTTAAAAACATCTTTACAATTTTTTGTCTCAAGTTTAAAGGAAATAAGAGGTAAATGTGATCTTAACTTTCTACCCATCAGTAATTCAGCAGGAGAAAACCCATTTTCTAAAGGTGTCGTTCTATATGCTAACAGGGCTTGATCTATTTGACCATAATTTTTTTTTATTAATGACTTTGCTACTTTCACTGCATTTTCAGCTAAGCCATTAGATTGGCTATAATATGGTGAGCTTGTTATATGTTTAAAATTATATGCATGTGCAAACCTTTTAAAACCTTCCCTGAATTGTGGCCCATTGTCTGATCTAAATGTTTCACAGATCCCATATCTAGAAAATAATTCTTTGACTTTATTAATAATAATATTTTCTGTTAAAGATGAAAGTTCAAAAATTTCAAAAAATCTTGAAAAATAATCAGTTACAATCAGATACCATTTTTTACAAAAAAATAAATCAGCTGCAATAACTTGCCATGGTCTGGTGGCTGGTGATTTTTCTTCACAGAATTTATTTACTGGGTTAACTTTATGCTCTACACATTCAGAGCAGTGTTTTACTAAATTTTCAATTTGTGTGCTTAGTCCCAACCACCAAACCGCCATTTGAGCTCTCCGTCTGCATTTTACAATTCCTTGATGTCCCATGTGTATATACTCTAATACCTCTTTATGTAATACTGATGGTATAACAATTCTTGAACCTTTTAATAATATATCTTTGCAAATGCTAAAATCAAATCTATACTGGAAATATTGATATAAATTAGAATCAATTTCCTTTTTTTCAGGCCAACCATCGATACAATATTTCCTAATTATTATTAAAATCTTATCATTTTTTTGTTCTTCTTTAATCTTAGACAAATAAACATTATTTATTGGAAGGTTCTTTAAAATGAAATTGACATACAAATCGCAGTCAGATGGCACAATCTTTGTTGATTCCGTATCAGATAGAGGTGATCTTGATAGTGAATCTGGTAGAATTAAATCTTTACCAGGAATATAATTCACAACATAATTAAACCGCATTAACCTGATCCTAAACCTTTGCAATCTTGGAGTTAAATCATCTAAACGTTTAGTTTGCAAAATTTGTAACAATGGCTTATGATCTGTTTCAAAAATTACATTCAATCCTGCTATATATTCATTAAATTTTTCTGCTGCCCAAGTGATTGCTAACGCTTCCTTTTCTATCTGTGAGTATCTTCTTTCGGTAGCATTTAAAGTCCTAGAAATGTAGGCTACAATTTCTATATTGTTATCACAATCTTTTTGCATAAGGCAAGCTCCTAAGCCATACGAACTGGCATCTGCACTAACAATTGGCTGTTTATTAGGGTCAAAATAGGCTAATACAGGTGCATTACATATTAGGTTTTTAATTGATTTGAATGATTGTTCTTGGACGGGACGGGACCGGGGATTTTACGCAAGATTGTTAAGAAATTTGAATTAGATGAGTGACACCAATATTAAAGTGTTAAAAACAAGATACATTGATAAATACATTTATGAAAAGTGTTTTTAAAGTATTCAATTTACGAGGATTACATACAGTGAGCCTTCAGACACTAGCCCGTGGGGCACGCTAGTCAAATTGGGACTAGTCGAAATGGGACAGTACTTAGTCCTTTTGATGCTGTAGTCTGTTTAACACTCTGGACATATACGACCGGAGCCGTTCAAACTGTTTTTATTTTATCTACCTTCAAGGGATATTGACAATTAATGACGATTGAGCATTTTGATACTATTTTATAAATTCGACCACTATTACAAGTGAACAAAAGTGAGAGGGCGCTACTTGCCAACGTCAACATAGGCTCCGTATATTTTATTGAATATAAAATAGTTATTCAAGTAGGTATTTGTAGTGAAAAACTGTGATTGTTAAAAATTTTACTATTCGGTGTAATAACAAGAGTGTTCGGGCTACATGAAATAAACAGGATTTTACAAAATTTTTACGATAGTATTACAATGCAAATATTTTCTCCAAAGCACTACATGCTTTAATTTGAAAACCGAAGAATGCAGTGAAATACTAAGATTAACAAGGTCAGTGAATACAAATATTCGCAATAAAGTACATATCCTGTAAACATCGCATATAAACCAAATCAGCTGTTGTAATTTAAATTGACCTAGAAGCTGTTTTACCAACAATCACAAAGATTGTAATATTTTAGCTGATCACGCCATCTAGTGTCAAACATACACATTATATTGGACTATTTTACCGTCAACACGCTATTGGGATCGGCTTTGTTTACTATAAGAATAAGACAAATTTATAGAATAAATACTTGATAATGGACAATATTACAATTCGACGCAACTTACCAAGATCGCAATCCAACCTTGATATTTCAACACTTAACAACAATATAATGAATTCCACAGTTCTTGACTCAACTATGTTTAGTATTCACAGTGAACAATATAATAATGACAACTCCAGAAATGACGAGTTAGTGAACGAAATTGAAAGTCTTAAGATTAGTTTAGAGCGAGCCGAGGTTGAAATTGATAATTTAAGCTTAGAAAATACGGAATTAAAAAAGACTATACAAAAACAACAACACCATATTTACATATTAAAAAAACTTTCAACTGACATTGGACAAAAACAAAAATGCTTAACACCGAGAAGAAACATTATTAATATAAACTGTAGCAGCACAAGAATATCGCCACTACACTGTGATAAGTCAGTATTATTCAATAAAAAAAGTATAACGCGCGTAACCGATACTGACTCAAGAGACGCGACTGATTCATTGAGCATGCGACACCCGCCAGCGGCCCAAGCGCCACTGTCAGAGAAAAACACGACTACCTCCAACAATTGTGATAAAATTGAAGTCACTGAAAAAATCTCCTCTGCTTGTAGAAACTTTATACAAAATAAAGAAAGAAGGCCACAAGTTGTAATTCTTGGGGACGAACAAATTAAAAATCTCTCGAAAAAAATTCACATTTCTCGCTGTCATTTAGTACATGACCCTTATGCCATTACTTCGATAGTGAAACCAGATGCAACTTGTTCACAAATTTTGAGTAGTTGTGATTATCTAAATGAGACACTTGACAAAGATGACATTATTATTTTAACGATAGGCTCAAATGACAAAAATCCTTATCTTTTATTTTCTGAGTTAGGAATA
Source organism: Schoenobius gigantellus (assembly GCA_963935595.1). Lineage (NCBI taxonomy): Eukaryota > Metazoa > Arthropoda > Insecta > Lepidoptera > Crambidae > Schoenobius > Schoenobius gigantellus. The sequence continues at coordinate 3,862,314 of OZ012543.1, forward strand.
GCATTGTATAAACTAAGAAAATTTAGAGTATACATCACTAATGTACAGTATAATTCTAATCTAAATATAAGGTTTTTGAATTATAATATAAAATTATTGATAAAAAATTATACTAACTGCACGTTTTTAGACACAAATGATGACTCATCTATGAATCGAAGGGCAAAATATTTGGATAATTTATGTCTTAAAATTACAAATACACTGAACTACTTGATTTACAAAGAAAAATATCTTGCACCACAAATGGTAAAATTGTATATTTCTCGAAATAATTGTTCTTCTAAGCAAACACACAGATCTGCTACTAAGGTTTTGGTACAGAAAACAATACCATTTTTCTTTGATAAAGCCAATAGCGAGCCAAGACAAGATTTGTTATTTCGAAGGCAAAACTAAAATCACTTTATTCCATCAAAACATAGCAAGTATTCTTAGTAAACAAGATTTCCTTTATATTACTTTGACCGAATTAAATAAAGAATTAGGTGAAATCGACTTTGTATGTCTTACAGAGACATTCATGAAAAGAGGTTCTGAAAAGAATTTGAATCTAAAAAATTACACTTTAGCAGCTTCATTTTGTAGGAACGAAAGGCGAGGTGGTTCGTGCATATTGGTGAAAAAGAACATTGATTTTAAGAAAATAGAAATTACGGAATCTGTGCCTTTCTCATTTGAATGTTGCGCAATAGAGGTTCCTTCTTATAATCTTATAATAGTATGTATTTAGGTGTTCGAGCCTTCGCTTGACCCACTAGTGAGATTACCCCTTTGAATTTCACGATGTTGCAGTGTGTAACTACCCTCAATTATCGAGAGTATTCCGTCAGCCACGTGGTGTCCGGATGGTTGTAGGCTAGACATCGTTGACAGCACGCCATTTTGAAATCAGTACGTCTTTGAACTTCACAGTGAGCAGTGTGTTGTAAAACATTTCTTCTTTTCTTCTCAGAAAATTAACCTAAACTTGTGCATATAAACGACATCAAGTAAAGTGATTCTGTCTACGCCTATCGTGAATACAAACAAGGTATGTAATTCCTTAAATTATAAAATATTGAACTATTCAACATACATTGAAAGGCTGTGACCAAAGCAAATACCCGCTCCCTTGGACGGTATCAGATCAGGATGGGCCTGACAATTTGCACATGACGGCTGCTACAGCAGACGGATCGGCCGGCGCAAAGGCTGTCATAGCCGACAAATCAACCGATGTAATGCCTTTCACGACCGGATGACGGCCGTTGCAGCCGACACTACGGCTGTCGCAGCCGACACGACGGATGTCGCAGCCGTCAAGACGGCTGTCGCAGCCGACGCGACGGATGTCGCAGCCGTCAAGACGGCTGTTGCAGCCGACATGTCAGCCGTCAGGACGGCTGTCGCAGCCGACATGTCAGCCGTCACGACGGCTGTCGCAGCCGACATACCAGCCGTCACGACGGCTGTCGCAGCCGATATACCAGCCGTCACGACGGCTGTAACAGCTCACAAATAAGCCTAAGCGACTGCTGTTTATTCAGACAATTGTTTGATCTATTGCAGATCATGAACCAGACAACCCTGGGAGCTTTGGCGGAATGGGATCCTCCGGAAGAGGATGTGCAGGCGCACACGCGTTTAATAAGCGCTATTGATCAGCATTATCCACCGAATTGGAGAGCATGGGTAGTGAATATAGTTTCATACGAGGATCTGTTCGGAGAAAGCATTGGTTCGGATGACGAAAACAGATTACGCTTCGCTCTACCGACTATAGACCTAGCCTGCGCATTGAGTAACCAGACGCTCTCCTCTCTGAGTGAAAGAAAATTTAAAGTGTTTAAAAGAAGGTTGCTTAGCTGGCCTTTAGGCAGGGCAATCATCTATAGCCCTTTAGCCACGACGAAAAAGGTTCATCCCGATAACGCGTATAACGGCTTCCTAACCCACTTACAAAAGCTGAGACCCAAACTTATTTCTCGCCACGATGCTTCGTCTTTTATTCGGGCAAATAACCATGAGCAATCAAGTCAGTCCGACCGGTCTCCACCGGTAACCCAGCGCAAAAGGACCCATAGCCCAGAATCAGAAGCACCAGTAGCACATAAAGCTCCAAGAACTACGGAGAGCGATTCTTTGAGTGAGTACATAAGACAGCAAAACGAACTCCTAAGCAGACTTGTTCATCTATCGGAAAGTAACTCTCAAAGCATAAAGGAGCTTCAAAATAATAAACCACTCACAACGGATGACGAATGTAACAGCATTGGTAATGAAACGCCAGTATCAAATGAATGGAGAGCCCCTTCTATAACAAATGACGACTACCAAGTCAACGACGAGCCATCTGTGGACAAGAATATTCATGCTGACACAGAAATTTCCGAGGTTGAGTTAGAAAACGAACTATTCAATAGCTTCGAAGCCACCACAATTGAATCAGAAGCAAAGATTGGAGCTGCAGACCCTGCATTGGCCAAACAAGGAATTCACTGCCAAAGGCTAGGGACTGAAGGTTGGCAAAACATCAGATATGCCGACGTCCAAAAACAATTTCAAGCCACACCGGTATTTACGAACCTTAAAACTAACAGCTTATTAGCAACAGTAACGCCTCAGTGGCAATCAGTGGCCCTCCTGGAGAAAATGGACCTGTGTCTAGGGGCTATTAGCAATGGCTTAATACAACAAAGGCAGTACTTTACGGAGATTTTCAACAAGGCGTCTCCCGAAGTTAAAAAGCATATAAATAAAAACTTCTTAGCCAAAGATTCAGCATTCCGGAAAACGTCAGACGCCTTACTCCAATACACATGCGGGAAAAGGGCCGAAATCCTACAACAAAGACGAGCTATTTACAAACCGAATAATAAAACGTTAAATGAACTCCTTCAGGCAATTCCGCCTTCTCCTACTCATCTGTTTTCTGAGCCACAGTTATCAGACCTAATAAAGGAACAAGGTGGACTCATGAAGTTTTTTCCATCGCGATTTCGGAACCCATCATATAAGCCAAAAAACACCAGGAGAGAGATTGCGCCCGCTAATGTCGCTAGAGAAAAGAGGGTTGACACTCACAGAAGACCAACATTTAGACCCCACCAGGATCGTTACTCAAGCCGTACTACGGCAAACACAACCAAACGCCAGTTCCAAATCCCAGCAGGGAAGCAAAGGAGAAGCAGATTCGAGGGGAAGAAATAAGTTTCGTGCAGGACAGGTGAGCGAATACGTGCATGTATGGGAAAATCTGGGCGCGCCAAACTCAATACTGTCAATTATTTCTGGTTATCGGATTCCATTCAGCACGTCACCCCCTTTAAGTGTTCTTGATCATAAAAACCCTACTCGTTTTCAGTTAACACCTTCACGAGATATGAAACTGGAGCTAGAAAGAATGATTAGCTGCGGCGCTGTAGAAAAGTGTACGTTTACCTCCGGTTATCTATCTCCTATGTTTTTAAGGCCTAAGTCAGACGGATCTAAAAGAATGATTTTCAATTTAAAAGGACTAAATGACTATGTTAACCCCCCTAAGTTTCGGCTTATTAATCACCACAAAATCCCCGATTGCATTAACAAAGATGATTATATGCTCAAAGTTGATTTGTCTCAAGCCTATTTTCATATCCCGGTCATCAAAACTCACCGCAGGTTTCTAGCCTTTAACTACGACAGAACACTTTATCAGATGACATGCTTACCATTCGGCTTAGCGACGGCTCCTTACGCGTTTGCAAAAGTAACTAATTGGGTGGCTAACCTTTTCAGGGAGGAGGAGATAAGAGTGGCCGTCTACTTGGACGATTTTCTGATAATTCATCAAAATGCAGCGACTCTACATCAACAAGGCCAGTTTGTCAAGGAAACTCTAAAAAAGTTGGGCTGGTTCATAAATTCAGAAAAATCCGTGTTAGTTCCAAAACAAGAGATGGAATACCTAGGAATAATTTGGAACACAAAATTGAACACGAAAAAATTGCACATATTAAAAACAAAGAAGATCTGCCGCCTCATACGTCAGTTCCTGAAAAGCAACAAATGGACCTGGTGGGAAGCAAAGGTACTTTTAGGGAACCTAAGCTTTGCAACATTCGTTGTTCCTCTGGGCAGATTGCACACCCGTTACATTCAGATAGAGTCGAACCGATTACCACGTCAGTTTCCACATCAAACATTCAAACTACCAACTATAGTCAGAGAGGAGTTGATATGGTGGCTTCAAAATATCAACAAATCGTCACCAATTCATACCAAAGCGGCAACAGTTTTTGTGACGACAGACGCTGCAGGATCAGGCTGGGGAGCGACAATCAACGGATCGAACGTATCGGGAACATGGGAAAGACATCAGCTAAGTTGGCACAGCAATCAAAAAGAGTTATGGACTGTTCTAAAAGTCATAACTCGTTTCGGGTATCTGATGAAATACCAAACTGTTATGGTGCTATCGGACAACAAGGCCGTAGTCGCCTACATTATGAAGGAAGGAGGTACAAAGTCTCTGCGGTTGCTACGCACGACTTTGCAAATACTAAAATGTGCTCAACTACACCGTATACATCTAATCGCGCGATATCTGCCAGGGAGGTACAATGCAACGGCAGACAGTTTGTCCAGAGCAACCAAACTTCCAGAGTGGACCCTAAAAAAGCAATTCCTAGAACGCCTTTTCGGTCAGTTAGGTACACCAGAAGTGGACCTCTTTGCAAGTGCCCAATCCGCAATTTTGGACCAATATGTCAGCGAGGATGCGCGAGATCCGAACTGTCTATTTGTGGACGCATTCAGCAGACCGTGGACATTCAAACTGGGGTGGCTGTTTCCTCCTCCCGCGCTTATACCTCGTGTCCTACAACACCTAGCACGGAGCACCGGTATATACCTTATGGTAGCACCCAAATGGGACCGAACATTCTGGAAAGCAGAGATCAAACAGAGATCAATATGTGCGCCGTTGACAATCCCGAATCTTCAGAACAATCTCATAGACCTGAGAACAGGGAGACCACCAACAGAGATAAATCACTTATGTTTGCAGGTCTGGAAGGTTCGGGCTGGTCCGATATGACTCGGTGTTGGCCCGTGCACAGCAAAAAACTGCTAGAAACGTCGTGGCGTAAATCTACTCTGAAAACGTACCAGCCAGCCTGGAAACGATGGAAAAAGTGGGCACAAACAAATAAATGCCAAGTGAACAATCCCACACCCGAAGAAGTAGCCAGGTACATATGTTTCCTTCACAACGACGAGAATTTGGCACCAGCAACAATTGCCGTACATAAATCTGTAGTCCTCACTTTTGCAAACCCAGCGCAGCGAGATTACATGAGCAATCATCCAATTATTCAACAAATTTTAAAAGCGGTTTCCCTCAGCAAACCGCCAGCTCAAAAATCATATACTTGGGAAGTCAGTCACCTTATAGATTACCTGAAAACTTACTCTATCGATGAGAATAGTATATTTCAGGTATCTCGTCATACCGCTGCACTCCTTTTGCTAGCCTCTGGACGTAGGATTCACGATCTGACGCTGCTAGCGACTGACTCCAACTCCATGAGTATCTCTGATGATTCTGTTATCTTTTGGCCTAAGTTCGGATCCAAGACGGACTCCACGAAGTACAGACAGTCAGGCTGGAAATTGTTAAGTAGTGATATTGAAAGACTGAATATTGTTATATGGATAAAAAATTTATTGACATTATCTAGTAGTAAAAGAGCAGCTCAGTTAAAAAGCCTATTCATCACCACACGAGGACAGGCTAAAGAAGCATCTCCCTCTGTGATTAGGGGATGGATTCGCACACTTTTTAAGGAAGCAAATATCAAGGCTTCTCCGGGGAGTTGCAGATCGGCAACCAGTAGTAATTTTTGGATAAATAGGAACGTTGATTTGGAAGATGTGATCAAAAGAGGTAACTGGAGAAGCCAAGATACATTCCTACGTTATTACTTTAGAGAAATCAATCGTCAGACTTTAGAAAACAATAACTCATCAGGTTTATCACAATCATTTGTAGCTCTATAATAAACAAAATTGATTAAATTCTGGTTTCTTTCGTACAAACCACTTAAAATAAATAGCACAGTACATCTAGCCATAGTCGCCAGCAGAGTATAAACATATCTCACTAGTGGGTCAAGCGAAGGCTCGAACACCTAAATAGAAACGTTTTCCCCCCGAAGGGCAGAAAACGAATATTTAGGTTTCAGCCGAAGCTTGACCCACCGTTGCCGACCTTGCCGGCGAAATCGTGAGAGTACTGATTTCAAAATGGCGTGCTGTCAACGATGTCTAGCCTACAACCATCCGGACACCACGTGGCTGACGGAATACTCTCGATAATTGAGGGTAGTTATACACTGCAACATCGTGAAATTCAAAGGGGTAATCTCACTAGTGGGTCAAGCTTCGGCTGAAACCTAAATATTCGTTTTCTGCCCTTCGGGGGGAAAACGTTTCTATTTATAGAACTCCGACATCTAAGCTTGACATTTTTTTTAATAAACTCGAATTTTTGCTTAAGACATTCATACGTAAACGGAATAAAAAAATTATATTATGCGGAGATTGGAATATTGACATGCTACATAATAATAAATCAACGCAAGAACTGACCAGTTTATTAAGTAACAATAATTTGACAAACCACATTGTACAACCAACGCGCAAAAAAGCATGTCTAGATTTAATTGTAAGTAATATTAAGGATGAGCTGACTTCAAAAAATCATGTTCTATGTTTATCTGACCACGAAACCGGACAATCTATTTCCTTTCATACAGATACGCAATTAAATTGTAAACAACAAAATAAAAAGAGAATAACTTGGTTTGAATTTAGACGCGACATGGATAAAGATAATGTGAGAAAATTTCTTTGGCATCTTTCGTCTTTGACATTCAATGATGTCTTAATGGAATCTGATGCTGAAAAGGCTTTCAATGTTTTTCATGATATGTTTACTTTACTATTTAACTTGTGCTTTCCACAAATCAAAGTAAAATTAGTAAATAAACAATTTAAACATCGTTGGTTAACAAGAGGTATCAAAAGATGTTGCATTAAGAAGAGAAAAATGTACATTAAATGCAGGCTTCCGTTAACAAATAAAAAAGAACACATAAAAAAATATTTCGCTTATTCAAAACTATTAAAGAAATGTATTTTTCAAGCACAAAGAAATATCAACACACGAATTTTATTTAATTCTAAAAACAAATGTAAAACATCATGGGATTTAATAAAAAATGTCACCCAAAACAAAACGTATCATAAAGACATACAAAATATAAAATTAGGTAATAACCATCACATATATGATAAAAATGACATTAGCAAAGAATTTAATAATTACTTTATCAGTTTGACGAATAGTTTTAATAGAAATGGTAACATGGCTTATACATACAATTACAATATACCAAATAATCCGAAAAGCATTTATATGACTCCAGTAATTGAAAATGACATATACAAAACTATTAAAACTTTGAAAAACACTCCTTCGTCTGGGTATGATGGTCTCACGACTGAAATAATTAAAAAGAGTGCTCCTTTTATTACGCTACCTCTAACGCATGTGATCAATCTAGCTTTGGCACAGGGTCAATTTCCATCTCGATTGAAACTATCGATTGTTAAACCACTGCATAAAAAGGGATCTAGGGATGATATGAGTAATTATAGACCAATAGCTTTAATTCCTATACTTGCCAAAGTCTATGAAAGAGTTATATTTGACAAATTAAATGCATTCATCTCTTCTTGTGAACTACTTACAGCAGAGCAGTATGGCTTTAGAAAAGGTAGTTCTACAACTCTCGCTTGTTTTCAATTGATGAGGCAAATAACAGAAGCTCTGGATACGGGTAGTAATGTACTAGCTATCTTCTTAGATATGAGCAGAGCTTTTGACTTTGTTTCGCACTCGCTATTGCTAAAAAAACTGGAACGGTATGGAATAAGAGGACCCGCATTTAACTTAATAAAAAGCTATCTAGAGGATCATCTGCAAAGAGTAGAGATTACAGGCTTTTTGAACCGATCCGATAATTTCAGGAAAACCTTTGTTTCAGCTTTTAGCCATAATGGTTGCGGTGTACCGCAGGGGAGCATCCTTGGTCCATTATTATTTTCTTTATATATAAATGACTTACCGAATGCAATCAATGTATTTTATTCGCCGATGACACTACCCTTATAATTAAATCCAAAGACAAAAACGAAATCGAAGGCATTGCAAATCATAATTTAAAAGAAGTGATAAAATGGTTGGAAACAAATAACCTTAATGTTAACATCAATAAGACAAAATTACTACAATTTAGAACTCGTAACTCTATATGTAAGCATTTGGACATAAGCCATGATAGCAATAAAATTGACGAAGTGACAGAAGCAAAATTTTTAGGTATTAACATTGACTATAGTTGTAATTGGAAAACGCACATAAATCTAATGGTAGACAAGTTGGATCGTTTCGTTTACGTGTTGTATAAAGTGAAACATATTACATCTAAGGAAGCAGCACTTATGGCCTACCACGGCTATGTCTCATCGGTTTTAAGATATGGTATTGTGTTGTGGGGAAACTCAGTTGATGTGCACCGGGCTTTTAAATTGCAAAAAAAGTGTATCCGAACAATTTGTGGTGCGGGCTTTTTGGACAGTTGTAAACCTCTTTTCAAGACCTTAAATATTTTGCCCTTGCCTTGCCTCTACATTTACGAACTTTGTATCTTTGTAAAAAAACATAGCGTCTTGTTTATAAAAAATAATGACTCCAATTATAGAGGTAGATATGGCGATAAATTGTACGTTCCCAGCCAGAAATTGATTGTACATTCTAAAAACTCTTTTTGTATGGCAATACGCGTGTTTAATAAATTGCCAAGTCGTATTCGGGAGCTTCCTATAAATAAGTTTAAAGTTAAATTGTTTCAGGTACTGTTAGATAAGACTTACTATAGTGTCAATGAATTTTTAAACGATAAAATAATTTGATATTTATTAATGTGTGCAAAATGATTAATACCTATTCTTATTATTTCATTTAGGCTAAATTTTATTGTGATGTAATTTTTGACATATATTTTTTTGGTTTATATAAAATGACATTAATAATATATTTCGATACTAATTTAATTTTTATGCACTTGACATTTAACAAAAATAATATTTGCACGTCGAAATATTCGACAAAATATGTTGGAGAAATTTTTGTAATTAACAACTTGTGTGTACCATATTTTGCAAATAAATGATTATGATTATGATTATGATGAACGGATAGCCGAAGGTGCAGTAATAGAGACTTAATAAGATGCTGAACGCATAGGCCCGGAGTTCAATCCTCCGTAACGCCGATTCTTTTTTTGGTTTTCCATTTTACAAATATTACTTTTCTTTTATATTAAAAACAACAGAAGAAATCAATAACAAAAAAAACTTTTTAAAATTTATTAATGGTAAAAATGGTTGTAAAATGTAAAAAATGCAATAAGGGAATCATAAACAGAGAATTATTAACCTGTAGTATTTGCAATGTAGGCTATCACATAAACGGCCTTACAAATAAAAAACTTATTCCTAGGAATAACCTCGGAATAGTTATTCCGTGTTTTGACTTATTTTGACATATTACATCTGACATGTGCTAAAACAAGACAAAACACAGAATAAATTATTCCGAGGATTATCCTCGGTATAAGTTTTTATTTGTAAGGCGGTAAATGTATAAATATCTCTAATATAAGACAAATCCAAGTATCATCACAGCGCAAATTAAGAAATCTTGGAAATGTGATAGCTGTCAAGACGAAAAATCTATCACAAAATTAGTAACAAGCTCACCAATATGTAAACTAATGTTACGACCAACGAACGTATTACAACACGCAAAGCACGGACTATCGTTGCTGCTTCAGTAGACTCTTCTCAGTCGCTGTCAACAAACATTAACGAGGAGGATTTGGATGAGAATAATACAGATCTAAATCGGAGCTGCCCAGAACTGCAAACTTTAAAATCCCAAAAAGAAATTCATACCTTAAAAGAAAAGTTAGCTGACTTAGAACTAAAACTAAAAATAGCCGAGAATGAAATAGAAGTTTTGCTGGCTGAAAATGTTGCTCTTAAAAATAAAAACTTAGAAAAGGACTCTAAAATTGAACAATTAAATAGTTTCTGTAAGTCTACACCAAAGACCATTACGAAAAATAAGAAAAAAAAGAAAGAATGTAAAAATAATAGCAGAGCACAAATACCCAAAACTGATAAAGTTACAGCAAAACCTGCTCAAAATAAAATATGCATATTGAGCTCCCAATAAGGAACATAGCATTTTGCACATGGCAGAGAGTACATTTCCGTCTGCACAAATATGTCACTTTTGTTCTCCAGGATGTGACATCTATCGAATAATAGATGGTTTGCAGGAGAAAATACGAGATTTCACATATGATGATTACTGCGTAATACTTATAGGAGATGAAGACTTCCATGTAACAAAAAATTATAATACTATGACAGAGTACATTCGAGAGAAATTATTACTATTGCAACATACCAATATTATTATATGCGTGACTATTAAGTTTGTACGTAGGCAGACCACGTACAAACTTAATAGTCACGCAAATATATATAATAAAAGAATTGAGGCGTTCAACAATTTATTATATTTAGATAGTTTAATACATAAATATGCTTATTTAATGGATAGTAATAAAGATTTAGAACATTCAACTAAAATTTTCATAGAATGAGGGGTAACGTTAATAAACTGGCTTTAAATGTGATATTTAAAAATATTAAGAAGATGATTACAGATAATATAGAATATAATTACACAGAAGCAAGTATATTAGATAATGAAAATGATAATAACAATAATTTATTTCGTGAATAAAGATAAATATTATTTTTCGGTATTTCATCAAAATATAGCTGGCGCAATTAATAAATCGGAAGAATTGTACTGGGAAATTAATGACTTGGAAAAGACTGCCAACAGTTTATTTGGTGCTATATGTCTTACCGAAACATTTATTAAAAAAAGAACGGAAAACATTTTTAACTTGCCAGGTTACAAGATGGCAGCATGGTTTACAAGAAACAATAAAAGAGAGGAGGATCATGTATATTATTAAAGAAAGAGATTGTATATAAAAAAAATATATTACTGGAACGGATTGCTGAGTTATATGCATTTGAGTGTTGTGGTGTTGAAATTACAGCGTATAATATAATATTAGTTTGCATATACAGGACGCCAAAAAGCGATCTCTTATCTTAATTAGCCTATATTATCCGACTGCTGGGCAAAGACCTCCCCTTCCTTTTTCCATTCTTCACGGTCTTGGGCAAGCTCCCACCAGTTGTTTTGGAAACCTTTCAGGTCATCACTCCATCGCTTTCGGGGTCTACCGCGACCACGTTGTCCGTCCTGCGGTACCCATTGCGTGACAATCCGGGCCCAGCGGTCTGCACTCATTCGGCTCACGTGTCCTGCCCAGTCCCATTTAAGGCGTGCAGCTCTCCGTCCTACGTCGGCCACTTTTGTAAGAGAGCGTATGCACTGTGGGACATCCATAGGTCATAAATCTTAAAAACCTGCTTTCTTGTTTTACATTTTATTCCTTGTCGTTACATTGGATAGTTGCGGTACCTTCTGAAACTATAAATAGGTCAGTAATTAGAGTGCGCCTTCATTATCTATTGTGCATTCAAAGAGAGCGCATCGCCAATCGTAAATACTGTTATCAGTGAGTCATTAAAAAGCGTGACGTCATTTGTTGTCATTGCGGGACCTGTGAGTGCTGTGTGAGTTTTTTCTGAAATGGATATCCAAGAACAGGGTATGTAATAATTAATATTTTTATTTTTATTGTATCTTAGTATATATTTTCTTTAGTATGTCATTGCTACGAGGCGACTTTTCTTGGAGTATTATATTTTAATATTCAAAGTTTGAATAAACTTTTAAATATGTTCCCACTCGCTCCGACTATGGAGGTATATTGCACCATAATCTTTAGACTTTCTTATCTTAGGAAAATTAAAACTTGGCTGCCCTTATCTGCCCTTTTGGCGATGACAAGGGTGCTACGGTTGCCAGATTATCTCGTAGCATTTGCTACGAAATTAGTTTATTTAGTCTTAGTGCTTTGTGTAGGTTTTGTGACTGAATTTTAACCATTTTTTTTTGTTTTAGGTAATTTATATATATGCTCGTTTTCAAGAATGCATATTCTTGAAATATGGCTAACTGTCAATACCGATAATGACTCGGAAAAGTGTCGTCAAGTCCTACAAAGTTTGTTGACTACTCTGAACGATGCTGAGAACATTGATATTCATTATTTAGAGAAAATTGTTAATAATTTATGTAAAGCTATTGCTCGATTCTGGAAAAAATGTAATAGGGATAAAACCAAGCTTTTATATAAGAATTCCGATTGGTTTAATGTTATTGAAAAAATTCAACTTGTGAAAAACAATAAGCAATGTACTCCGTCTGAAACGTCGCCGTGTCATTCACGTGGTCGTCCTCGAAAACCTTTTACGCAATGTAGTAAAAGGACTAAACGTCGGAGAGTAGCTGATTTGTCAAAGTCTGATGATTCTACTGTGAGTGCATTGCTTGATGTTTCAGACTGTTCATTCGATTCGTGTATATCTAGAGTTAGCACTGATGATGTCTTGTCACTTGTGACTGATGCTCAGTTGACAAAACATCAGTATTTATTAATTAAAAACTTTGTTAATAGTAAGATTTCTCCTAATGTATTACCATGTTACCAACAAATTACTAAAGCGAAACAGAGATGTTACCCTTCTAATATAACTGTTTCCGAGTCTTCAGCTGAAGTTGAATTACAAAGTCTTTTTGATCACACAGCTTCTCGAATCCTTGAATCTCAAAAAGAGGTCTTAGATCAGATTCCTGATGATTGTTTGTCTAATATCTCTTTACTTGGGAAATGGGGATTCGATGGCAGCACTGGACATAGTGAATACAAACAATTTTTTTCAGATTCAACTTTAGAAGATAGTAGTTTGTTTGTAACATCTTATGTACCCCTTCAAATTATTGTAAAATTAGCTGAAGATAATTGTAAAATTTTATGGAAAAATCCTCGACCCTCTTCCACTAGGTACTGCCGTCCTATTCGATTTCAATTTTTGAAAGAAAGCACAGCAGTGTCTTTGCAAGAGGAAGCTTATTTTAAGGATAAAATTGAAAGTTTGCAACCTACTTTTATTCAGATCGACAATCGTGAATTGGTCGTTTCTCATAAGTTGCAGCTTTCAATGGTAGATGGTAAAATTTGTAGTGCTTTAAGTGAAACATCTACAAGTAGATGTTATATATGTAATGCTACCCCTAAAGAGATGAATAAAATAGACGAATGTTTACAAAAACCTGTAATAGAGAGTAGATACCAATTTGGATTATCACCACTACATTCTTGGATACGTTTCTTCGAATATTTTATTCATCTTTCATATAGATTAGACATAAAAAAAATGGCAAGTTAGGCTAGATAGTGATAAACAATTGTTATCAAATAAAAAACAATATGTACAGTCCCAGTTTAGGGAACGATTAGGTTTAATAGTTGACAAGCCGCGTAGTGGTGGAAGCGGGACGTCTAACGACGGAAACACGGCCAGAAAGTTTTTTTTGGAATCAGCTGTATCTGCTGAAATTACAGGTTTGAATAAGGATCTCATAGATCGTTGTTGTGTAATATTACAAACGTTATCTTCTGGACATAAAATTAATGAATGCAAGTTTAAAGACTATGCATTACAAACAGCATACAGCCTGGTCGAGGAATATCCGTGGTATAGTCTTCCTGCTTCTGTCCACAAGGTGCTCGTACATGGATCAGATATTATAAGTTATGCATTGTTATCTATAGGAGAACTTTCCGAAGAAGCTGCTGAAGCGACAAATAAGTATATCAAAATTTATAGACGAAGTCACACTCGAAAAATGTCACGTGAAGTTACCAATCAAGATTTAATACAACGACTATTATTACATTCAGATCCTTATATTACAAGTCTTCGGAAACTTCCCCCTAAAAAGAAAAATACTCTGTCACAAAGTGTAATAGAATTGTTACATGTTTAATATTGTTAGAATAAGAATAATTTATTTGTATTTTGTTAGTTGTTTTGTTTTTTTTTGTATTTAATTAATTTTAATTTATTTATTTCTATTATTTTATTATAATTAAATAATGTTATCAATGTTTTGACTCTTATTTTATTTAAAATATATGTTTTACATTCCAATTTTTAAGTGTTTGTTCATGATAAATTTAGGTAAAAGTATGTTATTGTTTATATTTGTTTTTTACTGAAGTAAACGTTTTTTATTCCGTAAATACATGTACTTCTTTCATTTTAATGTTCCTAAAACACTTTTACAACTATAAGTCACTAAAATAATACAATGTATTGATAGTAACAGGACTTTAACTATTTATGACAGCCCTTGTATGGAGCGTGTCCCTCCGTGGTATGGTGGTATTTCTCACTCGATCTAACCGTTTAATACCCAATATACTACGCTCCATAGCTCTTTGGCAAAAAGCGATACTCACGTATTTTGTAACAAACAGCAAAATTTACTGCATATGTTTGCATATAAATATTCAAAGAAAAAAATTATTTTGTGTGGAGACTGGAACATTGACTTACAGAAATCAAATAATCAGTCTAGAGAGCTTATAAGTATATTTAACAATTATAACATGAATTCATTCATCAATATACCAACAAGGGCTTCATCGTGTATTGATCTTTTTTTCAGCAACATTAAATTAGCTCAAGGTAGGATTCACCATTTGGCCTTATCAGATCATGATACCGCTCAGAGTTTAACAAATTTTTTTTTTTTAAAACGTCGCCCCACACTAGGATTTTCTCCTGTATCGTGGGTGCAGTTACAAACATAGAATATCACATGCACATACACCCAGGCCGGAACAAACTTCTGTAGGCCATACAAAACATCTGTCCCGTGCGGGAATCGAACCCGCGACCCGTTGCGCAGTAGGCGATCACTCGACCTCTGCGCTAACCGTGTCGTCAATCACACAGACTAACAGACGAACAATCACAGTTAAAAGACTACCACAAATAACATCATGGTTTGAATTAAAAAATGACTACAGTACCGATAACATTCGGAAATTTCGTGATTGCTTGAATTCGTTAACATTCTCTGATGTGTATGCAAGCGATGATGTAGATATAGCATTTGATAATTTTCATAATACGATGAGGTTATTTTATGATCTCTGTTTTCCAACAATAAGAATAAGAAAGAAATTGTATGCAGGGAACACACAATGGTTGACCAAAGGCTTAAAATGTTCATTGGTAAATAAGCGACGAATTTATTTAACATATAGACTCCAAGGTACAAATAAAACAATAAATAAGAGAAAATATAAAGTCTATAAAACTATTTTAAGAAAATGTATACACAAATCAAAACAATTACAATCAATGAAATATATTAATCGACAGAAAAATAAATGTAAGGCGGCTTGGGAGCTAATTAAGAATAATGTGAACGAAAATGTAAGCCAAAAAAAGGACATTGAAATAATACTAAAAGATAATATTAAATATGATAATCCATTAGACATAGCTGAATTATTTAATAAGTTTTTTATAAATCTGACAAATGCTGACAAAAATAATTTAACAAATGAAATTGACAAAATGAAATCAATAAAATTCACACCTGATACCATATTTTTACAACCAACGGAAGAAAATGAAATATACAAAATCATTATGAATCTTAACAACACAAAGTCAGTAGGCTATGATAAAATAATAACGGACATATTAAAGGAATATAGTCACTGTTTATGTGCTCCTCTATCTCATATAGTAAATTTGTCATTTACAAATGGCATATTTCCAAAAAGCTTAAAATTATCTATAATTAAACCTATATATAAGAAAGACGACCCTCAAGATATGAATAACTATCGTCCTATAACACTCATACCGGTCATTGCGAAAGTATTCGAAATGGCAATGTATAAGCGCCTTGTAAGCTTTTTTGATAAAAATGATATACTGGTTAGGGAACAATTTGGGTTCAGGAAGAACAGTTCAACAACATTAGCGAGTTTCCATCTAGTAAAAATTATAACTGAAAGTATAAATAATAGAATACCACTGACAGCACTATTCTTGGATATAAGTAAAGCTTTTGACTTGGTGAATCATAACATACTGCTTTATAAATTATATAGGTACGGCGTTAGAGGAAACGCATATAAATGGATTGAGAGTTATCTAAAAAATAGAAAGCAATGTACACAAATTACAAAAATTATAAATGGAAATAAAATTGTTAATGAATCACAATACGAATTTAATGGATGCGGTGTTCCGCAGGGAAGCATACTAGGCCCGTTCTTATTTCTTATAGATATAAATGATTTACCAGACTGTTTAAAACATGATTGCATATTATATGCTGATGATACAACAATAATCGTAAAAGAAGCAAATAGCTCAAATTTTGAAAATGACATTAGTAATGAGCTAACAAAAGTAACGAACTGGCTTAAAAATAATAATCTGAAAATGAATACGAATAAAACAAAAATTGTACAATTTCAATCATATAATAATAATAGAACTCCACTTAATATTATACAGGGTGTCCCAAAAAATAGTGTCAAGCGAAAGTCCAGAGTTAGAGCACCTCTTGGAGTACCCGAATCACCCCCATGTATGTTCCGCGATTATTCGTAGTTTTAGAGTAATAATTTTTTTCTGACTTTTTGAAAATTTCGATCTAAAGAACTTAAAAATTTTTAATAAAAAAAAGTTGAACATATTTTAATGTTTTTCTTTATGCCACTGAATTATCTTTAGTGCTTCTTTTATGTCTAAAATAATCAGCTTCGTAACTTTAGTGGAAATTTAGAAAACAGTAGTGTAAAGTCAAAATTTGAATGTTAGTGAATAATTACTTAAAAATTCATCTTTAAATTAAAAATCTAAACAGGCGAATTCATGGTTTCTAAGTATATGTAAAAACTTCTCTAGACTCTCTGCTTTCATAATAATTTAAAAAAAAAGTACTTAATAGGGCTACTTTGGCTTAAATCGGCCATCAAAGACAGCAAGGTGAAAATTTCATAAAACTCGACTTCTGTATAATATTTTTTTTAATTCCAATTATTTATTAATAAACCAAAAATGATTGTAGAAAAGCTAAAAATTTATTATTTGAAGGTCAAAAATAACTGTTCCTGCTGCCATCTTTAATAACCTTTGAAGGCTTATTATAACTTAATAAATGAAACAAAACATTATTTTCAAAGTATTTATTATTCTATCGCTTAAAGAAAGTTTTCAAAATGACGACCTTCGTGCTCAATACATATTCTACATCGTCTAAAATAGTTTTCTTTTAAATTTATAAATGCAATTCTGTTGTTTTTTATTGTTTCTTCCGCTTGTCTTAATTTTGTTCTTAACACTGTGACGTTTGTAATGTCCTTGGCGTATACTAATTCCTTGTAGTATCCCCAGACGAAAAAATCTATGGGGTTCAAATCGGGGGACCGTGGCGGCCACGCAATGGGCCCTCCACGACCGATCCATCTGCCTGGAAATGTTTCAGACAAATGTTGTCTAACATTTTTAGCAAAATGGCATGGAGCGCCGTCGTTTTGAAAAATCATATTTCTTCGCGTTAATAGGTCTACATCTTCTAATAAGACGCCGAGATCACGTCGTAGAAATTGCAAGTAGGCCTCGCTGTTCAGTCGGTCCGGTAGTTCGAACGGACCAATCAGCTGTCCGTTTAGGATGCCTGACCACAAATTGATACTAAATTGTTCTTAGAAATTAGATTCTCTTGTGAGGTGTGGATTTTCAATACTCCACGAATGTTAGTTATGCGCATTAAACACCCCACATCGCTTAAAATGTGATTCATCAGTCCATAGAATATTTTTAAAGCAATTTTCGTTTTCAGCTTGTCTCCGTAACATTTCCTGACAAAATGCCACCCTTCTCGGGTAGTCTGCGGGCTTGAGCTGCTGAACTTTCTGGATGTGATATGGGTGAAAACGCTCTTGATGAAGTATTCGATGTGCTTGTGATTTCGGAATTCCGATTCGACGTTCTATTGTTCTTACACTAACTGATAGATCTCTCACCACTTCTTCGACCACTGATTGGACAGTATCTGGGTCACTCATTTCAGATGGGCGCCCCGATCTTCTACCTGGTAGGCGTCCTTCCATGTAAGAGTTATGTACTCTTAAAATCATGCGATGATCAGGCCAAGTTTCAGGCTGAGGTCCACCTCCATTTTGTACTTGCTGCCGGAACAACCTGGCTGCTTCAGAAGCATTTCCTCTTGCATATCCATAAAAGTAATGCATAAGAGCATATTCTTGCGTTGAAAAAGACATCACAAAATGAAGAGCTTGAAAAGTCCGTTAAGAATCGGGCAATTTTTTAGCAAGTAAGTACTGCGTTACATCCAACACTACAACCGATGTGATCCGCGAGAAAAATATTTAAATATGGGTTTCATGTAGTTAATTTTTGCTAAATTGTAATTAATCTGAACCTTAGAAATTATAAAAAGACCAGATATTTTTTTTTATCATCTGATAGGAATTTGGTAAATTTTATGAAATTTTCACCTCGCTGTCTTTGATGGCCGATTTAAGCCAAAGTAGCCCTATTAAGTACTTCTTTTTTTAAATGATTATGAAAGCAGAGAGTGAGAAGTTTTTACACATACTTAGAAACCATGAATTCGCCTGTTTAGATTTTTAATTTAAAGATGAATTTTTAAGTAATTATTCACTAACATTCAAATTTTGACTTTACACTACTGTTTTCTAAATTTCCACTAAAGTTACGAAGCTGATTATTTTAGACATAAAAGAAGCACTAAAGATGATTCAGTGGCAAAAAGAAAAACATTAAAATATGTTCTACTTTTTTTTATTTAAAATTTTTAAGTTCTTTGGATCAAAATTTTCAAAAAGTCAGAAAAAAAATTATTACTCGAAAACTACGAATAATCGCGGAACATACATGGGGGTGATTCGGGTACTCCAAGAGATGCTCTAACTCTGGACTTACGCTTGACACTATTTTTTGGGACACCCTGTATGTAATGGTGATAAAATTGAAGAAGCTGAACAGGCCAAATTGGGTATAATGTTTGATAGGCATTTAAACTGGAAAGACCATATTCTTGCCATTTGTACTAGGCTGGATAAATTTGTTTATACCCTAAGAAGATTGCGACAAGTTGTATCTAAAGAGGCATCTCTAAAAGCATATCATGGCTACGTTTCATCTGTTCTCTCATATGGCCTGTTAATTTGGGGCAATTCTGTATTCGTAGACAAGGCGTTCAAAATTCAAAAGAAATGTGTTCGAGCTGTCTGTGGAGTATGGCCCTTAGATAGTTGTAAGCCATTATTTAGTTCTTTAAGACTCTTACCATTGCCGTGCATGTACATTAAAGAGGTGTGTCTTTTTGTTAAAACACATCCACATTATTTCCAACTAAACAAAGATGTTACTGGAAGACCTACAAGATATCCTTATAAGCTATATACACCCCAATGTAATCTAAATATGTATAAGAATAATGCATATTACATGGCAATCAAGATATATAATAAATTACTAAACAATTTGAAGGACCTACCGCTGACTATATTTAGAAAAAAAATTAACCAACTTTTGGCAGACAAGCTATACTATAGTATTAGTGAATATTTAAATGATTATTTTTAGAATTTAGATCATTACTCAGTATTTTATAATTGACATAATCTATTTGTTTCGAGTTATTTAATTACTTATGATTATTGGCATTTAAATTATTTATAATTATTGACATTTAAATTAATTACGATTATTGACATTCACAAGTACCTATATTTTTATTTTATGACACAATATTTAATTAAAATCTGACAAAATGAGAATAATGACATTACTTAGCTGTTTTGATGTATTTCTATAAATGATAAATTATGTGAAAATGTCATTAAAGATTAAATAACAATTTATATTTGCATGCTTTTGACATAAGCGGAATATGTGACACTTTATACACTTGAAGATCATATTGTAACACCATGTTCTAGCAAATAAATGATATTCTATTCTATTCTATTCAAAAAAAAATCCACTTTCCCATACTAAAGTCTCGATACTAAAGTCTCGAAAAGTTTGTATGGAGAAGTGTTTTTTTTTTGAGATATCGATGTTGATCCCATACAAAAAGTTGCTGCATCTGAGCACTAGAATCAGCCCCTGGGAGGTTGTTAATTCATTAAAATGACCCTGTACCTATATAAACTATTTTTCCTCGAACATCGTCTACAAATTTCCCCACACTCTTACTGGTTGACTGGTAGAGAATGCAGCGGGCATTAAATCGACCTTTGTACATCTCTTTTATGATGAACTATAAAGATTAAATAAATGTTAGTGACAACCTTATCTTATCTTATCTTATAATGGGGGGGCCCCCAGGGGGCCCTGCACTTCGACCCTTAAGGATCCTTTGTGCTTCCCCAATTTCTACATTCATAGATTGCTATCACCATTTATGGACCAATTGCGTTCACTCATGAGTCTCACAATTGGTCCAGGGGGGATAGCCTTGAAGTCTTCGGGTTTGGGATATCCGATCCCGAAGAGACTCATTCTCCTACGAGAAAGGGAATCGCAGTGGCACAACATGTGTTCCATGCTTTCCTCTCCCTCATTGCAGGCCCTGCAGGTCTCTGTGTTGCTCAGACCCATTTTTGCAAGCATACGATTAGTGCCAAAGTGGCCAGTCAGAGCACCCAACAAGAGTCGGATTTGCATTCTGCCTGAATTCATTGTGAATTTGTTGAGGTTATTCAGGCCCATGAACCGCTTGGTGTGCGCCATTCCTTTCTGAGCGACCCATTCATTTTGGTGTCTTCTCTTTGCTTGATCTCTGATGACAGAGTTCACTGAACAGTGTGCCAGACTCGCAAAAGGTTCCGGACCCACAAAGTTGGTTTCCGATCCTTATCTCGCGAGACTATCGGCCTTCTCGTTTCCATAGAAACCTTCATGTCCTGGAATCCATATCAGATGTACTGTATTTTTCTTCGCAAGCTTATTTAGTACATTGATGGTATTCTGGACCAGTTTAGAATGCACTTTGTATGACATCAGTGCCTTTAGCGCAGCTTGACTATCGCTTAAGATGTATATGTTTAGTCCATTGCGCCTTTTATCAATGTTTTCTTGCGCACAGGCAAGGATTGCATACATTTCTGCTTGAAAAACTGTAGCAAGCTTGCCCATGCTAATACTAGCTTCAAAGCCTTTGGAATAAATTCCTGCACCTGTACCAGTGTCCATTTTGGAACCGTCTGTGTACCAAATCATGCTATTCCTATCAGGAGGCGCTAGTCCTTTGTTCCAGTCCTCCCTTGTTGGCATTTGTATACTGAATGACCTCCTAAAGATGTACCTGGGTATCATCCTGTCAGCGACCATTTCCAGTAGCCAATCCCCTTCTTCTTTGCCAAGTGCTGTGTGTCTCGTGTGGGGCTTAGTTGCATTCCCCAGATGTACAGTCTGTAGTCTGTGGAGCGCTCACTACGTTCACTACGTATGACAATGTGCAGCGGTGTGAGATCCAAAAATCTTTCCATGGCTGCCGTTGGAGTGGTTCTGAAAGCACCAGTGATTGCCATACAGGCAAGTCTCTGAATCTTATTTAGTGCCGTTTTGCATGTGGTTAGGTTTGTCCTTGGCCACCAGACGATACTTCCATATGTTATAATGGGAAGTACCATGATTTTATATATCCAGTAAAGTAGCCTCGGTTTAAGACCCCAGGTTCTCGCGAAGGTAGATCGACACATATTAAAGACTCTTTGTGCCTTTATTAGAGTATCTTCTACATGCTTTCTCCACGTAAGTTCTTTATCAAGTACTACTCCCAGATATTTAACCTCTGTGGACCATGGTAGTCCTTTACCGTACAGAAAAAGATTCCTCATATCACTGAGTTTCCTTTTCCTCGTGAATGGTATAACCATCGTTTTGTTGGGATTAATGGTTAGATGTGTTTCCTCACACCATCTCTCTACCTTGCACAGTGCTTCCTGCATTAAGCCGGATACTACACTCGGTACTTTTCCATTAATCAAGATGGCCAAATCATCCGCATAGCCTACTGTGCGAAATGGCCCTTCATTCAGTTGTGAGATCAATGAATCCACCACTAGGCTCCACAATAGTGGTGAGAGCACGCCTCCTTGCGGACATCCTCTTCTTACCCTGGCACTCATTGACTCACCCATGACGTCAGCAGTGATAGTTCTGCCTTTAAGCATATAGTCTACCCATCTGGTGATGTTTTTGCTGATGCCGTGTTTCTGTGCTGCCTTGTTAATAGACTCAAAGGTGGTCTTGTCAAAGGCTCCTTCTACATCAAGAAAGGCTCCCAGACATAACTCCTTTGAGTCTAAAGCATTCTCGATTCTGTCTGCAACCAGATGCAAAGCAGTATCCGTTGACTTACCTGCCTGATAAGCACATTGCATATGATGCAGGGGTCGCTTCCTGAGTGGCCCATCACGTATGTGCCTATCAACTAGTTTTTCTAGTGTTTTCAGTAGGAAGGACGACAAACTTATAGGTCTATAAGATTTTGCTTGTTCATAGTCAGCCTTCCCCGGTTTCGGTATAAAGCTGACTCTGACTTGCCTCCATGATTCCGGTGTGTATCCGAATGCTAAGCAGGCCCTGAAAAGCCGGCATAGTATCGGCACCAGCGTTTCTTTACCATGCTGTAGTAAGGCTGGATAAATTCCGTCAGGTCCAGGGGACTTGAAGGGCTGGAAACTTTCCAACGCCCACCGAATCTTTTCTTCCGTTACTACCTTTTTAGCAGATGTCCAGTTCTCCCTCGTAGTATGAACGTTTGGCTCATCGTTCGAGACCCTGTCATCTGCTTCTGAGTCTAGGATAACAGATCCAGGGAAGTGGGCCTCAAACATGGTGAGTATAGTCTCCTTCCCCGTTTCTGTCAGTTTGCCGGTCGCATCTTTTACTACTGTGAGTACATTCGACTTCGTGTTTGCCATTGCTTATCGTGTAAACCCGCAGGCATGGCCTCTATGGATTCGCAGAGGCCACGCCATGCCTTACGCTTAGCTTTCCTAACCTCGCAGCTATACTTGGTCAGTTGTTTTGCATATAGTGAAAAATCTTTCGTCACCTTAGCCCGATTAAAAGCCTTTCGAGTCTCCCGTTTGAGCTTGCTCAATTCAGGTGTCCACCATTGTTCCCTTTTTCGTCTTATCTCTTTCTCTGGACAGTTATCAGACCAGGTACTGATAAGACCAACTGTAACACGGGTTGCCTCCGCTTCAAGTTCCTGAATTGTATTCAGCCTTTTAACCTCGGTACCTACCTAAGATAACATTTAGGTCCCTTTTGTATGATTCCCAGTTTGTGTTCCTGGGATTCCTTCGTCGTACAGATCCTAACACTTGTTTGGTCCTATACCTGAAGCATATATAGTTGTGATCTGAAAGCGAGACCTCATCTGACACATGCCAATTACCTGTCGAAACGAATGCGTTTTTGGACGCTTCCGTGACATCAATAACCTCCGCTCTATTCTTGTTAATAAAGGTAGGCTTGTTTCCTTTGTTTAATATAAGCAAAGATGAACTCACCAGAAATTCCAGTAGGTCCTCTCCTCGCCTGTTTGTGTCTGTGCTACCCCAGACGACATGATGCGCGTTTGCGTCAAGGACAATGACAAGTTTGTCGTGCTCATATAGCTCAACCAGTTTCTTGATGTGCGAAGAGACCGGTTCCTTTTACTCATACGGTAAATACGCCGAGGACATTACAACACTTTTAGCTAGGTCCCCCCCCTCCAGCCGGACCTTGAGAGTGGTAAGGTCCCTGCAACATAACGAACGCAACGGTGAGACAATAATGCCCTCCCTCACGTATATGCACGTTCTTGTATTAGAGCAATAACCATGTACTACCCCACCTTTGATATTTAAGCCCTTAATCTCGCCTTTGTACAAGTAAGGTTCCTGAATAAGTGCTATATCATATTTATTTTCCTTAAGCTGCTTAGCTAGGATAGCAGTAGCAGCCTTACAATGATGTAAATTAATCTGTACCAACCTTAGTTCCTCCATCTTGATGGTATCGATGGGTTTCAGTGGTCTTAATGCTCCGAGGTTTGGTATTCCGGCGACTTGAAACAGAGCGCATCCAGATCGTCCACAATGTCATCTGTCCCCACCGACTGTTGCGATAAGGGCAGACCCACTGCGTCCTCTCCTTCTACGCGCCGCTCCAAGCCAC
The DNA here is from genome assembly GCA_963935595.1 of Schoenobius gigantellus. Taxonomy (NCBI): domain Eukaryota; kingdom Metazoa; phylum Arthropoda; class Insecta; order Lepidoptera; family Crambidae; genus Schoenobius; species Schoenobius gigantellus. The sequence continues at coordinate 3,886,737 of OZ012543.1, forward strand.
CCGAGCACGACCTCGCAGCCTCTTCATCGCTGTGGCCCACCTCTTCCGCCATAGCCCCTTTTGCCTCGGGGGTGTCTTCAGGGTTCCCATCGCCACCACTCGCATTATCTGCGAGAAGCTTGAATAGACACACCTCAAGACACCCCTCAAGTGCATACCCAGCCTGCTTTATGGCCTGAGCCGACTCCCCGTCCATGAGGACGATCCTCCGGATGTGGTTCGCCTCCACCTTAGTATCGACGACCTTCCAGTCGATCGTCCTCAGGGACGGGTTATACTTGTTCAGCGCTCAGCAAGCCATTTTGTTATCGGTAAGTCTCATGTTGCGGCTCTTCCACGCCATTTTAATAGGCTTTGGAAGAGCCGCAGCATCGACTACCTTTAACTTTTTGTCTCCAACAACCTGCCCTGAGACATGCTGTTGGAGCCATTCGACAGACTCGCTGTCCCTGCAGCCGACATAGAGTACGCCTGCAGAGACAGACGAGCCTATCCTTAAATGCGGAGGGGGGTCGTCGGAGGCCATGATGAGGTCCGTGATGAACCCCATCACCGCCCCCCGATCCTCTTCCGCCAGATACGTGCCAGGGTAGTCCTCAGCGATGATCGCTAACCTGGCAGTGACTAGGGCGTCTCTGTATGAGCCATGTGTCTTGGCCCTTTTAGGCTCACCCTGCCCGCCGGTCCGCGATTCATCGCTGAGAGCCTCCCTCGCGCGCTTCACTACGCCAACACCTTGCGCCTCTACTGCTGCCAACGCACCTTGTTTAGCTAGGCGATTCCTGCGTCGCCTGGCAGCCCCGGTCCTTTTCTTTTCAGCTACTTCTGTCCTCGGTGCAGCCCCATCTGCAGTATCCATGTCTGGTCCCGCAGACGTGCCTGCCCCGAGGACAGAAGAGCCCTTATTTATAGGCGCAGGTTCCAGCTTCCCTAGCCCCTGCTGCCTCCCTATTCCGTACGACGGGGTACTTGACTCCCACGCAGGCGCTAGTCTAACCTGAGACAACGGCTTCGTCGGTCTCTTGTGATCCCTAACAGAAGCCGTCCCCTCAGGGACCAACACACTGCGTGGTAGGTCAGTACCCCTTCCTTTGAGACCAAATGGTCCTGCGGTCCCACCCAGGATGGGCTGTCCCGCCTTCTCCCTTTCTCTCTTTTCATCTACCGAAACTACACGCGTAAGATTGCTCCCCCCAGAATACGTGGAGCGGCCTGAGCTCGTTCCAGCCACCGGGGCTGAACCGAGCTCAGGGAGGGACTTCCCGTTTCCGGTACCCTCCTGGGGTCGTTTACGTTCTATTTCTTGCGCGCTCATAGTTTTTAAAAAAAAGTTTTGGGCGTATGGGATGAATGTGGGGAAGGTCAGGAATTAAAGGGATGAGGTAGGATGTGTGGTCTGAGGTCGTGATCTGGGTTTAGGGGACTGGGATTACAATAATAGGGTCAGGATGTGTGTTGGTGGCGTGAAGGATGGGGGAAAAGGGGAGAGGTAGGAGCGGCTCTTAGCTAAGCGCCAGGGGAACGCCCTGTCCCTGTCACTCATTGCCCAGGGTGCACCGGCGTGAGATCTGCGCCCGCCCAAGCAAAGAATTTAAGCTTGGGCCATCGCAGATCCCACGCACACGTGGAGGTGGCCGAGGAAACGCACCCCTAAGTGACAACCTTAATAATAGATGATTAAACGAACATCACAAGTAAAGTTCATATGATCAGCTTCATTCGAAGATATAATTAACCACGTAGGTAGTCCTTTAAATCTACTAGGCAACATTCTCATAATTTTTAAAAGACATGTTCTTAATAAGAATGTAAAAACGAACGTCATTCACTCGACCATGCCGTTGCACAGTTCTTAATTTTGTTTAGAGAAAGGCGTCACAAAGAACTTTCTTGCTTAGGGATATGTATCAAATCTCTGTTTGTTTACATTTGGGTGGGTGGGTGATTATAATCTTCGTATGAAGCGGATCATATAATCGTGACTGAACTTCACGTGAGAAGTTCGTTTAATCATCTATTATATTTCTCCGCTTCATTCTCAATATAATTAACCACGTAGATGTTTAGAGCAAGCATAGAATGTTTTTTCTTTTTTTAAAGTGAAACTTTTTATTATTATTTTATAATAAACCACTTGGCATGGCTACAATTTTTTATTAGTATGGTGTAGCCCTTTTTTATGTACGACTGACGTACAAGACGTACGTGTACCTACCTATTATTTGAGAATGTAGGTACTGCTTTTACGAGTAGTTTAAAAGAAATAAAACATTTCTATGGCGATGCTGCGGAGAACTCTCTGTAGCCACGCCACCTATAATTTATCTGAATTTAACTAATGTACGAACGCTGTGCAGTTTGTATACATATATGAAAAAATAATGCTTTTGTATGTTAAGTACACAAAAATTTGAACATAAATAAAAAACCTTATTGATTTATTTCTAATATACAATATTAACCTGTTATTACACTGACAACATCCCGGATGTCGGCTTATACGAGACTAGTATTTATTTATTTTATTTTTTTTAAAAAACGTTGCCCCACACTAGGATTTTCTCCTGTGTCGTGGGTGCAGTTACAAGCAGAATATCACATGCACATACGCCCAGACCGGAACAATTTCTGTAGGCCATACAAAATATTTGTCCCGTACGGACCCGCGACCCGTTGCGCAGTAGGCGATTAGGGCATGGATACCGGTATAATTTTTTCGGTATTTTGATACCGGTATTTGAGGATAAATTACTGTTATTTCCTTAGATAAAGAATGAATAGATAGGACGTGACCGTATACCCGTAAGGGACAGACATAGATGACGTCATACCTGCCTAAAGTAGATGGGTATACCAGTGTTGCTTTAAGTTTTACCCTACTTTATGTTTATAGTGGCTTTTACCACTATAAACATAAAGTAGGGTTGATTGATCTACGTATTTTTTTTGAGACATTTTAATGAGCGCCCCTAGCTCAATAATATGTCTCAAAAAATAAAAATGGGAGGAAGTTGCGATTTTTTTTTATTGAATTCTTCATTCAATCTTCGCCGCAGTCTAAAGTTATTTGCACCTTTAAATAAAACTACACTTTTCGGATTTACTCGAGTATATTTCGTTTTAAAACATTTTACTTAATTATTTATTTAAGCTATTATGTAAACATCTTTACAAATATAAGAAAAAATATTAGGAATCATCATCATCATCCACACGCGTCCACTGCTGGAAATAGGCCTCTCCAAGTGCTCGCCACTGAGCACGATCCGCGACCACTCGCTTCCAGCTTTTGCCAGCTAGGTACCTTGCGAAGATCGTTGCTCGATTAAGAATACAGCGGGCAATAATCATTGTTTTTTCTTTATCTCTGCAGTTTATTTAAAATCCAATATTTACACATTTACTAAATATTTGTGAAGATTTAGAAAAACTGATACCGCACTCAATATGGTGCTAAAAGCCCAGAGTTGGTAAGCTTGCTCACAATGTGGAAAAAAGATCTGGCAAAGAACGCAAGATGCCGATGTAGATAGCTGGTTATTCTTAGTTGCCCGTGTTGCCACCCCCAACCTCGCCCCCGCTGGCGGCAACTTGGAAATAGCGCAGGACAAGACCAATTTGTAGATCTCTGAGGAAGATTATGTTCTGTCAAGTACCTATATAATTAATTAGAAACACTTGTTCGGTGCATAGAGCTATATCTACATCCTATGTGTTCTTGTTAAATATTCAGACAAAGTAGAGATATGACTTATTTCATTTGGATTAAGCCAGATTACTAGCTATGGCACAAAATTGCTAATAAATCACAAACATTTTCTAGAGGCTGTCTACTCCTCGCCACTCACCAGCTGTTTTTGGGTGTGGTAAACACGTTTTAAATTGCTTACGTACAAACTCATATGCCTTTGAACTTAAAAAGTGTAAGCACAGCGCGAATTTCCTTAAAGGTACAGAATACTTTCTTTTGTCAACTCCTAAAAATCTTTTCAGAAAATCTCTATTGGTTCCTCCTACAGTATCTAAAACACAGAACACAGAAAGAGGTTAGAAGGGCTATGTGGGCGGGGCACGCGTAGCCACAACTATGACTAAATGCTCATACTTGTGGCCCCGCAACGCGAACGCGTTGTTTAATCACTGACGGACAACTACAGTGAGTGTATCGTGAAGCGCGGCGCTATAAATATAAAAAAATGCCTTCTTGTGCTATAATTACTTGTAAAACAAGAAGTCAGGTGTCAAGTGTAGCTAAAGAAGGAATTTCTTTTCATCGGTAAGTAGTAAATTAATCATAATGACCATATTCCATAGATCATAATGTCAAAATCCACCAAAACTGATCATAACGATAAGTTACATAATATTTTTCTAAAAAATATACATTACCGGCAATGTACGCCCGCGATTCTTGCCATATTACTTAGAGCGCGTAATGTAGTACACTGCTTTCGGTATTGACGCATTTGGCTTAATGAGCATTAACGCAGTAGTCGCAGTACAAGGGATAGTGCCGTGCTAATCAAAAAACGCACGCATTACATTTTATCGATAAATGTATATTTTAAAATATTTGTATAAAGTAAAAATAACATATTATTTGTCACTTGAAATGCCATAATAATAATTATTACTTATCGATAATACAGAATGTTTGGCGAAGCTAACACCTACCCTTTCTAACATCCTATTCATATAAGTACGGCGATGTAATCAAAGATTAAAATTGTAAAATTAATTTCAATTTTCACGATACAATTAGTTCGATTAGTAAAAAAATTATGGGCAAATTCTAAACTAATTTTACAACTTAGAATTTTTAATATCACCATAATATTTATATGACTATTTTAGCATAGGTAGGTGGCCATGCAAGACATGAAGATTTGAGTACTTTAAAAAACACAAATTTACAGGTAATTTACTTTTCATTCCTCATGCTCGGAAAGGAGCGTTTCCTTGATCTGAGTATTGGGAGGAAAACGCTAGTTCCCACCAGCGGGCGGGAAATTCTCATACTATTTACTTCCCTCCTTAGGGCGGAAAGTAAAATTTTAAAAATAGAACTGAATTAGGTTACGTACATACAATCTTTGGTACAATAATAATAAAAGTATTTGGCTGAATGGCCAGTAACAGGTAACGCGATGTGTTCCAAATTTAAAAATACCTGTGAAAAAGATAATTTTGGCGGGAGGGGAATCTGTTACGCTGTACCGAAATCTTGATTGTGTGATTTAGGTATTTAAGAAAAACAATGAATTCAAGCGATTCTGAAATTTCGGCTCCAGATTCAGTCACGAACGAAGCAAATACAATACTCGAAATTTTTTTGCCAAAAATTTCAAAGGAAAGATATTTAAATACATATTCCGACTTTATGAAGTGGCGAGATGCAAGGAATATAAAATCATTTTCTGAAAATGTATTTCTTATATACTTTAATGAACTATCTCATAAAGTGCAGGCGTCTACGCTATGGAGCAGATATTCAATGCTTAAAAGTACACTAAGTGTAAAACACGATGTCGATATGTCATGTTAGGAGTATTTTTATTAATAAATTTTATTAGAAAAGCTATTTTTTATTTTCCTTGCATTCGAAATGAAAAGTAGAGTGCTACACACGGGTAAAAGGAATCAAACCCTACTCGGACTATACTCGGTTTAACAACCTCGTAGGGATTGATTCCTTTCCACCCTTATAAAGCAATCTACTATTACAAATATTTACTTCTCCATCCAACTAAAATATCCTAACAACTAAACTACCGCACGTCCGTTTGTCAGATTATCCATTCTAGTTTATGCTTTCAGACCGGTGCATTATAGTATTATACTCGGCTTCGTCCTCGGGATTAGCAAATAATACTTGTAGTAACGCCTAGTGATACGCCAGTCACGCACTTTATTTGAGGGTATAAATAAAATTTAAAATGAGTCTCACGTCAACAAGGTGGGCGACCTATCCGCTCGCTTCATTCGCTTTTTAGTGCTCGCCACGATCACACTCTCGCGTCTTAAAAGTTTTTACTTTAAGTGTGGTAGTGCTTATTTATAATGCCTAAGCGGAAAAGTGAGGAGGATTGTCAAATCTGTTGTGTAAGTTTAAAAAACTCGAAGTGTTACGAAGATGCCGTACACGGAGTCGTTCCAGCTTGCTCGACAGGCGTTCCCGCTCGGAGTCTCAAGGTTAGTCATTGTGTGAATAAGTGCATTTATTAGTGACTATGGCCGAAAATGTCATTTTCTATTTGCTGCCCGTACAATGCTCGTTTGATAACGGGCAGAAGTATGATAAGTCAGCCATCTTGTTATATTCTCATAAGTACTAGAGAAACTTAATTAGTTAATGACGAATTATACCTATAATGGTAAATTTGTCACGTTTTTATTTTTTACTGGTTTCCTCTGAAATGAAGTTTTATAATCCAATGAAATAGTTTTACGAAAACTATTAAATAAGATTTATTTCATACCTACCTAGTGGGCTTATTTATACCCCTTTTGTATGAATTTTTATGACACTATATCTCTAAGAAGAAAGTTTACTAAATAATAGTTATTGCTATAGTGATTATTCACTAAACTGGGCTTGCGTACCTCTCTTTGGGGTTGCACTACCCAATAATAATTTTGCGAACAGTATTTTAGAATTGTTCCTTAACTGATTAGCAGTAATAATAATTATCCAATCGTAACATGCACCTACTTTTTATGATTATATACTAAAGAATAAATACAGTATATACATAGTGGTAATGGTTACCTATCCTGGTTTGCGTACTTCTCTTTGGAGCTGTACTACCTTATGGTAATGGTAACCTCTCCGGGTTTGCGTACTTCTCTTTGGAGCTGTACTACCCTATAAATTAGTCTCGCGAACAGTACTTTGGTCTGTTTCATGACTAATGGAGATATCGGTGTATTCATAGTGGCAATGGTTACATATCCGGGTTTGCGTACTTCTCTTTGGAGCTGTACTGCCCTATAAATTAGTCTCGCGAACAGTACTTTGGTCTGTTTCATGACTAATAGAGATATCGGTGGTTTTCAGAACAAGAACGTAATAACAACGTTTTAAACCTGCAGGCCTATTACGATCTCACGGTTTTCAAATAATATCATATGATATCATAGTGCAAAGCGAAAATTATGATTTTCGGTCAGATTTTTGATCATTTGTTCGTTATATGATATTGACATCATCGAAATTATGCCATAGTAATGATATCATTGGAGATCGGTAATACGAAATGAAGCATTTCATGATTTATTATGCCATCTCATACGATGAAAGATTGGCCTACTGCTCGATGGGATTATTGGTTCTGAGCCACGTTCGGAGATGCAGGTCGACCTCGACCCAGAACCCGCCGAAGTGGCTACGCTCTGTACGAGCCCGCCGTTTATATCTTCTGTGCCGTCATGACGGTCACCCCCGTGGTGGTCGCCACCACCGCCACCACCGCCACCACCGCCGCCGCCGGCGCGCCTGAGCAAGTGACGGATACCGACGAGCCTGGGTCAGCTAATGCGATGCTAAACACCACAATACTTGAAATATTGGGCGAGGATCCAACTATTTCGAATACTTTTGGAGCCGACATTCACAAAGACTTTGCAGTTAAGTTGGAACACACATTAATGTGAAATACCTTTCGCCGAGTAACTGCAAACTAATTAATGCTCCCGTAGGTACTGAATGCTGAAATTAAGGTGGCTATCTCCGATATAAACGCTAAACGTTATAAAAATATCGAAATTAGGCAAAAACAAGTTTCTACGGCTATTTCATGCTTGAACCAAGCTATTAATTCGCTGACCTCGAAAAATAACAGTGACCCAGAATTAATAAAAATGTTGATGGACACAGAACGTATTCTCTGTGACTTGCAGTACCGGATTCAGTCATACGACGGAATTTTATTCTGTCTTCCCTTAAAAAGGACATGAAAGACCAGCTTCAAAATACTTAACCATTTTTTATTCATTCATTAGGCGAAAACCTGTCAGAAATTATTAAGACTGCAAAGGCGATAAATAAATAGGGTGCAGAGTTAAAAACTTCATTGCATAAGACACAAACAAAAAAAAAATATAAAAGCAGATCATTTAAAAATTGAAAATTTACGCTCAGTGCTAAAATTTACATAAACAAAAAATTGTTTCATGACAAAAATAGATTTAAAAGATGCCTTTTATTTAATAAGTATTGACCCTAATTCAAGAAAATATTTAAGATTTCATTTCATTCTATTTGGCTTGAGTACTGCACCATCAAGGCAATAAAACCAATTGTCCGATTACTCCGTTCTGCGGACCTATAATCAACTAATTATTTAGATAATTATTGGCCAAATATACAAACCAAAAAATTAATTTACCTCTCTTTGATTTTAATTAACAAGGCCAAAAGTTTAATGATACCTAGTAATATATGTACATTTTTAAGGTTTCGTTCTAATCTAGATTAAAAATTTCCAGATCACAAATCAGAAATAATAAAAAAAAAAAGGTTAACTCTTAAAAGATGTTGAATACGTCAATTCGCACAAATAGTTGAATTACTAGTCTCAGTTTGCCCGGCTGTAGAATACACTGGCCTTATACTAAAATATTCGAGCGCATTAAGTAATTAAACTTAAAATCATCATTAATGATAATTATGATAAATTTATAAATATCCCTAGGAATGACGCAATACAAATACCGTTTTGTAAAATCAAACATGATACACATGATCTGGAAATTTTCTCAGACGCCTCAAATACGGGGCTGTACGTGGCAAAGAGAAGGTTAGCGGGTTGTGGAGCATTCAGGAGAGAACACAACACATTAACTACCTAGAAATTCTAGCTGCTTTTCTAAGATTAAAAGTGTTCGCCAAAAATGTAAGTAGTTGTCAAATTTCTCCGCATCGACAACACTACAGTAATCTCTTACATCAATACAATGGGGGTATTCAGTTCCCCCACTTCACTGACATCACTCGTCAACTATGGCAGTGGTGTGAATGTCGCAATTTGTATGTTATGGCTTATTACATTAGCTCATCAGATAATATAACGGCAGATGCCGAATCAAGGCGGGTACATCCTGACATAGAATCGACGACACGTTTAGCGCAAAGGTCGAGTGATCACCTACTCCGCAACGGGTCGCGGGTTCGATTCCCGTACGGGACAAATGTTTTATGGCCTACAGAAATTTGTTCCGGTCTGGGCGTATGTGCATGTGATATTCTATGTTTGTAACTGCACCCACGACACAGGAGAAAATCCAAGTGTAGGGCGACGTATTTAAAAAAAAAATTGGAGTTAGCGGACTGGGCATATCAGAAAATTGTCTCATCGTATGGGGCACCTCAAGTAGACTTATTCGCTAGTCAAATAAATACTAAATGCACTGATTATGTCTCCTGGCATAGGGACCCAGATGCATTTCCTGGGCCGATTTTAATTTGTATGCTTTCACCCCGTTCTCTGTCATTGTATAGCGGGGAACTTATGCGGACGGCGTGGAGTGTACCGCCGATATTAGCATCTATATTCCAAAGTTCCTTTAAACAATATAATGTTTATTTACGACGCTGGTTCAATTACTGTAACGACAATAATTGTGACTTGTATAATCCTTCAATTCCACAAATAATTTATTTCAACAAATTATTATGAAGAGGGAGCTCAATATGGCACGCTTAACTCCTATAGATCCGCGCTCGCCCTGCTTAGGGGAAAATAATTTACGAGAAGATGACAGAGTAAAAAGATATTTTAAAGGAATATTTCGGTTACGCCCTCCCTTGCCCAAATATGTGGGATACTTCAATAGTTATTAATTATGTCAGCCAATTTTACGACAATGAAACATTGTCTTTTGAAAAACTTTCGAAAAAACTCATCACTCTCATTGCGCTGTTGACAGCACACAAAGTACCAACCTTGTCCTAGATTAATATTGAAATCTTTCCTTCTCTTCATAAGTGCTAAAAAGCCTTATAATGCTGTCGGTTCCCAAACCTTAAGTCAGTTAATAAAGGACACACTGCGCGATAGCGTTTTTGATCTAAACATATTTACCGCGCACAGCACGCCGCTACATCCGCGGCTCATCACCTAGGTGTCGGCCTAGATCAAATAAGACGAACCGCTGGATGGAGCGGCTCTTCAAGCACATTCTATCGATTCTATAATAGAACCATAAGTAATGTCAATACTAATGGAAATAATTATTTTGCCAGAACAATTGTTAATAATACGAGTAATTCAAATGATGATTGATGTTTATTCTTATTAACATAAATTAATGAAAATTCAGGAATAAACAAAATATTTCACACTATTATCTCTAAAAGTCTACAAGTATTATTTGCTAATCCCGAGGACGAAGCCGAGTATAATTAATGATTAAACGAACATACCTGTACGTGAAGTTCAATCATAATTATACGAAGGCTTCGTCCGAAGGGATTAGCAACCCTCCCTCCCAACTACAAGCCCCCTTTTTTGTGTGAAATATTCCGGATGCGGCTACTCTAAACTAAATGAAGCGAGCGGATAGGTCGCCCACCTTGTTGACGTGAGACTCATTTTAAATTTTATTTATACCCTCAAATAAAGTGCGTGACTGGCGTATCACTAGGCGTTACTACAAGTATTATTTGCTAATCCCTTCGGACGAAGCCTTCGTATAATTATGATTGAACTTCACGTACAGGTAAGTTCGTTTAATCATTAATTATACCTAATTTTTCTTTTATTTTACGTCTAACCTACAACATTTTTGAGCTAAAAAGCTTTAATTTTGTTACATAGAAACAAAATATTACTTAAATATTATTAATTATAAACGTATAATGAAAGTAATAATTATTTTTTGGTTTTCTAAATATTTCAAATGGTTAAATTGCTGGCAATATTTAATATCGATAGCTATTAATCGATGTCAATCACTAAAATAATGTTATTTGTACACGCGGCTCTGGACGTCAGTGAATTTCTATGAATGAGGAGCCCAGTGAGCGTTGTGATTGGTTCAGCCCGATTTCGCGCGACTTTGCATGGGCGGTGCAAGGAAAAGAAGTGGGAGCAAAACTGGCGACAGCGGTTCCCGTACAAACGGTGCATGATTGCCTTTCTAACCTCTTTCTGTGTTCTGTGATCTAAAATGTCCAACTACTAATTTTGCATCATTAACTTACACTTCAAATCACTTTACACATTTTCAAGTGTGACTACTTTTTTTCCCAATCGTCTAAGCGATTGACGCACTGGCCGTAGTTTTTTATTTGATGACCTCGCTGATTGTTTCAAACCCAGCATTTGAAGCCGCATTTTTCTCTTTCGGGGCGTATTCAAATTTGAACCGAAATCCAACATCGATGCGTCCTGAAACAATATGTATACAGGTTAAAAATAAAAGCAGGTTCTAATTTTACAACATTAAAAATATTAATTAATAAATTTTGAAACTGTATCTGTACTAATGGTCAGACTTGTTATATTAATAGAAAATGACCAAAATCAAACCATTAATAATATGTTTGGCCATATCAAAATAGTAGAAAAGGATTTGGTACCTACCCTACCCATGTTAATCCAAAACTAAAATAAATTTCGAAATCCCCCATAAAAATAGTTGGGTTTGTGAAAAATAAATTTAGATTTTGGCTTGATAGGGTATGTACCTTGTAGATATAATATGTATAAGTTACTGACCTGTAAAAAAAGTTTAGGAATAGCACCACTCCTAAGAAAAGTGCCTTTTTTGTTTTTCTGAATCCACTGTTGTTCAAAATGCTTAGAACACATTCGGGTACCTATGCTTGGTTGGCTGCCAATTCAATCGACCAGTAGCTTTAACCCAACAATTTTCGAGTAGTTATCTCCGAAAGAAATCTGTTAAATACAGACAAACACGCAAATGGAAAGTCTCACTTCAAAAGAATTACCTTTGTTATCTAAAATGCTCAAAATTTTATACTTAAATATGTCAATATTAATGTAACACAGAAACTAATATGTGAGTTCCCTTTCACGTAACAAATTACCTACGAATCAAGGAAAAATAGTCGTAGCGTAACTGGTATCATTATAACCCGGCAAAATGTTATACGCGTTGGCTGTATACGTGGCCATATTGTATGGCGACATTCCTAGCTTGTTAGGTTAACAGTAACCTTACTACTTAGTTTGAAATTTCATGTTTAATCCCATAATATGATTGAGAACCACAGTAGAATGATAAAATATTGCAATATAACTTGTATTTATAATTTAAAAAATAGTTTTGGCGCTTTTTATTGACACAATTTAGGTCTTACCTGTAAAAGGTTATATTTTCCTGTTTTCTAGCACTATCACTATTACAACCTAAAACGGAGCAGTGCACCATGATTTAAATGTTCAAATAGTTCACAATTACACTAATTAAAGTGTTAAATAATTACACAGTAAGCTATAATTCACACAACAAATTTCTTCCACGTATTTGTTTAGCACCAGACGCTGGTGATAAACAATCCCCACTACCAGTTTCACCTATATACGGTAACAAGGACAAAAAAAAATGATGCCATCTTCTTCTTTCCTTTGGCAATGTGTATAAGTTTATCTCTTTTCCTCATGTTTGACGGCTTTTATAGCCCATCTATTCATTCTTTATCTAAGCTCTCAACATAAATAATTACTGTGGCAAGTAATAACATTTCCAAAAATTTAGCATCCCATTTTGACTATTACGGGCTTATACATACCTACTTATGCAAGTTAACGTTATTCGTGATTTAGTGGTACACTTCGATTCTCATCTTTCTTTTCGATTCCATTAGGATTTGTTGAGTCCACATTGTTTCTCACATTAATTTATAAATAAAAATCTTGTTTGCAGAAAAGTCCTTATTCTGCTTCTTCTAATTCCTAATTCTGTGTGTACATAGTTTCTCAGGTACAAATAACGAAGTATACACATTGTGTGGTCTCTCTTTAATATAACATTACAATAAAATTGTAACATTAACCATTGCAACATATTTGCAGTTCTGCCTAAAAAATATATCTAAAAACAGGATAATACACATATAGTTGACTATTATAGCTAAAGGTACCTAGAAAATAATAAAATTTCCTTATTAGTCATAATAACTGTAATTGATTCAAAAATTACGGAGATCGTATCGATTCATTTAATTATATGCTGTCCACTCGTTTTCTTTTTGACAGTTTGAAACAATTCGAAATTAGTGACGCCCTCACACGTTTACCGATTCGACTTAAAATAATAATCGATAATGGTGTCGATTCTGAAGCACAACTTATTAAACTAAACTAATTTGACAGGATTAAAACTATTGCCATCCCTGTTTTTCTCTAAAGGATTAAAAGTGACGGCTTTATTTTTAGTGCTGTCAAATTAGTTTAGTAAGTTGTGCTTCAGAATCGACACCATTATCATAGACGAAGAATAATATCTTGATATTATCAAAGAAGAACTTTCAATCGATTTATTGCATCGAAATAATTTTTGTTCAAATATTATTATTCGTTTATTAATTAGTTTTTTAAAATTATATATGAAATAAATAAATACTTATTTTTCTTCACTCTTCACTCTTTTAAGTTTTTATTGTTCTTCACTCTTGGTTTTAACTTAAATTCAAAGATTTTGACTTAATTCCTTGCATACCTAAATAATTAATCATAGAGTTATAAACACTATATTTATTTTCTTGTTTTTATTAAATTTTCAGAAACAATACTTACAAAAAGTCAAATTATTTTTTTCAATATGATCGATTTATCTTATTTCAAGACCAGGGGGGCTACCGCCTAACACATAGCGATCACTCGCTATTGCTTTCGTGACATTAGAATAATAGCTCAAATGTCACCTGAGACATTAAAACCTATTGTTATAATGTCACGTAAGCGATAGCGAGTGATCGCTATGAGTTAGGCGGTACGGCCGCTGTTTTATAGTCTGTGATTGTTTGTTATGCACAGGGCACTTCACTAAGTGGGCGTTACCTTCAGAAGAATAACTAAAGCATAGAAACCTAGCAAAAATAGCTACTGAACTTAATATATTTGACTCACTTTGACATTAGGCGCTGCTAATAGAAGTTAGACAGAGACACGTATATGCAAGATGTTTCGAAATTTTGTAGGTCGTCACTAATTCTCGCTTGTCAGTTCTTCTCCCAGTGATGTCGTGCTCATCACTCACCTAGTTTCAACGTCGATAATTATATTATGTAGGTATTTAATAGATCCCTAATACTAAAATGTCTTTATTACGAGAAATATAACATAAATAATTAAGGGTAGATTTTCTTATATAACTTATCCAGCTAATAGCTGCTGTGTCTCTTTGGTATGGCCCAGCTGGCCGTTCATGAGACTAAAAGCGGGAAGTGCGAGTCGGACTCGCCCACCGAGGGTCCTGTATAAAATTGTAGGTTATACTTTAAATAGAGACTAAATTTTTTATGATTTAATTACAAATGTGGAGTTTGAGATTTTCCCTGACTTGTAATGTAAGACTATATAACTTCACAAATTTCATAGTTCTAGCTAGATCAACGAAAAGTACCCTATACATTTTGATACCCGTGAGAATGTCAAAATATAGGTTTTTGGCGACATAAACGGCCGTACCTTTTTTTGTTAACTTAGAAGTTTGATTTTTTCACATCTTCAAGGGACTAAAACTTGTTAGTGTAGAACTGAGTAATTATATGGTTTTAATTTCAACTCGATACCTTCACGCGTTTCCAAGATAGTCTTGACAGACAAACGGACAATAAAGTGATCCTATAATGGTTCAGTGTTTCTTTTGAGGTACGGAATCCTAAAATTTGGACTATTTAAGTGACGGGTATTTCCCGTTATCTAAAATGTTGGAATTTTTCTATTGCAGAGATTCACAAATTCTATGGGAAGGAAATCGAAGACACACTGCTTTTATTTCATCGCTTAGATTAAATTCATTTTTTATCGCATCGCTTAGAGGTACTTGAGGTTAATCTCATATTTAATTTACTTACCCGAAAATTTAACCCTCATGGATTTTGAACCTTGGATAAATTCGTGAATGCTAAAACTACTATTTGTACATATGCTTGGAAATTAAACTAAAAACATTAACATTTGACCATAATTTATTGTTAAGACATTTTTCGATAGATTTATTACGCTTGATGTGCGGCCGGGCTTAGAATGTAAATTTTCCGAAGGCGGCGTTTTGATATTTTACCTTTTAGACTCTTTCAAGTTCTTTTCTTGATCTAAGTAATATTTTAATTCTTAGAAAAAAATCATCTGAACTGGTTGTTCTTGGCATCCGTGTCAAGGATTCCTTAAAGAAATAGTTAAGAAATTAAATATGTTTTTATTTTCATAAATAATATTTTAGTTTAGAGATTTCCTTTCATTAAATAACTTGACTTACGTCATGACGTCTCCATTTCATAGTTTTACTACTAAGTACATACAAAATTAATCTGATGGAAAATATCTGGAGCAAATTTGACTATGCTTTCTTGGACTCCAATATCGTCTGACAATACACTTTATCCATATGTTTTTTATACATTGTCTTTAGGAAATCTGTAAAATAAAAATATCGACAAAATTTTACAACACTACGCATGATCAAGAAAACCTCAAAGTAATTTTCTAAAAATCGCTAAAACATAAAAGTGAAGTTAATATTACGTATTGTTTTTCTACAAAATGATTCAGCGATATTTCATATGTATATAAGTGTACTTATTAGCTCACATTCAAGTAACAATATGAGAAAACATGCCAATTTAAGGTCAATAAATTTTGATTATTTTCCTTTCGCGACGAATGAGACTTGCAGCCCCAAACTACACAAAACATTGTGTTACGGAGTGCACAAACACACACTATTTGTAAATACCTAAAGAATTCTTGCTTTCTAATTACTTAAATATTAATAAAATATCATCAAAATATTACTAGCCACGGGACGCACAAACAAATATTATACGAACAATTCAAATAGTTCAAACTCGGATGGTCTATCTTCGATACAAGGTACTATAGAATTTAGCCGTGTTATATATTTTTAACCAATTTTAATTTTTAACCAAAATGACAATTCAATCAATTCATATACTGACCACCTTGTGACATGCCAAAAGACAAATATTACTCATCTCTTACATTTACACAGTTTTGTGCCGTATGTTAGAAAGAGACAAATAGCACACAATTAATTGTTGTTTTAATCTTCCTTCTATGCTGTAGTGATTGTTCTGAGGCGTTACCCGTCAATAAATTACGACATATACTGTAGTACATTATTCCCAAAAAATACAGTAATTCATCGGCGTGCTGCTGTCAAAAAGAAAATAAACGAATGGACAGAGTATAATCGATTAATGATCAGAAGGGAAGGTCACTTCATTTTGACCTTGTGGGTCAGAACCAAAACTGTCAAATATGAGCTACTACAGTGGCCCGACTATAGAGGTATGTAAGCCTCTGGTTACACCATCAGTATTTCATCAGTCTCCGCTGGACTGGCAAAAATTATCAAAAATATATAAATTTTCATCAGTATTTCGTCAGTCACTGGGTTACACGATCAGTCTGTCAATCATACCATGCTGATGGATCAAACTGATGAAACACTGATAGTGTAACCTTAGTCTAATATGCCCTATTCACGATGCAATCTGGCTTTTGATCTGTCGCTGCAACACGCTGCGATCGCGGTTCCACATATTCTACTCACATAATATGCATCTTCGATTGCAATTTCATTCTGCTACAAACACCTCCACAACGCAAAAAATAATGGCACCAACGCTATCTAGATTTCAAAAAGTAGCATTTGCATTTATTTATTTAAGATAGGCACACCCACAGCACTGTATATTACACACTTATTAATCTAATCTAAAGTATAAAAAGAACAATTCCAATACAAGCCCATGACAGGTGTATACAACATTATTCAGATAAACTACGATTTAGTTATAGGTTAGTAGGCATATTTTATAATTTATTATTTTTTTATTAAAGGTATATGTTAGTAGGCACAGAAAAAATAGCTCTTGCTTCCACAATTGATATACCTGCGAAGAGAAGAAAGAAATAACAGGTAAAGGTAAAAAACTGGTTACAACTAAGAAATAAAATATAGCAAATGAACGTTATGTTTCATTTGGAACCAGATGATTTCTCAAATTTGTCTCTGTAGTTCATTTTCTAATTATCATTACCTACTTTGTTAATTCTAAACGCTTTTACCTACACTACAGGCGGCATACGTGCGACTGAGCCAAGTTGCATGCAACCGCACTATTCACGTCGCAATGTGTTACAGTAATCAGTCGGTCGTTAGTGCGGGCAATGCGACTTGCGATAAATTGCTTGCAATCTGCCTATTCACGTCGCATTCTGTTACATTGCAACAGATTGCTAGCGAAATTGCATCGTGAGTAGGGCCTTTTGCTACATATCCTGCATTCCAGATAAAGCACTGCTACTTTCTGAGGCCTCAGAAAGTAACATCTGATGTTAGCCTCGTTTTGCGTTTCTTATAAGAAATGTTGACATTTTTAGCCGCGCTAATTGTAACAAATGAAACGGAAGGTACTGATTTTTTGTGCTGAATTTTGACACCTCACGTGCACCTCACCTACTTAGTCCAGCCACTTTAAATTTCTAATAATATTAATCAGAATTGGTTAATACTATAAATATCTTTCAATGAATTTTTTAAATTCGCTGAAAACCCTCTTTGATTCATGAAAAAAAGATTCCAAATGTCAAATTTGAAAGCAGTCAAAAAGTAGTATCAAGAGGACCCATCAAATAACATCAAATAACCATGCTAATAGATTTTGTGTTAGAAATGCTTAAATGAAACGCATGACAACCAGCACGAAGAACTAGCATCACCGCTAATGAAACGCAGAAATGCTAAAAATGTTGATATTTATGACTAAAAATGCTTATCTGGAACGCACCCACTGTATACTCTTGTATTCAGAGGCGCGTTCAGGGCCTTCGCGCGAAGTACAACTTTTCGCTCTAACCCCGTTCAATGCCTTCAAGCGTGACAACCGGGTGAAACAACCGCCTGTTCAAGACCTTTGAGTGTCGGCGCGAGTTACAACCGAACAACCATCGAATTTGATGGTTGTAAAACGCTCTGACGTTTATGACTGAAATACTCTTACGTGATTGGATGATATTGGCGGCCATATTCTATAATGTCATCTACTAGAAAGAGAGAGAAATAAAACATCATGTGAAAGAGGGAGATAAAAGATTTGGTTGCTGCAATCCGTTCAACGCCTTTGAGCGAGTTAAAAAACAACCGGACAACTACACCCAGAGGCGCTGAACGCGCCTCTGTATTCATAGATATAGAATGCTTTATCTAAGTCTGTATTCCACAAGTCTAATTAGTCTGTGGAATGGCGTCATTTCCGCGAGTGGCAGCATGGAGACATGTCTCCGCGCGGTTTATGAAGAAATTAAAGTTTATTTTTGTATTTAGATAGTTACAACTGTTTATTTTGCATATTACTGCTGACAGCGCTTACATCGAAATAATGGGAAAACCAGGTACGTTATTTTTCAGTATCTTCAGAGTTCGATGCATACGCGAAATGCCGCGTGGGTCAATGTGTTTTTTGTGTCTTTTAACCTTTTCACTGGTGTAAATGTTCCAAACGATTAATTATTTAATGTTTACGTGAAGATATGTAGTGTCGTTGTAAAACATATTTTTCAGTATTTACTTCAACAAAATATGATGCAATAGTTTTTAGGTTATGTTACCTCAACCCGATTTGAACATTTTTTATTTTTTTGACCCACATCCTGACGCATTTTACTTTCATATTACTCACATAAAAGTAATCTGCTTCACAAACATATTTTCAGCGTTTTGTGTTTATATTCCACAGCAAAAATTGTGAACAAGTTGCGAACCCACGCTACCACGCGCGTGGTTTTTATTGGGGACAATTTGTACATGATTTGAGTTCCGTACTTTGTTCTCGCAGCGTTTTACATTAGCATCGAAATATATTATCGATATAAAGACTGTTCTACGTTTTATAGATATAATATGAGGTTTTTAGATGTAATCATTTCTAATTCTTAGCATTTTAGTACCATGTGTTTGCTGATGCTGTCATTAAACAATATTTAGTTGTTACAATTAGGAAATCAAGTAGTCTGCTAGATAATGCTTGACATTGGCAAATAACATTCCATATAAAATTTTTATTTGTAATAGAGTTGTTAGAGTTGAATAAGCTTCCAGATGATGTTGTCTTGGCCTCCAACACCAACTAATTCAAAAACAGACGACATTTATCTACAAAAGAGAAAATAATTCGACTATACAATAGGGCTGCCATACGTCCCGGTACACCGAGACATGTCCCGGCTTGTAGCGTCATGTCCCGGTGTCCCCATCAACAATTCATTTGTCCCATTTAGGTAGCTAGGTAAGGTAGGTAGATATGCACGAGTCATTTGTGAGCACACGAGCAAAGAAAGCAAAAGAAGTGACACCGAGAACATTTCATAAGAGACGTAACGCTAAGAAAACAGGTATTTTGATTTTTTGTTGATTTAATTTTAATAAAAATACTATATAAAATTAAACTTTTAAGTTTGTAACGAATGTACATATTTCGTGTATGAGTCTTGATTTGTTATTTAATCATTTTGTTTATATTATTCATCTAAATTTAGATTTTTCCATAGCTTACTATTTTTTTTTTCTAAATGTCCCAGTCGCCGATTCAGAATATATGGCAGCCCTACTATACAACCATCAGGATGCAGGCAGTATTAATTGCAACAACTGCTTTCCTGCCTACAATAATAATAATATTGTGTTATAAAAAATGTACACCAAAATGTATATGTGATGGATGCAGGGACGAAACAGGGACATGGCATAATATCACAATATAGAGAACGATACAGTAGCCCGACGCCATATAAAGGGAGGAATCGGCGCACGCACACATACAAACGTCGTTTACACGGCCGCCAAGCATGCTCTGAACGGCATAGCAACGCAGTGTCACGCCGCGCGCCGGCAGAGATTGTTGTGCTCCATGTACACCGATTTTTTGTAGGCACCAACCCTAGCGCCCAGTTCAGCTTTAGTTATAAATTTCAAAGACATGCCTGAGTCGGGCTACTGTATCCTTCTCTATATTGTGATAATATTGTCAAGACAATAGATTGGGTAAAATATTTATGTTTAGCATGTGACATGTCTGCAGTCTGTTGCCTATGCATTTTGCTAAACATTTTCTATGAAACAATGTTACCAAAACAATCTACAATTTTGGACGAAGTAGAACATTTGCGTCAACTCAACTCTGTCATCAGCGCAGCTCTGTCATTAACCCCCTCTGAGCGATGGGCTATTCGTGTAGCAGTATCACATGATTGGTTGGGGGCTCTGTGAGGTGAGTCTACCTACCTCAAATTTTGTTTGACCCGCCTTCCACTACAACGTTTTTCTCAAATTTGTAGAGTTCAATAGTCGAGGTGGTGGTGGCGGAAGAGGCGGCTTTCGCGGAGGCGGCGGCGGCGGCGGGTTCCGCGGGGGCCGCGGTGGAGGCCGCGGGGGCTTCGGCGGCGGCGGCCGGGGCGGCGGCGGCGGCGGCTTCGAGAAGCGAGGCGGCGGCGGCCGGGGCTTCGGGGGCCGCGGAGGAGGTCTGGACTTAACTGTGATACTTACTTGTATTCTCCAACATATTGTGAAAGTATTACTAGTTAATTTGCTAGTTTACTATATTTCGAATCATTTAAAGTTTACCCTTTTTGATTTTATTGTTACTAAAGGAATTAGGAGTATTTTAGCTTAAGTTTTTAGGTTTATTTTTTTTGTAGTCTGAATGCTTAGATGCAAGGCAAGATGCACTTCAACCAGCAGGCCTATGACTGATCTCATGGTTTTGAAATGATATCATGATGAAGTCATAGTGCAAAACAAAAAATAAGATTTTCGGTCAGATTTTGATCACTCATTCTTTATATCATGATGACATCATTGATATTATGCCATAGTGTTGATAACATTGAAGATAGGTAATACCAAATGAAGCATTTCATGATTTTAAATTTATACCATGTCATATGATGTAAGATATATAGGCCTGCTGTTTGGTATTGCAAAAGTCATAGTGTAGACTACAAAGGCCCTCCAAGATAAGAAAGATACGAGGCTCACTACTATAGACCTATAGTTTTCCTCCTACATAAAATATACAATGATGACAACATGGTCCCTCTAATCTCGACCTATTCATGAAGACTATGATACCACATACCCACTTCTGAGTGCTGCAGCACGTATGCTAAGGCCGGCAGTGGCTAGGACTGTGACTGATACGTTCCGTCTTCCCAGGCAGGGGTCGCGGCGGTGGCGGTGGCAGGGGCAGAGGCGGCGGTGGCTTCAAGGGTGGGAAGCAAGTGATTATAGAGCCGCACAGGTATGAAATATGTTATTTATTGTCTAGTGCTTTTTTTTTTGTATTATCTGACATCGGCTTCCTTTTTTTTGACCCTTTCCGGATTTTTTGACCCTTCTTATCTGATGATAACTAACGATAACATTTTAAAGATTTCTATAATAGATTGGTATATTAAGACAACACACCAATGATGTTTCAATAAACTTTCGTTCTTCTGAATGTGAACACTTGAAGACAGCATAACTTATCTGATCATGAAACTGATTCAAACATTTTAGACCACTCATAAAACATTGTACTGAGCCACACCATTATTGCAGACATCTTGGAGTATTCATAGCCAGGGGCAAGGAGGATGCGTTGGTTACTAAGAACTTGGTGCCCGGATCAGAAGTGTATGGGGAGAAGAGAATATCAGTAGAGGTTAGTTTCTTTTTCATTCGTTTAAACAACCCAAACTAATTATGTAAAGTTAATATCATTTTTAAAAGAGCAAAAAATTTGAACTTGTTCCTAGAATTGACTTGTGTTATAAAAATGAAGAACTAGGCAACAGATAAAATACTACCTAATAATAACTTACACAGATGTCAGCTAAGAATATATAAGTAGTATTTTGAATGCAATACAAAAATAAATATGAAATTTTGTAAAGTTATTTTTCAAAACTTATAAAGCAGCTATCAAGACTAAAATTTTTAGGATTTAGGCTTGAATTATCTTTGTTTGTTGTAATTTATGTGCATTTATGAACAATTAATTTTTGAATGATGATTGTGGTCCCTCTAATCTCGACCTATTCGTGAAGACTATATCCACATACCCACTTCTGAACATCAATACCATTATAGACTTGTAACACTGCTGTCATCACCGTATCTCAAACTAGCAGTGTTATTTACAGACCGATGGAGAAAAAGTGGAATACAGAGTATGGAACCCTTTCCGATCGAAGCTGGCTGCGGCCATCATGGGGGGTGTGGACGCTATCCACATGCCGCCGGGCTCCAAGGTGCTGTACCTCGGAGCGGCCAGCGGCACCACTGTCAGTCATGTTTCGGATGTCGTTGGACCGGTAAATGTCTTATTCTGTCTTGTCTATCATCTACTAAATATTTGATGCTGTTAACTTCATTTTGAAGTAAATAAATAAAAACGAGAAATAAAGATACATAATAGTAAAAAGATTACAAATTTCATGCCATTGCTGAATAATTTTTTCGAACAGATAGTTTTTAAATGAGTTGTTTTATTTTTGTACAATTACTAATAACACAGTTTTTTGAGTTCAAACTGTTATGTGCATAACAGATCGTGCAATTACATGAATTTTCCATCGTTCTCAGGAGGGACTAGTGTATGCAGTGGAGTTTTCACACAGATCCGGACGAGATTTAATAAACGTAGCTAAAAAAAGGACAAATATCATTCCTATTATAGAAGACGCCAGGCATCCCTTGAAATACAGGTAATTTGGACAGATGCATATTAGAGAATGCTTGATCTAATGTCAAGCCAATGATAATTTTTAGTCACCACATTTCTTCAAGCAAAAGTAACTAAAACAGTTTCGTTAAATTGTGGCTATAGCTACTTGCATAAAGTTTTTAGGGGTATTTATTAATAATAATAGCTAATGCATAGTTTGTATTAGATAGGAAAAACTACATTAATGACTCTTTACTATGACCAACATTTCTGGCCTAATAAATATGATTCTTATTAATTGTATGTCGAAGTAGACGTAAGATGGCTGTAGTTATTGTTATAAATATAAAAAAAATTGAATTAATAGCTTGTTATTTCGGGTAATTGTACTGTAGGTTATTTTCCGTGGCTTAGGTGCAGAATGTCCACTTCGCAAAAATGTCTACAGAGTTGCGTTCCGAGGGTCAGAGTAATGCAACCGAGAGTGTTTTTCACACTCGCTCCGAGGTTCAGAACGGCTCGGTTGCTATCTTTTTTTTTAGTTTGTAGCTTGCCGATCAAGATCAAGCAAAGGGCAAAATATACTAATCCTTACTATGAAATTAATAGTCAATATCTATTTTTCTGCTAAAAAAAATTACAACATAAAAATCTCTATATTTCCCTTGGCTTAAAAGAGTTCAAAGTAGTGTTATTTAATAAAATAATAAGTGATTAGCGTATTTTTGACATCGACTTTGACATAAAAGCTGTCAGAGTGTTTTTCACCCTACGCTCAAGTTGGTTGTTTGGTTGCATCACTCAAAGCTTCTGAACGGGCACAGAGTGAACTAACCGCCTGTCAGAGCGTTTTGTACCCCGAGGCTCTGAACGGGTCGGTTGCTGTCAGAGTGCACCTGAACGCAGCTCAGGTAGCAAAATGTCTTTCGCTCAATGTCCCTTTTGTGTAATGTCTTTTTTGCACAATGTCCCTGTTATTGTTACAACAGTAAAAAACAATATTAACCTTTGACCGGTGACATGTTTATTATGTAACATAACCGGTGACGTGCAGTCTGACAGGCCGCTCCACTTTCTTGTCCCTAGTGCGCAATTTATGTAACGTAGCTAATCAAACTGCTCGATTATAATTAAAACACTTATGAAAGGACAAAATAAAACCAAATTATGTTCTCTAAATATATTTTAATTAGGAACATGTAATCATAAATCTATACTGTCTTATAAACGGCAATATTCATGCCGCAAAATAATATATATAAAAATCAAAAGAAATCAACAAAAATAATCTTTTTCCATAAGCTGTTACATAAATCAACTCAAGAAAAATGAAAACTTTAATAACAACAGCCATTTTACAAAACTGACAATGGTCAAACTTTGGTTTCTTTATTGCCAGCTCGAACACTGTTGTTGTTGCTCGGACACAACATGTTATTTGCAAGAGGTGTAATTAGACTTGGTATTTATACTTCCGATTCAATTTAGGAGGACAACTGGCACATATTTTTCTTGTTTTTGACCGCTTGTCACCAGTTAAAAGTTAATAATAATCAAAGGGATTTTTGCAACCTGTAGACATTCTGCGAAGTGGGCATTTTGCGTCTAAACGAATAAATCTACAAGTATCTTATTATGCGAATATATTGATATGATAATTAAACTCAGTGGTATTTTGTGAAATTCCACTAGTTGAAAATTCATTATCAACAATGAGCTAGAAGTAAACCCCAAAAATATTCAGACAAGATCTAATTGAGTTAGCAAAAGGTATAAATGATGAAAATCCTATGAACTAAATTTTTCATGTTGATAGTGGCACTTTGAACTCTCTCTCTGATTTGTGGCACCCACAAAATGAAGTCCTAAAGAAATTAACATTAGAATATTGTACCATACAAATATTTCCAGAATGCTGGTGGGCATGGTGGACACAATATTCGCCGATGTAGCGCAGCCAGATCAGGCTCGTATCGTCAGCCTAAACGCACAGCATTTCCTCAAGAACGGAGGACACTTTGTCATATCTATTAAGGTGAGATGCAATTAGTTAAAGCTTTGTGTTGTAATTTCTTGATGGAACTCCATGGTACCTTGTTATTAAAACAATAATTTCACTAGATCCACTTGAACCGGTTTCAATACATCATCGTCAGGCTATGAAATTTGTTTATTGCCTGACGATGATGAATCGAAACCGGTCGCAATAATTTAAATATAATAAAGATTCAAGTGGAACTAGTGAAATTAGTGTTTTAATAACAAGATGAGATACGATTCTTGTCTACCAAAACTGACAACTTGTGATTTCAAACAGCTGTTCCAAACCACGAAGCAAACATAAGGGCCCGTAATATAAAATCTAATATCTACCTCTTAATCTACTTATCTTATGATGATAAACCAATGCTAAATATTTCATGTTGATAATGAACTCTCTCACTGAGGATTCGTATGCAAAGACTTGCATATTTTTTTACAATTTTACCATAAGAGGTGGTTATCTTTGAACATTGATTCGCAGGCCTCGTGTATAGACTCGACAGCGCAGCCCGAAGCAGTATTCGCCGCTGAAGTTAAGAAATTACAAGCGGACAAACTCAAGCCACAGGAACAGTTGACTCTGGAGCCGTATGAGAGGGACCACGCAGTTGTAGTAGGCGTCTTCAGACCCCCACCGAAGAAAGCGTAGACAATGCCTTTATATTTTTATATAATAAGGGTCATAGATATATTTTTGATTCAGTGCTGTTTTGGGGTCCTGGTGGAAAATTATAGGGTGTAGCTGTGAATGCCGAAAAAATGTTTTAGGGGCATATAAGTTAGATCCTGAGTGGACCCTAGGTGAATTTCTTACTTACTGAACAAAAACTTTTCGAGTGACTTGTCGGTATCTGGGTATACTGTGGATCGCGTGTTTGGTTCGCAGAAAACACACACACACGTGTCTGAACTTTTACACAGTGAACGTTTCAGCATCTGGATAGGCAGAGGAGGCCCCCAGATCTCACACTTGTAGACTTTTTTATAAATATCAAAAATCAAGTATACGCATTTGAGTGTCGTACTCTAGCGTATATGGAGAACCGGTTTATTGCAGCCAACCTTTCAGTCTGTTACTCCAGAGATGTTGTCGAACTTCAAGAGTAGACGCTTCGACGAACCGCTTTCTGCATAGAACAGGGTGGCAGGCATATTGGGCCGTTTTTACGATTTAACGCTCAGTCAACTTTGAACCTATCGGCCATATGTCAAAAAGTGAATTCATTAACAGTATTTTATCCCAAAGTTGAGTTTGGCAGTAATGGTTGTTAGCGATCGATCGCCATACACAAAGAAGTGAAGTTAACACTACAGTAGACGCGCCCTATTAGACTTCGTGAGCGGTCGCGCTGGTTCCAAGGGTAGCCTTTTGTAGTTACCTTAATGTTGATAAAAGATAGAAAATTTATAAAACTCAGTTCATAATATAAAAGTATGTCTTTATTTATATCACAAAAGAAAATTTTGTTGTCTAAAATTTAAACTCTTCATTAATTATTAAACAAAACGTAAACTTCTAAAAAAATCTAAATTTTTAGACAGTTCGAGATCACGCTGTCGTATTACTAATAGGAACGTATATTATAAAAAATAAAAATAATTTTTAGCAATAAAACTAATGAAATAATTAAGAAATAAAATAAAAATCTGTCTGTTGACATGCATTCAGGACACACGACCGCCTGGCGTTCGCTACAAA
Source organism: Schoenobius gigantellus (assembly GCA_963935595.1). Taxonomy (NCBI): domain Eukaryota; kingdom Metazoa; phylum Arthropoda; class Insecta; order Lepidoptera; family Crambidae; genus Schoenobius; species Schoenobius gigantellus. The sequence goes on from OZ012543.1 coordinate 3,913,403, forward strand.
TGCGTGGCATGCATTTTCTGCAATGTTTGCGCGTGCTCCTGTCACGAGCCCTACTGCATAAACAACACCGACCAACACTTCCTCGTATAGGCATATTCTGTAGGAGGGATTGTTTAGAAAGTCCTAAAAGTTGGCATGTTTTGTTGTAATATTCGACGCTCAAGACAATGCAAGGACTCGTGAGCGTGAATCTGACTTGTAGGTATTTGCATCGTACAACTTTCAGCTCAGGGTTGTTCATTTTATGTCTGCCATATTGACAAAATTGTAAAATAACGTAAGAGGTCATCTTCGGCTATTACGTATGACGTCATATTGTCTAGCCATTTTGTCAAAAATGTCGACACCATATCTAGGGCGGATTCATGTAGAGTGCTCACATAGTCATTTTCATCATCTTCCTGCAACCATCTTTGTATGTCTTTAGTAGTCAAGTTGTCTGAACAACTTGCCATCTAAAAATAAAAATAAAAAATTAATTATCCAACTATACCAGAATATACCGGGTGTAACGGAATACCGCAATAATATTTAAGGTTGTTGATTACCAAAAAAAAATGTTTTATGACTATTCTTAGTATTTTTATTATATGCCTACTTTAGATTTAATACTCTTAACAGTTCAGCGTATTGAATCGAAAGTAGGCATATAAGAAAATACAAAGAATAGTCATAAAACATTATTTTTGTTAATCAACAACCTTAAATATTATTGCGGTATTCTGTTACACCCGGTATAATACCTTGATAAGCACATATAGCACCCAATGAGTTTAATGGTCTAATAAAGCGCGAAAGGCGCTGGTGATTGACATAAACACGAACTCAGTACACTAAATAAACAAATAAGGATATTCTTACACCAATAATTACAAAATAAATGTTAAGTATATTTACCTCTATTTCACAAAATGTACACTTGAAAAAAAAAACTCGTAAGTGGTCACGCGGGCTACACGTGTAGCCCTTGCAGTATGACAACGAATTTTTCGAAATTCCGTGTGCCGCGGGGTACGAGACACTACTGGTGACTACGGGGATTAATACGAGTACTCGAGAAATACACGAGATTCAGATGCTCTAGCCCAGAAAACTTAGTAAATATTAGAAATTAGCTGCCCGCCCCGGTCCCGCACGGGTATACTAAAAAACCTATTGACAATACAACAATGTAAGAAACCATAGATTTGGAGTAGCCTGAATGTCAATCTGTCAAGTTCGTCACTTTTACGTGAACATATTTTAAATTCTTTTTTTTTCCGTTAATATTTTTTTTCTTTTTTTTAAATAAAAACGTCGCCCCACACTAGGACTTTCTCCTGTGTCGTGGGTGCAGTTACAAACATAAAATATCACGTGCACATACGCCCAGACCGGAACAAATTTCTGTAGGCTATAAAACATTTGTCCCGTACGGGAATCTAAACCGCGACCCGTTGCGCAGTAGGTGATCACTCGATCTCTGCGCTAAACGTGTCGTCAAAATTTTTCAAATATTTTCTTTTATACAAACCTTGTCCTAATAATAACGAATATATAAAACCAAGAATCATCTAATTTGGCGCAGTCGTTCGAAAGTTATGGGCGTACTTACATACGTTTCGAAGCTCCATTTTTATTTATATAGATTATTATACGCTGGGTTACATATGAAGCCCACGCGTCCGTTCTAGTGTTAATCTCATGTAGTGTGTATTTTTCGATAGTTGTGAAGTCATATGGCAGACGTGAGAGCGTAGTGTTCCTTGTACGCTGATGTAGGGCTGTCGACACTTGAGATCAAAAAATAATTTATTTAGTTTGTATTAAAAAATAGCAGCTTCATTAGCCCATATATTTTTCCTAAAGAATCTCCACTTCTCATTGATACATTATATGCGAATTCCGAGTAGCTCCTGTAAATTTGGTTCCTACTTTAAAAGTAACCCCGAATGTTTTCACCAGGACCCCAGAATTGTTGTATAAGTGCAAAATAGTTTTAACGTGTCCAAGTGATGTGTGGAATTGTTGAATGCAAGTGTAATTGTAATATGTGTAATATTTACGGATGATCGTATGCCTAATGTTATTAGTTTTAAGTGTTTAAAGAAATATAATGACTGTGAATAAGATTTAAACTTTTAATTGAAAACTGCCCACACTATTACACGTCTACAGCGGGGGAAAATCAATCACCCTGCCCTTATTCCACTCTTATGGGCGGCGGGAATAGTAGATTATTAACCGAGTGGATAAAGCAGTGTCTTCTGTCACGGGACTCACTGGTGTAGACTAATCATGAGCGAGCGTAACGAAGGAGGGATTAAGATCACCCAAGATGTTTTATCCTCGAGGAACCTGTTCTTTCCTGACACTCAAACTATCTCTATTCCAAATTTCATTTAAATCGGTTCAGTGATTAAGGTGTGAAGAGGTAACAGAAGGACAGACGACACACTTTCGCATTTATAATATTAACATGGGTTTTTAATCATAAATTATATTACTTTAAAAAGTAACGAAACTTCGTATTGAAAACCACACAGAAAAGGTCTATACCTATGTGATACACATAGGGTCAGGGTAATTTTATTATATTTTAGTCTCAGCGTGTCCGTCCATGTCGACTTGTGCCCAGGTAAGTAAAATCCGGGTGGCATAATGGCAAATCTAAATATGCATTAAGTACAACAAGCGCCACGTCAAGCAATACTGATCTTGAACCACTATGTCGCTGGTAATAACGGCGGTTTTCGTTGTGAGATTGACGTGGCGCATAGTGTACTTACAGTATATGTAATCTGCTCCTTTAGACAAAAGTCACTCGCTCACTTCTTCGCAGTCGTTCCGCACAAAAAATGCATGGAAATAACATTAGCATGTGACACCTCACACTATTTTTTCCGCACCTCATGTCATCTCCATACCTTTTTTTTTGCGGAACTACTGCGGAATAATTAGCGTGTGGCTTGTGTCTAACTAAGGAGTCTGCCCTAGAAACTTTTCTGCAGTCGTTCCGCAGAAAAATGTATGGAGATGACATTAGCTTACGACAACCACACGCTATTTTTTCCGCATACTTTTTTCTGAGGAACGACTGCGGAAAAGTTAGCGTAGTGCATTTGTATAGGGGGCTGTGCAGTAGACAACGTGTGGCTTTGGTGAGTGACTGAGGTAACAACGCAGAACCCAAACCACTGGAGATAGAAGCACAAGATATAATAGTACTCCGTACAGGATGGTCACTCACCTCCCCGCACTCATTTCAAATACCCCACCCCGTTGTAGACATCACTGACACTCAAACAAGGGCGCGCGCGTTCGTTTGTTCGTGGTGACACTTCACGTTCACCGAGTAGACGCGAGCGCCGGCCGATAACAGAGATAGCGCTATGCGGGTAAAAGAGAAGGCAGTCGCTGCACTTCTCGCGTCATTTCGATTGATAACCGCGCACTCAGCCCTACTAGATTCCATGCACACATTTGCGCGTGTACAAACGAAACGTCATTTGCTTAGGCGCATAACACATTGCACCGGACACCGCTCCGGTGTGCGGCGCTGCGGTTTTTAATTTTGACTGAAGAATCTTAATTTGTATATATACAAAAACCGCAGGGTATAACACACTCACACCGCATGCCCGTGCGGTTGTGCGGCGCGCGCGACGGCACCGCACTCCCGGACGGCGATGCGGTGCGGTCCGCGGGGTATGCCACACTGCGCCGCAGTATCGTACGGATTTTTGCGTAGAAAGGACGTGCATACGCGTAATAGATTTCGACATCATAATGCGGTGCGTCGTGCATCGCAGCTCCGGACGGTGATACGAGATGCGGCGGCAATGTGTTAAGCGCCTTAAGTAGTAGTAATAGGTACCTAGTTGATTTGCGAACGTTGTAGTGTTCGGGGTGTGCTAGAAGAAATTTGGTGCAGGAGTTCGTTCGCTCATGTAAGCGCCCACTAAGGACGGGCAAAATTCCCACAGCAAGCTGAGAAATACCCACCAAAAAAAAGGACACCACTGTTCAACTTTAGTAAAGAAAAACGCAGTTCGCGGGCTCAGTATTGAATAAAAATACCGGTTTTATAATATTTTCTTATTAAATTTTTTAAAACTCTTGTGTGATATCAGTTACATTCTGTATCATATTTTATCAATTTCTGATTACGTTGATTACTCAAAATTATGTCAGTTGTAAACAATTTTGTAAAAATTGCGTCTATTCACTGCCCATTTACTTTATCAATATGATTAGTGCAGGGTTCATCATATTCCTGATTCCGGTATTCCATATTGAAAGAGAGAAAGAAAAATGGAACCCAATTCTAATAAAACCTCTAACAATTTAAAAGAAATATTTATAACAAGCTTAACTTTAACCTCGTTAAAAGTGTACTCAAAAAATATAACAAATGCCCATTGAGGTAGATCAGGAAGAACGCTAGCCCGAAACCTGCACCCCTAGCACGAATCACTCCCGTTATGCCATAGTAATCGTATTTACTTGCTATGCAATAACGATTGAACTATTAAACAGACAGCTAGAAACACTATCGTAAGAGCTTGTAACGTAACGATAGTTCTCTCGCTGTAAAATACTCGGTGAGAGATATCGCGATAGCTAGCTGTCGAGTAAAACGTCACGACACATGTCAAAGGTGAGTTCGTGCCGACGATTCTCATGAGCGCTCCACATTCTCGCGAGAACGCGAGAACAACACGAGAAGCGTGAATGTGGATCCGATTCGCATGTTCTCGCGTAGTTCTCCGACTTTTGTCGGTTTTTTGGCGCGAGACAAAGGCGCGAGAACTATATTGAGAACCTTGTACCAGGGTTGGAAAAAATTATGATTTTTTAATAAAATCCAATTAATCATGATTTATTGAATAAATCCTAATTTATCATGATTTTTTTTGATTTTTTTCGTTTTTATCGTTACTAATTTTAATTTTAATAAAATTAACTATTTTGCGGAAACGAAAGAGGAAGAGGAAAAATTAAATATTTACCCAGTTTTGAGGCAACTATTTGGAGCGATAGCCTCCTCAGCATCAGAGGAAAGTTTTTTTTAACATTTGGCATTGTTCACTCGAAATTACGTAACAGACTAGGGACCAAAAACCTGGAAAAGTAGTTTTTTTAATCAAGAATTACAATAATGACACTGAAATATGAAATATCTGATTTACTCGGAAAATAGATATTCATAAAAATACATTTTTCTTCACAAAAATAAAGAATTTTGATTTAATCACTGATTTTGTGCCAACCCTGCCTTGTACCTTCTCGCGAGAAGTGTGTACCCAAGAAGTTCTTGCCGAGGTTCTCGCGTACTTCTCGCGTAGATTCTTGCCGAGACTCTCGCCGAGAATCTCGCGTGAATGTGGAGCGCTCATCATACTTTAGCTCTCGTTAATTTTAACATTACGACACCGTTTAGTTCCTTAAACGACCGTAGCGGCGCTGCTATAGTTTCCATACAAATAGTACGATTACGATAACCATAACTATAGTAGTTCGTGTTTGGGGCACTGATAAGAATAAAATCACAAGTTGTAGTTCAACCACGTGTATATTTGTGCCGTCGGCTAGTCTTCGTCTGCCTCGCTGCCCCCTCCTTGCCCCTCTTGATCGCTCCACGAGTGCTCGCTCGCGGAGGTATCGTGTCTCTCCACTTCCATCTCCTCGTCCGATGTGTCTGGACAAATTATCATCATGTTACTCTACAGAAAACGATGCAGTTCAAAAGGAAATTGACGAAAATCGCACGCGACCCACAATGGTTTGATATACATCCTATTAAGAGGAAACACCAAGGTCGAGAGGATTAAAAAATAGGTATTTGTGAAAAGTGTTGCTGTCGCACTGTGTGTCCGAACAACTGAACTGAGCGCGACAGGGACAACTGCAGCTCGGACCTAAAATACCTATGAAAAGTACACAAAATATACGTTTCGTAGTCCCTCGTTTTCTCCGCGAAAACTTGACCGATTCAATTAATTTTTGCGTTAAAAATTAAAGCAAGACTTTTACTGCGTTTCTATGTTTTGCTTTTTTTTCATATAATCTTGTTCAATTTGTTTGGCTGGACGTTTGAATACAGCAGAAAATTAGGTCGATTTATTAGGTTTTTGATGGTTTGATATCTCTTTTCATAATTAATTTAATAAAAAAAGGAAAACATAGGGACACGCTTATAGTGGCCATAAATTTTATTGGAAAAAATAGAGCAACTAGCGCCATTATCCAGGAAGGAAACAGGGGATTACATTTGTATGGGAAACGGCCTGTACGATTTCCTCTTAATGTGCTTACCTATTTCTGCCCCAAAGCAGCAGTGTTTGCATTGCTGTGTCCCGGTTTGAAGCGTAAGATATGGCACTGAAATTACTGGGTACCGTGACTATACATCTGATGTCACAAGTTGGCAACGTACACTGTGGTTCTTGTGGGGGTTGCAGTTTTGCTGCGAATCTCACAGGAGCCACATGTATTATAGGTGACTGCTGCCACTTACCATCAGGTGGGCAGTTTGCTTGTTTGCCAACCTAACGCAATAAAAAAAATAAGAAAAAACTTCATAAAAGTAGTAGTTCAATTCCAAACCAACATTGCATTTATTTAACGTGATTACAGTACAGTTATTATGCCGGTATTAAATATAATATATACCATTATTACTTATAATTGGTAATCTTATTTTTTGTATAATATAACTAGCTGTGCCGGCGAACTACGTTTCGCCGTAATAAAAAATAGTTTACGACCTATTCTCAGACCTACTGAATGTACACAAAAAATTTCATAAAGCTCGGTCAAGCCGTTTCGGTGGAGTTCGGTAACAAACACTGTGACACGAGAATTTTATATATTAGATTTATCATAATATTGTAATTTAATAAAAATGACATGAATAATAATTGATTTAATAATAACTAATTTTAATATTAATATATAATTAAATGGATTATGACTAATTATAGGTATCAACTGTTACCTATATCTTCATTTTATATTATACTAGCAACTTGCCCCGGCTTCGCACGGGTGCAATGCTGATACTAAATATACTACAGAACGCACGGGTATACTAAAAAAACCTATTGACAATACAACAGTGTAAGAGACCATAGATTTGGAGTAGCCTTAATGTCAATCTGTCAAGTTGGTCACTTTTACGTGAACATTATTTTAAATTAATTTTTTTCCTGTAATAATTTTTCAAATATTTTCTCTGATACAAACCTCGTCCTAACAATAACGAATACATAAAACCAAGAATCATCCAATTGGGTGCGGTCGTTCGAAAGTCATGGGCGTGCACGTACATACATTTCGAAGATCCATTTTTATTTATATAGATAATTTATAATAAGCATTTGACCTGTATTTGTTTAAAAATATTAATAAACTGAATCTGAAATCTGAAATGATGAGTGGTGCGACGTGCGACGTTTGCAAACTCACCGTTGTAGTTGAGAACGGGCGGTTGCTCGTTGTCGTGTTGTTCCTTGGAGCGCTGCGCGGCCGCCAGCCTGAGGCGGCCGCGCAGGTTCAGCAGCTGGCACATGTGCGACCGCCTGGCGGGGGAACGCGCATAATTGGCATTGGTTAGCATAGTTCGGAGACCGGTTAAACTTTCGAACAGGGGGGCTACCGCCTAACTCATAGCGATCACTCGCTATCGCTCTCTTGACATTAGAACAATAGCTCTAATGTCATCTGTGACATTAAAACTATTGTTCTAATGTCATGATAACGATAGCGAGTGCTCGCTTTGAGTTAGGCGGTACGGCCGCCGGTTCAGGTCATTCGACATCGAACCGGAATGGTGCTGTTATGGATGGATGGATAATGCTTTTCGGTTGTTCACTGGTTAGTGGGAAAGCGGACATTCAAGTATTACGCAACGCAATTGGGATGATGACTGAATTCTAATTTTTACGTCTCGTCATTAAATATTAAAATACCGTGGAAAAAGATGCAGTCCTGTGAAATTAGAATTAAAATCGGCTTAGAAATACATTAGATACATGCATTTTAAGTTGTTAATTTGAAGGCGATTAGACAGAGAGATCCGACATCAACCGTGACGTCACTGTTGAGTACGGTCATATAAACTCCATTTAAATTGCCGTTTTGCTAAAAAGAGAAGGAGAAAAATCTTTAATACCTTATATCTTGGTTGTTTTTATAGTTATTCGAAAACCGATTTTTTCTTTTAGTTTATTATATGAATGAGCTTCTATTAAATCAAAAAAATTTTTTTAGTCATCTAGCCTATTATGACCCCTCCCCCTCCTCCCCTCGTAACGCGCCTTAACATTTTTGAACAGCTTATGATGCAAATCTCACCCTTTTGAGGACATAACAGTATAAAAATACAAACAAGATCGTTGGCGTTACTGTTCAACGAAATGAGCTGGTTAATAAATGAACAAATTCCTAATAACCAGTTAATAAATGAATAACTTATAATAAAGTCAATAATATAAACCAGTAAACCACCATAAAGTAAGTAATAATAATAACCAGTTAATAAATGGTTTTTTTAACAATGTCAACTGTTATTTCTTAGTCGGTTACGAGCCCTGCATATTAAAATTAGATATTTACAGAGATAGTAGTAGTAGGCTTAGATGGATCGGAACTCTATGATGTTATGTGTAAGTACCTTTATTTAAGGCGCTACTTTCCCGTTTGCGAACAATTTCCTTTTGCTGTACCGCCACAAATACAAAACATACAGTTCTAAAATTCATACATGATATTGTTGAACATTTTATCTAAACATTCTTAAAGACAGAAACATGATTAATAATATTTCACGTTTCAATAAAACTGCTTTGTCGCTTTTATCCGCATTTCCTGGTGCAATTTAATCGCACTACAATTTCTTGATAAGTCAATAGTGACAATGTTTTAAATGTCAAGGGTTAACCAAGCGATAACTGTCTTGAAAAAGCGACGCTATTGTAGTGTTATTGACACGACACAAATGCGTTAACGCTAGCAGAATAAGGCCCCAGCCACGCCCATCAAAACACGATATGATAAAGCAATCTATCACGGTGAACTGTCAAAATACGACGAAACCCTATTGTATTTTGACAGTTCACCGCGTTAAACTGCTTTACCATATCGTGTTTTGGTGGACGTGCTAGGGGGGCTGGTATTTAGGGAGATACCAATCACAGTTTATTTTTTGGAACTTTGAGAGAACGAATAAAGATTTTAGATTTTTTTACTTTTTTTTTAATTGCCACATACCTGTGCGCCAAAACGGGCAGGAGTTGCGCCAGTCGCGAGTGCGATGCGCTGCGTTCGGAAGCCAGTAGTAGCGCCGAATGCGCGCGAATCGTCGCCCACGCCCATGTACACGCGCACAAGCACCTGCGGCATAGTTTCCCTGTCGTTACGCGCGTTCCACATAAGAACCACCACTTTGCCGACGCTCGCATAATATGATGTTAGCTTCGTTTTGCGTTTCTTGTAAGAAACGTTAACATTTTTAGCCGCGCTAATTATTGTTACAAATGAAACGGTCGCAACAGATTTTTCGTGCTGAATTTTGACGCCTCAACCTAATTAGTCCAATGACAAAAAATTTCATATCATACAAATCAGAACCGACCAAAACTATAAATTTCTTTTTATTTATTTTTTAAATCCCCTGTAAAATCTTTTTGATTCATGAAAACAAGGTTTCAAATGTCAAAGCTGCCAAAAATGGGATCAGAGGACCCATCTTATAGCCTGGGTGCTAAATTTTCGTGGCAAAAATGTTTAAATGGAACCAACCGAAACCAGCACGAAAAGTTGACACCGAGAGCTAATAAAACGCGTCGATGCTAAAAATGTTGCTAATCCGATCTTAGCTGGAACGCGCTTAGTGCATCGGGTACGGGCCGCCAAAATAGTAGCCTGTCTACAATTCTACACTCATGTTTCAATATTCGAATTAAGATCTAGAAGGTGAACATAATAATATATTGACATACATATTTACACAGATAACTAAAATAATAAATTGAAAAACAACATGTAACATAATGAAAATAAGTATCGGATCAACGCACTATATTACAACTATCATATCTTAAAAAATCACAAATTAAGTTACTAGTTGACACTCGAAAAACCAAATCGACACTATAAAGAACCTAAGCCTCAATGTTTATAAATTATTTTCTTTCCTCCTTCCGATACGCGCTAAGACAGTGAATTAAATGTAGATTTGGCACCATTGGTATAACATACTCACAGCCGCCAAGGTATCTCACCCCGCCTTAATGATACTTTGTTGATATGCGAAATTTTGTCAAAACTTTCTACCACACCACTTTTTTGGTCGACAAGGCACATCTTTTGATTGTGTCGACTTTAAAGTTTCACTTTTCACAGATGTAAGAGACTCGAGTATATTTGATATACATTTCAAACTGATATCTCTGGATTATTCCACTTTGAACTCCTGGCTGATATCACCCAGGTGATCAAATTCAACCTGAGTGATCAAATTCCACATGATTTTAATCTCCTTATTTTGTTTCCTTAAATCTCCTGGGTGATATAATTCCACATTAGTTTTATTATGTCTCCTAAAATCACTTGGTGTGGTATGATTTCAATTATTAATTTTTTGCGTAAACGGTATTTTTGTATGGTGTGTTAGTTCATACCGGAGTAAATTGAAATCATGTGGAATTTGATCACCTGGGTGATATCACCCAGGTGCTCAAAATAGAATAATCCGTATCTCTATGCCTGGGGAAAAGGGTTCGACGAACAGACGAACGTTTTGGACCCTTTTGCGGTACGAAGTGCTAATAGATGCGGTCGATCGATCACTCACTGGCTGGTCTTCTTGGCGGCCATGTCGACCAGTTGGTCCAGCAACATGGGCACGTACTCGGCGGGCAGCCCGGCTACAGTGCACGAGGCCACCTTCTCATCGTCGTGCTGCAGCACCGTCAGAATTAGGCTGAAACAAATTATCTATGTCTATGGTACTAATATTATAAAGAGGAAAGATTTGATTGTTTGTTTGTTTGTATTGAATAGGCATCGATTTACTACCAAACGTAGATAGAGCACTTCATACAAAAACGCGCTTGAAATCTGTTACCTAATCGACTATACATTTGTCGACTATACACAAACACAATAGAAAAAAATGCCATCTGCCAGGTTAGAAGATATATTAAAGAAATATAATCTAATTACTCACATTGCCGTTCCTACTAGAGGCAAAGCTTGTCTAGACCTTGTTCTAAGCAATATCGAACATGCTATAGGGTCTATTCACACTTTGTGCCTATCAGACCACGAAACCGCGCAGGTTCTAAGATTTACAACACCACAAAAAAAACAAGCCCCAAAAAATACATTCATTTTCAAACGTTGCTACTCGAACGAAAATATTAAAAAGTTTAAAAAATATATACAAAGTCTTTCTTTCAGTAGTGTATATGTCCAGGAAGATTTAAATGCTGCCTTTAATGAGTTTCATGAACTTTTTAGTTTACTGTATACTCTTTGTTTCCCGCTGAAAAAACTCAAAATAAATCAGCTAATAAAATCTCCATGGATAACAAAAGGTTTAAAAAAGAGTTCTAGAAATAAGAAAACACTACGCTTTAAATACTATCGTTCTAAGAGCAAATCTGATAGGCATAAATATCTACACTATAATAAGCTGCTAAAAAAGTGTATATTCAAAGCAAAAAGTATCACAAATCAAAAATATGTTACAAATAGTAAAAACAAATGCAAAGCAACATGGAATGTTATAAAGCAAGAGACGGGTAAAGCTTTCCATGGAACTAGCATAGACAAAATAATAAACGAGGGTAAAGAAATAATCAAACCTACAGAAATTGCTACGACATTTAATAATTACTTCATAATTATATAAACAATACAAATAAAAAAAATGACAACTTAGAAATAACTACTAAAAATTATTTAGTAAATACTATTTTTATAAAACCGATTGACGAATCTGACGTTAAGAAAATTATAGGACATTTAAAAAATACAAAATCTGAAGGCTATGACAACATAAGTACGCAAATAATTAAGAGTTGCAAGGAAGAAATATGTACAGTATTGACTTATCTTATAAATTTATCATTGACATCAGGTACATTCCCAAATAAATTAAAAACATCAATTATTAAGCCGCTTTATAAAAAAGGAGATAAATATGACTTAAATAATTATAGACCGATAACACTGATTTCGATATTTTCCAAAATATTTGAAAAAGTAATGCATGACCAGTTACTTTCCTTTTTTGGAAAGCATGACATCATAAAACGAAACCAATACGGATTCCAGAAAAATAAATCGACCACACATGCAACATTCAATCTAGTAAATGAGATCTTGCAAAACGTAAACAATAATTTTTTTACCACAGTTATGTTTTTGGATATGTCAAAGGCGTTTGACTTAGTCTCACATAAACAGCTACTTACCAAATTGGAACATTACGGAGTCCGAGGACCTGCACTAGAATGGCTAAAATCCTTTCTTGAAAATAGAACACAATATGTCGAGATAACGCAATTTAATAAAGAAGGCATAAAACAAAATTACAAGTCAGAACTAAAAATAAATAGTTTTGGTGTTCCCCAAGGAAGTATCCTCGCGCCACTGCTATTTCTAGTGACTATTAACGACCTTCCAAATGTTACAAAACATAAGATGACTTTATTTGCAGATGACGTCTCAGTCATTGTCACCTCTGATCAGCAACAAAATGTAGAACAACATAATAATGACATAACAAATACTTTGGGACAAATAATTAAATGGCTAGAACAAAATAACCTCAAAATAAATCTAAATAAAACACAAATAATGAATTTTAATAATTTTTTGACTAATATAATAAGTGTAAATTACGATGGACATATCTTAAATGATGCAGAAAAAGTTAGATTTCTAGGTATAGACATAAATTCAAAATTTGACTGGAAAGAACATATAGAAATGGTATGTGACAGGATAAATAGATTCTCGTTTGGACTATACAAGTTGACAAGAGTGGCAAATAAAAATACCGCTATTACTGCCTATTTTGCATACGTTGAATCAGTGCTTAGATATGGCCTAATAATTTGGGGAAATGGCACAAATATTCATGATGCCTTTGTTGCTCAAAAAAGGTGTATCAGAGCTATAGTCCACATAGCCTCTGATGTGTCATGTAAACCTTTCTTTAGGACATTGAATATATTACCATTGCCATGTCTTTACATTCTTGAGATAAGCAAGTTCGTCAAACAAAACATAGGCTTGTTTACGAAATTAAATAATGTCACAAATAGAAATCTGAGAAATCCAAACAAACTTGTGCTTGAAACGGTTCCAAAAACCAAACGCTTCCTCAAAAACAGCCATGCAATGTGTATTAAAATTTTTAATAAAATACCTGAAAACTTGAAACAATTACCTTTAACTGTGTTTGCCAGACATTTACGTAAATGGCTCTTACAGAAAACCTTTTACTCGGTTGAGGAATTCCTAGCACACAAGTAGAACATGGATTAATCTAAATTAAATTAAGTAAAATTTGAATTGAAATTTAAATTAAATTGAATTAATTAAATAAAATATTGAATTTAACTGAAATAAATGAAATGACAGTTGAATTAAAATGAATTACCTAATATGAAATAAATTATATTGAATTAAATTAGATTAAGCTGGATATTAATTTCATTCTAAATAGAGCGACTGGCTTGAGATTGAATTAAACAAGCTAATTTAATAACTTTAATAAATAAATATAGTTATGGAATTAATCAAATTAGATATATTAAATAAACAAGTTAAATTATATGAAACATAAATAATAAATAAAACATTTTATTCGGTTAAGGAATTCCTAGCACACAAGTAGAACATGGATTAATCTAAATTAAATTAGGTAAAATTAAAATGATTTCAAATTTAAATTAAATTAAATTAAATTGAATTGAATTAATGAAATAAAATATTGCAATTAACTAAAATGAATGAAATGACAGTTGAATTGAAATGAATTACCTAATATGAAATAAATTATATTGAATTAAATTAGATATAGGTAAGTAGTATATAAATTTCAATCTAATTAGAGCGACTTGGTTTGAGATTGAATAAAACAAGCTAAATTAACCACTTTAAATATATATAGTTATGGACTTAATGAAATTAGATAAATTAAATTAACAAGTTGAATTATATGAAACACAAATAATAAATAACGTTATTATAATGCTAATTGCGACTCTTTATAATCGATGGGTCACTGATTTTATAAAACCTCTTACATTTGCATGCTGATATTGTTATCTGCTAAATAGGTTAGAACTAATTATATGTTTAACAACGCAATGTACCCTGTTTATAGCAAATAAATGATTTGATTTGATTTGATTTGTACGCTGTTAAATAGGTAGTTGAATATGCACACCCGAATTATAATTACCATAAAGAAAGTACCGTATTTATCGAATTCAACCTTATTCTTTATTATTACGGCAACTATTTGAAGTACAACCGTGTGCAGTTACATCACTTCATACCTAGCCACATTAAATTTGACGTTTAAGTAATTGCTACAAGAAAATATCAACTTTATACTCTCAAACATAATGCTCAAAATTGCTTATCCAACGCATGGAAAAGAACTGCACGAGGCCCGATTGGGCAGTTCTTCACCGGCCCACTTTTCGAACATTCATGCGTTATCTACGTTTGGTAGTAAATCAATGTGAATAGGCTTCGAAAATGCTGAACCGATTTTGATGAAAGTTGGTATAGGGATAGTTTGAGACCAGGGAAAGGACATAGGGTAATTTCCTACGGGAAAATATAAAATTCCCACGGGAAAACAAAAATAACGCGGACGAAGTCGCGAGCGGAAAGCTAGTATCATCATCATCATCAACAGCTCATATACGTCCCCACCGAGGGGCTCGAGCCTACCCTAAACTAGGGCGATTAGGCCTTAGTCAACCACGCCGGCCAAGTGCGGGTTGGTCGACTTCACACACGACCTGTAAAGAAATTCTTTCTTCACAGGTGTGTGCAGGTTTCCTCACGATGTTTTCCTTCACCGTAAAAGCGTCGAATAAACGTACATATGAATGCTAGTATGTTATAAAATAATAAGGGCCGGCCTGTCTGTGATGATGGTTAGTTTTCCTCCACCCCGATCAAAAGGACATGGCCAATTCCTGCCTAGGAATGGCCATGAACCCATAAAACCAACAAAGTGATGAGGCGAAAGTAATACAGATAGATAGGATACGGAAATATTGTTTGCACTCTCGGTAATACTTTTTTTACTACCCATGCTCTGAAAGTGCTTATTTGTGCAGGATATAGGCTGCACAAAATCGAATTTTGTGCACAAGTGCATTAACGTATCTACTCATACATAAATGTATCTATATTAAGGCAAACAAAATGAGCCATACAGCCAAACACAATAAGAAGTTCATAGATAAAATTTGTGATTTTATTATATTTACTATAATTTATTTACCTTATGTGTTTTTTTGGGACATAAAGAAGTGTTACGTTATACTACTGTTTTATTTCCTAGCAATCGAAGTGAAAAGCAGAGTGTATAACTCGTCCACAAAACCATTTTATCTCGCATAAAAATGGTTCGTTTTGTGCACTTGTTTATTTATTTTATTTATTTTCCAGAAAACACACCAACAGTATATACATAAACACATTACAAATTTGTTGTTTACACTAAGGTTAAAAGCATATGTATACACCAATAACAGGCGTGTACAACATTCGCTCACTAAATAGGAGCACCAGCAATCAGGTTATGTTCACTTACCCAAATAAAAACACTCGATATAAATACAAAAACGTAATACAAAACTTAACCACATATAAATTGATACAAACTGTTTCTGAATTTTGACAAAGGATTGAAAAATATGTCAATATTAGCAGATTTGTTTACTTTGTTGTACTCATTACACATTCTGATAATAGGAGAACTGAGTCCCAGATTGGTCCTGACATTTGCGATATGAAAGGTTTTTGTAATCGGATATCGCGGTATTATACGGGGAACGTTAATAAGGACGCAATTTAAGAGATCCATCGATTTAAAATGGCCGTTGACAAGTCTATATAAGAATACAAGATCGCAAATCTTACGCCGATCGCTAAGTTTTGTCATATTAAAGAAATGAAGTCTGCTATCATACGTACAACGGTGAGATATACCTTGCGAAACGAAAGCCATATGACGCGTGAATGCCCGTTGTATACTTTCGACACGTTGCGAGTGGACACAGTAGAAGGGGTTCCAAATCGTGCTACAATACTCCAGATGACTTCGTGCTAGTGCATTGTACAAAAGTCGTTTAGTTTTGACATTGAAGCCTTTGGTGTTGCGCTTTAAGAAACCCACCATTTTACCAGCTTTATTTAAGACAGAATCAATATGCGGTATAAAATTTAAACTTCTGTCGATGATTACACCTAAGTCTCTTATCTGCGATACCTTTTGCAGTTCAATATTATTCAGTGCGTAGACACTGGGTAGTGACTTTGTTTTTCTACTAAACCTCATATGAAAGCATTTGTTAACATTAAGCATCATGTGATTACGAACACACCAGTGCTCAACACGTTGTAAATCTTCCTGCAGGCCTCTAACATCGATAAACGATTTTACTGTTTGATAAAGTTTGAGATCGTCAGCAAATAAAAGGAAGTTACTATTACGGATTTCAAAAGCTATATCATTAACGAATATCGAAAAGAGAATAGGCCCTAAGTGAGATCCTTGTGGGACGCCTGAAGTTGCGTAGTATGGAGTAGACTCATGCCCCCTAACGGATACTATTTGAAGTCTTTTTGCTAGGTAGGACTGAAACCAGTGTAACAAGGACCCATGAACTCCATGATGAGACAATTTTTTCAGAAGGATGGAATGATTAACTTTGTCGAATGCACTGGAAAAGTCAGTATATATTGCATCGACTTCAAGTCCCTTGTCGAGTTCAGATGACAAGTGAGATACAAATGAGCACAGATTAGTTTCGGTAGAACACCCAGAACGAAAACCATGTTGTTTTGAGGTTAAAGCATCATCGACGTGACGAGTTAAGATCGGACAGATCATGGATTCGAATATTTTAGAGAAGGAAGATAGAACAGCTATTGGCCGATAATTTTTAGCGTCGCTCGGGTCACCTTTTTTAAATAAGGGTATTATCCTTGCTTTTTTCCATTCGTCAGGGAAAGATCCAGAGTGAAGAGAGTAATTAAATATTTTACACAGTGGCAGGGCTAGGGCAGAAGAGCATCGTTTGATAAACATGGGAGGGATTCCATCCAGGCCGCAGCCTTTAGAAGCATCGAGTTTCTTCATTTTGATGTAGACTTCCTTCTCTGTAAAAACTATTTTGGTTAAACTTATACCATTGGAACATAAATCGCTAGGAGCTAAATATGGATCATTATGTGTATCCTGACAGTATATTGCGGAAAATCGCGATGCAAAAAGGTTTGATATTCCGGGGCCTGTTTCGTAATTAATATTATTATCGTGCATTTTTGCAGGAATAGATACCGAATTGTTGCTTTTCGTTTTAATAAACCGCCAAAAAGCTTTGGGGTTTCTTTTTATATCGGCTTCCATACCTAATTTAAATTTCGTATAACACGCATCATACAAATTACGACAATACTCACGGACTTTATTGTATGCTAAATAATCTCGAGGGTTGTGATATTTTTTATGCTTTTGTCGTAACTTTTCCTTTTCAGACAGTCTCTTGATTAATGCCTGACTGAACCACACAGGGTATTTATAATTTTTTACTTTACGTTCAGGTACAAACCTACGAATCAGCTCTCCCATAACTGAATACAATACTGATACCATATCGTTAACATCAGAACAAGAATCAAATTTTTCATTCCAATTGACCCTCTTTAATTCCAAAATAATATCAGCATAATTAGCTTTAAAGAAGTTAGGTGTTAATGTTGATTTGGGTTTCAAGTACGAAACAGAAACAGAGTTTGGAATTGTTATTTCCAAACACGGATGCAAATTATCTAACTTACTCAAACAATTAAATGATTCTTCTACTACTAAAGTTGGTATATTACTTATTACTAAATCCAAAATTCTATTGTCAGAATTTAAAACGGAGTTACATTGACCTAAGTTGTTTGTAGACATAAAATCAATGAGGGTATAACTAAGCAAATTGGTGCAATTATTAGGTTCTAAATAATTTGTGTTATCACTAACAGACCAACGAATAAAGGATAAGTTGAAATCTCCTAATATAATAGTATTGTCTACTAGATCGATAATATCGTTAACACCGTCGAGATAACCATGCAGAGCAGCGGGTTTCACAGGAGGAGGTAAGTAGATGGCACAAATCGCAATTTTTTTAAAAGTGTTGCTGGAGGGAAGATTAATGATGACCCACACGTCTTCACAGTTACTGCTTTCCCAGCTTTCAACGCGAAGGGATGGGATAACACGAGATACAGCTATAAGCACTCCACCACCATCCTTCTTAGACCCGGTGGTTGTCAAACGGTCCCTTCGATACACGTTGTATCTTTGATCTATGAACTCTTTATTAGATATACTACTGTTGAGCCACGATTCAGTGAAAACAATTACATGGTAGTTCGACATTGAAATATTCTTCCAGACGTTGTTGGTTTTTGTCCTTATACCACGGACGTTCTGGTAGTAGATAGATAGGTTATCAAAGCTAGCCATTTTTAATAAATGTATTTGAAATAACATTGCTAAAGGATGAGTTTACACCATAGATTTTAAGGTGTCAATGCTTTTAATCAGGATTGCTTGACAAGCTTCATTTTTACGCACGTGTATACGACCATTCCGAATCCAAACAAACTTATAACTCTGCTCTCGGGCTTTTAGGCGAGTCGCTGCGTGTAATGATTTATTGCTTGGAGTGAGATGTTCAGCAACATAAACGGAGGAGCGAGGTCCACCCAGTCCCAAGTGATGGGAGCTCAATTTATCGCTCTGGTTACGCTTATTGAATGTAGAAACTGCTGCAAGAATTGAATCCCTCTGGCGTTGACTTCGAAGTTTAACAATGACACACCGTGGACGATTGTTGTCATTAGATAACTTAGCGACTCTGGTGGCAACCAGAATGTCATCGTCTTTTATTGCGCAATCGATGGTTTTGCTTAATTGTACTACAGTGTCGATGAGGTTTTCAGAACGATTTTCTGGAATGCCATTGATCTCAAGATTGCTGTCCCTCATATGCTGCTCAGCTAGATTGAGTCTAGTAGACAAGTCATTAATAGTGGAATGTAGAAACACATTGTCTGTTTCTAGTTTTGTAATGATAAGGGTCTTCTGTTCTATAACATTTTTTAAATCTTCGAACTGCTGATTCATAAATGTAACAGAATCGTGGTATTCAGACATCTTCTGCTTAATCGCCTTAAGTTCGTCCGTCACTTTGTCTTTGACAATAGCATTCATTTCACGATTGATAATCGTTCTCAGGTCATCCAGAGTCACACTCTGAAGAATATTATTAGATTGGTATGAGCTTTGCTTAGGTCTTAATGTGACATTCGAACTAGCCGGTGAATCCGATATATCTAGAGTTGTGTGTTTGGGCGCTTCGGTTGATGAATTTGGTCGCGCAGCCGAGCGCGCAGGGGTGTCATCGTTTTTCGGTACTTTCTTGTGACACTCGGGACATTCCCAATCTCGCTTTTCTTCTTTACTCATCGCCATGTAGCGTTTTTCAGTCATGACGCAGGCTGGTTCATATTTAAGAGCGCATTTGGAACATACCAGGTGATTTCTCGATTTGAAGTTTTTTTTACACGCAGCGCATTCATTTGCAGACGACATATTCGATACTCTTTTGTTTTTTATTTAATTTTTTTGGTAGGTAAAATAGAAAGTAGATTTTATATTTTAACTCTGGCAACTCCTCACAGAATCAATGTCGGAATGCTTTTTAGTGACAGTTGACGTATTCGAAACAAATATTTATGAGGGTATCTATAAAAGGACTTTGTGTGAACAACTTATTTGCGGTAATTACGTGGAAACAATCTTGAATTTTTACTCACGAACGTTTGCAGCTCCAATTAATCTATTGTACAAACGATTTCCAGTAGTGATACACAGCAGTAAGTGGTTTAAAAATTATTTTAGATGAAAGAACTGAATGCACCTTTCCGTCCGTTTTTTTTTTTTTTTTTCGTGTTTTAGTGTTGCGCATATGAACTTGTTGTAAAATCTACTATTAATTTTGCTTTACCGTTACTATATTTATAAAAAAAATAATGAAATGGAACGTGTTGAAATGGGAAACAGGACGCCATTACTTTGTAATGCAAGCAGAAGCACAGCTGAATTGCAGCCAAAATAATGTATAATAGCTCACTTTTTATCTCTAGAATGGAGGCCTTGCATAAGCAGCTTGGTGAAGTTCTGATTGACGGACATCGTACTCCGGGACCTTGTGTCGAGCGACAGGTTCTCCAGTCTCACCTCCATTGGCACTTCCACCTGTGGAGCAATTGTTCAAGCTATCATTAGACAATATAAGATGAATAAAAATGGATCAAAGGTTGCTTGTAAGAAATATTTCTCTTAAATTTTTTATTGTTTTGTGTTAACAATTTATATAGACACACACACACCGAAGGCAAATTATAGTAGATGCTTCAAAGTTCTTTTTTTTGTAGACACCTTAGGAGCCTGTACCAGAAAATGGCGCTTGAATAAAGTTCTCTGGCCAGTACTGGATAACATAAAAGGAAAATAACATCAACATATAACAAAATAAAACACAAAGATAACTTTTCAAACAGCTTGTTTCATTAAGTAGTAATCAGTTTGTTTTTATGCAATGTATCTGTGAATGAGAAAGAGTGAGGCATAATTTCAGATGTTTCGAATTAAGGCAGTGAATGTGGGTTTATTTTGGTAGTATGCAATATAATCAAATTTGACACTGATAATAAATTGTGCACAGCATTCCCAAAAAATTAGAGTACACCATAACATAATTATAATTAATTAACCACTTTTAAAAATAATATTAAAATTAATTTATATTTATTATAATATGCATCCATTAAATTTATTTTGTATCAGATAATTAACAATAGGCCTTTAAAATTCAACAATCAGATAAGCGACCTTGTCCTTGGCAGTTCATCACTATACTAGACTTAAAGGATCGCAAACTTTGGTGGAATACATCTACATGAGTGCTAATCTTATTATAATTCCTACACATACGAAATAATGGATCGTTGTAAGATACCTTGTACTTTGTGACTGGTATACTGAACAATTTGTGAGATCGAAGTCTTCCAAACGTGAGTGATACTGAACCCAGCAACTCGCCGGCATCCCATACCGAATTTAACAGTTTGTGAAGAACTGTAAAGCTGTTTATTGTACGTCTATTTTGGATATACATGGATCTCTAAATGGACGCACAGACCTAAATAAAAAACCTAATGTTTTATTGCATTTTAATATCATGTAGTCGTAATGTTGTCTAAATGAAAGCTGATAAACTATCCATTTATATCCAGATATTTAACTGCAGTTTCACATTTGAGTTCAATTTTATTGATATATTATATTATATATTCTATTACCTATATAATCTTTCAGGAGACCGGGTAAATTTGAAGGACTCTATGCTGTATGTGTGTGTATACCCCTTTTAACAGAAAGCTTCGGAAGGGAGTTCATTCCACAATCTGAGCGTAGAATTCTTTCTTTTCACACGCAAAGTGAATAAAGTGCAATTGTCCTGATTTCCCCAGATTTGTAATATATTAAGAGGGCATCCAGGCCTCTATTTCACCATCTCTGACAGGTGATACAATTAATTTCAAAAAATATATGAAATATGTCATATATTTTGACAATTGTCAAAGGAGCGTCCTGGGAGCGCCCAAACGTGATGTCTGCCATTTGTGGTCCAGGTATAACATTATCAAGTCGTGGTCACTTATAACTAAGATTTGTGTTTTATTTTAAGAAACTTCATTCATGTCTCCTATAAGTGTAATATTTTACAAGGTTTCTTTCATCAGAGAACACACATACAAATATTTCTGTTTAACTCAGGAATTAAAAGCAAAATGTAAAATAAGATTTCCTTAACACTGTGAGGAGATTCTGTTTTCTCACTTGAGATTATGAAACATGATTATATTTTAATTAAGAAATTTGTTTGAAAATAGATATAGAGCAGTGAACTTTCTGACCCTGAAGTTAGACCTGAACTTAGTGTCCGGAGCCAATAAAACCGTTTAGAAAAAAAAACAAACACTTACCTTGGCGCCCGGCTCGCGCCGCTTCCTGTCGACGCCGCCGAGCGGCGCCACGTACGTCACGTCCGGCGTCTCCTCGGCGCCGGCGCCGCGCACCTTGTTCACGTCGTCGGCGCGGTCCCGGTCCCGGTCCCGGCGCGACGACGGAGCGGAGCCGTCGCGGATCAGCACCTGCGTCTTCGACGACAGCTCCGGCGTCTGCGCGGACGCAACGACGGATCGTTAATAGTACATTACTGTCGCGGTCTGATGATGGCCGACAGCGCAGCTCCAGGCCGACACAGCGCGGTCAGCGTGCAGCACTTGATGGACGATTTTTGAGTAAACACACTTGGCGTAACCCCCACGGCCTGCGGTAGCCGCGTGAGCGTGATCCACGCTTACGTTTGCAGATCAGAGCGCCAATCGCGCTAATTTACAGTTCGAACGGACCGCTAAGGTTCAATGCCAATCCAGTTCTAATTACAATTCAACTTGGACAAAATTTGGTATCGCGCTAATTTCTACATGAGAGTTGCATCAAGCGAAGCTGGATCGCATTAGGAACTCTAGAGATAACACACAGAGAGAACAGAAAAATACTAAACATTGAAAAAAGTCACACTGCAATCCAAAAAAAGTAATTTCGACAGCGGTTGCGTTCCAACTTCAATTGGGTTACGTTTCAATCTCCTGTCAAATCATTACCGCGATACGAAATGTCACAAAAGTTGTAGTTCAGTCGTAGTTCAATTCCAATCCAACTGCATTGATTTATCGCGATTAGCCTCCAGTAGGGCTAACATGAACATTTGCGTCAAAGACCAAGTATTGTACAGCGCCCCTACAGGGCGTACTTGGAACTAAAATTTTTATACAAATATTTCACGGTGACGATACGAACACTTTGACGCAAATGTTTGCGCTAACCCTACTGTTTGGGGGGAATCAACTCGAGACAGTAGAATGAGTGCGCGGTAACGACAAAACCTACGCTGGACGACAAATAAACCAGGCCACCCGCTACCTTGGAACTCTAATCCAATTTTCTCAAAAAGTATAAAACTTGCAACTAACAAAGCTCTACGGAAAGTGCGAACGACTGGAAAACCACTGTTATAAAATCCTTAAAAAGCATTCAATAAATTGATAAATCTCAATATATTCCATTCATTTTACCTGTCACGATACGCACTTTCTGTAGAAGATATGATTTCGATAGTTGTAGGTTTTATACTTTTTTTTTTTGGTGCGATGTCAGACAACCTCCTTGTGGTGCACCCGGGGCAACCCGGCAGATTTTCTGCCGCGGGCTAATAGTCTGACGAGAGGACCCCATAGAGGGGGGGTAGTGGGATGGCTGGGTTCAACCTGGCGGGCCACTTCGTTTGGCCACCCACTTCATGCGGGGGAAGGGCGAAGTCCCCTCTTCTTCTCTTAAGAAAAGGTGTGGCTTTCGCCGGAAGCCTGATTTGGGCGGCTACCTTTGAAGGTAGCAGGGTGAGGGCGACTTTTCGGCATGGCGCTTCGCGCCTGCCGGGGATTGCCCCGAGCTCCGGCTCACCCGCGCGGCGGTGGATCCAGCGGGATCTGCCGTCGGGCAACCCGTTACGCGCACTGAGCGTCGGGCCGCGTGGAAGACAACCACAATAAAAAACCAATTTTGGGATGTAGAGCAGCACACGTGCCGCTCCACTAAGCAGCAGAGGCAGATGGTGAGTCCGGTAACGGACAGTTCACAGGCAGGGGGTCAGCGGGAACAAGGCCTGCCTGTACTCCCCTTCCCCCTGTCTTGTGACGGACAGAGAGCTGCTGGGGGGGTTTTTAGTGGGTAGTTAGGCCCGGGTCGAGTACGGTCTGGGGAGTACCACATATCCTTGTAGTTTGGCTCGACCACGAGGAATGCGTAAATACATTTTTTAATACAGTTGCTCAAAAAGTAGTATATTGCTTGGCTGTTTAGCGTGCGGGATGTCCACCATTACTAGTGCTTTTTCTTTACCAAATGTCAAATGTCTAGAATCTGACACACATTTTGCTTTTTTCCTGCTTTTTTCTAGCATGCTAAGTTAAGATTGCGCTAAATAATCTGACTGGTCTGCCAGATTTTGTATTGTAAAAGCATGCCTAAAAGCAAAGCATAACAAAAAGCACGGCCGGACCTTGCTTTTAAAAACACGGCAAGCAAAGCATAGCACGCATTTGCTTTGTCACTGCTGTGTACGTACGACGACATATTTGGCGCCATTTTTCTAAAATTTTCTCTGCGTGATTATTGATTGTTGTTAGTTGTTTAAAAGTTTAATAATTCTATAAAATGAGTGACTCTGATAACATATTAATTGATTTAACATCACCGGAATTATGTTTAATTGCTGAAAATGCGAGTGTGAGTATTTTACCTGTAAAGTCCAAAAGCAGGTACATTGGTTACTACATATGGTTGCTACGTATTTATTGTTTCATTTTTTCGCAACTGTATTAAAAATAGTTGTTCAATACACGTGCGGGACTGTAATTTCCACTCGTTCCGACTGTCAACCCTCGCCTTCGGCTCGGGACGACATTTGTCGGAACTCGTTGCAATGACAGGCTTCCCGCACGTGTAGTGAAAATAACTATTCCCCACTCCAAAAAAAAAAAGTTTTATACTTTTTGAGAAATTTGGATTAGAGTTCCAAGGTAGCGGGTAGCCCGGTTATAGGTTTTGTCAATCACGCAAGTTATAGTGTAGTTAAAAAAAGCCATATCGACGGTCAGAAACTCAATTGTCGTAAGGGACAATGAATAGGTTTTCAGGAAGACCAAAAATCCAAAACAAAAAAAAATAATTCTTTATAACTTTTTAATTTGTAAAGCTATTTAAAAGATGTCTTTTACAAATATATTTGAAATTTAATCCTCTTTAAAAAAAGTCAGAAACAAATAATTACAAAAACAGTGACCCTTACCATAAGAATAAGTAATAATACGAGTATAGAAGCGAATCTCCTTTTGTGGGTGCGCCAAATGCCGCTATTTGCATACCTACAGCGCCCTTCCCCCTGTAACGCCCCGCAGTAGTCTGCGGACGCCGCTAGGGTCACCACATGGACGTATGGTTACCACTACAATATTTTTTATATAGGTACCTCCATATTTTACATTAAATGACAAACTGAGCATACACCGAGTCTTATTGATTTTGTACTTCAAGTGTAGCGAGCGAGCGACTATCTTTAGCAATAGTACGCACATTTTGTTTTTTTGATTACGTAGTTATAAGAACCTGCCTATTTTAGATTAATTGAGCTTAATCCCTACACTTCGAGAACAAAACCATTAAAATGTTTCGAATTTCGATGTACAAAAATGGTTTGTAATTTAGGTATCGTACCTACGTTTATAGTCCAAGAGCTGAAGTTATGAATGAACTAATGGATAAAACCTAAGCTCACTTTTTACTATCAGACCAACATTTTCACTTGAAAAAAAATCTGTTGTTTCATAATTTCAATCAAGTATTGATTGTATTTAAATTTTATATTGAACAGTGACAAAGGTCGATAAAAATATATATAGCAGTACCAAAGTTTTTCATAATTCAAATTCCAAAAAAATGACAAAAAAATCCCATAAGTAGGTACTTACAGAGTTTCAAAATTGCACTACAATGATAGCTTTAGAAACTCGATACATTAAATTGTATTAGCTTTGACATGTAATGAATATTACGAACAAAACTTTATCTGTATCTAGGGTAGGTATAATAAAAATAATTTTAAAGTATTCAATCATTTTTATTTAAAAGGTTTCAATTCAACAGAAATATTTACAAATGTCTGATATTTATAAAAGATGGCGTTTTTGTAGATGATCAGAAGTTTCGGTTATTCAACTTCAGCGCGTAGTAAATACGCATTCTTATAAAAAGCTTAATCAGGTAATCAATTGGAAAACATTCACAAGGTACCTGAAAAACACGGTCGCGCCTTGACTGGCGATTCCGTTCAACGGAAATCAAACGGTAGGTAAATAACGTGGCCTTGAGCGCTCGACGGCCGGGAGTTTCGCTTCTATACTCGTATTATTAGTTATTCTTATGCCCTTACTTCTAAGTAAATTTTGTAATTTTGTCACTTACGTCCACAAGTAAATATTAACTGACTGGTTGTAATGGTCAATATAATATTGCTAACTATAAAATTAAAGTAATAAGTGACTTCCATTATTGAAAAAATGATGTAAATGTAATTGAGCTGTGTAATATTTTTTGTTATATGTAATTTAAACAAGTTACAGGATATAATTTTCACGTCAACTTTTAAAATATGTTGAGCAATACTTTTGCTGAAGAGGTAGGTAAGCATTCATAGTTCAAACATTAATTATTTCTTCTAATAATGAATTTTGAAATTAAGCAATATTTTAATAAATAAAACACAGTTGTATCTATTATTTTTTTTACCTAGGACCGGCTTTTGAGAAATAATCAATTATATTATAATAAAATCCTGTCCCAAGGTGGTGTCGGGTACATTGTCCACAAGTCTCTCGTAAACAACGTGGTGCAGATCGGAAGTGTGTCGAATAAGGTGGCGTACCTTATACTCAGAAACACCAAACGGTATTTGCTGAAAGTCATACAGGTCTACGCCCCGACCTCGACCCACCCCGATTAGGAAGTGGAAGCTATGTATGAGGACATTTCTCGGGCAATACATGCTTCCAAGACTCACTACATCGCGTTTTCATGGGAGACTTCAACGCAAGGCTAGGCAAGCGGGGCGATAATGAGTTGAATGTGGGGCAATTTATAGCTGGAATCCGGAATCACCGAGGATGCACTCTTTCTTCAAAAAGGGCTGCATCGAAAGTGGACCTGGAAAAGTCCGGATGGCGTGACAAAAAATGAGATTGACTTCATCATGTCGACTAAGATCCGTATATTCAATGACGTCTCAGTGATCAATTCGTTTAACACGGTGAGCGATCACCGAATGTTAAGAGGCGCATTAAATCTTAACATAAAAGCGGAAAGGTATGGACTGGTGAAGTCTGCGCTCCGTCCCGAAGCCATGCAGATCCAAAACCTCGAGCGCTTTCAACTGGAATTGCAAAATCGCTTTGATTGCCTGGACTGCCAGGCAATCAAACATCAATCAAACAAAATGGCCACATCCGTGCAGTCCTGCAACTGCAGGACTGCACGGATGTGACATTTATAATGACAGGGTTGTGGAAGCTGTCCTTGCGGTGGGTGTAAGATGAAGTAAGATCTCGGAGCTTATGGAGGCAGCTAAGCTGATGGAGGAAAGGCGTGGAATGGGTCGGCAGTCTTCTGAAGATGCTCGTCGGTGACTCAACAAACAGATCTTGAAGTGTCGGATTCGCGACAATCGCCGATTTAATACGGAACGTATTAAAGAGGCCATCGAGCAGAACAAGGGCTCCAAAGTCTTTGCATTAGATCTGCCATTCGGTCAGAGTCTGCTGACGAAGCTGAAGACAGAGGTCGGCAGAGTCATTACATCCCGACCTGAGCTTATGGCCGAGATCAAACGCCTCTATAGACAGCTTTACGCAACATCACAGACAGCTGTTATTCAGGCTACAGACCCTAGAGCCAAATTGACCCGGCACTTAAAATGATTGTTTAAATGCCAAATATAGCAAATTAGAAGGAACCATGTTCCAATAATTACATGAATTCCATGGAATCCTGTTGCTATAAAGAAGATTATTGTGGCTCTCAAACAGCTTAAAAATAA
Organism: Schoenobius gigantellus; assembly: GCA_963935595.1. NCBI lineage: Eukaryota > Metazoa > Arthropoda > Insecta > Lepidoptera > Crambidae > Schoenobius > Schoenobius gigantellus. The sequence goes on from OZ012543.1 coordinate 3,941,488, forward strand.
CAAGGCGCCGGGTAATGATGGAGTTACAGTCGAACTCCTAAAAGCGGGTGGACTAAGACTTTTCTTAAAAAGGGCGACAAGGCCCAGTTGAAGAACCAGAGACCCATCACGCTCCTGAGTCATGTTTAGTATTTTTCTTCTACTTATCTACTTGTATTATGTACAAGCCCCGGCAAACATCTTGAACATTTTCACATATAATAAACACATGCGCAGTAACAACTTTTGTAATAAATACTGCAACTGCGCATGTATTTTTTATCTGTGAATATTCAAGATGTTTGACGGGGCCTATAATACTTTTACTACACATGTTAGGCTCGTCATAAAGCGCTCCGTCTATGGTTTCAGCTATTATGAATTAGGCGGGATACGTAGATATAAAATATCTAGTGAATAAGTACCTAAAACAATAGAAAATAAATTACAATATTTATGGAATTTACTATGAATTCCATAAATATTGAATATAAATATGGAATTTACCTAAGGTTTATTTTTTAAGATCTTAAAAGAAAATATAGTTTCTTTTTTCTTTTTTCATGAAACTTTAAGGACAAAGATATTATTATTTATTTAAAGTCATAATGTAGTAAGTAGTAGGAAACAGTAGTAGAAAACGAAAACGGTTGATGTATAGGTCATTTATGGGACTTCAAATTTTATGTCTTATGATGTAAGAAACAAATTAAATCTACGAAGTGACGTTTAATATTTGTAAATTATATAACGTTTAATGTAATTTACAATGGTCTAAGGGAAAAAAAGAAAAGTTTGAGGTACTTACGCCAAATTTGTTGAAGTGTAATAAAAAGTGGAAAAGGCATATGGGACACTTATTTGATTTTGTGTATATTGTAAAGGACATAAGGAAAATATTAAGCTATTTACATCAAATAATTAATTTCAATTGGTGTTTACACCAAAAAATAATATTATTTTTTATTATGAGTGCTTTAAGTCATTACATTGAAAATTATCATAAAAAATATGTGGTCTTAAGGGTATTATTTGTAAAGATCACTAAGAATTAAATATACCATTCGATAGAGGAGAAAAAGTTAAGTAGAATGGTGCAAAAAATTTACCCCTATCCAATTGATTCCCTTACGCCAATTGAGTTTCTGACCGTCGATATATAATACTTGCGATGAATATAGGACTAATGAGCTTAGTGGCACGTAAGGGTAGGGCATAAGTTTTACTCTAAGGTAGGGCATGAATTAGTCATCTATGTCTATTCATTGACAATGAGTTTAACGAAATTAAATTTAACATAAAAAAAAATATGAAATGGGCCTTTAAAAATTATAAAATGGGCAGAACTAGAGTTAACATAGTCATATAAAAGTTATGACGTCATTGGAAATTTCGGGTCTGTGAAAAATGTATGGGGTATAAGAAAATAAATTTTGTTTAAACATCCTGTATAACCTTGTAGCTTATTAACTAATGATAGCTGATATAACTCACAATCTTCTCAAAAACTAGCGCGGACTCCAGGGTGTAGCCTAGGAGAAGATAGTCAGAGTCCAGGCGGCAGCATAGCAGCTGGCGAGGGTGGGCGTCGCTGCTTGCTACTTGGACTGTGAGTGATGGTTTGTGTGGCTTTGTGGAGGCACTGCAAATAAAATACATTGAATAGTACACGGCTGGCTCTTTGGGGGGCAGAAAACCCTCGCCCTGAACACTAACCAAAGGTCTGGGGTGTACGAAAGTACTTTCGTTACACGGAGCTGTTGGAGTCGCCCGGTCAATTGGCCTATTCCAAAACTTAAATTAATTATAAACAAATAGACTTACTGTAGTGTCCCAGAGAATCACCTGCAGCATCAGGGGAGGGACGTCCCTCTTTGGTGAAAGCCCATTCATGGACTCTGCTTCTCCTCCGGGAACACTTTTGTCACACAACCAACTTATGTTCCTACAATACAGGGACCTACTTAGACGGCCAAACTTCCCTGAGTACTTCGATCCCCACCCATATTTTCCAAATTCCAGTTTTATTTACTGCTTTGCCGCCCCTAAAAATTTGATGGTATGGGCCCGGGCCCCTATGGTAAATCTGGCTTTGGCTATGTCGTTGACTCTAGTTCTTCTATGGATCTCATCATTTCTGATGCGACCGCGTAGAAAAACCCCGAGCATAGCCTCTCCATTGCCCTGAGTGACCTTATAAGAAGCTTATAAGACCCATTGTAAGCGGCCTGTAATGTGCCTGCTAAAGATTCACAAATATGAGTGTCTGTCGTTAACATCTGCCTATATCACCATGGTACCCAGTAATTTCAATGCCTGTTTCACCCTTATAACCGGAATATAGTAATGCAATCAACCATGCTTTGCCAACAGAAATATGTAGGTAAGACAGAGTTCTCAGTCCACTAGGTAAAATCTATATCACTACTACGCAAAGTTGTGAAGGCTTAAAAGAACGATTTAAAAAATCGCTCTTTTTTGGCAAGAAGCACTGTTAATAGACAAACAACTCCACTTTTTTATTTGTCGGGCCAAACAGACGATTCGCAATTTTTTAGCGGACCACTGACGCTTACTAATTTAGTTAGTTAGTTATATGACTTGTGCAATAAAAAAAGTAATAGCAGCGGTAACGCGTCGTGAAAGAGTCTTCGATATCTAAAGGGAAAAATCGATTTTATCACGATATCTGAAAACCGCGCAACTCGACGGCGATTTTCGGATTTGATTTTAAAAATTATCATCGGGCATATGGTTAATCAGTCTTGAAACTAATTTACCATCTGGCTACTGACATACTTGTTTGCCACCTCTGTGGCACGGTGATAGTATAATACAGTATGTGAACTCGTCCCCTTTATAATTTTAGAAATTTTATACCTACGGCGGTACAGCCCCTCGCATCGCTTGGTGCGTGGCCCGCGATAGGGCTGCTCGCTTACCCACCGTGCGCTCCGTTTGACTCGTGCGTATGCCCTGCGGCGAACTGCATTCATGACAGCCCTTGTAGCTATGCGATCCGAGTGCGATCCCAGATCGAGGCGCGTAGGCATAGCGCGTGTTTCGGCCGTTTCTATGAAGTTATTCTACTGTATATACTATTACCGTATCTGTGGTGTGGTATAACAACAAATTTAACACATACCCATTCAACATGTGCCTGTAATAATGTACGACGCCACTCCTCGTCGCGGCCACCATTTTCAACATGTACATCTCAACTTCCTGTATGACTTTCACGTCCAAGAATTTCGGTGCGTCCTCCAAAATAAAGTTGTACGTTGGTGAGTCCGATTGCTTCGGAGTATACGCTTGCTTGCGCTGTCGCTTCCTCGGCGTTAGTCCATCGCCGTTGACCAGATGCGGCTCTAATACTGTGACATCCCAGAATGACAAAAGCCTCTCGTTCCTACAAATAAACAGTGCATATATGAAGTCCATTCGCTTAGATACGGTCGCCTTTGCACTGACTGCGCCGCCTAGGCACTTAGCGGCTTTTATAAAAGGAAAACAAAGGATGCTGCGTGGGGCGCACACCCGCTAGTGAATATGGCAATTATCATCGAAGCGCCAGGTTGTGTTTTGACTCTGTTACGTATACCGATAAGGTTTTTTCGTACTTGGAAGGACAGTGAAATGCCCCAAGATGAAACTTTATGTGAACCAACAATAAAAAAGACGGGTGTTTTGGTAAACTTGTAAACAATTTATAATAAATATTCATCGGTATTGTGTTGAAATTAATATGTGTCTGCACCTATCATAGACACTCCAAAAATGGTGGGGATACCAAGAATCAATTTTAAAAACGGGGCCATCAACACCAAAAATTCGATATTTCATTTTAGATAGATTCGGAACGTGATGATTTTGGATCTCCTATAATAAATACAGGTAATGACTGTGATTCTATGAGTGACGAAGAATAGTCTCTAATTTTACTCTGCTAACGTGTACCTACTTAAAAATTCTTTTTGCTACCTTAGTTATGTATAATATTTATATCCGAATTTTATTACAATGACCACAATTATGTGCGGGTGTACTGACACTATCTAAGCGAATGGACTTTACTAAGTAAATTTCTGTGGAGCAATGATTCAAGATCAGTGACATCTATACTAATAATAATAATATTATGAAGAGGAAAGATTTGATTGTTTTTTTGCATTGCACAGGCTCTGAAACAACTGGACCGATTTGAAAAATTCTTTCACATTTACAATCCTACATTATCCCTGATGAACATAGGCCACAAAATGATCCCACGGGAAAATATAAAATTCCCACGGAAAAACAAAAAAACGCGGGCGAAGATGCAAGCGGAAAGCTAGTGTCTAATATACTTTAAAAAATCCTTTTATCAAAGTTTGTTATTTCATTGAAAATATGTCTGGATATAATCCTTTCATTTTTTTAAAGTGGGTCTAACAAGTGACTATCGCTAAGTGTGAGTGGAGTCTAAATGTGAAGATAGCCAGTGCAGGAGAGAGAATTTACACTGAATTAACCACTCTCACCTTGCCAATCTGCAAGGTACTTCTTCACACCACTTTTAAAGGCCTACACAGATGAGGAACTGAATTGTGAATAAAATGTCCGCAAAGATTTTGCCACTGACTGCTACTGACAGCATATGATGTGGGATCATTTGTTGCTCGGAAATTTAGAGCAGTGCACGCTATGGAAGCAAATATTCTGATATTACTTTGAAGTTTGTGTTGTTATTAACAAGAAGTTTGAGAAAATGTTTCAAAAGAGAATACTGTGTCCATCCATTTATTTCGGCTCGATTAATGAATGATAATTTTCATGTGAAAGATATCCAAAAAGGATGTTCAAATATAAAATTTTGGTTGGAATTTTTGATGAGTTGCTGTCAATTGTGGAACCTGCCTATAAGTCATCTTTACACAGTGATGAGGATCTGCATAAGTCCAAAAGAAAGATTATCAGTAACCTTAAATGAAGTAAATAAAATCATTTTTAATTTGTAATTGTTTAATCATCTTGTCAGTTTTGTCCACAATTGACTTTGAATCCCGAACAGAAGTGGAATAAACCTCCTGACATACCTCGTTCTAAAACGCGTGGAACTTTGCATACAAGGTACTTTTAAGAATACAGTAGAGCGTCGATTATCCGAACGTCGATCAACCGAACGACCGCTTATCCGAACTACTACAAATAGTTAAAGCTTTGTGTTGTAATTTCTTGATGGAACTCCATGGTATCTTGTTATTAAAACACTAATTTCACAAGTTCCACTTGAATCTTTGAACTTGGAACTTGTGAAATTAGTGTTTTAATAACAAGACGAACTACTACACCCACCCGATCCGCACGTTTGTACCTACCTCCTCCCGCGCTAGGGTAGGCTTACTTCGGCAGACGAAGATTGGGAGATTTTTTAATCGTTAATTGTATCTAGTACATACATGTTTCATTACAAGTCTGTCTGCACTTTTTTGTTTAATCCTATTTGTCATTAAACATAGAAATGTCGTTTTCACTCACCCGTACATAAATATGTATGGCTGAATCAATACAGTTCGATTATCCGAAAAAACATAATCAGAAAAAAGTCCTGGACCAGATAACATTTGTAATGAAGCCATAAAATTAGGTGCACCAGTATTAACAAATTTCCTCACAATACTCTTTAACATGGTCCTGGACTCAGAAAAGGTACCAAAACAATGGGGAAAATCCGACATAATACTTCTCTATAAAAAAGGTGATCCAAAAGCAATTGAAAATTATAGACCTATCAGCTTGCTACCTAGTATCTATTGTTGTTATAATGGCTACGTGCTCAGGGTGCAATCTCAAAGTTGACGAAGGCGACTATTCTATGAAATGTTCTGCATGTAATAAGTTCTACGATCTGTTATGCGCTGGGCTAACTGCAGAAAAATATATTTCTTTGTCAGTTGATGTTATGCGGTCATGGATTTGTGTACAATGTAGGAGCAAAATTCCTAAGACTAGCAATCTTAGTACTCCCGTACGCCTCCTTATGGGTACATCAGTGTCCATGAATGATAGCACTATGACCGACAATGATGTTGTCAATAACACTGCGACAGAATTAGAATTTGAAAACGTTACTGTGCGACGTGGGAAAAATTTGCAAAAAGGTAGTGTGTGCGGGGACTTAACATTGCTCAGAACCGTTGTTAGGGAAGAATTAGTTGCTATTATAAAAGAACCTCTGTCCTTAATAGCTCAACTATGCAAAGATTTAGAACAACAAAAATTTGCTATGCATAAAATTGTAGGAGTTCAATCTTCCATACTCAATAAACTAAATGAAATTGAATTGAATGGCAAGGACAATAATCCTCTAAGCACGATTCCCGAGACTGTGCCTAAAGCTCAAAAGAAGAAGGAGACAAGGCAAAAAGCCGACATTATCAGAAAGCCTGAATCTGTGAGTCCGAGAGTATCTAGCCCGCAAAAACCCAAAGTGCCCGCTTCTGCACCTTCCCAGAACAAAATATTACCTGCTAACCCTTCTGGTGCTAAATCTAAGGATGCACTTATACTAACAGTTACAGAAAGTGAGGAATGGACAGAGGTAAAACGGAGGCAAGCCAGAAGTTTGCTACCCGGAGTTCTGAGAGGCACGGCAAAGCCGGGCATCACCATATTGCAAGCTGCGGAAAAGAAACAATTCTTACACCTTTACTATCTCCAAGAAGGAACTACGGTGGAGCAAGTACGTACGCATCTCACTGCAGTATGTGGATCAGACGTCTGTTCAGTGGAGGCACTAAAGGCACGTGGGAACTACGCATCATTCAAGCTTGGAGTCCCAATAAACCTAGCGGATCGGTTGATGTCCACTGACAATTTGGCAATGGATATCTGTATCAAACTGTGGAGGCAGAACTTTCGCGGTGGGCAGGCCACGCGACAGTAATAATAGAGTAACCAAAAAACTTCAAATATACTACCAAAATGTCCGTGGCCTGCGCAGCAAAACTGCATTGTTTCATAAAAATGTGAGTCGGTTGTCTTTTGACATTATTGGTCTAACAGAGACCTTCCTGACAAGTTCAGTATGCGACGGCGAACTCTTTCCCCCCGGCTACATCTGTTGACGACAGTTCGAAGTGCCGGGGACCCAGAACTAAGTAGCGGACGTCGGCGAGGCTTATGCGCGCCAAGTCCCCATGAATGAACCATATGCTAAATAAATTCGGCCCCTTTTGATTGGTCCGCGGGCGGGATGTCCCCCCGCGAACCAAGGGATAGTGTATAAATATAGGGCCGAATACTGTTAAATTGTAGTCAGTTGTAGTCGGTCAGTGGAAGTCGTCTTGCAAGAAGTAAATAGAGCTCCAAAATTATCACAAAGAAACCAGCGTTTAACTCAAGTACCTACATACAGTCCACTCTCAACATCTTGATCCTACCGAGCCGGATCTAAATGCCAAAGACGAAATGGTGTGACTACGCCGAAGAACACAATGAACCTGAGCCGGAAATAGTCGAGTTGACCATGTTCCTCATGCGAGAAGCTGATCGAGCGCTCAAGCACGGATACTCCGGTATGACTCACAAGCCGACGCCGCAACCACCGCAACGCCCCGCCTCTAAACCCGAACAGAGGAGGAGGGTGTACAACGTGGCAGAACCGTCGTCGTCGGACAAGACCGAGCCGGAACGCTGTGCACACTGCAACAACGCACACCGACTTGACGCCTGCGACGAGTTTGAGAAGATGTGTTTGGACGAACGATGGAACGTCGCGAAGAAAGCTGGCTTGTGTTTCAAGTGCTTGAAGAGCAAGCACCAAGAATAAATTGCCGCCAGAAACCATGTGGCGTGATTAGATGTCGTCGGCCGCACCACCGCTTGCTTCACGCCAAAGCACCTGCGGCCCGAACTAACCAGCCGGAGGAAGCAAGCGTCTCTTCAACCCGAACTGAGTGCACTGTGAAACTCAAGGTTTGCCCAGTAACCGTATCAGGCAAGAACGGGGAGCGTAACACATACACGCTCTTCGATGAAGGCAGCACAGTGACGCTCATAGAAGAGGAACTGGCACGAGAGATAGGCCTGGATGGCCCCGCGACGCAGCTACGCGTAAAAGGGATCGACGACCGACAGCGTGAAATTGACAGCCGCGTCGTTTCACTACGCATCGCCGAACGAAACACGAGAAATTTCAAGGCGTGTTCTGCGCGAACAATGGCGGACCTGAACCTCGCCACTCAGTCAGTTGCAAAGGAAGAGGTGCAGTTTGATCACCTCACTGACCTGCAAGATCAGTTCGTGTACAAGAACGCGAAACCTCGCATTCTCATCGGATCCGATAATTGGCCGCTGATTGTTACCCGAAAACTGCGCGTGGGCAAACGAAACGAGCCCGCGGCATACCGAACGGAACTCGGATGGGTGGTGCACAGAACGGCACCGATCAAAGTAATAATCAAGCGCCAAGATGAAGTGCTGAACGTTTGGACGCAAGACATCGAACGACAAACCAATGAGCACTTCCAATTAGAATCGCCGGGAATCTCGCTGAAGTTAGCGCACACGAGGGAAATGACAAGCGAGCATCGAGAACAATTCAACAAGTCGACGAAGTGCACATAGAAGCTGGCTTCAACCTGAAGGGGTGGAATAGTAACAGCGCGGAGCTCTAGAAGAACGTAGAGAGTGAACGCCGCGCGACCACTACGCTCCTTGGGAAGCCAGAAAAGGCACTGGGCCTCATGTGGGACGCGCAAGAGGACACATTGCGCTTCAACATCGCGTTGGCTCGCGTTCCAAGCGAGGTGAAGACGCAACTTCGGCCGCCGACGAAGAGGGAAGCACTCTCGACAGTCATGAGCATTTATGACCCTCTCGGGCTGTTGAGTTGTTACACTCGCGCAGCAGAAATTATGGCGGCTGAAGACGAACTGGGATGAGCCAGTCCCTCCCGAGATTGCGTCGATGTTCAAAGACTGGCTTACAAGCCTGGAAGCCGTCGGCAGACTGCGCTTGCCCCGGTCTTACAACGGGGGGACAAGAGTAACGCGTCGCGAACTGCACGTTTTCTGCGACGCGAGCGAAGACGCATACGCTGCGGCGGCATATTGGGTGCACAAAAATGAAGATAGTACGCCAGGAATGATCTTGGTGTCACCCATGTCCCCCAATTTGATCGGATATCGACGCTCTACTGTACTATTGTAATTGATCTGTTTTGGACAAAAAAGGATGCTGCAGACTGCAGACTATCCGTCCCCTAGTCTGAGCAGGCCTTTAAGGAGGGAACACATGTGCTGATAGAGTTCTATTCATTAATCGTGCAACATAGTAATGAGTTGCCAAGATTTATTTTATTTTACTTATTTATTTACTGAAATCAACAGCACAAACATAGAATATTTAAAAAATAATTACAATAGGCAGAACATAGGCCAATTACTGATTTCCATTACATTAACAAAACTTATTGAACTAATTTAAACTACGATACCACAATGTGTTTACACATATTATATACATATATACAGTTCTTATTATCACTTATAAACATATAAACTTTTTTTTTTAAGCTAGGGGGTACTATTGAAATATAAAATAATTAATATCATCCTCCTTTATGATTTGTGTTATTCAGGAGATAATTCATATTGGCGTTGTAAAGCTAAACCAGCTTTTATTTTAAGCTTTCACAAAATTCTTAATATTCCCTCTCAAATTGTCAGTCACATACGACCCCCAATTTTTTCCGCAAAATATGGTCCCCTAATTTACAACCCCTGCATCCGCTTGGATACAGGACTAATTAAAGACTCTCCGTGTGCTGGTGCTAGATTTAAAACCCTGATTGATGAGTGCTGGAATGACTTTGCAAAATTCTACACAGACGCCTCAAAATTATCTCGCCACGGCTCTGTAGGGGTCTCAGTCTACTTCCAAAATTCCAACATATTCTTGCAATATATTAGTCCACCGGAGTCTTCGGTGTTCACAGGGGAATGTATAGGCATTCTGGAGGCTTGTCTGTACATAGAAGCTCATAATTTTAAAAAAGCTGTTGTCTTCACTGATTCTCTAAGTGCTCTTAAAGCCATTCAGAAAAATGTTTTTAAATGTAAATTGCAATTTAATGTTTTGATAGACATCAGGACATGTTTACTGAACTGTTTTAATAAGGGTATATTGGTGGAACTAGTATGGGTACCAAGCCATTCTGGTATCCAAGGTAATGAATGTGCGGATGTTGCTGCCAAGGCGGCTGCTTCCGAAACTTCGCCACTGAGCAATAAATACCATTTGCTGCATACCCATGACCTAATAAACATTTCTAAACCAGCTTTAGAGTCAGATTGGCAACAAATGTGGGATATATCCAGCAAATCAAAAGGTGGATTTTATTATAATATCCAACCACTTATCATGTCTAGGCCTTGGTTTTTTAAATACAAAAAACTCCCCAAAAATATAATAACCCTACTTTGCAGACTACGCATGGGTCACTGCTGTACTCCTGTCTTCCTCCATAAAATTAAAGTTCGGGATAACTCCCTTTGTGAATGTGGTCTAGCGGAAGGCACCTTAGACCATATTTTCTTTGAATGTATTAGATATAAAAGTAAATTAGATGTTTATGAATCACTGACTAATGTAAAAATTCCCCTCCCTATTAACTTTGCATATTTATTAACTTTGGGTTCATGTGATGTCCTATATGTACTTATTAAATTTATTAAATGTAATAATATCCAACTGTGACGTCATCTTTGTTTGTATTTCAGGTTGCGGTTGCATGCTAACTTGGGTTAACTTATTTATCACACAAGTGGATTATCTCTGTCGGTTTGAACATATTTTTCTCCAAACACATGCTAAGTTAAGTCGCTGGCAGAATTGTTGTCAAAAGATAACACATTGCCATAATTAAAAGAAGAAGAAGAAGAATATCATCCTCATATACCGCTAGTGTTGTTGATAAGTGTAGTGAGTGTGGAGTGCGTTGTTGTGTGTATGTGTGTTATCACGTATTGTGCCCAAATAACGGCAGGCTCACATGATGCCAAAATAAATGCAATATGGAGTAAATAAATTTTAAATTACAATTGTTAAAAAATTAAATATTTGTATACAACATAGGTACATGTAATTAAAGGTACATGTAAGATACTTGGTACTCTACATTTTTTTTTTAAATTTAACCTTAAATTTAGAAACTTTCATATCACAATGTGCAACTAGCCTTCTAGTTGTAATCTGAGAGCAACCCTCAAGGACCACTGCAATGTTTACAGATCTAATATTACAGCTAATTTTTCTATAAATGGTAAAGTAGAGTACCCTGATTCAGGCTACTCCTTCAACATAAATGCTTTAAAAAAATCTCTACTCAACCTCTCTGCTGTATATAACTGTTATCAAAGTTTCTGAAAATTTACATAATATTCATAAATACTACTCACTGTGATCCTTCAACCAGCCAGCTGGCATTTTTAAAACACACTATTGACAGTAAAGCACCAGACGTTGTTTTGTGTCCGAGATGCCTGAAGATCGTTGCCTCTCCTTCGTGCAACCTCCACATACATAATTGCCATGACGCTGTGATTAAAAATGTATCCTCAGTTTGCTGTGAACATTTGAATAGTTATTTTCAATACTTATTTGCAAGGATAGCACTGATCATTGAGTCAGTTGGTTACATTATCGCTTTATACAATAAAAAATACATATAAAACCTTATATTGCTAGTGCCAAATAAAATTTAATAAAAAGCTGTGCTTCAAAATAAAATAAAATGATAAATGAATGAAGGCTTCAGGGAATAATTGCCATAACAATATCACTTTTGTAACAATATGTATAGTTTAAAAATAAAACAAGGATTTTTTCTGGATACTATTAAGTATACATTGAATATAGGCTAGCCCTAACATTACCAACAAATCATGATAAACCGCTTTATTATAACATGTTTTGGTGGTCATGCTAGGGAGGCAGAACAACATAGGGCCTTTATCAAAGAGTGTGTATAAAACAAGCAAAACTTAGCGAGAGTTTACACGTCAAAATGCCCCTTAGTTCTGCTATGATTTCGCAGCGTAAATTCTCAATAACTTTTCATTATATAAAATTTACCTACATTGATTTTATAAATACAGTTTTTTATTATTTGCTTTAATAATAGCTCGTTTCTAAGTGGTTAAAGTTTGATTATGCTTAACGATGATTTATTATAGAAAAAGTAATATTTAACATAAAAACAGTGGTAAAATTCATAAAATATGAACTATTTAAACCACTTTAAATAGGGAAACTAAAACATTTCGAAAAAAGTAACCAGTAAAAATCATTTTTGAAGATTTGAGAATAAATGTTTACTGAATATATTTCATGTTTTGGTCATATTTTTTACGTGGCGAGTGCATGAATATGCCCTTAAACGCATGGAATGTAAATATGGATATGTTTAAAGCCTTAAAAAGACATTAAAAATAGCATTTAATTAAATAGTAAAACCTGCCCTGCGAGCATACAACCCTCGATAAACAAAATTTGACAGCTAAGATCGACATACTTGACAAAAATCGATAAATTTTGAAAGGAGTGAAAAGGACAGATGCTTTATGTCGATCGACAAGTTCATGCTCGCAGGGCTGTTATGGAAACTTCAAGTCCTACACTCTAAATTAACATAAAATGTATTTCCTTCATTGCATTTTTAATAACTAAAAAAAATATTACTTCTCTGATAATTCTGCTAGAACACCGATTATTACGAGACCGGGCCCTTAATGTAGAAAAATTTCTCACCTGATTATGAGGCACTATTTTGATTGCATTTACACTATTTCCTTGAACACTTTTCTTATCAACAATAACATTATATTTATTTTTAACACTTCCACTTTTCAAGTTCCATTCAAGCACAAAACCAGCTTTATAACTACTGTACAATCCATATTTGCTGTGCCAGTCCAATGCTGTTATAAATTTTTTTTCACTGATTTGATCAGAAATAACATTATCGATTTTAGCTTGAGTCACAGAATAAATAAGAATTTTTCCACTGGTTGTTCCTAAGGCTATGCAATGTGTTTCTTTTTCACTGATTGTTTTATTTACACCTTTTTGTGAAGAACTCTGAAAAATGTAATATTAGAGGTTATATTTCAATAATTGTCGCAAACATGAGCAAAAATTATACGATTTCGAGTCATAGAGTGTGGGTGTAATTCTCAGAAGTAATTAGGAGTTCACAATAATATTTAACATATTCTTACAGACAAATAATGAAAGAAAAACCACGTGTTTACTTACAGAACTAGCTACATATAACCATTGTAAACATGAAGGCGGAGAAGTTAAATGCAAGTCTGGCGTGTATTCTTGCTTGAGTACATTTGTTTCTGTATCCCATATTCTTAATCTACCATCTTTACTTATACTAGAATAATATTTTCCGTCTTCGGAAAACGCGGACAATGCCATGTTTCATTTCTTCGCACAACTTCGAATAAAATTGAAATGTTACTGACATTGACATTTTTCAGTGGTAGCGATGGGTAAAACATTCCATTTCACGGCAATCTGCAAGTTAAAATCTATAATCTTTTCTATTTTTGCTTAAATATCAATTCTTTTTTATTAATACGGATAAATTAGATATAACTATAAAAAGTAATTAGGAAATGTCTTGCATTACGTAAAATAAAATAAAAAATTGTCCTAGAAAATAATATATTTTCAAATACTGCGTGTAACGAAGCATTAATTTTCATTGCTAGACTCAATTTTTTTTTTTTTTTTAATTATTTCACCTAGTAGGTAGGCAAAGGTCTAGCCATACAGCCTTTTCTTATATAAAGAGGTTCTGTAGTGGGAGGAGAGGAGTTTTATCTGTCTTGATTCTTGATTTGTTTCGAATTCAACTTTAATTTTAATTTAGATATTTTCGACTGTGGATGTTAAAAATTGATATATTGCTGGATATAAATCGTTGTTTTTTAAAAGGTCTTGAGTTGTGCGCGGGATGTTTTCTGGTTTATCATATAATTCTATGAGCTTCTCAATAAATGTAAGACGCTGCAATCCAAAAGCTGAACAATCAAAAAATAAATGATCTAATGTTTGATCATAATTGCCACAATAATTGCATGTTGGAGAATTAATAATATTCATTCGATAGAGGTGAGCATTAAATCGAGCATGTCCCAAACGCAGTCTCGTTAACATAGTAAAAAAGTTTCTGTTTGTCATTACATTACTTTGCGTAAACCAGGGTTTGTTTCCAACTTCACTAATAATAGAAGCCAACCATGTGCCTTTTCTTGTTAATGTTTCTCGCCAATCTTCCTTCCATTGACTGAGTAATTTTTCTTTCAGTAAAGGTATTAAATCTGACGTTGGGATGGAAATATCGTCATCAGGGCTGCCGCTGTCTCTGAGGACGACACTTCTTGCTAAATCATCTGCATTTTCATTTCCGGGGACTCCAATGTGAGAAGGTGTCCAGATCATAACTACCTTAAAGTTTTGTTCCACAAGTTGAGACCACAAATGTTTAATTTCATAAATTATGTAATTAGTGTCTGCAGATAATTTATTATTTTTAAGAGCTTTTAGAGCGCTCATGCTGTCTGTGACTATGAGCCAATATTGATATTCTTGCTGTGCGATATATTCAAGGGCTGCGTAAATAGCATAGCATTCTGCAGAGAAAATGCTAAATTGTGGTGGTAGTTTCAGACCCCTTCCCCATTTTATATCAGGTAAGTAAAAAGCCATAGCAGTACTCGAGATATTCTTTGATCCATCCGTGTAAATAGATTTGTAATCTGGATATTGAGATATTAAGTTAAAGACTTCAGTTCTGTGATTAAGTTTTTTATCAATTACTATAGACATATCGGTAAATTTGCTATTGTATTCATGATCATAACAAGGCCAAGTATAATCTTTTTTGTAAAGATTATATTTTATGTTCAATTCCATTAAAAATGAAAGGTCATGAAGAATAAAAGGGACATTAGCGGTTTGAGAGTAAGGGAAGTGATTGTGAAAATGAATTAATTTTTTCATTAGTAAATTTTTTTTAACACCAAGTAGTTTAAGAAGAAATCTAAATTTAAGGTAGTTAAACCTTATACTGAGAGGGGGAGTGTTGCACTCTATTTGTAGAGAATTTATAGGAGTAGTCTTCATTGCACCTAGTATGAGTCTAAGATTGCAATTCTGTATTTTATCTAATTTATCTACTAACTTTTTGTTAGACCCAAAGCATAAAAAACCGTATTCAAAATGACTACGTACCAAAGATTTGTAGAGCATCAATAATATTTTTGGGTCAGACCCCCAGTGAGTTCCTGCTAAACACCTGAGAATGTTGTATGCTTTGGAAGCTTTTGAAATAACTTCATTTACATATTTGGTCCAAGTTAAGTTTGAAGTGAAGACTACACCAAGAAATTTCACTAATGGAAAAACACAGATATTTGTTTGATTGTAGTAAATGTTCACATGGAATGGTCTAATTCTGTTAAACACTACAGCTTTGGTTTTGCTTGTATTTATGTCTAGGCCAAGATATTGAAAATATTCATGTAACCGGATTAAAGCATTATTTATATTAGTAACTACAGACCTAATATTAGTTCCTGCTGCATAAACAACTAAGTCATCTGCAAATTGTAGGTTATTGACCTGAGATCCTAAAATCATATTTAATTTTCTGATGTACAGTATAAAAATTAATGGACTTAAAATCCCACCTTGAGCTACGCCTTTGTGTGATAACCTAGGCCCTGTTAGATGATTATTGTATTTAACAAATACTTCTCTTCCATGTGAAAACTGAAAAATCCATTTGACAATTTTTTCAGGTAAACCTATAGACAAAAACTCGGATACAAGTATATTATGATTCACGCTGTTGAATGCAGAGGAAATATCAAAGAAAACACTAATAAGGACTTCTTTATTTTTAATGGCATTGTAAATATCAAAATTTAGATGAGCAACGCTCTCTCTGGCAGAACGCCCTCTACGGAAACCAAATTGATTGGCTGGTAGAATACCATTCTTCTCAATAAAGAATTCAAGCCTTTGCTTTATAAGTTGTTCAAAGATTTTTCCCATACAAGAGGTTAAAGCAATAGGTCTATATGAATCAACTTGAAATTTTTCTTTGTTTGGTTTTAAGGCTGGAATTAAGCAGTCAACTTTCCAATCTGGTGGGATAGTATTAGTTGTCCATAAGAGATTATACACCAGTAAAACAGTTTTTTTTGACTGACTTGACAAATTTTTCAGGACTTTGTAGGGAAGACCATCAAGACCGAATGCTGTATCACGTCTTTGGGACAGAGCTGATGTAAATTCTTCAATGGAGAATGGTTTTGTTAAATAATCACAATTATTTGAAGTAACGAGCAGTTCATCATATTTTAAAGGAATTTCTACTGAATCCGGTGTGTATTTTTTTAAGAAATCAGGAATCCAATGGTCTATGTGACTTTGAGGTGATATAGGGCTTTTGCTGAACCTTTTCATCATACTCCATATTGTAGAAAGTGGGGTAGTTCTATTGAAACTTTCACATAATCTTAACCAGCTTGCTCGTCTTTCCTGTTTTAATACTAATTTTTTGGTGGCCTGTTGTTTTTTAAATTCTATATAATTACTTTGTGATGGATCATTTTTAAACTGTATATAGGCATTTTTGGAGTTTTGTACTGCCATAGTACATTTATTATTCCACCAAGGTAAAGGGATTCTGGGCTTGTGAAACTTTCTTGGTTGTAAAGATGAAAGTGAAGAAGCATGTCTGTTGTAGGGCAAGGGCATTGACATCTCTATGGCTGACTGTATTTTATTAATTAGAGTATTATAAATACTTAATGGACTATGTTGATGACATTCAAAGTTTTCTAAAAGTAAATCAGTGCTCTTTGTATACTTTTCCCAGTCTACTTTATGGAAATTATGATGAAAAGGTGTATTTGATGTGTTATTGACGAAATTGTGCTTAATGTTAATCTTTGTGATTACAGGTAAATGAAAGCTACCTAAGGGATCATCATGTACATGCCATTCACAATATAAAGCTACATTGGGAGATATGATAGTTAAATCAAGAGCATTTCGACGCCTGTTATGGGAGCCAACAGTGGTGGGTTGACCGTCATTTAGTAAAACAAAATTATGGTCCTGTATACAGTTAAGTATGTGATTACCACGCGAGTCACATTGATCACAACCCCAAGCTGTATGATGTGCGTTGAAGTCACCTGCAATAAAAACTGGCTGAGGAAGACTGCTAAGTAGATTATTTAATTTAGATACTGACACATTACTTCTAGGCGGACTGTAAAAGCTTACTATAGTTATTTCTTTATTTACATCATATTTTAATCTTATAACTAAATTTTGAATAGAGTCATCATAATAAGTATGAATTTTTTTATACTGTAGACTGGTGTGAACAAGTATAGCCACTCCATTATGATCATTACCACTATCAAGCCTTATAATATTATAATTTTTAAATTTAATATGTTGATGTGACTTTAACCACGTTTCACATATAATTGCTATGTGAATTTGTTGTTCGTATAAAAAGTAAGAGAAAATGTGTTTATTGCTATTCAAACTCTGAGCATTCCATTGCACAACATTCAAATAATCCATTAAATTAATTATGAGGGAATTTTATTTTTTAATGAATCTGTAATGACTTCTCTAATACTTTGGGTGCTAATTTTCTCACTATTTTTATTAATACTAATCAGTTTAACAACTGATTCAACAATTATGTTCATAATTACATCTGAGTTCAAGATAGAACTCAGATCTAATGGTTGGAATCTATCCTTAACTAAAGGAGGGAATGACCTTTCATTATTTAAGGTGACATTTGCATAACTTTTTTTCATAAATCGTTCCTTATTTTCTTGTATTTTTTGTTTTTTTAAAGGACAATCCAGTGAAATAGCTATGTGATTTCCTTTGCAGTTGCAACAGAAAGCGTCTCCAGTAGATTTGCTACATTCTCTGTAACCATGCGCTTCACTACAAATGGAACATCGGACCGAGTTCTTACAAAACTTTGCAATATGCCCATATCTTAAACACTTCAAGCACTGTTTTACTGGTGGTATATATGGTCTTACATCAAATCTCCAGCTATTTAAGTCTACACTATCTGGTAATATTGGACATGAAAATGTAATAGCTACGGTTTTTGTTGGTAACAAATTGTGGCCATCATTTATAGTTTTCCGCATGAAACGGCGAATGCAAATTATGTTGTTGGTTGAAGTGAGGGCAGAATAAATTTGCTCATTGGACAGCTCTGGTGGAACATGGGTAATAACGCCAGTAATTTCCGTCGCGGCAGCCGGAATGCTTGCTTTTAACTTATTTGATTTAAGAAAATTTACATTCATTAAAGCTGCATTAGCAAGACCTGGTCGTTCAAATATAACGCCAATTTTAAATTTATTAATCCTTTTTAGTTGTTTTATACCTTTATTATGTCGTTTCAGGATATTGGCAAGAGACATCATATCCCTTGTCCCGAGTGGTTTGTCAGGTTCTGCACTCTCCAAGAACACAATGTACTCGAAGTGCCGGCTATCTTCAGGATACTTCCTTGTGTAGTTAGGCACGCGAAAGGGAACATACTTATCTGCTTCAACCTCGATGACAGATGCAGCATCAGAGCTTTCCGCAGACTCCTCATCCTCACCATCTACTTTCTTCTTTCTTTTTCTGGCTGATTTGGTCATATTTTAATTGTTATATATTAAATACTATAAAATAAAAATTATTTGTCTTATTTTTTAATAAATCGCTTATAAAAAGAAACCACAAAAACAAGTTTTAACAAAATATGTGAAAAAGGCGCCTGAATTTTTCAAAGGTTCCCGCGCGAATCGCGTTCATAAATAATCTTGCTAGACTCAAAAACTTAAAAACGTTGCACATTACTCTTATTAAGGTTGCGTTCCAAAACGGATAAGTTTCGCTTGATAAATAGGTAAATTGACTCAATCCCAGTTCCAAAAATCCTCGAACACACCTCGATAAAAATCCTCGCCTTTTTATCGAGGTGTTTTGGAACGACTTTGCCGAGTCAATCAGATCCTGGAAAGAGCGATTTATTTATCCTATAAAAACGGGTGGTAATAATTCTGTCATGGCTGTTTGTTAGTCGCTGTAACTGACAGTAGTGACAGTTGACATTAACTTGACTCAATTGTGAAAAATACAAAAGAATTATTGTAGCAAGTTTGCACATTACAATTTACTCCAAATCCAGAAAGATGATAGCGACAGCGAGTGATCATAAAACATAATTATACTCTCTAGCTCTACCGAGAGATAGCGATGTTACATAATATGAGAGAGAGGTTAGGAAATCCACAGATAACGCGATCCGCGACGCTTGGTCAGAATTCTTCGCAAAATCACTTTTTACCCCGTTCCAAAATCGTTCAATCGGGTAACTTTAACCGACAATGGAAATTTTGTTTCGGAACGCAACCTTAATAAACATCCATGAAGTAATAATTCAATTTTAGCACAATATAGTGCACCATTTATAAAATCGTTCAGGTTAAATGTTTTTGATAAATAAAAACTTAATACTGCTAAGTAGTTAAAAATAAAAATAATGTTGCCACTATCACGTACCATGTTCGTTTATTTCATTCATTTTTTTATTTTTTCAGTTTCATGTCGAACGTCATTACAAACACCTGTCATGTCATGTCAGTTCTACTCTCGTTTGTCCGTGGTTGCGATTGTAGGCGGAGTTCATTTAATTATTTTATAGTTTATTTTCGTGCTCTCATTCCACTTTTCGAAAGTTACTATATTTTATATATTTAATTTCTGTGTGCTGTGCTGTGCTACGTATGTTTCTACTCCATAAATGAAGTGTAACAAAGGTTGACTGTTTCTTGCTGTAAGTTTGTGAACACGATGTCAGTTTTCTGCTACGAACCTTGAAAAAATGAGTGCTAGTGTTGAAACGGACGTGTCTAGTCCCTTGTCAGAAGGGCAGAGTGGAGCTTCTGGCGGGATATCAAAGTCATCATCAGAAAGCCAAAGTTTTTGCAAAAATGAGGGCGTTGTGGCAGGTCAAGGAAACAAAGAAGAAAAGTCTGAACCGACGACTCCTAAGCTTCATCCGATGGCATTCACAGTCGATTTCGGTGAGACTAAGCAAGTCGACAACCGTAGGCTTGAAGAACTGGCAAAGAAATCACAGGCCAGACATCAGAGAGTTCAATCTATGTCAGCTAGCGTAACTCGACCTGCGCCCGCTGTCCAAAAACCCCCAATGAGTGCGAAATTGCCTCGTAAAGCTCAAGGTTACAACTCTGAAGGCTATTTTTCTTCAGACCAGGAAGACAGTGGTTTGTCTGGGTCTGTAAAATTACGGCAGAGTCCCTTAGCTCAAAGCATGCAAATTACATCTCCAAAAATAAACAGATATATTAAATCAGTAACGGATTCTCTTCAACCTAAGAAACTTACAAAAAGTCCAATAGTTGATAGTATTATGTCCAGAAGTGATAACTTCACAATGAGACAGGGTCTTAATTTGCCTCTGAAGAATGCTTCAAGTTCCTATAAAGACGTTCATAGAACGCCCAGTTATGGTAACTTATCTTCTAGCTATCACAAACAAATGACTGATATAATAGACCAGAGCCCAGAGGGTTTGTTGTTAACAGATATTTCTAGTCCAGAATTAGATATTTTAACACCTGATAATGGATTATCAACCCCAGAACAAAAGAGTCCTCTAATACGGAAAGTCAGAGCTTCATCTGAAACACCAGACTTATTTAAGAAATGTGTACCAAAAGTGGAATCTTTGTACATAGAAGATGAGATTGATAGGGCATCAAATAATTCTTCAACTGGCACATACACCATTGAAGGTGACAATTATACAGAAGAGCAAAAAGCTAGAATGAGCATAGACAGAACTTTTGGTGCACATCTCTTAGAGGAATCTATAGAGGATAAGCTGAAAATACATTCAAATGAATCAAGACAATCTGACAACATTGATTTCCATAATCTCAGAGTTATAACAAAAGAACCTAGAAGGGAAATGGGCCTTAGAAATGCTTTACCTGATACTAAGGCTTTTGAAATCCCAGGTAAAGTTTCCAAAGACAAGAATGTTTTGGAAATCTCCTGTTGCTATGAATCTCCAACTGAAAATGATTTGGCTACTCAAACTTCAAAGCAAATAAAATCGACTCGGAGTTATTTGGAGAAAATTAAGAATAGAGTTCGTACTATAACTGAGAAAACGTTTCCTAAGCCACAAGTAAAGCATGAAAATGCAGATGTAGGCAGCTTTACATCTGTGACCACATCAGGTGTTCTAAGCTCCAGAAATCCACCAAAACTTGAAATACCAGTCAGAAGAAGATGCAGTTTAGCTAAGTCAGAGATAGATCAGACTGATTACGTTCATTATTTGTCAAGAGAATCTTCTGTGCCAGTTTCATTACCTAGTAACAAACCTCTGGTGCTTGAGAATGCTAAGTTTGAGAGTACAGCTTTAAAAAATGCTCAGAAGGTTTTGAGAGATGACAATGGTGTGTCATCTGATATAACAACAGATAAAGTTGTTGGTAAACTGTCGTATTTGAGCTTAAATAGATGTAAGGGGGATAAAACTTGGATTATGGACTGGGCAGAGAGTGTTAAGAAGTACAATGACAATACTTTGGCTTCAAAGGATGACATTGGCACCACATTTGTGGTTGATGCTGACCGGCCACCCCTGAGTCCACATCATTTGTCCGGAAAATGTAAGTATCTCTTATGCTTTATTATTTGATATTAATTTATTGTGTGTATAATTATAAATTTTTATGCTTTGGAATATTCAATACTAGGTTCAATATCAATGAGTTAAAAAATTGAGAGGAACAACTCTGCTTCAGTAAACAAAAATTATTACTATTTGCTACTAAAAATAATACCTACACGTCCATGGAAAAACTAACAAAGTACACCTACAATATTCAGAAAAATACCTACTCATTTTTGAAATTGAACTGATTTGAAATAAGAAGGGTTAAAATTAACCCTGTTAATAGTCTGTTTAAAATAATTATTTATTATAAATTATCGTGATATAAGATATCTTTCTTACATAATAATCATGAAGAAGATATCTTTCCTATATTGCTACCAGTCTACCGCTAAGAAAACAATTGAATACACATTACCTTTATAAAATTATTATAGCACAATATTTTTTTATATTATATTTAGTCAAATACAGTCCAAACATAACATGATGTCCACATATAGCTCAGTAGTATATTTATATTTGTTGGAAACACAATAAGACATAGACTCAGTGTCAAAAAATTGCACCTTCGCGAAAATAAACTTATACTTAGGAGAGACTCATTACTAAGGTGGAAGCAGAGATTATGAATTTTTCATAGTACTCAAACTAATGGCAGGGGTCGAAACTGGTCAGTAAAATCAGTAAAAGTCAGTTTTTTTGAGCATGGTCAGTAAATGTCAGTTTTTTGAGAAAATGGTCAGTTTTTTCAGTTTTGAGATCAACACACATATTGCCCCATAAATTATTTTGGAATCTTACTAATATTTTACTGATACAATTTTGTCTGTCTGTGTGTACCTGTGTCGTTCCTATATCCGCCTACCTTCTTCAATCTAGATTTTGCTTAAGTAATATCTCATAATATATTGTGTCAACAAAAACCAAATTTTAGTCATTTCTCATATTCTTAGCCGGGCCCAGTGATGGTTTGAGGGCGACAAACAACTCATGCTCTATTATGATGTCTTGTGGCAACTTAATATTGTAGCATCATTATTTCGAGGAAAAATAGTCAAATCCTACTATTTTTTCTCGAAATAAACACATATTAATAATAAAAAAACTGTTAATTATTTGTAAACTTTTTAACAATAAAAAGGTGGTGATGGTTGGCTATGAGGATGGTGGAGGCCAATAATTGTAAAAGTATTTTTTCAATTCCACATGAATCTTTTATTTTAAGAGGATTGTGAAGCTGTAAATTTTCATACAAAAAGCGATAACGCTTTTCTCCTCAGTTTTTTAGACTTAAAAACTACCTCGAGCATTTTTATCTTTTTTGACTAAATTATACTGAATTACAAAAAAAGCAATACGTACAAACATAGATTAAGGTATACTGAATCTAATGAGATCAAAAGTGTCTAATTTCGGAAAGGTTTAGGGGGGTAAAACAGTTATCGCCCTAAACAATATTTCAATAAGAAATGTAGGCACTTGCCTCGGACTTTCAACTCTAAGCGGTGTGCAACAAACTGCATTTTTGCAAGTGCATACTCGAGCCATGAATTGGCTCTTCACAGTCCTCTTAAGTTAGTTCAGATGGTCAGTAAAAGTCAGTTTTTTTAGATTTCTGGTCAGTAAAATCAGTATTTTTGAACACTGAACCTGTTTCGACCCCTGTAATGGCAAACAAGCATATGGACCTCCTGATGGTAAACGGTTACCACAGACAGGCTATGGACGCTTGCAACACTGGAGCTCTCTTTTGTGAGTTTGCGTTTCCTTAAAAACTTTTTATACCCTATTTAAAGAACCTAATGCTGTTGTCAATTGAGGACACCTCAACAACCCTTAATTTGAACGTGTTGTTGCACTTCAATTATACTTCTTCAGACTCCACTACATTCATTAATGTTTTGTACTTTGAAAACTTTGTCTCCTCACAGAAGGACTTGTTTGTCAAGTGGCGAGTGTTAAACTTGCGACTACGCGTGAGTTAGCACCTTCCGATATTAACAAATTTTTTTTGTTGTCAACTCGCATGCACATTATATAAAGTACAGTCATATGAAAGGGAAACAAAAAACTTTAATAAAATCTAAACAGTCTTACGTATTTAGAAATAATTCTTTTTCCTAGTTGTCATTACCCAAAAAAGTCATAACAGAACAACCCACGTGAGCTTGGGGACCAGGAAGGCATAAACCATGAAGAGGTTTTCCACTGGCAATTGTGAGCCGTGATTACACTTTTTGTGAATCCAGAGTGAAAAATCGCTTTATCGACTCTGCTATCCTTGGTGCCTACCTGGTACCAACAAATTAATGTAAGTCTGTCAAAAACAATATTTTGTATTATTTTAACTCAAATCCTCCTCCGAAGAAGAAGCTACATAAAATTTTTTTATTTGTTTTTGTAGGTGACTGTACATAAATACGTGAGATTTTCAGATCGAGCAAGTTATTATTATTATTTTTGTTGTACGGGCTATTGTGAATAGCACCGTTAGAGTATCTCCTTCAAGCCCAAACCCTCTATGAAATTGAGGATTTTTTGGGTTGGGAGAGTTTGTATTTCATCTGGTCTAATGATGTGTCTTCCCGGATGAAGGCTACGCCGATGAATCAGTGGGCTGCAGTCACACAGAAGGTGCTTAGGAGTTTCACGCTCCTGATTGCAGAATCTGTATCTTAACCTTGAGGTTGAACATCTGTCTATTCAGGCCGCAATGTCCAGTTAAGGTTCTTACGACTGCACTGATGTTTTTCCTGTTAAGCTGCAGGAGCTCGTCAGTTAGTTTACGCGAGTAGCCTTGTATTAGTGCCTTCGCGTGTTCTTGCCCTGGAGTAGATTTCCAGAGTTTGAATGAGTTTCTAAGAAATTGTTCATTTAGAAAGTTGTGTACAGAAGTCCCACAGAATGGTTCCGGCCCTATTTGTGGTTTTATAGTTCCAGTTTTAGTGCGTTCATCAACCTTATCGTTGCCAATGATGCCCAGGAACCCATCTTATCGAGCGAGTTGATGACAAAAAAAAATACAAAAAATAAAAACAGACTTCAAAAACACTGAAAAGTTAAAAATAATTATAAGAATAATAGGTACAGACAGCGTCTCATTTCGTTATTGAAGTCAGTGCCAAATTTTAAGACTTTCTAGATCATCCTTGCCATCGACTACAATATACAGTGTGTTTCTGCATAAAGTGCACATACGAGGCAGGGGGCAAAAGGGGGTGAAGTTAATGGAACTGCAGTCTCCAACACCCTGATTTGAATGATCATAGCTATTGTTACAATTGACCTAGATAGAGACGCGATTTATGTGGCGTTTGATAGCTGAAATGATGCAGATTGAAATAAGCACTAAAAAATAATACCAATTATAGAGGGTGTTTTTTATAAAAATTGTATTAAAAAGAAAACAAAGAATTAATGCTTTTCTCTCTCTTAATCCTTTGTCTTTAATTTTGTGTGATAATAATTGACATTTGTGTTTTGACAGCACTATTGATCATTAAGGATCATGTTGGCGTTTATTTTATTGATAGTTTATGCACATAAAAAAATTAAATGGCCCCTAAAAATACAAAAAATAAATGTGGAATATTTTTTCATCACTAAAATGACCCACTTTTGCCTCGTATGTGCACTTTATGCAGAAACACACTGTAGAAATGAGATGCTGTCTGTACCTATTCTTATATTATTTTTTACTTTTCAGTGTTTTTGAAGTTGGTTGTATTTTTTTTTTGTGTATCAGATTTCACTGTGATCTTTCGCTCTCTGGGACATTAAACAGTGGGTATAGTGAGTTTGGTAAATGTCATGCTCGGCATGCAACCTTTGTCGCATCCTACTTTATTTTATTTCAGTATGTCCTGGGGCATCTTCCGTTTCAATCTACGCATTATTGGCTCTTCTTCCATCAAGACACTAGCTAAGCTATTAGGATGATTTTTAATTCTGTCTTTATAGTTTCTCGTATGATGTAAAATTTCTTGTTTGACTGTTGCCATATGTAGGTCGTTATGTAGTTGGTCATTTGTGATAAACCAAGGAGCATTAGTTACTATTCTCAGCATCTTATTTTGGAATCTTTGCACAATTTCAATGTTTGAATGAGAGGCTGTTCCCCACAATTGGATACCGTAAGTCCAAATTGGTTTCAGTATTGTCTTATAGAGGAGCAGCTTGCTGTTTAAGGACAATTGAGATCGGCGACCAATGAGCCAGTACAAGTTTCGCAACTGTAAGCTTATTTGTTTCCTCTTTGTGAAAATATGCTTTTGCCAGGTGAGACGCTTGTCAAGATGTAAGCCCAAATACCTAACATGGTCCGCCTGTGGGACTTCTAAGTTATTCAACTTGACTGGTGGGCAAGTACCTCTTCTCAACGTAAAGGTAACATTCACCGAAATCGGTTATTTTGAAAAAAAAATTTTTATCTTTTTTGTGAATGAGATCTTTTGAGCTGATATTAAATTGACTTGATAATACGTGCCTATTGTTTTTAAAAAATTAACCTCTAACTCTTGAAAGTTAAGGATCCTTCCATCATCAGGTCGGTGCATGACTACCAAACGCAAATATATACGTGAATAGCTCCGGAAGAAAGATGAAACACGTTGGACCTATAAAATTTAAGGGTTTCTCTCGATTTTCCTGGGATCCCATCATCAGATCCTGACTTTGGTGACAATGGGACCACTGCCGGAGTATACTCTATCGATTACAAAAATAGTTTTGAAAATTAGTCCACAATTGGCGGCGTAATCGCGTATACATTTCACAAAAAAACATACGCATCCAATTGATAACCTCCTCCTTTTTTGAAGTCTGTTAAAAAAAGGTAAAATCGGAAACTCGCGCGCAGTCGCTAGTTTTGCACTCGCCAGTTGACGAATAAGTCCGCAGAAGACGATCCTGCTATGATCTATCCAAATAATTAGCTCCGAAACCGAGCCGTTGCGTCGCACTTAACATGCATGTCTAATCGGATTGCGCCAAAAGTTAAGTTTACTCGATTGGGCAATGGCGTGTGCCGGTTGGCAATTTTTTTTTGTAACAAGGTGACAGAAGGAGTATGCCGCTTCTAGAAAGTTTGGTCGCACTTATTAAGAGTTTGTAGATTTCAAACATGACAACGTAATGTAAGAACCTTCGAAAAATTAACTGACAAAACTTCGCGTACATAAACAATGCAACGCCAAAGTTACTTTAGTAATTGTCAGTACCTACGTTATTGCAATGGGAAATCAACCACGTACGACGCGTAGGGTACTGAATTTCAAAATTCGCGGTAGACCTTTTTGGCCGACATTGTACATGCAGGTGATGCAGGCATTACTATTCATTTGTTTAGAATTGGGTGGTAGAAAGCGGACCTATGCAGCCTGCCTATCATGACCGTCCAATGAAGGCCCAGTGAGCTAATCTGCGCGCTAGGGTGGTAGGGTCCTTTGCAATCGGGGAATGGCTAACGCCGATCCCGATTGTGTCTCTACGGTGGTCAGAAGTATCTGGAGGGGTTTTAGCCGAGTATGGGGTCTTCTACCCGAGTCCGACATATCCTTGGGGTGACCTCGTCAGTCGGCTCCTTGTCGAATCCGTAAGAAGGATTTCCCCTCTTTAAAAAAAAAGGGTGGTAGGGTTCTGATGTGCGCGACTGTTCGCTTCCCTGCTGGGGATTACCATAATGTCTGTGGTAATCCTCCACAGGCGTTAAGACCCAAACCCTAGATGGCCGGACTGTCCGGGGGTTCCCGATAATTGAGATACTCTAGTCCCTGGACACGGTATTATTACCGTGCCCTGGATCACCTCGACTATTGATAAGATGGACATCGGGGTTGGTTTAGTGGGTATGTTCCGCACTGTGGGATGAGTGTCACAACCACCTGTCGATAAGCCATCGGCGGGTACTACTATGCGGATAACTTTATTAATACGTCTGTTTTTATCCAACTCCAAGCATTGCTCTCTTTCTCTCCAAAGCTGAGCGATTTTTAGTTTGTGAACCAGTCGCTTTGTTAGTGTCTATGTTTCGGCACCGTAAGTCAATAAGTAAAAATTAGACCTACAGAGTTTCCTCAAAGAGAGACTATTTTTCTCAAGAAAGCTCTTCAAATTTTTAACAAGTTTTAACAAGCGGCATGGGGGCTTAGGGAACACGCTATTCTCACCTATGTTTGCATGCATCTATATACTCCATAAAGGCAACGGGAACCATTTAACGCCATGCGGTTCGTGTTCTTGTTGGCCACCCAACCGGTAATAAAATGTCTTTGGTTTTCGGGGCACGAACTTCGTGCGATCGTGTAGTTACTGTAGTTGCTCATGCGCACATCCGACTCAAACTTTATGTTATGACATTCACGTCAGAAACGTGAGATTCCGGCATCGAGAACAAATGTCAACATTGATGTTTTTAAGGACAGAGTTAGATATAAATAAGTTTGTTGTGTTGGTTATATCCTAGCAATGTTTTTGTTCTTTTTGCACTAGTCGTTAAGGATATGTTCTGTGACGTGATCCAAGCAAATTCTCATGTGAGCACCTGCCTGCCCTCTAGAAATAGCATATTTAACTTACTCCCACATTCTACTCATACGAGTACATTGTGTAAATGCGAAAAGTGACGAAGGAACATTTGTTCCTCCTTCACGCAAAAAATATTGGAAGGATTTTAACGAAACGCTGTGCGTAGATTGCTGGAGACTCAGATTGAGATTTAAGCTGAATTTCCTACGGGATTAATACCTACATGGTTACAACCGTGGGTTATAGCTTGTAGCACGTATATAGGGCTGTAGCTTGTAGCACGTATAGGGCTGTAGCTTGTGACACATATAGGGCAGTAGCTGTGACATACGAGTATAGAGGCCTGTAGCTTGTGGCACATATAGGGTTGTAGCTGGTGGCAGATAGAGGGATTAAGCTTGTGGCAAATGTCGACATTAGAGCTGAAGCTTGTGGCATATAGAAGGCTATAGCAACAATAATAATTGACTGTATAACCAAAGGCATTCTTGAAATGAAAACATTCTTAATTTCAAGAAAGATTTAGCAGAGTGCCTTTAGTACCTAAGTGCAGCAATTTCATCTATTACTATACGAGTATTTTTGGTCCGTTATCTGATGTCAGAAATATGATTCATATTGTGTGCTTGCTTCCTCTCAGCGTCGAAAATGTTGATAGTTGACGGTTATTGCGCTGTTATTATCTCGATCTTCGTCCGATAGCAGCTCTGCGGCAGCACGCGATCCACATAATGGGCTCTGTGTAAAAGTAATAAGAGCTAAACAAACTCAATCATTGTTTACACATTTCATTAGGTTATTTCCTAATTTAGTGTAATTGTTGAGTATTAATTCTATACGTTATACACATCCGGAGCTGTTGAGAAATTGATTGCAGAGTGGTGTGTGCTTGATGAATCCTGGCTTTGTCACTTATAACCAGATATGATTAAGGCCAAGACATCCCCTTTGTGAATAGATATAAAATAGATTCCATATCCTTCATTATTTCGACAGCCGCTCCTCATATTGTAATAGCGCTGCGCCAGCGCATCTAACCTTCGCGATTTCTCGAGTGGTTCGTATAGTAATCTAGCATTCGGTGCGTGTGTTGTAACGCCTGCACTATAACAGTTGTTTCAATCTCAATGCTTGTGCTAAAAGGTCACTGGGCTCAATGCGATAGTGACTCCGCTAGTGGATTAGCGGAAAATAAAACTCGTGATCGCGCGAGCGAGACACATCTATACTTACTTACGATTGTTTATTTGGTTGAACGCGCTAATCTCAGGAACTACCGAGTCAAATTGAAATAAAATAGGTATTTTTTGCGGTTTTATTGAAAGTGAAGATAATAACAATTATACATAATTGCATTGTCGTCGGAACTAAAGGTGTACACCAAATTTCAGCTCAATCGGATACTGGCAAGTGGGTCAAATTTAACTTGCAAGATTTGACCCAAACAAACAGGGCAAGCGTAATAAAACCGTTTAAAAATCTTTTTGTGTTGGATAGTACATTTATCGAGGAAGGCCATTGGTAAGTGCCATGGAAAACAAACGGTGCTATGAGACGTTGTGGGTATTGTTGGTTGTGGTGCTGAGTGCGGCGCGCACCACTACTCAGCGAACAGGGACAAAAGTATTTCGGCCGACTGACAACCGGCCGGGAGACATTACGTTTTTCTCCCTGGTCGCCCGTCTGGGGGGTCACATTGTGGTAACTTGGTGACCCCTCCTTAGGCAAAGTCTCAGTGCTTGCGTTAGTATTATAACGCACCGCTGGGCCTGTCTCCGGGGGGTGCGTTCGGGTAATGACTAGTCCGATCCCGAATGTGCATGGGAGTGGAAGTTATTGGAGGGTGGTTTAGCTAGGTATGAAGTTTTTACCTGAGTCCAATGGCGTATCCAATGGATGGTCTTGTCAGCTTTTCAGCCCCTTGTCGAATCGTAAAGAGATTCCCCCGCCGCAAAAAAATGGGCCTTTGAGCGCACCTGCTCGCTACCACCGTCTATCGAGGATAATGAACCTTTATAACATATTCTTGGCATTTTTATAAATAAACCTTTAAGTAGTCTCGAGGACGTGCAAATATACAACCTCCTAGTGAGTAAAAAGCTCATGTTGACTGTTTTCTTTGACTATCGCGGTGTTGTGCACTCGGAATTCTTGCCAGAAGATCAAACGGTAATTGAAGAATATTATTTGAGCGTTATGCGGCATTTAAGCGCTAATACGACAAAAAATAGCCATATTTGTGGAAAGATAGTTATTGGATTTTGCACCACGATAATGCGCCTTCGCACAAGGCCATCATTGTAAAATATACAACCTCCTAGTGAGTAAAAAGCTCATGTTGACTTGTTTTCTTTGACTATCGCGGTGTTGTGCACTCGGAATTCTTGCCAGAAGATCAAACGGTAATTGAAGAATATTATTTGAGCGTTATGCGGCATTTAAGCGCTAATAATGAATTTTTAAACGATAAAATAATTTGACATTTATTAATGTGTGCAAAATGATTAATACCTATTCTTATTATTTCATTAAGGCTAAATTTTATTGTGATGTAATTTTTGACATATATTTTTTTGGTTTATATAAAATGACATTAATAATAATATATTTCGATACTAATTTAATTTTTATGCACTTGACATTTAACAAAAATAATATTTGCACGTCGAAATATTCGACAAAATATGTTGGAGAAATTTTTGTAATTAACAACTTGTGTTTTGCAAATAAATGATTATGATTATTAATACGACAAAAAATAGCCAGATTTGTGGAAAGATAGTTCTTGGATTTTGCACCACGATAATGCGCCTTCGCACAAGGCCATCATTGTAAACGAATTTTTGACTCAAATACCATCGAGCAACCACCTTATTCACCAGATATGGCTCCAGTGGACTTCTTACTTTTTCCTTAACTCAAATTACCACTTCGTGGCACCCGTTTCATTCGCTAAAGGATATAAAGGAGAACTCGCGGCGAGAACCGAACTCAATTCTGAAAAAAGTTTAAATAATGTTTTGACGATTGGATTATTCGTTGGCGTAAGTTTATCGTTTCTGAAGGAGCATTCTTTGTTGAAGGCGATAAAATTAATTTGGATGAATGACTAATATAACATTTTGTGTATTATTGATCTTTTCCCGGTACTTTCGTGACAGCAAGAGTAGTTATATTAAGGTATATATATGCTTATATTATAAATTATAACTAGAGGCAATGTTTCTTTAAAATGGAATCTCACGGATTGAGTTTATCATAATTCGTTCGACACTTCCAAAAATTATGGAAATTGGACTAAATTCATGAGGCGATAAATGTTATCGCCTTTTAAATTTACAGTTAGAGAAGCTGTGACTTTTCCTCTTCTCTCCTTGCCCGTACTGCTGAGATTAACTCACGTGTCTCTACTTACTGTGTTATTAATTCGTGTTTCAGCGTTATTGTTACTAGGCTATTTACATAGCGACTAGCATGAGTCAGCGGTCAGCTTATGTGAGCGGTTTCACGGTCATTATGGTAATGCACCTATTGGAAATGTGTGTTACATTGTACGCGAGTGAGATATCGGTGACGCAACCCAACGCGGCCGCTTGGGAAGAGTTAAGTCATTTTGACAATAGCTCGTGTCATGACGCGATTTGAATGCGTGAGAAATAGTCAACAGTAACAAGAGTGCTTAAAATAACTAACTGTAACAATTTAAAACAAGGAGGGGATAGCGTTTATTAAAAAAACCCGGCCAAGTGCGAGTCGGACTCGCGCACCGAGGGTTCCGTACAAACCTGTGGGTATAGTATACTAAGTAAAAGTTCACCCATATATTTTTATTATAAGATGTAACTAAAAATTTACGGTTTTCGCAATTTTTCCTTTATCTGTGCTATAAGACGTTACTTCGTACCAAATTTCAAGATTCTGAGTTCACGGGAAGTACCCTGTAGGGTTTGACTCCCTTGCGAGTGTCGAAAATTTGCGGAAATTTGCGGCATAAACGGCTGTATCTTGATTGCGTTCGCTTAGAAGTTTGATTTTTTTCACAGCTCCAAGGTACAGTAGACCTGAGTATTTGATATAAATTTCAGCTTGATACCTCCACGCGCTCCTGAGAAAAAGGGTCTTGACAGACAGACAGACGGACGGACGGACAACAAAGTGATCCTATAAGGGTGCCGTTTTTTCCTTTCGAGGGACGGAACCCTAAAAATGGAGTATACCTACGCATCTTGTCGCTATAACGCCAATGTCATATAGGTACAGTCAACAGCACATTAGACTGTACAGAACAGTCCAGTTCCTCTATTTGATTTTGAACCTTAAACTGTTCGACGTTTAGTTATACAGATAAAACTGCTTGGGATTGACAAAAATGTGATAATTGACGTTCAAAGGGTCTTAACACTGTGATAATGGGATAAATTTCATTCGAGTAATTGTTCCACTCACACCGACAGGCATTTCTATATTTAAAAAAAATGTTTGTGAAATATGATATTGTAATGTTGGCATAAAAATACAAGACCTTCCGAGTTTCTTGCCTGTTCTTCTCGAGAAGGCTCTCCCAATTTCCGAACAGGTGTAGAGTCAATTTTTTTTTCATTTGACTTGTATTTGCACACATCTTAATAATGGTTGGGGTGTGTGTACATACAAGGATTAAATAATTTAGTTAATTAGATTCTTGGTTGAAGATTTTTATGTTTTTTTTTGACGTCAATAAGTGCCTGTAAAGGTCTATATTGAATAAAGATTTTTGAGTTCAAAGTTGATTGAACA
Organism: Schoenobius gigantellus; assembly: GCA_963935595.1. Lineage (NCBI taxonomy): Eukaryota > Metazoa > Arthropoda > Insecta > Lepidoptera > Crambidae > Schoenobius > Schoenobius gigantellus. The sequence continues at coordinate 3,974,597 of OZ012543.1, forward strand.
AAAAATCATTTTTTATACAACAAAGTGGGCAAACAAGCAAACTGCCCACCTGATGGTAAGTGGTAACAGTCACCTATAATACAAGTGTCTGTGAGATTCGCAGCAAAACCGCAACCCCCCACAAGAATATCAGTGTACTTACGTTGCCTATTTGTGACATCAGCTGTATAGTCACGGTACTCAGTAATTTCACTACCATATCTTACCCTTCAAACCGGAACACAGCAATGCAAGCACTGCTGCTTTGTGGCAGAAATAGGTAAGTACCCAAGCAGGCTACCCTGGTGAGTCTCCCTCCGGTATGGATAATATTTAGTGGACGCCTGATGTGTTCTTGATTGTACATACGATAAACTTGTCAGACATGTTAGCCAAGGTTCTAGTCACATTACGTAGTTCGACACTTGTGCAGCTCGAACTCTGTTGACAAATACCTCCAGTATTTGTCAACAGAGCTGTCGGTCGAGCACATGGACTTATTAATCAAACAATACACCCATGGTCGAGCAGCGAATTTAACAAATCGTTTTTTCATTAAAGCAGCCGAAGTCGTGATATAAATTATATTTTTTAACCGGTTCTGAATTTGAGAGCTAATAATGCTAAGACTTTTTATATATTCATAATTATACTTATTCATTTATATTTGTTAATGCGAGTTTTTTATGTAATTACTAGCTTGACTTAAGGCAGCTTCTCCCGCGTTGTTTTTGTTTTCCCGTGAGAATTTTATATTTTCCCGTAGAAATTTTGTTGCCTATGTTAATAAGGGATAATGTAGCATTCTAATGGCGAAAGAATTTTTGAAATCGGTCCAGTAGTTTTTGAGTTGATTCCTTCCTTACATACATACATATACAAACCTTTCCTTTTTACTCGTATAATAATAGTGTATGTAGATAGTGTAGAGACTAGCTGTGCCCACGAACTACGTTTCTCTTTAATAAAGCTCAACACTTAAAAATTTCTGGAATGGGCCACCCTTAACACCTAGGAGTATAAAAAATAGCCTACGAGCTATGAAAAAATCGTAAAAATCGGTCAAGCCGATAACTAACACTGTGACACGAGACTTTTATAATATTAGATGTTTTGTAGACATCACATTTTTTTTGTTTCTTTTGTTCACAGCGTATTGTTTTTTTCTTTATTTTTCTGTTTGTTGTTTACAGTTCTTGTATTATGCATTACTGTTTGCTCCGCTCACCTACAGGTCCTGGTTGATCTAATTTTTGTATCTCTATATAACATAGAGGTTTAAATGTTATCTAAGTATTATTACATGTGTAAATTATCATGTGTCCATGTTATGTACTCCTACTTTGTTTTGGGTCAATAAATGCTTCTCTCTCTCCGCCCCCCCCCCTCTCTCTCCTATAATATACTTTGTTCCTGTTTAATTGTTTCTCTCTTGTTCCAGCTCGCAGTCCACACGGCGGCACTCCCACCAAGATACCGAGTCCTGTCGGGACTCTAATGCACAGGCGAACTCCGGTGAGTTTTTGTAGTCAGATAAGAATTATATTTGCCACAGTATCATGTTGTTTGTGCGTAGTTTTAAGGCACATTTTCGTCTGACACGCGCAGAATGTTAATCGTACCGAATATTTTAATAAGCAACACAATATTACAAAGACGATAATTACGAGTACACTACCCTACACTTTCGTCACATGTTATACAACGATAAATAAATCTTAATTGAAATGGAAAAACTCAAATCTCCGGAAGCTTACAAAGTATGTGTAATGTATATCCCCTTTTGGTGTATGTATATTCAGTCTGCTGTCTTTAGCTATGAACTTCAAGCAATCACCGTCTTCAGGACGACGGGCGATTTATCTTCCGGTAATAGGGTAATTTTCATTGACACGATTCTCATTGTCACCTTCGTGGACATTTTTGTTGGCTTACTTTAATAAATTATATAATAATTATTATTTTATTATTAAATTATGTACAGTAAGCTCCTATTCAAGCTATACATTTACACTACGAAAACCGCCACTATTACGAGCGACACAAGAACGGTCCAAAGGTCAAACAGTATAGCTTGATAAGGAGCTTACTGTACATATAATTTATCAACATAGTTTCAATAAGCCAAAAAAAATTGTCCACAAAGGTGACGATGAGAATCGTGTCGATGGGAATTACTTATTGAATAAAAGAAAACTGCGCTAGATACGCTAACAATCGATCTAAAGCAGTGGTGGTGTAACGAGGAGTGGATGAGGAAATGCATAACATCGAGGGCACGTGACGAGGGGGAATGAGAGCTATGAATATGAGTCTGGACTGGACGGACGCGAGGATAGAGGAATGAACGTATGGATGGATTGCGCACAGAAAGATATGCGTGTGAAGAATACCAGTGCTGCAATGATGAAGACCCGTGCGGATCTCGCCTGCTCGCAAAACATAGAGTGGTTTAGACAACCGGTTTTCTGTGCGGTTTTTTGGTTGCCGGCAGGGCTTCTGAGCCCGCCTGGCTAGCTATCACCACAGTCTTACTTATGTTTGTTGCCATAATAGCAATGTTGAATGGTACTGCACTGTTGTGTTCCAACAATTAGAGGTAAGATAGCCAGTTCCTCAGTTGTTGAGGAGTCTAGGTGAGGCTCGCTTCCACCTTCGGCTTTATCGTTGTAGAGACACTAAATCGTCATTTACCATCAGGTGAGATGAACGCCAAGAGTTTCCCTGTCATATGTAAAAAAAAACAAAAGAAGTAACACCTCTTTGATTGAACAAACAATAATCCTTGTTTCGATAAAGATTTTATTATATTATTTTATTAATTGCTTAGACGCAAATATGTGAGGTACAATTAAAAGAACTAGTCAGTATATGACCCAGTGTAAGATAAATATATAGTAGGAGGCGAATGGAATCAACAATTAATTATTATGCCATCAATTATATTATTAAATAATTATAATAAATATAATATTATTATCATTTATTTAATTACGATTCTTTGTGTTAATAAATAAAATATGGTATACAAATTAACAAATAATCTATTAATAACCAATTTAAATAAAATTATACCATACAATAATCGACAACAAATTAAATTCTACAAAAAAATTAAATTAGTCCATTGTTATCGCAATATTATTAAATGTCAATATTTAATCACCAATTTAATCTTGGTCCATTCATTTGTAGTTATTAGGTGTAAATATTATTATTTATTTTCTTATAAAAGACACTCAGCCGTTGGTGCAGGTTGTGTTGTCACAATAATTTGCTAAAGCCAAAAACATGTCCCGAAACGGACGAGACAACCTTGCACTAATAGGATCGTGAACGCATTATCCAATTAAAACTATTGTGTAACTATGTTTCGCGTACACGACGCAAATATCAATAATCCTATTAGATTCTGATTGAGGACTTCTTAACGCTACCTAAGTCCATCGTGTTAACAGAACTGTAACAGCGGATTACACGCATCGTACTATCACAAACGCTAGTAGACAAATGCACATTTCATTAAAACTCGCAACTCGTCAAAAATGTAGCTCGACATATACGCAATTGGACTTATTTTGCGAATCCCGACAGAAAAGCAACTCAACTCGACAGTAACTCAACTGAACCTTTCGACAAAAGCCACACGCGTATTCTTCCGCAGTCGTTTTTTTTATATTGCAGATAAGTGGTAACAGTCATCTATAATACATGTGGCTCCTGTGAGATTCGCAGCAAAACTGCAACCCTCACAAGAACCACAGAGTACGTTGCCAACTTGTGACTTAGGATGTAAAGCCACGGTACCCAGTAATTTCAATGCCATATCTTACCCTTCAAACCGGAATACAGCAATGCAAGCACTGCTGCTTTGCGGCAGAAATAGGTAAGACGGATGTACCCATGCACACGACCCTGGGACCCTCCGGTCGTCCCGCAGAAAAATGTATGGAGATGACATTAGCTGCGGAATAAATAGCGTTGAGTGCGGTCCATAATTTGATATCAGCCACAGAACACAGAAAGACGTTGTGTTCTGTTAATACCAGCGCACAGAGGGACACGCTCCATACAAGGGCGGTCATAAATAGTTAAAGTCCTGTTACTATCAATACATTGTATTATTTTAGTGACTTATAGTTGTAAAAGTGTTTTAGGAACATTAAAATGAAAGAAGTACATGTATTTACGGAATAAAAAACGTTTACTTCAGTAAAAAACAAATATAAACAATAACATACTTTGACCTAAATTTATCATGAACAAACACTTAAAAATTGGAATGTAAAACATATATTTTAAATAAAATAAGAGTCAAAACATTGATAACATTATTTAATTATAATAAAATAATAGAAATAAATTAAAATTAATTAAATACAAAAAAAAACAAAACAACTAACAAAATACAAATAAATTATTCTTATTCTAACAATATTAAACATGTAACAATTCTATTACACTTTGTGACAGAGTATTTTTCTTTTTAGGGGGAAGTTTCCGAAGACTTGTAATATAAGGATCTGAATGTAATAATAGTCGTTGTATTAAATCTTGATTGGTAACTTCACGTGACATTTTTCGAGTGTGACTTCGTCTATAAATTTTGATATACTTATTTGTCGCTTCAGCAGCTTCTTCGGAAAGTTCTCCTATAGATAACAATGCATAACTTATAATATCTGATCCATGTACGAGCACCTTGTGGACAGAAGCAGGAAGACTATACCACGGATATTCCTCGACCAGGCTGTATGCTGTTTGTAATGCATAGTCTTTAAACTTGCATTCATTAATTTTATGTCCAGAAGATAACGTTTGTAATATTACACAACAACGATCTATGAGATCCTTATTCAAACCTGTAATTTCAGCAGATACAGCTGATTCCAAAAAAAACTTCCTGGCCGTGTTTCCGTCGTTAGACGTCCCGCTTCCACCACTACGCGGCTTGTCAACTATTAAACCTAATCGTTCCCTAAACTGGGACTGTACATATTGTTTTTTATTTGATAACAATTGTTTATCACTATCTAGCCTAACTTGCCATTTTTTTATGTCTAATCTATATGAAAGATGAATAAAATATTCGAAGAAACGTATCCAAGAATGTAGTGGTGATAATCCAAATTGGTATCTACTCTCTATTACAGGTTTTTGTAAACATTCGTCTATTTTATTCATCTCTTTAGGGGTAGCATTACATATATAACATCTACTTGTAGATGTTTCACTTAAAGCACTACAAATTTTACCATCTACCATTGAAAGCTGCAACTTATGAGAAACGACCAATTCACGATTGTCGATCTGAATAAAAGTAGGTTGCAAACTTTCAATTTTATCCTTAAAATAAGCTTCCTCTTGCAAAGACACTGCTGTGCTTTCTTTCAAAAATTGAAATCGAATAGGACGGCAGTACCTAGTGGAAGAGGGTCGAGGATTTTTCCATAAAATTTTACAATTATCTTCAGCTAATTTTACAATAATTTGAAGGGGTACATAAGATGTTACAAACAAACTACTATCTTCTAAAGTTGAATCTGAAAAAAATTGTTTGTATTCACTATGTCCAGTGCTGCCATCGAATCCCCATGTCCCAAGTAAAGAGATATTAGACAAACAATCATCAGGAATCTGATCTAAGACCTCTTTTTGAGATTAAAGGATTCGAGAAGCTGTGTGATCAAAAAGACTTTGTAATTCAACTTCAGCTGAAGACTCGGAAACAGTTATATTAGAAGGGTAACATCTCTGTTTCGCTTTAGTAATTTGTTGGTAACATGGTAATACATTAGGAGAAATCTTACTATTAACAAAGTTTTTAATTAATAAATACTGATGTTTTGTCAACTGAGCATCAGTCACAAGTGACAAGACATCATCAGTGCTAACTCTAGATATACACGAATCGAATGAACAGTCTGAAACATCAAGCAATGCACTCACAGTAGAATCATCAGACTTTGACAAATCAGCTACTCTCCGACGTTTAGTCCTTTTACTACATTGCGTAAAAGGTTTTCGAGGACGACCACGTGAATGACACGGCGACGTTTCAGACGGAGTACATTGCTTATTGTTTTTCACAAGTTGAATTTTTTCAATAACATTAAACCAATCGGAATTCTTATATAAAAGCTTGGTTTTATCCCTATTACATTTTTTCCAGAATCGAGCAATAGCTTTACATAAATTATTAACAATTTTCTCTAAATAATGAATATCAATGTTCTCAGCATCGTCGTTCAGAGTAGTCAACAAACTTTGTAGGACTTGACGACACTTTTCCGAGTCATTATCGGTATTGACAGTTAGCCATATTTCAAGAATATGCATTCTTGAAAACGAGCATATATATAAATTACCTAAAACAAAAAAAAAAACGGTTAAAATTCAGTCACAAAACCTACACAAAGCACTAAGACTAAATAAACTAATTTCGTAGCAAATGCTACGAGATAATCTGGCAACCGTAGCACCCTTGTCATCGCCAAAAGGGCAGATAAGGGCAGCCAAGTTTTAATTTTCCTAAGATAAGAAAGTCTAAAGATTATGGTGCAATATACCTCCATAGTCGGAGCGAGTGGGAACATATTTAAAAGTTTATTCAAACTTTGAATATTAAAATATAATACTCCAAGAAAAGTCGCCTCGTAGCAATGACATACTAAAGAAAATATATACTAAGATACAATTAAAATAAAAATATTAATTATTACATACCCTGTTCTTGGATATCCATTTCAGAAAAAACTCACACAGCACTCACAGGTCCCGCAATGACAACAAATGATGTCACGCTTTTTAATGACTCACTGATAACAGTATTTACGATTGGCGATGCGCTCTCTTTGAATGCACAATAGATAATGAAAGCGCACTCTAATTACTGACCTATTTATAGTTTCAGAAGGTACCGCAACTATCCAATGTAACGACAAGGAATAAAATGTAAAATAAGAAAGCAGGTTTTTAAGATTTATGACCTATGGATGTCCCACAGTGCAGCGCTCGTGTGCGTTATTTGCACGCAAACAGTCTGTCTAAAATTGCTCATATGCGCATTTGTAAGCGGTATGACGTAATTGATGACGTCACTGATTGATGCTGATAGTGCGAACAGAAAAAAGGTAGTGCACCGTCTCGAGAACTGTCAATGTCAAAGTCAACATCAGTTTCCCGCGGAGTTTTATTTATATTTTAGTTTGTTCGGAATTTTATTCATTAGATTATCTACCATCAATACAGCAATGCTCGGTGAAGATACTGGAGGGAGGCACAATACATGTCTCCCTCCAATTTTTCTTTTTAAAATAGCATTAATTGTCAACTTGACAGACTCACACAACGAAAGCTCGGTCCAAAATTGATGTGAGTACCTACCTTACGTCCGTGAGCAGTGCAAACGATTTGAACGGGTTATTTGCATGCATGCAAACGTTTGCACTGTTGTCTGATTATGGACCGCACCCGTTGTCATAGGCTAATCAAATCAAATCAAATCAAATTTATTTATTGCATGCTACATTGTAGTACATAGTTTTAAATGTATAAATCGTACTTAGGTGGTAGGTATATACAATGTAGCGCCCTGTAAGGGCATGGCAATAGCAGAGGGCTTTACAATGAGTTTTATAGTTTATTTACTTATAGTCTACAGATTAGTACATTAATTTGATATACGTAAAGTTATGCCTTAAATCTAATCTCACTATCTAATTGAATTAAATTTATTTAGATGTCCAACATTTGAATTTTTACATAATAGATTCTAAATTAAAGTACTATATATTAACTAACTAATTTGCCTATGATGACATTTTTTTTATATTGTGATATTTAGGATTATTGTATTTATTTATTACCTTTATCATTGAAAAATTCGCTTAAGTTGTAGTAGCTTCTATTAATGAGATATTGCCGCAGTTTTCTTAAAAAGATGGGAGTTGGTTCATTTTTGATATGATTTGGAATATTATTATATATTTCTATTACCATATAATGTCATTTCAATGCATTTTTTCTGCGCAACGACTGCGGAAAAATACGCGTGTGGCTTTTTTCTAAGGGGGCTGGACATACACTTGCTATAGAATAGAACTAGATAAAAGCAATAATTAGGTATAAAATTGTACTAGCAATTTCGGATTTTATCTTTATCTCACTGTTTACTGTAGATGTGATTAAACATGATATTTCTTAATGATTATCACCTTTTTAGGTATATTTGAAACGCAAGAAGTATAGAGTTTTCACAATGTTTGTGGCGTTGGACATTCATGAGACAAGAAGTGATTTTGGATAATTTTTTTAAGTATCTTGTATTTTCTATCATTTAATATAACTTGTTTAATAAATATTTTGTATATAAAGAGTTATGTCGATGATTTAAGTAGGTATCTTTGTAATATACTGTACAAAATTTTAATATTCACTTCGTGATTGGTGGTTCCAACAGTCAAGAACATGGTTAACATGTGTGGCAGTCACGGCGAACTAACATAATTAAGAACAATATTGAATTAAAAATTAAAAGCTACATTATTCCTACGCGACGTGGGATATATTTAATTAATATGTTTTTAATGTGAAATGCTAGAAAAAATGTTTGATGCCAAGAGGCTAATATTTTACATTGGTTAATGAAGTCCTTGATGTAAAGTCAAACGCACACCTGCAGGCCTATTCTCTAACTTCGGTTGCTAACTAGAACTGTCATTTTTGAATGAAACTTTATATCCATTACTAGTTTAGTGATGTTATGTGTTACGGTGGCGTTCATGATAGCAGTAACGGATGTTAAGTTTCTTTCAAAAATGACAGTTCTAGTTAGCAACCGAAGTTAGAGAATAGGCCTGCTGGCACCCCACTACACCTCCGTAATGAAGTTGAGTTGCCTACCATGTTTCACTTGCCTACCGCTTCAATTTTAGTACTGTCTAAAAAATAATATGCACATATCAAATGCGCAAGCACATTCAGAGTGGAACAGAGAAATGGCGGTTTCACTTTATATTGTGATGTAAAAACAACGCTGGGCTATTAACTATTTCAAATTGGCAAATGTTCGCAGCAGGAAACATTGTTTGCTCTACTGAGCGCCCCAACTTTGGACGTCCTCACAGGAGACCGTAAATAAATGTCAAACCAATATGTCTATGTCGTAATATGCCCTTAGTGCCCAAGCGAATAACGCTGACAGTGTTCTGCAGGCGGGGTTGTTAGTTCGTGGGAATCGCGGGCAAAGGTCGACTCGATTGAATTATAAAAATCAACGTTTTCAATTACATGTTGCCGATCGCCATTACCACCTCACAGATATGAACTCCACGCAGACATGATTTTAATTAGACAACGCCAACACCTACTTGTATGAAAACCGAGTTGAAGTTGAGCGTGTCAGTTTTTCGTTGCAGAAAGAGACGTCAAAAGAACGCTGAAAATGTTTCAAACTACTATTATTTTGATTTCCTTTTGTCTTTGGAATGTTGCAGCTCACTGTGACGTAATTTTGGCATTTTTCTAAATATTGGTTAGCGCCTATAACGGCGCCAATAACGGTAAGAGCGCGGATTAAATCTAACAGTTTAATTAAAAGGAGAAGCATTGCTCTTTTGAACAAACGAAGTATGTCCATACACTTGCAATATCTATTAAGACTCATGTCTGTGCCTCTACCCTTCTTGTGTCTTTTTGTACTACTATTTTGTGGGGTCGACGCAGCACGTTATCTTCTACCATTAGTGTCTTATCATACATCGCATATTCTTTGAATATAAATCCTCCTTCACGCCAATCCATCCATACTTTCTCGGATCTTCCTTTGTCCGTATTTCCGTTCATATTAAGGAGATAATTGATTATTTTACCCACTTGCACTTGGCGAAAAAAACGATTAATACAACAATCCGACAAGTGACAATGCGCAAGTCACGGCCGTGAAAGAAACCTTTTCATAAAAAAAAAACCAACAATGCGCCGCTGAGTCACAGACTAGTGAGAGCGTTGCCCCCGACTCCCGCGCAGGGGGCGATTCTACGGCCATAGACATTGTGTCGAGAATATCGTCGAGATGTTGATAAGCAATTAATATTTATAAATCATATTGTTCGGGTAATTTATAAGTCATATTATCATATTTTTGGGAAAACAATATTATATCCTTCTTGAATTTGAAATGGTGGACTTCCGCCAGATTGTATTGTTCAATCGTCCTGAGGACCGATTCCACAGACAAACTGAAGCCGTACCAATCCTGAAAGGCTGCTTTCGACCAATCACGACGCCGCATTGCGCGTCAACGATCCTTCGAACGGCAAACTATGAGGTGCGATTGGTCGAGAGCGACGTACCGTCTTAAGTTTGTTTTCGATTCGTTCGCGGAGGCGTCCCTCTGTTTGTTTCGACACGTTGGAATTATTTATGGGCAGCGCTCGCTGTTAATTAATTGTGGTGATTAATTTCCTCTTCAGAGTCCGAGTTTTGTTGTAACAGCTGTTGGCGGGCTGGCTGCTAGTTTGGATTATTTGTTTGGCGCTATTTTAATAAATCATTGATGGGAAGACAGCTATATGTAGCTTGAACTCGTTGCTGGGTGACAATTTATCGGTGATTAAAAAAACCGGCCAAGTGCGAGTCGGACTCGCCCATGAAGGGTTTCGTACGATTTATGACGTATTAAAAAAACTACTTACTAGATCTCGTTCAAACCAATTTTCGGTGGAAGTTTACATGGTAATGTAGGTACATCATATATTTTTTTTAGTTTTATCATTCGCTTATTTTAGAAGTTACGGGGGGGGGCACACACATTTTACCACTTTGGAAGTGTCTCTCGCGCAAACTATTCGGTTTAGAAAAAAATGACATTACAAATCTCAATATAATTTTTGAAGACCTATCCATAGATACCCACCCCACACGTATTGGTTTGATGAAAAAAGTTTTTTTGGGTTTCAGTTCTATGTATGGAGAACCCTCAAAATTTATGGCTTTTTTTTCTATTCTTGTGTGAACTAGTTTCGGAGAAAAGTGGCTGTGACATACGGACGGACAGACAGACAGACATGACGAATCTATAAGGGTTCCGTTTTTGCCATTTGGCTACGGAACCCTAAAAACCCTTTGCCAATTATATTTTAAGTCAACGGTTAGTTTGAATGTTTAGGCTAGCTGTTTGCGAAACTAATTAAACATTACAAACAACATTATCCAATGAATTCCAAATATCTTAAACACTCTAAGCAAGAGATCAAAAGGTCAAAAGACCCTTCAACTGGCAACACTAGAAAATCAATAGAGCGAATGCAAGGTGCGCCCAATTTAACAGCTGAGTGCCCGCCCCCATCCCGCACAGGAATGTCCAATAAAGTGTTGCTTCGTAGTTCGTATACCTACATTCTACAAAAGAGAAGTTAATAAAATTAAACTTGCTGTGAAATCCGATATATTGAGCAAAAACTCCGGAGGGAGACTGTACCAGGGTCGTCTGCTTGTCTGCCTCCGTCTTACCTATTTTATATTTCTGCCGCAAAGCAGAAGTGTTTGCATTGCTGTGTTCTGGTTTGAAGGGTAAGATATGGCACTGAAATTACTGGGTACCGTGACTTTACATCTGATGTCACAAGTTGGCAACGTACACTGTGGTTCTTGTGGGGGTTGCAGTTTTGCTGCGAATCTCACAAGAGCCACAAGAAAGTATTATAGGTGACTTTTATCACTGATGTGAACAATACAATTTTAAGATACGATCTTTTTGGTATCTATATGATGTATTCGAACGATACGATCTTTTTGGTATCTATATGATGCATTCGAACAGAACGCATTTTTATCTTGCCCATATCTTCTTACCTACGTCCAATCGTGATTGATATTGTTATCACAATATTGTGCGAGTGAATGTTGACTTTTTGATCATGCTATAATTATGAAGTCTTCTAAATCTAAACCAATAAAGCAACTAATAATTATTATAATCACTGACTGACAGATTAATTGATTTTATACTTTTAAAACTATGTTCTCTTTTTGATGAAAGTATTAGAGTTAGTTTAATGAGTAGGTTCAAGAAGGTTGTTTAAATGACCATACGTTTCTAGTTTTTCGCTGAGAAAATTTAAAACACATTTTTTATAATGCCAAGTATATTACCATAGTAATACCTCCGCGAGGCACTCAAAGGAAAAGAATGCTTGCGAATCTTTTTTTAAACAGTTACTTTTTCTAGCACTCGCGCTGCTGCGCATACAGCCAAATCAATTGTTCGTTTCAATTATGTATCTTTGCGTCCGTATAATTACCGCCGGTCTGCTATGGTGCTAATTTTCGAGCTGAAAGCGTGCCGTGTAATTGATATCACAATTGTTTCTATTGCATAAAGATTAATTAAAGCGAGGACTTGTAAAAGTAAAGATTGTTGCGCGCGTTGGTTATTTATAGTTTTTTTTAGTCTAGTGCAGATGCTAATCGACTTTGTGAAGCGTCCCTCACTTTTTTAAATTACCAAGTTCACTTATTTTCGCTCGTTCTTTCGTGTTGATAGATGAGTTTTTTTTTTCTATAATAATCAATAATTAGGTAGGTAATAACGAAATCTTAGATAGATAATGAATGAACTGTATTATGATATGTATTTTTATGTAAATTCCCAAGTGAATCGTGAAAGCGAAAGGTTTTATTCCTTATCAACGTGGCCGACAAGTTACAATCACAGATAAGCACGCGCGCGGCACGTTTAATTGTTTTTATTTTCTGTGCGTCGCAAACAAAATGGCCGGTCTTCATCTCGTAAGCCTCGTAACGTTATCGCGTTTCGATAAATCAATCACACTGCACTTCCTGGACCGTATGCAGATGGAAACAAACGATCAGGAACCAACGGTTTATACTATAATTAACGAGTTCGCATGCACTATTTTGATCCGGGAAACGGGTTCGCGTGTTCTCAGGCAACCGATTTTGAGTAGTATAGAGACTGGGAGATATTGGACTGTCTCCGCACGCTTTAATACTGAGTGCTTCTACGAGTTGTTTGAAGTATTTGATATCAAGCTAAGCAAGAAAAACTAGTCATTTATGGACTTACCTATTCTACTTATTTGATACTTGTAATAATAATATTCAATTCGAGGTATAAATGTGTGAATTCGAGCTTATTAATGACAACTGTCAAAATATATGTCATACATATATTTTGACTTTTGTCACGCCTGTCAGAGATGGTAAACTAAGGGCTTGGTAGTAAGTTGCTTGTTTTATGGTTGTATACAGGGTGGCACATTCCGATCGGTCAGTATGAGAAAGTCTGTAACTATAAGACATACAAAGATCTGTTCTTAGGAACCATGTCATCGATTTCAATGACAAGAAAAACTGCATACATAGATTGAAAAAATAACTTATACTCAGTTCGGGAATCGAACCCGAACGTATTGAAAAATAAAATTTTGTTTTTTTCTATTTGGATATCGAGTGTGTAGGTCATAAAAGCAGTAAATGTTACTATGAAACATCATATCTAAAATGAACAAATTGCATTGTAATTTATATCCTTTAATTTAATCAAGCTAGATGTCCGTTTTTTCAATGCAATATTCAACTCGTTTAGGTAACGATACCTTTACTATTGCGTTTTTTATCTTTAGTTGGTAAATTTGCATTGAATTTTTATAATTTTGATTAATTTATTCGCGTGACTTGATATGAGGTAAAACTTATACATTTAATTTAACAATTTTATTCATTTTAGATATCATGTTTCAAAGTAACATTTACTGTCTATGACCTAATATCCCAATAGAAACAATGTAAGTTTTATTTTTCAATACGACCGGGTTCGATTCCCGAACTGAGTACAAGTTCTATTTAAATTTATGTATGCAGTTTTTCTTGTCACTAAAATCGATGATATGGTTCCTAAAAACAGATCTTTGTATTTCGTATAGTTACAGACTTGCCCATACTGACCGATCTAAATGTGCCACCCTGTATACAACACGTTCATGACCTACATGAAATGTAATACCAATGTAATCTACGCTGTAAGCCATTCGATTACTGATGTAGTCGAATGGAATTACAGCGTTAGCGGAGCTTACGAAAAATAAGCAACACATGAAAATGGAGTGATTTCATTAAAATGCCATCAATCGATGTTGTCTGTGGTTCTAAGAGTAACACGTCTTAAACTAACGTAAACGAAATTTACAAACACGAAGCCGAGATGTTACGATTCCTTAAAGTCATAAGCTTTATGGTGCCATAAAAGTTTATTGGCATAACTGGAGATGCCGTCGATGTGAACGTTTGTTGTTACGAGCCTGTCCAGTAAGTAATTCGTAGTTGCAATATGATGCAACAGCTAATATACAATATACACACTGTGTGCATCGTTACTTAAAGCCGTCGCTATTGCTAAACTTGTCGGATTATGTCAAGTTTGACGTGAAAACTAATGGTTAATGTTCCACTTATTCCCGCTGGTTCAGTCCGCGAAGAAATGATTTGGCTTTGGCACAATAATGTGACGTAATCATTGACATATAGGACAATGGATGTTAACTATACGAGTAATACTAAACCTGTATTATTCGCAAATAGGGATGTTTGATTCGTGAATTATGTATTAAGGCTGATTCACATCAGACGAGCGAATGCTTATTCTATCCCCACTCTATTAAATTCTCTTAGTGTAAAACTGTAAACAGACGTAGAGCATTCTTTCGTTGTTCTATCGGCGTTCTTGTGGAATATTAGCTTCTGCCCGCGACTTCGTCTGCGTGGACTTCAGAATTGGGTCTAAAGCTTCGCTCGTTAACAATTTTTAATCTTCCGACGGGAACTATTTGAGAGATCATTAAGGAATATAAAGTACATGTCCTTTTCCATAGCATAGGTGACATGCATACCAAATTTCAAAGCTGTCTGCCCGCGGCTTAGCTCGTAAACAATTTTCAATTTTCCCTCGGGAACTACTTAAGGAATCGGGATAAAAGGTAGCCTATGTTCTTTTCCATGTCAAAGGCTACATGCATGCCAAATTTCATCCAAATCCGTTCAGCCGTATTTGCGTGATTGAGTAACAAACGTCTAAACATCCACACTTTCACATTTATAATATTAGTAGGATTATGGGAATGCTCGTGCGAACAGGTGTAAACGCTCAAAACGAGCTTTCGTTTACATTAAAAGATCAAGAAAGAATGCTCTTGTTCTAGCTCTAACTCTTTGTTCGTTTGCGGCTTTGGCAATAGCGATAGCACAATCGTGACAAGTCCAGAGGCCCAATTCTACCAATGAGTTACAGCCGAATCGAAACTGAACCGTTGCTATCGACCAATCAGAACACCACACTATCACGTCATCGAACAGTTGAATGGCAATATAAGCGCTCCGATTGGTCGACGGCAACGGTTCAGTTTCGATTCGGCTGTAACTTATTAGCAGAATTGGGCCTCTGGGCCTCTATTCTGCTTTTTACATCATTGTCGTGTTTCGATAGTACTATAAATAGGTTCTTATGTATCATCATAATATGAAAATATATATCATCATATATCATCATAATAAATATACTATTACGTAACACAATTGGGGAGGGGGGTTCGAACTTTTGGGATTTAAAATCTCCCAGGTTGGCAACCCTTTTCGTTTATGTGTTACTTACGGGGAACGCCTCAATTGGTTTGTACGTCATTTTTAATTTGTTCCTCCAAACTGGCAACACTTCGTAATTTAACGTAAGTATAGGGAGGCGGGAGTGGGGTACAGAAAAATGTTACGGCGGGTTACTTGGGGAGAGATAGGGTCAACACAACAATCAATCGTCATCAGCAAGCGTCCCGTAAACCAGTATATTGTTAACATAAAGATAAGATCTGAGCGATAATATACATAATTATTAAAGAAAATATTCTCTTATGATTTACCAACTTTGCCTTTAGGCGCATAACACATTGCACCGGATACCGCTCCGGTGTGCGGTGCTGCGGTTTTTAATTTTGACTGAAGAATCTTAATTTGTATACAAAAACCGCAGAGTATAACACATTCACACCGCATGTCCGTGCGGTTGTGCGGCGCGCGCGACGGCACCGCACTCCCGGACGGTGATGCGTTGCGGTCCGCGGGGTATGCCACACTGTGCCGCAGTATCGTACGGATTTTTGCGTAGAAAGGACGTGCATACGCGTAATAGATCTCAACATAGATAATGCGGTGATGCGGTGCGTCGTGCATCGCAGCTCCGGACGGAGATACGGAGCAAACCGTACGGTGGCACGGTTCCGTGTCCCCGCAGCCGCATGCGGATTTCGTCCCTCCGTACACCGCAGCGGGTTGCGGCGCCAATGTGTTAAGCGCCTTAATCTGTGCAAACAAAAATTATTTTCAATATTGAACAGGCGTCTACAATTTAAATTTAACCAAAGTTGGGCTTTGCAAGTCAATTCTCAGCCTAGGTCCATATTAAATTCAACGAACAGTGTAATCATGTTTATTCTCGATTCGATTTGCAAACGTACGCGGTATAAATAATTCGTACCGAATCCCTGGAAGAATCAGGTGGTGCATTATTAAATCGTGGGAATGTTTGGCCGCCATCTTTAAACCGCCATCTTTGTAGTTACCTATGTCAATTGCACTTGCAGTGCGTTTCCCCATAGAATGTAGGATGTAGAAGATACACGATGACTATAGAAGATACACGGTTTTTATTTTTTGTAAAATATTTTTTATTTTTAACTTTTTAGCGAATGAAATCTTTGTAGTGAAAGAAACCCTAATTAAATACCTGACTTCGGTGACCTTGTGACCACCCTTTTTTTTTTTTTTTACAAGAGAGAAAATACAGTCTTTACGGTATTCGACAAGGGCATTCAGCTGACTAGGCCACCCCTTGGATATGCAGGACTCGGGTAGAAGACCCACTACCGGCTAAAAACTCTCTAGATACTTAGACCTCCGTGGGGACACAATCGGGATCGGCGTTGGCCATTCCCCGATTGTGCCCCCTGGAGGGTTGCCTGGTGCCAGGGCTTACCTCTACGGAGGGGGTCGACAAGTATCTTGAGAAATTCGACCCCCCCAGACGGCCAAGCTAGGGGTGAAAAGTATCTCTCGGCCGGTGGTCATCCGGCCGAGCCATTTCAACCGCCAGCTTGCTAGGGGAGCTGGCGTGCGTTGAGAAACGCACGCCTCCTCCTCCCCAACCGCCTGCGCCGGAGCGGTGCGGCGAGAGGGTCATCCTCTCGCGCCCGCTCCGCAGCCTCCTTCTGCGAGATAACGTCCTCGCAGAAGGAGGCGACAGCCTCCCACGCCGCCGCGCTGGTCAGCATCTCCCGTGCGACGCTGGCCAGTGCGACGGGCGTACCCCTACCTAGGCCCAGCGCGAGGGCTAATGCATCGCGCTGGGGTCGCCAGGCCGGGCACTCCGAGAGGGTGTGCCCGGCAGTGTCGTCGGGAGCGCCGCAATGGTGACACTGCGGCGTCTGCTCCCTCCTTGCGACATGGTGCAGATAATGTCCGAAGCACCCGTGCCCGGTCATCATCTGCACTATCCGGTAGGTGAGGCTGCCTCGCCGGCGCCCAACCCACTCCTCCAACACTGGACGAACGGCCTCGATCGTCCAGTGGCCGGCAGCTGGGTGGGCGAACGTCTCGGCCCACTGGCGGAGAGCCTCCCTCTGCGCCAGGTGCCTCGCGCGCGCCACCTCCTGCGGGAGGGGCCGCTCCCCCCGACTCCTCGCTGCCACCCGATGTCGGTGCACGGCCGCAAGGACGCGTGCCTCGAGATCCCACGGAGGCGAGCCCGCTAGAACGCAGGCCGCCCCGTGAGAGACCGTGCGGTAGGCCCGCACGGCCCGGGTGGCAATGACCCTCTGCGGCCTGCGCAGGAGGGCCATCGTTCGGGGGGCGAGACGCTCCGCCCAAATCGGGGCTCCGTACAGCGCCATCGACTTTATCACCGTCTGATAAAGTCGACGGCACGCTGCGCCCGGTCCCCCCACGTTGGGGAGGACCCGTCCGAGGGCTGCCGCGGCGGCAGACAGCCTTGGGGCGAGGAGCTTGAAATGCTCCTCGAAATCCCATCGGGGGTCCAGCACCAGGCCGAGATACTTCATGGAGCTCTCGACCTGGACTTGGACCCCCTCCACTCGGACACGGAGCCCCGCCTGGGGTCTGCGTCGACGCGGCGGCCTGAACGTCATGGCCGTCGTCTTCTCGACGGCCACGTCCAGCCCGAGGAGGCGGATGCGCCGGACGACCATCGTCGTGCCGACCGACGCCAGGTGGACCGCCTCCTCGTACGTGCGCCCCTTCGCCGCGACAAGGGTGTCGTCGGCGAAGCAGACAACCTCCATATTCGGCAGGAGGTTGCCCCGCAGAACCCAGTTGTACCCCAGGTTCCAGAGCAGAGGGCCCAGCACGGAACCCTGGGGTACTCCCGCCGTCATCGGCCACCTGTGGACGCGACCGTCCGCCCCCTCATACACGATTTCCCTCCCGCGGAGGTAATCGGTGATGAGGGAGCGGAGGTAGAGGGGCACTCCGTGGAAACGCAGTGCCTCCTCTATGCATTCGTGGGGGAGGCTGTTGAATGCGTTGCGGATGTCTAACGACACCGCAACGACAACCTCCCCCGCCGACGTGGCCCCCTCAGTCCACCTCTTGAGGTGGGCCACCGCGTCCACGGTGGACCGGCCGGTGCGGAAACCGTACTGGCGCTCGGCCAAGTCCGGTCCCGGGCCCTCCAGATGCTCGACGAGCCGGGAAGCGAGAATTTTCTCAAAAAACTTCCCGGCCTCGTCGAGCAGCACCACCGGCCTGTACCCCGACGGGGCATCGGCGGGGCGATTCGGCTTCCGCAGAAGGCAGAGTCGCCCCACCTTCCAGCCCTGAGGGAACCGGCCCGAGGCGATGCTCGTATTGAGCACCGCCCGGAACCGCTCCTCCAGGGGGCCCAGTGCCAGGCACAGGACCCTCGCTGGCACCCCGTCAGGTCCCGGCGCCTTCCCCTTCCCCTTGCGCCGGAACCGCTCCCTCACCGCGTCGAACTCGAGGTCCGACACGGGAGGGCCCGCTTCCTCCACTTCGAGGGAGGCGCTGGGGGTGACCATCCTCGGGGGCTCGAAGGGTCCAGGGTCGGGGAAGAGCGACCCTAGAACCCTCTGCACGAGCCCCTCGTCCAACTGGTGTATCGGGGGAGCACTGTTTCCGTACTTCCCCCTCACCAGTCGGTACGGCCGTCCCCAGGGGTCGGAGTCGAGGAGCTCTATAAAGGAGTTCCACGACTCCGTTTTGGCCCTCAAGATCTCCGTCTTGAGGGCCTTGCTCGCCTCCCTGTACGCCCGACGCAGAGTTTCCTCCTCGTCGGGCGCCCTCCTGGTGGCGCGCCTTCTGCACCGCAGGTAGGCGCGCCGCGCCCTCCAACTGGTGGCGCGCAGATCCGCTATGGTCTGCGACCACCAGTACACCTGCCGCTTGCGCGCGGCCGGTTTCGCTCGCGGCATGGCGGCGTCGCAGACGACGCTAAGGTCCTCCGCGAAGTGCGCCGCCATGCCGTCAGCGTCGCCGGCGAGGTGCGGGGGCAGATCGGACCACTCCCGCACCATCGCCGCCTCCAGCGCCACGTCGGGCTGGAGGTGCGTTACCGCCCATCGGCGGAAGGCGGCACCCGTTCCCGCTGGAGACGTGGAGGCGTGCGAGGGGGAGACCGAATATCGGACGTACCGGTGGTCAGACATAGTCTCCTCCTCTGCCTCCACTCTCCAGTCCCTCACCCTCGCGGCGAGGGGTGCGGTGGCCAGGGTCACGTCGACGATCGACGAACCCTGCCACCGCACGCACGTCGGGGTGGACCCTCGGTTGAGGACGTCGAGTCCCAGGCTCGTGGCCCAGGACTCGACTAAACCACCCCTGATGTCCGTGGCGGGCGAGCCCCACACGCGCGATTTCGCGTTGAGGTCGCCCGCCACCAAAACTTGCAGGGGCGCCGCCCTCCTTACGACCCCCTCGACCGCAGTCAGGTAGGCCTCAAAGTCTGCCCGACTGCGGTTCGGGGAGAAGTAGGTGGACACCACCACCACTTCTCCCCACTTGACGGCCACGTACCCGGGCCCCCTCTCCCTGACCGAGATGGGGGGGGCCGAGCTCGTGGGTGGCACCACAACGGCCACCGAGCCGTCGGTGGACTCAGCCCACCTCGTGGACTGGGGCACCGCGTACGGCTCGGAGACCACCGCCAGGTCTACCTTGTGACCACCCTAGGAGTATACTTTATCGAATACAAAAAGAATTTTGAAAATCGGTCTATAATTGGCGGAGTAATCGCGTAACATACACACAAAACACGTTGGAAACACCTTAAAATTTAAGGGTTTTCCTCGATTTTCATGGGATCCCATCATCAGATCCTGACTTTGGGAGCTATACATTGCTATGCAGATGACAGTACAGTGCATGGGGGATATCACGGAAGCTCAGGGGCTGCTCGCGGTGATATTGGTAGGGAAAGGCAGAATCTTATCATTGAGCTCAACAGGACGCTGGACCTCGTCTCCGAATGGGGCTCCAACAATCTTGTTGAGTTCAATGCTAAGAAAACACAGGTGTGCGCGTTCTCGGCGAAAAGGTCACCTTTCCTCCCCCTTCCTTCTCTCCAGGGCACAACCCTTCACACACAGAGCAACATCACCTTGCTCGGAATGATCATTCGCTGCGATCTGAACCCCAGAGACTACATCGAATCCGTCATAACTACTGCCTCACGGAAACTCGGTGTCCTGAACAAGGTGCGTAGGTATTTTGCGCCGGACCAACTATGCTTGTTGTATAAAACTCAGGTTAGGTCTTGCGTGGAATATTGCTCGCACCTTTGGGACGGCTCCGCTCAGTACCTCCTCGATGCTTTGGACAGATTGCAGCGTCGCGCTATTCGCATAATTGGCGATGTAGAGGCAACTAACACCCTCGAGCCTCTACAACTTCGTCGTGACATCGCCTCTCTTAGCGCCTTTTACCGAATGTTCCATGGGGAATGCTCTGAGGAGCTCTTTAACCTTATCCCTCCCTCTCCATTCCTTAACAGAAACACGCGTAAGGGCCTTCGGAGTCATCCGTACACTGTGTCCTCCTTTTCACACCGTACCAAGAAATTCCAAGATTGCTTCTTCTGTCGTTCATCCCACACTTGGAATTCTCTACCTGTGCACGTGTTTCCTCCATCCTACAACATGGGTTCCTTCAAAAGAGGCGTGAAAAAGCATCTTTTGGGCCGGCAAGGGGCGGGCAGGTAGGAGAGTGGATGTCGTCCCTACTCTTATCTGTCAACTCATTTGGGCCTCTTTCACCGCTTAACATCAGGCGGGAGGAGGTCATCTGCCGGGCCATCCATAAAAAAAAAAAAACTTTGGTGACCATGGGACCACCCTTGGAGTATACTCTATCGAATACAAAAAGAATTTTGAAAATCGGTCCACAACTGGCGGCGTAATCGCGTAACATACACACAAAAAAAAACATACGCATCGAATTGAGAACCTCCTCCTTTCTTGAAGTCGATTAAAAATATCAGTTACTTAATTAAACTTACTTTTGAAATAATTGTGCGCAAATAATGAGTTCCTAGTGAGAATAGCAATTCTATTTCAATATTACTCAGCCAAACAACTTTGAAATAATGTATGTAAAATGTATCATGATGTTAAGTACTATTATTTTTATAATATCGATAATTCTGACGTCACGGTTTTGTCAAGCACTAGCATAAACAATCAATTTACTATTTTGAATATGTTTTTGCAATGTCTGTTTATAGTCACGAAATATACTTGTATAAAACTTTAAATATCAATATACTATTGTAGAAATATATATGCAAGTGGAAAATATGACATACATAATTCTATACAAAGCGTTTTATAAATAGCTATCAAGCTTAAACTAACCCATGTTAATATAGTCATATAACAGTTATTTATGGAATCATTGAAAATTGGAAATTGTAAAATTAATTTTCTAATTCCCCGTACTTTTTTTTTCACAAACCCAACTATTTGTATGGGGGATTTCAAAATTAATTTTACAATTTTGAATGATCAATGACACCATTATTTTTATATGACTAATGCATAATTATGTCAACTTGGATAGGTTTCGGCTCGATAGCGTATTGATTGACCGAAGACCTGGTATGTTTGTGCTTCGCCATGCACGGCAACAGAACAGTTGGAAGTTAGAAAAAACGGACGTGGACTGTGCCCGCGAACTACGTTTCGCCACAATAATTCTCAGACCGACCGAATATACACAAAAATTTCATAAAAATCGGTCAAGCCGTTTCGGAGGAGTTTGGCTACAAACACTGTGACACGAGAATTTTATGTATTAAGATTAGAAGATTAACATAGCACATTTTTATGAAACAGCGTCCGATATACGAGTAGGTATATATCGGTTATTTAAGCATCTCTCGCAGTTAGGAAAAACTAGGAAAATCTCTTCCAGAACTCATAAACCACACAAGATACACAACCTTTAAACAAATAATTGGAAAGGAGATAGTTATACTAAACGATTCTTCGCGGACTACCGTCATCTTGACCCGACACGGCGCGGGTCACCGCCGTCGAAAAGTACAGCCTCATCCCATTCTCTATGCCCAATAAGAAATAGGCATAAATTATCAGTAATCATTCGTGACAAATCGAAGTACTCGCGAATCACGATCGAGTTAATCGAATCGGCTTCAGCCTTCACGTGTAACAGGAAAAACGTGTCACACAATCACTTCAACCAGTCCATACGATATTAGTCCATAGTCTATTATAAATGCGAAAGTGTGTCTGTCTGTCTCTAACCCCTTCACACTTAAACCGCTGAACAGCGGCCCTACCGCCTATCTCATACCGCTTTCGTGACATTACAACTATTGTTCTAATGTCACGAAAGCGATAGATCGCTATGAGCATTGGCGTATTTTAATTTTTCCGCCAGACCTGGCCCATAATTTTGTGTGAAGTTATCAATATTTTGGCATCCATCATTGAATTTCATAGCGACTAAACCACGCTGGCCCAGAGTGGATTGATCGACTTCACATACACTTTTGCACTTCTTCGCAGATGTATGCAAGTTGCCTCACGATGGTTTCCTTCACCGTAGGAGCGTCGGACAAATGTATCTAAATATGAAATTCGAAAAACGAAAAACACATTGGCACATGGCGGGATCGAACCACGGATCTCCCGATTAGAATATCCGTCCTGTAGACGTCGGTGGCCAGCCCAGCCAGTGCTGAATCCACAGCGCCACCGACGTCTACAGGATCAGAACGATCTAATTCACTAGCGAGCGGGCTTATCGTCACCTAGTTAAACTACCCGGCGGATATGAAGGCCAAGAGCTTCCCTACAAAACTAATTAAACTTGGTCTTATTCAGCTAAATCTTTCATACGTAGAAATGACATATACAACAGAGCAGCAATGTCACCCCTCCTTGAAGGAATTTACCTAATTGTGTTTCTAGCCGTTTAAATATTCAGGCGTCCTTCTAATTATTAATCTAAACCGTCTTATTACAAAACATGGACTTAAGTTAGTCCTGGCTTAAACCAGGACTAAGTTGACGCTGTCTCTATCTATGTATATTGACACGAGTGAAAGCGCACTACATTTAAACCAAGACTAACTTTAGACCAGGTTTAAACCAGGTTTTGTAATAAGACCGAAAGAGTTTAATCGTCTTCCTTACTTGCCATTCCGTCATCTTCAAGTCTATTATTTTGCTGAGCAGTACCATCCTGAACTTTCGCACTTTCTTCGTCACTATGCGAATAAAAAAGTAACCACGACTAGCCTCTCTGAATCGGTCGAACGAAAGCTGATGATGATGTGATTCGCTGAATTTCAAGCGCCGTCGCCAGTTGAAATTCAGCGAATCACATCATCCGCTCGACAAGTTACTGTCGTTTTGTGCAATTCCCTTAAAAACATTTACCGCCACCGGCTTTTTGTGGTTCAGTGAAAAGAAAATTATATTTTATACGCGCTCCGACGAGTGAGTAATCGGTTTTTTTTAATATTTCGGTGAAAGCGCACCGCTGTGTGGGATTGCATTCATTTCGGAATGTCTAAAATGTAATGGACCAGAGCGAATCGGGTCAGTTTTGAATAAAACAGAAAGTATTACACTTGCAATAACTTACGTAACATCGGCAGTTGGTATCTGAACGTAATTACTGTTTGGAATGATACGAATGTGTTGGAGGTAAATCGTTCGGAGTTCGTTCATTGTTTTTGAGAGTATTCCTGCGTACTAATGATTTTCCCGTGACCCAACTTTGATTGCTGACGCTTATGTGCTCATCGTCCGTCTGTCTGTGTGTCCCATGGCGATCGGGCTCCTGGGCCATCTAGAAATTTCGGGTTTTCATTAAATGACAGGATTTCAGGTCCGACCCTAATCATGCCACCTAAGGCCAAAATCGAAATGTAAATTGTAGCAACGCGTTCGTTGAACTGAATTTTTGATGCTTAGTATATGGAGGATTGGAAATGTTGATCCTAGCTCATGTCACTAGGGTACTTAACCCTTACACCCTGACCCTAGTTTCGCGCAAATTAGATATATGGCTTATAGAGTACCTCGTCTTTCGATGCTGAATATGGAAACACTAATAAACACTGAATATCGAAGCACCCAGTGCCTCACCCAAGGGCCATGCCACTAAGGCCATTGACCCTAAATTCGATTTCGATGAAATTTGATATTCAGGATATCTTTAGAAGCAGGAGCTAAATTTTGTGTGCTTGTTCAGACAAGCGAACTGAACAATTTTTACCACGGGACCTATCTTGAAATCTCGAAAAAATTGTCACCTGTTCCTGTTCCATTATATATTATCATCCTTATTTGTAATATTTAACATCCACTGAATCTAGCTGTAAACCTTCAACAGTAACCTGTGTAGCACCTCGTTGGACTTGTCTTTTGATTTTATTTATTTATTTATTTTTCTAATATAGCCATACAGCCTTCAAGGCTAAGTCGGCTTAGAAATCTGAGGACTTAATTTAGATATTAGGTATTAACATTATTTAAATTGTCTATATCACACTGTCTGAGGTACAAGGAATGTATTATAAAACTAAGGGTTCTATAGCTAAAGGGGGCTCTAAATTCAGATACAAAAATGTTGTGGAAAAAGAAGAAAAGGTTTTCCTTAGGACAATTAATTTCAAGCATGAGTTCCTCACGTAGGGGTTCGTTCCTAGTACATTCCACCAATAAGTGATATAGATCTTCATAGCGATCACACACTGAGCAATTAGAATTGTCTACTTTTCGCATTAGGTGAAGGAAGCCATTGAGTGGGATGTGATAAGATCGAACCCTAAAAATGAATGACAGGTCTCGTTTACTGAACTTGCCATTACAAAATCATGGAAGTTGAGAGTAAAAATAGCTCACGCAGCAACAACTATGTTATGGGCTTAGAATAATAACGCATTCTAAGGTTATGGGCCTTTGGTTTTGAAACATTTCATATTATAAGAATAAGAATCGTTTATTTGTTTAGAATGTAGATATTACAGTATGGTGTTAACAAAAGTAGTGTCTATAATGTAGTGTCTATTAAGAAAGAAGTTGTAAACAGCATTGTATCCGCTTATTGTCGAAGTCAAATAGTCTAATTAACTAACTGCCTCACGCTTATGATTATTAACATAACACTTATAATACGTAATTTACTAATACACCACAACAATGGTGTGTTCAAAGTTATTTCATTAACTATTGATTATCCAAAATAAATAAACTGTTTTATTTGCGCCGTCAAGTTAGGTCCTAACCTAAGCTAAAGTTGTTGGTGACTCAGTCATTTTATGAAATTATTTACTTCCCAGAAGTTTTTATCGCATCTTGTACAGATGTACATTTGCGAAGCAATGTAGTTAAAATTTATTTCAAGTGTCAATGGGTAATGATTTAATCATACTGTTTGTTTATTTAAAGTACTATGTACGATTGACTAAAGTCTCGAACAATTGGGTTTTTTATTCGAATCTGGCAAGCTCTTGGCTTATCATGTCACCTGATGGTAAGTGAACGCAAGGCCGTGTGATAGGCACATTCACCACTAATGCTCAAACGAGGAGGAACATACTCGTAGTAATGTTACCTCGAACTGTGACGGCGACAAGCTGTTAAAGTTTTTCTTATGGCGCACGTAGGTAGGTTAATGCGAGATGGTGTACTTGCTATCAAAACATAAACATACGGCCTTATTGTGATATCAATCTCTTATTGGTTTAACAAAATCAAAAATCTTTATTCAGCAAAGGCTATTGTTATTAACACAGGCGTTAAATATTACCTATTTGCTTGCTTTGCAAGGCTGCGAAGTTGTTTTGGTCGCGAGAACTTTTATTTAAACCTGACAAACGAAGGATTTGAGGCGAGTGGTTCAAATATAGGATCCTGAAAAGGTATTTCGATTGTCGATACGCAGAATAATTTTGCTGTCGAGCGAAATACACAATTTTTCACCTCACTACATACAACGAGGAAATTGATAAGTGCACAAAACAGCTTAAATAATATATTTAGTGTATATTTATTTTGAAAATTAATAGTAAAAATACTTAAATTCGTAATATTGAAAGTTTTTTTAAGTGTTATGCTTGGTTTTCTTAAAATGGAATAGAAATCATTTTATTCTCACAACACAAAACGACGCGCTTACGCAAACAATTAAGTAAATAAGTAATTGAAACAAAAACAAAAAACTTGAAAAAATAAAAAATAACATATATAATAATGCAGGAATTATAATGTCCTGCTAACCGATATTCGGTCACGGCGGCCAATTTCTACAGAGACTAGCCATCTGCGCAGGAGATATTATAGTGCACTCTCTGAGGCCCAATTCAGCTAATAAACTACAGCCGAATCGAAACTGAACCGTTGCGGTCGACCAATCGGAGCGCTTATATTGCCTTTCAACTGCTCGATGACGTGATAATGTGGCGTTCTGATTGGTCGATCGCAACGGTTTAGTTTCGATTCGGCTGTAGTTTATTAGCTGAATTGGGCCTCTGTTCCTTCACTCGCCTAGTCCGATGGGACGGTTAGCCGACACGACCGGGGCGAGATCAGGCGCAGGACCCACTATTTAACGTGCCTTCCGAAGCACGGCGGAGCTTGAGATGTTTTTTATTTTGGTCACCCATCCTAGGACTGACCACAGCGATCGTTGCTTAACCTAAGCAATCGTTCGCTGAGCGCACGCGCCAATGCGCCACCAAGCTCCTCAACAATTATTGTGATCGCACGTCGCAGGTTGGGACAACGAGGTCCACACTCAGTTTACGATTCACCTCTTACGGATTTATCAAGAAATGATGGAAAATAAAGAGAATAAAAATTTAACATGTGTTTTATTTTGTTTCATGCAGTCGTCTCTTGTCACGCTGGCCATTGCGATTCTAAAAATGAGGTTGACCCACTGACATGAAATAAGTATTAATGTATTTTCAGTGGACTGGCGGTATAGAAAATTATTGTAGTATAGAAACGTTCGAATTTTAAAAACGCCAGCATCCTCATAAAAGTGCACTTTTTTACAGACTCAGATTTCGAATGATAAACAGAATCTTTTCGAGGCTGTGAGGTGAAAAATTAATTTTTGAAACAAAACAAAAACCGAGCTAATACTTACTTAATACTCAATCTCTATTACTACAATGTAACATGATATAGCTTTGTAAAATGATGTCGAAATAAATGTTTAATTGTTTACAACATACAGAAACCACTAAAATCAATTTGGTAATGAGAACACCGAAGGAGTGCATATCATACTGTTCGAAGTCATCATGAATGTAAAGTGTTTTTACAATAAAAAGGCGAATTACATCATTGAACCCTTCGTTCTCCGGATTGCAGAGAGAAACAGTACAGCACAATCAAGGTCAGATTATATTTAGAGATAATAAAACGTCGGCCTAGTTTTTGAACGGGCATTTACGAGATACGCGCCAAAAATAGCGCGTTGTGTTCGAAAACTGAATTAAAATCAACATTTGAATTCGACTCGAATAGAAGTTAGAACTTGTCAAAGGAGTTTGACATCGATAGAAGTCTTTCTTGAGGCGTTGTTTTTGAGGAAATGTCAATTTCTTTTTTTTATTTGTCGCTTAATCTACTTTATCGTGTTAAAAACTTTTTTATTATTATCACAAATAAACTTTTATAGACCATATTTATTTTATCTACGGTTTTCACTTTTACCCTCTTAACATAGGAGTAAAATAGCAGAATTTAACGCCCCACGCGTATTGTTATGGAATCTTCTGCCTAACCGGTGAAATTCTAACATCAGTGCTTGATGATTCAGTCATTCGGTTGTTATTATAAAGTGGCTGTGGTGATTCATTCAGCACATGTTCATAGACTTGAAAAGAAATCTATGTTTTTTTCTATTTTCTCTCTGGTCTAGTGGTTAACTGATTACGAAACCAGAGGACTCGGGTTCGTATACCGGTCGGTGCAAATATTTGAACAATGAACTCGAATATTTTTTTTACATAATATACATGTGTGTATTTTTATGTACGTATCCGTTATCTTATAACCATAACATAAGTTGTTAATGACACTTTTGGCATGAATGTTAGATATTGTTGTCCTAATAGGTTTTAGTTATGAAATGATGCCAAATTTACAGGTTTTTAGGTAAAAGTGTACCACACCACGGTTTGTTCGCTTTACTGTTAACTTAATTAATAGATTAACTGTTCCACACAACAGTGGAAGGCGCGCCCGGGTCGAGAGCGCGAGACACATTTTTTGCATTACGTCATATTTTGAACGCACCCTAAATTCACACTTTATGCCATTGTATTAATGTTATATTTCGTCGGAATACAACGATGAAGGCGTGGTGGCATAGTTATTTCGAATGGAATTTTGCATGCTCGACGGAGATTTTTGTATGAATAAAACTTGGTGTTTCAATATAACCATTTGTAAGTAATAGGGAAACGTGCATTTCCTGAAATGTATTTTTTTTATGATATAGGGGGCAAACGAGCAGACGTATCACCTAATGGTAAGTGATTACCGTCGCCCATGGACACCCGCAACCCCAGAGGAGTTACAAGTGCGTTGCCGGCCTTTGAGGAAGGAATACGCTATTTTTTTGAAAGTTTTAAGGTCGTATCGGTCCGGAAATACCACAGGCGACAATTCGTTCCAAAGTTTGACTGTGCGAGGCAGGAAGCTACGGGAGAATCGCACAGTTGTGGACTGCCAACCATCTAAGTGATGGGCATGGATTTTTTGTCGCGTAGAACGATGGCGGAAAGAGACGGCAGGTATAAGTCCGAACAATTCCTCGGTGCATTCCCCGTGATAAATGCGATAGAAGATGCATAGCGAGGCGACATCTCTACGCAACGCCAAAGTATCAAGCCGATTTGATATTTCCAGGCAGTCGACGATTCGAGTCGCTCTCCGTTGAATGCGGTCCAGTGGGAGAAGCTGGTATTGGGGTGCCCCAGCCCAAAGATGAGAACAGTATTCCATATGAGGCCGAACCTGCGCCTTATAAAGCTGAAGGCGGTGCGCCGTAGTGAAATACTGTCTCGATCTATTGAGCACACCAAGCTTCTTAGAAGCTAATTTAGCCTTACCCTCTAAGTGGCCACGGAACTGGACTTCGCTCGTTATGTCGACACCAAGGATCTCAATATTGGCTGAGGCAGTAGATACGACAAATGGCATTTTCTTTGCGGTGAACGCGCAAACCTGTGTCTTTGTAGGGTTGAAATGAACCAAATTAAGTCGACCCCAGTTAGAGACTTTCTCTAATGAAGATTCAATTTCGGACACAAGTTTATTCCGGCACTCAATGACGTTTTCCCGAGAAATGTTTGCACGGCCGTTATAGAAGGTGTCTTTCGTGCTGTCGTCTGCATAGCAATGAATGCCGCTGATTTGTAGCATATCATTGATATGCAGAAGGAATAGTGTAGGTGATAGCACACATCCTTGGGGGACACCAGCATTCACAGACAGTGAGTCTGAGCATTCGCCATCAATTAATACCTTGATGCTTCTGCCTGCTAAAAAACTAGTGACCCATCTACATAATTTCTCGGAAAGCCCATATGAAGGAAGTTTTGAGAGAAGCGCTTTGGGCCACACCCGATCAAAGGCCTTCGCGATGTCCAAACTAACTGCCAGTGCCTCCCCCTTCGCTTCAATTGCCTCTGCCCAATGATGAGTCAAGTAAACTAGAAGATCACCAGTAGAGCGACCCCTACGGAAGCCGTATTGTTGGTCACTGAGCAGCTGGTGATCCTCTAGGTACCGACCGATTTAATTACTTTTTCATTAAAAATGACAAAAGAAAGGCTTTGGCTGTGTTTTTATGCTTTGCTTTTTTCATATAATATCCTCATTTTGGTTGGTTGGATGTTTACGGTAAACACAGCGGAAAATCTGACCAGTATTTTTACTTTTTTGAAGGTCTCATTTCGGAGGTAAAAAAAAATTTTTTTAAAGTTTTTCTAATGCGTGTCCTTCGGATTCATATATTTGTTGCGAATGTAACAAGATATACAAAGAATTGTGACTTAATTCAAGTCTTTATTGGTCATCATGGGACGATTTACGACATTGTTCGTTGCTTGTGTACAGTACAGTAAGGTATTTATAATGACAAACACGATACGCAATTTTATTATTGACTAGGCGAATCTGTAAATAATTTTCTTATTAAAATTGAATTAGTAATGCTGGGGAAACTCGTGCCTGGATGCAAACGTCTGCGCAGGCGCCGCCGCGCCGGCGCCGGTCGCGCAGTCGTTGCAACAAAGCAAATAGCATTAGCCAACTTCCGAACGCTTGTTAGGATCAATCAACTGTAAATCCACTCTGAGATTTGCCCATTAAACTTACTTACTTTTATTTACCTTTTTATGGCGTTTTTTAAATATATCTGCGTTTTAACCAAATAGTGGTCCTTCGACCCGGTTCGAAGGACTACTATTTGGTTGAATAATATAGCTTTTAATGAGTATACACTGTTGAGCTGCACCAATATCACATATCTTTTCTAGACTGTCATTACGGGGTGAAAAAACAAAGAAATATATCAGTGGTATGTAGGAACACATACTTTTATAGTAAGGATGTGTTCCTACATACCACTGATTTATTGGATATACAACGTGTTAATTAAACTGCGCAAGAGTAGAATCGATTCCACTAATAAAAAATATGGTGCAGAATTTAACC
This sequence comes from Schoenobius gigantellus, assembly GCA_963935595.1. Lineage (NCBI taxonomy): Eukaryota > Metazoa > Arthropoda > Insecta > Lepidoptera > Crambidae > Schoenobius > Schoenobius gigantellus. The sequence continues at coordinate 4,005,886 of OZ012543.1, forward strand.
GAAACTAATTTTTTAAACAACGTCGCTATTTAAATTTACTTAACCCTGTCGTTTTTACCTCATATCGGCAGAGATTTAAATCTCTGCATATCGGCGGTGCGACGGCTAAGACCTTATACGCAGGAGCGTTAAAAAAGCGTTGCGTTAAATCCTGGCGTTTGCACTTTTATAACGAACGTTCACTTTCACTACACGATACTCTTAACTCTACGCTCAACGCCCAGTGGTGAAAATACAACACTGCTCGGTAAAAAAGCGTCGCGTTAAAAAAACTCGGCAACATCATAGAAATTAAAATTTGCAAGATATGCAACAAATCACAAAAATGGACATATCTCCATAAAATAATCAGTAAGACTTTAATTCATATTTATAATAAATTTATATAACGCTTTTATAATAAAAATAAGTTGGGGTGTCTAAAGTTTTGCGTTTTTTAATGGAATAAAACATGGAAGCCTCAAAAGAGCTCTTATCGATCGAGTCATACTGTTATGGGAACTCGAATAAAGATTATTATGATTTGCCACATTAATATTATTATTTGCGAATGCCGACTAAGCTACGAAGCCACTCGCTTAAAGTTTTTTAAGTAAAATATAACTTTATCGATTTCTAACTGTTGCCCGTAATTTGTTTGACAAATGTTAAAATACTAATATTATAAATGCGAAAGTAACTCTGTCTGTCTGTCTGTCGCGCTTTCACATCATAACTACTGAACCGATTTAAATGAAATTTGGTATAGACATAGTTGGAGTCCCGGGAAAGGATATAGGATAGCTTTTATCGCAGAAATCACCCGTTAAGGGACAGAAAAGGGGGTGGAACTGTGTATGGGGAATGAGTAACCGCTGAACCGATTTAGAAGAAATTTGGTATAGAGATACTCGTAGTTTGAGTTGTGGGGAAGGATAGAGAATAGTTTTTATCCCCGAAATTATTCCTTAAGGGTGTAAAAAGGGGGGGGGGGGGATTTGTAAAGGGAAACAAGAAAAAAGGATTTCCACGCGAACGAAGTCGCGGACAAAAGCTAGTAAAAAATAAACAAACCGAAAATACTCTCAAGAGCTTAGTTGTTATTGCACTTTTCACTACCAACAATACTTGTCAATACTTAACCACATTTTCGAAATATTAAAAAAGTAAGAAAGCGCCTTATTATATTTATTTGCAATTTTAAAAGGACCCAGGATTGTAAAAAGGAGAAAGCACGTGTGCTGGCAGAGTTTTAATTCCTGTGTGCGACATAGAAATGAATTGCCAAGTTTCTTAGTTCGCATTAGAACAGTAGTCACAGTAAGGCGGTGACAACCCAAGCCAGCATAGAAAGGAGGAGGTGGTATTAGGGAAAAAAGCTCTTAAGAAACAGTCAAAACGCTCACTCACACAGGCGCACACTGCCTGTGTGAGTGAGCGTTTTGCCTGGTTCAGTTCGATTTTGCGCGAAGCATAGCTCTCTTGATTGGCTTTCTTTGACCATGCACGGGCAGCGCAAGCTTACGTTTATTGGTTTAGGAAAAACTGGAAAAAGAAGTGGGAGCAAAACTGGCGACAGCGTCTCACATCCGCGGTGGTAAATGCGATAGATAGAACGCGCTTAGTGCTGCAACATCGAGACGTTATTGTAGAGGTTCCAGGTTATTTGTCACCTCTACGCGCCAATGTTGCGTGTTGCTCGCCGCTGCAACCTATCCAAAGCATGGAGTAAGTACTTAAAGGAGCCATCCTAGAGGTGGGAGGTAATATTCTACACATGACCTTACTTGCGTTTTATCAATACATGCTGCAATCGTACAGATTCGACACAAACATATCCAATCAAAACTTAAATGATACAAGCTCATTTGCTTTTTGACCAAGAGCATAGTAGCGTCAAATCTTTGAACGAAATCGAGACCACAGACAATGTGTCTGATTGGGTTCCACATTTCCGCTTCTCACAACTTGAAAATGTGTAGTTCAAGAATCAAGTGTGCCTTTGTCTATGGAACTTGACACAGATAGTCAACAATACTGGCAACCAAGAGCACGGACGCACGCTCCGCTGGCCACGCGCCGCAAGTGTATCCTGTCGCCCGTGGTCTAAATTGAACGCTGTAGCGATGGAGTTGATTTTAAATCATAGATAAGCCCTCGGAAAGATGTTGAAGACTATAACCGACTTATAGGAATTTGTACAGGTCAATAACATCACAATTGCTTTAAAAAAATGTAAAGTATCTTTTGTTGTCTTTACCAGAGCTAGATTGTACCAGATTCGTCTTCATGGGTACGTCTATCTGACCTATTTCTGCCACCAAACAGCGGTGCTTGTATCGTTGTGTTCCGGTTTGAAGAGTAAGGCAGGCTGAAGTCACTGGGTACTGTGACTTGACATCTTATGCCACATGTTGGCAACATACATTGGTATCCTTGGGGTTGTTGATTTGCAAGTCTTACAGAAACCACATACATGTACTATGGGCCACTGGTAGTCACTTACCATTAGGTGGGCAGCCTGTTTATTTGCTAATCTTGTTGTTATATTGTACGTACAAGATAAATATTTTTTTTAAATACAATACCTTTTTGTATTCGCCAATACGAATCAAACGAGCCTAAACTCGATGGGGTTGTGTTGTTTTATTGCGGAGTTCATATGGCCATCTTCCAGCTCCAAGCATTAAATCAGCTCCATGTCATCATGATATTGCATTGACACGCGGTATACAAATGCATGCAAAATTTCAGCTCAATCGGAAACCGGGAAGTGGGTCAAATTTAACTTGCAAGATTTCATTGTAGACACCAGGACAGGTGAAAGAAAATAAAAGCTTGTAAAAAAGAAACTATTTACTTAAATAAAAACAAATTTGTACTAATCATTTCGTAATTTTCAATGTAGCTACAGTGGACAACTCGTCAAGCATCACGCTTGCTTCGCACTACGAACGAAAAAACAGCGGAAGTGCAATACGATAATATCGTTTGTATGGAGACCGCTGTCGCCCAATTCTCTTACAACCCCCTTATGTCATTCGTAATAGCGACAATTTTCATTGTTCTAACGTAATGCTCGAGGCGCTGTCCTCAGTACAAAAATATGTTTTCTCTCTCATCACTTGTGCCACACGCCTACTTGTGTGTATGCAAAACACTACAAGTCCACCTGTTGTGGTGCCGCTTCCGGTCATGATGTCGATGTTCGTCATCCGCCCCTTTTGCTTTAAAGAGTGTTTTCATGTCTTACAGACGAAAAGGTTTTGTTTCTATTCGGTCAGTTGAGAATGAAGCTCTAGAATGTTTTCAATTTTAGAATCAAGCTCCCAATGTTTGAAGGTGAACTTCTGTTTAATTTCACCTCAGTACTGAAAGAATCATGCTCAAGTATAAATAACTCGGCTCAGATTTATCGGCACTCGTAATCTCATAAAGTTTAAATCTTCGAATGGAGTTTGCTCGCTCTTATGATAAAGCTTATTGACGACCTCATTGCGAATAAAATAACAATTCCTTTTTCTGGTTCTGTTGTTTAAAAATAAAAAGTGTATATTCCATTGAGGACTTTAGTTTGGCCCTAAAAATCATTTACAATCAAAATAGCGGCTCTATATCATTATACCTGCCTAGATGTGTCGGTCATCCTCGGAAACACGAAGTTTGCCGACGCCCATTATTTATCTTAAAGTAGGTACTGTAAAAGATTATTTACATTTGTAACGTTTTTGATTAAGAGTCCACAACTGCCAAAGTTGTTAATATTCAGACGTCTAGATCTCAAAATTAATGGCAACGAAGTGCCTGAGATTCATATACACAAAACTTCACCATATCTCCTTCAAACTGTTAAACGTGAAAACGCGATTAGTAACAAAAGCGTCGATACTTTTATTTTTCAAACATAGCACCTTTTTTACATGTTTTTGGTCAGAACGGCAAAATCCTTGAGTGCTTAACAATGGTTCTTTTTTTAGTAGTTGAGTAATAGCTTGTTTTAAAATCTGGTAAAAGCTTTTGCTTATAAAATTTGTAGTTTAGTTATAAATAGCAATTATCTGATTCGGCGCTTACGCCGTTAGTTTTGAGGCGCCCGCCTGTTATTGCCTTTTCATTTTTTGCGTGTTTCGGTAATTACATCTATCCCGCTTTCAATTTTTAAAACAGACTGCGCGAAGCTCCTTGCGAGACGGATGTGTGTCGAATTTTCGTTGGACATATTTTGTTTATTACGTTTGTTAAATAAAAACTAATTTGTAAATATTAATTGTGTGTTGTGCAAATAGTTGTATTGTTGTTGTTATATTTTAGTATTAGTATAGTTTGTGTGTGAGAGTGTGTGCCTAGAGGTATACGATGGGGAAAACCCGTAAAACAGGAAAAAAGGAACATTTAAAATACTTGCGAGAAAAAGCCCAGAAGATGAGAGAGAAAAAGAAGTAAGTTATTATTTATTTATTACCTATATACTTACTTACCTACCAATAATTATTTGTCTTACACGTAAACTTGAAAAATAGTATAATAATTTATTCGAATCATAATAACTTCACTTTTTATACTTGAGCGTGACATATCATTATGTAAGGATATTTAAAAAAGTATTATTTCAGAAACTACAATGTTCCATTCGTTGATGAGTCCGAGACGGCTGCCGATACCGCGAACGCGAGCACATCGAACACAATGGAGTCGCTGTTAGTTATGCAAAATTTAAATGATGGGTAATGAATTATTATTTAGTAATTTTAATTTTAATTTAATAATATTAAATTAAATTTGCATTTGTAAATATACATGAGGAGTATTTTGTTCTAAAACAGTATTAAGTAAATTTATCTTATCTAACTATTTTTTATAAGTATTATAGTACTTAATATATTAATATTAAAATAAATTTTATTTAAGGACGGTTAACTTCTTAGCAAAACATCCAGAAGGCTTACGAAACAAGGAAAATGAAGATTTACAATATGGTTATCAAGGGTAATAATAATAACTTTTGATATATTTTTGATAAATACTTGCTTATTTTAAAACTGAAATAATTAACTTATGTTTTTAGGACGGAAAAATGTTTGACGGAATGTTCTAAAATCATTCAAACTAGTGACAGTACAAGTAGTGATTGTGAAATGTTTGCCGACTTACAATACGAGTATCAAAGGTAAAGTGTTCATTGCATGCTTCACTCTTGATTCAACAACGCTTCCATTTTACAGGTCCGTGATCCTAATTTTCAATCCCTTTTATTGATCATCCATAAATATTTACCTTGTATCATCACCAATAGGAAGAATATTTGAAAACACTTAATTATATTGGCACAGAAAACTTTCTTTGTTACCTTATTTGATTTTAAACAAATTTCAACACTTATCTCCAAAAATATTTCTTTTAATGTAAGGCTTACCTCGCAAAAAATATTTTATTTGCGCTTTCAATAGCTCATTATGTTCACGCTACCGCGCCAAACTTTACGGAGTCTGAGAACATATCATATCAATCATTCCATTCAGCCTACTCATACTCTCTCCCGCACGCGCGCGCACACACACACACACACACACACACACACACACACACACACACACTGTTTATTTTTACTACAGGCATTGTTGAGCCACTTTTCGGAATTTGTAAATTACGTTTATTCGATATACACCTATAAGTAACTGTACTTTAGTGAGGAAAAAATAGCTTTGAGTGTTCATTGACTGTTATCAATATTATAGGAAAAATTAGACTTTGTTTTCAATTCGTATTTCTTTTTAGGTTTCACGAAGATCACGAAAGCATAACCGGGAGCCCGGATGAAAGAAGAATTGTAGATTTAAAACATTTCGTAACTGAGTTGAAAACAATTTCCTCGCATTCAAGTGCCTTTGGATGTGGCATTACAAATTTACAATTATTTGGAGAACACAGGATGGGACTTTGTTCAAAATTAAAATTCAAGTGCGATATGTGCAACTTGGAACTTTTTATCAATACTTCTGAGAACAATCCAATAGCAAACCTCAATTTAAATACTGCAGTTGTTACAAGTGCTGCTACTACTGGTGTAGGATATACTCAATTACAAGAAATATTTGCATCAATGAACATTCCATTTATGACAGAGACATTTTACAGAAAAATAAACGACAGAGTTAGCGACGAATGGGAAAAGCTAGCCACAGTTGAGATGGAAGCAGCAGCTGCTCGCGAAAGGCAATATGCTTTAGATGAAGGCAGGGTTAACGACGACGGAATACCTGTAATTGATGTTATAGCGGATGGATGTTGGGCGAAACGAACTTACAAGAAAAATTATTCTTCGCTGTCGGGTGCTGCTGCCATTATTGGTAGAAAGACTGGCGAAGTTTTGTTTCTTGGTGTAAAAAATAAGTATTGCTGCATTTGTGCTCGCGCAGAAAATAAAAAAATAGCACCCAGAGAACACAAATGCTTCAAAAATTACTCGGGCTCTTCAACCAATATGGAAAGCGAAATATTGGTTGAGGGATTTAAGCAGTCTTTAGACATGTATGGGATAATTTATGGAAAGTTGATCGCTGATGGTGATGCTTCGACATACTCAAAGATTCTAGATGCCAGGCCGTATCCTCATTTTACTGTGGAGAAAATTGAGTGCCGCAATCACCTACTTCGTAACCTGTGTAATAAGCTCCAAGCTTTAACAAAGGATACCAGGTATAAGCTCCAAGAACGAAAACTGTTAAATATGCATAGAATACTGGCAGTCAGGAAAGCTATTTGCGCATCTATAAAACATTTAAAGAAAAATAATGAGGCAAAATCCAAACAAATTAATGATTTGTATTTTGCCATTACTAATTCCTATAACCATGCTTTTAGTAATCATACAAATTGCCAGGATTTCTATTGCCAAAGTGACAAAAAGAGCGAAGACATCACTGCGAAACTCCGTAACACGGCTCTAGAAAGTCAAATAAAATTTATAATTGGTTCCACTGCAGCCAACGCTCGCAGTCTTATTGAAGACGTTGACAGTAATCGATGTGAGCAATTTAATGCAATAGTAGCCAAATGTATCGGTGGCAAACGGATTAACTACTGCCTTCGTCGATCGTACCAGACGAGATGTGCAGCTGCAGTGGTGTCTTTTAATTCTAAAAGGCCGCTATATAAGTTGCAAAAATCTATGCTTGGCATAAGTCCGAAGTCGAACTCAAAACGACTCGAGATGCAGAAGTACAGAGCAAATAATTCCAGACGTAAAAGTAGGCCGCGAAAAAAAATCATGTTTGAAAAACATACAAAGAATGATAAGAATTACGAAGAAAACTGCTTAAAACCCGATTTGCCACAAGAAGATTTAATAAATTTAAAAGAATCATTTCTAAAAAATTTGGAAAAAACAGATGAGGATCGGGAAAAAATTGAAAGGGAAACAGTCCTGCAGAGCAACTGTAGCAAGTGGCTAGAAATGCGGCGAAACTTATTGACAGCATCAAACTTTGGAAAGATAATTAATAAAAGGGGTGGTACTTCCGCGAGTATCGTCAAAGCTTTATTGTATAAACAGGATCTTTCCGCAGTACCCTCTATCCAACACGGTAAGGCTAATGAACCAATCGCTCGAGTACAACTGGAGAAGCAGGAAAATATCAAAATTATGCCTTGTGGATTATTTATTGACAAAAATAATCAGTTCCTAGGTGCATCCCCCGACGGACTCGTAGACGAAGATCGTATAGTCGAGATAAAATGTCCCTTGTCAGGTTATAGAGACACATTAGAAGTTGCAATACAAAATAAAAAAATTACCTTTTGGAAAAATGTAAAAGGTCAGTTGGTGATCAACAAAAGGCATGAATGGTATTATCAAATACAAGGACAGTTGAATATTACAGGAAGGAAGGAGTGTTTATTTGCATTGTGGACGGGATCAGACCGGCCGATTAAAGTTGAGTTCATACAACGCGATTGTAAGTTGTGGAATGACGTCATGATTCCTAAACTCCGATTGTTTTATTTAGAATCAATACTTCCAGAGTTGCTAGATCCTAGATACACACGAAACATGCCTTTAAGAGAGATTTGTTCCAAACCTACTGAAAGCGAGAAAAGGAGAAATAAATAAATTACAATAATTTTGTTGTAGTAGTATTTTATTCATTTTATTGTACCATTTTCTGAGCCAAAGGAGAAGCCAAATTTAGTGTGCTTATTCAGACAAGCCGCCTGAACAACTTTACTGCGAGACTCAATCTTGAAATCGTAAATAAAATCAGCTGTTCAATAAAAATCTTCAACATCCGCTGAACTGAAACATATTGAACAACTGATTTTTTTCGCGATTTTAAAATTGGTCCCACAGTAAGGTTGCTTGTCTAAACAAGCAAACAAAATTTGACTTTTGCTTGGAAAAATAACCCTGTACACTATAATAAATATAAGCCATCGGAAAACATTTAATTTAACAAAAACAATCTACATAAAGTAGTTTGGCCCTAAATATTATTTCCCAGTATTAAAATTATAACATACTCCACGTTAGACTCCACGGATTTCAAAACCGAGCGGGCGCTATTTCTTGGAATATTTCGCCGCGCGGTCGAGTCTAGCTTCGCGATGTATTTGTACGGGGGGAACGGTACGGGGTGCGAAATCGCTTCAGGTGACTCGCGTTTGTGCCCTCTTAACACGGATCTGACGAGAATCGACGACAACTCCTACTAATCTACGTACCCATGAGCATGGTTACTTAAGTCTGTGCCCCTGACTCGCTACGCTTATGACAGCGTCTTTAATTGGTTGATAATAATGCGGCAAGCTTTTGTTTGTCGGTTAAAAAAAGGAGTAGTGTAGTCAAACGAAAAGAGGGGACACAGCATACAAACGATGCAGGAAGGCATTATGGGACAGTAGTCCTTATGTGGATCTAGATAATTAGACACTAATTCGTGGGGCACGCTAGTCAAATTGGGACTAGTCGAAATAGGACAGTAGCACAGTTTAACAATGTATACATTGTTAAACTGTGACAGTAGTCATTGTTAAGGAGTAGGTATATACAGTACCTTACGGACAGTAGTTCTTTTGATGCTCTCTCTCACTGTGTTCTGTGCTTACCTAAAAGTAACAGAGAGCTTGCGTATTATAAATACTGCTACATCTATTTTGAATGTACGTGTTGTGTTAATAACGAACAAAGCGTGGGCATATTCTACCACTTATCAAACATAAACAGACATTTCATAAATAAGGCCATAACCATGGTTTTATAATGTCATAATCTGACGCAATTGCCTCACTTTATGGCAGGCAATAAAACAGGTGGTTTTACTACTGGCCGCTTGAAAATTGACGATACTTCTTATGGGATGTTGGCCAGTAAAATATTCAAATGTGTTTAGAAGATAGTCAATTTGAACATGATAGCTAAATACACTGTATACAACTCATTTTAAACTTGGTTACTTACTAGTCTGTGATTTTAAATCTCTGAGGTGAATGTCACTGTATAGAGTGAGATCGGATCGATCGTGAGGGTTCATGGCGAATGAAAGATTCGAGTATTTTTTAACCGACTTCGAAAAAAGGAGGTTACTCAATTCGACCGTATATATGCTTTTTATGTTTGTTCGCGGATAACTTTGTCGTTTATGAACCGATTTTGATGATTCTTTTTGTATTCGATAGAGGATACTCCAAGGGTGGTCCCATGGTCACCAAAGTTAGGATCTGATAATGGAATCCCATAAAAATCGAGAAAAACCATCAAATTTTTACGTGTGTCCAACGTGTTTTGTGTATATGTTACGCGATTACTCTGCCAATTGTTGACCGATTTTCAAAATTCTTTTTGTATTCGATAGAGTATACTCCTGGGATGGTCTCAAGGTCCAAAGTCAGGATCTGATGATGGGAACCCATGAAAATCGAAAGAAACCCTAATTTGGTGAGCTGGTATTATATTAGGGTTTCTTTCACTAAAAAGACTTCATTCACTAAAAAGTTAAAAATAAAAAATATTTATTTTTAACTTTTTAAGACAAATTTTAAGACTTTCTAGGAGATCATCGTTTGGCACCGACTTCAATATAGAAGTGTGATGTTGTCTGTACCTATTCTTATATTATTTTTAACTTTTCAGTGTTTTTGAAGTCTGTTTTTATTTTTTGTAAAATATTTTTATGTTTGGTTTAGTTGTTTTGTGATGGCAAACACACAAACTGTCCACCTTTTTTTATGGGATAGGGGGCAACGTCCGCTAGGACGTATCACCTGATGGTAAGTGATTAGCGTCGCCCATGGACACCCGCAACCCCAGAGGGTTAAAAGTGCGGTGCCTTTAAGGCAGGAATACGCTCTTTTTTTGAAAGATTGAAGGTCGTCGGTCCGGAAATACCACGTAGGCGACAATTCGTTCCAAAGTTTGACTGTGCGAGACAGGAAAGGATAAAAAGTAAGCGGCTACAATCACTATGTACAGTTGTCAAGTTTTACACTTGCATCGGGGAAGCTGTCATTAGAACGATAAGGGTACAGGCTTAAACATCTCTGCTTCTTCTTAATAGTTTAGTTTTCACTTGGAAACAATATTTTGAAAGTAGCATGGGTAACGAAAATATTATAAATAAACAATACAAATTGTGATGGCAAATGCTCATGCATAAAGAAAATGTTATTTTACTACGAGCCCATACAGTAATTTATTTATGTTGTTCTTCAGTAATCAAGAAATATGAAAAAAAATATTTTAAATACAAAATAAAAAAAAAACTATTTTGTATTGGAAACAGAAAATAGAAAAAGTATTTGCATTTTTATACCTACATTTCATAAATTATTTTGCCATATCTCTGCCCCTGTAGCATGACCACCAAAACACGATATGATAAAGCGGTTTATCGCGGTGAAAAGTCAAAATGCGACAAAAGCATATTGTATTTTGACAGTTCACCGCGATAAACCGCTTTATCACGTCGTGTCTTGATGTTCATGCTACGGGGGCTGCATAAATAAATAATAAATATTGTAGACATAATTAAAGATAGGATTAATAAGCGAAACCTGCGCTTGCCCACCACCAGACGAGCGGACAGCAAATGGTTGTTGTATGTAATGTAAAAAAATAGAACCGACTTCAAAAACACTGAAAACTTTAAAATAATCTTCTTTTATATTGAAGTCGGCGCCAAACGATGATCTCCTAGAAAGTGTTAAAATTTGTAACCGACTTCAATATAAAAGAAGATTATTTTTAAGTTTTCAGTGTTTTTGAAGTCGGTTCTATTTTTTGTAAAAAAAAAATATTTTTAAATTTTTAGTGAATGAAATCTTTTTAGTGAAAGAAACAAGAAACAAGTGAAAGAAAAGTTTTCCTCGATTTTCTATGGGATCCCATCATCCGATCCTGACTTTGGTGACCATGGGACCACCCTTGCAGTATACTCTATCAAATACAAAAATAATTTTGGAAATCGGTTTAAAAATGGCGGAGTTATGAGGTAACACACATAAAAAAAATACAACCGAATTGATAACCTCCTCCTTTTTTGAAGTCGGTTAAAACATCGTTATCGATAGAAATGTTGCAGACATAATCAATAAACGGTGATAGATAGTGCTAATATGCGAAATCTGCACGTGCGCATCATTCGATAGTTCGACAGCGAATGGTTGTTATAACATCATTATCGATGCGCAAAAGAGGCGACTCATCTCCAATGTGTGCCAAGTTCAATATCGTCGAGAAAATACTCTCCGAAAATGGTCGGGTTGTGAGTAAGCCGTGAGTCACTGGCCCGGCCGTGACATCACTTTAGTCACATTGATTTATTTGGTAACTGTACGTGTTTTTTGGCGTTTTTTGTGAAGATTTACTAGCTGGGATGTCGGTACCTGAGGCCACGTGTGTTTAAAGGTGATTCATCCGATGTTGGGGCTTGAGTTATTGTTTTGTTTATTTCAATCCACAAGGAGAGAACCTCTCAAAGTCTTGTTCGTTTTATCTATAACTTTATATAATTGATATACTACCAAACGTAGATAGAGCGCTTCATACAAAAACGCGCTTGAAATCTGTCACCTAATCGACTATACATTTGTACTCGCTGATATATACTTGAATAAGCACGCCCGAATGAAAATTACCATAAAGAAAGTACCGTATATTCAACCTTATTCTGCATTATTACGGCAACTATTTTAAGTACAACCGTGGGAAGTTACATCATTTCATACCTAGCCACAGAGCAAACGACGTTTTAGTAATTGCTACAAGAAAATATCAACTTTATACTCTCAAACATAATGCTTGAAATTGCTTATCGCGTTGTCGGTCCAACGCATGAATGAGATAGCACATCGTAATACGATGCCCGTGCGAGCGAGACGATTGTGATGTACTGACACTGACGTGAAGCGACATGTTTATGATTAAATAATTGTTTTTTAATGGTTTTTACGTATAAATCGAATATTTGAATACATGATAAGATGTGTAATGAGTTTACTCACGCAAAATATGAATTTCCGTCTTTTTTCCGGCTATTGTTACCCGAACTTTTGAATGCGCACTTCGGCATGTTTACGTGCCGACAGCTAATCACTCACTATGGAAAGGAACTGCACGAGTCGCGATTGAGCAGTTCTTCACCGGCCTACTTTTCGATCGTTCATGCGTTATCTACGTTTGGTAGTAAATCAATGCTATAACTGTAAGAGTAGTGTCGTAAGGTCAAGTTGGTTTTGTGCGTTACTTGGTTTCCTCACCAGAGGTTTTTCTTTATTTTGTAGTATAAATAAATCAAGCGCAGACTGCCCATTTGATAGTTAATTACTACAGTCGCCTAATAAGATTCCTGTAATTTGTTAATATACAACCTCTGCGAGGATATCAATGTTGCCATTTAATGACTTGTAAATAAGATGTCAAGTCATAGTACCGAGCTCAGAAGATAAACTAAAGCAGTACCCAGTGATGAAAGAAACTGTACAACAGTTGTCATTACTGACAACTTTGGTGTGCATGAATTTAATTAGGAAATCACTCATTAATTATTCAAATAACCTTCATTAAATTAATGAGGTTTCTTAAGATAAGTATTAAGATTGTATCTATGTCGGCTTTCTCTGTGTTCATATGGTGACGTCATCATAAATCGCCTAGAATATAATTTTTACCTCTGTTGGCAAGCGCAGTAGAAGTTCATGTTAAGTTCCGAGGTTCTTTCGATTCCGCGTGGGGTTGGCCTGCCTGACTACAGCCATCCTACCTTTTTTTTAAGGCGGGGGAATCTCTTTACGATTCGACAAAGGGCTGAAAGCTGACAAGGCTGCCCCAAGGATATGCCATTGGACTCGGGTAAAAACCCCATACCTGGCTAAACCACCCTCCAGGCAACTTCTACCTCTGTAGGGGCACAATCTGAATCGGCGCTAGCCATTTCCCGAGTGCGCCCACAGCCATCCTACCTAAGATTTTCATAATAACAACATTGGCAAAAGCCGTTGCTGTTTTCCTATGATCGGAGGTAAGATTCTTTTTAACCGACTTCAAAAAAAAGGAGGTTATCAATTCGACCCGTATGTATGTAATATTTCCAGAACTGCCCAGTTTTCGTATATGTTGGTCTGTATCTGCGTCTGAACAAATGTGCCAAATTTCAAAAGTGTATGTATGTATGTTTTTATGTTTGTGTTCGCATATCTCCGGATCTACAAGTCCGATTTAAGTAATTCTTTTTTGTTGTACTAGGTATTGTTCAACTTAGGGAATAGGTACTGCAAGTTTTATCAAAATCGGTTCAGTAGTTTTTGAGATAGGGAATTTTAACCGACTTAAAAAAAGTTACAAATAAAAAATTATTTTACAAAAAATAAAACCGACTTCATAAAAGTTAAAAATAATATAAAAATAGGCACAGACAACATCATCACACTTATATTAAATTCGGTGACAAATTTTAAGATTTTCTAGGGGATCATCGTTTGGCACCAACTTCGATATATAAGTGTGATGTTGTCTGTGTCTATTCTTATATTATTTTTAACTTTTTTGAAGTCAGTTTTTATTTTTTGTAAAATATTTTTTTTATAATTAAGTTTTTTACCACACACTCGTGGTCCGTGCCTTTGATTTTTTTTAGTATTGTTTGGTAAGAGGATATTTGGAGGAAATGAGTTTTTACAGCTTAATGAATAGTGTTATTGTGACCTCGAATACAATTTATTTCACTTTACAAGTTCCGCTAACTAATGTAATTACAAGTTCAAAATTTGTATAGTAAGGAAAAAACTATTGAAACGGTCCTATTAAAATGGCGCGCGAGTAATATTGCCAGCGATGAAAATTGACGTTGTCCGAGGCGTAGACATGGTTTCTTATTATTTGTCTATTTTTTTTACATACGACGGGGAAGCGTTTGGCCGTCATCTCACCTGATGGTAAGTGACGATAAGGCCGAAGGTGGAAGCGAGCTTCACCCGGACTCCACAACAACCGAGAAACTGACTATCTTTTACATCTTACAGAATCGTCGGAACACAACGATGCTATTGCCATTGTTATTATGGCGACAAACTTAGGCAAGACGGTGGTAGCTAGCCAGGCGGGCTCAGAAGCCCTACCACCAACCAAGCCGAGTAAAAAAATTTCTGCCCCCCATCCGGAATCGAACCCTGGTCCTCCCGATCAACACCCAGTGGTCTCAAACACTAGACTAGTACTATACTGTTTTCTAATTGAGAAGTCCAGGTGAAACCTTTGCTATTATTTGTCAATTAGCGGTTAGGTGAGAGAAGGATATATAAGCTTGTTAATAAAAAATGTAGGAGTCAGTGCTGCTCAAGTGCATGTCCGTGCTTCGAAATGACGTAAGTGTGATGATACTGATGGCTGTGATATAATGCAGGTGACTAAGAGACTTATGACACGTTTATGTTCGCATTTTCAACCTTCACAAGTTTAGATGGAAATCAAATTTTTAAACAAGGCTTTAGTGGGTATGCCTGGCACTCTGCCGGGAGAGCCCCAAACACGCCCGCCGCGCCGCCGCCGTCTAGTTGACGGCGAGTATACGGTGCGGTCCAGCGTTGCCAGATTTTTTTTGGCAAGTCGTGCATTTGAAACTTTTTGAGGTAAAAAAATCGGGATTCCTTCGTCGAAAGCGGGACGTAGTAATAAAAAAACGTATACATATAATCAGATGGTTTTAAATATTTATTTTTTCATTTGAGTTTTAAGTTACGTTTATGTAACAATAGATAGCAAAAATAGCCATAGAAAATGTATTTTAATAAAAATACCACCCGGCTGTGCTTTCTCAGTACTGCACGCACGGCAGAATTATCCCCGAAAAGCGGGACTGAGCCTGACCCGCGCGGGACACTTATAGGTGTGCATTACCGCAGCAAAATGTTGTGCTTTAGAGAAGTGAGAGTATATCAAATAATTAGTTCATCATGAGGAGAAATTAGTTCATGAATAGCAAAATTTGTTCGCATTGTAGTTTTAAAGTTATTCGAGAAAAACAGATTTTGCTGGAGTAATGTTCGAAACGTTACCCTGGCAAAATCTTTTTTTATAAAATCGTTTCCATCCAGAACCAAATACATGAATAGATAGCTTTTGTTGCGTATTAAATGTTTGTGAATAGCAAAATTTGTGCATGTTGTATTTCTTAAGTTATTTAAGATTTTGCTGCGGTAACGTTTTAGGATATCCCAGATCTCGAAATCGGTTGAACATAGAAGTTTGAAAAAAATACCAATAATAGACCTTAATTTGTTCAAATTTGTTCAATCATTAGTTTTTGATTTGCTTGATGAATACCAATGTAATTAAATGTTTTCAAAAATCAGAAAAAATGAATTTCTCAGTAAACCAGTACACTTACAATAAAATAAAAGGCTGTAACATGTACCCTTGGTACACCTTTATAACGACAGTAAACTTAGATTATGTAACTTTACGCAATATGAACATATAGAGAATTTTAAAAAGGTTTTTTTAAGTCATCGAATACGCAGCTTCCATTAAACAACGAAACATGGCATACTATGAACAAATTAAAATGTTCCATCAATAAACAATCCTGTTAATTCCAGCTTTGAATTACGGCTATTATGAAAGTTATATCAAAAATAAGATATATCAGTAATTTGTCAATAAGCCGACCGAATTATAAAGGTTGCGTAAAAGCGACCGCATCATACATAAGGCTAACCATTTTAAATGAACGGTATAATATTGATGTTTCGTTAGTACAGTTGCGAAAAAAAGGGTATAATAAAATAATGAAACGAGAACGACATTTTTTTATTTAAAAATCAGTCTTATACAAATGATATTTTTTACTTATTAAAAATCACAGATAATTTTTATAAGGCACACATGCACATTATACGTGAATATAAAATCATCGGATTGGTAGAGTGAAATTAATCTGTTGAGCCGCGTAATACTCCCGGGAACAATAAGACAATGAAAATATCCTTCATACAGAGCCATGTTTGTGCGATCTGAGAAACAAACTATACACGGTGTTTCATAATAACCAATAAATAATTAATGCGTTATCTAAAAATAATTATTAGAAATGTGTTTACACGTAGTCATTTAACCCAATATTTTCATGTAAATCATAGTATCATCATCATGTATATGATTTACATGAAAATGTTGGGTTGAATGACATTACGGGTAAACACAATTTTAGTTTTAGATAACGCAGAATTTTAGAAACGACTTTATGTGTATTCTCGACTTTATGCATACTTATTTAGGCTAAACGTTATTAGGCATTTCGTTTTTAGGTGATATATGTTTTAGGCCAAACGTTATTAGGCAATTTATGTTTAGGTTTTAAGTATCGGACTCCTCCAATCCTCCTCCAATGGTTGATCCCATAGAAGTTTTTGATCAGTATTAGAAACAGGATCGATTTGCATCAAAAAATGTTTTTATGTAAAATTGCTATTTTCTTGCTAACTGTACATTTTTTTGAAAATCTGTGAATGGGGATCAATATTCCATAAAAAATTATGGATAGTCTCCTAAAACCATTTTCGTGTAGCTGCAACGGATACTGCCCCGCTGAAAGTTTCCACACTGTATACTTAAGTCATTAAATTGTATAATAATACTGTTGATTATCATGATTGCAATTTACAAAAAAGAAAACTGGTAGAAATATTTAAAAATCGGTTGTCCGAATTACTATTCTACCCGACTGTACACTACGTCACATACTACGCTGCTAATTTGCGAAGTATACCCGTATGTATGGTGCGGTCGCTTTTACGTAACCTTTATAATTCGGTCGGCTTATTGACAAATTATTGATATATCTTATTTTTGATATAACTTTCATAATAGCCGTAATTCAAGGCTGGAATTAACAGGATTGTTTATTGATGGAACATTTTAATTTGTTCATAGTATGCCATGTTTCCTTGTTTAATGGAAGCTGCGTATTCGATGACTTAAAAAAACCTTTTTAAAATTCTCTATATGTTCATATTGCGTAAAGTTACATAATCTAAGTTTACTGTCGTTATAAAGGTGTACCAAGGGTACATGTTACAGCCTTTTATTTTATTGTAAGTGTACTGGTTTACTGAGAAATTAGTTTTTTCTGATTTTTGAAAACATTTAATTACATTGGTATTCATCAAGCAAATCAAAAACTAATGCTTGAACAAATTTGAACAAATTGAGGTCTATTATTGGTATTTTTTTCAAACTTCTATGTTCAACCGATTTCGAGATCTGGGATATCCTAAAACGTTACCGCAGCAAAATCTTAAATAACTTAAGAAATACAACATGCACAAATTTTGCTATTCACAAACATTTAATACGCAACAAAAGCTATCTATTCATGTATTTGGTTCTGGATGGAAACGATTTTATAAAAAAAGATTTTGCCAGGGTAACGTTTCGAACATTACTCCAGCAAAATCTGTTTTTCTCGAATAAGTTTAAAACTACAATGCGAACAAATTTTGCTATTCATGAACTAATTTCTCCTCATGATGAACTAATTATTTGATATACTCTCACTTCTCTAAAGCACAACATTTTGCTGCGGTAATGCACACCACTTATAGCCGTAACAGACGATCCGATTTGGTTGGAGCCAACCGCCCGACCCCAACCAAATTGGAACGTGTGTACGGCTATCGGCCCGACATAATTATTATTAGCTTGTTGGATGCTCGACGGCCCGATCGCTCATCCGACAAGTAGGGACACGACAAAAGACAAAAGTATCGATACTTTGTGGTTTAATTTAATTATGTGTGCTTAAAGTAATAAATTAATAATTTAGTAAACTAAAATGACTCGACTGCTGTCCTGCCAAACCACAAAGTAGAGAAAAAAATATGTTGCAAAAATGTTGTTTTACTTTTTGTTTGTGTTTTAACAGGGCAACCGTGTTTCATTATTTATTTATTTTCGCACGTTTAGTTACGCATTGTACAGGCTCTTTGTCAAGCTATTTGACCTTGGGATCGTTCTTATGTCCCTTGTAATAGTGGCGGTATTCGTAGTGTCAATGTAAAGCTTGAATATGAGCTTACTGTACATCCTGCTAGTTCAATTCAATTTTTAAGTAAAGTGGCTTCTGTCAGATTTGACAATTTCGCCAATTTCGAGTGGGAAGCGAAAACACGGATATAAATTAGGAAGTTTAGCGGTATGATAGCTACTTAGCCGGTTGGGCTACCTGTGGACAATGCAAAGCGAACATTAAAATATAACATTAAAATATTGTTAGTAGCGGCTAAAATTAAGGGTTGTAGGTGAGAAGTTAAAGGAGGGTGTAGGTATGAGTTGAGATGTACCTAATGCCTAGGATAATTTTGTAGGAGGAAAATTATAGCTTTATTTGGTATTTCTCTATATATTTAAAGAGGATATTCAGGAAAGGGGTATTGATTTGAGTTATCCTGCTAGTTGATTACTTATATAATCAATAACAGACATTACCCTATTTATGAGTACCTACCTAATATAATAAACTTTAATTTGTGAATTTACAGATGCTTTTTTATTATTGTTTATAAACACCTACTTAATTTGTTGCTGTTTTCAAGTCACTGACTGACGTTGAAGTACTCTACACTTTGAATTTGAAGTATTGATACTTTTCTTTCGATATTTTTACGAGTACGATAATTTTTTAATCTATAGGTATAGGTCTTATTTTAGGTATCTGTGTATCTGGCTGGATGTCTGGCTGTGGCTTCATAGTTCCCAAACGAATGGAACGAATGGTCCTATTCAGTGATACAATACAAGGCATCCGACGGCGATGCCACATAGAGGAAAAGTACATTAAATACCGTAGATATAACTTTGCGGAAAGAATTCATAATTTTAAATTCAAAAACAAATCCAACCGCATTCAAAGACTGCTAAATAATCACCTGTCTGGATCAGGATTTTTATGATACCGATCGATAGAGTCGGATCACAGGAAATAAATATTTCTAACAAACATTACCTCAAAAAATTAAGGACAACCATGAAATCTATCTGTACCTATTTATTTATTCTTTATAAACAAATTTTATAAACTTTATAAAATATTAACAAAAGGAGTATTTGAGTTTCGCAAAGACAAATTATGTTTTTGTATTGACCAAAATAGTATTTTGTATCGATATCGATATAGGTACATAATACTTTTTGGGGCATCCCTAATGTTGGATTGCCAACCGCGTCGGACCGTCTGTAGGCGCGTCGGCTCCTCATTTGGTTGGATCACGTTGGATCCAACCAAATCGGATCGTCTGTTAGCACTATTATTTTTGATTTAAAAATCGGGACGTCTGGAACGCTGGTGCGGTCACTCATTTCCCCGCACTTATTGACGTCAAAACAAAGCAAATCATTCTAATTGAAAGGAAACATATTAACCTTGTATGTGCATACATCCTGAATATAATCAAGATGCCCGCAAATACAAGTAGGAAAGGATAAAAAGTTGACTCTACACCTGTTCGGAAATTGGGAGAGCCTTCTCGAGAAGAACAGGTATAGATTTTGATTTCCAGTGAATTTGTTAAATGAGACATAAACGGTTATATATTTTTTGATCGCGTCGACATACAAGTTTGATTTTTTTCACAGCCGCGAAAGACCGTAGGCAGACCCGAGTATTTGATAGAAATTTCAGTTGACGCGTTCCTGAGAGAAAAGTTATTGACAGACAGGTTCTTTTCTTTCATTTGGCGTACTAAACCCCTAAAAAGCAAATAATCTTAAATCTAATTATCTTCTCTGTGTTGTTCATGCCAAACATAGCGACGGGCGCGCCCGGCCTGGTCGCCCGGTCTAGGTACAAATATGTCCCACTGACCTCACCAGCACACCAGTTTTCTAGATTCGTGGGTGGGTATGGCACTTGTCAAGGCTATGTGCGTTTATAGTATTGGCAATGTCGATCGTCTGTCCGCACAAATGCAAATTTATATGATTACGCATACTCATTCTATAGAGGTTTAACGGAATTAACAATCTTGTGATGCTGAATGCAGTGCAATCATAGAGACGTCGGAACCATATAAACATCGCTATTGCCTAGTGTTTTTTTAATCTGGCTGGTTCGATTAGAAAAATATTTTTTTAATGTAATGATAAGTATGTACAGCTTGAGTTTTTATCAAAATCGGCACCGAGACTCCTTTTATTTTTCGCTATCTGTTAATAGTCTCGGATTTGGCAATCTAGGCACACTTGAAAAATTCACCCTGAATATTGAATATATTGTTTGTACATATTTATTGTTTTATACACATTTATTATATTAATAAGTTGTTTATATCTCGAATTGAAACTGTAGAAAGATAGGCATACGTAGCTAGGCCAATGGACCCATGCTGTTAACGTGCATAGCCTCAGCGTACATATCCTACGCAGTAACCATGTATGGCGTGTGCTGCGTTGTCACGCTTCTAAAACCGTCAGTCTATGCGTAGCGTGTCCGTAGGTTGCTGTGGACGTTATCACGACCATTTTGATACATAGCGAAGCTGAGGGTTTTTTACTATTGTTTAACAAAAAACGTACGACAAAAGATCATTTTACAAACAACGCTTGACAAACTTTCATTTCGCAAACATATTACTTTAAAAAGAATCATTTGACATAATACAGGTTTGGAAAATGTTTTACTTAGGAAATATTTCAACATTATTTGAATAATGTTCATTTCATTAAATAATTCGTTTGCCAAATTGGTGATTTTACAAAAAGTTTATTAAACAATAGTTTGTAAAATTTATTTTATTTTTTTAATTTATTTTATTTGGGATAACAAACAGTTATACATTGAGAGTTTACAATATTGTATAAATTGCAAAGTAATTCAATATACAACCAACACCATTATCCACATATTAGCAAACTACAAATACGACCCAGTGTAATAGTAATTGTTTTTTATTGGCAAAGGGGATAAGGAATATGCATAGAAACTGAATTCCAATTTTCTTCATAATATGTCCAAAAATATTCAAAACCTTTACATATTGAGAAAAACGGTCCGATTTAGATTACAAGTTATTTAAAACATAGTGTAAATAAGTTCTCCGTACAATAAAATGCTACTGTTCTTATAATAACAAAAATGTGTGCATATTCTCTAATAATTTGATACTACAAAATTAAGTCAGTTATAAAACTAAAGGAAGAAATCTCTATAAGTACACCAATTTGCAAACTTTTGTTATGTTTACTCTTACTGTACTGTATGTGCAATAAAGTGTATAAATGAAACAAAAACTAAAACAAAATAAATGAGAAAAAAAACAAAGGTTAATCCGGGCCGGCGACGGAGCTTCCGTGCCCGGGCCGACACCGTGACGGGCGCCCGTCCATCGATATTACCAGTGCACGTCCGAGTTAGAAGTAGAAGTTAGAAGTAGAAGCGATATGCATCTCTGCTGTTTTAAATAAAGTCATAATGCATATTAGTTTCCGTAAATGGTGCTTAAGAGATACAGATTGAAGTTGGTGGCCCTGACGTGGCACGGATCTCCGGTCTTGCCACGGACACGGCTCGGTCACTTCCCGGGCACGGTCCGGATGTGTGTGGATAGAGCTTTAGCCTTGGGCACGCGTCCGTGGCCTTATTTAATTGAAATTGTCCAATTATTATGCTAGCTGAAGTTATATGTATGTTTTTATACGAGGGATGAAAGTTCTCACCGAAAGAGTTACGGGACATGAATGTGAAGGCTTTATTGTGGTTAGAATGTCATTGCTGAGATGACCTATGATGAGATGCAATGGAAGAGGATAAGGACAGGATTGGTGCTGATTATTATTTCCGCCCTACCAGACCGATATTAAGATTCAGTGATACAAGCCCTTTGGTTGTGTAATAAAAAAAATTCGGTGACAGTCAAAGTGCATTTATCACTGCGCGTGCGCATATGATTCATCACTTTTTAAAAGTATAATATCATGGGCTAATCCATTCTAAAGCTAAAAATAGGACCAAAATCCTGCAACAGTACCTACCTACATTTACGTTTAGCACGCAACGCCTGGAACTTTCACTTGTCCTTGCGCCAGCGAAGGGGCAGTGGATCGACACGTCACACAATTATTCGACCGGCCGCCATATTTGGCACATGTCAACTGCGCGATGCCAATTTAAAATTTGATGTTTGAAATTGATTGATCAACTTTTAATAGAAAGTTGCTTTGCATGTTATTTTTTTGTTCATCTAGCAAGTTTTAGGAAACAGGGGATCATGGTCTACTCGCGAAATTTGACAATATTGTCCTCGAGGGACATATGCCCAAAAATTTTCATATGGAAACAAAAACTCCCCGCACTATTTTAATTAGTTTATATTACGGCTATACTACTACTTTGTATGGAGGATCTGAAACTATTCTCATTTTCTACATTGCTCCTTGCGGAAAGCCATTCAGTTTCACGAATAGAACATCTTCCGATTTGATTGCGTAACACCCTGTACTAGTATTATGTAATCTGTGACTTCTGTGACCCAGTAAGTATCTATAGAAGAAATATTTGTTCCTACTCAACCGATTTTTCATATTTAAATTAGGTGCAGCTCGGTAAAATTTAGGTGCATGGAATTACAGTAACATTTGACCGCGTAAATTTTTGAATTTGTGACAAGAAAGGCAATGGTTTATCTACTACATCCTCCTTTAAACTAGAAGAACTCATCATCAGTATTTATAACTTTTATGACGTGCTTGCTAAGTCCAAAAATTTGATACAGTATAAAATTATTTGATGATTTCATAGAATGACTGTACCTTGGACATGTAAGAATAGTTGCATAATATAATAATAAGTTGGTATGTTGATGTTTGTCTGTACATAATATTGGTTTCAAATATCATAGTTTGATGTCACCGATACAATTGTAATTATGTTAAATAATTGTATGAATGTCTTAAAGGCAGAGGGAGACTATTGAACTGCCAGTTAAGTATGGCGCAGTTTCGCAATAAACGGACTTTCATACGAAGGTAATTTGAAGTTTACAATGAAAACGTTAGGTATAAAATTATCGTGACAAGCATTTTATAATGCGTAAAAGTGCCATTATAAAGTAATGTTTCTTGTTAAGCGTCTTGCTTTTGCAAATCACCTGCACATTTATACTGTTCATGACGGCAAAATATTAGCTTAGCTGCTTGTTATTCGACTTCACTGTTGATATAATGTAGGTAGGTACTTATATAAAAAAATTAAGTAACACTAAGAATAACATGTGAATATTTCCGTGACTATATTAAGCGATTAAAAGTTAACTGTCGATTTTTTTACATTTACCGTATAGAAGAATTGTCAAAATCAGACGGTTAACTTTTTATCGCTTATTTTAGATGTCGGTGAACTCCAGCCTTATAACTGAAAATTATTTGAAGTTATTTAGAAGGATAGCATTTAGCACAACTTTGTTATTTATGTACTTCCCAGCATTCCGACGAGCCTTTGTTCGCTTGGCTCCGCGTTGGGTGATCAGTACAGACGAGATTTACCCAACCTACCTGGAATTTTGTTAAATGACACTTTTCCCGTACAATATTCCTAAGATTTTTCCAGTCGTCCTGATTTCACGATTATCCTTAGATAAATAGCAGCAGTATTAATTTGCTTTTCTTTCCTTTTGTTTTAGGACCTCATACCCACTCAAGAAACCGAGTCATATTTAATGAAAACACAAAATGCCATCACGAATCTACAAGCCAAGCTGCAGTCGTCCCGAACGAACAACTTCAGCAACATTCCCTGCCAACTCACCTCGAGCCTCATCAGCGAGAAGACGGCCGCGTCCCGGCTCCCGGTCCCGCAGCTGTCTCGCTCCAACTCGCTCAACTACCGCTTACGAAGGAAACAGAGCTCCGGAGACAGCAGCCCGCTGAGAAGCCCAGGGCACTACGTTATAACTGGATCCGCGAAGCTTCCAGAAAGCACAAGAATACTCATCAACTCCGCTTCGCGATCGTTGGACGCGGATAGGAGGAGAGGTCGCGATTCGAACATGAACAGTCCTTGTTCGGACAGGGGTCTGTTGAGCAATAGTTCCGACGATAAAACCCTGTCGAACAAACCCCAGTACGACGTAGATGCAATACTCTCACCTCACAGAAAGGCACACGCGCGGCACAAGTCGTTCGACGGAAGAAACGCTAGCGATTACATGACCCACGACCTCAACAACGCGAACCAAACCGTTTGTCTGAAGACCGTCCTCAAAAATAACGCGTTAGAAGCGGGCTATCAGAGAATCGACCAAACTCGTTTCCAAGGAGACGCCAAGAAGCAAAGATATGATGCTAACAAGACGTTTAAGGTGCACGCTCCCTTCGGCAGCTCGATTAAGAGGTCCAGCTCGTTTAACACAGTGAACAGGAACAATAATTTCATAGATCCAATCAGGGTTATAGTCAGGACGAGCCCGGGAGACTATAATAACGAATATTTATCAGACGAGTCTGATAATGCTTCGTATGGTCAGAACCAAGGAATAAGATACAAGAGGGTTGTGAGGAGAATAGATTCTCCTGAGCTCAAGTCCATCGCGCCGGCCAACTCTCCAAGATGTCCAAACACGCCGGAGATGCAGAGGAAATTCGGACCGGGATTGGTTAGAAACTCGGTCAGGGTAACCAATAAGGAGAGATCTGTGAATTTGAGAATGTCCGAACCGCCTGTGAGCAAGGAGGAGAGGTCTAAGCCGGCTGGACACCAGAGCAGACGCATTTCGGAGCCTACGAGGCAGGCTGTGCTGAACAGGCTCACCAAATCGAGGTCCTCGACGAGAGAATTCCAACCTCAACCTCAGAAACAAGGTAAGTTTTTTTTACTTTACTCTTTTGATATAGTAGTGTGCTGATTTCACAGATATGTCGTAATAAAATAAATATGGGTTATCATGATTTTTGGACACAATAGAGAAGAAGAGAAGCTTTTGGCCTTCATCTCACCTGATAACGCCGAAGGTGGAAGCGAGCTTCATCTCGACTCTATAACAACTAAGGATTTGGCTTTGTTACTTTGCTAATTGTTGAACCACAACAATGTTATTAATTTTTTTTTATTGTGGAAAACTTTGGTGAAACAATGGTAGCTAGTCAGGTGGGCTCAGAAGCTTCCTTGAAGAATCGAATCCTGGACCTCCAGACCTTTGAAATTTGACCAATCGGATGTTTGTTTATGTTTAACCAATGCGTATTTTCTCTTTCTCGAATGCGGTGCCCAGAGGGACATTCAGGCAGGGACGTATTGTATAATTCAATCATCCGCATTCGTATAGATTTGATAATTCTATTCGATTCAAACAATGTTGAATACGCTCAGCATTTTGTAATATTGTTATCCAAGTAATGTTGGCATAATTCTCAAATCATTATCATTTCAACCAAGAGACGACATTTGCACTGCGTCTTCCGGTACGCGGCCGCCACGCAGGCAATGAGTCCTGCCCACTGTCACTTTCTGAACAAATAGAATTTGCAAATGAATGGACCAATCCCCATTACAAATTCCGTCTTTGTTCATCAAGTCACTTCATTGATTACGATTGCTGATCCATGGAGCGCCCTACACGCGCCTCGGGATCGTTGGGAACTTAGGACGTTAATTTAAACCATATGGGTATATAGTTATCAATTTGTTCTATTACTCAACTCTCATTACAATGTGTTTTACTCTTGGTGATCGTCTTTTTTGTTCTAGAATATTCTATATTTAAAAGGGTGACATTATTTGCCATTGAGCATATCTACGCAATGAGGTGAAATGCGGTGTCATAGACGCATGGAGGTTCTATGACACCGCATTTCACCATTCCCCCAGTACCGTTAAAAAAAATATTTATCTTGATATTCACCATCCCAATAAGGCGAACGCAAGGTTTCAATAGCTGTTGCGATTATTATAATATGTCATTCTCTAAAACTATATTGTTTAATGTTGATTAATCCCAATATTTCCAATCTTAGTGTACAGCCAACGCGATCAACAAAAATGCGTCCAATAATGAATGCGATATAAAATAACTTCGGAATGTAAATGCCGATTGCTACAAACGACCCATGGTAACATGCGATGCGGTTAGTGAAGACGTAATAGCTTCCTCCTTAAAAATGTGTCCGCTCGCGGAAATCTGACACCGCAATTATTGCCGTGGCCGAAATAACAAGTGCTTACCTACTTGGGTGTTGCGTGCTATTGTTATGACCACGGTATATCGGTTGGGACCTCAGACTAAGCAAACCAATGGACTCGCAATATCTTGCACGAATAAATTTGCGTCCAGTCCGCCATTATAAAGCACCGTGTTGTGCTAAAATATCAGTCGGAGCGTGTTGTTTGTGAGTGTATTTTACAGTTCTGTCTTCATTGTTTTTTTTAAATTAATTATATATAAAGATAAACAACATAAGTGTGGAATATTCGATGCGGTGTCCCTAGTATTTTCCGCCATCTTAGAGCTCCACCATACATTTTTTGTAGGTATTTCATATCCTTTGTTTTGCTTAGTCTGAGGTTGGGACTAATAGTGAAAGGTCTCTGTGCTACAAATCTCGAACGGAAAGAAAACAAAACTGAATAATTCTGTCTGCGGGCACAGCTTTCGTGTCATCATGTCAAGGTCGCCTGTCTTATGACAATTGTCTTTGTTTTGCGATTATTTAGGCCATAGCCGATTAATTAGAAACGGTATTAAGTGGTCGGTGTGGCGTTTTAATAGAATTTGTGACAAATAAACATTTTCCCTGATGTCATTGTTCTAAGGAATTATTTGGCAATATACAGGGTGTAAGACCCATGATGTAGCCCGCGTGTACGCATTCAGACCATTTAAATTAAGTTATATAAAAAAATAGATATTGATGGAAAACGTTATTTATTTTTAGGTTTTGAAAAAAAAAACTCGTAACACGCGCTCGCACGCTACGGATATCGTATCTGCGTTGGTTAGCGGCTCGTGACAACAATAGACAGCGTCCGTTGTAAATTGAAAACTTTTCTGTGTCAATAAATACCGATTTTTTCTTTGCTGTTTCTTTGGATGAAAATTAAAAAATAATGTTCTAAACTGTTTGGTATCCAAACACCGAAAAATAATTGTCACTTTAAACTGAAATATCTCGGTAACTATTAATTTTCCAAGCATGGTCTAGAAGACAAAAATGATACTGACAATAGGGTTTATATTAATAGGGTTGTTAATTTAATACCATAAATATTAAATTATATTTTGTGGCAGATTATAAATGTATATACGTATATGAAACGTGTTCGGAACAGCTCGGTAGCATAGTAGTTGCAATATGCTGTGGCTTCGATATTATAAACAAGGCAACCTTCGCCATCGTTGGACCCCTGGATGGTTGACCAAAACTTTGTGATCTCAAGTTCCTCTCCGTGCTTCGGGAGGCACGTGTGCCCGTGTCCATACTCATGTACTTCCACCTAGGAAGGCCTGTGCACAGCAGTTGAACATATACAGGCTTTGATAATGATGAAACGTGTTCACGCGTACCCCCAGGCCAGAAGAAGCCGAGCCAGTACAGATCGGCCTCCGCGCTCGCCACCAAGGAGATCGAATTCTCCAACTGGAAGAAGAGGTCGTCATACGACCCCATGAAGGCCGCGCAGGAGGGTCGCCGGCGGCAGCAGCTCGCCAAGAGGCAGGATTGCAAAGACGATCTCAGCTCGCCCAGGTAAGCGGGACAGTAGTCTACCTTATCAAGCATCTATGCCACATTTTTTAAATATACAACTAAGTTGGAAAACAAGCAAACTGCCCACCTAATGGTAAGTGGTAACAGTCACCTATAATACATGTGACTCCTGTGAGATTCGCAGTAAAACAAACAACCCCCCACAAGAACCACAGTGTACGTTGCCAACTTGTCACAAGTTGGCAACGTCAGATGTAAAGTCACGGTACCCAGTAATTTCATTGACTCTTACCCTTCAAACCGGAACACAGCAATGCAAGCGCTGCTGCTTTGCAACAGAAGTAGGTAAGACGGAGGTACCCAAGCAGACAACCCTGGTACAGAGTCTCCCTCCGACTTTGAACTGTAAGTAAAAACATTCAAGTGACAACTAAAGTTACAAGAAATGTAAGTACAGAGTGAAGAAACAAGGTACGCTGATGTAGGGCTGTCGACACTTAGGATCAAAAAATAATTTATTTAGTTTATATTGAAAAAAAATGGCTTGACTTTCCCCAATACCTTTACTACAGAATCTCCACGTCTGATGTTTTAATATTATTTTGGTGTTTTGTTACATTCTGTATACAGGGTTATTTGTAAAATACCTGCAACCTCGTAGGATTAGATAGCTAACATCATAAACAACGTTTGTTCTACGACTTTTGATAATTCGTTAGATTTTACTTTCATACTAAAATAAATAATAATTTAATATACCTCTAGAATGTTTGTAAATCCGTTGTCGTAAAGTCTTCCGTCGTCGTTTATAAATGAAACATGTATCTATCAATGTCACGACAGTGCAATAAAAACTTAAAAATTGATTTTTGTTAAATTTATTGAGTTATCTAAAAACTCGTAAAACAAACGTTTTAGTTAATGATGTTAGCTATCTGATCCTGCAAGGTTGCAGGTGTTTTACGATTAACCCTGTATAGATGGCGGATAAGCGTGACGAATAATGAGATCTTTCATAAATTCCAGCCACTCCTCGCCAGTGCACCGCTCGCAGTCGTTCCACACAACCAACATGGCCGACCTGGAGACGCTGGACTACTCCTCGGAGGACGACCAGCTGACGTTGCCCGTGGACCCGATGGTCACGTCCACCCACTCCGACATCCTGGACGCCAGGCCCAAGGAGCGCGGGAACCTGAGGCGGCAGGCCATGACCAACGACGTGGTCCTCTCCAGGGACTACGTGGCTAACTTCCAGGTACGTGTTCTACTGATATTATATCACATAAAAATTATAAAAATCTAACTTTTCATCCCATCTATTCGAAAAGAGGCGAAGGGTTCCTCGATAAGTGCGAGCAAAATGGATCATTCTGGCGCATTAAATAACAGTGACGGAATGACTTTTGAGTTTGGAACTTACTTGTGATCTATTCTACATGGGATTCTTTACAATAAACCCAAAAATTAAAATATTGCATGTTCTCTATTAAATATAATTTGGGGGTTTCAAGACTTTCAAGGCAAGATAAACAGGCAATATTTGAGTTTGCGTGTTCCACCTTAGAACTCACCTTCGCTTTCCATCACGCAAGATTGTGGTCAAATTCGCTCAAATTTACCTTAAAAAACACATAATGCTAAAAATAGAGCAGTTTCACTAAAAAAAAACGTGAAAAAAAGAGACAGCATTGTTTAAAAATGTTCTTTTGATGATTTCTTCATCAATAGCTCCACAGATGATAGTACTGGCATGGCATGTAGCTGGCTCTGCGCCCGCGCACGAAATTGCGCTCACTCACCTTTTCAAGTTGTTTATTGAGTTTGTATGATGATTTTCCCTCCCCCCCACAGGTAAACCAGGCGACGACCGATAAGAAGCGTCGCAAAGACGCCGACAAGCGCAAGACGTTCATCGTGGACGACGCGGCGCCGACCAGAGACAATGGGGAGCTTCAAAAGCGAGAGGAGGCCGTAGACAAGAGGAGGACCTTCATCCTGGACAGCGACTCCACCACCAACGGCAGCAGCCCGCGCAACTCGTCCATATTCAGCCACGAGAAGACCTCAATGACTACAGGTGGGGCTTGATAACGTTATCTACGCTACCCAGAAATACGGGTAATTATCCGTATTTTTACAGATACCTGCGATATCGATACTTTTAGTAGCGTTATTTATTTAACTAAATGACATCATGCACATGAGACCCAAAAGTGTATAAAAGTAATTCTGTTGCCTATAAATACTATGCGTTTTATTATTCATAAAACAGTTGCAAATTTATTTTTTAACTCCTTCATTTTGCTAAAATAAATTATTGAATAAACGAAAATATATCGATGAGACGGACATATTTGTCTATGCTTGCGAACATAAAAAGAAAATGTAATAATACCTACCTATGTATTGGTTGTACACATCACTGAACTAATAGAATAAATATTATTACAAAATACGTAATTATTTAGTGCCACCGAAGAATGAACACTTAAGCATGAATGAAAAAAAAAACAAAAATTTTTATTCACGAAACGCGAATGCCGATTTGACGACCTGTCACTAATTACTGTCAGCCTATCAACGTATACGTACGACTTACGTACATTTTATCCGTTTTGACTCTTACGCTTTATTATTTTACATCACTAGTGCAGCTAACGAAACGTGTTGGGCATGGTACTGCTGTTATTATAAAGTTGGGGCTGCCAAAAGAAAAAAAATTAAAACGCAAATAACTAAAATACACAACTTTGTAAAAAACTGAATATATTTTATGAATTGCTAATTAAAAGCCTATATTTTGGAAAAAATAGAAATGCCATACATTCTTGGTTTTTTTTTCCAAAGGACTTTGCCTGATGTCCTTTAACGTTAAGCTTATATTTTTATTTGTGCCCGCGAATTGCGTTTTGCCATAATATTGAGAAAAATACCCTCATTACTTAGGGATATAAACAATAGTTTACGACGTATTCGAATCCTAACGAACCTAACGAATATACACAAAAAATTTCATAAAAATCGATCAAGCCGTTTCGCAAAAGGTCGATAAAAAACACTGTGACACGAGATCTTTATACAAGGTTATTTTTTAGTAACTAAAAAATTCGTGTGCTTGTTCAGACAAGCAAACTGAACAACTTTCACTATGGGACCAACTTTGAAATCGCAATAAAAAATCAGCTGTTCCATATATCTGCTGATTTCTTTTTTGCGATTTCAAAGTTCGTCCCATAGTGAAAGTTGTTTAGTTTGCTTGTCTGAACGAGCACACAAATTCTTTTCAGTAACTAGAAAATAAACTTGTATATTAGATTTAAACAGATAATGACATTTCATATTGTACATTTTGAATTTTTTTTAAATGAAATTGTTATTACTTAGCACTGTTTTATTTGCACGTTCCGTGTCTCCCACAGGCACTAGTGACACGGAAGGGGACAGCGGTCCGGAGAGTGCCCCCGTGGCACTCCGGAGGGGATCTGCCAAACAAGCGCCACCCTCTCACAGGTACGTGGTGTTACTAACGTAATAGCATTACACCTTTGTGCTAAGCAAGTATACAGTTCACGTGAACAAGAATATTTTTATTTTTTAATTAAAACCGGCCGTAAAAGGAGATTGCTCTGTGCCTGTACATTGTTGGCCTAAGAACCAAGTATCATGTTTAATTATTTTCTAGGAAATTACAAGTAAATGATTGTATAAACAAAAATTATTATATTTCGCTAATAACTTTATTATTAGCGAAATATAATGAAACAACGTGTATATTTTGCAAACATAATATTTTTAATCGTGGAAACTAGTATACATGAAACGGAAAAATTTCGACCTGTCACCGAAATTTTCTCATCTTAAATAGACTATAACGGTGTTACTACAAAAAAAATTTAAACACTGTCTAAAGTTAGACACTGTTTACACATGATGCTGTTTCAGTTTTTCGTAAAGAATAGATAGTGATAGCATCATGTTTAGACAGTGTCTAACTTAAGACAGTGTTTAATAGTACATTACGATATTAGTGCGTTAAGATGGTTATAACATGCGAGGCGGAATTTCAGCCCGAGCCGAAGGCCAGGGCGTAATTGAGCCGAGCATGTTATAACCAATACGCACGTATATCGTACGACGTTTTTAACACATTTGTGAGGAAACAGAAAAAAAAAACAGTTCACAATACAAGTACAAAGAAAAGAAAATTTGAGAAAAATGGCGCGAGGATTATTTTCTGCCGTGGCTGCGTGAAAATGTTGGCAAAGACGCTAGAGCATGCAGCCAAGTTTTTAAATTACCGAATAAACTTTTTATTTTATTTTAAATAAACTCAATCTGTGAATGCACACTGTTGCTTCCCCGTCATTTTAACAGCGCGCTAGCGCTGCCCACTGACTGGCGCCGCGCGGCGATTAGTTAGAAATTTGAATAGCAACAGCGCGCTGCTCACTAGCTGGAGTCGTGCGGTGGCGATCAGTTCCATATTTGAAATGGCAAATAATACTGTTATGGAATTTGTATGGACTATAACTTAACTATTTGCTTTGGTAACAAACGCGTTTTTTATGACCCGCTTTACATATTTAAAACCGGTGGAATCACATCAGCTTTACGAGCAAGGGTGTTAAAAAAAACTTTTTGTAGTAACACCGTAAATGCCAGCGGCCGCGCATCAACTAGTTTTATTTAACGCGTATATGATCATCGTACTTTGGCAGAGCGGTTCGCCCAGTCCTTAGGTTAAATTCTCTAAGTTCTCTTAGGTCAACTTTAACATTTGCCTTTAAACGTCTCGTCGGCAGACACAGCGGCGAGTTCTCGGCGAGCTCGTCCGCCACCGGCACCGGCGCCGGTACTGGTACTGGTCGGCAGAAGGTGCAGCCGCGGTACCTGGACATCTCGCGGTACCGCGCCGAGAGCGCGCCCAAACAGTTCCTCCGCAGGGACCCCAGCAAGACGTACTGCGCGCTGGACCGACCCGACCGGCACGACCGCTCCGATCGACACGACCGGCACGACCGGCACGTCGCCAGGGGCAGTGCACAGCAGCTGGAGAGGGGTGAGTAGCCGCCCACCCGACACCACATTCCCGGATGAAATAATCAGGGATGCCACGATATATCGGTAAAGCGATAAATATCGATATAACGACGCCTAAATATATCGATATTTATCAATATCGACGATATCGATATATTAGTATCGAGAAACAACTCGATATTGTGACGAAATATCTAAAATCCCAATTAAAATACAAAACCATGAAAAATGCTACTACTGGCAACACTGGTCTAAAAAATTATTCTGTTCTCGACGCTAATCTATTGTTGTAATCTGTGGTGAGTAGTAGGTACAGCGAATTGTTATACATCATGTTGACTTTACCGAGGAAATTTCTGAATTTCTCTCTAAAACTATAGTAAACCAGAATGATGTACAGCGAATGGTCACCATCATAGCCCATCGTGTAGAGGGGCTATAAAACTACATTGGATTTTAAAAAGGAAAAATATCGCTTCAATATCAATATATCGGCGTACTAGACCGATATATCGATATAATAGGTCTTTACCTATGAAATTGCCGTTCTGCCGTACTGGCCATTTCAAATCATAATATTTTTTTTTGGCTGATAATTCCATTTTCAAATTGATTTTATTTTAAAAACATGGAATTCTTTTTTCCAAAATCGTCATTTGTTTAATAGTTAGTGTTTTGTTTTCAACGCATTCGAACATTTTTCGTCGTCATGGATAAGTTAAAAATTCGAGTAATTATGGTGTATGAGTACCGTCGTGGCAGCAAAGCGGCACAAGCGGCACGCACATTGATTTACTACCAAACGTAGATAACGCATGAACGATCGAAAAGTAGGCCGGTGAAGAACTGCTCAAACGCGACTCGTGCAGTTCCTTTCCATAGTGAGTGATTAGCTGTCGGCAAGTAAACATGCCGAAGTGCGCATTCAAAAGTTGTGGTAACAATAGCCAGAAACGACAGAAAAAAGACGGGATTTCATATTTTGCGTGAGTAAACTCATTACACATCTTATCATGTATTCAAATATTCGATTCATACGTAAAAACCAATCAAAAACAATTATTTTAATCATAAACATGTCGCTTCGCGTCAGTGTCAGTACATCACAATCGTCTTGCTCGCACGGGCGTCGTATCACGATGTGTTATCTCATTCATGCGTTGGAGCGACAACGCGATAAGCAATTTCAAGCATTATGTTTGAAAGTATAAAGTTGATATTTTCTTGTAGCAATTACCAAAACGTCGTTTGATCTGTGGCTAGGTTTGAAATGATGTAACTTCCCACGGTTGTACTTAAAATAGTTGCCGTAATAATGCGGAATAAGGTTGAATTCGATAAATACGGTACTTTCTTTATGGTAATTTTTATTCGGGCGTGCATATTCAAGTATATATCAGCGAGTACAAATGTATAGTCGATTAGGTGACAGATTTCAAGCGCGTTTTTGTATGAAGCGCTCTATCTACGTTTGGTAGTAAATCAATGGGCACGCAACATCAACGACGTTTACGGAGCGAACACTACAAACGAACGCACCACCCGTTATTGGTTTGCCCGCTTCCGTTCTGGAAATTTTGACCTGAAAAATGAACCCCGTGGTCGTCCGAAAACTTTGGTCGACATTGACGAATTAAAGGCGATTGTGGAAGCTGATGAAACTCAATCTACGGCTGAATTAGCAGCAGCTTTCGACGTTAGCATCAAAACAATATTGGTCCATTTGCTTCAAATTGGCAAGGTAAAAAACCTTGACAAATGGGTAACCCACGAACTCAATGATCGCCAGCGCGAAGTACGCATCGAGACGTGCCTTGCATTGCTCAACAGGCATACAAATGAAGGAATTCTGAAACCGCATGGCTCTCTATTTCTAGGTATAAAAATGATTGTCATAAAATTATATTCCATAATTTCGATTGAAATAATCGTCAAGACGCATAATAATCAGGAAGCAGAATGGTAATAAGCATAATATTGTGTGGCAGAAAATCATTTGTCATAAGTATTAAAACCCACAAACTCGAAACACGGAACAACTTGACGCATAATTTTTCAAAGCATAATTAATGTTTAGCGTATTAATCACAACGAATAATACGATTACGCAGAATTTCTCTGGGCATAAACTTGCGCGTAAGCATGCAGCGATGTAAGCAAACATGCAGTATACATGCAAGCAAGCATGCAACATGCAAGCAAGCATGCAACATGCAAGCAAGCATACAACATGCAAGCAAACATGCAACATGCAAGCAAGCATGCAACATGCAAGCAAGCATGCAACATGCAAGCAAGTATGCACAGTGCAAGCAAGCATGCAACATGCAAGCAAGCATGCAACACGCAAGCAAGCATGCAACGTGCAAGCAAGTATGCACAGTGCAAGCAAGCATGTACCACGCAAGCAAGCATGCACATGCATGGTGTCTGTCACGGCTCCGACGCTGCGGGGCTCCGGCGGTCCCACGCGAGCTTATCGTCGCAGATGGTTTTCGCTCATCACCTGCTTCTCAGCTCGCGGGCCGCCTCGCCCTATTATCGCCTATGTACGGCTATGTATATTTAAGTTAATGCTTAATAGATTGCAGTAGAAACATTGTTTATGTGTTAAAATAATTTAATAAGAATCAGTAATATTTTTTACAATAACATTATGACAACTACCGAGGCAATCTTAATGATATTTTGTTAATACGCGAAGTTTTGTCGAAACTGATACACCACTTTCTTGGCCTACCGTACAGATAATACTAATAGATTAACCAAGGGGATAAAGCAGTGTTTTATGTCACAGGCGTCGACTTCAATCGCGAGCGTAACGAAGGACTCAATGCTTAACTCCCCATCATAGCGAGTGTGTTAAATATTTAAATCCTGAGCGTAGGAAAGAATTCAAGCTTACCCAAGACTAAGACTGCTTTATCCCCGAGGAAAACACTCTATGCACCATCTGCAAGAAAATAAAAACAAATACGTATAAAATACGTCAGCATTATAATCAAAATAATATTAATTTTTTATTGAATCATAATTGTATTTTTTTTTATGTTTGTTACCTCATAACTCCGTCATTTTTAAACCGATTTCCAAAATTCTTTTTGTATTTGATAGAGTATACTGCAAGGGTGGTCCCATGGTCACCAAAGTCAGGATCTGATGATGGGATCCTATAGAAAATCGAGGAAAACACTTAAGTATTAAATTAGGGTTTCTTTCACTAAAAAGATGTCATTCACTAAAAAGTAAAAATAATTTTTTTTACAAAATATAGAACCGACTTCAAAAACACTGAAAACTTAAAAATAATATAAGAATAGGTACAGACAACATCACACATCTATATTGAAGTCGGTGACAAATTTTAACACTTTCTAGGAGATCATCGTTTGGCGCCGACTTCAATATGTATAGAAGTGTGATGTTTGTCTGTACCTATTCTTATGTTATTTTTAAGTTTTCAGTGTTTTTGAAGTCGGTTCTATTTTTCGTTTATGTTTTCCTGGGAATCCCTCGCTTGTATTGTACGTCATTGTTATTTTGCTCTCCCAAATTGGCTACCCTCTTCGCTTATGTTTTACGGGGAATCCCTCGACTGTATTGTACATTAACTTAATTTTGTTTTAGTCGTCAGAATTCGTTAGAGTTTACGCAGAAGTATATTGCTGTAGTTTGTGTTGTTAAAGTGATTTCATAATGTAATGTCCTCAAAAGAGGGAAATTTGCATCATCAGCTGATATCTTTCTATCTATCTATCTATCTATCAGCTGTTCTTGGCCTATAAAAGCTGTCTTGCTGTCATGGCAGCGGTGATTTTTTAAATAAAAATGGTCACTTGGGTGTCATGTAACGCTTAGAGAGGTTGCACGGGAAAATGTTACGTCGCGTAACATGGAGGGAGGAACGGTCAAAACTTTATTGGGTTACGTAATACTTGAACGTTTTAAGTCAATAGCGTTATAGTACACTCTAGAACTTTTGTTCTTGTTTGCCTCAGAACAAAAGAAGCAGGAGCTAGAGAAGTGGAAACGCAGGGCCTCGTACGACCCGCGCAAGGCCGCCGCGCTGGACAAGGCCAAGCCGGCCAAGGCTGCCAGGTGAGAGAACACACGGACACTATGCCCTCTCTATATACACATATAGTATATATTTATAGATGGATTGTGATGCTTGTATGCTGTATTCAGGGTGTCTAGATTTTCAAAATACATATATGTTTTAAAACAAGTTGTTTTTTATTTACATTAGGGCTTGAAATATGTATGTACCTGTGTAACAATCACTGAGTTTCTGCCGTTTTCTCACAAATAAAACGAAATAACTTTTTAAGTCAAATAAAACTTATTCATTCATTATTATTTCAATTAAAGAGATAGTTAAATAAATGATTATTCACTAAAAAGATAAATGTATTTAGAAACTATGTTTATATAATTTATTTATAAACAAGTTTTTTGACACGAAACCACTGACATAAAATTAAAGCAAAATCATAATTTGACCTCTGTGTTTTCTCACAAATAAAACGAAATATCTTTTTAAGTCAAATAAAACTTATTCATTCATCATATTATTTCAATTAAAGAGATAGTTAAATAAATGATTATTCACTAAAAAGATGAATGTATTTAGAAACTATGTTTATATAATTTGTTAATAAACAAGCTTTTTGACACGAAACCACTGACATAAAATTAGAGCAAAATCATAATTTGACCTCTGTGTGGCTGATCTAGTTTTGTAGGCACAGTTAAGGCTTTCCACCGGCGGGAATGAGGTGGCAGTGTTGATAATATTTGTCCTCGATATTCTTCGCAACATATTTTAAAACTCATTCTTGAAAATGTGAAAATCTTGACACGTGAATTCTTTATACATATCTTTACCGTGCGACAAGGATCACAATAAACGTGGCCAAGATTCGAACTGAAGTGAAGGTGCAGCCTTGCGAAATACCGTATTCGACAGTTCAATGTTAATTTATCGATTTAACGTTTTTTTTTTTCAATTTATTTTTTCCTTTTATTTACAAACAGTAACAACTTAAAAAAGTACGAAATTAAGTAGTACCTACTTCTTAGTACTGCTGAATAATTTCTCCTTGCAATCGGGAGGTTTAATAATTTATCTAACGATTGGACAGTTCGAGAGCTGACAGTGCTGATTGGAGAGATATTGCTGACATTCATTGTAATCCTTGTCGTCAGTCACTATAGTCTCTGTGTGGAAAGAGAATCGTCATAGGAGTTAAATGCGTTGCAGTAGGTAGTTTTCATTATTATTTTGCGGACAACACCAAACAGCGCATTTTGAAACTGAGCTAAATCACAGAATACTGAAAAACTCCTTTGATCTTGAAAAAAAGCCGACAAATTTAAAGAACTGACCTTTGAGTATCAAAGCTGAAGCACACCTTAACGCCACGCGTTAGCGTATGTTACCAATAGTAATTCTGAAACCTCACGTCGCTACGAGCGGGAGCGATAGCTTATTGCTGATGCTCAATAATCAAGTGCGCGCAAGAAAGCGCGCGTAATATTACTATACACTGTGAGTGTGCATTAATCCCAAGAGCGCGGCAGCTCTGCTGCTTCTATACACTCTCAGAGTGCGCGGAGCGGTAGGCACTTATCTTGTGCTAGCCATCGGCAGATAAGGCGAGCAACAGCATTCCACCTCGTTAAAAAAAGGTACGTATATTGTACCTAAACGCGGTACGGCGGTAGTGACAGACCTGGCTAAGTGCCAAAAATGTTATGTTGATATTTTGTATGTCGTATTTGGTACACCGTGTTTCCGGGGATATGCAATTACTTTGGCCTCGCTTTGACCTGTTATTCGGACCGTCAAAGCGAAACACTCACTATGGGAACATTCGTACACACTATCAAAAGTATGAACTGAACCAGACTCGTCTTCGTGGGTACCTCTGTCGTGTGGAGGCCTGCGTGTACAGTTGGCCCCGTGCACGCCGCCGTAAGCCCCTCAGTCTCGGAATTGGGATGATGAGTGAATTTCAATTTTCACGTCTCTTCATAAAATATTAAAATAGCGTAGAAAAAGATGCTAATCATGTGAAATTAGAATTAAAATCGGCTTAGAAATACATTAGATACAAGCATTTTAAGCTGTTAATTTGGAAGCGATTAGACAGAGAGATCCGACATCAACCGTGACGTCATTGTTGAGTACGGCATATAAACTCCAATGTAAAATGCCGTTGTGGTAGAAAGAGACGGAGAAAAATCTTTAATACATTATATCTTGTTTTTATAGTTATTCGAAAACCGATTTTTTCTTTCTGATTATTATGTGAATGAGTTTCTATTAAAGTAATTTTTTTTTTCATTCATCTAGCCTATTGCCCTGGTGCTCTCGGGAAATCCCCCCTTGGCGATTGGTAGTGGTAGTAATAATAATAGACCGGACCCAACGCCGGGTCTCTGTGAAGGGTCTAATAGCGAAGAGTCTTGACCAACATCTTGAGAGACTCTCGCTAGGCGGATGGATCAAGGGCCTGATACAGAAGGGGGTAATTCTTAGCACGGCACGAATTGTCAGGAGGTTCCTCACCCTGCAGCCCTAACCACCGGTAGTTTGGGCATTATCTCGCTGCCGATGGACCTGCTAGATGTAGGTTTTTTTATAATATTTATATTTTTTATATTTATATTGTAAAAAAATGTATATTTAAGAAAGAAGGCAAATAAAGAACATAATAATAATAAATTCATTTATTTACCATGCACAAATCAAAATTGAATGAGCGGAATATACAATAATGGTAAAAAGGTCCAAGACCAAGTAGTCGCACTGTGGACCCTACCATGCGCACCCATAAAGGCAGGGAGAACACCGGAGGGTTTTAGTGGGTAGGCCTGGCACTCTGCCCGGAGAGCCCCACACACGCTCGCCGTCTAGCCAACGGTGGGTGCGGTGCGGTTGCACATTTCCCCCCCGAAAAAAAGGCCATATTTAAAGCATATCGTTGGGAACACGGTGTATGTTAAGTTGTCATTCCATTTCCATGGTGTTAAGTGCCTTTACAATATTATTTTTCTTGCTAATATTGTTCTTTAAATGCAATATTATCTTCTAATACCATATACAACATTGAAGTGAAAATAGAATACATGATTTAATGTATAAGTCGCGACGTCAGTTCACATCTCGGCCACAACGGTTATCTTTTCGCACAGACTATATTTCGACTGCTTTTCTTATGCTGCGGCTCCACCTGCGTCCTAGCTGTGGCCACTGTATTCAGCCGTTATTTTTAACGCATTCAATAAGGCGTGTTACGACGCAAGCCTTAACACTAACATTAAAGCAGGTGGAGCCCTAGCCCATTTTAGATAACAATGAAATTGGAGTTGGTTCGTACTAATATCAATTTTAGTTTTTGTTAATTTGTATACTTTCATTATTTTGTATTTTTGATTAATTTGATTATTTGTTTGTCGTTGTAGTTTTGGCGACATAATAATCGTAAGCAATAAAATTGTTTAACATTTTAGAGCGTGACAGATGTCAAAATGCATGCAATTCTGGCTAAAGTGACATGTGAGCGGCCATCTTGTTGTTCAAGGTTAGTCTTACGTCAAACTGACAGGTGCGACGTTTGGTATGTCGCTGTCAAAAAATAATGACAGCTGTCAAACCACTTTTAAATATGGCGCTAATCGCAATTTTTCACGTGGTTCGCTTATGACGGTGCTTGTTGGGACAACACTGCTGTCGCAATTTTTATTTAATTATTGGGGTATTTCACAATCACCAGCTTTTTTAATGCACATTGTGATTAAACACTTGTTTTTCAAATTTGCTTTTGTAAAAACACAATACTCATAGCATTTTTAATTTAAAATTTCACTAATCCATTTACTAGCTATTCATATCTGGCATTATCTTAGCTATTTATTTTGTAATAAAACAAAATTGTGTGATAGTCTTGTTTGTGTATATATTTGGCGTGATGAATACGAAGAGAGCTACAGTTGTTTTCAGGTAGGTTTTCATTATTAGTTTGATTATCATTTTCTTTTTAAACTGACTAATTTACTTTTTTTTAAGTCACTCATTGTTTTCACGACACCATTGCATATGGTAATACATTTCTTTGTCAAATATTTTTTTTATTAATCCACGTATTTCACGTCATCTATTTTCAATATGCAAATAAATGTAAGTCATTTCCTCGATTTTCGGTATACTAACGTGTTGTGTTATTTGTACTTGTAGAGATCGAACACTCGAATGCATATTCACGTAAAAGTTACTTTTTGTCAAAGCAATGATCTAAGCCTGCTTCTTCATTATGTTTGAACATTGATCCTGGGACTACAAAGTAACTTTCTGCTGAGTTTTCTGTAATTCTCAGAACAAAGTGATTTTGTCTACCTCAATCACTTGAACAACTGTTGGGAACGGGTTTCTGTTCCACTTCCACTACATCACGCTGGTAAGGGTTAGTAGACTTTTACGACATGCACGGGAAAAAGGAAGCTTAAATA
Source organism: Schoenobius gigantellus (assembly GCA_963935595.1). Taxonomy (NCBI): domain Eukaryota; kingdom Metazoa; phylum Arthropoda; class Insecta; order Lepidoptera; family Crambidae; genus Schoenobius; species Schoenobius gigantellus. The sequence continues at coordinate 4,047,599 of OZ012543.1, forward strand.
CACGTATTACTTAGTTTATCGACACTTGTCTACAGATCAGTACACTTATCAACATTGTATACAGACCAACATTTTTCGTGCCCCGAGATTTTCTCAAACTAAAGTGCACAATTAAACCTGAAATGTAGGTGAATATGCATCCGAAAATTCAGTCTCTATTTATTAGTCAATTTGATTCACAAATCGTCGCCCTTCCTATTACAGTAGTGTCCTTCGATCTCAGTCTTTCCACGGACCAGTGCTGCAGTCGACGAGTCTCCGATACCAGCCTCCGTCGACGCAGATCACTGAGAGCTACGACGCATCGAGCGATAACGACTTCTAACGCGAACGCGCATAGTCGATGATGCGATGGCAAATTGTGATAATGTGTGTATGTGAGTGGACGGGCGAGTGTGCGAGAAACGAATTTAGGTAACGGTCGGCGTAAAGCGATGGAGATTAAACCACCTGGCATTGTGATACAAGTTTCCTTTGCCCAATAAATCGAATGTCACTTTGACAGTTTCGAGCCAATTTTAGATAGGGTGCGTTCGGAGCGCGCGTAACGAAGATTTTATTTTAAATTTTTATTCTTTGACGTCAATTTTTTTAAATGTTATTTATGCGCCTTTTGGGTCAATGCAATGTTAGTTGTAACGCTACTGTGGGAGAATTTTGCCGTCGCACAAATTGGGATGGAATGGGCGAAGAAGAGTCATTATATTGAAATCTATCATATTCGTATTATATATCAATATTTACATTAGTCGTTGTAAAGTACATAATAAAGAATTATTTAATTGTAAATTTTTAGTGTAAGTCGAAAATCATTTGTAGTTGAATGTGATTTAATGTTTAATGTATTTGATATTGGATTGATGGAAGATTATTGTAAAGATACTTGATAAGTCTCTAATGACATTGTTTTTTACTGTCCATTAGGAATTTAATATAGCATGATATCAGATTACCGGAAGCTGAAGTTATTCGCCGGTCGATTTTGAGTTTAATACTTTATTTTATTACGTTGTGAATCGTCTTGGGTAAAGTGCAAAAACTTTAATGAAATTTTGCTATAAATAGTCGACTCCTTATTATTATTTGCTCATTTGTCCCTTACATCGATAAATTGTTTACATTTTATTAGATTTAAGTTATCTTTTTACATTTTATGTGCAATAAATCGCATCACACTGGTTCTGTAAAACGAATTGATTGAACAGTATTTACATAATAAAGAATATCTTTTACTTTTTCTGGATGTATTTATTGCGTATTATACAATTTTTTTAATAATTTATTTTTCTAAACTGAAAATTTACAAAATTATTTTATTGTGATCTCCTCCCTTATAGGCTAGTTGAACGTAGAGTTTAATTGTTTTGTATTAGACCATATAATTTAAATGTATTTTTGAGATTTATAACTGCAAAAAATGAGTATGGCACTCTACACACGAAAACGCTGTCAGTCTCTTTAGCTTATCTGTGGCATTAACTTAATTTACACCATTATCTTTGAAAAAACATAACAAGCAGGTGCGCGCAAGAAATAACCTCCCAAAAGCCACGACTTCTAATAAATTACGCGAAATATATACTTTTCAGTACAGGAATGTAAAAAGAAATCTATTAAACTCCAGGAAAGTGTTATGGATCAAAGTACCTAGCGATATGAACATGCTTTCACAAATATCCCAAATCAGTGATTTTTTTTCATAAATACGCGTAACTATATACGATATTGTAACAGAGATTTACGATGTTTCTTGTTAGCACCTTTAGAAAGAGGAACGAATGTGACATACAAAATAACGTTTGCGCTTTAGTTGTTTACAAAATGTGTGACGTCAACGACGTGGCCACAGAATATCCTTAGGTTTATGCCAAACACTGTTAAAATCTATTATATTCTATCAATCCTAATCTTATGTATTATATTTGTATATGAGTCAACTAGCCTATTGCTGTAGGATTAGTTATTATTGATCAACATTATTTATGCGTGAAGACAGTTTTTCATTGTTAGTCATTGGTCTAACATGATGTTGTTTCATTTGTGCAATAAGGGTAAACAAAGACAGCATCATGTCTTATTCGTGACTTACTTTAGGCGACGATTTGTGGTAAACGGTTAATGGGGGTGATTCTGAAGCGACCACCTAAAACTATAACTAAATAAAATTAGAGATAGAAATGTCAATCACCGTTTGGTATTCAGAACTCACAAGTTAACTCTAAAATTAAGAGTGACGTTACTAAACTACTCAATTTAGTGTTAGATGTTATTTTCGTATTCTGACATGCTTCCTAAATGTAATTTTTTCTATAATTTTTAATATGTCAAACTAATTTTAGGAGGTGAACTTTTAGGTGCCGTCTAAATTTATCTTGTTACTTTTTAACGATTTTCTAACATTACCGAAGTCAATTTTTTTTGTGCAACTTGCCAAATGGATGATGAATTGGTTGTTATGGCATTTATAAGGAAAGGCTTTTATAGCATCAATTGCCAAGTCGTGAGTTGTAATTTGTTTGTTACCAAGTAGTCTAATAGTACTGACATTTAGATGATAGGTAGGTTATGTATGTATGTATTTACTCTTACAACAGAAATTAATATTATATCTGCAGATAGAAGTATGCCTATCTAAAATTTGTTGCCTAGCAATTACTATTATTTGTCAATAAATAACAGCGGTTATTATGAAAAGAAAACAAAAATTACTAATGAAACAAAATACGCAATTTTAAAATTCAGAGGAAGTCACGAAGTACCTATCTATACAACTACAGACTACGACGTAATTTTTTTTATTTCATGGCATAGGCGCGAAGCCATCACGATCGCAGAATAAATGTCGAATAATTTTTCCTTTGTGATAAAATGAATGATAAATAATAAAATTTCTTTTCTGTTATTTACAAATACGATCAAATCTTAAATTAATAATTTCTGATAGTAAAATATAGCTGTTTTTAATGTTTCTAAATTATCCCGTTTTTCTACAGCACTAGGTGTATTTATAATCTGTGTATTCAATTTAAGAAATTGTCAAATACAGTTTAAATTAAGAGAGTCCGGCGTTTCAGAATACGAATTACCTAAAACTAATCTAAAATTATATGTTTAATTTTAGTTTTAGTTTTAGTGCAGGTAACTTCAGAATTACCCCCAATGTCTTTGTTTCCTTTGAGATTATAAGTGTATATTTACCAGTCGTTCTACGATTGGAATTAAAGTCGTTCTCATAAAATTTTATTTCGGGTCTTTCCCTTTCAATTAATATCAGCAATAGTGTTACCTCGCACGCATCAACTTTAAAATTCATTAGCTTTGCTTAGCTACCTCGATATTACTACCCACATATCATGGATTCAATAAAAGCTGCTGACATAAACGTGGCGCGTTCGTTTATGTTCGCACTAGTTCGCAGTGTTTGAACTCACTGTCTATGGTTTATAAATTTTGAACGGATTCCTTGTCAATGTTAGCTAAGGATTAAAATGGCCAATATTTTTTTGTCTCTGCCTTCCTTTATCGCGAAACAGTTGATCATATTAATTTTCTTGTATTTTTTAAATTAAAATATAGTTTTTGCCTATTTTTATCTAACAATCTGTCTTAATAGTTCTACTACCCGCACTAATTACGTCTCATGTCCTTGAATCCTCGATATACCTATATATATTTTTAAAGTAAAGTACAATTGAATGAATTGTGTTGTAAATTTTGGTACAGTCACGTCTACTTTTTCTTATTCAGTAAACAGTATGAAAGAAATGTAGTAACAGGTTCGTTACACAAAGGATAACGTGCAACAGTGTTTGAACTTGTTATCATTTTCTGATTTATTTATACATTGAAAAATAGTGAAATTGTCTTTACAAAATAACTATCAGTGGGCACGGATTTTTTTTTGTTCCTGAGATTAGCGCGTTCAAGCAAACAAACAAACTCTTCACCTTTATAATATTAGTAAGTATAGATTTGGAAGAAATAGAAAATGTTTTATTAGTCAAAACCAGAACTTTTATTCTCCGGTTTCCGTTCTTTATGATGTCAAAAGTTCTTAACGCTTCTTCTCGTGGCTGTACCACACATGAATAATTGTGACCAAAATGTTTGTATTGCACAGTATTTTTATCGTTAAATAATTTAGATATATAATGTTTTCTGTTAGGCGAAGCTTTTGAAGCATATATTGTAATAATACGCGCAGCGAAATATGTAGTAATTTGTATGTAATGCCCCAATGGATGTTAGCATTTCATAAAAATCTATTATATAATAAAAATGGATTATAACGCAATACATTTCTTATTTTGATTACCAATGTGACTTTCCAATGACGATCATATTCCGAGCGGGAGGCGTGCTTGCGCTGAGATGACGAAACCAGTTATTACTTTGTGATAGTCTTAACTCCTTTGTGCCAATATTTAAATGTGTTTAATTCATTCTCACTACCAACATCGTCTAAGATTTGGTGAAGATGCGTCTTCTTTTTCTACGTGAATCACGATATTTATTTGTAGGTAGAAAAAGGTCAATTTATTCTACTAAATAACACAATTACCTTAGGTGAATTAGCCCAGGGGAAATAAGTCTACGGCAGGAGTCTGATATAGTTGTATTTTATACTATCGTTGCTTATGGAGAATCAAACGCAAAACTAATGTGAATGGCGGCAGTGCATACGTACATACGTACTGTGGTGATTAAATGCATAATATTATTACTCTGTGACAAAATAATCAAAAAACCACATGTTACACTGGTGTAACCACGAGAAAGACTCGTGCTAACACCACGATGGAGATCAAATTAAGTCTTAGTTGTACTAATTGAACCCTTAAATCCAAGAAAGGTTTATTTTTATTTTGGTAAAATGCTTTCCCTTTTTAGTGAGAATTTTTCAATGTTGGCAACACTTCTGAAATGTCAGAATTCCGTCGAATTAAGAATCAGACTAGATGATTACTAATGTTGTCTATGGTAACTTGATAGATCTCGATGAGAACTTGCAAATTGTTGTCAGAGAAGTTGCATTTGTCATCCGATCCGAAATGAAGATCTCATCGACATTTATCAAGTTACCAAGAACATCATTAGTCTAGGTTTAGTAGTTTGCGAGATATTCGCCTGTTAAATTTGCCAGCTGTCATCCAAAATTACGATGTCGTCGACCTTTTTCATGATGCCAGACACCATTAGTCTAGGTTCAAAAGTTCACTTGGTATGGCTAGTCCGATCCCAAGGAACCCACCTCTAAAACACTCACGGCTTCCTTACCTCAACTTAAGGAAAGACATGATATCTTGCAATTGCTCATTAAAGTTATGGAGCAGTTGTCTGTCAATAAAGCTGTCAATAGATTGTTTTCGCACGGACAATTGATTTAAGACGACCACAGTCATCATTTCAGCCAAAAAAACGCCCACTTTTGGGCATTGACTGTTGGCCTACCCCAGCAGGCGTAGCACGGGCTGACCAAGACGGGACTTGAGTACGCGTTATCTCAGTATTTCAGTGTCTTCATTTCACTTCGTTTCATAACATCTGTCTTAAAGAGTAGCACGGCGGCGCGTATTGAGGCTGCGGTCCGATAACAGTGCTCTCAGTGCTAACGATTATAATCGCCTTGTCCAAATTAAAGAGAACACTGAGAATGCTATCAGCATGCTTACGATTTCGGCCCGGAAGAACAGGTACCTACATTCATTTTGAACCGAAAACACAATTATCGCACGTCAGACTAACAGTTCACAAAGTGATTTCACTCCAGAGCATTAGCACCGTAACTTGTATATGACGTTAACGATAACGTCATGTGGCTCTTCATGCTGACTAACATTAGCGCCCTCACAACATTTCGGGACGCGTTTGAGCGCGCTAATAAGAGTCACTATGACTCTTATTGGTTTTCGGAACGCAGCCTTAGTGTGACTAACATGATAAAATTTCTTGATGCTCCTCAAGGGATACGTGTCCCTGAGTCTTATTACAAATTTCTTGGCAGCTCGTGCTATGCCTGCAGGAATCTACAAACTGATCGGTTTTGCGCCTCCCGCATCCAGCGGCGTCCCGCGACCTTCACCAGATCGTCGGTCCACCTTGTGGCGGGCCTACCAACGTTGCGTCTCCCGGTAAGCGGCCGCCACTCGAGAACCGCCCCGCCCCAACGGCCGTCAGAACTGCGAGCTATGTGCCCTGCCCACTGCCACAGTAGGCATTTAAAATGTTATTCGACCAATAACGCTAAAAATAAAATAATTATTAGTAAGACATATATAGTACAAAATGAAACACACCTTACATTTATTATTAATGATTTTATTTTTGAATATCAATTACACTTTTTCTTTTATTGTTATTTTATAAACTTTACATTTGATCTGGTACTTACTTTATATTTTTTTACCAATATACAAATGTGCTCAACTATTCAGCGTAGGTAATAAGTAAATTTCTATCTTTTGCTCATATACAAAAGGGGGTAGGTACTGCTCATAATTTTAATCGCTCTAGAAACAAATTAAACAGCAACAATCGGTCGGATACATTTTTATTTTAATAAAACATTCGTTCGTTGTTCAAAATTCTAGATTTTATAATCGAATGAGTTTCTTTTACGAAAACAGATGAATAACATTTCAGAGTCACTCACTCCAAATTTAAAAAAATAACTTCAAAACGACTTTTCTTGTTCTCCCGTAACTATACATAATTTCACAACCTCATTTCTCTTTTTTTAATAATAAGTAGTTAAATCAAGGTTTTTTTCCAATAAGAAAACGGTTTTAATTTTTTCATTCTAATAAAAACAATAACTCTAAATTGAGCAAGATCTAGAAGTGACAATAAAACGTTATTCGTCAAAGACAATTGTTTCCATATTGATTTTATGCCTATGGTCAAGACTCGATTCTTTGAAATCGATTTCTATTTACAGTAACGTATAGGTACATGCGACGACGCAAACGCCTCGATATACACACGAATGGATAATAGATACATATCTCAATACCTATATAGCATACTTAATGTATTTTTTACAAATTGTCCGAAGTATCAAAATCGAATGTAATAAAAGTGAGAAATATTATAACTCTATTTACTAGAGTAAAAATAGCAGCGGGAACTTAATTTTCAATTTTCTCAAAACAATTTTATTTAGCGTATCGCTCGATAAAAACAATGTATGCTATGTATGTATTTGTAATTACATTTTTATACTTACATATCAAAAATTTCAACCAATAATAAAATTTGAAAAGGAATATACCACGATACCCTGTCAATTCATGCCTCAATTATCCAAACAAATTGCACACATTAAATGCATTCGTAGTAGGCTGTCTTAATAAAACAAATTGGCACTACTTTAGAACAACTAAAAGTGTTCAAATCATAGATTCACTAGAGGTTTCTCTTAACTCTATCTTATAGTGTAGTTAAAGCATCCACTTATGTGATAAACACACATTTTAAGTCATATATAATATATAATAAAACTATATTAATAATTTTTCTAAGATAGATAGACATGTTTTCTTATATGGCCAATCTAAGTTTGCCTGTGACTTAAATAAAAAATCAAAGATTCTCAAGAAACAACCTTTTCGAACAATATTTATAAACAGACAAAATTCACTAAATAAATGATACAATATTTCATCATTCATTCTACGCAACTACAATAAAATATAATGATTAATTATTATATGTTTGTCATCTGGGCCGGATTTACACAAATCACTACATTTTAAATATTATTTACAAACATTATAAGCATTACTACTGTATTTATCTAATTAATTCTAGACTTCAGAGAAACTTAAAAAAATGGTATTATTCCTGAAGATTCGCAATGATAATGTTGGTACACATGATGCCAATAAACAATTGGGATGATGACTGAATTCTAATTTTAACGTCTCGTCATTAAATATTAAAATACCTTGGAAAAAGATACAGTTTTGTGAAATTAGAATTAAAATCGGCTTAGAAATACATTAGATACAAGCCTTTTAAGTTGTTAATTTGAAGGCGATTAGACAGAGAGATCCGACATCAACCGTGACGTCATTGTTGAGTACGGCCATATAAACTCCTTGTAAATTGCCGTTTTGCTAGAAAGAGATGGAGAAAAATCTTTAATACCTTATATCTTGGTTGATTTTATAGTTATTCGAAAACCGATTTTTTCTTTCTGTTTATTATATGAATGAGCTTCTATTAAAGCAAAAAAATTTTTTTAGTCATCTAGCCTATTGTCTATGGGTTGGCATTATCATAGACCTTTCGGCGGTATCATCTCAACGGGGTCTTTCTTATCTTCCTCAACTGGATATCGGAATAAATAAAGAGAAATGGTAACTTATTTTTTTTTTTAAAACCATACCTTTAATATAGTTTATAATAATTTTCATAGTAACCTATTTTTCAAGTGTAAGATACTCCTGTCGTAAAACGAATCTGCCAAAAAAGAATTTGCCGTATCAAGAATCTGCCCAAACCGGAATCTGCCCTTAACCGAATAAACGAGATAATTCATTATAGTAGTTTTAATGGGATACATAGTCAAACTACCATATTAATTCACATGACGATTGAATAATCAGGACACTAAAAATTTATGTTATTTTAATTCCTTGAAGTTATTTTTATCCAAATTAATCACGACAGCGAAGATGGTAGATGTGAAAAACACAGACGCAAATCCCACATAACATCATCGCATAAAATACTCTCGACACTTGAGTTCCAATATACTTAATTCGTTTTCATTAACCTTAAAATTTAACGTGTTTAATATTAACAACAACTGTTGCTTATGCTATGTGCGTGTTTGGCTCAATATGTTTGTTAGTTCTGTTGAGATAGTGTCACTATCATATACAAATGAATACATAGAAATAAAAAAAACCACTATTAAGCTGTCGGTAGCTTAAAAATGTCACTACCGTTAGCATCAGAGAAACTATCTAACATTGTAAAAACCTAAAGGAATTTCATTTAACTAGTATTTAATTGGACTACGTAAAAATTTTGTCGCAAAATATTGAGCAAATTGAGCAACAACAAACCATTATTTAACTATCAAGCGAATTTTAGGAAGCATTATGTTCAAATTTCTTGTAAAAAAATTCACTACTTCGCTTACTCTTAAAAATTTAAACGAAAACAACACATTGTACACGTCTCGACCAAAAACAGGTAAAACTTTTCAAAATAAGTCATTTCCCTATAAATATCAAATATATCTTTCGTAGTCCGCACACAGAGTGACCGTTATGCTTAATTTGTAAAAGTTTCTAGTATTAAAAATTATTCGTATTTACACCTAGCAATAGGTAACATTATTTTCACATTCCCCTCCACAGAGTATATATATAAATAGAGTTCAGTTTTAAAACGGCGGCACTGGCACTGGCCACACGTCCGTTTGCCACCACAACCTTAACTGCACACACGAGACCGATAGACGAGACCGCTTAACAGCTGATCTCCGAGTCCCCGATAAACTCCACGCCGTTGCTACCCTGTTTTGTCACTTTGTGCCTACTGTCGTCGTTGATGACAACGTCCGCGTACACTTTGGTCTTGTTCTTGTTACCATTACTGCCCGAGCCGGAGGAGGCGTTGTCGCTATCCGCGTACGGCACGTCCGTCATCGGGCCGTTGAGCAAGCTGGCCGTCGAGTTGGACTGCTTCAGTTTCCTCTCCTCCTTGATTTCCTCTTTCGGCGTCTGTATGTCGTCGATCACCGCTTTCTTCGGATCGATCTGTATCGTCTTGGCCTGCGATAACTTGTTGGGGGTCACGACGTTGATGTACGGCGGCAGGATGTTCATCGTAGTCAGGTTGACCGAGCCGCTGTTCTTCTTGAGCGCGTGCAGGTTTTGTTCCAGCTGAGCGGCGTCCAGGCAGAGAGGCTTCACTTTAGCGGTAGTCTTCGGCGGGTCTCCGTGGCCCCACGCGTTAATCCGAGGCGGGTCCGGCGACGCGATAGGCGCGGTCTTCCTCTCTGGCGCTAGGGAGTTCTTGTGATTGGTTTTGTCTATGACGTTCGCCTCTATGGCCATCGAGAGGACGTTTTCCGGCGGTTTCGGAGATGTCGGCGTGATGCTGATTAGTTTGTCGACCTGATGAGCACAGAAGCGATTACGTTTGTTTACGCACTCAAGGAGCTAAGAAGGAATAGTTTCTTTTTTAATATAACTATAGTATAACTACTATGGTAAGTGGTAATAGTCACCTATATTAAATGCGGCTCTTGTGAGATTCGCAGCAAAATTGCAACCCCTACAAGAATCACAGTGTACGTCGCCGACTTGTGACATAATATGTAATGTCACAGTACCCAGTAATTTCACAGCCATATCTTACCCTTCAAACCGGAACACAGCAACGCAAGCACCGCTGCTTGGCGGCAGAAATAGGTAAGATAGAGGTGTCAGCGCAGACGACTAGTGTTGATCCGTCTGATAAATCTACGAGTGGCTTTGAATTATTTTATTTATTGCCCCTGCCTCTACTGATATCTTAAAAAAAATATTTACTTCCTCTGATTAGTGGCGTACGTAACTGTCTGAGGCCCGTGACAAATTCTTTGAATAGGGCCCTCACAGTAAGTAATCGACGTCTTTTTGTTTTGAATGTGTTGAAAAGTTAATAATTAATTTGAATTTGTATGCGTTCTTTAGTTGTGTCTCACTTTAATTTATTTTAAGTATTTGAAAAAATATAATCTTTAAGTACTTAGGTACAATATTTTGTCTAATATGTTAGGTTATTTCTGAGCTCGCGGCCTCTTGAGCCGGGGCCCTCTCAGGTCGGGGGCCCGTAGTATTCTGCCAGCCCTGCCGCCCTATAATCACGCCACTGTGCAAAATAACAGTAACCACAACAACCTCGCAGTGTAGGAAATGATGAGAATAACTCACGGCTGGTCCGCTGTCTTCGGGCGGCCTGGGTTCGCTCGGCTTCTCGGTGAAGGAGGTCTCCCAGATGACCGGCTTGTCTTCGCATTCAGACGCCGAGTCGTCGTCTATCGACGTCCCCTCCACTGAGCTCAGTAGCCTGCCAAGCAATTAGAATCATTTTTTCGAGCCTTCACAGTAACTTATTGACGTTGAAAGCAATGCTGTAAAAACTTTCTGCTGCCAGAATTTGCTTAAGAAGTAAGCAGCACTTTTGTACTCGTATATACATAATTGTTTTTTTTTTCCTGTTTTTTATTGTGTACAGTAAGCTCCCATTCAAGCTTTATATTTACATTACGAAAACCGCCAGTTTACGAGCGACATACGAACGGCCCAAAGGTCAAACAGTATAACCTGACATGGAGCTTACGTACATTCAGCAACAAGTTTTATCATTTTCAGTACGAAAGGCGTTGCTATTACGAGTGACATAAGGGCGGTCCCAAGGTCAACGTGTAAAGTTTGATGTGTTGCTGTGTGTATGTAAAGGAAACAATTAAAAATCATTGTAAGACATACGCCCTAAGATGAATGCAAATAGAATCTGAAAAGTCTTAATTCTGCACTAAAATTGGGAAAGTTGTCAAGAGGTAAGCAACTCGGAAGGTCTACTTCTATGTCTTCTATGCTATTTACAACGTTGCATTATTGATTATTATAAGATAAATATTATAAAGATAAATATATTAAGTTAAAAATATACCTACAACTGGTATGCTTATACGAGTACATTACACTTTAAGTGTAAAAAAACTGAAAACTTAATGATTTTGTGACCAAACACGACATATTATAATACTAAACAACATAAATCTATTCGGGATATCGTGTGATAGGTACGTCATTCTGAATATTATAAATAATATTTAGGTGAGGCATGGCACAATTCAACTGTATATCTGTGGAACTTGGAAGTAAGCAAGAGCATAAAATATTTCAAATGCTACCAAACTTCTATTGTTTGCATCCCGTATGGCGTGATTTGTAATGCAATTTGTCGGTTGATTTATTGGCAACGAGTGCTGCAATAAAGGTAACATTGTTTTTAAAACCATAAATAATAAGGATACTATGCCCCATGCAAGGATTTTTAACGAGGTTTTTAACGCTATTGCACATTGCTTGGTGTGTTTGGGTCTCTCCCCGCATTACGTGAGGTATAGCAATGAATCTAACTTCGATGTCCATATTGTCCTCAAGTAGGACGATCTAGAATTGGGAGAGATATGACACTGGGAAACTGATGGATCCTATGCAGGTAGACAACAAGTACGATTCCAGCTCCATTGATTTAGCCCGTGTAAGCTAGGTTGACCTAGCCCTAACAGGCGTTGGGGGGTTAGGCTCCCCCTCAACTGATAACTGGATCTACTGAACTCAATCGGATCCCAGGCTCGCCTAATATTAGGTGCTCTAACTGGCCATTCGACACTAGAATTAACTTACTAGGATGGGACATGCCAGTTTCAAAATCTGTAGGGTCTGCAGTAAAGAATATTACAAGGTCATGCCATCGAAGGTCATCTCATAAAGTAGGTAGCGATGGTTTACGGAATAAATCTTGGTGAAGCATAAAAGATGCACGGTGGGTCGAAGGGCGAAGGCTCAATGTTTGTTCGCCCCCGCCCCAAGATAAGATAAGATAGGCGCGCCGCTCACCTGTCAGTGGAGTTAGACGGCAGAAACTTTGTGGTGGTCCGGGTCTCGGCGGCCGAAGCCGAAGCATCGGCCCGCCTTGCGACCGCGACCGCGCCGCTCCGGCACGCCGGCGGAGTGCTGCCAGATTCTTGTGATGCTGCGTGATAGCACGCGGAGTTAGTATACGAAAACAAATAAAAATTTAAAAATAATAAAACCGACTTCAAAAACACCAAATAGTCGAATATAATATAAGATTTTTTTTATAGAAGGCCAAGCAAATGACCCTATTCCACCCGGTGGTAAGTGGAAATAGAATAGAGTCCAAATGCGAGGATAGCTAATGCGGGAGAGAGATTAACCGCACTAGCCACCCTCACCTTGCCGACCTGCAAGATGCTTCTTCACGCCTCTTTTAAAGGACACGGGATTGTAAGAAGAAAACACATGCGCTGGCAGAGATTTCCATTTCTTAATCGTGCGACATAGAAATGAGTTGCCAAATTTCTTGGTACGCGTTTGAATGGTAGTAGTCACAGTTAGACGGTGACAACGCAAGCCAGCACAAGTAGGTAGTTCTTAAATGGAAAGGAGACGCTGGGATTAGTGAAAAAAGCTCTTCAGAACACTCGCCGTGGTATAGACGATATAACGCGTTAAGTGACGCAACATCGCAACGCAACTGCAGAGGTTCAAGGTTGGAAAAGCAGAAACAAACTATTGTGTCGTGTTGTGCTGTGACGCGTCGTTTGTTTTTGCTTTTAGTCACCTCTACATCGCCAATGGTGCGTGTTGCGCGCCGCTGCAACCTATCCAAAGCATCGAGTAAGTACTTGGCGGAGCCATCCCAGAGGTGCGAACAATATTCTACACAGGACCGTCTACTTGCGTTTTGTATAGCAAGCACAGTTGATCAGCTGTAAAGAATCGCCGCACCTTGTTCAAGACACCGAATTTTCGTGAAGTGGTTTTTCGAAGGCTTTCTATGTAATCCTTTAGGCTTAGGTCGCAGTGTACGTCCATACCGAGCATGGTAATACTACTCTGCAAGGTTAGTCTATATGAAGAGAGGGAAGGGGGAGGAACGGTGACGATTTTGCAGAGAACGCACACACCTGCGTTTTCTTGGCATTGAAATCAACCAGGTTCTCTGTGCCTCATTTGGATATGCGGTCTAAAACTCGGTTAAGTTCAATGACAAGGTTTTCCCGTCTCTCCGCGGTGTCCGCCCGTCCAGTCGTCGCGTGTCCGAAATATCCTGCATGCACTGTACTATCGTCTGACAATGAACAATAATGAATTATATATATAACAATGAATGTTCCCAAGAGGAATCATATCATTGATATGCAGAAGAAAAAGTATTGGGGACAGAACGGAACCCTGGGGTACTCCGGGAATTACCGGCATAAGTCGCGAACTACATCCACCTAAAAGGACACAGATTCTTCGCTCCTGCAGGAAGTCAGCTACCCAGGCACAGAGCTGAACAGGAAGTCTATAGGACGGAAGTTTGTAGAGAAGACCCTTGTGCCAGACCCTATCGAAGGCTTTGGCGATGACTAGGCTGATAGCCAATGACTCGCCTTGCTTGTCGATAGCTTCACCCCAGACATGTGTCTGAAACCGCATTGACGATCGTTAATCAGGGAGTGATCCTCTAGGTAACGGATCAGTTGGTTATTTAGGATCCTTTCCATGATTTTACACAGTACTGAGGTGACAGCTATTGGCCGATAGTTGGCCGGGTCCGAGCGGTCCCCTTTTTTGGGCACTGGCTGCACATAAGCTTTCCTCCAAGTCCCCGAAATACGTCCCAAAGTGTACGATAGTTTGTACAGGCCTGTAAGTACGGGAGACAACTCCTCTGCACATTTTTTGAGTACAACCCCCAGAATGCCATCAGGTCCAGTAGCTTTCCTGACGTCGGGAGACTGCAAAATAGCACGAACATCTCGCTGCCTGATTTTAATATCAGGCATCGTGGAGCCACAATGAGGTAGTGATGGTGGCAGTGTATTGCAGTCATCGATTTGGGAGTTAGCCGCAAAGAGCTTCACCAAAAGATCGGCTTTCTCCTGCGGCTTGTGGGCCAGGAATCCATCTGGACACCTCAGGGGAGGCAGCGATGGCTGGCAGAAGTTACTTTGTACGGCCTTGGCCAAACGCCAGTAGCCACGAGAGCCCGTTGGATGCGTTACCAATTCGTGGCCAATGCGAGCAACGCGCGGGGCATCCGCTCTTATGTAAGCCTTCTTACAAGACTTGGAAGCATTATTGAAGGCTACTTTCAGTGCAACGATCCCAGGATCCTTGATCAGGCTACCCCTGATCCAAGCGCGATACGCCGCCTGTTTTTGTGAAACAGCAACGGCACAATCGCGATTGAACCAGCGGTTACGTCTGCCCTTACTGATAAGATCGGAGTGTGGAATAGTTTTCAATACCCATGACAATCTCCTCAGTAATCGCAGCGGCGCAGGATGATAGATCCATTCCATTGAAGCAGCGCTGCTTCCAAGGGATAGACGCAAAGTAGTCGCGCATACCATCCCAATCTGCCGATTTATAGTGCCAGACCCGACGTTCGTATTGTATATGCTACGGGTAATGCTAGAAGATTCATTCGCTTTATCACAGTAGTATTTCTTTTTTATTTGGAGAAACCAATAAGCGTGTCCGATATTTTTTTATTATCTAAATTCTAACTGATCAACTAATTAGATTTAGATTTTTCAAACTCATTCTGCACCCCTATTCTTTTTTCCACTTCGGTTGCTAACATTACCTTTCAGAAGAGGTGGATATTGTGAATCCTCCGTTTCTGACGGATCCGGCGCCGCCGTTGGCGATTTGCTATGAGGTACCAGCTGATCCGTTGAGCTACAAAACATGCGTTGCATTAGAATCGAATTGTATCAATTAAATTTGCAAATGCATTTAACACGTCATGAACATGTTGCCAACTCAATTCAAAAAGAACTTAAACTTGTTATTCAACCTAATTTGATTGAGTCGAATGTATGAAAACCTAGTCATAGTGTCACAGGAACTTTTTGAAACTTATTGCAGGATCATTATGTATGACCAATATAGTTTTGTTTTTGTGCAAGGAAAAGACTAAGGAGTAAAATTAATTCTTTTACATTTTTTTAGCGTCTGTACATACCAGACATACGTTGGATATTGTCTGTGTACCTTTAAAACATTAATCTTTTTGAGGTCACATCACTCTCATTACATTTGGGGTTATTACTTACATGTTAAGTGTAAAATATTGTTCCCAATCAATAAATAATAAAATGAGTACATTTACGTGGGCTAATAATATAATAATTATTATTATTTGACTAAATAACTATTTTTCAAAAGAAAGGAATTCATCAGCTTTGTATACTTATTAATTTTTACATTTATTAGAAATTCGTATCTTTGATTGTTTCAAATTATTTTCTTTTTAAAAATAGCATAACTATTGCCCTAAACTAGTAATTCAGTGAAATTTGGAGTAAAAACACAAATAGGCAACAGTGCTCTAATCTATTTCATAATTAATTAGGAAACTCGGGTGAGATTTAATTTAACTTAAAAAAAATATCTTGCAGTGCTTAACTCATTTCAGTTGAAACTCCTTATTTATTTGTATTAAATTTATTTTAGTCGCTCAAAAAGGATTGTTCTGGCTAAGCATGCTGCACTACTCCGTCTGTAGAGCAGTTACTAAATAGTTTGTTAATAAAATTTCACTCAGAAATTTACCATAGACAAAACGTGGATACATTTTTTAATAACAGGAAATCTCTTTTTGTAAACAATCTTTCAAGATTTAAATTTTGTAAATTTTCTACGGCGTTACCAATAATTATATTTTAATGATTATGAATTTAACACAGATGTCACATAAATCTGACACTTAAATCACAATGAAATAATTATTTTTTAAATTGGTAGCTTTTTATTTAGATTCATAAAAACGTAAAATGTATTTTCATACACCACAAAAGTGTTACGCGTATATTGTCTATGGTAAATTTTAGCTAGCAACAAATGGTTTGCTGGCAGGTAACTGGTACTTGTTACTATATGACAACATCGAATTGTAAAAGGAGTGCCACATTATTATATTAATATAGTTATTAGATTAAATAAATAAGTAAATGTGATTCGCGGGCTGGCAGTCATTCAGATTTTTTAGCTTTCATAATTCATTTCAAGCTCGTTAATAGCTAATAACAAAGTTAAAGGACTTCCAAAAAACAAAACTATAATTTTTTCTTTGCTGTTTTCTTTTCACAAACTCACATTATAACGTTACATAAATGTCTTTTATATTCTCTACAGGAAAGTTCTGGAGATAATCTTAAACTTTCGGAACATGCACACAAAATTTGGTCCTTCGAGCCGGATGTCAATTGCTTATAATTTTTTCCGAGTGAAACGGCTGCCAGCCCTTTGGCTAGTTACCTAGTGGTCGGCGGCGGGTTGTCCTGCGGCGACATCGGCACGAGGTAGTCGCACGCCTGCGAGCGCTGCCAACACGCCACGCACGCTCGTTACGCGTTACGCACGCGGACAAAGGGAGATACGCGCTCGTGCGGTTATCGACACAACTTACAATGCATGGCTTTTATTTCTCTACTTTCCTAACACTCTTTGCAACATGTTTAAATTCTAATCAAATTATTCTTTATTCAAAACTGACTTAAATATAGCTTATTCGTTTTTTGTTATAATCAGTACTAAAAAAGTACGTTAAAATTGTTACATAATCAAGAAGAAAGAAGTCTCAAAATGTATTTTAATATTGTTTTAATTCGCATTAAGTGAGGCAACACAGTATTTATATATCCCCAAATCCCTTATCATTATGTCGTCTACATAGAATCTATCGAATATGTGTTGATTCACTTTTTGTTTTAATGTAATAATTGCACCTGATATATTAGATTGGTGGACTCTATAAGCCAAATGTTATTGTTCAACCTTATAGAAATCACTTGGCATGCTTTATTTAAAAGTATTGAGTTGACACAAATATACCGTCAAACTGAGAACCTCTTTTTTTGAAGTCGATTAAAATGAAAGATGTTTCGACGCTCCTGGTGTGTTAATTTCGATAAGTTTGCTTCTTGCTTTATGTTTTGGTACAGATATTGTGATAAAGATTGAAATACGTTTGAGTTACATCCGTGAGTACAATAATGAGTACTACGTTTATTAAATCTTGACATAAAATTAATTTTGACAAAATATTAGTTACAAAATAAAAGCCATGGGTAGTATTAGTTAACTCAATAGCTTAATATAGTATTTATCTCCCTGAGTCTTCAAATTTTATCTACGCGTGCAAAAAACTGGGCTTTGCAAAAAATATGGCTTGTGTCATATTTTTTTATTTTTTGCCGACATACTTTTTATAAAACCCAGTGCGAAGGGGTAAAGGTACAAAAAGAAATATAGATAGGTACAGATCATCGCTATAGCTACTAGGCAAGTTCACAATCAATCTTGAAGTAAAATATTTCACTCGACAAAGAGATTCTTTGAAATGTCCTCTCTCTTGATGATAAGCGAATGAATATGACAGATGAACGAAGCATGAACGAACAGTTAATAATTACATCTTAATAAACCTCATGCTATGACATTTTTGAATTGAAAATAATATTATGTATCCAAAACACACTTTGATAAGAATTATGTGAATTTGTCTGTCATTCCAATGAATCTCTGTCTAAACTACAGGGTATCTAATTCGCTAAACATTCAGGACAAGGATCGGGGGTAGACCAAAAAATAAATTAAAAAATGTAGTTAATGTCACATGCGCCACTCGCAAGCACGGCTGCGTACCACGGATCTCTAACATCAATTATATATGAAATAATAAAAATGTATAATTTAATGTAATAAATGGACCAGTTACTTGTTTCTAGTAGCCAGAGCGATAACATCGGGAAAAAGAAAAAAGTCACAAATTAGTTTTGAAGTTGACTTAACACATTTTAAATGTAATTTTTAATTCGTGAGAGTCACTAAAACACACAAAACTGAGGAGAATCAGATTAGATATTGATTAGAAATTTATTTAGGTATAAATTTGCACAATTCAAGTTTGAGAGAGGTGTGGTCTTTGTGCTCATTAGATTTTAATAAAAATGTCAAAAACTCAATTAACTTGGCTTCATTATAAACTATTACTAAGTTGATGGTTCGATCTAAATATTGACTTCATCATTGTTATTACAAAAGTTTAGAGGTGCTATCTATCTACAGTAATGAGCATAGAGAGATTAAGTAAACGAATAAGTACACTATGGAATATTACGAAAATTGTAAAATCTGTCATAAACGTTTCATTTTAGGTTATTTCCTAATGAACATTTTCAAACTAATTTTAGAATCATATCGAATGAATATACGAAATAATTATATAATATATAAGAAATTGTACCCCAAAAATACAGTGGAATTGAAACAATAAAGTATTACATGCTCAGAATTTGCTAACGCAAAATTATTTATGAATTAAAATTTCGACTCCATCTCACAAACAATCCGAAAGTGAAACACTTAACAATGCTTGCACACGCAATATATTATTTCAATTAAGGTACCTATGTATTCAGTGTAGGACATCTTTTAAAGTGTATTTTATTAAAGATTTACACCTCTCTCTGCGGATATATAGCACAAGGGACATACGTACCTGAGGTCCGTTGGGTACGTGCACGTCGGCCGGCGGGAGGAGTGACCTCACTACCGGTATAGGCGCGCTCACGATTTCCGGGTCCTAACACGCGTAAAATTGTCAATGGCGATTAACGGCTCTGGCCAAGTGTCTTTTAGCCGTTTATGAAACTACTTTAAAATTAAGTTATTATTAATTAAGTTATTTTGAAATTGATGAGAATCACGAAATGTTACGTAATTATCAAGATGCAAGACAATTATAATCTTGCATAAATGATAATAATAGGTTTCAATTTAACTGGTATTCAATGAAATATTTTTGTGATTATGACTGTTATAGATGATGCCACTTTTTAGCGTAAACACTTTCAACATTAACTTAGAGCCGTACACACATACACGCGTATACACATACACACATACACACGTATTCATAGGAGATATTTTGGTTACATATCTCGCTTTATAGGACCATATGTGTGAAAGTAAAGTACCTAACACTGTTTGTCACTCAAATCAACTGTCACAGTTGTCGGTCACTTACCTGTATGAACCTCTGCAGTCGCTCCTGCATGGCCGTGAAAGATGGCCGATCCGCAGGTGTAGGGTTCCAACACTCGCACATAAGTCGATAAACTTCTTGCGGGCATCCTGACAACGCAGACTTTCATTAGATTCAATCGTAGACATTACTATTTCTCAATTAAGTAATTTGCTGACAATACCGGCAGGTTTAGTTCATCTATCGTAACATTGACATTCCTTTCTGTCACTTTTACAATCATATTTTCTCCCTGATTAGTAATTTCAAAAGATGGCTGTCGAAATTTGCAGCAAATGTGTCTAGGCAAGGTGTTAGGCAAAAGAGTCCTTTTCGTACTAGAGAGGTGAAAAATATATGATAAAAATAAAAACCGACTTCAAAAACACGAAAAACATATAATTTAAGGATTTCCCTTGATTTTCCTGAGATCCCATTATTAGATCTTTACTTTAGTGACAATGCGAACAGTCGGGAAGTAAATACCCACTCAAACAAAAAAAAAAGAATTTTCCAAATCGGTAAATAAATGACAGAGTTATGATTATGAGGTAACAAGTAGATAAAGAAAAAAAACATATAGTCAATTTGATAACCTCCTCTTCTTTGTGAAGTCGGTTAAAAAGGGTTTTGCGTCTGTCGGTTCTTAGGAGGACGGTTAGTGGGTCCAAACTCACCATATGGCTTCTCGAGGCGGCCTCCCCCAGATACCATCTCCATGACCTCGCGGTTGGAGCAACCCGTGTACGGCATCACGCCCAGCGAGAACACCTCCCATAGTAGCACCCCGAACGACCTGCCCACGCAAACCATACAAAAGTTAAACAAACATTGATTTATAAAGCTGCTCGGTAATGTGGAGGTGAAAGGGGTTTCGAAAAGCGCCTTGCATGACCCAAGCAAATCTCACATCTCACTTGTTCGAGATGCCTCCTCCAACCGATGAGTATGGTTCTCGCGTTCCAAGCCCCACCACAACAGGAAGAAGGCCTAAACCCTCTATTTAGCGAAGGGGGGAGGGGCTGGGATAATGATGAGGAATCGGGAGTGGAACAGATTGTCCAATTCAGAACTGTTTGATGAAATGTACGAGTACCATACGTTATATTTCAAGGAATAGCACCTCGCATGACTCTTACCCCAACAGGAAGAAGGCCCATACCCTCATTTTATGTGACGGTATTGTGGCTGAGATAATGGTTGTCAGAAGCATTGTTAAAAAGATAAATAAAACTGATAGATGATATGTATTATGTCGGTTCGGTTGTTTGTCAACGTGTTCCTGTTTAAAATTACTCCTTCAAATACGCACTAAACCTACTATGAAAAATTATTTGACATTTTGAAAACGTAGTAAAAACTTGTCAAAAATGTTATTATCTACATTTCATGACTTTTTTCATTGACTGTACTAGTACATTGCTGGCAGATATTTTTTAAAATATACAGCTCTGCCACTTTGGACAGCCGACAACACATCAAGCAGTATACTATCTTGCATTAATTGCTAATTGCTGCTATTGCGAGTGATTTAAAGACGATATCTAGTTTATGGCAAGAGTCGAACGGTAGGTCCAGTATGGACATAGACGGCTAACTTATTATGTACAGACCTAATGTATATAGAGAAAAGCAATCTTTCTCTGGGATTCCCACTATTGATTGCACAACTAAATTAGCAAATAGACAGCCAGGTTTGATGATAAGTGGCTACAATACACGTGGCTCATGTAACATTCGCTAACATGAAACCCCTTTTAGGGCGGAGAAGAATCTCTATCTAGAATCTCTACGGCTAAACCACCCTCCGGTACCTTTCCGCCCCCGGTGAAGGCACGCTCGGGATCGAACTAGCCATTTCCCGAACTGCCCCCTTAACATGCAACCTATAAGAATCCTATAATGTACGTTTTCAACGTGTAGTCACAACTCCCAGTAATTTTACTACCTGTCTCGCCCTTCAAATCGGAACATAGCAAAGCGAACACCGCTGCTTTGCAGCAGAAAATTTGTTCCATGTAGGTACTCGCGCAGACTACTTTTATACAGTCACAACTGAGCTATTTTTTAAAAGTTCACGAATCCGGCGCCGCGTCCTTCGGCCGGCAGTGTAGCTCACCACTCACCAGACGTCGGTCTTGCAGGTGAAGATTCCGTCGATGTAGGCCTCGGGCGGCATCCACTTGATGGGCAGCATGGCCTTGCCGCCCTTCTTGTAGTAGTCGGCGCGGTAGATGTCGCGCGCCATGCCGAAGTCCGCGATCTTCACCACGCGGCCCGGCCCGCGCGACGTCAGCAGGCAGTTGCGCGCCGCGATGTCCCTGTACCCATCAAAATTCAAAAATCTTTATTCAACATAGGCATTATTTCAGAACAATCTAATTTAAAGGAAATATATTTAATTTAACCTTGTATGTGCATACATTCTGAATATACTCAAGATGTCTGCAAATACAAGTAGGAATGAAAAAGAAGTTGAATCTACACCACTCCATCTACATCCATCACACTACTTAACCCTCAACTGTACCTACTGTTCGAGCAACCCTTGTTCGGTGCTCATGTTCACGCAAACGCAAACTGTATAAATATTTAAGATTCTTAAATTTAAAAATCTTAAATATCTATACAGGGCTACTTTTTGTTAAGAGACGCTTCGGGACACATCCTTCATTATATCAAAAATAAAAATTACAAAAAATCTTAATAGGACTAAACTAGTTCTTGAATATTTTAGAAAATTAATATAAAATAATTGAGCAATTTATTTTTTTTACTGTTATTTAAATCAATCCACTATTGTGTCCTAAAGCGTCCCCTAAAATTTTTCGGAGTGATAAAAAAGTAACAGAAATGTCCGTCTTAACAGTTTACACAAATCCATCAATCCAATATAAGTACATCCCTAAACAAGACGCATTTCGATAATCACTATCGCAATCGCTAGAAGGAAAATGTATGGGATTTGACATAAGCCCTCGCTTAGCTTTCGTGCGCAATTGTCAAATCTCATACATTGTCCATTTAGCGATTGACATCGAAAGACATCTTGTCCAGGTCGGCTGCGTGGATAGGGCGGTGTGTATGTGTGTGTGTGTGTGTGTGTGTGTGTGTGTGTGTCGGTACCGGTGGATGAACCGGCGGGCCTCGAGGTAGCGGCAGCCGCGGCAGACGTCCAGCGAGCTGAGCAGCAGGTCCTGCATGGACAGGGCGGTGTGTGTGTGTGTGTGTGTGTGTGTGTGTGTCGGTACCGGTGGATGAACCGGCGGGCCTCGAGGTAGCGGCAGCCGCGGCAGACGTCCAGCGAGCTGAGCAGCAGGTCCTGCATGGACAGGGCGGTGTGTGTGTGTGTGTGTGTGTGTGTGTGTGTGTGTCGGTACCGGTGGATGAACCGGCGGGCCTCGAGGTAGCGGCAGCCGCGGCAGACGTCCAGCGAGCTGAGCAGCAGGTCCTGCATGGACAGGGCGGTGTGTGTGTGTGTGTGTGTGTGTGTGTGTGTCGGTACCGGTGGATGAACCGGCGGGCCTCGAGGTAGCGGCAGCCGCGGCAGACGTCCAGCGAGCTGAGCAGCAGGTCCTGCATGGACAGGGCGGTGTGTGTGTGTGTGTGTGTGTGTCGGTACCGGTGGATGAACCGGCGGGCCTCGAGGTAGCGGCAGCCGCGGCAGACGTCCAGCGAGCTGAGCAGCAGGTCCTGCATGGACAGGGCGGTGTGTGTGTGTGTGTGTGTGTGTGTGTGTGTCGGTACCGGTGGATGAACCGGCGGGCCTCGAAATAGCGGCAGCCGCGGCAGACGTCCAGCGAGCTGAGCAGCAGGTCCTGCATGGACAGGGCGGTGTGTGTGTGTGTGTGTGTGTGTGTGTGTGTGTGTGTGTGTGTCGGTACCGGTGGATGAACCGGCGGGCCTCGAGGTAGCGGCAGCCGCGGCAGACGTCCAGCGAGCTGAGCAGCAGGTCCTGCATGGACAGGGCGGTGTGTGTGTGTGTCGGTACCGGTGGATGAACCGGCGGGCCTCGAGGTAGCGGCAGCCGCGGCAGACGTCCAGCGAGCTGAGCAGCAGGTCCTGCATGGACAGGGCGGTGTGTGTGTGTGTGTGTGTGTGTGTGTGTGTGTGTGTGTGTGTCGGTACCGGTGGATGAACCGGCGGGCCTCGAGGTAGCGGCAGCCGCGGCAGACGTCCAGCGAGCTGAGCAGCAGGTCCTGCATGGACAGGGCGGTGTGTGTGTGTGTGTGTGTGTGTGTGTGTGTGTGTGTGTGTCGGTACCGGTGGATGAACCGGCGGGCCTCGAGGTAGCGGCAGCCGCGGCAGACGTCCAGCGAGCTGAGCAGCAGGTCCTGCATGGACAGGGCGTTGTGTGTGTGTGTCGGTACCGGTGGATGAACCGGCGGGCCTCGAGGTAGCGGCAGCCGCGGCAGACGTCCAG
Organism: Schoenobius gigantellus; assembly: GCA_963935595.1. NCBI lineage: Eukaryota > Metazoa > Arthropoda > Insecta > Lepidoptera > Crambidae > Schoenobius > Schoenobius gigantellus. Next base: position 4,071,867 of record OZ012543.1, read on the forward strand.
CGAGCTGAGCAGCAGGTCCTGCATGGACAGGGCGGTGTGTGTGTGTGTGTGTGTGTGTGTGTGTGTGTGTGTGTGTCGGTACCGGTGGATGAACCGGCGGGCCTCGAGGTAGCGGCAGCCGCGGCAGACGTCCAGCGAGCTGAGCAGCAGGTCCTGCATGGACAGGGCGTTGTGTGTGTGTGTCGGTACCGGTGGATGAACCGGCGGGCCTCGAGGTAGCGGCAGCCGCGGCAGACGTCCAGCGAGCTGAGCAGCAGGTCCTGCATGGACAGGGCGGTGTGTGTGTGTGTGTGTGTGTGTGTGTGTGTCGGTACCGGTGGATGAACCGGCGGGCCTCGAGGTAGCGGCAGCCGCGGCAGACGTCCAGCGAGCTGAGCAGCAGGTCCTGCATGGACAGGGCGGTGTGTGTGTGTGTGTGTGTGTGTCGGTACCGGTGGATGAACCGGCGGGCCTCGAGGTAGCGGCAGCCGCGGCAGACGTCCAGCGAGCTGAGCAGCAGGTCCTGCATGGACAGGGCGGTGTGTGTGTGTGTGTGTGTGTGTCGGTACCGGTGGATGAACCGGCGGGCCTCGAGGTAGCGGCAGCCGCGGCAGACGTCCAGCGAGCTGAGCAGCAGGTCCTGCATGGACAGGGCGGTGTGTGTGTGTGTGTGTGTGTGTGTGTGTGTCGGTACCGGTGGATGAACCGGCGGGCCTCGAGGTAGCGGCAGCCGCGGCAGACGTCCAGCGAGCTGAGCAGCAGGTCCTGCATGGACAGGGCGGTGTGTGTGTGTGTGTGTGTGTGTCGGTACCGGTGGATGAACCGGCGGGCCTCGAGGTAGCGGCAGCCGCGGCAGACGTCCAGCGAGCTGAGCAGCAGGTCCTGCATGGACAGGGCGGTGTGTGTGTGTGTGTGTGTGTGTCGGTACCGGTGGATGAACCGGCGGGCCTCGAGGTAGCGGCAGCCGCGGCAGACGTCCAGCGAGCTGAGCAGCAGGTCCTGCATGGACAGGGCGGTGTGTGTGTGTGTGTGTGTGTGTCGGTACCGGTGGATGAACCGGCGGGCCTCGAGGTAGCGGCAGCCGCGGCAGACGTCCAGCGAGCTGAGCAGCAGGTCCTGCATGGACAGGGCGGTGGCCCTCTCCGGCCGCGGTCGACTCTCGCGGAGGAAGTTCTTCAGGTCTCCGCCCGCCAGCAGCTCCAGCACTATGAACCTGTAACCGCTTGTTATATAATTGTTTGTAGTGTTTTGTCTTTAAGTAGGTATAAAGTGTTAGAATGTTATGAGATTTTATTTAGGTATTTACCTACTTATTTAGGTAGCGATGTTGTTTCTGTTCAATGTCAATAACTTGGCTGATTTGTCATTGTGATTATGAGTAAGGATAATAAAGGCAGTTATATTTTAGCTCTGCATGAAAATACCGATCCAATATCAAAACATTAAAATATTGCAATGCAATGCAAACCGAATATTTGATGTAGGTATTCTATGTGACGATTCCTAAAAGCGGACTAAACAGGGTAAACAATCACATCCTATACCTACCTATTCAATAAACAAAAGGAAAACACTTTTAGTCATAATAAGCAAATATATATTGCTTTTAAAAACCAATTCAATACTTATAAATAGTATTCCATATTTGTGTGTACACGTGTGACGCGGTGAGCGGTACCGACCTCGGGTGCCGGTCGAAGCAGACGCCGAGCAGGTGCACGACGTTGGGGTGGCTGAACTTGGCCATGATGGCGGCCTCCATGAGGAAGTCGGCCTCGGCCTGCCCCGTGGACATGTCGGGCAGCGTCTTCACCGCCACCGGCATCTCGTCCGGCGAGTTGCGGTGCAGGTACAGGCCCTGGTACACCTCGCCGAACGCGCCCTGGCCCAGCGCCCTGCGGACCGACGGCGACGGACGTGTCACTCTACACTATACAGCTCTGTGTGGCGGCCGCAACTCCCTGTCTATAAAATGTCTAGCTCCACTAACACACCTCGTCCAACACACCATTTTTTGTCGTATAATCTGGTCCGGTAATGGTAATGCCGGAAGTCTCTGGTCCATTAGCGGCTATTCCGCAAGCATCCTTGTATCAAACTAAATCTTCCTCCGAAACCTCTCCCCAATTTATGGAGGGTAGGTTCAGGAATAGGAATAGGATAAGAAAGGTTTGTTTTTCCGACTTCTAGGGTATTGGAAAAGTTTAAGTAAATTAAAGAGAAGAATAATCTTACAACTAACATAAATTAATCTATTTTAAAATAAAAGAAACATCTGCTGCGAAATAAATACACATATCCAGAGCATGACAATTATGCATTTACATAAAATATACATCTCACCTGATAATAAGTAACGAAAGGTTCAATGTAGAAGGACCCCTCAGCAACTAAGGAATTAGCTATCTTATCTCTTAAATTATTAAAACATAACAATGTCATCACATTGTTCTTATGGCGATAAACTTCGGCAAAAAGGTGAAAGCTAGCCAGGCGGGCTCAGAAGCTATTCTACCACATTTAACGTAAATTATTAGTAAATATGTATCAATGTTCTCTTTGTAACGAAATCACTTACTTGACTAATTTGAGGCTCTCCCTGGCTACTTTAGGGAGTCCCCTCACATCGATGCCCTGGCCCAGTATGTTCTCACTCCCGTAGTGCGGGTTGAAGGCCATACTAAGTGCGTTCTCGCTGCCCTCCGGCGCGTTCCTCAGCCGGTGGAGCTGTACTTCTTGCTCTAATAGATGTTTTTGTCGTACCTCCTCCTCTTTCTTGCGCTGGTAAGAGTTATCTGTAGACACAGTTTATATGACTTTATAGGAAATCATGCTTCAAAATGATTTTTTATAGATAATCACAGACGCTTAAAACAATGCAAAAATGTGATAAGCCTTAAAATATGCGACCTAAATTGTTTTGGCCCTGTATGCGCAATTATGCACACTCGCGACTGATCTTGCAAACACAAGCTGAAAGCATCTACGGTTCGTATCACTATGCTTATAATCCATTTTAACTTCTAGATGCAGTATTAAAAATTTTAACAATTTATTTATTAAATTCAACGAAGCAGTCCCATGATGGGCGCCAAATCAAAATTAAGTGATTACTTTTTGTTTAATATAACAATATGAAGATTTACTATGCTTCATATTTTTAGAGTTGATTTTACAGTTTAATTAATGATTTCATGCTTCCAGAAATATAAATATTTTTTTTAAAGAAGCCCACGGTGGGCGTCAAATAACGAACAATTCCCAACGAAGTTTTACTCAATACAAAGGTTTTTGTGTTGATTGTCAATATCGTACAATATACACGGTTATTTTTTTATCACCCTGGTTAATTTAAGGGTGGCTTCAGGACACGGTAGAAGAATTATTTAACCATTAATAATAAAATTTACGCACCTGTTTAATTAGATATTTATTATCTAAAATATCCAAAAAATACTGCACTGATATGGACACTGAGTGAAGTTGCAGGCAAAACATTGAATGAACGCGAACTGGCAACGTCGCTGATTCAGTTATCACGGAGTTGATAACAATTTCACCTTCCTCCTTTACGAGCTTAGGACCGGCAAAACAAAGTTTTTAAAGAAAACAAACAGTACTAGGTAAGTATTACAGTTACGATAGGTTGTTTTGGCGTAGTATAAACATTGGAATCAACTTTAAATACCTACCTACCTAAGAAATAATTTAAATAAACTTTAGTTCTAATAACAAAAGAGTTCTAAATCTAAAGGAAGTCCTCAGACTCTTACATAGTCGTGCACGTTTAAAACTGTTTAAGATACATGACCACAACAACACATCACTTTGGTTAGTGTTTAACGTCTCGAAATGCAGTTTTCATACGTCGCTTCAAGTCTTACGTTTGTGGTTTCACTTGCGTACATCAAACACTTAATTTCACTCCACAAGTAAAAGTCTACGGTATACCGGAGTAAGATCTGTGTATTCGCGAGATGTGTTAACTTTGAAACTAAAATTCCGAATGCGCCCGATTGCCGCGCGTCAGGCGCAGGCGCGACATCGCGATACGTTCACGCGCGCCGGGGTTAAACGCGAACTAAAGCCGGCCGGCCCGTGCCGACAAGCGACAGCAAGCAACAAAACGCCGCCGCCGGCGCCGCCAGCGCCGACTATCTCTGTCTTTCGCTATTGTAGTGTCTAGTGCAATATTAACTCTTATTTCAAACGAGTTATAGATCGATCTTGCTTGAATTAATAATGCGACGTTGCCGCATTTTCCTAAGCCCGTAGTAGTAAATGCTTTATTCATTCTTAATATTACCTTATCTTGTAGTAAATAAGAACAATGTCTATAATTTAATGTTATTGGCGAATAAAATTAAAAAATGTAACCACATGTTTTTTTTTATTGATATACGTAGTCTAGCGTCTACCGAGCTACCCCTAAAATTTTCCAGGGTGAAAAAAAATAACCGTGTATACATAAAATTGTAGAGATCCTAGGTTCAATGCTTTCGTAATGTAATGAAATCATTTTTTGAAAAGCTCACAATTCGATGTAGATTCACCAAATCTGAACTCGGCCAAATTACCTTAAAGATAGTTTAAAAATATGTTTTTTTTTTGTGATTGGTTGATTTTATTGGTTCTATTATTATAATGAATTAAATATTTATTGGCATGCGATTATTTTAATAAAAATATTTATATTTCAAAGTAATCAAAAATAAAAACGGGATGAAGTTTACCTAGAATCTAAGAATAATTCATTTATTATTCTCAATAAGCAAAAATTCAAACACATAATAGAATACTAGTCTCGGAATAACTAAAATGACATACAAAAGAATTCTTTTAAGTATAGTTTTTTTTATAATTTATGTTAAAATGACATTCAGCTATGTTTGTATAGTGCAAATAAAGAATACGTATTTTTTACATATTCTTAAATCTTTACCCTTGTTAATGAATGATGCTCGCTTAAGGCTGATAGATAGATAATACTTTTTGTTTTAAATAATATGTTAAAAAATTGTGGGTATTATACTCACATAGATACAGGCACACGCAGACAATTGCAAGCGCGAAGAAAAAGACGGCAACAGAGAGTACAATCAGCACCACCCAAGAAATCCGCGGCCAGGAGTCTTCCACTGCAGAATAGATAAATTGCATTCTGAATGCAACATTTCTGAAAACTCTCTAAGCAGCAATATTACTTGTCGGTTAGAAATGTTTTATAGTTATGCCTAGCCCTCTCAACAAAAATAGTGTAGTAAACACATTTTTTGTTTATTATTTTTATTTATTATTGAATATCTATAGGTATGTAAAAACGAATATCCAATGCATTACCGTATGAGGCCTTGAAGAATAAAAAGCTCGTTAATTTTTGCCGCCGTTAGTTTAAATCGTGATGTATTTTTTCAATTTGAATTATTGAAATATAATTTTAATATAAACGCAATATCATAATTTAAAAGGTAGGGGAAGACGGTGTACAATTATTTGAACTACACTGACCTTCAAAAGTAAGTACCACACGTTTAAAATTGCAATAACTTTTAAAGTAGGCAAAATATATTTTAAAAATAAAAAGTATTAAAAAGACTAATATACAGGGTGTCCCAAAAATAGTGTCAAGCGAAAGTCCAGAGTTAGAGCACCTCTTGGAGTACCCGAATCACCCCCATGTATGTTCCGCGATTATTCGTAGTTTTAGAGTAATAATTTTTTTTCTGACTTTTTGAAAATTTCGATCTAAAGAACTTAAAAATTTTTAATAAAAAAAAGTTGAACATATTTTAATGTTTTTCTTTATGCCACTGAATTATCTTTAGTGCTTCTTTTATGTCTAAAATAATCAGCTTCGTAACTTTAGTGGAAATTTAGAAAACAGTAGTGTAAAGTCAAAATTTGAATGTTAGTGAATAATTACTTAAAAATTCATCTTTAAATTAAAAATCTAAACAGGCGAATTCATGGTTTCTAAGTATGTGTAAAAACTTCTCTAGACTCTCTGCTTTCATAATAATTAAAAAAAAAGTACTTAATAGGGCTACTTTGGCTTAAATCGGCCATCAAAGACAGCAAGGTGAAAATTTCATAAAACTCGACGTCTGAATAATTTTTTTTTAAATTCCAATTATTTATTAATAAACCAAAAATGATCGTAGAAGAGCTAAAAATTTACTATTTGAAGGTCAAAAATAACTGTTCCTGCTGCCATCTTTAATAACCTTTGAAGGTTTATTATAACTTAATAAATGAAACAAAACATTATTTTCAAAGTATTTATTATTCGATCGCTTAAAGAAAGTTTTCAAAATGACGACCTTCGTGCTCAATACATATTCTACATCGTCTAAAAAAGTTTTCTTTTAAATTTATAAATGCAATTCTGTTGTTTTTTATTGTTTCTTCCGCTTGTCTTAATTTTGTTCTTAACACTCTGACGTTTGTAATGTCCTTGGCGTATACTAATTCCTTGTAGTATCCCCAGACGAAAAAATCTATGGGGTTCAAGTCGGGGGACCGTGGCGACCACGGAATGGGCCCTCCACGACCGATCCATCTGCCTGGAAATGTTTCAGACAAATGTTGTCTAACATTTCTAGCAAAATGGCATGGAGGCCGTCGTTTTGAAAAATCATATTTCTCCGCGTTTTTAGGTCTACATCTTCTAATAAGACGCCGAGATCACGTCGTAGAAATTGCAAGTAGGTCTCGCTGTTCAGTCGGTCCGGTAGTTCGAACGGACCAATCAGCTGTCCGTTTAGGATGCCTGACCACAAATTGATACTAAATTGTTCTTGGAAATTAGATTCCCTTGTGAGGTGTGGATTTTCAATACTCCACGAATGGTAGTTATGCGCATTAAACACCCCACATCGCTTAAAATGTGATTCATCAGTCCATAGAATATTTTTAAAGAAATTTTCGTTTTCAGCTTGTCTCCGTAACATTTCCTGCCACCCTTCTCGGGTAGTCTGCGGGCTTGAGCTGCTGAACTTTCTGGATGTGATATGGGTGAAAACGCTCTTGATGAAGTATTCGATGTGCTTGTGATTTCGGAATTCCGATTCAACGTTCTATTGTTCTTACACTAACTGATGGATCTCTCACCACTTCTTCGACCACTGACTGGACAGTATCTGGGTCACTCATTTCAGATGGGTGCCCCGATCTTCTACCTGGTAGGCGTCCTTCCATGTAAGAGTTATGTACTCTTAAAATCATGCGATGATCAGGCCAAGTTTCAGGCTGAGGTCCACCTCCATTTTGTACTTGCTGCCGGAACAACCTGGCTGCTTCAGAAGCATTTCCTCTTGCATATCCATAAAAGTAATGCATAAGAGCATATTCTTGCGATGAAAAAGACATCACAAAATGAAGAGCTTGAAAAGTCCGTTAAGAATGCCAAATTTGTCAAAATCCCGTATTCACACAAAACCAAATCGTAATCGCACTCAAGGTCCGTAAAGAAAGCAAAGTTCGTCAAATAATCACAAATGAGCGTATCGTACGTAAGGCGCAAACAAAAGCAGGCAAACGACTGGCGCCAGAACACAATAGGCGCTCGGACTACACCCCCCGCCTCATCCCCTTGTCACAAAGAATAGCATTCCTCAGTTACAGTTATCCATTTCGCCAATGAGAGTGAGAGAGATAGCAATAATGCGGTCTCTTTCATATCCTCTCACTCGGGCAATTTTTTAGCAGGTAAGTACTGCGTTACATCCAACACTACAACCGATGTGATCCGCGAGAAAAATATTTAACTATGGGTTTCATGTAGTTAATTTTTGCTAAATTGTAATTAATCTGAACCTTAGAAATTATAAAATGCAAATTAACCAGCTACACACTGCCTTGAAAATATGCATTTTTTTCAATAATGATATAGATTTGTTTCAAGAATTTTGCTTCTTAGATATACTGTTTGTCGGTAATATGAGTATTCTGTATAAATATTTATTCCACACACAATCAATTGCGATAAACATACCGAATCACTTTGAATATTTTAATTTGAATATTTATACACCACTTAATAGTACTGTTTTACAAAATAATCAGAGAAGTCGGATATTGCTTACTGTAATTTTAAACAATGACGCAATTACGTTATTGTTTGCAGGATATAGATAGGTTTAATATATCTGAGACATTGATATGTGATCCAGAGGAATGTAATACATACATTAAAAAGCCAAAACAATATTTAAAGATTATACAGCAAAATATACGAAGTATCAATAGGAACTGACGGTCTATTAATTTTAATGAGTAAAATTAAAATGTCTTTTGATATTATAGTTCTGTCTGAGTGTTGGCTTAATGACAGAGTTAATGTACCAGCACTCCCAGGTTATACTTATTATAAAACTACACATAACTACAATAAAAGCGATGGAGTAGTTATCTATGCAAAGAATGACCTTGATATCAAAGTTGAAGAGCCAACGTTCTCGGACGCAAATTGTTTAATTATTCAATTCAGTTTAGATACAGTAATTCTAGCTATGTATAGGCCACCAAGTTTTAATAATCTTGAGCCATTCTTTACATCTTTAAATGAACAATTGTTAAAATTTAAAAACTTTAAAAACGTTATTTTGGTTGGTGATTTGAATATAAATTTAATAGATACAAATCCAAATACACTTGCATACTTGGATTTGATAGCTTACCATGGCTTGCTTCCTACTATAAACAGCCCGACAAGACAAAATAGTTGTTTAGATCATGTAATCGTTAAATCTAAGCTACCGTCACACACACTTGTACTGAACTGTGCTGTAACAGATCATCAAGCTGTAGTATTCTGTCATAGGACAAATAAAATAAAACAACACAATGTTAAAAAATATATTTCTAAATATAACTACGAAAACATAAGTAAAGAATGGTCTGAAATCGACTTTTCATCTATATACAATGAATCTGATTTAAACTTAGCTACATATACTTTTATTGATTTAGTTGCAAACATTATTAAGAATAATACAATATTAACCAAAATACCTAGAAATAAAATTAAAATAAAACCATGGATGACGACAGGATTGCTACGATGCATCCAAAATCGGGACAAAATGTACAAACGACTAAAAAAACAACCAGAAAATGATATCTTGCGTATAACATATAAAAGGTATAGAAATTACTGTAATAACCTAATACGGAATTTAAAACAACAATATGAAAAGGAAGAGCTACTAAAATCAAAAAATAATGCTAAAAAATTGTGGCGCACCATTAAAACCATAACAAATACAATGAATCAAAAAACTATTCCTTATGAACTATTAAATATAAAAAGCACCACCGAAATGTCAATTGACAGTATCAACCAGTTTTTCGCTAATGCAGGAAAGGAGCTTGCAAATGTTATTCCTTCGAATATTCCGCCGATAACTGCACAAACATTAAATCTTTGCCCATGCCCTTATTCTTTTGCACTAATTGATATTACTCAAGAGGAGGTTGAGACTGTTCTGACTAACCTAAAATCTGATTGTGCTCCGGGATGGGATGGTATTCCTGCTTTAATATTGAAGCTAAACTCAAAAATCTTTTCATATCCCTTGACCAACTTATTGCAAAAGTGTATGAACAATGGTGTTTTTCCAAATGCTTTTAAAAAATCAATTTTACATCCTATTTATAAAAATGGAAAACGAGATAGTACTACCAATTATCGGCCTATCTCCATCTTAAGCACTCTGTCTAAATTGTTTGAGCGTATTTTGAATAGGAGACTTATTGACTACCTTGAAGCTCATAAACTTTTATCTGAAAATCAATTCGGATTTCGGTCTCAAAGATCTACGGATAGTGCAGTGCATCAATACACAGATTTTTTGGTTAGAAAGCTTGTTCACGCTCGAGGAAGAGCGAGAGGCGGCACTGCATTCTAGTCTGTGCAGTGACAGCTTTTTTGGCGGCCGGCCGCATGTGATATGTCAGTTGAGTCGAGTGGAAATGTCATATTGTGTGGTTAGGATGATGTCCGGGCATCCATAAAATATAATACACAATATTCAAGCAAATAGTGATTTGCGCGGCGCACCTAATATCGGGGTGCGAAAGCCCGCTTTGTGTTTGTGTGTCAAAATCGCGAGTGTGAATCGTGGTGGCCTATTAGGCATTTGTAGTGCTCCGGTCTCCACCGGTGGATCCACTGCAGATCTTCAGGAGCCGCGACTTCCTTCGAGCTAGCTCAGGAAGTCCACCGGCTACGGAGGAGAGGGAAGGAGACAATTGGAGCCAAGGTAAGTAATACCAGCTTTCTATGAGTTGGTAGTCAAATAAAATTCAGCAATACAAGTCGGTGAAACGCCGACGTGGTGGAGTCTACTTGGGGCACCACCATCTCTTGGTAGCAGAGCGTGGTTGTTCTTAGATTTGAGCATTTGATTAGTATTGTACAATTAATATTGTAATCTTGTTGGTTGTCCAAACGGGCAATACATATTAATTGGTTTTGATTGCTGATTTTAAACCGACTACCAGCTCATTTGTGGACCGATCTCCTTAACTAATTGTCATTGTATATGAAAAATTGAGGTTAAATGTCTTTGTTGTTCTAGTTAAGTTCTAGCATTTACCTATATTTAAATTTTGGTTTGTTTTTTCATATCTTTGTTTTGCCCTTGAATATTTTGTTTGTTAAGTTGTAAACTTATACTTGAATTTGATTTGTTGAAAAAATTCTGCTGCTAAATGACTTTGCTGTTGTTGTAATACACTATATTGCTGTGTTAAGTTTTAGCATTTACATTTGATTTTGTTTTGTTTGCCTTTGAATATTGTGTTTGTTAAGTTATTGACTTAATGCTTGAATTTAATTTGTTTGAAAAATTCTGTTGTTAAATGCCTTTGTTGTTCTAGTTAAGTTCTAGCATTTACACTTGATTTTGGTTTGTTTATATATTTTGTTCTGCCTTTGAAGTTCCTCCCGATCTGTTTTATTGTCTGCGGTTGTCGGTCTGTTTGTCTGTGTATTATTATAGAGTATCTTAATTTTGGTGCAAAATGGTCCCGCCAGTCAGCCCGCTTAGTGGTGCCCGCGCGGGTGCACAAAAGATTTTGAGATGGTTTGCTAGTGCCGTCGCTTTGGTAGACCGACCAGACCGAGAACAGGCCTTGTTAATTCGGCATGAGGGAGTACCGGCTCGCTTGAAGGAATTGGAGCAGCTTTTCGTTGCTCATCAACAATATCTGCTCGACCACCCAGCCGAGGGTGCCGCTGAGTTGCGGGCAGTCGACCAATTTAATGCCGATTATGATCAGTGTTTTGAACAGGCGGATGTGATTATAAACAAGGCTCAGGCAATCCTATTCGTCCGGAGGGGTGAGTCGTGCACGCCCGGGGAGGTCAAGCCTACCCCGGCCGGCTTGCTGGGCAGACTGCCCACTTTAGACATCCCAACCTTTGATGGGAACTTGGCTTCTTGGATGGGGTTCATTAACCTCTTTGATAGCCTGGTTCACTCGAGGGACGACCTGTTCCCTAGCCAGAAATTGGCCTATTTGCTCTCTGCCTTACGGGGAGAGGCTGGTGTACTTGTCCAGCATCTACCTGTCAATGATGACAGTTATGATATTGCAAGGGCGTTGTTGACCGCCCGGTATCAGAATGTTCGCTTGCTAGCGGACACACATGTGGCTGCCATTTTAGGGCTGCCACGAGTATCGCGGGTCTCCTCATTGAGGAAGGAGATTTTGAACCCGCTGCTAAGCGCTATTAACGCGCTCAAACGCCTTGATCTACCGGTGGACCAGTGGTCCTTTATTTTGCTCCACCTCATCCTCGATAAGCTTCCCATGGAGATGAAGGGGCGCTTTGAACAAAGGTATGGGGGCAATAGTGCCTCGTACCTCCCCCCCTTCTCGGATCTCCTCAGATTTTTGGAGGATGAGTGTCGGATGACCGACCACTTGGATCTGGTTCCTATACCGGGACCGAGTACAGGCCGCTTTGAGGCGACCCGGGCAGCGCCACGGAGAGAGCGCCGCCCGCACAAGCAGTATACTGCAGTGCGGCAGAACTCTCCACACGGGGAGAGGCCGAGGCCTTGCAAGTGTTGCAAGCGGGATGGCCATCGTTTGCCGGCCTGTCCCAAATTTGTTGGCCTACGCACCGAGGGGCGTAGGAATATGGCCAAGCAGCGGAATTGGTGCTACCGCTGCCTGGGGGCCCATATGGCATCGGCTTGCCCCCACCCACGAGATTGCCACTGTTGTGGAGGGGCCCATCACCCCCTTTTGTGCTTCAACAATAGAAACACTCGTGAGGTGGTGAGAGAGAGGGACTCGCACACGGGCGGGGGCCCTCGTAGGTCACCCACATCTCCGAGGAGATCGGAGGGGCGTGCCACCCCTCCGCGGAGATTGGAGAGGCGCCCCCCCTCCAGTGAGAGGATTGGGCGCCCCACCCCCCCTACGGGCGGGGGGGATCGACGCGCCGCTTATGAGGCGCCACCGCGGGATTGGGCCGCGGTTATTAGGGAGCCACGTCGGGAGACAATACGCTTCTCTCCCCCTCTGATGGAGAGACCCCGGTTGTCACGGGCTCCCCCAACTTTCGCCCATCATGGGCACCGCCCGGCCCCCCGATGCAGCTTTGGTCGGGGTGTGTACGTGCCGGATTGGGACCCGCTCGAGCGCCTTGAGCGCCCTATTCCTCCGCCGCGCACGCATTTTTCTTCGGACCCCCCTTCCCCCCCGTTGCGGGGAATGCGGGAGGATTTTCACTAAACCAACTGTCGGCTGCAACCCCCCCACAGGAGCAGGTGCTGTTACCAACAGCCTCCGTACAGGTGTGGGGCCCGAGGGGCACCTTTGTTTTAGTTCGCGCCCTTTTGGATACGGGAGCTCAGGGTTGCATTTCCTCCAGCTGGCTGGTCCGGCAGTTGAGTTTGAACACATCTCCATACCTTGAATCGGTACGAGGAATCGGAGACCTGCGGATCCCGGATCCGATCGGTCAGGTTTTGTTCTCCTTCTCCCCCCACTTCTCTTCAGCGCCCAAAATTGGCGCTACCGCGATTGTTTATGAGAAGGTTGTTGGTCAGCTTCCGCAACAGCACGTTTCGCGCGCTGTCGTTGATGCGACATCAGGATTGACCTTGGCTGACCCTTCCTTCCACCGAACCGGTCCGATTCACTTATTGCTCGGTGCCGATGTTCTAGGCCGCGTGTATTGTGGGAAGAGGAGAGAGTTACAGAAGGGTGGGCTGGTAGCCTTATCTACATCGCTTGGGTTTGTAGTGATGGGACCAGTTAGGCATAACCCACCATCTCCATTGGTGGACAGTTACATAACTGTTAGCTCCACCTTATCGGATGTCCTACAACGGTTTTGGGAGGTGGAAGAGCCCCCTACCGTGAAGCGAGTGAACCCCTTGGACGAGGAGTGTGAGTTGTTCTACCAGAACAATACAGGTCGCCTTCACTCGGGACGGCTGATCACTCGTTTGCCCTTTTTGTCAGTTCGCCCCTCACTTGGCAGCTCCCGGCCGTTGGCCGAGAAGCGACTGCTGTCCATGGAGCGTCGTATGAGTAGGAACTCCGACCTCAAACAGAAGTATGTCGACTTCATGCTAGAATATGAGCAACTGGGGCACATGTCGGTCTCGCGACTGGACTGGCGAAACGAGGAACATAATTTTCTTCCTCACCACGCGGTTTTGAAACCTTCCACCGGGAAGATACGCGTTGTTTTTGATGGGTCAGCTCCTACGTCTACCGGAGTGTCGCTGAATCAATGTCTGCATGCTGGACCGAAGTTGCACCACGAGGTGGGTGATGTATTGACCAACTTCCGTCGCCATGCCGTCGTCTTTGTGACCGATATCCGGATGATGTTTCGGCAGACTGTGATTCACCCGGACGATAGGCGATATCAGCTCATATTATGGAGGGAGGATCCCAGGGATCCCATGCTGGTCTACGAGCTGAACACCAATACATACGGTTTGCGTTCGAGCCCCTTTGTGGCAATTCGCTCACTTGTGGAACTCGCTGAACGTGAACGATTACGATACCCTCGCGCATCCTTGGTTCTCAAGGAGGATGCATTTGTTGATGATATTTGTACGGGCTCCTCTAGTGTCGAGGAAGCCTTGATTTTGCGAGATGAACTAATTGCTCTTCTCGGGGCTGGTGGTTATGAACTGAGGAAGTGGATGTCCAACTCACCTCAGCTTTTGTGTGACTTGCCAGACGACCACCAGCAGGAGCCTCATATTTTTGAGAATGCCAACACTCCAGATTTACTGTCTGTTTTGGGAGTGCAATACAGACCTGTCCAGGACACGTTCACCTATCGATTGGAGCTGCCAAGCCCCAAGGTCTGGACGAAACGGTTGGTTTTGTCTACAGTAGCTCGTACCTTTGACCCAAATGGCTGGATTAGTCCCGTAGTGTTTTGGATGAAGTGCTTCCTACAGGAACTTTGGTCAGCTGAAGTGTCGTGGGATGAGCCCCTCTCGGGCCGTTTGCTGCGAGATTGGGAGTCCTTCATGTCGTCTCTCCCCGACATTAACCGTGTTAGTATCCCTAGACATATACTGCCTAAGGGACGGTTTACGGCCAGCCTTCATGGCTTTTGTGACGCGTCTGAGAGTGGATACGCAGCCGTCGTATATATCCGGACGGTCGATGATAGAGGAGCTGTTAAGCTCCACTTGCTAATTGCTAAGAGTAAGGTTGCTCCACTTCGGACTCGATTAACGATTCCGAAGTTAGAATTGTCTGGAGCTACTCTTCTGGTTCGGTTGATGAACCACGTTGTTGACACCCTGGGACGTAGTGTGGACTTTGAGTCGCTCTTTGCTTGGTCCGACAGTCAGGTTGTCCTGTGTTGGATTAAGAACTCCGTCCACTCCCTGGAAGTATTTGTGGCCAATCGGGTATCCCAAATACAGGCCTCGAAGGCCACGTTGATTTGGCGCTACGTGCCAGGTGAAATAAACCCTGCTGACTGTGCATCACGTGGCAGCGAAGCCCCTCAGCTTATTGACCACACTCTGTGGTGGGGTCCCGAATGGTTGTTACAGCCGTCTTGGCCTTCCACACCAGCTGTGGTGAAGGTACCAAATCCGGGCTTGCGTGTTCACGCTGTCGAGACTATGGCGGCTCCAGAGCGGGAATTTTTATTAGACCGCTACAGTTCTCTGGACAAGTTGCTCGGCGTGACCGCTTGGATAAGAAGATTTATACGAAATTGTCGCCGGCCTCAGGACAAAGATTTGTGTCCGGTCCTCTCACCGCAGGAGCGCCAAGATGCTCTTCTGCATTGGGTGCGTATGACCCAGTCTAGAGCGTTTGAACCGGAACTTAAGATTTTCCGTACCGGGACGTCCAAATTGAAGGGACCCTTGGTGCGTTTGACTCCCTTTCTGGATGATAAAGGATTGTTGCGTGTAGGAGGCCGATTGAGGCACGCTAACTTGCCTTATAGATCACGTCATCCCCTGTTGCTCCCCAAGGACGGACCATTGGTGCGATTGTTGATCATTGATCGCCATGTGAAGAATGCTCATGCCGGATGTAATGCATTGACCGCGCTCCTCCAACGGGAGTTTTGGATTTTGTCAGCGCGAAGAATAATCCGATCTGTTATCTTTCGATGTCTGCCCTGCTATCGTTTACGCCCCGAGACGATGCAGCCCCAAATGGGTGATTTGCCTGCTGATCGTGTGAATGAATCGATGACCTTCTTAGGAGTTGGAACTGATTTCGCGGGACCATTCACTATAAAAACGTCGCGACTCCGTAATGCTAAGACTGAAAAGGCTTACTTGTGTGTGTTTGTTTGTTTGGCCACTAAAGCCGTTCATTTGGAGGTGGTGAGTGCGCTCACCATGGACGCTTTCTTAGCAGCGTTAGGCAGATTTGTCTCCCGCCGGGGACTGCCTTCTCTAATTCGGTCCGATTGTGGGACGAACTTCAAGGGCACTGATAGACATATAAGAGAAGTTTGTGAATTTTTAGATAAAAATAATATTGAGATCGGATCCACACTCTCCCGTAGGGGGGTAACATGGCGATACTCCCCGCCGTCTTGCCCTCACTGGGGAGGGATTTTTGAATCTGTTGTAAAGGCCGCCAAGACTCACCTTCGCCGCGTTATTGGGGAGACTATTCTCACGTTTGAGGAACTCGCGACGGTGTTTCATAAGATTGAGGCGGTTCTCAACTCGCGTCCGTTATGTCCGTTGTCTACCGACGCGAACGATTTGCAGGCCCTCACGCCGGGCCATTTCTTGATAGGCAGACCACTTAACGCCCTGCCCGAGTATCCTTATAGAGATATCAATCCCGGACGCCTTTCGCGGTTTGAGTTGCTCCAGCAGCTTACCCAGAGTTTCTGGCGCCGCTGGCACCTTGAATATTTACACATTTTGCAACAGCGCGTTAAGTGGTCAGATAAGACAAACCCACCGAGGGTTGGAGACCTCGTGTTAGTGAAGGACCCAAACCTGCCACCCTTACGTTGGCGTCGCGGACGCATTGTCCAACTTACTCTAGGGTCTGATGGTGTGCCCAGGTTTGCCGAGGTCCTAGTTGGGGATTCTGTTTTGAAGCGC
Source organism: Schoenobius gigantellus (assembly GCA_963935595.1). Taxonomy (NCBI): domain Eukaryota; kingdom Metazoa; phylum Arthropoda; class Insecta; order Lepidoptera; family Crambidae; genus Schoenobius; species Schoenobius gigantellus. The sequence goes on from OZ012543.1 coordinate 4,088,432, forward strand.
GCGGTCGCTACTCTTTCTCGCCTCCCCTTAGACTGATTTGGCGGACAGTCCGGGACTGTCCGGAGCGGGGGGATGTTCACGCTCGAGGAAGAGCGAGAGGCGGCACTGCATTCTAGTCTGTGCAGTGACAGCTTTTTTGGCGGCCGGCCGCATGTGATATGTCAGTTGAGTCGAGTGGAAATGTCATATTGTGTGGTTAGGATGATGTCCGGGCATCCATAAAATATAATACACAATATTCAAGCAAATAGTGATTTGCGCGGCGCACCTAATATCGGGGTGCGAAAGCCCGCTTTGTGTTTGTGTGTCAAAATCGCGAGTGTGAATCGTGGTGGCCTATTAGGCATTTGTAGTGCTCCGGTCTCCACCGGTGGATCCACTGCAGATCTTCAGGAGCCGCGACTTCCTTCGAGCTAGCTCAGGAAGTCCACCGGCTACGGAGGAGAGGGAAGGAGACAATTGGAGCCAAGGTAAGTAATACCAGCTTTCTATGAGTTGGTAGTCAAATAAAATTCAGCAATACAAGTCGGTGAAACGCCGACGTGGTGGAGTCTACTTGGGGCACCACCAAAGCTAGATAATAACAAAAAATGCTTAACAATTTTTCTAGATCTCAGGAAAGCATTTGATACTATTGCAATTCCATTGCTTGTAAGAAAACTTGAGTATCTTGGTATTCGTGGTCTGCAATTAGAGCTTTTCAAAGATTACTTAAGCAACAGATATCAATGCGTTAAAATCGGTGAACATATAAGTACTGAGCTCCCGATAGAATTTGGAATTCCTCAAGGCAGCATAGTTGGCCCTACATTGTTCCTATGTCACATCAATGATTTGCTAAATCTGAATTTAAAAAACAGCAAAGTGATATCTTATGCCGATGACACAACACTTACATTTTACGGTGATACTTGGCCAGAAACATACAAAATAGCACAACAGGGTTTCAACATAGTTTGTCAATGGCTTGCTCTTAACTCGCTTACGCTCAACACGGATAAGACAAAGTACATTGCATTCTCCCTCAAAAGATCGCCAAAACCTCCGAATCTTAAGATAACTGCACATCAATGCTATTTTCCACCATCAAACGATTGCAACTGCCCAGCCCTTAATGAGACAAACGTAATAAAATACTTAGGAATCAGTATTGATCAAAACCTATCTTTTAATGAACATATAAATGGTCTTTTGCAAAGAGTTAGAAAGTTAGTTTATGTGTTCAAACAGCTGCGAAACGTTGCGCATGGACAGACTGTAAGTAACGTTTATACAGCTTTAGTACAGTCTATATTATCGTACTGCATTTCATCATGGGGAGGTGCAACCAAGACTAACCTTATCCAGCTGGAACGAGCTCAAAGACTGATACTTAAAGTTTGTCTTTCCAAGCATAGGCTTTTTCCAACTGCAGAACTGTATAGACAGGCGGAAGTCTTGACAGTAAGACAACTGTACATCTTATCGAATATTTTGCGACAGCACTCTTTGTTGTTTTACAAACAGATTGATGTAGTCACTAGGAGACCATATAATGTATGTAATTCAGAACTTTTTCGAACCATATTTTCAAAACGATTCTTTTGTTACAGAGGTAGTAGACTATATAATTATGCAAATAGAATTCTTAACATCTATCCACATACAAAAGCAAAGTGTAAAAAAAGTGTGTCAGAGTGGCTTCGAGCTTTAAACTACGCACAAACAGAAAATCTTTTGAAATAGCATTGGCGAAATTTATATACACACATACACATACGCACACACCCACACACACACACACACACATATGCGCACACAAACACACATACACACACACAAACTCATGATTGTAAAATAACTGTAAAAGATTTCTTTTCACTTCAAGAATGAAGTACCTTATTTGTATTCTAAACTATTTTGCTTTATTGTAAGATAATAATTATTTAAGTTTTGTCATCATATCCGAGGTGCGGGGCCTGGTGATCTAAGATACAGGCAGATTTCTGCCTAATTTGGACTCCAGTCTCCCACCAGCATAGTAAGTAACTATTCAAATAGATTAAATGTAATATACATATATGCTTGTGGTGAGAACAATAAATTATTATTATTATTATTATTATTATAAAAAGACCAGATATTTTTTTTTATTATCTGATAGGAATTTGGTAAATTATATGAAATTTTCACCTCGCTGTCTTTGATGGCCGATTTAAGCCAAAGTAGCCCTATTAAGTACTTCTTTTTTTAAATGATTATGAAAGCAGAGAGTCTAGAGAAGTTTTTACACATACTTAGAAACCATGAATTCGCCTGTTTAGATTTTTAATTTAAAGATGAATTTTTAAGTAATTATTCACTAACATTCAAATTTTGACTTTATACTACTGTTTTCTAAATTTCCACTAAAGTTACGAAGCTGATTATTTTAGACATAAAAGAAGCACTAAAGATGATTCAGTGGCAAAAAGAAAAACATTAAAATATGTTCTCCTTTTTTTATTTAAAATTTTTAAGTTCTTTGGATCAAAATTTTCAAAAAGTCAGAAGAAAATTATTACTCGAAAACTACGAATAATCGCGGAACATACATGGGGGTGATTCGGGTACTCCAAGAGGTGCTCTAACTCTGGACTTACGCTTGACACTATTTTTTGGGACACCCTGTATAAAAAACTATAACTTCCGAGAAACCTGACGAAATGAGCTGAAAATGTTTTTTGTTTGAATTCTTTATCTTTTGTAGTTTAGGGAAAAATTTAATTTTAAAAGTGAAGTACTTACTTTTGAAGGTCAGTGTACATATAAATTTTTCGTAAAAATAAAGTAGGCTAATAATTATTTTCTTCACATTCAACGTATGTACCAATAAATTAATAGTAAATTACGATATTAGTATATTTTTATTACATTACATAAAGTACTGTGCGACACAAAAGATTTGACATTTACCGCTACTAACATAAACAAACATATTTTTTTTATATAGCCGTTCTTGATATAAAGAGCAAAAAGCACTGAAAAACATGGATTAAAAAATTATAGAAATATCTTCAGGCTTAACAAGCTGGTGGCAAGAATGAAAACTTTCCTTCCGAAACCATCCGTTTCGTATAGGTTCAGCAGAATATCATGGCAAAAATTCAAATCAAAATTCGCAATTTTCTAACACCAGGAAAACTGAATTGTGTTCGCGAGAACACCTTCGATAGCTCACGAGAACAAGGTTATGGTCACTGAACCTATTCTTTCTTGTTAATTATATAATGTCCAGGCACAGAATTCCCCACTACTAGGCAAACCACTCACCTTGACACCGTGAGCTTGGGCTGGTATGGGGCCGATTCTTCTGACCACGTGCCTGGCTAGCCGCAATCCGAGTTTCACATATACACTTTTCTTGAGTGTCCGATAATTATATGTGAAACTCAACCAATTTTATAGGAAATTCAATAATCTATGCCGAATAATGTCCGGAGACTTCATGCTCTAGCTCTCGCCGCCGCCGAGAGAGCAAGTAGTTCTGGCGGCCGATGCCCGTCGCCGTAGGGTCGCGGTTTCGCAGCTTACCCACATAGTGTAGAAAAACCGTGCCTGAACATATTGAAAGATCTTGACACTATTCCTTTCAAGAATTAATTGACATATCTCCCAATTCGGTATGACGGGACGACAGCTGATATTATCATATGAAAATCATTATTTGACATTGACATTTGTTTTTCGTGCAATGAGATTTAGGTAGCTTATAGTCATACCTCGTATTCACTTGAGCACGGTCAGACAAATGAGTCACTGTGCACGCTTAGAGAAACTAGACGAAAGTTTTGATGGAGTGGATCACAGCATTGAAAATGCTTTGATCATGAAATGAAATTACTTTGTTCCGAGAAATGATCGCTCACCCGCCTACAAATATACTACAAATATGGCTTATGAAAATTAGGATTTTTTATGATAGTCGAGGGAAAAATGCTGGATGCAGGAAGGAGCCTGAAAATGCGGAATAGCTGGCAAAACTGTTGCTTGCATTATAGGGCATGAACTCACGGATGCACTTGGTTGAGTCGTGCGCGTCTGTGCTCCAGGCGGCGGGGCAGTAGCACGCCACCTCGCTGCGGTACTCGTTCAGCGCCACGCAGCGGTAATCGCAGCCGCAGTCCTGCACTCACAAACATGTACTGTACTCTCCAGCGATCGATATAGACTGAAACATCTATATAAATAAAAATGGCTCAAAAGTCCATCGAAATTAAGAAGCCTAACCGATTCGATTAATTTTGTTAATCGAGTATTTGTTAAATTATAGAGAAGGTTCTTGAATTTATAGAAATTGACGGAAAAATATAATAATAATAATAAAAAAAATATAAAATCATCAATAATCTTTCTCTCATCCAAACTTTTTCTGTCCCAATTAAATAAAAAATATCGACGTTAAGAGGAAATCATACAGGCCGTTTTTTATACATAAGTAGTTCCCTGTTTCCTTCCTGAATAATGGTAATAGTTGCTTAATTTTTTCCAAAGAAGATCTATGGGCATTATTAGCATACGTTCCTATGTATTTCCTTTTTTATTTAGTTGATTAATAAGGGGAAATAAACCTTCAAAACTTTAACTGTATTCAAATATCCAGCAAACAAGAAAATATTTTATGAGTAATTCATTGCTATATATAGATCTTATTCTTGTTTCTGGAAGGTTAAAATCGAAGAGTGTACGAATAGTGACCTGCGCAATGCCGAGTTAGTAGAAAAACGCAAGAAGATAAAATCCGAATTCTGATGCTGATATATTAGGTTCCGTCGAGAAGAACTCTTTTTTGAATAACTGACTACGTCGCCCGCAGACATATGACATGCAGTGAAATTATTAGGTGCTGTGACTTGACATTTTACGTCACAAGTTGTCAACGTACATTGGTGTTCTTGTAGATTTGCAAATCTCACAGAGAATGCTCGTACTATTAGGTGACCGGAGCCACTTACCACCGGGTGGACAGTCTGCTCGTTTGCTAACACAGTTGTGTGTAAATAGGTTTAGTGACAATATGGGTATACTGACGTGAATCGCGGGGATGATGAGCACCTCGCCGGGCCCGGTGCGCGCCGCCACCAGCACGCGGCTGTACGGGCGCAGCGCGCGGCCCGCCACGAACGACCAGCCGCCCGCGCCGTGCAGGCCCGAGCCCTCGTTGGTGTTGCCCCCTGACACACGCACACACTCTGTCAGTACACCCCGCCGCGAACGACACCCGCCTGCATCGACCCTCTCTGCTCTACGTCGCGTTCACCCGACCGACTCTATGTCACTCAGAACCAGCCACCTCTATGTCACACTCGGCTAGCCTGTCGATCGTCACGCACACTCAGCCACCACTACGTAACGCCTCTACCGTTGTCACATAGTGCTTTATTACACTGGCGGTTTGCGAGTGTTTACAAAGCGGAGCAGGCGAAAAACGAATACATCGTGGGTGTGTAGCGAAGACGTCGCGGATGCGCAGCGAAAACGTCGCCATAATGGACGCCATTTTGATATCATTCTCGTATATAATCTCCCCTACATTTTTATTACTTTTGATTCGTTTTTGAAACAGCACAAAACAGCCTATTAGTACCTTCAGCTGATTAACACCTTCTAGTCGATTAGTTTATAAAGTTTTCGTTTCCTACCTCTTCGAAGTACCAAACGTATCAGCATCGATTTGTGAGCCAGTCGGAGCTCATCTCGGGAGCAATAAACACACTTTCATTTTGATGATAATTATAATTTAAAAAACATTTTGTGGTTTTTACAATCTCTAACAAGCTCTTATCTCAAGCATCGCCCCACGTTGGGCGCCAACTGTAACAGCTGATTAGTGATCCTCTGACTGTCTGATCGCGAAAGCAGTTAACACACTTTAATTTGATGATATAATTATGATTTAAAAAACATTTTGCAGTTTAAAAATCTTAATAAAGGGCTTATCGTTAAAAATCGCCCCACGTTGGGAGCCAATTATCACCACTGATTGACGAGCCTCTGACTACCTGATCTCGAGAGCAATTAACACACTAATCCTATGATTGGTTAAATAAATTAGATGCTTGGTTTCCAACTTCTTTAATTATACTGTGCAACAGTCTTGAAAATTGCATAACAGAAATGTTATTTTGTACTAGCCGACCCCATAGATATTGTTGAAGTCAGTGCATTCACAGTTAAAATATAATTTAACTACTTTTAATTAATTAATTTTGTAAATAAAATATATTATTAGGATAGTTTATTGTTTTTTATTACTTGTGTTTAAATTTTACCTAATAAAAACATCACTACTTTTAGAAATAAATTAATTAACTCGATTAGGACACAAGTTTTCGGAATGCGGTCTAGTTTAAGCCCTTCAAATTATGTTTGTTTGTTACGTTTGTATTCTGTTTTGTCTTTTATAATAATCAATACATAAACACCCTAATTTTGATGATAACATGATTATAAGTGAGAAAACATTTTGTGGTTTTAAAGACTCAAACAAGGTCTTGTCTCATAAATCGCCCCACGTTGGGGGCCCATATTTACCTCTGGTAAGCCACTGACTTCTTGATCTTGTGAGTAAAAATACACTTTGACTCTAATGATGTAATTATAACTGAGAAAACATTTTGTGGTTTTAAAATATTTAAAATGCTCTTTTCTCGAGAATAGCCCCACGTTGGCCGCCAATTGTCACCGTTGATTGGTGAGGCTTTGACTACCTGATCCCTAGAGCAATAATTAAGAAAACTTTTGTCCTTTTAAATCTTTAAAAAGCTCTTGTCTTAAGAATCGCCCCACGTTGGGCGCCAATTGTCACCGCTGATTAGTGAGCTTCCGAATAGTTCTTTTAGGGAGCAATGAGCACTTATTAATTTGGATAACAAATAATTACAATTTTAAAGCCATTTTTTTATGTCTAACATAACTTGTCTTGAGAATCACATCAGCGGACCTAAAAAGGCCGCATCGCAGAATCATAATACGAATCATATTATGATTCATATTGTGAATGGGGTGCAATTCATCATAAGTAATTATTCTATTTGACAGCTTTTTATAAATATTCGTAATACGATCCACAAATTAGGCATTGCTAAACTGTCAATTGGGACCATTTTACAAATATTCATACAAAGCTGGCAAAAAGAATTTGCTTATGATGAATTGCACTCAATTCATAATATGAATCATAATGTGATTCGTATTATGATTCTGCGATGCGGCTTTTTTAGGTCCGCAGATATCGTCTGCCATCATGAGAGAAACATCCATCTTATTATTTTTAAAAAATCATAAAAAACTTATAACGCTTGTATCCGTTACAGACTGCGTATTCGCTACGCATCCTCAGCCGGTTTAATATTACGCGTTACGCTTTGATCGCACCGCACCGCACCCCTCAACTTGTATTTACCATATTCTTGCTAAGTTTTTCCTTGCGTTTCAAAGTTGAGATCGATGATAAGATGCAGTTTTGACGTTTAATCTATGGAAAATCTGTTAAACAGCATCTTCAGATAGATTTCATTCTTGAGATGCAATTATTACTACTAGCGACAGATTCAATTTCACAAATATTCAAACAGGCGGTTAATTAAATAACAAACAAGTTTTGACATTACACTCATACAATAGGAGCGTACCAGATAAGCATTAGCACTTTTTTGACATCTGATTTTAACGTTTCAATTTATTTTTTCAGTCCAGTGAGAAACATCATTGATTCATGAAAAAAGTTTTCGAATGTCAAATTTCAAAGCTGTCAAAGGTGGTATCAGAGGATCCATCTAATAGCTTGGGTCTTTGATGCCAACTTTTCTTGGCCAAAAGTTGAAATGGAACACACGAAATGTTAACACCAAAAGCTAATGTTGAAAATTAAGATGTTGCCAAACCGCACTTATGCGGAACGCGCCTAACAAGTGTTAAAAACAATGGCTAGATATCTATAACCGCCTGTTTATGTGTTGGTGAAATCCGAGCTCAATATCGTCGTAGCCCGCGGCCGTGCAGTGAGCTGTGAGCTATGACTCACCCAACCAGCCGCCGCGGCCGTACTGTGAGCTATGACTCACCCAGCCAGCCGCCACCGCTGGGCTGTGAGCAGGGAGCTGCGAGCTGTGGCCTGCGAGCTGTGAGCTGCCAGCTGCGTGCTGTGACTCAGCCAGCCAGCCGCCGCCGCCGTCGTCGCCGCGCTGTGAGCTGTGATTCACCCAACCAGCCGCCGCCGCGCTGTGAGCAGGGAGCTGCGAGCTGTGGCCTGCGAGCTGTGAGCTGCCAGCTGCGTGCTGTGACTCAGCCACCCAGCCGCCGCCGCCGTCGTCGCCGCGCTGTGAGCTGTGATTCACCCAACCAGCCGCCGCCGCGCTGTGAGCAGGGAGCTGCGAGCTGTGGCCTGCGAGCTGTGAGCTGCCAGCTGCGTGCTGTGACTCAGCCAGCCAGCCGCCGCCGCCGTCGTCGCCGCGCTGTGAGCTGTGATTCACCCAACCAGCCGCCGCCGCGCTGTGAGCAGGGAGCTGCGAGCTGTGGCCTGCGAGCTGTGAGCTGCCAGCTGCGTGCTGTGACTCAGCCAGCCAGCCGCCGCCGCCGTCGTTGCCGCGCTGTGAGCTGTGATTCACCCAACCAGCCGCCGCCGCGCTGTGAGCAGGGAGCTGCGAGCTGTGGCCTGCGAGCTGTGAGCTGCCAGCTGCGTGCTGTGACTCAGCCAGCCAGCCGCCGCCGCGCTGTGCGGTGCGTGCTGTGACTCACCCAGCCAGCCGCCGCCGCGCTGTGAGGTGCGAGCTGTGACTCATCCAGCCAGCCGCCGCCGCGCTGTGAGGTGCGAGCTGTGACTCACCCAGCCAGCCGCCACCGCCGCCGCGCTGTGAGGTGCGAGCTGTGACTCATCCAGCCAGCCGCCGCCGCCGCCGCGCTGTGAGGTGCGAGCTGTGACTCACCCAGCCAGCCGCCGCCGCCGCCGCCGCCGCGCTGTGAGGTGCGAGCTGTGACTCACCCAGCCAGCCGCCGCCGCGCTGTGAGGTGCGAGCTGTGACTCATCCAGCCAGCCGCCACCGCCGCCGCGCTGTGAGGTGCGAGCTGTGACTCATCCAGCCAGCCGCCACCGCCGCCGCGCTGTGAGGTGCGAGCTGTGACTCACCCAGCCAGCCGCCGCCGCCGCCGCCGCGCAGGCAGCCGCCGCCGCCGCCGCCGAAGCCGCCGTGCGCGGCCGCGGCGCACGCGCGCCCCCCGGCGCCGCCGTCCCGCACGGCCGCGCCGCGCACGCCCTCGTGGCCCGGCGTCACGGGGCCCTCGCGGCCGACCCACCCGCCGCCCGCGCCTGCACAAACGACACGCGTTACGTCTGCACTACATTATCGGCGATGATCCTCGATAGTGTGATCGTCTATAATCGGTACGATCGTCGTGCGAGCATCCACACGATGTAACGTAGCAGCGTCACACACTTTTGTTCGAGGTATGAAAACATACAAAGTACTCGTATTAAATAAACATAATTATTAAAATAAAACACGGACGTATATGCGGCCGGTCTTGTGTTTTTATAAAATTCCTTTTCTATTGCGCACCGCACCGTCTACGATCTATGCGCGAAGTCTAAGCTTCAACGAGCGATGTACTAGCTGCGCCTCGTCTCACACAGAGGACGTTACTCACGCAAAGCACACGTTCACCGATCTCGCGATGTCTTCGTTTCATACGTGGTGGCCTACGTAAATTACTTTATCTAATATAATTGTATTTTCATTCTTAAATAATTAAATTCAGTGTTTAAAACTACCGATTTCGGTAAGTGTTTAACAATCAATAACATATTTTCTTGTTTAAAATAGTAGCCGCCGGTGTGCTTATTTTTATTCTTTCTACCCTACTTGTTTATGTAAAATATTCAATGTATTTTCACATTCCACTGTTTATTATTTAATTTTGATTTCATTGGAAACTCCGCTCTGATTGTGACAATCACACGACACCATCTAAATTAGTACTTTCGCCTTGCTTTCGCTGCCGATGTGGTCACATCAGGGAAGTTTCATGAGTATTCTCCTAAAACGCTGAACATGATGTTTCCAGGGCTTTACGTTCGGAGTGCCTTCTACGATCGGAGGCTTGTACGCTTGGGCTGCATTCTGCACTTGCAGTGCACTGAAAATAGTTCCGGCCTTACTGCTTGCCGCAAAAACACGCCTCACCATCTTCGCCTTGTGCACACCATCAGATTAACCCCTGGAGACCCTCACCAGCTGCGTCTACCATCTCCACTATCCAGGGCAGTACTATTTTATCTTTGCAGCGACAAGAAGGTATCACAGCCGGCAGTAGACTCGCAACCCTGGTTTTCTTCTTAAAATAAATTTGTTGTCTGCTTGAAGGTTGTATTTTTTATTTTCTTATTACTAAAATAACTTTCAACGTAGCACTGGCGCCCAACGTGGGTGGCATTTTTTATTTTCTTATTACTAAAATAACCTTCAACGTAGCAACGATCGTCTGTAGTAGTTGTTGTGTCTGTAGGAGTGTGTTGCTGCTGCAACCTAAATGGTTGTGGTGCACAATCATTTTGTTAATGTGATTCAACGAAAAATTGTAAAGAAAAAGAAGATGGTGGTGTTTGACCATTCATCGTAATAGAACAAAGTGAACATGAGCACGAGCATAGAACATGAGCGGCGATCATGTGGACACCTCAAAGCAACCACCAGGCGATTACCCTTTGATGCATGCCCGAAAAACCGACAATTCACGGGTCGCAGGCGATCATAGACCATGATCGGCGGGTACAGCCGAGTACAGCCGAGTATGCCCTCTACACCAATATCTTATAATATGAATACAACAAAGAAAAACGGAATCCAATTAGTCAAGATCCGTAATTTTGGTGAAAAATAAATCCTTACTAATATTATAAACGCGAAAGTTTGTGAGGATGTTTGTAACTCTTTCACGCAAAAACTATTAAATGAATTGATATGAAATTTTGTAGGTAGACAGATTACGACAGGGATTGATTGCTTGCCAAAATTTGTCATGTCTACCAAGCCACGGTAATAGTATAATACAGTATGTGGACTCGGCCCCTCTTTGAAATTTTATACCTACGGCCGCTCGGCATCGCTTGGTGCGTCCCGCGATAGGGCTGCTCGCTTACCGACCGTGCGCTCCGTTTGACTCGTGCGTATGCCCTGCGGCGAACTGCATTTGTAACAGCCCTTGCATCTATGCGATCCAAGTTCGATCCAGATCGAGGCGCGTGGGCATAGAGCGTGTTTCGACCGTTTCTATGAAGACATTCAACTGTATATACTATTATCGTGACCAAGCTCAGAAGCAAGTGGCCAGCTTTCTAGTGACGCTGGCCTAATCTATGCTATGATGACCCGTAGCAAAATAGATTGGAGATGACACTTTGATATTGATTATAGAATTTGCGTCTTAGATTTAAACGTAGAATCAATAGATATTCGTCATGTTTAAAATTCAAGAATAACAGTTTTGTTTTTTAGCGAATAATTAAAGATTTGCTTAGGTGGGTGTGTTATTTTATTGTTAACTGAAATAAACTTGACCTTAAAACAATTCTCCCTTCTGCCTTAAGTTCCACCTACGATCGGTCCTGCTTAAAGGATTCCTCACCCACGTCTTTGTCTACGCGGATATCGGTTATAATAATACAAGGCGAGTTCCTTTATATTAATAATCTCTTTATTGCACACAAAGACAAAGTACAACAGAAAATAACAAAAGAAATAAAAACAGAATCTTAACAATAGGCGAAACGTAAAACTATTGTTTAATCTATTCCAGGCAACCTCGGGAGTGGGAAATATAAACACGGAGGAGATTCATTCGAAGATTCAGGCGAAGAGTGCAGAAACTGGAATTAGAAACATACGTATGATAGGGAAAAGAAATCAGTGCCACCAAAGCATCTTAAGACTCAAGGATAGGAAGTGGCTACGAACTTGGTTTTTAAAAGACTAGCGTACCTACCTGCGCTCAGAATACTCTCAGGGAGAGTTCCATTAGCGGACAGCGTAGGAAGGGGATGACAAGAAATGAGTCGAGTGGGGCGGAATATCAAGAATTAAGTTGAAATAAGGTCGCAACGTGCGACTGGATGATTATGAAGTAGGCTGAAACAAAAAATGAGACTTAAGATATTATGGTTGAGACGTTGGATGTAATGTAACAAAACATTTCAAATAAGGCACAAAACATGCATGCCTCTCCGCTGTCGAATTGGGAGCTATTTGAGTTGAGAGCGATAGGAAGAAACATGGTCAAACTTTACATCACGCGATCGCCGGAAATCTCTTTAAAATTCTACATCAAATTCCGATAAAATCGGTTCAGCTGCTGAGGCGTGAAAGCCTAACAGAGTTACAGAGAGATGACATAGCTGCGGAAAAAATAACGTGAGGTTGTCACGGGCTTATGTCATTTCCATACATTTTTTCTGCGGAACAACTGCGGAAAAATAAGAATGTGACTTTGGTCTAAGGGGACAGTACGGATAGCAAACTTACCTGACGTCTTTCCAGGCTGGCCGTACATGTAGCCGGATTCGGGCGTCGCGTTCGTGTGTGGGCGGCCATGTTGGGAGCCGTCGTCGCGAAAGACGCCGACTGATATCCCCCCTCCGCCGCCCGCCACCACTAAAGGGACCGCTTGCCCCTCCTTGTCCAGCTAGAACACGTTTACGTCGAAATTAATTGTTTAGTATATTCGTTGGAGATTTGATCCTTACAATTCATCCTATAGATTGATTCCATAAAAGTACATGATGTTATTTTTTGGATTTTAGATTTAATTTGAGACATGCATATTTTCAAAAATCTCTGAATGCAGTTTTGCTTCTTTTTAAAATTAAAGGAATGTTTCCTTTGAGATAATTTGCTATCTTCAGTATTTAGAATTCCCTTCAAGTGGCGCTAAAAATTTCCAAGAGGAAAGTTAAAGGTTCTATTTACCAGTGACAGAGAATAAAAGTAACAGTTGAGCGTAATATGAACATATTCTGATAAGGAGGAATGAGAGTCATATTACTATAAGAATTATGGGGATGAATAAGGGTGGACACAAGGGTAGAGGAAGACTCACGAAAGTGTGAATGGATTACGCGAAGAAGAATATGCGTGCGAAGAAGTCAGTGCTGAAATGACGAATAATAGAAATGAATGGAAGAGGAATACGTGTTACAGCGACCCCACGACGCAAGAGTGTAATAAGGACAGGGTTATTATAATGTCTAGCTGGCTGGTGTGAATATTTTTGTTACTAAGTAAAGTGCAACTCTTTATAAAATTTTACTCTACTATATCTTACTACTGACTTCGTGTTAATTAAATTACGCAAAACCTGAAATTATACTACGACGTTGCATCCTCGAGATTTATATAACCATTAGTCCACTTTCCAATGTACCGGGCACCAAGCACAATTTTAGAGCGAAGACAAAAAAATAAAAAGATAGGTAGGTAGTTTTAGTATTATTCACCCGCTTGCGCGACGTTACGCCGTTTGACTCATTCGCTTTCTTTGTGCGGGCATCACAGCATCGAAATATTAAAGATCAAAGTTTTATTATTTTATAACTTTATTTTTAGTGTGTTATGTAGTTGTTATAGATATCAATATGGGTAAATGAAAACGTAAGTATTCTAAGCAATATATTAAGGAAAAGATTCGTAAACTAGAGAAACGTTTACGTCACCGCCGCTGCCGCTGCAAGCATTTTGATGGTGCTGGAAGTATATACGAGTAAGTGTTTATTGTGTATTATATTGTACTATTTATCGACACGTTCTCATCTTTGCATTTCGTTCGTTTAAAGCATATTTAGCTCACTAATTAATTTCATTTTGAAATTTATTGAGCAATAAAAAGAGCCTTGCTGTTTGCGCATTGCCTAACGTTACTGTGTTTAATTAGAGAATATTCTGTATACAGTGTTAAATAAAATGGTGTCTGCAGAATACCAGCGTCAAAGCACTCTGTGCCTCTGCATGCGGGGCCTATTTGGCCTAAAATCTATCTGAATATATATTTATATTTTTTGTTACATTGTGTGTTGTATTTTTTGTACCAAATAAACGTCTATTCAAGAAATTATTCATAATTACTAAAGAACCGTGAATCGGCACTTTGAAACACGCCTTGTACACGTGTTTAAGTGTTATTATTTCTTTATATTTATAGAACAGTGTGCCTTGGAACTATGATGCGATTATAGTCACGCACAGTACTACGATGCGATTGTAGTCATGTTTTTTTTGGTCAGATTTATTGGTACCGTGACGCGATCACGGTCTCGATCACAGCACTTCGTGTCATGATGCGATAATGACCTAGCTTATTTTTTCAACAGAATGTTATTATTTCTTTATATTTTATAGAACAGTGTGCCTTGGAACTATGATGCGATTATAGTCATACACAGTACTACAATGCGATTTTTGTCATGTTTTTTGGACATATTTATTAGTACCGTGACGTGATTACGGTCTCGATCACAGCACTTCCTGTCATGAAGCGATCATGACCTATCTTATTTTATGAACAGAATGTCATTATTTCTTTATATTTTATAGAACAGTGTGCCTTGGAACTATGATGCGATTATAGTCACGCACAGTACTACGATGCGATTGTAGTCATGTTTTTTGGTCATATTTATTAGTACCGTGACGCGATTACGGTCTCGATCACAGCACTTCCTGTCATGGTGTGATCATGACCAAGCTTATTTTTTTTAACGGAATGTTATTATTTGTTTATTTTTTATAGAACAGTGTGCCTTTGTATGTACTATGATGGGATCATAGTCGCGCACAGTACTACGATGCGATTGTAATCATGTTTTTTGGTCATATACTTATATATCAGTACACAGACTGTGGAGCCTCGCAGAATATGACTCGCCTCGCAGAATATTACTAATGTTACTCACCGACAACTACTTCGTAGTTTGGTGTTTATGTTTATAATTGTACAAACATTTAGTTAAATAAATAAAAAAAATCTATGGAGAGGATGAATTGGCTTCAGTGTGTTCACATACATCCCATATGTTCAGTCAGTGGTTCATGTGACTGAAACTTGTAATGAGGGACAACCTAGTAATGTACAGGTGATGACATCAGAAGCACCAGCCGAGTGTCCCATACCATTCACTAGCTCTCAGGTACTTGTAAATAATGTTAACCCTCCAGCAACCAATTTACTTGAGAATATTTCAGAGGTCTTAGGGACCTCAAAAGGGATACACGAGCTTTTCGGAACAAAAATCCAGGATGAAATCTCTGAACGTTGGGATCATATATTGTGCGGAGGCTTAAATAAGGATTAAAAGAAAGAGTTAGAGGGCAAGATCTTCATACCTGAAAAATGCAATAAAAATTAAAAAAAAAAAACTTTCAATTGGTTAAAACACCCAAATCGAATCCCGAAATCATTGCTGTGTTACTCAAAGAAATCAGCTTATATTGGACCTTCATTATGAAAACACGCTTAATCGAAGGAAATTAATAATGTATTCATTAGATTAAACGTTTAAAAAGATATTGCACGTGTACGAAGTGATTCATTTCTCTTTGGCGAGAATCTCACTAAAAAAAAAAAAATTAAAGCATCGAAGTCGGCAAAATATCGGGACTCCAAATCAAGAAAGTTCCAGCTGCGCGAGTACTTCTTCTTCTAATAGGCCTTCAGTCAGCCAGCAGGGAAACTGGAAAGCTTCACCGCGTCAAATGCCACGCACGCAGAGACGTGGTTGGGCGAGGAGTCACTCGTACCATTAGTCTGCGAGGAAAGCACCTGTAGTAGATCCATATCAGACAACGTAGTCTCGACCAAAGGCGCCAATTAAAACATAATAGAGGAAAAATTTAATAATTATTCTGGTAAATGAAAATATTTTATTCACACCTGAAAAAAAAATACAATCGATCCAGTTCTCTTGTGAGTTGTAACGGGTAAAACGGATTACAAATTTCTTTTTATGAAACCGAATCTCAAAGATGTTTACCTATAAGTTCACGTTTTTCTTATGTTATGAAATTAAGAAGTTATACCAAATGAGAGCAGTAAGATGATGCAATGACGAATTAGATCAATTTATATCTAACATAATATTTCCTACCTGTAATGCTCTTTTCTTGCTAATTGCCAAAATTTGGTTGTAAATTTAAATTTGGGAAAAGAAAACAAATTTAATCCTTGACTTATTGAAATAATAAGTTTTATACAGTTCTCTTATGCATAAGCATAAGAGAACAATACAATCAAGCCAGCCATCATAATAATAGTCAGATACAATCATATCCTTAGAGTTGTAAGTTAAATAAAAGAGAATCGGGTACCTATATTATAATAGATACGGAAATCTATACAAAGGGCAGAATGGTTCGGATTTTTTTTTAATCAATCTCGGTATCAAACAAACAAAGCTAAAAGGGTACACAACTGGGTAATGGAATACACAAAATGAAAATATTTTGTTTCTTTTTTTAAGATTAGCCTACCCCGTAACGATGGTTAGTGGATCGTACCTTCGACTTTGAATTCTTGCGATCACCAGTCAATGATACTGTACTCCATTTTCTTAGATTTTATATGTTTTAGATATGTAATTCCACAAAATTCTTCCTTGTTATACTAGTTGTTTCTTAGTTCCTCCACTGAAAAACCAGACAGCCAAGCCTTATGGAAACTGCCCTGGAGATTCATAGTACAGTGTTGGGTTAAATAAGTATATAGTAACATGCTTATGATCATATGGTCAGGGGCTCTCACACTGGGTTTTACAAACATAATTTTTAATAAATTGTAAAATTTTGTTATTTCTTGGATTATAAAAATAACATATGGAGGAGAGAGCACTTATTTTGTGTACAACTACTACCATTAATAAATTCAAAGAAAATAATAGCCTTTGTGAGTTATTTGCCAAGGAGTGATCTGAAACTTTCTATGGTAAAAATCTAGAATATTTATAACATAAAATGTGTTAATATTGTTCATTAATCCACCAAGATGCCGCTATCAGGATTTTTTTCATGAAATAGGGGATGTAAAAGACGGATTTTGACAATATAATGTGTTTGAAAAATCCTTACCTACCAAAAAAGTTAATAAATTTATCTGTTCTAAATCAAAAAGAAAATTCAAGTGATTTAGAAGTACTTAAGGTACCTTGGTAATTAGCGTAAGTACTTAAATTATTATAACAAATTGATGAATCATTCGGAGAATCCTTATTATTTATAGCTAAGTATGTATTGCGTGTCCTGAGCCTTGATCTCGAACTGGAAACAAAACCTCGAAGGATGATATATTCCAACGAAACATTTCGTAATTTTTCTTGAAAAAAAAATGAAAAGCAGAAAATATGATATACTTCGATTTTAGCTAGGGATTGATTTTTCTAAGGTCATTAGTAAAGGAATCACACCCATAATATCCCAACCAGTTACACAATCTATGAAATTCTCATTGTGATTCAAGAAGTGTTAAGGACCGACTTATCGCTTATCACCGTCACCAGTAAACATATGAATTTTTTGAAGTTCTATAATATATAATCAGTGTTCTAAGTGAAAGTAATAAATGTTTGGTTGAAAAAGACAAAAGGTTATAATTAATTAACAATAAACAAAAATATAAAAGCTTTTAAAACTCTACTCGACGAAACTCTTGTTATAAACCAAGTACTCGTATCAATTTATATGTCTCGTATTAAATGTCTTCATTTAATTTGATCTATTAATTTAAAATATGTTTTGTTAAATGTCTCTAAAAGTTATCAAAACAAACGGATTTAATGTCAAATTTAATCATTTTGAATTTGAAAAAAAAAACTATCTGTGTAGATATGCCAGAATAAACCCGAAATTTATTTTCTTTAATATTGTCTATGCACAAATTGCACAATGATCAAAGGTACTTGCAATTTTACCGTGCAAAAATGACGTTGAAATGGACATTGTGAAACTAATTGACAAATAATTGTTGTAATAAAAAAAAAGTTGTGATTTTCATGTAAAAACAACAGTGAAACGAAAAAGTTTTTTGCAAAATTTGTGTTTATTATAAGGACATGTCCTCTTTTGGGCTAAGAATATAATTATTTATTAACCAACATGTTTCAGGTATTATTGTAAAGAGTACTCAAAAATCTAGGGTTTAGAATAAAATTTAGGTTTTTTTAGGCCTGCAAATTCAAAAAAACAGCAATTTTCTGATTGAATTTCATAGTATGTAAAACAAAGCGATTTTTGTATGGAAACCAATGACAAGTTACTGAAACGTGTCACAAACGAATAAATAAGTAACAAAAGCGCACAAACGATGTGATAGTGAGTGACTTTCTGACTAAAATTCACATAAATTACATTTTTAATGTTTTATTAAGATTTACGAAAAACATGGTTGTATGAACTCAGCTCCCTTTGCTTTCTCTTGCAGAAGTGACAGCGTCAAAAAAAGCCTCGTTTAATTTTGTGATTTTTAATGATCGTGATCGCTTATAATCTAAGCACTCACAATACATCACAATACTTTTTATTAAGAAGTGCACAATCTTGTGTTGTTGCCGCAATGACTGTCAAATTAAAGGCAGCGCAGACGTTATAGATTTTTCCTTCGACAATAAACCCCCAGGTGACCACATATTGAATTGGATTGCAAATTAGCAGCATTGCAGGTCACTGCTGGTAACAAACAAGCATCTCTGACTCTGACCAAAAAAATGATATATGTAATCAATAGGTCCATGCTATTAAAATGAAATCTAGCACAATAAATGCATTGGTTGGTGGCAATGACTTCTATACTTTACTTTGTAGCAGTGTGTTTGTGCAGCATTTGTTAGGATGAGCCCCTGGCTGTAGTGTCTAGGTCTAGTGTGTAATACCTGTTTTACTCTGCCTACTCTTAGGATAAGCACCTACCTCACAGTAATGAAATATCAACATAAATAAAATATACTGGTCTGTTCTTAAGAATGCTACAGTTTTACTATTACAGTAAAGGTGCATATTGATTTTTGAAGCAATAACACTTTTTTATATAAGTAAACATGAGTTTTTGAAATGCATACCCGAGAAGCAATTCTGCAAAGGGATTCCTTAGCCCATAGTCTGACTTAATATAAACCTAAGGCCTTTTTAGGCTTTGAACAAACCTCACCTAATTGAGTTAAGCAAGAGAACAATAAAACAAATTGTGTGACTGTTAAACCTGTCCAGTATTTACATACTATATCAGTGGAATTTTCTATATTTTCAAATTCAATTAGTTTCTGTTCTTTGATTTTATTGTTAGTAAGTCAAGCATGAATTATTTGGTGTAAACAATACAGTGAACTTATATTACCGTAAAAATGCAAAATCATATTGACTCATGTGATTTTCACAGACTCTGGCATTACTTTACGAATATTTTACAATCCCCGAGGATCTTCTTTCTTAAATATAATGGTACCCTTCGACATTCCAAATTATAGCACTCTGGTACAAAAAAATGAGAAGTTGTATCAGGAGTGCGACTGTAACCTGGAAGTATAACATTTTGTTGTTCAATTCTTGGGTCTGGTTACTTCGTACGTTCAAATTACGAGAAAACTTAGTCCAGTTAGCAAGCCAATATTTAAATCACATGTAAAATGAAGAACCTGAGCATAGCTGTAGAAAATAAAAGATACTTTTTTGTGAAAGGAAGGAAGGTTACACACATACACACAAACAATAAACAAAAGTCAAAAAGACAGCTACAGTGGCATTGACAATGACATCCTTTTAATTGCCAGTAAAAAAAACTAAATGTGGCCCTGCTAAAGAAACAATAAAAAAAAAACGTTTTTAATTTTTTTCTCCTAAATGCAGGCCTTAATATTTTTAATATTCATGGATAAACATCCTTCTCATAAAGTTCTATTTCCGTCATAAATTTTTAAACTGGTTAAAAAAGGTTCAGAATAAAATTCCACGTTCCATACAAAAAGTGGACATGTCCTTTTAAGAACAAACGGTGTTACAATCCGTAAAACTGATGGTTAGAATAGATTTATTCACAATGTCAAACCTTTTAATTAATTTGTTCAGAGTTGCCTTTTAAAATGGAAGACATTCGAACGGCTATTAAGCTGATGTCTAAATTCTGTTATATGGCGTTCATCGATTTATAAGATGTCTATTTTTTAGACACTATACGCATCAATCGTCAAAACATTATCTTAGATTTAAATTTAAGCAAATAACTTATGAATTTTAATGTCTTCCCTTTGCACTTGCTTCAGCTTCATACATTTTCACTAAGATTTTTAAACCCATATTATCTCATCTTAGAAGTCTCTTTACTATTATAAATTATTTAGATGATTTTCTGTGCCTTGGAAATTCTTATCAAGATTCTATCAAGAGTCTATCATGCGTAATAAAACTCTTTAGTCTTCTGATTTAGATTTTGTTATAAATTATAAAAAAAAAGTCAACTTATACCGAATTAACGACAAACTTTCTTTTTTTTCTCTTCTAATTAAAAATTTCTCAAAATACTCTAAACATCCTACCTGGTTATATAAATCTCGAGGATGCAACGTCGTAATATAATTAATGGTTAAACAAACTTACCTTTGTGATGTTTGACCATAATTATATGAGACGTTGCATCCGAAGAGATTTATACTCCCTCCCTACCCATTATTTGCTGTATTGCAAATAAATACCCAATGTTTTTGAGAAATTTTGCTCTAAAGGAATGAGTCAAACAGCGTAACGTCGCGCAAGCGGGTGAATAATACTAAAACTACCTACCTATCCTTTTATTTTTATGTCTTCGCTCTAAAATTGTGCTTGGTGCCCGGTACATTGGAAAGTGGACTACCTGGTTATATAAATCTCTTCGGATGCAACGTCTCATATAATTATGGTCAAACATCACAAAGGTAAGTTTGTTTAACCATTAATTAATCTGTTTAGAATCGACAGTAAAATCGATTCAACTAATAATTAATTTAAGTTAGAATTTATAAAAAAAAATCACACTCTTTAAATTTACTTAACTCTATCGTCTTTACCTAATGGTCCGGCGGAGAGTAGGTGCGCGGCCATAGAGTTTAAAATTAGCAAGAAATGCAACATAACAAAAAAAACGAAATATCTTCGTAAATAATCAGCGTAAATATATTTTCACTATTTAACTATACATATAATTATTTTATAATAAAAATAAGTTGGGGTATCTAAACTTTTGTGGTACTTTATTAACAAGTTGTTTAACTTACCACAAAGACGTAGGTACCACCACCTCCGCCGCCGCCGCCGTCAGTCACTTGCGTGTTGCGCACTTCGTGGGTCTTGCTTGTGAATATCTGCAGAGTGTCGTTCTGCTTCCTCGAGCAGTCCTGACTCTCTTGCGCTGACAGTGTCTGGGGGACGCGAGCAAGGATTTAATATTGAGTCAATTTTTTATTTGTCAACTGTTTAGAAAGATAAACTTTATGCTGCAATCAGCAGTATTTCTATCAGACAGAAGACCACAGCTCAAATTTACCAGAGGAAGACTTGGTGCTAAATTAAATCGTCTGAACGTATATTACTATACTTTATTTTCTAATTATCTTTTTCAAATTGAGTCAGAATGGCATATTGTTTTAAAGATATAATATAATATTTGAGTCGGTTCGACTTCCAGGTGGATTGTTAGAAAATTTTGGAATGCAGTATTACTTACTATTCAAAATGAAATAAAGTCTCCTTTCAGCCAAATATCCTATCTATATATATATATATAAAAAAAGAGAAGTTTCCATCTATAGACGCACGCACAGCCGTAACCGCTAATGGTAGAAATTTGAAATTTGGACAGTTGTTTTAATTGAAAATGCGGACGCACACTAAGAAGAGATTTCAACCCTAAAATTTTAACCCTGAAGGGATGAAATAGGGGTTGCAAGTTTGTATGGAAAAATCTTTATATTAGCAACGATTTTGATACAACTTGAGATTCATGCTCTTAAAAACATTTCATTGAATACGCGTTTCATGGTTTATTGGAATTCACCCCCTTAAGGTGCAAAATATGGATTGAAAGTTTCTATGGAAAATATTTAAAATCTGCTCCAATTTTTAAAAAATTTATTATCCGAGCTCCTAAATATAAATAACAGCCTTTTAATTAATAGGCTACTTAATTATTTTTCCTACGGTAAAACATAAAAAAATCCCTCGGGAAAAACATTAATAACGCGGGCGAAGCCGCGAGCGGAAAGCTGGTCTACAATATTCAATAAGGCACTTTCTCTTCATGTCGCACATAGCTTTGGGAGTGGGAGTATACAGGGTCTACGACTTGAAAAAGGTGTCGCCTGTATGTACGATTATATGTGTGTCAGCACGCACCTTCTTGCAGGCGTTGAGCCCCTGCTGCCCCAGCAGCATGTAGACGTGCTCGCCGCGGTGCAGCTCGAACAGCGCGCGCGCCTGCGCCCCGTGCGACACGCCCGCCCACGCCGCGCCCAGCCCGCCCGACGCGCCCGTCGCGATCACGCTGTCACACACAATCAATAATACTACTTATGAGCGTCGGTGGCGCTGTGGACTCGGCACTTGCCTTCCAATCGGGAGGTCCGAATTCGAGACCGCCATGTACCACTGTGTTTTTCGTTTTCGAATTTCATATGTACATTTGTCTGACGCTCCTACGGTGAAGGAAAACATCGTGAGGAAACCTGCATACATCTGCGAAGAAATTCAATGATGTATGTGAAGTCGACCAATCCGCACTGGGCCAGAGTGGTTGACTAAGGCCTAATCACCCTAACATAGGGTAGGCTCGAACCCCTCTGAATGTCACTTACAGCCCTACGGCTTTTCTAGCTACATTATTGCCCTAGAGCGCTAATTGGTCACCTACAAGTCCCATTTGGGGGTAATAAGTTCGGTAAGACCTACTTACCGAACATGAGAGATGTAAAAGTAGTTTCGAATCACCGTGAGCGTGCTCACAGAATAAATAGTTGTACTAAAGTACACAAGGATCACTCTCGAAGAAAGGTCAAGTTTAGGTATGAAAATGTACCTACTCTTACGACCTTCATCTGACTGCACGGGAAATTGAAATTTATTGCATAACACGAGTGTTCCAATTCCGTTGCGATACCGATTGAGCGATAAGAGCGCAGGGTTCCCACTCACCGATGTGCAGTTATCATTACAAAAATTACCGAGAAAAATCTAAATTATTACGTGCGGCGCGGCCAGCGTGCGAGCCGAGCGGCAACCCTCGGCCATACACCGCCCGGCCGGTGCGCCGGCCAAACGTACTTAAACTGCAGAGTGAACCCCCCTGGCGTGCTCACAGCATCCAACCTGACATCATCGATGACGTCATTACATTCGCCATCTTGCGTTTACGATGACCCGCATTTCTCGGATCGTAATCGTTGTGAATGTTCTGTCTGTCATACGACTGTCAAGTGTCAATGTCAGCGTTCGAAAAATACAACATTTATTGTTAGGGATGAGGAAAATAATACTGCAGTGGACTGATTTTTCTGTTTTCTATCTAAGTGCTCATTAAATAATGGTTAGATGCAAAAATTACGTGCTATTGCTGAAAATTAATGGACGTCAACGTCTACGAAACGTCAGCGTCGTAAGCGCGCAAACTATCGTTCCGAATGGCCAACTGTTACGAGTATTTGTCGATGTTAACGCGATATCCAATTCGGAACAGTTGTGAGCGCTCACATCCCTCTCATCGTTATAAGCTCATTCGGAACGCACCTTAACTACACTCTGGCAAAAGAGAGTTTGGAGCGGTGACATCATCATCATCATCACAGCTCATATACGTCCCCGCCGAGGAGCTCGAGTCTACCCTATGACAGGGTGATTAGGCCTTGGTCAACCACGCCGGCCCGGTGCGAATTGGTCGACTTCACATACACCTTTAAATTTCTTCGCAGATGTATTCAGGTTGCCTCACGATGTTTTCCTTCGCCGTATGAGCGTCAGATAAATGTACATGTATATGAAATTCGAAAACGAAAAACACATTGGTACATGGCGGTCTCGAACCCCGGATCTCCAGATTTGGCAGTAGGTATTATGCGTGACATTAACGGATCAGTATTATATAGGGAAACAATTTCAAAAAATGAATATTATTTGGTATGTGGTATTTGGTCCTAGGTGGCATGGCAAAACTAGTCAAAATCCTAACGGTTTTATTACAAAACGTGGTCGAAACTTAGTTTTGGTTTCAAACTAATGCTCTTTTACTGTCTTGTGTTAATAAGAGTAGAACAGCGTCAGGTTAAGTCAAGACTCAGCTTACAACATATTTTGAAATAGGATAATCTGTCTCTAGGTGGCCCCGGAGCCGGGATCGCGATGGCATCGACAAAGAGACAGACAGACGGCCGAACGGAAAAATGGGACTATAAACATCACCAAACAATATTTGGGTCAAGCTAAACTTTGTTCTCAGCTCTCTGTATTATATTCATGTTCCGTGATCCGATAGTCTATACATGAAATCTCAATTGGCAGTCTTTAATAATCCCCTTCAGAAAATTTCACACAGTACTCACGTGTACAGCCCCTCAGCCGGCACCTCCCAGACCTGAATGCCTTGGTAGGGGGGCGTTTGGAAGACGGTCACAATGACCGGCGTGTTGTTGTACGCGGCATCGCACATCGTCTGGTTGGGGCCGAAGCGACCGGTCGCACCGCAAGGGGTGAAGCGGTAATCTGTAGTAGAAGTGAAGAGTTGAACTAATAAGGCTTTAACGCTATAGAAGAGGAAGCTCGAAAAGTTGGTTTGGGTCGTAGCCATTTGAAAGGTGTGATATCATTATGATCACGTGCGTAAAATAATCAACTGAAATGAAAATGTTATAATGTTTTGAGCACAAATGTTCAAGTTCTTACATGTTTTATCAGCGAAAGCCGAATGTGGCGTTGTCTTCTCCTCAAACACGGGGTCGTAATAATTGTAGTCCCCGAGCTCCTCGCGGTCAATATTTAGGCCAAAACATTCAGGGGCCATGGAGAAATCGTCGATCGCTGAATCGGAGTAGATCCGCATACCCATGCGGGTCTTAAATTGAAGGTAATACCTGTAAGAAGGAGATGGTGACTTATGTGGCATATTGTAGGTACCTACCTACTTATTTTTATGCAATTATGAAAATTATAATTCAATTGAAAGGATTACACATTATTTGTAAAGACTATCTGACTCTTATCTTGAACGGAAAAGTACGTAATACAATTTTGACATTATTTGTGGAAAACGATAAAGCGTTTAAGAATGTGTAACATTAATGAAATTCTGTATGTGCCTATTTCAAGACAATATATAAAAATATTTTATTTAATTAAAATTCTTATAGATTGTTTACAAACCATAACAGGAATACTACTTGTTTAAAATACATTAACGTTCTACATAAATATTCCATGAATAGTTTACTCAAGGGAGTATTTTAGGTCCAACTTACCGTCTTGTGATGTTGGGGAGGAATATCGAAGCACGGTACCAATTCTCGCCCTTATCTTTGGTTGAAAACCATAAAGACGTGGTGATGTTGCCCCTGGTGGTAATCTCCACCACATCCACACTCAACGAGCCGTAGTTCCTACCATTTTGTTGGTAGTAAAATCTTATCTGTTAATGAAAAAAGCAAACATTGTCTATAGATACAGTAGATAAATAATTTCTTTTGCAGATTAGAAAGCTTTTTTCTACCTTCAATGTTTTTATCAATTCTGAATACTATCGGCAATCTTAGTAAACTTTATTTTCCCAAATCCTGGTACTAGTACCGTCAATATTATTATACGATTTTGACAGTGCAATATGTTTAATAACACTGTTTAATTTTTTATAGATAAATTCTAAAAAATGATAGACGAATGTAAAATTGGTACCAAAGATTCAACTCGAACTCACCATGCAACAATTGTAGTACTTCGAGCCCACAGTCCCGTGAACTTTCGGTGGGGGGTTGAAGACGACTGTCTTCATGACAGCGGTCGACGCGAAGTCCGCCTTCTCCTTGTTGGGCCCAGTCACGTTCATGTTGACGAAGAAGTAGTACCCCACGCACTGGGAGAGGGAGAAGTTCATGTGGGCGGGGAAAAGAGGGGGAAACACCTGAGTGGGGTATGGGTCTGGGGGGCCGCACGTGTGGTCGAAGTTGGGGCCGGTCTTGTCGGTGGGCGTGGGGCCGTTGTGCCGGGACCATTTTAATATAGGCCTGTGGGATATAAAATGTTATAATCTATGCACATACAATTAGTTCATTTAAACATAAGTTTGGTTTGTGTTTCAAATTACTGGTATGTTAAAGTGTGTTTATTAATAAAGATTCATGAATTTCAGTATGAAGGAATGCTTTTTATGTATTAATTTGATTTCTCACGTGTAGGTAGTATATTTATCACATGAAAATACCATGATCGTATGCCTGTTCAAAAAAATCTGCAATGTGAAATAAACTGATGTATACTCACTGCGGCACGTTCTCAAATCCACAGTTGTCTTGTTCGAAGTTGCAGTAAGATCCATACGGCATTTTGTCTGCAACAAAGAATGATCAACATTATTTAATGAAAATATCTAATCAATGTTCATTAAAGTCCTTTTGTCCTTTTGGCGAAAAAAGTCCCGCAGTAGATAAGGGAACTTTTAACAGATTGGCCATATTGTTATTCGTCGATGGCTGCCAATAAATTGTTAAAGTAAACGGACGTTCCCTCTCAAACCTTGGCAGAATTATGTTGTGCGACAAAATGCGAGACTTCTTCTATGAAAAGAACATGAATGAGTGTTTTATATTAACTGTGGTATTGTACACTCAACTTAGACCATAGATTTAGAATATATATTCTAACTGCTAAGTCTGTGCTCACTACGTTTTACACTTAACTAAAGTATCTATGAATAATCTAAGGATCCGTTGTTACGAGTACCTATTTTGACAATCAGATGTAAGTTGCTTAATAAACGCAGTTTTTTTTGAAATTGTTAAAGGAAATCACAGTGTCACAAATATAAAATATTCAACCATATGCCGGCAACCAACAGCTTCCCGCGACTTTTAACACATCGTCGGTTCACCTTGTAAGGGCCAACGCTACGAGTACGTCTCCCGGTACGAGAACGCTATTCGAGGACCTTTCCGCCCCAACAGCCTACAGTCCTGCGAGTGATGTGTACTGCCCACTGTCATTCAACGTTCGCAATTCTTTGGGCTATGTCGATGACTATATAGTTCTTCTATGGACCTAATCATTTCTGATTCGATCAAGTAGAGAAACCCCGAGCTTAGCCCTCTCTAAGCGACCACGTCTCAGTTTCGTACGTTATCACTGGCGACACGCACGAATTGAAGACTCGTCTTGAGACACTACGGTAGATGGGCCAAGAATATATTATGCTGCGTAGCTTCCAAACGCTGCCTAGACGAGTTGGATTCACATTTTTGTGTGTGCGATATTTTTTCCACTTACCACAATTCTGACTCTCGTCCGTGCCGTCGTCGCAGTCTTTGACTAAGTCGCAGACTTGCTGCAGCTTGATGCAGGAGTCCTTCTGCAAGAAAATATGAAAGAAGTTTAGACCAATTCACAATCTGAAGGAAAGAATGATGTTGCTTTGGGCGTGAAGAAATGATGTGGAATTCTACTCAAAAATTTACCTTACTGTAGATTGAAAAAGAAATAACCAAATATAATATTGACGATTTGGTAATTTTCAACGGCAGTGATACGTTTATTTTTCCCAAAAAGATTACTTCTTTATGGCTGTACTGATTATTATTTTAATAAATTGACCCATTATTTCAAAAATCGGCATCATTGTTTTTGTTGCATTCATACCGATACGATACTAATCAATAAAATTGTCCAATTTGACCCGAATAACTCCATCTACGTTTCTTAGCCGCGATCTTTCGGCCTAAAACCTTTGTGATCTGAAACGTGCGAGAAAAAACTATGTAGGTACATATAACGAAACCCACTCACATTCATAATGTTGCATTTGAGCTGTCCTGCGAGGCACTGCCCGTTGAAGACCGGCGGCTCGGGCAGGCACTCCACCATCCTGATGTTGTCTATGGCTATGTGAGGCAGCGGCTGCGTCAGGCTCACGTGGCTCGGTCGCACTATCTCCAGCATGATGCGCACCTCCTGCATCACCTTGCCGATCATGAACTGCATGGGGTACCACCTGGAGAGGAGAGGAAATCATGTTAAGACAGTGGACAAAATTCATCTTCCCAGTTTTTTTAATGTTCCATCTAGCAAAGACTCTCATAAAAATCGATCAAGCCGTTTGAGGAGTGCGATAACAAACATTGTGACACCAGCTTTTTGATTTTTTAATCTAAATACCCATGTTAACATAGTCATATTAGTCATATAAAAGTTATGGCGTCATTGAAAATTCGAAAGAGAAAAATAATTTTCTAATTCCCCGTACATTTTTTTACAGACCCAACTATTTGTATGGGGGCTTTCAAAATAATTTAACAATTTCGAATTTTCAATGACGCCATAACTTTTATACGATGGGAAGGTTTCGGCTTGATTAGGGTACAGCCAAACACGGTGCCAAAAACGGTGCAGATCCCAACTGTCATAACGATATGCAAATAGAAGAGCAAAAAGTTAACTCTGCACCAACTTAATACGGTATGTAGGTATAAATAATTAATGTTTATTGAATGCTATTGTGATCCTACCAATCGCGCTGCAATTGCTTTTATTATCTAATCCGTTGAAGGATAAAATTGACGCTGTCAGCTTTGCCGCGGCGCGGCATAAGTGCCGACATCCTCCGTGCGGTGTTGTTGACTACAATGTTATTGCAATACTATTACCTACTCATTTATACTGTGAGCGAAAGTTTGTATGGATGTATGTCCGAACTGCTCGTAAGCGCTTTATTAGATCCGCCTAGTGGTCCTCTTCTCGGGACCACTCCCTAGCCCCAACCTTATGCCGCTTCGCAAAATGTTCTCACAATCCTCTAAGTATGATCGTTGCTAAAAATGACGCGAACAACACGAACAATGTTTATATGTAGGTACCTAACCAAAAAAATTATAAAAAAAACTTTTTTAATACAAACAGCTTTTAGTACTCGTCAATACGAATTAAACGAGCCCAAACTCGATAGGGTTGTGTCGTTTTATTGCGGAGTTCCTATGGCCACCTTCCAGCTCCAGCATCAGATTAGCTGCGTGTCATCATAATATTGTATTGTCATAATATGGTAAACCGGGAAGTGGGTTTAACGCATGATCGACGGTCATTCGCACCGACTTCAAAATAAAAAAATATGATGTTCTGTGTATTCACATATTATTTTTGACTTTTTTGTGTTTTTGAAGACTTTTTTTTTATTTCATTAACTATCTCACCGAAGTAACGTCAAAGTGCACATAAAAAGACATCGAATGCGCAATAAGTAGCAAGTCTTATAATAACTCCAAAAACAAAGAAAAACCTCAAAGCACAAGAAGTCTAACACGAAACAAACGTATTGCTTACGTATTATTTCTGTAGTAAACAATAAACAAACAACACAATAGTGTTGCCAGTTTTAGAATACGTAAGGACTTTTTATACGAGTAGAGTTTATCGCAGACCATAAGAAATTGTCATACTAAAATAATAAATTTTATACTAGTTTTTACAAACAATAATGAGAATGTCGGAGTGGGGCTGTTGCCAGACAAACATGGAATACGAAGAAAAAACTAAATGCACTAAATGTAAAAAGTTCTTTCACATTGACTGTTTACACCCAAAAGACGTGGAACCAGGGATAACAGAAATGACAATACTCCTGTATGCAGAGGTGGTAAAAACAGCAATGTTATTGTTCGCCCAAGAAAAATACCAGTTTTCAACCAGTATTTCTTCTATCACCTTAACACATGATGAAGTAAAAAGGATTATTTGATAGGAGTTTGCCTTAGAGCATAGGTTACATGATCTAAGGAGTTTTCTGATATGTTGAATGTAATGAAAAACACGCTAGCTGAATTTACTTCAGAATTAAAGTCAATTAAAGAAAATATTTCTGATATGAAAGATTCCATGAAATTTATGAATGACAAATTTGAAAACGTTTTGAAGGAAGTAAGTATTACATCAGAGTCAGTAAAAATGTTGAAATCCGAATCCGAAACAATGAAGAATAACATTATTAAGTTGACTGAAAGGCTGAATCAAATGGAACAACAGTCGAGGGCTGGCCGACATAACCATGAGGTGTACGGCCATTAAATAAAGAATAAAAAAATATAAATTTCAACTAAACGAAAAAAAGAAAACATTGTATCGATGGTTAAGGGGTTGGGTACTGTTATTGGATATCAAATTGCTCTAGAGTAGCGAAACTAAATAAAAGTAATATAAGACCTCGTTGTTCAGTTCAACACTTCTTAAACAAAAGATAGTTTGCTAGCTGCTACATTTAATTACAATAAATCCTGTAACGGATGCGGCTGATGAAATGAGATTTCCGATAGTAAAGCGAATGAAGTTTATTTGCTTCGAGACACACGTATAGCACAGTCGGTAGGAAACGAAAGCGACAACAGTTTTAAAATAACGCTATTTATAGCTATCATAGAAACAACATTTACAATATACCGTCCAAATTAAGGAAAAGAAAATAAATATAATAATTGATTTACCCTTAAAATGAGTGAACAATTTTTATAATCGATCTACCCGAAAAGACACAATTAATTACTTAAAACTACACACACATATAAAAATATTCTGTACCCAACAATTCCACCCCTCAGTGCTGAATTTTCAGCACTCAATCATCAGGGGCAGGGGACAATAATGCTACAAGTGTGACCAGTCGCTCGTCGGTGTCGCCGGTGGCTGTGTCGGCGCGCCTCAGCACGGGCGGCGCGGACCCCCTCGTCCAGTGCAGCAGGCGACGGTGTTTCATGCGTCCTTCATTCAGTGCGCGTCGTAATAGCCTACAGTCGGCTAACAATTGAGCACATTCTTTACAAAATATGCACTTGTCACTTGCACTCATCGCTGTAGTTAACCATGCGTTGTAGCGATGGCGCGCTTTGAACACATCTTCGTTCCGACGTTGCTCAGGTATATACTGGGGTACCTCAACAGTGCAATGCATTTGCGTTTGTTGTTTTAAAAGTGATGCCAACGATTTTTCCGAGTCTGAAAAATTACACAGCTTGGTATACTCTTCATCTTCATGTGTGCTTTTAAAACGAAGCCGCTCAGAATAACAGCCGTCAAATGTAGGTAGCTGTCTTGTCAATGTCGTCGCTAGACGTTCCTTGTGGTGGTGTTGCGGCGCGTTTTGTCTCAACAGACCCTCCAATGTGTGCGCCAAGTCACTCACCACTGGATTAAATTCAGCTGGTGCCACCTCTGTGTAAGATATAACTGGACGAACCTCGTTCTTCGTGCTCGGATCTTTAAGCAATTGTTCCACCTTTCGAACACTTCCACTGGTCTGCCTACCTCCGTAACGGACAATTGCATCTTCAGCGTCCACTGCTGCCAAATCAGCCTCAAGCCTTAAGTTGATCAAAGCTAGCTCGATCTTAGCTCGAGCTTCCGCTGCAGCCAACTCAAGCTGCTTCTTTTTGGCTATGGATGACGCTGAAGATCTTACGGCTGGTGTAGAATGATTCCTCATTATCGTGTGAGGTGGGTCGGTTGGTAATGGCGTCGACCGCCCCACTTGTGCCGATGCTATTTCGACGTCCCGAAGTTGACTTCGCGTCTTCACTCCCGGTCCCGGTGTTCTCATCATGATCCGGCTCGAAGGACCAACAATTGTAACGGATGCGGCTGATGAAATGAGATTTCCGATAGTAAAGCGAATGAAGTTTATTTGCTTCGAGACACACGTATAGCACAGTCGGTAGGAAACGAAAGCGACAACAGTTTTAAAATAACGCTATTTATAGCTATCATAGAAATAACATTTACAATATACCGTCCAAATTAAGGAAAAGAAAATAAATATAATAATTGATTTACCCTTAAAATGAGTGAACAATTTTTATAATCGATCTACCCGAAAAGACACAATTAATTACTTAAAACTACACACACATATAAAAATATTCTGTACCCAACAAATCCCATCAAGATGACAAGTTAAACTCATGTCACATAGACATACCAGGTGATAAAAAACCTATATACGTAATGGAACAACTCTCCCCAGCAAATAAGTCTCTTCATGCGGCTGCTCGTACTAAAGCTAGGCTTGCCATACGTCCGGATATGACAGCCATGTCCGGACCTTCATCCGAACTTGTTGATACGACCGGATTTTTAATATTTGTCAGCGCGTAGTGATAACTGACTGACCGAGCGAGCGAATGGTACTCAGAATCAGGAGCCAAGTGAAAATGAAGCCGGGGATGGAGAAGGAGAAGGATCAAGCAGTAGTCCGTAGTCATATTAATATTAAAAATAACATGAAAAAAAATCGCTCTATAAGCTGTTCCGGGAAAAATAAACATCGGTAAACAAATATAAACATTGGTCTCAACTCACTGTTAAAAGAAATGGGACACCGTCACTTACCCGGCAACTGTTACCTACTGACTGACTGATCTATCAACGCACAGCTCAAACCACTGAATGGATTGCGCTAAAATTGAGCACACATACATATAAGGATTTTCCAAAACTCACCCCTAAAGGGGTTAAACGGGGGTTTAACTTTTGTCTGGACCCCAACCCCCATCCCCCCCTCCCCTTACCTAAGCCAATGGTTATAGTAATAATGCAGATGAATTTCATACAGCAATGAAGTGTTATCAAACAACCAATACACATCCTGACTTACTCCTCCACATTGTTCCCAGCCACCTCCTGCAGGATCCACTGGACTTCTGATATAGTGGACTCGGAGATGAGCCGTATGCTGGCATTCTGCATCTTGCTCTGGTGAAGTTTCACTTCGAACTATAAAAACACAATGCACGTTAGTGAATGTATAGTTATTTTTTAGGCCAAGACTTACAGACTTAAGACACAATACAAAACGATAAGTAAAATTACGGTTTTTGGCCAAAAAGGTCCCCCTCTCAGCTTGCTTCGTTGACATTTCGTCGCCGAAGCGCTGTTCTTTCGATAGGGCCTTCCATAGCGACAAAACATTAGGACGCCTTAACAAGAGAATTTAACTTACATGCTGGACTTAAAATACTATATACTATGTGAAAAAAAGGGAATTACCTAATTACAATAAATAAAATTATCTATGGATTTTATCATTGATCAATAAATATTCATCTATTGGTTGCAATTCTGTTTATTTAAGTATTTATTTAAGTACTTGACTTTACAACAAATTGGCCCGAATCGGACCAAACCAAACCAAACACGGCCGCCAAACTGTAAAGGATGACCTATGAGTCTCCTACGAGTCTCTCTGAGGTGTTCTACCTCAGGAAGACTCATTCATCACTATTTAGAGTAGTCTGCGCAGGTACAGTAAGCTCCTTATAAGGCTATACTGTTTGACCTTTAGCCCGTTCTTATGTCGCTCGTAATAGTGGCGGTTTTGTACTGTTAATGTATAGCTTGAATGGAAGCTTACTGTACGTCTATCATACTTATTTCTGCCACCAAACAGCGGTGCTTGGGGTACAGTGACCTGACAGACATCTTTGGTCAAGTTGACCGCACACATTAGTGTTCTTGTGGGGGTCGTAAAGCATGTCTTACCGGAACGGAACCCACTTACTAGTGAGCGGTCTGCTTGTTTGCCAATTTATTTGTATATAAAATTTATAGCACTACATATCTATAGTCATATTTGAATGAAGATCATTTTGATTTTGAATGAAAAATAGGAAAATTTTGAGGCATCAAATAAGTAATCATACTGTATTTACCTTGCAGAATTCCCATAAGCCACGGAAGGGGGGTGATTTCACCACCATATTTTCCATGCTGGGATCCATCGGCAGGTACAGGAAGTGTCCTGAAATAGACGAATTTAAATGATTTATCACTTTCATTGTCCGTGGCAATAAAACGCATTTAAGCTTCACATAAAGTTCTCAAGCTTACGTGATATTTAAATGTGTTTTATTTTAATCACGAAAGGGATATTCGTGGCTTTCATTCCTGCTGATTAGTAATGGCTGAAGATGAAAGCGAACTTCACCTGGCTTAATTAATAATAGATATAACGGATCACAATATATCATCACATATTATTATGTAGCAATAAATCTTTGTAAGCTATAATAAGTAACTATTTTGTTTACATTCTGAACGTGACTTTGTACTCGCAGTCAAACTAATTAATAAGTTTTGCGAGACTATTGTAAAACTGTTATAAATAAATAAATAAATAAATATTTGTGAGAGATCGTGATAATGATAATGAGATGATATAGTTTTTTTTTATATTGATCAACTTTGAAAAGAGGTAGCATAACATGTAACATTTTATAAGGACGTGGATGGAGAGGCGTTTGCTTTTATTGTCGTTAGAGTGACAAACATTGGCTGTCTTCTTTGTCCGTATTGTTTTATTTACGTTATTCTAACCTTTATTTAATGAGGTAGTGGAATATAAAACAAATGAAAACTGTGTCTATACCCTAATCAGGACTTCTCGACTTCTTTCCGTGGGTTGGAGTGAGATCAAGCGAAATTTCCACAATGAACAAAACGTTTCTAAACCCACAACAAGACTTGCCGCGAAGTAGAATAAAAGTGTTAGAATAGAGAAACCTAGTAAAAAAGGTCATATATTTAGGTAATTTGGGCTAAATTGGGGTCAAAGACCTTAATGGTAGACAAGACAATATAATGAGGCACTAGGTTCTAGAATCAGCTAGAATAATAATAATAATAATTATTATTATTATTAAATACACTAGCAGCACTTGTGCTGATGCGTGTATTATTGCACTTGTGTCTTTAAATATTTGTCAAGTCTATTTTTGAATGAGTCTTTTCCATATCGAGTAATTGTTTCATATCGAAAGTACGCTAGTATTATATGTTATTATGTGTCAACATTCAAAAGGAGAGTTCGAAGGCTGTACTAGAAGCCATATATCAAATTCAAGGTCAGCAGGAGGCCAGCCGAGCACTGGACAATCGAGGCCGTTTGTCCAGAGTTGGAGGTGTAGGTTAGGCGCCGGCAGGGCAGCCTCATCTTCAAGGTACTGCAGATTTTGACAGGATGCGGCTGTATGCACCATCCCGTTCCATACGTCGCGTCGGGAGGAAACGCCACAGTGCCACCACTATATTTACTAATAACGACACCGCCGAGCACATTCTAATGGAATTTTCGGCCTACCGACCGGTGTCCATCGGCCACAATGGAGCCCTTACGCTGGCCGACATCAAAGGAAAGATGGCGAATAGGCGACCAGCATGACGGTGTGGGGAGCTGTCGCCACTTTCTGCGAAAATGTGATCACGCAGAAGGAGGCTGCGGAGAGGGCGTGGGAAGAGGATCCTCTTGCAGCACCGCCCCATGCGGCTGGGTGGTAGGAGCTGTGCTTCGTAGGCGCTCTCCAATTACATTAAGCAACTGGGGAGAGGCTAACCGAGTCGGACCGACATCTGGCTGGGAGATATTATGGCCCTGACCTGGTTGCTCGTCTGGGGGGTCACAGACTAAATGCGCAACCGCACCGTACCCGCCGTTGGCTAGACGGCGGGCGTGTGTGGGGCTGACCTCGCACAGTTCCAGGCCGACTCACTAAAATCCCCCGTTGTTCTCCCTGCCCTTGTGGACGCGCATGGTAGGGTCCACAATGCGACTACCACTACCAGCGCGCCCGGGCAAGCCCGACCAACTTGGTCGGGCTATCGCCAAGGGGGTATTGCACCAGAACATCGGGGCAATCCCCACACAGCCGTGCACGCAGGCCTCCACGGTTGGCCCCGTGCACGCCGTCCTAGCTTGTTTATACTGTAAGGCCTGTCTCCAGAGGGTACGTTCGGCGATTTGACCTTCCCGATCCCGAACGTACCACCATCGGGAGCGGAAAGATTTCGAAGAGTGGTTTAGCCGGGTGTGGGGACACCGCTGGTGGACTAGAGCCCTACGGCATACCCAAGTGGGCGGTCTAGTCAACTTAGGCCCTTGGCATCGTAACAGATTCCACCGCCTCAAAAAGAAAAAAAAACGGCCAAGTGCGTGTCGAGCCGGGCCACTCGCAGTGTAGGGTTCCGTAGTTGCAAATGCCAACTTTGAGTTCACACTCACACCTCACAATACGTTGCTATTCAATTAGGCATTACCTATTATTAAAGCTGCAATGATTTTATATTACCTTAACTTCACGTGGTTCGTAAATTTATATTCAGTACTAATTTTCAATGAAATTTAACTTTTCCGAGTACATTTTATAAGTTGGTCGTCTATAAAGTGTTAGAAAAAAATATTGTAAAAATTTTTTACAATATTTTTTTCTACCACTTTTTCGGCATGATTAATATACATACCCATACTATATAGCTTAACTTACAATTATAGCTTTCTAGTACTAATAGTCTCTGAGTAAAACCGCAGACAGACAGACATGGCGAAACTATAAGGGTTGTTTACTACGGAACCCTAAAAAGGGTCAGACCTAAAAATTACCAAAATTGGCAAAGCTAGACAGAGTTCATACTCTAACATCTAGTGCAAAACATGAAGATTCTTCGTGACTCGGGGCCGAGATCTTGATTGATTGGACAGATAGACAGACAGACGCACGGACAGAGAACAAAGCAAATAAGCGTTAAACAAATTGGCTAAAATCGTAAGCCTTAAGAGCGGGTATAAAGCTAGAAAAATATCAGATTTCACCCGCGCGCCTCACACGTTCCGGTCTCGACCATCGCAGCGATAAGTTCGCTCCACGTTCGCTCCCTCTTCATGTTTTGTATGTTCGCGCACAGTATAACCTACCTTAGGCAGATAAAATCGGCTAAGTGCGAGTCGGACTATTTATCCGTACTTTGAACTGTGAATATAAAATACTTTTCACTTGTGATAAGTAAAACGAAAAGGTAGGTAATAAATATTATTATTTATTTAGATAGGTATTTAACATAATAAGTGCTTTATTTACATTTACCTGCTAAGCACTCGTCGGATAAGCATAGGCGTAAACATATTTCAAACACCAAAAATACTTGGAGTACAGATTTAAATAATACGAAAAGGTAGTGATTATATATTTATTTACCTCTCTTATAATGTCACTTTCAATTTTTGAAATTGTTAACCCTAAGAATCGCTTTAATTTACAATAATTAATGTTTGTATGTTAAAATTCTTTTTTTTTTTTTCAGAATACGGTCTGTACCTTGGCTATGAATGATAAGTCGTTCACTTGCATCATACATACTTTGGTCTTTTGCTTCCTTAGCTTTCCGTTTTTTTAAAGCCGTCTTTGCCCGATTAACCGATAAACCCATGGTTCGGTGTTACTGAAATCAAATAATTAGTGTAAAAATTGAGTGTGAATATGGTGGCACCATTTTATCATTAGATATAACTTTTAGTATGGAGCCAAAACAAATCTAGCCCAGTGTAAAAATCATGATGGCACTAAAATCAGAAAATCACTTAGATGTCGCTATAGTACAGTCACGAAAGTTTATGCTCGACTACTGTTTGACTCTATCGCGTAGGAATAAGGACAAAAAGCAACCGATCATAAACTTTCGCGAATGCACCTACAATCTTAACTTTTCCACTGGGCAATAAAACTTCTCAGTGGTGACAAAATCTATATAAATCACAATACGTTTTATTTTTTTACCTAAATTGCTTTGTCCTTTAAAATTATCGTTATTTTTCTTTTGCTGATTTGTGTTTCATTTTCCAGGTATCGAATGTCATTTCATCTACAAGTTAGATTGGATTGTACAGTCAGCCACGTCAACATGTGTAAATATCTATACTATGAATCCATACTCAAATTTTAATAAATATAAAAATACCAAGTGCTTTCAATATGTGCAAAAATATTAAGATCATTATTCTAGATTTTGTTCATAGTTTAGAATGCACTATGAACTTTGAATGTACCTAATTGCAGTAAGCTCCCTAAGTCGTATCTTATGACATTCATGGGAAGGAAGTTAGCGGCGACTTATGTACAATGAGTATTATAGAGTTTGTTTATAATTTATAATGAACTTTTAACTATAAATGTACATATGTAATTGCACTTAATTATCTTAGTCACAAATTTTTAGAACAAGTAAAACTTTGAACATTATCAACTGATTTTTGTATGGAGCCAGGCACTTTAAAAAATCAACGTATTTAGTATGGATGAGTTCAATTAATATTCGCACTCCCTTTGCTACACTAGGTGGAATCTCTACTAAATTTTATATAAACATCAAAATTTAGGATGAAAAAAAAGTCAAACCCACACTTGACCATTTTTGTAACTCTATGTGTGTCCTCATTGGCTGTGGGAGTGTACGGGGGTCAAAAATTTCGTTATTTTTAACTTCGCTGCACCGTTTTTGAGATATAAGCATTTTTGTAAATATTTTTCTTGAAGCTATGCAGGGTTGAAATTCCTTATTTGTCTGACAAACTCCGACAAACTGCCGCATATCTATATCAGCAAACAAATTTTTGCTATGCTATGTTTTTCCGTTTTCGATATTCGTGTGACTCAGGGTCAGGTAACATTGCCCAACCTGAGCCACACGTATCTCTGAAACGCGCAAGCGACAAACTCTGATGCCAACAAACTCAGACATACTATACCTATCTCTGGACATTATAGCGGCATACTCAAACAATCTATTTTCCTGTTTTTTTTGTGGCCTCGCTGGCCGGTCAGCCACACCAAGACTATGTAGTCTGGGTGTGGATGACACAGATAGTCGTCTCTTACGACATACACAGAAAGAAAGGTAGTGGCGTCTCATATATTCGAGAGTTTCTTCATAGTCAAGAATGAACTATACATAATATGTACTTGTGCATACCTAATCGCACTAAATTACCTTATTCGTTTCTTACAACATACACGGGAAGAAAGGTAGTGGCGACACATTTACGAGTATTCTAGAGTTTGTTCATAGTTTAGAATGAACTATGAACTATAAATGTACTTAATTGCACTAAACTCCCTTAGTCGTCTCTTACGACATACACGGGAAGAAAGGTAGTGACGACTCGTGTATTCTAGAGTTTGTTTATAGCTTAGAATGAACTATGAAATGAAATATAAATGTATCTCATGGCACTAAACTCCCTTAGTCGTCGTCGCTACTTTTCTTCCTGTGGATGTCGTAAGACAAGAAAAGTAAATTTATTAGTAAATTTTCACTAACCTACGTTTCAGAAACTCGAACTGATTTAACACTGCTGTCAAATGTTGCAGCATGTTAGTTGAATAATGATTTGATCAGCCTTTCGGAAATTGGGTGTAAATAAGCAACATTTTGCTTTGCACAAGTTAGCAGTATACTTGTTTAATTTGCAAGTTTACGCAGTCTTTGGATTGCCTCGATAATATTAAACTGTATTTGAAATCATCGTTGAAACCAGTATGGAATAACAAAATTTTTAGGAGAGAAATCGGTACTAACTTATTTTGAGCAAAATTTTTTTTTAGACGTGGACCTTTGGCGCCTACAGCGCCAAAGGTCCACGTTCTAACCACAGCGCCAGACGGTCGTCGCTTAATTTAAAGTGTCATAGTAATGACACTTTTAATTACTTAACGAAGTATGATGCGATAATTTCGCGTCTTTATATAATCGAAGTTTCTCGTCAAATTGATTTAATTTATGTTAGCACTATAAAAAGTTTACATACTGTCACCTACGTCCAGCACGCGAGTAGTCAAAAGCATCAATTTGTTTTACATACACTACCCGCGCCTACGTTGCACCAGCGCTTGTGCATTGTATTGTGTTATTAAAAGTCAACGCGCAAGGGTCAATATTGTAAGGTGAAACTACTAATTAACGAAAAACTATTACGTAAACATAATAAAAGTAAAATAATAGGTAAATACCTTCTACAAAACGCCATAAGTTGAATTTTTGACTTCTTAAGTTCTTTTAGACAATTTTTTTTGGTTTTTTCATTCGCCATAATTTGGTCGATGTATTTTCTCGGGCTGGAGCACAGAAGCACAGCTTACTCGTCTCAACGGAGCGATCAAGACTGATTGATGAAATAAAACATGCCTGTTACCTCGGGTCAGATGCGACAGACGATAGCGTTCTGCGCGGAATAAGAACGTTGTAAGCGCCGATTTAGTTTTATTTTAATTACTCGTAAAATATACATTATTTTTGAAAATCGCTAGTACAGTCCCTAGGTAATATAGTTTTATATTATATATTAAAAATTTGACGCAGTAATATGCATCACATTGAAAAGCAATCGATTTTGCTTGAAAATTAGACGTATCTTCGCGATTTTTTTCTATCGATAAAATATTATAATTTTATGTTTTCACTCAGTGCGTTCACTTACAAATATAGTTAAATATCTATTTTAAAAAAATGGGGTAGTTCATTATTCAATTTCAAGTGTAGATATCAAATCTACGATTAGCAATTTAGCTTTATACCCCCTCTTAAGCACTATTTCTATTTATGTTATGTATAACTGTATTCAACTGCATCCCCACCGCGAAACTGTAATGTAATTGAATGTACGAGTACACTCGTACATTGAATTGTCACTTTGTCGAGGCCTTTCGCTAGATGTTCTGCTAGTACTAGGAGAACACCTAGCGAAAGGCCTCGACAAAGTGACAATTCAAAAACGATAACGAAGTTCGATAAGAACATAATGTATGCCATTATTGACATAATGCCATCGATAAATAACGTGGCGAATCGATCAAAGTCATCGATATGCAAGTTGGTAGACAAATTGATTAGCAACGATTCGATGAAGTAGCGAATTGCTTCTTCGTAACTTTCATACACTACTTAAAACAACGAATTTTCTTTTAAATTAAATGAAAATATTAATTTTAATCATTTATTTTACCATTTCTTTTCCATTTCTCGGTTTTGAGTACTTAGATAACCAATATGTTGTTTTCTTACAGAAAGAACAATTCGACACTGCGATCGCTAATCCTTACATTAGGAATTTGTGTTCGCTATCTCAGAGACGATGACGAATTTAGTTATAGTTTCGCTATGGAACGATTGACACTTGTCTAAGCACCCCGGAAAGACTTGAAATACATAAATATTGTTAGTTGAATTTTTAATAGGTATTAGTAACGAAAATCGCAAAAAATCGAAGACCCATTTTTTCACACGCCCGACCCAAATGCATGGATGTCTCTAGTGAATCACGAGGAATTCGTTTAATCATTGATTTATTGTACTATTGCTATTCTCTCTAGTAGCCAATGAATTACAAGGATTACAATACAATAGTTATTTTATTCAAATAACGAACATATTTTAGCTCCTCTTCTAACGTATAAAAATAAAATTTATTTGTGGCATTTCAATAAAGATAATCTGAAGATATTTCGCCGACAATGTACCTACAATAATTATAGGATCAATTTTTTAAACGTACCTATCTGAAAATTATATAAAAGACAAATCCATTGCAAACAATTTTCGAAATTCACAAAATCTTGTCACAGCCAAAGATGTCATAGCAGAGCATAGAGTGCTGCGAATTAAGCCAACCACGCGCAATGCTATATTTGGCGGGCGCGGACTCGCATTCAAAATAGTAAAATGCAAAGGGAATTGAAACGGCACAGTATTAGTTGGGGACGGCGACACGCTGAATCGATTTGAGACCCATTTAGGACATATTAACTTGTAGAACACGATATTAAGTCGATGTTAACTTGTGTCGAGCTATCGAAATTAATCGACAATTGCAATACTGGTAAATAAGACAGTACGATTGATGAATTTCGATAAAGAAAGATTGGACCTTCGGCCTTCCATTCTGTTTAACCATATTCTGTAGACCATCCGCCAAATTAATGGACAGTGATGAAAAAACTCAACAAGTGTATGGTGTATTTTATTCCTAACTACTTCAATTCCATTTGAAAATAAAACTAGAAAGTAATGATAATCAAGAAAGGGACGCAGATCGAAGCCAGCTTCACCTGCCCGCTCCCACCCCCTATGGAGGCCAAATGAACCCCGCAGCGTAGACAAGCGCAGGCCTAAGGCAGGATCACCAGGTTGTTCACTCGTTTATGATCCTTCTGACAGGTGACCAGCTCAGGGCCATATCTCCACGCGGGTCGGTGGGCTGGGCCCTCCCCAGTCACTTAGGGAAGCTAATGATATCAACCAGCGCGAGGATTCAGTTGTGACCCAGCCCTAATACTAACAAGTACTAAGGGATCACACCTCATATCATCATCAACAGCTCATATATTTAAGAAAAAAAGTCTAATACATAAATGTGCTGCGTAGAATTTACAAGTGTAGTGTAATGGTGAATGTTTATGCCACCCAATTCTATTGGTAAGAAGTCGCTTCAGTGTTTTTGATGTATTCGAAAAAATAGGATATGAAAATGAGTATGATTTAATGCCCTTTTATGCGTTAACTATTGCTGTGAGCTGCAGTAATTTTATATTTGCCTAGCTGTGCCCGCGAACTACGTTTCGCCCTATATTTCTTACCGTTTTTGCTAAATTTTTCATTGTTGCTCAGCTTCTATTAGTCGTAGCGTCATGCTATATTATATAGCCTTCCTCGATATATAGACTATCCAACACAAAAATAATTTTTCAATTTGAATCTGTAGTTCCTGAGATTAGCGCGTTCAACCAAACAAACAATATTAAGATTTCTGTATATTTATGCAAAGAGCCTACAAAAATTCTACGGTGCATCCATAGAATTTTTCTTGCATCGTCGAACTACTTAGAATTAAAATCATGGAAAATAAAAAAAAAATGTTTTAAGTCTTTTTATAATTATCTAGTTTTCATAGATATAATAAAAAAAATCCAAAAATTACGACCGACTTCAAAAACATCAAAAAGTCATGAATAATATAAGAATACAAACATCTGTTTTATATTGAAGTTGTTGCCAAATCTTAAAGAAGAATTACTTATTTGTTGTTATATTTTTGAAGACTTTCCAGGTGATCATTGCTTGGCACCTTATGCTCTAAGCGTGGCACTGACTTCAATATAAAACTGTGATGTTGTTAATTTAATAGATAATTATCAAAAAGATTGAGAATTAAAGTATCGGCCAAATATAGCTTCCGTTTTGCAGCAACGGAATATTTCGCTTGTACTTTTGTGCGTTTTCCACGCGGGTGTGACCTGGTAAAATACTTTTCATTACTCATACTCCGACAGTAGGTCTCAACAACTGACAGCTGCTGTCAAATTTTAAAAAGGAAACTACTTAGTTCTATTTCACATTTCTATTGAACCATGTTCCGACGTTCTATACAGCCACTCAATTACAGCACGGTGGAAAATTGAAATAACATAATTATAATAATTTACTTTCAACTATTTCTTTAAAATAACTTAGATTTGGGCAAAATATTTACCATTTTTTCAATGATGAAAATGAAAAATAATAGCCGGCCACAGAAAAAAAAAACAAAATAAGCGGGAAAGCGGCAATCCGATCTTCCCTTGTTTTTCGAATTTTAGAGTTTTGTTTATTCTTCCGTATAGCAGAGATTTCATACATAAGAGAAGAGGCAAAAGCAGAAAAGTTTTGATTTATGAAAATAAAATTCACTCAATAATGTTCTTTAGCTGATTCGTGTTTTTATTTTTACTTTCCCTGTATTCGTAATGAAAAGCACAGTGTTTACCTCGGGTAAAAGACTTATTTAGTCCCTCGAACTATCGGCCCCGTCTCGGGACTAAATAAGTTACTTTCACCCCTGGGGTAACAATGTACTATTACATCTCTCATGTTCGGTAAGTAGGTCCTTATTACCCCCAAATGGGGCTTTAAGGTGACCAATTAGCGCTCTAGGGTAATAATGTAGCTAGAAAAGCCCTGGGGCTTCAAGTAATTTATTGCCAATATGATGGTTAGATGTACGCGAACTTTTTGAAATAGTGAAGTGTTTTTATTTATTACTTACCACCCTAGGGCTTTCCAAGCAACATTATTACCCTAG
This sequence comes from Schoenobius gigantellus, assembly GCA_963935595.1. Classification (NCBI taxonomy): domain Eukaryota; kingdom Metazoa; phylum Arthropoda; class Insecta; order Lepidoptera; family Crambidae; genus Schoenobius; species Schoenobius gigantellus. The sequence goes on from OZ012543.1 coordinate 4,132,601, forward strand.
AGCGCTTATTGGTCACCTACAAGCCCCATTTGGGTGTAATAAGGACCTACTTACCTCACAATCGAGATGTAAAGCAGAGTAGTTAGCTCGGGTGTAAGCACCAATTGCACCCTCGAAATATAATTATCTCGGGCTGCAATTGATGCCTTACAGCCCTTAGCTACTAATCTACTATTAGTACTTACTATTAATATTCTGTGGGTCAGTTCTTGTCGGAAATTATTGGAAGTAATACGTGTTGTCTTACTTTTAGTAGATTTATTTAGAAGGGAAATCTATGCTGGTTTTTATAATTTTTCTTGGTTTAAGGTGTTTTCCATTAGTGTTGATTCTTTTATATAGTGATTATTGTTCCCTGCGAGTAAAGTTTTACAGTAACGAATATAATTTCAGGTAGTAAGTATGTAATGTAACACAACGTTTCATTGTACCCCAGATCTGGGGCTCATTGGAACACAGGAGGAGTTAAGCAAAAACACATCCTTTTTAGGGTTCCGTAGTAAACAAGGAACGCTTATAGTTTCGCCATGTCTGTCTGTCTATCTGTCTGTCCGCGGTTTTACTCAGAGACTATTAGTTCTAGAAAGCTGTAATTTGGTATGTGTATGTATATTAATCATGCCAAAAAAGTGGTAGAAAAAAATATTGAAAAATTTTTTTTTATGGTAGCTCCCATACAAATAAAGTGGGAGTAAATTTTTTTTTCTCGACTAGCCCATCGTGTGGGGTATTGTTGAATAGGTCTTTATAAAATAATGTAAGGTCCAGAACACCATTTTTCGATTTAGGGATCCGTTTCTGAAATATTTGGTTTTAAAGTGCACATTTTTGGTAGAGATAAGTGTCCCCCCCTCTATCTGCTAAACGGTTATATATGGACACGTCAAAAAAACAGTAGTATATATAACGAAGTTTAAAGGAAAACTATCAGAGTTGAGTACTAGTACAAACTAAAAAGTTATAGAAGACCAACTTATAAAATGTACTTGGAAAACTAAATTTCATTAAAAATTAGTACTGAATATAAATTTACGAACCACGTGAAGCTAAGGAAATATAAAATAATTGCAGCTTTAATAATAATAATAATGCTTATGCATGCTTTTTGATCTTACTTTTGTTCTTAATATGTATATTATGATCCGTTGTAGATCGTTCGAAACAAATACCTATTTAAAAAATAAGTATAAAGCATATTTTTTTTATAAATAAAAATGCTTTTTTCGTTTCATTGTAGTTACCTTTTTTTAAGGAGGGGGAATCTCGTTACGATTCAACAAGGGACTGAAAGCTGACAAGGCCGCCCCAAGGATATGCCATAGGACTCGGGTGTACACCCCATACCTGACTAAAGCACCCTCCAGCGACTTCTACCTCCATAGAGGCACAATACCCCAACTGTTTCTACCTACTCGTACTTTTAATGAATTGCAAGACTTTGACATTAAGGGAGCATCTAGATTCTAAATGTTAAGGCTAATAGATACGATTGCCAATCGCTACAACTTCCTCGGTTTTCGATTTGAGTTGGCTCTCACACTTCCTGTTGCCGGAAGTAATTAAAATGGCGACTGAACTACGCGCAAGATGGCAATATAGGTCAGTATGTGCACAGATAAGCGAAAGCATCCGGTCAATATAATAAATGTATGTTTGTCAATTCTGAATTGTCAACACACTATAACAAGTTTTTCAATAAAACGAAGAAAGTTGCTGCAGATGTTGTTGTTGTTGTTGCTGGGAGATGGTAAGTTGCTGCAGTTGCCTATAGTAGGTACCATTCTTAGAATAATAACGCATAGAAGGATAGTCCGGTACTGAGCGCGATGATTAAAGTGAAGCAAAAATGACACCGCTGTGTGAAGTTGTTTACGCGCGACACACGCACACTACGATATGACGGGGCTGCCAGTGCGCGCCACCGAGCAGTTGTTTTCCCAAAATGAGGAACTCATCTTGTGCTCATGTTGTTAAATGAATGTCGCAATTGTCGTACCTAATCTATGTCTTTATGTTTTTATGTAAAGACAGAAATGAAATGAAAGTTGCCAAATCTCTGTTTATATAAGTACTAAAAAGCGTATATTTTAAAATGAAATAATTGTCATGTAAATAGTTAATTCCTGATTTCTAATAATGAAAGAGGTACGTACCTACCGCGTATAATAATCTTCATTAATCCGTTAATTGTATTTGTTTTCTTAACAAATGTCACTTTGATAATGCTGTTAGGTATGTCCACATTGTCTTTTTCGACTCATATCATAAAAAGTTTATTGTGTTTAAAAAATACTTACAATTTTGTTTTGTTCTCATAGAAAAGTATGTCGAATAAAATAGTTCAGAACATGACTACGCAACCCCGTCACCTGTTTTCTTTTGTGATGGAGGGGACTTCTCCCCTTGAGCCCTCCTGTTGCTACACAATGTAGGAGCTGGATTAAACTCCATATAAAAATCCGAATGTAGTATGAAAAAAAGGCAAACTCACACTTGACCATTTTTTGATAAGTCCACTATTCGTGTCTTAATTATCGGAGGAGTATGAGGGGGTCAAAAATTTCGTAATTTTTTAGATCCGATGCACTGTTTCCGAGATATAAGCGTTTTTGTTAATACTTTTCTTGAAATATAATTAAAATTGAAATCCTATCCTACTAATATTATTATATATATAATATTATAAATGTGAAAGTGTGGACGTTTGGATGTTTGGATGTTTAGATGTTTGGATGTTTGTTACTCAATCACGCAAAAACGGCTGAATGGATTTGCATCAAATTTGGCTTGCATGTAGCCTTTGACATGGAAAAGAACATAGGCTACCTTTTATCCCGATTCCTTAAGTAGTTCCCGAGGGAAAATTGAAAATTGTTTACGAGTTAAGCCGCGGGTAGACAGCTTTGAAATTTGGTATGCATGTCACCTATGCTATGGAAGAGGACATGTCCTTAATAATCTCTCAAATAGTTCCCTTGGGAAGATTAAAAATTGTTAACGAGCGAAGCTTTAGACCCAATTCTGAAGTCCACGCAGACGAAGTCGCGGGCAGAAGCTAGTAATATTATAAATGTGAAAGTGTGGATATTTGGATGTTTGTTATTTATTCAATCACGCAAAAACGGCTGAACGGATTTCGATGAAATTTGGCATGCATGTAGCCTTTGACATGGAAAAGAATATAGGCTACCTTTTATCCCGATTCCTTAAGTAGTTCCCGAGGGAAAATAGAAAATCCTAGTAATATTATAAATGTGAAATTGTGGATGTTTGGATATTTGGATGTTTGTTACTCAATCACGCAAAAACGGCTGAACGAATTTGGATGAAATTTGGCATGCATGTAGCCTTTGACATGGAACAAACTATAGGCTACCTTTTATCCCGATTCCTTAAGTAGTTACCCAGGGAAAAAAGAAAATTGATCAAAATTAAAGTCCACGCAGACGAAGTTGCGGGCAGAAGCTAGGTAGTTCCTTCTAAAAACAGTCGAAAATAAGTCCTGGGCTTCTTACAAAATACGGTGAAATTTTTCTAAGTGCCGCACTCCCTTTGCTACACCCTAACCTTTTTTCTTTTTTAGGATCAATATGGCTTGTATTTAAAAATCCCAATCGATTCTCTAGAAAATTCTCTAAAATTATACGCATCGCGTCTCGCTCTTCGATGCGTTGTTTTTTTTAACTTCAAATTAAACCTATATTATAAACAGGATAAGTGTCGCCTAGATAAGTAGATACCTAAATATTTTTCATATTAATCATAACCTGTTTAGTCGGTTAAACATCGGGACATTTATGTTTCCAAACTGGCAACACAACGATTGAAATGAAAAGTTTCGTATAATTTGTCTTATATGGATAAAATAATAAACAATTTTTAAATCTTTGCTGTGATAATAATGTTATTACATTTTATAATCTTTTCAGATGTCTTGTGATACCATTCAACTGCACAAGTCATCATTATTAATTATTTTACGAGAGATACATTCGAAGCACATTGACCTTGAACACTGCGGAGCTGTCCGGCGTAGTGAGCCATTTATGGCTTAGTTTTAGTTGCTTCAAATTGTGCGCGCCGATTGGGTTTCTATGCGTTATTATTCTAAGGTACCATTATTAAATCCATGGTAAGAGGTACATTATATGCAAAATAGTGAAATTATACATAGCTAATGCAATCTCCCGGTGGCCAAAATTTCACACAGCAGTATTTGGGTACATCAGATAAGTCCATACCTTTCCATTTCAGTAGTAAAAATAAACTCAAAAAATATGTTTAAATTAATTAAGAAAAATCAAAAATTTATTAAGAATCATAACTCTTTTAAAAGTAATATTAAATTACGAAAGCAGCGTGCTTGCTTAATAGATTCGTTGGACATTTTTGACTCAAAATTTAGAGAGAGCAGAAACATGTATGAAAGGAACATACAAGAATTAAATAATGTCATTAATAACTTGCAAAATTCTTTAACAAATATGACAAAAAATTATTACAATGCTCAAAATGAAATTAATGAGCATATCCAATCAGTCACAGAGCTAGCTACACTTTGTCAATTTAATGAAGACAGATATCAGGCCTTACTGGACAAATACTCCTTAAGTTCCACTAACGATAGCTTAACATTGGATAGCCAAATAATTTATAATGTTGTACCTGATCATGCGTGTCCTGCTCTCAACATGGTATCTCAGCCACCAGCAGCTGATTATGCACAGTTACTACAGACTTCAGTGGTCACAAGTAACAATATTGTTATGTTTAGTGATGACATTGGCATAGGTATGGGCCAACTTCTAACAAACATGGGATATTCAATAATGAACTATTGCATGCCTTCGTACTGCGACCTGTTAAAAAAAGTGATCGAATCTGAATTTAACCAGCTTACTACATTGTTGTTATTTATTGCAAATAGAGGTAATATGAACAAAAAAGTCCTGACTCATTATTTAAATAAATTAAATAATTTAAATGTACAAAAAATTATTTTGTTCACATTACCTTATTACAACAACTTGTCACAAGAGGAAAAGTAGTGTAATATATAAATTGAATTTAAAGTTAAGTACTTTATGACATAATAATAAATTTCATTTAATTGACATCAATAATTATGTAAATACATTGTATTTGACAAGATAATAGATATTGTCTATCAAATTATTATAAGAGACGAATAGCAAAATCGCTATCATATTATTTTTATATCTCAGCCAAGAACTTGGCTACAAAAATTGCTCCTATTGAGCAACGTAGAAGTAGGATGACTGTCAGTAATATTACTGATGTATTAGTTAGTAAGTCTTTAAATTAGGTATTGAGACAATAGAGAAATCCTCTTGCATAATGTTAAATAAAGAACAAAATGAAAATTGTTTATTACATAATGTACTGGAAGACCCATTTGAATATAATAAACATGTAAATTTTATCAACCTGGTGCACCAGAACATGCAAGGAATGATGGGCAAAGATCTGGAAGTTGAGTTATTCATGAACAGTAGTAAAGTAGACATTTTTTGTATAACCGAACATTGGCTTAAAAGCTACCAGGGGCCCTACCATGATCGCTTATAGCATGGTTAAAACAATATTAAAACAGAGACACCGCTCTTGCTGCGAATAGCGCCATCCCACTCTCAGCGCGGTTTTAATATTGTTTTAAGCGATCATGGTTAGGGGGCTGTTCATGTTTAATTTTAGCAACCACCAGGTTGGTAGTTCGTTCAGTCGAGAAAATGCAATTCGCGGTGGCTCATTAATCATATTAAATAAAAAGCTTAAATATAAAGATCGTAAAGATATTGTGAACCTCTCAGTTGAACGAACAATAGAAATTGCCTGCGTAGAGTTGGACCAGATTATTGTAGTGAGCGTATACAGGCCTCCTTCGGGATTGTATGACCACTTTGAAAATATAATGGATGAAATTTTAAATAAAGTCTGTAAGCAAGGCAAACAAATATTAGTCTGTGGAGATTTTAATATTAACTTATTAGAAAACTCTAGTTTATGTATGAGAATTAAAAATGTGTTTCAGTCATATATACTTAAAAACTTATTTCTGGAGCCAACACGAATTGCTGAGTTTTCTGCCACATGCATTGATAATATTTATTCTGACACAGAACCATTAGCACAAAATGTTTTTAATAACTTAGAATCTGACCACTCTGGCCAATTTGTTACTATACCTTACAAATGTAAGCTTGTGACGAGAAAGAATATCACTGTTGTACCAAAGACTGCTGGCCGCTTGGAGCGTTTCAATAATAATCTTGGTATTAATTTAAAGTATATTGATTATGACGAAGACCCAAATAAATTGTATGAAAACTTTTTTAACACATTTTGTTGTGAATTTAAAAATATCTTCGTTCCAAAAACCATCTCAGTCAATGGTAGATTAGCTTTTAGTGAATGGGCCACACCAGGTATTCACAAAAACAGAATAAAACTTTATGAACTTTACAATGAACGTTCATTAAATACTAGTGATCAATTTAAATTGTATGTATAAACTTATTCCAAAGTATTTAACAAAGTTTGTAAATTTGCAAAGTCCAATTATTTAAGCTCTAAAATAAAAAATAGTAGTGACAAAATTAAAACGACATGGAACATTATTAATAATGAAACCGGAAGAGTAAAAACTAATAACAACAATTTTTGTTTAAATATTGAAAATAAGAAAGTTACAGTAGATATTAAGTTAGCTACAGAATTTGAAAAATTCTTTACTGACATTCCAGTTTCAATCACAAAATCTTTGGATTCCTCCCCCACTGTAGCCGAATCTATTCTAAAAGATCATGTTAAAACTTGTGATGATAAATTTAAATTCGCCCATATTTGTGCAAATGATTTAATAAAATCATTTAAAACGCTGAATAAAAAGAAAACCGTGGATCTGTGGGGCAACTCTGTAGATGTTTCCCAATCTGTAATAGAAACAATAGCTCCAATACTTGCTAGTATTTTTAATGATTGCATTGACTGTGGTGTGTTTCCTGATCTAATGAAACTGAGTAAAATTATTCCATTACACAAATCTGGTAGCATATCAGACCCCAATAATTTTAGACCTATCTCTGTGCTACCTACTTTTAGCAAAATCTTTGAAAAAATAATGTTGGAACAAATGCAAAGCTTTTTTAACAGAAATAATCTTCTACACTGTAAACAATTTGGTTTTAGAAAGGGTCGCTCAACAACTGATGCTGGTGTTGAGTTAATACAAAATATATATGAGGCCTGGGAGGACTCACATGATGCGCTGGGCGTTTTTTGTGACTTGTCCAAGGCGTTTGATTGCGTTCATCATGAAACCCTGATCAGGAAATTACACTACTATGGATTTCGCGACACTGTTCTGGATCTACTCGTCTCCTATTTGACTGAGAGGACTCAGAAAGTAGACGTAAACGGGGAGAGGTCCCAGGGCGCCTCGGTTAAAATGGGAGTTCCGCAGGGTTCAATTCTTGGTCCTTTTCTATTTTTATTATATATAAATGACTTGCCTGCTTTTGTACAAGACAGGCATGAGATTGTATTATTTGTAGATGATACTTCACTTATGTTTAAAATTAAAAGTCGATTGCAAATTTATGACGATGTAAATAATTCTATCTCAAGAATAGTTCACTGGTTTAATGCGAATAACTTGTGCCTCAATGAAGGGAAAACTAAATGTATAAAATTTGTTTTACTCAATGTTAAAGAGGTTCACACCACTGTTAACATAAAGCATAAAAATGTGGACCTTGTGGATACCGTAGTATTTCTTGGTATTACTTTAGATTCAAAGCTTCAGTGGAGCCCACATATTGATAAATTGTCGAAGAGACTTAGTTCTGCAGCCTACGCTGTATGGAAAATACGTCAGCTGACTGATGTTGATACAGCAATACTTGTATACTTTGCCTATTTTCATAGTGTGATGTCGTATGGCATTTTGCTGTGGGGAAATGCTGCCGACATTCAGACTGTTTTTGTGCTGCAAAAAAGGGCTATTCGTGCTATTTATAGCCGTAAGACTCTTTGAGAGAAAATTTTAAAGAAATTGGTATTATGACCATCGTCGCAATATATTTACGAGAATATAGTATATGTTCATAAAAATATACATTCGTTTTGTAAAAACAGTGATATTCATTCAGTAAATACTAGGCAAAAGATTATGTTAGCGGTACCAAATACTAGGCTTAAAAAAATTAATAATTCTTTCAAAGGCCTTTGTGTACGTTTCTACAATAAAATCCCAAATAATATTAAAGCACTTAACTTGAATAAATTTAAAATCACTATCAAGGGCGCACTTATGAAAAAAGCATATTATAAAGTGTCTGATTATATGACAGATAAAACTGCTTGGGATTGACAAAAAATGTGATAATTGACGTTCAAATCGTGTTAACACTTTGTGATAATGGGATAAATTTCATTCAAGTACTTAACTGTTCCACTCACACCGACAGGCATTTCTATATTATTTAAAAAAATGTTTGTGAAATATAATATTGTAATGTTGGCATTTTAAAAGAGGAGACAAAAAAATACAAGACCTTCCGAGTTTCTTGCCTGTTCTTCTCGAGAAGGCTCTCCCAATTTCCGAACAGGTGTAGAGTCAATTTTTTTTTCATTTGACTTGTATTTGCACACATCTTAATAATGGTTGGGGTGTGTGTACATACAAGGATTAAATAATTTAGTTAATTAGATTCTTGTTTGAAGATTTTTATGTTTTTTTTTGACGTCAATAAGTGCCTGTAAAGGTTTATATTGAATAAAGATTTTTGAGTTTGAGTTTTGAGTTTATACGTTAGGGTCCGAATTAAAACAGACAACAGTACAGCAGGCCTATTCTCTAACATCGGTTGCTAACAAGAAATGATATTTTTGAAAAAACTTAACATCCATTACTGCTATCATGAACGCCGCCGTAACACATAAGATCACTAAACTACATAGGTAGTATTTATTGGATATAAAATGTCTTTCAAATTACCGACCGACTTTAGACAGTTCTAGTTATCAACCGTAGTTAGGGAATAGACCTGCAGATCACATCAAAGCACTACTGTTTGAAGGTAGAAATAGGTACCTAAGAGGTATTAGCGCAGACGATCTAGTACTGAGTCTTCAGTACTAGATCGTCTTCGTAGGGGGGCATGGGGCCCATGCTCCAAGTGGCCGCCGCAACACCCTGGGGTACCACGGAGAGAGATCAGGGGTGCCGCGAGGCGCCCAAAAATATTAAAAAGAAATAGAAAAAAAATAATAAGGTGCCGTGAGAAAATTAAAATTTTCTAAGTGTACGACTTGGAGAAATTTGGGAACCCCTAAAAAGTTTTAGCCATAACCACTGGGCCACCGAGCACTTACCGACCGTGACGAAATTTTCAACTGTAGATCCCTTTTGTACCCTGCTAAACCAAAGTAGTCTTCATTTACTGTTTTTGTAAATAAAATGCAAAATCACAAATATATTTTTTAAGAACTTGTTATTTTAACCCTAGCTCCAAGTAGGAACCTTGTCACCATGAAAATGGACTTATGATGTTTACCCTAACTCTTCTGGGAAACTTGTCAGAATAGCCCAAAAAAATGACATCCTGGATCCGCCCCTGCTTGACAGACATACATAACAGACGGACAACGAAGTCATCCTAAAAGGGTTCCGTTTTTCCCTTTTGAGATACGGAACCCTAAAAATGCTTCAAAACCCATAACATGGGTGCTGCACATGACACATATTGACGGATCAGTAAGGAGAACAATTTGAGGAATTTTTACGAGGCTGTGAGAATGAGGTAGCCTGGTATCTACCGGAGGATTTAAGAGGCTAAAAAAATACATATGGATCTACAGGTGCAATGGATCTACAGGTGCATTCAAAAGAAATTCAAGGAAAAAGGTAGCCGTCGTTTTGACTAACTGGGAAAGTTGGTGATTTGGAACTATCAGTATGAACGTATAAAAAATTACCCAAAATAGGAGTGTTTTTATTAAATACTAGCTGTGCCCGCGAACTACGTTTCGCCATCAAAATACTTAACACAGTGTTTAGTTTTTTCCTCCATTTTATTCCATAATGATTCAACTTTATTCTGCCTTTCATGAGCATCGGCTATTTCGAAATTAGGACAATTTTCGTAGGTTCGTAATGTTTTTTTTCTAACAGTCCACAAAATTAAATACATTACATATTACTATAAACACTAAGTATTATTATTGTTTTTAAGATACATTATTGATATTAATAAATTCTTCTTCAGTAGAAAGAACTACACAGTTGCAAGAATAATCTTTATCGTATTCATGTTTCGAATAAAAATAAACAATTGGTTAATAAATTAGAACTGTATACGAATAAAGTTTAGATTTTATAATGGGTGTTGGTAACACCAACAAAATATATTTTTTAGATATGACAACTTGGCCAATTTTGATTGGTCGTACAGTAAGCTCCTTGTCAAGCTATACTGTTTGACCTGTAACATCTAACATCGAACATCCAATAGGCCCCGAAGCGGTTCTCAAACTTTTTTGGTGACGGAACCCTTTTGGAAAGCGAAATACTTGACGGAACCCTAAAATAAAACAATAGTTTTTAAAAGTGTATTCTTTATTAATAAGCATAATAAAAGTACGATCAGAGGGGGTGTTTTGATTTTTCTAAATTATTGCGGAAGTCTTATAGGGGTATTGTGGAGCCCTAGGGTTCCGCGGAACACACTTAGAGCATGGCTGCTCTAGGTACCCTTCAGGGCCTTCTTTCATTTAATACCCCTATTGCTGGGTTTGAAAAGCAACTGTTATCCGTCTTTTTTGAGCGGCGGCCATGTTGAATTTACGTCAATGTTGCTACGTTCATAGTGCTCTACTGATCAAGGCCTTTCATTTGATACCCATATTGCTGGACTTAGAAACGAACTTTTATCAGATTTTTTTGAGCAGCGGCCATATTGAATGTTGTGCTATTTTCCTAGGTTCATAGTGCTCTACTCTTCAAGGCCTTTCATTTGATAGCTATATTGCTAGGTTTGGAAACGAACTTTTATCCACCTTTTTTGAGCGGTGGCCATGTCGAATTTACGTCAATATTGCTAGGTCCATAGTGCTCTACTCTTGAAGACCTTTCATTTGATACCTATATTGCTAGATTAAAAAACTAACTTTAATCCACCTTTATTGAGCGGCGGCCATGTTGAATTTATGTAGGTATGTGTTGCTAGGTTCATAGTGCTCTACTCATCAAGGCCTTTCATTTGGTATCCACATTGCTCGGTTTGAAAACGAACATTTATCCTTTTTTTGAGCGGCGGCCATGTTGAATTTAGGTAGATTATCGTAGGTACCTAATGCTCTACTCTTCAAGGTCTTTCATTTGATATCCATATTGCTAGGTTTGGAAACTAACTTTTATCCACCTTTTTTGAGCGTCGGCCATGTTGAATTTATATCAATGTTGCTAGGTTCATAGTGCTCTACTCATCAATGCCTTTCATTTGATACCCATATTGCTAGGTTTGGAAACTAACTTTTATCCACCTTTTTTGAGCGGCGGCCATGTTGAATTTATGTCAATGTTGCTAGGTTCATAGTGCTCTACTCATCAATGCCTTTCATTTGATACCCATATTGCTAGGTTTGGAAACTCACTTTTATCCACCTTTTTTGAGCGGCGGCCATGTTGAATTTATGTCAATGTTGCTAGGTTCATAGTGCTCTACTCATCAATGCCTTTCATTTGATACCCATATTACTGAGTTTGGAAGCGAACTTTTATCCGTTTTATTTGAGCGGCGGCCATGTTGAATTTAGGGCGATTTTCCTATGTTCATAGTGCTCTACTCATCAAGGCTTTTCATTTGATATGCATATCGCTGGGTTTGGAAACGAACATTATCGGCAGTCATGTCAAATGAAGTCAACGTGGCTAGGTTCAATGTGTTCTACTCTTTAGGTTCTTCGTTCGATATCCATGTTCCTTGGGTGGATCCAAAAAAATGTGATCCGTCATTTTAGACATTAGGATCAAGAGTCCCGTCCCGTCCCTCTACGCGTAACCCAGAACATTGCAGTCAGATATTTTTTTTATTATCAATATTAATCTATTACTTTTAATAGTTTTAAATGGATGAAAGAGTTTGATTCCTTAGTCCTAATGTAAAAACATATAACACCTTTCAAAATACCTTCAAAAGAGTATCTTCATTTTTCAACATTTTAAATATTTCAAAAATTGTACCGATTTTGTGAAAATTAGTCAAGAATTAAACCAATCTACAAATTTTATGGTCACTCGATAAGTATTATCATAAAAAATGCTTTATACATTGGTTGTATGACTTGATCTTTTTGCCTTACCACCACGGTACGACATAAGAAAAAGACAATTTTGTTGGCGAATTCCAGTTGGGTATAGCCATTAACAAAAAATATTAAATTTTATTTGTACTATGTGAAACGCTTCAGTCCTGCCTTTTAATTTTCGAAATCCAATTACTTAAGATCAGGCTGTATGGCGTAGTTCCATTGCCTTTCCTTCTTGGAAGAAAATACCTTCTCTCTGTACTATGTGACAGACTTGTCAAAATAATTTCACGTGCGCCATGTTGTTTTTCTACCTAAAGCCAATTCGAAAATTTTATATGGTATTTTTTCACTAAAAATAAAAAGTGAATTTCAACAAACGAAAATATGCCTAAATGTTCTTCCGGAAAATTCTAAGCATTGTGGTGTAAGCCATATCAAATTCTGTCCAGTAGTTTCGGAGATCTTTCCGGACAAACAGACAAACAAACAAACAAACAAACAAACAAACAAACAAACAAACCAACAAACAAACAATTTTTTTAAAAACTATTCTATCGTGTTCTGCTAATGATTTTAAGGCGACCTGTGTATTTTTTTTCTTAATATTTCGCAATTACAGATTTTTGTACCCCTACGATTTTATTATATATAGAGATTTAAAAGGTAGGCAAACTGTGAAAGTTGGCAAAGGGGTCACAGACCCCAACTGTACATGTCCTGTCCAGTTGCTAATCCGTCCACCTGAGAATCTGTCAAGCTGAGAATCTGCCCACTTGTTACGGAGGAGCTTTGGCTAGGTGGTATGACCAAATTTCCAAAATGGAAAAACTAGAGTTCATCTCTACTCACCAATTACCAATTACGCATTAGGCCAGCGAGGTGGTATTATGGTCCATACGCCTCATACTCGTAGTTTCTTCTATGTGGAAAGGCCTGTGCTCAGCAGATATGTTGCGATGTGTGATGAGTAGAGTTCATCTAAGGTGGCCCCGGGGACCTCGATGGCCCGTTTAGTGACCCTGCCGTGGTGGCCTGCGTGCAAGGTCGGCCCCGTGCACGCCGCCGTATTTATCGCCGAGATAGTTTGTCCGAGGGCTTAAATCAGTCTTTCGTCCAAGCCCGAGGGAAACTGCTTTTCATTTCGAATATTATAAGGAATATATATAAACCTGGCAGAATCTGATGAATTCATTTTAAACGTAAATAATAAGCACTCCACCTTAGAATAATAACGCATAGAAGGGTAATCCGGTAAAGAGCGCGATGATTAAAGTGAAGCAAAAATGACACCGATGTGTGCAGTCGCTTACGCGCGAAACACGCACACTACGATAAAAACAGTATGGATCTGCCGGCGTAGTGAGCCATTTATGGCTCACATTTAGTTGCATCAAATCGTGCGCGTCGGTTGGGTTTCTATGCGTTATTATTCTAAGCACTCCACAAAACAACTGAAGATACAATTGTCGCTTTCCCGCCTCTTTTTGCTTTTTTTCTATATGTTTTACCTACATGTACTTTTTTCTCATAGATGTTTACACTCACTCTATGTATATTAAATATATAATAATTTTGTGAAAAATTAATTATTTAGTATAAATTCATGTTACAAAATTGTTGATAATATTTCTTTACAGTAATTTTCATTAAAAGGTCAAATATACATGTGGCTGTAAATAACTTTTCGTTAGGGCGGAATATGTCAAAAATTCGACAGCAGGGAAAATCGTTTCCCCCGCAAAGCGCACTTTCGGAGCATGAGAAACGAAAGGAGTCTTTATCCGGCGTTTTATTTATAGGCGGCGATACGACGCCTCTTTGCTAATTAACGTAGCCATAACAAAAGGGCTAAGGGCTTTGTACACTTCCATAGCAATGCTGCAATTCCTAATAGGAGAAAACAGAGGTGACAAGTTGTAACCGATTCCGCGTGGTCTAGTGGTTGGGACTACCCTGACCTGCAGGCCTAGCACGGCGCGTGGACTATAGAAGAGAAACTGATATACTCTCGCCCCGTCTCCAGGGGCGTAGCCAGGTACGGGCAGAAGGGGGCACCTGCCCCCCTCTAGAAGGGCAGTCGCCAGTAGGCTGGTATGCCCACAAGCATACCTATTAAGCAAAAGCAATGCCTCATCTACAAACTTATTCTGTTTATTATTTCTTTTTCATGTTTACGACGCAGTAACCCATAAAAGTTTAAAACCACGATAAAAACGATATTTTCTAGGTTTATTAAAAAATGATATCCTGGGCACGATTACGACGACTCTATTCCCCAAAGAATCTTGGCTACGACTATTATATTCTAGGTTTATTTGGCCTGCACCGCCCCCCCGCCCCCCTCTAAATAGAACCCTGGCTACGCCCTCCCCCGTCTCACTCATTGTTATATGAGAGAGCGAGAAGAAAAATGTTATTTGCCTCTGTTTTGTCCACGGTCCGTGCTACGCTTGCTGGAGGTATGGGGCTCTCTTCCCCCTCGAAAGAATACAACTGAGAGTCAATACGAGCAACTTACTAACCTCCAACCCCTAAAACCAAAGATCCTTTTGTCATTAGCTCGGCTCATGACTACTTGACATAAATACCTAAATAGCTTCAGAAAAAACATTAAACATGTTGGACGTACCTATAAAATTTAAGGGCTTCCCTTGATTTTCCTGGGATTTCATTTCCAGATCCCGACTTTGGTAACAATTAAGGAGATTAATTGGGAAGTATACCCTCTCAAACAAAAAAAGAATTTTCCCAATCGGTTAATAAATGACAAGAGTTAGCAAATTATGAGGTAGCAAATGTAATAAAAAGAATATAAATACAATCGAAATGATAAAGTCCCCCTTTTTGTGAAGTCGGTTAAAAAAGGGTATTACAATATAACTCAGAATTGAAAAATTGCGTTAAAGTTGCTTTTTAAACAGGTTTATTAAAGCGTTTCTTAATTTCTTTAAAATTATACCGGGTGTAACTGAACACCCCAATAACATTTGAGGGGCATAAAAGTTAGATACTAAATGGACCTTCGGTGCTTGTCTCGAGACCTGGAACCCCAATACTTTCAGAGTTATTTGATTTTAAACTGAAAGCAAAAACTTTCAAGTGACAACCATAATCAGCTCTTAACACAAAAGAAATTTTAACACAAAATGCCACGTGACAGACGTGAGCGTAGTATTCCTCCTACGTATACGTAGGGCTGTTGGCACTTAATACCAAAAAAGAATTAATTTAGTTTCAATGACGTGAGCGTAGTATTCCTCGTACGCTTACGTAGGGTTGTCGGCACTTAATATCAAAAAATTATTTATTTAGTTTGTATGGAAAAAAAGAAGGTTTGTTAGCGCTAATATTTTTCCTACAGAATCTCTACTTCTGACGGATACATACCCTTAAATGTTATTGGGGTGTTCAGTTACATCCTGTATAAATATTAAAACCCATAGTTACCCACATGGTGTTCTTTTAATGTCAAAAATAATAACTAGCACCACGGGCAAAATTAATCACCCGTAGTACTATCGGACACGTGAGTAGTATACCACGGGCAAAAAAAAATAACCGTAGTACTACCAGTAGTACCCACGGTAGTACCACGGGTAAGCACTGACCGAATTCTATCTAAATTAGTGACTTAGTAGTTTCGAAGTTATCCCGAACAAACAAGATAATAATAATTATACATAATTACATTGTCGTCGGAACTAAAGGTGTACACCAAATGTCAGCTCAATCGGACACTGGCAAGTGGGTCAAATTTAACTTGCAAGATTTGACCCAAACAAACAGGGCAAGCTTAATAAAACCGTTTAATAATAGGTTATTTGGCCAGTTTCTCAGTTGTTAAGAAGTGAAGATGAAGCTCGCCATCTTCAGCTTTATTGACATTTTAGCTAATAAGAATGGTTTTCATCAATCTCCCCGGAAACAATGAGACGCTAAAGCCCATCTCTGGTTTATTTATAAGGTGGTGGTGCCTAAAGTGGAAAAGATTCAAAAAGATCACCTCTAAAATCGGCAATACCAAAGTAAAAATTCAGCTTCAGGGCAATGGCCCCAAGAAAATTTAGTAGAAATCAAAGATATCCCTATGGAAGATGGAAAAATATCATAGATATCGTCACCAGGTAGAACAGAAAATGTATTTTCTATAGAAAATACATTTTCTGTTCTACGAAAAACAGCGTTTTTCATCAAATTTACATAGCGTGCGTTAAAGGCAATAGAAGTGTTTAATCTACGTATATCTATACATCTATACAAATAAATAAAATTGAAGTGTCTGTTAGTAATGTCAAAATAACAAGTTTTTACTAAATGGGTATGAATGTATATCGGGTACCAACAACAAAAACACAATAATTTTTTTTGTCTGTCTGTCTGTTTGTTCCCGCTAATCTCCGGAACGGCTAGACCGATTTTGACGGGAACTTCACTAATAGATAGCTAATTATATAAGGTATAATAACATAAGCTACTTTATCAACTTCAACAAAAGTTACTATTTCACGCGGACGAAGTCGCGGGCACAGCTAATACGTTTATAAAAGCGAAATACCACTCATTGACATATCATGAAATCTCAGAAACTACTTATAACACCTACAAACTTGAAATTTGGCAGTTAGGTTCCCTATAGGGTGTAGACATTCGCTAAGAACGGATTCTACGAAACTCTACCCCTAAGGGGGTAAAACGGGGGTTGGAAGTTTGTATGAAAGACCTATGTTTTTGAAGTAAGAGACTTGAAATTTAAAATGCTCTATAGATGTGTGGAGGTGTACTAATTATGTATCTTTAGAAATCAACCCCTTTAGGGTGTTAAATAGGGGTTGAAAGTTTCTATGGAAAATATTTGAAATCTGTTCCAATTTCTATGAAATTTATTATTCAAGCTCCTAAATATAAATAACAGTCTTCTATATTTTTTCCTTACGGGAAAATATACAATTCCCACGGGAAACAATAATAACGCGGGTAATAATAAATACAAATATATGTTGGTATATAGAATTTATTTGTTACTAGCTGTGCCCGCGACTTCGTCCGCGTGGAATAGTTACTTTTGTTGAAGTTGATAAAAAGTAGCCTATGTTATACCTTATATAATTAGCTATCTATTAGTGAAAGTCCCGTCAAAATTGGTCCAGCCGTTCCGGAGATTAGCGGGAACAAACAGACAGACAACAATTTTTTAAATTGTGTTTTTGTTATTGGTACCCGATATACGTTCATACCCATTTAGTAAAAATTTGTTATTTTGACATTACAAACAGACACTTCAATTTTATTTATTTGTATAGATGAGAGCAGACTAAATTAAATTAAATTTTAGATTCTATTACAGGAATATATTCTATACTTACAAAAAAATCGGAAATTTTTTGAATTTTCCGGGAGAAAATTTCAGTGATTTTCAAATTAGGACCATGGTCTGAACTCACTGTTAAAAGAAATGGGACACCGTCACTTATACCCTGTCTATTGATATAATGCACATTTTATGTAACAATTTTATGATATATGTACATATAATACCTACCTTTTTATATAATATTGCTGGCGTTGGCGATGCCTAACAACGCTGATGATGTCGCTAGCGTGGAGTTTTTAAAAATATAAAACTAATATAAAGCAAAGCCAGATAGTGTCGCTAGTTTTATATATCACAATCAAGTACTATCGAATACAGCCTATGTCACTCAGCCCAGCTATCATGACCACCATAATACGGTATGATAAATCAGTTTTTCGTGAGGTTTTGTTCGTGGTCATGCTGACCGACAGGAATAATGTAGGTTTCTACTGTTAAAAAAATATTCAATATCGTTACAAAAGCTCCAGAGATTATTTCCTTCAAAGTCACAAACTTACCTCTTTATAATATTACTACAAATTCAGATGACAATAACGAACATTTTCTGCAATGTCAGATCGTGTTAATATTGATTAAAGTTATTTAAATTACATTTTGTTTAGCTCCACTGCCTTTAAAGCAGGCATGCAGCAAGTAAGCAAGCATGCAGCAAGTATGCACGCGTGCGGTATACAGCATTCAAGCATACATCATGCAAGCGAGCATACATCATGCAAGCAAGCATGCAAGCAAGCTTGAAGCGTGAGAGCTGTGGTGCAAGTAAGTATGGAAGACGCATGGTTTCTTCGTGGCTCTGGCGTCGCCGAGGAACTCCAATGGTCCCACGCGAGCTTATTGTCGCAATCACCTCGACCTCGTCCATTAAATAATAGTCTAGACTCTAGGTGCAGGGGCGGATCAAGGATTAATATTTTGAGGGGCCATTCCTACAAAAATCGGAGCTAGATTTAAAATCACAAGTACCTAAACAAAAAAGTGTTGGCAATTTTTTTTATTAATTAGGTAGGTAGGTATTTAAAATTTGCTTGATTTTTTACAAAAAACTTTATGGTTATGCCTTGAATATGGAATTTCTGGATCATTTGAAGTGGGATCATTTAATATTGAAGTGTATTTAAACCAAGTAAAAATAAATAATATCGAATGAGCGTTATACTTACTTATTGAAATCCTTGATTATACTCTTGAAATTAAAAAAAATAATAACTAGGTATTTCCTTTGGTCACGCTAACTTGAAAACTTTATCAATTTCAATCGTCTCCTTTTCTTATACTTTGTATAAGGTTCATTCGGAAACAAAATAAAGAAATTTACGCAGAAAATTGGAAAATTTCAGTTAAGTCCGTTTTTCCATACAAACGTAGTCCCTGTTTCCTTCCTGGATAATGGGACTAGTTGCTCTATTTTTTTCAATAAAATCAATGGCCATTACAAGCATATGTTCCTATGTTTTCCTTTTTTTATTAAGTTAATTATTAAAAGAGATTTTAAACCTTCAAAAACCCAAAAAATCGACCTAATTTCCTGCTGTATTCAAACGTCCAGCAAACAAATTGAAGAAGATTATATGAAAAAAAGCAAAACATAGAAACACAGAAAAAGCCTTGCTTTAATTTTTAACGCAAAAATTAATTAAATCGGTCAATTTTTCGCGGGGAAAACAGGGGACTACGAAACGTATATTTTGTGTACTTTTCATAGGTATTTTCGGTCCCAGCTGCAGTTGTCCTGTCCCTATCGCGCTCAGTTCAGTTGTTCGGACCCACAGCGCAACAGCAATACATTTTACAAATACCTATTTTTGAATTCTCTTGACCTTTATTATTATTATTGTAGAGACTTTGGGCCATGTATGCACTACCTCGACCATTGCTGATCTATTGTAGTAGCCCTTTATCTTATATCTCACTGCTAATTCCCGTTGCCTCTAGAAATTTCCAGATTCTTTGGGGAGTGAGATATTGTAAGTCTTCAGGGCACATGATATGCAGCCCTAAATGGATGCTCCTATGTCGCATGAGGGTCCCGCAATCACAGAGAATGTGCAACGCTGTTTCTTCCGCCTCTAGGCAGAATCTGCACTTTGCGTCCTGCGTCAAGCCCATACGAGACATGTGCTTATTAAGTTTGCAGTGGCCAGTTAGTATTCTAGTCACCGCACTGACCTTATATCTCTTGAGCTGTAATAACTGTTTTGATATTTTGTCATTAAAGCCTTTTATTACTGCTTTCGAGTGTTTTAAACCTGCTGCATTCTTCCACAGCTCTACAGCTTCTGCCCTACACTTATCGTTTCTCTTGACCTTGGTGTTGCCTCTTAACTTTCGACAGAACGACATCTGTCGAGCTATAAAACGCACTAAAAGTTAAGCGACAGGGATAATACATAAATCTGTGAAAAACCGTCATGCTTTTTTGCTGCACCGCCCCTTTCCTGAGGGGCGGTCGCTATTAGATGAAGCCTTGATGACCACATGGTTAAAAGCATAAGGTGGAGTTTAGTCGGTAAGAGTCCGACATAACCGGCCGTCGGCCGTACGTGTATCCATGAGGCGCAAGCCAGACAGAGGCGGCGCGGCGCGCATCAGTCGCACCCGGTGGCGCACCCGCAGCGCGCCTTCAGCGCGCTGCGGGCGCGCCCGTGGGCGCGAACAGCGCTTGTATGCTACGGTGCGCCAGCGAGTGAGTACGTTGGTGCCATTAAAGAGTTTGATTTTGATCGAACAACATGTTATAATCATATAGTAGTGGGTGTTCTTTAATTATTTCGCAAAATTTAATGTTAAAATCAACATCGTCACGTAATTGACGCATTTTTTTTTTGCAAGAAACGTCTGGTCCCCCGCATCACTCACTATAGACTGAGGTACGTACGTACGCGGCTGCGCGCCAGCAGTGCGACGGCCGGCGCGCCCGTCGTTGCAACCGTAGCGCGCCATCTGGAAGCTTGTCGAATGATCTTTCATACTAATTGTATGAAAACGGACGGGCACAAAACAGATAGAAGCGGTGCGCCGATGGCGCGCCACAGGTGCGCCGCGCCCGCGCCTTTTCTATCTGGCCCACGCCTGAGGATTCTCCGCCTCCACTCCGCATAGTGGTTGGCAAAATGCGTTTGCCGCAAAAAAAATCGGCATGCTTGTCGTTACAGAAAAGTGTTTCGTAGTGTGCACACGGCCTAAGAAGGCATCTATTTCTGTGTTTACTAGTGCTTGCTTATTTTCTGTTTCTTGCTAGGGAATGGGCGTAATTATCTCCAGCTTATTTTCAGAACCGACTGAAAGCACCTACGCTTTAAATACTTTGTTATTTACTCCCTTAGTTGATTCAACCTTAGTTAAGTTTTTAGTAACGATGTGGTCTACACTATTAAGATGCTGTAGTTTTTTTATCTAACTAATTAATATATTTCTCTAGGTACTGGTGTTTTAATTCTTTTCTGCAAATAGGATTGCCATTATAATGTTACACTTAAAATAGCTTCCTATACTATTCATCAACCTATGAGGTTATTTTATTTATTTTTTGATTCTTTATGTACAAAAGATCGAAAACAAAGGCGGATTTAATGCCTTACACATTCTCTAACAGTCAACATTAGAGTGGTTGAAAGACTGTTGTGATAGATGCACATGAATGAAATTAGCGCCGGAATAATAATATACAACAAAATAAACAAAACACATATTAATTACAGATATTATCCATTGCGCTACAGATAATCGGCTTTTAATAATTAATGGGCGAATAAGCCGAAACTCTTGCAAATATTTTGAAAGGAAACACGAAATCATTTGCCTTTACGAACCTTTAAATGTCAAAGGTTGCCGCGTACCAACCTGTGGAATATTATGATCCACTCCTACGTGTTTTTCCAAAGGGAATATTATAGCCGTTTGGATCACTGTCCCTCTGCCTACACATGCATTGAAAAAGTAAACGGATTATTATTTTCTTTTTTCACTATTTTTGAACACGTGTAAGGAGATTTGCGTTCAAGGCACTCAACTATTTTAATGCTGGCCAATAGTACTCGTAAGTATAATAAATGTCGGTATGGCACGGACACTGATCCGTGATTTTGACGTATAGAAGTTGTATAGTTATTATTTTTTCAGCTATCCCATAATAAGGGATATGAATGCAGATTAATGGTCATAGTACCCCAAGTAACATTTTCTTGTTCTATAGCAGTCCATAGAACGTATCTCAAACACCACCTTTGGCCCTATAAAAGACCAGAGAGGGTTGAGTAACTGAAAGTACTAATTAGGCATAAAACACTCATGTGTTAGGTACCTAACACATGAGTGTTTTATGCCTAATTAGTACTTTCAGTTGCGCACACACAGCTTTATCTACACCCTTACGTGAATTTTCATGCGTTGCACTAGAACATGGAGATCTAATACTCTTGATCTTTGTAACAGAAGAAATTTTGATTTATTTTTTAATTTTTGCAATGCCGATTGCAAAGCAAGACCGATCGAATAACAAAGGTGGGGTGCGATAAAGAGTTTTATTCATCTTTGTCCCATTTCAAAATGACTGCATAATGCATAAGTATTTATGTTCTGAAATTCATAATTTTATGTATAGATACGACGAAATGAGACGTAATCACGATGAGGTGCTTTGATAAGTACCGAGACTTACACTACACACTGACACTGGCATATAGAAAAACTTCTCTTTTGCCAAAAAAAAAGTACCGCCGAGACCCCTTTGCCTTACGGGAATCGACACAAAAGAGAAGCTTAAATTTTTCATCATTGATTTATTCATTTTTCAAGAAGTTTATTATAAATAAAAATCAAAATGGGTTAGGTATACTACTATGAAAAAAGACAAGGACAAGATGTCTATTATTTTAATTCTGAATACACAGCATTACACCACTGTGTAGGACGTCATTGGGGATTGACTAGGTTATTTAAAATATGCAATAAGCTAACTCTTATGAAACTTTTATAGAAAATAGCATGGGAGAAAAAATTTCTCAATTTGCTTGCCTCATTTTACTAATTATAGGTTTTTAAATTTAACAGTGCGAGGGTTTGTGAAGATCTAGGATGTTTGTAATCTGTCATGAGAACCTTCCGAAGTCATAGATTTAAGCACATCTATTTGCTACTGTTATCCCGTATTTCCCATAGGATGAAAACTTACACGGGTATATAAAACCGCGATCTGCAGTTAAAAACTGATGGCATAACGCCATTCAGTAAAGTTAGCAGTAACATGACCAAATAGAAATGAAATGTATTAACAAAAACCGCATGACCACATCAGGAGACGACTTAGAGGTATTATAATACCAAAGAATTTTAGCCAATTATGTAAAATACACTCGATCGCTTTATATCAATTGTTATGTCACTATTAGTGGAAACCTGTCACTAGTTTAGTATTGTTTAAGTTTGTTAGACGTTGGTTTTCCTATAGATAAATAGTCGGATTTAGTTACATTAGTTAGAATTGTGACTTGACATTTTTCTTATAACGAAAACTCACGCAACAAGTAGAAGAACTGTAGATATTTTAAGTTGTCCTTAAAGAGCATTGTTTCTGAATGAATTTTCATTAATGGAATGAAATTAATTACTTACTTCCTGTTATTTCGTCGGCTGATCGCATAAGCTTTCACAAGATACGCCATCCTCACAATAATGTTTAAGCAACTCATGTTATCAAACATCTTGATATAGTAGTACCAAATACAGATAGATAAGTACCAACCGTACTTTTATCTCAATTCTTTAAGAAAAATCGTAAAACAATTAATTGGTTAATAAAACTGCATATTAGCATGCTAAGTTCGCTGCTTTTACAAGCATGACAACAAGCTTTTATGGTTGGTGCAATAATTTTTTAAATCATTTCTAAGCTGAGTATTAGTATTCATTACCTCGGATCCGATAATTTTGAAGCGCCTACAACGCAATTAGAACAGACGCAAGTGTGATTCCAATAAAATGTGGATTTTTTAAATTGAGGTAATCCGTGTTGTGACAGGAGTGTAGTGTAGTCATTAAATCCCAATCTAATGTCGATTTCAAGTCACTGACCACAATCAGTGAGCGATAGAACTCGACCACAAGTACCTAACACTGTTGCGCAGCTCCGAAAGTAAACAGACCGACAGAAACAGAGCGTACAACATACAATGAATAATGACAACGAATCGCCTAAGAAAACGTCGAGAGCCGGATGACCCATTAGAATCAAACAGTATGTTTACGAGTATATATTTTCTGAAATAAATAAACATTATTAACTCCTACCTGCGGGGTTGCCGTCCGCGTCGGTCTTGGGCCCCGAGAATTTCAAACCCCTCGACGACTCGTTCATGGCCCTCACATCAGCGGCCGTAAATATCCTGAACCCCAGCCCGTGGGCCGTGTGCGTGGCGTTCCACCCCCACGTGCACAGCTCCAGGATGGACAGGTTCAGCATCGGCTCGAAGTTGCAGAACACGCCCGTCGCCTGCGAGAATGGAGCGTGCTTGTTCACCGCCTCGTAGGTCGGCGCTCCGCCCCGGAGCTCCTTTATCTTCTTCGTCAGCGAGTCGTTCTGAGCGGTCGCTTTCTGGTTCACGGTCACCGAACCCTCGTTGTCGTTCAGCATGTCGTCGTTCCTCCTCGAGTTCAGCACGCCGAGCAGCTTGTTCAAGTTCTGCTTCCCTCGCCGCGGCTTCCGGCGGTCCTCCGTCGACGAGCGGTTCGCCATCAGCTCGCTCAGCCGCTGCAGCGACCCGCGGCTCGCCGACCGCGCGCGCTGCTCCGTTTCCGCCGCCAGGGCCTTCGCCGCTTTATCTTCTGCTTTGACTTCATAGCTACGGACGCCCACCGCGACTACGACGGACAGCATCAGCAGCACCCTCAGCGCCATTAGTGGGTCGATGTCGATCTCAGATACCTGACTGGCCGCGGGCGGTCGACGCTACCGACACATGGAGCATTTTGGGCGATACGCAAAGTCTCGGGTATGTCGCGATTCATAACAAAAGAGTTCGCACGCGACGCACTAGAGTGGGCCCGCGTATGTCGCGGCTGTGTCGCACGGCTGGGTCGAGTCGCTCGGGGCGCCGGGCGGTCGATACGCGGTGCATGGTGCGGCTATCATCGCTGCACTCCGGACATGGCGCGTCCGCGGCCGCCAGCGATCACACGGCCCGCCCGCACGTCCCTGGAATCGGGAGCGCTAATGGACAACGGTGTCACCGCTACTCGCGCTCGTCGCCCGTCCGCGCGCCAGACCCCTGTCTGTTTCCAACGAATTATCACACTGCGAGCACTACTCGGGATTCACTTCGAAATAACATCCGCAATTTTTCAATTTACTACACCGATATTACGTTTTAACAGTCTATAGCGAGGTACATACATCGCCATCCCACTCCCGTGCGCAGCGCCACGGACGGGAGTATGCGGAACTAAACGCCCATGGACCGAAATAATCATTACTTTTCTCGAGATGTGATCTTGGAGTGGCGTTTGAAGGGATGCTGCGCAAGTGTCGTAGACTCCAGCCCGTTCCCGGGTTTTTCGCGCAGGATATAGCTGCATCAAACGCCGGATGTCAGATTGGTCCAATTAGGATCATAGATAATGTCAAACGCTCACTATTGGCCGAATTCGGGACTGGATGAAGTTGATTGGTCGCTTGAAAAATTACCGCGAAATCAAACCAATACCACTTCGAGCCGGAAATTGCATGAGAAAATTTCCTCAGAAAATTGTTTTTGCGAATGGTGGGCGGTCGTTTTTTTGCCGACTGCCTGACTGCGGATATTGGATTGATGGTGTTTTTATCGACTCGATGACAATTCATTTCCAATCCGTAATATGGTTAGCGTGAGCTGGTGAAAAATAGAATCTATTTATAAAACTTGCGCTTTACGAAGGGAGATTAGTAATCGATATTATTTCCCATAATAAGGCAAGTTAGAATATTATGTTCGTTAGTTTATCAATACATATTTAATATTTTCCTTCCTAAGGGACTGCAGTAATAATAACTACTAGGTATTTTAAAAAATAAATGAGAATAATATTTTTATAAACAATGTTGACATTTGTGACAGTTCTGTAATTAACAACATGCGTTTTGAAACCTGAGGACGCATTTAGTTTTCCAAGCAATTTTATTCATTATAGGTAATGAAAAATCAACAAGTGCGTTTAAGTATCGGTAAGTCTAAGTATCACATTTTCAAATTAATTACAATAATTTATTTTTTTACATTACACCTTATTGCCTTAATTAATATTTCGATAGATCATTTTCGTTGTGAATGTGCTTGACTTATCGAGAATCCTCAAAGTTTTTGAACGCAGCGGGAGTTTCTACCACTCCTAAACTGTCAAGTGTTTTGCTTTGCTCAAAAATTTAGATTAATTCAATGAATTTATCATAATAGATCATGTGTAATCTATTCAGTGAATTGTGCCGGCCGTCCATACGAATGTGATTTTAGTGCAATTCAAGTTTAAGTATAATGAAATCTTTATTGTTTATACACGGTGAGTTGTAACTGTACCAATGACCTTATTTCAAAGAACCTATCACGATTGTGGAGCTATCGACAATTTAGGTACATAAAATTGCTTATTATTGTTTTTGATTTTTTTGCTGTAGTTAATTTTTTTTACTACACAAATAAGTGTTTATGATTTTGCAAATTATTATATATTTTTTAAATTGAACAATCTGTTGCAAACAACTTTCCTTTAAATGTTTAAAGCTTAAATAACATATAATACCAACGGTGTTTTAACCATCAGATAGTGCTATTAAAAACTTATACTTAGTCTGTCATCAAGTCTTTGTAATTGTACCTGGCAAGCACATAATTTCACTTAAGTTTTGAAAATATAAGCATGATTATTCTATCTCATATCATGACGAAATTTTCTTATTTTTTACCAGTGTATTACTAGACAAATAAATGTAGCCAATGAAGGTAGTATAGACCTATAATAGTATGTAACCCTTGCATAAATCTGAATAATGAAAAAGGTAGAAACAGATAGTCTATTGTAACTTCTTTGTCACAGCTGATAAGTAACAAAATAAGATAATCCTAAAGCTGAAATTGGATGGTTCATTTTTGCTTTCATTTTCGATGCTACATTGATGAAAGAACGAAAATGAAACTTCTAAATTGATGTTCATCAGAATGTGCCTTCGCAATGAAAGCTTCCAGCTTCAGATTGTTTTCACTAGCATCTTTCATCATTCATCGGCAATGAAAGACAAGTGAAACGTCTAAACAGCGACAGCTCATTCACAGTTCATTTCTGTCTGCCACGCAACCACGGGTGTTGTTCTCACAGGAATTCCACAAGGAATGGAAAAATAGCTTTCATCAAAAGTGATGTGCCTATACAAACGCAATTCACTGTTCATCATACACCATTCATCACAAAAATAAATCACTTTTGATGAACTGGCTAATTTCGGCATAATGAGCTTTCACAAATTTTATATACAGATAATTATATACCAACTCAATATAACAACATCGTCAATGTCCTAATATTAATGTAAACACCAAATGGTGGTGTTAACAAATTGGTGACTGTTCATTTTCCTATTAGTAATTATCTAATCTCTGATGAATGAATTATTGCAAATATGTGTTTCAATGATTTGTAGGTTTCATTATCAAGCTCAGCTCAGGTTTATCAGCTTATAATCTGATAGGTAAATCAGTTGGACTGTTAATATGAACATGATATGATATTCATAGGATTTTATTTATTACCAATTATTAAGTAAGTAATGTAATAAATAGTAATGTTAAATACACTTTATTGCACTCATAATGCCTCATAACATTATTAACAACAACTTGAAAGGTACTCAAAAATGACATCAGGAAAAAAATATAATCTCTTGATCATTTCTATTGGTAAGATATGACAGAAAAATATTTTTTCAGGTGAGATGCTGAGATAGGTCATGTCCGGGGGCAACTCCAAGAATAAAGGCCGCTCCAAGCGGCAAGAGGGATGGGAGGAGGCAGGCGGGGAGTTCTATCAAGAACTCTATCCGGGGGGTGAACAGGAGCTCTTTGAGAACCTCCAGAGGGCTGATGCTGCAAAACTGGCTACGTTGTTGCCTTCGAAACAGGCTAGGAACAGTGAGAATTTATTTACTTGTTGTTTTCTAATGAACTTAGCATTTCATAGATTTATGATCCATGACATTGCCGACAAAGTAGCAGTGCCTGGGACTTACCACCCAAGTGTAGGCTACATAACCATCCATGAACAATCACCTTCACTAACCTGACTTCCTTCCCCTAGTCATATTTGATGCGATTGGACAAGGGCTTTTTATTACATTCCTTGAACTCTATAAACCTAGAAACATACAGGATGTAAAAAGATCCCTAATGAAACCCACGTTTACAAAAAGATCCATAATGAAACCCACGTTTACGCATTCAGACCATTAAAATTGTGTTATACAGTGTGGAAAATAAAGACCGTGGCTGGAGGAAAAGTACCCTTAACCCAGATTCCTATTTTTAATTCCAGATTCCGAAACTTTTTTTGTATTTTTTTAAAATTCCTTTTAATATGTTTATGTATATAAGAGTAGAAGACCACGAAAAATAATGAAAAAAATCCAGGTGACCTGGTTCTTCTGGAAACGAGTGGCCGTTATAACGCCCAGTACCACGACTAGGATGAGTTGATTATACTAAGAAAAAATAAAACATAATATAAATGGAAAGTATTCTTTAATAATTAAAAAAAAACATACAAATTACTAGAACTATACTCGTATATTCACTGAACAAAAGAACACCTATGAGACATTTCATCTCACTGATTGTTACATTGCCCATTTTGTTTTCCTAATATGCAATTTTGCATATTCATATTTACTAAGAGTTTAACGCATTTCTTATCAAACATGCATTCAAAATAAAACAGCGGTGACTGTAAGTTTTTCTGGGCCTGCACAGGACACCATTATGGAAGTAGAATACCAATATATACCAATGGAGTAATTTGTCCATTGGTACTTTTGGTTGTTAGCTACACTTGGAGCAGTGACTCTGGCTTCAATAACTCTCGAAGTGCTTGGAGATGGAGAAGATGTCACCTCAATTTCCACAAATCGTTTTTTTCCTTAGGTAATAATGATAACGGTAACAATGAGAATTCTGAGGACGAAGATAAAGCGTCCTCAGAATTCTCATTGTCATCGGAATATACATTTGCTTGAGCTAGAAACTGAAAACCAAAATACACAAATAGTAATAAGTCTACATAAGTATTAGTTATATATTTTTAGGAACATGGACATAGGCAGGCCACATATTATGTAGAAGGGAAGATGGCCGTTGGATCCGGGAGGTCCTTGAGTAGAGACCACGCACTGGCAAGAGTAGTTTGAGATGCCCTCCGACAAGAAGGTAAAATGTCCGGGGCCGCCATGCTGGCCTCAAATGAATACGCATGGCAGGGAGGGTTGGCGCAGTTGAGGGGGAGGGGGGTTGCTATGTCGAGCACTGCACGAAAACAGGCTGAAATTGGGACAGAAAGCTTTAAAAATAATGATTTTACAAACAAACCTGGAAAATTGTTCCATGTCACAACCTCTTCATCGCCAGAATCCTCATCTGTCACGTCCGCGATGGCATTATCAGGAGGCAAAATTACTAAACTTTATGGCAACTCATCATCCTCATCAAGGCATTTGAGTACCCCGATGATTACATTTAAACACAAAGGTCATTGTATGCGATATCTGGGAAAAGAAGTAGGACGTGTATTCCCCTACTGGGCGTTTTAACGCCCACGACAGTATTGTCAAAATATCAGATGGAAATAACCAAGAAATATTGTTTATTGTTTTCTTATAACCATACCTGATCACCAATTCGGTTTTAAAGCACACCACGGGACTATTGAACAAATACATAGAGTGGTGCACACTATCCGCCAATCTTTGGAAAGAAAGGAATATTAATCAGCCGCTTCCTTGATATACAGCAGGCTTTCGACCGAGTATGGCATAAGGGTCTTCTGTGTAAACTAAAATGTTGATTACCACACACGGCATACATGCTTCTTGGGTCCTATCTTCAAAATCGGACATTTCAGGTTCAGTGTGGAGATAGCCTTTCTTCTTTTCACCAAATAGAAGCTGGAGTTCCCCAGGGCTCCATTCTGGGACCTATGCTTTACACAGTTTATACTGCTGATCTACCCACTTCCAAAGAGGTGGTTACTGTGACTTATGCTGACGACACGACCATTTTATCGTGCGACAAAAATCATATAGCCTAGAGAATAAACTCCTAATCTACAAATGTATTTTAAAGCCTGTGTGGATGTATGGGATAGAGCTATATGGGGTTCAGCCAGTCAGTCAAATGTGGAAATACTACAGCGATTCCAAAATAAAGCCTTGAAGACATTGAGCAGTGCACCTTGGTTCACGAGGAACAATGAAGTCCATGACTACCTACAAATCCCATTTATTAGGGAAGACATAGACAGGTACTGCAAAATATACAAAAAAAGACTCGAGCGACACCAAAACTTACTCGCAGTCACTCTCCTGGACTCCTCAGATTCGATATTCCGGCTGAAGAGAAAGAGAATTGCCTCAATCTGATATTAATAACATCTGATATTATTAAACAATAAACATTGAGTTGATGCATCATAGGGTGCGAAAAACTCGAACTGCCACTTCCAAAAGCACATCAACGGATCTGATTATAGCCTCACATATGGCTGATCGCAGATAGACAAAAAAAAATGTTTTCTTATTGTCTAGCTTAAACATGTGAAATTATAATCTCAACAACAAATCTTATTGAATTGTTAGAAAAGTAAGTGAAAACTCACCTTTTCGAACCCATAATACTAAAAATCTTCTGCTTGAGCCGGGAATCGAACCGTGAAATGTGAAAAAAAAAGAAAGACCAAGAATTTTTTTTTTATTGTAAAGCTTACTTACTATCTAAAGAGAGAAGTTCAGTTATGTTATGGATTGCTTAAAATGAGACCCATTTTCACATATGCACATACGTATTTTTCGACTAAAATCGCTACTTGTATTGAGTTATGGTTAATATTTAAAATAATATTTTGACCTTCGGTTTTCAATTCCTCTTAAGTGAACTATTTTCTTTAGATAGTAAGCTTTACAATAAAAAAAATTATTGGTCTTTCTTAAATTTAAGATACTATGTTGTTTGAAATTGATCCTTATGAA
The DNA here is from genome assembly GCA_963935595.1 of Schoenobius gigantellus. Taxonomy (NCBI): domain Eukaryota; kingdom Metazoa; phylum Arthropoda; class Insecta; order Lepidoptera; family Crambidae; genus Schoenobius; species Schoenobius gigantellus. The sequence continues at coordinate 4,163,557 of OZ012543.1, forward strand.
CGACTCTTTCAGTTGGTATCATAAAATACAGAATGGTATTTTTTTAACATTTTACCGGTTCGATTCCCGGCTCATGCAGGTGATTTTTCAAAAATCTTCAAATGTAGTTTTAATTATTTTTGAAAATAAAGGAATGTCTCTTTTCAGTAAATTTGCCATCATCAATATTAAGGGTACTTTTCCTCCAACCATGGTATTTTTTTCCACACTGTATAAAAAAAATTTGATGGGAAACGAAATTCATTTTTACGTTTTAAAAAATAACTGCTAAAAGTACCACGCAATGTTACGCGCGTTCGCGCGTTGCAGATCTCGTCTCTGCGTGAGTCAGCGCTTAGTGGCTCGTGGCGACAATAGACAGCGTCCATTGTAAATACATTGCGCGTTATAAATTTAAAAAACGTTTATTTGTTAAATCAATACTGTTTTTTTTTTCTTGTTTGGATGAAAATTAACAAATAATGTTCCAAACACTTTGATATAAAACCCTGAAAAAATAATTGTCACTTTGAAGTTAAATATCTCGGCGACTATTAATTTCTCAGGTATGGTCCAGAAGACAAAAATGTTATTGACGATGGGTTCAATACGTGGCTTCGCGTTCGGTCTTTTTACACCCCGTATATGTATGTGTATATGTATTTATGGGAATATCAGAGCGAGTTGCATTGGTAAGAATAAATCTTGAAGGTGGACCACTATCAATAATACAAGTTCATTCTCTGACTGACTCACTGAGATCTCAAGTGAAGAGGATATTACAAAATTTTATAACAACGCAGACAAAAATATGGTCATTATTGGTGACTTTAATGCAAAAGTTGGACATCTGAAGAAACCATATGAAAACATTATAGTGGGAAAGTATGGACATGGAGAGCGAAATGACAGGGGTGAATGTCTAATACAATATGCATATGAGAACAAACTGTTTATTATGATTACATATTTTAAGAAGAAAACATCTAGAATATTGATGTGGATATGACCAGACCATAAAACAAGAAATGAAATTGATTACATTCGGAGCCCCAACCCAAATTCAGTGAATAATGTAGAGGTGGTAAACAAAATAAGCTTTCCGTCTGACTACAGATTAGTAAGACGCACTCTGAAAATTAAGAAACCTAAGATCAGTCGAAGGACATTCAACACTCCACAAAACAAACTGCAGACCACCGAGAAAAGGAATAAATATATACAAAACCTGAAAAAGAACATAGCAACATTACACAAGTCATTAATTAATTTGGAAGATCCTTGAGTGATACAGGCCAGTCCAACTACAGGCCGATAGCTATAACCTCCTTGTTTTCAAAGATAATGGAATCAATTATCAACCGTTAGCTCCTTCGGTACCTAGAGGATCACCAGCTACTCAGTGACCAACAATACGGCTTCCGTAGGGGTCGCTCTACTGGTGATCTTCTAGTTTACTTGACTCATCATTGGGCAGAGGCAATTGAAACGAAGGGGGAGGCACTGGCAGTTAGTTTGGACATCGCGAAGGCCTTTGATCGGGTGTGGCAGCAAAGCACTTCTCTCAAAACTTCCTTCATATGGGCTTCCCGAGAAATTATGTAGATGGGTCACTAGCTTTTTAGCAGACAGAAGCATCAAGGTCTTAATTGATGGCGAATGCTCAGACTCGCTGTCTGTAAATGCTGGTGTCCCCCAAGGATGTGTGCTATCACCTACACTATTCCTTCTACATATCAATGATATGCTGCAAATCAGCGGCATTCATTGTTATGCAGACGACAGCACGAAAGACACCTTCTATAACGGCCGTGCGAACATTTCTCGGGAAAACGTTATTGAGTGCCGGAATAAACTTGTGTCCGAAATTGAATCTTCATTAGAGAAAGTCTCTAACTGGGGTCGACTTAGTTTGGTCTATTTCAACCCTACAAAGACACAGGTTTGCGCGTTCACCGCAAAGAAAATGCCATTTGTCGTATCTCCACGCTTTCAGAGCATCCCCCTAACTGCCTCAGCCAATATTGAGATCCTTGGTGTCGACATAACGAGCGAAGTCCAGTTCCGTGGCCACTTAGGCTAAATTAGCTTCTAAGAAGCTTGGTGTGCTCAATAGGTCGAGACAGTATTTCACTCCGGCGCACCGCCTTCAGCTTTACAAGGCGCAGGTTCGGCCTCATATGAAATACTGTTCTCATCTTTGGGCTGGGGCACCCCAACCCCAATACCAGCTTCTCCCACTGGACCGCATTCAACGGAGGGCGACTCGAATCGTCGACTGCCTGGAAATATCAAATCGGCTTGATACTTTGGCGCTGCGTAGAGATGTCGCCTTGCTATGCGTCTTCTATCGCACTTATCACGGGGAATGCTCCGAGGAATTGTTCGGACTTATACCTGCCACCTCTTTCCGCCATCGTTCCACGCGACGAAAAATCCATGCGCATCACTTAGATGGTTGGCAGTCCACAACTGTGCGATTCTCCCGAAGCTTCCTGCCTCGCACAGTCAAACTTTGGAACGAATTGTCGCCTGCGGTATTTCCAGACCGATACGACTTTCAAACTTACAAAAAAAGAGCGTATTCCTTCCTCAAAGACCGGCAACGCACTTGTAACTCCTCTGGGGTTGCGGGTGTCCATGGGCGACGGTAATCACTTACCATCAGGTGATACGTCTGCTCGTTTGCCCCCTATACCATGATAAAAAAGTGGAACAAGATGGAGGACGCTTATAACCTTGGGGACCATTAATGTGGGAAATAAAGCTATAATAATAATAACGAGGGTAAAGTAATATGTCCGTCTAGATGCAGAAACCACTGTCTTTGGAAATTGGTACTGTTCTTACACATGTGTCAGTCATATAAGAATGCTCTGACGCTGAGTCTATCATTGAATATGTTTTATTTATAGATTTAGTTTTAGGGTTTTCTTTAGAATAATTTGAGGCTTGTAGGACTTTTCCATGACAACACAAATTGTTAAGACCTGATGATGGACATAGACTTTGTATCCAAAATGTTTAAGAGTTCCTCGGGGAGCACTTATCAGCAGTGTAATATTGACAATTTCCTCTTCCAGCGACCACTGTGAAGAGAGGCAGGTCTCATAATGAGCGCCGCCAATCCACGTACGCCAGGACAACGCAAAGCCGCGACATACATCTCGCCATGATGCCAGATCTGTCAGGTAAAAAACCTCACTGTGTATTGTCATTGATTGAATTCGAAATTAAAGCTCTTATCCTCTAAACAGGAGATTGTATTCCATAAAGGTATACAATTCTGTAATATTTGAGACAGTTCTAGCCCTCATACTTTAAAAAGCTCCGTTTTATATTGTTCCTTTTTATCAGAAAATTTGTCAAATGAAGAAAGGACCTGGGAGGAGATAATGCAGATTAAGGCCATGCCGGTGCCAATGATGCAGAAGAGGGACCTCAAAGCAAGGCTACAGGTAACATCAATGTTGTCACTCCCCTTGATGTGGGCTGCTTTCTCATTGTTTGTCACGGTCGGTCAGCTGTAGAGCTTGGTGGGACACGTCGTTACCATTGCCAAGGTTAAGTAACGTTTACCATGGTCAATGCTTTGATGCGTATTCAAAATGTAAATCCTGTTGATTCGCAAAAATGCAACCAAACGCAATAATGCTAAGGAGCTAAGTTGACTAGGCTGCCTACTTCGGAATGCCGTAGGACCCCGATCCCCAGCGGCTATTCTGCCGGTGTCTCACTAAACCACCTTCCGAAACCCCTGCTCCGATGGAGGTAAGTTCGGGATTGAGAAGGCCAATTCACCTCCCATTCATTCACCATTCACAAATATGCAGCCCCCACAAGTCACAAGAACTGCTGCATACCTTGATATTTGTGACAAAAGATTCATTATCACAGTAATTTCACTGCCTGTGTTTTTATTTAAACTAGAACACAGCACTGCAAGCACTGCTGCTCGCGTCTAAAATAGCTAAGATGGAGGCACGAGCACAGACGACTGGTAGAGTCTCTACTTCTTTGAGGTGATAATGTTCTAAGTACGATAATATTCTAAGTAATCTGTCTGTACAAGTCCCATCTCATACGTTCACAGGATAACCAAATGAACTTCTAAATTCTCTCTCCTTTTGTTCAGTGTACTACTCTCCATTCCAGAATGCCACAAAGTTGCGTCTCCAAGGCTTCGAGAACATACACTGGCAGCAGCGCAAAGTGTGGCATCGCTTCCGCATCAGATTTGGAGAAATCATCGGCAAACTAGAGCTCTGGCAGTCGCCCATGAGAGAGATAGAGGGCAAATTCGGCACGGGCGTCGTCTCCTACTTCCTCTTCCTTAGGTGGCTACTGTTCCTAAACCTAGTGATCTCCCTATTCGTCACCCTGTTCCTAATCCTACCAAAGACAATTCTAGTCGAAGCGCAGCACAGGTGCAGCGATTACGAAGCGAACTCGACCGTGTGCTGTTCCCAGTATTATTTCGAGAAGAACGTGACGGACTCTAATGTAGTTTTAGACGTAATTCAGGGCACGGGATGGATGGAGATGACCATCCTGTTCTACGGAGTGTACAGCAATCAAATTTATACATACTTCCTTAAGAGTTTTTGGGAAACTCAACTGTATTATAACATGCCTTTAGCTTATATTCTAGTTCCAATATCTTGGGCTGTACTTTCACTGGTGGCTATCGTTAAGGCTGGCGCGAAAGGTTTCAAAGAGAAGCTAGTCGAGAGTGAGGGACAACTATACAAATATTGCAATCTGGTGTTTGGCGGCTGGGACTTTTGTATACAAAACGATAAGTCAGCCAACATCAAGCACAAAGCCCTGTTTAACGAAATCAAAGGCTGTTTGGAAGAAGAGAAAATTAAAGAAGAGAAGCAACTCAGGACGAGGGAGAGCCAAATCCTTCTCCATCTGAGAAGGATATTGATCAATTTAATCGTTCTCGTGATATTGATCGCATCAGGTTTTTTGATCTACATCGCGTTTAATTATTCGGTGAATAGACTAGGAACTGGTTCTTCCGAGCAGTCTGACGTTAGAGTCGACAATGCTTACGTAAACAGGACTTTTGAAAGACTAACCTTCAGTCAGTTGAGTTTCGACCAGAACGCTGAAGTATTAGGTTTATATAGAGAAAACACATTCTTCGAACAATTGGAGAACACTTTGCTGGAGTTCTTGCCCTTCATATGCATCGTGGTGTTGAATCTGATCGTGCCAGAGGTCTTCAACCAACTGATCAGCTTCGAAAACTACACGCCTGCCAGGGTTGTTATTGTTACGCTTTTACGGACAGTATTATTGCGGCTATCATCACTAGCTGTACTAATAAGTCAAATCTATATGTACATCACATTAAATGGTATAGTCTGCTCCTCGGACAACAAAGATCCCAGTAGGCTGGATTGCTGGGAAACGTATGTAGGTCAACAACTGTACAAGTTGGTCCTGACTGACTTCGCTGTCCAATTTGTGACGACTTTCCTAATCAACCTGCCCAGAGCGTTCGTAGCGAGGCACTCGTCGAGCAAGTGCCTCAAGATGTTAGGAGAACAGGACTTCTCTCTCCCGAAGCATGTGCTCGACATAATTTATGTTCAAACAATAATTTGGATGGGCGCGTACTTCTGCCCGTTCTTGCCGATCATAGGCACGATATACTATTTCATTATATTCTACATTAAGAAATTCACGTGTCTGGTAAATTGCACGCCTTCGCCCGTTGTGTACAAAGCTTCGAAATCGAAATCCCTTTTCATGTCTGTACTCTTTCTCGGCTTCGTGATATCCATAGCGCCAGTCACTTACTCTGTGGCCGAACTGGTGCCGTCCCTAAACTGCGGACCCTTCAGAGGCTACGACACAGTTTGGGCGTACGTCATAGAGACCTTTGACAGGTTCCCTTTCTTCTTCAGGGAAGTCGTTTTCCTCTTGGGAACTTCCGTGTTCGCGGTGCCAGCGTTTGTGGTGTTACTGTTCTTCCTCTATTACTATTGGGCATTGGCTGCGGCCAATAGGCACATGGTTGCGGTTCTGAAAAACCAACTGGTTCTGGAGGGCCACGACAAGCAATTCCTCTTGAATAGGCTCAGCGCTTTTATAAGGCAGCACCAGAAGCGCTGCGAAAGGCGGAACAGGGCGAGTTTTGCTGACGATGACACTTCTATTAGGCAAAGCTCTAGGTAATCAATGCTGTGCACCTGCTTCTGCAATATAACCTGACTGCAACCGAACAACGTAAAGTTGTGTTCCTAAGCGAGATAGCCAGTATTCATTAGGAAACTAAGTTAGTTTTTGCTTTTTTTTTGTTTTTTATTTTGAACGTGACTCTCCTGTTAAAGGCGTTAAAAGGCGGTTCATTCGCGCAAAGAATGAAACACGTTTTCATCATGCCCATAGTTAATCAGTCAGAACTGACGGATAAACTATGGAGGAGCTGTCAAAATGGGCTTCTTAGAAAGTGGGGACTGTAATTTGATTAAGTTAATAACGATAAAAAAGTACATTCATTCGAGTGGAATAGAAAAAATTATGGAAGTGTAATACGAGAATTACCATACACAATTACCGCTGTCACCGGACTCTTATACAGAAAAGTGATTTTCCACTACTTAGAAATATAAAGTCTGATTTCTTGTATCCTTTATTGTGTATGTTATAGGAAAAACTAGCTTTAATTAAACAGATTATACCTAAAACAAACCGTTTTAAATGAGATATAATAAACTCCAATTCGGTAAAGAAACTACATGTTCAATTAGCGCGAACGCACACAACTGACTATCGGTGGCTGATTTTTTGACTGTGGAAAATGAAACATATGGAGTTCTACGTTGCAACGCACACGAACTACAAATAATCGGTCAAAAAAATGTCGGTGAATCCCGGACGACCCGATTATAGGTGAAAAATGGAACGGTCGGTCGTGTGCGCTCTCACTTATACGGAGCGGATTGGTCGATATCGATTGATAATTCCGATCACAACAAGCGATCGAACTTTATTCGAGTATAGAATGGATTTGTCGATCATTGGTTAAAAGACAGACAAACAAGAGCTACTTTCGTATTTATGATTAATAGGGATTATGATTTGTGATATTATAATATATTACATGAAACACGATTTGAGGCTCTTATGAAATACTTACAATTTGAAAAAGCACGCAACTTTTGTTCTTTACCGCGACTGATATTTAGTTTAATATTATACAATAATTTTTTACCTCAAGCTCAAATTCCGTTGTCATATACTTTCTAGTTAAGGGGTACTAATGAAATGTCATTTCACGTAGATCATGTTCGCTGTAAATATTGTAAATATGAAAGCATTTATTAGTTCTTAATGCATTATCATATAGATCTCATTATAGGCATAATTATATGTTTATTATTATATACAGTAACTTCTAGGGGAAGTGCACACTAATTTTTTACGCATAATTATAATAAATGCGCAGTATAAAGACTAGTTGTATTGCTATTGCATTGTGTCTATGAAATAAACTAAAAATAGAAAGTAAAATCATAAACGAAATGATACAAAGATTTGTAAAATGTTCTTTGACAAAGTAGGTCGCACCTTATATTTTATTAAAACATGTTTAAAATCGGATTATAACCTAGAACTGACGCAACCAACTAAAAAAATACCTGCACCAAATCGAAAATATTTTGTTTGTTTAAAATATCCATATAAGTAGGTAAGTATTTGAACTGTACTACGCCTGTACGATTTACTTAATGAGGTGGGATCTTCACTGACTCGTCACTGACTTTATAAAGAACAACGGAATTTTGCATATAGGCTTCGTTCGATGTCTGTAACTTTAATATGTATAATAAAAAAGGATCGCTAAATATGTTGCTTAGCGCAAATCTCGAGAACGGGTTGACCGATTTGGTTAATAACTTTATCGAGTATTTGTTACATTACGAAGAAGGTTCTTATGAAAACGAAAAAAAAGTAGGAAAGCTAGTATAGTTTAATTTTGATTGTGATCTGTTATATCTTCCGTTTTATATTGCAATTGATTTGTGAATCGGCACTGCTAGGCCAATCTCAGAGTAAGCTTTTTTTTAATATTCTTTTATATTCGTTTATATTTTAAATATGATTAATTGTATATAAAAGTTACCGCTGTGTGTCCTTCCCTTAACACCATAGCCATAATATATTACTTTTAAGTTATAGAGCCGTATTAATTAGGTATATCACAATAGTTGTAGGTGAATAAATATGTAATAATTAGTTATGTAAGCTTATATTAGGTTTTTTACTGAAATTCAACATAACAACAAAGACATAATGTCTCCGAAAATTCTGACTTTGTGAAAAAGATACTTACTTGAGCATTAATTGTATTTTTAAATGACATACGTCGTTTGCTTATATCAGGAAAAGTTACTTGAAAAAATCAAAATTTCCACCAACCAACGTCGAAAATTCAGGAATCATCACTTAAATCCTTTTTCAACTACGATGAAAATGGCATTGTGAATATAAAAACGTATTTTACAAAATATAAAAAAATCCGTAAAACTTTCCATTTACAAAATCAAACGTGTGTTCTTCAACAAAATTAGCTTTATTTTTCAATCAAATTTGTTCTCTATTGACCCTTTTAATTGGTTAAAAAGTTTTGAAATGTAAATAAATAAATGTTATAAAAAATTCATTATTTATTGAATTATTAAAGAATTATTTATTGTTAAATTGGATATAAGTATTTGGTGTTCCTAACTTTATTTGTATGAGAATTTTGAACCAATGTGCTAATGTACCTTATCTGTATTTTTTTTTTCATTTTTATTATTTTTTACTTTATGAATTCTGTGTTTGATATCACAATTGAAAATTATTTAAAAATGTGTAAAAAAAACAGTTGTGTACGCCTGTCAATTAATGTAAAAATGCTAATTTCACGTACCTATTGTCTACATGAGTGTACCTACATAAATTGGTCAACATAAATGTATACATTTTGTGTATAGCTCTAATAAAACGGATAACGACAGATTATTATTGTTAAAAATGAAAACCTAATTTGTCCGTAAGTTTGTATTAAAAAAAAACATCAGACACACTTTTTTTGTTTTGTCGAAATAACAAAAAACTACTTAAAACGAAATTTTGTCATCATCCCCATTATTTTGTTTCGTGAATACTTATAATGATATTGACAATGGGTACAATACGTGGGTTTCGGTCTTTTACAATATCTGTATATCTGTCTATACAATGGTCTGTATATACAATGATGGAATCGTCCACTAATAAAAAATATGAGTGAGATTTAATCCAAAACTTACCTTTTCGCACACTGGCGCCGGCGCCAGCAACTGCACGATATTTATACCTATATATTTAAAAAGACAGCCATTTTATTTTACCTTCAAGTAATCTGTGATGGCACCGACTCCCTAGTCTATGGTTTAGTCAGCTCGGTTACCGTGCGTTTATACTGACGAAACATCTAACAAAAAAACATGTTTTTTAAACATGTTTATGATCGCGTTTCCAATGTCAACACCCCAACAAGTTGCAAAACATGTATTTAGACTTTGATAGACGACAGTGCGAATGCAATCTTGGACAAATCCATAAAAAACATTGACAGACAACAAGTTTTGAGGCGGTCATCATAGCGCAATCTGCAACAAATCTCAGGATTTGTTCCGAATCCAACCTGATTTTCGGTAGTGCGAACGCAAAAGCATACACAACAAGTTTTGTGATTTCTGTCATGCAACAAGTTGTAAAACATTACTGGCCTTATTCATAAAAATATTTAAGCAATGTTTAAGTTAAATAATGTTGCTGTCACTTTCAATCCCATTACAAAAGAAAGGTCATCAAAAGTGACAGCAACATTACTTAACTTAAACATTGCTTATATAGTTTTATGAATAAGGCCATACATGTTTTATGTTTCTTAGTGTAAACGCACGGTTAGATAAACTTAGAAAATGAGTAGGTATACCGTTTAAGACGTAAACGCTAAGATTCTCAAACTTTTTCAGTTCACTGCTCACTTAGTTTACCTAAGTTTTTGTTGTAAGCTAATGCCGATTGATAGCAAAACAAGTGCAGTTAATTCATACCTACATAGCAACATTTATAATTACACTACATACGACAACACGGTTAGCGCAGCGTCGAGTGATCGCCTACTGCGCAACGGGTCGCGGGTTCGATTCCCGTACAGGACAAATATTTTGTATGCCCTACAGAAATTTGTTCCGGTCTGGGCGTAGGTGCATGTGATATTATATGTTTGTAACCGCACCCACGACACAGGAGAAAATCCTAGTGTGGGATAAGCCGTTGCGTTCGACCAATCAGAACGCCACATTATAACGCCATCGAACAATCGTAACTCAATAATGAGCTCCGATTGGCCGATCGCAGTTTCGATTCGGCTTATTATTAGTAGAATTGGGACTCTGGACTCCTAAACAAATTAGTAACTAGCATCTACCTCTGTCGGAACACAACAGTGTTATTAACATTTTTATTTTGGTGACAAACTTACTACTGCCAACCGAACCAAGCAAATAACTTCTGCTTTCATGGGGAGTCGAACCTCAACCCTGCAGAACAATACGGAGTGGTCTTAACCACTAGCAAGACCACGCAGACGGTTAAAATAAGTGTTTATATTGTTGTGTTAGTGATACTTTTGTTCATACATATTGTAGAAGTTTATACGTCACAATCGATACAACTGCATGTGTTGGAAAGTTCTCGGTAAAAAGCGTTATAATGTATCCGTAATATTGTAAATATCATTAGATTATAATCTACCTCCCGAAATTGTAAACTGTCGAAAGACTGAACCGTAACAACATACTGCTTATAACAATTCAACGCACTATTTTTCGATAGATTAATATAATGCGGTGAACATAAAGTTTGAGAAGCCTTTGTTTAGCGAATTATTGTATAAAATCAAAACTAATGTATTTCTAGGTTAATTTTTCACTGTGTTAAACAGATATTTGTACGCATGGTTTTTGTTTATTATAACCTTTTACAAATACATGTACTCAACTGCAAACTTGTGGTTTTTTTTTCACTTGCATTTGGCCTTTGGCCGTGCAGCGCAGCAGCTATACAGTCGCGAAACAGGCAACTTCTAGCTCTCCATTGATACAAATCAGCAGGCCTATTACTGATCTCATGGTTTTCAAATGGTGTCATGATGAAATCATAGTGCAAAACGATAAATAAGATTTTCGGTCACAGATTTTTGATCATTCGTTTATTATTATTTAAAAAAAACGTCGCCCGTCACTAGGATTTTCTCCTTACAAACATAGAATATCACATGCACATATGCCCAGACCTGACCAAATTTCTGTAGGCCATACAAAGTATTTGTCCCGTACGGGAATCGAACCCGCGATCCGTTGCGCAGGAGGCGATCACTCGACCTCTACCCTAACCGTGTCGTCAAAATTATATCATTGAAATTATGATATCATTGGGGATCGGTAATACCAAATGATGCTTCAGTTGGTATTACCGATGACCATAAGCGTAGATATAACCAAGGAATGATATAACTTCAATTTGCCTAGTGTATACTGATACTTTAAAGGAAAAGTTCATTTTATCTAGTGTATGTTGATTTTCAATGGGGGGTGTCCGTACCCCACAAGCCCCTCCCCCCTTACCTGCGCCAATGCCGATGACTTCTCTATCTAAAAATGTATAGGTACCTACCATGTGATGTCATACGATGGAAGATCCATAATAGGCCTTCTGCTGTATCGATTGCACTCAGTATGCATCGCGCCCTTAGATCATTTACCTAATGCTCCTAAGGCATCGCCACTATCTCTGCTCTTCGGTCTATCTTCACAGAATAAATAATAGTACTTACCATCTTCTCACCTAAAACGACACGTTGCCTATGTTATGGCAAGTGGCTATAGTCGCATATAGTACATGTGGCTCCTGTAAAATTGCAAATTTTACAACCTCTACAAGGGACCCTACTACGTTACCTACTTGTGACAAGATGTCCCACACATCCATTTTCCGACGCAAAACTTTAAAAAAGTCAGATTAGCTTTATAGCGTAACAGTGTTAGCAGTAACTATTACTATAAGTACATAATGACTGTGTGGGTTTAGTCGCAGCGTGTAGTAACGTTGTCATCACTGCACTGAAAATGTACAGTAAAAACCGGTCAAGTGAGTGTCCGGCCACGCGCAGTGTAGGGTATCGTAGTTGCAAATGCCAACTTTGAGTTCACACTCACACCTCACAATACGTTGAGATGAAATGAGGCATTATTATTATTATTAAAGCTGCAATGATTTTATATTTCTTTAACTTCACGTGGTTGGTAAAATATTCAGTACTAATTTTCAATGAAATTTTACTTTTCCGAGTACATTTTATAAGTTGGTCGTCTATAACTTTTTAGTTTGTACTTAGTACTAAACTCTTGATAGTTTTCTTTTAAACCTCGTTATATATACTACTGTTGTAATTTTTTTCACGCGTCCATATACACGGTGTTTCATAATAACCAAAAATAATCAATGCGTTATCTAATAGTAGTTTGGTTACCTAAATAACTAGTTAATCAGTGGTTACCTAAATTAAATAAAAGACACAAAATTAAAACAAAATCAAACTCATTTATTCTAATGATTATTTGCATTTTGAACAGTGCAATTGTGAAACTAATACAGAAATCTAAAACTACATACATTTATATTATTTATTATTTTAACCAATAACAGCAAAAATGAATGAAAAATTCAGAGAAATGGCGCCAACACCAACATTCTACCGCGCATGCTCTGTTGCACGCGCCGCCATAGACAATGTACTGGCACAAAAGAAAATTGTGACAAAACCTCCTTGGTCGGGCTTCGTCAATCGAACTGTATTTTATTGGAACCTGTATTATAATGTAATTTGTAAAAGGCCAAGGGCTTTAAGTTATGCCTTTAAAATATTAGTGTTGAGTTCTTAATATTAGAATTAGAACATGAGTGTAGATAAAACTAATTATTGAATTGTATTAATTATTAAATTTTCATGTAGGTAAATCAAAGACATGATGATGATACTATGAAAATTTTGGGTGAATGACATTACGTGTAAACACATTTTAATAATTAGTTTTAGATAACGCATTGATTATTTATTGGTTATTATGAAACACCGTGTATAACCGTTTAACCGGACACTTACCTCCATGAAGCAAATTGTTTTTGCTTCATGCTTACCTCTAACAAAAAATTGCACTTTAAAACCAAATATTTGAGAAACGGATCCCTAAATCGAAATATGGTGTTGTGAACCTTACATTATTTTTTTAAGACCTATTCAACAATACGCCACACGATGGGTTAGTCGAGAAAAAAAAAATTACTCCCACTTGTATGGGAGCTACCCTAAAGAATTTTTTTTCAATATGTTTTTCTACCACTTTTTGGCATGATTAATATACATACCCATACTAAATTACAGCTTTCTAGTACTAATAGTCTCTGAGTATGACCGCGGACAGACAGACAGACAGACATGGCGAAACTATAAGGGTTCCTTGTTTACTACGGAACCCTAAAAAAGTGTTGTAGGTACCTGTGTTGACAAATTCCGACATTTTTACTATATTCATTTACGACACATCTTATGTTGTCCTTGACTATGTTGCCCTTCAAACCGGAACACAACAATGCAAGCATTGCTGCTTAGCGGAAGAAATAGGTAAAAGATAAGATAAAACGATACCATCAAATAATAATAAACAAATCCTGAACAGCTATGTTATAGTGACATCATCGAAACTGGGCTCTGCTCAAGGTGCGGCCTCGAATGTAGCGTGGAACCAAGAGCACGTCAAATCTCGGGGAAGTTGTCGCTGTGTTGTCACTAGATATTTGCAAGCATTCAACACCTTTCCCCAAGAATGAGAAGCACCAAATTTCCCCGTGTACCCCTTTATCTTAGCGATATAGTGCAGGAGCTACCTCCAAATGAAAAAAATTCTTGAGCGAAGGCGTTGACGAGGGCGACTATAGCTGGAGGATGGCAGCAGGTGTGCCACGGGGTTCAGTATTGGGACCGTTTTCTAGAACTGAGGTAGAACTAAGTTTTGCGAGGCAAACTACAAGCATGGCTGTTTGCATGTCTATCTGTCTGTCTGCATCAGGCTTATGGCTCCGTGTACGTGTACTCCAACTTGCAGATGGCTCGAAATACCCTGTTGCTGACGAGATGACGCACCGCACCATACACCGCAGTACGACATCGTGTCATGATGTGCGTGTGGTGTGAGAGCTCTTTTTTTAAAAGTTATAATATTTTTACGAAATCAAGGAAGAATTTAGGAAATAATTGTGAAAACAACATGGTGAAGATAAAAAAATTGTGAAATCAATAGGGAGAAAGTTCTGGTCGATTAACTGGAACACTCACTCTGCCAACCAGAGAAAATACGTAACTTCGGTCTCAAAATATATTAGATATAAATGTTCAACATTTTTATGTGGAATAATTGTGTTGAATTTGTGAAACCTATTCACAAATATTCAAAAGATTTTAACGGTTTATTAGGATTTGGCAAAGGTTTATTTGGAACACTCAATTCTCTTATGGTGCAGACGGAGTGTTCCAAAACTTACTAACTTTGGCTAAATAAATCGTTAATATTCTTACTCTGTTTTACGAGTATAACGCAGAGTCAATTTGTGAAACAAAAACCTTGACGTAAAACATAATAGTTAGAGATAAAATTAAAAATATACTTTCTTTACAACATCCCGTGCGAGAGCTCCGTATTTTAGATATTATTTACATAACCCGAACTTAAATACAAACGGAGGCCACATCAGAAATTGTGAAAATGTTGTCACTAAAATTTTGACTCATTTTTTATTTCAGAGCTTGTTTAATTTTAACAATAATTAACTTTATTACATTTCTAAGCGAGAAATGCATAGGGTGACCATTTTTTTGTCGGACACATTTTTTTAAATGCTTGGAAAAAAAGGTAGAGGATGCGTTACGCCAAGAAGCTTCAGAAAGTTCAAAGGACAGGGACAGTTTCAGTGACGGAGGCAGCAATGAGAAATAATGACAATGATGAGGAAGACTTTTTTAATTCTGTTACTCAGTGTAAAAAAAAAACCTAAGAGCCTCAAATCATTAAAGGCTAAAGCTCAATCTCTCGTCAAAATGTGGCTAGACACGAAATCCAAAGACTCTTTTAATGATGCGGCATTCCTCGAGGAACAGATATTTATAAATCTGTTTACTTATATTAAATATAATACTGCTATACCCTCGAGCGCTGCAGTTGAACGTCTTTTTTCCACCGGCAAAGATATTTTAACACCGAAACGAGCCTCACTCTCAGACGAGAACTTCAACATACTAATGTTCATGAAGGGGAATATCCAGATGAAGGGGAATAGCCAGATGATTAAATTACACACTTTTATTTTTTATATATTTACACACTGTCTTTTTTTGAACCTAACTTATTAACTTCCAGAACCCAAAACAACAGTTTTTGTAAGCAGATCACAACCACAACGATATAAAAAATGCAATTTTTATCACGTGTTAACGGATTAACGACTAACGTTAACTTGCGTTAAATCTTCCGAAATGTAACGTTTTAACGTTTAACGAGGTTAATTTTTTTAGTAACGGATTAACGATTAAAGAAGTTATCTATTTGATTAACGGTGCCCAGCTAAGCTAACTATTTACTGTTTACACTCATAGCTTTCCTGTAGATATTTCCATAGATTTCTGTCAAACGCAACATTTGATTGAGCGTCAGCGCAACATTTGCAGGATCCACATATTGCATCCTTGGCAAACAGACTCAGTTCTGCGGCATATGCTGTAAAAAAAATGAGACAACTTACTGATGTTGAAACGGCAGGACTGATTTACTTTAGTTATTTTCACAGTGTCATGTCATATGGGCTACTACTGTGGGGATATGCCGCTCGTATAGAATGTATTTTTTTACTTCAAAAAAGAGCCGTGCGGACTATTTATAATTTACGAACAAGGGATTCTCTACGTGATTTATTTAAAGAAATTAATGTATTGACTTTAGCAGGACAGTATATTTATGAAAATTTGATTTATGTTTGTAAAAATTATAACACATTTGATACCAATTTTAAGTTTCATAACTTAAATACAAGAAATAAAAATAAACTTGCCGTTTCAACGTACAAGCTCAAAAAAAACTAGAGGCTCATTTATGGGAAATGTATATTTTTTTACAACAAAGTTCCACAGATAGTGTTACTAATTTACCTTTTCATAAGTTTAAAGCGCATGTAAAAAAGACTAATGAGTAAAGGATATTATAAAGTCAATGATTATCTGAATGATGTCAATGCTTGGTCTTAATTGTAGACTTAATATATAGATATTTAAATGTATAATGTACACTGACACATCTAATCTTGTAATGGAAGTTGAACTCAATCTTTTACTTTGAATTCAGCTTCCAATTGACGACTATGTAACAATACAGGGAGAAAAAAAAAAGCGGTTGCTGGTTCTTTCTAGTACAATGTCTCCCGCCGTAGACTTGTGAACCAATGGCGTAGCTTCTTTGACGTTCAAAAGTGATTGTAAAATCCCAATTGAATAAAGAATATTGAATTTGAATCTGTTTTCCCGGATCAGTATAATCTGAACATATGTAAATAAAAAAGCATCTTTTAGGCGAGCATGTACCACGTTAGGCATAAATAATATAAACAAATTAAAAAGTACAAACAACAATATTTTATTTGATGTATGCATGGTCACCCTAAACAAATTTCTCACATAGAAATGTAATAATGTTGATTATTGTTTAAATTAAACAATCTCAGAAATAAAAAACGTGTCAAAACTTTAGTGACAACATTTTCACAATTTCTGATGTGGCCTCCGTTTGTATTTAAGTTCAGGTTATGTAAATAAAATCTAAAATACGGAGCTCTCGCACGGGATGTTGAAAAGAAAGTTTTTTTTTCATTTATTCTCTAACTATTATATTTTACGTTAAGGTTTTTGTTTCACAAATTGACTCTGCGTTATACTCGTAAAACAGAGTAAGAATATTAACGATTTATTCAGCCAAAGTTGATAAGTTTAGGAACACTCCGTCTGCACCATAAGAGAACTGAGTGTTCCAAATAAACCTTTGCCAAATCCTTATAAACCGTTAAAATCTTTTGAATATTTGTGAATAGGTTTCACAAATTCAACACAATTATTCCACATAAAAATGTTGAACATTTATATCTAATATATTTTGAGACCGGAGTTACGTATTTTCTCTGGTTGGCAGAGTGAGTGTTCCAGTTAATCGACCAGAACTTTCTTCCTATTGATTTCACAATTTTTTTATCTTCACCATGTTGTTTTCACAATTATTTCCTAAATTCTTCCTTGATTTCGTAAAAATATTATAACTTAAAAAAAAAGAGCTCTCACACCACACGCACATCGTGTCATGCATGCCGTGCCGTTACACGGCGACGACGCCGCGCCGTGATGATGAGTATTGTGATTCCGTCAATTAATGCTCATTTTATCATTGTTTTCAATCGAATATGCTATGGGTCAATTTCACCAATAGCCACAAAGTTCCTGATAGCCTAATAGCTACTATCACGTTATTCGCGTTAACTACGTTTGGTTTCGCAGGCTGCCGATATCTAAGGAAAAGTCCCTGCAATAATATTAACTGTCTTAATCTGATGCTAGACAGGTCAGTGGGGCTAGCACGCAGGAGAATCGAAATCCGAATCGAGGAGTTTGTATGGCAATTTTATTAGTTCTACTACTCACCGCCGTGGCGCTAATAAAATTGCCATACAAACTCCTCGAATCGGATTTCGATTCATTTTCGATTCTCCTGCGTCGCGTTAACTACGTTTGGTTTCGCAGGCTGCAGATATCTAAGGAAAAGTCCCTGCAATAATATTAACTGTCTTAATCTGATGCTAGACAGGTCAGTGGGGCTAGCACGCAGGAGAATCGAAATCCGAATCGAGGAGTTTGTATGGCAATTTTATTAGTTCTGCTACTCACCGCCGTGGCGCTAATAAATTGCCATACTGTACCGGCCGATGCCAGTACATTCCGCGCGGTCAGCAGTTTACGCCAGCGAGCGCGTTTTGTTATTGTAATATAGTTTCGCAATCAGTTCACCTTCATCAGTTGTAGCGTGCACTCATTATCAATCAAAGCAATAAACAGTGTTCTAAACTATCCTCTCTATCATTCTATCAGTACGATACCCGTACATATACAGTGGTCCTTCGAGCTTCCGAACAGGCGGGACTTATCACGCGTTAATTGGTTTGTGCCACGTGTTCGTGTGAGTGGTTTCACCTTACCAACCTTTGGAAGCAGTTCATCGTCGGTTAGTAACAGCTATCAAGTAGGTACGCCGCGCATTTATCATCCATCTTTCGTCCAACAGTTTTTAATACACTTTTAGAATTTTATCAGTTTTATTATTCTATCATCATCATAGTGTCGGGGCAACCCGAACATTGGTCCTTCGAGCTTCCGAACAGGCGGGACTGATCACGCGTTAATTGGTTTGTGCCACGTGTTCGTGTGAGTGGTTTCACCTTACCAACCTTTGGAAGCAGTTCATCATCATTGTTAGCACAGCATCAGAGCACCCACTTAGCGAGCTAGCTAAGTATCAGCAGCGGGTATCCGGTACAGCATCTGGGTAACCACCTAACCTCTACGGGTTATCACGTGGAGTGGTTCGAGCAATACACAAGTAAGATCTATCTATTATTCTATCATTAATATCAACAATATGGAGGATTTACTTGCCACTCAATCTCAAATTATGGGAGCAATAACCCAGCTCCTATCTAATTTTAAAAAAGACGGCGCGGATCGTAAGACCGCCCCTTATATCAAAAAGCGACTGGAAACTCTTGACATCTATTGGAAAGAATTCCAGTCTAATCATAGCAAGTTGTGTGAGTGGGAAGATCATTCTCACCAATATTTTACAGAAAATTGGTATCAAAAAACTTTTACCTATTACAATGACACGCGTGCGTACATTGAAAAGCATATGCCCCTGGAAACAAGAGAAGATAAACCGTTTCTTAAACCAGCAACTCCTTTGAGCAAAGTTATAGAAAGCCCTATAATTATGTCACCTATACCAACACAGGAGAACAAAACATTCGAATTTCCTTTTGTGGCAGCAGCAGGTACTTCCCACCCTCCTCAATCAGTCTCCAGAGGTAACGACAGCAAATTAACTGACATGTTGCGTAAACAATCTAGCAATTTCAAAGCCTTTGCCCGAACTATCTCGAATCTAAACATTGACGCACTATCAGAGAAATGGGAATTAGAAGACATTCTGAAGGTTGTAACTTCTCGATGGTCAACAATAGACGACCTCCATTGGGAAATTGACAGCATGCTCATGGAAGAAAACATAGAATATGAAGAAGCATATAGCAAATACGAACAGAAGTATAACGAAATTAAAAAACAGATCAACATGAAGATGTGGTCAGAGTGTCATAGGGAGAGGGCAACTCCTCAAATAGATGTACCGATTTTTAGCGGTAGCTATCACAGTTGGGTATCATTCAAAGACTTATTTACGGAGACCATACACAAAAACAAGGCATTATCAAGCGCTCGAAAAATGCAATATTTAAAAAGCAAACTTCGCAATGAACCGGAAAAACTGATACAACACCTACACATCACAACAGAAAATTATCAAGTCGCATGGGATATACTCAATCAACGCTATAATAATACCAAATTAATATTTAACTCTCACATAAGCATCTTAATGAATATCCCAATAAGTCAGATACAGTCAGCAGCCAATATAAAACGTCTCCATGATACGACAAATGAATGTTTAAACGCTATAAAGAACCTAGGTGTTGACGTCACAACCTGGGACCCCCTTATAGTGTATCTTCTATCGCAAAAACTAGACACTTACACCCATAATGATTACATAGAATCAATTAAGAAACCAAGAGAGCTACCATCATTGAAAGAATTTTTAGACTTTTTAGAAGGCAAGTTTACAGCGTTAGAATCATCAAAAAAGAAATTTGAGACAAAAAATAATCAAAACAGTTTGTCGTCATCACAAGTCAAGCAAAACATACAAACATCAAATGTTCAAAAATCATTTTATAGCCCTTCAAAACAAATATTCACAAAAACTCCTCGATTCGGATTTCGATTCGATTTTCGATTCTCCTGCGTGCTAGCCCCACTGATGACTAACCGAAACTTTATCAGGAATCGGTAAAACTGCCCCTTGATTGTGTAACAAAAATCTATCGCGATCGCAATAAATGACAGCCAAAGTACATCCATTACTATTATTTATCAGACAGTCGACACAGAGTCTTGTATTGACGCCGCAATGATTAGTAATTTCAAGGCGATCGTGATAGATTTTTTCATAAACAATAAACTAACTATCTTCCAGCAATCACCATAATTAATTTAAAAACTTGTGTTTTGACATAACGTTTTTATTTTATTTTTTTTATTTTCATTTCGTAGACAAAATACAAAATGTTATTTCCGTTTTTAAATAATGTACCTATTACAAATATCTAGATGAAAACTAGTCTTTGTTTGTACAAGATACAAAACATAAAGCTAACCATAAAATGTAATTATTCTTCCTATAGCTATTTCCTCCTCCTTCAAAGTACGAATAGTATATTAGCTACAAATCTGGTCTACCAACCAACCTAAGGTTGAATTTTATTTTCGCGTCTCAAACAAGCAAGGTCGATTTTCAACCATATTTTTTTACAGCAACGGGCACCGAGTCACAATAATAGTAAGTATACTATTACCGTGATCGCGTGATATCTTGGCAAAAATTTGGGTAGGTACTTTCTCTGTCAACCTTACGTCAGCTAGACTTTGTATCACTTTACAGGCTTTTCAATAACCTATTATCACCAATAAAAAAAGACATTGACAAAGGATTACACGAGTTAGCTTTCGTAGCTTTACCCGTGACACAACCGTGTCACACAACCATTGCCAGACACCTTTTTTATACAACAAAATTCTCAATAAAATATGATATCAACCAACTTTAAAAGACCTATTTCTTACTGGCAATAGGTTATTGAAAGAGGACGTTGGAGAGTCATGTCTCATTGCCTGGCATAGACGTGTACTATCGAGGACACTGGCACCTTACCAGTCCTACGTCGAAAGTCGCTTGCACACTACACGATGACAATCGTGTCAGACCACGCCCCGCTCCATTTATTCATCAATAGTAAAGCGTAAAGCAGACTGACACCAAGAGCGATTTCAATGAAACCAGATGTCTGTCTATGATTGGCCGTAGTAAATCGTAGTAAAAATACGTAGCCAATCAGGGATAGGTATAGGTGGTTGATGCGATCCGCTTTCAATCGAATATTTCTACAAAGTGGTAAGGCACGAGAGACCTCGATAGTACCTACTACATTATTTTTTCTAGCTTGGGACTTAAAATGTCTGGCAGCATCGCTTAATTATTTGGCGTCAATCCACCATGCGACAATGCGCGAGCGTCGATGCCACGCTCACAACAAAAATATTAAGCGGAACAGTGGGCCTAGACAAAAGCTAAACGCATTTGTCCGCAGTCGTTCCTCAGAAAAAATGTATGGAAACGTCATAGAATGGGCCAACCTCACGCTATTATTTCCGCAGCTAATGTCATTTCCAATTTTCCATAAGTACATTTTTTCCTCTGGAACAACTGCGGAAAAATGCTAATAACAAAATTTTGCACAGAGCAGATTATATAAAATGGGGCCGTGGAGCCAAAAGGATTTTTTCCATAATGGTCTTCTGTCAGTAGAACTATTACGAAACATGAAAAATAACAAATAATAACCAAAAATATATTAAACTATAGCATTATAATTAGGAATATAATTTAAATTAATGGTAATCTGATAACAAATGTGTATCAGAAGCAAACACTTCACCTGCATATTAAAGTTGATTTAACTGAAATAATTAACATCATATAAACAAATACGATCGAATTAAAAATATATCTACAATACATATACCGTGTAGTAGGAATATATGCAGACAAATCAATCACTAGAGATAACAAGAATCAACCGCGCATTTGCAACAAAAAATGACTTATGCTGTCCTATTGAACACATAATTAAATTAATGCCACAATTGCATCAAATTTTTCTAAACAATTGTTTCAAAAACAAAAAGGTCAGTTACGTATTTTATGACTGACAGTTTGACACCGAGTTACTTCTTTATATTTAAGGGGCCGTTCGAAAACCCGTGAGGTTTTCACTCGGTAAAAAAGAAAAGGATAGATATATTGCGAGAAAGAGAAGTTTAACTGGTTTTCAAACGGGTTCTGTCAGGTAAAAACGAAAAGAAGAGTTCTTGTGTTGTGCAACGCAAACTAGCTTTATTTTACAACTGCACAAAGCTTTACTTAACATTTGTAAACTTTAACTTCAACATAAAAACAAAATCAGTAGCCACAGATCACAGAACAGTCAACTGTCAATGTCAGGTAAAATTTAACGCTGACTGGGGGCCGGGAGAAATTCACTCCTGTAAGGCGAAAATTACTCTTCACTAACGCGTTCAGAAATACGAGCGGAGTAATTCGTCGGTTAACCTCGGTTTCACTCGGGTGGTTCTCGAACGCTATCGGGTGAAATTCACTCTACCCGGAGTAAATATTACTCGTTTTCAAACGCACCCTAAATATACAGAAGCAATAAAATGACTTATGCTGTCCTGTTGAACACATATTTAATTTATGCCACAATTGAAAATTAATTTTAAGGCATCAAATTTTTCTAAACAATTGTTTCACAACAAAAAGGTCAGTTACATATTTTATGACTGACAGTTTGACACCGAGTTGCTTCTCTATATTTAAATATACCTACATAAGCAACTCGGTGTCTTTATAACCCGGTGTATAAATCAAGGAATCATTTGCCCGCTCTACGCTCTATTTATATTGATTGTTTGTTTGTTTGGTTGAACGCCCTTATTTCAGAAACTACTGATTCAAATTTAAAAATTAGTTTTTGTGTGTGTGTGTGTTGGATAGTCCATTTATCGGGAAGGCTATAGGCTATATTACATCACGCTACGACTAATAAGAGCTTAGCATCAATGAAAAATGTTGTAAAAACGGGGAAAAAATTATTCTGGCGAAACGTAGTTCGCGGGCACAGTCAGTCCTGTATATAGCGAGCACATGTGTTACATGTTTAGGCGGCAGACTTAAATACGGCAGAATACAGAAAACCTTAGGTACTAATCTAAGACCTGCATACCCAATTTTTTCCGAGTTAATTGACTTTAAACTTAAAGTAAAACCTTTCAAACGGCACCCTTAGTCAACCTACAGTGGCACTCGTTAGAAGCAGTGAATTCACGTGACAGATATCAGCGTAGTGTCACTTAGTGTTCCTCATACGCTGTGGGCCGGTGACATCTTAGGGTTAATCGAATATTTTTTTAGTTCGTATGACAAAAAAATCTAGCTGAATTAGCCCCAATATTTTGCCCTGCAGAGTCTTCACTTTCAATGGGAACACACACCCTTAAAAAATGAAGTATCCCTGCAAACACCGAGATAAAATGTGATTTCAACATTACGAAACACTCTGAATAAAGAGATGCGTGTTATAGTATTTATGATTACAACAAAATATTGTAACGACCTAGACACAACCACTACTAGACCTAACAATTTTCTATATTATATGTAGGTATACTTTAAAAATATAACAATCACAAGTTAACTAGTACTCGATTACCCTGTGTTTTATTCATAATCAACATTTGTAACATTGCAGTAGGTATATAAAATATCCTTAATTAAATCAACATAAAGATATTCTCTCTCAGTAAACTTAGCAGCTGCTATGTTTGATCACAACTTTAATTTGTTGATCCCTAATCAGTTAGCTTTACTTTCGTCGTCCGATCATCGAATCGAAAATCTGCAACAACAGGAAATATTATTATTTAATTGGTTATTACGAAAGATATAACAGTACACGGGTAAGGCGTCATGGAAGGCGAGGCTTTGTAGCCTGCCTTCCATGACGCCTTACCCATTTCCTCTTATCGGTTGTCGAGCTCGGATTTTGACGGATGTTGCAGTGGCAGAGCGTTTACGGCAAACGCATCCGAGCGACTTTTTCTAGGCCCGATAATAATCGGAGCGATTTTTCTTCCGACTCCGATGATTACTCAACTCACACATCCGCCCTTAAATTGTGTAACAAAAATCTAACGCGATCGCTTTTGATTTTGACAGTCAAAGTATATTTTTAATCAGATAGTCGACATGCACGCAAGCGGGAATGCGTACGAGAGGTGCGTGCGATAGACGGAAGATGCTCGCACATCCTCCTGTTCCACTACACCACACCTTCTACCCACATCTCCCACGTTTTCACTTTATTACACGCTCAAATCGCTCCTGTACCCATCAATAAAGACATTCGATTTGACAATATTTCTGGTGGAAATGCATAGATACACTGTTTTACAGATACTGTGGATAGCAATATATAGTCACTTAGCCGCCATGAGGCGAGGTAAAGCCTGTTCTGTCTACGAAGAAGTGAACATACCTCGTTACTCCTAGTTAATGGCAGCATGTTGGAAGTCCCCTTTGTCAAGGTGGCGCTGGGGTGCCTTCGGTTCGAAGATCAACATCGATATCCGCTCGGGACTAGTCTTATTCCGTTGCATATCTGTGAAGGAAATAATTACATTAAATCAGGTATTAGTTAGGCTACAGCGCATAATATGCTTAATAAACAAAGCTACGGTTCGTCTCAACTCAACGCACAATCTCCTTTCTAAGTCTTTCTATCGTCCCAAATGTCCTTGCTGGATCTATTAGAAATAACCGAAATCTTTTATATTAAGCGGATAGAACCACTTGTACTTGCACTGTAGGTGAGTGTAGCTCCTTAGCACCGTAGACAGTCTGCTTTGTTTACTGACTTCGAAGTTTAACTTGGGATCAAATTAAATAAGCCTCCGCTCGTGTTGCCTCTACACCAGCTGCCTTTGACCAACACTCACATCGCAGGCTGAGCCTCCGCTTGTGGTGCGCCGACAGCTCCAGCTGCCGCCGCACCAGCTGCGACGCTGACGCGGGCCGCGCGCTGGCTGCCAGCGGCAGCGTGGACGCTTGCAACATCACCTCCGAGGATGTGGTCTTGGTGCCGTAATCTGTCGATCCAGCACTCATTATTAATAATTACAGTGTAAAGTGACCGCAGAATCGAAGTTTACTTAAGCAACGGATCATCTTTCTGCAGGCTCTAGGTGTCTGAGCTCCTGCGGCAAAGGCCTGGCCATACTCACCTCTCTCGGCCAGCACAATCTCTCGCTGCAGCTGCGACAGCTCGACGTCGTTGACGAGCACCGCGTGTTTCTGCTCGTCCAAGGTCCACGTGCGGCTGCCGGCGGCGGAGTGCGCGTTCTGCTGTGTGTCCGCAGAGTCCTCCTCTTGCACCGACGTGCTTCTGCTTGATGAATCTACCTGTGGCGCGAGACGAAGGCATTTGGTTATATCGGCTGGCCTATTGTATCTTCGATTGCCAACTCGACACATTTTGATAGAAAAAAACCTGCATTTAACATGGCATTGACGTCAAAAACAATTTGAAAATTCTAATTAGAATATAACTATTTCACCTTGTGTGTAGATATCCCAAGATATGTGTCCAAATAGGTACAAAAACAATAAGGTTGATCATATACCTGCTTCAGCTAAACATGACAATAATCATCATCATCATCACAGCTCATATACGTGTCCCCACCGCGGGCCTCGAGCGTACCCTATATTAGGATGATTAGGCCTTATTCAACCACGCTGGCCCAGTGCGGATTGGTCGACTTCACATACATCACATAATAATATATCACATCATAATATAAAACAATAATTTTGAATTTATTTTTCTGCTTCTCCTTTTTACAGTTTCCAGATTTTTGCAATATTGAATCACATGCATAAATTTATACACACTGTATACACATAATAATATATATAATAACATATAGATACACATAACTTTGCCATTTACTGTTCCCTCGGGTTGTAGCAGAATACCAGTGCTTTGCTCACATCCTGATGTGAGTAAAACTAGTCACTGAGTTGCAACCCTTTTACACTTCTGCAGCGCACACAACGTAATTTTGGATTAGGTACCTACCTACTATATTCTTAATTTTATGTTTAGTATTTTTTTTGTGAAATTATGTTTGTGTGTGATGAAGATGGGTGTAAATAAAGACTATCTATCTATCTATCATTGAATTACTTCGCAGATGTATGCTAGTTTCCTTGACATTGCATTTTCCATGACAATAATATCAAAAAGTAATTAATCTCCAAACTTGTTACTTAATTAATCCAACTAGGAGGTACTATCCTACCACTACTTCCCGAAAATAGCAATAAAAGATTTGCTTTACCTTATGATACTTCTCGAAGGACGGGCTCGAGTGCGGTCTGTGCTCGAAATCAATGTCGTTGTGGAGCACAACCCGAAGGCCATTACTCCTGACGATGGGCGACAGCTTCCTAAACTCCTTCCTCGACTCTAGCTCGACCCTGACCGTCTCCGTCACGGTCGAGGCGTTGCTGCCGAACAACGGCGACAGCTTCGGCTTGGCACTGGTGCTATCAGACTCCACGCTTTCTGCAGACAGCGTGGTGTCTACCACGCTATTAGACAGAGGCTTGACCATTATAACCCCTCGATCTAATTCAATGTCTCTATCCGGTGATTTGGGGTCAAAGTTCGGGTTCTCGAACCCGGTCTGCGTTGCGATGTCATCACTAGCCGCCGTGAACGTCTGCGAAGTCTTCGCAGCTCTGTTGAGCATGCGCTTGCGTCGCTCGAGGTCAGCGTGGATGTCGGTCTGGACGCGCAAGTTGATGTCGCCATACCGCTTTATGATGTAGTTCAGCAGCCACTCGTACCCTTTGCGGAGGCCCGGGTCTATTTTGGGCTTTTTCGCTTTTAACGTCTGCTCGGCGCTGTACGACTCTACCAAGGTTGGACATCGATATCTGGAAAATTTCATGCAAGTACTTATTCGAAGTTGTTATTGTACTCTTAAATGTATAACTTCAATTTTTAGTTTATTTATACAACGTATGTTCCTGTTGCTATCCCATAAATCTAGACTATAGTATCAATAAAAACACTTATTCGTAAAAGAAACATATACATATATGAGCTTTGAATAAGTAATCAACAGCTATTATTTAAAAAAAGTTTCATACAAAATAATCCAACATAAATACGACTGTATTTATCTATACAATAAATTCTTAAAATGATGGGATATCAACAGGAACGCGTAAAACGTTGTAAAGGTATTCCCACACATTATTTATAACAAAAAAACCGGTCAAGTGCGTGTCGGGCCACGCGCAGTGTAGGGTTCCGTAGTTGCAATATGTTCACTATATTCATTTAATATACCTCTAGAATGTTTGTAACTCTACGCGCACAGCGCGCGAGCGTAGCGTTGTCTTCCGTCGTCGTCGTTTATAAATGAACCATAGACTTATCAATGTCACGACAGTGCAATTAAAAAGTTGAAAATTAATTTTTGTTCAATCAATGTATTGAGTTATCTTAAAACTCGTAAAATAAACGTTGTTGTTAATGATGTTAGCTATCTAATCCTGCGAGGATGCCGGTACCTCAAAATTTACCCTGTATTTGAATATAAAAAAGAAAGTCGTGTTAGTTGCACTATTTACAACTCAAGAACGGCTGAACCAATTTGGCTGAAAATCGGTGGGGAGGTAGCTTAGAACCAGGAGACGGACATAAAATAGCTTTTATCGCAGAAATCACCCCTTAAGGGGGAGAAAAGGGGGCGGAAATGTATATGGGGAATCAATAACCGCTGAACCGATTTAGATGAAAGGTATGAAGATAGTTTGAGTTGTGGGAAAGGATAAAGAATACTTAATTTATCCAGGAAATCATTCCTTAAGGGTGTGAAAAGGGTAGGGGGGGAATTTGTAAAGGGAATCAATAAAAAAACCGGCCAAGCGCGAGTCGGACTCGCCCATGAAGGGTTCCGTATGACGTATTAAAAAAATTACTAACTACATCTCGTTCAAACCAATTTTCGGTGGAAGTTTGCATGGTAATGTACATCATATATTTTTTTTAGTTTTATCATTCTCTTATTTTAGAAGTTACATGGGGGGACACACATTTTACCACTTTGGACGTGTCTTTCGCGCAAACTATTCAGTTTAGAAAAAAATGATATTAGAAACTTCAATATGATTTTTGAAGACCTATCCATAGATACCCCACACGTATGGGTTTGATGAAAAAAAAATGAGTTTCAGTTCTATGTATGGGGATCCCCCAAAATTTATTGCTTTTTTCTATTTTTGTGTGAAAATCTTAATGCGGTTCATAGAATACATCTACTTACCAAGTTTCAACAGTGTAGTTCTTATAGTTTCGGAGAAAAGTGGCTGTGACATACGAACGGACAGACAGACAGACATAACGAATCTATAAGGGTTCCGTTTTTTGCCATTTGGCTACGGAACCCTAAAAGGATTTCCACGCGGACGAAGTCGCGGGCAAAAGCTAGATCATTATAAAAATGCTATTGACATATTTAGGGCGCTTGCGCACTTATTCGTATTCGGTTCATTTTAGATATGAGTGCCGCGCCGAGCGATCGAGAAGCCGAGCAGAAACGCAAAATTAAAATCCAAATCAGTTACTGCTAGGACTATTTTGGATATATGGGTAGCTGTTCTTATAGGTAGATGGGAAATAAACAGTGTTCTGTGAGCATTTGTGATGCATGTTTAAGAGCGTTGACGAAGACCTTTGTCATGGGAGACTTCAAC
Organism: Schoenobius gigantellus; assembly: GCA_963935595.1. Classification (NCBI taxonomy): domain Eukaryota; kingdom Metazoa; phylum Arthropoda; class Insecta; order Lepidoptera; family Crambidae; genus Schoenobius; species Schoenobius gigantellus. Next base: position 4,192,515 of record OZ012543.1, read on the forward strand.
GCAAGACTTGGCAAGCGCGGTGATAATGAGTTGAAAGTGGGGCAATTTGGAGCTGGAATCCGGAATTACCGTGGTCAAATACTAGTCGAATACATGGAGAGAGAGGGAATCTATATGATGAACTCTTTCTTTAAAAAACGGTCGCATCGAAAGTGGACCTGGAAAAGTCCGGATGGCGTGACAAAAAATGAGATTGACTTCATCATGTCGACTAGACTCGCATATTCAATAATGTCTCAGTGATCAATGCGTTCAACACGGAAAGCAATCACCGATTGGTGAGAGGCGCATTGAATCTCAACGTAAAAAAGCCGAGAGGTATCTGAACTGATGAAGTCAACGCTCCATCCCAAAGACATCCAGATCCAAAAACCCGAGCGCTTTTAACTCGAATGGAAAATTGCTTCACTTGCCTGGAGGATTGCACGGATGTGGACACATATACGAGTATAAGTTGCGAAAGCTGTCCTTACGGTGGGTGCTAAGTTCTGCAACCCCAGCCGTACTAAGCAAAGAAGTAAGATCTCGGAGCCGACAGCTAAGCTGATGGAGGAAAGGCGTGGAATGGGTCTGCAGTCTTCTGAAGATGCTTGTCGGCGACTCAATAAACAGATCTCTAAGTGTCTGACTCGCGACATACGCCGATTTAATACGAAACGTATTAAAGAGGCCATCGAACACAACAAGGGCTGGGTTATCAATTTTACCAGTGATAATTTTGTGCAAAAATATCATATCTGCGGTTAAGCGGCGATGCCGGAGCGAGGTCATGTTGAAATGCTCGAGTCTTAATTTAGCGACGACTTGTGTAATGTCAATCCCATATCGTTTCTAACTTCGTTATCGTTGTTGAATTGTTACTTTGTCTAGCTCATTATAGCTCTGTTCTATGTCTAATTAGGTAAATAAAAACCGACTTCAAAAACATACTGAAAGGTTAAAAATAATATAAGAATAGGTACAGACAAAATCACACGTCTTTATTGAACTCGGTGCCAAACGATGATCTAGAGTCTTAAAATTTAGCATCGACTTCAATATAGAAGTGTGATTTTGCCTGTACCTATTCATATATTATTTTTAACTTTTCAATGTTTTTGAAGTCGGTTAATATTTTTTGTGAAATATTAATATGTTTTTAGTGAACTAAATGTTTTTTGTGAATTTAGTAACAGCTCATCCTCGCATTAGCTGGTATTAAATTCACATGAATTGGCCTTTTCGATGCCAACATACCTCTATCGGGGGCGAAGTTTCGGAGGTTTAGCCGGGTATGGGGACATCGGCGGTATAGCCGCTGGTGGATCGAGTCCCGGCACACCCAATGGGTGACCTCCATTGATTTACTACCAACCAAAGGTAGTAAATCAATGGTGACCTAACAGAACACAGAAAGAGGTTAACCTAGTCAACTTTGCCCCTTGGATTGTAAGGTAACAGATTTCACCCGCCTCGAAAAAGGGGTTGTAGATTTGTAAGTCCCGGCCCGCTTGTTTGCTAACTTAGTGGTACGTACCTTTTATGTACTTGTAATTGGCAACTAAGTTATACAAGCTTATTTTTTAATTATCACAAAAAATTTGTGTGCTCCATCAGCTGTTCCATACATCTAGGTTCAGTGAATGTTGAACATTTGTATGGAACAGCAGATTTTTTCTGCGATTTCAAAGTTGTTCCCATAGTGAAAGTTGTTCAGTTTGCTTGTCTGAACAAACACACAAATTTTTTGTGATAATTAAAAAATAACCTTGTATACTTGAAGACTATTGGGAAAGACAGGGGTAATAATTTTAACTGGACGACTGGGAAGAGATTATTAGACTTATTCTTTTTTTGTGTACCGAGGGAAGGCTGGGACGGAATATTGGTAGTGGTCCCGCGATGGGACTACTAAGCAGGACTAGTGGAAAGACCCTTCTCGTTTCATAAAGATAAGCACCTTTTTATCTCGAGGGGAAATGCGTAACCGCACCGTACCCTCCGTTGGCTAGACGGCGAGCGAGAGCCCCACGCTCTCCCGGCAGAGTGCCAGGCCTATCCACTAAAACCCCCCGGTTTTCTCCCTGCCCTTATGGGCGCGCTAGGTAAGGTCCACACTGCGACTCTACTACCCAGGCGCCCGGGCAAGGCCGACCAGCTGATCGGGCTATCGCCAAGGGGGGATTGCTCGAGAACACCAGGGCAATCCCTAGACGGAGAGCCTTACGGCGGCGTGCACGGGGCCAACCGCGCACGCAGGCCTCCACGGCAGGGTCATTAGACGGGCATCGCTTGTGCGAGTGCCCGCCTTCGCCTGCCTAATATCCATCTGCGACGGATGGGAGCGGCTTGAGGATCTGCCTCCCGCTCCCTCTCCGCGGCCTCCTTTTGCGAGATGACGTCCTCGCAGAAGGAGGCGACTAAAGAAAAGCACCTGGGTACTCAAATTGATACTGCGGCAATATTTCCACACCCCCCATGTCCAAAATATTATACCAAAATTAGAATTTCAATTAGGTACATGAACAAAAATTGCTTACTTGTTAACTAATGGTTCAATGTTGAGTTTTTCGACGACATCGATGTCGTCGAGGGCTCCGGACTTGTCCTGCTTGTTCGCCAGCACCAGTATGGGTTTACCTGGAATAAAATTTACTGTGAGATAAATTACCTACACAGCGCAAGCAATTTACAGAAAGTGCAGAAAAAAAACTTTGAGGTTAATCTCAACGACCTCGTTATTTAAACAATTATTATTGTCTCACAAAATAAATGTATATGCCACGACAAAACACTAATATCCAATAATATTAGAATCAATGCAAGTAAAATTTCAGCGCGGGTCGAATTCGAGACAGGGCTGAGCCCAGCCCAGCCCGTAAAAGTTCGAATTGGAGTTTTTCTCGAGCGGTATTTTTTACCGCAAGAATACGCATTCGCAGGCAAACGATTTTTTTACGAATTGTGCGAGAATCAGCGGTTTAAGCGCAGTACGTCCCATTCTCAGAATAAATAATAATATAATAATAATAACTCTTAATTAACATACATAGTATTTGTCGAATGTCATAGTATTTCGCAAAAAGAAAAGGTATGGGACGTTTAATAATGTTACAATATGCGAATAAGACAATATGCGAATGGAACGTTTTGTGAATGGGACTTTCTGTGAGCTCCGCGCGCTGCACGTCACTTTTCATGACACTGTGGCTTTGCTTCTCGCTCCTTTTAACTCCCTTAAGGGTTGAATTTCGTCACATCCGTTCTAGCTGACATGTCCTATCCATAAACTGCCTTCCACCAATAAGTTTTTGAGATTTTGTGATTAATAAGCGTTAAGAGCGAGTGAGTGTCTTTTCGCCTTTATTAGACCAATGTAGATTTACTAGCTGTGCCCTCGAACCACGTTTCGCCGTAATAATTGTCAAAAAAACCGGAGAGGGCCACCCCCATCACCTAGGGATATAAAAAACCTATTCTCAGACAGACCTATCGAACATACACATAAAGATCGCTTTTCGCAGGAGTTTGGTAACAAACACGAGAATTTTATATATTAGAAGAGAAGATAGAACGAGAAAAAAGTCCTTTTTAATCTAATTGGGTATGTACCTATGTAATATGTTACTGTAAAAGCCCGTATATCGTAGTAAATTTTAGGTAAAAGGTTTTGCTAGTAAATCTTAGGATTTACGAACATGAGTTAGTAAATTATAGTATTTTTCGGGCTTTTACCATTAGACTAAAAGAAATGTTACTCGCAAAGGCCTATTATAATATACATGAATTTTTAAATGATAAGCAATTTATAAGTATGAATATATAATTTATACTCGTAATTATAAATAATATTGATTGACATAGGTAATAATTTGATTTGTATTAATTATTTAAGACATGTATTAATTATTTGATCTTTTATCAATATACTATCTATAATTAAAATATGTAATGGTAAAAGGAAAATGTGACAATTTTTTTATATTTTTGTAAATTTGCATGCCATTAGGCTAAATATAGATAGTACTACTATTAAACATTGTAACACCTCTCTATCACCTATATTTGCAATTAAATGTGATTTGATTTGACTTTGGGATATGCTAGGTTTTACAATGATGGTTGGAATTTTGGTTTTGGGAATAAAACAATGTATATTTCTTTGTAATTTTTTTTCAATTTAACTATCAGTCAGAACCTTACAAATTATTAATTATCGTTATGATAATACATTTGAATTGTATTTATTTTTTAATAACTCATAAAACAATTTTAAAACACCTTCAAAAAAACAAAACGAACCAAAAACGAAAATTATCTTCTTGCAAATGCCTACGTTGGCTTGTGGTAACTGAATCTTTATTTATCTTATTATTAAGAAGTTTATTAAAATATTTAACAAATCTAACAAATCCCACGTTTTATGCGTCTTTTTTTGCGGTGGCGCTGTGGACTCGTCACTTGCCTTTCCATCGGGAGGTCGGGGTTCGAGACCGCGCCATGTACCAATGTGATTTTCGTTTTCGAATTTCATATGTAGGTACATTTGTCTGACGCTCCTACTACGGTGAAGGAAAACATCGTGAGGCAACCTGCATATATCTGCGACGAAATTCAATGGTGTGTGTGTGAAGTCGACCAATCCGCACTGGGCCCGCTGGCCATGTGCGGATTGGTTTACTAATGGTTGACTAATGACTAACATTGATTTACTGCCAAACGTTTGGTAGTAAATCAATGTTGACTAAGGCCTAATCAACCCCAACATAGGGTAGGCTCGAGCGCCTCAGTGGGGACGTATATGAGCTGTGATGAACTGATGATGATGCTTCTTAAGAGAAAACACTAAGGTCAGGAGAATTCAAAAATAGGATTTTGTAAAATGATGCAAGCATTTTGTTTCGTGCTGTCGCGCTGTGCCCACAAAGAAACGAGCCCGTGGCGATAAAGTTCCCGTAGTATTACTATCCCCTTTGCGATACAGACAACTAAAAACTACACAAAATATACGTTTCGTAGTCCCCTGTTTTTTACCTCTAAAACTTGAACAATTTAATAACTTTTTGCATTAAGGCCTCTATTGCCGCCAATGGCCTTGAGCGTACTGGCGAGGCCAAGTGTTCGCGCCAAGTATTTGTTGTGCAACTGGTAAAAATATATTTTTGTCAAAACTAATAATTATTTTAAAATAAAAAATGTACAGTTGTATCAGATCCTAACTTTGGTGACCTTGGGACCACCCTTGGAGTATACTCTATCGAATACAAAAATAATTTTGAAAATCGGTCCACAATTAGCGGCGTAATCGCGTAACATACTTACACACAAAAAAACATACGCATCGAATTGGAACCTCTTTTTTCGAAGTAGGTTAAAAAGGACAATAGTTGGAAACTTTGAAGGAGCGTAGGTACCCTTAAATATAGATATAGGTAGCAAATTTTACTATGAGAAAACATTCATTTATTTTCAAAAATAAGTAAAACCGCATTCAAAGATTTTAAAAAATAACATGTCCGAGCCGGGAATCGATCTGACTAAGATGCGAAATTAAAAATGTGTAAAAATTGCGTACTATTACGGTACCAATTGATAGGGTCAATTATAATAACAATTTCTTTATAACAAAATTGTTAAAAGAATGTCACTCACGATAAGAGTTTCTAAGCCAACAATATTTTAATTAAAACCAAGCCATAAAGCATGTTCGCGATAACGCCGGAAAATAAATCCGTCCCGCAGTGTGGACCTGTGGACGGACAGACAGACAACAAAGCAGGAGGGAACCGAAGTAGGTAGGGAAACACACGAAATCACCTGATGTTTTATCAGCCGTGACCTCTCACGTGTTTAGGTGGAGCTCGGTCCCATCCTAGACCATATCGTCATTTACCATCAGATGATAAGATGATACGAATAATAACACCTTAAATACGATCGCACACCACCGACTAACGGAGACCGATTTTATGACGGTGGAAAATGAAACTTATGGAGCATTATAAATAGTTGCAATGCACACTAACTACAAAAATCGGTCAAAAAGAAATCTACGAATCCCGACTGATCAGATTATCGGTAAAAATACCAATATCGTTCGTAAATGACGTACTTACGCATAAAAAATCGGTCACCGTCATCGGACAGTCGATCGTGTGCGTATATAGCGAATAAAATTACCTGATATTTTATCATGTGATAAAACCTCCTCCAGCACAATTCTGCACTCGTCCAGGCGTGAAAAATCGCTAGAGTCGATAACGAAAATCACTCCGTGCACTTCACTGTAATACTGTGACCATATTTGGCGGAAATGCGGCCCTCCCCCCAAATCGTATATAGTCACCGGCGTGTCTCTGTGCACTAAATTGACCGCCTTAAACCCAACAGTGGGCAAGACTATATCATCCTTTTCGCCAACCAGGTTGTTCACCGTTTGCGTCTTCCCCGCGTTGTCGAGGCCGATCAAAATCAACACCACATGGCGACGCAGCCTCCGCCTATGGAAGACGCGACCCCAACAATTCCCCATCACTTTTATTACTTATCACTGACGTCCTATCATCGCAAATTTCAGGGCAGCTTTGAATTTGTCGCGAGATTGCCGTAAACAAATGTTTGTTGACACAACGGTTACCAATAGTGATGAGGAGTCACTCACTAAATTCTCTTTGGTCGTGCACCGCTCGGCGTCGTACGCGAATGAATGAAGGTATTCCATTTTTAAATTAGAACCCACAGATAATAAACTTGTAATGCAACCTCATTATTTTGTTTAATTTTTTTTTTTATTCATGCTACGCTAACTGGTGTTCTCAATTCGTAGAAAAATAGATTCCGGTATTAAATCTTTCTTTAATTTAGTAATGTTCTAAGGCACCAAGGCTAGCAGATGGTTTTTATTTACTTTACAAACATACGATGAATGCTGTCGCATAACACTTGTCCTGTAACTTGATCGAGGTTATCATTTTCAATGTCAGATATTTTATATTTTAATAAATTATCTACCAAGCTTTTTGAGTAAAATGTGTATGTGCCAGGATATTTGCAGCATATTTTTTTTACATACCACGCGTCGGACGCTCTTGGCCTTTAACTCACTTGATGGTGACACCATAAGGCCGAGCGTGGAAGCAAGCTTCACCTGGACTCCTCAACAACTGAGGAACTGGCTATTCTACTTCTAATCGTCGGAACACAACAGTGCTACCAATCAACATTGTTATCATGGCGACAAACTTAGGTAAGACGGTAGATCTAGCCAAGCTGGCGCAAAAATCCTACCACCTTCCAAAGTAAACAAAATGCGTTCTGCATCGTGGGGAATCGAACCCTGAACCTCCCGATCAACACCCGGTGGTCTTAACTACTAGACCACGGAGGCGGTAAAAATTAAGTTCCCTAGGACCTTCATGGGTAACTAAAATTTTCAATTTCCTCCTCCATGCATTTACCGTCCAGACTGCGCGATGCATAATAATCAAATGTCATTTACGGAGGGAGACTCTGTACCAGGGTCGCCTACGTGGATACCTTCATCTAACCCCTTTTGCATATTTTTTTTTTTATGTATGACTCGGCAAATGACCTCCTCCCGCCTGATGTTAAGCGGTGAAAGAGGCCCAAGATATGCTGCATAGAGGATATATTTGAGATCAAAGTGGCCAGTACGGCAAAACGCCAATTTCATAATTATAAATGCAAATGCGCGTAGCAATAAGCTTGTCGCAGCAGTTACTTCTGTCTGTGTCCATCGTCGTCGAGCGCAAGAACTATATTGAGAACCTTGTACCTTATCGCGAGAATCTCGCGTGAATGTGGAGCGCTCTTTAGTGTCAGAGCGAGTTACAACCGAACAACCAGCGAATTTGATGCTCGTAAAACGCTCTGACGTTTATTACAGCTCTGTCGATTAAATGTGTTAACATGAGAAATTTCATGACGCTAACAAAAAAACCATAATATCTAAAATTATGTACTCCACTCCATCTTTTTAAAATTCATGTAAGAAATACCCCAATCTGTGACTGTGGCACTGAAGAAGGTTCAACTGACCATATTTTATTCAACTGTTCTCGGGATCCTATATCTCTATAATATGACTTATTACCTTCCACCATCCCCCGCCCTATAAATATGAAATCACTCCTTTATGAAACAAATTATCCTGTTTTAAAGCTCCTCTGTAAATATATATCCACTAACAACATTAAACTGTATTATAATAAACTAGCTGTGCCCGCGAACTACGTTTCGCCTTAATTTATTTTTTTCCGACATCTTCAACAAATATCGGTAATATACACAGAAATAAATACATAAAACTTAACAAATTATATACTAAAACCTTCCTCGAGAATCACACTATCGAGTGGTGAAAACCGCTTGAAAATCGGTGCATTAGTTTTTGAGTTTATCGCGAACAGACAGACAGACGCGGCGGGGGACATTGTTTCATAATGTGTAAGGAAATGTAAGGCCTCGTTTACGGAGACGCGGAGCGTCGCGCGTCGCGTGTGGCGTGGCGTCTCGCGGCGCGTCCGACGTTATTTCTGTTTACGGTGGGGACGCGCGTGAAACGGCACTCATAATCGCATGCGTAAACACAAACATATGGCAATATACGATGTTGTTCATAGAGATGCGAGACGGGAAGCGTGGCGACGACCGCCGCGATACCCGCAGCGTTGCCCGCCGCGCCACCCGCGGCGCATCCTCAAGCGTGTAGCGAAGCACGCGGCGGGCATCGCTTCATCGGGAATTGTCGCTGCGTGCGCCGCCGCGATAAACGAAGCGTGAGACATGGCGGTGCATCCGCGGGCTCGGCCGTAAAAAACGCGCCATTTCAAGCAAAGGTGTGTAAAATCGCTTCTCCGTAAACGCACTCATTCAACGCCATATGTTTGAATTCTGTGCGGGCCGCGCCGCGCAACGCCCCGCGTCTCCGTAAACGAGGCCTAAGGATGTTTTATTTGTGCTGCTACATTGTTGTGTTGTCAATGTCATTGTCATCTTTTATCCATTTTTAGGTAGGGGAAGGTGGCCTAAAATGGGTAAGCTAAGAAAGTGGTTAATAAAATCTATAAATTACCTTTATAAGAATAACTTGTTTTACGTTATGAGATAGAATATTAATCGAGCATCAAAATAAAACATAATATGATGGCACCATATATCAAATATTTATTTAATAAGATTAATACAAAACCCTTTCTACCTTAATTTAAAGTTAAATAGTGCTAAAATAAGATGGTAACACAAATAGCATGATTCGTATAAAGATTTTTGACTAATCGTAAGCCACTTACCTTTATTTTTTTAATAAAATCGCTAAAAAACTTTCGTTGCATACACCTACGCTATTATACGACTCCGGCGTCCGAGCGAAACTGATCGAAGTTCGTCGACGTTCGGGAAATCTCGGCACACGAACACAATAACCCTAACGCTTGATACAGCAGTGTACGAGTACTTACCCGTTTTAGGCGGCCCACCCGTTTTAGGCCACCCTCCCCTAACCCAAAACAAAACCATAGCACACTTTTGGCCTTTGTTAACAAAAGCAAACTCAGAAACAGTGTCTTATCCATAAACTCGAGTTTGGCAGTAATGGTTGTGTAAAACGACCAATTGCCACTTATCCAAGAAGTGAAGTGCAGGCCTGCTGATCTCCAACCAAATAAATAATATTCAACGAGTAACCCAAAACAATTTCATTATATGTTTGGCTACCTTTCAAAAGTAAACTCAAACAACCGTGTTTTATCCATAACTTGAGTTTGGCAGTAATGGTTGTATTTACGACCGGTTACCATTCAACAAAGAAGTGAAGTGAAGTGACGGAAAAATAATTTTCAAAAACCCTACTTAACTTTCAAAAACCCTACTTAACCCCATTTCGAATACTGAAAAACGGAAATATGTACGTCACAGTAATGTCACTGACAGCACGAGTACCACAGACAAGAATGTTACCAATTTTAAAAAATATATAAAAATGCCATGTAAATCACAGACGTATAAAGGGAAATGATCGCCTCGAGCTAGCCTAGCTACGCTCTAGGCCTTCCAGCTTGGCCATCATTGCAGCCCTCGCTGTCCTCACTGTAAAGGCCTCGACCTACGGTCTCGGCCTTTATCTCAGCTCATCCATCAAGTGCTGCAATGATGGCCAAGCTGGAAGGCCTAGAGCGTAGCTAGGTTAGCTCGGGGCAATCATAGCGTGACCAGCGAAGCAGTCATTGTAGGCCAAGGCTTGTATAGGCTTTACTCAAAAATGCAAGTACCTAATCTAAATAAAACCAGCAAGTAATTTAAATAAAGAATGTATTAATTAACTAGAATTTTAATTATAATGACAAATATGAAAAGTACAGTACTACAGTTATTAAAATTCAACACCGACTTTCCCGGTTTGATATTACTAATAGTTTGCGATAATTCTAATGCAGTGTTTGACTGCTGTATTTTTTCTTCATTTATTACTTCATTTATTTTGTATGTACCTATCTCTATAAATACAAACTGCTGTGTTTTAAATAAAATCTTTTTAACCGACTTCAAAAAAGGAGGTTATCAATTCGGTTGTATTTTTTTTATGTTTGTTACCTCATAACTCCGTCATTTTTAACCGATTTCCAAAATTATTTTTGTATTCGATAGAGTATACTGCAAGGGTGGTCCCAAAGTCAGGATCTGATGATGGGATCCCATAGAAAATAGAGGAAAACACGGTGAGCTGGTATTAAATTAGGGTTTCTTTATCTGAAAAGATTTATTTCACTAAAAAGTTAAAAATAAAAATTTTTTACAAAAAATAAAACCGACTTCAAAAACACTAAAAACTTAAAAATTTCAATATAGAAGTGTGATGTTGTCTGTACCTATTCTTATATTATTTTTGAGTTTTTAGTGTTTTTGAAATCTGTTTTATTTTTTGTAAAAAATTTTTTTTGCATTTCATTTTTTAAAACGTTGAAACGTCGAATTAGCGGCCGGCAATGTTTTGCCGGCCTGTTAGAGCGGCCAGCAAAACTTTTCCGGCCGCTCCTTGAAACAGAACGACAAGGTCGACTTTGCTCAAACAAGGTTGTCAAAATAATGACCACATTACATGGGTTTTTGAGTAAATACATTTATTGAGTAAATACAGACCATAGCGTAGTCATTATAGACCGCGGCAGTAATGTACTATTAATCGACATACTAAACTGAAATCTATAATATATAAAGCCTTTATCTATTGCTTCATCTACTAAAAAGAGAGAGAAATTAAAAATTCATTACGAAAGAGAAGGATAAAAGATGTTATTGCTGCAACGCGTTCAACACCTCAGAGTGAGTTATAAAACAGCCGAACAACTACACTCCAAGGCTTTGAACGCGCCTCTTTATTCTTTTTTAATATAAACAACAAAGTTGTTTTTGGTTCTACCACTAAAACTTTATTTGCAACCATAATCGTATTAATATTTTTTGTGCAATTCTGCGCCGCTGCGCTGCTACCTCAAAGCAGCAGAGCCAGACGGAGAGTTCGGCAAGTCCGGCAACGGACATGTCACGGGCAGGGGTCAGCGGGAATAAGGCCTGGCTGTTGCCCCTTCCCTCTGTCTTGTGGGGACGGTCTGGGGAGTCCCACATATCCTCGTGGTTTGGCTCGACCGCGAGAAATGCGTAAATGCATTTTCCCCCCTCCCAAAAAACGGGTTGTAACCCCACAAACTTCGATTTAACTTTATACTAACCCCTCCTTGATATCTAAAAAATAAAATTGCGTCCTCGGACAAATGTATCTCAAAGGTAACTTCAATGGACTAAAGTGGAACGTGGAACAAAGACAACTGCTTTAGTGAATGTTGCAATCTCTAAAAATGGGGTGGATAATAAAACAAATATATAAAAAAAGATATTGGACATTATATTTTTTCTTTTTTGGATATAGTTATTTAAATATTCGTCATTAATACAGGTACAATTTTGACAATTTTACTTACAAAGCTCTGTGTGTTCATAGATTTGTAATAATTTGTTGAAGGTTATTAGGACTCCGAGGTAGCAACCCTAAATTCACAGAACATTCATTAACATAATTATGTATATTTATTTATTAGATTTAGCGTAATTTTACTGTTATTTTAAAACATATCATCATTAACAGTAAATTTTTACAATCATAAACAATACAAACTTGTCATTCTTTGCAGTGTAGTTAATTATTTTAATAAAATGAAAAAGAATTATAAAATTATATAAATAAATGTCTGTTAATGCCGACAAGCAAACTTTGTTCAATATTTAATTCACTTATTTAATTCTAGCAAATGGAAATATTTTTTTTGCGTGTGGCAATTATTGTTAATATATGATATTAGCGGGCAATTTATTTCACTTTCAATGAAAAATACTCAAAATGTTAACAATATTTTCTTGTTGTGTTCTCGTGTTTTGCGAAAATTATTTAAATAGAACAAACAAATTCACATAAACTTAATAAAGAGGTCCACTATGATTGTTAACATTATTTGATATTTTGTTTGAAATAAACAGTATGTACCTCAACAACCAATTCCTAATAACCGAACGCTGTACAATTGAAATGCAAGCCAATATACCGCAGTAAGGCCAAATTCTCATTTTAACTGAAACGAACCACTATGACGTCGCCTGTTTTGATCGAGTAATATGCGAGATTCTTCATTACGTTGTCGAGGCATATTTCTGCACCGTCCATTTGCTCGTCGAGAACGTATAGCATAGGAGATCCAGTGTTGCCAGCCTTCGTAAACAGCCTTTGCGCGAGTGTAACCAATTTTTGAACCAACATGGTGGACGGGAATTTTTTCTTGAGACATTTTCCGTTTTCATCTCTCATGGTGACGTCTAGCAGCTGTGATGTGAGCGTTGTGATTTTGGGTTGTTTTTGGAGTAAACTGTCGTCGGGCAGGCCGTATTCTGTAAAAGGTATGTGTTTTGTAAACATTGTTCTCACAGGGGCCAATGTTGACCCCTGAAGGAAACCTAAGATTGTAAAAGGGCTCCACTAAAACAACTTAGTGTATTTTTTTTTTATTGTAGAAAGTTGGCAAACAAGCAAACTGCCCACCTGATGGTAAGTGGTAACAGTCACCTATAATACATGTGGCTCTTGCGAGATTCACAGCAAAACTGCAACACCCACAAGAACCGCAGTGTACGTTGCCAACTTGTGACACCAGATGTAAAGTCACGGTACCCAGTAATTTCACTGCCATATCTTACCCTTCAATATTTACGGCAGAATAGCTTTGCGGCAGAAATAGGTAAGACGGAGGTACCTAAGCAGACGACCCTGGTACAGAGTCTCCCTCCAGTATCCGTATCAATTAACTTTGTAAACTGTGTCTTACTAATACGAATTTAAATACTTCTTCATCATAATCAATAGTTAACAGAAAGTGGAGAACATAGTCAAACGCATTAGAAAGCTCGAAATTCGTTTTCGTACAGATTCAAATTCGCGTGAACACATACGAACGCGCACAAAACAACGTAACAAACAACGTGTAGTTCCGACGTCCGAATACAATACGAATTTGTTGAGATTTTGACGAACATAAAAAACGGACGTACACACATTTACTACATGTTACACAAACATGTTGAAATAGAATGTCAGTGTTGAGATGACGTACGATAGGAATGCACGAAAAAATTGCGCTGACTCCGCACGAGATTGGGATAACGCAGGGTGTTGATGAGCACTCACTGTTAATGAGCTGGTCGAATCTGCAGTGGTCGAGCTGGAAGGCGAACCGCCGCGAGGGTTCGTCCTGGGCGCACTTCCAATCAGATCCGTACCGCTTCATGTAATCGTACTCGGCGCCTCGTCTCAGCTCGCGGGTTATCTGCGATCCGTTCAGCTCCTACGCAAACAATAAAAAAATTCGTCATCGCCTGAAGTATCACCGAGATTCGCGGAACTGAAAAATCCAGTGGAATAGGCTATTCGACTAATTTTAGAAAATCATTTTAATTTATTCGATATGTTATAATATGCATACTACATTAATATTTCCGGGAAAACAGATCTATTTATCTAAAGATAAAATTTAAAAAATAATAAAATTAAAATTTTTAAATGCGCAGCAAAAACGCTGTTTCTGTAATACATGACGTGCGTGACGTCACACGCAAGTAAACAAGTTAGTTGACATATGCAAAACAGTACTAATAATCGGTCGAGGAATCTGTGTTAACTTGCGCGTGACGTCACCAGAGTTACGTCCAATCATAGGCGTTTCCGACACAGATAAAATATTAAAAAGTACTCGAAATTTATTTCGCGAAATATGCAAAAAATAAATATAAATTAGCGTGAAATAAAATAAATTATGCTTTTTTATCCTATTATCTAATAGGATGACTATACTTTTTAGTATATTTTCAATGTTGTCAAATAGCCTATTGGCAGTATGCATAGCTCCGCATAACTGAAGTTGCACTGTCATGTCATATCGGTGTTAATCTCCTCCGTGTCCTAGTGGTTGAGACCAACGAGTGTTCATCGGGAGGTCTGGAGTTCGACTCCCCATGGGGACAGAAGTTTTTCTGCTCAGTTAGGTTGGTGGTAAGGCTTCTGAGTCCGCTACCTAACACCGTCTACCTAAGTTTGTTGCTAAGATGCCAATGTTAATAGCATTTTTGTGTTCCAGCAACTAGAGGTAAGATGGTCGGCTCCTCTGTTGTTGAGTAGTCCAGATGAAGCTTACCTTCATCTTCGGCGTTGTTGTCGTTTACTGCCAATTGAGATCTATTGTAACAACTAGCCGAAATTAAACACGAGTGGCGTATACATCCCGTACAGTCAAAAAGATATTGTTTAACTCTTGCCCTTTGATTGTCTAACTCAAAATCTATCATGATGGCTTTCAATGTTGACAAATACACTTTGTCCACATTGAAAGCCATTTTCGAGTCCAACGCTGCTTTATAGAAGACAGTCGGCACAGAGTTCAGCAAATAATTATAAACTTAAAATTGATGGTAAATTTATTAGCTCAGACTCGGATGTTGCTAATGAATTTGAGAAATTTTTTACTCGAATTCCTGTAGATTTGACAAGCACTTTAGGCTCTTCCACCCCCATTGCAGAATCCTTGTTGAAAGAAAATGTTCCTTATTGTAATACTGTATTTAAATTTAACCATATTAGTAAACGTGACATCATAGACACTTTCAAATCGTTGAACATTAAAAAAACTGCCGATCTCTGGGGAATATCTGTATATATGGTAAAGAATGTTATTGAAATAGTTGCTACACATTTAGCTTTAATTTTCAACAACTGTATTGATAGTGGTGTGTTTCCTGATTTGATGAAACTTAGCAAAATAACTCCATTGTTTAAATCTGGTAGTACTTCAGATCCTTCTAACTTTCGTCCTATATCCGTACTATCAACATTCAGTAAAATTTTTGAAAAAACCGCGCTTAAGCAATTACAGAAACATTTTAGTAATAATAACTTACTGCATATCAAACAATTTGGTTTTACCCGCGGACGGTCCACGACTGATGCTGGAATAAAATTGTTAGAGTGCATTTATGAGGCCTGGGAGGAGTCGCAGGATGCCTATGGTGTTTTTTGTGACTTATCGAAGGCTTTTGACTGTGTCCAACATCAGACGTTAATCAGGAAATTACACTATTACGGTATCCGTGGTACCGCTTTGGATTTTCTCACTTCTTACCTAAGTGACAGGATTCAAAAGGTGGTCATCAATGGAGAGCAGTCACCTGGATCATTTGTAAAAATGGGGGTGCCGCAGGGCTCAATATTAGGTCCATTTCTATTTCTGGTATATATTAATGACCTCCCTCACCTTGTAAGACACGACCATGAGATAGTCTTGTTTGCAGATGACACGTCTTTAGTATTTAAAGTTAAACGTGGACAAATTAATATTGACGAAGTAAACATTGCACTCTCCAAGGTCGTTCACTGGTTCGGCGCCAATAATTTGTTGTTAAATGAAAGTAAAACAAAATGCATTAGATTCACTATGCCAAATGTTCGATTAGTTAAAGCCAAAGTCAAGGTTAGGGATGAGGAAATAGAGCTGGCTAATCAAACTGTATTTCTGGGTATAACTTTAGATTCTAAGTTACAATGGGGTCCTCATATTGAATGCCTATCGAACAGACTAAGTTCTGCAGCATACGCCGTAAAAATGATTCGTCAAATAACAGATGTGAAAACTGCGCGGTTAGTCTATTTTAGCTACTTCCACAGTATTATGTCATACGGGATACTACTGTGGGGAAATGCCGCCGATATTGGCTGCATTTTTGTACTGCAGAAGAGGGCTGTTCGGGCGATCTATGGGATGGGCTCCCGAGAGTCTTTAAGAGAAAAATTCAAAGAAATTGATATTATGACTGTACATTCACAATATATTTATGAAAACTTACTGTATGCACACAAGAATAAAGATATCAAATTCAGTAAAAATAGTGACTATCATAATTTAAATTTAAGAAATAAAGACAAGCTAGCAATGCCCACATATAGGCTCCATAAAATAAGCAACTCTTTTGCAGGTCACTGTATACGAATGTACAACACGCTGCCATGTAACATGCATGACTTGTCAGTAAATAAATTTAAAATTTTAATTAAAGCTCAGTTAAGCAAAAAGGCTTATTACAGTGTTAAAGATTTTTTGAATGATAAGGCAGCGTGGCGGTAAAAGAAATGAATTGCTCGTTCTCTGAATAGTTTTGTAATATTCACAATTTGTAAGACATTTGGCGATTTTAAAAGAGTTTTGGCACATGAGTTTCTTGCCCGATTCTTCTCATGTTAGCCCCTACATTCGGAATCGGGTCGCTCTTGGCGATTACATGCGCGGCAACAACTCCGCGGATGTACTTGCCACTAGCGCACGGGTTAGCTTGATTTTAGTCGAATATTTTTTATGTTTTAATAATTTTGTAAAATGTGTAAAATTGACGATTTTAAGAGCCCGCAAGGGCCTATGAAATAAAGTACTTTTGATTTTTGATTTTTTGATTTGAGTCTTCCATCGACGCCTAATGGTAATGACTGTCAAATTAAATGCTCTTGGTCATTATGTCCCCTCAAATCTGTAAGTGCCTTATCATTATCACACTGGTAGACTACAAGTGTTTTCAATGCGATGCGGGCGTAAAACGAGCACGCGGTGAATGCGCGGTAAAAAGTTGCGGACACGCGACGCGCCGTGCACGCCATATTATATAATGTCGTACGAATTTTTTTTCACAGATTATTTTTGATTCGTTTACGAAAAAGCACATAGAATTCGCTCTATTCTAATCGATTAGCTAATAATAGATCCTAAAAGGGAATTGTCCATTTTGTATGAGACTTTGGCTAATGATGAACATTTATTTATAACTAAATTTTTACAACAATTAGTTAGTAGTCTCATATAAAGGAATTTCAGCGTGTTTTTTTTTTATTTACATGGAAAACCAACAGCAATCAAATTAAAATAGTAGTGACAGTAGTTACGCAATGAACCAAAAACGGTTCTCACTTATAGAACATACAAAATTAAACTTACATGTAACGAGTGCCTCCATACATTATAAGAAAGAAAAATGATACAAATTTATATAAATAAAATTAAAGCAAAGTAGGTACAATATACAATATTACACAGATAAATTGTTGAACTATATTATCCTTTTATGTTTTGAATTTAATTTGGCTAACTTCTTTTTAGTTTTATTATACTTAATTTTAGTGGAATCGAAAAATTCGTTTGAGATTTCATTTTTAAAAGTGTTTTGCCTGATCATATACAAATCAACTCACCTAGAGTACTTAGAATTAAACTTATTTACTGTACGAGCAAAGGACGAGTTTCTACGGTAGTTTGTTTCATAATGCGAGGTGATCAGCTGCCTCTCTTCTAATTTTGACAGGCAGCATGTGGTAGTGATAGCAGGATTCATCATACTCGAAGTCGGAGTTCCTTATATTTCCTTATAATTAGTATCAAAGTATTTAAATAGATTTTTCTAGCGCTTACCAATTTTGTAAGATATATTAACAAACAATCTTCCGTTCGGCATTATCGGGGTCCATTATGAATAAACAAAGTCGGCGTGCACAAATCACGAAAATAGCACTCACGATGCAGAAAAACAAAGCGAATGAC
The DNA here is from genome assembly GCA_963935595.1 of Schoenobius gigantellus. Lineage (NCBI taxonomy): Eukaryota > Metazoa > Arthropoda > Insecta > Lepidoptera > Crambidae > Schoenobius > Schoenobius gigantellus. The sequence goes on from OZ012543.1 coordinate 4,210,682, forward strand.
ATAAGATTTTTTTTCTCGTTTTCGTATAAGTGTTGCCATATGTCAAAAATACTAAAATCATAATCAGAAACAGTTCATATTTATTTCAATTTATACCTATTATTGTATTACTGATTTAAACTTAAACATATTATAAGTTTATTTATTTCCACTTAACAGACCGCAGTATTTAGATCTCTCGCACACTAGCAAATATAATTGGATAGAGTACCGTGCGCTACACTGGAAGATGTCATACTATTGATCGCATAAATAAAATAAATACTGACAAAAATGATATTCATAAAAGTGTGGTTTGATACAAATCTGTTTGAATATAAGTTTGGTAAAATAATAGGATAATTAATTTGCAAATCATTTTCTTTGTAGCATTGTATTCACTGGTAGCCAATTATGGGCATTGCCTTTTGTTGATGTTTTCGTTTCTTATGAGATAACGCCCTAATGCGGCCTCGCGAAAGGTGAATACAAATTACGTTATTTATTAAATTGATTTCTTTAACTTTTGTAATGAATTGTATAATTCGGAAATTATATAAGTAACATAATTATGCATAAGGGTTTGACAGCATTGTAGTCACGATCAAATACAGTGGTAATATCGTCTTTCAACGCTTTAGGGCCAGCACCCACTATCGGCACGGCCCGGTAGATCTTGGACTTTCAAGGACTCTTCGGCATGCCTAAGGACTAGTGCTTACTCTCTGTCGCACCATTCTGTCACGCCAGTGTGACAGAAGACTAAGTATAAACAAATTACCTGAAGCATTCCAATCTTAGCGATGATGAGTTGTGATCCTGTATCGTAATCTTCCATGCTCTGTATCGGGTTCTTGAAGAAGTACAGCTTCCTCAAATTCTTCAACTTGTCCAGTTCACTGATGGAGCGCCACTGGGAGCATGGAACAGAATATAAGTTAAATTAATATTTTCTTTAAATCAAAAATTATAAATACAATTTTTTAAATTAATTTATGAAATTTATTTATGCAAAATCGTGACATATATTGTTAGCGTGTTATTCTCACTCTGTATATAGAAAAAAAATACCACAGTACAACACAAAACTTTAAAGTAAATTTCGTTCATCAGATCTTTGGTTGAGAGGTTTAAATCCAGTCTGTAGAACGGTCATGAGATGGAAACAATAGTAGTTTATGATATAAGTGCGCAAAGTAGATACATCACTATGCACGAGTCTCGAGTTGTATTGCAAACACAGCATGAGTGAGAAATGAGAGCTGCATGTGTATGAAACAAGGAAAAATTTTAATTGAATAAGATTCAGATTTATATTTGCTGTATTGATTAAAATGAAAAAAATAAAGACAATTTACAAAAGCCAACGGTCATTCATAACACTCAATAAGTTAGAGGAGATAAAAAATTAGACCTTCCTAATGTCTTATAATCGAATCTTGTGTCGATATCCCTACATCAGCGTACCTTGCTTCTTCATTCAGTGTTTACATTTCATTCGAGTTTATTCCATAGGCAGTTAGACTATGGTTGCCACTTGCAAGTTTTTATTTTCAATTTAAAGTTAACTCAGAAAAGATTAGATTTCCAGATGTAAGACAAGCACCTAGGGTCCATATAATATCTAAATTATAGGCCCATTAAATATTATTTTGGCGTTCATTCAAACCCGGTATCTAGATTACTGTCGTCATTACTAGACTACTGTAACCAGTGGTCATGCATAATACTTATTTAACCTATCCAGTCATTCATAATACTAATTTAGCCAACTTTGAAAACTGTTTTTGGATTTATTATATAGTCAAATATTTTAACATACTAGATTTTGAAATTTACATAACACAAAAAGACTTACATCCCTAATCCTGTTTCTGTTCAAAAACAACACCTCCAAATTCTCAAAGCCGTCCAATTTACTTTCGGGGTCTTCGTTAAACCTAATCTCCTCTATCCAGCAGTCGTTCAAACTCAGCACCTTCAAGTTCTTGAGCTTGCCTAGTTTCATAATTTCACTCCAACAGTCTATAGGATTGCCGTCGAGTCTCAGGGTTGTCAACGTTTTAAAAGTCATCAGTGGGGGTGTGATGTTCCTTATTCTGTTGTGGGCGGCGATAAGTTCGGTTAGCTTCGGCCAGAGATGGGACAGAGCGAGGATATCCTGCCATTCATAGTCGCAGACCGAGATGTTGAGTTTCTCCAGGTTGCCAAAGTGGATGGAGAGCTGCGTGAGTGTGTCCTCCGTCATGTCTATGGCCATTCGATTTTTGCTGGAACCATAAAAATTAAAACCTGCGGTATTTTTCAGATAAGGAACGTATGAAGACAATTTGTCTTTAATAATGATTATTATTAGGAGCAAAGGAAATAGTTTTAAATTTTATAAAAAACTAGCTGTGCCCGCGAACTACGTTTCGCCTTAATTTATTTTATCTCGATATGTTCAACAAATATCGTTAATGTACATAGAAATAAAAACAAAAACTTAACAAATTATATAGTAAAACCTTCCTCGAGAATCACGCTATCGAGTGGTGAAAACCGCTTGAAAATCGGTGCAGTAGTTTTTGAGTTTATCGCGAACAGACAGACAGACAGACGCGGCGGGGGACTTTGATATTTTTCACGATCCTATTATGGTCACGGTATGATACATTGCAGTGGGCACTGGGCTGAGTCCTTATGCTAAGAGGTGATAAAAAAATTCCTCCTATCCCGAAACTCGTAATTTTGGTTACCTTTACCTACTCATCAACCATTATAAATTTTGGTTACCTACTCCTCATCCCTAGTCCCTAGTCACTGGTGTTATAGCAAAACCACCGCAACAATTACCTCACATCTAACTCCCTGAGATCGGGCAGCTGAGCCGACAGCTGTATCACCTCGCGCCAGTTGTTGAACAGGTTGCGTGACACGTCCACGCTCCGAGCGTGGGGACATAGGGCGGCGACGTCGCCTGCCTGCGAGACTGCCTGGTCGTGCACGCACACTTCCAGAAGACGGTCAAACTTTCTGGAAAGTTACAAACGGTGAACACTTTCTTGGTGCTGATAACATTCCATCATGAGGAGGTAACAGAGGGAGGAACTGTACTGAGTCAACTACCTTGTCTGCGTGGGTATCATTACCTTAGCTATTTCTGTCGAAAAGCATTACCTAATGTTGTGGTTTAAACAGAAAGAGGGGCAATTACATTTTTTGGTACTAAATAAAATCTGTGCTCCTTTTAAAAGCTTACATGAATTCTGTACACTATTATCTAGGGGTGGTGCGTATTTACGCGACCAGGTTTTAAAACCTGGTTTTCCTTGTAAGTACGGCGCCCTGGTACCCGGCAGAAAATACTTGCAAGACTTTGAAAGTATTTTACTAGACACATACGCGCCCCGCGGCCCGCGTAGCACCTGGCGTTGTAAAAACTTTAAAGTATCATTGAATAAAATTATGCCTTACTTACACACAAATAAGACAGATAAACGCAGTGAGTGAAATAAATACTTCCAAACCTTAATATGTTTGTTTTGCTAGCCTAATTTTATTCCTTAAGTTCATTAAAACAGAGTTTTAATTTTCATAGAAATACTTTCAAGTATTTTAACAAATAGGTGAGCTACCAAGTGCCGACGAGAAATGAGACAGTAAATGAAATAACATTTGTTGTCTCATTTCGCGTCATCGGTCGGTTGGGCGATCCGACTATTAGAAAGTAAACCTTAATGTAATACGTTACATTATATATGTTAAACAAATATCCAAGTACTTTTTACTGTTTTTAAAGTATTCTGTCGCGCAAGTGTGATTATAATCCCTATCACTCTTAAAATAAGAATTAATTTCCTTCGTACAAAAACAATACTTCCAAGTATTTTGAAACCTGATTTCTAAATCTGGTCAAATCAAGTATTTTTTACTGAGTTTTTAAAGTATTCTCTCACGCAAGTGTGATTATAATCCCAATCACTCTCAAAATAAAAATTAATTTCCTTCGTACAAAAAAAATACTTGCAAGTATTTCGAAACCTGGTTTTTAGCCCTGGTATTTATTAATGGACGTACTTTGAAGCCCTGGTACTCGAATTTGCAAGTACGACCAATGCCTACTATTATCACCATTATTACAGTAAAATATTTAAGGTGGGTTTCCACCAATATCCTTTGTTGAGAACACAAATGTTGGCAACTTTAATTTGGTGGAGACTCGACTTTAGATTAACTTTTGCTGACAACACATTTTGTCAATAATAGTTGACAACTTTACAAGCTGTCACTATTATAAGTGACCAAGTGACATAAGAGTTGTCTAAAGGTCAACATGTCAAGGTGAGTTGCTGTGTGTATGTAGATGTACAGTCGCTGTTATGTGTGAAAACACTTTCTTGACCGACCATACATTATGATTCTTGTAAGGATCGCAAAAATATAATCACAGGTACACTACTTCTTGACCTACCGTACATATGATTCTTATAAGAATCGCAAATACAGTCACTTGGCTGTAGTCATTTGTCGAAACTGGCACACCACTTTCTTGGCCGACCGTACATTTTATTCTTCTAAGAATTGCAAATACAGTCACTTGACTGTTGCAGCCAATATCAAGTGGGCAGTCTGCTTGTTTGGCAACTTTTAGTAGCTTGAGTTAAAAAAAAGGTGACTCAGATCGCCACTGTCTACAGGCTACAGTAATTATTTGGATATAAAATAATTGTTTGTTTAGTGATTGCTGACTATAAACATGCATGTGTGTCACCCAGGGTGTATAAAAATATATTAGTTAAGCCAGAAACATATTGTGTTGTCTCAACAACGCTATAGAAGCATATTTAAATTCAAATTCAAATTCAAAAATCTTTATTCAACATAGGCCTTTACAGACACTTATTGACGTCAAAACAAAGCAAAACAATCTAATTTAATGAAAACATATTAACCTTGTATGTGCATACATCTTGAATATACTCAAGATGTCTGCAAATACAAGTAGGAATGAAAAAAAAAAAGTTGACTCTACACCTGTTCGGAAATTGGGAGAGCCTTCTCGAGAAGAACAGGCAAGAAACTCGAAAGGTCAAAATTTTTTATCTCCTCTTTTAAATCGCCATTTACAATTTTGATTTTGTTACAGGGTCGTCAATTGGAAGCTGACCTCAAAGCAAAAGTTTGAGCTCAACTTCCATTACAAGAAGAGATGTGTTAATTCACATTATATAAGCTATTTCTGAGAGAAGTGCGTGAACTTAGCTTATAAATTGCTCTCACTGAATGTTTCTTTGAAACAAAACGCAGTACATTGTTAAATATTAGAAATGAGAGTTCAAACCCAAGCTTTTTTGTCCGTCATGTAATCAGACACTTTATAATATGCTTTTTTAATAAGTACATCTTTGATTGCAATTTAAATTTGTTTAAGCTGAGTTCTTGTATACAACTTGGGATTTTATTGTAGAAACGTATACACAGGCCTCTAAAAGAATTATTGATTTTTTGGAGCCTGGTATTTGTTAAAGCTAACATATTCCTTTATCTAGTATTAACTGAATGAATATCACTATTTTTACAAAACAAATGAATATTTTTACGAACATATATTAGATTCTCATAAATATATTGCGACGCTACTGTCATAATACCAATTTCTTTAAACTTTTCTCGCGTTAAGGTTTCATAAACATAGTTTGGTTAAAAATGTTATGCTGACAGAACACACCATATAATGTATTATTACTAGCTATATTCTGAAACCAATATGCTTCCTAAGCCTCATGGCACAACACAGTAATGTGTGTCTGCCTTTAAGTAGAGGTCATCTGAAGTAAATATTAAAACAGAAGCAACTTTTTGCATGCAGCAAAATCTAGTTGGCGTTTTTGAAAACAATCCAATGAATATCAGCTAATGAAGCTTTAGATGATTAACATTTGTTCATTAGACAGAGTAACTACTCACTGTTTTTGATGAATTTTCTCAAATCCAACCATTTCAATAAACGGTGCCCCCATTTCTCTTTTCCACTCATTGATCACAGTCTTGCGATGAGCTGCAACTGTCTCATCCTGTAATTATTAAACAAACATTATAAATAAACAACAAACATTATAATTTGATCATTTCAGCATACTGTTACTCTGTGACACATTCACTGACATTAAGTTTTTAACAGACAACGGTTTACAAAATCCCTTGAAGCAGGTTATATACAGGATTATTTTTTTATCACCCCGGAAAATTTAAGGGATGCTTCAGGACACATCCAGTATTATATAAAAAAAAAATAAAAATGGAATAAAAATTTAAAAAAAAATCTCTAAAAATACTGCTTTCAACTAGTGCAGAATTTTTTGAATATTTTAGAAAATTTATCATTCCACGACCATGTTGTGAAGCGTCCCTTAAATTTTCCCACACACACATCCATTATTCTATAAAAAACAATAAAAAATACTACATTAAGCAATTTTTTGGATATTTTAGAAAATTTATATACAATTAATTGTGTTATTTTTTTATTAATGTTTAAATCACGCTACTGCCGTGTCCTGAAGCGTCCCTTAAATTATCTGGGGTGATAAAAAGTAACCCCATATAAAGATTTGGTTGCAAATCCATTGGGACTGCATGATTGTTTTAGCTATCTAGCTTGTTAATAAATTTGTTGTTCTTTGAGGAGAAACCCATGCCCAAAGTGTGCTGTATGTAGGTTGAGGTGAATGTTGATGTGCATGTGATTTTCTTTACAGATTTTTAAATATTGTAAACAATCTTTTGATTGTGTAACAAAAATTTATCACAATAATGGCATTCACTGTTGACAGTCAGTTCACTGCTTTATTAAAGACAGTTGGCACAGAGTCACACACAATGACTGTTGAATTAAAAGTAAAGATGAAACGGATGAGTAATGAACTTTACCAAATAGCTATTTCATCTCAATTAAAATGATTGAGATACATTTTGTCTTAGACAACAAACCCCTATTAATATTTAATAATAAGACCCTTCCTATTCTTTACAATTGACAATTATTTTAATAATTAATTGTATATTGAAGGACAAAAATATGTGGAAGGTGGTTGAGGATTAAAATTATTTGCATGGAATTATCCACATCAATACAATACAACAATAATAACACACACACACACCCACACAGAGAGAGAGAGAGAGAGACTGGCATTCATGCTCTTTTCTTTTTTCAGTTTTATTTAGTTTTGTTATACATATTTTAATATTTGAGTATTGTTATTAGTTGTTAGAGCTTTTATTACTTAGGTATAATTATTAATGTCTTTAACCTCTCCTCTCTAGGTGGTCTCATGCGACCGGTGTGACGTCACACTATGATTTTTTTTTATTAATACATCTTTTTTTCACAAAAAAAATATATTTCAGAACCGAAGTATATTTTTCATTTTGTAAAAAGAAATGTATTAATTTATAAATATCCTTTTGTGAGGGTATTTTTCACTATTACATAGCGTAAAGCCACACTGGTCGCATTCGACCGGTTGGTGGCTGACAGGTTAAATAGACCACCTGCTACTTTTATGTATAATATCAAGTAACGTAATGAGTTTCTGTAATTGGCTTAAGCACAGGTAAATATAAAAAAATAATATATTGAACATGCTGTAGAAACTTTGTTTATTGTATAAATAAATAAATAATTTTTCTGATTCATTTTCACTCTGTCACAACTTAAATGTAACAAAGTTACTTCTTGTCGACATGTATCACCCACACACAAATTGAATTTTTTAACACAGTACAGTGGGTGTCAGTGACCTAATTTGTTATTGTGGATTTTATGGAACACAAAACAGCCAGCATGGACTTGTTAAGGAATATACAACTATAGTTACCTCACAATCACCATAATACTTTCTGATAGCTTCGGCACAGGTTCTGAATGGAGTGATTTTATTGGGGCGAATGAAGGATCCTGCGCCAGGTTTTGATGTCTTGAAATACTGCACATCATCTACCGAACCATCATGTTTACCTCTCGCTGGGTCATCCCATTCGACGCCGTACCAAACACCCTTGTATCCATGCACTTCCCCAATATATTTAACTGTACCAAAATCATTGTTACACTTCACACGACTACCGATATGAACGTTATACTCCGAATCGTCGGTACCATTACGACTGTCCATAGTACCGTTACAAAATTTTGGTATTAAATTAACAGGCATTGCGCCCACCATTATTTTGGTGTTTTCGAAAAAAGAACTGTTTATCAAAAGAAAAACAGAACGACAATACTCCGAAAGATGATAAATTTTCTAAACTTGCTGTCAGTGAACGGTGAATCTGTCAATGTCAATTTTTTTTTTTCTCCCTGTTAGGGGAAGGCAAAGAAAACTTAGTCCATACAGCCTAGTCTTTAGTATTTGGATTATATTAATAATATCTCGTTTTGAAATTAATTATTATTACATTTGTAACTTTTCCTTTTTTTTTTTTTTTAATAATATTCATACATTATTTTTATTAAATTTTTTTTTATATTATATTTGTTTTTTTTTTTACCCCTTTTGATGAGGAACTTAAAATTACTAGTAGTAAACAAACTGAAAACAACTCATAAAAAGTTACTTTCATTTTATTTGCTTTGAATTTGAAACTATAACCATAAGAATAACTAACAATACGAGTATTATTAGTTATTCCTATGCTATAACACCCATAAATAAAAATTGTCGCTAAAACATCCGTCAATTGTTTTTGACGTATCAATCAAATCAAACCAATCCAAAAAACATGGAAACATAACCTTCAACGAACTTGCCAAGAGAGAATTTTATAAACATTCAGTTAACTTTTACAAAACTTAATAAGATTTTATCAAAAATAAATTTACACAAGATGAAGAAAAAATGGACGCTAAAAGTCGCGAAAACCAAATCTATAAACAACGCCTAAATTTCTCGAACAGTATTCATAATGAATTTATACAAGGGAAGATAAGTTTCAGTATTCATGAGAAGGGATTGCACACTCCGCGGAACTAACTCACTTGAACCATACAAACGACTGAGCTCATCCAATAGCACAAGGCGCTGAATGCTATAAGATGAACAGGAGAATATGATGTGAGCTATCGTCTGTTCTTCATGGGAAGAACAAAAATTACACGTACTACTATTAATAATATTTAACCTTGAAAGATGGAAATTGAGGCGGCAATGACCAAAGCGAAGGCGATTTATACACGAATAAAACTTTTTACATATGTACATGGAGCTACGACAAAACCACGGGTTATAGTTAATTGGTACGTTAAGTGAAGCGTACCATAATCCTTTATTTTCGACTTCATTTACATTAATTCTGTGATTATTATATTTTTCTACTAATCTTTGCGTTAAAAGAGGAGTACAATCTGTAAAAGGTAATGACACACTTGTCTCTACTTGAGCCATTGAATCAGGAAGAGTACAAATACGTTTAGCCAAAAAGTCAGCCTTTTCATTTCCATAGATTCCCACATGAGATGGAACCCACACAAAAACTATGTTTATTTTGTATTTATTAACAATTTCAAAATAAAGTTCTTTAATAGTATGAATTATGTAATTTGTTGAAGCTTTTAGTTTACTATTTTGTAGATTTTTTAAAACGCTCATACTATCACTTACAATAACCCAGTGCACACATTCTTGTTTGTGATTATTTATGTGTCTCAAAGCTCCCAATATAGCAACAGCTTCAGCTGTAAAAATAGAGGCATGACAGTTGATTTTTTTGCTTAACCCAGTTTTTGCACCTGCATCGAATAGAGCAAAGGACACATTCGTGTCAGTCTTTGAGCCATCTGTATACAAGAACTTATAATGTGAATACTCTGCAAACATGCAATATGCATCCTCTTTTGTCTTAATATTGTCTTTTATTATTATTTTTATTGCAGGAAATTTGCTGGAATATGAACCTTCATAACAAGGAAGAATAGATGATCTATGTACATTCAAGGAATCTAAATAAGTAATAAATGAAGTGAAATTCTGAAGAAGATAAATAGATCCAGTCTGGGAAGAAAAAAGAGATGAAGAACAAGACATCAAGTTGGACAAAAGATGATGATTTTTTAAACTGTACATTTTAGATATAAATCTTTCTTTTAAGTACATAAATCTAATTTTTATTGGAGGTAAATTACATTCTACTTGCATAGATATGATAGGTGTACATTTAAAAGCTCCAGTGATCAATCTCATAGATTTATTCTGAATTTTCTCTAAAATATCAGTAAGTTTAAGATCAGCAGCAAAGCATAAAAAGCCATACTCAAAGTGACTACGAACAATCGATTTAAATAGAAGCAACAATATTTTTGGATCTGCTCCCCAATTCGTTGACGTAAGGGATTTTAAAATGTTGTATGCTTTATTAGCTTTAGTTGAAACTTCTTGAATGTACTTTTTCCAAGAAAGATTGCTAGTAAATATGATGCCTAAAAATTTTGCTTCCAGTGACGTGGGTATAGCAATACCATTATAATAGATAGGTGTCATGTTGAATGTTCTCTTACCAAATACAACTAATTTTGATTTAGAGGGATTGATTTGAAGATTTAAATAATTGAAATAGGATTTTAACTTTTTTAAAGAGTTGTTAATTGCATTTGATGCTATAGCTAAATTATCGCCAGATATATACACAACCAGGTCATCAGCAAACTGTAGATTTTTGACATCACTTCCCAAAATCAAATTTAAACGCCTTATATACAGTGTAAATAACAAAGGTGATAAGATTCCACCTTGACAAACTCCAGTATATGACAATCTAGGACCAATCAAACTATTATCATGCTTAACATAAATTTTCCTTCCTAACAAAAAATTGTTAAGCCAATTTATTATTTTATGGGGGATACCAATCAATAGTAGTTCTTTACAGAGCACATTAATATTAACACTGTTAAATGCACCTGCTACATCAAAAAATACAGCCAAAAGGAATTTTTTATTCTTTATAGAATTATGAATATCTAAATGAAGTTGACTAATGCTCTCCCGAGCTGATATTCCTTTTCTAAAACCAAACTGATTTGATGGCAACAATTTGTTCTGTTCAATATAAAACTCTAACCTTTGTTTTAAAAGTTGCTCAAATATTTTTCCTATGCAAGATGTTAATGCAATAGGACGGTAAGAGTCAGGGATACCTTTTGGTTTATTAGGTTTCAAAATTGGAACCAAACAATCAGTTTTCCAGCTGTCAGGTATTATGTTGTGGGCCCAAAGATAATTTAAAATATTGAGAAATATATTAAAGCAGTGAGAGTTCAACTTTTTAATCAAGGCGTAAGAGATTCCATCAAGACCAGTAGCTGTATCTTTACGTGACATAACTGCAGATTTTAACTCTTCTAGTGAGAATGGTTGCAAAAAGTAATTCGAACTTGAATTTGTCTGATTACTGCTGCATACATTATCATAATTATTAACAAAATCTGGAGAATATTTTTGAAGAAAATCCAAAACCCAATTGTTATCACTAGTACTGTTGCATGAAATATATGACTTGTTGAATTTACGCATATATTTCCAAATTAAAGATATAGGTGTGGTGCGGTTAAAGGAGTTGCATAAAGTGGCCCAACTATTAGCTCTTTCTGTTTTTAAAGTTCGTTTTTTAACAGCCTGCAATCTCTTGAACTCTATAAAGTTGCTGTCAGATGGGTTGTGCTTAAAATTGATGTAAGCCATTTTACTCTGATAAACTGCATCAGAACACTTTTGATTCCACCATGGTAATGGTGATCTCCTATGATTCAGAGTGCGACGAGGAGAGGATATTTGAGATGCATTATTTCGTTTATTATAGGGTGAAGGAATACAGCTTTCAGTGGCAGATATAATATATTTACAAAATGCACTGTATGCTTCTAGTGGTGAGTAATCATCATATTTAAAATTAGATAATAAGGACTGTACAGTATTTACATATTTATTCCAATCTATTAACTTATATTTAGGAGAATGTGGCAAGGGCTTGCTAATCGATTGAAATCTATGTTCATGTATATCATTACTCACTAGAACCTTTATGATAACAGGTAGATGATAGCTACCAAGAGGATCATCGTGTACTGACCAATCACATGAAAGGGCTAATGATGAAGAAACAATTGATAAGTCAAGAGCATTAGCACGCCATGACATGGATCCAACAGTGGTTACTTGTCCATCGTTTAACAAAACTAATTCGTTATTATCCACGACTTCTAAAATATCTCTACCACGAGGAGAATCAGAATTACAACCCCATGAAGTATGATGGGCGTTGAAATCACCCCCAATCACCATTGGAGGGGGGATGGAGTTAACTAAGTTATCAAATTTACTTTTATCAAACCTAGAACCGGAGTATGTTGGGCAATAACAACTAATAATGCTAATATCTTTATTATTGTAAGTTATACGTACACAAATGTTTTGTATTGAGTCATCAAAATAAGTTGTAATTTTTTTGTAATCAATAGAGTTGTGAGTCAATATTGCAACACCATTGTGGTTGTTACCACAGTCGTTCCTTTCTATTTTGTATTGTTTTATATTAAGAGTTTGAGTAGGCTTCAACCAAGTTTCAGACAAAAGAGCTACATGTATTTTGTGTTCAAATAAGAAGTGTTCTAACATTAATCTATTGCAGAGTATACTTTGGGCGTTCCAATGAATAATATTAAGTGTAATATCCATTATGAAGAAGGACTAAATATCTTTTCTAAAGTATTATTTAATGAGACACGAATAGTATTTGAGTTTATAGGCGTTTTTTGATCTTTGTTATTTATAATAATTTGTGTTATAGCATTTGCCAGTAAATTAATAAAGCGGTCAGATTTCGTCAAATTTTTCATCTGGGTTTCAAAATGTTTTGCGTTTAATTGTGGGAAAGCTTTTTCGTTTAACAAGTCCGAATATTTTGCTGTACGTGATTTAATTCTATTTTCTTCAGTTTTTTGTTTTTTAATTGGGCATTGATTCGAAATTGCTATGTGATCGCCACCACAGTTGGCGCATTTAGCATTATTAGGCGCTATTTTGCAAGATTTGAAATTGTGGTTTTCAGTGCAAATCGAACATATTTCTGAATTTCGACAAAATTTGGCAATGTGACCAAACTTCATACACCGTAAACACTGTTTGACTGGAGGAACGTATACGCTTACCTCGTGCCTCCAAGAGTCCAGGTATACATACTGTGGCAATTCTGTCGATGCGAACGTGACTGCAACTGTCGGAGTTGGCTGGAACGAGACTGCACCATCCTCATTATGTACACGACGCATGAAGCGCCTCACCTGAATTATATTTCTTGAACTTCCAATAAGAGTCGATATATTCTTGTTCGATAAGTCAATTGGTACTGACGTTATAACACCAGTGACCTCGGTGTCACTAGCTGGAATCGTTGCTTTCAAGGAAAGCTCTTCCAGCAATTTCTTATTTTGTAAGAAAACATTTGCATTGTTGGATAAGTCAAATGTAATACCTATCTTAAACTTATTGATAGATTTTAGGTGGAGTATGCCAGTAACGCAATGCTTGCGTATGGCATGTGACAGAGCTAGCCTATCTTTGTCATTAAATTGGCGCTCATCTTTGTGTGATGCGAAAACAATAAATTCTGACTTTGCAGTATTCTCGGGGTACTTCCTAGTATATCCTGGGACTTTATAAATCTCATATTTTCTGCTGTTATTGTTTTCAGCAGCCTCCGAGTCTTAAGAAGATTCTCCAGGAGACGAGCACTTGTCTAGTGGGGGTTCTTTTTTTCGCTTTTTAGTAGCTCCCATATTTAACTAAAACTGTACACTATACTATTTATATTTACAATTAAGATGATATATATACAGTTACAACTATTATAATAAAATGAAATACGAAATGAAAATGTTTTACAGAAAGTATAAAATTTGGGCGCCTTTCACGTTCAAAGTTCCCGCCAAAGTCCCTTTTTTTTTATTCAATTCTAAGCCCCATGTTCCGAATCATAATTTTGCACTCAAGGGTACGCTTGAAAACGAGTAACATTTACTCGGGGTAAAGTGAATTTCACCCGATAGCATTCGAGAACCACCCGGGGGGCTACCGCCTAACTCATAGCAATCACTCGGTACGGTCCGCATGACGATGATATCGATATTATCACGATAACAGCCGGTCCGCATGAACGTTAGCACATTTACGATATCTGTCATGCCGTTATAGATGACGTCATTGAAGCCGCCATTTTGCGCTAACATCGACCATGCCCTAGAGCGTTATCGTTGTTAGCGAACTGTCCAAAGTGTCAAATTAAACCGCCAATGCAAAAGTATTTCGAACTTATGACAATAAATTATTTATAAAAAGTTAAGAAAAATGGATGTGGTTGAACTGGTTCCGCTTACTGTGAGGGATGAGGAAAATAACAGAGTAGTGGAGCTTTCTCGTAATCCACAACAACAAAACAGAGATTGCAACGGTAAGCATTATGGGTTGTTGTGTGTAAACAGAGTTCGTTAGATAATTTGTAATGCCCCCCATGGTCTATAAGAGTACCTAGGTCTAGAAAAAAAAGAATGTTTGAATAATAAAACCGATATACAACATTAACTAAAAACAGAGTATCTACTGAGAAAGAAGAGTAATAATATTCTACTGCCTACAACAATTTGTGTATTTTTATTAGAGTATTTTTTTGTTTTATTTTCAATTTAGAGTATTTTTTTGGAAAATTGAAATTTGGGGTTAGCTAGCAGTTTCGTTAGCGCACTAAAAGTCGGTCCGCATGATAATCTGTCACAAACTGTCATTTGTCGATATAAGCGAGCTAACGAATGCGGACCGGGCGTGAGCGTTGTGAACGCTATAATCAAAATTATTCTCATGCGGACCACACCATAACTGACCAATTACTCTGCTCGTATTTCTGAACGCTTTCTTGAAAGTACTTCACTTCACTTCCTTTTATATGGTAATCGGTCGCAGATACAACCATAACAGCCCCCCTAGACAAATGCCACAGGCTAACTTCTCCGCAGTTGTTTATAAAAAAAAAGTAGGTATGGAGATGACATTAACTGCGGAAAAAATAGCGTGAAGTTGTCGTAAACTAAAGCTAATGTCATTTCCATACATTTTTTCTGCGGAACGACTGCGGAAAATTTTGCGTGTGGCATTGGTCTACTTCAAACGAGGCTTAAGAAGAGCATTTCTCTCCAGGTAGGCAGTGACTGAACTGTGCCCCTGGTATTGCAGATGTCCATGAGCGGTGATTACCACTTAACATCAGGGGTACGGTCCATAATTAGACAACAGTGCAAACGTTTGCAATTGCATGCATGCAAACAATCCATTCAAATCGTTTGCACTGCTCACGGACGTAAGTACTCGGATCAATATTGGACTGTGAGTCTGTCAAGGTGGCAGTTAATGTAATTTAAAAAGAAAAATTGCAGGGAGATATGAATTGAACCTCCAGTATCTTTACAGAGCACTTTTGTATTTATTGTACAAACGTAAATACAAATAAAACTCCGCGGGAAACTGATGTTGACTTTGAGAATGAGATATCTGGAGACAGTGCATCAGCATCAATCGGTGACGTCATCGATCGATTACGTCATACAGCTTACTAATGCGCACATGAGCAATTTGAACCGACTGTTTGCGTGCAAATAGCGCAGACAGGCGCTAATATCAAATTATGGACCGTACTCCAGCAGGCCTATTCCCTACCTTCAACTTCGGTTGCTAACTAGAACTGTCATTTTTGAAAGGAACTTAACATCCATTATTGCTATCATTAACTTAAGATCACTAATAATGCTATCATGAACGCCGCAGTAAAAAAATAAAAGCAGAAAAATCGAATATTTTAATTCTGATGGCACAAAAAATATATGAAGAGAACAAAAACTGTATGAAATATTTTGCAAAAAACAGACCAGTACAAATAGGCGGCCTTATTGTTCAAAAGCAATCTCTTCCAGGCAACCTTGGGACGAAAGAATGAGACAGCATATTCAATAGGGGAAAGGGTACAGAACTAGGACTAAAGATAGTTTGTTATATGTGAAAGGAATTACGAGCAAAACTTCCAGCTTAATCAATTGATATTTGAATAAGCTGTAGTTAACATTCCACTTATAACATAGGTTTTCCAGTATAATTGTCATTTTATATAAAAAAAAAATGATTAAGCAATCAGTATAAAATAAACGTTATTAACAACTTCATCAAATAATATAAATAAATGATGATGGAGACCCGCCATTCTGATGCACACATAAAACCACTCAAAGTGAGAATTTACGGATCGAACACGAACCGAATACGTATGTGTGTGCAAGCATCCATATTATGTCCCATTTACACATTCGTGTTGGCTATTCGCCTCGTCATTCGACAAAACATTCGTATACGAGTGCTGCTGCGAACTACTTCACACATTCGCGGGGTGATTTATTTTGATATTCGCGTGATATTCGCACACGAACACGGAGGACGTGAAAATAATGGCGGCATACGCGCTTACATCTCTCTCTATCTATTCTAGTTGATGGTATACGGTTCCATGCATCTTTTCCTTATCTTTTCTTCATTTTTAAGCGACTTCAAAAAATATATTTTACAAAAAATAAAAATCTACTCAGAAACACTGAAAAATTAAAAACAATATAAGAATAGGTACCTACAGACAACGAGTGCAGTTCATAACTTGATATCAGCGTTCGTGTGCGCTATTTGCACGCAAACAATCGGTCCAAAATTGCTCATGTGCGCATTTTGTATGGGGTATGACGTAATTGATGACGTCACCGATTGATGCTGACAGTGCTAACAGAAAAGAGGTAGTGCACTGTCTCCAGAACTGTCAATCATCATCAACATCAGTTTTATTTTTATTTTAGTTTGTTCGAATTTGTTTTTTCATTAGATTATCTACAATTAATAAGTGCTCTGTAAAAATACTGGAGGTACAATACGTCTCCCTCCAATTTTTCTTTTTAAATTACATTAACTGTCAACTTGGCAGACTCACAGATAGAAAAAGGATAGAAAGCTCGGTTCAATATTGATCTGAGTGCTTACGTCCGTGAGCAGTGCTAACGATTTGAACGGGTTGTTTCCATGCATGCAAACGTTTGCATTGATATCTGATTATGAACCGCACCAAACATATACAAAAGACGACATTATATATTGAAGTCGGTGCCAAAAGATGATCTCCTAGAAAGTCTTATTTGACACCGACTTTAATATAGAAGTGTGATGTTGTCTGTACCCATTCTGGTATTATTTTTAACTTTTCAGTGTTTTTGAAATCGGTTTTTATTTTTTGTAATTATGATTGCGATGTTTTGGGTTCCAAATTAATTAGTTAGTTAATTAGATTCTTGGTTGAAGATTTTTTTTTGACGTCAAGAAATGCCTGTCTATATTGAATAAAGATTTTTGAGTTTTGAGTTTGAAATGAGCTCTTTTCTTTGATAAAGTTCTAGGAGTTCTAAAATTCGTACTTCACTCCACTCCATTTTGTCCACACGTTCTGTTGGGTCAGGCGCTAGCTGTCAACTGAATGCATGCCAATGTGTAAGCAGTAAGTTCGTGTTCGCCATTCGTGCCCTTTGATTTGCGCCAAAAAGCCGCTCCCAACGCGAACTCACGAATCGCGAGGCGAATGGCGAGGCGAATAGCGAACTTACTGTTTACATAATTATGCATGTTCGTTATTCGCCTCGCTATTCGCCTCGCGATTCGCGCAAATGTGTAAATGCGCAAATCACTAGGACGGCCAAAGCAGATCAAAACCGAACACGAATCGAATACGAACCGTATATGTACGCCCTTAGGAAGCGTCCCCACTAGGGCCGCGCGACTTACGAGGCCTAGCCGCGAGGCTGCCCCCCTAGACAAGATGTCTTTCGATAATCGCTAACGCAATCGCTAAATGGACAATGTATGAGATTTGACAATTGCGATCGAAAGCTAAGCGAGGGCTTATGTCAAATCCCATATATTTTCCTTCTAGCGATTGCGTTAGCGATTATCGAAATGCATCTTGTCTAGGGGGGAGCCTCGTAAGTGAGGGCAAGACTCGTTGCAAGACTTGCAAGAGAACAAAAAAAAGCTCGTGAGGCCGAGCCTCGCGGCTTCCGCGGCCGAGCGGCTCGCTATGGGGACGCTCCTTTACGAAACGTTCACTGTTTTTTTTTGTTTCATAGCTCATGTTCATATAAGTAAGTACCATAAAATGAAAATAACATGTCGCTTGAACATTTTAAATTGAATTTCAATCATTTTAAAAGAATATTATTACAAATATATCGCTTGATGTCGCTTTGGATTGACGGTATGGTCCAGACGCGGTTCCGATTCACGGTCCATGTGGCTGGCATTCATCCATCCGACCGACGACCGGTCGGTCGATCGACTCGATATTTTCATTCGCTATCTCACTCAGTACAGAGCTAGCGTTTTCTCGTTCTTCCCGAAGTCGGGAACGGGACGTCGTGTTTTTTGACAAAAATGGCTACTCGTCGAAATGTCGTGGACGTGAATTTGAGTCAATAACACGGAAATGTTAATTTGTGTCTGTGAAAATATGCAGTTTATAAGTGAACAATTGTTTCGTGCTGTGCAATAGTGCATTCGGATTTGTCTTGACAAAGGATACTATCGCCAAAATGAGGTATGTACAATGAGTTCATCGTACCAGAGCTTTCGTTTGCAAAACAAATAAATAATTATATAGATGTTCTTGCACGAGTCGAGCTATTTTTAACCCTTCATTATTTATTACTCCAGCGAGCATCTGTTTAGTTCTTCAGCAGATTTGTCGAACCGCATAATAACGTAAACATAGCAGGGTGTGCAGACGTCACGCTTCATCGATTAATAGATTACGATAGTAATTACCGTGTTTTATGAATGACATTGTTATAAAAAGCATCGTAAACAAATTAATTATGCATTCTTTTATGTTACTTCGACTAGTTTTGCATTGTTACCCCATGGTATTGATTTTTTACGGGAAGTCTAGGGGGTACCACACACGTCGCTTCATCAGATATATTTAGCTGTATTTTCATAATAATACAGCATATTGTTTTTTTGCCTATTTGCTTAGCGTAATAGACTTAGTAAATAATTAGTTGAAATATGTCTCTTTCGTAATCAGTGTTTTCTCGGAAATAGGGTGACTATTTACCCTAGGGGACAGGGGTTATAAATGTTATTGCTTGTCTGAGTAATTTAGTTACCCCGCCCTCGCCACGATCCATGGCTTTGTAATGTGTCATGAATTTCGTTAAAAACTTGATCTTATCTGATAATAAATCACACTATCATAAGTTAAAAATTTTACATAATGTATCCATGTTTTTCAAAGATTATAATAGTTTGCGTTGGACAATAAATCAATTTACACTTATATGTTTTACTAAGTTTCAATCCCATATAGATTCTAATAAAATGAATTCAATGTTCTATACACGGTGTTTCATAATAACCAATAAATATTTTATCGGACAGATGCATTGTGCGACAGATGCATTAAAAACTCTCATTTTGACAAAATTGTATCAGTAAAATATTAATAAGGTTCCAAAAAAATTGATGGGGCAATATGTGTGTTGATCTCAAAAAACTGAAAAAACTGACCATTTTCTCAAAAAATTGACATTTACTGACCATGCTCAAAAAAACTGGCTTTTACTGATTTTACTGACCAGTTTCGACCCCTGCATTGTGCGACAGATGCATTAAAAACTCTCATTTTGAAAAACGGATATGAAAAAAGTCTGACATTGTTTTTGATAGAAAATATAAAAGATCGTTGATTCAATTAAACGAAAAAGAGATTCCACTTAATCACTTTTTGAAGTCCATTCCAAATTCAAATTCAAAATTCAAAAATCTTTATTCAACCTAGGCCTTTACAGCCCAACCGAAGTCCTACAGACCGATCAGCCTATCCTCTTTTCTCTTGAAAACCATGGAAAAGGTAATCAACCTATATGTAAGGGAAACGCATCTGGCAGGCGACCCCCTACATTTAAGGCAACATGCCTACCAGAAAGGAAAGTCAACGGAAACTGCCTTAATCGATCTGACCGATAGACTTGAACAAGCGCTCGAAGATAAAGAAATTCGACAACTCGACTTTTTGAACATCTAAGTCGGGTGGCAGATGACGCGCAGGAGCGATTTCCTTCCGCCGAGCTGGTGTTTTTAGGGGACTTCAATGCTCACCACGAGTTGTGGTTAAGTTCCTCTAAAACTGACCATGCGGGTAGGACTGCCCACGCATTCGCTCTCACGCACGACCTGACACAATTGGTCACCCAGAACACCAGGGTACCAGATATTATCGGTCAAGCGCCCTCTTTATTGGACCTTCTGTTGACAAATCGCCCTGACGGATATCAGGTGGTGGTTCGAGCTCCACTAGGATCTTCGGATCACTGCCTGGTATCCGTCTCAGTGCCTCAGGCGTTACGACCGTCGCCTGTGGTTGCAGCACGCCGTCTGTGGCACTATGCGTCAGCAGATTGGGACGGTATGCGGGATTATTACGCATCTGTTCCTTGGTGGCAGCGCTGTTTCAATAGGATGGATCCGGACTCCTGCGCTGCCTCTGTTGCTGACGAGATCATACTAGGAATGGAATATTATATTCCGCATTCCAATCTCGTCAGTAGAGGCAGACGTAACCTCTGGTTCAATCGCGAGTGCGCCTCTGCTGTTGAAAACAAACAGCTGGCTTACCGCGCTTGGATCAGAGGCCGAGCATCTAAGGATCCCAATACAAGCCTACTGAAAACAGCCTACAATAATGCCACCAAGTTATGTAAGAGGGCTTACATTAGAGCGGATGCTCAGCGCATTGCACAAGTGGGCCAGGAACTGCTATCGCACCCTACGGGTAGCCGTTCTTTTTGGCGCCTGGCCAAAGCTGTGCAATCAAACTTCTGCCAACCCTCGCTGCCACC
The DNA here is from genome assembly GCA_963935595.1 of Schoenobius gigantellus. Classification (NCBI taxonomy): domain Eukaryota; kingdom Metazoa; phylum Arthropoda; class Insecta; order Lepidoptera; family Crambidae; genus Schoenobius; species Schoenobius gigantellus. The sequence continues at coordinate 4,231,659 of OZ012543.1, forward strand.
GCTGAGACTTGCCGATGGCTCACTTGCTCATCAGCCGCAGGAGAAAGCCGACCTCCTGGCAAAACTCTTTGCGGCTCATTCCCGTGTCGATGACTGTGGTACACAACCTCCGAAACTGTCCCATTGTGGCAGCACCATGCCCGATATTCGTATCAGACAGCGTGATGTGCGGGCGGAGCTCCAGTCGATCGATACTCGAAAAGCAAGTGGACCAGACGGCATTCCTGCGATTGTTCTTAAGAAGTGTGCAGCGGAGTTGACTCCGGTCCTTACGCGTCTATACCGTCTGTCGTTCTCTGCTGGTTGTGTGCCGAAATCTTGGAAGGAGGCCAATGTCCAGCCGGTTCCCAAAAAGGGAGATCGTTCTGATCCGGCTAACTATCGTCCTATAGCCGTCACTTCCATTTTGTGTAAAATCATGGAGAGGATCCTTAATACACAGCTGATCCGTTACCTGGAAGGTCACTCGTTGCTTAATGACCGACAGTATGGGTTTCGTCCTAAACGGTCAACAGGTGACCTTCTAGCGTTCCTTTTGCACAAATGGGGTGAATCTATCGATAAGCGCGGCGAATCGGTGGCTATTAGTCTCGACATCGCCAAAGCTTTTGATAGAGTCTGGCACAAGGCTCTTCTTTCCAAGCTTCCGGCATACGGATTACCCGCGCAGTTCTGTACGTGGATTGCCAGCTTCCTCCACGAGCGTAGAATTCGCGTTGTCGTTGACGGCTGCGCTTCGCGGTTCGTGGCAGTGAACGCTGGTGTTCCGCAAGGCTCCGTTCTATCCCCCACATTGTTTCTTCTGCATATCAATGATATGCTTTCCTTGGGAGCTATACATTGCTATGCAGACGACAGTACAGTGCATGGGGGATATCACGGAGCCTCGGGGGCTGCTCGTGGTGATATTGGTAGGGAAAGGCAGAATCTTATCATTGAGCTCAACAGGACGCTGGACCTCGTCTCCGAATGGGGCTCCAACAATCTTGTTGAGTTCAATGCTAAGAAAACACAGGTGTGCGTGTTCTCGGCGAAAAGGTCACCTTTCCTCCCCCTTCCTTCTCTTCAGGGCACAACCCTTCACACACAGAGCAACATCACCTTGCTCGGAATGAACATTCGCTGCGATCTGAACCCCAGAGACTACATCGAATCCGTCATAACTACTGCCTCACGGAAACTCGGTGTCCTGAACAAGGTGCGTAGGTATTTTGCGCCGGACCAACTATGCTTGTTGTATAAAACTCAGGTTAGGTCTTGCGTGGAATATTGCTCGCACCTTTGGGACGGCTCCGCTCAGTACCTCCTCGATGCTCTGGACAGATTGCAGCGTCGCGCTATTCGCATAATTGGCGATGTAGAGGCAACTAACACCCTCGAGCCTCTACAACTTCGTCGTGACATCGCCTCTCTTAGCGCCTTTTACCGAATGTTCCATGGGGAATGCTCTGAGGAGCTCTTTAACCTTATCCCTCCCTCTCCATTCCTTAACAGAAACACGCGTAAGGGCCTTCGGAGTCATCCGTACACTGTGTCCTCCTTTTCACACCGTACCAAGAAATTCCAAGATTCCTTCTTCTGTCGTTCATCCCACACTTGGAATTCTCTACCTGCGCACGTGTTTCCTCCATCCTACAACATGGGTTCCTTCAAAAGAGGCGTGAAAAAGCATCTTTTGGGCCGGCAAGGGGCGGGCAGGTAGGAGAGTGGATGTCGTCCCTACTCTATCTGTCAACTCATTTGGGCCTCTTTCACCGCTTAACATCAGGCGGGAGGAGGTCATTTGCCGGGCCATCCATAAAAAAAAAAAAAAAAAAAAAAAAAAAAAAAAAAAATAGCCTTGTGTGCCTTTCTGGATGTTGAGGGTGCCTTCGATAACACCCCAACAAGAGTTATTGTACGATGTCTGCAAAACCGCGGCATCGATCAATTAATAATCTCTTGGATAGAGGCAATGCTCACAACGCGAACAGTGAAAACCACGCTGTTGGACTGCACATTAACCGCCAGGGTGACTAGAGGGTGTCCCCAGGGTGGGGTGCTCTCTCCACTGTTGTGGTGTCTGGTCGTTGACTGCCTTATCCAGGAGTTGAACAATGCGTACCTTCCCACTCAAGGATACGCAGATGACCTGGTGGTCCACATAGTTGGAAAATGTCCTTCAACTATATCAGGTCTCATGCAACTCGCTCTTAATAAGATCGAACAATGGTGCTGCCAGGTGGGGCTGTCTGTGAACGCCAGCAAAACCATAATAGTTCCTTTCACTAGGAGGAGGAATTTAGACGGCCTCAAGCCTCCTAAACTGTTTGGAAGAACTATTGAATTCTCTCAGAATGCCAAATACCTTGGGATCCACCTGGATCAAAGACTCAACTGGGGTATACATATAGGCAACATTATCAAGAAGGCCAAAGCAGCGCTAGGTATCTGCCGTAGGCTAACCAGCTCCAGGTGGGGACTGAAACCCAGTCACCTTCTCTGGCTTTACACCGCTGTGGTAAGACCTATGGTTAGCTACGGGTGTATAGCTTGGTTTAAGCAGACTGCAGTAGGGACCACCATAAAGGCCCTGGAAAGCCTGCAAAGATGTGCCTGCTTGATGATTACGGGGGCTATCTCATCTTCTCCCATCCTTGCAATGGAGGCTATCCTGAACCTCCCACCACTCCACCTGTTCATACAGGGGGAGGCTAGGATGGCAATGCTCCGAGCTGTGGAGGGGGGCAGATCGAGATGGAAATCCCAAACCATGAGGAAGCTACAGGGCAGCCTAATGGTTAATCCTGTCATGGCAATGCCAGCCGATGCCATGATTGAAACTCTGGAGTTCAAGAAGAACTACAAGGTCATGATTCCTAATAGGGATGAATGGGACGAGCAAGTCCCTGAGCCCTTTAGGAAAGCTAACCAGACATGGTACACTGATGGCTCTAGGAAAGAGGGCCAGTCAGGTGCAGGTGTCTTCGGAGGTAGTGCGAAATCCAGGAGAACCACGTGCCTGGGCGCATATGCCACCGTATTCCAGGCAGAAATGTATGCCATTATCGACTGCGTTCACGCAAACATGTCGAATGAGGGTAAGAACATCCTCATCCTGTCAGACAGCCAAGCTGCTCTAAAAGCGCTTGATGCTGTAGAATTCAAGTCCAAAATCACCTTAGAGTGCAAGAAAGCCTTGAATGAATTGGGGACCAGGAACTCGGTAATGATTGGCTGGGTTCCAGGCCACTCCAATATCCGAGGCAATGAAATTGCCGACGAACTGGCGAGGGCTGGTTCCGAGAGCGCTCTCATAGGACCAGAACCAGCTTGTGGCATTTCGAGGGGGATTAAAAAGAGAGTCCTCAGAGATTGGGTACAAACACAAGCCCGACTCCAGTGGGCCCATTCCCCTGGACTACTGCACTCGAAATTGCTCATTAGGGAATTTTCACCCGGAGTTGCAATACAAAACCTCCAACTAAGCAGGAGCCAATTAAGGGCGCTCACTAGAGCCCTAACTGGTCACTGCAAACTCAACAAACATCTGCATAGAATGGGCCTGACTAATGTTCCCACGTGCAGATTTTGTGGTGAGGATGAAGAGACACCATTTCACATTCTTTGTGAATGTCATGCTCTCATCCACACAAGGAGCCGAGCTCTGGGTGGACCTAGTCTGCCACCACATGATGCGAAGGCTCTGTCTCCAAAGAAGGTTATTGGCTTTTTCAACGCCGCGGGCCTATTTGGAGACCTTTAAAATAGAGGGGTCGGCCACAATAGATCTGTACAGGTCGCAGTGGCCCGCTGGGGGACGCCCCTCCGTCGCCCCCAGTATCCCCTCGAACTCCAGATAGATAGATAGATAGATAGGCCTTTACAGGCACTTATTGATGTCAAAACAAAGCAAAACAATCTAATTTAAAGAAATCATATTAACCTTGTATGTGCATACATCCTGAATATACTCAAGATGTCTGCAAATACAAGTAGGAATGAAAAAAAAATTTGACTCTACACCTGTTCGGAAATTGGGAGAGCCTTCTCGAGAAGAACAGGCAAGAAACTCGAAAGGTCAAATTTTTTTATCTCCTCTTTTAAATCGCCATTTACAATTTTGGTTTTGTTACAGAGTCGTCAATTGGAAGCTGACCTCAAAGCAAAAGTTTGAGCTCAACTTCCATTACAAGAAGAGATGTGTTAATTCACATTATATAAGCTATCTCTGAGAGGAGTACGTGAACTTAGCTTATAAATTGCTCTCACTGAATGTTTCTTTGAAACAAAACGCATTGTTAAATATTAGAAATGAGAGTTCAAACCCAAGCTTTTCTGTCCGTCATGTAATCAGACACTTTATCATATGCTTTTTATGTCTTATTTTACGGAAAAAAAAATGTGTCTATGTTTATATCTACATCTTTATTCTTTGTGAAATATGTGGATATTTAAACACTACACATAGTGTGACATGTAACCCGGACAGTTAAATATTGCATCACTCGTTCCTTATATCATTTACACATTTTGACCATAGGGTTATTGCATCACTCCTTCATTATATCATTTACACATTTTGACCATAAGGTATTCTGTCATGGAAACATTCTGACAAAAGGTCATTTTGTCTCTTGCATCTTAATAATGGTTAGGGATCTTACTTAGGGACCCGTCGAGATCTTAATAATGGTTAGGGCGTGTGTACTATCGCGCGCTGCTCCGCCTGATCACTGCTACGCTCATTTTCGTTTGCACTAGCGCTCTCTAGCCCCACCCCGTCGACCTCAAATAGACATGGAATAATGAAATAAAAGATCATGCTTGGCCATTCCAACACTTCTTCGGCCTGCCGCCGAGCCGCCGAGGAACCCCCCAACGCCGATTAGAGAGAGAAAGAGTATTTCTTTTCTAATAAGCCAAAACTTAAGAGGGCGTAGCCCGGCGCTTCCGCACGATTCAAGCGAATAAATTTTTAAATGGTCAGGCGGAAGTGCTCGCGTTAGTACATACAAGGATTAAATAATTTAGTTAATTCAGAATGAAACGTCAGTGTTTTTCAACCATTAAGTTTGATGGTTGTTCAGTTCTCTGACAGTCTAAGGTCTTGATCGGGCCGGTGGTTTCACCCAGATGTCACACTCGTAAAGTATTGAATGAAAAGTTGTACTTAGTGCGAAGGTTTTGAATGCGCCCCTGTGTTAACGTGAAGAATGAATACCTTATGTAAAAAGTAGTAAAACTGTGATGACATTTGAAATCAATTAAATCAAGTGGGTAGATGCTGTACTTATTAATAATGTTTTAACTTAGTCTTAGAGATAACCAGGTTCAAGGAGTACTCCTCTCAAGACTTTTTCATCTGCATTACAATGACACACCTTCAATGTGTATTGAGATGTTGCCCTGGCAATATCAAAATCTGTGATTCAGTTATTATCATGTTTTGGTGGTCATACTACGGGGTCTGATTGCATAAATAATTATTATTAAAAATTTAATAGGCTCTTAAATTTTTTATTATTTATTTAACCCGATGTTATCAAAGTTTTTCAGCATTCATGGTCATGGAATGACCATGTGACATATCAATCATTCACATACCTATTAACATTTAAAATTGATTAATTGTTCTTGAGTAATGGATCAGTTGCTCCTGAGAACCTTGGAGAGGCTTTAATCTAACAGTGGGTGTAACCTTGCTAAAATGATGATTCTTTAGTACCATGTCTCACAGATGACCACAGGAAACACCTGTAGACAATAATTCTTCAGTGATTACTATGATGAATTATACAAATATTTTTGTATAATTCATAATAATCACTGAAGACAACTTCACCTTTTGTACTTGTATTGCATTAATAGATATTACTCACCATGATAGAAACATATGTGACTTGTGATTAAATTACATGATAAATAAGATTATATCCTTGTATATTGTCAACCCCAAACAACCCTTAGACTATTTAGAAGCATTTATTTATGGACCATATTTTCATAAATATGGTTAACTATTCATTATTTGCTTTGTGATTAATGCAATGCTTGCTTGCTGGTATTGAGTTAAGTGCAGAACAAAGTAAATTTTTAATACAGTTTACAAATGCAATCAAAAATGTAAGCAGTTGAAAACTGTGAGACCGTCTCATAGTACGAGCTAAAACTAATAATGGATGTAAGTAAAAAAATTACAAAGTAGGATTCCTATTTTCAATCTATTGCTCAGAATATACACGGTGTTTCATAATAACCAATAAATATTTTATCGTTATATCTAATTCTAAAACTAATTATTAAATAGTTTTTCCCGTGATGTTATTCAACCCAAAATTTTCATGTTATCATAGTATCATCATCTTGTCTATGATTTACATGAAAATTTTGGGTTGAATGACATTACGGGTAAACACAATTAATTAATTAGTTTTAGATAACGATAAAATATTAATTGGTTATTATGAAACACCGTGTATATTCTGAGCAATAGATTGAAAATAGGAATCCTACTTTGTAATTTTTTTACTTACATCCATTATTAGTTTTAGCTCGTACTATGAGACGGTCTCACAGTTTTCAACTGCTTACATTTTTGATTGCATTTGTAAACTGTATTAAAAATTTACTTTGTTCTGCACTTAACTCAATACCAGCAAGCAAGCATTGCATTAATCACAAAGCAAATAATGAATAGTTAACCATATTTATGAAAATATGGTCCATAAATAAATGCTTCTAAATAGTCTAAGGGTTGTTTGGGGTTGACAATATACAAGGATATAATCTTATTTATCATGTAATTTAATCACAAGTCACATATGTTGCTATCATGGTGAGTAATATCTATTAATGCAATACAAGTACAAAAGGTGAAGTTGTCTTCAGTATTGATTCTTCAGTGATTATTATGAATTATACAAAAATATTTGTATAATTCATCATAGTAATCACTGAAGAATTATTGTCTACAGGTGTTTCCTGTGGTCATCTGTGAGACATGGTACTAAAGAATCATCATTTTAGCAAGGTTACACCCACTGTTAGATTAAAGCCTCTCCAAGGTTCTCAGGAGCAACTGATCCATTACTCAAGAACAATTAATCAATTTTAAATGTTAATAGGTATGTGAATGATTGATATGTCACATGGTCATTCCATGACCATGAATGCTGAAAAACTTTGATAACATCGGGTTAAATAAATAATAAAAAATTTAAGAGCCTATTAAATTTTTAATAATAATTATTTATGCAATCAGCCCCCGTAGTATGACCACCAAAACATGATAATAACTGAATCACAGATTTTGATATTGCCAGGGCAACATCTCAATACACATTGAAGGTGTGTCATTGTAATGCAGATGAAAAAGTCTTGAGAGGAGTACTCCTTGAACCTGGTTATCTCTAAGACTAAGTTAAAACATTATTAATAAGTACAGCATCTACCTACTTGATTTAATTGATTTCAAATGTCATCACAGTTTTACTACTTTTTACATAAGGTATTCATTCTTCACGTTAACACAGGGGCGCATTCAAAACCTTCGCACTAAGTACAACTTTTCATTCAATACTTTACGAGTGTGACATCTGGGTGAAACCACCGGCCCGATCAAGACCTTAGACTGTCAGAGAACTGAACAACCATCAAACTTAATGATTGAAAAACACTGACGTTTCATTCTGAATTAACTAAATTATTTAATCCTTGTATGTACTATCGCGAGCACTTCCGCCTGACCATTTAAAAATTTATTCGCTTGAATCGTGCGGAAGCGCCGGGCTACGCCCCCTTAAGTTTTGGCTTATTAGAAAAGAAATACTCTTTCTCTCTCTAATCGGCGTTGGGGGGTTCCTCGGCGGCTCGGCGGCAGGCCGAAGAAGTGTTGGAACGGCCAAGCATGATCTTTTATTTCATTATTCCATGTCTATTTGAGGTCGACGGGGTGGGGCTAGAGAGCGCTAGTGCAAACGAAAATGAGCGTAGCAGTGATCAGGCGGAGCAGCGCGCGATAGTACACACGCCCTAACCATTATTAAGATCTCGACGGGTCCCTAAGTAAGATCCCTAACCATTATTAAGGGCCCACCATCCGCGCGAGCCCGAGCTAGTTTAGGTAAATTTCTCTAGTCTCCGTTTGTGTGCGTCGCTCACGCACACAAGCGCACTCGGTCGCGCAATCGGTACGGCCGCCTAGCAAAATATCGTAGATGTTAATTTTGAATTTAATAGGTGTTTATTATTTACTGTGTTATACTATAGTAAATACAGGGATGTGTTTGATCAACTTTTATTTTTACAAGCTTTTATTTAGCTTGCACTGTATGTAAGTATGTAGATTTGACCACTTCTCGGTTTTCGAATTGGCTGAAATTTTGCACATAATAATATGTATATCGTGACAATGCAATGTTATGATAACATGGAGCTGATCTGATGAAGGAACTGGACGGTGGCCATAGGAACTCCGTAATAAAACGACGCAAACCCATCGAGTTTGGGCTCGTTTTATTCATATTGACGAGTACTTTGGTCCTATTTATTAACCAGGGTCTGATGCTGGAGCTGGGAGGTGGCCATAGGACCTCCGCAATAAAACGACATAACCCTATCGAGTTTGGGCTCCTTTGATTCTTAATGACGAGTACTTTGGTCCTATATGGTAACCAGGGTCTGATGCTGGAGCTGGAAGGTGGCCATAGGAACTCCGCAATAAAACGACACAACCCCATTGAGTTTGTGCTCATTTGATTCGTATTGACGAATACTTTGGTCCTATATGGTAACCAGGGTCCGATGCTGGAGCTGGAATGTAGCCATAGGACCTCCGCAATAAAACGACATAACCCTATCGAGTTTGGGCTCGTTTGATTCGTAATGACGAGTACTTTAGTCCTATATGGTAACCAGGGTCTGATGCTGGAGCTAGAAGGTGGCCATAAGACCTCCGCAATAAAACGACATAACCCTATCGAGTTTGGGCTCGTTTGATTCGTAACGACGAGTACTTTGGTCCTATATGGTAACCAGGGTCTGATGCTGGAGCTGGAAGGTGGCCATAGGACCTCCGCAATAAAACGACATAACCCTATCGAGTTTGGGCTCGTTTGATTCATAATGACGAGGACTTTGGTTCTATATAGTAACCAGGGTCTGATGCTGGAGTTGGAATGTGGTCATAGGACCTCCGCAATAAAAGGACATAACCCTATCGAGTTTGGGCTCGTTTGATTCGTAATGACGAGTACTTTGGTCCTATATGGTAACCAGGGTCTGATGCTGGAGCTGGAAGGTGGCCATAGGACCTCCGCAATAAAAGGACATAACCCTATCGAGTTTGGGCTCGTTTGATTCGTAATGACGAGTACTTTGGTCCTATATGGTAACCAGGGTCTGATGCTGGAGCTGGAAGGTGGCCATAGGACCTCCGCAATAAAACGACATAACCCTATCGAGTTTGGACTCGTTTGATTCGTAATGACGAGGACTTTGGTCCTATATGGTAACCAGGGTCTGATGCTGGAGCTGGAAGGTGGCCATAGGAACTCCGCAATAAAACGACACAACCCCATCGAGTTTGGGCTCGTTTGATTCGTATTGACGAGTACTTTGATCTTATATGGTAACCAGGGTGTGATGCTGGAACTGGAAGGTGGCAATAGGAACTCCGCAATAAAACGACACAAGCCCATCGAGTTTTGGGCTCGTTTGTTTCGTAATGACGAGTACTTTGGTCGAGTTTCGTAATGGCGGCCATGCGGTTACAAAATGATAAAATATAAAATAATAGTAAAAAGATTAAAAAAAAAAGTCGCCCCACACTAAAATTTTATTTTAAATCCCTAATAAGACGAAAATAAATTTTAATTTATTACATGATACATCTAATATATAAAATTCTCGTGTCACAGTGTTTGTTACCGAACTCCTCCGAAACGGCTTGACCGATCTTTATGAAATGTTTTGTGTATATTCAGTAGGTCTATTATTATATTATAGTAGGCTATTTTTTATTACGGCGAAACGTTAATTCGCCGTTATTATGGCGGAACGTAGTTCGCCGGCACAGCTAGTTTTTAATAAAATATAAAAGCTTGTCGCAAGATTTACCCATTTTATAAAAAACAAATATTTTTTTCTTAGAATTACCAATATTAATTTGTTTAAGGCTTACCAAGTAAATACATACGGGCAAGGTACTTAAACAGTTTTTTTTATGGAGGGCCTGGCAAATGACCTCCTCCCGCCTGATGTTAAGCGGTGAAAGAGGCCCAAATGAGTTGACAGATAGAGGTGGGAGGACATCCACTATCCAACCTGCCCGCCCCTTGCCGGCCTAAAAGATGTTTTTCACACCTCTTTTGAAGGATCCCATGTTGTAGGATGGAGGAAACACGTGCACAGGTAGAGAATTCCAAGTGTGGGATGAACGACAGAATACTTACCGGAGGGAGACTCTGTACCAAGGTCGTGTGCTTGGGTACCTCCGTCTTACCTATTTCTGCCGCAAAGCAGCAGGGCTTGCATTGCTGTGTTCCGGTTTGAAGGGTAAGATATGGCACTGAAATTACTGGGTACCGTGACTTTACGTCTTAAGTCACAAGTTGGCAACGTACACTGTGGCCCTTGTGGGGGTTGCAGTTTTACTGCGAATGTCACACGAGACACATGAATTATAGGTGACTGTTACCACTTACCATCAGGTGGGCAGTTTGCTTTTTTGCCAACTTAGTAGCAATAAAAAAAAGAAGAAGGAATCTTGGAATTTATTGCTACGGTGTGAAAAGGAGGATACAGTGTAAGGATGACTCCGTAGACCCTTACGCGTGTTTCTGTGAAGGAATGGAGAGGGAGGGATAAGGTTAAAGAGCTCCTCAGAGCATTCCCCGTGGAACATTCGGTAAAAGGCGCTAAGAGAGGCGATGTCACGCCGAAGTTGTAGAGGCTCGAGGGTGTTAGTTGCCTCTACATCGCCAATTATTCGAATAGCGCGACGCTGCAATCTGTCCAGAGCATCGAGGAGGTACTGAGCGGAGCCAGAGTGCGAGCAATATTCCACGCAAGACCTAACCTGAGTTTTATACAACAGGCATAGTTAGTCCGGCGCAAAATACCTACGCACCTTGTTCAGGACACCGAGTTTCCGTGAGGCAGCAGTTATAACGGATTCGAGTTTTTCAAAAAAGGGATCATATATGCATTTAAATTTCCGGACTGCACAGCATTGTCATGTGTGTATGACAATGCTGTACAAAACGTTATTTATTACAAAAAAATAAATATAATAATCAAGTTAAATTGTTTTATTTTTTATCCTAATTCTCGGGACAAGCTTTTATATTTTTATAAGAAAATATATCTTGTAATAAATTAAAAATTATAAGCTTGTTTTTAAAAAAACTTTTTTCAAACTAATTACTCAAATAATACGAAATATTTTAATGACTACCGAGTTCTTTATTGTTAGTTGTATCTACAAATTATGTTATATAATATACATATAATAATTTAGTAACAAACAAATATAAAATGAATATTTTCTTGTGCTCAACGCACTTTTTAGTGCATTGAAGCCATTCGCTAGATTGTAATAAAAAAATAAATTAAAGTTTATTTTCTTTTTTAGGACATTAAAATAAAAGCTTGTTTTTAAAAATCTTTTGTGATAGGGGCCATCTTGTTTTAGTTTTTTTCATGGTGTACTGTATTTTACGAACTTTTATTTGATACCCTACCGACCCATATTGTGGGGATTGTACATAAAAATAATCCGTCAATTTGTGACGGCGGCCATCTTGTATTAGATTGTCTTTCAGAATATACTATATTCTACAAGTCATTCTACAATTCAAGCTCTTTCATTTGAAACCTAAATTGGGGAAGGTCGCACAAAAGAAATTGATGGGGTTGCGTATGGATATTATCTAGGCTAGGCTCAAAGAAAAATCATATAGGACCAAAGTACTCGTCAATACGAATCAAACGAGCCCAAACTCGATGGGATTGTGTCGTTTTATTGCGGAGTTCCTATGGCTACCTTCCAGCTCCAGCATCAGACCCTGGTTACCATGTAGGACCAAAGTACTCGTCAATACGAATCAAACAAACCCAAACTTGATGGGGTTGTGTCGTTTTATTGCGGAGGTCCTATGGCCAGCTTCCAGTTCCAGTATCAGACCCTGGTTACCACATAGGACCAAAGTACTCGTCAATACGAATCAAACAAGCCCAAACTCGATGGGATTGTGTCGTTTTATTGCGGAGTTCCTTTGGCTATCTTCCAGCTCCAGCATTAGACCCTGGTTACAATGTAGGACCAAAGTACTCGTCAATAGGAATCAAACGAGCCCAAACTTGATGGGGTTGTGTCGTTTTATTGCGGAGTTCCTATGGCTACCTTCCAGCTCTAGCATCAGACCCTGGTTACCACATAGGTCCAAAGTACTCGTCAATACGAATCAAACGAGCCCAAACTCGATGGGGTTGTGTCGTTTTATTGCAGAGTTCCTATGGCCAACTTCCAGTTCCACCATCAGACCCTGGTTACCATATAGGACCAAAGTGCTCGTCAATACAATTCAAACGAGCCCAAACTCGATGGGGTTGCGTTGTTTGATTGCGGAGTTCCTATGGCCACCTTCCAGTTCCAGGATCAGACCCTGGTTACCATATAGGACCAAAGTGCTCGTCAATACGAATCAAACGAGCCCAAACTCGATGGAATTGTGTCGTTTTATTGCGGAGTTCCTATGGCTACCTTCCAGCTCCAGCATCAGATCCTGGTTACCATGTAGGACCAAAGTACTCGTCAATACGAATCAAACAAACCCAAACTTGATGGGGTTGTGTCGTTTTATTGCGGAGGTCCTATGGCCAGCTTCCAGTTCCAGTATCAGACCCTGGTTACCACATAGGACCAAAGTACTCGTCAATACGAATCAAACAAGCCCAAACTCGATGGGATTGTGTCGTTTTATTGCGGAGTTCCTTTGGCTATCTTCCAGCTCCAGCATCAGACCCTGGTTACCATGTAGGACCAAAGTACTCGTCAATACGAATCAAACGAACCCAAACTTGATGGGGTTGTGTCGTTTTATTGCGGAGTTCCTATGGCTACCTTCCAGCTCCAAAATCAGACCCTGGTTACCACATAGGTCCAAAGTACTCGTCAATACGAATCAAACGAGCCCAAACTCGATGGGGTTGTGTCGTTTTATTGCAGAGTTCCTATGGCCACCTTCCAGTTCCACCATCAGACCCTGGTTACCATATAGGACCAAAGTGCTCGTCAATACAATTCAAACGAGCCCAAACTCGATGGGGTTGCGTTGTTTGATTGCGGAGTTCCTATGGCCACCTTCCAGTTCCAGGATCAGACCCTGGTTACCATATAGGACCAAAGTGCTCGTCAATACGAATCAAACGAGCCCAAACTTGATGGGGTTGTGTCGTTTTATTGCGGAGTTCCTATGGCCACCTTCCAGTTCCAGCATCAGACCCTGGTTACCATATAGGACCAAAGTACTCGTCAATACGAATCAAACGAGCCCAAACTCGATGGGAATGAATTGTTTGATTGCGGAGTTCCTATGGCCACCTTCCAGTTCCAGCATCAGACCCTGTTTACCATATATAGGATCAAAGTATTCGTCAATACGAATCAAACAAGCCCAAACTCGATGGGGTTGCGTTGTTTGATTGCGGAGTTCCTATGGCAACCTTCCAGATTCAGCATCAGACCCTGGTTACCATATAGGATCAAAGTTCTCGTCAATACGAATCAAACGAGCTCAAACTCGATGGGGCTATGTCGTTTTATTGCGGAGTTCCTATGGCCACCTTTCAGCTCCAACATCAGATCAGCTCCATGTCGTCATCATAATATATTTATACATATGCATGCAAAATTTCAGCTTAATCGGAAACCGGGAAGTGAGTCAAATTTAACTCGCAAGATTAGACCCGAACATGCAAAAGATAAATAAAAGCTTGTAAAAAGGTTGAAGGTTTTTCGTACGGCAGCCACAAATAATAAAATTGTTAGTTATCAACTTCTCCGATTACTCCGTAGGACTTCGCGTCGTATACATACACAAATAATTACGTAACCGGGAGCTAGCTCAAAGCGACGTGCTCTCACTTCGAGTCTTGATTGCACACTGAATTTCGACGCGCCCGAGCCAAGTATTTGTAAGAAAATCGATAAATGCATGTTAAAAAATTCATATAAAAATCAATGTACGATAATTTAAAAAAATACCACGGTGTCAGTGTTATGCTTACCTTTGTTCTATATATTTGTTAAACTAAAATATAATAGGGTTAATTAATGAAGCTAAAAATCACGAACGGTATGTGGGTGTAACCTAAATTTTAAGTAAAATGGATGCTATTTTTTAACGAAATGGTATGTAAATTTAAAAAATGGTGACGGTGATTGTGTAAACACATAACTTAAGAATTTAAATTTATTTTTTCCCGGTCAGTTAACTGGAACGTTAACGTAAAATATCAAAAACGCCAACGGCCTTTTTGCTCTTTTTCGCGCCATGGGCCCTTAAGATGCAAGAGACAAAATGACCTTTTGTCAGAATGTTTCCATGACAGAATACCTTATGGTCAAAATGTGTAAATGATATAATGAACGAGTGATGCAATAACCCTATGGTCAAAATGTGTAAATGATATAAGGAACGAGTGATGCAATATTTAACTGTCCGGGTTACATGTCACACTATGTGTAGTGTTTAAATATCCACATATTTCACAAAGAATAAAGATGTAGATATAAATATAGACACATTTTTTTTTCCGTAAAATAAGACATAAAAAGCATATGATAAAGTGTCTGATTACATGACGGACAGAAAAGCTTGGGTTTGAACTCTCATTTCTAATATTTAACAATGCGTTTTGTTTCAAAGAAACATTCAGTGAGAGCAATTTATAAGCTAAGTTCACGTACTCCTCTCAGAGATAGCTTATATAATGTGAATTAACACATCTCTTCTTGTAATGGAAGTTGAGCTCAAACTTTTGCTTTGAGGTCAGCTTCCAATTGACGACTCTGTAACAAAACCAAAATTGTAAATGGCGATTTAAAAGAGGAGATAAAAAAAATTGACCTTTCGAGTTTCTTGCCTGTTCTTCTCGAGAAGGCTCTCCCAATTTCCGAACAGGTGTAGAGTCAAATTTTTTTTTCATTCCTACTTGTATTTGCAGACATCTTGAGTATATTCAGGATGTATGCACATACAAGGTTAATATGATTTCTTTAAATTAGATTGTTTTGCTTTGTTTTGACATCAATAAGTGCCTGTAAAGGCCTAGGTTGAATAAAGATTTTTGAATTTTGAATTTGAATTTGGAATGGACTTCAAAAAGTGATTAAGTGGAATCTCTTTTTCGTTTAATTGAATCAACGATCTTTTATATTTTCTATCAAAAACAATGTCAGACTTTTTTCATATCCGTTTTTCAAAATGAGAGTTTTTAATGCATCTGTCGCACAATGCAGGGGTCGAAACTGGTCAGTAAAATCAGTAAAAGCCAGTTTTTTTGAGCATGGTCAGTAAATGTCAATTTTTTGAGAAAATGGTCAGTTTTTTCAGTTTTTTGAGATCAACACACATATTGCCCCATCAATTTTTTTGGAACCTTATTAATATTTTACTGATACAATTTTGTCAAAATGAGAGTTTTTAATGCATCTGTCGCACAATGCAGGGGTCGAAACTGGTCAGTAAAATCAGTAAAAGCCAGTTTTTTGAGCATGGTCAGTAAATGTAAATTTTTTGAGAAAATGGTCAGTTTTTTGAGATCAACACACATATTGCCCCATCAATTTTTTTGGAACCTTATTAATATTTTACTGATACAATTTTGTCTGTCTGTACCTGTGTCGTTCCTATATCCGCATACCTTCTTCAATCTAGATTTTGCTTAAGTAATATCTCATAATATATTGTGTCAACAAAAAGCAAATTTTAGTCATTTCTGATTTTCTTAGCCGGGCCCAGTGATGGTTTGAGGGCAACAAACAACTGATGCTCTATTATGATGTCTGCATCATAATGCACAACTATTATGATGTCTGCATCATAATGATACAAACTGCATTTTTGCAAGTGCATACTCGAGCCATGAATTGGTTCTTCACAGTCCTCTTAAGTTATTTCAGATGGTCAGTAAAAGTCAGTTTTTTTAGATTTCTGGTCAGTAAAATCAGTATTTTTGAACACTGAACCTGTTTCGACCCCTAGTGTTCGGAAATTGGGAGAGCCTTCTCGAGAAGAACAGGCAAGAAACTCGGAAGGTCTTGTATTTTTTTTGTCTCCTCTTTTAAAATTACAATATTATATTTAACAATCATTTTTATTTTTTTTAAATAATATAGAAATGGCTGTCGGAGTGGAACAGTTACTCAAATGACATTTATACCATTATCACATTTATTGTCAATCCCAAGCAGTTTTATCTGTCATATAATCAGACACTTTATAATATGCTTTTTTCATAATTACGCCCTTGATTGTAACTTAAAATTTATTCAAGCTAAGTGCTTTAATATTATTTGGGATTTTATTGTAGAAACCTACACAAAGGCATTTGAAAGAATTATTAATTTTTTGGAGCCTAGTATTTAGTAACGCTAACATATTCTTTTGTCTAGTATTTACTGAATGAATATCACTGCTTTTACAAAATAATGAATGTTTTTATGTACATATATTACATTCTCTTAAATATATTGTGACGCAACTGTCATTATATCAATTCATCACAGTGCACAGGAGATATTATAGTGCACAAGTGACTGCGCAAACGCAAGTGCACTCTCTGTTCCTTCACTCGCCTAGTCCGATGGGACGGTTAGCCGACACGACCGGGGCGAGATCAGGCGCAGGACCCACTGTTTGACGTGCCTTCAGAAGCACGAAGTAGTTCGAGATGTTTCATATTTTGGTTACCCAGCATACGCCAGACCACAGCCAACGTTGCTTAACCTATGCAATCGTTTGCTGAGCACTCGCGCCGATGCCCCACCAAGCTCCTCAAACTATAATATATATCTATGCACAGAATGGGACAATGGGCATCGATTAGTACTAATATAGACCAGCCCCCGTATTCACAACTGTCGGTAAACAATTGAATCACGGAGTCTCTATATCTGTCACTTTTTATTGCGACGCATCAAAGCGAGACGAGACATGACTTTCCGAATCGAGTCCGCGATCCGACAGTCGTGACTAGGGGGGCAGGGGTGGGCAAAGTACGGCCCGTGAGAAGCTGTGATCTAGCCTGCCAACGACAAGCCACAAGGCCGTAACCGTCTATAAACAGCTTCATGTTTCACATATTGTATTGCCCACCATGGCAGCTATTCAATTAAGTAGCTGCTCAAACTGCTTTTATATAAAATCTATATCTGAGATACTTTCGCAATATCTTGTTATTTATAAAAATGAATTGCTGTCTTAGACTCGCAAAACCTCTTAAACGGCTTGACCGATTCCTACGAAATTTTCTGTGTGTGTTTGAATAGGTCCAGGGGGCATAAACATTATACGAGCAATTGGATCCGGTAGGTGGCGCTGTGATCGGGCAGGACTACGTCTGCTGGGCCCACTAGTCTATACAACATACTAATATTATAAAGAAGAAAGATTTGATTGTTTGTATTGAATAGGCTTCGAAACTACTGAACCGATTTCGATGAAAGTTGGTGTATAGGGATAGTTCGAGACCGGGGGAAGGACATAGGGTAATTTTCCAAACAAAAATAACGCGGGCGAAGTCGCGAGCGGAAAGCTAGTAATAAAGAAATACATTTGCAAATAAAAAAACAACTATGCAGTTTTAGTTGTGATTCACTCCAGCCGGCTTCCCTTCTGGCCCCTCGTCTTCATAGTTTCCCACCACTGGTATATATAGACTTATAAAATTAAATTTTATTAATAAACATATTGTGACTGAACTACCTAATTGTAATTTTCAGTCCAAGTAGTTCAACTTGGTAATTTGTTGAAATAATTGGAAGAAATGTGTCCAATAATATGTTCAACTGGTAGAACAGATCGTTGAACATATTGGAATGAAGGCTTCAGTCCAGCGGACGTTACGAGATAAGACTTGCATCAAAATGTTTGTTTTGAAGTGTAAATAAAAATTATTGAAGGGCGCCGAGGCTAGTCCTATATTATTATTTATAGGCTAAAGTAACGAAGTGCTACTTCGAATGTGGAATTGATATTTGCCAGTCCAGTCTGTTTTTCTAATGAGATTTTATATTGTAGCAATTTTCAACCGCTTTAGCTTTCGAATTTCACAACAAATGATTATTATAGTTATAAATACGAATTGGTATTTACAGTTACATTTATAAAAATAATGTAGTTAATTAATTAAAATAAATGTAAATATGAATGTAATACACAGTTATGTTTATAAAAATAATTCAGTTATAAATACAAATGTAACACACAGTTATATTCGTATTTATAAATAGCCGTTGCCCTCGATTTCGTCTGTGTAGATATCAGTTAATCGCGAGTTTGTTTATATGGTTATCATAGTGGTCCCTCGTCGTTAAAAGGTTATTAAAATTCACTGCCAAAAATTCAATAAAATTGGTAGGAGCAGTTAAGGCGTGTAACAGACAGAGCTATTTTCCCATTTATAATATCAAGGATGTGAAGTAGTGAATAAAGATGAATCTTTAATGAGCAGTAGCGATGCTTGATTGGCGTACGTAAAACAAAAGATAGGCCCGATAGGCCGTCAATAAGACGTGCACTTGTCCCTAGCACGCTGCGCGGAATCGCCGTGAAAACTGAACGAAAACATGTTAATTGGGCGTAATTGTAGCCAGTTGGAGGGACTTGTTGCAAACGCCACATCCTAATAAAGTCATATTTTAAAAATTGACGTGGACAAGGTATTTGGTGCGAGGCCCCTTAGGAAGACTTATACGGATGACGCCACAACAGTGATCATAACATTTAGTCCAGTCAACGAGGACATTCGTTGTATGGAGACATCCGACAAATTCTTCCGTCTATGAAATTTGGCATGTGGTGATGATACCTAATACAGATGACAGATGTACAATAATCCAACAAAATTTATAATGGGAAGTTAGGTATTTTTACCTAAACATGAAAAACGCTTATAGCTCTCTGTGGATATTTCCTCAGTTTGAAATTATTCTTGTATACGTACGTATGTACTAGTTAGAACAAGTATGTAAAGTAATCCAACATTTTTTCGATTTGGGTGATGCACTAAATTGAACTTTTAACATTTTGCGCAATAACTTCTATTGAAAAATTGCTCTGCTAATTTTTATTTTTTAATATGGTCTTATTTCCGTAAATAATAGGTTTGTTAAGTAATCCAATAAATTTTCCTTTTTAAACATATTTTTTTGATTTTTGCTTAATAACGTGATGTGAAAAATTACTCCGTCCATTTTTATAACTTTATACGTTATATGATTTAATACTAAAACAGAATTATCAATAATCCAACAAATTTTCCAACGTTCATATATTTTTTATGATGTATGCCGATTTATATTTGTGCGTACCTTATGCATCACGCAATTTGATCTTCACGTGACCGCTTGGAGCTACTTTTACTTCGTTTTGCACCACATTTTAAGAATTAATAATAATACCTACAAAACTAACTCTAATACGAGTAAAGAAACATTGTAAAAACATAATTTTATTTTAATGCTCTTATAAGGGGAAATTAAACTTTAAATTAAATTAAGCCCATCAATTTGTTACATGCCGCAATTTTTCCAAGAGTTCCGTACCTACCTCGAAAGAAAAAAACGGAACCCATATAGGATCACTTTGTTGTCCGTTTTTCTCTTCTTCTCGGTCCTTTTTCTCGGGAACGCGTAAAGATATCAAACAAAAATTTATACCTACAAAACATTCGGGTCTACGGTCTCTTTCAGATGTGAAAAATCATAATTGTAAGTGAAGGAGGTCAAAAGATATGACCATTTATGTTGCATATTTTCGCAAATTTTGCGATTTTATAAGGGAATCAAAACTATAGGGTACTTCCCGTTGACCTAGAATACTGAAATTTTCCAAGAAGCAAGGTCTTATATGGGTCAATATTTGCTATTTGGGCAAAACGAGTTTTTGCATATTTTATAGAAATTAAACGCTACTTTATTTTTTAACTATTTTTATTTAATACTTCAATATCATACTTCTGTGTCATTTAACTTTCAGGAAAGTATTTTAAAAAATAATTACCAAAATAAAATATTTTAGCCTAAAAAGTCATATTTCCTGTCGGGGAAAAATCCCGATTGCTGAACATATTTTTTCGTAACAAAACTGTTATAGTAATGTTAGCTTAAATGTATATTTAATATATTTGTTACTTAGTGATAGTTCATTTCTAAAGCCAAATTATACTATTTTATTTCAATAATCAAGTCCAAATTCATACTTAAATTTTGGAGAATGCCTATTGGGTCATTAGTCTGCCGAAATTTCATTTTAAAAAATCTCGCCAAATAGAAGCTGTATCATAACCAATCAAAAACGTTAAGATAGACGCGGCGACACTCGTTGTGATTGGTGGGTCGAAAGATGCCATTTTATCAGAACATTGGTTACCGGCGTCATTGAAGCACGTTATTCAGTGAGTGTCTCTAACTGTGGTCATATTTCCTGTGCATCAAAACATTACTAAAACATGAGTCAATCTTCAAAATATTCATGCAAATACATGACTTATGTGATTACGTGTTCAGATGTTCATTGATCTTACTTTATTTAAATATTAAAATAACAATACGGAAGAAAATGTCCCATTCCGTCATTTTCCTGCCGTCATTAGTCTGTCATATCAATGACAGGATAATGACAACTACACAGGATAATGACTAGTGTGTTATATCTACTTTGATTTTGTTTATTTTTACCCATTTGCAATAAGAACGGAGCAATGATTATTGGATGGATGTATATGTAAGTATGTATGTAATGTGTTTCAGAATAATAATAATAGGCTATGCCGCCGAAAGAAAAGACAGGAGGAAGTTTTAAAGCGAAAAAGAGAATTGGAAAAACTAAGATCATTATCATCATTTCTACCAAGAGACGCCCACTGTTGGACATAGGCCTCCCCCAGGGATTTCCAAACCGATCGGTCCTGCGCCTCTCGTATCCAGCGGCTTCCCGCGACATTCACTAGATCGTCAGTCCACCTTGTGGGGGGCCTACCAACGCTGCGTCTCCCGGTACGCGGCCGCCACTCGAGGTTTTTTCCGCCCCAACAGCCGTCAGTCCACTGCCACTTAATGTTTGCAATTGTTTAAGCTATAGTGGTGACTCTAGTTCTTCTATGGATCTCTTCATTCCTGATGCGATCGCGTAGAGAAACCCCGGGTATAGGCCTCTCCATTGCCCTTTGAGCGACATTGAGACCCATTGTAAACGGCCACGTATTAGATCCGTACGACATCACTGGCAACACGCACGAATTGAAGTCTTTCGTCTTAAGACACTGCGGTAGATTGGCCGAGAATTTGCTGCGTAGCTTCCCGGACGCTGCCCAGGCGAGTTGGATTCGTCGATTTACCTCTTTCTGGAAGTTGGATTTACCGAGCTGGACTATTTGCCCCAGGTAAATATATTCGTCAACAACTTCCAGTGTAGAGCCTCCAACCTTCACAGGGTGGGTACATGGAAATTCACCACGAGTTTGGTCTTGTCCATGTTCATTTTAAGACCCACTTGTTGGGAAACTCTACAGAGGTCTTCGAGCATTGTGTCTAGCTAGATCTTCCGTGGTCTCAGTCATGACTACGATATCATCGGCAAAACGAAGGTGAGTCATGTTGTTTATGTTGATGCCGTGTCCTCTCCAGTCCAAAAGCTTAAATAAATCCTCCAACGCAGCTGTGAACAGTTTCGGGAATATTACGTCACCCTATCCCACACCTCGCTGAAGTCGTCCTGGTTTCGAGTTTTGGTCCTGAAGGCGGACTGACATAGTAGCGTTTTCTTACAATGACTGCAACACTTGGATGTACCGGTAGTCTATTTGGCACCTCTGGAGTAAACTAAGCACAGCCCAGGTCTTGACAGAATCAAAGGCTTTCTTATAGTCCACAAACACCAAGCATGGTGGAACTGCTTAAACAGTGTAAGAAAGAATACTCTCCTAAGATCTTTAAGGTAGTCTTTTGTGCCATTGAATTTAAGATTTTAAGTTAAGTGTTTTGCGCTTTCATGACATAATTGCAACGTTTGACTGTGATAAAAACGTTCCTACTCTTTTGAAACTTTTTTGTTTAATTTTTAAAGATTTTATTATTTACCTACCTGTTTTTTTTCTCGGGGGGAGATACGTAACCGCACTGTATCCGCCGTTGACTAGACGGCGAGCATGTGTGGGGCTCTCCCGGTAGAGTGCCAGGCCTACCCACTAAAACCCCCCGGTGTTCTGCCTGCCCTTATGGGCGCGCTAGGTAAGGTCCTCACTGCGACTGGTATTTTCCTCTAATAGAAATGTTTAGAAGGTTTTTTTTAATAGTATTTGGAGAGATTAGTTGTCCGTAGTGAATTAATACAAAAATATGAAAGTGTCAGCAAATATAAAAAATATCTGTGTAGTTAGACTTATTCTTGCCAGCTCACTAAAATACCTTAAACAAATACTTACAGTAGTGTTAAAGTTCATTATCCTGTCATCATGTCATTAGTCTGTGATTGGTAATTTGTAATACTCATGTCGAAACCTCAGTATTATTTTAATTTTCCACTAAAAGGTATATTTAAGTTACGCTTAGGTCTTATTTCACAATAAATATTTTGATTTCAATTTAGGTTGTCATTATCCTGTCATCATGTCATTTTCCTGTCCTGGCAGTTTGCAAATATCTTTATATTATTGTTAAAATAGGCTAAAGTTAACGGAACGCACGTTTATTCAATATAATAAACTATATTACAATTTTACAACTACTGATAAACTTAAAAATATAAAAAAAAAAATCGAAAAAAATAAAACTCGTTTTGCCCAAATAGCAAATATTGACCCATATCACACGTTGAGGAAAAATAAATACTGAAAACCGTAAATATGTACATACTCATAGTTAGGAACGTATAAACCTTGGATAAGTTTGTAAGGAACCTTCGCTTCGGTGCACGAGTCCAACCCGCACTTAGCAATTTATTTTATCTATACCATGGTAATATACTATTACCGTGTCTGTACTTCCTAATATTATAAAGCTGAAGAGTTTGTTTGTTTGGTTATACGCGCTAATCTCAGGAACTACTGATTTAAATTAAAAAAATATTTTTGTGTTGTATAGTCCATTTATATAGGCTATATAACACACGCTACGACTAATAGAAGCTGAGCATCAATGAAAAGTGCTGTAGAAACGGGGAATTTTTTTTTCGGACATCCATGTGAACGAAGTCGCGGGCACAGCTATCATAGCATAAAAGCTTGTCGCGAGATTTACCTGTGTAGATAAACAGGGACACAATACCCATTGAACTTGTTCTTGATAAGTATAGGTAATTCTTTAAAAAAATGTTTTTATGAAATAGGTAAGTAAATCTGGTCAAATAATAAACACTTATTTTTCTCAAACACTACGATATACGACCAAAACTTCTTTGGAATAAATCGAACTTGCAGTACTAGGCCCAGCAGCGGTGGGTGCGAAGTCGGACAAACTCCTCGTGGTGCACCTCGGGCAACCCGCGGGCTCATAGTCTGACAGGTAGCCCCCATGGCGAAGTCTCTCCTTCTTGTTGTAAGAAGGGGGTTTGGCTATAGACTGCTGACCCGTTGCGGATCGTAGTTTGGCTTGAATTAATCCAGCAGTTATTTTGCTGGCTAAGGGACCAATTGTTCACTATGACGCTTCGCGTCTCTTGTTGTTGTTCTGTTCGGAGTGACCGATCCAGACTTCTTCAAGCTGAGCATCGGGCCGTCTGGTCCGTGCCAATAGGATGACTGGCTAGAGGGTCTCCAGTCCCGAACGGCCATCCTAGGGAGCTCACCCTGCAAAGCGCAACATGGATCTTAGTGACGAAAAACAATCACAGAGGGTTTCAGTCTCCCCCGATGAACCGCGCAAGGTGGCTGTGGGCAGCCGGGCGTATCTGGTGCCGTGCCGTGCCACCACTTCTTCCACTTCTTCAGATGCGAATAAAAAATGGGAACCCGTTAAGAGTGGGCCACCGTCGGTATTCGGGCCGGTGGCGGTGGAAAATGTAACCGAGGCGAGTAGAAGTATTATTGATGAGGGGGAACTCCGTTATGGGAGTGGAGAGGAAACACCGCGTTTAACGTGATCGCTCAGCACATCTGCGGCGAGTGTACAGAATAATATTAGTAATGTAAATAGTAGCGATACGTCTAGCTCTAAGTATAGTAGCAAATCTAGTGCTAAGGATGTAGATAGTAAATTGACGAAATCGGCGGTCTCGCTAATGTCAACAGAAGGGTCGAGGGTTGAAATCATCGTCATTACAGATGTATCCGATAAGGGGGAAAAGAGACGGTTGAACGATTCTGACACCTCTAATGAGTCGGTGCAATCTATGATATCTTGCACTGATGCCATTATACCGGCTCCAGACTCACGCGAGAAGTCTCGGCGAGAAGTCTCGCCGAGAACTTGCGCGAGAACCGAGAAGCTATCCACACTCAGCGATCTTCTCATTTACATTCTCGGTCGTGATCCGGAACGGACGACAGTGCTACTGCCTTGGTATTGTGTGCGTTAGCACATTATAATCTCGTTAACACGAAAATTAAAAATAATATTAAGAAAAAAAACGGCTTAAACGATGGTGGTTATTGACAAAGTACTTTTTTTATAGAAAACGTTTTGCTTCCCACAAAATGGGCTCTGTGTGAAAATATTATTTAAACTTTAACTCTGTGTCATTTTTCCACATTTTTTACTCGTATGTCTAAAATTACTGAACTATAAAGACTAACGAAATATCTCAAAACAATTAAAATCTTCGTGAATTTAAATTATTTTCTTAATATTTATCACACATTATTTTGTTAAGCACTGATAGCACAGATGAGAGACTATGTTAAATGAAAGAGTATACAATAACTGTGAAGTTATCTAAATGATACTGATATGCATCAGACACCACAAAGTATTTTTTTTTATAGAATAATTGGCACGAGATAACATGCGATCTACGCCACGGTCGCAGTCGCACTGAGAACAAACGAGAGTGTGATAGTGTTCTCTTTTCTCGCCCGAGAAACCCTTTGAAGCGGGCAAAAAAACCGACACCGATCGGAGAACAGGCGAGCCCGAGAACGAGAAGCCGAGAAACCCATCACATTCACGCTTCTCGGATGTTCTCGGGGGTTCTCGGCGTGAGTCTGGAGGCACCTTTAGAATGACGATCGGTGATGTCTCAGATGCTGGTGGTGCTGCTTCCGAGCGGTGACGGTAAGTCCGCAAGAAGAAAAAAGAGATCGAATGGCTCAGGTCTGGGGACTTGACGAGGGGACGTGGTCGCGGTCGCGGTCATATTCACCCGTCGTGGGGGGACCCCCACGACGGGTAAATATGTCGGCTTGGCGAAAGATAAACGAGATCTGACAGCTGCTAAGAAAGCCGAAGAACAAGCTTATCTTGACCAAGAGGTGGCGCTTATGTATCGCAAGGGTAATGAAACCAGGACCCGTTGCTTGAGCGACAGTGAGGTACTTGTTAACTCATCGGGGAAGAGAGCGATCGACTCGGAGGGGGTCGTCAAAACCAATTATCAGGTCATCCTAGATGTTGCTTGTAAATAAGGTAACCGAGACACCTGTCCCAGTTCTCTTGATCTCCAAGAGAGACGCAGGAGCCCCTCCCCCTTTAAAAGAGTCGGAAAGTTTCGATAAGTGGACTAAGGCTCTGGGGCGTAGAGCAAGAACCAAAAGAAATCAGGAGCAGGTCCAAGCCCTGGCGGCTAAAGCAGCTACCATTAAAGAGAAGGGAGCTAAGGTCAAGGCTAAAGCAGCCAAGGCCAACATCAAGAGAGCGATGAAGGCCCCCCGCAATCCTGCGGCGGTACTAACCATCACGCCTGAAGCTCAGGAGGAATGGCCAGAAGCAAGTTAAAGTGGGATGAGCTGAGCGTCAATGACCTCCGATTCAAGGGAAGCCACGGGGCTCGTCTTATCGAGGTTCCGAAGGAAACTCCCTCTGAAAAAGCAGTCTTATTGGTAAGCAATTTAAAAGACATCTTCCCTGAAAATGTCAGTGTCGTTAGACCGGTAAAGTGTGCCGATTTGCGTAGTTCCGGCCTGGACGACTCTGTAACCAAGGAGGATGTGCGCAGCGCGATTTCCGAAAAGGGCGGCTGCTCTACTGAGGCAATAAGGGTGGGTGAAATAAAACAGAAACCTTACTCGCTCGGTATCGTCTGGGTTAAGTGTCAAATCCTGGAGCCGAGGTCAACGCGCTCTTTTAAATGCCTTGAGTTCGGGCTCACCAGTGCAAAATACTCGACGGGGAATGACAGCAGTGACCTTTGCTTCCGTTGTGGGATAGCCGTTCACAAGTTGTCGGGATGCAATGCCACTCCAAACTGTGCGATTTGCTCAGATTTCAAGAATTGCCACCTTCTTTGAGATTTGCACAGATTTCAAGAAGGTGGCAAATCACGTAATGGGTGGAAGAAGCTGCAACCCACCCAAACGCAGAGGAAACGCTACCCTTAGGAATAGCTACTAATGACGCACGCTCCGAAAGAAGCGAACGGCCTATGAAAACCTAATAGTTGATAGGATCTCCAGGAAATATCTTCAAGGGAATCTAAGTTGGTGCGCCGCCGCTCAGAATCTATTCCTGCAGTCGATGGCACAGCGGTCAATCGACGTCGGAATTATCGCGGAACCATACTTGGTTCCGAACGGACAGAACTGGCCTTCCAATTTACAAAGATAGTACTGCTGCGATTGTCACATGATCACGGTCTGGCTCGCCCTCTCTCCACACCATCGAAAAGGGGCACAGTTTCGTTGTCACGGAGATAGGGGAAATGACTCTGATTGGATTCTATTTCTCTTCAAACCGACCGTTCGTCGAATTTGAGAACTTCATTGACGAGCTGGGAGCCGCAATCCAGCGGAACTCTACGCCCTCAATGATTGTTCTAAGCGATCTTTTGCCAATTCGGCGGTTTGCGGATCCCCGGCCACTGATCGGAGGGGTAAGCTGGTGGAGGAATGGGCCATAATATCTGGCCTTTCTTTCCTTAACCGCGGCTCAACAAACACATGTGTTCGACAGCAGGAGAGTCCATTGTAGACCTCACGTTTGCTACCCCTGCTATCGAATGCAAAGTCACTGATTGGCGGGTTTCCATCCACCATACCGGACTGGGCAAGTCACGGAAGGAATGCTGGCTCCATTTTTCCTTGCTGGGCCATCTCCAGGATGGACAAGGAGCTTACTAATGAGTCAGCTGTGGTACAAGCCTGGCTTGCGAACTCATTGTCGTTCGAGGGGGCCGATGCTGAGGCAGACTGGCTGCGCGACGCGCTCACCAAAGTGTGTGATGTAGCTATGCCTCGAGTCCAGCGTCGTCCTCCAAAAAATCGCCCGTCCTCTACTGGTGGTCCGGAGAACTCTGATATAAGAAAGGACTGTATTAGGGCAAAACGGTTGCATGCCCGCCACAGACGAACATGTGACGAGACGACTGAATCCAATCTGTTAGATTCCTACAAGTCTGCCAAGAGGGCTCTACAGATTGCGATCAAGGAAGCCAAAAATCGAGCATGGCAGGAGTTGTTAGAAGGACTAAATAAGACGCGTGGGGACGGCCATATCGTATTGTTTAAAACAAGCTTCAGACACTTGCCCCACTATTAACGGTCTCTGTCAAGCCAGACTTCTTATACAGGGTGATCACTAC
This sequence comes from Schoenobius gigantellus, assembly GCA_963935595.1. Classification (NCBI taxonomy): domain Eukaryota; kingdom Metazoa; phylum Arthropoda; class Insecta; order Lepidoptera; family Crambidae; genus Schoenobius; species Schoenobius gigantellus. The sequence goes on from OZ012543.1 coordinate 4,259,597, forward strand.
TCTTTTTCCTCGGGGCTCCTCAGATTTTACACCACCCCACATGATTCCCGCAAGGGAGGTCCTTCCGTTGCCCTCCATTCCGACCATCACGAATGGGGAGTATGAAGTTATGAAGCAGCTTTATTCAGGCTCAAAGCCAAAAAGACCGCACCAGGACTAGACGGCGTTCCTGGACGGACTCTGGTGGTAGCTTTACCTCCACTAAAGTCTCGGTTTAGGAACCTCATGGATAAATGCCTCACCGAAGGAAGATTTCCAAAAGGAGGTCCTTGGCCCTCTTCTGTTGAACATCGGGTATAATTATGTACTAAGAGGGAACTTACCCCGCGGACTGGAGGTAGTGTGTTACGCCGATGATACCCTTGTTACAGTTCGTGAAAAGAATTACTGAGAGGCTTCCCTACTAGCTACAGCTGGCGTGGAACAAGTCGTCTCAAGAATTGAAAGATTAGGACTCTCGATAAAACGGAGGGTCCATGGGCCTCGCAAGGGACCCCCACCTATCTCATGATCAATGGGACACGGGTGGATATTACTCCACACTTGAAGTATCTGAGTTTAGTGCTGGACAGGAGCTGGAACTTTAGAGAACATTTTTCTCGACTGGCTCCAAAATTGGTATCCACAGCCATGGCCCTGGGGAGGTTGTTACCCAACACCAAAGGTCCTAGTGCTGTCTTGTGACGAGGGCTATCCGAGGATACCGGACTATTTAAACGGAGTCCGCCTGCGCCTTGGCATCGATGCCACCACGGGATTTGGAGGCACATGTACTAACGGCGGTATATAATAAAAGAGTCGCCCGACTGAGAGAGAGGTGAAAAGTTGGCGTGAAGAAGCCATGAATTCAGTTCTTGGGTCCTCGTGGCCTTCAAGGCTCGAAAGAGCAGAATATGGTCAGTGGATCAACGCGGTGCTCCATCCTGTCCTCCGTGACTGGGTTACAAGAAGATTCGACACCCTCACCTTCCACCTCGTGTAGGAACTGTCGGCACATGGCTGCTTTGGCAGGTACCTTCACAAGGTTGCCAGGAGGGAAGATGACCCACGTTGTCACCATTGCGGTGCGGACGAAGACACCGCGCTACACACTCTTGTGCATTGTCCTGCATGGACTTCTCAGTGCGGTGATCTTATGTCCGTAATTGTTATTGACCTCTCATTGCCCGCTGTGGTTAGAGCTATGCTCACCGAGCGGGCGGCCTGGGATGCTGTTTCTCACTTTTGTGAAGTGGTCGTGGAGACGAAGGAGCGCCACGAGAGAGCTCGTGAGGCGGACCCCCTCTTCAGTGCGAGAAGGTTAGGGTGGCGAAGAAGTGGCTACAACGCCCTGATTCCGCCAACTTAGTGGGGACGGAGGGCAAAGCAGTTGGGCGCCGTGTTGCCTGTATTGCACTCGATCCCTGTGTCGGTAGGAGCAGCTCTGGGACACAAGCTGCTCTCATGCAGAGAGGATAGTCTACAGGCCGAGCTGGCTCACGCGAGCGCAGCGCTATGCGCCTACTCGCAGCCGCTCTGAAAAGGCCGGATAGGTGTTCCCGAAGGGTTTAGTGGGTATATGCGGCACTCTACCGTGGAGTCCCACGCACCCTTGCCCCTACCCAATGGTTTGTAAGTACGTAAAAGCTTTTTCCTCATAAAAAAAGACCAAGCAGCAGCAGCAGTTTTTTATCTAGCGTGCTAGAACGCCCGGCAATATAATTTGAAAATGGAACAATAGTACTCGTAGATGTACAACAAGGGTATAAAATGAGGCACTGTAGCAGGCCCCCGTCACTCGCGCAATGCAGCGTTATGAATACCTACCGCTAAGTAGCGCGCCGGCGCGCCGACCGGCAGAGGGCCGCCGCGCCGCCACCCACCGCGCCGCACGCGAGACTTTTATTATCGAATCTTGTATTTTTTTTTCATATTTTTTTATTATTTTGTTTTTCGTTTACATTATTGCTTTTTTGTTCATTATTAATTTGGTTTTTAATTTCTTTTAGTTTTTTATCAATTATTTTTTTCATTAATAATTTTATTTTCAGAACTAAAAACGGGATTTTTATAGCTAAATCGAATAATTTTCCGAAAAATTTCAGTTACTTAAATGTTAATGCGAAAAAAGTTCCACTTGCATTGTGGTTTTACAGAACCACACTACCTTGTATTTATATATTTGAAGTGGCAAAATTTGTTAAACAAAATTTAACTTATTTTAAAAAAGCAAACGAGGTATTCCCTAGAAACACGAGAAACAGCAGTAGACTGGTACTAGATACTGCGCCGAAGAGCGCACGTTTAAAAAAAAAACTGCTTTTATATGTGTATGGCTATTTATAATAAAATCTCAAAAGAAATAAAAGACATGCCGTACAATCATTTTAAAAAAGCGCTGCGAAACTGGCTAATTGAACGATCCTTTTATACAATCAAAGAATTTTTTGACTACAAGGGTTGACTATTTTTTGTAAGTAGGTACTTATTGACTAGTAATGTATTCATTTTTTTATATACTTTATTGACTTTGCAATGTTTAAATTTTTTAAAATATAATCAATCGGAAACTATTGACCAGCTTACCATTTCTAAATAATATTAACCTTAAATGTTATTTCACTCAAATAATGTTTGCATGCTGTTTACAATAGCTGAATGGGATTGATCACATACAAATATTGTAATTCCACCTTCTGTATACCCTATTTAAAAGCAAATAAAGAATTATCTTATCTTATCTTATCTTATCATCTTAGACCTTTTCGTCACTTATCATCGGCTGAGGTGAAAGCCAACTGCGTCCCTGTTGTTTGTATAAAAAAAAATAGGCAGTTTTATAAAAAAATTATAAAGTCTCGATGAACCGGCGACAAGTACTTTATTTGATTCCTTACAAAAAAAAATATTCCACCTTACTCCTGTTAAAAGATTGCCTATTTATCACAATTATTCATAAGATTCAGGATATTTTCGATAGTAAAATTGAATAACCGCGAGTTCAAAAAAAAACATCGATCATGTATTTTCATAATAATTCGTAATTTTTTAATCATTTGTAATTTGACAAATGAATAAAATTAATGAAGAAAAAATTTCGCCTTGGACGGGATTGGTAATTTTTTAATAATTTCTTTTTTTTTTATACTTATTAAATGGATTATTGACGATAAAATAATATTCTATTCTCTTATTTTTTAACATATACTATTTTAAATTTTTAAATATCTGCGCACTGCCAATTTAGAAGTAGATTATGAAGAATAATGTAAATAATTTAACACCAATCATGTATTTTACCAATTTCTTGCAAATAAAGTAATATTATTATTATCATTTTATGAAATTAAAGCACATTTGAGTTAGGGGCTTTCTTCGCAATCACTTTATTTCATTATAATCCTACGTATATCAATAAAATAATAAAATTAAAGTTTTACTTTGACTATTTTGTTTATGTTCTTTGTACAACCCTTAAGTTTTCGCTCGATGACGCAATCACGCGGTGTACGCGGGAATCTCGACTCTCGGCACGCGTTCATAGAGACCTTTTCTTCTTGCAGCGTTTTTGTCTGTCGGTTTTGGCTATTATTATTACAACGATTTGAGCGTTTCTATGGGAGTGATGTATCTGTTACGTAGTAACTATTATCTAATCTGTGACTGTAGCCCGAGACGATTTTATCCACCCGAGCCGTAGGCGAGGGTGCATAGTAAGTTGAGGAGTACAATGACTTGTTTATGCCAGTGTTTTACACTCTGCTTTTCACTTCGATTGCAAGAAAATTAAACAATTACTTCGAAATATATACGAAAAATATGTAACACAATATTGAAAAATTCTGCCAAGTAATAAAAATATTTAGATGCGTTTGAATAATAACTGGTTACTATTTTTATCTGGTTTCATAACTTTTGAGGTAGAAAACACAAAACAAATAAATTAAAGCGAATAAATAAATGATCGCAAGTTATTCTGTGAAGTTTTAGGCTGAGCGTTGTTGGCTGTTGAACCTAAGAATCTTCGTCTAAAAGAAAATTTTACTTTATGCTCTAGAACATGAAAGCCATTTTATGCAGCGTATAAACGACATAAAGACGAGCTTTGCGAGCACGAGAAGTGAAAATTTATTTAAAGCCCTTACATGGTTACTAAAGAGGTAACTTACTAAAGTTTTATATGAATTTCGAACCGGCACGATAAAAAGAATGCTCTGCTAGATAATTTCTTTGGAAAAGTATAAAAAAAAATAGTCGGTATTTACGCGCGGCTTGCCTATTTTTATCGTCTAATTTAATGTCTAATTTATCATCCATATGTTGTGGCTACAAAAGAAAAACCAAATGCTGGTTAGGTAATACATACTAATTAATTGTTGCCAAGTTTTTGAGTCTAATGAAATATTATCGTATTGTAATTATTATTGTATTAATCTGTGATGCGTGCCTAGGCGAAGCGCGGCCCGCATACTCACTATCACCCGGCAATGCTGTGCGGGTCGCGCCAGTAATAATTGACTATTTAATAGCGAACATGTTTTAAAAAATATATGAACGTTGGAAAATTTGTTGGATTATTGATAATTCTGTTTTAATATTAAATCATATAACCTATAAAGGTATAAAAATGGACGGAGTAATTTTTCACATCAAGTTATTAAGCAAAAATATAAAAAAAATGTTTGAAAAGGAAAATTTATTGGATTACTTAACAAACCTATTCCTTTAAGGGAAAAAGGCCATATTAAAAAATCAAAATTAGCAGAGCAATTTTTCAATAGAAGTTATTGCGCAAAATGTTAAAAGTTCAATTTAGTGCATCACTCAAATCGAAAAAATGTTGGATTACTTTACATACTTGTTCTAACTAGTACATAGGTACGTATACAAAAATAATTTTGAACTGAGGAAATATCCACAGAGAGCTATAAGCGTTTTTCATGTTTAGGTAAAAATACCTAACTTCCCATTATAAATTTTGTTGGATTATTGTACATCTGTCATCTGTATTAGGTATCTTCACCACATGCCAAATTTCAGAGGCAGAAGAATTTTTCGGGTTACAAATGCCCCGTTGATTGGACTAATTGTTATGTTCCGATAATTAGAATCACGATATTTTAAGTGTGTGTAAGCATACCGATTGTATTTTTTAAACTTTTAATGACTATGGAACAAAACCAAGATTGTAGATGGCGATTGAAAAGATAATTTTGACCTTTCGAGTTTCTTGCCTGTTCTTCTCGAGAAGGCTCTCCCAATTTCCGAACAGGTGTACTCGTAGATTCAACCTTTTTTTTTCATTCCTACTTGTATTTGCAGACATCTTGAGTATATTCAGAATACATGCATTGCACATACAATACAAGGTTAAATATGTTTCCTTTAAATTAGAATGTTTTGCTTTATTTTGACGTCAATAAGTGCCTGTAAAGCCCTATGTTGAATAAAGATTTTTGAATTTTATAATAACCAGAGGTAGGCGATATTGTAACTCATCGGCAATCGTCTATCGTATCGTATAGATATGACAATTATTGTGATTTAAACTGATTTTAATATGTGCAACATTTTTCGGCGTCGTCGCCCGCTCCCTCCCATCACCGATTCAGCGAACCCATTTCGCAAACAACTAACAAAAAAGAACCCTGTCACAGTGCTATGAGCCGCCGCCGTCGCGAAGCTGAGTACTCATTCTCTTTTTAAAAAAAAAGTGTTGAAAATCCTAGGCCCGTATTAATAAACCGCACTCAGCTCTGAGACAGAACTTGAGCGCAAGCTTAAGATACTGTGCTAATTAATATATCATACTTGAGTTCACACTTGAGTACAAAGTATCAGCTGAGTAGCGACGTATTAATAAAACGATTTCAGGACTCAAGTGCACTCTCAAGATGCTACTTAAGTTCCTGTTTTCTGAGGCTCGTATTAATAAACGCGTCTCGAAGTTGAGAGCGATCTTAAGTTGCAGTTTTGACATTTAATGTATGGAACATCTGTCAAAAACAGTATCTTAAGATCGAACTCATACTTGAGATGCAATTATTAATACGAGCCTAAGTGTGGTCGAACCATGACTTAAGTGCGCGTTTTGGCGGTTTATTCACATGTCATTTGGACATTGGGTATTTTACTGTGGAACATTTACCCACGGCGAACAAAAATAGGATTTGGTTAGATGTAAGTATAGGTAATTACCTACATCTAGATTATAATGGGATAGTTTGCATATCTGTGGGTCGTGGGATTAACACGAAAATTACCATGAAAGTATAAAAACATAGTAGGAATAGTATTTTTTACTTGTTTTCTTGCAAAAATCAAAAAGATATAAAGGTAAGATAAAGGAAAAAAAAATTTTTCTATTCATTTTTATTCTGCTGCATCCAAACACAAGGCACAGGGAGATAACAGTAGTTAAACAGATCACACAACGGATGACAAAGTGACAGCTTTTAGCTTTTCGCGCCAGTCGTCGCGTCGATCTCGCGCCCACTCATAATTTTTTTGTACATACGACAGGGAAGCTCTTGGCTTTCATCTCACCTGATGGTAAGCGAAGGAAGCGAGCTTCACCTGGACTCCTCAACAACTAAGGAACTGGCTTTCTTACCTCTAATTGTCGGAACACAACAATGCTATTAACATTTTTATTATGGCGAAGAACTTAGATAAGACGTCGCGGGCGGTAGCTAACCAGGCGGGCTCAGAAGCACTACCACCGACCAAACCGTACAGAAAAACTTCTGCCCCCATGGGGAATTAAACCCCAGACCTCCCGAGCAACATCTGGACCACGGAGGCGGTTAAAGTTTTTTGTTATTTTTTTATTAAGTCCTAAAAGTAGGTAGGTTTAAATAGATATTTATTTATTTATTATTATTATTCTGGCAACGCTGTCAACTGGCGCAAGCGCACGTGACACAACCCGTTTTATGAGACTATGCGAGAGAGAGAGAGACAGAGGGAGAGGGAGTGAGACGAACAAAACATTCCGACCGCATTACAGCCATTACAGGTATTATTCAGTTGGACATTTTTGTCAAATATTAACTAAACGCTCGCAGCTTCGCCCGCGTTATTTTTGTTTTCCCGTGGGAATTTTATATTTTTACTTGGGAAAAATAATTTTGTAGCCTATGTTCATTAGGAATAATGTAGAATTCTAAATGTGAAATAATTTTTCAATTCGGTCGAGTAGTTTCGGAGCCTATTCAATGCAAACAAACAAACAAATATTTTCTCTTAATATAACGAGTAGTAAAAATTAACGAAATACTCGCATGATATAAACAGTAATAAACACTGATAATTTCCATTCCCATTGGTCTGAATTGAAATAACTACAGAAAATGAAAGTTGAATAAAAGCAGCAGGATCACAGAATAGATAATAGTGCAGAATCTAATTTTGGTTTTTGTTCGCGACTTTTCAAAAACCGGGTAAAAATGTCCAATGTCCATCACGTTTGACGACTTTTGTTGTTTGGTTAAAATGGACATTGAAAATATTATCGACGAAATCGATCACTATGACAAAATAGATTATTAGGTATGAGTATATCTTTCAGATAAAGGGGCATCGAAATCCAAAAAAATATATAAGAAATACTCAGAATACTTTAAAATACGAAATGAAGACTTTTTGAAACGATATAGATTTCACCAAAACCTTCCATCATCAGCTCAGTAACATGACATGATGACTACCATACGCAAATAACTGAATATCTTTAATAAAACCGGCCAAGTGCGTGTCGGGCCACGCGCAGTGTACGGTTCCGTAGTTGCAAATGCCAATTTTGAGTTCACAGTCACAACACTTTGCCACAGATTACTAAATACGTTGCTATTAAATTAGGCATTATTATTATTATTAAAGCTGCAATGATTTTATATTTCCTTAACTTCACGTGGTTCGTAAATTTATATTCAGTACTAATTTTCAATGAAATTTTGCTTTTCCGAGTACATTTTATAAATTAGTCGTCTATAACTTTTTAGTTTGTACTTAGTACTCAACTCTGATAGTTTTCCTTTAAGCTTCGTTATATATACTACTGTTGTAATTTTTTTTACGTGTCCATATATAACCGTTTACCAGATAGAGGGGGGGGGGGGGGGGGGGACACTTACCTCTAACAAAAATGTGCATTTTAAAACCAAATATTTCAGAAACGGATCCCTCAATCGAAAAATGTTGTTCTGAACCTTACATTATTTTTTAAAGACCTATTCAACAATACCCCACACGATGGGTTAGTTGAAAAAATTTACTTCCACTTTACTTGTATGGGACCTACCCTAAAGAAAAATATTTTCAATGTTTTTTTCCACCACTTTTTTGGCATGATTAATATACATACCCATACCAAATTACAGCTTTCTAGTACTAATAGTCTGTGAGTAAAAGCGCGGACAGACAGACAGACAGACATGGCGAAATTATTAGGGTTTCTTGTTTACTACGGAACCCTAAAAAGACATAAAACACGTTGGACGTGGCATTCAAATTTAAGTGTTTCCCTAGATTTGCCCGGGATTCCATCATCAGATCATGACATGGTAACAATGGGTCCACCTCGGGAGTGTACTATTTCGATTACAAAAGGAATTTTGAAAATCGGTCCTCAAATGGCGGAGTAATCGGTGAACATACATAAAAAATAAGAAAATAGATACAGTCGAACATAGAACCTCCTCCTTTTTGAAGTCGGTTAAAAATTACGTTTACTTGAGATCACGCTCTTAAGAGCGCGATCTTGATATTATATCTCAAGTGATACGCTGTTGATGTAGGTTTATTAATTAGCGACTATCTTAAGTGCGTGATCACATCTTGAGAGTGACTCGGCTGAGTTCGCACTTGAGAGCAGTTTTGAGATCGCTTTATTAATACATGCCCTAATGTGGGACACACTAGGATTTTCTCCTGTGTCGTCGTGGGTGCAGTTACAAACATAGAATATCACATGCACACACGTCCAGACCGGAACAAATTTCTGTAGGCCATACAAAATATTTGTCCCGTACGGGAATCGAACGCGCGACCCGTTGCGCAGTAGGCGATCACTCGACCTCTGCGCTAACCGTGTCGTCTGCGCTAACCGAGTGCGGGTCAGACGTCAAAGTATGATTGATGTCTAATAAAGCTGCGGTCACCTTCACAATAAGTACTTACACGGAATGTTTCGGAACTCCAAAATTAAGTGCAGTATTAAAATAAAATGTCGATTTGCGATTGCTTAAAATACAATAAAAGAGCTTCATGTGCTACGTAATTACAATTTATCTTTACCTTTTTGATCTATTTATACAATACCTAGCTATTCGCATAGGTAACTATTATTCTATAGCGATCAACATATATTATCATTCCTATCATTATCTATATAAAGTTCCACTGATTGATATCTAATATTTAACAAGAAAGTTAGAAGAGAGTTTCTTTCTCCTTTTCATTTTTTTTAAAAGTGTGAAACAACTTTTTCAAACATAATACTTGGTGGCAGCCGGCAAGAAAATATCTAGGATATTTTACTTCTAATTTCAAAACTGTCAAACTTCTCAAATTCACTGATTTGCTCATTCATAAATAAGCGAGCTAAGCGAATTAATGTAATGATACGACTTCAGTATACGACTATAACTACATATAATACATTTTAAATTTATAAGAAAAAAAATATGTCACACTGCCATAAAGCGATTTCAGGTAAGAAATCGTACCTAATATTGCCAAGTGTGACTGAGTCTATGAATGTGACTTGAATGTTATCACAAACTTCGTGGCACTCGTGGTGCTTACATCGCTGCGTTCCGGTTTGAAGGGAACGCCTGCAGGCAGTGAAGTTACTGGGTACTCTGTGACTTGACATCTTATGTCACAAGCTGGCAACGTACATTGGGGTCCTTGTTGGGGGTGTTTATTTGCAAGTCTTACAGGAGTTACATCTATGTATAGGCGTCTGTAACCACTTACCAGCAAGTGGACAGCCTGCTTGCTTGCCAATTTAGTTGTTAAAAAATTATAGCCGCCTATGAAGAGGCGTCTCAAATGCGTCTGAACAAGTAATCCACTAAAACGTTTGACCTTTAGCCCTTCGGAAACCCCTTTCCACAAAATTATACCGCGGTGTCATTATTACCATTTTGTGACATCACGAAAAGAGTCCGACCACTTATCTAATCGATTCATTCTACAATATTGATGAGCCGGAAAATCATAATACGCAATGAAAATTTAGTTATTAACAAGCTTTACTTTACGCAGCTTCGCCCGCGTTGTTCTTGTTGCTCCGTGGGAATTTTATATTTTCCCGGAGGGAGCAAAATTTGTAGCCTATGTTAATCAGGGATAATGTAGCATTCTTATGGTGTAAGAATTTTTGAAATCGGTCCAGTAGTTTTTGAGTTTATTCGTTACACACATACAAATCTTTCTTCTTTATAATAAATAGTATAGATGTATACTTTGCCACGATAATAAAATAAAAATGATATCATTATAGTATTACTTTGTATGATACTGTATTAAAATAACAACCGAGCAATCTTTCAACTCAAATATGTTAAACTAGTCAAGTAATTTACGGCAATTTAAACGTCACTTAGCCATTACAGAAGCGTGCCAGCCATCGCTTTCCGGCAACATAATGCTTTTCAAAAAGGATCTATATTTTGGTATATGATGTCAACGTTTTAATAAACAAGATTGTACTTTATACATGTACCTAAGTAACAGTTGACTATTTTGTGATACGCTATTTCTGGCCAATGACAATTAAGGCGTATAGTAACGTCAATCATAAAAAATCACTGCAGAAAAAACCGATTCTCTTCATAAATATTGAATAAAAAAAATCATTAAAAAAGATATGTTATTATTCAACGCATTCTTTAGAGGATGGTCTTCTTAATTTTTTGATAAATTAATTAAAACTTGGTTAAAATGTGACCCAAACATGCCTCGATTTTAAAACTGTAAACCTAATCGCTTCGTAAATATTAGGTTAAATCATATACTTTCGATTTCAATAAATAAAGTGAACAATATTCTAGGGGATGGTCTTTTTAGATTTTTCATATTCGCCTTTATTCATTTTTTATTGAAATAATTCATCTTACTCACTCACTCCTATGTAATTAGTGCGGGACGATCGACGCAAGGTCATTGCGAGCGGTGTCTGTAATGAAGTCTTGCAAGTTAAATTTGACCTACTTCCCGGTCTCCGATAGAGCTTAAATTTTGCATGCGTATATCGGGTGTCAATGCAATATTATAATAATATAAAAGCTTGTATTTAAAAAAAGTTTTTTTTTAATAATTACTTGTTTTTTTAGATATAAATCTGTACATTTCTTTAGATCGTTTGCTACGCTCATATAATTAAATTTTTACTGCAATTCGGTGTAATGCATGTATAGAGTTCAAGTTTGAGAATACTAAACACCTATAGTTAGTCGGCACGTATGTCCTAGGAAAGTACTCGCCAGACGTAACTTGTATCTAGGATACATTGGGGGTATAGATGATGGCACCTAAGTTGGCAAGAACGGGGCATATTGTGACTAATATTGGCTCGTATGGTGGACACTGTGTATAATAATATTGAAATATTATTGGCCAGAATGGAAATAAATGAATAGCAGTGACCATTTTTGTAGCACACGAAGGGATGTGAAATCGACGTCAAAATCTTGCCAAATTAGGCGCTGGCGACTTACTCACCCACGTAACGCAGAAAGAAGTCTTTTCTAAAGCTACTGCAAACACCGTTATCTTTGATAATAATAATATTATTATCAATCGGCTCTTTGGATTCACTATTCGAGTTGGGTCATCAACTCTTTGTCGCCGAACATGGCAGTCGCGTTTACATGTTGTGTTTTATTTAAATCGTCTTCCGCTCAACGATGGGCATGGTCTAAGTGACATCGTTAGCTAAGCTTATTAGCAAAGTGTCCTGTCAGTTGCAATTTAACCGACCCAAAAAAGGAGGACGTTTTATGTTCGACTATTGATATCTTTTTTTAAACGATTTCGAAAAATGAGGAGGTTCTATGTTCGACTGTATCTGTTTTTAACCGACTTCAAAAAAGGAGGAGGTTCTCAATTCGATGCGTATGTTTTTTTGTGTGTATGTTACGCGATTACGCCGCCAGTTGTGGACCGATTTTCAAAATTCTTTCTGTAATCGAAAAAGCACACTCCCGAGATGGTTCCATTGTCACCATGTTATGATCTGATGATGGAATCCCGGGCAAATCGAGGGAAACTCTTAAATTACATAGGCACGTCCGTCCAACGTGTTTCATGTCTTTTCTTAAGATATTCAGGTATTTACGTCTGCTAGTTATCATGTCATGTCACTGAGATGATGATGGAAGGTTTCTGGTAGATTAGGAGTTCGGGAATAATTCTTTCAGAGCTATTTAGAGAGAAAGACGTTTTATTTTAAGTTATTCTGGTGTTTGCCCTGGCTCAAATTCTAATAAACATTAATTAACTTAACTAAAAAAAAATTACATAAAATAACCGACTTCAATAATACCAAAAAGTCATAAATAATATAAGAATACATACAACATCACAGTTTTATATTGAAGTCGGTGCCAAGCAATGATAGATAGAAGCAATGATCAAATCTAAAGTCTTAAAAATATAAGAACAATTAAAAGAGTTACTTAAAATTTGACACCAACTTCAATATAAAACTGTGATGTTGTACGTATTCTTATTTATGACTTTTTGGTGTTTTTGAAGTTGGTTTAATTTTTTTTTGGTAATTTTTTTTTCATAAAAACGAAACTGAAATCAATAGAAATGAGCAGGAAATAGGCGTCTGCAGAGGACGCTCGACAAGCGCTCAACACCCGACGAATGTTCGTTTATTGTCTTTCACTTTTTTGTCATGAGCGGCGACATAATTCTTAATCGGTCATCCCACGACGGTCATGACCATCATGACTATATTGACATATCAATTTGGGTTCGCAATTTGACTTGTTGATCCGACACAGCAGCGGCGGCAATTTTAACAGCCGCCATCTTCTACCTCTTTATTTAATAATGACGCACGCCTTCCCAACTTCCTCTTGCCGATCGCAATCTATCTAACTGCGTTTTGTCCGTTTTTAGACGTATTTAGGTTTGCCGTGACTTGCCGCGTCACGCCACGCGTCTCGTGACTAATCCCACTGACGCACAATTCCGCGAATTGGATGGAGTGGTGTTTTTTTTATTCCAATTCCGAAATTGTGAACAGTACTAGCAACCCGCCTGGACGGAAGACGGGTGAAAATTATTCAATTCAAATTCTATACTTTTTACTATATATAAAATAAACCGTAAAGAGGCGCTTACTGATGTCAAACACTTGTTGCAAAAAAAAAACTGTTTATATTTGTATTTGCATACATCTCAACAATACTTATTTAAATATCTGCAAATAAAAGTTGACTCTACCTATTATATCTGTTGGGAAATTGGGAGAGCCCTTACGATGATAATCAGACAGGTAAGCTTTAGTTTTTATCTCTTTAACAAAAGATAAATCGTAGTAATGCGTTAGTTTCATCAATAGAATAATTATGTTTGTTACTTCTCGCCGCAAATCTTCTTCGGATTGTGATTAGATTGCGCATGTCTCAAAACCCAGATTTACGCGTAGGATAGGTACTTTTTCTTGAAATTCCCCGAGGATCGATCGACACCTACGCGGGTGAAACCGTGGCGCGCAGCTAGTAGTACAAAATGGTTTGTTTTTCTTGCAAAACAAAACTCCTTTTTTTCTCTCGGGGGAAATGCGTAACCGCACCGTACCCGCCGTTGACTAGACGGCGAGCGTGTGTGGGGCTCTCCCGGCAGAGTGTCAGGTCAGGCCAGACTAAAACGCCCCGGTGTTCTCCCTGGCTTTATGGGCGCGCTAAGTAAGGTCCACACTGCGATTGCAAAACAGAACCCTATGGTTAAGGTTAAGGCTGTATCGGCTTATTTACCTTTAACTTTCGTCCCAAAAAGAAGGATTAGGTTTTCAAGTATAAAAAACCATGAATGCTGAGACATTTTGTCTCAGCATTTACGAGTATATAGCATATATATAGCAGAATATTTTTTGTCTAAACACTTATTAGTGCATTTCAAGGACGTGTGTGTACAATCATCACATAAAAGAAAAAGAGAATAATAAAAAAGAGAAAAATCCCTCTGAATCACTAGAAGACTGGATCTAAATATTATAGTCTACTAGCTGTGCACCCGAACTAAGTTTCGCCGCAATAACAAAAAAAAAATTGTGGAAAGAGCCACTTTTATCTCCTAGGGGTGTGAGAAATAGCCTAGGACCTATTCTCAGACCTACCACAACAAATATCATAAAAATCGGTCAAGCCGTTTCGGAGGTGTTCGATAACAAACACTGTGACACGAGATTTTTATATATTAGAATAATATATAATAGATAGTATAAATAGTTTGGTAAATCATTTACCAAACTCAACTAGGGCCGATTTATCAGTAGGCAGTTAACTTTTATCCGAGCAATTAATGTGACAGTTTTACAGCTTTTGAGCTTTTTTAGAGATCGTTCCATAGTTTCGGTGTTCTGTCTGGAAATACAGTATACGCAATTTCCCAATCGCTTCTTACACGTTGGCTGTAAAAATCGTGTCGACCTAGCACATCACAATGGAGGCTTTTAGATATTGTTGGCATTGAAGATCCTTTCACTTCACGTCTCGTCGACGTGAGCGTCTCGCGGAGCCGGCCGCGGCTTACCTTCCCCCTTAAGCCGCGTTGACATGCTAAAAGTCTGCTTTGACAAAGTAGCTACACGATAAAATAGCTTTGGTCAAAGTATACTTTGATTCCAGTTGACACCTACATTGTTTACTTTGAACAATTTGTTCTTTTTGCCATCCTTCATCGTAAACATATCTTTAAAAATGCAACTATAGTATAGTATAATGTGGAGCTAAAACTAGAAAAAAAAACTCGCACACGGAGAGTTTGGTCTGTCCACTTTCTTTTATTACGAAATGTGGTCGAAGTTTTTACATTTGGCGCCATTTTGTTTCGTTTTTTACGTCAAAGCTGAGTTGAAAAGTTGAGCACGGTCCAAGTTAACTTTGGTACGACGCCGACGTCAAAGTGCACTTTGATTGCTGATTTACACGATCAAAATAGCCTCAAAGTAGTCATCAAAGTTACTTTGTCAAAGCAGCCCATGATTATGTTAACGCGGCTTTAAGGCGCTGCTCCACTGCGGCGCACGGCAATACTCCGCACGTTGACTTAGCTCCGCCATGTGTGAAAATGGTAGTAACTGTTGCCCCCTTACATTAGGTTTGCCGAATCTGGCAGAAGATAACACTTGCTCGGGATGTCGCGGTGTTCTCTTCCGATGAATGAATGTCGCCCTGGTGCCACCAGGGTTGTTGATGATGCAGGTTTTATATCAAAGTGATGTATCTTTTAGAAAATATTTTCCTGTCATTAAACACAAAGTAAGGATTATTGCTATGATCGTTAAACGCTTTTATGATGAGGACACACTACTCTCTCCGCAAGTTTGAGTGACTCTCGGAGTCTGTTTGATCTTAATTAACTATCTTCTGATAATCTCGTTAGCCGTTCGTGACGAGATAGCACGCTTGGCTACATGGCTGCGTCTCGCACAGTGATTGTCGTGTAGGATAACCAGACGCATGTCAAGTCTCGGACTGTCCCGACTGTGTTGGCTATGTCCGGCGTAGTAATGGTCGCGTAGGGCGACCATACCGCGTTTAGTAAAAAGCCACACGCTTATTTTTCCGCAGTCGATCCGCACAAAAAATGTATAGAGATGGCATTAGTTGCGGAAAAAATAGCGTGCGTGAGGTTGTTACAGGCTCATGTCATTTCCATAATTTTTTTCTGCGGAACGATTGCAAAAAAATAAGCGTGTGGCTTTTGTTCAAAGGGACAGGGCCAGCTCTCGCGTGCTCCGGAAGACGCTTAAGAGGCTGACAACGCTGAGCTGAGCTCATCGAGCTCTACTTAAAACTTTTTTTTAGCAAAACCTGTTTAATATACCGTAGTAAAAGAAATATTATGTTACTCTTGAAAATATTTTTGAGAATATCCATGTCCCCAAAACAAATTTTAATCAAAATTTCTCGTTAAAAAAATGCCAAAGACACCTATCAAAAACAGCTTCCAGAAGAAGATCCGAGTTATTTAACAAAGGTTATTTAATGATTTTCAGGGAATTAACTCGTTACACTTAATTTAATAATATTGATGTTTCATATCCTCAAATAAGTTACTAGTTTCTTTTAAAAAAAAATATTTTGATTTTTTTGCTCACTTTCAATAACGCACCGCGCCCGTAATCCAGTACAAATCATGTCTCAAGGTCGTTGGCGTTACTCAGACTCTTAAAGTAAAGCCTGCGGATCTGTGTTTGCGCACACAATCATGTCGACTTCTCCGCAGATGGTTTGTCTCTGTTGAGATTGGCAGCGTCCTCGGACTGAAAATGGGACGGTTTGATCAATGTCAGGCGTGTGTATCCTCGACTAGCCGTTACGTCTGGACGCCCTACCCGACAATCATAACATAATTACTTGCGTTAAATAAGGAGGAGGAGGCAGCCGTTAAATGTAGGAGAAAACAAGTTTTGTTGAGAGACGACCTTAGCAATAATTAACTAACCAATCTATATAAATGATTTGCCATAAAAGTAAGTCGGAACTTGTACGACAATGATGCTGTGCTGTGTGAACATTCTTGCATTTAGCGCGCGTGAATCATATCGTATAAGTCTATATTTGATTGTGCATTCCCCTTATCTGTGATCAGGGGCTGCTGACTATAATTAGTTCGACTGAGTACGCTATTGAGTCAACCGTTTACTGAGAACACCTAAACAATACCATACTGAAAATAGCATTGTACTAACTAAAATATTAACTAGGTAACTACAGATATAACATGGTTTTTGTATCTTCTTCTTTTCCTTTCAAAATGCAACGTTTTACTGCAGCCAAAATAAACCAGTCGATGAAGAAGTTTTGTAAGCAAGTCCTGGGGGGTTATGGTCTAAGAAAAAATATATCACGATCGCTTACAATTTGACGCTCGCAGTCCATCCATTACTCGTTTATAAAAGGAAGTCGGCACAGAGTCTTATGTTCGCGGCGCAATGGCTGTCCAATTATAAGCGATCGTGATAGATTTTTTCCTAGACAATAACCCACCCGTTACTACACTCGCGAGCAAAAGTTTGGAATCAGTTACTTGAAATTGGTTCCGCGTCATCTTGCTTACTAAATAAATTTTTAATAATCATAAAAATGACATCATGTTAAAGGTGCAACTGTCCACTTTAAATCGATATAAAATTAATTCATATCGAGCCCGTAATTGTGGAGTTATCCCGGATTAAGTGAAGGAGGTAGGAAAATAAGGAAATAGGGAAAAATAATGAATGAATAAAACAACAAAAATTATTAAATAAAAATTTTATTTATCTTTAAAAATAAGTGTCAATATTTTGTGTTCCCTCCCCTCGCCCTAATAACTGCTCCAAGACGATTCTTCATAGACCTGATCAGCTTCTGAATTGATTCTTGTGGAATGGTATTCCACTTCCCACTCTTCAATCAACGCTGATTTCAGCTCATTCAGACATGAAGGAGCAGGAGTTCTGGAACGAACCTTCCTCTTCAGTTCATCCCACACGTGCTCAATGGGATTCAAGTCAGGGCTGAGCGCTGGCCAGTCCAATGTGGCAATACCGACTTCTTCGAGGTATTCCGTTGTTACACGGGCAGTGTGACAACGAGCGTTATCGTGCATAAGGAGGAAGTCATCACCGATGTATCCCGCATAGGGAACGACATGTTCCAGGAGAATATCGGAAATGTACCGGTCCGAAGTTAGACCGCCTCCTCGTCCCCCGCCAGGCACGAAAACAAGCTCGGTTTTACCATTGAAGGAAATGCCGGCCCACATCATACAAGAGCCGCCCCCATAAGCCACTGTTTCAGCGACACAGCACTGTGCAAATCGCTCCCCAGGCCGCCTGTAGACCCGTCCTCTTCTGTCGCTACCGTGCAAACACATCCTGCTTTCGTCAGAGAACAGGACTTGCCTCCATTGCTCAACCTCCCAATCAAGATGGGTGCGAGCAAACTGAAGGCGTGCTTGTCGGTGAGCTGCCGTGAGTTTCGGGCCTGTGGCAGGCCTTTTTGGAGTCAGATTCGCTTGCTTGAGTCGTCGACGAACTGTCCACTCGCCGGCTGCTACCCCACGAACATCTCGGAGCTCCTATTGGACGTCGACACCAGTCAAATGCCGATTTTGGAGAGAGGTTGACATGATAAAACGGTCATCCCTCTCCGATGTGCACCGGCGCCGTCCAGATCTTGGTCTCGGGATAAAGCCACCAGTCTCCTGAAAGCTCTTATAAACTTTCGAAACACAGGATTGGTTTATGTGGAGCCGACGAGCGACAACCCGCTGGCTGAGTCCTTCTTGCAATAGGGCTACGATTTGTGCTGCTTCTGTAGGTGTTGTCTCCATTGTCGTACAAGGTAAAGGGTCAAAAGTGGCGGAGATGTGTACCGGTCAACGTGTGAAAGTCGACTGATAAAGAAAATCCGATAACAGGTGCTTTTATAGGAGGTCAATAGGTCGCAACTCGTGACGTATCAAACAATTGAAACACGTCTTTTTCGATACACATTCACTTAATGCGGAATGGCTCCATAAATACTGGCTTGTTTTTAATGAATTCAGTATCAGTTTAAAAGTAAAGAGTTGAACCTTTAAAATGATGTCATTTTTAAGATTATAAAAAAAAGTATTAACTACTCAAGATAACGCGCAACCAATTTCAAGTAACTGATTCCAAACTTTTGCTCGCGAGTGTAGTTATATCTGTTATGGGGCCACAGTACATACTACTAGCGCCGCCATTCGTTTTTTATTAATTATGATAAATTAAAGACGTGTCTACAAAAAACAGATCAGTCATCCACTCAATACAGATATTTCAGATTTTTTGAGAGCTATTTTGTACCGTATTACCGTATAGAAGAGCCGAAATCAAAATTATTGCTTAAAGTGGCCACTTTTAGCAAAAAATTGCATTATGATTATTCCTATACATTTAATCTATGCCTGAATATATCAAAAAATCTGAAATATCTGAATTGAGTGGATGACTGATCTATTTTTTTTGTAGAAACGTCTTTAATTTATCATAATTAATAAAAAACGAATGGCGGCGCTAGTAGTAGGTAGGTACTGTCCCTCTTAAAGCACGAGAGTAAAAATCAAAACTTTCATCCTTCATTCCTTAGTCCATTTGCTCGCTTGGAACTGGAATTTCTAGAAATCCTTTTTCGGTGGATGTTAACATTATAAAAGGAAATCAATGTTTGGCTGTTGGCTAATTTATATTTCTAGGTAGGTTCATTAGCTTACGTTTTAGTTTTTCTACGTTGCAATATTAAACATTGACGTTATAATAGCTCTGTTAAAATGCTTAGGACTAGTCGCGCCATCTGTTAGAAGTTGATCGGAACTTTTGCTTTGTTTGACTGTGCGCATACGGCTCGCTTGTTTTTCAAGGCGCCACAGTGACGCATTTTCCGAATGAGAGATACTGTTATTCAAACTCAAACTCAAACTCAAAAATCTTTATTCAATATAGACCTTTACAGGCACTTATTGACGTCAAAAAAAAACATAAAAATCTTCAACCAAGAATCTAATTAACTAATTTATTTAATCCTTGTATGTACACACACCCCAACCATTATTAAGATGTGTGCAAATACAAGTCAAATGAAAAAAAAAAATTGACTCTACACCTGTTCGGAAATTGGGAGAGCCTTCTCGAGAAGAACAGGCAAGAAACTCGGAAGGTCTTGTATTTTTTTTGTCTCCTCTTTTAAAATGCCAACATTACAATATTATATTTCACAAACATTTTTTTTTATAATATAGAAATGCCTGTCGGTGTGAGTGGAACAGTTACTCGAATGAAATTTATCCCATTATCACAAAGTGTTAACACCCTTTGAACGTCAATTACACAGATTTAGATCTGTGGTCAATTATCACATTTTTTGTCAATCCCAAGCAGTTTTATCTGTCATATAATCAGACACTTTATAATATGCTTTTTTCATAAGTGCGCCCTTGATAGTGACTTTAAATTTATTCAAGTTAAGTGCTTTAATATTATTTGGGATTTTATTGTAGAAACGTACACAAAGGCCTTTGAAAGAATTATTTTTTTTTTAAGCCTAGTATTTGGTAACGCTAACATATTCTTTTGCCTAGTATTTAGAGATCAATAGGTTGAAGATTTCCTCAGGGCTGGTAAGAGCTCGGTGGCCGATAGGTCTAGGCGTCATCACGAGGTTGGAGTCGCGGGTTCATATCCCGTCCGAGACGAAATTTTCCAACAACCACATGTACATTGACCTACAAGCAGATGGACGTCGTCGGGTCCAATACAATTTTCAAGAAAAAAAAATATGTGTCGGAAAAATTCCTGCATGTATGGACAATTTAAGTCGTATTGATATTAATGTGGTGTTGAGCGATTGGATCGGAATCATACTGAATTTGAATTTTAGATCTCATTTTCATGAGCCACTTTTGGAGCGCTGATGCGAAGTCTATTTGTTTGAAGACTATAGGCGACTGCAGTCATTTGTCATCAGGTGGACAGCCTGCTTGTTTTGTCTACTCCAGCGATACTCCAACTTTTTTTAGAGGGGCCACAAACATGTTTCAGTCATGGTGTCATGGGGCGCAAGCAAAATAATAATTTCCCTTTGTTGTGCAAATATTGCATAACAAAGTGTATCACTTTGAGAAACATATCACTAGATGTTAAGAAAAACGGATATGTACAAAAAGGCTAAAAAGCAATCTCTTCCAGGCAACCTTAAGACAGGGACATGGAAAAAAGGACAATCAAGGGGAAGGGTGCAAGGTAGGAATAAATATTGCATGTGTGATAGGGAAGGGACATTAATAATACGACGGTTAAGGATTTGTGGATAGGAGGTGACTACGAACTAGGGATTTGAAAGAATCTAGCGTACGCACTCTCTTAATACTCTCAGGGAGGGAGTTCCATAGCCGGACGGCTTAAGAAGGAAACGAGTACCTATGTTAGAAAGTGAGTCGAGCGAGGCGGCGGAACGTCAAGAGATAGAATGTTTAGATCGCAAAGTACGACTCGACGAAGTGGATCGAAAAGAGAAATTAGACTTAAGATAATGTGGAGACATTGGATGCGGTAGGGTTATCTAGTCACCATTTTTATTTCCTCGGTGCGCCCACAGTTTCTCTGATGGTTTACATTTTTTTTACTAAAGATGGGCCAATCACAAATCCCCGGCGGGTCACATGCGGCCCGCGGGCCACAGGTTGGGTATAACTGGTCTACTCCGTTATATAAAGAATCTAAAGTCTTCTAGCAATGTTTATGTTACGTACGCGCGGCTGGCGCGGCTGCAGACAGCTGTCGGCGCGCAGAAACCCAATCTCGTGGCAGATGACGCCGCCGCCGCCGCCATGTCGGCTGCCCGCTGCCTAACGACGTGGAAAACTGTGGAAGCCCCTCGTTTCGGCAACTATTATGTCGATCACTGCCTCTCCAAGCGTCATTTGATCCAGTGGCAAATGACTATTGTCCTTGTGTATTTGCACGTCTAATAACTTCATGACAGGCTGCCTTGCTGATTTAGTTAGCCATGAGTGGGAGGGACTGCTAATCCGAGGTCTGGGTTCGAGCCCACAGAGTCGGCTAAAAATTTATCGACTTTTTTCTGCTCAGCAAGTTCTCAGAAAAGTAGCAACAGGCTCGCCCCCCGTTACGTGAAACCTTCAATATAGCGAAGTGTGGGTGTTTAATAAACGTTTGGGGGGACCTCAGGCGTGAATATTTGTATAAGCAAAATTAGAAAACCAGCCATTTTAGGTACAACTTTGTCGTTATATTATGAATTGATTTAATATCAAATCGGCACGGTTCATCGTATGTACAGTCAGCTGACTTAGCAACCTGTTATGATGTCGCGTATCAATAGTGACATCTATACTAATAATACGAGTATAAAGAGGAAAGATTTGATTGTTTGTTTGTGCTGAATAGGCTGCGAAACTACTGAACCGATTTTGATGAATGTTGGTATAGGGATAGTTCGAGACCAGGGGAAGGATATAGGGTAATTTTCCTACGGGAAAAACAATCCCACGGGAAAACAAAAATCACGCGGGCGAAGTCGCGAGCGGAAATCTAGTACTTAATAAACAACTAAAGGGCTTAATTTTCCTTCTTTTTTAACGAGAGTTAATAACAAGCAACACGAGGATGCAATCCATCCATTGTCGCGTTATTGAATATTTGGATGACAATTACTCGTATTGCCGTTGGCCGCGCGTTGATCGCGCACGCAATAGTAGATTGTATGATAAGAGAGCAAAGTAATGTTTTTACGGCGAGGGCACTACTTTGATTGAACCACGAGCGAAGCGATGGATTCAAAGTACATACATCGCCCGAGGTAAAAATAATTTGCTCTCGAGTCATATACTCTCTTTTTTATCTCCTTTCTATGAGAAAATAAATAAGACATGGTGTTATGTAATATTAATGAATATATTTATTTAAAAAAGACATGTGAATAAGTAATAGTTATTGTTTCAGGAGTTAATGCATTGTCACTTTCAATAACTCGACGTAATGTTCGTTTGTGTCTAAATTTAAATTTCATGTTTGTTAAGTGTCTTGTTTTAATATGATGACTAGTATTATATAGATGTTTTGTGTAAATGAGTGCGGAATACTGGCATTGTGTAAATATATACGATATCTGTGGCACGGAAGGTGGTCGATAAAAACCAGCGCCAACAGGCCTATTCGCTAACTACGGTTGGTAACTAGAACTGTCATTTTTGAAAGCCACTTTATATCCATTACGGGTTTAGTGATCTTATGTGTTACGGCAGCGTTCATGATAGCAGTAATGGATGTTAAGTTCCTTTCAAAAATGACAGTTCTAGTTAGCAACGGAAGTTACAGAATAGGCCTGCTGGTTCTGACTTGGCATAAGTAGTGCTGATCGGCTTGCTTTTGTTTCGTACTGCAGTGTTTCTTTTAAAAAGGTCTACTTTTTTATCCGCGTCATGCTGTACGCAATAATAAATTTTCTTTCTTTCTAATACTCATTATTTTTGCAAAATACAACAAAATATGTAGGTACTGATTACAAGAACAGAATTCGCACGCTTTTTTTCGTTACCGCGGGGGTAACGAAAAAAAGCGTAATTCATACAATTTGCGTTCGATTTCTATGAACGATACTTACATGTTCTACATAAATTCAAATCTCATTCCCGCCCGCTAAAAAGTTCTTAACAGAAAAGAGCTACTTACTTTGCTCCCACTTATCAAGCGACACTTTTCGAATGGAAGGGATGAAAAAGAACTTTCTACGTTTCTGATTTGGTTAAATGGTCGTAAATAGTGCGATTGCCCCTCTGGTAATCTTTCCGCCCTGCCGGCTATTGCACCGCCCCCGCCCGCCCGAAACTAGGTCGGCTCGTCGCGACCGCTCCACTTCGCGAGCCGTTTAATTTCCGCCCCTGATGCGTTCGGCTCGAGCTAATGCACCGTTTTAATGCCTCTAGATTCTAGATAGGTCGATATCTTCGCGTTGAGACTTGCGGGGCTGATATGGATCTTCGTATGTGCAGGCCGGCAAATTTAATGACGACAATGAATGAAATACATTGCTCTAAAACTTAATGGTCACAATGAAATAGCAGTAGCAGTCCTCAAAATATTTGTCTAAAAGCCTCTAGACGGCAAAGTCACTAGCAGTGGGTAAAATAATGTTGAGAAACTGAGTCCTAGGGTCATGCCTCTATAAGGTCCTTGACGCTAAATTCATTCAAATTTAAATGTACATAATATGGCTTGTTTTGCTTATACGCTGCTACGTTAAAGGTAATTCTTAAAGAGAAAATAAAGAAACCAGAGTTTCGAACAGGCAACAAATTTTAGTTTACGCGGCATCACCCATGTTGTAATAGATTTGGAAACATTTTGATAAGGAGAATGGGCGTAAGAAACTTATCAACTTCATCAGAAGTGACGACATTTGCAATAAATTATGTCGTTACCATACACAACAATATTTCTTTACATAGTTTAGTTAGGTATAGGTCGGTGGCAGATAGGGTTGCCACCTTTTTTTTGTCCAAATAAAGCACATTGGATTTTAAAGGTTGAAAAACAAAACAGTCATTTTTTTGTAAAGACCTTGACACATAACAATGTTGACATTTGCAGCTAAGTTGCGTTCAGGAATGAGCTTATGAGCTGCCCTCTGCTGACCTCTACATAACCTGTCGTTCCGTATTACGCAAACATTCTTACAATATTTTTTTGTATATTTAATGTTAAATTAATGAAGTATTTTCGCACACTTTATCGTTGGCATAAAGTATAGCGTACAATTACCAGAAATAACGTGGAATACTTCATAATGAAGTACGGGTGTGGCAACCGTAGTGGCAGACGAGCCAGTGGCTTACCTGATAAGTGGTAACCACCGCTCATGGACATCTGCAATGCCATCTGCATAGCTCAGTTTCTGCCTACCTGGGGAGAGTGCTCTTTTTAAACCTCGTTTGAGGTTGGACATATCGTAGCGCAGCTGCAGGGAGTTCGTTCTAGAGTCTGCACGTTCGTGGAAGAAATGAACGCTGAAATCGAACTGTGCTAGACCAGATCGGTTCCAGGTGGTACGGATGAACTCTGCTGCGGTGGCGCGTGGTGCGGTCGGTGGTAAAAACGTGACGAAGGCACCATTGCAAACAGTTCCTTAGAGCACTTTCCGTTTAAGAGCCGACAGAGCATGCAAATAGAACCAAATTCTCTATGCTTCAGCGTTCTTCTTTACATTTCGACGAGTAATGTCTACAAATTAACACGAAACATTGGCATCATTCAAATAATCGTTAACATTATAATAACCTTTACTCATTAGAGTGGTTACCTATCATAAGATCGAACATTTTTTGACCGAATTTCATTTAACCGAAAACTTTTCGACTATTTTCGTTTCGTTGTTTTTTACTTCGTCGAAATTACGTTTGCCACTGTATCATTTGACCTATTATCAATTCGATTTTTTTCGTTACTCCAACGTTTCATTTGGTCGATTTTTTTTACCGAAGTTATGCTTAACCGAAATAACATTTGTTCGAAGTATTGTGTTTCCTAACATGCTAACAAAGAAGCAAGCAAGCATGCAGCATGCAACATGCAGTTTGATGCTGTGCGTGGTCACAATGTCTAACCTAACCTAGCTATTATCCTGTTTTATCCTGTAACATCTTTTTCATTGCTTCCGCCCCCCGCAAGTAATAGGTTCCCCATTAGTTAGAGTCCTTTTAGGTGTGCTTTAATGTTCTGAAAAGGCAAGTCAGTAATGTTTTTAACCGACTTCAAAAAAGGAGGAGGTTAATTCGATGCGTATGTTTGTTTTGTTACGCAATTACGCCGCCCATTGTGGACCGGTTTTCAAAATTCTTTTTGTATTCCATAGGGTATACTCCTGCGGTGATCCCATTGTCACCAAAGTCAGGATCTGATAATGGGATCCCAGGAAAATCGAGGGAAACCCTTAAGGGTTTCCCTCATTTAATAGGTACGTTCAATGTGTTTCATGTTTCTTCCGAACGAAACGATTATCTCCTAGAAAGTCTTAAAATTTGGCACACTAACTAATATAGACATGTGATGTTGTCTGTACCTATTCTTATATTATTTTTAACTTTTCAGTGTTTTTGAAGTCGGTTTTTATTTTTTGTCATTTTTTATTGTATAAACATCTTTTTCTATTCGTCTAGCGTCTTGCTGCTTTACTATTTACGTATTCGCCGCACCGGAGCGTCTCGCGTCGTCGTCGTCGTCGGTGACAATTTGCGAGTGCGCGACAAGCTTGAGTGGTTTCCCTGTAGGTACGTACGAGTATTTGTATTCCACAGTGCCACTGTTTCCTGTAATCTCTGCGGCCGTTCTCACCACCTGGGACTCGCTTGATCACGGGCTGGCGTGGATTTCTTACTAGTTTTGTGAACCCGAATACGCCGAGTAGATTTGTGGTTTTATTGTTTTTATACCACGCTTGACTTGCTTTCGTCTCTATTTGTTTGTTTGTCTGGCAAATCGAGTGATCGATTATCGAGTTTCTGGAGAGCTGAGAGCTGAAACTTTAGAGAACTCAGAGTTTGATGACAATTAATGATTCAGTGATTACTTTAGCTGTATTGTACAGATTATCTGTCATTTGCAATGAAATTTTAACCGCCTCCGTGGTCCAGTGGTTGAGTTGAGACCACTAGGTGCTGACGGGGAGTTCCGGGATCGATTCCCCATGGGGGCAGAAGATTTCTGCTCGATTTCGTTGGTGGTAGGACTTCTGAGCCCGCCTGGCTAGCTACCACCGTAATAAGTCGTGTTCCAACAATTGGAGCTAAGATAGTCAGTTCCTAAGTCGTTCAGGAGTCTAGCGGGTCTATTACCGATCTCGTGGTATTCAAATGATATCATTATGAAATCATAGTTCAAAACGAAAAATAAGATTTTCGGTCAGATTTTTGATCATTCGTTCATTACATCGTGATGACTTCGTTGAAATTATGCCATAGTGATGATATCATTGGAGATCGATATTACCATATGCATTTCATGACTTCTTTATCACAAAATCATACCATGACATACGATGAAAGATCCATAATAGGCCTGCAGGTGAGTCTCGTTTCCACCTTCAGCATTGTCGTCACTTACCATCAGCCGTGAGATGAAAGAAAGAAAGAAAGAAAATATTATTTTTCACTTAACAACGATTTCTTAAAATAGATAGACAGATAATATATCTATATACAATAATTGTTCTGTGAAAAGGCCCCTGCTCAGCATTAATCTGGTTTAGAAAAAGAAAACCAGCGCTGGTCTTCCGCAGGGCCAATGGTGATGCCACGGCAGAACACACGACAATACACCCCTACAAGGTAAATCTATAACTAAAAAAAGATGATAAAACAATTAAATACAAATTAAGTGCCGTGTATAGACTCCGGTGTAAATAAACAACATGAACTTATCAAGTGCACGAACAAGACACAATTGGGATGATGACTGAATTCTAATTTTCACGTCTCGACATAAAATATTAAAATACCGCAGAAAAAGATGTCATCGTGTGAAATTAGAATTAAAATCGGCTTAGAAATACATTAGATACAAGCATTTTAAGTTGTTAATTTGAAGGCGATTAGACAGAGAGATCCGACATCAATCGTGACGTCATCGTTGAGTACGGCCATATAAACTCCTTGTAAATTGCCGTTTTGCTAGAGATGGAGAAAAATCTTTAATACCTTATATCTTGGTTGTTTTTATAGTTATTCGAAAACGGTTTTTTACTTTCTGTTTATTATATGAATGAGCTTCTATTAAAGCAAAAAAATTTTTTTAGTCATCTAGCCTATTAACCTATAGGTAACAAGCTGTTAAGATGAGGCCCAAGAGCTTTCCTGTCAGAAATAAATTAAACTAAAACTCGCACGGACGTAAACGCATCAGAACGCTTTGTTGTCATGTCAGCATTGACCCCATATAAAACATTCATGAGATCAATGTCATAAAGCGCTAACTACTGGGTATTGACCTCACCTCCCCTAAGTGGGAGTCTGTCGTCTGTCTCTTACCACGCCGTTATTGACTGAAATATAAATGGCGATAGTCTCGAGCCTCCCGATGTGCAGAATAAATCAATGACTTAACGCCCAATGAAAGTAATTTTTTGTTTTCCTTGAAAGTCGCGAAAGCCTCTCTTTAAATCTGCAACAGCTTGACGTCATCTTTGGCGCTCATTAATTAGTGGGTTCCTCGCCGTAAACGAGGTCGCATTCCACCGCGGTGGATGAATGGAAAAGGTTTTTAGTTAGTTTTGAGCTGGCACTCTTTTTAGAATTTCAGGGAATTCGCTTTATTTAATGGATACAAATTCAAAAATCTTTATTCAAGCGAGACGTTTACAGGCACATGTTGACGTGAAACACAGCCGTCTCGAGTAGAATGGCAAAAAATTCATATTATACCAAAAAGTACGCACGCACACACAAAAACGCACACGCACGAGCACACACACGCACTCACGCACGCACGCACACCCACACACACACACAAAAGGAAGCAAGCAAGCAAGCTAGCAAGGACATTTTTGTTACTATTATAGGTATATCTTGTCTATCGGATTGTTCTCTGAAAAAAGGAAACGCATGTTTTTCGTATTTCCGTATTCGTGGTAAGAGTCCGTAATAGCGAGCGCTGCCACTGGCTGGGATGAATTTTTTATACGACCCTGCCATTGTAGTGAAATCTGTGCTGTGCGCGAATGGGCTAGTGATGTGCCGTGTTTTAAGAAACAGATATACAAAATTTTGTGAAACTGTATGAACATAGCTGAAAACCCACAACACATACTAATTACTGTCTACATGTGCCAGAGACTTTGTACCCCTAAACACCACGGGATCAGAACTTAGGGAGTGAAATCGCAGGGTACAGCCGGGGAATAAATAAAGTATCGAGTATAGTTCAGTCACGTCCGTCTCTACGCTAGGCGGTGGCGAATGAAAGCTCGCGTCTGTTGTACACTGAATCGAGTTCAACACTGAAAGATGCATTATTTCAAAGCTCTATTGTAGTCTGTCCCATATTCTCTCTCCCCATTTACATTTGACACAATTTAATGGATTTTTTTACACCCTTGATTCCACCGGGCTGCCGAAGGGTTATCTCATTAACCCCGTTGGATTATCTTAAGGACTGGTTTAATTCAGCTGTAATCTAGGCTGTTTTTGTCAATGCTCAGTTTGACTAGTCTTTGTGGAAAGGGGAAATTAGTGATGAACATGCGGACTAGTTATGAGAAGTGAAAATCTTAAATAGTACGTCAGTTGGACAATCAAAAAATATGAAACCCGTATTTTTTGTTTCGCTGAAATACCAAAAAATCCACTGAGATAGAGTGAATTAAACTAAAGGAGTATGGCTTCGCTACGACACAAGTTAGTAGATTATTTACCTACGTATGACGTCATGCGAAATTTCAATCAATTTATTTATGGTTGCAAGTTGTTGATGACGTGAAAAAGGCTGTCAAATACTTTTGCAATATTTTTTTAAGTATCTGCCAGACGGATATTAAATAAATGTGCGGTTCTCATTTATTTAGGTCGCTTTGTTTAGCAGACAACCATAAAGTGCACATGTAGGTACTATTTAGATTTTAGACCATTTCGATAGAAGACTATATTTAAGCGATCTTACATGCAGGCAATAAGCAGGACGGTAGGTAGCGAAGCGGTTTTTTTTGTAATGTTCGTGTTGCTATGAAACTATAGAAGATGCCACGCAGAAACTGCCCGCGGAAGCGGGGCGGCGCGGCGGCGCGGCGCAGCGCAAGTAAATCGCTTACCGCAGTTCCGCTACCGTCCAGCTTCCGCCTCTGTGTGCTGTAGAGCGCTTTAGATAGCCTTTCGTCTTTCTACATGATAGAAATATTTACACAAATGATTTTTTATCCTTTACGTTCACAATATATTTTGATGGTCTGTCTACGTGGTTTTTGTAACTTTGCATTCATAATTTAGTTCAAGTATGTCATAAAAATGCTTAAGATAAGAACTTCCGGGAATATTTTTTTTATTAATAAATAATTTATTACTATTATAGTAAATACTTGTTACCTGCCGTTGCCGGTGCCGGGCAGAAATTACTATAAGACCGCCATTTGTGTTTAAGTATGTCTCTGTTTTTCATTCATTCATAATCAATTCATTTGTTATTATTTCAGGTAATGACGTCGCTTAAGTGAACTATTGTCGTAAGTGTAAGAAGCCGTTTCGTTTTTTTAATTCATGGTCAGGTGCAGAACAAAGCAGGTGAAAATGGTTTGAATAGCATCTGACAGCACAGCCAGCGAGGCAACCTCGTGGTATACCGGGTGAAGAACGGATTAGGATCGGGTGCTTGTCGCCTGAAGTCGCTGTATGTATTCTTCACCACAACTCATTTATGTCCCCACCGAGGGGCTCGAGCTTACCCTCTAGGTCAGGGGGTTTTGGCCTTAGTCAACCACGCTGGCCCAGTGCGGAACGGTCGACTTCACATACACCTTTGAACCTCTTCGCAGGTGTATATTGCCTCACGATGTTTTCCTTCACCGTAGGCGTGTCGGACGAATGTGCATATGAAATTCGAAAAACGAAAACACATGTATCAACATGGCAGGCTCGAACCGCGTACCTCCCGACTAAAAGGCCAGTACTGAGTCTAATGCGCCACCGACGCTTCTGTTTGTATTTTTGCGTGATCCAAATTTTGTGTGGTAACTACGCTTATATAATAATAATTTATTTAATTCAGACATAGTCCATACACGTGTTAGTAAATAAAATTAAATGTAATAAAAAAAAAATGTTAGTATAATATCTTAACCTAATTGCTTATTTTAGAGAGACAAAGGTCACATGTAATTGAACCCAGCGTCTCAATATCTGACCATCACAGCGGTCTCCAATTACACTTAGGAGACTGTTGGTGCTGCAGCGGACTCTATGCATCAGTGAGGCGACTCTGCTACGCATTATCCCATAAAAGTCTCTGATGCGAGCTTCTGCAAACAAACCAGACGCACTACAAAACCGCGACTGCCCCAACAGTACCCTCAGCGCGTTATTGTACTGGATACGCAGAGCATTGTGTGATTTTTGTGTGTAGTTAACCCACAGGCTGCACGAGTAAAAGGATTGGCAGTATGCCTTAAATAAAGACATCTTTACTTCCCTCGTACAGCGCGCAAACCTGCGAGCCAACATATTGCTACGTACAGCCAATGCTCTGCGCTCTCTTTCCATGTCTGCGTCATCTGATAAGTCTTCAGTGACCCAGTGGCCAAGGTACTTAAAACGTGAAACTCTGGATAGCGGTGTATTATTTAATTTAACAGGATATATTATATGCTCATCTTGCCATCCGTTTGCCTGTTCCGGCAAGAATTCGGCCCCAGCCCCCGTAGCACGTCCACCGAAACACGATATGATAAAGCGATTTATCGCGGTGAACTGTCAAAATACGGCGAAACCCTATTGTATTTTGACAGTTCACCGCGATAAACCACTTTATCATATCGTGTTTTGGTGGACGTGCTGGGGGGCTGGGCCACTAAGATACTTCGGGCTCTTACTAGATGATAGGGTACGATGAATACTAGCTTTGCCCGTTTCAGAAATTATTTAGATCCGACCTTAGGATGACCCTATCTTGGAACTAAAACCCTAATCTTCATATAGTATAAGTTCAATATATGGTTTGTAGCATGTAGCAATTCGTCGAAACTGATTTTTGATGCTGAGTATGGATACGGATAGCTGTTTACTAGCATCCTGACCTGAGGCATGTCACTAAGGTTCATTTTGGAATTTCATTTTGTCCATTTCGGATTTTTTTAGGCCCGACCCTATCCGGGTCATACCACCTAGGGCCAAAACCCTACAGTTTTTCTTTTAATACTCACACACTTATTCAAATTACACAAATTGTTTCTATATCTATACTGGTACGCAAATATGGGTCACACGACAACACCCATGCAATGGGTTTTGCATACAATATATAAAGGTTGATTCACACACACCAGTGAAGTTACAGTTCCGGCACAGTACCGCCGCCACCGTGATAATTATTCTTTCATACGTTCTCTATGAACATAACCACACCTACAGTACAGACGGAGAACGGGCTGACAAGACTGGACTTGAGTCACGCATTATCTCACGATTTCAGTGACATAATCTCTATGCTTCAAAGAGTAGCACGGCGGCGCGTATTTAGTGTGACTAGTGTGATAAAAATTTCATGTCGCTCGTCAAGGGACAAGTGTGACTGAGTTTAATCACAAATTCTTTGGCGTGCCTATGCTCCGACTGCCGCTACATCTTCCTAAAGCCCTTGCTAGTCTTGCTACAACCACAACAGTCGGGTTACACGGTGGCGGTACTGTGCCGGAACTGTGCCTTCGCTGATCTGTGTGAATCAGTCTTAAAGAGTCGGACTGTCAATGTCGATGCTTCGTCGCTAGTACTCGTGCGATACTATGATGTAATGGAACACTTCCGACGGCGTCCGCTTATCACTACGACCCCGTTACTACGAGCCCCAATAGGCCACATGTAAAGTTGCATTCTCCACCTTCGGCCACAGACAATAAGGTTCGAAGCGATCAAAGCTCGCACCGCTATGCGTAGGTGTGAAAGTAATTGAAACGATTGCCGTGTTATTGTTTGTGATATTACGGCCAATTAGAGTGATAACACTGTTGGTGATTGCAAAAGTGCGGGGAGCCTTGTCAGTGGTTGGTGTAGGATGGGTGACCGTTGGCTTCGGAATACCTATTGAAGGAAAAGGATACTTTCTTTATGATGATACCATTTGCACCAGTTTTAATAAAATAACGATAATGAAAAATCTATACATACTCCGGTGCCAAGCATTTCGGCTGAAATGATCTAACAGTTGTTACACAGCTGGTATCTATTTTCGCGATTTAAATGTTGGTCTCATACTGAAAGTGGCTTAATTTAATGTTTTGAAGAACATGTCACAGTGTTCTGGAGACCTATTTTTGAATTACGTATGCGATTTAGAAATCACCGCTGACTAAATAGTCAGCGATGACTTTGACGTCACGAATTCCCAAACATCCTATTTTTGAAAGTCGAACGCGGAGCTGCCAACATAGATAAAGTACACACATACGTAAGGGTTCGGTTTCACGCAGAATGTAGCCGTTTTCGGTATATACCGGTTATTATACGGCTAAAAATTAATTGCAACTAGGCCAAAATATAAGAAAATACTGAAAATACTGAAATACTGGTCTAAGTTTGTTTGTGACACAAATTTAAAAGATTTTAAACTTATACATACACGGTTATTTTTTTATCACCCTGGAAAATTTCAGGGATGCTGCAGGACACATCCATTATTATATAAAAATAAAAAATAAAAAATTACAAAAAATAAAAAAAAATCTAAAAATCCTGCTTTCAACTAAGGCAGCATTTTTTGGATTTTTTAAAAAATTTATAAAATTAAGTAAGCGAGTTATTTTTTTTATTCATATATAAAACATTCTAATACCATGTCGTGAAGCGTCCCTTAAATTTTCCAGGGTGATAAAAAAATAACCGTATATAAAAAAACTAAAAAAATCTCTAAGAATGCTGCTCTCAACTAGTGCAGTATGTTTTGTATGTTCAAAAAAAAAATAAAAAAATTAAGTGTGTTATTTTTTTATTTATATTTAAATCATTCTAATACCATGTCGTGAAGCGTCCCTTAAGTTTTCCAGGGTGATAAAAAATAACCGTGTATATTTACTTATTTAACAAATTTTAAAAATTTTAAATCCAGCTCAAAATCAACACACATCAACTTCAAACTTGTCAATATGTTCTCTAAACAAAACACAGAGTTATGTATGACTTGTTTACGAGTGGGTGAGGGCACTCGTAATGAAATCACATCCGTGACTAAGGTAGTCACATAAGTGATATTCAAAAATAAGAATTATTGAAAATCGGTGATTATTAGTCACATCGGTGATTTCGAAGTCGTATACGTAATTCAAAAATAGCTCTCCTGGTATATCCTCAGGAATACTGTGTTATAATAACTTATTTTGAGTACGGCAGTACGTATTGTATTCACCACATTAGCGATGGTTGGAGCATAATAGAATTCTAAGTAATACAATATACGTATCTGATAGCCCTATTATTACCGATACATATTTGTAAGCCATATTAAGCGTGACTGATAAATAAGGTAAGTCTATGAATAATATAAAGAGTTATATCAAAGAATCGAACACAGAAACCTCTTTTTTAAATTTATTCTTACAAGGTTAAAGAAAATTTGTTTTGTCGGCAGTCTCAAGTTTATAACATAAGAAACAAGACTATCGTAATGTAATGTTATAAAACAGCAAAGACCACGTCCTTTCTAACAATAACCTATCTAACAATATAATTTATGTAACCAATGATGGCTTAACGTCAACATAGCGTGTCGATCATAAATCAATGATGTCAGAATTGTGCAAGCTCTAAGAAGTAATGCAAGTGTTAATGACTAATGAGTCAACAGCTCTTGAGTACGGCCATGTATAATACATGCGCGAATGTGATGCGAATGATACGGAACAGCGCAGATTCATCAGGCCGATCTCAACAAATCGTATCAGACTGTATAGTGTATACTGTACTGTCAGCCCATATCAAATAATCTCATAGACTAGTGTGCGACCTGTATGTGTGGTCACAGAGGAGAAATCACAATTCTCGTCAGTTTTGTGCCTAATTTTTGAGTGCTCCCTGAGGAGTGATTTATATTTAGTCGGACACTTTTTTGATAAATTGTCGCATTCGTAATGTAACGGTTTTCAAACAAATATAAAAACAACCAAGATATAAGGTATTAAAGATTTTTCTCCATCTCTATCTAGCAAAATGAAAATTTATATGAAGTTTATATGGCGGTACTCAATAATGACGTCACGGTTGATGTCGGATCTCTCTGTCTAATCGCTTCCAAATTAACAGTTTAAAATGCTTGTATCTAATGTATTTCTAAGCCGATTTTAATTCTAATTTCACATGATTGCGCATCTTTTTCTACGGTATTTTAATATTTTATGACGCGACGTGAACATTAGAATTCAGTCATCATCCCAATTCTATATTTTTTTAAATAATAAATTATTCCTGGGATAAAATGTTCGTCCGCTCTGTTGTGAGTGCTGGATTTTATGATGTTACGAGTAGCCCTCACATTTTTTGAAGTTCTTACAACTTATGCTGTTTGGATTTCTATCATGAATCTATTTTACTCGAATTACAACTGGATAACTGTTCTTATTGAAGTCTATACAATTTCCATGATGACGATAATTTTGTAACATTTGATTCATGTGCTATTAACATAATATCCGATTTAAAGCTGTTGTATTTTTTATCATTTCGCCTAATATTGAAGTCAAACGGGTCATTGCACGACAGAATGTGTATAATCTCTGATAAGACGTGCAACACCTACTTAATTTGAATACAACAGTTGATGTTGTCATCGAGTGATTTAAAGTAAGCTATTTTTAAACTACAATACAATGGTTACCAAGGCGAACATGTAGTAAACAATGCAGACTCCTCTTTGCCATGACCGTAGGAAGAGATCACAGTTTTCCATTTGCTATGGATACAAAAATAATTTTCTAGCTTCCCCAACTTTCACATTGCTTACGTATTCGCACGTTTATCATCTACGTACTGAATTTCAACTAACTAGAGTAGATGAAACTTGTACCTAATTTATGTACTAATTACTTAATGAAAGTTAAAAAAGTTCGGCTAGGCATCAAACTTAAACAGATTTACATTACATTACTCTTTGCATTATTGAAGGGAAGTAAAACAACGCTGCTCTGAAACGATGCAATCTAAGAGACCTCCCTCCTTTTCTGCCTCGATAGGTCCGTCTTTGTCTCGCGGGATGTTTACATTTTCCCCGTTCGTATCTGTTTCTTTCGGAATCTACTAGTTGCGCGTGCGACGCGAGCGCCTTTAGTCGCGCGGGTATCGATGATTTTGGATTATTTATCGATTTAATAATCGTACGTTGTTTATCGAGTGCATGTTCCGTGTCAATGCTAGTGACGACAAAAGTCTATTGTGACCGCAATGGTACAACAATGCGTCCTTTGTGCTGCTGATATGATTTTAACATTCTCTATTAGGTAGTCTTGCGATAGGTACTTTGCCAAGATATTTTTGATAAGCTCATGTTTTTCTTGTGAAGTAACATTTAATTTTATTGCTTATGCAAGGTTTAGATAAATTTTCAATTTGATGATAAATTCTAAAATATTTTATTTATACTCTATTCTATATGAACGGAATATTGTATTGAATCGTCGAATATACACCATATTCTTTCTATTGGAATATTTTTATACTATACACGAAATTTTTATTCTACAGGTGAGTAAGTAAATTTTATATCTTAGAACCTTCTAAGCTTAGAACGTAGTCAACGTTGGTTAGATACCTAACTGTTTGTTGTTTGAAAGTAGTCAACAATTTGTTAGTTACCAATTTCTAAGGCATCGCACTATTTTAATATAACCCTTGCTACTTAGCCGCGAGCTTCTTACTGGCATTGCAATATTTACTTCAATCTCCAGAGATGAACTCTGATACATACTGTTCATTTTGAAAATTTAATTTTTATACATTGCTTAGACAAGATTTAATTATTGCGTCTGACCAATGCCCTAGCTAAATTGAAAAGGAGTATTAGTTTTTGGTCTTTAGTGCATTATCCATATCATCATGGTCTTCTTTCCAGTAAAAGCGTTTAATTAAAAAAAGTACTTATTTTTTTAGGTAAACGATAAAGATAAAAATACAAGTAGTTTTTTTTACACAACGAATGCGGCTGTGCGCGAAAAATAATTATTGTACTACTTCGATCGACTTCTCGTGTTGTTGCGAAGCACCTGTAAATCAATCAGACATCTTAATTGCCACCGCTGTCTCTGCAATCAGTGCGCGTCGCGGATATTCTTCTCAAACGAGAATAGGAACAGTAGTTTGTACTCGTAATTATCAAAAAGAAGTGCCTACAGAACATTAAAGAAAAATATTTGTTCTTTGATAATTTCCGTCAATTCCTGGCGACGAGTTTCCGGCCGCATTCCTGCCTTAGATGATCAGAATTGTCATGACAGGAAAATCTTTGACGTCTGGTAATCCTACTTAAGAGGAGCTCCATCGTGTTTGAAGTGCGCTAGTGGTGTTCAAAAGAAGTACAGAACGGGGATTTTGATTTGAATAGAAAAGGTTATTACATTAGATAATAAAAATATTTTTTCCCATATAAATAACACATTTTGCTGGTAAATGTAGCTTCGATAGGTACATACATGGTACGATAACTGGGTTTCCTGTATGTATTTGTCGCGTGTGGTTTGAGGTCAGTTGATATGAGATGTTTGGCTTAAAACAACAGGATGAATTTTCCTTGTGACTGGACCAAATAAACAATACAGGTTTTATTGCTCCTTGCGCGTGTCGTCAGAAACGCAAGTAGTCAAATGCGCATTGCTCCCAAATACGCAACTCTTGAGATTTGCAACTGGTCACAAATGCACTTGGATTAACAGGCATATCTCGACAGACACCAGATTATACCGTATCTCGCTTGTAAAAAGTCCATGTTCTTAATATTGTCACTATCATTTACCTACTTGGTAACGAAAAAGCCGATGAGCTAGCAAGGTCCGGGGCCCAGGGACCACAGTTTGGTCCAGAGCCTTTTTGTGGTATCTCAAAGAACCAGGCTATGCAATACTTAAAAACCCACCTCCTCCAAGAGGCAAAAGCGGACTGGCAAAGAACGCCTTGGTTAACACATTCAAAAGCACTAATCGAACCATCCTCGTAAGCGCACTGACGAGCTGCTGAAGCTCAACAGGGGCAACCTGAGCGTGATGATTAGGGCTCTGACTGGCATCTCTTCAATATGAGACTAAAAAAAAGAAACTGATGCTTGCAGATTCTGCGAACAGGAGCGTGAAACACCAATGCACCACCTCCTGTGCTTTTGTGAACCCCTTATTCATAAAAGAAACCGACAACTGGGGAGACACATTCTCGACCCAGACGATATAAAAACAATCCAAGCTGTGAATATCTTATCATTCTTAGACAGTGCCCAGCTAAAGGAGCACATGTAAGGCCTAATAAGTCTTACTTGGAGGCTAGTCACAATAGATCTTTGAAGGTCGCAGTGACGCAAATAGCCCCGAATAAATGAATAATAATAATAATAATAATAATCATTTGCTATCAAGCACAATGCTTGCTTAATCCACACTTTCGGTCTCTTATTCGGCAATCGCAGCGACAAAAACAACTGCTGTAAGTAATTATATTTCTGGTTCCATCATCATATATTGGTAGTGAAACACCGCGGTATCAGCTGGAATCCTCAATATTTAATCTGGTGCGCAACACTGTGAACGATAGACCCGTGGGAAGAGATAGTTATCGTCGCCTAATAGTACCGTTGAAGTAGGTGGTGGCTATTGTTCGCGTCGTACCCACGTTCTGCTGTGACCGGCTGGCACAGCGCAGTGCGAGCGATTGCTGACCAAGTGGGTATGTGTGTTAGGCGCTCGTGCAGATCGAGGCGTGTGTAACAATAGTTAGTAGCTTCATAGCGTTTTTAGGGTTCCGCGCCTCAAAAGGAAAGAACCGAACCCGCCGTATAGCAGTGGTTCTTAATTGGTGGTCCGTGGACCAGTGGTGGTCCCTGGAAGCACCCGCAGTGGTCAGGGAAGCCATCCGAAATTGATATAGATATAACAATCCTTTGTTAATATTTATTTTGTTAATTATTCAAATGCTTGCTACCACTTACAATCAGGTAGGCAGGCAGAATGCTTTTTTTTAACTTAGTTGTACATAAAAAAACCTGATGCCAAGTGGCAATAGTCGCATATAGTACATGTGGTTTTTGTAAGATTTTCTTAACAACCTCTGGACCGTACGTTGCCAACTTGTGATATTATTTCTTCTTGTCAAGAAACAACTACAGCAGTCGCTCAGTAGCATCATACGTCGTGCAGTTGGTCTGATCTCGGGCCTTACCATATTCACTTGGAGCGAGATTAAAACAATATAAAAAAGGGATACCGCTCTTGCCGCGTATAACGTCATATCGCTCCTAATACGGTTTTAACACTTTTATGCGATCGTGATAAGACGGCTGTTCAACGCTTTACCATGCGTATTGTGTTTGGTCGCTGTGTTCTCGCGGCCGGCCCGCTGATGGTCGCTAACGGGCGTCTCTGTAAATCATTCGGTCTTAAAACTATCTTGCGACTTATTTGTTAATAGTAACGCTCCATTGTCCGTTTTATGGCCGCTAGAAAGCGCGCTAAAGGCTCGTCTACGCTGGAGTTTTGTAATGTGAGTAGAAAATATTGAAATCGCATGCAGTTGAAACCACGGTATTTTCAAATTACTCAATTAGAAGCTGACCTCAAAGCAAAAGTTTGATCTCAACTTCCATTACAAGATTAGATGTGTCAGTTTTCTTCCTACTATGTTGTTATCAAATACAACAATATTTGTTTACATAAATAGCTATACACAACAACACGGTTATTTACATTATAACGAGTAATATCTTCAAATTAACATCAGGCATGGCATCATTCAAATAATCGTTGACTTTGTAATAACCTTTACTCATACATAAGAGTCTTTTTACATACGCTTTAAACTTATGAAAAGACAAATCATAATTCAAATTTTAAAGACATAATTCAAATGTTCATAAATGGATTGTCCTGCTAAAGTCAATATATTATTTTCATTAATGCACGTAACGTTGTAAAAAATAGCAAAATAATTGTAAACGACTATTGCCAGTAGTACGATCTAGATACTTTTAGAATTCAATATATTTTCAGTTTTCCGAGTTTAATTTAAATTACCAGTAAGTTGAAATTAGCTAATATTTTGTCATTCCTTTATTATAGTCCATAATAACGATAGGGTTCATATATGCATGTTGAGTTTTTTTTAAGTTAGTTTTGCTTATGAATAACTTTTGGGTTTGTGGTTTTTTAGATTATGATTTAGACATTTATATCTCGCAAATTAGTGTATTAATTTGCGTAAACTAAATGTTCTTTTTCTTAGTTGCGCAAAATTTTGTCGTTTCTAAATAAAGTTCCGTGTGGACGTGTCTCCCTCTCCAGTCACTCCCGATTTCAACAGACACTTCTTTCATAACAGTAAGAACCAATTTGGAGGATGCATCGTCGTGATCTTTACCATAATCTTGCACATTAATCTTTGGACGGTTATTAGCGGTGAATAGATGGGGTAATTTGTGCTCCGGCTGATGCAAGTGAAAGTCCGCGAGATTCGGAATTGATTGCTGCGCCGCCAAATAAGTGACCTTTGTTTCTGATATTGCCCGTGTGCGTCGGCGTTGCTTTTGTTTTGAGTTTTTTTTTGCAGCAGCCACGACGAAGATGAAGCGACATTCGTCTTGTCAAATATATTAGCATGATTCGAGTTGTCAATGCTATTCTCTTGTATGTGTTAGTTATAAATTATAATATTAACTTATAATAACTGCAGATAACTTGGCTTATTAATGAGCTCAGCTCAACGACAATTATGAGTAACTATGTAATGTGTAATCAATATCTGGTATTGTTCTATTTCCTGTTGTGTACTATGTCCGTGTCAATATCACTTAAAGGACAAAACCCTTGATATTAATTCATCGTAATATCTCTTCCCATCATCATCGTAATATCTCTTCCCATCAACTCTTGTTATTTGAGCATCATAAAACTCTTTCAGAATAATCTCCTTTGATTCAATACAAGTAGTAATTCTTTTGGAAGTTTTTTAAATATCAAAGGGAATGTGTGAATACTTCCTCAGAATAGCTCTTTCATTTATCTTTGATTAATTTATAATATAACACAAATTTAAGTTTTTGTAAATTGAAGTGAACCATATTTGAGAGCGATAACATCTCAACTTAAATGGCTTCCAATTCACCAACGCGGGGACTTACATGTTTTATCCCTACTTTACAATGATTGTTTCTTCTGACTTCTCGATCATATCTCAAATCTCGGTTCCTTTTTCGGTCCTTTTCTTAAGTCTTATTTTACGAACGTTAATTTACTTGCCGTTCGGTTATGGAATTCTCTCCCAGAGAGTATTAAGAGAGCTCGCACGCTTAATCGTTAACTAAAATAGTCCTTCAGTGACCACCTCTATTGCTGAAATCATCCCTAGTTTGAACTTCCTTTGTTTATATTTTCGTGTTCTGTGTTATGTTTTTGGAGATTTAACTGTGCGTGAAATAGCGCGTTTTAATGTTGCATTACATCGCAGCAATTAAAAACACCACGAAGTTAGCGTAACACGCTCGTGTGCACCGCGAATCAAGGTCAATGCCGACAAAGTTGCCGCTCAACACCATTTCAATAAGGTCCAGTTTGCCGGTGACATTGCACCCTTGGCGCGCGTCTCCGCACAGGATTGTATTCGTGGCTGGGCCGACCGCAAACATGCCGGATATCGGTGGAAATTGAGGGCGTATTGACGCGACATTGTATTTACTGCGATATCATTATAATGAAAAGGAAGAGACGTGTTGGGGAGTTACAGCGAATATCAGCGAGGCTATTTACGTAAAACATCATGGTTCATGTATTGTCAAAGTTATTCGATCATCGTCTTACTCAAAATCACACCGCTTTCTAGCATTTTGTTTGTTGGTTAAGACTCCTTAGAAATTTTAAACCAAATATGTAAATAAACCTCTACACAATATTTTTTTTAAACAATTATGACAATCGTTCGTGTCGCCTTTTTTATGATGTTTTAGATGCACCGTTGTATAACGCAGAAACGGTAATAACTCCTTTCTAAGGTTTTGCCTTTATCTGCGCCCGCGCACACGCCTCCGCGTTCTCCCAGTTTGGTCGCCTTGTGGGTAGTTTCAAATTTGTTCATTTCAGCGAAAGTGGCATGAATGATGTCACTGGTCGCACGCGGCGGAAGTGTTGCTGCAATCCGGTCTATATTTGCCTATGATGACAGATTTCTTTTGCAACACGACATGCAAACATACGTGTGATTTAGAACCTAAAACTTTTTAAATTTGAATGAGTTTCACTTGACAAGTAAATTTTTTACATTCACCGAGCGGGAGCTCGGGACAGATATTTTGTATGGCCTACAGGAATTGTACCGGTCTGGGTGTATGTGCATGTGATATTCTATGTTTGTAACTGCACCCACAACACAGGAGAAAATCCTAGTGTGGAGCGACGTTTTTTTTTTAAAAAAAATAGTCTCAGGGATTTAAAAAAAAAATTATATCACCACAGACTCGTGGTCCGTGCCCTTTTAATGCTGTATTTTCTTTTTAATCTTAGTCTCAGGGATTTGAGGTATTGACCACAATCGATAAACAGTAGGGCTAGCACGAACATTTATAAATAAATAAATAAAATTCATTTATTTCAGGTAGACACCCATAGTACACTCACAATTAAATTAAATTCAGAGAAAAATAAATCTTTTAAAATTAAAAAAAAAAATGCCATTGAAATTCCTGATAATAAAAACAATAATAAAATAATAAAAATGCAATGAAAAATGTCAAAATAAAAATAAGATTAATAAACAGACATTTGCGTCAAAGTACTCGCATCGTCGTCAAAGTACTCGTAAGCGTCGATGGCGTAGTGCGTAAGGCTGTCGCTTTCCAATCGGGAGGTAGCGGTTCGAACCCCGCCATGTACCAATGTGTTTTCAAATTTTGAATTCATATGTACGTTTATTCGATGCTTTTACGGTGAAGGAAAACATCGTGAGGAAACCTGCACACACCTGTGAAGAAAGAATTTCTTTACAGGTTGTGTGTGAAGTCGACCAACCCACACTTGGCCAGCGTGGTTGACTTAGGCCTAATCGCCCTAGTTTAGGTTAGGCTCGAGCCCCTCGAGCTGTTGATGATGATGATGATGACTCGTATCGTCAATGACGTCATCGTGAAATATTTACCTCATTGTGCAACCTTTAGATCTCACTTTAGTATAATGCTAGGTTTTCTAGAACCGAATCAAGAGTGTACGACAATTATAAGATATTAGAACTATATGCTCTTAAAACCTAAGTTAAAATATAATTAACCAGCTGTGCTCGCGAACTACGTTTCGCCGTAAAAGACTTCTACGCGTTCTTAGTTAATATCTTCTATATTTTTCCAGTTTTAGCAACATTTTTCATTGATTTTCCTCTCCTTTTGGTAGTAGCG
Source organism: Schoenobius gigantellus (assembly GCA_963935595.1). Lineage (NCBI taxonomy): Eukaryota > Metazoa > Arthropoda > Insecta > Lepidoptera > Crambidae > Schoenobius > Schoenobius gigantellus. Next base: position 4,302,657 of record OZ012543.1, read on the forward strand.
TGATATTACATAGCATATAGTCTTCCTCGATAAATGGACTATCCAACACAAAAATAATTTTTTTAATTCGGGCCAATACTTTCAGAGATTAGCGCGTTCAACCAAACAAACAAACAATCAAACAAATTCTTCAGCTTTATAATATTAAGTATAGATTTAAACTCTTGTCAGCGGTTCCAAGGTTGTAATAATAGTCAATTAGTTTAAGGGCTTATTAAATCTTTCTCAAATACTTAATACTCACGCATAATCTATTCGTGATGGAACTTAAGGAGATACCAATGAAATAATCACGAAAACGATAGCGAGTGATCGCTTTGAGATAGGCGGTAGGGCCGCAGGTCTAGGATTCGCGGTCCGATACGCGGCTACGTTTGCTTAGGTGCGTAAGCTGTGATGTCGCCTCGCCCAAAGCAAGCAGTTTCGGTTCGGTGCGCTTCAGGAATTCGACGAAAAAAGTGGAGTGGAGAGCGGGTGGTGTGCCCAGTTGCTCAGCGCTCAGCGCTGGCCTTGGCGCGCGAGACGTGACAGCCCGCGGTGTCGAATGGGAGTAGTGACCGTGACCGATTCGATGCTCCCGGGAAGACGATTCCACCTCCATTGAGGTGCGTCGCGGTAGCAGTGCAAGTGGTGCCGCATTATATCTCAAAATAAATCACTAAGGTCGCGAGAATTCAATGATAGCTATTCGTAAAATGTATTTGGTGTCGCGGCTGTGCGCGACAGAGACAACTGCAACTCGGATTCTCGGATCGAAGATAACTATGAAAGTACACAAAATAACGTTTCATACCGTCTTATTACAAACATGGTCTAACTAAACTCGAAATTAAACCTGGTTTAAACCAGGACTAAGTATGTCTATGTATATTAACAGCAGTGAAGGCGCACTAAGCTTAAACCAAGGCTAACTTTAGACCAGGTTTTGTCTTATGTCCGATAGAGTCCATTGTTTTCTCCTCTGAAGAATGAAAGGTTTTGGCTGTTTTTATGTTTTGCTTTTTTCATGTAATTCCGTCAAATTTGTTTGCTGGATGTTTGAATACAGCGGAAAATCAGGCATTTTTTTAGGTTTTTGAAGGTCTTCTCTCTCTTTTAATAATTAACTTAATAAAAACATGAAATCATAGGAACGTGCTAAAATTGGGCATATATTTTTTAAAGAAAAAACAGATCAACCATTATCTAGGAAGAAAACAGAAACCACGTTTGTATGGAAAAACGGATCGTATGATTTCCTCCTAAGATTACTATTTGATTTACTAATTTCTATTTATTTCTTGTTCTTTTACAGCTCTTAATAACATTTTGAACAAAATAGACAACCGACAATAATCGCATCTCACCCTTTTTGTAACTTTTGCAAAATGCGAACCAAAATGGCCGTCTGACTATTCTTATTTCGCTCGCACGTGTTTTTTCAAAATGATGTTTTTTTAGTACAAACAAAAGTATGCGTAAATTGTTGTTGTTGTATATCTCTTCATTGCAAATTTTTACATGGCATAAGTATTTTGATACTCACGTTAGAACTAAACATTGTCAACTGGGGAGATGCATTGGAGTTGTTGGAAAGGTAAACAAGCGGGCCGCTTAAGGCGCATAGTAACGTCAATCATAAAAAATCACTGCAAAAAAAACCGGTTCTCTTCATAAATATTGAATAAAAAAATCTTTAAAAAAGATATGTTATTATTCAACGCATTCTTTAAAGGATGGTCTTTTTAATTTTTTGATAAATTAATTAAAACTTGGTTAAAATGTGACCCAAACATGCCTCGATTTTAAAACTATAAACCTAATCGCTTCGTAAATATTAGGTTAAATCACATACTTTCGATTTCAATAAATAAAGTGAACAATATTCTAGGGGATGGTCTTTTTAGATTTTTCTTATTCGCCTTTATTAATTTTTTATTGAAATAATTCATCTTACGCGTAAAGGTTTGCTTGAATATTCCCCTCACTCTCACTCACTCACTCCTATGTAATCAGTGCGGGACGATCGACGCAAGGTCATTGGGAGCACTATGCGCCTTAATCTGTAATCAGCTCACAGTCGATCTACATTTTTCTCTAGAACTCTCATGTGAGTGAGTAATGTGATCGAGTGGTGTAGTGTAGGCAACACTTTTTCTACGAAATTTGTGTTTGTTTGATGTTTGTGTTGAAAAAGCTATGTTAAAAAAATAGCATGCCCCATTCTAAGGAACATTCTTCAGTACAAGTTACCGGAGGAAGATTCGGTACCAGGATCGCCTACTTGGGTAACTCCGCCTTACTCATTTCTGCCGCAAAAGAGCAGTGCTTGCATTGCTGTGTTCCGGTTTGTAACACAGCAACCGTGACATTACATTTTATGTCACAAGTTCGCAACGTACGTTCAGATATACGCTGATTATTTGATTAGTTGAGGATTATATTTTTTTGTAACTAAATAAAATCTATTTCGTCGTCGTTATTTGAACAAACAAAACAGAAGTTCCGGAACACCGCAAAAGTTCGAACACATTGTTTGGTTCCGCTGCGCTAGAAGTTGTTCTCTCAGCTGTAGTTTGTCTTTTGTAAATCCACCAGCTAGCTCAGTGTACTTAAAGTTAAGTATTGTTTAGCTTACATTTCTTGAGCTGGAAATGTTTTTTTAGTCCGCGAGAAAATTTTCCTTCCTTTTTGTTCATTCGATGTTATATCTTATCAATTCCAATCCAATGTATTTGGATGGCGTGGACAGGCTGTGATCTTGTTTGAAGTTATTAAATGTAGTTTGTCTTCCTTGTGTACAAGGAAGCTTTGATACAATTCAATCGCATGGCATAATTTGTGAGCTATTTTGTAAATTCACCGATCTTACGGAACCGGTGCCTTTTTGACCCGATGAAATAGATTTGATATCTACCGTAGGGAAGTAGGGTCCGCCTGCGGTTATATGGCACTTTCTCCTAATGGGCCTACCCACTTAAAACACCGGGGCGTTCCGTCTAGTCGCGTGATTAATTCACAGGGTACTCTTCGCCATCACTGTGTGTGTTAAGAGCGGTGCTGCCACACCGGTCCCATTTCAGTATAGGGTTCCGCAGGCACCCCCTTAGCAGTAGGGTCTTTGCTGCGAGCGACAGGAGCCCCACTCCATCTCTCGCTATCCATCTGGCAGCTGGTGGAGGGCGCAATTTCGCCTTCTGCCCAGCCCCCGTTGGCGGGACGGGTCCGCGTCAGGATCATGCTCGCGAACCCGCTCAACGGCCTCCTCTGCTACCACTTTCTCGCAGGAGGTTGCTGCCTCTCAGCATGCCTAGTTGCCGACTATTGCTTTGGCAGCGGGAGGTCTCCGCGGACACTACTCGCGACAAGATAAGCGCGCTGTATTGCCCACACCGGGCAGAGGTGGGACCGGTACCTGCGCCGTCAACTGGTAATGTCCTATAAGTGTCCTGAATATTTTGATGGATCTCCTATTTTCTTATCGATTACAAGCTGTGCCCGTGAACTATGTTTCGCCATAACAATTGCAAAAAAATCTGAAAAAATAGCACACGACTTATACTCAGACCTACCGAATATACACAAAAAAATTCATAAAAATCGGTTTAGTCGTTTCGGATGCGTTCGGTTACTGAGAATTTTATATATTAGATGATTTACTTTGTTCTATATAAAATGTGGTGCGCTCGGTGGCGCTGTGGACTCGGCACTTGCCTTCCAACCGGGGGGTCGGGGTTCGAGACCCGCCATGTACCAATGTGTTTTTTCGTTTCGAATTTCATATGTACATTTGTCTGACGCTCCTACGGTGAAGGAAAACATCGTGAGGCAACCTGCATACATCTGCGAAGAAATTCAATGATGTATGTGAAGTCGACCAATCCGCACTGGGCCAGCGTGGTTGACTAAGGCCTAATCACCCTAACATAGGGTGGGCTCGAACCCCTCGGTGGGGACGTATATGAGCTGTGATGATGATGATGATATAAAATGTTGTGATATGGTCGTTGCTGATGAGAATCTATAGTACCCTCTATATATTCTGTATTTCTCTTTTTTCTATATCTTCGCTCTACTTTTCTCTGTGATTGTTCGCCATCAATGGTGTAATAATCTATGGATGGTTAGAATACTCGTTGGCTATTTTAAGAAGCGGGTCTGGTCGAAAGACTTGTGATAATTGTGACCAGTGGAGCGTTCAGCTTTGCGTGTCGATGCGAATTGATCCAAGGCGATGGTTTTAATTAAATTTGTCATCGCTTTTACGATCTGCAATAATTCATTTGTTTTTAATTGTCCCATATTTTTATCGTCTCGTCAGTTTCTTTGTCGTATTTTTTTTTTGTATAACAGAAAAATTGTACTAACAGAACCATACTCTAGCAAGTAAAGATTTCTATTTTTAATATTATATTTTTTCCATATTATTTAGCATTTCTAAACAAAATGCAAAGACATATAATTCTATCCGTATGTGTCGCTTGTACAATGACTTTGCTAAAGAGAATGAACATCTAGTCATTGTGGTAAAAAAACCAGCTCGATTTGTAAGTGTTGGTGGTGAGCCTCAGTCAGTAACCTGTGATAATCCCTCGTTCAACAATCCTTCCTTCTGTATTGTTGATTTTATTTATAGCATTCAGGTAATAGAATTTAACTCGTGTTTTATTTAAAATGTTAGTTATGATTAAGATAGACGTGTGCTTAACAATTTATAATACATAATATACGCGGAGACTAATATTAGCATCAGTTTTGAAAGTTCCAAGGATCCGTCATTATCACCATAGAACGCGTTTGTCAATACACGTTTACAAGCAATTATATGTCTTTAGTTTTACTTTTGTCAATATTCGAAATGACTGATCTATCTAACTGATATAGAATAAAAAGGGCGGACTAATAGCGAATCATTAAAAAAAATCAGTGAAGTGCGATTTGAACTAGCGCACCGAGGGTTACGTATAAAATCTAAGTATACAGTAGTGTTGTTATAGTAGTTTATGAAATAGTCACATAATAGGGGGTCTTAAAACACTAAATTTTAATAGTACCACACGAGTGCTAAATTCAGTGCACCTAATTCGGACAGTCTAATTCAGCTTTCTTGGGGGCCTCCTCTTTATGACAGTCTAACTGGTTTTTTTACACTTGCTGAAATCCAGAGTCTTTCTCCTTTAACGCACTGAATTTAGCCGAATGTAAAGCCGCTTCAATGTACTCGTTGGTGATGCACGTTGATATGTGTATCCCAGGCACGGGGAACACACCGATGCTGCCGCGACATTAATTGTGGGCCGGATGTGCCGCGCGACAGGAAGGGGACAATCTCGTGCGTGCCCATTGACCGGCAATTAGCCCCCGACTCGAACTGGGAATCGGCCGGAATGTGGATCAATCAGTGCGTCAGTCAGTAGATCACTCGCCGGCTTGCGTTCTCAATTCGAAGTCTTCGAATGTCCATTGTTTAACTTTTGCTAATATATGTCACGATTTTCAATTGAGCTGTGATTCGACAATTTTAATTGGTCTCGAGTTCTTGACGTTTTGCAATGATGCTCTCATTGGAAATTGACGGATGCAAGAACTTCGACTCCACGACTGTAAATGATCTTACCTCTACTTGCTGCACAATAATAACGATGTCACACCTAATATGTTAAGATGGTGAAACTAACATAATAGTTACTGTTATCTGGAGGTGGCGTTACCTCTTCTTAATTCCTTTATCTACAGTTTTAATGAAAGAGGTGATTTTGAAGTTACTTAGTAAAGTTGTACAATAGGTTCTGGTCACCGGTGCATGTACAAAGTTCCTTATTCAATTAGTCTCCAATTTTAAATTCAAACTAGCTTTTGCCCGCGACTTCGCACGCGTAGACTACACACTTCGCTTTCCTGTTTCATAACAACCTGTTAAGAAACATCGTAGGGAGTAAGAAAATATTAAGACATTTCATTTAAAAACCTGAACCCAATTTCGAGCACCGAACTATAATAGTTGCCTATCAACTGGAATTATAAAAGTTCAGATTCTTTACAGTATTTCTCTATAGACAATGTTTTTAACCAAATCAGAGGAAGGAACTAAAACAACCAGGCCGGTTGGAGAACTCACACGTGAGCAAGCCACGTAAAACTGGCCATGGGAGAAACAATCCTGCCGCAAATCGACCCCAGCAAATTTCAGTGTTTGGCCCTGTGATTTGTTAATAGTCATGGAAAACACAACTTGATTGGAAACTGCAGTCTTTGAAATTCAAACGGAAGGTCATTTGGGATTAATGGTATACGCGGCACGAATACTGTTGGTCTATAGTTGTACTGCATGTGTTTACCATGACGTGTGGCTTACCGTACCTATCTCAGTCCCCGACCCCATATTCATCCCCACCTCTACCCCCATTCCCACCCTTATCCCAATCCCCACCCTTATCCCCATCCCCACCTCTACTCCTATCCCCACCACCATCCGCATGCCCTAATCCTATCCCGTGCCTATCCTTATACCATCTTTATCCTGTGTCTATTCCTGTTCTGTCCATATATCCCATCTCATCCCTAACCCAATCCCGTCACTACCTTGTCCCTATCTTGCTCCTATCCCATCCCTTTCCTGTCCGGTTATTATCCTATCCCTATACTAATCGTATCCCGCCCAACACTTCTCATATTGTCTATGCGTTGCGCTAGTACTCGTAGGTATTTTTCCAATCCGACCATAATAATTATTAAAGACTTAAAAATGTTTATATTTAACATAGGTAATACTGAACATATTTTTGTGAATATTGCATTAAACCTCAAAACTTACGGATTTTCATACAAACTGTCATCCCTTATTTCACCCCCTTAAGGTGGAACTTCCAAAAATACTAAGTGGATGCCTACACTGCATAACGTATCTATGTGCAAAATTTCAAGTCTGTAGGTTCAGCGGTTTGGGATATGCGTCATTATAAGTAGTCCATACGACTACATCCCCTTTCTCACCCCTTTGAAGGAAGTAAAAATATTCATAATCACTGAGATATGTAAAAAATTGTTTTCCTACTTGTACAAAACTTTAGGATCCAAACTTCTAAACTGACGGATTTTCATACAAACTTTCATCCCCTATTTCACCCCCTTAGGAATGGAATTTCCATAAATCCTTTCTTAGTGGATGCCTAAGCTGTATAAGGTATCTATGTACAAAATTTCAAGTCTCTAAGGGATTTAATTATTCCCACGAATTCATCCCTCTTTTCACCCTTCTGGGGGTGGAATAATCAAAATCGCTGAGACAGGTCTAAGTTATTTTTCAATGTCCTGCCTAAACCCAAAATTTGAGGATCCTCACTTCAAAACCGACGGATTATCATACAAACTTTCATCCCCTATTTCACCCCCTTAGGGGTAGAATTTCCAAAAATAAGAATTCCTTGATGGATGTCTACACTGCATATGAGATCTATGTGTAAAATTTGAAGTCTGTAGGTCAAGCGGCTTGGGCTGTGCGTCATTGTAGTTCTCACGACTTCATCCTCTTTTTCACCCTCTTGGGGGTGAAATATTAAAAATCGCTGAGATAATAAATTATTTTTTATTCTTTAGCCTATACACGAAATTTGAGGGCCATAACTTCAAAACCGTCGGATTTTCATACAAACTTTCATCCCCTATTTCACCCTCTTGGAGGTGGAACTTCCAAAAATACTTTCTTAGTGGATGCGTACACTGCATAATGTATCTATGTGCAAAGTTTCAAGTCTGTAGGTCCAGCGGTTTGGGCCGTGCGTCATTATTGTTCCCACGACTTCATCCCCCTTCTCACCCCTATGGAGGTGAAATATTCCAAATCGCTGAGACACGTATAAATTATTTTTCAATCTCCAGCCTATACACAAAATTTGAGGATCCTAACTTCAAAACTGACGGATTTTCATATTTCACCCCTTTAGGGGTGGAAATTTCAAAAATCCTTTCTTAGTGGATGCCTACATAGCATAAGGTATCTATGTGCAAAATTTCAAGTCGGTAGGTCTAGCAATTTGAGCTGTGCGTTGATATGTCAGTCAGTCAGTTTAGAATTTTATATATACAGATAAATTGGTACTCTTTGAGTGCCTACCATTAAGAGGATTGTGAGGCTGTAAATTTTCATACAAAAAGCGATAACGCTTTTCTCCCACTAAACATAGTCCAATTTTCATAATTTTTGTAGATATAATGAAGATCTAGGTTTGTACGTTTTGATTTTGAAGAAATATTGCTCAGAATATAAATTATTAGCATCTAAATATCTATATTTTAGACTTAAAAAGTACCTTGAGCATTTTTATCTTTTTTTGACTAAATTTTACTGAATTACGAAAAAAGCAAAACGTACAAACATCGTTTAAGGTATACTGAATAGAATGAGACCAAAAGTGTCTAATTTCGTAAAGGTTTAGGGGGGTAAAACAGTTATCGCCCGAAACAATATTTCAAACAGGAATTGTAGGCATTTTCGACCAGTTCTTGCAACTCTATCGCACGATACGGGTCGGGGTAGGGGTATAATGGGGCATAATCTACTAGTGATGTGACATAATGTTATCGTAGTTATTGTCGACTAGGGAGGAGAAAGTAATATCGATATATCGATCAATACTGAAAGGTATTACTCAAGTCTACACAAATACCTTCTACATCAAAAAGTAAATGTCTTTTCGAATAAGTTTATTGATTTTATTGTTTTATTTTAAGGATCTTATTTCAATACAAACCTTATTTAAGGGTAAGCAGCCTGTAGCCTGTTAACTAACTGTAAATTCCCAAAATCAAATAAGAAAATAAATTGTAACTAAGTATGTAGTTGTTTGATAACCGACTTCGAAAAAAGGAGGTTACTCAATTCGACCGTATACCTATATGCTTTTTTTTATGTTTGTTCGCGGATAACTTCGTCGTTTATGAACTGATATTGATGATTCTTTTTGTATTCGATAGGATACTCCAAGGCTGGTCCCATGGTCATCAAAGTTAGGATCTGATAATGGGATCCCATAAAAATCGAGAAAAACCATTAAATTTTTAAGTGTGTCCAACGTGTTTTGTGTATATGTTACGCGATTACTCCGCCAATTGTTGACCGATTTTCAAAATTATTTTTGTATTCGATAGAGTATGGTGATGATGGGATCCCATGAAAATCGAGGGAAACCCTAATTTAATACTAGGGTATTATATTAGGGTTTCTTTCACTAAAAAGACTTCATTCACTAAAAAGTTAAAAATAAAAAATATTTTCCAAAAAATAAAAACCGACTTCAAAAACACTGAAAAGTTACCGGCACCGACTTCAATATAAAAGTGTGATGTTGTCTGTACCTATTCTTATAATTATTTTTAACTTTTCAGTGTTTTTGAAGTCGGTTTTTATTTTTTATAATAGATATGTGCCACAAAGACACACAGTCAAAAGAAATTAGTTTTTTGTTTCTTGTGATAGATATTTGTTATGCATTGTATGTTCGTTATCGTATTCTAAGTTGCTCACAAACTATTTTTCGTATAACCAAGTTGGAGCAGCTAAAAAACGTGTAACAAACTATATGCAAGTAGCGTTATTTTCAATATTATTTTATTTGTACTCGCGTTATGGAATCTACGAATGTATAACAAATACAAACGACAAAGTAAATAATATATGTAGGTTAGGCAGGGTAGGCATATATTTGGAGAAGGCACCCTTCGTACGGTTTTGCCGTTTTTTTTTTCATTTTAACAATATAATTTAAAGCACCTGATTACATATAATCCTACTAATAGTTTTTTTTTTCATACGACAGGGAAGCTCTTGGCCTTATATCGGAACACAGCAATGCTATTAACATGTTATTATGGCGACAAACTTAGGTAAGACGGTGGTAGCTAGCCAGGTGGGCTTAGAAGCCCTACCACCAACCAAACCGATCAAAAAAGCTTCTGTCCCCGATGGGAATCGAACCCGGACCTCCCGATCAATACCCGGTGGCCTCAACCACTAGACCACGGAGGTGGAAAAAAATAAATTCTAAAACTATTAGTATAACTAGTTATTTACTTAATAAAACGCCTGCGTTTTTTAATTGTGGATGTCAGTCCAGTCTACTTTTTTAATGTCATCTAGCCACCTTTTCCTTTGGTATTCCGGGCTTTTCGAGGAATCTTGGGTTTGAGGATCAATTATGGAAACTCATAGAGGGATCAGTCACAGAGCCCTGTTGTTAACCCTGATTCCACCGACGCACATTATTTTTGTTTTGCTGCTGACTAATTTCAAAGATGGATGGAGATGGAGCTAGTTGCAGATGATGTTACGTTTGGCTTATTAATAAAGAAATTGAGGTGAACATCACCAACAAAAATAATCATATAATTATTAAAAAATATTATTCATCATCTAAGCCTTTTCTTCTACCATGGCGGTATAGGCCTCCTTCAACTTTCTCCATTCCGTTCTATTTTGGGCTACTCTAATCCAGTTTGTGCCCACCATCTTGACGATGTCGTCCTTCTACCGCATCTGTGGTCTCCCGTTGGGTCTTTTACGGTTCCATGGCCTCCACTCCAAGATAGTTCTGCACCACGAGTCCGACTTTCTGGCTATATGTCCAGCCTATTGCCACTTGAGCTTTGCTACGTGGTGTGTAATGTCCGAGACCTGACGCCGTTTTCGGAACCAACTATTCGTTTTCGTGTCCCGGAGTGTTACTCCTACCAATTTTCTTACCATTGCTCTTTGTGCCACCTCTAGTTTGTGGACGATGGCCTTAGTTGTTATCCATATCTCGGCTCCATAAGTAAGCACTGGTAGGACACACTAGTTGAAGATCCGCGCTTTCTGTTTTATGCTAATGCTCATATTAAAAGCAAAGCCAAGTTCTGCAAAAGCTGCCCAGCCCAATCAAAAAAATATTATTATTATTTATTATTACTTTTTATTTTTGTATCCCTGTTCCTATTTAGTTTGTATGTAAAAGTATTATTATATGTTTAATGTTTTTTTTTCAGAAAAGATTCACATCTCAAATGCACGTTATTTTAATTCAGTATAACACTCATCTTAAAAAATGGCATTTTCCTTAGACAGGTAAATATAGGATACATACTTTCCTGACAAAAAGTCCTCACCCTCAATCCTATAAGTTACCTATAGGGATACCAAATAAGTGCCTTCACAATAAATTTCAATACAGAAATAATTTACGAAATGTAAATAAATTCTGTATTCCGAACCTCATCTACTAAAATATTATGAAGAAAGAAGATTAAGTACGTTTGTATTTTTGTTTGTAATGAATAAACTCAAACACTACCAGACTGATTTTAAAAATTCTTTGGCTAATAGAATGCTACATTATCACTGAGTAATATAGGCTATAAAATTATTTTTCTGTGTGAAAACATAAAATTCCCACACGAAAAATGAAAGTAACGATGGCGAAGTTGCGAGCGGAAAGGGAGTCAGAAATATAAGCAACGCAATACATTACATACGAACGATAGAATAATAATTTCGAGCTCTCGCGCCGGCCGCAGCCGCCGAGTATCGTGGCCGAGTCGCACGCTGCTGTGTCGTAGTGTGCGTGAAAATTTGCGCATGTTGTATTTGTGGTGTAAACGCCAGACCGGAGGCCCAGCGATGTGAAACAGATAGCATTTTAGAAAATACCTACTCGCGCCGCGCACGATTACTTCACAATCCTCTTAATAAACACTCGTTAAAAATAACACATATCAGACAAAACCAAGCATTTTGCTGTTATCTCGAGTTGCACCATTGCACACTTCCCTGTTCGGTCAGTGGGCCGCCATTCGCATTTCCTATAGTGTCAACTATGTCACAGTCACAGAGGCCCAATTCAGCTAATAAACTACAGCCGAATCGAAACTGAACCGTTGCGGTCGACCAATCGGAGCGCTTATATTGCCTTTCAACTGCTCGATGACGTGATAATGTGGCGTTTTGATTGGTCGATCGCAACGGTTCAGTTTCGATTCGGCTGTAGCTTATTAGCTGAATTGGGCCTCTGGACTTGTGCACTCGGCTTTGCCAACTTGAAATATGCTTCGATAACTAATGATTAATCTAGTTGTAGGGGAAATCAGCTAAAATACGACAATTTTATTAAGAATGCCGATGAAAATACACATGGAAATTCATATCAATCGCACTTTTATTTTATTTTTTGTGAGGCCTTATTCCCGCTGACCCCCTGTCCGTGAGTGATCCGTTGCCGGACTCGCATTACGCCAAAGAGACGCGTGGCTCTCCTGCTTTGTCGACGGTGCAGATGTTGTGCGCCGCCATACACCCCGAGATGTCCCGGCACTAGGTGCCCTGAGGTTGGGGACTATTTCTTGCGCGGGGAAGATCCCCTCCCGCGGCCGCCTCCTGGATGATGGGGGTCCCGATGACGTCCTCGGTAACCTCCATCTCCATCCCGCCTGAGGCCTCGGGTGCCCGGTTTGGCGCTGTCCTTCTCGTGCTCCTGCTAATGGGTGCTTTAGGGGCAGAGCAGGTCCGCCAGTCCCCCAAGGCGATGGTCCGCCGGTTTTCCGGCCGCCGTGCACAATGGGCATTTGGGTTTTGATGAGCACGTCGACGCCCTGTGCCCAGCCTCCCCGCACCGATAGCACAGCGTGCTCCGGTCCACCTCCGCCCTACAACCTACCCTCAGGTGCCCCGACTCGAGGCACCTGAAGACCTCATTTCGCTGGGCTGGAAGATTTTCGTTTTCGCGGTGGACCCACCCACCAGCAACCTCTTGGTAGAGGCAATTCTCTTTGCCGCTTCCACCGGGCAGCACACCCATGCTGTGCTCATGGTGTAGCGGCCCTGGCGGATCTACCCCACCCGGAGCTTCTCGACCTGGCACTCACCGGTCTTTGCGAGTCTCTCTTTTAGCTCTTCCGGCTGGACGGATTTGTAACCAACATCTCAACGTTGGAACGGTAACCCGCACAACGGTTGGGTCGACTACCCTTTTGAGGGCGACGGCTAGGTCATTCGCGCTCGCCTCCTTCTCATCGCCCGTGGCGAGGATTACAGCCGCCCTAGTCAAAGACCTGCGGAACTGGACACCCTCAAAGGCCAGCTCCGCGAGGCTCACCTTGGCTCTGGCGGCCGCAATCACCTCGGCGTATGAGTGGCATATCAATCGCACCTAATACAAGGAAATTATTGTCTTCCAAGTCCCTTTATATTTAGCACTATATCCATATTATACCGTTGTTATTTTTTTCACTTTATTATTCGACAGTTTCTTATTTTTTTATCGCCCGCCAAATACTCCTGTATAGTATTCTTTAATAGTTTCCAATCTTAAATTAATAGGAAATCTGCTTTCAAACGGATGTTGTTGAACTGTGACTATGTTCAGTATTCAACTGATTCCATGAGTCATTATCTAAGCGCTACTATTTTTCTTTAAAATATCGCTTCTGATAAATATACTTCAGCAAAATAGCATTTTTTATCTACAATTATTCACACCCAAATTAATATGAATTAATATGATAATCAATTATTTCATTACTTTTGAATAGCCCATTACAACCTATCGACTAAACTTACACGCTAATGTAGCCGCTACAAATTGGAGCTATAAATCAAGGCGTATTAATTCACAGATATCACTGTGATTCACTGTGAAATGGCACTTGTCACTGACGCGGAACGGTGCAATTCACAAGGCATTTTAAGCTTCAATTGATATGTTGTTTGTCAACTCTGTTAATGTATCTGCGACGGCAGATTTATAAACTAGATCGTATTCGTTAACATCTGATTCTGTTGCTTTCAGTTGGGAGTCATCGTCTTTATTGTTTTAATTTATATTGGCGTGTTCTTTATCGCTAGTCGGTTTCGTTTAGCCGATCAATCATTCAGTATGTTTTACAAGATTCGAATCATAATTCACAATAGGACGCCGTTATCTGACTAAGCTGTTACAGACCATAACTGAGACAATGTATCGGGAACTTCTTTGACGAAGCTACGTAATAATTTATTTCGTCGCTACTTAGAAAATCTTGCGTTTGAGTTCTTTAATGAACTTATCGGCTTTAACAATTAGCGGAAAGGAATTTCATCTCACACATAAGGAAAGGTTTGCAACAGCATTAATGGAGTAGAAATCTAGACGTGCTATCCTTATGGGCGTTGATTAGAACTGGGTTGTAAAGACGCGTTTTCTAATGAAGGCTTGATTTCTCTGCCGCATCACCACAAAAAGTACATGTTCTCGATTGTACAATTAACAGCATCGCTGTGTAAAACGATGACTTTACTACTATCCTGCTTGAACTTTGCGTGTTTTGCGTTAGAGAAGTAACATTTTAGAAAAATTGTGAGTTTTAGCTAACTTAATGTGGTGTTGACCATTTGCCCACGAATTACATTTTATGACAGTTATTTTCTATTGTGTTTCTTTCAGCATTCAGTGTACTTGCAACGGTAAATATTTTATTGACATAAAACATGTGAGTGGTATTAGTAATAACTCGTTTCATATAATAATGTCTCTGGCCTCAGCGAGTGTCTCAGGTATCACTCAATACTCGAAAGCCATTTTATCAGGCTCTTCACAATACGACATTGCAGAAGTATAGATATGGTGGCATTGGGCATTACGAACGCTAAAAATAAACCAACGGTAGCATTAAAACTGTCACGTAATCCATCAAATTTTCCGCTGAACAGCTAGCTCGATTTACAGCTTTGATTTGGAAAGGAATAAAGTAGATATTGTACAATCAACACATGTACGACCAAGGCGTGAGTGTCTAATCAGATGTCAAGTGATAATCAATGAGGTGTAGGAAATAGGTTTGTTTGTAGCTTAAAATGAGTGAGGTTAGCTATTTTTACATGGGTGTTTAACGGTTAAAATGGTTTTGCTATATTTATTCTATTTATCGTATTTTAAAATAATTGGGTTATGTAATGTTTGTGCTGACGGAATTGCAACCTCTGCTGTTGTTAGTTCATCATAGTCGAGTCTAGCTATTGCTGACGTCATCTCTGTGGATCTTTAAAAGTATCACCATTTTCCACATATTAAATAATTGTGCATCAAAAATAACATCTATATAGTTTACCGCAATTTTAAAAACCAATCTATCTTATAGCTAATTTCATCACATATCGATTTTAGAATTCATCCGTAATTGGCCATCGTAGATAGCGTGTACTCGATTGGGTTAAAAAACCATTTCGGATTAAATGGAACATAGCTTATCATAGTGTGATGTCGGCCTGCGAGCGATCTCGGCGTGATGGTCGAGTGAATTATAGCTGACGAACAAAATCCGTATTTATCTAATCATCATATTGATTACAGATCAATTGGAGAATCACATTTCCAAACCTTTAATGACCTTTGAGTTCGGGCTTAGGTACTTTCTTTTTTATCTATCTATTTTACCTAAACGCTTAAACACAAAAGAGCAACGTCCTAATCTAAAAACAAATACACCGATTCTGTATCCTTTAACCGCGCTCGCGTATTTTCACCAGGTGTCTGTGAAATTGATGTTCATCCATCGTGCAACTGCGAGGGCATTGAAACCCGCGGACACGACCGGACATTGGGAAACAGTAAAATCGGTCACGGAACGTTAAAAAATCGTACCATGTAATTGTTCTGTGGAACAATGCGCCGCGCTGGCGCTAGGGCTCGCCCTCGCCACCCGGGCGCGTCAGGTACGCGGTGGGACAATGAATTGGCTTGGTTATGTATGGCATTTTAGAGGAATCCCTCAATTTTAGTACCTTCCTGTAATAAAGACTAATAAAGAATCGTAATAAAGAATTGTAAATGACAATGTCTAACAGTGTCTACACCGATACGATGTGACAAGTTACTTACATTATAAGATTCTATTCAAAGATACTCGCGGCAATTAATGAATGACCGATGGAGAGAGTGCACGATTTGGTTCTGTCTGCCTATTGTGTAACTTTAAATCTACCATGATTTACAATTCAATAGTCAATGTGAATCCATCAATCTCTCTAAATATGTGCACAGTTGTAAAATAGCCTATATTGACGTAGCAGTGACTGTCAAATTAGAAGTGTTCGTGATTGATGTTGAATTCACAATAATGGAAGTTAGTCTGAGACGCTACTCTCACAATCGATAAACGAAGTTGCGTAGTTTGCTTCAAATATTAAAACAGTCTGGAGTTCTTATCTGTGTCGTCGTATATGACTGATTCCAGGAAATTTTGGTAACGTTACTATGGAGATCAAGGACAGACAGATTGTGCTTGTTTGTTCCGTCCTTGATCTGGATTCTGGACTAGATATGAGTCGTGTTGATTGGCGATAAATATGCTTATTAATAATACGGTGTATGTCGTAGGGAAAATATAGTTGATGTTTCCTGTAAATGTGGTGTATGTTACATTTATAATATTATTTTTCTCTTCTGCATCCAACACTTATGGCATACCTATTTGATTCCCAGTCCTCGTCTCTCACTCTATAGGGTGATGGCTGAAAATCAGTGTTTTAAGGGCAATAATCACCACTGAGCCTAGCCCTTTTAGGCCCTGCAGCACACTTGCACATTCTACTCTTATTTGCTATTAGTTTGATCTCTTTACAATTGTTGCGTGTGAATTAACGATTTGCCTATCTAGTTTATTAAAGTTTTTGCTTTAAAATGAAAGTATCATTTTTAGATTACATGAAAAGCACTTGAAAATTATAAGCTCTCGTAGTTCGAGTAATGGAGAATCATAAAACACTCGGTAAAATTGTTCGATTGATTAATTGCACAGTGTATTTTGAAATTCTCGGCATGCGATTGATCAAACTATCCAGTTGAACTATGTTTGCTGTAGGACTTTTCTTTTTTACATTCTGATTTGTGAACTCCGACTCAGTTCACTATCGGTTCGACTTGTTTAAAAGAAACGTTACGCCATTCTTCTGTTATATTAAAATTAGTTGCATTTTAGTTTGCATTCCAAGCTGAGTCTTTGTTAAGTAACTTTTACCGTTCGATGCTATGTCAACATTCAACGCCTGTAACACAAACCAAACGTACACGACTCCTTCCGTTCAATGACAGGTGGCATGTTTGGTTTCAACAAAACTATCTAGCAAGTTTTCTCGGCAATCTCTCGGTATGAAATACAAAAACTTTTGTGGCGCTATCAGTGAGCTGACAGTCGAAGCCAATATGTGTGTCAATCAGTGTGGGCCACTCAACGGCGGGGCGCAGGCGCGGGCGCACGCTGCCTTCTGCGCGTAGTATATTATCGGTAGATGTACTCGTAATCGAACGGCAAAGTACCTATCGACAGGTTGCGTTTCCTATTAAGTGTCTAATGCATAATGCAACTATTGTATTGAAGTGTCGGTGAACAATAACTTATAAAAACTTGGTAAAAGTGCAGTGATAATGCGACGTCAAAAATTTGTCGTAGATCCCGATATAGGTGATCTGGAGGAAATGTTAGCACACGTACAAACTCAATTAGAACACGAAATAGATCTGGAAAAGGAATCGAGGATGCCATCGTTGACTAATGTACACGAGTCGCCGAAGATGGCCAAAAGGACGCCCTCGTTTGGTCCCAGGGATTTGGGCTATATGCGTGTTGCTTCCAGACCCCCAGTCGCTAGGATTCAAAGTGATACAGTTTCTGATAGCCAATCTCTGAATGGCGAATACAGAAGCGGAGAATACGGACAACCTAACGTTGACCTCAACTCGTCGTTACGAGGGTCACAAACTAGTTTGCAGTCCGACGATCTGGGATCTCAAGGCTCCCTGAAGTCCTTCAGGTCGGAGCCGACGCAGCGACATTCGGTGCTGAGTCTTCCGGACAAACGAATATCGAACGCGTCTTGGAATGGCAGAGGGAAGACTGCCACGCTTCCCAGAGGTTACGGTTCGACGAAAGAGAAGAATTGGGAGGAGTATTGGGCACAGTAAGTTGATACCTATACATTTTTATCGAGTTATATTTTAAAACAAAGTCTGACCTAAATAAACTTAACTTTACATTCGGGAATAGCAGTGATGTGTAAATAACGTACCAATATTTATGAAACCTTTTAATATTTTTGATATATTGGTCGTGACTCGTAAAACATGGAACTATTTTTGATAGTAATAAGTAAGAACTACATGCATTAAAAACACTAAAGTCGGATGCTAAAACTCAGTTCAATAAGCGATGCTCTAAAATCGGAAGTTACATACCTATTTACATTGATCATTTGCATCTGATGATGCAAATGATCAAAGTAAATATGTATTTGAAGGCAACACAGATCAAATCACATTTTGAGGCTATCATTAGATTTCTGCTGTTGAAATATTCATGATATTGTTAAGAGGCTGAGTAACGCCAACGACCTTGAGACATTATTTGTACTGGATTACAGGCACGGCGCGTCATTGAAATTGAGCGAAAAAATCAAAATATATATATTTTTAAAGAAACTAGTAACTTATTTGAAGATATGAAACATCAATATTATCAAATTAAGTGTCACGAGTTAATTCCCTGAAAATCATTAAACAACCTTTGTTGAATAACTCGAATTTTCTTCTGGAAGCTGTTTTTGATGGGTGTCTTTGGCATTTTTTTAACGCCAAATTTTTATTAAAATTTGTTTTGGGGACATGGATATTCTCAAAAATATTTTCAAGAGTAACATATATTTATTTTACTACGGTTTATTCAATAGGTTTTGCTAAAAAAAGTTTTAAGTAGGGCTCGATGAGCTCAGCTCAGCGTTGTCAGCCTCTTAATACATTTTCACTGATCACAATGCGACTACAATGGCTTCTGTTAAAATTTGGTACATTTAACTGATTGCTTACGCCAGTTCTAGAAATTTAATACACACTATATTTATCCATCAGTTGAGTTCTTATGAAATGGGACGATTAGACGGAATTGTCCGTTCATAAGCCAGCCCACGGTGGTTAATGAAAATGGGTTAATGACTTTTAGTGCTTCGGTGACTTGTTCTTTTGGTACTGTACAAAGTTTAGCTTTAATACTGTGCTCCCTTAGAAGGATATTTCAAAACATTTCTTTCATTTCATCATTAACATCGATTTTTTTTCTAAACACATTATAATTGTTTTTGTTTAAACGGTTTCACGCGCTGCTGAATATCTTTTCGCTGCGTTAACATTAATTAGAACCACACTGCTTGCTGAGTGAATTTAATTAACGTCAAAAAAGCGATATTATCCTTGTTTTATTACACTCGTATATAATTCGTGTGGTATTCGACTCGTCCAATTATTGTATTTACAAGTAAGGAATGTATCACTGTATTGTATATTTTGAATGAGAATATGTGCGAATGTTTAAAGATGCATTTCTACCCGTAAACAACACATTCGACATTCAACAGATTTGAACGCGCAAGTCAAATAAATACAGAAAATGGTAGTCCCTTTCTTCTCCGAATATCGATCGTCCGAAAATCATAATCCCGAAAACGCTTGCTATAATCATCACTTTCCATAATGTTCGGGTATACGAAATTGTATATTTCCTAATCGTCTTTAGTTCTAATGCTTTTGTGTCATAATATCGGGTGCTATAATAATAAGATATCCTAATTTTACTTGCTATAAAGTCACATGTCCTAAGTGTTATATTGTATAATATTGTTAGTCCGAATGATGGTTTATAATAATATTGTTAGTCCTAAAACATGTTTAAAAGTTGATTTATCTTGGTTATGTTATCAATATCATAAAGCTTAGACTTACTATCAATAATAACAAATTGAATTAAAATGTTGTCTTATGAACCTTAACAACCGTTACGTTTTAAAATTCAGTGACAGAAATATATCGCTGTAAAACCGACACCACGTAGTCTTGTCTGCCCTACCCTAGAGTGTTATTTAAACCCGCGTAGGCGCGGAGGGGCGAGGCGGCCCGCGAGCTGAGGAGCAGGTGGTTTTAACGACCGCCGCCGCGGCTGAGGCTGGCCGGCACAGCCGGCCAGCAAGCCGAAGCTGCGGTGGTGGGCGAAAACCGTCTGCGACGATAAGGTCGCGTGGGACCGCCGGAGCCCCGCAGCGCCGGAGCCGTGACAGAAGCCATGCATGTTGCATGCTGCTTGCTTGCATGCTTTAAGATTGCTTGCATGTTACATGCTTGCTGCATGCTTGCTTGCATGCTGCACGCTTTTTAAACGTATGCATGGATTTGGTAATACATATAATGAAAAAACTTTATATTTGTGGTATTTCGACTTAGGGCACGTTATATTATGAGATATTACGTTAGGACTTATGACTATTATAGAAAATTTTTTTAGGAATTTTAAATATTATAGATTGTGATATTTATAGCAAAAAAAATTAGGTCATATTATATTTAGAGATTTCGGTTTTCGGGCAAGTGCATATTATGAGAAATTAAGTTAGGGGTGCTTATCATTCGGACAAATGATGATTATGTCAAAAAACATAATGACACGTTAGATTATGGATAAAAAAATTATGAGACAAAATAGAGAACCACAGAAAATAGCTCTTTACTTATAGATGACAGGAAAACCTTTTAGAAGTCTATGGACTTAAAAGCATTGTTAGTATAATTTCGTACCAATCCGTTTTCATTCGAGCTCAATCGCTCGCATTTAACTTTTTTGTTTTACTTTTAAGGCGCATAGTGCTCCCAATGACCTTGCGTCGATCGTCCCGCACTAATTACATAGGAGTGAGTGAGTGAGAGTGAGGGGAATATTCAAGCAAACCTTTACGCGTAAGATGAATTATTTCAATAAAAAATTAATAAAGGCGAATAAGAAAAATCTAAAAAGACCATCCCCTAGAATATTATTCACTTTATTTATTGAAATCGAAAGTATGTGATTTAACCTAATATTTCCGAAGCGATTAGGTTTATAGTTTTAAAATTGAGGCATGTTTGGGTCACATTTTAACCAAATATTAATTAATTTATCAAAAAATTAAAAAGACCATCCTCTAAAGAATGCGTTGAATAATAACATATCTTTTTTAAAGATTTTTTTATTCAATATTTATGAAGAGAACCGGTTTTTTCTGCAGTGATTTTTTATGATTGACGTTACTATGCGCCTTAAACCGAGCAAGCGTCGTCTGCGTTCAATTTCTGTTCATTTTCGACGTAAATTAAAGTAACATTAATTTTCGTCATAATATTCGAACACATACTATACTCGACGCCAGACGAATGATTTAAAAATAGTGTCCCTGATAGGGATCCAAACCTTGTGTCAGAGGAAATTGCTGATTGAGGAGCCAATTCGTTGTTGTTTTGTATAAGTATGTTATGTATGTACCTACCCTTGACAGTCGGAACATCAATGAGGTCTATGATATTTCCCCTATTAATATGTAAATTACAGTGCGGTGATGATTGCAAAACAATCCTTGTATTGTCACAATATTTTGTACATTAAACAGGATTTTACAATCTGTGTTACTAGTTGTATTAGAAAACGAATTCTTTAACAAATTAGGTGACTAATAGAATGTTTTGTAGTATTTGCGCTTTAATACACAGAGCAATTTCGTTTTAATCCTTACTGTCATTTGTTTCGGGTCTAACTTCCAATCTAGTTCTGAATGAGAAATTGTTAATACCAAAATTCATAATACCTATATTTAAATCTAGGTCTTTGATTTTTCAAAAAGTTTTAATAAATGCCTCCTCCGAAAAATTTCTATTAGACAGAGATTAAATCTCTGCTATTAGACAAATTGACGACATTTCTTCATCGGAGTTATGGCTATCCTACGCAATACTTTTTGCGGAGGCGTTTTTTTTTTGCTTTCCATGCACACTTCCTACACTTTTAATGCCCGATACGGCACATGGCATGGCGAAACCACACTAATGCAGGGCAGGCCACACGTGGGCACGCAAAACAATGGCCGAGGAAAAAAATTAAGGCATTACGCCAAATGTGCTGTCGCATCACAGAGAAAGTAGCATTTGTTTATTCTCGCCAATATTTGTCTCATTTTTAACGCGCACACGCCACAAACGAAGAAATTCAGCCTTTCATGTATGTGAGTAAAACAAAGTTAAAGCTAGCTAAAGTTATTTTAAACACAAATAATATTTTTACCGTATCTCGTCTTATATTCTTAAAATTGATTATTCACGATGACCTATTAGATTTAATTAGCAGCAATAATTAGGAAGTGAATATTATATTTTTTCGTAGTTTGATAATGTCGTGTGCATGAATAATTATGTTTTTACGTAAAGTCACAAAATCAATTAATAATTTAATGAGAAAATTCACGGGCTCGTCATTTTTATGACTAATCGCACTGCCAAGAACTACCTGTTTGATACCGAGAATTTGTTGTTTGTGATTTTCTAAACAATCATTTTAACTTTGCTGCCGCATATTGCAAATGAATGGAATTCTTTACCGTCCGTCCTCTGTGTTCCTATTAAACTACAACACATGTCTTTTCAAGTCAAAACTAAATTGGCATCAGGCGAGATTAGGTGAAGTGCCTACTGAGAGCGGGATGGCGCTATACGCAGCAAGAGCGATGTCTCTGGTCCAATATTGCTTTAACCTTGCTATAAGCGATCATGGTAGGCCCCTGGGATACTGTCCAAAGCTGTAATTCTTGGGCAAGCGTATGCCCGCGTAGACTTAAGTTTTTAACAATTTCATTTCTCACTCTTTAATCTGCTTGACAAAATTCTAATGGGGCTCTACTATACTCATTTTGTCCAGACAGTTTTGATAACGTCCATCCATAGATAACCCTGTCGCGTAACGGCCACTTAAAATGCAATTAAGTGCACGTAATTAGTAGCGATAATAGCATTGTTTGTCAACTTAATCTGCTGCTCAGACGTAATTTGAAAGGGTTTGTTGTCGTTCAGTCTAGCTAGAGGTCACATTAAACAGTGCACCGGTTGTTTAGCTATAATTTCATTATATGATCGACTGCCTGGTCTGAAGGTTAACTACGAAACCAGAAATCCCCGGTCCGAATCTATGTTAGTGCATTTTTTTAACACGCGGCAGGGAAACCCCTGCCCTTTATCTCACCCGATGGTAGTCGGTATTCACTATAAGACCGAAGATGAAAGCGAGCTTCACCTGGACTTCTCAAAACACGAGTACCTGGCTATCTTACCTCTTATTCTCGGAACACAACAATGTTATTACTATATATTCTTTATTTTAAACAGTTATTAAATATATTATTAATATTCTTTATTTTAAACAGTTCTTAAATATATTTTTTTTATAACATAAATATAAAAAATATAAATATTAAAAAAAAATCCTACACTTAGCGGGTCCATCGGCAGCGAGACAGTGCCCAAACTACCGGTGGTTAGGGCTGCAGGGTGAGGAACCTCCTGACAATTCGTGCCGTACCGAGGATTACCGCCTTCTGTATCAGGCCCTTGATCCATCCGCCTAGCGAGAGTCTCTCAAGATGTTGGTCAAGACTTCGCTATTAGACCATTCACAGACTTTCGGGATAATGACAGTCGAACATTATTAACATATTATATAACATTATTATATATTACATATTATATAATATTATATAACATTATTAACATTGTTATTATGGCGGAAAACTTAGAAAAGACTGTGGTAGCTAGCCGGGCGTGCTCAGAAGCCCTATTAGCAACCAAACCAAGCAGAAAATTTGTACCCCTATAGGGAATTAACCCAAGATCTCCAAATCGATACAAGGTGGTCTCACCATTAGACCATAGGAAGTGGTTAAAATGTGTGCGATGAACACGGAAGTTTATTGTGCTCCTGGAAGTACCTTCATGTATACGTTTATTTATTCTACATTGATATATGCATCATTTATGTATAGACAACACAAATTCATAGTGATACCGAATTTGACCTAGATATGATTGGCGTCAGAGTAAACAGCAGGCTGAGAGAGAACTCCGTTTATAAAATTTCCTTTTTTTGAATGAAACCTAGGAAGCCTTGGCCTCTTAGCAACGGAAGAAACTCAATTATTCTCTATTTAATGTATTGTCATTTACATGGGAGATATTATGCTGCCTTGAGGGATTCATAACCATTACTTTGAGGCTGCCAATGAAATTAGTATTTATTTCTTATTAACTCCCTATCCCTAATTTATTCATCCAGCCGTATGATTCATGTGAATGCTATGCTATCATATTCATCGATGTATCCAAATACTTAGATCGGTAAGATAAGATTTCAGAAGCACAGTAAACATCTGACATCGTCGACTACATTCCCAGAAAGGATCTCGACTATTCTGTTTATAATCAAAACATTTACACGAAATCTCGACGCGACGATTCCGTTTATATAACAGTGTGTTATGATGATGATTGAGATCATTTGATTTTGGTACTGTAGCCTTTTGGAATTTTAGAACTGCTTTAACATTACTTGGGTTGGTCTTCCTTCAAACGTCATGTTGTGTAACTCTGGTAGATAAGAGTAAATACATAATTCTGTATCATGAAGACACTACAGACAAACATATATCCTGATGGCAATAGTTATTTGTTTAAATAATTTTGCATGACAAATAGATAATTTTTTTTTTTATTTCAACGCGCCTACTAGTTAAAACTTAAAATTATGCGGGACAGACTCAGGCGACTAAATGGCATACTTCGATGATAAGCTGTCTTTGGCCATTGCAATTTGCATTGCATGCTATTTGTTAGTGAGACAAAGATTAACACAAAATTATGATTTGTGTGTAAAAGGGTGAATAAAGTTATGAGGTGTCAGCAGTGCACGCCTGGGGTATAAAGGGTTCCGAATACATTTCATGCTTCCACACTATCACTAATATCATCTTGTTGGCCCTCAGTGACCGCTAGTTTCGTAGGCTCATCAAACATGGTAGTACAAACTCATCATTGTCCTTCATATTTTGTCGTTTAGCGTTCATCAATATATCAATATATCTCTATCTCAAATTAGCCAATTCTTGTCATGAATAAACGCCCACCAAACATTGCAAGACACGCTACTCAATTTATTAGGCTGTCGTTACTGATTCGTTTGACCTTCTGAATTAATCAGCTGGCGTCCGCTCTCGTCCATTGCTGTTGCATAACTGACGCGTTTCGACACTGCGCGGGTTTTTATTAGCTCGTTTTTGACAACGGATCTCACCTTGAACTCGGAAGTGCGCCAGTCCTAATCGCATAATGCAACAGATTCTATAGCATATGGCATAACATACTTTATGTTAATTTTTGATTATCCTTCAGAAATAGTCAAGCGATACATTCTCCTTGTCTATTGCTTTCAATATTTATTTAGTCTCACTTATATTGACAGTCTTAACGTAACATGAACAATTCAATTCACTTCAGAACTCGGCGTTTCTCCTTCAAAAGAGGATGGGAGAGAGTGGATGGGAGTGGAACTTATTTTTGGGATTAACATGTTGCCGCTTCCTTAAGTTTGACATCTGACAGCAACACCTTGACGTGTTGTCAAAATGTATGGGAACGGAAACGTTTCTGTTTTGGTTGAAACGTTGTGAATAGTGCGAGGACCCTCTGGAGACTTATCGCACTCTTTACCGCTGTCAAGGCGTTTTCAAAATGTGTATGAAAACGAAAACGTTTCTGATTTGGCTGAAACGTTATTATAAATAGTGCTGAGTTGTAGATTGCCCTCCTGATCACGGATGATACGACCCTTGTTTTTTTAATATCGTAAAATGTACCGTCGTTGCTATGTTTTCGACACCCTCTTTATATTTATACCACGTGTTACGAAAATACCCTTAAAAAGGAGGAAAAAACTTATATTCCTGCAAAAATAGTCTGTTTTAATTCAGATTGACTGAGATGACAGCTTACTAGGTTTGAATGTCGTATTTTGTTTTTTCAGTTAATTTAGTATTTTTGTAATACGAGTACCCATGGATTTATAAATAGTAACTGTAAGTAAATATTTGATTGATAAGTCCATGCGAGTACCGTTTTGTGCATTCGGTGTCATTTTAAAATCGAAAACGCTTGCACGCGACGATATAAACCCACGAACTAATGTTCAGCTGTTTATTCTCCAGTGTAATACTTAATAATGGTTATTACAGTCGCTTTCATATAGAGCCGGGGAAACGAGTGTGTAATTTTATTATTTTATGTACTATGCATTAGGTGCGCCCACGAATTCTAAAGATCATGCTCGACCGCGGGAATCTTAATTGCTCAAGAACAGTCCGCAATTAATGACGTGGGGACATCACTATACGTAAAAGGTAATTGGTTGGAGTAGTGGAAATGAAATTACCGAACTGATAATGTTGACTGTTAAAGTTTGAAAGAATTTACAGCACAGACCTTATATCTTCTTTTAATCTTCTAATTCTCGTGTCACAGTGTTTGTTACCAAACTCCTGCGAAACGGCTTGACTGATCTTTATGAAATTATTTGTGTACATTCGATAGGTCTGAGAATAGGTCGTAAACTATTTTTTATTATGGCGAAACGTAGTTCGCCGGCACGGCTAACGCCTCCGAAGCGGTTCGACCGATTTTTATGTTTTTTTTTTGTATACATTCGATAGGTCTGAGAATAGGCCGTAAACTATTTTTTATACCGCTAGGTGATTATCGCGTACACAGCTAGTCTTCTTTCTAATATACAAAATTCTCGTGTCACAGTGTTTGTTACCATACTCTTCCGAAACGGCTTGACCGATTTTTATAAAAAAATCGGTCAAGCCGTTTTGTGTACATTCGGTGGTTCTGAGAATAGGTCGTAAACTATTTTTTATTATGGCGAAACTTAGTTCGCAGACACATCTATAGTTTTATAAGAGATATGTCATATGCTTTCACTCAAATAGAAAAACCAGGAACTAATTTCTGAGAACGAACGAAAAAATACTCTTATGCATTACAGTTATATGTATTTATTTACACAGACGTTTTTATTTGAACGCACGGGTAGCTGAAAGCACAAAAGATATCGTAGGCGACTATTTTTCAACGAAACTGCCAATCAAGTTGGCATTTGACATTTGCTGAGGCGCCAAAGGGCGTGTGGGCCGAGGGACGCTTGCGTAACCCTGGGGGCTTTCAGTTACACAAGAAGCATTTTGGGAACGAGAGCCTTATTTTGAATGCGATAAAAATTACCAGCGTTAAATTAAACACGCGAAAGAAGGTGTCGGCGGCTATTAGGAATTGCTCAAACAAATAAGGTTACTTTTGCTTTGCGTAGGTAGGTTGTTATTTCTATGATTGAAGGGCACATTCGCTATGGCGTGAATAGTTTAATTCGGCTGTGGAAAATTTTTAGGCTCAATTTAAACGGTAATAATTTTTGAACATGTTATGGCGCCCAACGTGGGGCAAATAATGTCTATGGGGTATGTGGGATTTACGTCGCGTGCGTGATTCCCTATTTGTCTTTGACAGTACAGTAGGTAGAATAAGAAAACCGCCACTGTTACGAGCGACAGAAGATGGTTCAACGACAAAGTTCGACAAAGTTCAAACGGTATTACTTGACGCGGCGCTTACTGTACACACGCTGACTTTGTAACGTTTGCTATTGAGAAACGACACGTACGCGGAATAAAGCGATTGTTTTGATATTATTTACAATTTTTGTGCTACAAAATAAAAGTATTTTATTATGTAGGTATATTAGTAATAAGCATTTGGTAGGTATTCTTAGATTTTGATGGTCGTCCATAACGTATAGAGATAATGTTTGCAAGAGAGATTTATTTCCTGTGTATATTCGACTCTTATCGATCGATATTAGCAAAATATAATATTTCGCACTAATGGTTATTATAAAATGTTTGAATGCAGTTCGAATCATTTCTATTCAATCAAAATGAAATTTTCTTTCAGTAATGTACGGAATTACGTCGGTATGCGCTGTGGATTCGGCACTGGCCTTCTAATCTTGGCGCCATGTACCAATGTGATTTTCGAGTTTCGAATTTTATATGTACATTTGTCTGGCGCTCCAATGGTGTAGGAAAACATCTTGAGGCAATTTGCATACATCTGCGTGGTAATAAGCTAGATGACTAAACATTTTTTTTGCTTTAATAGAAGCTCATTCATATAATAAACAGAAAGAAAAAGTCGGTTTTAGAATAACTATAAAAACAACCAAGATATAAGGTACTAGAGATTTTTCTCCATCTCTTTCTAGCAAAACGGCAATTTACAAGGCGTTTATATGGCCGTACTCAACGATGACGTCACGGTTGATGTCGGATCTCTCTGTCTAATCGACTTCAAATTAACAACTTAAAATGCTTGTATCTAATGTATTCTAAGCCGATTTTAATTCTAATTTTACAGGACTTCATCATTTTCTGCGCTATTTTAATATTTAATGGCGAGACGTGAAAATTAGAATTCAGTCATCATCCCAATTCAAAGGTGTTCGTAAATCGACCAATCCGCACTGGGCCAGCGTGGTTGACTAAGGCCTAACACCCTAATTTAGAGTAGGAGTAGTCGAGCCCCTCGGTGGAGACGTATAATGTGAGCTGTTATGTACGGAATTTGAGGTACTTGCCCTCCAGCTGGCATCGCCGCGGGACGCCCTGTATATTGTGGATCTCTTCTAATGGCTCATGTCCTGTTATGACAGTCATTCACCGCCATAGCTCGTAATGACTACTCTGACCGCGAGCACCGTGTAATAATCGGACGTATTTGTTCGCAGCGAGCAATCCATAAGCAGCGCGCGCGCATCCGTCATGGTTTACGACGACAGCGTGAAGCGCTGGATCCCGTCCGGGTCGAGCGCGGGCGTGTCAAAGGTGCACATATACCACCACACGCAGCACAACACGTTCCGCGTGGTCGGCCGGAAGCTCAACGACCACGAGGTGGGTTCTGCCGTGATTCTTTACAATGTTAATTCTTCACGCGGCACAACACGTTCCGCGTGGTCGGCCGGAAGCTCGACAACCACGAGGTGGGTTCTGTCGTGTTTGTTACAATTTTAATTCTTCACGCGGCACAACACGTTCCGCGTGGTCGGCCGGAAGCTCGACAACCACGAGGTGGGTTCTGTCGTGTTTTTTACAATTTTAATTCTTCACGTAGCACAACACGTTCCGCGTGGTCGGCCGGAAGCTCGACGACCACGAGGTGGGTTCTGTCGTGTTTTCAGCTACTATCGTCTTACAGAAGTTTGTTCCCATATTATTTTAACATTAATATGGGAACAAACTTATGTAAGACAAATTGGACACATAATAACTGGCAGTCTTTCATGTAATTGTCGGACGAAACATGATTAATCGTTTATCATCATAACACCACACCTAAAAAAATTGAAAATGATGAATAAATCAATAACGCAATTCTTGACCAGTTTTTAAGAAATCTGCAAAGGTTTTTTAAATTGGATGCTGATACGCAATTATTACCAGTGAATAAGGACTACTTTGGCTTAACAGGGAATAAAGGAGATCAGCTAAGAATTTCGTCGGGGCTGGTAGGAGCTCGGTGGCCTAGTTGGTCAGGGCTTTAACACGGTATGTTGGAGACGCGGGTTCAAATCTCGCCCGAGACGTATTTATTTTCTTTATTGATTTATTTATCATTTTTCAATTTATTTAGCATTTTTAAAGAAAATGCAAAGTCATATATAGAAAATCACCACACCATACTGCTGTGTTGACTCTATTTTTCACTTGTGTGTATTTCCATTTTGCTGCAGAGAATTAAATATAACGAAAAACACATCCATTTTTATATACGTGTATATTATATATATTTACATAGATTTGCGATGATTGAATTGGTCGGTAAATAGGTCAGAGTTATATCCTTGTGGCCTTAGGACCCGCGGCCGTACCGCCTAACTCATAGCGATCACTCGCTATCGCCTTAGTGACATTAGAACAATAGTTTTAATGTCACAGGTGACATTTGAGCTATTGTTCTAATGTCACCAAAGCGATAGCGGGTGATCGCTATGAGTTAGACGGTGGCCCGCCTGTTTGGCGTTAGTTAAGTTCATAGTCCGTCACGTCCGTCGGCAGGTGGTGATAAACTGCGGCATCGTGCGCGGCCTCAAGTACAACCAGGCGACGGCGACGTTCCACCAGTGGCGCGACGCGCGGCACGTGTACGGACTCAACTTCTCGTGCCGCGAGGACGCCGACAGCTTCGCGAGGGCCATGATGCACACGCTCGAGGTAATCGTGGTGGAACTCAGTACAGTAGGCACATAGTAAAATATGAGAGCCACGCCAATGTCTAAACGTGATCCAAACTTTGTTTGGTAACGCTTATTTGCTCATCTTTTTCCTCTCTCTCTGTCTGTGTGTGTGGTTCGCTGGGGGTGTTTTGAAAGAGGTGAGCTGAGGAAAGGTGCAGTATGTAGAGAGAGAGAGAGAGAGGTGTTGTTAGGTTTGTAGGAGAGCTAGCGTAAGTGGGAGAGAAAGGAGGAAAAAATCGATAGATTAGTGCAAGCCAGAAATTAAAATAAATATCACATGCGACGGAGATGCGTGGAGCCAACATGGGATACAATTTTGTCGACATAGTTTTAGACTAGTCAAGGTTTTATATAAAAAAATACTGTAAATACAAATTTTAAACGATAGATAAATACAGAAAGAGTAGGTAGTCGACAAAATGTAGGAAAAACAGGCATGGCCTTCGAGTGAAAAGGGCGAAAATGGGTTTCATGTGATGTATGAAGGCAACTCATTTCCCCCTTTTTAATGTGACTCAAACATTGTATGGTAACGCTTATGTGCTCATGTTTCCGTCCGTCCATCCGTCCGTTCCACCTAGATCTCGGCCCCTAATCCACCTAGATACATTGGGCTTTTACTGTCAGATCTTTTTTTGCGCGGTCAATCATGATATATACCAATTTGTTTTTGGTAAATTGCAGATTTTCAACGTCTCCTAACTCAGTCCTAAATAAAGCTATCTGTGTTTTTACAATTTTCATTCTCTGATGAAGTTTAATCACTGTCATCTACTATGAAAACAAGCTGCAGTTGGTGGCTGTTCTAAAATGAGCAAATTCGGGCCATAGTTGTTTGATTCACGGAAACATGGAGTGAATCGCTCATTGTCAAATCAATCAATCAATGATGTTCAATCGTATTGAAAGAACGTATTGACCTTGTTCAATATTTACTTTTTGTCGTTCGACTTTCAACGCTCTCGATAATAATGTTTTTGATAATGCTCTTCTAACTGCTGTGTCAAAAAGCGAAGGCATAAAATCTGTATAAACAAAATAATTAACTACAGTTTACTTTATAATTTACAGTTCAATAGTTTCATTCCTGTTTAAACACAGATAACGAACTCATTAGCTAAGTGTCGGATAAATATTGTAATTTTCATTAGATAATTGATTCCTTTATCGCACAAGTCCATAAATTTTTGGGTTAAAGTTGTTCTTGAATCAGAACAGCAGTGAGTCTTAGTGAGTTTCCTCAGTGCTTATAGATTCAGAAGCTCGGTGGATTCTTGTGATATAACGAATGAAATAGTGGTTTATTTAGAATTCAAAAGTGCAGGATTTTTGTGTCTATTGAGGTTGCGTCCGCGCAAGTCGTCCCGAAAAGCATTCGGACAATTCGTGTGAGTTAGAATATAAATCGCAGATGTTTTCGAGTGTTTAGCTTGAGAATTCTATATAAGTGCCATATCAACCTTTTTTAAACATCACACCATTTAGAACACCTCACATGTTGGTATTTAGGAACATTTTATTTCGTTTAGACGTCTAAGTACGGAGAGTGAACTTCGGTTTGCGCATAGGCTTACTTGTGCAATATAATAATCACCTACGCATTTTGGCGAGTCCACGTCGAGATTGGCCTCTGTGACTGAAACTCTGTCTGGGAACCATTATTGCGAGTTTCTGGCGCCGATGGCTGGCTGGCTGGATGGATGGCTTTTTTAAAATCGATATGAGTTATGAGTGCACGTAAACATGTAGGTAGACACGCCGCCAGCGCTTGTGGCAAATTCCCTTTGCTTTGTGTCAATAAACCGACACTCAGTCGGATCGGTTGTAAGCAATCGCAAACCAACACGAACCAAATCGTACACTCTGTTCACACGTTTGTATTTGTGAGGGTTTGTGGAGGTTTGGGAAGCGCGTGGATTCGGCATTATGTTTATATGTATGTATTCGCGTATACGCGAACCGAGAAATCTTGCAACTCTTTTCTATGTCGCACGATCATCAAATGGAACTCCTCGCCTGCGCATGTGTTTCCTCCTTCTCACAGGGTTCCCGGGTCCTTGTGAAAAAGCACCTTGCAGGTCGGCGAGGTGAGGGTGGCTAGTGCGGCGTGTATTCTCTCTCCCGCACTAGCTGTCTTTGTATTTGAGCTCTTCTATTACCACAAGGTGGAATGGAGTCATTTGCTTGGCCTTCTATATAAAAAATGTGTGTGTGTGTGTGTGTAACCGTAAGCTGTTGGTGTTCCAGATCCTGGCGAACAAGCCGAGCGGCAACTCGGCGCCGCCGCCGCCGCAGCCGCCCAACCCGCCCGTGCCGTACAACGGGCACAACAACGTGCACAACTACGACGAGGACATGGGATACAGGTAGAGTTGCCAACTCCCCTCCATTCACAAATATCCGGGACATTTGACATTTTTATGCGGGACGGCCAAAAGAAACGGGACCTGCCAACAAACGTGCAGAAACGAGAAAAAAACGTAATATAAATTAAATCAGTTTTGTTTAAAATTATTATAAAACCACATAGGAATACTACTATCGGTAATTAAAGCACTTATTTCGCAATCAACTGAGCCAAATCACAATTAGTTTTTATTTATGAAAGAGCCACATCATAGCCATAAAACTCTTGCAATTATATTTAAACGCCCGGTCGTACATTGACATCACTTTTTTCTCTAACAAATCAAATCTTTGTCAAACTGGGTTGGCTTTACCATAAATCAGGACATTAGCGTCCCGCACACATGTGTCGCGGGACGCATTATTTGAGCCGTGGAAACGGGACGTCCCGCCTGACTGGATGGTTGACAACTCTAGCTACAGGTGAGCTGTCAGAGTCATCACCACCCTGCGGGCGGATTCTCACAGATTCGAAAAAACATCGAATTTGTATTTTTTTCTCGAACGGTAGCCAGCCACAGCTCAGTTAATCAGAACACTAGACATGTCGAACTCCGCCAGTTATTGAGGGAACGTCGCGTCGACGCTTGACTTATCTCGAGTAGTAAGATAGATTTTTCACTTTTTTATCGTTATTTAAAATAATTATTTATTCTAGATAAATAAACAATTCAATTAAATTATTTTTTTTGCATAAATAATAGTTTTTTAAGTGTTTATTTGGACAAACAAAATTTTAAGTTACATTTTCAATAAATATATGGAATTTAAAATAAATATAAATAAAAAAATATTATATACTTAATAGGATAATTAAAAAATAAAGAAAAATGAATAAACACCACACCATAAATTTAAAAATGATGTCTCGACTACTACTCGTGACAAATACAAGCGATTTTCCATAGAAAATGGCAGAGCTTGACGTGTCCTGTGTTCTGATTGGCTGAACTGTGATGAGTACCGCTCGAGAAAAAACTGGAATTCGACCTATTTACGAATTGTAGGAGAATCAGCCCCCTGGCGTAATTTCCCTCTTGTGTGGGGTCGGCGCGATACGTTTACTTCTTTCATTCGCCTCTATCATACGAGTACGTCATCTCAGCGTTGACTTCTTCGCATGCATATCCCCATTCACGCAATCTATCCACACTTTCTCAGGTCTTCCTCTACCCTTCTGTCCATTCACATTAATGCCCATAACTCTTCTAGTAATATGAGTCTCATCCCTCCTCATAGGACATCACACACACATGCATGACGCTAACCTGTTACTTTTTAACGTCTCTGCCACTGATGCAACGTTCAAACTTCCTTTAATTTATTAATTCCTAATCTTATCCACATTAATATTCTCATCTCCGCTACGTGAACGTTTCTTTCATACATAATGAATGACATGTCTGATGATCAATATTAGAAATGAGCTAAATTAGATAATTTCTGTACAAAATCAACCTAGTATTTAAAAATAACGTAAAGTTATTAAATTCAACGTCATCTATAGCTAGAACAAAACATTTCAAATGACGGCCAAGCATGGCCGTGAGCATAAGAATTTCTTTATTTATTTCCATGCAAAAATAGTTATGGTATTCTATCTTTTAAATGAATTTGAAACCTTTTAATTGTTGGTAAAGTGTAGTTTTGTTTACACTATAGTTTAACAGATTTTTATTTTACGATAAACGATCATGGAATACGAATACCCAATCTTAGATGGCGTCAGTTATCCCTTTAGCGTAGGGGCATCATCCAACCTGCGCCTATCCGATTCCTTACGTCCTCTCCTGGTCAATGTCACAGTGAGCAGTAAGTCTAACACATTTAAGGGTCGCCTTGTGGAACACAGAAAACTGCTCCAGTAGGCTGCGGACAAAGCGGGACAAGAAAAAGAACAAAGAGCGTCTTTGATCTTCCTCTTGTCTTGTCTGAAGTTCTATCGGACTGAGTCCGAGCAACATGCGAATACAAACTTGACGGCGATCGAAAGACGCATTCTGGACGTCTGGATAGAACATCGGACTGAGGCCTCGTTTACAGAGACGCGAGGCGTCTCGCGGCGCGTCCGACGTTTTTTGTGTTAACGGTGGGCCGGCGCGTGAAGCGGCACTCATAATCGCACGCGTAAACACAAACATATGGCAATATACGATGTTGTTCATAGAGATGCGAGACGAGAACACCGACGGACGCGGCGGTGCCAACCGCGGGCTCGGTCGTAAAAACCGCGCCATTTCAAGCAAAGGCGTGTAAAATCGCTTCTCCGTAAACGCACTCATACAACGCCGTATGTTTGAATTCTGTGCGGGCCGCGCCGCGCAACGCCCCGCGTCTCCGTAAACGAGGCCTGGACACGTATTTTTGAATCATTAGAAATGAATCTCGAATTCGAACACGAATACAAATCACATGCGAAATTATTTTCTACTGTTTCCAATTTTAAAGATTTTTGAATCACTCGAATTCAGTATTGTCATTAAAACAAATTCTACATTAGAAACCGTTTCACGCAGAAAAAATAAAATCCGGTACGCAATAACAAGACAATAACTCATTAATTTAAAAAAGCAGCGATGAATCGCATGTAAAACGGAACGTTTATACGTTGCGCATATTCTACTAGTAGAAATGAAAAACGAGTGGGTAGGACCACTCGTTGCAGAATTCACGGAATGAATGTTCAAAAATAGCGAATTCGGAAATTCGTATGCGAATCTTACGATTTCGAATGCGAATTTGAATTCAATTGTTTCAAAAATGCGTCTCCTGAGTCCGAGCAACATGCGAATACAAACTTGACGGCGATCGAAAGACGCATTCTGGACGCATTTTTGAATCATTAGAAGTGAATCTTGAATTTGAACACAAATTGAAGTCATGTGGACGAAGTCAGGACATATTTTCTACTGTTGCCAATTATAAGATTTTTCAATCACTCGCATTCAGTTATGTCATTAAAAACAAAATCTATATTAGATACCGTTTCACACAGAAAAAATGAAAACTGGTATGCAATAACTCATTAATTTAAAAAACCAGCGATGAATCGCACATAAAACGGAACTTATACGTTGCGTGCGTATATTGTATTGGTAGAAATTAAACAACTAGTGGGTGGGACCAATCGTTTCAGAATTCGCAGAATGAATATTAAATATGGAAATTCGTATTCTAATCTTACGATTTCGACTGCAAATTTGAATTCTACCGCGTGTAACTGAACACCCCAATAACATTTACGGCATATAAGTTAGATACTAAATGGACCTTCAGTG
Source organism: Schoenobius gigantellus (assembly GCA_963935595.1). Lineage (NCBI taxonomy): Eukaryota > Metazoa > Arthropoda > Insecta > Lepidoptera > Crambidae > Schoenobius > Schoenobius gigantellus. The sequence goes on from OZ012543.1 coordinate 4,338,551, forward strand.
ATTGTCTGAGACCTGGAACCCCAATACTTTCAGAGTTATTTGATTTTAAACTGAAAGCAAAAACTTCAAGTGACAACCATAATCAGCTCTTAACACAAAAGAAATTTAAACACAAAATGACACGTGACAGACGTGATCGTATTATTCGTACGCTTACGTAGGGCTGTCGGCACTTAATACCAAAAAATTATTCATTGAGTTTGTATGACGTGAGCGTAGTATTCCTTGTACGCTTACGTAGGGCTGTCGGCACTTATTACCAAAAAATAATTTATTTAGTTTGTATGGAAAAAAGTAGGTTTGTTAGCTCTAATATTTTTCCTACAGAATCTCTACTTCTGATGGATACATACCTTTAAATGTTATTGGGGTGTTCAGTTAAAACCTGTATAGTTTCAAAAATGCGTCTCCTGAACGTCGATGATTTGACCAGAAGCAGACTGTACTAGAGTCGTCTGCACATATACCTCTGACTCGATACCTCATGCCACATGTTGGCAATGCGCACTGTGCTTCTTGTTGGTGTTGCATATTTGCCATTCATCATGTCTGAGGGCAATCTATCTGTTCGATAACTGTTTTAAAAAGCCACGTGCCCTTGTCCCCAGAACGATGACCCGCGAGGATGCGGCGATGCTGCAGCAGCCGCAGTACCACGCGCCCCACAACGCCGCCCAGTACCACGCCCCCCATCAGCACCACCAGGTACGACTAAGTTCCTCCACGAATTGACCTCGCTAACGTGTCTTCGGGCCGTGTCGCGGGGTATGGCGAGAAAGAGCGCTTCGGCTCCTATCTAATCCCCACCGTACCCATTATACCGCTGACGTTGCCATAGGAACCACTTCCGTGGTCTAGTGTTGGCACCATTGACCTACAAACAAAAGGACGTCGTCGGGTCTCATACAAATTTCAAGAATAACGTGTCAGAATAATTCTGAATCATCTATGCCCGTATCAACAATTTCATTTAAGTCGTAACGACATTACTGTAGTATTCAATTTCGCTTGCACCGATTCCTTTGCAATTACTCGTAGATCTGAATCATACTGAATTTGAATTTTGGCTCTCTTTTTTTGGGCCACTTTTGGAGCACGGACGCGAAGTCCATTTGTTTGTAGGTCAATGGTTGGCGCCATCCGGTATTGATATGGAGGTCTGGGGTTCGATTCCCCGTGGAGGCAGACATTTTCTGCTTAAGTTTGTATGGTGCTAAAAATGGTCCTTCGATCCGGCTCGATGCATATTCCATTCATAACACATCAGCATTTCAGTTTTCGATTTCTTGCCATTTCGCAAAACACATTTGTGCCGAGTAAACATTTGCTATCAATTAAATTGGAATTGTTCATCTGAAAGAGTGAAAAATTAACTAAAATCAATATCATGTATGTAAAACACTACTATTGTAATGTTGGCAATTTGAATGAGAAGACAAAAAGTTAGTCCTTCCGAGTTTCTTTCCTGTTCTCCTCGGGAAGGTTCTCCCAATTTTCGAACAGGTATAGAGACAACTTTTTTCAGGTGTGTTTCGCGTGAATTGAATATCTCTCTATGCTATACAACGTGTTAATGAATTTGCGCAAATCCTGCAATTAGTTTGTTCAAAATAGATAGAAGAATCGATTCCGCTAATAAAAAATATGTACTAGATTTTATCCAAAACATTTTTTTCAACTACGCTGATTTATAAATTTACTTAACTCTATGGTCTTTATCTCTTATCGGCGGCGCGCACGCCGCGCGACGGCTAAGCGACAATATTGCGCGACCATAGAATTCTTAATTTGTAAGATATGCAACAAAACAAAAAAGAGGAAATATGTTCGTAAATAATCCGCGAAAAATTATTTTCATAATTTACATATTTTTTTTATAAAATTTAGATTCGGGTGTCTGAGGTTTTACGTTAGTTCATTAGCACGTTGTATAAGTAGATGTCATAACTCATATAATGAATTAGCTGATCATATGACATCATTTGTGAACATCGAATGTAACAATATTGGTGTTTGAAATAATATGTGTAGATTTAAGAAGCCGTAGAAGATGAAAAGACGAGCTTTGTTGTATAAATAAATACATGTATTGATGGTTTTCAAACGTTTTGAAAACTCAAACCAATGTTTTGCGACCATGTGCAACTTATTTTATCGGGTAAAAATAATGTTAACATCATAAAAAGCTAAATAAAAGGCAACTAACGGATCTTTAGTTTGTTATAACAATATGAACATCGATCAGATTGGAAGGACAGAGTTCTCTTGCTGTGTATGAAATGAGTTGGCAGGGAACTTTCAATCAGGATTCAACTTAGATTGATACAATTGCCACTATATCTTTTTGCGAATGACAAACAAATTCAATGAATTGCATCGAAATGATAAATATCAAAGGGTTTTATATTTATTTATTACAAAATATGTTACATTCGTTGTTCACATGGAACAGAAAAAACAGTGGAAGTGGCATACTATAATATTACTATGTAGAGATATTCGCCGTCGCCATATTCTTATGCAAAAAGGAACATTTTTCCCATCACTAGCAAACCAACGTCTGATTAGTTAGTACCATATATTCGTCGTAACATACATTGTCATACAATAACATGGAATTAACTTTGATGCGTTGAGGAAAGTACAGGTTCAATAATGCGGAGCTACGCATATGCACCAATTCATTTATTCATACAAAAAGTGTCACATTAGCCACCCCAGCAGGAAACCATTACGTTTGATTCCTGGCATATATCCGTGTTTATTTTAGTAAAAACTAGGCTATATGTGACAAGAGTAGACACACATGGACCATACACCGTCATACAATGAGATTAAATTGACATTGTATGGTTAGAAAAGTACAAGTTCAGTTATTCGGTGCTACGCATACATGTAGCACGCGCAACTAGTCTGGCACTGCGACATGAGAATAATACTATAGTGACCTCTGTCGCCAAATTCTAATAAGACAAGTAAGCCATTTTCTATCACTATAGCAAATCGATGTCTGATCGAGATAATGTAGGATTCTAAATGTGAATTTTTCAAATCGGTCCAGTAGTTTCGGAACTAATTCAATGCAAACAAACAATCAAATCTTTCCGGTTTATATATAAGTATAGACAATACATAGAACAATATCAGAAAATGGAATAGAATAGAATTAAATCATGGCGAAGTATGTACCTACAGGTTCAATTACGCGGCGATACGCACACCTGTCGTGGCACCTCCACAGCATTTTCTGTTCCGTGTATCGTCCACTGTCTGTCGCCCCATTAAGCCCGTACTAACTGTCGCGCCAGGACCGCCAGCCGCAGTACCACGGCCCGCCGCCGAGTCAATATCACGCGCCGCAGCACCAGGTACGGAACGCCGCCGCAAGGGTCACTGTCGCTTGCGCTCGCGTCTGACACCGCTTGTGCGCCCCGAGCTTCGTCTCGATGCGTACGATATTTAGTTGGGATTGGGACGGTTGGCCAAGGAGGCGGTCTGTTGGTTTTGAGGAAACTTTCCGTCACTAATTAATAATCAGTTGCTGTTTATGGACTCGATGTTGAAATTCAACCTGAAGACGATAGACCGTGTTTCTGGCCCGCCGATACGTATCTTTTTTGTTTGAAAATTTGAATTTGAATGATATGATCATTATGATATACTTAACACCAAAATCGTTCCTTTGCCGGGCTCGTTTCCAATAAAGATGGACGAGTTAGCTGAGGAAAAACATCACTTTATTTTCCCAACCTCGATCAGTGAAACTCCTTGGGTCGGGCCCAATTTTTGAGTCCTTCACCTAGCGCCGAATGCTCGATTTCTAACGATTTTTTTCAACGTGCGGGCTCGACCAATCACTCGGTATGCGAGTGTTGGAATCGAGCGAAATGGCTCGCGACGCATGCTACTTTCAACGATCCAATAAAAAAATAGTAGCCAAGCGAAGTCCGCAAAACATCCAGGCTCTGCTTTTATTTGCACACTGTTTTGCAGCCTCGCTAAGTGACGCTTGGAGAAGAAAATGTCAACTTATACTGGCTTCTTTCGACTGCGTAGTTCGTCTCAATTGTGATGCACAGCTAGCGACAGGTCGACATGGCAATTTAATTTTGATTTCGAATACAACATCACGAGTATACTGCTTGGGGGATTTCCATATAATCGATAAATGCGGTCGATACGATCTCGTGCAGCATACATGTTAAGATGGTGCTGGGTGGACTTACCTTGTGTCTCGATCGCCACGTCGACCTGTCGCTATCTGCACCAATCGACGGTTCTATTTCAATCGCTCGTTTGAAATCGTACCCGTCGCGTGCGATTCGATCGCTCGTCGAGGTTAGAGGCGCGAGTAAACGAAATAGAGATTACTTCACATAGTTCGGTCATAGTATAAACATTACACGTTAGACGGGCTTCATACATACGCACCAAAAATAAAAAATGTTATAAAATACGTGTGTAATTAATTATACTAAATATATTCTAATTTTTCATAACCCTCATACCTATTATCCTCAGCTCTCAGTCCATACACAGAAATTATCAATAACAAACTTGTTTTATCGATGCCTGGTCCTGCCAATTATTAAGCACTTGCAATATTTTAATGAACTTAACGCCGGCTCCACACGTTGGCCCCAACGTTGCCCTCAACGCCTTGCGCCTGGCTTCACACGTTGGTCCAATGTTGCCCCAACATTGAAGCCAGTGCCACTTTCTAGATCCACACGTTGGTCGAGTGGCGTTGGGGCCAGCGTATGAAGCCGGCGTAAAACGAGATCCCTACGTCAGTAGATGTAAGTAGGCAATTATCGCACGCAGGGGGCCCGAATCGACCTACTAAATGTAATATTTATACTATGGTTTAGTAACGGATGCTTATTTTTAATCATGTATATTTATGGAGGAACTGTAATTAGAACTCGTACTGCCTTATTAATAACAATTTTACTCCTTGGATCGTCTTCGGATTAGTTACTCCGTGTTTTGTCTTATTTTGACATATGACAGCCGACATGTGCGGAAACAAGACAAAACACGAGAGTAACTAATCCGAGGATGATCCAAGAAGTATTTTTTTATTAATAAGGCCGTTATAGTACAGATATGTAAGTAAGCTCCTTGTCAAGCTATACTGTTTGACCTTTGGACCGTTCTTATGTCGCTCATAATAGTGGCAGTTTTCGTAGTGTACATGTAAAGCTTGAATGGGAGCTTACTGTACAGGGTTAGTCAAAAATAGTGTATCAAGTGGTGGAGGCCTTGACGTATGGTTTTGACTATTTTTATGCACACGTTTACGGAAAACGATAATTTTTATTTTCATAAAACAAAAAAAAATATAAAATTGTTAAAATGTACAATCCTGGAAGTTGGCGGGGCTAAGGACGGCATTTACTCATCGTGCCCTAACAAGATGGCAGCATTTTTCTTCGATATCGTGGAACAACCGCGCGAGCGCATCATGAAAATAAAGCGAGAAGGGATATTAACCCTGGAATTACCGAAACATAAACAAACAACAACTGACGGCTGGGGCTGCCACAGCATATTTTAAATACAATTAACTCAGGTCTATTTCGCGGTAAACAATAACTATATTGACTTACCGCGAAATAGACCCGAGTTAATTGTATTTAAAATGTGTACAAATCGCGGAAGTCTAAAAACTTTGCCACAGCATAGTTTGTTTTTTAATCTTAAAAAATAATTTACTCCAAAAATATCAATATTTATTAAAACTGCTGAAACAAAAGACGTTTACTATCATGTGTACTTTTTCAATCTTTCGGCTTGATACACCTTTTTAGACCAGCCCGGTATATGCTTACTTACATGTATTATTATTATTATTATATTATTAAACTGTACTGTACGAAATGTTATAGCAGTAATATTGGATCCGAATTAATAAGAAAAGTAAGGCATGCGAATAGGTAGGCCGCGTGCGTTTGCCGAGCGTGTTGTATAAGGCTGGCCGCTGACGTTTTTCGCATTCGATTTCCAAATACGAGTATCCGAATGCATCAAATCAATACAGAATACATTGACTGCCACACGTTCTTTTTTATTCCGAACGGAAGACATTCCGCACGTGCGTTTAGGTAGAATGGTAGAAATCCCGAACGAGAATTAACGAACGTCTGCGCTACGTTTACGGAGTTCCGTGTTCGGATATCGAATACGGAAAACGTACAATGCGGCCAGTCTAAGGTTCGTTATAATAATTGCATCTCAAGAACGAGATCGATCTTGAGATGTTGTTTTTGACAGAAGGTCAGTGCGTACATTAAATGTCAAAACTGTATCTTAAGATCGATATCTACTTCGTTTATTAATACGTACGAGTCTAATGGCCGATTTCACCAACCATAACTTAGCTTAGGAATACTTTGAGATGCGTTTGTTAATACGTACGAGTCTAATGCCCGATTTACCCACCATAACTTAGCTTATGAAGCCCCTAAGACGCATGCTGTCCCTTTTTGTCTTTAATGAAAAGAATGTAACAGCATGCCACATAAGAGTCACCTAAGCTAAGAAGAGGTTGGTGAAAACGGCCATAAGGCTCGTATTAATGAACGCGTCTCAAAGTTGAGATCGATCTTGAGCTGCAGTTTTGACGTTTAATGTATGGAACATCTGTCAAAAACAGTATCTTAAGAACGAACTCATAGTTGAGATGCGTTTATTAATACGAGCCTAAGTGTGTCGGTCGGTTCCGGTGGCACAGATCCCGGCGGCGCTCTTGCCCTTGCCCGCGGCCGCGCCCCTGCCCGCGCCCGCGCCGCCGCCCCACGGGTCCCACCACACGCTGCCGCACCAGCCGAGCGCGCAGCCCGCGGCGCCGACGCACCACCGGACTAACAGGTACTGTGCTCCGAATGCCTAGTGAATGAATGAATGCATTAATGATTTAACACTTTATTGTTGTAAGCACTTTAAAAAAATATACAAAAAGATTAATTTCATTGGAGAAACAAACGGCGCGCGGCCTTATTGCCGAAGCAGTAATCTCTACCGGGCAACCGATGGGTAAAGGAAAGTTTAAATTTTAGACAATGTTGACGGGGAAAGTATTATAGAAACCTATTTTACGTACGTAAATATTTACCCTAAATACATATTTTGGTAATAAAATACATAAACTACACATATTACACATGTCCAATAAATACACTACATAAAATACATAAACTATTATGGTGTTGGAGATATTTCCTTAAGTATCCACCTGCAGGAAATGCTTTTTTATCGCACGCTTGAATACATCGTGCGATGGTGCACGTCTGATGGCTTCGGGTAGGGAGTTCCACAGTTTGATGCACTTTACCGTAAATGACTTGTCATAAAATATGGAGGAATGGGGAGGGAGGACAAGTGACTAGTGCGAGTTTTATCGAGCTCTACTCGATCCTACGCATCGAACGCGTTATTAACGCGAATTTGTATGGAATTAGAGCTCGATAAAACTCGCACTCCGCACACTGTACCCTACACCGGGTAAATACGAAGAGGAGGTGGCCTACGCAATGTAGAGATTCTGCACTAGAGGCGCTGCAATCAGTTTGACTTTATAAATCGGTAGCGAAGTACAGTCAACAGCACATCAAGCTGCCACAAAATGATTATTTGTTTTTAAAAAATGTCGCCTCACACTAGGATTTTCTCCTGTGTCGTAGGTGCAGTTATTAACGTAGAATATCTCAAGCACACGCCCAGACCGGAACAACTTTCTGTAGGCCATACAAAATATTTGTCCCGTACGGGAATCGAACCCGCGACCCGTTGCGCAGTAAGCGATCACTCTACCTCTGCGCTAACCGTGTCGTCAAACATTTTTTTCGTCAATCGACTTTTAACATGACATAAATGGTTTAAGGTTCAAAATCAATTAGAGACATTTGTCAGTTTTGTACAACGTGCTAATAAAACAACGCAGAATCTCAGACACCCCAACTCGTTTTTATTATAAAAGAATTAATAATTATAAATTATGAAAATGAAAGTAAAATTTTGCCGATTATTTAAGAAGATATTTCCTTTTTTTAATTTTTTGTATATATTACCATCATGTTTGCGGACCTGCGTTCGATGTTAACGCTTAGCCGTTTACCGCTTTACCGTCAAACGATAGAGTTAAGTAAATTCTACTCTCCATTCTAAGCTAACTAATTTTAGGTTTTGCGCAATATCATTCACACGTTTGCACGATAGCTGTGATGTGCTGTCGACTGTACGTATGTTCGCCAATATTTTGTGTTTTTATGTTTATTAATAAATGAAGTGCTGTTTCATTGGTAATTGTAAGTACACGAACGAAAAAAAGAGTCGATGATAAAAAAATATATTTATACTCGAAAGGTCGTAAGTACTTTAAATTTTCTTCTGGAACATGCAACATTCGACACTGAATAAAATGAAGATTTTCACGCGCAGCGCCATCTAGCGTGAGAATATAGAAAACTGGTATTCAACGCACCCACAAAGCGTGCTTTCGATGACTTCCCTTCGCCTCTAGATGGCTCTTAATAGCTCCGATAAATGTAAAGTTCTTCTACTAAAACTTTTCATTATCTGTAATTGTGATATTATTAAAAGTAAATGTAGAAAAACAAATTCGTCAAAACGTATTGTATTTGTTCCTCTGACAAATGCAATTATGCGTTTACTGCTCCAAAATCTGAGAAATGTTAAATCTCACAATTACCCTTATGTTGGTGTAGCTCAAGACGCGTTCTCACATTTAGCGGGGCTCCACGCGCAACCGAATATCGGCGGTTCTCGGCCCGCTCCAAGAGTAACACAATTTTTGGTCAATGGGACAACAACACTTTTTTTTTTTTTTTTTTTTTTTTTTTTTTGGGAGGGGGGAAAATGCTTTGACGCATTCCTCGTGGTCGAGCCAAACCACGAGGATATGTGGGACTCCCCAGACCGTACACGGCCCGGGCCTACCCACTAAAAACCCCCCCAGCAGCTCTCCGTCCGTCACAAGACAGGGGGAAGGGGACAACAGCCAGGCCTTATTCCCGCTGACCCCCTGCCTGTGACACGTCCGTTGCCGGACTCCCCATCTGGCTCTGCTACTTTGTGGAGCGGCACAGAATTGCGCCGCTCTACACCCCGAAATTGGTTTTTTATTGTGGTTGTCTTCCACGCGGTCCGACGCTCAGTGCGCCGGGCCCCCGGCCCGCTCAGTGCGGGTAACGGGTTGCCCGACGGCAGATCCCACTGGATCCACCGCCGCGCGGGTGAGCCGAAGCTCGGGGAAATCCCCAACGGGCGCGAAGCGCCACGGCGAGAAGCTCGCCCTCATCCTCCCTACCACCAGAGGTAGCCACCGGAATCGGCTTCCAGCGAGAGCCACACCTCTTCTTAACATAAGAAGAGGGGACTTCGCCCTTCTCCGCATGAAGCGGGTGGCCACACGAAGTGGCCCGCCGGGCTAAGCCCGGCCATCCCACGCCCCCCCCCCCCCCCTCCATGGGGGTCCTCTCGTCAGACTATTAGCCCGCGGCAGAGAATCTGCCGGGTTGCCCAGGGTGCACCACGTGGAGGTGTCTGACATCGCACCCCGGACAACAACACTTATGCCATCTAGTGAAAACTATTGGCAACACAATTGCGAGTTTATTCCTCGAAGTCAACCTACCTACACTCACAGAATATTATGACAGTATTTATTCAATTAAAAAAAAAAGAAGACAATAGGGTAGTTGACTCATATCAAAATTTATTAAAATATTGTTTATTTCTAACAGTATTTGGCATAAGGTTCCACAATATACCGATTTTAATAAATAACAATGAATGATTGCTGTAAAATTTTAATTTGAAAATGCTAGAAATAATCTTTTTTTATCTCACGCCGTAAACGCTTTGATATCCTGTGGTCAGGGCCGTGACGTCAATCATATAGTAAACAAAGAAATGTCAAATTTGATTCAACAACTCGTCGATTTGCACTATTCTTTCCTAAAACTGGCAAAAAATCGTCCAAGTCTCCGTTATTATATTTGTAAATATCGTAAATTATTTGTATTAATAGCAAAATCAACCATTGATGTTGGATTTGTGAGAGCAGATAGTACAAATCTTCCGAAAATAGACAGATTGATGGTCAGGAGATTCTTTGTGTATCGCTCTAAACAATATAAGTACAGTTTCAATACTGTTATAATGAAGAACGGTTACAAGTGTACTTGTCAAGATTGTCACGCGGCAGAAGAGAGTTGCAAACATGCATTTTTGGTGTGGTTGCACCATCACAGTGAGGAGCTATTTTGTACAGCAGTTGAATGCTATTGGATAGAATTCTATCTCTCAAAAGTCAAATAAACACTAAAAATATTTACTTCAAGAGAAATGTTGAAAAGAAAACATCAGGATCATGTGTCAAATACCAGTGTAGTACTGCAAGAATTTGTAAATGAACATAAAAAGAGAAAGATTGGCAGTTGTTCATTTGTCAAGCATGAAGAAAATTACTGGGAGGAAAAATATATATACATTCACAGACACAGATTGTGACATATTTCTTAAAAAATAAAAGACCTCTTCAATGAAGAAAGAATAAAGTGCATAGAAAACTAAACCACGAATCATCAATACAGAAGTGCTCTTTAGTTCGAGCTTCGTTATAAACAATAACAGCTTCCATGTGCTATAAAGTCAGCCAGTGCATAACACATGATGGTTCTTTTGTTGGGAAGATTTTTGGTAGGAAATCTTGCAGACACCTACGAGTATAATGAAATGTGGATAAAAGTTGAAAGATGAAGATTTGGGTTGAAATTTGCAAAATGTGACCTCATTTCTGATTATACCCTGTAATAGTCTATTCAACAAACGGTATCCATAAAATTAGATTAATACAAAATTGTCATGCTCTTTTACTGAAGATAATGTTAATTATCAAAGACGGAAAACTGTGAACAGTATGCTTAACTCAAGTATAGATGCAGATGTTTTGTGCTAAAGCAAACAAAACTTATATACTTTTGTGTTGCTAGCAGTATGTAATTTTGAAAACACTCAAAAGGTGACAATATTAGCTATAATAGGTATTTGTTCTAACAATCTGAATGTCAAAAAACTTATTGATCAAATAGTGTCATTTTGGAAACTATACTACATTTTTCCTAAATTATATGAAAGTATTACTTCATAATAAATCACTTTACTATTATTTTGACTTTTATTACCTGTGACCTTAAGGCAATATATACAAATTAATAAATTTGATCTAACTCTATTCAACCTATTTGTACTTTTGGAACATATACTATATTTGAGTAACAATGATAAAAATGAGCAACAAACCTATAAAATATTATAAATATTTTAAGGTGTAACAGAAAAATAAAACACATGCATTTCAAATTAAAATATTTTGATTCAACTTAAACCTTTACAAGTCATCATTGTCAAATAAACATAGAACATTTTTTTTTGTGAAGAACATAATGACTAATGTAATTTATTATGTCATTTTTAGATGTTAGTTATGTATAAAGTAAAGAAAAAAAATTTCTTTATATTATTTATTTAATAAGAAGGGTCTTGTAAATTAAGAAGAGCACAGGCTGACAACACAGCAAACACATTTAATATATTTGTATACGGCTTTAAAATGGATAACTTGCATATTCTTGCGTAAGCTGTTCTGAAATTTACCAGCCATGGTGGCTAGCAGGTTTAATCAGTGAAGATATAACATCTTTCAGTTTTACCAAACTGGACCTATTTACTTCTATCGTGCTTTGGTATATGAATACTTGAGTTATTTTGTTTACATAATGTTGTTCTAATTGACGGGTCACATTTTGATGTTGTGGCTGAGCATGCACTGCTTTGTATTATGTTGCACAACTTTTACTGCCTTATCAATCTCGTTGTCAAGAGGAGAACAGGTTAGTACACAATAGTTCTCATTAAGTAACCACTGAAAGCAACAAATTTTAATTAGGTACTCAGTAAATTCAAGTAAATTTGTTTAGATAAATATATTCATTATGAAACTTTGATATTTTTGTTTGTATTACATACTTTTTAATTAATATTCAATTACATCATTATTCAATTGGACATAAGTACATATTCTTTTCCTTGAAACATCATCTAGTGTCAGTGTATAACTTAGATTAAATCAAAAAGGCGTAAATGGTCAAGTTTTCTCTCAGTTTTCTGGTCAAGTTAAAATTTGGTTGGTCGGCTGCAGTCAGTTTTCATTCTAACTGAAAGATAAAAATTTAATTAATTTACATACAGATTTGATTTTACATACAAACTAAAAACTTCTATTTTGTTTAAGTTGAAACTGAAGTACCTACACAGATTGAGTTATTCAGTTATAGTACTTACATTAATGTGATTTTCGCAAAAATACATTTGAGTTTCAGTAGATAGTTACAGGATTTCTTTAAGCGAGTGTTAACCAAATATTTCGCATGTCTATATCACTGGGTACGTCTAATCCACAGATTTCCTGGAGTCTTTGAAGAGGTATTTCTATATTACTGTTCTATTGTCCCGTTCCATATACAGTTTTACTATATTTTGTGATATTTAATAGAAAGCATTGTTTTTGTGAGGTTATTTCGCCCCCGTGCTTTGTTTACTATAAGACTGACGTCATTGCCACAGATAATGAACAGACTATCATGGCTGACCGTGTTTTCGGTCCAAAATTGAAAATCTTAATTTAAAATAGATTTTTTGCACTTTTTAGCCATCGAAAAAAATAATATTCATGTGCTATGGTCTAATACAACAATTATGAACATTTTAAGCCCTACTTTAAAAAAGGGTCAACTAGCCTATTGTGATGTTATTCTGTCGGATGAGCGTTATAATCGTTTGACGAGCGTCAGTGGCGCTGTAGACTCGGCAGTGGCCTTTTAATCGGGAGGTCCGCGGCTCATCCTGCCATGTACAGATCGCGGCACATAAGTTGAACCAAAATGGTTGCAGTTTGCGGATGGACAATAGTAAAAATAAATGTTATGTGAATATTATCCTATTAAATTTAAATTGCTAGCGTTTGTGACAAACAGCGTGTAATCCCTAAATCGGTCTCATTGCTACTATTTTTTGATCTCAAACGAAGTGCGAAACGCGAGGGCTTACAATTACTCCTGCGCAGACGGCAGCCATTTTAGTTCAAGTTATGTGCCGCAATGTGTACCAATGTGTTTTTAGTTTGTCTAATTTCATATGTATATTTATCCGACGCTCTCACGGTGAAGGAAGAAATTCAAAGGTGTATGTGAAGTCGAGTCGACCAATCCGCACTGGGCCAGCGTGGTTGACTAAGGCCTAAACATCCCACTAACTTAGGGTAGGCTCGAGCCCCTCGGTTGGGGACGTTTATGAGCTGTGATGATGATGATGATGACGATGACAATCGGTTCCCGGTCGCCCAGCGCTCCGATGCCGCCCAACATGACGCTAGCCGCGGCGGCGCCCCCGCCGGTTCCGCCTCACCAGAACCTACCACCGCAGCCGCCGCAACCGCCGCAACCACCGCAACCGCCGCAACTGACGCAGCCGCCGCAACCGCCGCAACCGCCGCAGCAGCACCACACCAACAACGTGAGCACAGAATATATAATAGTATTACGTACAGAACGGCCACTCACCTCCCCGCACTCATTTCAAATACCTCACCCTACCCTACCCCGCACTTCGTTGTAGACATCACTGACACATAAACAAGGGCGCGCGCGATCGCTCGGGCGAGTAGACGCGAGCGCCGGCCGATAACAGAGACAGCGCTATGCGGGTAAAAGAGAAGGCAGTCGCTGCACTTCTCGCGTCATTTCGATTGATAACAGCGCACCGCACTCAACCCTACCAGATTCCACGCACACATTTGCGCGTGTACAAATGTCATTAGCCTAAGTAGTAGTAATAGGTAATTGATTTGTTTGCGAACGTTGTATGGAGTGTCCGGGGTGTGACGTGAGTACTGCGCACTGTAAACCCGTAGGAAGGGCTAGCACGAACATTTGCGTCAAAGTATTCGTATCGTCAAGACGCGTGAAATACTTGTATGAGAATTTTAGTTCCAAGTACGCCCTGTAGGGGCGTTGTACAATTCCAATACAAATATTTCACCATGACGATATGAATACTTTGACACAAATGTTCGTGCTAGCCCCACAGGGCATCCAGTCTCGGAAGGTTGCCGGGGGGGGGGGGGGGGGGGGCTATCGCACTATTTACCATTCCCATTGACATATGACAGCTGTCAAGGTGTTGTCAAAATGTATGGGAACATTTTTGATTTGGTTCAAACGTTGTGAATAGTGCGATTGCCCCTCAGTTCCGGAACTGGTTGTCGAGATTTGGATACCTAATTTGAAATTCCGGAACTGCGAGTTTTTTTGTTTCATATCGGAATTCCGGAACCAGTTCTGGAAATAGGAGTTCATTTTCTTCAAAAAAATGTTTTTGTTTCTTTTCTTTTACTTTAGAAAAATAAGAGAAATGACATGAGAATTATCATATTTACGAGAATTATGACATTAATCGCCAGTTCTGGAACTGAAATCTCGGTAAAAAGCCACGGGACGCACAAACAAAGATTAAGCGAACAATTCAAATAGTTCAAACTCGGGTGGTCTATCTTTGAGACAAGATACTTTAGAATTTAGCCGCGTTATATTTTAACCAATTTTAACCAAATGACAATTCATCTTGTGACATCCCAAAAAAGCTATACAAAGCAAATATTCCACTTCTCTTACACTTACACAGGTTTGTGCCGTATGATAGAAAGAGACAAATAGCACACTTGGTTTAATCTTCCTTCTATGCTTTAGTTATTGTTCTGAAGCTTACGCTATCCATTTTTAATCCTTTGTCAGTGTGTCTCTGACACTTAAGCATTTTGATTTTTTTCCTTGTTTAGACATTAAAATGTATTATTTGTTTCAGGTACCAGTGGCGCCACCTACGCCGCCGGCCGCTCCCCAACCACCGCCGATGATGAACGTAAGTTTTCGAGTGATGATGAATTCATAGCAGAGAACTTGTACATTATAGTAAGCAAGCTAAAGTGGCAGTATTTTTTTTAATTTAAGAAAGCTGAAGTAGCAGTGTGTTGGCTTAGATCATTTAACCTATGGATGCGGTACGCAACAAATCGCAGTATACATTTTTCTGCCACTTTTCGCGGGAGGCGAGGTAAACACGCTACGCACACTACGAAAATGTTTACGAACACACACTATGAAAATATTACCCTACAATGAAGAAACACACACACATCGACAAATTAACGTGTATCTACGCAATCCCCACCACAAAGAATTAATGTCCCTAGTGATGTGACACAAAGAATGAGTAACTATTTGGGTCGTCGTGAGTGAATGATTGAAATGTTACAATAAATTGTATTTTTATTACTATACCCTGTTCGGCTAGAGTTAATAAAAATACAATGAAGACAGGGTTTCTTAAATAAGTACAAAGCGAGGCTTGCTAATTATTATTAAAATGCTTTAATTAGTTTTTTGTGTCAAATACAGCAATTTCACTTGTTATTTAGCTGATCGACTGAAATAAATGTATATTTTCAGTCATAGGCGTAGGTATAATGTTTTGATGGGGAGGGGGGGGGGGGGGGACGAATTTATATTTTCAGTTAAAGAAAGACAAAAGACAGTAAGCGCTCCGATGCGTAATCAAAATGGTGGATTACGTATTTTTTCACAACTCTCTTAATATGGGTATCAAATGAAAGAGCTTGACTAGTAGAAGTAGAATACCACACACTATGATAAATATAACTGGTTTATTTACATTAAAATACATCAAGTAATTTTCAGTTAAAGAAAGACAAAAGACAGTAAGCGCTTCGATGCGTAATCATAATTTTTATCAGCTCTCGAAGATGCTATGTTTGATGACTATCGATCCAAGATGGCCGCCGCCACAAAATGGTGGATTACGTATTTTTTCACAACTCTCTTAATATGGGTATCAAATGAAAGGGCTTGACTAGTAGAAGTAGAATACCACACACTATGATAAATGTAACTGGTTTATTTACATTAAAATACATCAAGTAATTAGTCATGGTCAAAGTAAAATAAAGGTACCATGAATAGTCAGTAAACAAATAACAGAACGACACTCCGGAGTGCGATCAAAACAATGACTAGTGTGACTTGACTTGCGCCACGCTTCTATCTGAACCCGTCGAAACAAGTTAGCGCGTGGTGCAGTTATACGGGGAATGTCTTAGATGTTTTACGTGGGAATTGTTACTACCAAGAACAAATTTCTGATTTTATTATATATCTACCTACATAGATATAAACATGTTTAATAGGTAGGCACTTTTTCGTTTAGCTTTGTTCGTATGGTTCAAGTTTGCTATCTCGTGCAAGTAAAAAGCACGAGGTAGCAACTTACTGCCATACAAACAAAATTAGTATTTTAGAAAACCTTTCATTTGTGATAGGGCCCAACGTGTTATAACGCTTGGGACGATATCGGGCATTTTCCTTGAAGTTGTACCAAAAAATGTGAGTTAAAGTAAACATAAAATTCCTTGCTACACGTATGTGGTGTTAATTCTACCATTTTAGCTTAGTAGATGTTTACTACTATGAAAGTTTTTATTTACATATAGTAAGACATGTTATATGTTATTCATTCGTCATAACGTGACGTTGAAAGTGTTTTTGTTTACATTGCCCGTACAAACTTCAAAGCCACTAAAATAAGAAGAAAAATCTTTATTGTGCGATTTTAATAATGATGTTGCATTATTAAAATTTTCTCTGACGACGACGATGACGACAATCACTTGCTTTGTGCTCTTTACTGATATCCGCAACAACTTGCTGCATAAAGCAGGTGGCAAGTACAAAAAATGAATTATTTTTTTGTACTTATGACCTCAACTACAACATAAAATTTAGAAGACGTTATTGACATTTTTCTATCTGGAGTAAACTTACATTGCATTTTGTAAAATACCAATATAGATTATTTAATAGGCTTAAAATCAAGTGAGATGCAGTCGAAAAATTGTTTAGAGTAAGTATGTATATTGTATGGCCGACTTAACCATGAGGTGTACGGCCATTAAACAAAGAAAAAAATAAATTAAATGTAAAAAAACCTTTTTAAAAACAAGCTTTTATTTAAATGCGCTAAAAAGAAAAAATAAACTTTTACACTAAAACTTTTACTTATAACGTTATTTCACATTTAACACAATTTATATGACATAAAAGATTGTCGCGAGATTTACTTACGTGTAAATTATTTAATTTACTCGTTTATCTACAAAAGTAAATCTCGCGACAAGCTTTTATGTCATATAAATTGTGTTAAATGTGAAATAACGTTATAAGTAAAAGTTTTAGTGTAAAAGTTTATTTTTTCTTTTTAGCGCATTTAAATAAAAGCTTGTTTTTAAAAAGGTTTTTTTACAATTAATTTATTTTTTACTTTTTAGATATCACTGAACACGTTTCTTAGTCTGTTCATCTAATTCAACGCATCATTGTTGCAAGGTCGTTTGCCGGAACGTCTATACTTACAGAATTTCAGCTCAATCGGTTAAAGATATCTACTTCAAATTTGATTTTTTGGCTTTAGAAGTACGCCATATTGGATTAATAGTGACACCACTTTATTTTACAATTTATTCTTAGCAAGGCCTTTTATTTGATACCCATATTGTAGGAGTGCATTTAAAATAATTGGTCCGCCATCTTGGGTATGCCGCCATCTTGGATTTAAAATGACGTCACACAGTTATTTTTGCATTTTCATCCAAACTGTGTGTATACAAAATTTCAGCTCAATTGGTTAAAGATATGTACTTCAAAATTGATTTTCAAGCTTTAGAAGTCCGTCATATTGGATTAATAGTGACGTCACATTATTTTTCGAGTTACTCGTAGCAAGAACTTTTATTTGATACCCATATTGTAGGGGTGCATTAAAATTAATTGGTCCGCCATCTTTGGTATGCCGCCATCTTGGATTTAGAATGAGGTCACACAGTTAACCATGCATTGTCATCTAAACTAAACGTGTATACAAAATTTCAGCTCAATCGGTTAAAAATATCTGCTTCAAAATTGAGTTGCAAGATTCCACCCGAACATACATACATACTTACTTACATCGCAAGTTAAATAAAAGCTTGTAAAAAAAGTATATTGTATAGAAAAAGATTTTTTAAACTACAAAGCAAAGTTGAGTAATATAATAGGTAATAATATAATATTTTCTTGATATTTTTTAGTTCTATTATATTACACGTGAATTTCTATTTTAATCTTATATCTGGTTAAACAAACTCCGGAGTTAATGAATGATAAATAAAAATATGAATCAGCATCATTCACTCACGTTGTCCCAGCACTAAGCAATAATGCCCGTGTCACAGATAATATAATGCCCGTGTATTGTGTTGAGCTACCATCGTACCATTGTATTTTTCTATCGTAACGGCATAAAAAATACTTCAAAATTGTAAACAAATGAAACACGGTAATGTATATTTTATACTTAAATGTGATAGGAAACGCCATAATCTCGAAGATTTGAGTAGCTGGATCACCTTTTGCAAGAGGAAACTGCACAATTAACCATTTTTTTGGAGCTCTTAGTACGACACGAAAACGACACCAAATGGCAGCGGCCGCGCGTCAACTAGTTTTATATAACGTGTATGGTCATATGGTCAGCGTAAATTGGCAGAGGGGTTCGCCCGGCCTTGCCGTCTCCCGTATGAATGCTCTAAGTGTGTTGGCATGTAAAAAATTTTTTTTTCATATGATGTTGGTCCCAATTTTAAAGGATTTTGGATCACTCAAATTTAGTGTTGTCAGTAGAAACAAATTCTATATAAGATTCTGTTTCACGCAGAAAAAATAAAAACCGATGTTGAATTTAATTTGATTAATTTATGGTAAAATCATACTGATTTGTTAAGACATAATTCAAAATCTTTTAAAATATTAAACTTCTCTATAAGATTTATCTGTTCCAAATATTTATTTAGTACCAATTGCTACACCAATACATTGCCTATTCTAAATGTGAAATCATGGCTATTGGAAAAATGATCCGTTAATGAGTATTTTTATTTTGGGAATGTTAGGATGGTACATCACAATCGCACGGGCATTTGCTACGCTTCCTGACAATTTAATGAATACTGTAATTTATTAATCAATGTAATTGTGTTGTTTGTCACTGACGTATAAATGTGTTGTGTGTAAAACAACTCAAAAATCTTTTTGTACCACATTTAACGCAATAAAGAATTCCGAATATCTATGCCAGTGTAGTATCAGTATCTGAATAAATATTTGGAATATGTACATTTTTAATATTAAAAACGGAGCCCCAATTCTGCTATTGAGTTACAGCCGAAACGAAACTGAACCGTTGCGATCGAACAGACCAATCAGAACGCCACATTATCACGTCATCGAACAGTCGAATGGCAATACGCGCGCTCCGATTGGTCAATCGCTACGGTTTAGTTTCGATTAGGCTGTAACTTATTAGCAGAATTGGGCCTCGGCACGCGTAGCACAAGGATCGCGAGAGTATCTTCTCGGCCTGTTTCTCCACACCGAATTATGTCACTTTTGATAGTAGCGAATGAGATAGCAATTGTTTGGTGTCGAGAAAGTGACAGTTAATGATATACATCTTTATTTGGGGTGCTCGTGCTACGCGTACAACAGGTTGATTGGGTATAGAGATTATCCAATCCAGTAGGGTTACTCTCGAACCAATTCCGATCGATCGACATTGGGATTGTGATTTTTTGTAAGCTTGAGTAGCAACACTAGCGCAAAATTGGTTCTGTGTCTTGTGAAAATTATACAATACTGAGTTTGGAGCACTCATAATCCACGCAATACGGGTCTAATTTAGCGCTGATGTGGCAATATAATAGAAATAGAAATCTTTATTTGCCAGAATTGGTTCTAAAGGTGTTACAGTTTCATTGAGCCGATATATCCTGCTGACTTAGTCAACGTGCAAATTTTCCGTCCTTTATAGGTACATTCTTACATTATAGGTACCACAAAAAAAAATATTTCATTGTTATGATATTAATAACTAGTATTTAAAATTTCAGTCATCATGTCACAATCAATAGTAATGTCATACTTTCAATTCTATTATCATTGTCATATTAGTTACCCGTTATCATTATTACATTAATAAAACAACAAATCACATAACAATATAAAATGTCCTAACTATCATTTAAAATTTCAGTCATCATGTCACAATCAATAATAATGTCATACTTACTGTTCTATTTTCATTGTCATATTCATCGCCTTCAATCATTATTACATTAACAAAGAAAACAGATCACATAACAATACAAAATGTCACATATACGAGCGTACGAAACATCACAATCCCAATGTCGATCGATTGGAATTTGTTGGAGAGTGAGCCTACAGCTCGGTGTGTACGCCGGCGAGTGAAGCACCTCCCGCTCTGTTGGCAGTGCGCGACGCCGCCCGCGCCCCCGCCGGCGGCCGCGGCCGGGTCTGGGTCTGGGTCTGGGTCTGGGTCTGGGTCTGGGTCCGGGTGTGGGTCTGGGTGTGGGTCCGGCGGGGGGTCCGCGGCGGCCGCGTCCCCCCCGCCGCCGCCGCCGCCGCCCGCGCCCCCGGCGCCGCCGGACCCCGCCGGGCTGGCCCACATGCTGCAGTCCGCCCGCCTCCGCAGGACGCCCAGGGTGAGACATATTTAGGGAATGCAAATCTCGCGAGATTGAGGCTCAAGCGAGATCCCGCGAGTTTATGAATAACAATAGTGCGAGATCTCGCCAATTTCGAGATCTCGCGAGATTAGCAGTTTGGTGTGTTTGCAAATAATCACAATATTTGAATAAATTAGGAAAAAAAAATATTATAAGTATTACAATTTTTTCAATAGACTTTTATGCATCAAACATTGTTTGACGTATCTGTCTATAATTTTGTAATAAACTTCTAAGTAGTAAACTTTGACACACGTATCTATCAAATAACAAATGAAAGAAACATCCAGTCTTCTCTTCTAATATCAAACAAAAATCTTTTAGTAATAAAACAGATCTTTTATAACAAACAAAACAACGAGAAGTCAAAAAAAATGAAACTTGTTATCTAAGTTGAGTTGACTATTAAACTGAGATATTATTATCAATTAAATGAAAGTAATTAAACTATTTCTACTCAGTAGATCCATGAGATATTACAGATTAATTAACAACATATACCAATTAGTCAGACTATTACACTATTTTATGCTCAAGTACAATCTCGTTAAACTCGCGAGATCTCGCCTTTTTTTCTTCCGAGATCAATCTCGCTAAAAATGGCCGAGATCTCGCGAAAACGAGATCTCGCGAGAACGAGATTGCATTCCCTAGACATATTATTGTGACGATTATGGTCGGACTCCGAATCCGAATTTCTCGCCTGTTCTTCTCCAGAGGGCTTAGTCAGTTTCAGAACAGGCGTATAGTCAACTTTTTTTTGCCGTTTACATGTATTTACGTACATCTTGATCTTGACGAGGTTTCATTTATTCATTTACAAACAAAATCCACAGATCTCAGTTTGTAATAATTACTTGACTATATTAGACTTTAAATCTAATGACTGCTTACTGTATTGTATACCGGGTTATTTTTCCAGCAGGAGCCAAATTTTACGTTGTTGTTCAGACGAGCAAAATGAAGATCTTTTATTATGGAACCGATCTCGAAATCGCGAAAAAGAAATCAGCTGTTCCATACAAATGTTCAACATCCACTGAGCCGAAATGTATGGAACAGCTGATTTTTTTTTCGCGATTTCGAGTTTGGTCCCATAGTAAAAGTTGTTCATTTTGCTTGTCTAAACAAGCATACAAAATTTCGCTCCTGATGAAAAAATAACCCAGTATACAGGTTTATTATTAATTTAATAATACCTATATTATTTATCTTATTTTATTACATTTTTGGTTTATTAAATTCTTATTATCTGGGAGCACGCCAGTGCCCCCGCCAAGTCGAGCGCGAAGCAAACGCTGCCGAACCATCCTTTACTGGAACTATTTCGCCGTATTTTCAGACCCCTATTTGAGAACCTCTGGATAAGACCAGAACGCAGAAATTTTCGTCATCCAGTAAGCTATAATCACACACTTAAAATCCAAAATTTCAAGTCTGTAGGTCATTTAGTTCCGAAGTTAAGCGAAAGCAAAGTTTCGCATTTATAACACTCACGCACTCATGATCATCAAAATAGAGCTAGTACTTCCCATAAACTCAGAGAGCTGAAATTTGGTACAGAGTTAGGGTTTTATGGCCACATAAAGGGAAAACTAGAAAAACTAGGATAATCCAAGATTTGGAGTACCTGGTGACCCTGATTAGAAAACACAAGAGCCCAACCAAACTATTACAGATATCGACATACCGCCATTACAAAAAATATTCAACTTGGTGAGCCGCTTCCAATAAAGAAAAGAAAAAATAAAAGAAATATTTGTAATAATAAAAAAACTACCCAAAAAAAGAAAAAAAACTGTGTCAAATAAGAAAATCTAATAAAATAAATCAATAAGCTCACGCTTCTACAAAAAGAAATGAAATCCCACCAAAAAAAATCTGTAAAAAAACTAGCCAAGTCTCGATGGAGCTGCTTGTTTATCTCTAAAAAGTAATGAAATCTAGACAAAGTCGTGCCGTTGAACATTCTTTATACGTTAGTGGGTCCAAGTCAACGGCCAAGTCACACAACACTAACTATAATAATAAAGAAATCGCAGTAAGGAACCGTGGACTTGGCACGACTTTGTCTAGATTTCATTACTTTTTAGAGATAAAACAAGCAGCTCCATCGAGACTTGGCTAGTTTTTTACAGAATGTTTTTGGTGGGATCTGTTTGACGTCTAGGCGCTTAATAGGCGGCATTTCTTTTTTGATTTGAATTTGTTCAAATGAGTTGTTGTTTTGACGCTCTATTAAATCATGTGCAACTAAAACGCGGGGTGAGGGGGACGTAAGAGCCATCTAGTGGCGAACGGAAGAATTCGAAAAGCACGCTTTGTGGATGCGTTTAATACAAATTTTCCGTATTCACGCGCTAAATGGCGCTACGTGTATTTAAGTAAATGTGGAATGTTCCAGTAGAAATGCTTCTTGTGAAACGTAAATAAATGAATGCCAGTTTCACCCTTCGAAAGGGAACAAAGCAATTCGAACGCCGCCTCCTTGCAGCAATAGTAGGTATGTTGTCTATTGCTTGCACAATACTCCAACGTTGTGCATTCCAGGGCGGCACTCAGTCGGAGGCGGCGTCACCCCCCGGCGGGGGCGCGGAGAACTCCGGCTCGTCCTCCTCCTCGGGCGGCAGCGCGAGGGGCGGCGGAGGGGGAGGGGGAGGGACAGGAGGAGGCGGAGGGGGAGGAGGGGGGAGTGGAGGCGGCACGCTCCACACGATGATGCACGAGATGGCGCGCACACTGGCGAGGCGCCGCGCTCACCTCGACAGGGCCGAGGTGAGTGTTTTATTTCCTACTAGCTGTGCCCGCGAACTACGTTTCGCCATCAAAATACTTAACACGGTGTTTAGTTTTTTCCTCCATTTTATTCCATAATGATTCAACTTTATTCTGCCTTTTTGAGCATCGGCCATTTCGAAATTAGGACAATTTTCGTAGGTTCGTAATGCTCTAGGTCAGCGGTTCTCAAGCTTTTTTGGTGACGGAACCCTTTTGGAAAGCGAAATATTTGACGGAACCCTAAAATAAAACAATAGTTTTTAAAAGTGTATTCTTTATTAATAAGCATAATAAAAGTACGACCAGAGAGGGGTGTTTTGTTTTTTCTAAATTATTGCGGAACCCCTATCCCCTATAGGGGAACCCTAGGGTTCCGCAGAACACACTTACAGCATGGCTGCTCTAGGTACTCTTCAGGGCCTACTTTCATTTAATACCCCTATTAGTGGGTTTCCATGTTGAATTTACGTCAATGTTGCTACGTTCAAAGTGCTCTAGTGATCAAGGCCTTTCATTTGATACCCATATTGCTGGGTTTGGGAACGAACTTTTATCCGTTTTTTTTTTAGCAGCGGCCATATTGAATTTTGTGCTATTTTCCTAGGTTCATAGTGCTCTACTCTTCAAGGCCTTTTATTTGATACCTATATTGCTAGGTTTGGAAACGAAATTTAATCCACCTTTTTTGAGTTGTAGCCATGCCGAATTTACGTCAATATTGCTAGGTCCATAGTGCTTTAATCTTGAAGACCTTTCATTTGATACCTATATTGCTAGATTAGAAAACGAACTTTTATCCACCTTTTTTGAGTGGTGGCCATGTTGAATTTATGACAATGTTGCTAGGTTCATAGTGCTCTACTTATCAAGGCCTTTCATTTGATACCCATATTGCTGGGTTTGGAATCGAACTATTATCCATTTTTTTGAGCGACAGCCATGTTGAATTTATAGCAATTTTCCTAAGTTCATAATGCTCTACTCTTTTAAGCTTTTCATTTGATACCCATATTGCTAGGTTTGGAAACGAACTTTTACCCGCCTTTTTTGAGCAGCGGCTATGTTAAATGTATGCCAATGTTGCTAAGTTCATAGTGCTCTACTCTTCAAGGCCTTTCATTTGATACCCATATTGCTAGGTTTGGAAACTAACTTATATCTACCTTTTTTGAGCGGCGGTCATGTTGAATTTATGTCAATGTTACTAGGTTCATAGTGCTCTACTCTTCAAGGCCTTTCATTTGATACCTATATTGCTAGGTTTGGAAACTAACTTTTATCCACCTTTTTTGAGCGGCGGCCATGTTGAATTTATGTCAATGTTGCTAGGTTCATAGTGCTCTACTCATCAAGGCCTTTCATTTGATATTGCTGGGTTTGAAAACGAACTTTTATTCTTTTTTTTGAGCGACGGCCATGTTGAATTTAGGTCGATTTTCCTACAATGTGTTCTACTCTTTAGGTTCTTCCTTTGATATCCATGTTCCTTGGGTGGATCCAAAAAAATGTGATCCGTCATTTTAGACATTAGGATCAAGAGTCCCGTCCCATCCCTCTACGCGTAACCCAGAACATTGCAGTCAGATGTTCAATATTAATCTATTACTTTTAATAGTTTTAAATGGATGAAAGAGTTTGATTCCTTAGTTCTAATGTAAAAACATATAACACCTTTCAAAATACCTTGAAAAGGGTATCTTCACTTTTCAACATTTCAAATATTTCAAAAATTGTACCGATTTTGTGAAAATTAGTCAAGAATTAAACCAATCTACAAATTTTATTGTGACTCGATATTGTCATAAAAAGTGCTATAAACATTGGTTGTATGGTTTGATCCTTTTGCCTTACCACCACGGTACGACATAAGAAAAAGACAATTTGGTTGACGAAATCCAGATGGGCACATCCATTAACAGAAAATATTAAATTTTATTTGTATGTGAAACACTTCATTCCTGCCTTTCAACTTTCGACTTCCAATTACTTAGGATCAGGCTGTATGGCGTAGTTCCATTGCCTTTCCTTCGTGGAAGAAAATACCTTCTCTCTATGTGACAGACTTGTCAAAATAATTTCACGTGCGCCATGTTGTTTTTCTATCTAAAGCATTGTACGAAAATTTTATATCGTATTATATCACTAAAAATAAAAAAAGTTAAACGAAATTATGCCTAAATGTTCTTCCGGAAAATTCTAAGCATTGTGGTGTAAGCCATATCAAATTCTGTCCAGTAGTTTCGGAGATCTTTCCGGACAAACAATTTTTTTAAAAACTATTCTATCGTGTTCTGCTAATGATTTTAAGGAGTCCTGTGTATTTTTTTTTCTTAATATTTCACAATTACAGATTTTTGTACCCCTACGATTTTAATATATATAGAGATATAGAGAAGTGACTAGCTGTCAGGGTTCGGAACTACTGTCCAGTGTCCACCCATTTTAAATCAAATCAATTTATTGCATACTAAGTGTTTTTTTTTTATAAATGGATAATATAGAAAATAAACTAGTGGTCTACTTAAGAGCTCTCGTGGCGTACCGGCAGTCCCCCGGAATTAAGCAATGAAAATTCTAATTTCCCTGCTCAAGGTAGACATTTTAAATGACTGTAATTCTGTCGGTGTAAATTACGCGCCTGTTGTAGCGTATTTTTCCTAATTAGTTCAAAGGACGAGATAATTTGAAGACTGTACGTTCAAATGATAATTATATCATTTGAACGTACTGATTTCAAAATACCTGGTCTCTTGAACTAGCAATTTGGAAGAAAAAAGTTGTTAAAATATACCAATGTGCGAATGGGACCCAATCAAGAGATGGCTACCCTTTAAGACTCATGCTTACCTCAATTGGATCTTTCAACTCAAAACATCGCGAATATGCGGGAGCGTGAGCGATGGCTCGATTCGTGTATACCTGCAAAATAAATACATAACACTAATGACAAACCGGTACTCACTAATGTAATTGAAACTCAAATTAACCGAATAAGTTCGCTATTCGCTACCCTCTACATTTCGGAATTTGTAGATGTTGCCAGTTTTTAACAGACATCAAAAAAGGAGGAGGTTTTCAATTCGATGCGTTTGCTTTTTTTTTGTTTATGTATGTTACGCGATTACTCCGCCAATTGGGATGATGACTGAATTCAATTTTTTACGTCTTGTCATTAAATATTAAAATACCGTGGAAAAAGATGCAATCCTGTGAAATTAGAATTAAAATCGGCTTAGAAATACATTAGATACAAGCATTTTAAGTTGTTAATTTGAAGGTGATTAGACAGAGAGATCCGACAACAACCGTGACGTCATTGTTGAGTACGGCCATATGAACTCCATGTAAATTGCCGTTTTGCTAGAAAGAGACGGAGAAAGTTTTTTAAGACCATTATATCTTGGTTGTTTTTATAGTTATTCGAAAATCGATTTTTTCTTTCTGTTTATTATATGAATGAGCTTCTATTAAAGTAAAAATTTTTTTTTAGTCATCTAGCCTATTGTGGATCGATTTTCGAAATTCTTTTTTTTTTCATTTCCATCCCCTATTCTCAGGAGTCGTCGACGGAGAACTCGGTGACGTCCACCCCCCTCAAGACGTGGGAGCGCGCGGCCACCCTCCCCCACCGGCTGCCCGCCGCCTGCAACGGGAACGCTTGTGAGTGGTCACGCAATATGCAACGCAACACGAAACATCGAATACACCACATTTATTTATTTATTTACTAGCTGTTGCCCGCGACTTCGTCCGCGTCGGACTCGGTTATTATCAGCAAGTCAAGTCGCTAATCTAACATCAGATCCTTCCACAATAAGCATCATCTACCCGCGAAATAAGCATTAAAATCTGTTCATACATCCATACAAACTTTCATCACCTATTCCCTATAGTTATTTTACCACCTTGAGGGTAAATTTTTTACAAACTTTGAATGTCATATTTATTTATATCTAATCCACAGCCTAAAAAATAACTTTCATGTTTCTAGCTTTAAAAATGACAATACTTCCATACCACATTTCATCCCCCCTTTCAACCCCCTTACAACCCTTTTTTCGCATTAAAAAGTAGCCTTTGTCCTTTCTCAGGCTCTAGACTATCTGTGTACCAAATTTCATTTAAATCGGTTCAGTAGTTTTGACTTGAAAGCGCGATATACAGACAGAGTTACTTTCGCATTTATAATATTAGTAAGTAAGTATAGATTCACAGTGTAAATTCACAGCTAGCTAGATCTAGCCAACCCGCTTACAATTACATTGTAATGTGGAAGGAAAATAAATATATTTATTATTATTACAATGTTACGTTCTTAATTAATTTACTTAAAATTATGAACTCAATAAT
Source organism: Schoenobius gigantellus (assembly GCA_963935595.1). Lineage (NCBI taxonomy): Eukaryota > Metazoa > Arthropoda > Insecta > Lepidoptera > Crambidae > Schoenobius > Schoenobius gigantellus. The sequence continues at coordinate 4,366,455 of OZ012543.1, forward strand.
CACAAACAACATATAAAAACTAAATTAAGCAATAATATAATTAGACACGTAAGAAATAAACCTTACAAATTTTGTGACTAATAATAACCTCAGACTAAGCAAACTAATGGACTCGCAATATATTAACTATGACACGAATAAATTTGCGTCCAGTCCTCCATTACAAAGCATCGTGTTGTTGCGCTAAAATATCAGTCAGTGAGCGTCGTTTATGTGTGCATTTTACAGTTCTATGTTTTTCATTAATTTTTCTAATAAATCGTAGAAAGAAAAACATCAAAGTGTGGAATATTGGATGCGGTGTCCCTAGTTTTTTCCGCCATCTTAGAGTACCACCATACATTATTGGCACGCTTTTTTGTAGGTATTTTATGTCCTTTGGTTGACTTAGTCTGAGCTAATAACCCAAGAGTGACTAATGGCACATACAACACCACAGATTAAATTTGAGAAGGGAGATTTTTCTGTATCTGTGAATTTGGATTTTCTTAAAAATGCTGAATATATTGGTAAAAAAAATATACTGGTAAATAAATCGATACAAGAAAAAAAACTCCTCGGCCTAACTTTGTTAAGCGAAAGTAGACTTTACTGACTATTAATAGCTACGTAGCAACGTCCAGTTTTGAAAATATTTATATACACTCAGGGGCAAATTTAGAGGAACGATAAAAATTCACTCCTAGTTTTGATAACGCTGTGTATTTCAGCATACGAAACCATATTTAGTTTTACCAGCTTTCTAGCCATCGGATTCGCTACCAAAAAAAACATTCGACGCGGAAACCAGTTGTACGATTGTGATAAAAAAGACCACCATTAAAAGTTGCCGTTCTTCTCCAGGTCACAAATAGGGGAATTTTATCATTATCCGTTATGGCTTTGGTCATGAATCCTGGATAACAATCAAAAAAACGCATTAAAGGTCAATCACTCATCGATATGATTTTGTAAAAGTAGCTTAAATCTATGTAATTAGTGATTAAGAATGCCAACCTACAAAATGTATATATCTGAAACTTTCGAAACTGTGCGTATTCAACATTACGTGTTGACGTTATGACTACTTAGCACTTTTATAATTGAAAAAAACAAAAATTCAACTGTATTGATTTATCTTGCAATATTACGGCTATTACGACGACTATCACGATGAAATTGTATGATAAATGCAATATAATGAGGTGATTTTTTTACGCAGCCAACTCGGAGTCTCCGTCGCAGCCGCAGCCCGCGTCGCCCAGATCCGTTCGTAAACGGTTCGGATCCGCCAGCGAGGAGACCATACTCAAGGTAACCGTAACGAGGTATTTTACGTTTTTTAAATACATATCCCATTTTTAAGTTACTTAAAAATCCTTCGAAAAAACATCTGCTCTGCAGATTGCTATATATAACATGTTATCTTTTTTTTTAACTTATACTGAACTAGTTTTACATTGCGCAGCTTCGCCCGCGTCGTTGCGTTTGTTTTCCCGTGGGAATTTTATATTTTCCCATAGAGAGAAAAATATTTTTGTAGCCTATGTTAATCAGGGATAATGTAGCATTCTAATGGTGAGAGAATTTTTGAAAGCGGTCCAGTAGTAGTTTTTGAGTTTATTCGTTACATGCATACATACAAATCTTTCCTCTTCATAAAATTAGTGTAGATAATAGTGTAGATAACTATTACTTCACTGAGACTCATATGATACCATAGACAATTATACGTGCAGTTTTATGGGACTTTGTCTAGTGTTTAGATATTTTTGTATAAATATCTAAACACTAGACAAAGTCCCAAATCAAAATAAAAACAAGAAGTGAAAACAACCCAAAATAGGTTGTTTTCACTTCTTGTTTTGGGTTATTGTGTGTTGTTATCCATAGATCTTAGAGTTCTAGACTTTTAAGATTCATCACGTTTATCTAGTTGATAACAAGTTCGACTAACCACATCAGTTTATTGATCTATTTGGTAACAAGCTTGACTGACCCGATGTCTCGCGTTCGATCGATTGATTTTTTACCGTTAAGGAAAATTTTCTGTAGCAGCTCGGATACGTTGCTGCAGCAGCTACTAGACAAAGTGATAATTCAAAAACGATAACGAAATTCGGTAAGGACAAAATGTATGGGATTGACTTATGCCTACGCTAAATCACGTGGCGATTCGATAATAGTCATCGATATGTAAGTTGGTAGACAAATTGATTCGCAAGGAATCGATGAAGTAGCGAATTGTTTTTTTTTTTGTAACTTTCATATATTACTAAAAAAACCAATTTTTCATTAAAATGATATGAAAATATTTTAATTTTAATCTATACTAATATTATAAAGCTGAAGAGTTTGTTTGTTTGTTTGCTTGAACGCGCTAATCTCAGGAACTACTGATTCAAATTGAAAAAGTCTTTTTGTGTTGGATAGTCCATTTATCGAGGAAGGCTTTAGGCTATATAACATCACGCTACGACTAATAGGAGCTGACCATCAATGACAAATGTTGCAAAAACGGGTAAAAAATATACGGCGAAACGTAGTTCGCTGGCACAGCTAGTCATTTATACTTTGATAACCAATATGGTTTTCTTACAAAAATAAAAATTCGACACGGCGATCGCCAATCCTCACGTTAGCTAGGCATTAGTTTTCGTCGTTATCTCAGAGGCGATGATGAATTTAGATGTCGTTTCGCTATAAAACGATTGCCACTTGTCTAGACCCCATGGTATTAGTGTCCCAATAAATTCATCATCATCATCACAGCTCATATACGTCCCCACCAAGGGGCACGAGCCTACCCTAACCAGTTAGGGCGATTAAGCCTTAGTCAAACCACGCTGGCCCAGTGCGGATTGGTTGACTTCACATACACCTTCGAATTACTTTGCAGGTGTATGCAGGTTTCCTCACGATGTTTTCCTTCACCGTAGGAGCGTCGGATAAATGTACATATGAAATTCGTGAAACGAAAAACACATTGGTATTGGTACATGGCAGAATCAATCGCTGGGCTCCCGATTCTACTCGGACCACAGTCGAGTGCCGAGGCCACAGCGCCAGCGCCCCCAATAAATTGGCGATACCAATTTACGATAACCCTTCGGGGAAAACTGAAGATGAGTTATATTATGTATTGTATATATTGTTATCTTTCTAGCAAGTGAACGGCGGCGGCGGCGAGGGAGGCTGCGTGTCCGCGGCCGAGTGGGACGCGTTCAAGCAGGAGATACTGCGGGAGATGCGCACGCAACTCACGCAGATGAAGAAGGAGATACTGGACGGTGAGTGCAGGCAGACTCTGTATCACGGTCGTCCGCTTGGGTACCTCTGTCTTACCTATTTCTGCCGCAAAGCAGCGGTGCTTGCATTGCTGTGTTCCGGTTTGATTGAAGGGTAAGATATGGCAGTGAAATTACTGGGTACCGTGACTTTACATCTGATGTCACAACACGTTGGCAACGTACACTGTGATTCTTGTGGGGGTTGCAGTTTTGCTGCGAATCTCGCAAGAGCCACATGTATTATATATAGGTGATAACAGTCACCTATAATACATGTGGCTCTTGTGACTTACCACCACTTACCATCAGGTGGGCAGTTTGCTTGTTTGCTAACTTAGGTTGCGTTCCGAAACAAAATTTCCTTTGTCGGGTAAAGTTACCGTGGAACGCGTTATCTGTGGAATTTCTAACCTCTCTCTCATATTATGTCTCATCGCTATCTCTCGATAGAGAGTATATATGCTCTATGATCACTCGCTGTCGCTATCATCTTTCTGGATTTAGAATAATGCAATGTGCAAACTTGCTACAATATTTTTTTTGTACTTTTCCACAATTTACCGCGTCAAGTTAATGTCAACTGCCACTACTGTCAGTTACAGCCATGGCAGAATAATTACAACCCTTAAATTTTATAGGATAAATAAATGGCTCTTGATCTAATTGAATCGGCAAAGTCGTTCCAAAACACCTTAATAAAAATCCTCGGATGTGTTTTGGAACTGGGATTGAGTCAGTTATTTAAGTCAGCTATTTACCGAACGAAACTTATCCGTTTTGGAACGCAACCTTAGTTGTATAAAAAAAGTTATGCAGTATTAGCTATGCGGTACAATATAGAAGACGAAGAAGGAAATACTGAAAACATCGCAGTTTCAGTATTTCACTCTTTTTAGTTCAGTATCTCAGCAACGAAAAAAAAAGAATAATGGAAAAATGAATAAAATTAAGTTTTGTCTCGGGCGGTAATTGAACCCGCGTCTCCAACATACCGTGTTGACGCCTAGACCTCTCTGCCACCGAGCTCTTACCAGCCCTGACGAAACCTCCAATCTATTTAACTCTTATTTTAACTTTGTTAACACTGTTAATAACTACGTATCAACATCCAGTTTAAAAATCTTTTCAGATTTCTTGAAAATTGTCTAAGAATAAAGCAAACTTATAAATTTTATATACAACTTTGAATTTTCTTTAAAAATGCAAAGTTCTGTGTAAAAGAAGGAATAATGTCTGGTTTTGTGGATATGTCAAGGATCAGTAGTTATTGGATAAAAATAATATAACTATCGAGCGAGTTTGTGTTGGAGCGACCGAGCGATTATTTGTGGGACTACGTTACCGAGTGAGTGAGTGAGAGATAGTGAAATAACTAATTTTTATCACTCACTTGGGAGTTGCACATCGCCACTTATCATGAGGTGGGGTGACGGCCAAAGAACGAGAGCTCTTGTGTAAACTTTCAAATTCATAGAAATACGAAGATATTAAAAGGAAACACTATGGTCTAATGAATTCAAAATAGGTATTTGTAATATGTATTGCTGTCGCGCTGTGCCTCCGAACAACCGGACTGAGCGCGATAGGGACAACTGCAGCTCGGACCGAAGATACCTATGAAAAATGCACAAAATAGACGTTTAGTCCCCTGTTTTCTCCTCTTAAACCAGACCGATTTAATAACTATTTGCATTGAAAATTAAAGAAAGGCTTTGGACGTATTTTCTCTGTTTTGCTTTTTTCATATAATCTCGTCGAATTTGTTTGCTGAATGTATTTATACCGTAGAAAATCTGGCCAATTTTTGAGGTTTTCGAAAGTTTAAGTGCGTACGCGACCTATACTCTGATTTTTAATTCGACGGAATTCTGACATTTCAGAAGTGTTGCCAACATTGATCTCACTAAGAAGGGAAAGCATTTTATCAAAATAAAAAATAAACCTTTCTTGAATTTAAGGTAAGTGTAAGGTAAGGTAACTTGAATTAGTGAAACTAAGACATAAAATATTACTGATAATTTAAAAAGGTAATTAGATTTTTATTATCATATTATTGAAGTTGCAATCATTATTAAGGAAATTATTAAAAGACCTCTTTGTTTGTAAAATCTTCTTTTTGTAAGGGCCAACATAACCACGATTTTTTGTTTTACTTAATTAGATTTTTGTTTAGAATCATACGAAAAATACCATTGTTTTCGTTAATTTTGTAGTTGGTTTGAGCGTGTTTTCATTATCTTTGCGTTATTTATGTTAATGTATGTATGTGCTTTATTTGCAAAATAATTAGCCTAAAAATTAAAAATGCTGCCTAAAGTCACTATTCCACGCGGATGAAGTCGCGGGCACATCTAGTGATGATATAAGTGATAACGATTAATAAATATTTTAATTTAAGAAATATGTATGTTGTTTTAATCTGTTTTTCCATTGACCCATTAAAATTTTCATTCTAGTTAGTTTGCATTGAATGCACAAAACAAACACTATTTACGATATAATTTACTTGATTTAATTTTGCTTTATATTTTTTGTTAATTAATATTTTAAATGCAGAAAAGGTTAGTGATATCTGAATTGTCTATGAATAACATCTGTCAGAATTCCGCCGAATTAAAAATAAGACTTTAGTATCTGTGACCGATTTTTGTACGTTAACGTATACATTTACGGACGTTCCATTTTTCATCGATTAATGAGGGCGGCCGGGATACATCGATTTTTTTTGCCTACTTTTTGTAGTTCGTGTCCGTTGCAACGTAGAACTTCATAAGTTTCATTATCCACAGTCAAAAACGAACGGTCACCGATGGTCGTTCAGATGCGTTTGCGTTTAATCTCCTTAATTAACTTCATAAAATAAAAAAGGAAACATAGAAACACGCTAATAGTGGCCATGGATTTGTTTTTGAAAAAATAGAGCAACTTTTTGCGATTATCCAGAAGGAAACAGGGGTCTGCGTTTGTATGGAAAACGGCCAGTAAGGTTTAATCTTAGGTATTAATTTAATAATAATAATAATAATCTTTATTCAGTACAACATTTACAACATAGTAGTCAGTGGTTGATGACACCTTGTAAGCAAAATAATGCCTGTGCTAGGTGAAATCGCTCTTCCTTAACAGCAATTAGTGTGCTTTCTTATCTTAACATATATACAAACACACTCAAACTCAAATTTTGTTATTGTTGCAGCAATGAAGGCTGAGTTCGCGCGCAGATAAGGGGACGCGTCTCCCCCCCGAGTGACAAGCTAGTCCCACCACCCTGACTACGGTGAACAAATATTTCTACCCACTTAGTCATAACCAACTAACTCGCTAGACGAACGTTTGTAGAATTTTGTACTCTAACCCCGTACGAATAAGGGCCGCGTTGTATTGCGGCCGAGTGATTTTACGAAGACGTCGTCGTTTTGTAGACGATTTTATAGATATTGTACGCTTTTGATAGGATTTTTTTTCGTCGGTGTTTTTTTTTTGGTGGCAGTGAATTTTTGTTGTACTGCCGTGTCGGTAAAACAGTTTGAATGGCTTAATTTGGCGTATAGATAATTTTTTACAGTGTTCCACTGTGCGTATTATACAAGGTGTAACGCAACACAGAAATAATATTTAGGGGTTTGTATCCGTCAGAAGTAGAGATTCTGTAGGCAAAAAATGGGGTTAATCAAGCTATTTTTTTACATACAAACTAAATAAATTATTTTTTGATCGTAAATGTCGACATCCCTACATCAGCATACCTTATATCTTTAATCAGTGTTTCCATTTCTTTTGTGTTAATTCCATAGTCAGCTGAACTATGGTTGTCACTTGAAAGTTTTTGCTTTAAGTTTAAAGTCGATTAACTCGGAAAGTATTAAGTTTCCGGATCTAAGACAAGCTTTTAATATTATTTCGGCGTTTAGTAACACCAGGAAGCTGTGTACGTAGCCTAATATATCTTGCGTCGATCGCATTTTTATTATATTATTATTGTAATATTATTTGTAGAATGAATGTTGCGACTTGAAAAATTTATTAGCACAAATATTATGTAGTTATTGTCTTGATAATTTATACGCCTAACTTGGTGATCCCAAATATATGTAGCTATATTGTTCGGCCTGTGATTAATTTTGATGGAAACCATACCACAAAGACAAAGTACCTAAGTGTTTTTTTTAGGCTGAGGTCAGATAGATAAATAGAGGATATTGCATACTACAGTTCCGCGTTCTAAGAAACCCGTTTTGAGGGCTGTCAAATTCAATATAGTTTATTCAAATTGGATTATTACATAAATACTTTTGCACGTTGTAGAAGCTACGCCAATGGTTCACAAGTCTACGGCGGGAGACCTTCTACTGGAAAGAATCAGCAATAAAACCACAGCAAGGGCAATTTTTTCTCCCTGTATAGTTACAGAGTCGTCAATGTCTTCCTTATATACGTCAGCCATACGTCAGTTTTGTCAGATAAACTACTGGGATGGCAGCTGTCAGAATGGGTTTCTTAGAACGTGGGGACTATACATACCTGTAGCTAAATGACATTGCATTAAAACATCTAAAATTATTACTCATGTTCACAAACATGGACTTCATTGCATAGAACGAAATAGAAAACGTCATTAAATTTGGCAATGAAGCTGCTACCGTTGACATTTGTGTGTTCAAAACATGGCGTCGTATGTTAAACGGAATATTCATGACTACTTTTTTAAATATTTTGAAACAATCTCTGCGTTTTCTTTATGTTTATATTCATGATATTTTTTCTGTGTATCTTTGTTCCTAACCGCCCACTGATTCTCCAATAAGGCGCCATTTTGTGGTTCCTGGCATGCCACGTGGCGCAAAAAAATTGCAGTCCTCTATTATCTACCCAATCTGGAGATTTTAAACAATTTTATTGTTTATGGAAAGAGTTCAGTTTGTGGAAAAAATCCATTTTATACGAATGAAATAATGTTGGATTCGTATTTGATCTCCTAGAAGCAAACAAACTATGCCTATGCCTATTTATAATATTAGTGAATAAATACGTAAAATGAACACATGTGAAATGTAGAAATTCTCTGTATGAAGAATAAAAAACAAAGTCTGATCATTTCTTTCTGATTGCGTAATTTCTTTTTAAATTTCGTAATCGAATCGATTTTATTTCATGTGTCATATTTATAATAACGTTTCTGTGCAACGGATTTTTCGTACGCAGTTGCCTTGCGTGGTGCGGCAATATTGCAAGTTGAAAAAATAAATTAGGTAATTTGAAAAAAAATATCGTAGGCATTTGTTTGTGAATATTACGAATCACTTGGAGGGAATCTGATTTACATACAGATCAGATATCTACTGAATAAGTTATTTTTTGAATGTGAGCTTCTCACATTCTAAACAACGAAACCATCTTCCGATAAATTTATCGTGAAATTAAAATATACTCACTATATTGATGCAAGACTGTATTTTACTCATTCCGTATGTAGCACTTGTCCAAAAATGACTGAGAATAATTTGTTATATTTAACAAATTGACAATTGTAACCACAGACTAATAAATAGTTATTACTGTAGTAACCATGATTCAATTTTTATAAATACATGGTTCGTTCTGTTCCCATGTGGAAATATTTAGTTAATTGACCCCACATTGGTCAATAACTACATATTTAGAATTTTATACAAATACATTTAAGGTTGATTTTTCAGAACGGTTTTCATTAATCGTTAATATAATTAATAAATAACGTAGGAATATGTTCTCGTATATTATTATAATTAATAACTGAAAGAATATTGGTCTTATTATAAATATTTGTTCACCAGTTAGGTTAAATGTGATCAAATCAACGTACGTATAATAAAGTTAGTATGGCGTCCGCATGTTTATCGGCAATCTGCCAGCGAATGTGCGTGGCAACACCTGACGTTTCTGGGCTACTAGTTCTCTTTAAAAAAACTACTGAATTGGTACTTTTTGGAATTGATCTTTTACTATTATTATAGGTGCTTATAACATCGTCTACTTATTAATAAATATTTTAGTTTTGTTATCCCTAAGAACTTGCCTCTCTAGCTCATAGTATCGAATAAATTATTTGACATTACATTGAAAATATTTTCTTCATAACTTTTATTGTCTTCTTTCAAGAGATGGCCTCTAAGTAAATACCAAATTGAATAAAATAAACATATTGAGTAGCACACAGGCATAAACAAAGCAAGTATTCAATACAATACGAAACAAAAAAACTAAAATTTGTTGGAATAATAACACATGCGTGTCTCCGATGGACGCAACATACCCACTCAGAAACCTCGAGTGTTGCCAGTGAATAATAAATAAATAATCTGTATTCTACCGCCTCTGTCGGTAGAATCTGATCGATGTATCGATTAGAAAACGTTACTGCGCGTGTCGGCCGCGCGAGTTGAACGGTTGGCGCGTGAACGGCTAGGTGTAGCGCACGAAACGAAGCATAAAGCATGTTGTGTTTTTTAATTTTATACTTAAATAAATATTTATTCGGATACGTATAATGTACGTAGGGTGTAAGGCTATCTGTGTTTGTACGTTTCTCACTGTTGAAGTTAGATTTTTCTTGTTTATTGATAATTAAATTTATCTATTCATACGAAAAATGAAGTTAATTTAACCGTCATGGGTTAATAGGCGCTTATTTCACCAGCAATGCTTCTGGTAATCAGGTAGTTTAGTGTGATACTTAAATATCATAATCAATTTCCTTACGCAGTATTAAATATTATGTTGTACTTAAAGTTAAAATTTGAATAAATAAATTTAATTTTCGCTTACCAACTTGTTACTTTAAATCTGACATATGGTTCCTCATCAAAATGCATGCGTTACCTAAGAAAATGACTATTGTTTTCGACCGACAATAAGTCATATCCTGATAGACAAACCCGAAGCATTTCTTAAATCCGTGGCACTTTTAGAGCCATTTTTAAAATGTGGTCTATGATTTTATTTAATAATCTATGCTCATATTTTTAAACGTCTCAAAAGCTTCTTTACCCACAAATTTTCAAGGACTAAAATTAAAATTAAATGTTTACGCAATAATCGATTTTCGGTGGCTACAACAGTGAGAAATGTGTCAAATAAAAATATGTGTAATAAATAAATATTCATGTAGCACTAAAACTTAACTAGTAACCGATATTTATTGCGCAACATCGCGTCTAGGGTAAGGATATATACATAACATATATAATATAGCGTTACGTTGTATATTATGTGTTTATATATTTCTCATGAAAAACATTTGAGACGTATCTGTAATAATAATAAATATGCTTTGTTTATTCGTAAATAAATAGAAACAATATCATCTACGATTCAACGGCTTTATAGTGTCTCAATTCAAAAATAAATCTTAAAAAGTACATTAAACTCAATTTATGTTAGGTTTTTTTGATGAGAACTATATAAGTACGAGTTTTGATGGTTGCCGGGTGTATAATAATTCTATGTAAATTCAATTATATAGTCGTATTAAATTGGTTAAACATTTGAGCTTAAAATGAAAACTACATTTTTATTTGGATCAGAAACAAATTTATTGACAAAACGAAATTCATTATGCCGCAGAAAAGTACACATAGCACCTTTGTCCCTTTGCCTCGGGCATAGAATAAAAAGAATGGTACAATTCAGTTCTCAACGTCGCTCTCTACAATTTCATCACAATGTCTTCCATAGAGGATAATTTTTATACATCATACAAGTTTTCGTTTCTAACACGAAAGCCAGGCAAGTTTCGGAAGTTTTACCATCCATTCTGAGATTTATAGTGTCTTCCCTGTATGTTACTTCGGTCATTAGATATTGTATGCAATAAACAATATTAAAAAGATTATTATCTTGCCGGGTTAGAAGAAATTATAGCTATAATATATCCGTGTGCCAAATCAAATCCAAATTCGTTAAGCTTCAAAACATATTACAATTCAAGGAATATTTCTAATTTGTATTATTTTTTATACGTATATACCGTAAAATTGGATTATCTGAGAATATTTACCGGCACACTGAGACCGGTTTGTATTATATTTCGGAAATAACTGAAGCCTTTTTTACATATTCATAAAAAACATAACGATTATTGTCTATTATGAAAAGTTCATGGGAGTCATGCATGAACCATTTATGTGAGGTGCGGGGGGCGCCGGAGTTTAAGAATTTCTATGTTTGATTTTTAATATTCTCGGATACTTAAAAGTAAACGGTATGTATACTTTAGTATTAACTCATCACACAAACACCCGGCAACCAATACGATGTTGGTGAATTTATGATAGTACGCGGTGTATCACACTCATGCGATCGAAAAAAAGTACATGTCAGTTGCATTCAGTACAGATTAACTACCGAGATAGCTTTTGACTTAATTGTTGATTTGTTTTTCATATTTAGATTATAAGTTCGCTTGGACTGATCGATCATTCCACGGACCCCGTGGGTCACGGGCGGCCTATTTTCCTGATCTTGGAGGTCTACCATGATCGCCTAAACTACGGCTAGAGATAGAGATATTCGCTATAATAGCGAGTTGTCTGCTCTACTGTCCCCACGTTCTAAGAAGCCTGTTCTGACAGCTGTCATGCCCGTAGTTTATAAGAACTGACCTCAGACCAAGGAAACCAATGGACTCGCAGTGTATTTACTATGGCACGAATAATTTTACGGCCAGTCCGCCATTACAAAGCACCATGTTGTTGTGCTAAAATATCAGTCAGTGAGTGTTGTTTGTGAGTGCATTATACAGTTCTATGTTTTTCATTGATTTATTTATAAACTCTATTAAGAAAAACATCATAAGTGTGGAATATTGGATGCGGCGTCCGTAGTTTTTTCCGTCATCTTAGAGCACCGCCATACATTATTGGCACCCTTTTTAGTTGTAGGTATTTCACGTTCTTTGGTTTCTTTGGTCTGAGGAACTGACGCATAAACTATGAAATGACAGCTGTCAAAACGGCCTTCTTAGACCATGGAGACTGTAAACGTTCACAATAAAGCCGAGTTAGAACCGAGCTAAGACTTTTTTACTGTATGTAACTGTAGTATGAGTTTCGATAGCTTGAGATCAATCAAAGAAGCTTTGAGTCAACATCATCATCATGCCAGCCATGATACGCTCACTGCTGGGCATGAGCCTTCGTGCTTTTTTTTCACTGTTTTAATTTTTCTTTTAGTTGCAACAATTTCATTTCTACCTCTCCGAATTATCGTCTTATTAATATGAATTGCACTTTGTGACCTGTATACGAGTTAACTAACATTTGTATTTTGTCGATTGCCTCGTTTTTTCTACGTTTCTTATTTTGGTCAGATACTAAGAGACTGGTGACGAACAAATCTTCGGTTATGCTGGAGATCCGCGTCGTCCAGTGGCAAATTCATTGGTGTCAAATACTCTATTAAACCTTTCCCCGGAATCTCAGCTCTCTCGAAGGGACTTTTGACATTAATATTGTGAATGAAATCCGAAAGTGCAGCATGCTGGGAGATACTCTAAACCCACTAAGTAGTAGTAGTAGTAGCTAGTAATAGCGTATAATTAAATATTTTGTTTAAACTGTGAATTTTATTAAGTTTTAATCTATTTTAAGAGGCTTTAGTCACTCATGCATGGTAACTGTGTCAGCCTCATAGGGACTCCCCTTTTATGAAGTTGAGTTTGACTTTTGATCTGCCTAGATTCGTATAGAAAACTATATATCAAAACTCATACTACGGGTACTGTTTACACTTTTCTACGGTCTAGAAAACTGAAGTTGTAAATTTTGCAAGCGATAAGATTTTTTTTGTTGTATTCGATTTTATAATACGTAATGCCTTGTTTTGTGTTTTTCAACAAAGCTGGTGCTCAAAATGATGTATAAGTGATTCCAATTTAGTCTCTTGACTGTGTTTGCATTTATATGAGTACTTTTTTCAATATGGCTGACTATGTATTGCCAGTAATAAAAATACCCCCCACACTTTAACTGAAGTGGTTGACACTTAGTGATATTTAATATATTGAATAACAATTGTATGTAAGATAATAAAGAAATGTTAGTATTAAAAAGGAGCATTTTAATATGAAACGTGATGTAACCAAATTTGAGTTGGGAATGTGTTGAAATATATGTAATTTTTATCTCGATATTTATTACTTATGTGTATTGGTCTCAACTATGTCAAAGAAATTGTGTATTTTTAATTCATATCGCTTTAAACGTACGCCATATATAATGTTAAATGTTATTAAACTTTAATAAACATTTGCGTTATATTTTGTAAGGAAGTATGGGAAAATTATTGAAGTGGACAACACTGAGTTACTCGAAACATGAATAATTTAAGTGACGTGTCAATAATTTTTAAACACTTCCAAATAACGAACATTGTATTCGATTTACATTAACTTAAGTATTGTAATATTTATTTGTCATTAAAACACAGTATTGATTTTTGTATATTGATATATATCTGTAAGGATTTAATCTTTAGTTTTGACGGAGTCCTGTATAATGTGTTAATATGAGTTAGTTCTTAATTTATTCCCGTAACAATAACCGCATTAGACGTTATCGCTAGACTAGGTTACCACGAGTTGTTTTACGATTGGTCCTACGATTTTTGTAGTCACTTGATTTTATGTATTGTACATAGATTTTTAGTATGGAATTATATTTTTTTTTGTGATCGTATTTTGTTTTTTAATCTTCCACTATTGAAAACGTTCCTAAATCGGTCATATATCTAGAGAAGATTCATTTAATCGTAGGGTTTACAGACGATTGCCTCTGGATCACTGCTTCAAGTGCAAATAAGTAGGTTTGTATATTGTATATCTCTTAATTTTTTTTTTGTGACATGAAATAGCATATTTATCCACAACAAGGAAGCTCTTGCCGTCATACCTTTATGGTAAGTCACAATAAGGACGAAAATGAAAGCGAGCTTCAACTGAAATCCTGAAAAAGGCAACGTTGTTTTTTTAATGCAACAGAGAACAGCGGTAGATAGCCGGGAGCACTATGACATTCTGTCATCAACGAAACTATCAAGAATAATTACATTCTTTCCACTTAAACCCCTTGGGGTGTCCGTGTACACTCACTATTACTTATGAACCCCCTTGGGGGGGGGGGGGGGTACGAATACTTCATGTTGCTCTTGGTCTCCTGGGTAACCTTTCCTTGCAGTTAAACTGTTTAATAATGTAAATAAGTAATAACGTAATCGCCAGCTACACAGCCCATCAAACGCGAGCCCGATGAGCACTGAAACTTGTCCGACAAACTGCCCCCTATCTATATCGGCAAATAGATTTTCACAATGTCGTTTCGCTATCGAGATCCGTGTGGCCCAGCTGGGGTAACGTTACCCCAGCTGAGCCACATAATTCTGAAACGCGCAAACGACAAACTGACACTTGCCGACAAACTAGACATTATATTGGCATACTCAACCTTTTTTTCGCAGTTTTTTTTTGTGGCCCAGCTGGGGCAGCCACACAAGAACACATGAGACAATAACTTAGCACTCCATCGATTCACCGTGCGGGTGCTGGATCCATCGCGTTGCAGAGAAAAGAGCCAAGAGCAGTGCCTCGGGCTTACGATCCAGGTGCAGGTTTAAGTAGCTACTTTACAATGCATCAACATTCACATTCACCACCTCGGCTCCTCTCTCTTGAAGACCGTATTAGGAGAATTTATCACTTGAAGGAGCCCTTAATTGGGGAAGTACCTTCGCCTCAACATAAGACCGTGGCCAAACAGGTGATTGACTCGTGGTTCCAATTTGTCCCATTGGTGCCATCACGATGTCCCCCCTTCTGATGGATTTCCTGCTTGAGTGAGGTCTCGAGAGCTCATGGTGACAGTACTTTTGAACTGGCGACAACGTAGGGTTTTGATATGGTCTGCAATGCGCAAGCGTCCATAGACTACAGAAACCGCTCAACATCATGTGAACCATATGCTTGTATCGTCATCCCTACCACGTTTTGGGTATAGAAAAAACAAAAAGTATATTACAAAAAAGGATCTTTATTAAATGAGAAGAAAATAAAATTAGGTACAGACTTGAAACACATAGCGCAACATTCATAAATAAACAAAGGAACCACGCCGTGGTCATTCAACATTTTATTTAAGGTGTTTAAAATAAATTTGTGATGTAATTGTTTCACCACTTTCATTTAAATAACAAACATGTCTACAAATGTTTTGTGTTATGACAGGTATGGTTACTTCATATCGCAAAATTATATCAATACTCTACAATCGATATTAATTTAAAGTCACGTTAAGTCAAACACGTTATTGCCATAGACTACGTAAATACTCAACAATTTAATTGATTGATACTCTGTTGCTGTATAATCTATGCAACATTCCTTTTTTGTATACCCGTCTGTAATAATATTCTTATTTATTATTTGTCACAGAAATTAAGACCTTGAAAACAGTAGCAAATAGCAATAGAATAGCTGTGAAAATTGAGTTAACCTTTTTTGTGATATAAAATTCAAATGTCTTATTTTATTTGTTAAAAAATGGCAGTGTTTGGTAGATTTTCAAAATACCTTCACTTCTTATTTTACTACACTGTCTTCAGCAATCAAGGTAAGATTTTTTTGTGCTCACTCTATTGTAGATGTTGTCTTTGTATTAAAAAACTGAATTCTAAGATATATGTAAGTACTATAGTACAAATACATTAACCCCCTTTCTGATAAAAGTTACACTTCCCTTGGACACCTGTTTAAAATGATACTTTCTATGGAAATGTAATTTTAAACAAGTGATCAATGGGAATGTAACTCTTATTAGGAAGAGGGTTAAATTATAAATAAATCTTAAAGGAACTACAAAATTCACAAAAATTAACAAAATAAAATAAAATCTTAACAAAATAAATATAAAATAGTCTAAATAAATACATTGTACTTCATAAATTCATTAATGGTTAAAATCTACCCATTCTTAAATTAGATAACTGTACTTTAGTATATTATTTTGGTGACAAAAATTATTAAGAAAAAACACTTTACTGTTTAAAAAGTACTGAGTAGTGAAATTTATAAGTAAAACATTCGTCCAAGTAATAAAATGTCAAATGCCAAAAATTATAATATCAATAAATTATGTCCAGAACAAATTAGTGATGTCTCCATAAGTAAATTAATGTGTGTTAATGTAATACTTCACAGATTCAAAGTGCGACTTATAATAATTAATAGTTCAATGCCAAGAAATGGACTTTAAAATATTGTCACTGAATGTTCCACACAAAACATTTGTAGCTTCAATATACTCACATTCATGGACGCTAACGAACATTCTCCAAATACAAGGTGGTCTTTTGTCTATGGCAATCTGTATTATATTATCCTAGCTTCCAACACTTTTAAAAATGTCAAGCTTCAAGCGCTGATAACACATGAGCAAAGCTGATCTTCACTCATTTGCCCATCACATTATACCCAACGTATTTATTGCACTTCACATACAAAAATTATCAGATCACAATTTGTGCAAAAAGCACGCAAGTCACTTAAATAAATAAGTAGTAGTATTTTACAAATAATCCGAGTAACATCATGTACACCTACAGTACAATTTTTAAAAATTCAACAAAAAATAACGATCAAGTAAACAATATTTGTGGTAACTTTCAATAAAATTAATTCAGGTAGTGTCGCTTTGAAGAAAATGAGGTAGTCAATGATGGTTTGTAGAATTTTCTTAGCTTTCCACCAAAGTCTGCTTGGTCCGATAGCGATCGAAGCCATTTGCACTAAAATTCAAAATTCGAACAGCTCTTAAACAAAATGGCGTCAGCAGATACTATAGCGACATTTGTCAACCAACCAAGCGGATACGTTTCGAAAAATTTTTTAGAACCTCGACTACGTAAGCTTAACAACTAGTATTCATAACGATAGATTAGATTATAAATATATTTGTAAAAAAGCCTTGTCTATTATTGTTTGTATACAACAGCGTACATATGTGTTGTACTTTAACAGATTTTGTCGTATATATTTTATACTTATTATTTAATACTTATTATAATAAGTATCGCAATGATGCATTTGTGCATAATTAAGCGTTTATATTAGGTATATATTTAATTTATTTATGTGTAAAATTACAACATCCTTATGTTCTTGTCTGTGTACGGCGATGCGATGTATGTCCTGAAAAGATAAATCGTTATATTGGTTACTTAATAAATTTTGATATAAACGAAAATCATTAGACAGAAATGTAAAGACGACCATGTAAGAAAAAGTAGTTTTATTTACCTAATAATATACTTTGATAGTCCTATTAAATAAATATTTATAACAAATAAGTGCTTATTAGACGTGGTGGGAGACAGCTCAAACTTCCATTCTCCGTGCCCCTTACGTATAAAAGTTATGGCATTGTGGAAAATTCTCACCGTCCCCTTTCCTGAGGGGGAGGTCGCAATCCTTAATGATAATCGGGTTAAATGCGAGTCCGACATAACTTGTTCAGCCGGCCGTTCGGGCAACCATGAGGATTTACCGCCTCCCGCGCGAGTAGAAAAAAAATCGAAATTGTAAAATTATTTTTTCAATTCCCCATACATTTTTTCACAGACAATTTGTATCCGAGGGATCTCAAAATTAATTTTACTATTTCGAATTTTCCATATCAACTTTTATATGGACTACTATACTACTATTGACAAATATAAGTTATACTGTTTTACGTGATTAGGTTGATTTTAACTTAGTGGTTTTATTAAGGTAAACAAACGTCTGTCTTCAATGGAGTTTATTTCGCTACTAACACAACGAAAGTAATCGCTGTCTTATGCAATGAATAACACAAACATAAACCGCCCACCAAAGGACTATTAGTCCTTTCTTATTACCTTATATAATACTTATACAATGGTAGGTCTTGCTTAATTCAATAGTAGTTGTAATTATAATTCATAAAAAATTTAATCATCAATTTCAATAGGCAAATTACATAATTTAGTTACAGCTCGTTCGATTATAGTATCTTCACTCTTAACGCTATAAACTCTTGTACATCCATCTGGTCCTGGGTGTTTGTCCACAATACGACCCAAAGCCCACTTGCCCGGGGGCAAGTTTTCTTGCCTGATAAGTACAATGTCTCCTTTGTTAAATTCAATTTCTCTTTTTTGCCATTTGGGTCTTTGTTGTAGTCTTGTCAAATATTCACTCTGCCATCTGCTCCAAAAATCATTTAACATTTTTTGACAATATTGCCATCGAGTCAAAAGTCCGATTTTAGCATCCTTTAAATTTGGACTCGGTATTGCAATAGGGGGTTCTCCAATCAAAAAATGCCCTGGCGTCAACGATTGAGTTTTTTCAATAGATGGGTCAATAGGGCACAGAGGTCGTGAATTTAAACAGGCTTCAATACCATGTAAAACTGTTGACATCTCTTCATATGTGAGGTTGGCGGTAAGAATTCTTTTCAAATGATATTTTATGGATTTGACGCCAGCCTCCCAAAGTCCTCCAAAGTTTGGTGCATACGCTGGAATAAAATGCCACTGAGTGCCATCATTTGCTAACAAATTTGAAATCTCTCCACCAAAGTCGAGACATGCCTCCTTCCAAGCACCCGTAAGCTCCTTATTGGCACCTACAAAATTTCTTCCTTGATCGCTCCATAAATGAGCACATTTGCCTCTTCTAGCGCAAAATCTTTTATAAGCACCAATAAATGCCTCTGACGTCATGTCTCCGACTAATTCCAAGTGGACGGCTTTTGTACATAAACATACAAAAATAGCAATGTACGACTTATTTGTTTTAGCTCCTCTCCCCTTATTCATCAGTGTCAGAATTGGGCCTGCAAAATCCACTCCCGCATTTAAAAATGCTCGTGCTGGTGTCACCCGTGCCTTTGGTAGGTCTCCCATAACTTGTGTCCTTACCCTTGCGTTTTGTTTGGCACAAATAATGCATCGATGGACATGTTTCTTCACCAAACCCTTTACCTTAAGTACCCAAAATTTTGACCTTATGTAAACTAACATCAACTGGACTCCTCCGTGCAGAGTTCTTGAATGGGCATCAGCCACTATAAGTGGGGTTAATTCATTGTTTTTACCTAAAATTATAGGGTGCTTGCTTTCAAGGCTTATTGTAGCGTTTCTTAGTCTACCGCCCACCCTTTTTTTTTTTTTTTTTTTTTTGTCGGGGGGAAATGCGTAAGCGC
This sequence comes from Schoenobius gigantellus, assembly GCA_963935595.1. NCBI lineage: Eukaryota > Metazoa > Arthropoda > Insecta > Lepidoptera > Crambidae > Schoenobius > Schoenobius gigantellus. The sequence goes on from OZ012543.1 coordinate 4,385,977, forward strand.
ACCGTACCCGCCGTTGGCTAGACGGCAGGCGTGTGTGGGGCTGGCCCGGCGAAGTTCCAGGCCGACCCACTAAAACCCCCCGGTGTTCTCCCTGCCCGTGTGGGCGCGCATGGTAAGGTCCACATTGCGACTACCACTACCAGCGCGCCCGGGCAAGCCCGACCACCGGTCGGGCTATCGCCGAGGGGGGATTGCCCGAGAACACCAGAGCAATCCCCAGACGGAGGGCCTTACGGCGGCGTGCACGGGGCCAACCATGCACGCAGGCCTCCACGGCAGGGTCATTAGACGGGCATTGCTTGCGCGAATGCCCGCCTTCGCCTGCCTATCCGTCTGCGGCGGAGGGGAGCGGCTTGGGGATCTTCCTCCCGCTCCCTCTCCGCAGCCTCCTTCTGCGAAATTACTTCTTCGCAGAAGGAGGCCACAGCCTCCCATTCCGCCTCGCCGCGGAGCATGGCCACGACCATGCTCGGCAGCGAGAGGTCTCCGCCTCCCAGCGCAGCGTTAAGTTCGCTGCGCTGGGGTCGCCAGGCCGGGCACACCAACAAGGTGTGCTCGGCAGTATCGTCGGGAGCGTCGCAGTGGTGACACCGCGGCGTTTCCTCCCGACGCGCGACTCGGTGCAGGTAGTGACCGAAGCAGCCATGCCCGGTCAGTACCTGCACCATGCGGAACGTGAGGCTGCCCTGCCGGCGCCCAACCCATTCCTCCAACACCGGACGGATCGCGTCGATCGTCCGGTGGCCGGCAGCTGGGGAGGCGAGTGCCACACCCCACTGACGCAGAGCCTCCCTCTGCGCCAGGGTACGAATCCGCTCCACTTCCTGTGGAGCGGATCGTCCCCCCCGTTCACGAGTAGCAACCCGATGTCGATACACCTCCGCGAGGACGCGTGCATCGACATGCCACGGCGTTTGGCCCGCTAGAACGCAGGCCGCGCCGTGACTGACCGTGCGATAAGCTCGCACGGCCCGGGTCGCTATGACCCTCTGCGGACGTCGCAAGAGGGCCACCGTTCGGGAGGAGAGGCACTCTGCCCATACCGGGGCTCCATAGAGTGCCATCGACCGTATTACCCCGTGATACAGTCGACGGCACGCCGATCCTGGACCTCCCACATTAGGGAGGACCCGTCCAAGTGCGGCTGCAGCGGCGCACAGCCGTGGAGCGAGGAGCTTAAAATGCTCCTCGAAACTCCATCGGGGGTCCAGAACCAGGCCGAGGTACTTAAAGTGCACCTCGACCGGTATACGGACCCTCTCCACTCGGACGCGGAGCCCCGGTGGGATCCTGCGACGGGGGGCGTGGAATAACATGGCCCTCGTTTTGTCGAGGGCCACGTCCAGGCCCAGGAGGCGGATGCGTCGGACGACCAGTGAGGCGCCGACCGATGCAAGGTGGGCCGCCTCCTCCCCCGTTTTTGCTCTCGCCGCGACGAGCGTGTCGTCGGCGAAGCAGACGACCTTCGTTCGTGGCAGAAGGTCGCCTCGCAGAACCCAGTTGTACCCCAGGTTCCATAACAGAGGACCTAGTACGGAACCCTGGGGCACACCCGCCGCCATTGTCCACGTGTGGACGCGCCCATCCGGCCCCTCGTAGAGGATGGACCTGCCTTGCAGGTAATCCTCCACGAGGGCGCGGAGGTACGGAGGCACCCGGTGGAAGCGGAGTGCCTCCTTTATGCACTCGTGGGGCAGGCTGTTGAATGCGTTGCGGATGTCAAGAGACACCGCAACAACAGTGTCCCCACGAGCTGTGGCCTCCTCAGTCCACCCCTTGAGGAGGTCTACCGCCCACCCTGAGGATTCCTTGTTCATCTAAATAAGGGTCCAATGTTTTTAAACTACTTGTCCTTTTAACGTTTTTCTTTTCCCTTAATCTATTGATATCTTCTTGAAATTCCTTCATCTGTACCTTCCTGACACAAATATTTAAGGCTTCTTGTAATTCTTCTGTTTTAATGTTTTCATTTATTATGTTCGTATTATTAATTTTCTTGTAACGTAAAAATCTTAGACAGTGTACAATCACTCTTAACAATTCTGTGAGGGTGTCAAAATCTTCAAATTTTTTAATAAAATAATTTTCATCTTCATTATATGTTAAGGCTAATGAATGGATTGATACCTTCTTCATTTCTAAATTTGTAGGTGTAATGTTGGGTCTTATTAATTGTATTTCGCCTTCTGCTAACCATTCTGGTCCCTTCCACCATAATTCGCAGTTCTTAAGATCCTTCGTAAGTATACCCCTTGATGCTATGTCTGCTGGATTATCATGCGATTGAACATGATACCACTGATTGTTGCTTATGTTAGATGTTATTTCTACCACACGATTGGCAACGAAGGTCTTCCATCTTGTTGGATCTCCAAATAACCAAGATATAACTATAGACGAATCAGTCCATGCAAAAATTTGAGAAGACGGTATCTTTAATGCTTGTGCTACTTGTTTCAAAAGTCTTGAAAGAAGCAATGCGCCGCACAACTCTAACCGTGGCAGTGAAACAGTTTTTAATGGAGCTACTCTTGTCCTTGCGGCAATAAGAGTAATCTTGCATGAACCATCTTCATTCTTTACCCGACAATATACCACAGCGGCATATGCTTGTGTGGAAGCGTCGCTGAAACCATGAATTTCAATGTTGGCCTTGTTGACTTGAGATGTGCCCATCCATCTGTCGATCTTGATTTTGATTAAGTTTTCAAGATCACAGCGTATCTTTAACCATTCCTCCCTTAATGGCGGGCTTACTTCTTCATCCCATTTAGTTTTCTCAAGCCAAAGCCGTTGAATTAAAATTTTTGCTAACACGATACATGGCGCAACCCATCCAAGGGGATCAAAAAGCTTTTGTATGTCAGAGAGAATAGAGCGTTTTGTGATGAGTTCAGGAATAGAAGGTAAATTCACACTATACTCAAATTGATCTGTACCTAAGTTCCATTGTAGGCCTAGCGCTTTAATGACTCCGTCGACATTCAAGTCTAAATGTGCATGTGTAGATCTGTCACTTGGATCTATGCTTTGTAAGAAAACAGCGTTATTAGATGCCCACTTTTTTAGCTCGAAGCCACCGCGGCGCAGAAGTTTCTTTAAATCTTGGCTCACCTTGATAGCTTCGGTGACAGTGTCAGTACCGGACATGCAATCATCCACAAAGAAATCTTCATTTAGTATTTTGGCAGCCTCTGGAAATGCACCACCTTCATCAACGGCCAGTTGTTTGAGTGTTCTGACAGCGAGATATGGTGCTGATGCTGTTCCAAAAGTCACAGTTAATAAGCGATAATCTTTTGGCTCCTCAGTTGGATCATCTCTCCATAAAATTCTTTGGTAATCGATATCATCACGGTGTACTAGTACCATTCTGTACATCTTTTCAATATCTGTTACGAAACAAACAGCATGATTGCGCCATCTTATGATAAGGTTTCTAAGATCATCTTGTAATACTGGCCCAGACAGAAGTTCGTCATTCAGTGACACACCATCAGCTGATTTGCATGAAGCATCGAAAACAACTCTTGTTTTTGTGGTTTCCTTATCTTGGCGGACTACTGCATGATGTGGAAGGTATATTGAACTTTTATTTATTTCATTTACAGGTACTTCTTCCATATGACCCAGTTCCTTATATTCTTGTATCACCTTCGTGTATTCCTTTCTTAGCTCTGAACCTTTTTCAAATCTTCTTTCTAAGTGTTTAAGTCTTCTCAACGCTGTCTCTCTAGTTTTTTCTTCTGAAGCCATAATATTTGTTTGTTTAAATGGTAACCTCACCACATAACGCCCTTGAGCGTTACGAGTGGTTGTTGTGTTGTATAGTTTTTCACACTGTTCTTCTTCTTTTGTTAAGTTTCTTTTTGTGTCATTTTCTACTTCCCACATTGTTTTTAGTAAATCTTCTATGCTTTTTCTGTAGTTGCCACCAACGATTTCAATTGTGCATCCCTTTTGAGTCGAATATTCAGTCCACCCATGACTATCCATCCCAGGTTGGTTTGCTGAGCACAAGGGGTCCCTGGAGGTCCCTTGATCAGCCCCTGTTTGATTATTTTGGAATATTCTTCTACACCCAATAGCAAATCCATGGTTCCAGTTTCATAAAAATTTGGATCTGCCAAATTGATACCATCCAAATGTGGCAAATGCATCACCGGCTTTACGTTTGAAGGCAAGTTTGTTTTTAAAGGCTTACGCATTACATATGCTTGAATAGGCAATACGAAGTTTGATTCCCATTGTGACAAAAGGTGAAACTTGACCTTTTGTTTGACTTGTACCTTCATGGATTCCATTCCAGTGACGACAAGATTTACTTGCTTGCGATTTAATTTCAGTGCTTGAGCAGCTCGTTCACTAATAAAGCAGGCTTGAGACCCCGAGTCGATGAGCGCCTTAAGTACAGTAGTGTGTCCTTGTTCACTCTTTACAGTAACTACTGCTGTTGCTAATAAACATAACTGGCGTTCTTCGTCTTGCTTTTTTGATGTCATTGTAGTGTGAACTGATTTCTCTTCTACGTCAACTTGAGTTGATGACGTCGCCTGTATAGGTTCTAGCGGTTTTGTCGTCACATCTGCCTTGTAGGGTTGATGTAGAAGGGAATGATGACGCCTTTTGCATATACGACAAGACATCGGTACACGACATTTGAATGATGCATGTCCTGGGGTTAAGCAGTTGAAGCAGAGTTTGTTTGTTTGTGCATATTGACTTCGCTCGGAAGGTTGCATTTTTGTAAAAACCTTGCAATGACAAAGAGTGTGATTTTCTTTACACATGATACAGGATTTCTCTGATGTGGATACATGGAATACTCGATCTCTTACAAATCTCTCTTTAGGCACGACAGGCGGCGTGACAAGTTCCAATGTCTGAAACTTTGATTCTAAAAATTTTGTCAAAGTCGACCAAGTTGATAGCTCATCTTTGTTTTCAGTAAAAGCATATTGTTCCCACTCCTTATGAGACTCTGAGTCCAGCTTCTGAACCACCAGAAAAATTATTATTGGATCCCAAGAATCTGTCGGCACATTGAGGTTATGCAAACTATTCATAATTTCGTTAGTTGTGTCCAGCAAACATTTCAACTGTACAGCCGTTTGAGCAGAACATTTCTTTTGTGCAAATAATCGCTTTAACAAGGAATTTACAATTAATCGTCTATTTCCGTATCGTTTGTTTAATGTATCCCAAGCTTGACAATAATTTGTGTCCGTGATTTGTATGTGTTTTAATAATGCCAATGCCTCTCCTGAAGTGCTTGTTTTTAGATAGTGAAGCCTTTGAACATTCGTGAGAGATTTGTTTGAATGAACTAAGGACATAAATAGATCTTTGTATGTAGGCCATTCTTCATAGTTACCACAAAACACAGGCAATTCGATACGTGGCAACTTAACTTGTGTGTATAACTGTTCTTCTGTTGTTTGACTTGAGGATTTGTTTTGACCTGAAGATCTATCGCACACATCCAAAAGGTCTTTGAGATCGCCAATCATCGATAAATACATATCTTCGTGTGCGTAGTACTCCTCATTTAAAAAGTACGGAAGAACTCCACGTTGTTCTCGCGGCGTAATCTTTACAAGGTCTTGATGCGCCTTTTTATATGTTGCCCAATATTCATCGATACATTGAATTCGTGTTTGTATGTATCCTTTAGTTAGCCTTTGTTTTGGACACTTTTTTAAGTTTATTTGTGTTTTTTTTAATAATTCCACTGTATCTTCTAAAACATTGCATATTTGTGCTGTGTTTGCCATAGTTCGTCACTTAAAACAATTTATTTTGCAGTCAATATGTAACTTCAATACTTATATACTCAAACACCACAAAAAACACTTCTTCGATAACTTTAAATATTTTTAACCAAATGCACGTAATGATTAAGTTCTATTGTAAACAAGTAGCGCTCGAACGTTGTTATTGTTCAATAGCATGCGGGTCCTATTGTTCTCGGCGGCCGGTCGGGCGCTCGGTGTTTTTTGCGTAGCTCACATTCAATCCGGCTCGTAATAGACCATATGTTTTACGTGATTAGGTTGATTTTAACTTAGTGGTTTTATTAAGGTAAACAAACGTCTGTCTTCAATGGAGTTTATTTCGCTACTAACACAACGAAAGTAATCGCTGTCTTATGCAATGAATAACACAAACATATACTATAAAAATAGGATGATTGAAAAACCTCATAAATAAGTAATAATTAAAATATAATTTTAGTTATTTACCAAACAAGTTATTATTTCTCATGCAACTAACTATTCAACTACAATAAACATGCTCTATAAAAAAATATGCGGCAACACTACCTACTCAAACCAAGCAAAGTATTGCACACGCGCAATTAGTTAAATGCAAATAAATAAATAAAAAACAAATAATAACACCTAACTACAAAAAATTATAAATTGTGCAATAAAAACAAGCTCTTACAGGTTATTTTTAGGAATTTCGTAAGATATACCATCAAGATGCGTTTAAAAAAAAGAAGACATTTACAAAACAAACAAGCAATCAAACCAACTGGTTAGTTCTTAAAAAATATAAACTAAACTAGAAACAAAAAAAAACAAGGACAGGCATAGATATATAACATTTCGACGTCTACAAACTTTGATATGTGTAAAGAACCTGAATTGTTTTGCTTGTATATATCACTTATATAATATTTCTGTATTTTTTTTCTTGCAGTCTTCTTGCTTAACTTGATCATTCATTTAACACTGGGAGCATGGATCTAGAAGAAAAACGATGACGGGTTTAGTCAGTCGACATAGATATAACATATACATAAAACATGCGATAGTATATATTTTGGATTAAAAAAAGATTGTATTTATTTCTTGTTGTAATGGTTTCGCATTACATATAAAATTACTAATAGGTATGTAGTAAATAAAATAACACATTTAAGTACTTAAAATATAGAACAAAAAAGAATATAAATTGGTTTTAAAAATATTTCATAGGATTTTGTATGTAATAACTAATAATCTTATAAACAATATTTTTTCCCCAATTAAATCTATTTATTTGTAATAATAATGAATAGTAACATTTTGTAGGACACCCTTACTACAGATAATACATGACTTAAATCAGACTGAACTGAAAATATATTTTTAGATACGGCTCGAAGGATCAAATCTACAGTGAATTTTTATGAAGTTTCTTCATCTTTAATTTTTTTCCTTGAAACTTACATTATATTATAACATTAAAAATTATATGCAATCTCAGAAGATGTTTCAAGCAAAATTGCTCAAATTACCAAAATATTCCTTATTTATGAATTGATTATTTTCGTGTATTAAATTTGATTCTTCTAAATATAAGAGATGTATTATTTCTGTAGCACGGTGATAGATTAAAAAAAAATATATTCTAAATTATGTGAATGAAAATAATAATATGTATTATGCATATATGCCCTAAATAGATATAATAAATATAAATATTCAAAAAGCATATTTAGGTCGAATACATATAATGTATAAAATTTTCTCATTTATTAGGTTATATATTATAATTCGTTTTGTTACTTGATCTCGGAAAAATAAGGTCCATTTTCATACTCACATAGATAGTATTAATATTTTATTACAATCGCAGTTGTTCAGTAACCGTAATATTTTAAAAACAATATCGGTGTTACCACACCAAAAAATGAATAATGTTATCGTATCAAATGGTCCCTATTTTCAAGAGCTTTGAATATATCATAGTGTTACGCACGAAAGTTATGTAGGTAAAAATACATATGTACCTTCCATTTCCAAAGCTATGGGAATGGGACCTTTGGCAGCGTTGAAAATAAACATACATAATAAGCTATACAGCGTAATTTAATGGCAGTTAGTTGCTTAAAAATTTATGAGACGAAATGATGAAAACAACGATTAATCTATGACTATGAGGAGTAAGACTATTAGTAGATAAAATTTACGTAGCTTAAGAATGGAATATCGCTATTCTTACTTTCAACTTGAGTCAGACATGAATTTGGAGTTAAAACACTTATTTCTCTTTTACAAAACACGTTTGCTAGATATTCTTAAACAAAAAATATGATTTGAAAGTAAGAAACGATAAATTAACCAAATAGCCTGATTGAAATAAAAATGAACACTACTAGTAATGTGGCTTCTGATTTCGAAATAAATGATTTTATATGCTGAAACTTGAAGCTACTAAGTAAGGATATTTTAAAGAGCGAATGTAAACGACAAAGATGGATATCAGTGTGTTCACTACATTTTTTGCATCGTATGCGCCAGTTTTTGTAAGAACAAGCGACGTCTACTTGGATAGCTTCTGGCGCATACAAGACAATGGTATTTTGAAAAAAAAAACAAACGTACCCAGGTGAACTACGCATGTGGACCACGGGCAAAAAAGGCCCATAATCATGTTTCAAATTAAAATCGCATAAAAGCTGAGAGGTGAGAAGATGCGTAACGAAGCTCTCAAACAAACATCTGACATCAGTCAAACAAGCTGACTTCCGATATGGAGACGAGATTCGTTACGGTGGAAACGAACGTCGGTTGATAAGGTGATCGTCCGGTGGGGGCGCCACCGTATAATTCACAAAAAGCACTATCAAAACTACCTAGTTCTTTTTTTGACGCCCGCCAACTCTACTACAGCTCCAACTGGGGCGAAATCCGCGCGACTTTTTTATGGGATAGGGGGCAAACGAGCAAACGTATCACCTGATAGTAAGTGATTACCGTCGCCCATGGACAGCCGCAACCCCAGAGGAGTTACAAGTGCGTTGCCGGCCTCTAAGGTAGGCATTGTTTGCCATTTTTATTTACCTAACTGATGCAACTTGTCGCGTCATTACAACTCGGTAGTCGCATGTATCGCAAACCAATCCTGTGCGTAATTCGCCTCAATTTGACGACAGCTTACTTGCCAAATTGAATAAGTGAATTCCCGGCTAGCATTGTGTGGCCGACCCCAGCTGAGCCACAAAAGAAAACTGTGGAAAATAGATTCTTTGAGTATGCCGCTATAAAGTCCAGAATTCGTTGGAGTCTGACGGCAAGTTTCAGAGTTTGTCATTTGCGCGTTTCAGACATACGTGTCCACACGGATCTCGAAAACGGAAAGACATAGCGAAAATCTTAGTCAGTGTTCATAGGGCTAGCAATTCTGAAACTTGTCCAACAAACTAATAAACTGCTACCCTATCTAGGTATACCAGCAAACAGATTTTCGCTAAGTCGTTTAGTTTTCGAGATCCGTGTGGCTCAGCTGGGGTAACGTAACCCCAGCTGAGCCACACGTATCTCTGAAACGCGCAAGCGACAAACTCTGAAATTTGCCGACATACTCCGAAAAACTCTGGACATTATAGCGGCATACTAAAACAATCAAATTTTTTTGTGGTTCAGCTGGGGTCAGCCACACGCTAGCATTATTTGCACCCATCCATTTAGGTTTTTGATACTTATTCGTCGCTTGGGTTTGTGAAGAACATTATTTAACTATTGTTGATAATTGCTCACTCACCGCTCAGCTTTCTGACTAGTTATTAGCGGCAACGATTTCTAAAGCTAAAAATACTTTCAAGATACTTAGCTGCATACCTACAACAAATTAGAGTAGACATAATATGTAGGTAGTTTTTTCGAAATTGAAACCGTATTATGATTTAATTTAATTAACAAAATCATTCGATCTGTTTCTGGGTGTCACAATGTCAATTGGTAGCTAAATTATTTTTATAACATGTGAATCACCAGATCTTTTTCATTAGATTTATGAGTGTCGTCTTCGTGTTTATATATTTTAAGTCTTTTTTATGGCACGTGCAATGTGCAGTGTGGTCGCACGGTGGAGGCGGGGCAGGGCCGCGGGACCCGCACGTGGCAGTGCTCGTGGACGTGCAGTGTGTGGGGTGCAGTGTGCAGTGTGGGACTCACAGCTCCATGTGTCGCACGGTGGAGGCGGGGCAGGGCCGCGGGACCCGCACGTGGCAGTGCTCGTGGACGTGCAGTGTGTGGGGTGCAGTGTGCAGTGTGGGACTCACAGCTCCATGTGTCGCACGGTGGAGGCGGGGCAGGGCCGCGGGACCCGCACGTGGCAGTGCTCGTGGACGTGCAGTGTGTGGGGTGCAGTGTGCAGTGTGGGACTCACAGCTCCATGTGTCGCACGGTGGAGGCGGGGCAGGGCCGCGGGACCCGCACGTGGCAGTGCTCGTGGACGTGCAGTGTGTGGGGTGCAGTGTGCAGTGTGGGACTCACAGCTCCATGTGTCGCACGGTGGAGGCGGGGCAGGGCCGCGGGACCCGCACGTGGCAGTGCTCGTGGACGTGCAGTGTGTGGGGTGCAGTGTGCAGTGTGGGACTCACAGCTCCATGTGTCGCACGGTGGAGGCGGGGCAGGGCCGCGGGACCCGCACGTGGCAGTGCTCGTGGACGTGCAGTGTGTGGGGTGCAGTGTGCAGTGTGGGACTCACAGCTCCATGTGTCGCACGGTGGAGGCGGGGCAGGGCCGCGGGACCCGCACGTGGCAGTGCTCGTGGACGTGCAGTGTGTGGGGTGCAGTGTGCAGTGTGGGACTCACAGCTCCATGTGTCGCACGGTGGAGGCGGGGCAGGGCCGCGGGACCCGCACGTGGCAGTGCTCGTGGACGTGCAGTGTGTGGGGTGCAGTGTGCAGTGTGGGACTCACAGCTCCATGTGTCGCACGGTGGAGGCGGGGCAGGGCCGCGGGACCCGCACGTGGCAGTGCTCGTGGACGTGCAGTGTGTGGGGTGCAGTGTGCAGTGTGGGACTCACAGCTCCATGTGTCGCACGGTGGAGGCGGGGCAGGGCCGCGGGACCCGCACGTGGCAGTGCTTGTGGACGCGCGCGCCGCAGTCGCGGCACTCGTAGCCCTGCTTGCCGAGCCGCCGCGCCACTGTCTTGGTGCACACCTCACACACTGTGCCCCTGCGATCAGTGTCACGGTGTTCGGTATTGTTATTATTGGAGATTTTTGCCGTCGAACACATTAGGTATTTTCTAATTTGGTATTTAATAATGTTCATGTTTTCTTCCCATAATTATGTAAGGAATATATTAAAGACAATAAGTGATCAGAGATAGAAGCGAGTTTACAGACCAATAGCAATATCCAATACAAGGTCTATGACCTGTAGATGAGAGCCTAGGAAATTAAACATTGTGTAAAAAATATTTAGGTAAAAAGTAATATCCTGCAACTACAGTCCCCACATACTAAGTCCGTTTTGACAGATGTCATTCCCATAGTTTATATGTCAGTTTTGACAGATATACTATGGGGATGACAGCTGTCAAAACAGCCTTAGAACGTGAGGACTGTAAACGCCTAGGCATTTTTCCTGTATGCCTTTAACCAACTCACCGGGTGAGGTAAGGGGGAGGGTAGGTGATGCGCAACTCATCCTAGATAGAGAGTAGAGTAGTCTGACTTATTAAGTTATCAAAAAGAAAATACAGCATTAAAAGGGCACGGACCACGAGTCTGTGGTGATATAATTATTAATAATAATAAAAAAAAAAACAATTCACCCGCTCAGATGCTTAGCGATGAACGTGTGCTCGTTGTAAATGTGCAGCTTGACGCCCTTCCGCCGCCACCGCGAGCGCTGCGCCACGGTGAGCGGCACCAGGTAGTGCTTCTTGATCCCCGCCTCGATGGTCTCCAGCACGAGCGTCGACGCCTCGTGGATGAACGTGCGCGCCGACGCCGTCGAGAACCCGGACACTTCGCTGAGAGAGGACCTTTTTTTACAGTGGAAGTCCGCTCGTGATAGGGGAAGAGAAATTCAGGATCGCAGTGGACGTTGCGGAGTACATATTGGAATAGGAAAGGATATTGTAGAATGTTGTTGGAATATTTTAGTTTATGACGGAGGGAGGATGACAAATTGAAATGAATGTGTTAGATTGTCGTTGGATCGGATACGGATTAATAATTAAACAAAACGGAGACAGAAGATGGGATTCGATGGATATCGTTAGATTTCGTGGAGTACGATATCGTTGGAATATTGAAGATTGTGAGGACGATATATTTATAAGGATGTTGATAAAAAAGATATGGATATTGTTGAATATTGATGGAATATTGCGGAATATACAAAAACGATAAATTAATGATGATAGCAAAATAAAAATTATTTTCGAAAATAAAAAAATCGTGCAGTAAAAAAAAACAAAATCATGCAAATGTAATAAGGCGTATGATAATTAAATTATTTTTTTTTTAATTGTAAAACGAAGAGCAATTAGTACGAAAACCAGTGTTACCAGATTGCGGTGCGTTACCCCCAGCGGATGTGAGTGTTGTCAGATGAAAAAGAAGAGAAAATGCACAATTAATCGAATTACAATAATTTCGTACAGATCTTATAAATAAATAAATATCTTTGCGTATTAATAAACAATTAATGTAATTTCGCGATAAATATCAGTTATTGTAATCAAACACACATCCATATCTTAACACTAACAGTTTATCAGTGTTCAGAAAAATTCTACTACTTATATTAGTTATATGCATATAAAATACACAGGTAATTTGTAATGTAATTAAATAATCATACAATTAGAATAACATTCTCATCAATTTAACGGAATTAATAAAGTAAGAATTTTTTGTAAAGTAAGTCTTGTTATTCTTAAAGTGGACTATAAATTCATTTCGTAAAATAATACATTGTCTAAAGATTTGGGATTTTTAATCATAGCAAATATTAATAAAAAATAAAACAGAATATAAAATAAAACAGACAACTGACACCTCTATCTTACGGAGTGTTGCCAGTTACGTTTTTTAGTTAAAAATTTAAAATAGTTTATTCTCTCACTATAAAGCAATATTAAAACATATATAAATATGGTAGAAATTAAATAGTACAGATAGGAAGTTAGAATGAGTAATACCTTCGTGATGTCCTCGATTCATCTCCGGATTGCGTAGGCGACGCGCCTGCCGAATATACGTTTCTATTCGGGACGGATAGGATTTTGTCTGTAAATGAAATAATTTTTTGTAGAAAGCAATATGTATTTTGATAAAATTGAGTATTTTTAATATAAATTAGTTTTTATTTGAAAATGCTATAAACAATCATTTTTAGTAGGTATAATATAAATTCTTCTCTGACGGGGAGTGAATAAGCTTTTTCGTTGAACTGTACCGGTATGACACCTGACGAATATGAATAATAAATTTTGCACGTCTTTTTTAAAACAAAAAATAAGAAGTAAAATTAAAAAATCAAATTAGAAAATCTTTATGCAATATCTTTAACCCTTTTAAGCGTCAAAAACAATAAAAAAAGTTGGAAGATTACTGTTTAACCTTGCATGTGCATAAATCCCGAGATGTCTGCAAATAATAGTAGATAAAAAAGTTGACTATACAATTGACTATACAAAAGTGTATTCCTGTTCTGAAATTGTGAGAGCCTACACGAGATGTAAAGTCAATCCGCTGTACTACTTGTATGGATATAAAATGGGCAATTTCAAGTTATAGTATGAAAAATTGTGATTTTTTACATTTACTGTGCCATGCAGAGGAACATATCACCTATACGTACCATGGCTATTCCTTTCGGCGCTGATGCTGCGCACCCGGCTCTGAGCATCCACCTCGGAGTCGGTCAAGTCCAGTGACGCACCACGCGTACGAGACCGACCCAATCTAGAAATGTCATTGATTGGGTGAATTCCATTAAATCCACGCTGATTTAGGTCAGCAAACAGAGACTGGCGGTCTACACAGGAGATGCACAAATGTCTGCGAAAACACAGGTTCACTGTTCTATTTCATCAGACTTATGAATCGTTGAAAATGCGTTCCCGACGTGATCGGAGCCAGTTCAGGTGCAGGAACTATTGTTAAACGTAAATTCCGAAGTACGGAGGAGCTCGAGTTTACGTAGTAACTATTACTAATCTGTGCTCGAGATGTTTTATACATCGAGCAACTCATTCCATTCATTCTTTTATATACCACGTAGGTGGCTTATGCTTTTCATGACATTAACTATGAAATTCACCAAATTCATGTCCTTTAAAAGTTTGAATATATCTCATGCACCCATTCGTTTCTACAACCACTAAGAAGCCGCTGTAGTCTCTAAGCTGCATACGAAACCAAACGTGTACATTTGGACAGTGCAATTTTGCATTTGGAAAATGGCAGTGAATTTCGCAAAATAGTTTTCTAGGAAATAATACCTCATATAACCACATACGGGGACCTCATCTTCTTCTTAGTCGTGTTCTTCACTTGGTGAAGATCGTGTCTAGTCTGACGGGGTCTATAAGTGCCTCGTTTCATACTAGATTTCTTGGGAAAATAGTGCAGTGGTTTCCCGTTGCCTTCTGCACGTGGCCTTTTAGAGGTAATTTAAGCCCCTAGGCTGCTAAAGCCTCCTCCAGATGGTTGCCCATCTGGGTGTATGGATATCCCGCCATTGCTCGGTCGCCAGAGCCCCGTCCGTTGTCTAGCAGGGAGCACCGCGACGTGGTTACGTCGCCGCTGACAATCTGAAGGATTACCAGCGCGTGCAGGTGAGGTTGACAATAGGGTCGGATAAGTCCGTTCTTCCCTTACTCCTCTCCTCAACATCACAGCCTTAATACATCCCTCTACTGGGCACAGACCTTCCTACATGGAAGAAACACATGAGGAGTGTGGTCACGGATTAGATAATAGTACTACGTAGTAAAACACCACCACACTGACCCAGTGGATTGGTGGGTAGAGACGATTGCAATAGCAACCGGGATCTACAAAATATTTACTTAAAGATGGCGTATTCAATAATATACTTGTAGTAATACAACCGGTTCAATAACTCAATAGGATTTTTTTTTTTTCTTTATTTAATGGCCATACACCTCATGGTTAAGTCGGCCAGCTATTAGTTACATAATATAAACGTTATTATACAATCAAAATAGAAGAATATACCATTATACTATAATTGACAATATTAAATACCTACACACCTAGACAAAAAGGCGGTTAGGAGTCGATTCTACCCGGCCTCAAACTGAGCGATTGGAAAGCAAAACTTAAAAATCTATAACTGTGTTCTGTGGAAAAATTGGAACTGATGCAGTCATGTATATAAAAAAGCAGGTTCTGCCTTGACATACCAGTATCTCTGAGTAGTTCTTCTCTCAAGGACTCATTTCTACCACATTCAAGAAGCAAATGTAAAAGATCTTCTTCACGTTCACACTCGTCACAGTTTGGACTGTCAGCCTTTCGCATAAGATGTGCAAATTTGTTTAACGGAATGTGGTATGAGCGAATCCTGAAGCAAAGAACTAGCTCGCGCCTATTAAATCTTTTATGAGAGAACCATGGGATCCGAGGAGGTTGACTTACAGCTGTCTTGTACCATATTCCTTTGGTTGAAGACTCTCTCTCAAAATACTCTGACCAGATCTTATAACAATTTTGTCGTGAGAGATGGAGTAAGTCCGAATAAACATTATTAACTTCAAGGGGTACCCCTTCAGAGAGAGCAGCCCTGGCGAGCAGGTCTGCCATCTCGTTTCCACGGACCCCCACGTGAGATGGTACCCATTGCATAGAAACGTTGATCCCATTGTGTATTAGACGATGAATACATTTTATAATGAGATAAGCTTCAGGTCTTCCTAAGCAGCCCCTAGAGCATGCCAAAAGATGCTGCAAGGCGCTCCTCGAATCGGTAACAATTAATATATTTTTGTAATTACAAGACTCAATATAACTGAGTGCTTCACTAATAGAAATTAATTCAAGACCCATAATAGGTATGTGCTCATTATCAACAGTAAACTTGAATTTCCGACCTGTGTGCTCATCGACAAATGAGCAGCCTTTACTAGCTTGTGACATGGAACCATCAGTGTAAATTTTAATAAAATTTGGGTACTCTTTTTCCAACATTTTTTCACTTTCTTCTTTAAGAAGCTTAGTCTCAATTAAAGCTTTTGGTAGGTGTATTGTTTTAATTTTGTCTTTTATTACTGATTCTAGCGAAAGGGTCATTAGAGGAAAAGGCAACGTAAAGGCTGGCCAGATGTCGTTTTTAAACAAACCACGAATATGCGGCGAGTATTCATCAAAACAACCCAAAAGGAGAGGGAGAGATGCTCCATTCCTATATCTAGCACCTTGCGCAATGAGATTTTGTAGCAACTGTATTTTGTCGAGTAGCTGCTCTTTAGAGCGCGAACAAATTTTTAGGAAATATTTTTCAGCTAAATACTGTCTTCGAACAAACAGGGGAGGAACACATAATTCACTCTCCATCACATATTTAGCCGTAGTTCTGATGAAACCTCCGCACAGTCTCAAGAATTGATTTTGGAGTAAATCTAGTTTATGCAATGCAGCTGGAGAGGCATTACCGTATATGAAAGAAGCGTAATCAAGTTTACTTCTAATCAGTGAAATATATAACCGGCGAGCTTGTAGTGGGTGAATATCCCACTGTGAACCGCACATGTATCTAAATATGTTAATAAAGGGAAGACACTTTTCAATAATTTCATTTATATGCTTTCTCCACATAAGGCGACTATCTAACCATAAACCTAAAAATTTTATATTTTTAACATGTTCAATAAAAAAATTTTGGATTTTGATCTTAATTTCTGGTATACGGTACCTTCGGCTGAAAATACAGAACTTAGTTTTATTAAGACACAGATCTAGACCTATTTGCTGTAACAGAGTTGAAAACTTTGATATAATTTCTTGAATTTTTAGAGTGCCCTCCCTAATGTCATCACACACACAGTAAAAGGCAAAATCATCTGCGTATTGAAGAATGTGAATGTTATTCTTTAGTTTGTTGCATATATCTATAGTAACTATGTTAAAAATTATAGGGGACATTGGGTCTCCTTGGGCAATGCCCTGTCGGCAAACCCTTTTAAACACTTCACCACTAGATGAACAGGTAACAAGAAATCTTTCTCTTAAAAATTCATTTATATATTTGCAGAGATAGGGGTCCACACCAAAATCCAACAAACATGTAACAGTGGCTTCGATTGAAGCATTATTGTAGGCGTCGGCTATGTCGCTGAAGCCGCATACAACATATTCTTTTTTAGTTAGTGAAGTTTCTAGGTCAATCGCCAATCTAGATAAGCTGTCTATACACGAGAGCCCTCTTCGAAAACCTAAGGTACAATTATTAAATAAACGTTTCTGTTCGAAAAAGTATTCAAGACGTCGAGTAATCATTAAATGAAAAATTTTACATAGGCAGTTAATTAGAGAAATAGGCCTATATTTGTTTCCTTTTTTTGGAATGGCGATGATCCTTATCTCGCGCCACTGATGTGGAACTATGGCCGATGTATATATCAAATTATAAATTTTCAACAAGGTTAGTTTTCCTATTTTTGGTAGATTGAAGATCATGGAATATACTACATTATCAAAACCTGAAGATGTATCTTTTCTTTTGAGAATAGAATTCAGTTCAGAGAGGCAAAATTCGGTGGGATTCCCAGAAGCAGTTTCAAACAGCCGATGTGGAGGATCCGCACTATCAGGGGTAAGATCATTCAATAGCTGTTCAGCATCATAATCACTTATTGAGTTTACAGGTTGGCGGTGTCCTTTCAGCCACTTAAGTTTTCGCCACATTTCTGCAGGTTGCATATAGGGGTTAATTTCATTACAAAAAGATTCCCAGTGCTTTCGTTTAGCGTCTCGTATTAATTTTCTAGCCACTTTAACTTTTTCATTGTAATGAGCGTAATTTGATGTCGCGGGATATTTACGTAAAAGTTTCAAAGCAAGCCTCCGTTCAGCTATAGCTTTTGAGATATCCTGATTCCACCAAGGCTTTGGTTGAAACTGCGACCCGGGCCGCCCACCGCATCGAACTAATGGAATGTATTTTTCACTTGCCTCCTGAATAATACTAAAAAATTTATTGTAGCATTCCTGTACGTTCTTTTTATTTAGTGAAAGTTCCTCACATTTAATTTTGATGAAATCAGAATAGCCTACCCAGTCTGCTTTCCTAATATTAAATTTTTTGTGTTGTACTGATTGATAAGAATTGCACAACCTAATACAGATGAACAAGTGATCGCTCCCAAGTGATTCATTTACAACATTCCATTCACAATAGAGTGGTAGGTCTGCGCTAACGAAGGTAACGTCGGGTGAGGTACGTGTTATTTTCCCTCGATAAGTTGCATATCGAGTATGATCACCATTGTTTAACATAATATAGTTATATTCCAAAAAGCTCTCTGATAACAACTTGCCACGAGTATTTAAGTAGGATGACCAAGACCGGCTATGAGCATTTAGATCACCACATATGATAGTCTTATTGTTATAGAGCTCAAAAATTTTATCATAGTCTATCTTTCTCACTTGGCAATCTGGAGCCGAGTAAACACCTATTACATATTTAATTTTATCGCTATTAAGTAATTCTATACACAGAAATTCTATATTGTAGTTAGTTAAGTTAACACATACTTGTTTGGCTGGAATCGTTCGATGAACAAAAATTAATAAACCACCGTAATTATCATTTCTATCCGAGCGAAAACAATTGTAACCTGATAATCGCACATTCGTTTGTTCACTAATCCAAGTTTCTGAGATCACACAAATATGGACCTTCTCTCGATTCAAATACGTTTCCAAATCACTCAGCTTCGGCAACAAACTACGGGCATTCCATTGAATGATTTTGAGGTCGTCTTTAACTACCGACATTTACCTAGTTAAAAAATAATAAAGTTAATACTACACATGTCAATACCAGATAGCACTAGATTTAGGTAAGGTCTAAAAAAAGGCATGTTTGATTGAATCACCGAAACACATACGAAATTGAACATTTTAGGCACGTAACAAACACTGGAATACGTACACAGACATACGAGTCTATATATGTAGATCTTCATTTGTTTAGCTTCTTGATAATGCGGTCGATTCGACTTTTAAGATTTCTGTTTGAGATCTCGGGAATCAGGTCCTTAAACATTTCAATCAGTGATTTTATTTCTGTGGTATAAGTTAGAGTAATGTCTTTGATATTTTTAACCCCAAAAGTATCTGTGAGATAATCCTTGACTCGATCTGCTGATAATGGGTAAACTTTCGGCGACATTAAAAGGTATTCATCAATGGCTTTCCAGTCACGTTCGTCATTTAGGAATGTAGGCATGCATTTTATCTTTTTATTGCCTAGGGTCTCATATTGCATCTGAGAACTGTGTTGGGAGTTTTGACTGTCAGAAGAATCATAGTCGAAATAATCATCTGCCATGATTTGTTGTTCAAAATTCTCGTCATATAATGCGGAATTCATCTTAGAGGATGAGCTCGTGGATTCCGATGGGGGTAGGGGCCTTTTAAATCCCTTAGTCACCACTTCTTTTGGTTTCTCTGATTGTGGTGGATATACAGTCGTCTCGACCTCATTGGAGAATGCTTCTAAATGTTGAGTCTCAGTCCTTAACAACTCAGGATTTGCAGGGACTTCGGGGCATTTATTTGCAACGTGGCCGACTTTTTTGCACACGAAACAGGTAAGGGAGTCCGATGATATATAAATCCAATAGGCTGCTCCGTCGTAGTCTATCTGAATACGTTCGGGAAGTTTACTGAAATCATCCGGGGTGACGTGTAGTTGGCGTCGAAAGCTGAGAATATGAGTAAAACCAGGCTCATTAAGTCCCGCCCGTATAAATGACACATTAGATTTGGGTTCGATTCCCATCTCTCGGAGTTTGTCCTCGATCGTATTGTGGGGGATAATGGGGCAAACATTAGATAGAATGATTCGTTTGTTTTTACTAATCAGTGGTCTAATTGTTAGAATTTGATCTTTGATTGTTATGAATTTCTTTTTTTCACACATTTCGTCGGCCAACTGCTTGGATGATAGGAAAACACATAACCGGTTATTTGAAATCCTTGATAAAAATTTAATTTGATTAGGGTTTATAACTTTGCTCAGTGCTTGTGCATAGTCTTTGTTTTGAAATTGTTCATTTGTATCAATCACTATTGCTTGGTCTTTAGTTGGAAACACAAAGTTTTGAGTGACTGTTGCATATGTTTGTTGAGACGGTAGGGTTGACATGATGATAAAAAAATGGTGTTGAACCCTGTAGTCAGGGCCAGGAACCACTTTTCATTCAGACACACGCACAAATTTCACTTGTCGGTATCACGGGGAACCAAATTCATTGTCTACACAGAAAAATCGCGAGTTAATTACGAGTGCAGAAATACACGTGCGGTCACTCATAGATCTGTCGCGTGACTGAACTCAATAGGATTGAAATTCGTAAAAAACCGGTTTCCAACTTTTAATAAGCTTAAATTGCCGGTAACCAAAACCATAACAGCAATAACATTCTCGTTTGAAGCCAATGATCTAAACCGGATTGAAAATTTTGCCGGTTTCCGAGCCCTGGTTTACCTTTCTTAAATATCCCATGTATATACCTACCTTCTTTTAATAGTTCCGAAGAAATCCCTCCTCCTCTTCTGGCGAGGCGCTGGTTCCGGTGGCGCGTTCTGGTTGTTCACGTAGTCACCTTGCTGCGGGATAAATAGTTCTCTCTGAATTCTCTTACTCTGCACACACTCCAAACATATTTATAGTAGTTTCTTTATTTTGAGATTGTTTAATTGTTCGAAAGTAATATCATATTCATAAGAGTGCAGGCCCGACTTGAAATAGTGGAATTGGCAAAAAATCGAGCACTGCGCCATGGGGACGTTTCCCGATGATAATCAGGTCTTAAATCATCTATGGGCACTCCCCACCAAGTTATAGCATACAGTCATAACTTATAAGTATTTTTTTTATCGAAAAAAATTATAAGTTCAAAACCAAGATGGTTAATGATTTCAAAGATACATGCAGATGACAATGCTTCAAGAAGCAATATTGGTCATAATCTGTGTGTTTTGGTTGATTTTTTTTTGAGGTTGCTTAGCTATTGTGATTTTTATGTTGTTTTCATTATGCATATTTATAATTGTTGTGTAGGTACCCAAAGTCTAACCCTATTTTTGTATCAATATTAGACAACACAAAATACCTACCTCAGATACCTCAGATATTTTTTATTTTTTCTAAAGTAAAATATTATCATTTCAGTAGTATGCAAATATCAATCTCGTGAACTTTAATAATTGTAACTAAGGATAATAGTGCAAATATTGCATACCAATTCATGCTTTATTACAATTAGTCGTCAAGCAAAACCATGGAGGGTCTTACCGCATCTCCGTTCTCAGGTTTTTCCCCATTCTCTTTTATCCTCACACTTTTCCCGGGGGAAGCGTTCGGACTAACAGTCGGTACTTGTCCGTTCTCCTCGTCTATCTTGTCTACGGTGTCCTCTTCCTGTTGTTCTTCCTCTATGGTTTCTCTTTCTACTTCCACGAATTTCCCGGAGTCAGTTAGTTCAACCTTTTTAGTTAGGGGTAGAGTTAGTTCACAAAACAACACAAAAACTTTCAAACAGTCATAAGATGGTGTAATGGTAATATACTAAATATAAAAGGGTTACGTTATTGTTAATTTCTCTTTGAATTTCCATCGATAGTAAATTATTTTCTTATGAAAATATCCTTTTTCTTATGAAATCGGATTTAGCCACGATTTAGCCGACATAATGTAAGCGATAGCTTTTCAACTAAGTAAGGTAAATCAAGTAGGTAATTAATAAGTTCTAATATTACTTATTTTTAGTTATTAATGTTTTTTCAAAATAGAATTCATAATAATGGTATCATTATTTCAGACGAGAGTAATTTAATAACTACTGTTTACTAATTAAAAATGCACAGCGTTTGAATTGCTATGAATCAAAATGTCGTCTAAATAAAATGCATTAAGAAAGAGGTTTCAATAAATCATGCTTAGATATTTTTGAATGTTTCAAAAACAATATGGGGGTAAGAATATGCCAAAAATAAAATGTTTATTTATCAATATAATTTAACTAGGTGCAGATTTCAAACATATCCTCTACGAAATGACGAAATCAATAGTTAAAAATAAGAATCAACACATTATGGCATAATAATAAATAAACATTTTATTTGTATGTGCCTGAAAATATTACAGTAAATTAAAAAAGAAAATCGTAACAAAACACACAACAAAAAATAGGATTAAAATTGATCAATATGTTAATAGTTCTACTCACTTTGATTGATTTCTTTGGCTCCTACTCACACAGCCATGCAGCACACGGATGAAAAAAAATTAATAAAATGTTAATCACAGTGGTTAAGAGTTCAAAAACTTGTTAAATTAACACAATATGGAGGTTTTTTGAGCTATTGTATTGTTTTGTTGGTTGTATCGATGTTTAAAGCTGTAACGGTATAAGTACATTCCCTGACCTTTTAACCTAATTTAAGACTGTAAAGTTAACTATACGACTACTACAGAAATATACGATGCCAATATCTAATAATAACACAATTAAACATTTTATAAAATAAATAATAAATCCGTACAACTTCCGAATCTAGCATTTTCACGTTCCTATTAAACCACCTTCTCATTTTTCGCTGCCATCACTTAGCGGCGTTATCCTTTACACATTCATTATGCAAAGAGTAATTTCAAAAGTTATAATGAAATGTACCACGTATACTTTTCCATGAAAAACAAAAACGTAAGAAAAGGTACATAATAAAAGATGACTTGATAAGGCGTGTTCAAATGCAATATTTACATAATGAGATTACCCTAGACCACGCAATTGAAAAATTAAGATAAAATAAGGTAAGTGTTACAAAATTAGAGAATAAAAATGTCCCTTCATTCACATTCATAACCAGTTATGAAAACTTAGTTATGACTGTGGACGAAGGGAAAAATGTTACAGCCCAAAAATAAATAAATGAAAAAGTATACGTGGTACATTTCATTGAGTAGTTGGTCGAAGGAGTACTAAGTAAAACATTTTTTTAGTTAAAATGTAAAACTGCACAACTGGTTATGCCGTGGGGAAGGATGTCAGATTAGCGTTCTCGACCGCACAACTAGTTGTGCATGCTAGTTGGTCGGTGGGGTAGTAGTGATATACCTAATGCATAAAATTGTAAATGTGTCCCGCGCACGCCGCAATCTATCAAACTCACATTAGGGAGACAGGAGCCTTACCATGTTAGCTCAGAGCAACGTTAAAACAAATATAGAAACAGAGCCACCGCTATCCCAACGTATAGTGCCATCTCACTCAGTGCCACTATAGTTTTAATAGTCTTTAAGCGATCACCGTAAGAGGACTGGACTCATTAAGAGGTGAAGCTATAGAAAAGGTAAACATTACTTACTCGTTGTACTGAGTGAATGATGAGCGTAGACTTGTTGGCAGCGCTCGTAGGGCTCAACTCTAGCTCACGAAGCGCTGATTCTGTCAACTGGGAGCTGTCGTGACCTGGGAAAAACCATTCATATGTCAAATGAGTTTTTTACTTCTCCTTCCTCAGCTTTAGGAAAAAGGTTTATTGCACCTATACCAATCTATGAGGGTACTATCGCCTGTCGTGATTCAGTTAATAGCGCCCACAAGCAGACAATATCCCTCAGATCTTAGACATCTTTAACCTCCTGCTTGACTCTGCTATGATGTGGGGCTCTAGTCCACTAGCGGCCTCCGCTGGTTTCTCCACACCCGGCTAAAGCTCCCCCAGCAGGCGTAACAGGTAACACGGATAAAACGGGACAAGAGACAAATAACATGTATCTTCTCGCTGTCTCATATAACAACGAAGCGAGACGGGACTAGTGATAGTCACTTTTTCTTCTATAGCCCACACGCCGTGCTAGGCCTACTGGAAGGAACCCTTTTACCCCCGATGTAGATTACGTTCGGGATCAGGAAGTGCCATGGAACATAGTCCCGGAGACAGGCCCAGCAACCAGCAGCCTAAAACGTCACAGTAGCGAGCAACTGTGACTTGGTCTACCACTTTTTTTCTAGAAGCGTGACCGCACCGTCCTCGCCGTTCCCTAGACGACGAGCGTGTATGGGGCTCTCCCGGTGAGTGCTGGGCCTACCCACTAAACCCCCCGGTATCCTCCCTGCCATTATGGGAGCGTGTGGTAGGGTCCACAATGCGATACCACTACCAGGACCAGGACAATCCCCAGACAGGGAAGACTTACGGCGGCGTGCAAGCCACCACGAAACACCTAGTCTACCCTCTCCTACACGTGAAGAAGTGGAATATCATGCGCTTTATTTAAACAGTTAAGTTCGAGAATTGTCACGTCTAACAAAATTTTTTTCGCATTGTATCCGCTTATTGGACCAATTTTCGCGGTCACTCACCGTTCTGCTTGAAGACGGTCTTGGTGGTGGTGGTGAGGCCCTGCGGAGTGACGGTGCGCAGGCTCTCCTTGATCTTGAGCGGCTTGGAGCCCAGCTCTGGGATGTCGGCGCCCTCGATGAACAGGAACTATGAGGATGATATCATATGTGATTAGAAGTCGATATTGTAGCCGTGTCCTAGCTAGGTATAGTTGACCAAAAAAGTTTATTTTTTTTATTTAAAAAAAACGTCGCCCCACACAAGGATTTTCTCCTGTGTCGTGGGCGCAGTTACAAACATAGAATATTACATGCACATACGCCCAGATCGGAATAAATTTCTGTAGGCCATACAAAACATTTGTCCCGTACGGGAATCGAACCCGCGACCCGTTGCGCAGTAGGTGATCACTCGACCTCTGCGCTAAACGTGTCGTCAAACCAGCTGGCTGTCAAAAGTGGTTGACTTCAGGTACTCTAAGCACCGGTAACTCTACCCTCCAGTCAGGCCAGACAAAAAGTTTAAACTACTTCTCTTCTTCTCGCTGATCTCTGCCCAAACTCAGCAATAATATAACTTTTAAGATTGCAATCATCTTTAGGGTGGAGGTATTAAAAGTCGGGCTACTCAATGAAGCAATAAGTGTTATGCCCAATCTTTGTCTGTGTGTCTGTCTCGTGCGTCTGCGCAGGGGCGCCGACTCCGTGGGTGCTCGGGTGCTCCGGCACCCACGAGAGGTAAATAGTGGGTGCCGAGCACCCCCGATTCTCTTTTAATCTTTTAACATCATTTAACTAAATCTAAATAATATAGGTACCGAAATAATATACGTAATATACGCGCGCCTAGAAACAAACCTAGCCGCTCTCACGCACGCAGCGTGCCGGCTCGCCGCGCCCCGCCGACTATTTATTAACAGGTGCACATGTCAAACTGCTGTGTAATATAATATATTATCTTTTCTAAATATCTTGTATTTTCTTGTGTCTATTAAATAACAAAAATACATATAAGTAGCTAGGTATGTCATTAAAAAAGCTGGAGCACCCACGGGAATTTTAAAAACTCGGCGCCCCTGCGTCTGCGTACCTCCAGTGTGAGGGTGCCGGTGACGTCGCAGGGCTCCAGCGGGCGCGGCTGCAGCGCGATGTGCTGCCGCTGCGCCGGCGCCGCCGCCAGCTCCTCCATCCCCACTAACCCTAACCCAAGGAACCTGAAAGATTACATTTACGATGAAAGTAGGATGGACATGACTGACTAACTTGACGACAATAAAATAATCCTCAACAGCTCATATACGTCCCCACCGAGGGGCTCGAGCCTACCCTAAACTAGGGCGATTAGGCCTTAGTCAACCACGCTGGCCAAGTGCGGGTTGGTCGACTTCACACACAACCTGTAAAGAAATTCTTTCTTCACAGGTGTGTGCAGGTTTCCTCACGATGTTTTCCTTCACCGTAAAAGCGTCGAATAAACGTACTATCGAAGACACTGGCACCTTACCAGTCCTACGTCGAAAGTCGCTTGTACACGTGTACTGCACGATGACAATCGTGTCAGACCACGCCCCGCTCATTCGTTCACCAATAGTAAAGCGTAAAGCAGACTGACACGAAGAGCGATTTCAATGAAACCAGATGTCTGTCTATGATTGGCCGTAGTAAATCGTAGTAAAAATACGTAGACAATCAGCGATCCGCTTTCAAACGAATATTTCTACAAAGTGGTAAGGCACGAGAGACCTCAATAGTACATATGAATTCAAAATTTGAAAACACATTGGTACGTGGCGGGGTTCGAACCGCTACCTCCCGATTGGAAGGCGACAGCCTTACGCACTACGCCATCGACGCTTATTATCTTTATATTCAAGAGACACTAATAATATTAATACCCTAAACTTGACACTGGCAGTAATGGTTGTTATCCTCTACGACCAATTGCCACTAACTAAATAAGAAGAAGAAGAATGCTAAAGTAGCAATCTCCACCAGGTACCGGTGGAACAGAGTCACCTCCATGATAAAGTCCACTTCGCACATCGTCACGTGTCCAATCTCAACTGAAATCTACAATCTGCGCGGGAGATATTAGAGCGCATAAGGGTCTAAGCACACTAGGCCGAAAGTTCGTGACCGAAGTTTTACGGCTGATTTTACGATCCGACGTATTCAGCTCATATGACACACCATAGACGGTGATCAACGTTGTATGAGTGAGTGAATTCAGTGTGCCGAGCGCTAGACTTGTCGTGTTTACATGCATCCCTGGCAATCGAACCGAACTTCCGTCACGTATAATTTATTTGTTTATTTATGAAAGGCCAACATACAGATCCTGTGTTGATCAACACAATGTGTTGCTCTACAAATACGTTGCCGCTGAACTTATATCCGACCTAAATTCGGTTGTACGCCAAAATGCGACATAATTTCAACAGGGCACTTTATCCAATAGTCCGATGCTAAAGTAGCAACTAAGCTAAGTAAAGGCCGAACAAAGTCCGATGCTAAAGTAGCAACTAAGCTAAGTAAAGGCCGAACAAAGTCCGATGCTAAAGTAAAGGTCAGCTAAATCGGTCTGAGCTATTTATACGTCTGTGGCTAGATCAGGCTCAGTGGGGCTAGCACGCAGGAGAATCGAAAATCGAATCGAAATCAGAATCGAGGAGTTTGTATGGCAATTTTATTAGCGCCACGGCGGTGAGTAGCAGAACTAATAAAATGGCCATACAAACTCCTCGATTCGGATTTCGATTCGATTTTCGATTGTCCTGCGTGCTAGCCCCACAGCATTATTGGCGGATACGGGAGGGAGGGACTTTATTGTGTAAAAAATCAAGCTCAATTATTGATGTTTTGATTTGATTTGTCAATTTTTGTTTTGTCAATTGATTTTCCCGAATCAGATATGAGTGTTTACAATAATATAATATTTGGAATCTGATTTTGATTACAGTGAATAAAATAAACTCCGTTTTTTCCTACTATAGGCAGATAGTCAGTATTGCCATCCCCGCATTTTTTAAATTTACCGCGTTTTGCCAGGTTCAAATATTATTAACCTGACTCTATGCCTATGCACAATATTTTATTATCTGTGGCACAATGAATAGTTACTTAAATAAATGAAAAAGCAACGTTACCGGTGCTGCGGTGACCCGGTTCCGGTGGGCCCGGTCCGGTCGTAAACTTCGAACAGAAGTTCCGCCGTCGCCGGGGACAGGTCGCTGTAACAAAAAATGAGAATTATCTCCAAACCCTATAGTTCCGGTTTCGGGTTAAACCCTATAATCGTCCTATGGCTCTACACCACCATTGTCAGGCCCTTAGTAACCTACGACTGCACGGCAAATTATTTATTTATTCTAAATACGGTTACATTCACAATTTTGTGGGTGTTATAAAGAGTTGATGAACTTAATGCTTGTAAGTTATTGAGTTATAGCATGCAAATATTTCAGTAATTTCTATGACAACTTCACATTGACTTTATGAAAAATATTATGTCAAACAATTATTGAATTACAAAGTCAAACAAGCTACAATTTATTGAATTATTACATTAAAATTACGCTTATAAATCAATCTATTGTATTTAAATTACTTACATGTCATGCCTTATATCTAAAAAATTCTTCAACTGAATTAAAACTCCGTTAGATTAGCCAGTTCCTTAGAACACTCTTTTATTTCTTTTAATTAATTTTTATTAATTGCGGTGGACTGTCAAAATATGATAAAAAAAACGTATTGTATCTCAACAGTTAACAACGATAAACTGCTTAATCATATCGTGTCATGGTGGTCATGCTACAGGACTTACAGGAGTGAAATGATGATGATGTGCAGGCTACTCACAATAGGAAGTGCTCGTCCCACTGCGGGCTGTTGGTGTCCTTCCTGAAGGCGGTCTGGTTGCGCTGCGGCGGCTCGTCCATCTCCACCACGCAGTACGGCGCCACGCACCCTGCTTTGCCTGCGATACGTCCGCCGTTCATTTATAAATTACCTGGGCAATGTGAGAAATTCGGTCCGGAGAATTGGGGTTACCCAGACCGCGGGTCACCCTGACTATGGACAAGATGGCCATCGAGGTTGGTTTAGTGTTGGAATTCCCACGAACTGATTACTCAGACCCCCATAGTACCTAACTTGTACGAACTTATGCACGCTTATCGGCTCCACAAATAGATTAGCATCATATTAAAATAAAAAATAAATAAGCATCAAAATTTCATGGAACGTCTCATTCGTCCCATCATCGTTATATTATAATTTGGTTATCTATGACATAAGCTCACCTCCGAGATCTTTCGCACAGACCACCTTGACGAGCAAGCGCTTGTCGCCCAGCATCTGGGCGGCTGTGGAGTTTGGCGTGGACGTGTACATCTGGCGGTCATGTTGTAACTAGAACAAATCCACATTATGAATTAAGTATAAAACCAGTCATTTCTGATATTTGTTGTTACGTACTTGTTAACAGTGAGTGGAGACTACTTTGGCCTAACAAAGTAAAAGTGATCAACACTTAATCCCTTACCTTAAAGTAATCCCTTACTTTAAAGTAATCCCTTACTTTAAAGTCTGATTTTTAATTCGGCGGAATTCTGACAGATGTCATTCGTAGACAATTCAGATATCAATAATATATGATAAATAGTTTGTTTTGTGCATTCAATGCACACTAACTAGAATTTAAATTTTTAATTGCTAAATGGAAAAACAGAGTATAAAACAACATATTTATTAAAGAAAATATTTATTAATCATGCATGATCACTTATATCATCACTAGCTATGCTCGCGACTTCGTCTGCGTGGAATATTGTTTTTCGGCAGCTTTTTTAATTTTTTAGGCCTATTATTTTTTAAATACTTAAAACACAAACATTATAAAAACACATTCAAACCAACTAAAAAATTTAAAAAAATCAGCTGCTCCATATACAAATGTTCATCGTCCACCGAACCTAAATGTATTGAACAGCTGATTTTTTCTTTCGCTATTTTAAGATTGGTTCCATAGTAAAGTTGTTTAGTTTCAATTTCTGAGCAAGCATACAAAATTTGGCTCCAGTGGGGCTAGCACGCAGGAGAATCGAAAATCGAATCGAAATCCGAATCGAGGAGTTTGTATGGCAATTTTATTAGTTCTGCTACTCACCGCGCCGTGGCGCTAATAAAATTGCCATACAAACTCCTCGATTCGGATTTCGATTCGATTTTCGATTCTCCTGCGTGCTAGCCCCACTGCTTGAAAAGTAACCCTGCAAAACGTGTTAATGAAATTGCGTAAAACCCTGATATTCGTTTGTTCCGAATAGCGAGTGGAGTCGATTCCACGACTAACAAATATAGGCCAGATTTTATCCACAAATAAAATATCAACCACGCCGCTTTTTAAATTTACTTAACTCTATCGTCTTTATCTCTTTTTTATCCGCGACGGAGCTGGCGGGTAGTAACTATTAAGTAATCTGTGCGTCGGCAACATCGTATTCATTCGCAGACGTGCCACCATAGAGTTTTAAATTTGCAAGATATGCAACAAAACAAAACAAGAAAACACCTAAGTAAATAATTCGCGAATATTTATTTTCATAATTTATTTAATTCTTTTAAAATAAAAGAAGAGTTTTCTCTTTAAAAATATGTTGGGGCGTCTGATATTTTACGCTATTTCATTTATAGGCATTAGCCGTCGTAAACAAGTACCATAGAGTCGTAGTGCAGCGGCAGCCGCGGCGCGGGGTCCTGGTAGCGGCGCAGGCGCGGGCAAGTCGGGTACTGGCTCAGGTTGAACGTCAGCTGGCTGTTGCGCAGCGCGCTCACCACGATGTCGCTGCGGGTGCCACGGGGCGGTTTAGTTCATTAAAAAAAAAATCATAGAACGTGTAACAAAAATAACGCACGCCCCGAAAGTGGGTTGGTTGGGATTGGCTTTTGAAACGATTCCATAAGGAAATACATGTTTACATTTTTCATTTTTTCCTTAACATAACATGTGCTATAAAACTTTGCTTCAACTTGCCTTTGCCTTGCCAATTCTTCATGATTCTAGGTCAAGAGGAAGTACCCTATAGGTTTTGATTCCCTTGTGACATCACAAAATATTATACATGTGAAATTTGCGATATAAACGATTATATCTTTTGTGATCACATTGACTTACAAGTATGATTTTTTCACAGCTAATTGACCGAAGACCCGAATGTTTGATATAAATTTTAGTTTGATATCTCTACGCGTTCCTAAGGGTCATGACAGACAGACGGACATCGAAATGATACTATAACCGTTCCGTTTTTTCCTTTAGGCTAATAGGTCCCTAAAAATTATAATAACCAAAAAATTACGAAATAATAAATGAAATTAATTTAAAGACAGTTACCCGTTTGGTCAAGATTCTAAACAAAAGAATATGATATACAACACAAGGTAATAAGGGTTATTTTTAAAGGCAGATTTTCGCGGCGTGTATATTGTTATCAGGTGCTTAAGTCGTTCACGCGTAAAGGTACCTACTAACAGACATGCTGATTACTAGCACGTAAGGATGCCATTATTGAGCAATTGCTACTTTTTAGTACGTGTGTATGTGTTAAGACATTGCTAATAACGAGCATGCTCTTTATGAGCATGCTCAATAATCAAATATCGTTTGATTTTTAACCTAATTGCTTATTTAAACTAGCATGCTTATTGCTCGAAAATGTGAACTGTTGCAGAGCATGTTAGTTTAAAGCATGCTTATTAGTATGCTTTTTATCTGTCGCGCGCGGTGCGCAGACCGCCCATAGTGTGCGTTTTAATGAGGATTATAAAATTAGTAATTAAAAATACCGATTAAAAAAATGTCTGAAATTGATTCATTTGCAATATTTGCATTGCAAATGTGTATTTGACGTCAATTAGTGCCTGTAAAGGTATTGAATAAAGATTTTGGAGTTTTGAGTTTGTAACAAACTAATTGCGGGATGTTCGATATTTCTGTTATACGTTGTTACATTGTATGAATGTTCTTTTTTTGCACAATTTTCATAAGATGACAATTAAATTTTTTTTTCATTCCTACTTGTATTTGCAGACATCTTGAGTATATTCAGGATGTATGCACATACAAGGTTAACATGTTTTCTTTAAATTAGAATGTTTTGTTTTGTTTTGACGTCAATAAGTGACTGTAAAGGCCTATAATTAATAAAGATTTTTGAATTTGATTTTTTTTGAATACGGGCAAGATTATCTGTTGATGAGATTCTACCAGTCAACCCTAGTGGAAGCCATATAATTTATAAACGCGGGACGAGTTATTCATTTACATTTAACGCATACCTTTAAGGTGTATCATAAGTAATACCTTATCAAGCCGAAATCTACCCATGTTAACTAACATAGTCATGTAATGGCGTCATTGAAAATTCGAAATTGTTAAATTAGTTTTGAAATCTCCCATACAAATAATTGGGTCTGAGAAAAATGTTTATAAATAAATATATACCAAAAGACACATTATATTAAATAAACACGCACAGTAACTACTTTAGTATCTACTCTCGAATTTAAGTTTATTCCTGAATAATGGTATACATAGCTTTCACAAACATCAACCAGCAGCGTATTTAGTAATAGAGTAGCACGAACTGTAACTTGTGAAAGAACTTGCATTTCATAATAGTACATTGTCAGTCTAGGGGTGAAAGTAACTCATCAATCTAGCTCGAACGCCAAACCCCTTCTCGGGACTAAATAAGTCTTTAACCCGAGATAAACACTGTGCATTTCATTACGAATACAAGGAAAGTAAAACTAAAAACATTAATAAGCTAAATAATAATAAATGATTGAATTTTATTTTACGCTAGCTTTCCACTCGCGACTTCGTCCTCGTAATTTTTGTTTTCCCGTGGGAATTTTAAATTTTCCCGTAGGAAAATTACCCTATGTCCTTCCCCTGGTCTCGAACTATCCCTATACCAACTTTCATCAAAATCGGTTCAGTAGTTTCGAAGCCTATTCAATACAAACAAACAAACAATCAAATCTTTCCTCTTTATAATATTATTAGTACTTATATTAGTATTAGTAATAGAAGTATAGATAAATCAACAACTTCTGCGTTAGCCTCTTCTTTTATGAAATCAGGCGTTAAATCAATATCTGAATCAGATGATAAACTCATACAAATTTCTGCCATACGGAAGTATAAACAAAACTCTCTAAAAACAAATGAAGTTTGTGACCGGCCACCCGGCCAGCTATTTAGCCATTATTTTTCATTTTCATAATTGAAAAATGGTAACTATCTTGCCCAACTCTATATTATTTTAAAGAAATAGTTGAAAATAAATTATAATAAAGTCATTAAAAAAATGTTTTCATTACCTAATTAATACTAAACTTTGTTATTTTAATTTTACATCGCGCTGTAATTGAGTGGCTGTAAGTATACAAAGCTATAACATGGTTTAACAGAAATGTGAAAATAAAACTAGTTTTTTTTATAACTTGACAGCTGCCAGTTGAAAACAATTCTCCTGGGGCTGAAAAGTATTACTTCCAACCCGCTCCAGGGGCAACTTCAAACCTACTTTCCGAGTATGAGCAATGAAAAAATTACTAAGTTTTTATTCAATGTATCAAAAATAGATATAATTATTTATAGATTCTTTATTGTACAAAAACAAATATGAAATAATTACAATATAAATAACGTGTACAAGGGCGGGCTTATTTCTACAAGAAATCTCTGCCAGCCAACCCCAGCAAGTGTGATGAGATGGAGAGATGGTGAATGTACAACATAAAAAAAATACAAATAAAAAAGAAAAGACTCAACGCGTGTTTTGCATGCGAAAGGGGCATTCCTTGAAGGGGACTTTTTGCAAGCAGTAACCATTTTGCTTTGCAAAGTGGACATTTTGCACCTGAAGAGCTACTCTCCAGTTGGGCTACTGACGTTTCCTCTCTTAACGTCTTCCTCACCTTATAGCAGTCTGCAGGTTGCTCTCGGTGGCATTGGGTCTTAACGGCCCCACCGGCGCCAGGGCTATCTTCACCTCCGGCCAACCATCGCACTTCAGTTCGCCCGTCAGTTTGTCGGTCACGCACACCACGTTCAAGCGAGCGCGGAATCTGCGATAAGTAAAAACAGTGAGATAAAGGACCATCCCTATGTGATAGAATCCATCAATAAACCCGCATCCGTGGTCTAGTGACTAAGGTCCGGGGTTCAATTCCCTAATGGAGACAGAAGTTTTTCTGCCTAGTTTGATTTGCGGTAGGGCTTCTAGGCCCGCCTGGCTAGCACCCTGGCTAGCACCCTGGCTAGCTACCACCGTCCTACCTAAGTTTGTCGCCGTAATAATAAATAACAATGTTGATTAAGCATTGTCGTGATCCGACAATAAGGGGTGAAATAGCCAGTTCCTCAGTTGTTGAGGAGTCCAGGTGAAGCTCGCTTCCACCTTTGGCCTTATCGTCACCTACCATCAGGTGCTTATACGGTAGCGCTGTGGACTCGGCATATGCCTTCCAATCGGGAGGTCCGGGGTTCGAGACCGCCATGTATACCAAAGTGTTTTTCGTTTTTGAATTTCATATGTACATATGTCTGACGCTCCTACGGTGAAGAAAACATTGTGAGGCAACCTGCATACATCCACAAAGAAATTCAAAGGTGTATGTGAAGTCGACCAATCCGCACTGGCCCAGCGTGGTTGACTAAGGCCTAAACACCCTAACTTAGGGTAGGCTCGAGCCCCTCGGTGGGGACGTATATGAGCTGTTATGATGGTGAAGCTTATACCCGTTATAAAATATGGAAAGAGGGGGGATATTTATCTACCCAGTCGAGATGAGCGTATAAAACTGTATGTTACCTGTTCACGTTGACTCTATAGTGTGACACCTCCACCTTCTCGCCTTTCTGGCTGAAAGCCTTCAGCTGAAATGCGGGGGTGGCCTCGCAGTCACAGGTGATGGTCTGGAACGGCATACGAAGGTGTTATCAAAACCGAGCTTATTTGGCTGATAAAAGAACTGGTATATAAGGTCCAGTAAGCTCCCATTCAAGCTTTACATTTACACTGCGAAAATCGCCGCTATTACGAGCAACATAAGAACAATCCAAAGGTCAAACAGTATATTGCTTGACGAGG
Organism: Schoenobius gigantellus; assembly: GCA_963935595.1. Classification (NCBI taxonomy): domain Eukaryota; kingdom Metazoa; phylum Arthropoda; class Insecta; order Lepidoptera; family Crambidae; genus Schoenobius; species Schoenobius gigantellus. The sequence continues at coordinate 4,420,488 of OZ012543.1, forward strand.
AGCTTACTGTACTCTGTAATCGCTATTTTCATTATCTTTCTCATGTTCTGATCTGATTTTGCTATTTGATTAACTATACTAAGTAATATTATAAAGCTAAAAAGTTTGTTTGCTTGGTTGAACGCGCTAATCTCAGGAGCTGGATTCAAATTGAAAAACTCTGTTGTTTCTTTTTCTGTTGGATAGTCCATTTATCGAGGAAAGCTATTATAGGCTATTTATCATTACGATGTTGTTATTTTCCGACAGCCATGCGAACGAAGTCGCGGGCACAGGTAGTAAAATATATGAATGTTTATTGGCGTTTTTCCAATAGGTAACTTGTTACTAGGCAAGAACTACAAGGTAACTTGTTACTAGGTAAGTAGGTACTTTTGGGCCAGGGCGCAAGAAATGGCGCCACAGTAAACATGAGTTTTTGATGCAATCGTTTTTTACAAGATTTTATTACTTACAAGCTTTTATTTACCACTTCACCTGTCCGGAGTCTGTAATGAAATCTTGCAAGTTAAATTTGACCCACTTCCCGGTTTCCGATATTGAGCTGGAATTTTGCATGCATTTGTATACCGCGTGTCAATGCAATAATAAAAAATTTAAAAAATTGTGTAAAAAAAATTTTTGACTATTAATTTATTACAAACTGTGACAATGTTTATCTATCACGCATTAATAATAATTTAGAGACGTTTGAATCACTATCTAATTATCATAAAAATAAGGCATGAAATAAAACTACTTATTTGAAATGTTATCACGACTCTCAGCCTACGCGTGTTTTTAAAATGTGCTGACATTTTTCGTTTCACATGTTAACGGGGATATAGCTCAGTGGCAGAGCAATCGACTGCAGATCGATAGGTCCCCGGTTCAAATCCGGGTGTCCCCTAATTTAGTTTTTTGATGACGCAGATTTTTTATTTATTGAAAGCGTGGTACCTGCAAATTGTTAAAAAAAACAAGTTTATTAGCTAATTGCAAATTTATTCGAACTTAATGTCGTTGAACAAACAATGTCTTATGATTTTTTTCGAAATGAACACATTTACTCTTGGGTTATTGCCCGTGGTCCACCTATATGGTTCACCTAGGTGTACTATAGGAAAAAGAAATACCCCTTGGTTCACTAGTAGGTCCATAAGCATTTAATTATAAAGTAAGAAAGAAAATTGAGGATTGGCATTATAACATTTCATCGAATTAGTGCTGTGTGTTAAAACTAAGATATAATCAAAGTTGGTATAAATCATTATGTATTTATTTTATTTATTATTTACTAAGTCCGACCAATTGGTCGTATTTAGAAACGAGTCACCTGAGTCTGAGGAAACTGAATGTGTATATAGGGGGCTCAAGAAAGCTCGACTAAGATTCCCCAAAACAATTTTTTCTTTCGTCGTTTTTCGTCTAAATATTTATAATTAATTTTCAAAATTTGTATGTAATGTACTGTAAATTAATGAAACAAAACGTAATTTCGATACTTTTTTAGTCTAAAACCTAGAAAATCCTTATAAAAAATGCAATTCCGGCAGACGAAATTGGTGGTGGGGTGACACCTACGAGTACATACCACCCCCCCTCTCCACAACACCCCCACCAACCACCAAAATAGGCGACCGTTTTCTAAATTTTTACCAAGATAATAACAAGTATTTTTCTAAGGCTAGCTAGACCAACAGTAATATTGCTGACTTTGAATGTAAAATTTCACTTAGAATTTCCAATAGTCTTACTAAATTTTTAGTTCTTTTGTTTATTTTCTTTTCCAAATATGAATGGTAACTCTCTAATACGTTGGTGGTTCTATGCCTTTGACCGAAAACAGATAGTATGTGGCTAAAATTGCTACTTAGCCAACATCAATTAATATATTTAAAAAACGTTTTCATTCCTCATGCTCGGAAAGGAGCGTTTCCTTGATCTGAGTATTGGGAGGAAAACGCTAGTTCCCACCAGCGGGCGGGAAATTCTCATACTATTTACTTCCCTCCTTAGGGCGGAAAGTTTAAAAAATAGAACTGAATTAGGTTACGTACATACAATCTTTGGTACAATGATAATAAAAGTATTTGGCTGAATGGCCAGTAACAGGTAACGCGATGTGTTTCAAATTTAAAAATACCTGTGAAAAAGATAATTTTGGCGGGGGGGGGGGGGGGAATCTGTTACGCTGTACCGAAATCTTGATTGTGTGATTTAGGTATTTAAGAAAAACAATGAATTCAAGCGATTCTGAAATTTCGGCTCCAGATTCAGTCACGAACGAAGCAAATACAATACTCGAAAATCTTCTGCCAAAAATTTCAAAGGAATTAATTTTAAATAGTTTCTACTCATGTTAGGAGTATTTTTATTAATAAATTTTATTAGAAAAGCTATTTTTTATTTTCCTTGCATTCGAAATGAAAAGTAGAGTGCTACACACGGGTAAAAGGAATCTACTATTTCATATTTAACCCACACTCTAGGGCTTCAGCTTTAATGTAGTCTAAGCCATCACTCAAAAGTTCTTCTGGTAAGAGTGGAAGAGCTGAAGTCAGACCCAGACCAATGATCCGTTTTTGTCCCTTTGACTTAAGTTTTAATTGTTTGCCTCGCTTAATTACAGCTTTTCCAGTGAAAATAGCAGTCAACTATTTCTGTAGCTGGAAAAACTACTTGAACAGCATTGATTGCACCTTTTTCATAATCACAATGGTACTTGATGGGTATAAAATGGCATAATTGTGATTTAATTACATTAAATTGAATAGTGTAAGTAGGACAGAGTAGGACTTATTACAAATTGCCTTTCCGCAACATGTTCTGACAGCATATTATAATTCCTGGAACTTGTTATATTTTTATTTAGATAATCTTTATTTTTATTTAATACGGCGAACTTAGTGATATATATCGCTCTCTAATCACCCATTGGACAAAGTGGAGAAACAAAGTGGAATATTGCGTCAATAGGCGCGTTTTCTCGCCTTTACCACAACTTTTTCCCTAATCCCACCATCTCCTTGCCTTTTAAGGGCTACACGTGCTTGCCTGCGCTGTCACCGTCTTACTGTGACCATACCATTCCAACGTGAACTAAGAAATTTTGTAACTCATTTCTTTGTCGCACAATCAAAAAATGGAACTCCCTGCACAGCACACGTGTCCCCTCCTTCTTACAATGCCGGGTCCTTTAAAAGATCTTGCAGGTCAGCAAGGTGAGTGTGTATTCTCTACCCTGCACTAGCTATCATCACATTTGGACTCCACTTCCACTTACCATCAGGTGGAATGGAGTCATTTGCTAGATCCATAAAAAAACATATAATTATACAACATTATCATCATTCATCATTTATACTAATATTATAAAGAGGAAAGATTTGATTGTTTGTATATTTGTATAGGCTTCGAAACTACTGAACCGATTTTGATGAAAGTTGGTATAGGAATAGTGCGAGACCAGGGGAAGGACATAGGGTAATTTTCCTACGGAAAATATCTGACGGAAAAAGTGTTCCTACGGGAAAAGTTAGTTATAATGCAATGCAAACAAAGTTGCACACGGTCAGCTAGTTTGAATATATAATATACAGATGAATTTTTCAAGTGTGCCTGGATTTGGTCCTTATAAGCGACACTTTGGGTTGGTGTAATAATAACAGGTGTTTTTCTTTTAAACTCCAGCAGGTTCGATTACCGGCTAGAAAACTAAATTTATCAAAAATCTAATGATGCAGTTTTAATTTTTGTGTATTTTTCGCTATCTGTAATAGCACAGTTTCAACGCGCTGATGGTATATAAACAAGCAAGTATATATGTATACCATCAGCAACGACCCTATCGCTCGAGCTCGTTGCTACGTGAGGCGTCAGAATTACTAATAACATACGCTAACGGGTGTGATTCAACTTGGATGCTCAAAGTTTAGTTATTCAAAATGTCTGCTTTTTTCAAGATCATAGAGTGCAACTTCTGTACACAGTGAGCAGTAGTATTATCTATTCTGTGCCCTGGGTCAACTTAGATGGTCACTGGCCGATTAATTTGTATGACAACATGCGGACCTGACTGTAAAAGGCAGGAAGAGCTTATTGAGATGACAGGATTGCGCTCCCTGCGATTTGATTCAATTAAACAAGTGAATGGCCCCACATCTGGCGTCGAACACTTGGTTTGCTTTGATTTTCTTTCGACATAAGGAATTCCCTATTTTCCAATTAACCACTCGACCACTGGTCGCTCGAATGAGGTGAGCTAAGTCCACAGAGTACCTTTTATGCTACGTCAGAGACGTGTGTGACAAAAGCAACTGAACATTATATTATCTGTGACACTATGGTGACACTTAAAAGAACGAAAGAAAATAAAAAATAAAAAAGAATAAAATTTATTAGTGTACAGTTAGGGAAGTTAAATTACAGTTAAATAAAAAATCAAACAAGTACTTAATTATTTAGTGTAAAGCGATCAAAAGCGACCCCACTCAGCCTTAGAGAGTTCTCTCTATGAGAGAACTGTGACGCTGATACCCAGTGGAACCGCAAGGACGAAGAGGTTCATCCTTGGTCCATCCTAACCTACTTGCTTAAACCACGACATGCCATACACCATTCACACAGTTTAAATATATTTTTAATTAAATTATAAATAGGGTATAATGCTGAACAGTGGAGCATCGAACTTACAGAAGAGAGGAAAGTGCAGTTACATCTTGTGTGATTGAGCTATAATTTCGCGAGGTTAGAATAGCTATTCGTATACGGCGTATGCCCCACTACTCTCCCTGCACGATCTCTCAGCTCAGGACTTCCGTTCTAGGTCGAGAAGACCAAATTCGCTTAAAAGGAAAAACTAAGGTCGAGAGAATTAAAAAAAAGGTTTTTTAAAATGTATTGCTATCGCGCTATGCCCCCGAACAAACAAGCTGTGCGCCATAGAGACAACTGCAGCTCGGACCGAAGATATCTAATAAAGTACACAAAATAGACATTTCGTAGTCCCCTGTTTTCTTCTCTAAAACTTGGCTAGTTTAATTACTGTTCGCATTGAATATTAAAGGCTTTGGCTGTGTTTCTATGTTTTGCTTTTTTCGTATAATCTCGTCAAATTTGTTTGCTGGATGTTTGAATACAGCAGACAATCTGGCCAATTTTTTAGGTTTTTGATAAGTAGTTTAAATCTCCTTAAATAATTGACTTAATAATAAAATTCAGGAAAACATAGGAACATACTAATTGTGGCCATAGTCTTATATAGTCTTTTGTTAAAAATTAAGCAACTATTGTCATCATCCAGAAGTAAAAAAGAGACTACGTTTGTATGAAAAGAGGGAACGTATATTTCGTCTAAACCGTCGTGGTTGGCCGTAGTAGTTTGGCCTTTAGAACTCACCACGTCATCCTTGGAGTCGCACTCGCAGAACACGTTGGACACCGAGGGCGGGTGGCTGTCCAGCGCGCGGACCAGCTCCACGCCGATGCCTTGCTGGAACAACGCACACAATATCAATCTACGCGTGAGCGTGACCTTGTAACGGAGCTATCTTTGCGATGGTTACATGATTGTGTGTAATAAATAAGTTCAGTAAGAAAGAAGAATCGGTACTTATGAATGTTACGGCAATTACTTTACTCATTAAGTAAGTACCTCTTCATAAAGATTTTCGTGAAAATGTGTATCTGTGCATTGGTTTCCTCTGCATGAGGATCTGTAGCTGGTTGCGAATGTGTTGTCCGATCAATGCGCAACCGACAAATATGGCAAGTGGTCTATGACACATAGTATGTTTGGAGACCTTTGTGTGTAGTTAGGTGCTTGAACTTCGTCGGTAAAAGAAAGAACGTCCCTTTTTTAGTACGCAAAAGCAAAAATCAACATATTCAAAGTACACGCTATAATGGTCCATTGTTTACGGTAAGACCTAGCCTAGTCGCGCCTGTCTAGGTCGATTATGTCAGCGTTGCCGCGTTACGTCACTGGCCTTCAGATTCGGCGATGCGTACCGCGTACCTACCAGCGTAGTATTGACAAGAGAAATAAATCCACCATTCTTAGTCATAACAGCCCATAAAATTCCGGATAGTCTTGGCAGTTAGTACCCATACCAACCGAAGTACCGGCTCGTAAAAATATTCCATGCCTCGATAATTAGAACATGAAAATTATAGTTTCCGAAACAGCTATGAGCAAAGTCGGATTTAGCATAGGGGTCAAGTGGACCCGGAGCCCGAGCTCATAGGGGCAAATTTTAAGGGGCGGCAAAGGAGTAAAAGGAGAAGTGGAATTCGGAAGAGAATATTATTTTCAGTAGGTAGCCGCCATTTTGAAAATGTGTTACACATTTGTGATCTACCTTTGCCAAAATGGTAATTAACTGTAGGTACCTACTTGTTCGTATAAATCTTTAGTGTAAGCCTGATGTTCTGTACTTTCGTTTTAAAAGTGTTAAGTTACCTCTAGTTTTGACATGCATGTATGTTTGCTTTATAGCTTTAAGGCGCATAGTAACGTCAATCATAAAAAATCACTGCAGAAAAAACCGATTCTCTTCATAAATATTGAATAAAAAAATCTTTAAAAAAGATATGTTATTATTCAACGTATTCTTTAGAGGATGGTCTTCTTAATTTTTTAATAAATTAATTAAAACTTGGTTAAAATGTGACCCAAACATGCCTCGATTTTAAAACTGTAAACCTAATCGCTTCGTAAATATTAGGTTAAATCATATACTTTTGATTTCAATAAATAAAGTGAACAATATTCTAGGGGATGGTCTTTTTAGATTTTTCTTATTCGCCTTTATTAATTTTTTATTGAAATAATTCATCTTACGCGTAAAGGTTTGCTTAAATATTCCCCTCGCTCTCACTCCTCAAGCCTATGTAATCAGTGCGGGACGATCGACGCAAGGTCATTGGGAGCACTATGCGCCTTAACGAAATCTATTTAGAAAGATTTATATACATATTGATGACACCAATTAGACCACTTATTAACAGCTGTTAATTAGTGGTCTAATTGGTGTGTAAAGGAACACCGCAATAATATTTATGGGTCAATCCATCAGAAGTGGAGATTCTGTAAAAAAATATTGGGCTAATCAACCTGCTTAGCAACTGAATAAATTATTTTTCGATTCTATGTGTCGACAGTCCTAGATTAGCGTACCTACCTTGTTCCTTCATTCAGTGTTTACATTTCTTTTGTGTTGATTCCATAGTCAGCTGGGCTGTGGTTGTCACTGTCTTGAAGGCTTTTGCTTTCAGTTCAGAGTCGATTTACTCGTAAAGTTATGGTTTCTAGATCTAAGACAAGCACCTGTGGTCCATCTAATATCGAACCTTTATGCCTTTTAAATATTATTCCGGAGTTCAGTTACACCCATTATTAATTGATGAATGGTATCGGTTTATTGCAATTCCTCCGACCCTCTTTATACTTTAGCCCTTAAAAAAAGTAATCCTTACTAATATTATAAATGCCAAAGTTTGTAAGTATGGATGATTGTTACTCTTTCACGTAAAATCTACTGAATGGATTTGGATGAAATTTTGTAGGTGGACGGACTACGACATGGATGAACATATAGGCTACTTTTTATCTCGGAAAAGTAAGTAGTTTTCGCGGGAATGTAAATGTACAGTTCTTTCTTTTAAGGCGAAACATAGTTTGACCATCACCTATGTTACGCTAGCCTTGCGTCTGCGCGTGCGCCACGCAACTTTGACCATCGATGTACGTTCGATGACTGCATGAAATGTGATTGTGATAGCGACCAACTTCAAGGCTCCTACTACTTTAGTGCTTAATACCATATTGACTATACCTATTCGTTATTAGTTTCACCTACGCTTTTTTTCCCAAAGGAATGACATATTTTCCCACCGTAAAAAATAAGTCCAGACTTAAGTAGAAGCATCCAATTGTAATTAATACGTTTTTACTGCTGTTTTTTAATGTAAATAAAGTCTACGTAAATAAAGTCTGTGTCCACTACCAAAACCAACAGATGATTGTTATCGCCATGTTACCAACTTACTGCACTAAAACTTGTGCATTAACTAAACTTGTAAAACTCAAAGTTATAAAATTCAATTGATGTAAATTCAACCTTGTTAAGGCGAGCGCTTACGCTTGTTAATAGTCTCTCCTTTCTAATGACTAGTGTCTACTACGTCGAGGGCCATCGTTAACGCTAGTCTCGCCCAAATTTCGTATACAAGATGATTTTTAGCCACCAGGCAAATTTTATGCGACTTTTCTATGGTACCAATCTTGGAATCGCGAAGGTTTAGTGGATGTTAAACATTTGTATTGAACAGCTGCCTTAGTCCCATAGTAAAAATTGTTCAGTTTAATCATCTCAACTCTCTCTTCTAGGGAAAAGGAATCATTTGCTACGCCCACTATAAGCTTTCCAGCTCCAGCCCTAGATCAGCTCTATGTCATTATAATATTGCATTGTCACGCGATATACACATGCATGCAAAATTGCAGCTTAATCCGAAACCGGGAAGTGAGTCAAATTTAACTTACAAGATTTCATTACAGACAGGGTTAGATGAAAGTAAATAAAAGCTTGTAATAAATAAAGTATAAAAAAAAACTTTTTTAAATACAAGCTTTTAGTGTCTACTCGTCAATTCGAATCAAACGAGCCCAAACTCGATGGGGTTGTGACGTTTTATTTCGGAGTTCCTATGGTCACCTCCAGCTCCAGCATCAGATCAGTCCCATGTCATCATAATATTGCATTGTCACGCGATATACACATGCATGCAAAATTTCAGCTAAATCGGAAACCGGGAAGTCGGTCTATAGCTTGCAAGATTTCATTACAGACACCGGGACAGGTGAAAATAAATAAAAGCTTGTAAAAAGGCGTCCCGCCACGCGTTCAAAAATAGTGCAACACCTAACATTACCCAGCCAGTGTTGGTTAAATATGTGTTGGTGTGCCCGGGTAAAGGTCGAATACTAAAATTATATATTTAATATCCGGATTTTATCCAAAATACTTGGGTAATACTAGTTTTACCCAGGTAGACCAAAGTTTAGTGAATCTTCTAGCAATGCCCGTAATATTCCGTTCCTGTCAGGCGTCTACATTACAGTTGACACAGCGTTAAGACGCATAGTGGTCCCAATGACCTTGCGTCGATCGTCCCGCACTGATTACATAGGAGTGAGTGAGTGAGAGTGAGGGGAATATTTAAGCAAACCTTTACGCGTAAGATGAATTATTTCAATAAAAAAATAATTAACGCGAATAATAAAAATCTAAAAAGACCATCCCCTAGAATATTGTTCACTTTATTTATTGAAATCAAAAGTATATGATTTAACCTAATATTTACGACGCGATTAGGTTTAAAGTTTTAAAATCGAGGCATCTTTGGGTCACATTTTAACCAAGTTTTAATTAATTTATCAAAAAAGTAAAAAGACCAGCCTCTAAAGAATGCGTTGAATAATAACATATCTTTTTTAAAGATTTTTTTATTCAATATTTATGAAGAGAACCGGTTTTTTCTGCAGTGATTTTTTATGTTTGACCTTACTATGCGCCTTAAGCTGTGGCGTTAAGTTATTGTTGGACTTTAAACTATGTGATGCTTACATACCACTGCTCCTCTAGCTAGACATCATTCAAAGGAAGCGAACCTTCCTGCCATGCCATCAGCTTCATTATCAGGGTATAATAAGTAGCACTCTTCAGTCTTTCATTACAGCTGTCCTCCACCACCAGTGTGGCCACATTAAGAAAAAACAAATCGGGACAATTTGTGTTTAGATGTATCTGTCGTAGTACCATTGCGAAATCAGGACGATTGCAAAAATACTAGGAAGATTGAGCAGGAACATTTTTGTTTTAAAAAATTGACTAGGCCGAGTTAGTCTGGCAACCAAACGCGTGAGCCCGAGCAAGCGAATTCTTGTCTGAGAAACATGAGAACAAAGTGGCAATCGTTTCATAGCGAGACGGTTATTAAATTCGACATCGTCTCTAAGATAATGAAAATAAATTCCTAGCCAACGTGAGGATTAGCGATCGCTGTGTCGAATTGTTCTTTCTGTAAGAAAGCAACATAATATGTTATCTAAGTCGGTACTCAAAACTGAGAAATGGAAGAGAAATGTTAAATATATTAAAATTAATATTTTCATTTCATTTTAATGAAAAATGAGTTAGAGAATGCTCTGAAAAATAACAATTCGCTACTTAATCGATTCGTTGCGGATTAATTTGTCTACCAACTAAACATCTATAAACACTTTATTTACAAACTTTGACATCACACACATACATCTTAAAATTAAACTTATGTTAGTAAAAAAAAACAAGAATACAAACAATTTGTGATACATGCACACGCAATAACATATCGATGACTTTGATCGATTAAGTTATTTAGCGATGGCATATGTCAATCCCATACATTTTGTTCTTATCGAACTCTGTTATCGTTTTGGAATTGTCACTTTGTCTAAGCCCCCAGTTAGCTAGAATAGACATTTTATTTGCTATCGTTCTTAATTAATTAATATGAGTTGCAGTTATACATTTGTATCCTAAATCATCAGGATTTTTCCTATTTTATCCTATGACATATCTAAACCACTTTAGAATAGAGGTCTTTTCACTATACCTATGTTTGCCGTTGAAAGGACATTATCTCATGCTCATATCGAGAGTCATGTAGTTATTATCGACTTTGGAGACAAAAGGAACCTGTAGCAATTGTTCTGTCTCGGTTTACATTAAAAATGTAAACATATTTTATTGCAGATCATAAGATATGATGATGATGATAAGAGCTGTATGAGTTAGATCCTTTTGCCATTTCAAAATTAGAAATCGCAAAAATTTTAATACGGAAAAGTCAAAATCAAGCTCGAACTTAACTATACTGTTAGTACTATAATATATTCTGTGACCACGTCTCCAGCCTTCACGCCAAAATTAAAAGAAAAAGAAGACCACGTCTGTTTGCCATCTTACCAATTAATATAAATAAAGAGTTGCTCGGACTGTCTCGATAGAATCATGATGGGTGGCTACTTAACTACGGCTCCAGGTCAAGGTTGCGATAATTCGTGTCACGTGATAGTTCTCATGACGGAAACACGTGAAAGATTTTTATAGATTGACTGGTCATAATGTATTGGTGGCCACATATAAATATTTTTAACAATTACCACAGTTGAATTTTTCTTGCGGAATCCGTTTCAGAATCCTATTTCGTCATTCAAATCAAAGAAATCTTTCAAATTTCGAAACTTCCGTGTGTTACTCCTTACATGATTTACTGCATTTCGAACCAGCTTAACATTTAGGTACAAATAATACTATACCATCATCTCATCCATGTTACGCGCCCACCACGCTGACCTACTGAGAATTGCAAGGGGACTCCAGAACCATCGCCTCTGGTGTTTGTAATTCCAGTTGTCTGTGGCCGGCTTAACTTTTTCATCAAATGCTGTCATCATCCTCTCATCCATGTCACACGCGCACCCCTGTGCACAGTGCTCACTACAGTAAGGAGATGTTTTGGTCAACCTCTCCTGTATCGTCCCCTCTATGCATCTTCCCTCTCCTGAGGGGGCGGTCGCCATCAGATGAAGTCTTATCGGCTGTGAGGCCAGAGGCAAAAGTCGAAGTTAGTCGGAAAGAGTCCGACATACCTACCGGAGAGAGACTCTGTACCAGGGTCGCCTCCGTCCTACCTATTTCTGCTGCAATGCAGCAGTGCTTGCATTGCTCCGGTTTGAAGAGAAAGATATGGCTGTGAAATAACTGGGTACCGTGACTTTACATCTTATGTCACAAGTTGGCAACGTAAACTGTGGTTCTCGTGGGGGTTGCAGATTTGTTGCGAATCTCATGAGAGCCACATGTAGGTACTAAAAGTGACTGTTACCACTTACCACTTACCATCATCACCATACGGTCGCCCGTACAGGTACTTCTCCGCATGGAAAGAAAAAAAGGCTATCTCTAGCCACACTGGCCTATTGCCCAGAGCCACGTCTGGGTTCTACAGGCCGTTATGTCACAGAACCATATACACCCATGTGTACTGCCTTTAAAAAAGTTGTTAAAAAAGAAGCGGAAAAGAGCTATCGCAAATTTATAAATTGCAATAGTATAACAAATAAATAAAAATAAAACGTGCGTTACTGCACTCATTAAATATAATAGACATCACCTTGCAAAAGCTACATTCGTCCTCCTAACAATGATAAGCTTATCTCACGGATGTGTGACACCGCGGGATGACCTTATGAAGTAGGTTGATTATTCGTAGCCTCGATCTTAAGCAAGACAAAAAACGATTAATTAATGTGACTAATGATTAGTAGGCAACCTGTGCACGGTTGGCCCCGTGCACGCCGCGTAAGGTTTCTCCGTCTGGGGGATTATATCCTACTGTTCTCGGATAATTCCCCCCCGGCTATAACTCGACCTCATGGTCGGGCTAGCCCGGGCGCGTGGGTTGTGGCATCGCACCGTGGTCCTACCACAAAGGCAGGAAGAATACCGGAGGGCTTAGTGGGTATGCCTGGCATTCTACCACACGCTCGCACGTCTAACGAACGGCGGATAAGATGCGACAACGCATTCCCCTCGAAAAAAGGTATCGGCGACCTATTGCGGCGGCGGGCTATCGGTAAGCAAGCGAGCAAAGTTATTTTTTGCTGAGAGTGCTGAGTTAATAACGAACGCTTCCAACGATAGGCAGAGGTGTACCCGCGCTAACGACTATAGTACTGAGTCTTCTGCAGGACTACTTTCTAACTTGGGTTGCTAACTAGAACAGGCATTTTTGGAAGAAACTTAAGATTATCCATTACTGCTATTATGAACGAATCACTAAACTGTAATGGATATAAAGAAGTATCTTTCAGAAGTGATAGTTCTAGTTACCAACCGTAGTTAGTATACGCCTGCTGGTAATCACTTTCATTGAGGGCAACTTTATTTGCTCCAAATATTACGAAATAAAGCGCTTTTATGAAAGTAATTATACCCACGCCCTAAAAAGGGTCCGATTAAAAAATTACGCAATACTTAATAACGGCCGGGTATGTATCAAAAAGGCTATAGCGTAAACTATTTATCAGTTAATTCTACTTAATTGTTTGGTAATAATAACACAGCGAAGGTGGTAATGGAACATGGTGCTTTCTCAGAGAACCTAATTAAGTAAGTGTTCCGAGCAATGTAGTCGAACTTCACCAAATGTAAAAAAATATCTGGCACTGATCATGTGATTGAATGGTGCCACATTCAATCACATGATCAGTGCCAGATATTTTTTTACATTTGGTGAAGTTCGACTACATTGCTCGGAACACTTACTTAATTAGGTTCTCTGAGAAAGCACCATGTTCCATTACCACCTTCGCTGTGTTATTATTACCAAACAATTAAGTAGAATTAACTGATAAATAGTTTACGCTATAGCCTTTTTGATACATACCCGGCCGTTATTAAGTATTGCGTAATTTTTTAATCGGACCCTTTTTAGGGCGTGGGTATAATTACTTTCATAAAAGCGCTTTATTTCGTAATATTTGGAGCAAATAAAGTTGCCCTCAATGAAAGTGATTACCAGCAGGCGTATACTAACTACGGTTGGTAACTAGAACTATCACTTCTGAAAGATACTTCTTTATATCCATTACAGTTTAGTGATTCGTTCATAATAGCAGTAATGGATAATCTTAAGTTTCTTCCAAAAATGCCTGTTCTAGTTAGCAACCCAAGTTAGAAAGTAGTCCTGCAGAAGACTCAGTACTATAGTCGTTAGCGCGGGTACACCTCTGCCTATCGTTGGAAGCGTTCGTTATTAACTCAGCACTCTCAGCAAAAAATAACTTTGCTCGCTTGCTTACCGATAGCCCGCCGCCGCAATAGGTCGCCGATACCTTTTTTCGAGGGGAATGCGTTGTCGCATCTTATCCGCCGTTCGTTAGACGTGCGAGCGTGTGGTAGAATGCCAGGCATACCCACTAAGCCCTCCGGTATTCTTCCTGCCTTTGTGGTAGGACCACGGTGCGATGCCACAACCCACGCGCCCGGGCTAGCCCGACCATGAGGTCGAGTTATAGCCGGGGGGGAATTATCCGAGAACAGTAGGATATAATCCCCCAGACGGAGAAACCTTACGCGGCGTGCACGGGGCCAACCGTGCACAGGTTGCCTACTAATCATTAGTCACATTAATTAATCGTTTTTTGTCTTGCTTAAGATCGAGGCTACGAATAATCAACCTACTTCATAAGGTCATCCCGCGGTGTCACACATCCGTGAGATAAGCTTATCATTGTTAGGAGGACGAATGTAGCTTTTGCAAGGTGATGTCTATTATATTTAATGAGTGCAGTAACGCACGTTTTATTTTTATTTATTTGTTATACTATTGCAATTTATAAATTTGCGATAGCTCTTTTCCGCTTCTTTTTTAACAACTTTTTTAAAGGCAGTACACATGGGTGTATATGGTTCTGTGACATAACGGCCTGTAGAACCCAGACGTGGCTCTGGGCAATAGGCCAGTGTGGCTAGAGATAGCCTTTTTTTCTTTCCATGCGGAGAAGTACCTGTACGGGCGACCGTATGGTGATGATGGTAAGTGGTAAGTGGTAACAGTCACTTTTAGTACCTACATGTGGCTCTCATGAGATTCGCAACAAATCTGCAACCCCCACGAGAACCACAGTTTACGTTGCCAACTTGTGACATAAGATGTAAAGTCACGGTACCCAGTTATTTCACAGCCATATCTTTCTCTTCAAACCGGAGCAATGCAAGCACTGCTGCATTGCAGCAGAAATAGGTAGGACGGAGGCGACCCTGGTACAGAGTCTCTCTCCGGTAGGTATGTCGGACTCTTTCCGACTAACTTCGACTTTTGCCTCTGGCCTCACAGCCGATAAGACTTCATCTGATGGCGACCGCCCCCTCAGGAGAGGGAAGATGCATAGAGGGGACGATACAGGAGAGGTTGACCAAAACATCTCCTTACTGTAGTGAGCACTGTGCACAGATATTTTTTTACACAACAGGCAAGCTCTTGGCCTTCATCGTACCTGATGGTAAGTGACGATAAAACTGATAGGCGCAAGCTTCACTTAGACTACTCAATAACTAAAGAATGATCTCGCCTCCAATTGTCGGAATACAGCAATGTTGGTGACAAGCTTGGGTAAGATGATGGTAGTAGCCCAGCGGGCTCATAACTGCTGCGCCCACGGGGAATTGAGCCCGGATCATATATCGCCACTTACCATCAGGTGATATAAAGACCAAAAGCCTCCCCATCATATGCAATTCATCAACAACTTCACGATTCAGCTATTTACTCAAAATAAAAACGTCAAAGTGAGACAGTTACTTTAGCACTCACAAAGTAACAATCTCTGTTTTTTAGATTTTCAGCTCCAGTAGACATAATTAAGCCACATACCTACTTATTTTTCATCAGGCAAAATGTATGGAAAAGAATAAAGTGTGAGGTTCTCACGAGCTAATAATGTCAACGGAACAATGATGCAGAAAAATAGACATTATTAGGCATAACTCACATTTTTTCACCCCAAATAATTTAAGGGACGCTTCATGACACGGAAGTAGAATGGCTCAAACATTAATAAAAAAAAATATAATATAATTTTCTGAAATATTCAAAAAGTACTGCACTAGTTTAGTGCAGTATTTTCTTTTATTTTTCATTTATTTTTATAAAATAATAGATGTGTCCTGAAGCGACCCTTAAATTATACGGGGTGATAAAAAGTAACCGTGTATATTTCCGTTTTAAAAATGTTTTCCTTAGATGTGCTATAAGACCTTGCTTCTTAACAAACTTCATGATTCTAGGTCAACGGGAACTACCCTTATAATTTTGATTCCCTTGAGTATTAAAATATAAGGTTTTTGCAGCATAAACGGCCGCATCTTGTTTTTACGTTAACTTAGAAGTTTGATTTTTTCACAGCCTTAAGGGACTGTAGACCTGAGTAGGTATATGGTTTTAATTTATTAACTGAGCAAAGTTGCTGAACAATCAACACTAATGATAGCATACCATGGCCATATTGAATCTATTTTAAGATACGCCATCATCTTTTGGGGCAATTCAACAGAAAAATACACAGTCTTTAAGGCAGAAAAAAAATGCATAAGAGCAATTTGTAAGTTGGAGCGAACCGATAGCTGTCTGCCCCACTTTATAAGTTTAAATATTATGACCATGCCAAGCTTATACATATACGAAATTTGTAATTTTGTAAAAGCAAATATTACTATGTTCCAACGCTTTAAAAGCAAAAGACAAAAATAACATATGCTTCCCACCAAATGACAATGCCCGATATAACAAAAGTGTATTTGTAATGGCCCCACGAATATTTAATCACTTACCAGAATGTATTAAAGAAAGTAATCTTAACACATTCAAATCAAAATTAAAACAGTTATTGATAAAAAAGGCATATTATACAATTGACCAGTTTCTTAACGACAAGCTGTAGCTACACAATATTTATTGATAATGAAGATTGACATAGCATCTTTTAATTTTTGACAAGATTTATTAATGACCCTTGAAATTGGAAATATGACATACTTAATTTTGCAATTTATGACATTAAATGTATAACTCGACAATTAATATTTCAATGTAGTTAAAATTTAAGTGATATCTTTTTATAAAACATTATATACTTTTGCCTCAGAAATATAATACCTACTACCTTTGATAAGAAAAGGTATTTGCATTTGCATGCCACAAGGCAGGATATGGCTGTTCTCACATGAAATTTATTGTAAACAAATATCATACCTGTATCCGCAAATAAAGACATTTGATTTAATTTCAATTCGTGCTCGCGAGATAAAGGGCCTTGACAGACAGACAGACAGACGGACAACAAAGTCATCCTATTACGGTTCCGTTTTTACAAGCTTTTATTCAATTTCACCTGTCTGTAACGAAATCTTGCAAGGCAAATTTGACCCACTTCCCGGTTTGCGTTTGAGCTGAAATTTTGCATGCATATGTATATCACGTGATAATGCAATATTATGATAGCATGGAGCTGATTTGATACTGGAGCTGGAAGATGGGCATAGGAACTCCGCAATAAAACGACACAACCCCAACGAGTTTGGTCTCGATTGATTCGTATTGACGAGTACTAAACTTGTAAGTATTTAATTTTTTTTAATCCCTATCTATATCTTGTTCCTTTTGCGTACTTCACGCCACCTCAAAAACAGGGTCCTTGTGCGTGGAGAACGCGCATGTTTGCGCACTACGCATAGCAAGACATCACAATAGGTACTACTGCCAATAACCTAGAGTTGGCAGGCTCAGCCCCTTTGGATAGGAGCCAGGGAGTACTTGCTAATTTACCACCCGTCACAGCGTGGTAAACAAAGTATTGTTGCCATGGCGATATCGAGTCTAAAGTCCAGTGTCGTAAGGGTCAATGTAAGGTGAATGTCAATATTCGTCCCGACTTCAAGAAAATTATAAGGTCGCTGATCTTGGGAAATGAGTATGGAATATCAGCATGATAACTAAATTTTTTATGTGTGTAGTTCATTTTTTTACACACAACACGTAAACGTCGCGCTGTGGTCTCGGCACTTGCCTTCCAATCGGGAGATGCGGGGTTCGCGAGACGGGCAGACCAATGTGTTTTTCGAATTTCATATGTAAATTTTTCTGACTTTCCTACGTGTTGCCCCCTACAAGGTGGACCGTCGATCTGGTGAAGGTCGCGGGAAGCCGCTGGATGCGGGAGGCGCAGGACCGATCGGTTTGGAGATCCCTGGGGGAGGCCTATGTCCAGCAGTGGGCGTCTCTTGGCTGAAATGATGATGATGATGATATGTAAATTTTTCTGACTTTCCTACGGGGAAGGAAAACATCGTGAGGCAACCTGCATACATCCGCCAAGAAATTCAAAGGTGTATGTGAAGTCGACAAATCCGCACTGGGCCAGCGTGGTTGGCGAAAGCCTAAACACCCTAACTTAGGGTAGGCTCGAGCCCCTTGGTGGGGACGTATATGAGCTGTTATATATGCATACGTAAGCGCTTGGCCTTAATCTCACCTGATGGTAAGTGACGATAAGGCCCAAGGTGGAAGCAAGCTTCACTAGGAGTCAACAACTGAGAAACTGGATATCTGACAACAATGCTATTAACATTGTTATTATGGCGACAAACATTAGGTAAGACCATAAGACGGTGGTGGCTAGCCAGGCGGGCTCAGAAGCCCTACTTACCACCAACCTAACCGCAGCTGCAGAAATATTTCTTCCCACATGGGGAATCGAACCCTGAACTTCAAGATACTCGTATATACCGATGATGTCCTCGACCACTAAACAACGGAAGCGGTTAAAATATGATGTAAGCTAAATAATCGACAACTTGTGACAATACATTGTCACACCTTTTGTAGAGCTATTACGCAACATTCCCCCACTCTTAAAGCTGATCGCACATATCCGCACGCGCCGTACGCGCCGCATTATATGACGTCACCAGCATCCGTTTTTCTATAGCCGGACACCTCCCGCATTTTTGAAATTCGGCGCGTACGGTGCGGCCAAGTGTGCGAGGTTTCATATAATTTCATAGAACGAATTCCAGAAATGCGTTCAGCGCGTGCGACGCGTGCGGCGCGTGCGGCGCGGACATTATGTGCGTTCAGCTTTATAGCGCCTTAAGTACAATTACCACCAACCGGGCAGCGGCGAAGCGCACCGGAGCGCATTTCACACTGTGCTAAAGTAAATTCAGACTTTTCTAATACAAATGTTAATGTTCATGTTTGCATGGAATTTACGCTGCTTGGAAAGCGCGCGTACAGTAAGCTCTAAGCTCCCATTCAAGCTTTACACTTACACTACGAAAACCGCCACTATAACGAGCGTAATAAGAACGGTCCAAAGGTCGAAACAGTATAGCTTGACAAGGAGCTTACTGTACGCCACGGCTGCCGGTCGGTTCCTCGGGTACGCAGTCGGCTTCTCGCGTACGCGGTCGGCTGCTCGAGTACGGCGCGGTCGGCTGCTCGAGTACGCGGTCGGCTGCTCGAGTACGCGGTCGGCTGCTCGCGTACGCGGTCGGCTGCTCGAGTACGGCGCGGTCGGCTGCTCGAGTACGCGGTCGGCTGCTCGAGTACGCGGTCGGCTGCTCGAGTACGCGGTCGGCTGCTCGAGTACGCGGTAGGCGAATAGAAACTGACTGCGAATATTTACTAGGCGCTAAAAGCATGCTCGCGGATACGCGAGCACGCGCCCGGGTTCGAGCAAATGTAGTCGTCGGACGGACGTGGGCGGCTACCGGGAAGCGTGCTCGCGTATCCGCGAGCATGCTTTTAGCGCCTAGTAAATATTCGCAGTCAGTTTCTATTCGCCTACCGCGTACTCGAGCAGCCGACCGCGTACTCGAGCAGCCGACCGCGTACTCGAGCAGCCGACCGCGTACTCGAGCAGCCGACCGGTTGGTGTGAGTGAATTGTACTTTAGTGGGCTCAGTCACAAAAAAAGAACGCTCGGGAGGAAACTATTTTCCTTCGAATTATTATGCGTACAAATAATTTAAGGATACAATTATGTTTTTCTATAAAATATGTTTGAGGTTTAGTTCAAATTGATTTTTGTGAAAATTTTCAGAAAAATTATTTGAATGGATCTTAAGTTTAATATGTAACCAAAACGCTAGATTGAGTTGAATCAAGTGAATAATATTTAAGCGGGAGGATGTTTGAAGTTTTTGAGCTGGCGGTTGTTTCTAGATTTTAAATATTCGCTTTTATTTCATTTTTAATTAAATATTTTAGCTTACGCGCGAGTTTCGAACTAGCTGTCCGCCCCGCACTGGTATACCAAAACCTTTTGACTATGTAAGAAAGTATAGATTTGGAATAACTTGGATGTCAATATGCCAATTTTGTCTCTGTTTATGAAAATATTTAAATCTGATTTTAATCCCTAATGTTTACATCTTGATATAATTTCTCAAACATTTTCCTTTTATACAAAACTTGTCCTGACAATAAAGAACAAAAAAAAATTAGAATTAATCAATTTGGTGCAGTCATTTAATTCGTCGTCGTCGTTCGTCAATTCTACGATTTATGCATTAACTTGGGTCTATTATTCAGGTCATCAATGTGAGTAACTTTCACTGTGAGACCAATAATAAAATCGCGAAAAAATACAGCTGCTTCATAGAAAAGTTTAAGACCTATTAGACCGAAATATATCTGGCACAGTACATTTTTCTCGGAATATCAGAGTTGGCCCCATAGTGACATTTGTTCAACTTGATATTTTAAAACAGCTGTGAATCAGAGAATAAAATAATAAATGGCATAAAAGTGTTACTAATAGATGTGCATTTTTATTGTCTAGAAAATTGCAAAAATACATTTTTGATTATGTACTCCAGTTTTCCAAAAATTGAATAAAACATGTAAAAAGTAACGTTTTCGTTCGGTCACGGGCGCGTAAGCGACATTAGAAGCTATACGATTATCAACTATATTACCTCGCAATAAAGGAATCGCCGTGCACGCGTAGATTTCCAGGAAAACCTCGCCTTAATGCATATCCTCAGGTACACGGTGTATAATAGATGTCCCTCATGTGTTCTCATACACACTCAACTGACTAGAGCGGAGAAAAGATCTAACATCACCTCAGATTAAGTACACCAATGGATTCCCAATGTTATTATAAATGTCTCAAATAAATTTGCGTCCAGTTCAGTCCGCCATTACAAAGCACCGTGTTTGTTGTTGTGCTAAAATATCAGTCGGTGAGCATTATTTGTGAGTGCATTTTACAGTTATACGTTTTATATTGATTTTTTTAATGAATTCTATAAAGAAAAACAAAAAAAGTGTGGAATCTTGGATGCGGCGTCCCTAGTTTTTTTCCGCCATCTTAGAGCACCAACCCAAATGTTGGCACGCTTTTTTCGTAGGTATTTCATGTCTATTGGTATCTATAGTCTAAGGACGTCACTGACACTACTCAGAAAACCTCTCTCCATATTCCATAAGCAGGTGCAATACACAGCTGAAACTCGAGGAAGTTCCGGTTAAGGTTGAAATAACAGACCCCAAAATAGCAACACAATGACATAAGGATGCCTGTTCACTCACTACGAACTGTTTTGTATTCGTTGACCTATTGCCACCGAGATAGGAGTGAATGAAGTCACCCGTCGTCGTATAATTAGTTTAAAATAAGTCATGGCCTAAAGATAGAGCAATGTAGTATGTTATTTGTATGTTTTGCGATGTGTGTTCATTATTTGACGAATTACCGATGGACACGACAACATGTAGGTACTAGACTAGATTAATATAAGTGCTGTTTTTGTTACGCGCTTTATAATGCTTGTTTGACATCAATAAGTGCTTGTAAAGGCCTATGATAAATTATTATTAGATTTTTTGAATTTTGAGTGAACGGAAGTTCTCGATAAGCCAAGTTCTTTTAGCAGTGTAGGTATATAAGGATTTTACCGGAAAAGCTGCTTACTTCTATAGTATATAAATGAGCAAATACTTAGCCATTATGCTATATATTTTTTTTTTAATAATTTTATTACATGTTTACTGTCAAGTTCTTTTTTCTTCATTTCGCTCTAACAAAAATACCTATGCATTTTAAGTTTAATATTACGCAACGGATCACTGAATCGAAAAATTGTCTTCACAAACCTTAGATAATGCTCCAAGTCCCAAACTCACTGTTTTTGAGAGACCTATTCAATAACAACTCACGCAATGGAATATTTGAAAAAACACCATTTCCACTTTACGCAAAGCGGATTCGCCCTATTTTTTTAATTTGCTAAGATTATGTATATACGTACACGTGTACCTACTTACGTGACATGAAAAAGAAAAATTTTGTTATTTACTTACAATAAATAAATGTAAACTAAGCTTTTTTTCGAAACGTGGCCATTCACTATGGGTCTCGTCCGAAGGCTTAAGGTCGCTCAGCGGGCAATGGAGAGAGCAATGCTTGGGGTCTCCCTGCGTGATCGATTCCGAAATGAGGAGATCCGCAGGAGAACTAAAGTAACCGACATTGCTCGAAGGATTGCTCAGCTGGTGGCAGTGGGCGGGACACATAGCTAGAAGGACCGATGGCCGCTGGGGCCGAACGGTTCTTGAGTGGCGACCACGATCCGGACGACGCTCAGTGGGTAGGCCCCCGACCAGGTGGACCGACGATCTGGCAAAGGTCGCGGGAAGCCGCTGGATGCGGGCAGCGCGGGACCGATCGTTGTGGAGATCCATGGGGGAGGCCTATGCCCAGCAGTGGGCGTCGTGCGGCTGAGATGATGATGATGATGAAGCTTTTAGCTTAGGTAAGCATTTGGCACCGACTTTTGACGTGTGTTTTTAAAGTCGCTTGCATGGTATGGCAATCGGTCGTGATCACAACCATTACTGCCAAACTCAAGTTTTGGGGATAAAACACAGTTATTAGAGTTTACTGTTTTGAAAATGGCCAAAAATGTATTATTCTATTGAATTTGTTTTGAGTTACCTGCAAAAAGGACAAAACAAAACGTCACAATAACAAACAACATAGACACAGCAATAACATATAGTAGAGTACGGTTAAAGTTGGTGTTTTTTTATTCTCAAACTTTTCTTTTTTTTTTTTTTTTTAAAAAAAAACGTCGCCCCACACTAGGATTTTCTCCTGTATCGTGGGTGCAGTTACAAACATAGAATATCACATGCACATACGCCCAGACCGGAACAAACTTCTGTAGGCCATACAAAACATCTGTCCCGTGCGGGAATCGAACCCGCAACCCGTTGCGCAGTAGGCGATCACTCGACCTCTGCGCTAACCGTGTGTCAAACTGTTACTGTTCTTTAATTTTTTTATAAATTAAAGTACAATTACTAAAATGAAATTGTATGTAGGTAATGCAACTAAAACACTGATACTGATAACGTACATGATTCCATTTACTGGCGTGTTAATGGAATTACGTAGGTTGAGTTGGAATCAGCGCGTCTGAATTTAGATTCACTTTCATATTGACCCATTTCCGAGCTTTTGATTTCCTAGCACGTGTTTGTGGCATGACGTGTCGAACAGAATCACACATTGTAGACTAGTAAACAAGACTACTTCTACAGACTAAATGTTATTTAATCTGTGGAAGTTATTTAATCTGTGGTGAGTGGAAGATGAAAAATTCGTTAGCGCCTCCATTTATATTACCTGGATGTATTTATACATCCAGTTAATATAAATGGGCGTTCACGAATCCTTAGTAAAAGTAATTCAAAGGTGTTTCAATTGACAATCTTTACAAATATGGTATGACAATTAGGAAACCTTTTAGATTTTTTTACATAAAGGAGATATTAAAATTATCACTTATTTAAGGGTAGTATTTAAACGAGTGACTGTAAATGAAAAATTTAAGATACACAAATAATTAATTTGGGTTATTGTATTACTAAGTGAGCGACTGACTGCGAATGACGATAAATTAACAGAACAGTACCTAACTTATAAACATTCATTCGACTTACTTCAAATACAAAATGAGAAGCTTCATAATATTTGAGCGACCTAATATTTGTTTGAGTTGACACTCAAACAAATATTATGTTCTGCATTTTTTTCAGTATTTGGCAAATTATTTATTTATGTTGAGCGGCATTTTATCTTAAATGAGGTGTTTCGAATATAAAAACCACTATGAATAATACCATAATGAGCAGAGTACTTTGGCTCAAATTTCTTTTAAATCATTGTTATTAATTTTTGAAAATTAATAACGAGAGGAGGAGGGGAGCCACCCCTTGTACCACTCTCCCCCCTCTCGGCGATGCATAGTTTTCGAGATATTAATTTTTGAAACGTTCACAAACCTAATCTCAAAATGTATGGGAAAAGGTTGGGTTGTGTATAAGTCAATCATGTTTGTGCCGCACCTTGAACCTATTTAAGAATTAAAAGATGTTAAAATTGAAAGATCTTAATAATATGATTTCAGTGGTATAGGTTCCAATAGAATACGGTATTCCCCCTTATTTAATTATACAAAAATCGGTCCAAAAATGTTCAGCGTAAAGTTTCAACACTTGCGGCTTCTAGATAACTCTACCTAAACTGTGAGAGGGAGGGATTTTGATTGCAAACACCTAGATATTGGTAGGTGGAGAAAGCGACAAGCTCAGTACAAAAACACTATAACAAAAATAAAATAAATTAACATAGGATAAACATTATAGACGAAACATTTTAGTGACCTTAAGGCGCTTGAACTATAGTCTGGTACACTTCGTATTGGCCAGCCAATAGTAGGGTGCGATGTCAGACAACCTCCTTGTGGTGCACCCTGGGCAACCCGGCAGATTCTCTGTCGCGGGCTAATAGTCTGACGAGAGGACCCCCATAGTGGGGGGGTGTGGGATGGCCGGGTTTAACCTGGCGGGCCACTTCGTGTGGCCACCCGCTTCATGCGGGGAAGGGCGAAGTCCCCTCTTCTTATGTTAAGAAGAGGTGTGGCTCTCGCTGGAAGCCGATTCCGGCGGCTACCTCTGGTGGTAGAGGGTCGGGGCGAGTTTTTCGCCGTGGCGCTTCGCGCCCGTTGGGGTTCTCCCCGAGTTTCGACTCACCCGCGCGGCGGTGGATCCAGTGGGGTCCGCCGTCGGGCAACCCGTTACCCGCACTGAGCGGACCGGGGGCCCGGCGCACTGAGCGCCGGGCCGCGTGGAAGACAACCACAATAAAAAACCAGTTTCGGGGTGTAGAGCGGCGCAACTGCGCCGCTCCACAAAGTAGCAGAGCCAGAAGGGGAGTCCGGCAACGGACATGTCACAGGCAGGGGGTCAGCGGGAATAAGGCCTGGCTGTTGTCCCCTTCCCCCTGTCTTGTGACCGACGGAGGAGCTGCTGGGGGGGTTTTTAGTGGGTAGGCCCGGGCCATGTAAGGTCTGGGGAGTCCCACATATCCTCGTGGTTTGGCTCGACCACGAGGAATGCGTCAATGCATTTTCCCCCCTCCCAAAAAAAAAAATGGCCAGCCAATAGTGGGGTGCGATGTCAGACAACCTCCTTGTGGTGCACCCTGGGCAACCCGGCAGATTCTCTGCCGCGGGCTAATAGTCTGACGAGAGGCCACTCATAGAGGGGGGCGTGGAATGGCCGGGTTCAACCCGGTGGGCCACTTTGCGTGGCCACCCGCTTCATGCGGGGAAGGGCGAAGTCCCCTCTTCTTGGTGTGGCTTTCGCTGGAAGCCGATTTCGGCGTCTACCTTTGCTGGTGGCAGAGGTGAGGCGATTTCTATCGCCATGGTGCTTTGCACCTACCGGAGAATTTCCCTGAGCTTCAGCTCACCCGCGCGATGGTGGATCCAGTGGGGTTTACCGTCGGGCAACCCGTTACCCGCACTGAGCGTCGGGCCGCGTGGAAGACAACCACAATTAAAATTACCCCAACCTCAAGGTGGCGTTTCCGTGCCGAGGGGGTGCGTGGCTAGTGGGAGACCAGTCCCAAGCGGGCAAAGGGAGTGCATCCCAAAATGCATCATCATGGAGCTCGGCAATAATTCTAAACGTCCCCAGGGGGGTATCAGTCCCCCCCGTAGGACCAAAATTTAATTTTGGCCAGCCAATAGTCCTTCTCTTTTTGTTGGACAGCTAAGCGCGAGTCGGGGAGAAATGCTCTTTCAGTTGAAGTTGCAGAAACTAGTCTAGATAATTTGTGTCAGAAACTCGAACAGGCTATTTCGTATTTAGAAATATGTGACCATCAGTCCGTGTATGTGGACATAATTACCACTTCTATTACAACTCCGTTGCGGTTCTTGATTAGATTCGGGATTTTAAGAAATGCTGATGATCAATCAACACATTTTGGTGTCATCGTCATCGTTTTTTGTAAATATTGTACCTAGTTATAATCATTTTCATTAGTCTTAGCAAATAATGAACAGTGCATGAAATTCTCTTCACAGTTTTCGGTACTAGGAGAACGCACAAACTACGTTTAGCCAGTAAAAATACTTATATCGCTATTAAAAAATGGGGATTGGTGGTAGAAGGGTGAAAATTTAGGGTTACTAACCTATAAGTATTTTTGATGCCAAATCATTAAAAATAAAAAAAAATACAAAAGAAATTGGAGAGGGATATCCTTATCACCTAGTGGTATAAAAATTAGCAAAGATTTCTTCGTGATGACTTAATTGGCATTGACAATAGCGTTTTTTAAATTTGTCGCCACAATAGCAATGCTATTAAAATTGTCGTGTTCCGACAATTTGAGAGGTATGAGTAGGTAACATTGCCAGTTTCTCAGTTGATGAGGAATCCGCATGAAGTCCTTTCCATCTTCCGCCATATCATGACACTTACAATCATTAGATGAGGATAAGAGCGTCCCAGTTGTGCGTAAAAACAAATGTTTGACCCCCATAGAATATAGGTACGTTATTATTCTAAGTTGTAACACCATTCTCATATAAAATGAAATCAATATGGCCACCATCGCATCACATTTATTGGAGCGGTCACAAAAATAAAACTGTTATGGGCGCCAATTAAAATCAATATTTTACAGATGACTTGTGACGTATATATATTATATATAACATCAATCGTAAAGGCGGTGATCGTAAAACAATGCGAGTTAGTTAACTACATCGCCTCAACGACTTTATGACTGCGTCGAATGTATGTACCTAACTGCACATTTTCTATTCGTGTCCGTGTTCCGTGCGTTCTAACGACACGTGTATTAGCTTACCGCAAGCGCCTGTACTTATTTTACCGGTATTCCCGTGGGAACGTTATATTTTCCTACAGTAAAAACAACTTCTACATTTTTTGTTTCTTTTAACGGCGATTCAGTAGGTAAAGTTACATTCAGTTTTTACGTTATCCTCTAACAAGTACCTATATTGTTTTTAAGACACTAATTTCACTAGTTCCACAGTTCCACTCGAATCTTCATCTTTAAAATAAAGATTTAAGTGGAACTAGTAAAATTAGTGTTTTAATAACAAAATACCATGGAGTTCCATCAAGAAATTACAACTTAAAGCTTTAACTAAGTACCTATAATAAATCTTGTGTTACAGTATTTGTTTTGGAACTCCTCCTAAACGGCTTGACCAATTTTTACGATTTTTTTGAGTATATTAGGTAGGTCTGAGAATAAGTTTATTAGGCTATTTTTTACCCCTTGGTGCCCCTAGGTACTGGCCCACGCCAGATTTTTTGGACAATTTTTTATATTTTTTTATGATTTGGCATCAAAAAATAATTATAACCCTAAATTTTCCCCCTTCTACCGCCATCTCCCATTTTTTAATAGTGATTTTTTTTTACTGTCGAAACATACCTAGTTCGCGGGCACAGCTAGTTAAACAATAACTGTTAGTCAACACTAAGCCCGGGGCCTCATTCTGCTAATCTTAACAATGTTATCGTGTTGTTGTATAGCGTTTCAATAAAACTGCTTTTGCTAATTTTAAACGCTTTTCCTGGTGCAATTTATTAGTACTTAATACAATTTCTTGATAAGTCAATAGTGACAAATGTTATAGGTAGTTAGTTATCGGTTAACCAACAGTAATGCTACTGAAGCGTCATTGACTCACCATAAAGCGTTGACACTATTTTTTTTATTTAAAGACCTCCGTTGTAAAGATTCGATAATGTCAAGCGTAGACGGAGAAAACTATAGACTGATTCATAGTTTTGGTAGCATTATACAAGAAAGAGACCAACATATTCGAACGCCGTATAAAAGAGCGAAACAAAACTATAGCATTTTTTGTTTCGCGTTGCGTGTCGGTTTTTTCAAGGTCGGCCAACTACTTTGCGAAACAATTCTGACAGATGAAGTTTGTTTATATGTCATCAACGCATAAATAAACGAAAATTTTTAAAAGTAACTATTTACGTCTACAAAACGTATTAATATCGTGTAGTACATAATTATTTCTATCAGTAAAAATAAAAAACATGGTTCGTTGTACTGTTTTAGGATGTAAAAATGATAGTGAAAGAAAACTTATGGACTTATCTTTTCATTCGTAAGTATTGCGTGTTTTAACAGTAGTCAGCTTCTCAATATAACGGAATTACAATGTATGAAAGAGTTGAAATCTTGTAGTTATAATGTGAACTTCGTATAACATTAATAAATAGCAAAAATATGTAAATGAATCATAACATAACCTAAAAAATATATGACATCGTGTTTCCAACTTTTCAATATATACTTTCCCACAATAAGGGGGAATATAAAGTTTGTTGTATTATTTTATGATAACAATGTAATATTATCTTCATATCCCTATATTATCTTACAGTTTCCCGGAAGATGAAATTGCACGTCAGAAATGGATTGAAGCGACTGGGCGTACTAGTTGGACACCACAAAATATTCAAAAATTTGTAGCCGACATTTTGATTCTAATTATTTATTTAAGAAGGTTATTTACCAATTTTATAAACATATCAAAATATCTGTCAGATAAGTTATCTGGAGGTAATGAGAGAGCCTAAGACTTAAATGAAAAAAAAGAGTGATTATAAGAAACACCGGGATAATCATATTGAAAAAAAAAATATAATTAATATTATAATTTTCTTTTCATTATGATTAATAAATGTTAGGATTTAATGTTTAGTAATAAATGATTTAAAAAAAGTCTTTTTATTAATACATTTCCTCAGAAATGAACTCGATTAGAGGCGCCGTGAAAGACCGGAAACTTTGAAAGAAGGCTATTACGTTTTTGGGATTTTGAAACTAGCAAGATTTCCAAACCCTTTTTTGAGAAATTTCATTTTCAGATTATTGAATGTTCATTGTAAGAAAACAAAATTGATTCTCCTGACCTTTTGTCTAAACTAAACTTTAATATTCCAAGTAGGTCTAAACGTAAAGACCTTTAATTGGCCGACTGTTTCTATCTAAATTTATACTCTGTATATGTTCGCCGTTGGTTTTTAAAAAATAAATAAATAAATAAAATAATCAGTCGCCCGCCATCGCCTATGGTCGCCACCGATCATGGGGTGTAACTAGATACCCGAGATAATCTAGGCTCCGACAACAGACCAGGGGCCCTATTTTTGAATCATTCTTCCGACATCGAGCGCTCGTCACTGTATGATTTCTACTTATTTTCGTTTTGTTTTCGACGAAAATCAAAACAATATTGATCTTCCTCGTAATATTCTATTGATTTTTATCGCAAGAGAAACGAAAATCAATAGGAATCGAGCACAGATGACGTTTGAATAGCGTTCGATGCCGGACAAACGATTCAAAAATAGAGCCCCAATAACGCTAGCTTTAGGCCTCCAAGACTCTCCCCAGTCCACTATAAAGAAACATCATTGATTAGAAATTTCTAGAAAATCACGATTCATCGCTCCCTATCACTGCGGACATCTCGATAGAAAGCAGAAATTTGACGATACGGTAGCCACCCTTTTCATTCAAAAGTCCGCTACGCTGTGACCCATCATAACCCTAGCCTTACCCCCGGGGGTAGAGTGGGTTATAATCGTACTTTTACATTTTTTTCAGCAAGTCCCAGCATTATTATCGTGGGTCTACAGTACAAAAGTCGCTTAGAGTAGCACCAGGAAGGTGCATAGGCGCAAGTTTCTACAAGTTAATCGTATCTTATAATTTAATATTGGTGTTGATTCAGAGACACAACTTAATAAATTAATGAAATTAATAAAAACTAATGTGGGGTAAATAAGTACATAGGGCAACACTGGTTCTGAGACTATTTCTATCGCATGTGGCCACGCTCATCCTCCGTCTATAGTTTTCTCCGTCTACGATGTCAAGGAATATTCAAGTAGGTACATGGCGGTAGTAGTTAAGAATGGGGAGCTGAGCTAAATACGAGATAAGTGGATATAAGCTTAGTGTAAGATATGGCTTTAGTTTTAATAGCTCAGTCAGTAGAGGATTCCGTGAGTCAATGTATTATGGCGTCACAATGGCCGTGTTCCGTTTCGCGATTATAGTGACCATCAGCACTGTGAGCGCGCTAATAGGCGGCCCGTTTCGCGACAACAGTGTTCACGTTGGATGTGACGACGTCATTGATTGCGTCACAAACAACGTTTACAGAGCTCAGGCCGAATTCGTCAGCACCGTGAGTCAAATGTCATAGTCGAGTTGACATTTTGTTTTGGTTCGCTAATTCGATGGTTGAAAATTACTCTTTAATTGAATTGAAGGCAAAAATAAGCCAAATATCCTAAAAATTGAATTAAATATAAGGATAAAATGACGACATTAGAATAACCAGTTTTTGTTGAAGAAGAAAACAAAGTAGTTTACCTCAAACTGTCTCCTGAAGACGCTAAAAGTGCAGAAAATGGTAAAAGATAGGAACAAGGCAATGAAGAACTGCTAAAGCTTGAATATTACAGAAAACAATTGAAATTACGAGTTAAATTCTTTTTAAGGTTATGTTTGTTTTGATATTATTGACATAAGCGCGCTCACGATCGTTCCGAGACGATAGCATATCATTGGCATCATTGTCGCGTTTATTGATTCGGTCCGGGCGTGAGCAGTCTGAGTACTGTGAGTAGTGTAATCTCGAAACGGAACAGGGCCAATGTCTGAGTCACGTCGCCTTTGGCACCGACCTTGGCTTGTTTTCAAGATATTGTTACATCGAATAACTCGGCAGACATGTTTTCGTTTAGATGGTAACCCTGCGTGAAATGAAAAATATATTTAATAGTTCAATAAAGTTAGCTAGTTTGTATGTATATTATTTTATACTAGCTGACCCGGCGTACTTTGTATCGCCATGTTTTTTAACTAAATTGCTGAAACGTTTGTTTAAATTATTGTAATTTTTATATTACACAAACCTTGTCCTAGCAATAACGAATACATAAAACCAAGAATCATCCAATTTGGTGCAGTCGTTCGAAAGTTATGGGCGTACATACATTTCCAAGATCCATTTTTATTTATATAGATGAAACTAGTGGGGCCGACAGACGTTGTCCCGCCCGATTACAGCACTATCGGGTCCAATTAAGTAAGTATACGTAATAAACCTTCCCTGAACCAATTCAAATACACACAGAAAATTTCGTAAGAATCGGTCGAGCCATTTTTGAGTTATAGCTACTAACTAACACACAGCGTTTCATTTTTATATACACGGTGTTTCATAATAACCAATAAATAATTTATCGTTATCTAAAACTAATTAAATTGTGTTTACCCGTAATGTCATTCAACCCAAAATTTTCAATATATCAAATTCAAATTCAATATCTTTTATTCAAATTGGATTGTTACAATCTCTTTTGAACGTCAAAGCAGCTACGCCATTGGTTCACAAGTCTACGGCGGGAGACCTTGTACTGGAAAGAACCAGCAAGAAAACCAGCAAGGGCTATTTTTTTCTCCCTGTATTGTTACAGAGTCGTCAATTGGAAGCTGACCTCACAGCAGAAGTTTGAGCTCAACTTCCATTACAAGATTAGATGTGTCAGTTCTCTTTTTACTACTTATTACCAAAAATAATAATATAACTGTTTTGCATTACAACAAAACAGATATTATGTGTGTGAGAAAACACACAGCGTTGGTTGAAGAAGCATCCATAGATTTTACCGTCTTAAGTATTAAATTAAGGAACTTACCAGAATTATTCCTATGTATCAAGAATTTTTCTTTCACTCACCAAGGCTGCATGTACTCCATTCCCTTTTACATGTAGCTCAGTAGTGACATATACCAGCTGTCACTGTCATAGTCTTCAATAAACACCTGCAAGCCCTTGCTCAACGCTGTGTGTTTTCTCACACACATAATATCTGTTTTGTTGTAATGCAAAACAGTTATATTATATGTGTATCTAAAACACACAGCGTTGGTTGAAGATCTGTTTGATATCTGCTGGTGAAAGAAATTCTACAAATGCTATGTGAAATCTCAATAATATAACTGTTTTGCATTACAACAAAACAGATATTATGTGTGTGAGAAAACACACAGCGTTGGTTGAAGAAGCATCCATAGATTTTACCGTCTTGAGTATTAAATTAAGGAACTTACCAGAATTATTCCTATGTATCAAGAATTTTTCTTTCACTCACCAAGTCTGCATGTACTCCATTCACTTTTACATGTAGCTCAGTAGTGACATATACCAGCTGTCACTGTCATAGTCTTCAATAAACACCTGCAAGCCCTTGCTCAACGCTGTGTGTTTTCTCACACACATAATATCTGTTTTGTTGTAATGCAAAACAGTTATATTATATGTGTATCTAAAACACACAGCGTTGGTTGAAGATCTGTTTGATATCTGCTGGTGAAAGAAATTCTACAAATGCTATGTGAAATTTCAATAATAAATAATATAGACATCATAACTTGAAATCAAATCAATTATATTCCTTTACAAATCAACAAAAATAATTAAATTAGGAAAAATATAAAAAGTATAGGGTCAACAAATTTTGGTTATATACACTATTGTCTTTCCTTTTTACTTCCTTATAATAAATTTATAAAAGGTCTAGGCATTCTTCTAGATAGATCTGTTCATAATATCCTCAATAATAGCTCTATTTTCTATCCAACCTTTAGATACTACTACAGAACAGTTACTGGCCATTCAAATCAGATTCTTATTTGATCCAGCCACCAATTATTGTTCTAATGACTGGTTTAACTACTCCAGCAATAGATATAAGTATCCAAGATCTGTTCACATTCCCTGTACTCTCAGTTAATGCATTATTTTTCTCACATGATGAAATGGACAATTGGACATATTTGATGGATCAGGTACTGTTTCATTAGCCACCCTGATTGTCTATTAGTAGCAATATCAGCCCTTGAGCCAAACTTGGACCAAAAACATATTTCTTCTTAGGTTATCTATTCAGGTAGTTCTAAAAGAGTCAATACCCTTCTGCCAGGGGCCAAAAGTAATATTATCGCTGTTCTGCTTCCACAATTCTACTTCTATCTGAGTTTACAATTGGTGTCTCAATTTATTAATAATTAATTCTCAATTAACCAATCAAAAAGTATCTTGGTATCCTAAATTGAGCTTTTATTGTCTGTAGTCTAGCTAGCGGACCAATTTATTTATTTTTTATCTTGTCAATGTTAGTTGCACAGTAATATTATATGTATATAGCTGACTTGTGTAAAAGTATGATATGATATGACAGCTTGTCCTCTAAATAAAATTTTGCTAAAAATCTAGCTACATCTTGACCCTGAGGTGATTTTTGGTCAATATCTGTATGTTGCACCAATCAGTCCACCTCCTGCTTGGGGCCTTATAAGTTGCCACTGTTGAGTCACGGCAACTATTTGTAAGCAGTTTCCTTTCCTGCGTTGACCTGTGAGCTATCTATACTAAATAGTCTCAATTTTCTAAGCAAACAAAACTTCTGTGTCTGTGGTGTTCGTTCTTGTTCATTGTGAAATCTATTTCAGCAGATTTTTTTTTTTTTTTTTTTTTTATCAGTTCCTCTAGAGCTCTTGTCTCCAGTTCTGCCAGCCAAAAAACACTGAAACCACTGAGGTGCTATCAGCCTGAAGGTTACCTGAACTGTGTTGTGGTGCCTCAGTACTCTGGGATTTAAGTTGGGCATTGAAACCTCCAGGCCAAGCTGAACCGCTAAAGACGACTTAATGGGTCGCAAAATAGCGCGGAGTCTCTGCAATCCCAGGTTATGCAGGCTCAGGTTACGTGGCACAACTGCGCGACGTGATACGAACAAGTCAACATCTGGCTTGCCCCACTTTTTAAATATAGGCTCCAAGGCCTGGGGCAACAAATGCCATTCCTGCGCCGCTGGTCAGGCTGCGCTTTTTCGAGACGCGAACAATTCGACATGTGGCACACCCCATCTTTCGAATAAAGCCTCCGAGGCCTGGGGCAACAAGTACCATTCCCACACTGGTTGGACTGCGCTTCTTCGAGACGCAAACAAGTCGACATCTGCCATGCCCCACTTTTTGAATATAACCTCCGAGGCCTGGGGCAACAAGTACCATTCCGGCACTGGTTGGACTGCGCTTCTTCAAGACGCAAATAAGTCGACATCTGCCCTACCCCACATTTTGAATATAGCCTCCGAGGCTTGGGGCAACAAGTGCTATTCCAGCACTGGTTAGTTTCTGGACAAGCGGCCGGCAATGCCTGTACCTCCCCGAGAGATACGCCGCTAAGTGTGGTGTTAAATTTGTTTGATCATCTCTAACAATTTCATTGCTAATTCAAGCAAGGTGAGCAATAGCTTGGAATGTGTGCTACAAACGTTCTGTTGTACAACTGTACAAGTTTTGGCAGCTGACTGCTTATAACATGTGTACACAGCAAATATCCCTTTTAGGTTTGGGTGCCAACACTTTGTCTTTGAAACCATGTTTCTGATAAATCCGACTCGCCGTTGAGTTTTGTGACTCAGACCGCGACTAACTTTTTTTTTTTTTTTTTTTTAACCTAAGTTACAACTCCCCTGTACAGTGGGGTGGGATAATACTGTGATCAACTGACTGATCTTAGCCACCAGCTCAGAACCTGGTACCTACCTCCCTAGGTAAGATTTATTTCATTCTGAGGTGGTGCTGCCTGAAACGTCTGAGAAACATCTATGTATGACGACAATAGGCGCCCTTTCAGAGCTGTTAAGCTTGAAAAATTCAGTAAACTTAATTTGCTTTATATCTGTTGTAAGATAGCTTGTCTTTTGTTGAGAATCTAGGTTATTGCTAGCTTTATTCTTGTGGCTTTGTTTATATAGCAAGGCCATTGTTCTTTCCTGAGTATTTCAGAGGAGACTCAGGTACTCTATTGATTGGTAAGGTTCTAATACTGACTTTTTGTAACTTATATGTCAACCTATCATCTCCAGTATATTTAATGTCGCAGATATTCTGCTATCCAATCTGATACCGCAACAAAAATCCGGCAGCTGAAGCTGGCCAAATGGAAAGGATGTTCATTCCTGTAAATCTATTTTAACCAACCAGTGATTGTCCTGCAGAAAGTCTACAATATCTCTCTGAGAAATTAGTTGAAAAGGTATTGTTGTAACATTCCTGTTCAATACCCCTAAATCAAAAATTGGCCACATTCCTCCATCTGGCTTTTTTTTTTTTTAAATATATATATTTTATATATAATTTTTTAAAGATATCCCATTCTTACTTTTGTCAGTACTTCTGAAATGCCCTTCTCCTTTAGACTGTAAATTACCAGATACATCTGCGAAGAAGTTTTTATACAATATTTGTGAAAACTGAATCTGCTTAGATGACAAGAAGTAGTTTCTGTTTGCCTGGAATTTGGCTGTTGGTTATTATTTTCATGTTAAAAGAATTTGCACCTAACTGCTTCCAAGCATTAGCTAAAAATTATTTTTGTCTGATGTTAGATTAGAAATGTCTTGTGCTTGGTTGCTAAATGGGCTAAAATTACTGGTTCTCAGGAGAATATCTACCCTTCTTGACAACTCTTTATCTTTCTTTGTTCAGTCGTATTTTCTGATTCATGAGCATGACATAGCTGAAAGCTCTTGGAACCTGCCCGAGTCTTGTTTCTCAATTATGTGGGAGTGTATAACCACATGTGGAAACCATCTAATGATTGGATAATAGGCTGTAAAGCCGCCCAACTAAACAAGTGTTCATGCCTTAATGAAATAGAATAGAAAACATTTATGTTGAATAAACATGTTTTGAGGGATGACTTTAAATTCATCTCTCTTTTAAAATTCTTTCTCTTCTTATTTCAATACATTCACTACAACTCCCACCTATTATCTGAAACTTTATGCAAAGGAGAGCCTGGACCAAGCAAGGTCCATTTGATCAAATAAGGATTTAACTCACATGGATTAACTGCTGCCCAGTTTACTAGAACTTGTAAAAACTGTCTTAGTGATTTACATTGCTCTAAATCAGCATTTGTTAGGCCGGTTTACATATTTTCTGCAGAAGCTAAATAGTCCCTAATTTATTAAAATAACATCTCATTAACTTTAAACAGTAGACACCTGAGGTGTTTTCAGAATAACCTCTTAATGAACATTATCAACAAATGCCTTTCAATGACTGTTATTCAAAATGCTGTAACTTATTAACCTTTAGATCTCGCTTCTCTCTGGCAGAACGGATAACCTTTTTATCATCCTACTCATTGTATATCTCGCCTGTTTTTTTTTTTTTATGGTGTACCCTGATCTCACTTTGAGTTTACATTAATACCTAATGGTATTAATGAAGAACTGGGCAGTAGGCAAGATATTGATGGTATGTTGGGGATAGAACTAACGTACTGCGGTAATCTTTTTAGATACTTATTTCGAAATGTAAGTAGGTACCTAATTCGATTTACCAAGGCCGAGATTCGTGGATTTTCTTGTCTGTGAGTCCGCTTTCTCCTATTATTTGGAGATAGTGAAACGAAACTCTGTTCGTCTTCCGAAGAGGAAGAAATTTTGTCAATACTAGCACTACAAGAAACAAGCACTTCCTCCGAAGCAGCGGCATTCGAGTTCCGAACATTAAGATCCACAATCTCTTTTCACAATTTATTTTGTTAAATAACAACTTACCCCGATACTGCTCATCACTATTTTTACTGTTTTAAATAGTAAAATAGAGCAATAGAAAAATTTTGTGCGTAATCGCGGCAAAATCTACAAACGCTATGACAGTGACAGCTGGTATATGTCACTACTGAGCTACATGTAAAAGGGAATGGAGTACATGCAGCCTTGGTGAGTGAAAGAAAAATTCTTGATACATAGGAATAATTCTGGTAAGTTCCTTAATTTAATACTTAAGACGGTAAAATCTATGGATGCTTCTTCAACCAACGCTGTGTGTTTTAGATACACATATAATATTTGTTTATACAAATGGTTATACATAACAACACGATTCATTATCTGAAAAATTAACACCAGGCATTGGCATCATTCAAATAATCGTTGACTTTATAATATCCTTTACTCATAAGAGTCTTTTTTACATGCGCTTTAAACTTATGAAAAGGCAAGTCGGTAACACTTTGTGGAAGCTTATTATAAAAGGTTATACATTTCCCCATAAACGAGCCTCTAGTTTTTTGAAGCCTGAATGTTGGAACGGCAAGTTTATTTTTGTATCTTGTGTTTAGATGATGAATTTGGAAATTGGTTTCAAACGTATTATAATTCTTATAGACATAAATCAAATTTTCATAAATGTACTGTCCTGCTAAAGTCAATATATTAATTTCTCTAAATAAGTCCCTTAAAGAATCTCTTGCTCGTAAATTATAAATAGCGCCAACCGCTCTTTTTTGAAGTACAAAAATAGTTTCAATACTAGCAGCCGATCCCCACAGTAGTATTCCATATGACATGACACTATGAAAATAACTAAAGTAAATCAATCTTGCCGTTTCAACATCAGTAAGTTGTCTTATTTTTTTAACTGCATATGCTGCAGAACTAAGTCTGTTAGCCAAGGACTCAATATGTGGATCCCACTGCAATCTAGAATCTAGTGTTATACCCAAAAATTTAGTAAAGTCGATGAATTCAACAATTTCATTATTCATTTCCACTATGGTATCCACTTTTCTTACATTTGGCAATGAGAATTTAAGAGGATTGTGAAGTAATCGTGCGCGGCGCGAGTAGGTATTTTCTAAAATGCTATCTGTTTCACACCGCTCGGCCTCCCGTCTGGCGTTTACACCACAAATACAACACGCGCAAATTCTCACGCACACAACGACAGCAGAGCGCGACTTCTCGGCGCGAGAACTCGAGATCATTATTTTACCGTTTGTAATGTTTTGCGTTGCTTAGGTATTCCTGACTGCCTTTCCGCTCGCAACTTTGCCTTCGTTATTTTCGTTTTTCGTGAGGGAATTTTGTTTTCCCGTATGAAAAATTATTTTATAACCTTATATTACTCAGTGTAGCATTCTATTAGTCAAAAAATTTTTTTAAATCAGCCTAGTAGTTTTTAAAAATAAAAAATATAATAAATAAAAATAGCTTTATTTCTAAAAATCATTTTAACAATAATTACGCCGAGACTTCCCAGTGAGCTAGTTTTTGAGTTTATTCATTAGAAACAAAAATACAAATCTTCTTTCTTTATAATATTTTAGTAGATAAGTTTCGTAAATTATTTCAGTATTCCTTTGAAATTTATAGTGTAGGCACTTACTTGGTATCCCTACCAAGTCCTACTATATAGGACTGAGCTGTTATTTGTTATGAAAGTACTTATCTATCGTACATTTACCTGTCTAAAGAAAATGACTTTTTGTAAGATGTGTGTTATATGAATTAAAATGATTTTCATTTGAGATGTGAACCAATAATGGATGCTTTTATGAAAAAAATAAACACTAAACATAAAATGACATTTACAATTGTTTAAACAAGAACAGACCTCTTGTTAACTTAAAAATAAATAAAAAATCTATTATTTTAGATAGATAAATTAATACTTTTACATACAAACTAAATAGGAGCAGGGATTTAAAAAATATAAAGTAATAATTATGCATCAAACTAAAAATAACTCTCATTTTTATACACTAATCTTGGGTAGTTACTAATAGTCTTAGAATTCTAATTTTACCACCTCCGTGGTCTAGTGGTTGAGGCCACCGGATGTTGATCGGGAGGTCTGTCCGGCGGGGTTCGATTCGTCGGGTTCGTCCGGACTACAAAAACACTGAAAAGTGAGAAATAATATAAGAATAGGTACAGACAACATCACACATCATTATTGAAGACGGTGCCAAATTTTAAGACTTTCTAGGAGATCATCGTTCGGCACCGACTTCAATATAGAAATGTAATGTTGTCTGTACCTATTCTTACACTATTTTTAACTTTTCAGTGTTTTTGAAGTCAGTTTTTATTTTTTGTAAAATATTTTTTTTTGTTTAACTTTTTAGTGAAAGAAACCCTAATTAAATTAGGGTATCCCTCGATTTTCATAAGATCCCATCATCAGAACCTGACTTTGGTGACCTAGGGACCACCCTAGGATTATACTCTACCGAATACAAAAAGAATTTTGAAAATCGGTCCACAATTGGCGGAGTAATCGCGTAACATACACACAAAACGGTTGACACGGTTAGCGCAGAGGTCGAGCGATCGCCTACTGCGCAGCAGGTTGCGGGTTCGATTCCCGCACGGGACAGATGTTTTGTATGGCCTACAGAAATTTGTTCTGGTCTGGGCGTATGTGCATGTGATATTCTATGTTTGTAACTGCACCCACGACACAGGAGAAAATCCTAGTGTGGGGCGACGTTTTTATAAAAAAAAAACACGTAGGACGCACCTAAAAGTTTAAGGATTTCCCTCCATTTTTATGGGATCCCATCATCAGATCCTAACTTTGGTAACCGTGGGACCACCATTGGAGTATAATTTTGAGAATAAAAAAATAATTTTGAAA
Organism: Schoenobius gigantellus; assembly: GCA_963935595.1. Taxonomy (NCBI): domain Eukaryota; kingdom Metazoa; phylum Arthropoda; class Insecta; order Lepidoptera; family Crambidae; genus Schoenobius; species Schoenobius gigantellus. Next base: position 4,460,035 of record OZ012543.1, read on the forward strand.
ATCGGTCTGCAATTGGCGGCGTAATCGCGTAACATACACAAAAAAAACATACGCATCGAATTGAGAAACTCCTTTTTTGAAGTCGGTTAAAAATACCTATTAGTATATGTAATCAGCTGCTTTAAATTTTATAGTTAGAATGAAAAAAAAATTTCAAAACCGTACGAAGGGTACCTTCTTCCCATATAAGCCTACCCTGCCTACCCTACATACTCGTATATTATTTAGGTACTTTGTCGTTTGTATTTTTTATACAATCGTAGATTCCATAACGCGAGTAAAACCTTAGAGCCCAGCTTTAGAGGAATAAAATTCAAATAAAATTATATTAAAAATAACGCTACTTGCATAGTATATTACACGTTTTTAGCTGCTCCAACTTCATACATTGCATAACAAATACCTATCACAAGAAACAAAATACGAATTTATTTTGAGTTGGTTTCTTTATGGCACATATTTATTATAACAAACAACTACTTACATACTTACATTTTTTTCCTTTTTTGGTTTTGGGAATTTACAATAAAGTTAACAGGCTACAGGCTGCTAACCCTTAAATAAGGAAATTTGTATTGAAATAAAATCTTTAAAATAAAACACTAAAATCAATAAACGTATTCAAAAAGATATTTACTTTTTTATGTATAAGGTATTTGTGAAGATTAATAGTTCCGACTTGAGTAATAACTTTCACTATTGATCGATATATCGATATTACTTTCTGAACGACAATAACTACGATAACATTATGTCACATCACTATCACTACATTGTACCCCTGCCCCCGACCCGTATCGTGCGATAGAGAGAGTTGCAAGAAATGGTCGAAATTGCCTACAATTCCTGTTTGAAATATTGTTTCGGGCGATAACTGTTTTACCCCCCTAAACCTTTATGAAATTAGACGCTTTTGGTGTCATTAGATTCAGTATACCTTAATCTATGTTTGTACGTTTTGCTTTTTTTGTAATTCAGTATAATTTAGTCAAAAAAAGACAAAAATGCTCAAGGTAGTTTTTAAGTCGAAAATATAGATATTTAGATGCTAATAACTTATATTCTGAGCAATATTTCTTCAAAATCAAAACGTACAAACCTAGTTTTTCATTATATCTACAAGATTTCCAAAAATTATGAAAATTGGACTATGTTTAGAGGGAGAAAAGCGTTATCGCTTTTTGTATGAAAATTTACAGCTTCACAATCCTCTTAATACATTTAGTCTTACGTGAATTTAAAGATAAATTATTTATAGTGAACCAATGCAATACTTTAGAGAGAGTACTATTTACAACGTCAGTATTTCCATTTCCTCTGTCAACCTTAAATATTAAAGAAGTATCATCTGCAAATAGTACTGTATCGCACAGATTCTTAGTGAAGTGTGGGAGGTCATTAATATAAATTAAGAAAAACAAGAGTCCCAATATCGATCCTTGTGGCACGCCCATAACTATAGGTGCACCAACAGACTCAGTTTTGTTAATAACAACTATCTGAACCCTATTGGATAAATAAGACTCAATAAGTCTCATTGCTTCTTCAGAGACACCATAATGTTTGAGTTTATTTAAAAGAGTTTGGTGACCAACGCAATCAAAAGCTTTTGATAGGTCACAAAATATACCAATTACATCTTGTTTACACTCCCAAGCAGCAAAAATGTGTTTCAGAAGTGCAACACCGGCATCAGTAGTGCAACGACCTTTGGTAAAACCAAATTGGTTCATATGTAAAATATTGTTACTTGAGAAATGATCAGTTAACTGATTAGATATAATTTTTTCAAATATTTTACTAAGAGCTGGTAGAATCGAAATTGGTCGATAATTTGAAGGGTAACTTGCTATTTTTCATGAGGTCGGGGAAGACACCTTCATCGACACATTTATTGAATATCAACGCAAGTTGCGGTGCAAGTTCTTTAATTACAGATTTAATTATATGGGTCGAAATACCCCAAAGATCTTCAGTTTTTTTGGTACTGATCATACGAAATGTTTTCAAAACAGTGTTAGCATCAATGTGACAAAAGTTTAACACCTTGTTGCACCTCTCCACACTCCGTCCCAAAAGAGCTACAGCCTCATTGGGACATGAGTTGAGACTACTTGTAGTTTCTATGGGTATATGAAAGAAGTAGTCTTCAAATGCTTTAGCAACCGCATTGTCTGATTTAATAGTTTGGTTATTGATTTCTAAAGAGAAAGAATTCACAGTACTTTTGGGTTTACCTGTTTCCTGGTTAATGATATTCCAGGTGGTTTTTATTTTATATTTAGATGAACTGATTTTGTTACTTATGTACATAGCTTTTGCGCACATGCACACTTTCTTGAATGTTTTAGAGTAGTTTCTGACATAATTTATGCAAGCGGGGTCATTGGATGTTCCTTTTAAAGCATATAGTTCATATAGTTTTCTGCGATTTTTATATATACCAGGCGTAGCCCAATCACTAAATTTCTTTCTCCCATTTTTTATTTTAATTACTTTTTCTTTGAATATATCATTGCATTCATTTTTAACTACATGAAATAAGTTATTATACAAATTACAGGATGTCGATTCTGTAAAATTCAAACAATAGCTCGCATCTCACTTCGATATTCACGCTCACTTCGCATAAGATACAAGATACCCTTACATAGTCATTATCACGAGTTAGTAGCGATAAAATTCTAATAAATACCTCAGAACTATTTTTTATCGCCTTCAGAAATAATTTTAAATGTATTTTTAAACTATGATAATAAACTTTGCCTGTTTTCACTCACAAAATAGCAACGTTTTATTTGACACTTTGTTTCGAGTTCGTGTGCGAAGTGAGCTTCGAAGTGATAAAGGAATTCCCTTTACGGAATGCCACTTCATACGTCATCCCATACTTATAATGTCAAAATCTCACGGTTCCTCTAGTTCCACTCGCTGCCACGCTCGCAAGTGTAGCGCTGTAGCACAGATTACTTAATAGTTTCTAGTGACTTCGAATCTACATTCGAATTTTGAGAATGCCAATCTAAGAACTCACTGCGGAATCAGATTCGAAGTTTAAAGTGAGGTTTTACAGAATCACACTACTGGCGTTAGTCCCCTCGATCGGTAAATTTGCAGTTTGACTAATAACATTTCTTGTAAATTTCTCTAGACCACGTTTTGTTATAGGTCTACAAGTAGTCTCACGTATAGAACAAACATGATGGTGCTCAAACGAGGCTAATTGTCCGCTATGGTCAGAGTTAATACAATTTATAATCAACTTATCTTGTACATTACAATTACAGAAGATGTTATCTATGCAAGTAGCAGATGTTGCTGTTATTCGGGTTGGTTCTTTAAATACATTATTCATGTTAAATGATTTGAATAAGTTAATAAATCTACTAGATACTTGGGATTGTTCTAAAATATTTACATTAAAATCCCCACAGACAACAATTTTTTTACTTTTTCTACATACTATTCTTAAGGCATCTTCCATAGCAGACTCGAATTCTGAAAAATTTCCAGAGGGGGGTCTGTATACACAAATTATAATGAAATTGTCAAGTTCCACACAAGACAACTCAATGGTTCGTTCAACAGAGAGTGAAACTATGTCCTGTCTTTCCTTAAATTGGATGTCATTATGCAAAATTATTAAGGATCCACCTCTGATTGCAGATTTTCTAGTGAACGAACTTACAATCTTGTAATTATCTAAACTTATTAACAATTCATGATTTTTAGCCAATGTTCTGTGATACAGAGTACATCTATGTTTTCAAAATCTAAAAATACATTTATTTCTAAGTCTTTACCAGAAAAGCCTTGAATATTTTGATGGACAAGCCGTAAATATCGAGGCTTATCTTTGGTCAATATATCATAGTATCATCATTATGTCTATGATTTACATAAAAATTTTGGGTTGAATGACATTACGGGTAAAAACAATTTAATAATTAGTTTTAGATAACGATAAATTATTTATTGGTTATTAGGAAACACCGTGTATAAGAAGAAGATAAGATTTTTGGCGACATTCTTTTTTAGGGTTCCGCATCTCCTTAGAGGAAGACTTCGTTGTCATGTCTGTCTGTTAAGACGTTTTCTTATGAACGCGTAGAGATCAAACTGATTTATACAGGATTACATTTTTATCACCCCGGAAAATTTAAGGGACGCTTTAGGACACATCCAATATTTATAAAAAAATAAATTAAATTAAAAAGGTATTACTGCACTAGTTTAAAGCGGTTTTTTTGGATTTTTTGGAAAATTAATATAAAATTAAATAGGTGAGTAATTTTTTTTATTTATATTTAAATCCTACTACCGTACCCTGAAGCGTCCCTTAAATTTTCCCGGGTGATAAAAAATAACCCTGTATACAAATACTCGGTTCTAAGGTCTCTTTCAAATGTGAACAAATAAAATTATTTAAAAAAACCTTTTAAATACAAGCTTTTATATCATCATAATATTGCATTGTCACGCGATTTACACATGTATGCAAAATTTCAGCTCAATCGGAGACCGGGAAGTGGGTCAAATTTAACTTGCAAGATTTCATTACAGACACCGGGACAGGTGAAAGTAAATATTATATATTTACTATACTTTATATAAGCTTGTAAAAAATTTACATTGTAAGTCGACGCGATCAAAAGATATTACAGTTTACGTCGCATACTTTCGCAAATGGAAACAGCACACGGCGGCCTTATTGCCAAAGCAGCAATCTCTGCCAGGCAACCGATGGATAGAGGAAAGTTTGAATTGCGATAGGCACGGGTAAGATATTAAAGCACTTAATAACCTATTTAAATTAAAGCTATTTACTTTTATTATACAATACGTAAACTTCACATGAACAATAACTACACTACAAAAAAATAAAACTTTTATGGTGTTGGAGATATTTATTTAAGTGTCCAACGTTTCCATACTCAGCATTAAAATTCCAGTTTAACGAGTTGCTACAAAGCATAATTATATTGAATTAGTCATTTTGTGATAAACATGGTTATTTTGTTGGGAGTGACATGACTTCAAGATCAGACCTAGAAATTATCTAAAATGGCTGAAACTAGAACAAATTCCATAGCCTATCATATAGTAAAAATCCAGACTTTAGGGTCAAGATGGAACGGACGGATAGACACGACGACACGACAGACACACAGACGGCAAAAGGTTTGGGCATGGATTTATTAATAAGTCCATGGGTTTGGGGCCACACCAAAAAATGCAAACTCGGCAAACAATGGCGTCAGAGTGACATCACGGGTGACGTCACGCGCCGCGACGGCCGACACGCAGCCATCACGCAAAAATAAACATATCACAGCGTTGCCAACTGACAGGCCGAAAGCGAGGTTGAATCCAATGTGACAGTTGGAATTTCTTAATGATCTTCGAATAGTCCGGTATCCCCGGACCCATTCTTACAATTTATTACTATCAAGCAAATGTTTTATAAAGCAAAGCTGTGGACTCGGCACTTGCCTTCCAAAAGGGAGGTCCGGGATGAAACTACCATGTACCAATGTGTTTTTCGTTACTTTCATATTATGTACATTTGTCTAACGCTCCTAAAGTGAAGGAAAACATCGTGAGGCAACCTGCATACATCTGCGAAGAAATTCAATGGTGTATGTGAAGTCGACCAATCCGCACTGGGCCAGCGTGGTTGACTAAGGCCTAATCACCCTAACATAGGCTAGGCTCGAGGCCCTCGGTGGTCACGTACCTATATGAGCTGTGATGAAGCAAATTTTCCGTGAGTAGCTTCATTTTGATGAAACCCCAACAATATCCTATATGAAAATCTAAATTTTGATAGCTAACCAGGGATTTGACGATTCTCAAAAAAATATTGTAACTGTGGGTTTTTTTTATTAAATCTCATGCATATTATTAACATTATTGCAAAAAATATTTGTACTACAAAATGTATGGTTTGATCAAAGAATCCTCTCTTTTCAACGTGTGTCGATAACGAGGACATCTAAAATGATTATCTGACTAGCTGATTTTTTTACTGTGGCCAAATTTTGTGAGCTTATTCAGACAAAAAAAATGAACTTTTACTATAGGACCAATCTTGAAATCGCGAAAAAAAAATCAGCTGTTCAATACATCCCTCCCTTTTTCAAGTTTTAGAGGTGTGATTACATCCGTACAATATTCGGGGTATCTATTTCATCCGTTTAATGAACTTATTCTAAATGCGTTCAATAGATTTAATATATATTTAATATACATCAAACTGGGGATTCCAAGTAGTAGAAGCATATTCGAGGATAAATATTTAGGATTTAACCTTGCTATAAGCGATCATGGTAGCCTTATTTTGCTAGCTTTAAGATTTTAAGATATATGTATATCGCGTGTCTTAACGTTTGAATTGCTTTTTGAGACAGTTATTGTTGGTTAAGCGATAACTAGTTAAGACATTTGTCACTACTGACTTATCAAGAAATTGCAGTAAGTAGGAATAAATTGCACCACGAACAGTGCATAGAAGTGACACAAGCAGTTTTATCGAAACGATATCAAGACACAACAACAACATTAAGATTAGCAGAATTAGGACCTTGACCTACATGACTTACTTCTCGGTATCCGATTGAGCTGAATTTTTCATGCATATGTTTATCGCGTGACAATGCAAGATTAATATGACATGGAGCTGATCTAATGCTGGAGTTGGAAGGCGGCCATAGGAAGTCCACAATAAAACAAAACAACCCCATCGAGTTTGAGCTCGTTTGATGAGTACTAAAAGCTTGTATTTAAAAAAGTGTTTTATAAAATATTTTTTTATTACTAAAGAAACAGTTCGCAGGAGTGATCAATAAATAATTTTGTAGTAACACTTTACTACTACGAGTATGTCGTGCTACGATCGTAGCAACCCAAAGGTCTGTTACTACCGTAACTACAGGACGCCTATTGTTACTGTTTATCTTATATTGTTATGTCCTGCTTATGTATGTTTCGTGTGCAATAAAGTGGTTCAACCAATCAATCAAAAAAAAGGTTTGCTTATTGTTGACCAAATTTATCGAAATCTATAGAGATTCCTAAATTGTATGTTGATAATAATAGCAACTTAAGCAAAAGCCAATCTGCATCAACAATTCGTCAAACTCTGTTGTTCAATTCCCATTTTTATGGCAACAACTTTTTGATAGCAATAACTTGTTAGAAGTTTGTATTTTAGGTATTTTACAAAAAGTAAGATTTTTTTGTAAAATACCAATTCCTAGTTTAATCACACATGTGGCCAACAGTTTAACGCGTTAATTGGTATGTGGCAAATTCAATGATGTATGTGAAGTCGACCAATCCGCACTGGGCCAGCGTGGTTGACTAAGGCCTAATCACCCTAACATAGGGTAGGCTCGAACCCCTCGGTGGGGGATGTATATGAGCTGTGATGATGATGATGATTGTCAGTTCGGTTAGACGTTAATGACATTTATAGCAAATTCTGCAGATGACTGTATTCAATGTTCTTCGGCTTAATTTTTAACCCATTCATTCTGACGCCTATGGTCCAATTTCAATATTTAGGCAGTCAGTCAGTTAACTAACAATCAAGTTTTTGACATTTTACTCATACAATACGTGTCAAAAACGGTTGCCAGTTACCGTTAAAATGTTAGTGAAATTCGACCTTAGGCTTTAGATTAAAAGCGTTAAAAATTAAGTCGAAAAACTATTGAAAACATCTGCAGAATTTGCTATTTAATGTCATTGACGTCTAACTAACCGCATCTATACAAATAAATAAAATTGAAGTGTCTGTTTGTAATGTCAAAATAACAAGGTTTAACTAAATGGGTATGAATGTATATCGGGTACCAATAACAAAAACACAATTTAAAATATTTTTGTCTGTCTGTCTGTTTGTTCCCGCTGATCTCCTGAACGGCTAGACCGATTTTGACGGGACTTTCACTATTAGATAGCTAATTATATAAGGTATAACATAGGCAAGGTATATCAAGATCTTAAAAAATCAATATGCTGCCAAAAGTTACTATTCCACGCGGACGAAGTCGCGGGCACAGCTAGTTGATAATAAAATTAACGCGCTAATCTTAACGCGTGTCTTCATAGCCTTTCAACTTAGAGCATTCATACGGGAGACGGCAAGGCTGGGCGAAACCCTCTGCCAATTTACGCTGACCATATGACCATACACGTTATATAAAACTAGTTGACGCGCGGCCGCTGCCATTTGGTGTCGTTTTCGTGTCGCACTAAGAGCTCCAAAAAAATGGTTAATTGTGCAGTTTCCTCTTGCAAAAGGTGATCCAGCTACTCAAATCTTCGAGGTTATGGCGTTTCCTATCACATTTAAGTATAAAATATACATTACCGTGTTTCATTTGTTTACAATGTTGATGTTTTCTATCGTTCCCACCGTGGTGACTTGGAGACAACTCGACTTTTTGAACACCTAAGTCGGGTGGCAGATGACGCGCAGGAGCAATTTCCTTCCGCCGAGCTGGTGTTTTTAGGGGACTTCAATGCTCACCACGAGTTGTGGTTAAGTTCCTCTAAAACTGACCATGCGGGTAGGACTGCCCACGCATTCGCTCTCACGCACGACCTGACACAATTGGTTACCCAGCACACCAGGGTACCAGATATTATCGGTCAAGCGCCCTCTTTGTTGGACCTTCTGCTGACAAATCGCCCCGACGGATATCAGGTGGTGATTCGAGCTCCACTAGGATCTTCAGATCACTGCCTGGTATCCGTCTCAGTGCCTCAGGCGTCGCGACCGTCGCCTGTGGTTGCAGCACGCCGTCTGTGGCACTATGCGTCAGCAGATTGGGACGGTATGCGGGATTATTACGCGTCTGTCCCTTGGTGGCAGCGCTGTTTCAGTGGGATGGATCCGAACTCCTGCGCTGCGTCTGTTGCTGACGAGATCAGATTAGGAATAGAATATTATATTCCACATTCCAATCTCGTCAGTAGAGGGAGACGTAACCTCTGGTTCAATCGCGAGTGTGCCTCTGCTGTTGAAAACAAACAGCTAGCTTACCGCGCTTGGATCAGAGGTCGAGCTTCTAGGGATCCCAATACTAACCTACTGAAAACAGCCTATAATAATGCCACCAAGTTGTGTAAGAGGGCTTACATTAGAGCGGACGCTCAGCGCATTGCACAAGTGGGTCAGGAACTGCTAGCGCACCCTACGGGTAGCCGTTCTTTCTGGCGCCTGGCCAAAGCTGTGCAATCAAACTTCTGCCAACCCTCGCTGCCACCGCTGAGACATGCCGATGGCTCACTTGCTCATCAGCCGCAGGAGAAAGCCGACCTCCTGGCAAAACTCTTCGCGGCCCATTCCCGTATCGATGACTGTGGTGCACAACCTCCGACACTGTCCCATTGTGGCAGCACTATGCCCGATATCCGCATCAGACAGCGAGATGTGCGGGCGGAGCTACAGTCGATTGATATTCGAAAAGCAAGTGGACCAGACGGCATTCCTGCGATTGTACTTAAGAAGTGTGCAGCGGAGTTGACTCCGGTCCTGACGCGTCTATACCGTCTGTCGTTCTCTGCTGGTTGTGTGCCGAAATCTTGGAAGGAGGCCAATGTCCAGCCGGTTCCCAAAAAGGGAGATCGTTCTGATCCGGCTAACTATCGCCCTATAGCCGTCACTTCCATTTTGTGTAAAATCATGGAGAGGATCCTTAACACCCAGCTGATCCGTTACCTGGAAGGTCACTCGTTGCTTAATGACCGTCAGTATGGGTTTCGTCCTAAACGGTCAACAGGTGACCTTCTAGCGTTCCTTTTGCACAAATGGGGTGAATCTATCGATAAGCGCGGCGAGTCTGTGGCTATTAGTCTCGACATCGCCAAAGCTTTTGATAGAGTCTGGCACAAGGCTCTCCTTTCCAAGCTTCCGGCATACGGATTGCCCGCTCAGTTCTGTACGTGGATTGCCAGCTTCCTCCACGAGCGTAGAATTCGCGTTGTCGTTGACGGCTGCGCTTCGCGGTTCGTGGCAGTGAATGCTGGTGTTCCACAAGGCTCCGTTCTATCCCCAGCATTGTTTCTTCTGCATATCAATGACATGCTTTCCTTGGGAAGTATACATTGCTATGCAGACGACAGTACAGTGCATGGGGGATATCACGGAAGCTCAGGGGCTGCTCGTGGCAATATTGATAGGGAGAGGCAGAATCTTATCATTGAGCTCAACAGGACGCTGGACCTCATCTCCGAATGGGGTTCCAACAATCTTGTCGAGTTCAATGCTAAGAAAACACAGGTGTGCGCGTTCTCGGCGAAAAGGTCACCTTTCCTCCCCCCTCCTTCTCTTCAGGGCACAACCCTTCACACACAGAGTAACATCACCTTGCTGGGAATGAACATTCGCTGCGATCTGAACCCCAGAGACTACATCGAATCCGTTATAACTGCTGCCTCACGGAAACTCGGTGTCCTAAACAAGGTGCGTAGGTATTTTGCGCCGGACCAACTATGCCTGTTGTATAAAACTCAGGTTAGGTCTTGCGTGGAATATTGCTCGCACCTTTGGGACGGCTCCGCTCAGTACCTCCTCGATGCTCTGGACAGATTGCAGCGTCGCGCTATTCGAATAATTGGCGATGTAGAGGCAACTAACACCCTCGAGCCTCTACAACTTCGTCGTGACATCGCCTCTCTTAGCGCCTTTTACCGAATGTTCCATGGGGAATGCTCTGAGGAGCTCTTTAACCTTATCCCTCCCTCTCCATTCCTTAACAGAAACACGCGTAAGGGCCTTCGGAGTCATCCGTACACTGTGTCCTCCTTTTCACACCGTACCAAGAAATTCCAAGATTCCTTCTTCTGTCGTTCATCCCATACTTGGAATTCTCTACCTGCGCACGTGTTTCCTCCATCCTACAACATGGGTTCCTTCAAAAGAGGTGTGAAAAAGCATCTTTTAGGCCGGCAAGGGGCGGGCAGGTAGGATAGTGGATGTCGTCCCTACTCTATCTGTCAACTCATTTGGGCCTCTTTCACCGCTTAACATCAGGCGGGAGGAGGTCATTTGCCGGGCCTTACATAAAAAAAAAAAAAAAAAAAAAAAGTATTTTTTATGCCGTTACGATAGAAAAATACATTGGTACGATGGTAGCTCAACACAATACACGGGCATTATATTATCTGTGACACGGGCATTATTGCTTAGTGCTGGGACAACGTGAGTGATGCTGATTCATATTTTTATTTATCATTCATTCACTCCGGAGTTTGTTTAACCAGATATAAGATTAAAATAGAAATTTACGTGTAATATAATAGAACAAAAAATATCAAGAAAATATTATAATATATTATTACCTATTATATTGCTCAACTTTGCTTTGTAGTTTAAAAAATCTTTTTCTATATAATATACTTTTTTTTCTTTATTTAATGGCCGTACACCTCATGGTTAAGTCGGCCATACAATATACATACTTACTCTAAACAATTTTTCGACTGCGTCTCACTTGATTTTAAGCCTATTAAATAATCTATATTGGTATTTTTCATAATGCAATGTAAGTTTACTCCAGATAGAAAAATGTCAATAACGTCCTCTAAATTTTATGTTGTAGTTGGTGGTCATAAGTACAAAAAAATGAATTATTTTTTTGTACTTTTAGTTTTTTGTTTAAAAGGCTGAAAAGATGCAAAATGTTCATAAACTTTCAAGTATATTTTATTCAACTGTACTTCTATTTAATTTTACACGTTGACTGCCAGACAGCATACAAAATAGAAAAACTATTCTTTGCGGTTACCGTTAACCGCGTTTTCGTTTCGTTTCCGCGTTGCATTGCGATTTCATGCCACCTGCTTTATGCAGCAAGTTGTAGGGGACATCAGTAAAGAGCACAAAGCAAGTGATTGTCGTCATCGTCGTCGTCAAAGAAAATGTTAATAATGCAACATCATTATTAAAATCACACAATAAAGCTTTTTCTTCTTATTTTAGTGGCTTTGAAGTTTGTACGGGCAATGTAAACAAAAACACTTTCAACGTCACGTTATGACAAATGAATAACATATAACATATGTAAATAAAAACTTTCATAGTAGTAAACATCTACTAAGCTAAAATGGTAGAATTAACGCTACATACGTGTAGCAAGGAATTTTATGTTTACTTTAACTCACATTTTTCGGTGCAACTTAAAGGAAAATGCCCGATATCGTCCAAAGCGTTATAACACGTTGGGCCCTATCACAAATGAAAGGTTTTCTAAAATACTAATTTTGTTTGTATGGCAGTAAGTTGCTATCTCGTGCTTTTTAATTGCACGAGATAGCAAATTTCTACCATACGAGCAAAGCTAAACGAAAAAGTGCATACCTATACATGATTATAACTATGTAGGTGATTATAACTAGATATATAATAAAATCAGAAATTAGTTCTTGGTAGTAACAATTCTCACGTAAAACATCCAAGACATTCCCGGTATCCCCCCACCCTCCCACTGCACCCCGCGCTAACTTGTTTCGACGGGTTCAGATAGAAGCCTGGCGCAAGTCAAGTCACACTAGTCATTGTTTTGATCGCACTCCGGAGTGTCGTTCTGTTATTTGTTTACTGACTTTTCATGGTACCTTTATTTTACTTTGACCATGACTAATTACTTGATGTATTTTAATGTAAATAAACCAGTTACATTTATCATAGTGTGTGGTATTCTACTAGTCAAGCCCTTTCATTTGATACCCATATTAAGAGAGTTGTGAAAAAATACGTAATCCACCATTTTGTGGCGGCGGCCATCTTGGATCGATAGTCATCAAACAGCATCCCCGAGAGCTGATAAAAATTATGATTACACATCGGAGCGCTTACTGTCTTTTGTCTTTCTTTAACTGAAAATATAAATTCGTCCCCCCCCCCCCCTCCCCATCAAAACATTATACCTACGCCTATGACTGAAAATATATATGTATTTCAGTCGATCAGCTAAATAACAAGTGAAATTTCTGTGTATTTGACACAAAAAACTAATTAAAGCATTTTAATAATAATTAGGAGGCCTCGCTTTGTACTAATTTAAGAAACCCTGTCTTCATTGTGTTTTTACTAACTCTAGCCGAACAGGGTATAGTAATAAAAATACAATTTATTGTAACATTTCAACCATTCACTCACGACGACCCAAATAGTTACTCATTCTTTGTGTCACATCACTAGGGACATTAATTCTTTGTGGTGGGGATTGCGTAGATACACGTTAATTTGTCGATGTGTGTGTGTTTCTTCTTTGTAGGGTAATATTTTCATAGTGTGTGTTCGTAAACATTTTCGTAGTGTGCGTAGCGTGTTTACCTCGCCTCCCGCGAAAAGTGGCAGAAAAATTTATACTGCGATTTGTTGCGTACCGCATCCATAGGTTAAATGATCTAAGCCTTTCAATAAACCTGCTTTGGCACTTTCATTCCATACCCATTTCGTGGTGCAATTTATTCGCACTACAATTTTCTACGGAACTATGAGACCTTTGGGTTGCTACGAACCGTAGCGTGACGTAGCAGATACAGTGTTACTTACTACAAAATTATTGATCACTCCTCTGCACACCACACTTCTGCAAACTGCTTCTAAAATGGGTAATTTTCCTTCAAGATGGACGAGGCAAGAACCTAATTCTGCTAATTTTAACGTTGCTATAGTGTCTCGATAGCGTTTCAATAAAACTCCTTTTATCACTTACATACGCTGTTCGTGATGCTTTATTCATACTACAATTTCTTGTCGGTTAATCGGTCAATAACAATGCCATTAAAGTTTTATGGACACGCCACGAATGCGTTAACGCTAACAATTCAGCAAGTCGCTACAATCCATATATTGAATTTATCTATCCTTACTAATATTATAAACGCGAAAGTTTGTGAGTATGGATATATTATATTATACATATGGATGTTTGTTGCTCTTTCACGCAAAAACTCCTGAATGGATTTGGATGAAATTTTGTAGGTGCACGGATTACGATAGGGATTAACATATAGGCTACTTATTATCCCGGAAAAGAAAGTAGTTCCCGCGGGAACGTAGATTTACAGTTTTTTCTTTGTACTTTTAAGGCGAAACATAGTTCGCGGGCACATCTAGTCTATATACCGGGTATAAGTGATGGTTTCCCATTTCTTTTAACAGTGAGTTCAGACCAATGTTAATATTTGTTTACCGATGTTTATTTTTCCCGGAAAATCTATTAAAACGAAAAAAGGGGTTTTAATTTTTAATTTTTATTCATGTTACGAATGTATGGCGCGTCGGCATCATTTTTGTTCCGCTCACACCGGTACGTTGACGGTTCAATGACCCAAACAGCTGATTTCGCGCGCAGTATGATGGAAATGTGATAAGATTTTCATTGCGAAGTTTATTTTATGTGTATTTATTGTGGTTTTTCGACAGTGTATGATTTGTAAACGTTAACTAAGTTATAATACACCAGAAAATTTAGAAAAAAAAACGGAAAATTTCTGAATTTTCCGGGAAAAAATTTCAGTGATTTTCAAATTAGGATCCTGGTCTGAACTGACTGTTAAATGGAATGGGACACCATCACTTATACCCTGTATATAGTACATACAGGATTTAAAAAGACGTATACCGAAGCCCGCATCTAGGCATTTAGACCATTAAATAAAGCAATATAACGAAAAATCAATGATGTGAAACGAAATTAATTTTTAGGCTTAAAAACAACGCGCGCCAGCTCCCCTAGCAAGCTGGCGGTTGAAATGGCTCGGCCGGATGACCACCGGCCGAGAGATACTTTTCACCCCTAGCTTGGCCGTCTGGGGGGGTCGAATTTCTCAAGATACTTGTCGACCCCCTCCGTAGAGGTAAGCCCTGGCACCAGGCAACCCTCCAGGGGGCACAATCGGGGAATGGCCAACGCCGATCCCGATTGTGTCTCCACGGAGGTATAAGTATCTAGAGAGTTTTTAGCCGGTAGTGGGTCTTCTACCCGAGTCCTGCATATCCAAGGGGTGGCCTAGTCAGCTCAATTCCCTTGTCGAATACCGTAAAGACTGTATTTTCTCTCTTGTAAAAAAAAAAGGCTTAAAAACAACGACAAATACTACGCAATGTAACGCGTGCCCGCGCCTGGCTTGCGCGTCCGAATATCGCGTCGGTGTTAGTGAGTGCGTGTAAAGCAAGACGAGTTTCCCGCGCAAGAGATTCCTTTTCAGTCATAAATTTTGTTAAGAAATACTGATTTTTCGAAGATGTTTCTTTGGACGAAAATTATCAAAATACATTTCGAACAGTTTTGTATAAAAATCTCGAAAAAAAATTGTAACTTTAACCTTGAATATCTCGGCAACTATTAGTTTCACAACCATGGGCTAGAAGACAAAAACTATAGTGATGATGAGAGCAATACATGGGTTTCGGCTTCGGTATCGGTCTTTTTTAAACAAGCTTTATACAAAATTTAAACAAGCTTTTATAATTGCATTGTCTCGCGATATACATGGGAGTATGCATGCAAAATTTCAGCTCAATCGGAAACCGGGAAGAGGGTCAAATTTAGCTTGCAAGATTTCATTACAGATACCGGACAGGTGAAAGTAAATAAAACCTTGTAAAAAGGAACTAATAGTAGAAACGTGAAATGTCGACAGTTGTTTTAATCGAAATGCCCATTAAGAAGGGATTAAAAAAAATACCCTGAAGGGATGAAATAGTTGCAAGTTTGTATGGTTTTTTTTTTAAATTAGCAATGATTTTGATAAAACTTGAGATTCATGCTCTTTAAAACATTTCATTGAACATGTGTTTCATGGTTTATTAGAATTCACCCCCTTATGGTGCAAAATAGGGGTTGAATGTTTCTATTATTTAAAATCTGCTCCAATTTCTAAGAAATTTATTATACGAGCTCCTAAACATAAATAACAGTCTTCTATATAACAGGCTACAAAATTATTTTACGTGAAAATATAAAATTCCAGCGAAAAGTTACTATACCTATAATTGTCCTACCTACCTCGTCACGATAATTGTCCGGGATAAACTAATAAACCTGGAACTTAACCGATTTAATTGGCTTATTACTGTATTTATGTAATTTGGTTTAAGTTTATATTTTATATCGATAATTGACCTCAATATTTTTTACCTATTGCGTTGAACTTTATTAAGGCGAAACATGGTTCGTGGACATAGCTACTGTATGAAAATTTGAGTTCTTAGGCCTATAGGTGACTAGGGCCGGACTAAAAACTTTCCAAAATGGTCTAAATTAGAGTTAGACCCTATCATCTAGCAAAGACCCGAAGTCTCTTGATCGCGTTACCAAACAAAGTTTGGGTCACTCTTAAAACGGCTGCTAATTCGGCATGCAACAATGTAATACTCGCTGCATGAGACAATTTAAAAGGTTACATGTTTAATGCAAAGCAATATCTTGTTCCTAACTACGAGTATAGGAGCGCTGTCTCGTAGTGATTACATTGTCTTTGCTATACTTAGTACATCATCCAACAACAAATAAAAATCCTGCAGATAGCATTATTTTTAAAACCAAACAAATTTTTAAATTATTTTGACGTTTACAAGTTACTTGATTTTATCTCATCCGCTTCCCATCGTTGCGATGTAAATACAACGTTCATGAACCACTATTTTTAATTTGCATTGACCTAATAAACTTAAAATCAATACATTCGTACAATTGAGACGCTGCCAACGAGTAATTCATCCATAAGACATACAAAATAAAGTCTACATTCGATTAACTTTCATTGCCAATGCTTCTCGACACAGGAAATGCCATAGAGCGCTTCGAACTATAAAAGATTCAAATTAAATACGTCGGCTTCCCGGATTCTTTTTTTTAGAAGCAAAGAGATATTTCAGATACTTCCTCTTCTCATAAACTACACCTAAACGCTTCCTTTATTTAAATGATTGTAGGCAAAGGGATATTGTTAAAATTTGCTTACCTCCTCGACGGACTTTTTGGAGAACTCGTTCATGGACACAATCCATTGCTGCACTAGTTCATTCACAATAACAAGATCATTATATAACCACGTCAATAGTTCGTTCACCCACTGCACGCTCGGCTGGTCGGGTCCGGTGCAGGTAGGCACCACTATGCTCTGGTGTTTCTTTAGGCTCAACTGGTCGGGGCCAGGGGACATACGTCCGAGCCGCTTGTTCGGCGGCGTTGCTGGCACAAACCCTGACGGTTTCGGCTTGAAGGAAGTAAAAGAGTTGCTTTTCACTTTGGCACTGGTCGCTAGCACACTGTCCGAACTGGAGACGATTTCGTTGGCGGTTTTCTTCGTATCATCGTTCGTTTTTGCTTTCGTGTCGGCCTCCAGGGATTTTCTCGCGTATTTTCCGTACGCCCACTTCGCGAGGCCAAGCAGAACTATGGAGAAGAGCATCCATATGAAGAGCAGCATGACTAGGTTGTCCATGGCTGTGTCCATGTAATCGAAGCTGCATATGAAGTCATCAACAGCTTCAGCTAAGTCGGCCATAGTTTTCCATGGTGCGCGCCACCAAGCAGCGTGGGGCCCCGCCGCGTCCCCGCCCGTCACTGAAGACGAGCCAGCCATTTTTTCTCTATTTTTGAACGCACTATTTTCGGAACGCAGCCCTCGCCGTCTCGCTCGCACTCGGCCGTGCGAAATAGTTTCGCATCAATTAACAACAATCGAATAGTTTTCCGCGCTAAATGCAATTGGCGTGCATTTTTTATCTATGCATTTCTCTTTCTATTTATGCAAATTCTCAGCTTGTTCATATTCGGACGCGGCTATGGATCGTAAAACGTAAGTTCGCCGTATTTTCTGTCTTCAATAGCATATTGTATTTATTGGTTTCCTGCAACAAAAGAGATTCGTGTTATTATATCGTACTTCTTGGCAGCTTTTTTTATTTATGTTAATTTATTAAAATTAAAATGCTTGGGTTCTGATGATATCACACGAAAGTAAAATGCATAAAGGTCATGAAATTTAAAAGTTCAAGTGGAATGTTAAAGCCCAAATACCCAACTTTTCAAGGCAACCCAGATGTTTTATAAAAAGGCTAAAGTTCGTGTAGAGAATTACTTTTCTCTACACGACAACGATTTTTTTGTTGGTGTATATTTCTATACTAGCTGTACCTATATATTTTTTCTCGTTTTTGCAACATTTTTCATTGATGCTCAGTTCCTATCAGTCGTAGCGTGGTCGTTATAGCCTGCCTCGATAAATGGACTATCCAACACAAAAAGATTTTTTCAATTTGAATCAGTAGATCTTGAGATTAGCGCGCAAACAAACAATCATACAAACTCTTCAGCTTTATAATATTAGTAGGTATATAAGTAAGTAAGTATAGTAAGTATAGATTATTGAAACGTTCAACTGAGTACTGTGTGCATTGGTCTGTCTGTCACAAATTCACTTAGTTTAGAATTAAAATTGCAAACAACAAAAACGCATTCGTTTGTGTCTAATCCGATAAATCACTTTCAAAGATTTTTGAAAATCGAACTCAAATACAAAAAAAAACCGGCCAAGCGCGAGTCGGACTCGCCCATGAAGGGTTCCGTAGGATTTATGACGTATTAAAAAAAGTACTTACTAGATCTCGTTCAAACCAATTTTCGGTAGAAGTTTGCATGGTAATGTACATCATATATTTTTTTTAGTTTTATCATTCTCTTATTTTAGAAGTTACTGAGGGGGGGGGGGACACATTTTACCACTTTGGACGTGTATTAGAAACCACAATATGATTTTTGTAAACCTATCCATAGATAACCCACACGTATGGGTTTGATGTTGATGTTATTTTGAGTTTCAGTTCTATGTATGCTTTTTTCCAGGCCCAAAATTTATTGCTTTTTTCTATTTTTGTGTGAAAATCTTAACGCGGTTCACAGAATACATCCACTTACCAAGTTTCAACAGTGTAGTTCTTATAGTTTCGGAGAAAAGTGGCTGTGACATACGGACGGACAGACAGACATGACGAATCTATAAGGGTTCCGTTTTTTGCCATTAGGCTACGGAACCCTAAAAATGGCTTCTAAACAAGCTTGAGCGTTTGCAAAATCTTTGTATCCGATTCATCTTTGGTTTGAAGAAATTCGACCACGTTTCCAAATTTCGTAACGAACTCAAGTGGCTCCCTATCCGTTTCCGTAGGAATACTCGAATTCTATGCTTCCTTTTTAATGTCCTATTCAATCCTATGTATCCTTCATATCTTTGAGAGTCTTTTTCCTTTGCAAACTTGTCCAAGGCTCTCTGCAGATTCCACCTCAAGTCCCTTCTTAGTGTCCCTGTCTGTAATTCCACTTTCCTTTCCAATTCATGTATGGCTCATTTAGTCAGACTTTGGAATTCGCTTCCACATGATATACGCGCGCAATTGTCAAACCATCTGCTCATTCAAGCGGCGCATAAGGGAATACTATCTGTCCTTGACTTAATTATAGTATGTATGTTTATAGCTGTTTGGTATTTCTATTTTTTATCTATTTTGTTATTTAGTTCGTTTTTTTTATATTTACAATTATTACATTACAATTTCTCCTTTCGCGGGTCTGCTGGAATTGCTGTGCTTGTTGTTTTTTTTTTTTTTTTTTTTTTTTTTTTTTCATTTATGAATAAGCTCCTTTGTACAGATCCTTTGTACATTTTGTCTTATGTGTTGTTTGTGCTGTCTAATTTTATGTGTACAAAAATTGTTAAATTAATAAATAATGGCGACTGTTAGTACCTCAGAATAATAACTAATCTTTTAAGGTTAGTACAGTGCGTCTATGAAATCAACAGCCAATCATTAAAAAGAACAATCTGATTTTATCGGGATATGTTAAGAATAATAATTCTCTACACTTAACCGATTTTTTTTTTTTTTTTTTTTTTATATTTCTCTTAAATTCAACTAAGTAGTACCTACGAGTTGTTATTATAAGAAGTAACTTTTTTTTTTTTTTTTTTTTTTTTTTTTTTTAATACAATAATTTGTAAATTTATTCACCACCGTCGCAAGAACCTCGATGTAGGTAGGTTGCCAACTTGTGACATAAGGTGTAAAGTCACGGTACCTATCCCAGTAATTTCACTGCCATATCCTACCCTTCAAACTGGAACACAGCAATGCAAGCACAGCTGCCTTGCGGCAGAAATAGGTAAAACGGAGTCCGGTAATACAAACTACGCGTAGTTATATAAATAAAACATACACATACACATAAAAAATGCCACAAGAAGCACGATTCGAAGAGGCTTGAAACATATTAAACATAAAATAAACATAATGTTCGGATTAATTAACAACGCGTTGTGTCGGTCATTATGTCATCCAAGGACGCCGCGCTCCGAAAGGTTATGCGGTAGTGTGCGCGTGCGCCGCCGCTTGGAATCTCATGTTGTAATTAAGTTTTGTTAGTTTTTTGGGTTCCGTAGTTATAAAGAAAAAACAGAACCTTTATAAGATCACTTCTTTATCTGTCTGTCAAGACCCTTTTTCTGAGGAAGGCGTAGAGAGATATCAAACTGGCCTATTCGGGATCACGGTCTCTCTGCTGTGAAATTGTAGTATGGCATCACTTATTGTACAAGACAGCTGCATTATTATAAGAAGCAATTTCTCTACAGTTCGACAATTTTATTAATCTAGCTGAAATTTGACCAATTCCAAATTTTGGTAATGTTCTGGATTTTTCTGGGTAATTTGAGTAATTTCCCGAAAGTTTGATAAAGTTGAGGATAAATATAGCGGATGTATAAATATTTATGGGGCATATAGGTTAGATATAAGATAGACCCTAGGTGCTTTTGTTAGATCTGGACACCAAACCCTTTCCGAGTTAATCGACTTAAATTCAAAACAAAACAAAATAATGACAACCATAATCCAGCTGACTGTGAAATTAATACAAGAGAAATGTAAACACTGAATGATGATAACAACGCTGATGTAGGGCTGTCGACGCTGGGGTGCGATGTCAGAACACCTCCTCGTGGTGCACCCTGGACAACCCGGTAGATTTTCTGTCGCGGGCTAAGAGTCTGACGAGAGGCCCCTCATGGGGGGGGGGGGGGCGTGGGATGGCTGGGTTCAACTCGGCGGGCCACTTTGTGTGGCCAACCGCTTCATGCGGTGCAGGGCGAAGTCCCCTCTTCTTTTCTTAAGAAGAGGTGTGGCTTTCGCCGGAAGCCGGTTTTCGGCTGCTGCCTTCTGTGGCAGCAGGGTTGTGGTGAATTTTCTCACCATGGCGCTCTGCGCCTGCAGGGGATCTCCCTGAGCTTCGGCTCACCCGCGCGGCGGTGGATCCAGTGGGGTCTGCCGTCGGGCAACCCGTAGGCCGCATTGAGCGGACACGGGGGTCCGGCGCACTGAGCGTCGGGCCGCGTGGAAGAAAACCACTATAAAAAATCACCCCAACCCCAAGGTGGCGTCTTCGTGCCGAGGGGGTGCGTGGCTGGTGGGAGACCAGTCCCAAGCGGAGTAAGGGAGTGTATCCCTAAATACACATATCATGGAATTTGGCAAAAACTCAAAACGTCCCCAGGGGGTATCAGTCCCCCCCGTAGGACCGCGCAAGGCGGCTGCGGGCAGCCAGGCGTATCTGGGGCTGGCTCTACCAAATTCCACCCTTCCGAGCGACGATGCGCTCAGCTCATGCGAACCCGTTAAGAGCGGGCCACCACCGGTATCCGGGCCGGCTGGTGGAAATACCATCGACTTAACCGAGGCGGCAGGAGAGTCACAACCCCCGACGGCGGTTCCCGGGTCATCGAGGGGTAAGAATGCGACCGGACGCAAAGGAGGTAGGAGAAGGGCCAGCATATCGGACATCATGCTGGACTATGATGCTCCTGATATGTTCCCGATTTCGGGAGAGTCCGATTGTCTGTCGGAGGGTTCCTCTGTCATGAGCACGGACAGTGGCATGAATGCCTCTACCGCTCGCCGGAAGAGGGCACGTGAAGTAGGAGGAGAGGAAGACAGCGATGATCCTTCTTTTGAAGATGTTCCGCTGTCTTGCGTTAGGACACCTAAGCCTAAAGGCAAGCGAGGCAGAGGCCGCCCGCCAACAACCGGAGAATACGTAGGGTTGGCAAAGGCTAAGGCAGAGTACCTCCGGCAGGAGCGCCTGGAACTACAGCTACAGGCCGAAAAAGAGCTCCTAGAAATGCCGAGAGAGCCGAGAAGCACAAGACGTACGCCCCTCCCCGCAACAACATCAGCGGTGGTGGAGGCTTTGACTACGCTGGAGGAGAGCGGAGATGACGACCCGGCGCTCACCGTTACCGAGCGCATGGGTCGAGCACTGGCCGTCATAAACTTCGTGGCCGAAAGGTCATCTAATCTGAAGGGGACGTTTGTTAGGAAACTGAAGCAAGCAGCGAAGGACCTACGGGAGGACGCCAAAATTCTAGCTGCACGCACTGTCTCTGATGAGACGGTGCGCTTGCAGCAAGCGAACTCCCGTCTGGAGGCAGAGCTAAAGGTCCAGAAGGAGAAGATCGCCGAGCTGGAGGCGAAGATGAACGATCTCCAGGGGAGGAGTCAACCACCACCCCACACTCCAACCCCAGCGAACCCAAACCACCGGAACGAGTCTCTAGCTCAACTTAACATCGAAGAGCTAGAGAAAAGACTGATGGGGCGTATGGTTGCACGACTCAACGCCAGGCTCGAAGGGTTAGAGCCTAGGCTGAACCCCGAGCCGCGCCTGCGCCCCTCCCTGGAGCATGAGAGAAGAGCCGAGGCAGCACCCGCTCCTGTGGCTACTGACGTGGAGATGTCTGCCGTGCCCGTAACCCGGAAGCCTGCGAAAAGCACTCCCCCTGTGCTTCAAAACGCGGCTCCCTCCAAAAGGCGCAGACCAGTTAGAGCGAAGAAAGCCGCTACGGATAAATCCGCAGCGAAGGAGCCACGCTCACTGCCGCCGGCCTCATCCAATATGGAGGAGGTTTGGACCACGGTAGTGAGGCGTGGCCAGCGAAGAAGACGGAAAGAGGATGGCATACCGGCATCTACCACCATACCGGAGCAGCCTCCTCCACCCCCGAAAAAAAAGGCCCCTCCTCGGCAACCCAAACTGCGTACGCCGAAAACGGCGGCAGTCGTGCTGACACTGCAGCCAGGCGCCGAGGAGAAGGGCCACTCATACGCCAGGGTGATTGCGGCCGCCAGAGCCAAGGTAAGCCTCGCGGAGCTGGACATAGAGGGTGTCCAGTTCCGTAGGTCCTTGACTGGGGCAGCCGTAATCCTCGTTACGGGCGATGGGAAGGAGGCGAGTGCGGTCGACCTCGCTGTTGCCCTTAAAAGGGTAGTTGACCCCAATGTTGCGCGGGTAACCGTCCCGACAAAGATGGCGGAGATGTTGGTTTCCGGACTGGACGAATCTGTTCAGCCGGAAGAACTTAAAGAGACACTCGCAAAGATCGGCGAGTGCCAAGTCGAGGAGGTCCGGGTGGGGGAGATCCGCCAGGGCCGCTACACCATGGGCACGGCTTGGACGTGTTGCCCGGTGGAAGCGGCAAAGAAGATCGCCTCTGCTAAGAGGCTGCTGGTGGGCTGGTCCGCCGCGAAGGTGAAGCTCCTCCAGCCCCGTGAAATGCGGTGCTTCAGGTGCCTCGAGTCGGGGCACCTGAGAGTAGATTGTAGAGCGGAGGTGGACCGGAGCGCACTCTGCTACCGGTGCGGGGATGCAGGGCACAGGTCGTCGACATGCCTGTCGCTGCCTAAATGCCCATTATGCATAGCGGCTGGGAAACCGGCGGACCACCGCCTTGGGGGTAAAACCTGCTCTGCCCCCAAGGCAAAAATCAACAGGAGAAGGAGGAGGGCAGCGCCAAACAGGCCACCCGAAACCTCCGGAGGGACAGAAATGGAGGTGACCGAGGACGTAGTCGGGGCCCCCATCATACAAGAGGAGACCGCGGGAGGGGATCCCCGCGCTAAAAGTGGTAACCAACCCCAGGGCACCTAGTGCTGGGATGTTTCGTGGTGAAGAGCGGCGCACAACACCGGCACCGCGGACAAAGCAGCTGAGCCACACGCCCTAGGCGTAGCGGGAGTCCGGAAACGGACGCATTCACGGGCAGGGGGTCAGTGGGAACAAGGCCTCGCTGTCGTCCCCTTCCCCCTGTCTCGTGACGGACGGAGGAGCTGCGGGGGTTTTTAGTGGGTAGGACCGGGCCGAGTTCGGACCGGGGAGTCCCACATATCCTCGTGGTTTGGCTCGACCACGAGGAATGTGTAAAAGCATTTTCCCCCTCCCAAAAAAAAAAAAAAAAAAAAGGGCTGTCGACGCTTAGAATCAAAAAATAATTTATTTGGCTTGTATAAAAACAGTAGCTGGATTTCTACTCCAGATGTTTACTTCTGGTAGGTAAAAACCCTTATTTCGGTGTTGCGTTACAACCGGTATAACTAAAAAAAAACAGCAAAGCAGGTCATCATCATCGTCACAGCTCATATACGTCCCCACCGAGGTGCTCGAGCCTAATCTAAGTTAGGGTGTTTAGGCCTTAATCAACTACGCTGGCCCAGTGCGGATTGGTCAACTTCACATACACCTTTGAATTTCTTCGCAGATGTAGGCAGGTTGCCTCACGATGTTTTCCTTCGCCGTCAGAGCCACGGACAAAAATGTACTCGACTCGTACATATAAAATTCGAAAAACACATTGGTACATAAAACCGAGCCGCGGACCTCCCGCGCCTATTTCATATCTCATAGCGAACACTCGCTATCGCTTTCGTGACATTAGAACTATTGTTCCAATGTCACGAAATTCTCTTTGAGATAGACGTTAGGGCGACCGATTAGATGGCCAATGCTGAGTTCATAGCGCCAAAGTGAAGCAGGTGTTTAGAGCTAATTTTAAGTAAACACATCACACACACGAAGAACACAGTCATTTAATATTACGTCATTATCACACCATTACTTCAAACAAACCAGACGTCCTTGTAGCCTGAATACACACTATATTTATAGTAATTACGCCCTGCAAGTTCCGCTGAAGCATGTGGTTAACCACGGAGCTGACATGATGTCTGCTGACACCTGTGGCACTGTGGTTGATAAATCAGTCTAACTAATATGAGGTTCACGTTGTTTGCAAGGAATATTGTATACTAGTTGTTTCCCGCATTTTGCCTGTGTGGTTCAGTTTTAATATCGGCGAACTATAAAGGCGAAACTCATCAAAATACGGGTTAAAAAGTAGGCTGTATCCTATAATTTCATTAATATTGTTTCAGCGGTTTAGCTGTGAACGCGTAAAACAGAGTAACTTTCGCATTATTGTTATATTGGAATCCCTTACTTCCCAGTAAAGGATTGTATGTACATTTATTTCTTTGCCACAACACATTCATCATTACAGGTATCAAGACCTAATACGATAAAGTAGCAATTTTAAAATACAATAATATAATTATAGTGAGACAATTAAAATAAACTGCTGTTTGATAATGTGCTGTGGGCTTCTGAAAAAGTGCATTAGTCTACTACAGTATTCCATACTGACTGTTCAATAAGGGGTAATTTCGCCGAAATTCACGCGATATTTATAAACATGGTAAGGGGGCAGCATCAATGCATTTTTTCTTTTTCAGTCAGAAAACTTCGCTGGACAGTGTTCACTCTATGACCCTGTCTAAGAAGGACCTTTCGCCGCGAATACGCATATATTTTGCGTGGCTCTCGCGCGATGCTGGTAAACATGGTATCATTTTATGGTTCACTTTATAACCCTGTCCAACATAGGGCGATATCACTGCGAAAACTCGCGCGTTTGGCGAGATTCTCGCGCGGTGCTTGGTTAAAGGGGTAAAGGGCAGCATCGACGCATTTTCAGCCAGAGGACGTTACTAGACAATTTTGACTCTACGACTAGATCGGGGCGATTTCGCAACGAATACGCGCGCGAATTATATGAATCTACTTCTGTGCCCACGAACTACGTTTCGCTTTAACAAAGCTCAACACTCAAAAATTTTTGAAGGTTCAACCTTATCTCCTATATAAAAAATAGCCTGCGACGTTTCTCAAACCAACCAAATATACACAAAAAATTTAATTAAAAGCGGTCAAGCCGTTTCGGAGGAGTTTGATAACAAACACTATGACACGAGATTTTCATTTATTACATATAATAAAAAAATAATGTTGAATTCTCGCCGATTTTTAGCGAAGATATGTCCATTTTTCTGTTTGGTTTCATTTCGTAAAAATTTTAAGTCGCGCGCCTATTCGAATACGATGTCGCCCACCATTAGCCGTCGCGTCGGTGTCGCGACTCGCGCCATCTCGGCGCCCGGTAAGAAGACCATATAATATAGACTTAAGAAAAATTAAAACGTACGTATTAAAGCGTACCTCAAAGGGATGAAACGGATCCCTTATAGGAGCACTTTGTTGTCCTACTGTCTGCACTTCCCGTTGACCTAAATCATGAAAGTTGACGATAAACAAGGTCTTATAGCAATGCGCACGTGGACAGTTTTTTTCTCGAAGCACGAGAATTTCCGAACGAGATTTGTACATGAAAACAAAGAGGTGCACATGTAATGTACTATAACTTTACGATGGTACGGGCGCTACTTTCCCGTTTTATACAATTTCCCGTTTTGTACCGCCATGAATATAAAACACGCAGTTCTCAAATTCATATATGATATTGTTGAACATTTTATCTAAACATTCTTAAAGACAGAAACATGATATTTCACTCGATAGAAAAAAAATCCAAAGATTACTCTGTTCAATATTTTAAAACAGCTGTGAATCAGAAAATAAAATAATAAATGGCATAAAAGTATTACCAATAGATGTGCATTTTTATTGTCTAGAAAATTGCAAAGATACATTTTTTATTTTGAACTCCAGTTTTCCAAAAATCGAATAAAACATGTAAAAAGGGGGGATTACTCTCTGTCACACCATTTTGTCACACCAGTGTGACACAGAAGAATTTTTTTCCTGACAGTCACACTAACTGGCGTAGCCTGGTGTGACAGGCAGTAACTAATAGAATTATTAAGACTAAGAGTCACACTATTTACTCGTATGATTAAACAAAAATAATATTTCAAACAAATCATTATATATTACTCAATCAAAACGGAAAATATTATTAAAAGTCTTAACGTAAGTATACTATTTAACGTAGTCCAGACGAGTTAATGAACGTATTAGTGAAATAGCGCAAACCCTCAGACACCCCAACTTATGTTTATAAAAGAATGTAAATAAGTATTATTAAATTTTCGCCGATTATTTATGAAGATTTTTCCATATTTTTAACAGACTTCAAAAAAAGAGGGGGTTATCAATTCGATGCGTATTTTTATTATTTTGTGTGTAGGCTACGCGATTACGCCGGCAATTGTAGCCCGAATTTTAAAATTCTTTCTGTATTCGATAGAGTATACTCCTGGGGTGGTCCTATTGTCACCAAAGTCAGGATCTGATGATGGGATCCCATGAAAATCGAGGAAATCGCTAATTTAATATTGGTTTCTTTCACTAAATTAGGGTTTCTTTCAATAAAAGATTTCATTAACTAAAAAGTAAAAAAATAAAAAATATTTTACAAAAAATAAAAACCGACTTCATAAACACTGAAAAGTTATTTAAAATAATATAAGAATAGTTACAGAAAACATCACACTTCTATATTGAAGTCGGTGACAAATTTTAAGACTTTATAGGAGATCATCGTTTGGCACTGACTTCAATATAGAAGTGTGATGTTGTTTGTACCTATTCTAATATTATTTTAAATACTTAACTTTTCAGGGTCAGAGACGTGAACGTTTAAAGAAGGTGGACATTCCGGTTAGTGGACGTTTAGGGAAACTCACGTGATGAACTGACTGGAACTAACTGTAATAGGATCTAACGGGTCGAAAGGGGTTGAATAAGTTAACAATACTTGTCATTGTCGTCAAAATCCCTGTACTCTAAAACTGACCATGCGGGTAGGACTGCCCACGCATTCGCTCTCACGCACGACCTGACACAATTGGTTACCCAGCACACCAGGGTACCAGATATTATCGGTCAAGCGCCCTCTTTGTTGGACCTTCTGCTGACAAATCGCCCCGACGGATATCAGGTGGTGATTCGAGCTCCACTAGGATCTTCAGATCACTGCCTGGTATCCGTCTCAGTGCCTCAGGCGTCGCGACCGTCGCCTGTGGTTGCAGCACGCCGTCTGTGGCACTATGCATCAGCAGATTGGGACGGTATGCGGGATTATTACGCGTCTGTCCCTTGGTGGCAGCGCTGTTTCAGTGGGATGGATCCGAACTCCTGCGCTACCTCTGTTGCTGACGAGATCAGATTAGGAATGGAATATTATATTCCACATTCCAATCTCGTCAGTAGAGGGAGACGTAACCTCTGGTTCAATCGCGAGTGTGCCTCTGCTGTTGAAAACAAACAGCTAGCTTACCGCGCTTGGATCAGAGGTCGAGCTTCTAGGGATCCCAATACTAACCTACTGAAAACAGCCTATAATAATGCCACCAAGTTGTGTAAGAGGGCTTACATTAGAGCGGATGCTCAGCGCATTGCACAAGTGGGTCAGGAACTGCTAGCGCACCCTACGGGTAGCCGTTCTTTCTGGCGCCTGGCCAAAGCTGTGCAATCAAACTTCTGCCAACCCTCGCTGCCACCGCTGAGACATGCCGATGGCTCACTTGCTCATCAGCCGCAGGAGAAAGCCGACCTCCTGGCAAAACTCTTCGCGGCCCATTCCCGTATCGATGACTGTGGTGCACAACCTCCGACACTGTCCCATTGTGGCAGCACTATGCCCGATATCCGCATCAGACAGCGAGATGTGCGGGCGGAGCTACAGTCGATTGATATTCGAAAAGCAAGTGGACCAGACGGCATTCCTGCGATTGTACTTAAGAAGTGTGCAGCGGAGTTGACTCCGGTCCTGACGCGTCTATACCGTCTGTCGTTCTCTGCTGGTTGTGTGCCGAAATCTTGGAAAGAGGCCAATGTCCAGCCGGTTCCCAAAAAGGGAGATCGTTCTGATCCGGCTAACTATCGCCCTATAGCCGTCACTTCCATTTTGTGTAAAATCATGGAGAGGATCCTTAACACCCAGCTGATCCGTTACCTGGAAGGTCACTCGTTGCTTAATGACCGTCAGTATGGGTTTCGTCCTAAACGGTCAACAGGTGACCTTCTAGCGTTCCTTTTGCACAAATGGGGTGAATCTATCGATAAGCGCGGCGAGTCTGTGGCTATTAGTCTCGACATCGCCAAAGCTTTTGATAGAGTCTGGCACAAGGCTCTCCTTTCCAAGCTTCCGGCATACGGATTGCCCGCTCAGTTCTGTACGTGGATTGCCAGCTTCCTCCACGAGCGTAGAATTCGCGTTGTCGTTGACGGCTGCGCTTCGCGGTTCGTGGCAGTGAATGCTGGTGTTCCACAAGGCTCCGTTCTATCCCCAGCATTGTTTCTTCTGCATATCAATGACATGCTTTCCTTGGGAAGTATACATTGCTATGCAGACGACAGTACAGTGCATGGGGGATATCACGGAAGCTCAGGGGCTGCTCGTGGCAATATTGATAGGGAGAGGCAGAATCTTATCATTGAGCTCAACAGGACGCTGGACCTCATCTCCGAATGGGGTTCCAACAATCTTGTCGAGTTCAATGCTAAGAAAACACAGGTGTGCGCGTTCTCGGCGAAAAGGTCACCTTTCCTCCCCCCTCCTTCTCTTCAGGGCACAACCCTTCACACACAGAGTAACATCACCTTGCTCGGAATGAACATTCGCTGCGATCTGAACCCCAGAGACTACATCGAATCCGTTATAACTGCTGCCTCACGGAAACTCGGTGTCCTAAACAAGGTGCGTAGGTATTTTGCGCCGGACCAACTATGCCTGTTGTATAAAACTCAGGTTAGGTCTTGCGTGGAATATTGCTCGCACCTTTGGGACGGCTCCGCTCAGTACCTTCTCGATGCTCTGGACAGATTGCAGCGTCGCGCTATTCGAATAATTGGCGATGTAGAGGCAACTAACACCCTCGAGCCTCTACAACTTCGTCGTGACATCGCCTCTCTTAGCGCCTTTTACCGAATGTTCCATGGGGAATGCTCTGAGGAGCTCTTTAACCTTATCCCTCCCTCTCCATTCCTTAACAGAAACACGCGTAAGGGCCTTCGGAGTCATCCGTACACTGTGTCCTCCTTTTCACACCGTACCAGGAAATTCCAAGATTCCTTCTTCTGTCGTTCATCCCACACTTGGAATTCTCTACCTGCGCACGTGTTTCCTCCATCCTACAACATGGGTTCCTTCAAAAGAGGTGTGAAAAAGCATCTTTTAGGCCGGCAAGGGGCGGGCAGGTAGGATAGTGGATGTCGTCCCTACTCTATCTGTCAACTCATTTGGGCCTCTTTCACCGCATAACATCAGGCGGGAGGAGGTCATTTGCCGGGCCTTACATAAAAAAAAAAAAAAAAAAAAAAATATGATAGTGTGACTGTGAAGAATAAAATTCTTCTCTGTCACACTAGTGTGACTGTCAGGAAAAAAATTCTTCTGTGTCACACTGGTGTGACCGAATGGTGTGACAGGGAGTAATCCCCCGTAAAAAGTAACGTTTTCGTTCGGTCACGGGCGCGTAAGCGACATTAGAAGCTATACGATTATCAACTATATTACCTCGCAATAAAGGAATCGCCGTGCACGCGTAGATTTCCAGGAAAACCTCGCCTTAATGTGCGACGCCGACTCGCACCCAACCGGATTTCTGCGCTGAATTTCGCAGCAAAATGTGTTGTTATTCATACTTATGTGATCATCATTAATTAAGCATGCCCTTCTACACTCAACAAGACACATAATCACCAAGTAAACAAAATGTCATTGAAATAAATAATTTTTTCAACGCTTAATTAATGAAGATAACATCTAACCTTTAGCCGAAGCAGGTTCTTACAATGTGATTAATGTATATAAACTTTGTCGGATGGCGTTCGCCGTGGTCAGAAGCCTAATGGATGACCAAAAAGGAAAAATTTTCTTCAACTTTCTTCGCGACGAATGCTAATTTTGCTGAAGTAAGCAGACTTAGTGGGACACAAACCAAACAATCTATATTTTTTTACATAAAAATCAGGATTCACGCCCGCTTAGTGGCAATACGCTTGTTATAGGTACACTAGCTGTGCCCGCGACTTCGTTCGTGTGGATGTCCGAAAATAACAACATCGTGATGTTATATAGCCTAAAGCCTTCCTCGACAAATGGACTATCAAACACAAAAAGAATTTTTCAATTTGAACTAGTAGTTCCTGAGATTAGCGCGTTCAAACAAACAAACTCTTCAACTTTATAATATTAGTATAGGTTACTGAGTTGGCAAGCAAACAGGCTGCCCACTTGATGGAAAGTGGCTGCAGTCGCCTATAGTACACGTGGCTTCTGTATGATTTAATCTACAAACTCTACAAGGGTCCCAATGTCCGTTGTCAACTTGTTACATAAGTCATGAAGTCAAACTACACTCAGTAACTTCACTACGGAACACAGCGATGGAGACTCAGAAAACGCATTTTTGTTTTGAATCAACAAAATTCAAATTCGCATTCGAAATCGAATTTACAAATTCATTATTTTTGAATATTGAACACCAAAGCACAGATTAGACAATAGTTCGACCAAAGTCATAAAATTAAAAAATATCGCATCAATTAATATATAGTGTAGTTACTTAAAATTTAGCACCAACTTCAATATAAAACTGTGATGTTGTTTTTGGTGTTTTTTTAAGTTGGTTTTATTTTTTAACCGACTTCATAAAGGAGGAGGATTTTAATTCGATGTTTATTTTTATGTACGTACAGTAAGCTCCCATTCAAGCTATACATTTACACTACGAAAACCGCCACTATTACGAGCGACATAAGAACGGTCCAAAGGTCAAACAGTGTAGCTTGATAAGGAGCTTACTGTACACCGATTACGCTGAGATTTCTGATCCGATTTACATGATTCTCCGTTTTTGTTCGATACGATACAGTTGCCATTTGGTCCCATAAAAAGTTAATTCAGTTTGGCCCAGTAGTTTTTACTTTATGAGCATTTTTGTTTACTTGGACGATGTCATTTTCACGATGCTTTGTTTATATGTACTACACCGATTACTTAAAGATTTCTGACCTACGTGATTCTTTTATTGTCCGATGTGGAATAGTTGCCATTTGATCCCATAATAAAAGTAATATAAGAATAGGTACAGACAACATTATACTTCTTATTGAAATCGGTGGCAAACGATAATCTCCTAGAAAGTCTTAAAATTTGTCACCGACTTCAATATAGAAGTGTGATGTTGTCTGTACCTACACTTATATTATTTTTAACTTTTCAGTGTTTTTGAAGTCGATTTTTATCTTTTGTAAAATATTTTTTATTTTTAACCTTTTAGTGAAAGAGACCCTAATTTTCATGGGATCCCATCATCAGATCCCGACTTTGGTGTCCTTAGGACCACCCCAGAAGTACCTATACTCTATCAAATACAAAAAGAATTTTAAAAATCGGTCCGCAATTGGTGGAGTAGTCGCGTAACATACACAAAAAACACGTTGGATACACCTTAAAATTTAAGGGTTTTCCTCGATTTTCATGGGATTCCATGATCAGATCCTAACTTTGGTGACCATGGGACCACCCTTAGAGTATACTCTATCGAAAACAAAAAGAATTTTGAAAATCGATCCACAATTGGCGGCGTAATCGCGTAACATACACACAAAAAAAAACATACGCATCGAATGGAGAACCACCTCCTTTTTTGAAGTCGGTTAAAAATTTAATTCAGTTTGGTCCAGTAGTTTTTATTTAAAGTTATTCTGGCGTTTGCCTTGGCTCAAATTCTAACATACGCATGTATTAAATCTACTAAATATAATGAAATAAAACTTGATTTCCAAAAAATAAAACTGACTTCAAAAACACTAAAAAGTCATAAATAATATAATAATACACACAACACCAATGTTTTACATATACGTCAATGCATATCTTATAGTAATCCCTCAATCTCATAAGTCATACATAACCAACTGATCTATTTTCGCTAAAATCTTATGTAGGCTTTAATTTATTTTCGTAAATAAAGAGAAGTCACCAAATGATTTCTCAAACTGTTTAAACATCACAACAGTATTGCGTCAAAAATTATACCGATATGTGGGCCTATTCATTGGTATTACAAGGGCGGTGTCAAAAGAAAATAACCCTACAACCTTGAGAGCCTATTCATAGCGACCTACCGCGGTACTGTGTGAAATTTGTTTACACACTTGGTTAAGGCATGAATCGATAACTTCATATGTCACCCTTTGATTGTATATGTCACCTGAATATACGGTATCTATTTTCAAAGATTCCGGAGAACCAGATGGGCTTAACCGAATCCTTTATTCTTACAGCCGGTTGCACTAAGTTTTACGTTATACGATTCCTTAAAAAGTAACAATTTAATACCTACCTAAAAATGGGTCGTTTCACTATTAAAATATATGATTTGCGCCATACATTAACAGTACCTTTTTAAACGTAAAGGATATAAAACTATAATTAAAACTAGATTATGGTTAAATTCTTACGTATTTATATTGTTACTTTTACGAAATTGTAAAACGTAAATTTGGTGCAACCGGTCGTTAGTGCTCTTCAAAGTAATGTTAAGAGTTCAATTGGGCATAGGGATATTCACTTGACATCGATAAATTATATCGAATTTACTCGATTTTTGCCATTATATCGGACTGATTTGATGTTTGCACATACAATTTTTCGATTCACTATGTGTCTTTTAAACTTTAAGCTAAGTACCTTTTAAAGAAATATCGAATTTATTTAAAAAAATACTCTGACTTTTCTGATTATTATAAATTATATATAAAAGCAGAAGCAAATTTTAATATAACTTAATGTTTCAAATCGAATATTTATTTTCTACTTTTGTTGGTTTCAATACAGGGGTGGTTTATAAAGACATCATCATCGACCTGCACTCGCCCACTGCTGGACATCGGTTCTCACCTAATGCACACCGCTGCTCCCAATCTTCAGCTACTCTCATCCAGCCCACTCCAGCCAGCCTACGTATATCGTCATCCCATCTTGTCGCAGAGCGTCCCACACTACGTTTTAAAGAAGAATAGTGAAAATTCTTAAGATGAACTTAAAAACAATATAAAGCAATAATGGTAATTTTGTAAGGAAAATAACGGTAGGTATACTTCGCGATTATAAACAGTAGATAAATAATAAGCATCGGAAAACATCGGAAACAATCATCCAACTTATCAAAGATAATTGACAAGAAGTAGTTTGGCGCTAAAAATCATTTACAATGACAAGAGCAGCTCTATATCATTATATATACTGCCTAGATTTGTCTGTCATCTTCGGAAACACGAAGTTAGCCGATACTAATTACATATGTTGAATTATTGAGATCTGTCATATCTGTCCAGATGATACGAATTTAAGAACGACTCTCTCGCTATAGTTTTAATCTCGTTTATGACGTCATCTTGTAATCTCGTATATATACCGTCTATCATTAGCATACTCGCTGTCACAAAGATTTGACAGTTGATAGCGAATGTGAAGGCAAAGAACGAATGGTTTTAGGCATGTATATAAATGATATGATATGGATTCGATAGACATTTGGTAGCATAAAATTCAGTGAGGTTTCATAATAATATCGAAATAATGATAGTAAAACGATTATGGTTCATCTGTCATAAACATTATAACTATAACATAAGCCACGAACAATTTTTTTATTAATACACTTAATTGCACCGACTGTAAAAGAACACATAACGTTAACAAGTTTGCAAATGGTGGAATTATCTCTTACATAGATTTCTGTCAACTCATGACAGTAGAAGAGGTTAAATGATGAGGTCACACTAAGTGTATCGACAACTTTAATGTACTTATAAGCACATTATACAATGCATACAATAAATACATATACACGTATATGTACAGAAATACTTTGTAACATATAATTTCTTTATAATTGTTTGGAAAATATTTTTTTTTATAACATTTTAGTGAATGAAATCTTTTTAGTGAAAGAAACCCTACATATATCAGTAACCTTAAATATTAGCGTTTCCCTTGATTTTCATCCCATCGTCAGATCCTGACTTTTGTGACTTTGGGACCACCCTAGTATACTCTATCGAATGAACCAAAGTCAGGATCTAATGATGGGATCCCATGAAAATCGAAGAAAATCCTTAAATTTTATAGGTACGTGTTTCGTGTTTCATGTTTTTTCTTTAGTTATTCACGTATTTGCGTCTGGTAGACATGAACCGAGCTGATGGTGGAAGGATCCTTAACTTTTAGACTTGACTGAATTCAAGTCCAAGGTCAGGTCAGGAAGGTAAGGTGATATTAAATTGACAAAAAAAAAATTATACAAAAAATAAAAACCGACTTTAAAAACACTGAAATGTTAAAAATAATGTAAGACAACATCACGCTTCTATATTAAGGTCGGTGCCAAATTATAAAACTTTCTAGATCATCGTCTGGCACAGACTTCAATATAGAAGCGTGATGTTGTCTGTACCTATTCTTACATTATTCTTCTTACAAACAAAAAAAAAGCAATTCTTTTTCTGTGTTTCTATGTTTTACTTTTTTCATATAATCTCGTTCAATTTGTTTGTTGGGCGTTTGAATAAAGCAGAAAATTAAGTCGATTTTTGAAGGTTTAATTAAATTAACTTATTAAAAAAAGGAAAACATAGGAACATGCTTATAGTGGCCATTGATTTTATTGGAAAACATAGAAACATAGAAAACTATTGTCATTATCCTGGAAGGAAACATGGGACTACGTTTATATTACTTATGTAAAAACGGGCCGTACGATTGATGATGTCGGAAACATGCAAATGCACCCGCGCTCGACATGTGTCGGGGGCTTACATACGCAAGCGCTAAGTTGGCCGTCGACCGACACTTATGTTCTATGCTAGTTTTTTTTTGCGACACGGAATACGAAACTACGACTAAAACACTAGAATCATACGCGAAACTTGTTCTATAATACATACAACACACACGTCTTCGGCACGCGGCAATCACTAACTGTCAAAAAAGTTCGTAATCTCGAGCCACCGACAAAAAGCATACACGAATTTGGTAACTTTTTTACAATATATCATTAACATTGAACTATTTTGGTCGACAAATATTAAGGCCTTTGTTGTAAAATCTCTCAACAGAAATGGCTATAAATTGTTTTGGTCACGCACTAGGGCAATACTTCAGGAAATTAAATTATTTCATCCAATAAAGTGCTTTGAAAAACATTACCACTTATAACATTATCCAAACTATCCAATATATCCCTACCTATATAAAACGCTATTTCCAAGTAACACATTTATTGATTCGTTTATGTTAAGCTCGATTACATTTGATTTAAAGGTTATTTCCTTGTGTAATTATGAAGTAGTGTATTTTGAGTTCCATGGTTTAAATAACAATATGGATAAGTAATAGGTTATTATTACTATAAATATAGTAATAGAAGCTTTAACAAAATTGTATAAAAATTGTTCAAATGTTTCAATAGTCCTTTTATTTGTTGTCATAATTCGAAATTTAAAATAATTCTCTCGCGAGTTTAATAGGAACATTGAACAGAAAAAAAACTGTGGAAGTGGCATTTAGGCGTGCGTGAATCAAAATCGATTATAGGCAGTCAATTAAATTTTGGTCGAGAAGCTTTTGAACTATTGTATCAAACAGCTTATTTTTATTAGATTTTAGACTTGATCCTATTGTAAAAGTTGGACAGTTTGGTGGTCTGCACACAATCTTTTAATAACTACTACTGGTTACACTACTTTTTAGATTATTTTTTTAACCGACTTCAAAAAAGGAGGAAGTTCTCAATTCGATGCGTATGTTTTTTTTGTGTGTGTATGTTACGCGATTACGCCGCCAATTGTGGACCAATTTTCAAAATTCTTTTTGTATTCGATAGAGTATACTCCAAGGGTGGTCCCATGGTTACCAAAGTTAGGATCTAATGATGGGATCCCATGAAAATCGAGGAAAACCCTTAAATTTTAAGGTATGTTCAACGTGTTTTGTGTGTATGTTACACGATTACTCCGCCAATTGGGGACCGATTTTCAAAATTATTTTTGTATTTGATAGAGTATTTGTATTTGATAAGACCGGAGGGAGACTCTGTACCAGGGTTGTGTGCATGGGTACCTCCGTCTTACCTATTTCTGCCTAGGTGACTGTTACCACTTACCATCAGGTGGGCAGTTTGCTTGTTTGCCAACTTAAGAGGATTGTGAAGCTGTAAATTTTCATACAAAAAGCGATAACGCTTTTCTCCCTCTAAACATAGTCCAATTTTCATAATTTTTGGAAATCTTGTAGATATAATGAAAAACTAGGTTTGTACGTTTTGATTTTGAAGAAATATTGCTCAGAATATAAGTTATTAGCATCTAAATATCTATATTTTCGACTTAAAAACTACCTTGAGCATTTTTGTCTTTTTTTGACTAAATTATACTGAATTACAAAAAAAGCAAAACGTACAAACATAGATTAAGGTATACTGAATCTAATGACACTAAAAGCGTCTAATTTCATAAAGGTTTAGGGGGGTAAAACAGTTATCGCCCGAAACAATATTTCAAACAGGAATTGTAGGCAATTTCGAGCATTTCTTGCAACTCTCTCTATCGCACGATACGGGTCGGGGGCAGGGGTACAATGTAGTGATAGTGATGTGACATAATGTTATCGAAGTTATTGTCGCCTAGGGAGGAGAAAGTAATATCGATATATTGATCAATAGTGAAAGTTATTACTCAAGTCGAAAAAGTAAATATCTTTTTGAATACGTTTATTGATTTTAGTGTTTTATTTTAAAGATTTTATTTCAATACAAATTTCCTTATTTAAGGGTTAGCAGCCTGTTAACTTTACTGTAAATTCCCAAAACCAAAAAAGGAAAAAATGTAAGTATGTAAGTAGTTGTTTGTTATAATAAATATGTGCCATAAAGAAACCAACTCAAAATAAATTCGTATTTTGTTTCTTGTGATATACCTATCACAAGAAACAAAATACGAATTTATTGTTTTTGTTATATTATATTTTTGTTATGCAATTATTAAAATTTATTTGAATTTTATTCCTCTAAAGCTGGGCTCTAAGGTTTTACTCGCGTTATGGAATCTACGATTGTATAAAAAATACAAACGACAAAGTACCTAAATAATATACGAGTATGTAGGGTAGGCAGGGTAGGCATATATGGGAAGAAGGCACCCTTCGTACGGTTCTCAAGATTATACTCCAGTGGTGGTCCCACGGTTACCAAAGTTAGGATCTGATGATGGGATCCCATAAAAATGGAGGGAAATCCTTAAATTTTTAGGTGCGTCCAACGTGTTTTTTTTTATAAAAACGTCGCCCCACGCTAGGATTTTCTCCTGTGTCGTGGGTGCAGTTACAAACATAGAATATCACATGCACATACGCCCAGACTGGAACAAATTTCTGTAGGCCATACAAAACATCTGTCCCGTGCGGGAATCGAACCCGCGACCTGTTGCGCAGTAGGCGATCGCTCGACATCTGCGCTAACCGTGTCAACCGTTTTGTGTGTATGTTACGCGAATACTCCACCAATTGTGGACCGATTTTCAAAATTCATTTTGTATTCGGTAGAGTATACTCCTAGGGTGGTCCCTAGGCACCAAAGTCAGGTTCTGATGATGGGATCCTATGAAAATCGAGGGATACCCTAATTTAATTAGGGGTTCTTTCACTAAAAAGTTAAACAAAAAAAATATTTTACAAAAAATAAAAACTGACTTCAAAAACACTGAAAAGTTAAAAATAGTGTAAGAATAGGTACAGACACCATTACATTTCTATATTGAAGTCGGTGCCAAACGATGATCTCCTAGAAAGTCTTAAAATTTGGCACCATCTTCAATAATGATGTATGATGTTGTCTATACCTATTCTTATATTATTTCTAACTTTTCAGTGTTTTTGTAGTCCGGACGAACCCGACGAATCGAACCCCGCCGGACGGACCTCCCGATCAACATCCGGTGGCCTCAACCACTAGACCACGGAGGTGGTAAAAATTAGAATTCTAAGACTATTAGTATAACTACCCAAGATTAGTGTATAAAAATGAGAGGTATTTTTTATTTGATGCATAATTATTACTTTATATTTTTTAAATCCCTGCTCCTAGTTTGTATGTAAAAGTATTAATTTATCTATCTAAAATAATAGATTTTTTGTTATTTATTTTTAAGTTAACAAGAGGTCTATTCTTGTTTAAACAATTGAATGTCATTTTATGTTTAGTGTTTATTTTTTTCATAAAAGCATCCATTATTGATTCACATCTCAAATGAAAATCATTTTAATTCAGTATAACACTCATCTTACAAAAAGTCATTTTCTTTAGACAGGTAAATGTACGATAGATGGGTACTTTCATAACAAATAACAGCTCAGTCCTATAAAGTAGGACTTGGTAGGGATACCAAGTAAGTGCCTACACTATAAATTTCAAAGGAATATTAAAATAATTTACGAAACTTATCTACTAAAATATTATAAAGAAAGAAGATTTGTATTTTTGTTTGTAATGAATAAACTCAAAAACTAGCTCACTGGGAAGTCTCGGAGTAATTATTGTTAAAATGATTTTTAGAAATAAAGCGATTTTTATTTATTATATTTTTTATTTTTAAAAACTACTAGGCTGATTTAAAAAAAAATTTTGACTAATAGAATGCTACATTATCACTGAGTAATATAAGGTTATAAAATAATTTTTCATACGGGAAAACAAAATTCCCTCACGAAAAACGAAAATAACGAAGGCAAAGTTGCGAGTGGAAAGGCAGTCAGGAATACCTAAGCAACGCAAAACATTACAAACGGTAAAATAATGATCTCGAGTTCTCGCGCCGAGGAGTCGCGCGCTGCTGTCGTTGTGTGCGTGAGAATTTGCGCGTGTTGTATTTGTGGTGTAAACGCCAGACGGGAGTCCGAGTGGTGTGAAACAGATATCATTTTATAAAATACCTACTCGCGCCGCGCACGATTACTTCACAATCCTCTTAACTGCAATAAAAAAAAGAGTATACTCTTGGGGTGGTCCCAAGGTTCGGACCAAAGTCGGGATCTGATGATGGCATGGGAAAATCGAGGAAAAAAGATTTCATTTACTAAAAAGTTATAGAAGTGTGATGTTGTCTGTACCAATTCTTATATTATTTTTAATTTATCAGTTTTTTGAAGCCGGTTTTTATTTTTTGTAAAATATTTTTGGACCATGCATTAGTTTTGTTGAATACTACTCATATTCGAATTGAGCACAAAATAAGAAACACTCCCTTCGCGCCGTGAATCTATAATATCTATATATAAAAAATGGAGATGTTCCCATCTATAGACGCACGCACAGCCGTAACTAATGGTAGAAACATGAGAAGTTGCAAGTTTGTATGGAAAAATCTTTAAATTAGCAACGATTTTGATAAAACTTAAGATTCATGCTCGTAAAAATATTTCATTGAACACGTGTTTCGTGGTTTATTGGAATTCACCCTCTTAGGGTGCAAAATAGGGGTTGAAAGTTTCTTTGGAAAATATTTAAAATCTGCTCCAATTTCTATGAAATTAATTATCCGGGCTTAAATAGGCTACAAAATTATTTTTTCCTACGGGAAAATATAAAATTCCCACGGAGAACAATAATAACGCGGGCGAAACCGCGAGCGGAAAGCTAATGTGTAATATAGTAACAACCATTAATACGAGTATTACAACTTTAATAAGCTTATCGCCAAATTTTCTCGATCCTAAAAACCATAATAAAAAACAGTGTAGAATTACGTAACGCCGTGACATCACCCGAGAAAAACCTTTAGCGGTGACGTCACACGGCGCAAAATGGCTGCGTGCCGCGGGTTTAATGACCTCATCGGCTGGACTTTATGGTCTAGTGCGCCACTTCTGTTTCGCTCCGTATCTATGGTAACTATGCGAACTTCCGAAGTAAGGGTATAATTGATTCTTAGAATTTTCTTAGTATTAGTTTCTTAGTATTTTTACTGTCTTTATGGCTATGACAGCTAAAAGTACTGGTAGCTTACTGTGGGTATTTGCAATTCATTTTCCCACTCCCCTTCTTGTCCCTGAATATCGTAAGAGCCGACTTCATGACTTTACCCCAATTAAACTGCAAAAAAATAAAAAACTCTAAAATAATAAACGTCACCAACCTGTTCGGCCAGTGTAATGTGGTAGACAAAATATATCCTGGTCTAACGAGAGACCCACAGTGAGAATGGATTCAAGTGACAGACTACCTTAATACTAGGCCTCTACCTTAGATATGAATTCAAGTGACAGACTCTACCCTAATACTTTCTTAGATATGGATAAGTAACCGACTCTACAATAATACTGTGCGTACCTTTGCTATCGGTTCAAGTGACCAACTCTACTAAATACTGTGCTTCTACGTTAGATATATAGGTTCAAGTGATAGATTTTACCCTAATACTGTGCCTCTACTACCTTAGATATGGGTTCGAGTACCAGACGCTACCTTAATACTGTGGCTCTTTGTTAGATATGGGTTCAAGTGACAGACTCTACCATAAAACTGTACGTACCTACCTTAGATACGAGTTTAAGTGACATACTCTAACTTAATATTATGCGTCTA
This sequence comes from Schoenobius gigantellus, assembly GCA_963935595.1. Lineage (NCBI taxonomy): Eukaryota > Metazoa > Arthropoda > Insecta > Lepidoptera > Crambidae > Schoenobius > Schoenobius gigantellus. The sequence continues at coordinate 4,501,892 of OZ012543.1, forward strand.
CCCCTTAGATATGGGTTTAAGTGCGGATTCTACCTTAATACTGTGCCTCTACGTTAGATATGGGTTGAATTAACAGACTCTACCATAATACTGTGACTCTTCGTTAGATATGGGTTCAATAAACAGACTCTACCATAATACTGTGGCTCTTTGTTAGATATGGGTTCAAGTGACAGACTCTACCATAAAACTGTACGACCTTATATATGAGTTTAAGTGACATACTCTTAACTTAATATTATGCGTCTACCCCTTAGATATGGGTTTAAGTGACAGACTCTACCTTAATACTGTGCCTCTACGTTAGATATAGGTAGATTTAAGTGACAAGCTCTATCTTAATACTGTGCCTCCACCTTAGATGTGAGTTCAAGTGATAGACTCTTCCTACTCTACAATACTGCTAAATTGTTGCAATTGCCCCCAAAATCGATTTAAGCCTATTTCACTTTTAATCGGAACACAAATTCAGCACAACACACACGCAACATTCATTATTGTATTATTGTACCTACTTGCGTTTGGTCATGCAAACACTCGATGGGTCCCTAGACGAATCAAGCTAATGAAAGGCATTTACCGACAACAAGGAAGGACATCCTAAAAATTACTATCTCTATTAAAAATATACCTTATAAAGCCTTTACCTTATATAATAGACTAGCGTGCCAGCGAACTACGTTTCGCCGTATATTTTTTACCCGTTTTTGCAACATTTGTCATTGATCCTCAGCTCCTATTAGTCGTAGCGTGATGTTATATAGCCTAAAGCCTTCCTCGATAAATGGACTATCCAACACAAAAAGAATTTTTCAATTTGAATCAGTCGTTCCTGAGATTAGCGCGTTCAAGCAAACAAACAAACAAACTCTTCAGCTTTATAATATTAGTATAGATGATTAAACGAACTTCCAAAGTGTATTGTCTAATGTTTATACGATTAAATCAACATAAGGATTAATTTGATACGAGTATATAATAGATGTTCGTATCGGGTATGACAAACGAAAATCTAATTAGTCTCTCAGTTAGATCATAAAAAGACACGTATTTTTTTGCTTTGCCGAAATAACAAAAATCCGGTCAAGCACTAATTGGATTCGCGCAAGGGTTCCATAAAAAAATATCAACATACCTACTTATTTACGGCTTACAAGATTTGCCTTACACGTGCTTACTTATGCTGCATATAAGACATCTCTTCTTAACAAATTTCATGACTCTAGCTAGGTGAACGGAACGTACCTATAGGTCTTGTGAAATCGTAAAATATGCGAAAGGATGAGACATAAACTAAAAAAACATGGAATCATACACTCATCGGCTATGTTCGCGATCGTTTCAATTAGGGTAGCCAAGTGTCACGATTTGAGCGGAATGTCACGATTTTAAGGGGACCCCTTACCCCCTTAAAACCAGGACATTCCGCTCAAATCGGGACACATCCCGATTTAACCATAATCGGGACGTAAAGGTCCCGATTATTGACCAGCAGGCCTTTTACCGATCCCATGGTTTTCAAATGATATCATTATGAAATCATAGTGCAAAACGAAAAAAAATATTTTCAGTCAAAATTTGATCATTCGTTCATTATTATCATTATGAGATCATTGAAATTATGCCATAGTGATGATATCATTGGAGATCGGTAATACCAAGGATGATATATATTATTCTTCGTCTATGGTAATACGAAATGAAGCATTTCATGATTTCCTTATCTCGAAATTTATACATACCATGTCATACGATGAAAGATCCATAATAGGCCTGCAGATCACAAATATTTTATAATTTTCCATAATAAACAGTGGCTAAATACTACGTATAGGACTTGACTATGTGATAATCCTGATTTTGCCAAGTTTCTGCCGCGCAATTTCACTTTCTAGACCTGACAAACCTAGTTCGATTCGAACCTAACCTAAGCTAATCGAGAAATGTCGAATTTAAATGCGAATGCCACTGAGTTTCAAAATCGCACCTCGATCGATATAATACTAACCGTTCGGTCGAAAAGTGATCATAGACAAAACGACCCTTACTATTTTATTACAAAGATTAAAAGTAATACCCATATCAACACGAAGAATTAACTATCATTCGTGTCAAGACACGTTTAATTATTACTAAGGAAAATACCTAACAGGGTTTAGAACAAATTATGGGCGATAAACATTTGACATTGATTGAACCGAATATCGTTTGTTATTTTCCGTATTTAACCGTAGTTTGACTCACGAGTTTAATTAATCTTCAAAACGATTTCGAGGGCAAAGTTGTTAAACAAATGTATTTTAAATTTGCCTGTGTTGTATCGCAAGAATGAACGCATACTGCGGCAAAATTTGAGCAAGTACCTATTCGTATTTCAATCAATCAACCAAAAGAAAACAGCTAAGGATGTTTTAAGGATTCCGTGCCTCAAATGGAAAAAATGGAACCCTTATAAGATCTCTTTGTTGTCTGTCTGTCTGTCTGTCAGAGCCCCATTTCTTTTTCCAAATTTTAACTCGTAATCATTGATCATCCGCACCGAATTTAAAATAAAAAATGTGATGTTTGTATTCTTACCTTATTTTTAACTTTTTGTATTTTTGAAGACGGTTTTATTTTTTGTTAAGTATATTTTTAGAAGGAGAAACCACGAGACTATGTAGTAGGGCTATTTTATTATTAGTGGAATCGCCTAATTGTTTACCAGGACACGAAAATTGTAAATCCGTTAAGCTGTTTATATATTACTTAGCAAATAAATAATCCAACGCACACATTCGGACTAAACAAGATTCCGTTGAAATCCATTTAACTAGATTTTATATAAAAAATACATTAACACAAAAGCAATGGCCTTGGATGGAAGGTCGGCAAAAATCATCGATAAAAGACGCGAGTAATAATAACCAGCTATGCAGGTTTTTATGAGCTTCGCGAATAGCACGCGATTATGTTGTGTTGGTGATAACAGTTTACGGCTGCAGGAATTTTTCCCCCTTTGCTAGGCCATTTGAATTTGACTACACTATTAATTAAGTATTTAACTAACCGAGACTTGGCCGAGGCATTACGTGGTTTTCGTTCTCATAAAATTACTTTTTCGTTCGTGTACAAAAAAGGTAATAATACAAGAATCCTACACATTTTGTTGGTAGATTTTTGATTTATACCAACCTAAAAGTAGATATTATTATGTTTGTATTTATCGTGTACGTGTACCTATGCCGTGCCGGTAATAGGTACCCATATTTTTATAGAGTAAAAAAGTTGAATAATTTGCTATTTTACGGAATTTATTTTCCTTTTTTTGCCTTATCTCGTTTCCATGAAATTTCAGAACTTTAAAAAATACGTTTTATAATTTTTTGTTACTTATTTGTGTCGCTTTTGTTAGTATATAAGGTTCATTTCAAAACATAAATAATTATTGTGCGTTTATTTATTTGTAAAACTTGCACATAATTTTACCGGAAATTACCGGAAATAATAAGTATTGTATGAGTTTAATCATATTTAAATATATCTCCAGGTGCAAAAGCGAATGACATATGTTTTTCAATAATTGACAATAATTATTAAAAAAAAAATTAAAGCTCAATTCGTTTACACACAACAGTGAAACTCCCTGACGGTCCCTCAAAAACAGAGGAACTGGCTTTGTTACCATACCAATCATTGTCAGCACAGACAGCACTGGTGTTAACATTGTTATTATGGCAACAAACTGAGGTAAGTAGATGGTAGATAGCCAGACGGGCTCAGCACTCCTACTACTAACTAAACCATGCAAAACTTAGCCCCCATGGGGATCTAACCCCCAACCTCCCGGCTGGTCGTAACCACTAGACCACAAATGTGACCAAATTTTGAAAACATCTTGGATTTTTATCGATTAATTTTTTTTTAAGATTTCATTGCTTATGTTCTTAGCTTCAATCATAAAAGCTATGAACAAAATAAACTCTACTTACTTAATGGGTATTTCAAGTCATCATCATCATCATCATCACAGCTCATATACGTCCCCACCGAGGGGTTCGAGCCTACCCTATGTTAGGGTGATTAGTATTTCAAGTACCTACACTTAATAGAAAAGTTCATTCGAATCTCAGTTGACCCAAATATTCCTTACAGTAAACAGAATAGGACATTGAACTAGGTCAAACGAAGCACATTTATGTAATGTCGCCATCTTTTTCTATCAAATATTGTTAACATAAATAAGTAAAACATTTTTCGTGTCCTGGGATAAATTGTAAACTTGTATCTAATTTAAGTACTTATCAATTTAAAACAATTTAACTCATATTCGAAGTCAACCCTTCAAATTATTTAATTATTTTTTATTAATAATAGGTAGTATTAAGAATCGACTGCTCAAATGTCCATCTCATCACTCTGATATTCTCCATTCTTCATTCTTTGTGCAGTCGATTCTTTTCTGGAATACTCTCCCTCCCGCAATTAGAATGTCCTCCAGCTTGTGAGCTTGTATGCATTCAAGAGGGGGCTACGGAGGCTGCTATCAGAAGACCATCGATAATTTTAATTTCGAAAAGAACCTTCCCTTTATTTTTATCTCTAGAGTCACCAGCAATCTCTCTATTTAACAATAGATATTTATATATATATATATATATATATTATATACTTATATATACTATCTATATTTTTATATATTCATATATGTTTATTTTGTATATTGTAATATTTTATACTAAATACTATTTATTTATATATTAATATAAATAGTTAACATTTGTTATAATTATAACTTTTAAATTGATTTGCGTATTTTTTAGTTGTTTATTGTTTCAAATAATGTTGTTTCTTTTAACATCTACCTTGTATTCTCTGCACCACCCCAAGGTCGACTGGCAGAGAATGCCCATGGCATTAAGTCCGCCTTTGTACACAGTACATGAAGAATAAATAAATAAATAGTATTATTGTAGTTTAAATGCACATTTTTTCATTCCAATATTAAACATTTAATTTTGTAATTGCTGCGCATAACCACGCATAACGCATTATTATGCAGTCAACAATTGCTGCATAACTACGGTCGTTCAATTTCACCCCTGATTGTATTAAATTTGTTGCCAACGGTAACTTCGAACATATTTTATATTACACTATGTAATGAAGTCTTGATAAATAACTATACCTAACTAAGTTTAAGTAATATTTATATTATAAATGGATATGGTAAACAGAAAAAATATAGTAAAAGGTACGTGTAAAGGAACGTAAGATTTTTTAAACCGAAACTTAAGCTAAACTATTTCTAATTTAATTCACAAAAATGTGTAGTCTTACCACATGAATATCCAAAAACAAATCAAAACACCACACTGCAATCAATTCAAACACAATTCGATAAAAATTGTTGATTATGCACCAATTGTTCGACACTAGGTCGATAGGCGACGCTGAGAAATAGGTACGTATGTTAACAAATTCCTTTAATTTTTTAATTATAAAAACACTGTCACCGTGAACGAGTAATCGATAAATGGCGCGAAAACGTCCCGCTTACCATAGCGCCAGTGCCGCACTACCAAACAACGAAACAACTTGAATAAGCACGGCCAAAATGGCGTGTGGATTTATGGAGTTTGCGCAATGAGAGCCGCCAGCCAAGCACGAGGTGTCTCAATAGTGTCTGTAGCGCGTTCGGTCACTTAAAAAGTATGGGTGTGACTTTGTCGCCTCATAAACAAGTGTCCGATAAAATACTTAGGTACATTAGTGCGTCTTATCTCTACAAGGGTACTTCATGTCATGATTCATGAATATCTATATATGATTGAGATATTACAGACCGACCAAAGTTCGGTTTCGTTTTTGACCAGTTTCAACTCAAAAATCCCGTTTAGGATAGTAACTATTGTCTTATCTGTGGTTTCGGTCACAGTTGCCGTTTCGGCCAAAAATTGGCCGAACCTTCAGTCAGCCCTGCCGATACTCCGTGTTCGTTATGTCGTGCATCCTTCGGCTAACTTCAATAACATAAATCAATCATTATTTTTGTTAGCCGCCTTAACCCTTTTTTAAATTATTATATTTAGCCATACACCCTGTATTTCATCTGCTGCTTCATGTTATATAACAATAGCTTACCTACCACCTATTGCATGTTAAATAAATTTAAACACGCTATACAGTATAGGTAGGCAAATAAAATTTTAAATTTAAATTAAATGTCTATATAAGGTTCGGTTTTGGCTACTGTACTATTCGTAATGGTAAATTCGTAATTTCGTGCCTAGCGCATGAAGCCAGACATCCTAGCGGTCGGCTACAATCTAGTTAAGTGCAAACAACTACGTATTGTTAGGGTAACCCGATGTGTTGGAATGATACACAGGATAGGTTTTTAATTTTTTGGTTATAAACAAGAATTTTATCCGACTTCAAGAGTTATACAGAAGGTTATAAAATTCGTCAGAAGGTATCTTTTTATGTTTTATGTATGTTCCCCGATTACCTACTCGAAAACGCCGGAACTGATTTGGAAAATTCTTTTACTGTTTGGAAGGGTATACTTCCCAGGTGGTCCCATGGTCAGGATCTAATGATGGCATCCCAGGAAAATCGAGGGAAACCCAAATTTTTTATAGTTTCGTCCAACATGATTCTTGTTTTTACCGAAGCAATTCAAGTATTTTCGTCTGGCAGTCATAAACCGAGCTGGATAGAAAGAAATGGAAAGATCCTTAACTTTTAGGACTTACGAGGTTAGTTTTTCAAATACAATAGGCACATATTAAACCTTAATGCATTATTTCAAGTAACTTCAGTAAGGTTGTATAAAATTCACTAAAAAGATTAAAAAATCATTGTGTGGTTTTATGAAACCACTACACGGAAAAAAAAGAGTCCCGGGATTTCTTTCATTCAAAACATTATATTGTCTTGAACATATTTTGTTGAGACCAAACAATTTACTTTGAAACAGTATGCCAGGGAATTGAATTAAGAATGTTGATTTTCTTAATTCAATTGGAACATATTATTTTAACCTGAAGTTAATTTCGTTGCTTCAATAACATGAAACTTACTTGACCGAAGATATCTCAAATAATTGTTTCAATACTTTCATGTTCTTGTTTTACAAAATATGCCTTTAGATCAAGTAATTATAAATATGCAACGAAACTCAGTTATAATATTAAGCGAAACTAATAGAATATTAATTTAATTTAATACTTCTTTAATACAAGAAAACCGATGTCTTGGTTCTAATAGAGTGATGTTTTTCATCAGAATTCTCTCTGTTTTCGTTGAAGGGTGTGTGTGTTTCATTTCAATACAAAAACTTCTTGGATTGAAATACTTATTCCAAAATTTTGTTTTAATATCACAGCCAATTGATCAAAGTAAATTTTGTTTCCCGATGAAACCTTTATTTTTTTGATGAAATTTTAAGACATTATTGAATGGAGTCAACAGATTGTTAATAGAATGCAACATTACTTTAACACAAGAAAATCATTGTCTTGGTTCGGATACACTGAGGTTTTTTATCACAACTCTCTTTGTTTTCGTTCAAGAGTGTGTATCATCATCACAGCCCATATACGTCCCCACCGAGGGGCTCGAGCCTACCCTATATTAGGGTGATTAGGCCTTAGTCAACCACGCTGGAGATTTAAGAGTTTAAGAGTGTGTATATATTATTTTAATGTAAAAAGTTCTTCAATTAAAATATTTGAAAATTTTGCTTTAATACCGTAGTTTTCTTTGTTTCAAGTACATCTTTTGTCCGTCCAACCTTTTATTTTTCTTGGACGAAAATTTATGACTGTTTTAATGTAAATAAATTGTGAATTTTGAATAGAGTCAATAGAATTTGAATCTAATGCGATATTGCTTTAGCACAAGAATTCTGTTATCTTACTTTGAAAACAAATGTTCTTTTCAACTAAGGCAATATCACTTTGGGTTTACAACTTTTACTTTCAAACAAGATGTCAGATTTTCATATGTAATACACAATGCTTGGATGAAAAACACAATTTCCACAGATAACTTGTACGAGTATTCTTCCACAATGCGTCAACCATACCACACTACGCGTTCCTGATTGTCTGATTCAGTGAAGAAGCCTTCGTCTGATGAATTCTTTCTGTGTTTGCGACTGGTTTGGAGTATGAAAACCAACGAATACTGTGCCAATATAATGTAAATGTATAAGTTTAGTGATAATTTTAATAGTTATCAGATCAAATTTAGTGAAACATGAAGCAAGCAGCGCACTATTACCATGGCCGTACCAAAAAATATTATTGCTATTCTTTTGGAGTCCTGGAAAACTCCGAAAGATTTAATTCAACGTTTTGCAGTGAGTATACCAATATACTTAATCAAAATTTGTTTTGTAGTCAAAATTTTTCATATTTCGATAGATGTTACTTTGGAAATTTTTAACATTCATTCACTTCCTTGAGTGTTAGTGTAAGGTACTTTGTTACACCTCGTATATGACATATGACGTTTCCAAATAACATTGAAAATATAAATTTTCAGATAAAAAATTACCAACGGAGTTGACATGGGTTCGATGCAAGCCTACATTATCCCACCCGTCCCAGGATCCATGGAAAGACATCCTGGGAGTCATCCAAGACTGGGAAGCTTTCAAGAATGTCAGACAGTATCATGATATTAGTTGAGGTGAGTCAACACTTATGCAACGTAGAATACAACTTCTTTGAATTCTTTTACTTTGCTTTTGAAAATCATAAAAAATTCTTCAAAACTTTTTAAAATCCTCTAAGCTTACGATAATATGCGGTTGCATCTCTATAATGTTACTGGAACCCTCGGTGGGCGAGTCCGATGGCTCATGGTCGTTTATACACTCCGGAACACCTAAATCGAGTCACCTTGCACCTTTAGATTATATTGTCCATAACATAACTTTAAAAAAATGTTTGGTCGACCAAAAAGTGTTATACAATTTTATAGCTGGCACATTCATAATCAGCAGATTGGACTGAACATGAATATGTCAGCTACAAAATTGCATAAAAACTTAAGTCAATTTGACAAAAATGACTGCGCTGTGGACTCGGCACTTGCCTTCCAATCGGGAGGTTCAAGGTTCGAGACCGCTATGTACCAATATGTTTTTTTTTTCGAATTTCATATGTACATTTGTCTGGCGCTCCTACGGTGAAGGAAAACATTGTAAGGCAACTTGCATACGTCTGTGAAGAAATTCAAAGGTGTATGTGAAGTCGACCAATCCGCACTGGGCCAGCGTGGTTGACTAAGGCCTAAACACCGTAACTTAAGGAAGGCTCGAGTCCTTCGATGGGGACGTAATGTAGATGAGCTGTTATGATGATGGCAGAAATATTGTATTTTACTTTCATTTTTCTTTCAGAATCCTGGTGATAAAAACGCCTCTATATAAAAGCAGATGATGAAAAAGGTGACGAAAAAAATATGTTATTGTGTATATTGTGTTAGTTAAGGGAAACTTGAGTCTAGATTTAAAGTTTAGTCTCCCAATATAGACTTATTCTGTCAAATGTAAGGTTTGTAGATAAAGACCACAAAAAATGCAAAAATGTAGAAATGCAAAAAATGCAAAAAAGTAGATGGCTTAGGTCATTAGATCTTTTGATGTATGTGGCACAGTAATATGCATCTGTAAAAAAAATATATCGACTATATAGTTAAGCAATAAAATTGTATAAAAATGGGAATTAATTAATTGTGTATCTTAAGAAAATTGCTTACTGTAAAGTTAATTTTTAATGAATAAATAATATTTTATACTTTATTAAGAATGTTTTCATTTTTAAAATTCTTCCCAGAATAAATTAAATAAGAAACTGACAATACTAGAGTAAAAGAATGTGTTTTTGATGATCGAAGTACTTTGTACTGATAATTATTTTTGTTGTTTCAGATCCAGTTGTACCTCTACTTGGCTCTATGGAATGAATTTATCAGAGCAAAACCCCACTAAGCATTACCGTTTAACATTCTTCTCCTCATACTTATTATTTTTTGTGGCATATTGTTGCTCCACACATCAGTTACACGACGTAACCAGAAATAATGCAAGAGCTCCGAAGATGTTATAGTACTGCTCAGATGCAACAACTTTATTTATCGCATGTAGAAATCTAAGCAGTGGTGTAGCACCCTTGGAGTTCTTGCATTATTTATAAATACGCCGTGTAACTAAAGTGTACGTAACAATAGCAATAATGCCACAAAAACATTTAATATACCTATGAGGAGAAGGAATCTAAACGGCGCTGTTTAGTGGGGTTTTGCCCTGATAAATTTATTCCATTAAGTCAAGCTTTTGTCAGTTTCTTTGAAGATCACTTATACTTTAAGCCGGGAGAATATTTTCTTCTAAATAGAAATTATTCTTTTAAGACAATAATAAATTATATTGACTCGAATACCTAGATTTCCATCAGATAAGTCGATATGCTTGGTTCAAAATGTTAAATCTTACGAAAACAAAATATTGTATTGAGCTAAGATGCTGATGTTATAATGCAAAACAAATAATTGTTCAGAACAATAATATATCTACTTAGTTTAAAGTAGATGGTATTTAGAACCAAGATTTCAGTTATATTGGCTGAAAGAAGTAATGACTTGAATCAATCATATCGATCATGTTGAACCAAGGCAGACAGAATCTCCATTCAATACTTTATATTTAATTCATTTAATTGTGTAGAGATTAGCACAAGATAATATTATCTTGACTGGAAGAAAGGATCGTCTAAATAAAGTGGTTTAGAAAACCGATATCATTGAATCAAAAAATTATTTCATTCAATTTAAGGCAGAAGAGTTCAGGGCAAAATCTCTGTTATCTTGACTGAATGGTGTGATCGTGTTATACTAAAGTATTATTGAAAACCAATTCATTGGAATAAGACAATCATTATTTAATTCAAGATTCTGTTATGTTTAGTGAATCGATAGTATTATTTTGATTGAATGCAGTTTACATTCGTTCAAAATGATATCATTTTTGAATTCAAAAAAATACATCGTCTTAATTCAAGACATTTAACTGCATAGTGCATATATAACCGCATATTTTCTTGGATCAAGATATCTTTTTTTTTCGTGTATGCAAGTCAAACCTTTTTCGGGATCGTAGGCATTTGACTGAAAACTTTCGGAAAATTATTCGATTTACCTATTTAAATCTCGTTTTAAATCTTCACTTAAGTTAATCTTTTTCTTCTGAAAAGGAAAATATAATTAAAAAACTAATTAATAGTAGAAAACAAAAAGTTATAAAAAAATAAAAAGCAAATTATAAAATAAACAAAAAAGCAATAAAAACAAAATAATAAGAAAACAAAATAGAAAAAAACGCTTTACGGATCGGAACCACTGCCACACAGATTTAAAGTCGAAGATCTAACGCATATACAAATCTTGACCTACATGTAGTACTAGTTTTTTTATTTATAGTTTCCTTTTCAGAAGAAAAAGATTTAAGTGGAGATTTAAAACGCGATTTTAATACCCTAAATCGAATAATTTTCCAAAAATTTTCAATTAAATGTCTACGATCCGAAAAACATGAGGTCTTTAATTTTACTTAATATTAAAGACTTTGTTTTTGTGTAATGCGCCATGCGATAGATGGACGAAAAAATTTCAGGGGCGGCAAAAAGTTTCACTTTAATAAAAAAAATAGAAAGCAACTTCAAAACCACTTAAAGTCAAAAATTTTATTGATGCCTGTGCCAAGCGATGATCTCCTAGAAAGTCTTATGGCACCGACTTCAATGTAAAAATATGATGTTGTGTGTACTTATTCTTAAATTATTTTTGATCTTTAAGTTGTTTTGTAGTTGGGTTTTACTATTTACTAAAACAATTTTCTACGTTACTTCGTCTGGAATGATAATAAAGTTTTTTTTGCATTAAATGAAATCTTTGTTCGGTTTTCAAACATTTTCTTAACCGACATTTTCTGATGAGGTATGTGTATTCAAAATTCAAAAATCTTTATTCAACATAGGCCTTTACAGGCGCTTATCGACGCCAAAACAAAGCAAAACAATCTAATTTAAAGGAAACATATTAACCTTGTATATGCATACATCCTGAATATAATCAGGATGTCTGCAAATACAAGTAGGAACAGGCAAATACAAGTAGGATATCTGCAACTACAAAGTTGACTCTACACCTATTCGGAAATTGGGAGAGCTTCTCGAGAAGAACAGGCAAGAAACTGGAAAGGTCTAATTTTTCATCTCCTCTTTTAAATCGCCATTTACAATTTTGGTTTTGTTACATAGTAATTGAAAGTTATAAAATACAATCTGTAGGTATGCTTACATACACTTAAAATGTCAGAAAAATGTTATAAGCTTAACACTAAGCATTATATAATAAATTATATCATGTGGTCACTTAAATAATCACTCACTTTGTAATAACCTTTGTTCACGAGTCTTTTTAACGTGAACTTTAAATTTATGAATTGGTAAGTCGGTGACACTTTGTGGAAGCTTATTATAAAAAAATAAAAACCGACTTCAAAAACATAGATAACTTAAAAATAATGTAGGAATAGGTACAGACAACATCACGCTGAAGTCTGTGCCAAACGATGATCTCCGAAGATGTTGTCTGTACTTATTCTTACATTATTTTTAAGTTACAGTGTTTTTGAAGTCGGTTTTTATTTTTTGTAAAATATTTTTTATTTTGTATCTTTTTAGTGAATTTAATATCACCTCACCTTCCTGACCTTGAATTTAATACCGGTGAGCTGGTATTAAATTCAGAAGTGTGATGTTGTCTGTACCGATTCTTGTATTATTTTCAACTTTTCAGTGATTTTTAACCGACTCCAAAAAAGGAGGAGGTTCTCAATTCGATGCGTATGTTTTTTTTGTGTGTATGTTACGCGATTACGCCGCCAATTGTGGACCGATTTTCAAAATTCTTTTTGTATTTAATGGTACTCTTGGGGTGGTCCCAAAGTCACCAAAGTCAGGATCTGATGATGGGATCCCATAAAAATCAAGGGAATTCTTTCACTAAAAAGATTTCATTCACTAAAAAGTTATAAATAAATATTTTACAATAAATAAAAACCGACTTCAAATACACTGAAAAGTTAAAAATAATGTAAGATTAGGTACAGACAACATTTACACTTCTATATTGAAGTCGGTGACAAATTTTAAGACTTTTAAGAAGATAATCGTTTGGCACCGACTTCATTATAGAAGTGTGATGTTGTCTTTACCTATTCTTATAAAAATATTTTAAACTTTTGTAACGATGCACACCGCACCCCGCCAGACGATCCGACACACGCAGCCGAAGTACGCCCCTGTACTCGCATCACAGAGTACTTTTGTATACTCGCATCGAATCAACACCTGAGTCCGGCCCTGCCTCAGCACAATACCTACGCCTCACGCGCAAGCTTATATAAGCGCGTGCGCAGCGCCACAGCAGTCAGTAATCGTCTATCCGCCGCCCCGGAACCTTCAATCAAGAAGACGATACCGCGCCCGTCCGCTGCACCCGTTGTGCCTCCCGGTTTTGCTCCGTCCAAGTTCGATTAGTCCGTGCGTATCTCTGTGTCCTGTTAGATTCAAGTGATGATCCGTCTTTCCGAGAAAACCGTAATTATCTACATACGAGAGTGGTGGCTCACTCGTTCCGATTTATAATTTATTTCATGTGCATGATTCTTAGTTGTAAGAAGTAGATAAGCCAGATCTGCTGAATGCTTTAGGCATTTCGCGACTGAGCTGCGTAGCCTAGATTTAATTGTCCGTCCTTGAGACCTAAGCAGCTCTTCTATCACGATTAGCGCTTGGTCGATATTTGTTTATCTGTTTGTGTCCGTTCGACCGATGCCAACCTCCTCACAAGAGAAGCGCAGAGGTCTAGATTTAAGTGTCCGTCCTTAAGACCTGAGCAGCTCTTCTATCACGATTAGCGCTTGGCCGATATTTGTTTATCTGTTTGTGTCTGTTAGAGCGCCAGTCTTGCAGAACCCCCTAGGTGTCTCGCGGCTGAGCAGCGTAACCTAGACCTAAGACTACTAACCGACCGCCAATATCTTTTCATAACTACCGAGCCACCACCGCGTTATGCATATTGTAATTGTTATAATTTAACCGTGGATCTCCAGCATAATAAAGAATCATCCATAGGACACTCGCGAGTGCCGTGCGTCCCGTTTCATTCCCCCGCGCCGGTTGGGATTTTAGAGTTTGTATAGAGTCTGGTAGGTGCTTTGAAACTCTGCGCTATAAGATAAGCCGATTGTTAATAAAACCCTTTGTCATTGTGTGTCTCGAGTCTCACCTCTCGCCGCCGTAGGCATACCCTCTACTACCCGTGCTGACGCAAGGCCTAGGACTCCCTCCGGTTCCCATAGATTCAGGAGGCAAGTACCACGGCTACGTCACACTTTTCAGAAAAATCGTCTAGATCTTCTTGTATACAAAAATGAATCCCTTGTGTGTTAGTCTCGCTAAAACCCAAAAACAGCTCGACAGATTCTTACAAAATATGCTGTGTGTATTTGAATAGGTCCAGGGAATGTTTAAATGTACAATTGGACCCGGTAGGTGGCGCTATAATCGGGCAGGACAACGTCTGCCGGACCCACACTGGTTCTTTATAAAATCCTTACATTTACCAACTGATGATGGCAATACCTAAGATTTACCAATATACGGGCTTTTACAGTAACATACGAGTATACATTTACAAAAAAGCGGCGTAGTTGAAAATTGAATTTTGGATAGCACTGATTAGGGTTGCCACCCGTACTTTATGATACAGTATTGTACGTTATTTCGGGTAATTGTACACTATACTTTATGCCAACGATAATGTACGCGAAAATACTTTATTTTGCGTGATCTGATTTTTCTAGGATTCATTTAAATTAAAGATACAAAAAAGTTTATTGTAAGAATATTTGCGTAATACGGATCGACAGATTAAGTAGAGGTAGCCAGAAGCTCATTCCTGAAAAGCCAAAATTGTTGTCATGTCAAGGCCTTCATAAAAAAATTCTCTGTTTTGTTTTATTGAGTGCTTTAAAAATAATATAAAGTGCGATAAAATTGCTAGAAGTAACGAAAAATATTTTAAGCATAATAATTCATAGTACTTTATCCTGACACAAAATACTTTTTTTCAACTTTTCTATTATTCTACTATTCTACTCACGATCCTGCCCGCCTAGCACGTCCACCAAAACACGATATGATAAAGCGGTTTATCGCGGTGAACTGTCAAAATACAATAGGGTTTCGTCGTATTTTGACAGTTCACCGCGATAAATCGCTTTATCATATCGTGTTTTGGTGGACGTGCTACGGGGGCTGAACTGTACTTAAGCTTTGCGCAATTGGGATAATGACTGAAATCTAATTTTCAATTCTCGTCATAAAATATTAAAAGACCGTGGAAAAAGATGCAATCATGTAAAATTAGAATTAAAATCGGATTAGGAATACATTAGATACAAGCATTTTAAGCTGCTAATTTGGAAGCGATTAGACAGAGAGATCCGACATCAACCGTAACGTCATTTATTTTATTTATTTACACTTTATTGCACAATAAATATGGTACAATAGGCGGACTTAATACCTTAAGGCATTCTCTACCAGTCAACCGTGAGGGCAGAGCAGAAAATTTGAGGCGGTGCAAGAAACTTAAAAAGAGAACTTGTAACAAACTTATTTTAACAAAAATAAACAATGATAAAGAAATGTAACTACGCATACATACAAACATACACACATACTATACACACAGTTGTAAATAAATATATACACCTACATATACACTCGCGAGCAAAAGTTTGGAATCAGTTACTTGAAATTGGTTGCGCGTTATCTTGAGTAGTTAATACTTTTTTAATAATCGTAAAAATGACATCATTTTAAAGGCTCAACTCTTTACTTTTAAACTGATACCAAATTCATTAAAAACAAGCCAGTAGTTATGGAGCCATTCCGCATTAAGTGAAGGTGTATCGAAAAAGACGTGTTTCAATTGTTTGATACGTCACGAGTTGCGACCTATTGACCCCCTATAAAAGCACCTGTTATCGGATTTTCTTTATCAGTCGACTTTCACACGTTGACCGGTACACATCTCCGCCACTTTTGACCCTTTACCTTGTACGACAATGGAGACAACACCTACAGAAGCAGCACAAATCGTAGCCCTATTGCAAGAAGGGCTCAGCCAGCGGGTTGTCGCTCCTCGGCTCCACATAAGCCAATCCTGTGTTTCGAAAGTTTATAAGCGCTTTCGGGAGACTGGTGGCTTTATCCCGAGACCAAGATCTGGACGGCGCCGGTGCACATCGGTGAGGGATGATGATTGACACTTATTTTTAAAGATAAATAAAAATTTTATTTAATAATTTTTGTTGTTTTATTCATTCATTATTTTTCCCTATTTCCTTGTTTTCCTACCTCCTTCACTTAATCCGGGATAACTCCACAATTAAGGGCTCGATATGAATTAATTTTATATCGATTTAAAGTGGACAGTTGCACCTTTAACATGATGTCATTTTTATGATTATTAAAAATTTATTTAGTAAGCAAGATCACGCGGAACCAATTTCAAGTAACTGATTCCAAACTTTTGCTCGCGAGTGTATATACATACATAATATATATAATAATAATCTGCCAATAACGGAGATGATCAACCTTGCAAAGATCTAAGGTACAGTTCCCGCAATGATTTTTTCAGCCTAGCCTTGTTGGGAGAATTACGAATGTCCTGTGAAAGCGTGTTCCAGAGCCGTACAGCAGTGACAGTGAATGAGTTAGACAAAAAGAGTGATGTGGGGGGGAATTTTAATAGGAAGTTATTTGCAGAACGCAAGGAGCGACTATGAGTGGAGTGGAGCATTTGAAATTTGTCTTTTAAATAAGACGGAGAATTAGGCTCAAAAAGAACTGAAAAATTGTTAACAATACCCGAATAATCCTGCGCTCCCGGATAGGCAACCATTTAAGTTGAGAACAATAAATGGATATGTCGTCGTGTTTATGTAGGCCGAAAATAAAACGTATGCAGTTATTAAGAAGGCGCTCAAGTTTATTTAACAATAGGGTAGTTGACTCATATCAAAATTTATTAAAATATTGTTTATTTCTAACAGTATTTGGCATAAGGTTCCACAATATACCGATTTTAATAAATAACAATGAATGATTACTGTAAAATTTTAATTTGAAAATGCTAGAAATAATCTTTTTTTATCTGACGCCGTAAACGCTTTGATATCCTGTGGTCAGGGCCGTGACGTCACTCATATAGTAAACAAAGAAATGTCAAATTTGATTCAACAACTCGTCGTTTTGCAATATTCTTTCCTAAAACTGGCAAAAAATCGTCCAAATCTCCGTTATTATATGTGTAAATATCGTAAATTATTTGTATTAATAGCAAAATCAACCATTGATGTTGGATTTGTGAGAGCAGATAGTACAAATCTTCCGAAAATCGACAGATTGATGGTCAGGAGATTCTTTGTGTATCGCTCTAAACAATATAAGTACAGTTTCAATACTGTTATAATAAAGAACAGGTTACAAGTGTACTTGTCAAGATTGTCACGCGGCAGAAGAGAGTTGCAAACATGCATTTTTGGTGTGGTTGCACCATCACAGTGAGGAGGTATTTTGTACAGCAGTTGAATGCTATTGGATAGAATTCTATCTCTCAAAAGTCAAATAAACACTAAAAGTATTTACTTCAAGAGAAATGTTGAAAAGAAAACATCAGGATCATGTGCCAAATAACAGTGTAGTACTGCAAGAATTTGTAAATGAACATAAAAAGAGAAAGATAGGCAGTTGTTCATTTGTCAAGCATGAAGAAAATTACTGGGAGGAAAAATATATATACATTCACAGACACAGATTGACATATTTCTTAAAAAATAAAAGACCTCTTCAATGAAGAAATAATAAAGTGCATAGAAAACTAAACCACAAATCATCAATACAGAAGTGCTCTTTAGTTCGAGCTTCGATATAAACAATAACAGCTTCCATGTGCTATAAAGTCAGCCAGTGCATAACACATGATGGTTCTTTTGTTGGGAAGATTTTTGGTGGGAAATCTTACAGACACCTACGAGTATAATGAAATGTGGATGAAAGTTGAAAGATGAAGATTTGGGTTGAAATTTGAAAAATGTGACCTCATTTCCAATTAATACCCTGTAATAGTCTATTCAACAAACGTTATCCATAAAATTAGATTAATACAAAATTGTTAGGCTCTTTTACTGAAGAAAATGTTAATTATCAAAGACGGAAAACTGTGAACAGTATGCTTAACTCAAGTATAGATGCAGATGTTTTGTGCTAAAGCAAAACTTATATACTTTTGTGTTGCTAGCAGTATGTAATTTTGAAAACACTCAAAAGGTGACAATATTAGCTATAATAGGTATTTGTTCTAACAATCTGTATGTCAAAAAACTTATTGATCAAATAGTGCCATTTGGAAACTATACTACATTTTTCCTAAATTATATGAAAGTATTACTTCATAATAAATCACTTTACTATTATTTTGGCTTTTATTACCTGCGACCTTAATAAGGTAATATATGATCTAACTCTATTCAACCTATTTGTACTTTTGGAACATATATATTTGAGTAACAATGATAAATATGAGCAACAAGCCTATAAAATATTATAAATCTTTTAAGGTGTAACGGAAAAATAAAACACATGTATTTCAAATTAAAATATTTTGATTCAACTTAAACCTTTACAAGTCATTATTGTCAAATAAACATAGAACATTTTTTTAGTGAAGAACATAATGACTAATGTAGTACAAAAATTTATTAAGTCATCTTTAGATGTTAGTTATGTATAAAGTAAAGAAAAAAATTTTCTTTATATTATTTATTTAATAAGAAGGGTCTTGTAAATTAGGAAGAGCACAGGCTGACAACACAGCAATCACATTTAATATATTTGTATACGGCTTTAAAATGAATAACTTGCATATTCTTGCGTAAGCTGTTCTGAAATTTACCAGCCATGGTGTCCAGTAGGTTTAATCAGTGAAGATATAACCTTTCAGTTTTACCAAACTGGACCTATTTACTTCTATGGTGCTTTGGTATATGAATACTTGAGTTATTTTGTTGACATAATGTTGTTCTAGTTGACGGGTCACATTTTGATGTTGTGGCTGAGCATGCACTGCTTTGTATTATGTTGCACAACTTTTACTGCCTTATCAATCTCGTTGTCAAGAGGAGAACAGAGTAGTACACAATTGTTCTCTTTACGTAACCTCTGAAAGCAACAAATTTTAATTAGGTACTCAATAAATTCAAGTAAAAGTTGTTTAGATAAATATATTCATTATGAAACTTTGATATTTTTGTTTGTATTACATACTTTTTAATCAATATTCAATTACATAATTATTCAATTGGACATAAGTACATATTCTTTTCTTTGAAACATCATCTAGTGTCAGTGTATAACTTAGATTAAATCAAAAAGGCGTGAATGGTCAAGTTTTCTCTCAGTTTTCTGGTCAAGTTCAAATTTGGTTAGTCGGCTGCAGTCAGTTTTCATTCTAACTGAAAGATAAAAATTTAATTAATGATTTTACATACAACCTAAAAACTTCTATTTTGTTTAAGTTGAAACTGAAGTACCTACATAGATTGAGTTATTCAGTTATAGTACTTCCATTAATGTGATTTTCGCAAAAATACATTTGAGTTTCAGTAGATAGTTACAGGATTTCTTTAAGCGAGTGTTAACCAAATATTTCGTATGTCTATATCACTGGTCTAATCCACAGCTTTCCTGGAGTCTTTGAAGAGGTAATTCTATATTCCTGTTCTATTGTCCCGTTCCATATACAGTTTTACTATATTTTGTGATATTTAATAGAAAGCATTGTTTTTGTGAGGTTATTTCGCCCCCGTGCTTTGTTTACTATAAGACTGACGTCATTGCCACAGATAATGAACAGACTATCATGGCTGACCGTGTTTTCGGTCCAAAATTGAAAATCTTAATTTAAAATAGATTTTTTGCACTTTTTAGCCATCGAAAAAAATAATATTCATGTGCTATGGTCTAATACAACAATTATGAACATTTTAAGCCCTACTTTAAAAAAGGGTCAACTAGCCTATTCTTGAGAAAGGTTTGTACAGCATACGTCACCGTAGTCAATTAAAGGTAAAACCAGAGATTGTACAAGGAGCAATTTGGTACATGATGGTAGAAAGTATTTAAGCCGAGATAGAGCACGCAATGTACCGGTAACCTTTCTACTAACTTCTTTGATATGCACAGACCAACAGAGGTTGCTATCCAACATAAGACCGAGATTTTTTACACTTGATGAGTAAGCTATAGGTTGGTTTTGGTAAATAATTTTTGAAACACTACTTAAGTCAAGTTTTGCTAATTGCCGAGAGCTCCCCAAAATAATGGCTTGACATTTAACAGGGTTTATTACCTTTACACCAAACCGTTCAGACCAGTCACGTATATTACGAAGGTCCTCATTTAAGCGATGAACTGCCGTGTCAATATTGGTAACGTCGGCTTTTATATAGATTTGTAGATCGTCAACATATACATAGTGAGAGCAAGCCAAAGCGGAAGTGAGAACGTTAATAAATATTGAAAAAAGAATGGGAGATAATGTTCCGCCTTGCGGTACCCCTGCTGCAAGATCAGACCAATCGGAAAATTCCCTACCCGATCTGACTTTTTGCTGGCTACCGCGAAGGTAAGAAGAGAACCACCATGATCCTAATTTGAAAATCACTGAAATTTTCTCCCGGAAAATTTATAAATTTTCCGTTTTTTATTTTTATTTTTTTCAAAATTGTGTGGTGTAATACAATTAAGTTAACGTTTACAAATCATATTCTACCAAAAAACCATAATAAATACACAAAAAATTTTCTTCGTAATGTAAATCGTATAACATTTCCATCATACTGCGCGCGGAATCAGGGCTGCTACTCTGTTTCTCCGAAACGAACTTTCGTCAACGAACGAAAATCAAAAGAAATTTCGAACGTGCCGCTACTCTATTTCATTTTCGGATCATCATCATCATCATCATCACAGCCCATATACGTCCCCACCGAAGGGCTCGAGCCTACCCTATATTAGGGTGATTAGGCCTTAGTCAACCACGCTGGCCCAGTGCGGATTGGTCGACTTCACATACATCATTGAATTTCTTCGCAGATGTATGCAGGTTGCCTCACGATGTTTTCCTTCACCGTAGGAGCGTCAGACAAATGTACATATGAAATTCGAAACGAAAAACACATTGGTACATGGCGGGTCTCGAACCCCGACCCCCCGATTGGAAGGCAAGTGCCGAGTCCACTGCGCCACCGACGCTCTCCATTTTCGGATACACACAATAATTTAGTTTCCATAGAGAACTTTCGTGAACGAATGAAGAACGAATGGAATGAGACCATTGCCGTAAAGTTGGGTGATTAGAGTGAATCAAACAAGTTTCCGGGGTCAGTAGAGTGAAACAAAATATGAACAACCAATGGAGTGAGACCATTGTCGTAAAATACCAATATTTGGTTTGATTAGTTTTTAATTTTCCCCAACACGTAAACTTATATTACCGCGACATACTATGTGCTAGATGTGTGCACTGATTTTTGGGTTGTAGTCTAGTGTAAACTATAATGTACATTAATATTATTCGAGGCATCAGTGATTACAATCTGTATGTGTACCTTTCTTAAATAAATAAATAAAATGATTCCGGGGTCAATAGAGTGAAACGGAAACTTTTTCCTTTCTTCGATAATTATATCGTCGCCGTAGAGGGAAAAGTCACCAAGTCGACATTTGGCCAAAATTGAGTTAGAAATGTCGTCAAAATCTCCAAATTTTTCTACGTATTTAAACCTTACAGCCATGTATATACGTATCATAGTTTTTATTTTAGATAGTGCAAAAAATCACTAACTCTACATTTAGAATACAACTCATTAGATGAAAACTAATTAACATACTTAAATATTTTATCACTGTTCGGTGGAATTACTATTCTCCACTTACAATTCCTTCCCCTCCTAATTACAATAGCTACAGGGAAACAATAACCGCTTCCAAACGTAACTACACCCCTCAAAGCAAGGGATATGACAGGACTGCACATCAAACATTAATCAATAATTATGATCCACCCCCTCCTAATAATGGTATTATGTTTTCAAAACTCTCATGTAACCTCTCAGACCATACACTATTTAGACTCTCTTCTGTCAATAATCTTAAATTTAATGAATAAATTTTGTGATGTCTCCCCACCGCCCAACGTTGCTTTCAAACTTAACCAACTCGTACATTGTATCCAAAATTCCAGCTGATACAGTGGAACGCACGTAGTCTCCGCCCTAAAAAGCAAGATTTATATCAAATGATCAACACCTTTAGACCCGCTGCCTTTGCCATCTCGGAGACGGCTCGACCCTGGATCTAATTTTAGAATTCCGGGGTACTGCTGCCTCCGAGATGACAGGGATGACGGATATGCTGGTGCAGCAATTTTAGTTAGTTGGTAGACCTGATGGACTCCATGGATATATGCCTTCTAAATGATGGATCACCAACTCGATGCACTGCTCCTGCTCTTAATAATAGCGCTGTTGACCTCTCAATGTGTTCCTCAGACCTCCTATCATAAGCTTCCTTTAGGGCATTACCAGAGTCACATGGCAGTGACCATTATGTTATCTCTCTTTTTAATAATGCTAGCATAGCTATGAATGATTATACCCCCTATTATTAAAGTACCGTCTTACTGCAGCAAACTGGGAGTCATTTCAACGGACACTGATATAAATGTCTTAGATATCCCCGAGGATGACAACATAGACTTACAAGAGCAGTACAACATATTCATTTCGTGCCTAGAAAAAGCAGCTAATGCCAATATCCCACAAAAGAGGACAAAAGTGGGACGCAAAATCTCCCCACCATGGTGGGATTCTGAGTGCACAGGCATGCTTAAACAGTGTAAGGAAGCCGAAATAACATACCGCCAGTCAATGTCCATTGAAAATTACTTAAAGCTTAAAAAAATTACAGCCAAAGCAAAGCGGTGTTAAAAAAAAAGAAAGAGTTAAGGTGGCTAAACTTCTGCGAAAATCTTTCGGCCCGTACACCATCTACTGGAGGTCGATTAAAAGGTTTAGAGGGTCTCTCAAGTTCCTTAGAATCTAATGATCATAGCATTTGGATTGAGGATTTTCTAAGTAAATTAGCTCCCTCTGTTGTTCCCAACCTAGATTGCTTCTCATCACCTTACCCTCCCTCGATTCCCCAACATCCTTTTAATAATGCATTCTCTGTGCCAGAATTGCTTTCTGTGCTGGATACAGTGAAAGATTCCTGCCCTGGCCTAGATGGTATCCTCTACACTATGATGGCAAAAGCCGGTAGTTATACAAAGCGCATGTTTCTAAACCTAATAAACTCGTTTTTCGAAACAGGAACCATTCCCAATGCCTAGAAAAGCCAGATAATCATCCCCATCCCCAAACCTGGTAAGAACCCCTTAAATGGCTCCTCCTACCGACCTATTGCACTATCTTCGACCCTGTGCAAAATTATGGAGTACATGCTGAAAAGACGCCTTGAATGGTTTTTGGAAAGTGAACATATACTAGCCAACTCACAATTTGGGTTCAGGAAAGAAATGAGCACCATGGACAATCTCGCTATCCTAACTACAGACATAAGAATTGCCTACTCTAAAAATCAATTCCTGGTAGGCGTGTTTCTAGATATTTCTTCAGCATATGATAATGTTTTACTTCCAATACTCAGGCAGAAAATGCATTATCTGAGTATCCCTGTGAGGTTGGCACATTTTATATGTGTGGAGTGTGGAATAAAACCTATGTGATAGCAGTGACGGATGACTAGACGTGTGAGAAGGGGATGGAAGATGGTTGATTGACGGACGACGATGTAAGACGTGTAAGACGGAGTGCTAGATATAATTTTATTGAAAATAAATTGAAACCGAACTAATCCAAACGCCTGATCATTTATATCCCACATTTTGGGGGCTCGTCCGGGATATTCAGGCGTTATAATAACATTTTCGGGAAATTTTCGTAAAATAAGATAGACGGTACGGAACAAAAGAAGATCGAGAAGAAAGAAAAGACTGTTTGACGTGGTGGAAGATCAGATAGTAAGGGGTGGAAAAATTATACAAAAACCTTAGAAGACGCAATTTTTTTTTTAAGAAGCTAAAGATGTCTAAAGGTAGACATGAGACAGCAGCAGCAGGGAGCGTAGAGAAACATGATAATAATCTGCAACTGACAGCGGAACTGGTACCAAAATTTAGTGGTCAAGATAAGGAATACTCCGTGTCGCGATGGATCCAAGACGTAGAAGATAACTCTGAAATTTTCAAGTGGTCAGAAGTACAACAATTAGTCGCACGGCGTTCGTTAGTGGGTACTGCGCTACTATGGCTTAAATCGGAGAGAGCATTTCGATCATGGGAAGAACTTAAGAGTAAGATATTGAAAGAATTTCCTGACACTCTGGATATTAAAGCAGTGCATGAGATGATGAGTTCCAGGAAAAAGCAAAGTCATGAGAGCTGCATCGACTATATGTTGGTAATGAAGGAGTTAGGGAGACGAGGAAAGATGACAGATGAGGTAGCCATTAAGTATATTGTGGAAGGAATAGTGGACCGAGAAATTAATAAAGTCATGTTATATGGTGTTTCAACATATGGTGAACTAAAAGAAAAATTAACAATATATGAAACAATAAGGGAAAAGAATAGATCGGAAAACTACTCATATAGGAAGACGGGAATAATCGATTTACAAGTTCAGTTAAATGTTGCTACAACTGTGGTGACACGAATCACTTATCAGTTGATTGTCCTTATAAGTACAGAGGCCTAAAATGTTTTAAATGTAATTTATTCGGGCATAAGGCAATGGATTGTGACAAAAAAGACGGCAGCGATATGGAGCAAAGGAAGTACACGCCAAGATTTTATGATAGCAATAGAACGGGTGAAACAGCATTGGTGAAGACAACGGATGCTGCGAAAAGTTCCAGTGCATCAGCAAGTTCAAGCGGATTGACGTGGCGGCGTGACGTTCGCGACAGCAAAATTGAAAGCGCTAATGACAGCCGTTTGAAACCTAGCAACCGAGATGTCATGACTGTTGATGTCAATAACTTATACACAAAACGGAGACCGATAAAGAACATTAATATTTTTAATAAAAGCATACAAGCTTTAATTGATTCGGGTAGTGAAGTTAATTTAATGAGCTTAAGTTGCTACCAAAAATATTCAGACGGACAAGGTTATCGAAGTTGTGACATGGTGTTCGGTGGCTTAGGGTTTTCGAAAGTTCATGCTGTAGGTTCTTTTATTGTTAAAATATGTATTGACGGTTTTTGTTTTGAAAATATTTTATTTTATATTATTCCTGATAACGTTATGTCGTATTTAGTAATTCTTGGCCAACCATTTTTGCAAAACGTAGTAATGATATGGCAAAACGATAATTTGTTACTTTTACCGTCTAATGAAGAATGGCTTCATAATTTAACATATGTTGTGTCCGATTATGATATTATAGGTGCAGAAGCGAGTTTGGAAGCCAAAAGGGAAGTTGAGTATAGGATGAGCAATTACAAACCAAATAAGACAAAAGAGGCGCCGATCGAGTTGCGAATCATAGTTGAGGACGATATTCCTGTGGCACTACGTCCGCGTAGATTAGCTATGAAGGAGCAAGAAGAGGTGAATGTTCAGATATCTAAGTGGCTAGAGGAAGGCATTATACAAGTAAGTCAGTCTGAGTATTCAAGTCCATTAGTTCTGGTTAGAAAGAAAGACGGAAGTTTAGGGGTATGTATAGACTACAGGTTATTAAACAAAAAGATGCTTAAAGATGAATATCCGTTACCAATAATAGAGGATTTAATCGACAGATGTAAAGATAGTAGAATATTTAGTGCGCTAGACTTAAAAAACGGCTACTTTCATCTAAGAGTACATGAAAGCTCTGTTAAGTACACAGCTTTTGTAACATCGACAGGGCAATATGAATTTTTAAGGGCTCCCTTTGGCCTAGCTATATGTCCGAAAGTTTTTACGCGTTTTATTACGATTATATTCCAAGATTTGATAAAAGCTGGTGTTATTGTCATTTTCATAGACGATCTGCTCGTTCTGGCTCAAGAAGAGACCCAAGCTATCAGTCGATTGTCGCAGGTTCTGCAGCGAGCATCAGAGTATGGTCTCGAGATAAGCTGGAAAAAATGTCAACTTTTAGTGAAGAAGGTGGAGTATTTGGGACATGAGATTGAAGCGGGTATGGTGAAGCCATCTCCAAATAAAATAGAAGCTGTTGTAAGGTATCCACTTCCACAGAATCTTAAACAATTGCATAGTTTTATTGGTCTTTGCTCCTATTTTCGTAAATTTATCAAGAATTTTGCTTTGATTGCGAGACCGTTAACAGATTTATTGAAAAAGGATCAGAAATTTATATTGAATGACGATCATATAAAAAGTTTTAATATGCTAAAAGAAAAGTTGGTCACTAAACCAGTTTTAGGTATTTTTAATTCAAAACTTTCCACTGAGTTACATACTGACGCTTCGTGTATCGCATACTCTGCAATTCTGATGCAAAGAAATGAGGATAATGAACTGCACCCTGTTTATTATATGAGTAGAAAAACGATGGATGCACAGAGTAATTATTCGAGCTATGAGCTTGAAGCTTTAGCTGTTATTGAAGGAATAAAAAAGTTTCGGCATTACTTATTTGGCATGCGGTTTAAAATTGTTACTGACTGTAAGGCTTTTCAAATGACCATTAATAAAAAGGAGTTGACGTTATCTACAAGGGTTTCGCGGTGGATTATATTTCTACAAGATTATGATTTTGTTATAGAACATCGAGAAGGAAGTAATATGATGCACACGGACGCGCTTAGCAGAAATCCATGTGTCAATTTGATATTTACAGATTTACACGAAAACATCAGGTTTGCTCAAGAGAAGGATGATGGTTTAAAGGCAATAATGGAGATACTAAGAAGTCAGACGTATCAAGACTATACATTAAACGACGGGATATTGTATAAAGGAGTAGACAAGAAGTTAGTCGTACCTAAAAATATGGAAGGGGACATTTTGAAGAGAGCTCACGATAATGGTCATTTTGCGAAAAGAAAGATGATGGATCTAATCGATAAGGATTATTTTATAGAAAATTTAGGTAAGAAGATTGATGACTATATTTTGACTTGCATACCGTGTTTGCTGGCGAACAGAAAGTTGGGAAAGCAGGAAGGTTTTCTTAATCCTATAGACAAACAAGATATGCCGTTACACACAATCCATTTGGATCATATTGGACCCATGACGGAAACCAGAAAGCAGTATAATTATATATTGACGATGATAGATGCGTTTACTAAATTTACGTGGTGTTTCCAACAAAAGGACTGACTAGCAAAGAAGCGTTAGATAAGTTGAAAATACATCAACAGCATTTTGGAAATCCTATTCGAATTATAACAGATAGAAGTACAGCGTTTACTAGCGGTGAGTTTCGAGATTTTTGCAGCGAAGAATGTATTCAACATTCAACAATAACGACAGGGGTGCCGAGAAGTAACGGACAAGTAGAGAGAGTCCACAGAACAATCATTTCTGTACTAACGAAATTGTGTATAGACGAACCGAGGTTATGGTATAGACATATAAGTCGGCTACAAAGAGCGTTAAATAGTACGTATCACCGAAGTATTGATACGACTCCGTTTGAACTGCTTATAGGAAATAAAATGAAGAGGAAAGAAGATATTGAAATTTATAGTTTATTGGAAGAAGAGAATAGAATAAATTTTGTAGAACATAGAGAAGTTTTGCGGCGTAGGGCTAAGGAGCAAATTTTGAAAGTTCAAGAGGAGAATATTAAAGACTTTAATAAGAACAGGAAGAAGAGTAGGTCATATAAAATTGGAGATGTAGTTGCTATAAGGAGAACTCAGTTCGGTGCTGGGCTAAAACTGAAACCAAAATTTATGGGGCCATACAAGGTTACAAGTTAACGCTATTGACAGATATGAAGTTGAAAAGATGGCCAGTTCTGTTGAAGGGCCGAGGGTCACCACTACAGCTGCCGATTTTATGAAAGTATGGCCAATAAATTAGAGTAGGTTTTTTATTTACTTTGGTTATGTTGATTTTGCTCATGGTTGGCAAGGATTGTTAATGTGGGCATAGGTATGTACTAAATAATTTTATTTTGTGTTATGTAGTGATATAATTTTGTTTAACCAGTTTTTTTTTGTTTGTTAATTTGTTTGTAAGACAGTCTGAGGGCAGACTGTGTGCAGGACGGCCGAGTGTGACGGCTATGTGATAGCAGTGACGGATGACTAGACGTGTGAGAGGGGGATGGAAGATGGTTGATTGACGGACGACGATGTAAGACGTGTAAGACGGAGTGCTAGATATAATTTTATTGAAAATAAATTGAAACCGAACTAATCCAAACGCCTGATCATTTATATCCCACATATGCAATTTGCTAAAAGAGAGAACAATCCAAACCCACGTTGGTGGAACACTCCTACCCCATAGATATGTCTGGAAAGGTCTTCCTCAAGGCTCAGTACTAAGTCTTTCTCCTTTTATATAACTTGTACACACACGATTTAGAAAAATGTGTAAATTATTTTTGTAATATATTACAATACGCAGACGACATAGTCCTATATGTTACATCCGATTCAATAGAGGATGCTGCGCATAAGCTAAACCAGGCCCTATCTTATCTAGGAGATTGGTTAAAAGAACATGGACTCAATATCTCAGTGCCCAAAAGCAGTGCAGTCATATTCACCAGAAAAAGAGCTTTCCCACCTATTAACATTCAATTCGATGGCCAATCTATTCCTCTGAATGCTCATGTTAAATTTCTAGGCGTTATATTAGATAAAACTCTATCAGGTAAACAACATCTAAATTATATCAGAAATAAATGTGAAAAAAAAACATCAATATCCCGCGTTGCCTCTCCGGTGTTTGGTGGGGTGCCCATCCTTCCTTACAGAAATTAGTATATAATGCTTTAATTCGCAGCTTAATGGAATACGGGTCGCAGATTCTTGAACCCTGTAATAAAGAAGCATCCTTAGTTTTAGATAGAATACAGTTTACCTATTTACGTATAATTCTTGGGGCAATGAAATCGTCACCTACTAATGCACTACAACAAGCAGAAGCTTGTGACCCTCCTCTAAGTCTCCGTCGAAATTTGTTATCTGACAAATACTTATTTAAAGCTTTCCAAAACAAAAAACATCCATTGATCCCAAAATTAAGAGCACTATCCACCATAATTCCTGGAAACAAATATTGGACCAATAAAGTTTCCCCAAGTCTGATAAAAAGCTTTCATAAATTATTGACAAATAATTGTGAATACCACAAAATATTAGTCCCAATTTTAACAACAGTTTCATTTGAATCCTTTTTTTTCAATCCACATATTAATCTGAATTTAGGTATTGGAAAAAACAACCTGGGGCCAAAAACTTATTTCCAGACAAAATTCAGAATAATTGGCAAGACTGGTGTCACTTTTACACTGATGCATCCAAGTCTCAATTAGGTGTAGGTGCTGCCATTTGGATCCCTAAATTACACATAGCCTTAAGCTTTAAATGCCCTCCTGTTTCCTCTATTTTCACTGGAGAATCAATAGCGATTTATGAAGCTATCTTTATTTATTCTCACAAATTTGGTACACAAATCTTTGGTCTCACAATATCACAAAAAAATGGTATCTCAGTAAACCTTGTTTCGATCCCCAGCCACTCAGGCATACCTGGAAACGAGACAGTGGATACATTTGCTAAGGTTGCGGCTACGTTAGGATGCGATGACCATTATAAAATTTATCTATCTGATCTCTGCTCTTCAGCTAAAAGAGATCTCATGACAGATTGGGGCAACAGTTATGAAAAATCAAAAAGAATTAAGGGGAAATATTATAGTGATATTCAACCCAATATCTTAATCAAACCATGGTTTTCTCGATTTCATTCTGCTGACAAAAGAACAATATCAACAGTAACTGAGGCTAGGACACACGTGTAGGTACACCACTCCATCTTTTTAAAATTCACGTTAGGAATACTCCAATCTGTGACTGTGGCACTGAAGTAGGTTCAACTGATCATATTTTATTCAACTGCCCTTGTAACCCTATATATCTTTATGACATATTACCTTCCTCCATCCCCCGCCCTTTAAATATTAAATCATTGCTTTTTGAAACAAATTATCCTATCCTAAAACTCCTCTGTAAATATGTATACAGGATGGATTTTTGAGATGGGATTTAAAGGTCAGGTACATTAACCGTTATAGTTACAAGAAAACATTGTTAGGCAACCATCCATAACTTTTTAAGATATTCTGATCTGCATTCATATATTTTGGAAAAAAGTTACAGTCAACAAAAAAAATGCTGAGATAGCAAAAAAAAATTTTTTATGCCTATCGATCCTATTTCATGTAGGGATCAAAAGACTATGGGACCATTTAAGGTATGAGTACTAGAAACGACAGAAATCGCCAAAAACATTTCCCATACATTTTGTACGGAAAATCCTCGGATCCTATTTCTTAAGGTGATCTCTCTATGAATCCTATTTCTTACTTTCTAAATTGTAATTTAACTAAATACTAAATTAAATCATTTAAACATGTATTTATAAACAAACGCAAAAATATCTAATCTATCTATGAAATAAATTGCTCAAGTTTACTCGCTTTTGTACTGAAGACGTAGCAGCTAATAATTTTCTTGGATGGATGTTATTTAAAGTCCTCGTCAATGCATCTTTCAGTTCCTGAACACTCTCGTATTTCTTTTTGTAGATTTCGTTTTTAGGTAGCCCCATAAAAAAAATCTAGTGGCGTTAGATCGGGG
Organism: Schoenobius gigantellus; assembly: GCA_963935595.1. Classification (NCBI taxonomy): domain Eukaryota; kingdom Metazoa; phylum Arthropoda; class Insecta; order Lepidoptera; family Crambidae; genus Schoenobius; species Schoenobius gigantellus. The sequence goes on from OZ012543.1 coordinate 4,532,982, forward strand.
CTGCAAGGTGGCCACTTTATTGGACCATATGTCCCTATCCACTGTGTCCTGAATTGTCTGTTCAAATTGGAACGCGTACGGCGGTTGTTATGTGGTGGAGCGCCATCTTGTTGAAAATAAACTTAACAGTTTCCCTTAAAATTAAAAAATAGGATTCGTAGATCACCGTATGAAATAGGAGCTGAGGATTTTCCGTACAAAATGTATGGGAAAAGTTTTTGGCGATTTGTGTCATTTCTTACTCATACCTTAAATGGTCCCATAGTCTTTTGATCCCTACATGAAATAGGATCGATAGGCATAAAAATTGTTTTTTTGCTATCTCAGCATTTTTTTTTTGTTGACTGTAACTTTTTTCCAAAATCTGTGAATACAGATCAGAATATCTTAAAAGTTATGGATGGTTGCCTAACAATGTTTTCTTGTAACTATAACGGTTAATGTACCTGCCCTATAAATCCTATCTCAAAAATCCATTCTGTATATCCACTAACAATATTAAACTTTAGTGTATTTAGAATAATTAATGTGCTCTGTCAATGTCGCTATATTTGTGATGTCATATGTTTTCTCCATTTTCATGTAACCCAAAGCAAAATTTTAAACCACACCTTTGGCCTCTATTAACAAAAAGTAAACTCAGATTAAAATCCATAAACTCGAGTTTGGCAGTAATGGTTGTCGATAACGACCGATTGGCACTTAACCAAGAAGAAGTGAAGTGAAGTGATGAATACTCTGAGAACTATAGTTTAGCAAATAAGCGGCTTGGGCAAATATGGACGAAAGTGAAGGGCCGCCATGAAAATATAAAAATAAGGACCATTTCTTTATTGTAACACAATTCTGTGGTTAGATAGGCTATATTTTTGCATAAAAAAGAATAGGTATCAAACAATACATTTTTTTAATAAAAACGAAGAATATATTGAAAAACCGGGCAAAATTGGACGGTTTCACGGTAACACACGGCACACGCCGCAAAACATTGAAATCAACAATAAATAAATCTCATACAGAAAATATATTTTTAAACATTTAAAAATGATAGGGCAAGAGGCGAAAATATTATCTGAGTATCTCTTAATAACTGCGTTATGCTATACTATACTCTTTGATTCTAAAATTATAGGAGTTAAGAAAAAACAGTAACAGAATCCCATAAAATTTATCTTATGAATCTAGTAGTTATGACGGGAAAATCTGCGGTTCCCATGGGTACCTACAAAGCTATGGGATTAAAGTGGCCGGAGATGAGAAAAGCAATGAATGTGTGGGTGAGATACCTTTGCTATATTAAAAAATATATACTGTCAAACAGTGTGACCATTTGTGGCAGATTTCTGCCATTTTGGCAGATTTGGCTAGTAAATTCCGTAATATGTCGGACCCTTAGAAACTTCAATAAGCGATTTGATGCACTATGCAGTAGATACACTGAGTAGCAGTAGTCAAAACTTTAAAAGTAAAATTTTAAATCTTTTTAACAATAAGTAAAATCATTAATTGTGCTGTTGTGATATCAGTTATATCGCGACAGCATCACATCACAACAGCAAGAGAGGTTATGGTATGGTTATGCTCACAACACACCACACACAAAAACACACACTACCCACTTTAAGAATAATATTAAAATGTAAGTCCGTCATTAGATATATCATGTAAGTCCTAGTTATAAGTTTTAGCTGTAAATACTTTAAGATCTGTGGATTTTGTTAAATAAAAAAAAACATAAAAAATGTTTACTCTGGCAGAATAAGCGGACGATTCAAGTGGCAGAATTTGGTAGACTTTATGAATACCTATTATTATTATTGAAAACAAAAAATATTAATGTTATTTTTATAACTGATTTGGCAACTTTTGCTTCTTCTTGGGTTACCAGATCCATCGAGGATCCTGTGGGCTTACTCTTGAACCAGCCCTGCGAGCATAGAACTCGAAATAGAAAGAAAGAAAGAAAAAAACATTTATTCGGCACACAACATTGATAATTACAACTAAAAATTATTAAATAAAAAAAAATAAAAAATAACAGTCAACATGGCGCTTTTTACAATGCCGAATCGGACACCAACTCAGCATTATGCTACCGTCGATTTAGACAATAGCGCTGGTATTCTGTTGGTGCCGATAAACAAAATTTGACAACAAAGATCGACATACTCGACAAAAATCGATAAATTTGACAGATATTCCTAAGGAGTGAAAAGGAGAGATGCGTTTGTCGATCGATATATGCCGATCGACAAGTCCATGCTCGTAGGGCAGTTTCGATCGATCGACATTGAGATTGTGATTCTTTGTACGCTCAAGGTACCATCTTGGCGCCAAATTCAAACCACAATCCATGGATTTTGAGTGAAATAAAATCAGTGTTATTTAATTTTCTTAAAAAATGGATACTATTTGGCGCTAGTGTTGCTACTATGAAAAATCACAATCCCAATGTCGATCGATCGGGATTGGTTCAAGGCTTCAAGAGTAAGATGTGTAGGTATACAACATCAACGTATACCTACACATCTTACTGTGTATACAAATTGCTATCCTGATGTTACATTTTAAAAAGTATGCAGTTTTAAATTAGTTTAAGGAGTATCTTCATTAAAAAAACCTCCCGAAAATATAAAGCATATGTTGGGATATACCGGCCAATCATCGGTAGGTAACTTAAATATTTTTATATTCCCTAAATCCCGTCTGTATTGAGACAATATTAAGACGGCATGTTTTTCGCATTTTTTTATGTCACGTTTGGCAGATTTTAGCATATTTTAAGCCAGTGTCGGGCAGATTTGGCGTTTTTGTGATGGTCACACTGCTGTCAAAGTCAATGTCATCGATCAAGGTCATGTGAAAAACCGCGCAATCTTGTGTCGAGCTAATGTTTCTTTCTAATTTATTTAATAAATAAGCAAAATGGCAGAAAAACTTGAAGACTTGAATCTCCCGTTAACTGTGGTCACAAGAATAGTAAAAGAAGCACTACCAGATGGTGTTTCCATATCGAAAGAAGCGCGAACCGGCCTCGCGAAGGCTGCGTCGGTTTTTGTTCTTTACGTTACTTCTGCCGCAACAAATATAGTCAAAAGTGATAACAGAAAAGCATTAACCGGTCAGGATGTGCTAGATGCAATGAAAGACATTGAATTTGATCGCTTCGTTGAGCCTCTAGGAGAATCTTTAGAGAAGTATAAACAACTACAATTGGCAAGGAAATCTGGAGCTGGAAAGAAAAAGGACGATTCAGACGACGTGGAGATTATTGAAGATGATTGAGTGTTACTCGGAATTAAGTGTTAGAATATTTTTTAAGTGTTTAATAAAATCATTTTGTATGTTTTAACGTTGTGATTGTTTATTGCTTGCTCTGATACATACATCCTATAAAGTAAGTGTATTCTAGACTGATTACTATTTTTTTGTAAGATTAATATTTTTTTCTTGAAACTAAGAATCTTTTCTTTAGTTCATGTCTTCTTGATTTTTATACCACAAAGTTGGCAAAGAAGCAGGTTCCTCCCTGAATGCAAGTGGTTACAATAGCCTATAGTACATGTAGTCCCTGTACCTCTACAAGGACCCAAAAATGAAGCTGTCAACTTTTAACTAGCGTCATCTGTGCTTCTGCCTTCCTAATTTCTGTGACTTTCCATCTTATGTCACAAGTTGGCAACCTAATTTGTATGCAAGTTGATAATGTATGATCTGTTGAAAAGATGTTATTTTTCTTTCCTTGCGTTCCGAATTGCGATAAAAGCGATAATATCGCGAATCCGACCAAATTAAATCGTCACAAAATATAAGGGCTATTGAATCAGTAGGTTATGTTGTGACTTTGGTCGGATTCGCGATATTATCACTTTTATCGTTTTACGGAACACAGGGTTTGTCATATTAAAGCAGTCTATGAAAATGTCAAACAGTTCCTGATATGTTGACCATATAAAATGGTACTCAATTTTTATGTGTACACTTTGCATTTTCTTTATAAATGCTAAATAAATTTCCACAAAAATTCAGATGACATTTATCTTTATCTTGTTTATTTTTTTACTTTCATCATTATGTCAGTCACTCTGTTACAATAGGCCTACTGCTTGACAAAAGTCACCCAAGAAGAATTCTGATTGTATTCTGCCAAACTGAACCAGTGCAGGCATGGAGCTCCAGATTCATGTGTTGATTGGTAGGGTGTACCCCAAGCGATTGAAGTTTGCTTGGGTCCTGTTTGATTGTTCCATGTATTGGGTCTTCTTGATCCGTTTCATTCCAGGAGAGTATCCAGAAAGTTTAGCTGGGTATACAGGATACCAGCAGATTAACCACAGTAGACGAAGTACAACTGCATACTGAAGTGGATGGTTTAGTTGACCCCCTTGGTTTACTTTAAAAAAAGGGTCCTAACTGATTTATTTCAGAACCCCTTACAACTCGTAGTGGTTTGCTTTAGATACAGAAATCAAGTTAATTCGTTCAGCTGAAAGAAATAAAGAACAACTTAATTTAACATAATTTTATTCATCAATAGAATCTCTTTGAAACAATCTTGAATGTATATTACTGTCCGGGTATTACTACATAGTCAACATCTTATTTACAGCTTTCTGTCTACACCTTGAATTACTCGTAATGAAAATAAATATTCATATCTCTAATATCTGGTTTAATGCTAAGCCTAATATTATTTTATTGAATTACAATTTAGTTTAATTATTATTATCTTTTAAGGAATACTATTAAATTTACTTTTCAAATGTTAATTATCTATTAAATATTTAACTAGAAGTTATTAGAGTTGAAATAGATAATTTAATTTGTAAATGAATCAGATGAATATGCAAAACTAGCCTTCTATGAAAATAAGTCAACATCTTGAACAATAGAATTTCATTAACAATGAATTCACTGTAAACGAGAAATGCACATTTTTCAAGCTGAAATGAAAGTTGTGGCGTTATTTAAAATTCGAGATTGTAATATTAATTTTCTAATTCTCTATACATTTTTTCACAGACCCAGCTATTTGTATGGGGGATTTCAAAATTAACTTTACAATTGTGAATTATTATAGCACCTAAACTGTATACGATTATGTTAGCATGGGTAGGTTGCAGCAATGTACAAAACTCCTCACAATTATTGATAATCTTTACTTTGTGACTTTCAATAACTATTTTAGTTTTTATCATGTTTTACGTCTCACACCGTCCAACAGAGTACAACACCAAAGTCTCGTAACATAGGTCGAGTGATATAAATCACCAGACATCTTATGAGTAAATCCATTGACTAAACTTCACACGTGAATTAAAATGAAATATCAATAATTTTATGCATTAAATGCTATTTCAATAATATTTAATTCAATATATTAGATAGATTTATTAATACCAGACTTCATCCTTAAACTCACGCCATCCAAATACTAGTCATCTTATTATTCTCTCTATTCACCAATACAACTTTATATTTCAGCTTACATTGGTACTATGTACCTACAATAGTTAACACACAAAATAGGATCTTACTTTCAAGGTACAGCCTGGCGCTTAATTCTATTGAGTTCACCATACATCTTTGCAAATTGTTAACCCTGTATAATTGCAAGATGGGTATATTAATAAATTATTAGGTATATCATAAAAACATTACCATTCACTAATGTTTTTGATTATCATATTAAATGAAGGTCATTCAAAATCTCATGACAAAATCGCAAACTAATTTCTTATTTCTCAACAACAGGGAAATTGGATTAGAATGATACTGATACTGTTTAAAAATTTATTGATATCGAATCCCCAAATTTGAGATTAAGGACGAGAAATAACCTCAAATTTATTTTTCGTGACATGAGATTCTAGTAACCTATTTACTAATCACATCTTTTATATGGTTGAATTGTAAAGTTTAAACGTGTTTATTGTTAAAATAAATAGAATGACAACAAATTGGAAGGACTGAACGTTGACTTTAGTGGCGACACTGAGGCACAAAGTTGTACTGTCCAATAGAGCATTGGTGTTTTGTTCTGCCCTTAATCAAAGGTAATTCTATAACTATATACTAATCTTCGACTACGATACGAATATTACATTTCAAATTCTGGTTTGTAACAGCCATTCTCAGTCCGTGCACCTAAAATATAGCTTTTGGTTAATATATTAAAATATTCAATTTTAATATGAAATCATTCCGACTTTGAAAAAAAAAACTCAAAACTAGCTATTTAAATATTACAAGAAGTTACTCTGCAAAATAATTTAAAAAATAAGCCTAACTTCAAATCAATAAAAGTGAAAAAAAATATTGGGGTATAAATAAAAACGAAAAACTAGTGTAGAAAATAATATATTTATTGAGGTTTGTAAATATTTTTTTAAAGCGGAAATATATACAGGTGACTACATGAATGAACACATGTCGCTTGAGTGGGAATTATGTAATAGAAAACAACCTTTCGTTTTAAAAATATGTTTGCTTTCAAAGGCACAATATTTTTGTTATCTAGTCTAGACATATATATAACTACTAGACATCTGTGCGGTGCTGAGAATTTGCTCATTTGATTTGGGACATGTATCGCCAACTCATTTTTACCATTTCGATTAACCAACTACAGCCGGTGTCCCCACTTCTACATACTCTGTTTTTCACTCTCACCAATTATTTTTAATAAATCATTGTATATTCGGTAAATAAAGAGCGACCTACTCAGTTTTTATACAGATGGGAGGTTTCGCCATAATGTAAATTCAAAATCACAGACATTTTGATTCTCAACAACTCAACGTTTCTTTTGATTTAATTCACGACAACTTTACTAATTAATACCGATTGCCCCGCTCCTACATCCACTCACCCACGAAAAATGTTTAATTGTGCCAAATTGCGCTGCAAAAACAAAAAAAAATTGACTGAAATAGGGATAACAATTGAGGGGCTTTTTTGTCATCATGTTCGGAAAAGTGACACACTAAGTTTTCATACAGATGCCAGATGGGAGTTGTCTAGTTTGATTCATGTCTGTAATTTGGATTCTCAACAGTTGTCCATACAAATCTCTATTTCATGCAGATGCAAAACTATCTTGAACTATACCCGTATTAAAATATAAAAACTGAAATGAAAAATCTTTCGATATGCGCAGTATTTACTTTTTTATGAAATAATCGTAAAATATTAATTTCTTTCGCTTTATAAGGTTCTCAAACTACGTTACACAGTTATGCTTTCACTTCTCATCTTCTTCTTATATAAAAATGAAACGCTGTGTGTTTGTCTCGCAAAAACTCTGTAACGGCTCGACAGATTCTTACGAAATTTTCTGTGTGTATTTGAATAGGTTCAAGGAAGGTTTATACGTAATTTAATTGGACCCGGTAGGTGGCGCTGTAATCGGACAGGACAACGTCTGCCGGGCCCACTAGTTTTTAATAAACATTTAATGTATTCAATTAAAAAGCAAAGTTCTTTACTACACTCAATAACAATTAAATTAAATCGGTAGGTACTAAAAATAGTTAAAAAGAAAAATTTCCACATAATAATTATCAAAGTTCCCACCAAGCAACATTATATGAACGAACTAAAAAAATATATATATACATAAATCACTGTAAATAATCTCAATAAAATTATTAAGTAGCTTACACAAAATAAAGTTTTAGTAAAGTATACAAATATTTATACATATAACGTGAACTTTTCCGGCAATAACAACACATGGAAAGTTAAAAATAATAAATTGCCATGTTCACACGCATCAACTCACCAACGTTACCATTTACAAAAAAAATAGGTACATTTAAATACATTAAAATTACATCTAGTGATATAATACAATTGACTATAAAACTAACTGGAATATTTTCGTCTATATTTACAAAAAGAAAACATTAACATACAAGCAAGATAGGGTTTAAAGAAATTCGACTATACACTAGTTTTAAACGTTGTCTTTTAATTTGTTTAATGTAGCGTTAGAATGCTTACTACAAATCACATTATTTGGTATTATTTATTATAATAATCAATGTAAAATGGATCAATAAATAAGTTTATTTCTAGATGTTATTTATAATTAAATCCATCACTACATCAACCTCCATCTATATATCCATCCGTCCTTTGACATAATCTTACTCAAATGTAACCTTTTAAAATTCACAACAGAGAAGCTCTTCACACGCGTATTTACCTCAGGAAAGTATTTCTTTCCCACAGAAAATGAATAAAAAATAAAGTACAACCTACTGGAGTGATGAACGAATATTATTTAGTCAGTAAAAATATGTTAGGTTCGAGATAAGTATCTATTACATATAGAATAACATGTCCTTGCAGCTGATTTATTTTAACACTGGTAACAACTTGAGTAAAAGTAAGTCTAGGGTGTACAAATATTTTAAGCTTCACGCTCTCGTTGCGAACTAAAGAACAAAACGTTATACATGGTGTTACTTAATGACCAAATTAAATCATATTACATCATTGAAAATATTTTATTATATATATAATTAAATTTTATTGTGTACCTGTCCGACAGAGATATAGTATAAAAATGGATTCGTTTTATTTTTTGTTTCTTCCCCAAAACTGAGGATGGCAGCTAAATGCACAATATTATAACTAAAATAAGTTTATTTTGAATAAAATACATTTTTTTTTGCTCTTAAGTAACACCTGTATATATACCACCAACCACACTGATACAGTATGATCTCAATTTATAAAATAATACGAACACAGTCCATAATGCTATTTCAAAATTTATTTTCAACCTACGAACGCAAGTACTTAAACTTTACCATGAGAAAATATAATCTTTACATAAAATATAATTTCATTTCAGTCATTTCCGTGTTCTAAACTATGATATCTATATTCAGTTTGGAAGAAGACTGGAAACTAAACGAAAAGTAAGCTCCTCGTCAAGCTGTACTGTTTGACCTTTAGACCATTCTTATGTCGCTCGTATCGTCATTACAATAATACAGGATGGAAAATCCATCTTAAATGGGAGCTTACTGTGGGAGTGTACTGATTGATTTATAATATTGGGTCACAGATTTAATTATGTATGATTGTTGTATTTTTTTTTCTTGTTGAGAAACGTTTGTCTCTTTATCACATTATTTATATCAACATATAAGGATAATAACATATGTGTAACAATCAACATCATAAATAATACTGTATATAGAATTATAGATACATTCAAAGGAAATAATAATGAGCAATAATAGAATAGAATAAATAGTAATCCACTTAATATTTGGATCAACAGGCTTGATGAAAGTAACCCGAAAAGGAGCCGTATAACTCATTACATACGGTGTCAAACATACCGAAATTTCTCCAGGGCAATTTTTTCACTAATTCTTCGGCCGCACCTGCGCCTTTCGTCCGAATCAATGCGTGCCGGAGCTTCGTACGTCATGTAGGCTAAAAAGTTATCGCGTATATGCTGTGGTCACATTAGCGGCTTCGTTATTTTGTATGAACTATCGTGCAATAATCCAAATGGACGAAATAATTTCCAGACGTTGAACAATAGACAATAAATTTCTTACTTTTACATGTGTGCTAACAATTACATAGAGTAGCTATTTATCAAAATCTGCGTCTGTCTGCTCGCGATAAAGTCAAAAACTACTGCACCGGTTTTCACCACACGATAGCGTGATTCTCGAGGAAGGTTTTAGTATATAATTTATTAAGTTTTTGTATTTATTTCTGTGTACATTAACGATATTTGTTGAAGATGTCGGGAAAAAATAAATTAGGGCGAAACGTAGTTCGCGGGCACAGCCAGTAAATTATAAAACCATTGCGTCGCACACGTCTTAACAAATCGAACGCAACCACCGAAATAAACAACGCTAGTCTGACCACGCAGCGCGATTTGTTAGCGCGCTATGTATCGCCACACGCGCGATAACGGACACGCAGCCCAAATATTCTGAGGCCCAATTCAGCTAATAAGCTACAGCTGAATCGAAACTGAACCGTTGCGATCGACCAATCAGAACGCCACATTATCACGTCATCGAGCAGTTGAAAGGCAATATAAGCGCTCCGATTGGTCGACAGTAACGGTTCAGTTTCGATTCGGCTGTAGCTTATTAGCTGAATTAGGCCTCTGGTCGATAGCCGATAAGGAGTGGTCACATCTGCGTGTATCGCGTTATAGCACGAAGCTTCGGGACGAAAGGCGCAGACGGGGCCGTAGCATTGTTGAAAATTGTTAATGTTAACTTTTTTCTCACAAAAAATATATCTGGTTAAAATTCAATCCGTGAATTGAAACCATGTATATGAATCCAGAAATCAGTACATTTATTGGCATAATATTATGTACAATACATTCATTAAGCTTACTTTAAACCCGAAAAATGCTTCACATATACAAATTCTTAGTAAAATATTATTAAAAATTTAACATATTCAGCCCATAGATTACATGGGAGATCAAAGAAAAAAAATATCTTTGATTGTTGAATGAACTTAAGCAAAATAACGCATCGCATAACATTGAGCTCATCTACAGGTAAGTAATTAGAAAAAAATACAGGTACACAAAAAAATTCATTGTCGTAATTGTCTTTAAAAAAAGTTAGACATAAGGTACCACGACTCGAATCACAATCTTCGTTTCTGTCCAATCAGTTTAGTATCATTAAAGGCTAGAAATTTTCAACGACAAAGCTACAATTTAATAAATGTCTAATATTTTTATTAAATATACTATACATATTAATTTATTTATTATTGCTCTCCGTGTTCACTTAGGTATGGAATGGACACTTGACATGGCAGTGACGCTTTTGGTTCGGAGCAGATTGACCGAATGTCACCGAAGAGACTTGTGCGTTATCAATTGAAATAAGACTTCAGTACTTTCAACATGTGGTCGAAATTCTACAAACAAGCTAGCGGCAAATATGTCGAGGCATGGCATATGCTCAAATAATACAACGCTCTCAACAAACTGAGGGTGTTACCAGACGAACCGATCGATTGTCGATCGCTGTCGATGGCATCGATCGACGTTGATCGATTAACCACGTCGTTCAGTTAAATTCCATCAGTTTCTTTCGAAATGTATTCAGAATAGGACGCGTTATTGTCGGCCAGTACGATATTACTCGTACTGTTATTAAGGAGACGCAACAAGCGCAGAAGGCTCTGAGGACCTAGAAAGGCCGCATCCTAGAATCATAATTCGAATCACCTCATGATTCATATTATTATGAATGGAGTGCAATTTATCATAAGCAATTATTCTATTTGACAGCTTTATATGAATATACGTAAAATGGTACACAAATTAGGCATTGCTAAAGTGTCAATTGGGATCATTTTACGAATTCATACAAAGCTGTCTTATGATAAATTGCACTCCATTCATAATAATATGAATCATGACGTGATTCGTAATCGTATTATGATTCTGGGATGCGGCCTTAATTCCGCTGGATGCGACCGTTTTAAATGATTTCTTTTATATTTGTCGGATATCGATCAAGCTGCTTAGCTTGATATCGGCTTGTCCATTCTACCATCGATCGACGATCGACTGGTCGATGATTGATCGATTGGTGTGCTAGAAATTATCGATCGACGTCGACTAATCGATTCTACCATCGATCGACGATTAATCGATTGGGCTGGTAACACCCTAAGTGGAAGCGTGCTGGCCCCATAACCTTACAAAAACACAGTGAACCCTTTCTTAAGGATCTTCTGAATCAATATATAAAAGTTATGGCGCCATTGAAACTTCAAAATTATTAAATTAATTTTGAAATCCCAATCAAAAAAATGTACGATGAATTAGAAAAATTAATTATCACTGCATTTGAGAATATTCTAAATGAAACTGAAATCTTTTGTTCAGATAATAACTACAACAGCAGCACTTTGTTTAGTACTATTACGGACACGCGAGTTGCTTGCCTACTTTTGACACAGACTGCACCAACTTCAATCACACGCTGACGCAATTAAAGTAGACTTTCGTTTGACAACTCATTCACTTCGCTGCCACTCCGTCGGTGTGCGCTGAGCCTTTGAGGGTAGTCGACAATCGTTCGAGCATAGGAAACGACCCTTATTGCTTACGCATTAAGAACTATTGTTGCGAAATTACACATATGCAAAGAGCCGAAACGGGGTATGAAATAGTATGCTGGTAAATTATTTATTTTTATTAATCTATATAAGTAAAAACACCTCAGTGGAATTTCCTCAAAAGTGTCATTAAACGAAATAAGGAGAAATTGATGACAGCATATTGAACTATAATGTATAGTATGTGTAACAGAAATAATGCACACGCTATAAGTAGTTTTGGTTGAAACTGTCTTCTGGATTTATTTCAATTGAAACAACAATAATTTAGATTTTTTTAAAATTGAAACCTTAAAAACAATCACCCGTTCATTTAACATCCTAAGCAAAAGTATATGATGCACATTACTCGTACAAGGTAATAAAAGATATGTTTAAAGGCGAAATCCCGTGGCGTGCGTTATCACTATTAGCTGTTTCAAGTCACTCATATATTCAGCCACTCACTCATCCGTGCGAATATGGGACACTGGACAGGCAGGATGCGTTCCATCGATATCGTAAGGAATAGTTTGTTCGTTTCACATTACTATGCGTTTGTAAGGAGAATGAAGACAATTAGTTTTCGATGTATTTCTATTAAAACTAATTTTAAAAATTATTTGATGATGTAATAATGCTGAAATTGATTATTTGCATATTTGTAATAAACTACTTTCAGCTTGTGCGTCATTTATGTTACATGTTGTATATCTCAAGTGACAACTGAGTAAAAAAAATTGGGTCAGATTCGATTAAAACAAACAAGAAGTTAATTTTGCATAAATATTACGATGTTTTTTTTGCTATAAAAAAATGCATAAACTTTCCCCAACAAAAACTATTTCTTTCCCACGAGACTTTTGTACAGTCAAAATTGTTGATACTAAAAAAATGTTCAAAGTGCATTTTATTTTTTTCACTTTACATGAAATATGAGTTAATATGTGAATAGCCTAGTAAGATAATTGGGTCACATGTTTGACAGTTTATAATCTAGAACAATTCAAAATTCATTTCTCATCACTCGCTCACTACAATTCTGAATTAGATCACAAACGAACATAACTCCATCGCTCATTCACTCCTCGTATATTGACAAACTTCACTTTCATATATCCCCCGAAGCGAAGCCAATAGATATATGTATATAATTCTTCGATAGGACTCTATAAATATGTAACCCTACAATTAAATTGTACGACTCTACTACAACCGAATTGTATTGACTACGCAATCTATGGTATCCGTTCTTTACATACTTTGCATCCGTGCCCATCTCTTGGAGAGTTCATTCGCAGGCTGTCCGAGGTATTCATTTTCTATTCCGTTCAGTAGGACGCTTCGTGTCCCGCTAATATGTAGAGATCGTTGCCGTCATCGCTGGACAGTGTGTTCGTTTGTAGAGTGTGCGACTCAAGCACCACAACTCTGGAAACATAGATTTAAATTTAATGCTTAATGTTCGGATTATACAGGGTGTAAGTGACGGTGTCGCTTTACTTTTAACAGTGAGTTCAGACCATAATCCTAACTTGAAAATCACTGAAATTTTCTCCCGGAAAATTCATATTTTTTTGGTTTTTTTATTCAAAATTTTGTGGTGTCATATAACTAAGTTAACGTTTACAAATCATATTCTGTCAAAAAACCATAATAAATACACAAAAAATAAGTTTTTAATGTAAATCGTATAATTTTTTCATCATACTGCACGCGGAATCAACTGTTTGGGTCATGGAACGTCAACTTACCGGTGTGAGCGGAACAATAATGATGCCGGCGCACTATACATTGCGTAACATAAATAAAAATTAAAAATGAAAAACTCTTTTTTTCGCTTTAAAAGCTTTTCCGGGAAAAAATAAACATCGATAAACAAATATTAACATTGGTCTGAACTCACTGTTAAAAGAAAAGGGACACCGTCCCTTATACCCGGTATCAGGTGAGATGAAAGCCGAGAGTTTCCTGTTGTGTATAAAAAAATCAGAGATCGTCACTCACTTATCGTGCCCCAGCAGCCTGTAGGACCTGGAGTGGTCCGTGATCTCCTGGGTCACCTCCGCGTTCCTCAGGGAGCGGCCCTGCACCCCGTGCCGGTGGAACGCTAGCACCGAGTCGGCGAGGCACACTGTGGAGTTACATTAATTTATATAAATTAACTTAGGATGTATGTAAGGTTTGCTTATGGGTTTGCCGAGAATTTTTTGCTTCGATGTTTCATGTAATTTGTACATTCAAGCAAGTGAGTTTGAATTTTGTTTAGAATTTTATTACGAATATGTTGATTATAATATGGCAATCTTTTGGTAAACAAATATCTGGATTATCACGAATATAAAATACACAAATCCTGATTACGACGAATCTGGAATACTACAAATCCGGATTACGACGGATCTGGAAGATGACAAATCTAGATGGCGTATCTGGGGTGCGAGCATGGAACTCTTGATAAACAAAATTTGACAGCTAAGATCGAGATTCTCGACAAGAATCGATAAATTTGACAGATATTCTGAGGCAATGAAAAGGACAGACGCTTTTGTCGATCGATATAATTATGTCGATCGACTAGTCCAGATTATGACTAGTCTACTACCTCACATCCAAAAAACGACGAATATGAAATACGTCAAATCTGGATTACTACGAATATGGATTAGGACAAGTCTGAAAGACTTCAAATCCGAATGACGACGCATCTGGAATACGTCAAATCCGAATTACGATGCATCTGGAATTCGTCAAATTTCGAATTACGACGAATCTGAAAAACAACAAATCCAGATACCAACCAATCTGGAATACAGCGAATCCAGAATACGATAACTTTATAAACTTACAAGCCTGATATCGTTCTGGTAGACCCAGCGCAGTCGAGAGACGGCGAGTAGAGATCGAAGGCGGAATCAGATAAAAAGATAAGTATCTGAACCTGGCACACGAGGTTGCCGTCATGTGGCAAGTGGCGCCCATTGAGATCACAGCAACCATAGTCTCCACCAACGGCCTCATCCGGACTTCTTTTCGCGATCATCTGAAGAGATTGGAACCGCGTGACAGACCATTGTTTGGGACGCTGCGACGTGCAGCATTGCTCGATAACGCTAAAATTGTCCACGATTTTCCTCTTTATCACCCTGACCCTCGACCGTCTGGCCTCTTCTGCCGAGGGGTTCTCCCCTACTTCGATTTGTAGGGGGACCAGGAAGAGATAAAATGATTTCTAAAATAATAATAATAGCAGCATATCATCGTGTTAATGTAATAACAGCACATATAACCGTGGTTGATCCAAGGGTAAATATAATGACAGCACATGTGACCGTGGTTGATCGTAAGGTAAATACAATAACAGAACATAATATGACCGTGGTTAATCAAAGGGTAAATATAAAACAGGACATATCACTTTGGTTGATCAAAGGGTAAATATAATAACAGCACATATGACCGTAATTGATCAAAGGGTAAATATAATAACAGCACATATGACCGTGGTTGATCGAAGGGTAAATACTATAACAGCACATATGACCGTGGTTGATCCAAGGGTAAATATAATAATAGCACATATAACCGTGGTTGATCAAAGGGTAAATGTGTAAGGTAGGGTAAGTTATATTCAGTACAAGCCAATCACTCACGTATGCTGTCCACCGTGAAGTCGAACTGTATCCTGTCGACAAGCTTGTGGCGCTTTCGCGGCTCTTCGGCGTCCGGAAGAACAGGGATTATATCCACCACGTTCTCGTGACACACCAACACCTAAAAATGTTTTTTAATACAACAAAATCTGCAAACTGGCTAGCCACCTAATCGTAAATGGCAATATTCGCCTATATTATATTTAGTTCCAGTAATATTTGCAAAAAAAAAATATGCAACACCTACAAGGGCACCAATGTTGCCAACTTATGACATTGATGTCGAGTCACAGTACCCAGTAATTTCACTGCCTGCTCCCTGTTGCGTGTAAAAAATTACACGCAACAGGGAGCAGATAGTAAAGGGTTATTCATTTATTACGTAAGACGATTTAGGGGGGAGGGGGGTTGACCATGTCTTATTTTTTCTTACAAGTGGGTGGGAGGGAGTCTTGATAGTTCTTACGTGAGATCACAAAATGCGTAAAGATTATACTTTGAAAAAGTGCGGGCAATCGCGCGAGATTTAACTTTAAAAGATGATTGAATAAAACCAAAGTTTATTACTCTTAAAAAAAATATAATTACTATACATTTGTAGGTACAAATGTATATTCTCATAAATAAATAACTATTATTAAAATTCTTGACAGATATCTCGTTATAAAGCCGACACATTCTCACAAGAGGATTATAAAAAGAAAGTGTTGTTTTTATATGTTTGAAAATAAAATGTTTTGTTAGGTATTCGGGGATTGCGCTTTGTAATTATATTTAGTTTACTTAAGAGGAAAAACAATAATTATCCCGGCAAAGTAAGTAGATCCCGCGTAGTAGGAAAGTGGATTAACCAATGTTTTCTTTGAACTTTCAAGGCGAAACGTAGTTCCCGGCCACAGCTAGATTATGATACTCACCGCATCTTTGCTGATCTGGTGCACCGCCCTGATGGTGTGCAGCCTCTCGGGCCTCGGGAGGACCGTGCCCGTGGTGCCCGCCGGCATCTCCAGCTCGTCGGAGTGGAACCAGGTCGCGCCTGAACGAACGAACCGATGAATGAGGAGCGTCATTGAAATTGCAATTTTTTGTACGCTTGTGTTTTCACATTGGCGCCAAATTGGACCCGTATTGCAGAGATTTTGAGTGAACCAAACTCAGTGCTATTTTTTTAAGATTCAATGTGTCGCTAGTTTTGTTGAAAAAAAAACGTACGAAAAATCACAATGTCAATGTTGATTGATCGGAATTGGTTCAAGAATAAACCTACAGGTCGTCATCGGGATAAGACATTAAGGCGCTTAACACATTGCCGCCGCATCCCGCTGCGGTGTACGGAGGGATGAAATCCGCATGCGGCTGCGGGGACACGGAACCGTGCCAACGTACGGTTTGCTCCGTATCTCCGTCCGGAGCTGCGATGCATGACGCACCGCATTATCTATGTCGAGATCTATTACGAGTATGCACGTCCTTCCTACGCAAAAATCCGTACGATACTGCGGCACAGTGTGGCATACCCCGCGGACCGCACCGCATCACCGTCCGGGAGCGCGGTGCCGTCGCGCGCGCCGCACAACCGCACGGACATGCGGTGTGAGTGTGTTATACCCTGCGGTTTTTGTATACAAATTAAGATTCTTCAGTCAAAATTAAAAACCGCAGCACCGCACACCGGAACGGTGTCCGATACAATGTGTTATGCGCCTAAAAGTGTAAAAGATGGATTTTTTTGGAACTAATACTTTAATTCATGGCAACACTTGTATATTCATATCACAGACGTATAAAGGGAAGCAGACTTAACATAATTTTACTCACACATTTGTCATAAGTAATGTATATCGTTTTTACTTTCACTCCAAAGTGACATGATATATCGCTATTTCTGCTATTTCTGTTTTCCGTCTATGGCGATACTAACGCACACATAAATAAAGCCGTGGTGGCCGCCATGTTTAGCTTTGTCAAAATAAGAGACAAATGGCGTCGTGACATTGTGTTATAATGTTTTGTTTTGTGATTATAAATAAAAATAACTGCTAATCGGACAAGAACGCATCATAAAATAAAACTCCAGAAATTACAATAAAATTTAATTAATATTGTTTGTGTGTGAGTAATGTTTACACGTGGTAAAGTTGCCACGCTTTTTGAAAGATACGTTTAGTCTGCTTCCCTTTATACGTCTGTGATTCATATTAAGCAACATACATAGTATTTAATCCGTGGTAGCGACCGTGAAATTATTGATTAAATATCCACCATGCGAAGAAACTGCGAGTGCCTGTCCAGAGAGAACAAATGGCAGTTTTAGCCTTGAGTGCGGACAAAAGTGACAGCAGTTTGTAAAACGAGATTTTTATACGAATTTAACTGTAGTGTTTAAAAGATTTTTTTTAATGTATGGCCCGGCAAATGACCTCCCGCCTGATGTTAAAAAGAAATATTAAAAAGCGAAAGAGGCCCAAATGAGTTGACAGATAGAGTAGGGACGACATCGACTATCCTACCTGCCCGCCCCTTGCCGGCCCAAAAGATGCTTTTTCACGCCTCTTTTTATGGGGGGGGGGGGGGCGTTGTATTAAGAATATATTTTTATTTCCATCACTCCTCTATCATTTTATTTAATTTCCTTCTTGAAAGGTGCCAATCGTACTAATATCGCACAAATGTATGTAATGTATTACGTCGTAACTTATACGTCTGTGCCCACAGAGTGCAGTAGGTACCTTTTATTGGTTAATTTAATACATTTTCAAGAGTATCCCAGCTTTTTGTGGATAAATTAATCAAAAAATCTTAAATGATAGTAATAAATAATATTATGTTGGTATACGTTCCAACCACCAATGTATGGAGCCGTGCCATTGTTCTTTGTGTAAAGGGAAATCACCTGAGATAATGTCGCGGATGAGCCGCAGTGGGTCCCCTCTCACTCAACGAATACTACATACACGTCGTCATTACCCACGCATGTACTGTTCAACATTGTAGATCACTCACTCACTAGTTAAGAGGACTGTGAAGTGCCAATTCTTGGCTCGAGTATGCATTTTCAAAAATGCAGTGTATTGCAAACCACTTAGAATTGAAAGTCTGAGGCAAGTGCCTACATTTTTTATTTAAATATTGTTTCGGGCGATAACGGTTTTACCCCCCTAAACCTTTACGAAATTAGTCACGTTTCGTTTCATTAGATGCAGTATACCTTAATCTATGTTTGTACGTTTTGCTTTTTGTAATTCAGTATAATTTAGTCAAAAAAGATAAAATGCTCGAGGTAGTTTTTAATTGAAAAATATGGATATTTATATGCTAATAATTTATATTCTGAGCAATAGTTCTTCAAAATTAAAAACGTACAAACCTAGATCTTCATTATATCTACAACATTTCAAAAAATTTTTGAAAATTGGACTATGTAAAGAGGCAGAAAAGCGTTATAGATTTTTGTAAGAAAATTTACAGCTTCACAATCCTCCAATGTTGATGACTTAAGTTAATGTTGACCACTTTCCTGAGTTAATGTTGACCACTCTTCCAAGTTAATGTTGACTGTTTACCTGAGTTAATGATGGCCACTCACTTGAGTTAATGTTAACCACCTACCTGAGTTAATATTGCCTACTCACCCGAGTAAACGTTAAACATTCACTTGCATTAATGTTTACTACTCACCAGCCGGGGATAATTTTAGCCACTCATTTGAGTTAATGGCTCACCACTCACCTAAATTAATAGTGACCACTTACCTGAATTAATATTAATGAGGTTGAGCCGCAGCGGGTTCCTCGTGGCGCCGACGCATAATAAGGGGTACTCCATTGACGTTGCTATCACAAGTTCGAACACTGGCAGTGGCGTGGGTAGCGTACACTCTATGTTCTGGACAATAAAAACGAGATTAAGTCGCTATATTCTTAGTATTTTTATTGAGCTCGAAATTTTTCGTGACTATCTGCATAGAATTATTGAAAACCGGAATAAATGTATATTAGGGTGTCCCTTATTTTTCAAAGTTTTAATTTTCTAACGCATAGGTCTTAATTTTGTTCATTTGCCTCTGAAACACTCGAAAATAAATTTTTACCTTATTTGGAGTACGATAACCCGTGCCGACATGCATCGAATCATGTTCATTCATGTTGCGCGACAGTAGCTATGCATATTCGCGGTATTTATCATGTGTTCTCAATTATTTTCGCAATTAACAAGTATTGTTTTACATTTAAAAGATGGCAATGGAATTAAGAAGCAATAAAAAAGTATTTTCTAAGTTGGAGACGTAAATTATCAAATAACAGGCGCAAAGTACCCGTCTAATCGTCAAGTTCTTGCAATACTTTTTTTTTAAGATTTGCGAAGTTAAATTGACTGTTAGTGAAAGCGCTAATCTCGTCATTCGGGAGTGTATTATATTTGAGGAAAAAGCTAGAATCCTGACCTGAGCTATACCTAACTGTGTAAAAGAACTTGTGGATCTTCACCATACTTGGAGGGAGTTGAGTTGAAAT
Source organism: Schoenobius gigantellus (assembly GCA_963935595.1). Classification (NCBI taxonomy): domain Eukaryota; kingdom Metazoa; phylum Arthropoda; class Insecta; order Lepidoptera; family Crambidae; genus Schoenobius; species Schoenobius gigantellus. Next base: position 4,553,272 of record OZ012543.1, read on the forward strand.
TTTTTAAAAAATACAAGATATTTACAAGCGCCGTGAGGAGGGCTTTAAAAACAACATTAATTTGTTTGATGTAGCACACGCTGATACTTTGGAACGGATGAAAAGAACCAGGCCGTCCAGGGTATTTAGCGGATGTAGACAAAAAGTTATAGTCGAAAAAGAAAAAAGGGCAAGACAAAGAAAATTAAATAAAGAGAAAAAAAAATATATGAGCAAATGTGTTTCGGAGGTTTATCGGCATCTCTTACTACGCAAGATTCTATACAAATGCAAGGACATCACGATCAACTTACCAGCTCTGATGAAAGCCTTGAGTAACCCGTGCCATTCACCTCTCAAAGGGTAAGTTCTGAAACTACTACAAAAAGAGGAAGGAAAGACTTTGTCACGCCTAAGTTAGTTGCAGCCCTAAAAAATAGATGTCAATTAAGCATAAGGGATTCTGTAGATATACTTCAGGCTATAGTAGAAGCACTAGATCTTAGCTGTGATGATTTTTTCAACGCATTCGCACACAGAGTCGAAAAGATAGATCTATAAAATCCAATTTTCAGAATAATATACCTGAAATGACCGTTTACTGGGAGGATAATTATTACCTGGACTTGACGTCAGAAGTGCTAAAGAAGAACGCCTGCTTATTCTTATTTCATTTGGAGAAAAGGAACAACTTCTGGCTGGCTGCTCTTCCGGCCAGTATCAAGCTAAAGCCGTGTTGAAGGCACTTTATGACTGTAACATGACAAAGTACAAATAATGTGCTGTGACACAACTGCGTCTAATACAGGACGATTGAAAGAGGTTTGTGTACTTTTGGTACAATAACTAGACAGGGAATTACTACACTTTGCTTACCGCCATCACGTTTACGAACTGGTTTTAAAATGTGTGTTCGAAACAAAAATCCACCATGTCACAAGTAGCCCTGATATTCCACTGTTCAAAAAGTTTAGAGACAACTGGAAAACTATTAATCCTGCTGCCATTGAAACATACACCGATATCGTCGCACGACATTTTTGTAATACAACAATAGAAGACTTGTTGACATTTTATAATCAAGAACTGCAACATATCAGTGTACGTGACGATTATCGGTTATGCTTGTCAGAAGAAATTGCCGTTTTATCATTCTTTGATGATGAAGTTAATGAACAAACCAAGACAAATATTTTAGTGAATTTACAAAGAGAGAGCTTGTATGATTTTATGAAGAGATACATTACATCTGAAGAAGATATGTCTGATTATTTGTATGGTAAGTAGGAATACAATACAATACTATTTTTTATAGTATTTTCTATAAATTGATAATACTGCCTTATTTATTGTTGCAGAAAATCATTAAGTGATTTTGTGTCTGTCAAAAGCACAAATTTATTTTCTCGATTAAAAATTAATAAGAATTTCTTCCAGAAACCCGCTTTTACACGGGATGAAGATGAAAGCATTTTTCTTTATGCATCAAAATATGCAAAAAAAGAGCTTTCTTTAAGGGCAGTTAAAGAGCTGTAAAGCGTATGCAAGATTTTCATGGTTTGATCACTGCAAAGGAAGAGCAAAAGCAATTTTTGCTACACTGTGTTCAGGAGCATAGAAATTTGTATCCAGAATGTAAAAAAGAGATCCTCAATAAAAAATATCCTGCCTGATCTGTAATTTTATCTTCTTTAAATAATTTTTTTTTTTAATTTAATCATTTCAATTGATTGAGCTACATAATCGAAAGGGTTGAAAACGGCAATTTTCAAAATCTTCAGAGTTCTGTCGGCACGGGTTAATGTTCACATAGGAAGATAATATTTTGTATTTAAGTAGGTCTGGGTAGTTTAAAAATAAATATGTATAAAAAAATAAATATGCATTTCGATTCCTAAAAAAAAATTTTTTCACCCATATAAGGGACACCCTAATGTATATGACTTAAGATAAATAAATTGTTTCTGTTACACGATACACAAACACAGAACATAAACGTGTAATGTGGGCAAAGGCGATTTTAACGCTAAGAGCGCTCTCTTCTAGACAAACTTTCTTCATGGATTTTTAATATGTCTTATAATATTATTAATTTTATTAACAGAGTTCACACTTTATTTGCATTAAATCGAGTAAATTTTTGAGAGGAGTATTGTAAGCCAAAGCCGAACCAAATCCACAGTTAACTTGTACCAATAAGAACACTCCAATGTCTCTATCGCCATCGAACATTATAAACAACGCGTTCCAATTCGTTCGAAAAAACACGTGATTTGACCAAAATCACGTTTTTTTTGCTGTTCATTTATTTATTTTTGTTTTTTAGTTCAAATCTAGCTAACTGAATTCGAAACCACTTCATTTTATACACCTTTTTTATGTCTTTTTATTACACATATAGTAACGACAACACAATACGCAATACTCGATATTCTATCCCCTTTTCAAAATGGCCGCCGTTCCAAAATGGCGGATACTATTTCCTTTCGCAATATATTTTATTATGCTCATCAAATAACACTATAAAAGCGTTTCAAAAATCTTGCATTTATTTAATTAGTTGAAATATCCTTCGAGCGGAACAGGCATCGAGGTGTATTCGTCTGGCTTCGTACCTTCAGCAGCATGAACTTCCTGAGAGGGTCGTACCACTGCATCAGGAACAATCCGGCCGGCATCGCCCCACACAGATATTTGTATCCGTTATAGGGATTCCGCGCCACCGCACATCTTGTGCATCCTGTCGAAAAAAAATTGTTGATTTTATCCCCAAAAATTTTCATCTTTTTATTTTTGAGCGGCCATTGACTACGGCTAATTTTTTTCAGGTGCCACAGGTCTTTTAACTTAGTCCGAATTGAGACTATCAGAGTTTTATAGATGAATCTCGTCACCGACATTGATAACTTTATTTGAATAATTTAATTTAAAGTTTCAATAAAATTAAAAGCTCAAAGTCTATCCTGGTCAGGTATACAATACATATTCAAATCGATTAAATACTCATACAAACTACAATCGATTTATCGTGAGAATCGAGTACACAGTCGTATGGTTACATGACTAGTTACGTCATGAAGTCAAATGTCAAAACGGGCCTCTTATTTTGTGTTGACTGTAATTGGATTTTTCATGGACGGGCACCGCCCACTCGGCTCAGTGATGTGTTTAACGATTTTTTCATAATGTCCATAGACTATTCATAATCGATTATGGAAAATTTTTGTGTTGTTGGTGTTTCTTGTTATATCGTACGAACTCTCGTTTCAACATATCAAAAAGAGGACGTACAATTAACAGCCAGTCACACGAATTTGTTGTGAAGTTAACTGAATACTTCGAACGTGAATCAGTTAATGGTGGACCTTTATTGCCCGTAACGCAAGTACAAGATCGCGTCGCAGAAGCACTTGCCATCGGAAAAAAAACCGTTCGAACCATCTTGAAGCAAAAGTATGGACCTTCTGGTAATGAAGAAAATGTTTTAAGTACTCATAAAAAAAATCTATAATATGTACATACATACATAGTTAAATTGTACCTTATTTTATTGATACCTTATACATTATTATTGTTGTTATATTGGCTGTTTAAAAGAGGAGATAAAAAAATAGACCTTCCGAGTTTCTTGCCTGTTCTTCTCAAGAAGGCACTCCCAATTTCCGAACAGGAGGTAGATTCACTCATTGTTTTTTTCAAAGTCGTAGTTTTTTTTTGTATTAGTAGCTTAATGGCCATTTTCACCAACCTCTTCTTAGCTTAGGTGACTCTTAGGTAGCATGCTGTCACATTCTTTTCATTAGAGACAGAAAGTGACAGCATACGTCTTAGGGGCTTCCTAAGCTAAGTTATGGTTGGTGAAATCGGCCATAAATGTTTTAATTTTGTAAATTTTATTTTACTTTAATGACTTTTTTTATTTTGTTTAATGTTATATTCTTTATTATTTGACGTCAATAAGTGCCTGTAAAGGTCTATGTTGAATAAAAATGTTTGACTTTGACTCCGATAATAACATGAAAAAATACGATTATGGAAAATTTTACTTGTTTAAAAAGTATTCATAATGTGGCAATAACAAGAAAAATTCTGGAGCAGGTTTATTCATTTTCCTGGTCAGGTATACAATACATATTCAAATCGATTAAATACTCATACAAACTACAATCGATTTATCGTGAGAATCGAGTACAGAGTCGTATGGTTACATGACTAGTTACGTCATGAAGTCAAATGTCAAAACGGACCTCTTATTTTGTGTTGACTGTAAGCATACTGGCATTTATCATAGCATTTTATTACTTGCTGAACATTCACTTTTTAATAACAAACATTCACAAGTTCGCAAACATGAATCGTGAAAAATACACACACACTACCGGAAACACACACACACACACCAGAAGATCACAACACACGCTCACCTCTAGAATGCGGCAAACGCGTAGAAGGGCCCAGTCTTCTCGGCAACAGGCGAGGCGGTAACACCCTAAGGGACCGTCCCCGCCCCACCCCCGCCAAGGAGACTAGCTCGTGGCGGTAAAGGCACGACGTTTTCCCTAAGGGAAACGAAACATAATTCAAAAAAGCAATATTATACATATCATCATCATAACAGCTCATATACGTCCCCACCGAAGAGCTCGAGCCTACCCTAAGTTAGTTACCCTAAGTTAGTGCGTATTGGTCGACTTTACATACACCATTGAATTTCTTCGCTGATGTATGCAGGTAACTTCACGATGTTTTCGTTCACCGTAGGAGCGGCAGATAAATGTACATATAAAATCTAAAAACGAAGACATGGCGGTCTCGAATCATCATAGCCGCGATTATTAAATCGGACCGCCCGTGAGCGGTCTAATCACTGTCATATCGGTGTTATCGTGATTCCGAACGCGGGGTTAATTGTTTGCGCAAACTTTCTTGTATGAAAATCCTCTTGTCTATGGTTTTGGTCAAAGAATAGCGTATGTGTTTCTCTGAATAAGAAAACCAATGGAACTGCCATACCTACGAAAAAAACGTGCATACCTACGCGTCTAAACATGGCGGCTTAGTACCGCATATTTTCAACAGTTTACACCAACGCGGTTTTCCATTTAAGTGTCACCATTTTTTCACGCTAACATCAAATGTTAACCGTGTTTTGCGTTTCTTTTAAGAAATGGTAACATTTTTAACCGCGCTATTTTTCACAAAGGAAACTTAATCTAAAAATATTGATATTGTTTAAAAGGAACGTTTACATACGATGAATTACGTCAAAAGGTAATGAAATGCGACGATGCTAAAAATGTTGAAAAAGCTGCAAATCTGCGCGTAAGTGGAACGCGCCTCAAAGTAAACAGCGTCAAAATATGGCGGACGCGGCACACGTCTGACGTCACGAAAAATGTTGCCAATAAATCAAAACTGTTCTGTATAGAGTTGGGCTGTTTTATTTGCATACGTTAGACAAAGAAGCCATTATATTTATTTTTCGTCTTCTAAAATTTTACATAACTTAGTAGGATCTATATGCCATTGAAACAGTTCCATTAGTTTCCTTATTCGGAGATGTGCGTACGAACCAGACAGTGACATGAGCACGTCCTTGATGACGTAGAGCCAGGTGGTGCGCCGCGGGAACAGCTGGTCCATCGCGGTCTCGTGCAGCTCGTTCAGGTTCAGCGTGTATATACCCTCCTCGGCACCTGCAAGGCAACCGTGCCTCTACATTGTGGCGACTTACGTCACACTTCAGGGGGGAGGAGATCGATTGACAAAGTGTGACAAGGTGCGGGAGAGGTACTATGCTTTGTGACGTTACATTTTAAAATCTAATTTAAACATTGAAATGCAACCCGTAAAAGGACCACAATGTAAGTTGCTAATTAATTACCCGGTAATTTCAATGTCTGTCTTACCGTTCAAACCGGAGCCAGCCATGCAAGCATCGCTGCTTTACGACGCAATAGGTAAGATAGAGATACTTGCGCAGACAACTCTACAGTGTCGTTTATTCGACGGAATTCTGACATTTCAGAAGTGTTGCCAACATTGAAAAACTCTTCCTAAAAAGGGAGAGCATTTTAGCAAAATAAAAAATAAACCTTTATGAAAGGACATGTCCACTTTTGGGCTAAGAATATAATTATTTATTAACCAACATGTTTCAGGTATTATTGTAAAGAGTACTCAAAAATCTTGGGTTTAGAATAAAATTTAGGTTTTTTTAGGCCTGCAAATTCAAAAAAACAGCAATTTTATGATTGACTTTCATAGTATGTAAAACAAAGCAATTTTTGTATGGAAACCAATGACAAGTTACTGAAACGTGTCACAAACGAATAAATAAGTAACAAAAGCGCACAAACGATGTGATAGTGAGTGACTTTCTGACTAAAATTCACATAAATTACATTTTTAATGTTTTATCAAGATTTACGAAAAACATGGCTGTATGAACTTAGCTCCCTTTGCCTTCTCTTGCAGAAGTGACAGCGTCAAAAAAAGACTCGTTTAATTTTGTGATTTTAATGATCGTGATCGCTTATAACTAATCTAAGCAATCACAATACATCACAATACTTTTTATTAAGAAGTGCACAATCTTGTGTTGTTGCCGCAATGACTGTCAAATTAAAGGCAGCGCAGACGTTATAGATTTTTCCTTCGACAATAAACCCCCAGGTGACCACATATTGAATTGGATTGCAAATTAGCAGCATTGCAGGTCACTGCTGGTAACAAACAAGCATCTCTGACTCTGACCAAAAAAATGATACATGTAATCAATAGGTCCATGCTATTAAAATGAAATCTAGCACAATAAATGCATTGGTTGGTGGCAGATGACTTCTATACTTTACTTTGTAGCAGTGTGTTTGTGCAGCATTTGTTAGGATGAGCCCCTGGCTGTAGTGTCTAGTATGTGATACCTGTTTTACTCTGCCTACTCTTAGGATAAGCACCTACCTCACAGTAATGAAATATTACAATAAATAAAATATACTGGTCTGTTCTTAAGAATGCTACAGTTTTACTATTTCAATAACAAAAGATTTTTTACAAAAAGTCATTATAATGAACTAAGTGCAAAATTCTCTAAGATTACTATAATGCTAATTCAAAGTGTAAATATTTACTTCTATATGACTACATACCCTCGATTTTATCATGGGTACTAAATATGTAATATGAAGTGTTGAATAATTATAATGGTGGAAACTATGTGAAAGAGTTGTAATACAGAAACTGGTTGCAGGTATGAAATAAAATCCAGAAATTATATAATTTTTATTTATTCAATTTCAACATCTTCCCTCATTAGTACGTCATTTCAAAATTGAGCCAGTGGTGTTATATGAGTTTGGTGCGGAGCCCATCCTAAATTCATGGATTTCATTTGATTTTTCCTCTTATCAGCAGTCTCATGTGATAGATCATTTTCTTGAATATGTTCTCCAAAATATGACTTAGCTTGCTTAATTTAATATGTTCTGATTGATTTAAATTAAATTGAATATTTTCATGACATTTCATATTTTCAGACTGATTAAAATTAAATTGAATATTTTCATTCTGGGGAACATTCAAGTGTGGAATTTAAGCATCAATATGTACAAAGATGGCTTCTAATGCCCTATTTAAAATAGATTGACCACCAGGTTGGTTGGTCGCTTACTGCAGCTAGCAGTATAAGTTATAAGATTTCTTTTGAAATAGGTAATTAGAGGACTTTTGTAAGTACAATTTTAGTAACCTCTAATAAAACAATAGAATTGTTTGAATCAGACCCAAAGAGTATAACGTATAGTTAGATTTCTACTGGACAGGTTTTCCCTGCTTATATGGGCTATACATAAATGTAAAGGTGCATATTGATTTTTGAAGCAATAACACTTTTTTATATAAGTAAACATGAGTTTTTGAAATGTATACCCGAGAAGCAATTCTGCAAAGGGATTCCTTAGCCCATAGTCTGACTTAATATAAACCTAAGGCCTTTTTAGGCTTTGAAAAAACCTCACCTAATTGAGTTAAGCAAGAGAACAATAAAACAAATTGTGTGACTGTTAAACCTGTCCAGTATTTACATACTATATCAGTGGAATTTTCTATATTTTCAAATTCAATTAGTTTCTGTTCTTTGATTTTATTGTTAGTAAGTCAAGCATGAATTATTTGGTGTAAACAATACAGTGAACTTATGTAAAAATGCAAAATCATATTGACTCATGTGATTTTCACAGACTCTGGCATTACTTTACGAATATTTTACAATCCCCGAGGATCTTCTTTCTTTCTTTCTTAAATATAATGGTACCATTCGACATTCCAAATTATAGCACTCTGGTACAAAAAAAATGAGAAGTTGTATCAGGAGTGCGACTGTAACCTGGAAGTATAACATTTTGTTGTTCAATTCTTGGGTCTGGTTACTTCGTACGTTCAAATTACGAGAAAACTTAGTCCAGTTAGCAAGCCAATATTTAAATCACATGTAAAATCAAGAACCTGAGCATAGCTGTAGAAAATAAAAGATACTATTTTGTGAAAGGAAGGAAGGTTACACACATACACACAAACAATAAACAAAAGTCAAAACGACAGCTACAATGGCATTGACATATTGACAATGACATCCTTTTAATTGCCAGTAAAAAAAACTAAATGTGGCCCTGCTAAAGAAACAATAAAAAAAAACATTTTAAATTTTTTTCTCCTAAATGCAGACCTAAATATTTTTAATATTCATGGATAAACATCCTTCTCATAAAGTTCTATTTCCGTCATAAATTTTTAAACTGGTTAAAAAAGGTTCAGAATAAAATTCCACGTTCCATACAAAAAGTGGACATGTCCTTTAAGGTTTCAATTAGGAAAACTGACTTAAGAAATTACTGATAATTTTAAAATGGTAATTACATTGTTTAATATCATATTATTTAAGTTACAATAATTGTCAAGGAAATTATTTTTCTATTACTGGGATCCCTGTTCAATAATCCATAGGTTGCCAACCTTTTTTAGAAAAACCTTTTCGTTTGTAAAATTTTGCTTCTTCTAAGAGCCAATATAACAAGATGTCAAATATAAAATTAAAAAACTATTTACGCCGCGTCATGCACCGCGGTCCGAGTTCCGCAAAGTGAAACAATTAATATTAGAGGACATACAATATCACAGCTGAAAAATGGCAAGAATGTATAAACCATATTATAGAAAAGGATAAAATGTGCCCTCTTAATGATCTTCTGGATAGTGTGTGTGATTCTTTTATAATCCGCGTTGATGATGATGACGACAATGATGATATAAGTGATGATAATTTATAAATATTTTTAATTGAGAAATATGTTGTTTTACTCTGTTATTCCATTAAGCACTTAAAAATTTACATTCTAGCCAGTGTGCATTGAGTTCACAAAATAAACACTATTTACAATGTTATTACTTGATCTAATTGTTTCATATTTTTTGTTATTAAATATTTTAAAAAATCTAAGCAGTAAAGGTTATTTATATCTTATTTGTCTATGAATGGCATCTGTTAGAATTCCGTCGAATTAAAAATCATACTGTACTGTACATAGTATTGAGTCTTTGTCTGCCCCCTATTTCACCATTTCTGACAGGTGCGACAAATGTCAAAAAACATGAAATATGACACATATTTTAACAACTGTCGCACCTGACAGAGATGGTGAAATACCTAGTGGTCTTTTATTCTGGAAAGATCACTCACCTATGAGTATGTGTTGATCCCTCGTGTCCGGGTGTATCCAGGACGCAGTGCAGTTTATCCTCAACGGGCAACCGTTGAACACCTGACGAATATTGGAAAATCAATTAACAAAAGATTACAAGAAATATTTTCATCTAACACCCAACCACACCAAACCGATAAGCATTGGAGTGATGGGCTCCTCCAGGAGCATGTTAAAATCATCGGGTCTTTCACGCATGTGCTAAAAATCGTCGGCACTTTCACGCTCACGCTAAAAACTGTCGCTCTTTCTCGCTCAGGCCAAAAATCGTCAGGTGTCTCACGCATAAGCTTAAAATTTCAAAAAGTTCTAACATGTCTCATCATAGATGAAATACAGTTGTACTGTAACGTGGTGAGGTGCAGTAGTGACGCAGTGGTGCAGTGGTGACGGCCAGTATGGGTCAGATGAATGAAGCACCAAAGTTTTCGTCACTATTTTATATTATCCACGAATACAAATATATATTGTGAATAAAAGGAAAAGGCACTACATAAGTGCTTTATTCGTAACAAGAAATGATCGTCGTAGAACATGTCGACTACAATATTGTCTTGATATAATAATATTTATAAATGTATTGAGCAGAAGATATTATCTCACGTCTCGATGTCGGCCATTGAGTTACGGAAGAGACGAATTAAATTATGACATAGACATACAATTCAAAATGCAGTCAGGTAAGGCGGGAACGCAACGAGTTGTTATATCTAGAATATAGCACCTCGTAACAGTACTTTACTCAAAAATGCATGTAATGTGGTCATTATTTTGACAACCTTGTTTGAGCAAAGTCGACCTTGGCGTTAACTTTTCATAATTGGCATTTTAATTAAATTTCTAGTTAATTAATATTTTTTTATTTAAATTACTTGCTGGTTATATTTAGATTAGGTACTTGCATTTTTGAGTAAAGCACTATACAAGCCTTGGCCCACAATGACTGCTTCGCCGGTCACGCTATGATCGCCTCGAGCTAGCCTAGCTACGCTCTAGGCCTTCCAGCTCGGCCATCATTGCAGCCCTCGCTGTCCTCACTGTAAAGGCCTCGACCTACGGTTTCGGCCTTTATCTCAGCTCGTCCATCGCGTGCTGCACGCTGACCGCGCTGCGTCGGCCTGGAGCTGCGCTGTCGGCCATCATCAGCGCGACCAGCAAAGTAGTCATTATAGACCAAGGCAGTAATGTACTAATACCTTTGAGAAGCAGGCGCCCATGTGGACCTTGGGTGTGGGGGGGAGGCCGTTGGGGGCCGGCCGGGGGGGCGTGTGGTGCCGCCGGCCCCCCCTCGCGCGGCCTCGCCGCGGGGGGACCACCGGCGTATCCCCCGACACCCCCGACACCCCCGTCACCCCGCTCGTCTCCACTACGCGACATAAAACATACGGCATTTTATACAAACACCAATTTCTGGGTAAGGAAAAGTAGCTTTTGTGTTTTATCAAAATAAGATAATCGTAAGTTTTTAACGATAACAATGTTCTACAATAATTTTATGTAGCAACACAGCTTTTTTTTTTATTACAAAACTACAAATTATTTCAGTGTTACCATCCATCATGGACGAATTTGTTATTTGATTTTTAATAATTTTAACATTTAGAACCACAAAATCTACTGCGATTCGTGATGGATTCAATGAAACATTTGAGATGGCTATAAGTGAAAAGTTTGAATACAGTGATAGGTGTCAAACAGAATGAAAATATCAATTCCAAAAGTTACGATGTGAATCTGTACATTTCAAAAGTGTCCTATAAGAATAATGACACATCTAAAAAACTAATAATAATGCTACTCGATACAATACTTACCTTTGGTCTCCACTTTCGCCTTATCTCTTTGGCTGTCGGACAAACTCCTCTGCCTCTGGCTGACTTTCAACTCGCTCTCCAACAATTCCGAGTCCCCCTCCCCGTTGTCCTCGGTCCGCGTGAATATTTCGTCGACGGACGACGTTTTCCTCTTGGCACCCTCCAACTCGCACTGGCAGAACTGACTCAAGTCTATGCCGGCCGCGGCCGAATCTGAATTGTGTCTGTTGTGCCGCTTCCTGTGTTCGTAGCCCTTGTCCTCCATGCCCAAGCTCAGGTCTATCCTCCTGCAGAGATCGTCGTCGGAGCTGCCGCCGTTCTCCAGTTTGTCGTCGGCGATCCGCAGGCGATTGGCGATTTGCAACGCGCGAAAATTGGACACGGATATCTTTTGCTTTTTACAATTATCACAGTGCACTATGCCCGAGTCCGAGCTCTGTTTCGAACAGTTCCTGTAGTAGCTCAGTATGTCACCGTTCGAGTTGCACGCGTCGCACGAACATTTCGTCGCGACCGAGCGTTGTAAGTCGCTCAAAGTGTTGTCTTCCCGGGCCTTCGGCTTCGGGCAGAGGCCGCATTCGCAATTCGCGTTTCGTATCAGCGGCGACTCCACGACCACCCCGCTCTCCGGCTGGTCTGCGTACATTATGTCCGTCTCTCCCATCTTTCTGCACAGCGGGTCGTCTATCGACACCATGGACGCACCCAACGGGCTCTGGAAGTTCGACGCTAAATTCTGATAAATGTTCGCCGTGGAGTTGTTCAAAAAGTTCTGTTTCAACTGAATGCACTGGGACAGGTGTTGGTCGTGCACGTGAGTCGACAGCGCGGTGTTGCCCGCCTGCGTCATCGCTACCGTGTCGGCTGTGAGCGGCAGTGTTGCCCTGTTTAAAAAACAGATAATTACCAATTCGGTGAAAGTTTTATTGTTCGCTCAAGCCGCATTTAGCAGTGCTGTTATTTGCAAGCGCGACTTCTGTGCGGTTAGAGACAAAATGTTTTAAATGTCACATTATTTTAAAAATCGAGCAGGTTTATTGTTTATGGTTAAGATTATTGTTAAAATAACAAGTGGTGCTGGTGGGACACATAAAAGGGATAAAAATATAAAATTCAACTGGAAAATGACTTAAAGCATTACTTTTATACGTGTAATGATTGTAAAGAATACAACTTTGTTTAAAAAATTATATACATCATAAAAAACGTTAACGAACTAAACACAACTAACCGACTAACTAAATTATTGTCGCCATGCAACATGCCGATCAACAGATCTGATCATTTTAATTTTAAAAAATTAATACAAATCAAAGATATTTACAACGTATAACCAATCATTTTGTTCGGAATAAACATTTAAAGGACATTACAATAGACATCTCAATAGCAAAATGTAATTGCACTATATCGTATCGTACACTACAAGCTCTGTAAAGCAACTTAAATTTTTATATATTATTAAGCAAAATATTGAGCATTTTTATTGGATCATCATTAAGTAACTCACTGAATTTATTCCGAACGGAACTGTCTGTACTTAGTTGTTGCAGTTGTGTTAAAATATTCAATCACCGACAACTTAAAACTATCAATTAATTGCGAGGCAAATTTCCTGTCACTTTATGTATATAACCAGCCTCAATACTTTTGTTTGTCTATGGTACGAGGGGTGCAAGAAAACTATCGCGCTCATTTAGAAATTAGTGCTAGCGAGCAGTGCCAGCTTTTGTCGAACAGCGACAGAAAATTATAACACAACTGTAATAAAATATTATATTGTTGTGTCATTATTAACGGGACTCTTTTATCTTTCAATTAAAACACACTGACATATTGAATCTGTAATTTTAAAAGATAAAGCAAATACATTAACGTAAGTATACGTAACCTAGACAAGCTGTTACGAAGAGAAATTGTGTCACTACGCGGGACAGCGCTGGGTGAGGAGCCTACTCGCTCTAAAGGCTAATTTACACTTTGTTAAGTGGCATGTGCGAGTGGGAAGTGACAACCTAATTATTAAGTGTGAAGGAAGCGTTTACACAGTGTTAAGTATTTGTTTCTTGCACATACGTATGTACTATGCACCTATCAAACCGATACTGTTTACACACTGTTTAGTGCGGGTGAAACCGCGAGTGAGGGGAGTGCGCGGGTGGGCGGTGTGTCTACTTAACAGTAAAATTTAGAGCTCGCTTCTAATCAGTTTACTTCACACCTGCACTTCGCACTCGCACTTGCTACTTAACAAAGTGTAAATTAGCTATAACGTAATATTGCATGAGAGTAAAGGAGACGGCAATACTAAGGTAAGTACATGAGGTGGCGGTCGAGCGTATTACGCAGTCTCGTAACCATTTTCTTTTGTTTTAATCAAGATATGTATAATTACTCAGTAATACACACCTTAAGTATATAGGTGAACCACGGGCAATAACCCAACCAATATTCACACATAAAAAACGATAGTGTTTATTGTCACACTAAAATTTAAAGACATATTTTACGCAAAATTAGCGACACAATCTTTACAGCACAACGGCTACGTCTCACGATGGCTCGTGATCGACTAAGCGGCGTGGTGCTAATTGGCACCAACGTAGAGAGCATATATCTCTGTACCGGATAGCGTGTCTAGGTTACATATATTACGTCATTGAGGACATATGTTTGTTTAATACTTTATATGTTAACTTTGTATATGTTACTGTAAAAGTCCGTATATCGATAAATCTTAGATTTTGCCAGTAAATCCTAGGATTTACCAACATAAGTTGGTAAATGTAAGGATTTTATAGAGAATAGACGATATTTCGGGCCATACCATAAGAGTTTGGGATATGTGAGAATTTACCAATGACAGTTCGTAAATGTTGGTTTTGGGAATCAAACAATGTGTTTCCATGTCACTTTACCCATCAGTCAGTACCTTACAAATTGTTAATTATCGTTATGATAATACATTAGTAATTGTCATTAGGCTGTGTCTATTCGGACCCGGATCCTAAAAGAAGTTGATTGCTATTCGGACCCGGAGCATGAAAACATGCAGTTTTCATTCAGTTTCATGCTCCGCTGTGTGTAGTCGCAATATCTAACCTAACCTACAGTTTGTATGGAAAACGGTCCGCATGATTAACCACTTAAGAATATTTTCAACATTTACCGCGTCTTGGTGGTAAGTTCTAAGATTTACCGAGTATATGATGGTAAAAGTCCGAATTGGACAATGATCACACGACAGTTCGGACTTTTTTACCATTAACAGTTGGTAAATCTTAAGTTTTACCGGAAAATGTTTAGATTTACCGTAGCTCGGACTTTTACAGTAACATATGTAAGGAATGGCGCTATTTATATTATCACAAAGAGATATTTTTGACAATCTCAATTCTGCAAATATAGTACATCTTACAAATACATGATTCCACGTGTGTGATTGTTTTCTGTCCCGTTGATAACGACAAAATGGAAATTATGGGACAAATACTAAAATAACTATAGTATTATTTTGTACTATTAACACATTTGAATCAAGACCCAGATTAACATAATTGTAATGAATGAATCGAAATAATAATACTTGCAGTCAACATTAGGCGAAAAATACTCATCTAATATTTATTTTATTATCGTATTATGTCGTTTTTATCAAATTATCGGCGAAGTGGATCAAGACAATCAAACTAGTTTATAGTACCACACACTACACTACACAGAGAAAGCGTTGTACATACAAATTTACAAATGCATCAAACGTGCGCCCCCCCGCTTTACCTGAGCAACAACTCTTCGTCAATATATTGCAAGAGGCTCCTAAAACAAACAGAGACAGCTTACAGACATGTGCGGGCACAGAGCGCGCTGGTAAGGGCCTATTGTACACAGGAATACGGTTTCAAGTCCAATGATTGAGAGATAATTGATTTTCAAGTGTTATTTAGGAACATTATCAATCTTGGTCATTTGTAGACATGATTTTGATTCTTAAGAGAGGGCTAAACTTAGATTAGATAGATAATAGAGGAATATATTGCACTACCAACATATATCTTAACAGTGTTGCATCAAATTAAAATATTTAAAATTATACATCACTTTCCTTATTCAGAAACACATTGCATAGAACGAAACAGATATAATGGTAGGGGGAGAAATTACATAATAGTGAACAACTTTTGTTCAAGCACTTTCAATAAGAATCGATATTATTGAAGTAAAGGAATTTTTAAGATTTCAAAACAAACTACGCTGCAGCAGCCCTAGCCGTCAGCTGTTCTTTGCTTACATTACGGTCATTACAAGTTCAACAAAATTGACTAATTTATCTCATCCAAATCTACGTCGTATGTCACTCCAAATATTTTATGATGCGTAAGCGCCACCCTTAGCTTCACTTACTTTCAGGGTTGTACATTTTTTAATATTATTTTATATTTGAATGAAAATAAAAAATAATCGTTTTCCGTTATGTAAACGTGTGCATAGGTATTCTAGCCCACCCACAAATGAAATTTAATTAATCATTGTTTTTGGCTCTTCAATCAATAAATACAACTAAATTTTTAAATTATTTTTAACTGGCAATAATAAATAAATAGCGTGTAACAAAAAATAAACCGGAGCAGTCCGAATTGCTCTTTTAGTGCATACAATAAATAAATTAAATGTAAAAAAACCTTTTTAAAAACAAGCTTTTATTTAAATGCGCTAAAAAGAATAAATAAACTGTATAAGCGTTGAGTTTGGATGACAATGCATGGTTAACTGTGTGACGTCATTTTAAACCCAAGATGGCGGCATACCCAAGATGGCGGATCAATTATTTATAATGCACCCCTACAATATGGGTATCAAATAAAAGGTCTTGCTAAGAGTAACTCGAAAAATAATGTGACGTCACTATTTATCCAATATGGCGGACTTCTAAAGCTTGAAAATCAATTTTGAAGTACATATCTTTAACATTGAGCTGAAATTTTGTATACACACAGTTTGGATGAAAATGCACGGTTAACTGTGTGACGTCATTCCAAATCCAAGATGGCTGCATACCCAAGATGGCGGACCAATTATTTTTAATGCACTCCTACAATATGGGTATCAAATAAAAGGTCTTGCTAAAAATAACTTGAAAAATTAAGTGATGTCACTATTAATCCAATATGTCGTACTTCTAAAGCTAAAAATAAATTTTGAAGTAGATATCTTAAACCGATTGAGCTGAAATTCTGTATAGACGTTCCGGCAAACGACCTTGCAACAATGATGCGTTGAATGAGATGAACAGACTGAGAAACGTGTCCAGTGATAACTAAAAAGTAAAAAATAAATTAAATGTAAATAAACCTTTTTAAAAACAAGCTTTTATTTAAATGCGCTAAAAAGAATAAATAAACTTTTACTTATAACGTCATTTCACATTTGACACAATTTATATGACATAAAAGCTTGTCGCAAGATTTATTTGATACCCATATTGTAGGAGTGCATTAAAAATAATTGGTCCGCCATCTTGGGTATGCAGCCATCTTGGATTTGGAATGACGTCACACAGTTAACCGTGCATTTTCATCCAAACTGTGTGTATACAAAATTTCAGCTCAATGTTAAAGATATGTACTTCAAAATTGATTTTCAAGCTTTAGAAGTCCGCCATATTGGATAAATAGTGACGTCACATTATCTTTCGAGTTACTCTTAGCAAGACCTTTTATTTGATACCCATATTGTAGGGGTGCATTATAAATAATTGATCCGCCATCTTGGGTATGCCGCCATCTTGGGTTTAAAATGACGTCACACAGTTAACCATGCATTGTCATCCAAACTCAACGCTTATACAAAATTTCAGCTCAATCTGTTAAAGATATCTGCTTCAAAATTGAGTTGCAAGATTCCACCCGAACATACATACATTGCAAGTTAAATAAAAGCTTGTAAAAAGAGTTTCTCAAGTAAAATACCTACATACTCGTACATGATCCGTACAAGAACTGCGTTTCCTTTAGTTCTCAGTTTAATATAGTAATATCCAGAGCGACGCCATTAAAAATAAATAAATCGAACTTATTAACCGACATGAACGCAACTGTACAAAGTAGTAACACGCGGACAATTTTGTTGTAACGTCAAATACGTCAACGTCAATAAGTGAGTGATAATTGATATCTTCCGCCATGGTTGCCTGTTGTGTGGCAATAATTTGCAATTGTTTTCAATTTGCAAATGTGGTTTATAACCACATGAGGCGAAAAACAGAGCTAATAGAAACTATTTGTTATATTATTGCCTAATATCCTAATAACTATTCAGCTTTATGAACCAGACTCCAAACATTCAGGAACAGCTCATTTGGCAATGATACTAGTTTTACATTAATAATCATATTAATTATCATTTTATATAATATGTTGATAAGATCTCTTATATGTTTTCTTTGTATTTATGTTCATACCTATTTATGTTCATTTTAGAGGTGGCGTTAATAGTTGAATTAAAATATGAGATAATTTCAATGGTTGTAAATATCAGTTAATATTTTTATTCAAATACAATATATTTATATTTTTATTAGTACCGCGGCGGTCAATATTTTTCTTAGTTCGGTCTGTGATTGACTTTATTCGTTACGATACTTTTATCAGTCGGTTACATTTATCTATACGAATGAATATTACTTTGGCGTTAAAATCAACTTGAATTGAATGAATATTTTTATTCGATATGGTTGAAAATATGTATCGAATATAATGTGTTAATTTTTTAGTTTAATTTAACGGTTGCAAAAATATATTGAAGGAAAGAATTTTATTGACATACACAACAGCATTTAGTATATATTAAAATTTGACAAATATAGTTATCTATAATATAAATAAAGTAAAAAAAAAGTAAAAGACAAAATAATTTATTATAGAGTAGTCATCAAGGACCCTAACTCAGCAAAAAGCTTCTACGACACATAAGCTTGTCACAGAAACGCTGTTATTATGGCAGGGCCTTGGGTGTGGGGGTGCGATGTCAGACAAGCCTGTGCACCCTGGGCAACCCGGCAGATTCTCTGCCGCGGGCTAATAGTCTGACGAGAGGACCCCCGTAGAGGGGGGTGTGGGATGGCCGGGCTTAACCTGGCGGGCCACTTCGTGTGGCCCCGCTTCATGCGGGGAAGGGCGAAGTCCCCTCTTCTTATGTAAAGAAGAGGTGTGGCTCTCGCTGGAAGCCGATTCCGGCGGCTACCTCTCGTGGTAGAGGGCCGAGGCGAGTTTCTCGCCGTGGCGCTTCGCGACCGTTGGGGATTTCCCCGAGCTTCGACTCACCCCCGCGCGGCGGTGGATCCAGCGGGATCTGCCGTCGGGCAACCCGTTACCCGCACTGAGCGGGCTGGGGGCCTGGCGCACTGAGCGTCGGGCCGCGTGGAAGACAACCACAATAAAAAAACAGTTTCTGGGTGTGAACCACAAAATAGCAGAGCCAGGAGGGGAATCCGGCAACGGACATGTCACAGGCAGGGGGTCAGAGGGAATAAGGCCTGGCTGTTGTCCCCCTGTCTTGTGACCGACGGAGGAGCTGCTGGGGGGGTTTTTAGTGGGTAGGCCCGGACCGTGTAAGGTCTGGGGAGTCCCACATATCCTCGTGGCTTGGCTCGACCACGAGGAATGCGTAAATGCATTTTCACCTCTTCCAAAAAAAAGAGCCTTGGGTGTGGCGTACCTAATTACCTATATAAATAAACAAATATTTACAATCTTAAGATGCATACAAGGATACAAATTCGTACGCGCCGTGCAAGATAGAAATTAAAAAGAAACACAAAACAAAATTTAACAAATACTACAAAAAGAAAAAAAACGAAACAAACATGTCAAACAAACGCCTACTTGGGTATCTCTATTAGTCTGTGGTCTGTGCAACCAATCATAGCGAACTATGGCTCAAAGGCCTAGAAGCCAAGCCAAAAATATTATAAAAAAATCATAGAGAACTAATTGGTCTGTGATGTGTATTTAATTTAATTTTGTGAAGTGAATTATTATTTGAGCAACGTAAAACCTTTCGTAAGATTTAAAAATACAGTGTATCGAACGAAATGTCTAATTGTCATTCAAATTCTAATGGTTTTTTTACATTTTTGTCGCAAACCGCTGTCTGTCTCGGTCTCCACCTCATGCCAGAACATGAGTTCATTGCGAAGATGATTAAAAGTTATTTTCGGTTTTTTGTAACGCCAGTAAATACTTTTATTGATTTCTCTTAAATGAAAATTTGGTTTTTAGAGCACGCAGAGGCGGTGGGAGATCGTTCCAGAACCAAGAGGCGGCAAATTTGGAGGCGGAAAACAGGAGTACACGCTCTTTTTCCAAGGCCTCGACAGATTTGGGACCAAGCCAATTTCATGTAAGGATACTCTGGCTTCCTTGTTTTAATGATCGCAAGATGAAGCCTTCTACGCGCTTCCATTCTGAGTATATTTGCCTCGTTATGAAAAGGTGTTGAACAACACTAGTTCATATTGAACATTCAGTCCATCAAGAAGTCACACCAATAAGTATAAATGTTAATACTAGTTCATTTTCTCTTTATATTCCTCCCGTATCGACCACCGTAACCAAGATGAGGTGTCTCTTTTTGCACTCCCTTACCAGATAGCTTCAAAAAAATTATGAGGCCATGTCCTCTTTTACCTACCTAATCAAAATATATAAATTAGATATTTTACCAGATGAATTGAAATTTGCTGATAAGCGGGAATTATGTTATAAAAAATAGATTGTTGTAAATAAAGAACATACAAAGTTTTTAAATAAACAAAAACAAAATTTATGAGAAAATGAAAAACTGAATATATTTCTATAGCTTTTCACAATGATAGTGCAGTTTTGAATTTTAGTTTTTAAAAATTTTCAACATCAAAATAGTAAACTTGAAACCGCATCCAACTACTAATATCACATCGATTAAAGCTTAATTATAAATAAAGTTTAATTAATTAATCATTACATATAAATACGCTAACGTCTTACCTCGTACGAAAAACACTCTTTAGCATACAATTCACTTAACAGGGTAATGAAACCAAACATACAGACAAATATCATTTAAAAACTTTCATTACCTCAACTGGCGTTATCAACTCATTCCATCTAATAACTAGCGTTTCTTACTGACACCAGGAGAGCTCTTAACGTTCATTTCACCTGATAGTAAGCGATCATACAGCCGAATCCCACTTATGGGATTAAATATTTCACGGGTATTTTTTTCCTTTTTTTTACCTCATCAAAAACTTGCAACAATAAATCGATTAAAATTTGCAATATTGCCTGACGTCACACATGTGTACATTTTGTACCGAACTGTGACGTAGCGTATGTGTGGATGGATGTATATTGTTATTAAAAAAAAACCTCACACAGACTAAACCGACACCTAGCTTCCCGTACGCCAAAAAGTTTTTTGCAGAAGACTTTTGAAGGTCAGATATGCGAAATGAGGTCAAAACGCTGGTTATTCGATAAAATGTTTTTGGTAGCGCGAGCTGAGATAGTACAGACCCTTAAGACGACATAGATCCAATATATAACTCGGTATAGACCATACTTTGGTAGGCATTAATCTATATTTTTGTGTTTTCAGTAAAAATAAGTATTTCAAATCGGCTATTGATTTTTAACACAGTTAAAAGTGGTACTTTTTTGTTGCTGTATAAGAGTTGGTCTTCTGAAACTAGTGTGACTATACCCAAAAGGCCTTCCCACAGATAATATATTGCAGGCCACAAAGTCAACCTTTTTTTATTTTTTATGTTTAACAACTTACTTTGCACTTACTCACATCTATGACGTCTTATAAAACCCACATGCATCACAATAAAATCCCATCACCAAATATAAAAACAATAATATATAATTGACAATAATGTGTGCATATATGTATAATTTTTTATACAGAATCATACATAATATTGACAAGAAAAAAAATACAACACAATGTAGCATGTTACATGTAATATTGTTTATCACGTGAGCCTGGTTAATACAAAAAAATACTTTAAAATATAAAATTAATAGCCAAGTTAAACGCTTTACGCTTAAAAGTATAAAAGTATAAAAATGCACATGTAACATACACACAGCATAAATATTTAGCATAAAGTAATATAAGTATTTAAATAAAAAAAAACTTAATAAAAATACAGCACACAAAACCAGCACACACAAGAAAAAAACGAAAAAACAAGAAACACAATTCTCAAATCGTGGTGTTTTGTTAAACAACAGAAAAGCGCACACTGTAACAGAACACGTCATGTTAGTGTCAAAATGTAAAATTATTGCCAATTTTTCGCTTACAGCGTTTTATTTTTCTTTTTAAAAAAATTTTGAACAATACCTCAGACTCATTCTCATAATATCATCACCAGTGATCACCCGACACCACTTGCTATAAAATAATTGTATACATGAAATAAATATACACAACATAAAATGGTCCACATAGCGAAGACTTAAATAATAGCATAATAATAACAAAAATATATAGAAGCCGTGACATAATATAGTAAAATTTTCATTCAACTCACTTTTCGCTGGAGGGCATAGTGTCCGTACACGCGTCCTGTAGTGGGTTGTGTTTTGGACAGCTCATGAGAGAGGCAACGCTCCAGTCTTCGCTCGCTTGTCTGTGGTACGCTGCAGGCATACATTGTTTAAATTAGAACAATAGACTATTTTTTTTATTGACACTTAAAACTACAGATGATTTGCAGAGACAAGTTGATGTAACCACAACGGAGAAGCTATGCCTTCATCCCATCTTATAGTCATTGACAGTAAGTTTCAATGTTGACTCGAGCATCGTTTGAGACTTCTTAATTAAAAGACACTGTCTGTTTTACCTCTGCTTCATCATCACAGCTCATATACGTCCCCACCGAGGGGTTCGAGCCTACCCCATGTATTAGGGTGATTAGGCCTTAGTCAACCACGCTGGCCCAGTACGGATTGGTCGACTTCACATACATCATTGAATTTCTTCGATGTATGCAGTTTGCCTCACGATGTTTTCCTTCACCGTAGGAGCGTCAGACAAATGTACATATGAAATTCGAAACGAAAAACACATTGGTACATGGCGGGTCTCGAACCCCGACTGGAAGGCAAGTGCCGAGTCCACAGCGCCACTGACGCTCCACATTACCTCTGTTTGATAGAACTTAATATTGCTAATGACATTTTTTAAATAAACTCAAAATAAATACTTCATCTTGGGCATGATTGAGAAAAATTTTCTGTGAGTTCACATCGTGTAAATACAGGTTGTAAAAAGACCCATAACGAAGCCCGCGCCTACACATGCAGACCATTAAAACCAAGTTATATAAAAAAATATTACATATGGGAAACGAAATTTATTTTTAGGTTTTAAACTACAAGTACCACACGCGCGCGAGCGCACTACGTATCGTCTCTGCGTGAGTCAGCGGCTCGTGGCGGCAATAGACAGCGTCCGTTCTATATACATTAAAAAACTTTTATTTGTAATAAATACTAATTTTTTCTTTGGTGTTTCTTTGGATGAAAATTAACAAATAACGTATCAAACACTTTGGTAATAAAACCCCAAAAAAATAATTGTCACTTTGAACTTATGTGAATATCTCGGTAACTATTAATTTTGCCAGGTATGGTCTAGAAGACAAAAATGATTTTGACGATGGATTCAATACGTGGGTTCGGTCCTCGAAGCGTTCGGTCTTTTGCACCCTGTATGTTATTTACGTACCTCCGTCAGGTCGCAGGGTGCTCGGCCGCTTCGGCGTGTCGTCGTCGTCGAGATCGACGACGGGCGAGTCGTCGTACGCGCGCCGCTCTGCCAATAGAATCGCATTCATTAATTAAGGCGCTACTTAATCCCGTATACGAACAAATTTGATTAAAGGCAGGTTCACACACATCAATTAAGTCATCGATTCGCCACCGACATAATTATTCATTGAAAATTTCCCAATAAACGTACAACAAATAAAAAAAGGTTGTTCTACCTATACCATTTTTAGATGTCTTCGCGGCCCACTTTGGGTACTAACAGGGACCAGCAATGGTCCGCGGAACACTGGTTACGAACCACTGTTCTAGTGGTTTCACAGAACATTTAAAAAAGCTATTGGTATTCTGGTGGTTTTAAAGCTAATCGCACATATCCGCACGCGCCGTACGCGCCGCATTATATGACGTTATCAGCATGTGTTTTTCAATACCCGCACCAACCGCATTTTTGAAATTCGGCTCGTATGGTGCTGCCAAATTTGCGAGATTTCATATAATTTTATAAAATGCGGCGCGTACGGCGCGTGCGGCACGGGCATAAAATATGTGCGTTCAGCTTTAGTAGTTGACTTATGCCCGGTTTGTATATTCAAAAACGATTCGTTTTTGCTACGGACAGTTCAGTTTTGACATTTACTCTATGGAAAATATGTCAAAATATAACGGTAGCAAAAACGAATCCGTTTTTGAATATAGAAACGGGGCATTAGCGGGTGTGCAACTTAGAGCATTTAGCCTACGGAGATGGCAAAGCTGGGCGAAGTACGTTGACCATATGACCATGCGCGTTATTAAAACTAGTTGACGCGCAGCCGCTGCCATTGCTCGTAAAAATGGTTAAATGTGCAGATTCCTCTTGCAAAAAGCGATCCAGTGACTCAAATCTTCGAGACCATGGCGTTTCCTAACATATGTACGTATAAAATATACATTAACTTGTTTTATTCATGTACAATTTTTAAGTAATTTTTATGCCGCTACGATAGAAAAATATAACGGTACGTAGCTCAAATACAGTACACGGGCATGATTTGCGGGCGATTGCGTATATACACGTCGATTCGTCGATGTGTGTGTGTATGTGTTTCTTTATTGTTAGATAATGTTTTCATAGTGTGCGTATCTGTTATTGAATGCTAGCTTTTCGTAGTGTGCCATGCGTGTTTACCTCGCCTCCCGCCAAATATGGCAGAAAAATGTACACTGCGATTTGTTGCGTACATCTCCACAGGCTAAATGCTCAGGTACAGAATATATAATAGTAATCCATACAGAACGGCTACTCACCTCCCCGCACTCATTTCAAATACCTCACCCCACCCCGCACCTCGTTGTACACATCACTGACACATAAACAAGGGCGCGCGCGATCGCTCGGGCGAGTAGACGCGAGCGCCGGCCGATAACAGAGACAGCGCTATGCGGGTAAAAGAGAAGGCAGTCGCTGCACTTCCCGTGCCATTTCGATTGATAACCGCGCACTCAGCCCTACTACAGTCTGATTTTTAATTCGACGGAATTCTGACATATCAGAAGTGTTGCCAACATTGAAAAACTCTTCCTAAAAAGGGAGAGCATTTTAGCAAAATAAAAAATAAACCTTTATGGAATTTAAGGTTTCAATTAGAAAAACTAAGACTTAAAAAATTACTGATAATTTTAAAATGGAAAAAGTACATTGATTAATGTCATATTATTGAAGTTACAATAATTGTCAAGAAAATTATTTTTCTATTACTGGGATCCCTGTTCAATAAGACATAGGCAGCCAACCTTTTTTAGAAAAACCACTACATTTGTAAAATTTTTGTTTCTTCTTAGAGCCAATGTAACAATATGTCAAATCTAAAATTAAAAGACTATTAACGACGCGTCATGCACCGCGGTCCGAGTTGCGTAAAGTGAAACAATTAATATTGGAGGGCATATAATATCACAGCTGAAAAATGGCAAGAATGCATAAGCCATATTATTAAAGAAGAGGATAAATTGTGCCCTCTTACCCAATATGTGATCCTGATCCGTTTTTTCCGGATTGAGATTGCAAACTCAATCGAAAAGTTTTGTAAAATTTTTGTTTCTTCTTAGAGCCAATGTAACAATATGTCAAATCTAAAATTAAAAGACTATTAACGACGCGTCATGCACCGCGGTCCGAGTTGCGTAAAGTGAAACAATTAATATTGGAGGGCATACAATATCACAGCTGAAAAATGGCAAGAATGCATAAGCCATATTATTAAAGAAGAGGATAAATTGTGCCCTCTTACCCAATATGTGATCCTGATCCGTTTTTTCCGGATTGAGATTGCAAACTCAATCGAAAAGTACCATTTTGCGTCTCTATATCCAATCGATGGATTGCATTTGTAATCTCAGAAAATCAACCATCCATGAGGTCCGATCAGTGTTTTTGGATGGACCTCTGTTCAAAAATGACGTTTGACGTGTCCCAATAATCAATCTTTGAATAAAAGGGATTGATTGCTACGTCTACACAATCTTTTTTGGTGATCTTCATATTTTTATGGTTTACTTGTCAAAATTTGGATTGATTTACATGTTTTGAAAATAAATTGTTGTATTTTTGTCAGAAATGGCAATGGCAAAGGCGATATTTTTGGAAGATATGATAGTAGTGATTTGGAGTTATGAGCCGAAACAATATCTGATTTCGATATGTGACTGCAGTGATGATGATGAAGTGTTACAACAACAACGTCGCAATTAACACCAAATATCAACAATAGTAATAACTAAGAATTTACTTTTTGGTTCCGGCTGAACAAAACTGTCGTAAATTACTTTTAACGAAAATAATGCCCGACATAAAAGAAACAGTGACTAGAATACCTTTTGCCGCGCTATATACATATGTGATGTGAATGTGTTTGAAATATATAATAAATAGCTGTGCCGGCGAACTACGTTTCGCCATAATAATCACCTAGGTGTATAAAAAATAGTTTACGGCCTATTCTCAGACCTACCGAACATACACAAAAAATTTCATAAAGATCGATCAAGCCGTTTTGGAGGAGTTTGGTAACAAACACTGGGACACGGAAATGTTATATATTAGAAGATAATAAGCTTCAGCTTTGCCTCGCTGTCGGATTAAGTTTCTTATATTATTTTGTTCTTGTATAGATATTGTAAAAATCTTAAATATAAGATATTTTTTGAAATAAATGATGATAATATTAATGAGTCATTTATTTTCCTCTTTACATTTCGTTACCTCAATAGTTTACACATTACAATAATTACTACATTACAATCATATAAAAATTTTCCTCTTCTTTTTAGTAATCATGGAGAGGCACCTCTTCTTTCTGTAATTTCTCACCCCAAATTTTATTTCTGTATTTACTATACGACTATTCGTTGCTTTTATTTATTTATATTAGTTCAAATCACAAATTAAACGTTCAAATCAAACCAATCACACCACAGCTAGTTAACAAACAAATAATGTCACTCGCATGCTCGTATCAGTTTTATACACGTTCCATTCCTATAAAAATAAGTGGTTTGCATAATATTGTATTTGATATATTATTATTTACAGAATAATTTCTAAGTGTTTTTAAACATTATATTTATTGTTAGAAGCATAAGAAACATTATTTAAAAAGATTTATAGCTAGTTTGTTTTCATAAAACATACAGTAATAATATTGCACAATCTAATATTTTGCGTATAAAGAAACGGCCAAGAGGGAAAGGATCGCTGGCGATCCGGTGTCAAAAGAATCCTAGGATTGCAGTCTTTAGTTATTGGCACGCGGATTAGAGATCGATTGAGCGATACACAATAATCCGAGATTGTTTTTAATCTTAAACTATGGATACAATATTGGGTTCGGCCGTTAATGATCTGCTGGATAGTGTGTGTGATTCTTTTATAATCTAAGTTGATGATGATGAGGACAATGATGATATAAGTGATGATAATTAATAAATATTTTTATTTGAGAAATATGTTGTTTTACTCTGTTTTTCCATAAAGCACTTAAAAAAGTACATTCTATCTAGTGTGCATCGAGTGCACAAAACAAACACTATTTACAATGTCATTACTTGATCTAATTCTGTTTCATATTTTTTATTATTAAATATTTAAATATGTCTAAGCAGAAAAGGTTATTTAAAACTGATTTGTCTATGGCTGACATCTGTGAGAATTCCGTCGAATTGAAAATCAGACTATAGATTCGTTCCACGCGCACATTTGCGCGTGCACAAACGTCATTTTTTTTTAATGTAAGTCCCGGCAAATGACCTCCTCCCGCCTGATGTTAAGCGGTGAAAGAGGCCCAAATGAGTTGACAGATAGAGTAGGGACGACATCCACTATCCCACCTGCCCGCCCCTTGCCGGCCTAAAAGATGCTTTTTCACACTTCTTTTGAAGGAACCCATGTTGTAGGCTGAAGGAAACACGTGCGCAGGTAGAGAATTCCAAGTGTGGGATGAACGACAGAAGAAGGAATCTTGGAATTTCTTGGTACGGTGTGAAAAGGAAGATACAGTGTAAGGATGACTCCGAAGGCCCTTACGCGTGTTTCCGTTAAGGAATGGAGAGGGAATGACTGGATCTTGTCGTTGCTCGAGTAGTAGTAAATAGGTAATTGATTTGCGAACGTTGTATATGTATGGAGTGTCCGGGGTGTGCTCAAGGTGTGCGAGTGTAGTGTCGGCGACGCCGCGCCGGTGACGTACCGTCGTCGAGCAGCCGCGCGCGGGCGACGCCGCCGTCGTCGGGCGGCGGGTCCGCGGGACGGACTATCCGAGCGGCCGCCAGCTGCTCGGCGGGAACGCGCCGCCCCCCGCGCCCCGTGTGCTTCGACGCGATGCGCTGCGGCACGTTCGATATCGCCTGCCGACACGACAATAGCGCCCTTCGCTCACTCGTCGTCGACAGCTCATAATATATACGTCCCCGCCGAGGGGCTCGAGCCTACCCTAGACTAGGGCGATTAGGCCATTTTTTTTTACAAGAGGAAAAATACAGTCTTTACGGTATTCGACAAGGGAATCGAGCTGACTGGGCCACCCCAAGGATATGCGGGACTCGGGTAGAAGACCCACTACCGGCTAAAAACCCTCTAGATACTTCTACCTCCGCGGAGACACAATCGGGATCGGCGTTAGCCATTCCCCGATTGAAAGGGCGATTAGGCCTCGGTCGACCGCGCTGGCCGAGTGCGAGTCGGTCCTTCGCTCATTACGACACCCAAGAGATACGATACCCGAGTTGAGGTACCAGTTGGATACACTAATTGGCGATCGGTGTATCGCACGTTACGCTCCTGAGAATGAACTAATTTTAATCGTTGATGGCGTACGCTTGAAATTGAAAGGACGTCGAAATGTCGAGTGATTCCAGTGACGAGGAAGCACTTGCAGTTTTGTATTGGCCGGTTAAGCGAGTGATATTCTACGATGACAGGCCAAGTCAATATAGACATAACTTAAGTGTAATTCTAAAATGCCTAAGATTAGTTTAAATGTATATGTGTTGCTATGGTGAAAATATTAAAAGTGAATTAATGACTGGATCTTGTTGTTAATTAATGAAACTAAAACGTGTGCATGTTTATATAACAGTTAATACATTTACTGTACCTGCATTATTATCTTGTTTATCTACACTCATGTTCTAATTCTAATATTAAGAACTCAACACTAATATTTTAAAGGCATAACTTAAAGCCCTTGGCCTTTTACAAATTACATTATAATACAGGTTCGCCATACAAAACCAGTACTTTAATGTAACTCGAATGCCAATAAAATACAGTTCGATTGACGAAGCCGGACCAAGGAGGTTTTGTCACAATTTTTTTGTGCCAATACATTGTCTATGACGGCGCGTGCAACAGCGCATGCGCGGTAGAATGTTGGTGTTGGCGCCATTTCTCTGAATTTTTCATTCATTATTTTGCTGTTATTGGTTAAAATAATAAATAATATAAATGTATATAGTTTTAGATTTCTGTATTAGTTTCACAATTGCACTGTTCAAAATGCAAATAATTATTAGAATAAATGAGTTTGATTTTGTTTTAATTTTGTGTCTTTTATTTAATTTAGGTAACCACTGATTGCATGAGTGTAGATAAAGTAGTGTATGAAATTGCACATAATTAGGTCTTAAAACACTCGTGTGGTACTATTAAAATTCTCGGCAAGCCTCGAATTTTAAACACACACTAGTGTTTTAAGACCCCCTATTATGTGACTATTTCATAAACTACTATTTTAACAATATAGATCTAAGTAATAAAAAAGTTGTTTATTTTCCTATTTACTTATTTAAAGCGAAAACAATCAATTTGGCCAAAATTAAAATTTGTACCTCATTGTTGTTAGAATTTGTAGTTGTTATTACCAAAATGGCGAATTTTAGCATGGTTTTTATTTTAATCGGGATGATTTTAATCGCCACTAAAAATAATCAGCTTAGGATGTTTACGCGTAAAAATAGCACGTCTGAAATAACGTTTGGACGGCTATAGCTAAATTGAATTGACCGTCTAAAATTAGCAATTTCAGTTGAATTTGACAGTTACCGCAGAATAAGAAAATGGTTTAGCAACACCTAAATAAAATTAGGAAATTTAGCAGCCATTTCAATATTGTGTCCAATAACGCTATGACTCTTTTCGCTTTTAAGCCAAATTAGCGACACAATCTTCACTGCTTCACACACATTGGCTACGTCTCACGTTTTTCCGCGATCGACTAAGCGAAATGGTACCAACTGGCACCAACCAAGTGGGCAATTTCGCTGCATCGGATAGCGCGTCCAGATTACATAATAATATAATAATTGCAAGTCCAGACCAGTCTATGCGTCTATGAATAATTTTAAAAATTTAAGTTAAAAATTAAATTTTTGTCAAATCACCACATACGCGTCGAATCTTTGTATATCTAATTGTTTCATAATCATAAACTTTTCATAAAATGTAGTTAATTCTATTCTGAGATCCAATTACAAGTGTTATCAGCGGAAACGACACAGCATCGTTGGAATTAACCAATAGGAGCACAAAGATTGGCTGTCATATTATTATGTACGATGACGTGATGAGGAGTCGTTCTGATTGGTCGAGAGCTCAGCGAGATAGTTCAGCGAGGTTTCCTAGTGGAAAGGGGCTGCCATTATTCCTACGTTACCTCGTCGTCGGGTTCGTGGGGGTGCGGATGTTGGTGGGCGGAGGGTTCCGCATACCGCCGCAGCAGGTCCAGAGCGAGCCGCTTGCTCATCTCTTGTTGGAAGAACACGTGCTGGGGACAAAGTGGGCGATTTATCATCTGCCGATTCAGCTCACATACTTGCGCCCCCCCGAACCTACCTCTTGTCGTGTTGAAGTAGAACTTGTCTAAAGTGAAATGACGCGAATGAGTGGACGCACTATTTCGTTGCAATTGGTAATTTATATGTCCACTTTTCTTACGAAATTGACATTGGGACAATTCATGGATCGCTCCGCGCGCAATCTGTAATGCTCGCAGCGTGCGCGTAAAATGCGCAATTCACGCGCACGCTGCGGGCAACATTACATGTTACGTTGCATAAGTGCGTATCTGGGGACACGGCAGTGCCCCCGTCAAGTCGAGCGCGAAGCAAACACTGCCGTACCATACATTTTTTATGTTATGTTGTGTGACTTGGCCGTTGAACATTCTTTATACGTTAGTGGGTCCAAGTCAATGGCCAAGTCACACAACATTAACTATAATAATAAAGAAATCGCAGTAAGGAACCTTAGACTTGGCACGACTTTGTCTAGATTTCATTACTTTTTAGAGATAAACAAGCAGCTCCATCGAGACTTGGCTAGTTTTTTACAGAATGTTTTTGGTGGGATCGGCTTTTACAGGAACCACATGTACATTCGACAGCACACCAGATTAGCATAAAATGGATTTGTTTTTCAACCAACTTTGCACTTCCCGTCAACAGTTTAAGGTTCAGATTCAATAAGAGAAATTTGACAGTTTATAGCTTGACGTGCTGTTGACTGTACTATAGGCGACTGGAGCCCCTTTCTATCAGCCTGCAGCTTGCTTGTTGATTGGCCAACTTGGTTATATAAAAAAACCTCACTATATTAGTGGGTAAAAAGTAATCTTTAGCTGCAGACAAAGAGTTTTACCGGAGGGAGACTCTATACCAGGGTCGTGTGCATGGGTACCTCCGTCTTACCTATTTCTGCCGCAAAGCAGCAGTGCTTGCATTGCTGTGTTCCGGTTTGAAGGGTAAGATATGGCACTGAAATTACTGGGTACCGTGACGTCACATCTTAAGTCACAAGTTGGCAACGTACACTGTGGTTCTTGTGGGGGTTGCAGTTTTGCTGCGAATCTCACAGGAGCCACGTGTATTATAGGTGACTGTTACCACTTACCATCAGGTCAGTTTGCTTGTTTGCCAATTTAATTACAATAAAAAATAAGTTTTATTCAAAAATGCATGTAATGTGGTCATTATTTTGACAACCTTGTTTGAGCAAAGTCGACCTTGCCGTTCTGTTTCAAGGAGCGGCCGGCAAAGTTTTGCTGGCCCTTATTTCGACGTTTCAACTTAAAAAAAAATCAAATGCAAAATTACTTGCTGGTTTTATTTAGATTAGGTACTTGCATTTTTGAGTAAAGCACTATGCAAACCTTGGCCCACAATGACTGCTTCGCCGGTCACGCTATGATCGCCTCGAGCTAGCCTAGCTACGCTCTAGGCCTTCCAGCTCGGCCATCATTGCAGCCCTCGCTGTCGTCACTGTAAAGGCCTCGAGCTACGGTCTCGGCCTTTATCTCAGCTCGTCCATCGCGTGCTGCACGCTGACCGCGCCGCGTCGGCCTGGAGCTGCGCTGTCGGCCATCATCAGCGCGACTAGCAAAGTAGTCATTATACACCGCGGCAGTAATGTACTATACCTGCAGCAGCTTGTCAGCGGTGGGCCTCTTCTTCGGGTTCTTGGTGAGCGCCAGCTTGAGGAACGCGTGGAAGGAGGCCGACCACCGCTCCCGGTCCCTCAGCGCGGGCGGCTTGAACCCCGACTTGGACATGAGGAATAGCACCCTCATCGGGTGCAGCTCGAACATCGGGGGCTGGAGTTCGGCTAGCTCTGCGATGGAATAGTTATTTGTTATGCGTGGCTGCAAAGTTTTTTTTTGCCGCGAGTGCTGAATTTCAATCCCGAGAAAGCGAAGGATTTTATGTTTGAGCCATGAGCGAAGCGAGATTAAACCAGAACTAAGTTTAGACCAGCTGACCGCTTGTCTAAACTGAGTCCTGGTTTAAGCCTTATTCTGTCTCTATCTAGCCCTATTAACACAAGTGAAAGCGCACTAGATATAAACCAAGGCTAAGTTTAGACCAAGTTTAAACCAGGTTTTGTAATAAGACCGTCTATGTTTAACTCTAGACTAATAGGCTTGTTTTTATTCATTTCACGTTTTAACTCAATTTTCATGATTTTGCAGTCGGGTTTTTTGTTTCATCTAAATTTATTTAGTTATTTTACTGCTGACAGTTCCGATTATACCGTACAAAAACTTTATCAAAGGATTATTACGTTCATTGAAAAAGTCATCTATACTTTGTTTGTTTGTATTGAATAGGCTTCGAAACTTCTGAACCGATTTTGATGAAAGTTGGTATAGGGATAGTTCGAGACGAAGCACATAGGGCAATTTTCCTACGGGTAAAAAAATCCCACGGGAAAAAAAAATAACGCCGACGAAGTCGCAAGAGGAAAGCTAGTTACTAATAAATATTAAACCTTTATTATAAATCATGTGTAGGAAAGTTATTCAAATCATATTGAAAGCTTATTTACAAGCATTCCGAAAATTGAACACTGTCAAGTCAAGCCGTCAGTAACACTAGCAAGATCACGAGGAATCGACTGACGTAAGTGTATGTGTTGTTTTTGAGATGATGATAATGATCAATGAAAGATATTCGATATGATAAATCTAACTGTGTTAACAAACCGCCGGTGATATGATAATGAGTGATTGCACGAGTGCGATACGCGACGGCGGCGGCGATGATGTTCGCAATTACGTGAACTAACTCGAATTACAATATGATTATAGTACATTATGATACGAGCGCGCTATGTCGGTAATTGCGTACGAGGCGATATGTACGCAGAAAAGCATGTAGATAGCAGAGTACGTAATGACCAATGCGCGCGTGTATCATACGACGTTTTTCAACACACTTGTGAGGAAAATAAAAAAACTTGTGGTATTAATATTTTTCTGAAAATGACTGCGCTTTTTTATCAATCTTCCACTGCATGAAAGTATCGTATGCCGCCGAGTATTTATCCTTTGACTTTGGCGGCAACAAACTATTACTCGCGCTTTGCGCCACCATAATTATTTCCGGCGGAGTTAATAATATGGATACTTCTTCACTTGGACTCGACATATTTGTAGATATTATCTACAAATATGTCGAGTCCAAGTCCACTGATTAAATCAACTGTCAATTAAAACAAAAAGGCAAAAAAAATCAATAGTGGGAAAATGCCGAGCGCATTTTTTTTCGCGCGCTGCCCGGGCATGGCTAATAAACTCTTCATACAGCCAACAAAAAAGGGCCAAACAGACAAAATTCAAAACTCAATAAACCGAATATTTTAGTTTTTAAAAAACAAGATTGTGTGAATTTTTAATAATTTATTTTAGTTATAGTTATTAATTATTGTTTTTAAATGTTTGTGTTTAAATTTCGTTGTTAATTTAATATTTAAGTAACCAGTAGTAGGCTGTTCATTTGTTTCCAATATTGGCAGCCGCATAAAGTCGTATTAAAAAAAAGTATTAAGCGACTAATTTAAGAATGCGTACTGGACATACATTTACTTTGCAATGTTGAACAAATTAGAATTTGTCGTGTTAAGATTACCGCACTTATGCGATTATGTAAAGTGAAAAGCACTTGTGTTTAATAATATACTGAATACTTAATATACTGAATAACGGGTCTAAATGCAAGGTAATAAACCACTTTACGAGCAAGTGTGTTGAAAATATTTTAATGTACATAAATATTGATTGCGTTAGAACAGC
Organism: Schoenobius gigantellus; assembly: GCA_963935595.1. NCBI lineage: Eukaryota > Metazoa > Arthropoda > Insecta > Lepidoptera > Crambidae > Schoenobius > Schoenobius gigantellus. The sequence goes on from OZ012543.1 coordinate 4,587,750, forward strand.
TTATTTGCACGGGTAAACCGTACAGCAAAAATCATCAAAATCGGCTCACGCATTAACCTCTAGAGCGCCACAAATGAACGAACATACATACGAGCCGTTCGCTTATTAAATGCACCACAGACTCAAGGACACTCGTGGTCCGTGCCTTTGTAAGTCTTTATTTTCTTTTTGATCTAGTGCAGGGGTTCCCAACCATTTACCCTATGCGGCCTTACCCAACATTATGCTAGGCCCCCCTAGTGGCCAAAATGATGAGTCAAAATAAGAAAATTAAACAAACGATGAAAAAATTGGCATGTTTAGTTTTATTCAAAAGATGGTTGCAACGTGTCGCTGACTTCGCATAGGTGGTACCATTCGCGTCGTGCGAGTTAATATGAACAATTTTAATATTCTTTATACAGTTTAATTCTGGATCCGCTCGCACCCCCCTTGGTTCACTTTACGCCCCCCAAGAGGGGCGCGCCGCACTGGTTGGGAAACCCTGATCTAGTCCTGATCTATTTAAGTCCGACTATTCTACTCTTATCTCTGGGGTAAGTTGCGTATCACCTAAAGTGCAACTATCCTACTAAAAATTCATCCTGTATATGCTGTGTAATTTATAAAACATACCGACCGAATTGAGAACCTCCTCCTTTATGAAGTCGGTTAAAAAACAACCCTCCTTAGCGTCGAGCAGTAGGATAAGAAGCCTTACCAATAGCCGTGATCCCGCACGCCCATATATCACAGAGTTGATTGTACCCTCCTTTCCTTTCTACCGCAGCAACCTGGGACAAGAGAATCATTTATTATAGCCAGCTATGACTAGCAGAGACCGCATGTGGAGGTGTTTTATGAAACCTTTTGCTTCTACCGGAGTCCAATGACAATTGAGACAGTTAGTTGACACGACCGGAGCGAGATCTGACGGGGCAATAGCACTATTTACAGTGTTTTATCCAAATCCATTTTGACAACACCTTGACCACCGTGAGATGTCAAATTATACAACATGCTATAAAATAACCCATAACCCAAAATAAATTATCAAAGCCAAAAATATTGCCAACCTTAGTAAGCTGCCATGTCAGAGAACCGGAGCACCGCAACCGTCATTCTGCGTAGTTTACTCTTTAATTTTACTCAAATGGGGTTTGCACATCAATGAAAAATTTAATGATTTTTTTTGCGGTAAATCTAACAGTGATACTGAGATTTTCAAATATTGTAAATGGACTCTTATAAGGGACCATTTAACTCCATACCTTTTTCGGGCTCGCTTTACGGGTATTTTTATAAAACCGCATATGGGAACGGTAATTAAATGGTTTTGGTTAAGCCGTGAACCTTAATATTGCGATTGCTCCCAACGTTGGTGAACATGATCACAGAACGGAGGCGACATGAGCCCATACCCCATACCTCGGGCGCCATCCAGTACGGGGTGCCGATGAAGGACTTCCTCTTGTTGATTGTGGCCGTGATCTGCGCCGACACGCCGAAGTCCGCCAGCTTCACGTCGCCGCACTCCGTCAGCAGGATGTTCGCGCCTTTTATGTCGCTGCCGAGAGAAAACAACGTTAATCTCTCTCTCTCTCTCTCTCTGCTGTGACAGGCGCGGATCCAGCGCTCATAAATCGAAAAACCCCGAAATTTAGCCCAGTGCGAGTTTATGGGTGCTCCACCCATGAACTCGCTCATGATCGATATTAGTTCATTGCGATATACGTGTTTACAAACATAATAACCAAGATTTTGTACAGTGTATAGTTCCACGTGGGCAAAGCCGTGGGGCAAACACTAATAACATAATAAATCTGGAAACATATCTAATGGCCGGTACACACATTGTTTAGTGTTTAGTGCGAGTGGCTTGTTTAGTGTTAAGTGTTTAGTAAAAAACACGTTCGGACAGCTTCTGTTTAGTGTTAAGTGTTTAGTGTTTAGTGTTAAGTGTTTAGTGTTTAGCGAATAGGAACGCGTTCTATTTTTTCTGCGAGTCGCCCCTCCCGCCTTCACCCCTCACTTAACACTAAACACTCACTAAACACGTCTGGACAGATCTGTTTAGTGTTTAGTCGATATAATGAACAAATAAACTAAACACCGTTTACTAAACAGTGTATGGACAGCACCTACTAATCACTTAACACTAAACAGTCTACTAAACACAACACTAAGCACTTAACTAAACAAAGTGTATACCGGCCATAATAGACGGCTTTACTCACGAAATATGTCGGTTACTGGCCCAACTGCTAGTTTCAAGTCCCTCCTTAGGGGAGAGTGAGGCGGTGGTAGGTACAGAAGATATAACAGTACTCCGTACAGAACGGCCACTCACCTCCCCGCACTCATTTCAAATACCTCACCCCACCCCGTACTTCGTTGTAGACATCACTGACACATAAACATGGGCGCGCGCGATCGCTCGGGCATAGCGACATTTCACGTTCACCGAGTAGACGCGAGCGCCGGCCGAAAGCGATATGCGAGTAAAAGAGAAGGCAATCACTGCACTTCCCGCATCATTTCTATCGATAATCGCGCGCTCAGCCCTACTAAATTACACGCGCGCGTGCTTAAGTTGTAGTTATAGGTACTTATATGATTTGCGAACGTTGTATGGGGTCCGGGGTCCACTATTTAGGTGTCCGGGGTGTGGCGGTGGTGTCGCGGTCGGGTTCCGCCTCGCACTTTAGTGAGTAAAGCCGTCTACATATCTTTAAGTATGTCTCACGATAGTTTAAACAAGTTAAATCTGGAAATGTTTATTCTTTCTTATTCTATGTTTATTCTTATATCAGGTTACCTATGTTTACAGGCAGTATGTTACACGCCTATCGATTTCAATAAAGCGTGAAAGTGTGACGTCACAATGGTATTAGGGTTGTGGACATGTCCATTGTGCACACAACGGTGGATCTGCGCTTGTTTGGACTTGAAGCAGTATTTTTATTTTATTTTATTTGGGGGGCTTACACATTATAAAAAATACTTAACAGACAAATACATAACAAGAAACCTATTACAAGCCTCCACAGATAGTAATGAATTAGTATACACTATTATGATTCAATTACTTAAGATTTTATAGTATTGTCCTAATTCTAACCTATTCTTATTCTAAACAATTTTGCATGAAATTCGCTAGGTCTTCGGTCATCAACTTAGTTATGTTCGCCAGCCTACTACCAAATAGATCCAACTTGTTCATATGTTTCTTGCTTATCTTATCATATTAAAATCTTTAAAAACTCTTACCAGATAAGAATTACCACGATACACGGTACGCACGTGTGAAACATGAAGCAGATTTCTAGGGCGACAATGGCGGGGCGGAACATTTATATATAATTTAAGGGCATTTTACAAAAGTTAAGGGCAGTCAATCCTTGATTGGGCTGTCTTCAACAAAAAACGAATATCGCTAATTTTTCTGCGAGTCTCCAATGGAAGAAGATGAAATTGGGCACAAAGTATGGGCATAATCAAAATAATGAATTGTAAACTTTCTTTTTAACGAGGTGAAATGCTTTTGCGCTCCGTACCTGCCGATGGCTAGTCGACAGGCGTGCGTGGTACTCTCCCCACTGGGCGCGGGGCGGGGCGTACGCACCAAACCAACCCCTATGGCCATCTTGTCCATAGTCGGGGTGATCCGGGGTCTGGGTAGCCCCAACTCTCCGGACCACCTCGCGCCCTCGCGTTTATCTGCATGTAGTCGCGAGATCGACATGACTGCCTGCGCGTGGATGCGTTTTCAGCGCGTTGCACTCCGCGTGTTTTCAATACAAACCGAGATATACAAGAACGTTATGACACGTACTCCCGCGAACTCCCCTGTGCGAGAAGCCTAAATAAAAAAAACTTACCGATGCATCTTGCCCATACTGTGGAGGTAGGAGAGGCCCGTCAGCGTTTCCCTGCACATGTACGCTATCTGCACCTCGGTGAGCGGACCAGTGACATGGTATATGTCCTGCGAACAAACAGTACGTTCATTTAATTCATTTACATTAATATTATTTTTTGACGTACGATTTAAATTAAAATTTACTCAATCTGTTGTAACTATTGTGTGTAATTATTAGACACTTTCATCATGTCTTCGAAATAATGTAACCTGCCTGACATCATTTATTTGACATGATTGTAAAATGAAAGGTCTGCCCTGCACTATTCTTACGTGTAAATTCATCTCAGACACTTGTATCAAGGATGATTTTTTGTCTTTGCTTGTATGTAATGCAATGAATAAATAAATGAATAAAGTGTTGTGTAGGTACAACTGCGGACCTAATATTTTTTTTTTTTGCAACTAAGTTCGCAAACAAGCAAGCTGCTCACCTGATGGTAAGTGGTAACAGTCACCTATTGTACATGTGACTCTTGTGAGATTCACAACAAAACTGCAACCCCCCACAGTGTACGTTGCCAACGTGTGACATCAGATGTGTACCCAGTAATTTCACTGTCATACCATATCTTACCCTTCAAACCGAAACAGAGCAATGCAAGCCCTGCTGCTTTGCGACAGAAATAGGTAAGACGCAGGTACAGTAAGCTCCCATTCAAGCTATACATTTACACTACAAAAACCGCCACTATTACGAGCGACATAAGAACGGTCCAAAGGTCAAACAGTGTAGCCTGATAAGGAGCTTACTGTACCCAAGCAGACGACCCTGGTACAGAGTCTCCCTTCTGTTACACACTTCACGAAATCACTCACACAGATGACACAGACTGCAAGAAAGCGAGAGAAAAGATGTTACATATCAAAAATTATAAACCTCAACAAATAAACACACATTATTATGTTACGACCGTTGGCCCACCTGCAAGCTACCGCCGCCGCAGTACTCCATCGATATCCAGAGCTTGTCCCGCCTCAGGTAGGAGCCGTAGTAGGCGACGATGTTCGGGTGGCGGCAGTCCTTCATCATGAGGATCTCCTGCTGGATGATCGCGAAGTCGTCGCCGGGCTCCAGCTTGATCACCTTGATGGCCGCCAGCTCGCCGTTCCCGTTGAGACGCTTCGCCTGGGGACAAATGGGGGTGAATATTAATAATCGACAAATAATAATGATTATAACTCATCGCAGACCAATAGTAATTATACTGGTCGCAATAGCTAGAACTGTCATTTTTGAAAGGAACTTAACATCCATTACTGCTATCATGAACGCTGCCGTAACACACAAGATCACTAAACCCGTAATGGATATAAAGTGGCTTTCAAAAATGACAGTTCTAGTTACCAACCGTAGTTAGCGAATAGGCCTGCTGGGCAGTAAAATGTGCGAGCACAGTGAAGTATTTTGCGAGCTCACTCCCACTTATGGGTCTTATGACAACGAATGAGTTTTTGGTCACCCCTCGAGGTTGTTCGTTGACATTTTTTGTTTGGGTATAGGTGTTTAAAATCTCAATAGCCCCGCACACGCCCGCCGTCTAGCCAACGGTCGGGTACGGTGCGGTCTCGCATTTCCCCCCGAGAAAAAAAGGTGTTTAAATCCCCGACAATACACGTGACAACTGTTGTACACATTCCGTACGGAATATTTCCCTTTTTGACCACCAAATTTACCAATGGAGGTTAAGAAGCCTCGTGAGAATTCAATCAAGGCGATGTCCTGTACAATAGTCAGATATATATCAAATTGTTCCTTTCGGCAATTCCCTTGATTCTACAATTTCAATACGTTTCGAAGCACTAGTAAAGGAATAGAGAAAAATTAATTTCGGATGTAAGCCGTAACATCTGTCTCTTTGGCTGCAACGACGGATCTCTTTTCGCTGATAATAAATAAGTCAGAAAAAAATTGTGTGCAGCGAATGTATGTGAAGGTCTAGTTGAACGTTGAACATACAATTTTATTATGTCGCAAGTTGCGTGGACGATACAAACAATCGCGAACTGGTGTAATTTGGCAGAGAGCCTGAACAGTGTTGAGTTTTGCGTATTTTTATTTGCAATGCGGTCCACCAACCGCAGTGGGTCAGGGGCATGACTCCATGGGCAATATTTGATTAGTTGTATAAGACTACGTTGTTATCGACCTACAGCCCACCTATAATTAGTGTTGCTCGTAGTCCCTGGACGCTTGCAACAAGACGGAGCGGTATTTTTTTTTAAAAAAAACGTCGCCCCACACTAGAATTTTCTCATGTGTCGTGGGTGCAGTTACAAACATAGAATATCACATGCACATACGCCCAGACCGGAACAAATTTCTGTAGGTCATACAAAACATTTGTCCCGTACGGGAATCGAACCCGCGCAGTAGGCGATCACTCGACCTCTGCGCTAACCGTGTCGTCAATCTAGCATGCTCATCTAAATAAAGCTCTTTTTTTTTAACGAGGGAATGCGTTTGCGCACCTTCCGAGCCCCTTGGATAAGGGCAAGGGTGTGTGGGACTGCATTAGATCGCGACCACCCACTAAACCCCTCGGGAACACCTCTCCGGCCATAAGATAGGCGACTTCGTGCATGCACAGGGCGCTGGCACGCGTAAGTCGCTTAGCCTATCTAAATAAAGCCCATATAAGTCACCTGTCGCTGAGCTCCAGCGACCTGACAAAGAGGCAGTGTAGAGACTGAGCACCATGGACAATGATTTCGTTTTTTAAAATATACAATTTAAAATTTTTCGAATTAAAAAAATGTTTTAAGAATAAAATAAGCGAATTCTTAAGTCGCAATCTGAGAAAATAACTAGACATGAATATTAAACGGTAAATTGTTGTTTGAATAAATGAATGAATAATTAATTACACATTTGACACTAAAATACATCAATAAATTATCATTGACATTATTATTTTATTTTAATGGCATGCCTGGGCATGCCATCTTTTTTAAGATATGTTTTAGAGTGCGTCTACATCTGGCGAATGCGCTGCGAATGAGCAGCTCGCGAACCGTTCGCAAGCTGCGCGCGCGCATTTTATGTGTGTGCGTCGCTCCTGCGCCGCTCACGCGCCGAGCGGCGCAAGAGCTACCCGCTTGCGCCCCGCAAAATACTACTACTTACCCTACCCCCGCCCGCGCCTCAAGCCCTGTTTCTGACTATCGGAGGCAAATTACGTATTGTCATGGAGTGTACAGATATTTTTTTTACGATTAATCGAAAGGTATAAAAGATTCCCCATTGTGTGGAATCGTGTGGTGCGCGTGAGCAGCTCGTGCGCAGATCACGAGCTCAGTACGAGCATTGCATGAGTTGCGCTGAAGAGGCGCACTAAACAGTTACAGTAACTGCACGCGTACAGCGCGCGCGCAGTTCGCGAACGGCTCGCGAGCTGCGCATTCGCCAGATGTGGACGCACCCTTAGATATATTGACATTGTAACATCTTTTGTAATTCAGTAACATTGTTGCGCTGCAATTGGGGGTTCATGTTTGTAATTTAAAAACTTATAAGAACACGCCTATTTGTACATGTGTAAAAAGTTTTTAATTCTTTGTTCCGTGGTGAAACCTGCCCCCTTAGCATGAACAGCGAAACACGATAAGATAAAACGATAAAAACATTGCGTTCCACAACTACACTCCAATCCAAGGTACTGAACGCGCTCCAGCGGCGCGGCACAATGCGGTCGCAATTAATGATAATACTCATCATCCAGTGGTTTGAATCTTACACTCCTTATGTCCCGACAGATACATACATCCACATCTTTGATAATGCACACGGCCAACGAATGTTCAGCTAGCATCTCTATTCCCGAGTTAACACAGCCCGAATATCTTTACCGAGAGAATGAATGGGCATCTTCTGGGCAAGCTTGTCCCCCATAGATTAATTAACCCTTGCCTCAAGGCTTGATTAAGAGGGCAAGCTTGTCTCAACGTATATCAATTAACCCTTGCCACAAGGCTGGATTGAGATCAAGAGAAAGCTATTTTCGGTAAAATAAAAGGGTTAGTGCCAGTGCACCGCCGCGGGTGCCTAATTAGCGAGCCGGCGCACGCGCAGGTCGAGGACCGCGGACAGTTAGCCGCCATGTCATAATTCGTCCGTTGGCGTCGATGGCGCGGCGGCACCGTTCCGCGCACGCCCAAAATGCGGTTCGGTGATAATTGCTAGAGTTTAATTCGGATTACTCCTATCAAAAAGTAGCTGTTCTTTTCCCTCGCGATTTCACTCGCGGTACCTCCGCGATCCGTGATCCGTGATCTTCTGTGAATATTCTTTTTATTGCAATTAAGTTGGCAAACAAGCAAACTACCCACCTGATGGTAAGTGGTAACAGTCACCTATAATACGTGTGGTTCCTGTGAGATTCGCAGCAAAACTGAAGTGAAACTCCCACAAGAACCACAGTGTACGTTGCCAACATGTGACTTAAGATTTAAAGTCACGGTACCCGGTAATTTCAGTGCCATATCTTACCCCTAAAACCGGAACACAGCAATGCAAGCACTGCTGCTTTGCGGCAGAAATAGGTAAAACGGAGGTACCGATGCACATGACCCTGGTACAGAATCTCCCTCCGGTAAGAATAGGTCATTTATTGATCCATAAAGGGTATAACGTGTTGGCAAAGAAGTAATGTAACAAGAGCCACAACTGGCATTATGTTAATGTTGCTAGAGTGTAGAGTAGGGTAGAATAATGTTAACCGGTGTATCTCTAATTAATGAGAATGAATAATGAGCCAAAAGCAACTTACCTGGAGGAGTAACCATCTCACAACCAAAACAATGTCACGTGGCGTTCATGCGAGTGAGTTCTGAGTTCAGTCAACGGAGAGAGCTCTGAAAGATTGGTAGAAAATGCTGGGCACTTAGTGGAGGCCGAATAGGGAACACGTATTCTTGCGTAATCAACAACTTGCAACGACACATTGATTCGAAATGTCGCATGACATCATAGGTGCGTAAATGAATAAAAATAAATCTACTCACATGTTGTGACGTAGCGCGCCCTCGCCCCGTAACTTTAATTCGCTTTTTTCAGTAGTTTTTTTTTCGTTATAAATCAAAATAATACGTGTCTGATATTTGTTTCTTAATGTTGTACATAACCAATACAAATAAATAAGAATAATTATCTAGCTGAAAATTAACAAGTTCGAAAAAAATGTAGGATCATTGATTTGTAAATCAATGTATAGGATGTATTACTTAGTCTGGCCATAAATACTGTTACACTTAAAAATAAAAAAATATTACATTTGAATTTCGAATCTGTCATTTTTATACGGTTGTTCATTGTGTTTTCTCATTTTGGCGCCAATACATTTTATAATATTTTGCGATATTAAAATGGAGTGGGGTGATAAAGAGAACCGAATCGCTGTGATTGCATTACATAAAGTAGGTATGGAGCCAAATGCAATTTTTAAAACTCTCCATACCCTTGGTATTAGCAAAATGTTTGTGTACCGGGCTATTTGTAGGTACAATGAGACTTCCTCTGTTTGTGATAGAAAAAGATCTGGCCGTCCACGTAGTGTTTGTACGAAAAAGGTGGTCAAAGCAGTAAGGGAAAGAATTCGAAGAAATCCTGTCCGAAAGCAAAAGATTTTATCTCGGGAAATGAAGATAGCACCTAGAACCATGTCACGTATTTTAAAAGATGACTTAGGACTTGCAGCCTATAAGAGACGCACTGGTCACTTCTTAACTGATAATTTAAAGAAGAATAGGGTGGTAAAACCGAAACAACTACTGAAGCGGTACGCAAAGGGAGGTCACAGAAAAATTTTGTTTACGGATGAGAAAATTTTTACAATAGAGCAACATTTTAACAAACAAAATGACCGTATTTATGCTCAAAGCTCTAAGGAAGCTTCCCAATTAGTCGACAGAGTGCAACGTGGACATTATCCGAGTTCAGTGATGGTTTGGTGGGGTGTTAGCTATGAAGGAGTGACTGAGCCATATTTTTGTGAAAAAGGTATCAAAACATCGGCACAAGTATATCAAGATACCATTCTTGAGAAGGTAGTTAAGCCCCTTAACATCACCATGTTCAATAACCAAGTATGGTCCTTCCAGCAAGACTCGGCGCCGGGTCATAAAGCTCGTTCCACGCAGTCTTGGTTAGAAGCGAACGTTTCGGACTTCATCAGAGCTGAAGACTGGCCATCGTCTAGTCCCGATCTTAATCCACTAGACTATGATTTATGGTCTATACCTACATGGGGTCCCTGTAAAGTTTGCAAATCTACAACTCCTACAAGGACGCCAATGAACGTTGCCAACTTGTGACATTAGATGTCAAGTCACAGTAGCAAGAGGCTTGTGTTCTTTCTTAATTTGAATTTAGCATTTCGTGACAACAAACCCGGATGAAGCTCGCGCGTCTACAAAGTCCTTAAACGCTCTCGGCAGTGTCATATTGATCAAACGACGTCTCATTGGCTCTTCCGGCGCGGCGTCGAGAGACGTCTCGCCGCGTCTGGCGTCCAGACAAAGGACCGCCTGATAGTATTGTGGGAGTCGCTGCATTGTTTTTTTATGGTCGTCCGCTAGGGTTGGCACCGATGTGCCAACGCGATGTGTATCTTTCATACCATAACAATAAGTTAGGTTGACTGGAAGAAATCTCTCTTAGAGATAAGTCTACCGTTGTTAAATAAATATATATATATATATAAATAATTATCTTATAACGGCAGCTGTTTTTCTTTGACCTTACTTTTCCGATATATATATATATAAGAATAGGAAAGATTTATGAATTAGATTATCTTTGGTCCCATTGTACTACTTAAAATAAATATTAATTCCAAGGTGGCGTTCGGGACCTTGGTCCTGGTCCCAAAAGCTTCATCAAAAATAACAATGAATTCCAAGGGAGCGTTCGGGACCGCGGTCCTGGTCCCAAAGGCCTCCCGACCCGCAAATACATGCGCACTGCGCGGCCACATTGTGTGGAAATAAATATATGTCTATGTCTAAAGAGACTTCCGAATATAGTAACATAATTATAGTAGTCTCTTCTTAGTTATTATGACTAAAATCCACTGTATTCTTTAAAATAAAAATTACTTTATATTAGGTCCTTACATAATTACATATCAAATTGGCGTTTTGCCGTACTGGCCACTTTGATCTCAAATATCTCCTCTATGGTTAGGAATTCCAAATTCAAATTTATACAGGTATTTACTCATGTATTTGTGTTTCGAAAATTATAATTCACTTGTTTTTTCCTCACTTATTTTGGACTTTTCAATCAATTGTTTTGTTTTCAACTTTTTTGGAGTCAATTTTCGCTTGGGGCATGCTTTGGCTGGTTCGGCAGGGTTCAGCCATTTCGATTCATCACAAGTAATGATTCGATTTAAAATCCCTTCATTATTGTGCCGGTTGAGTAATGCAACGCAGCAGTCAACGCGCGTTTGTTGATTTGCTTCACTCAATTCGTGAGGTACCCACCTTTCAAGCTTTTTCACCTTCCCAATTTGCTTCAAGTGGATTAAAACAGTTTTATCACTAACACAGTAGCCTGCAGCTAACTCAGACGTGGTTTGCGATAATTGCGATGGATCCGCTTCCACAATAGCCTTCAATTCTTCATTATCAACTTTGGTCTCCGGCCGTCCACGGGGCTTGATCTGCAGGTCGAAATTTCCAGAACGAAAACGTTGGAGCCAAAAACGCACAGAGTTTTCTTTTGCGGCACCGACGCCATACACAACATTAATCCTTCGAGCCGTTTCTGCAGCACTGGTGCCACGGTGGAACTCGTACTCGTAAATAACGCGATATTTCAAGTTTTCCATTTTGTAAACTGGGTGACGCAAAGAAAAAAAACAACTGATGAAAAAAACAAATGAATTATAATTTTCGAAACACAAATACATGAGTAAATAGCTGTATAAATTTGAATTTGGAATTCCTAACCATAGAGGAGATATTTGAGATCAATGTGGCCAGTACGGCAAAACGCCAATTTCATAGGTAAGGACGTAATATCATAAAAACACACGTAGACAACCCTAGAAGATGGCACGCATGAATCGCACGATGAATCATAGTGGCAGCCCTACATGATAAAAATGTATGCATACAGGGCTAAACATTTTACTTACCTACCGGCAAATCATATTAGCTACAAGTATCCCGCGGGTTCACTCGCGCGGTTAATGGGGGAGTAGCAGCAGCCATTAAGTACAATTATCTAACTACGCGTAGCCCTCTAAGGCCTTATCATTTCCTTTCCTATATAAACATTTTAATACACGTACATCGTCGTTGAAAAAAAGGAAAGAATTTTATTCAGTAAGTTGACATGTAAAATTTCATTTAACCCTGATTCCCGAATTTGTAAAAGACTGCATTTCTAGAGTCATTACCTTTGCTATGTTGTAAACTAACTATATTATCTATTATAGTCTGTCGATTAAATGTGTTCACATGGAAAAATAGTAAGTACTTTCAAAAACCCTACCTCTTCTTGTTTAATTTGTGACAATTGGTCGTTATAGAGGCTAACGATCACTTGCCATAAATTAAAAAAGAAGAAGAAGTTAAGTAGGGTTTTTGAAAGTCCGTACTATTTTCCCATGTAAGCATATTTAATCGACAGACTATACAATTGACACAACATTACTATCTACTATGTTAAACAAGAAACAGTAACTAATTTCTACTTCAATTCAAAACGCAACTTTCTATAGTGTCCAGTTAAGATTAGTTAAATTGCGGGCCTTAAGGCGCATAGTGGTCCTAATGACCTTGCTCGATCGTCTCGTACTGATTACATAGGCGAGTGAGGGGAATATTTAAGCAAGCCTTTACGCGTAAGATGAATTATTTTAATTAAACATTAATTAAGGGAAATAAGAAAAATCTAAAAAGACCATCCGCTAGAATATTGTCACTTTATTTATATTAAAAACGAAAGTATATGATCTAACCTAATATTTACGACGCGATTAGGTTTAAAGTTTTAAAATCGAGGCATGTTTGGGTCACATTATAAGCAAGTTTTAATTAATTTATCAAAAAATTAAAAAGACCATCCTCTAAAGAATGCATTGAATAATAACATATCATTTTTAAAGATTTTTTTATCCAATATATATGAAGAGAACCGGTTTTTTCTGCAGCATTTTTTTTATGATTGACCGTACTATGCGCCTTAAAGACAGGGCAGGGCGCAGGGCTCATTGACGTGGAAAGGTCCTCGAGTGGCGGCCGCGTACAAGCAGCGTTGGTAGGCCCCCCACAAGGTGGACCGACGATCTGGTGAAGGTCGCGGGAAGCCGCTGGAAGCCAGCAGCGCAGGGCCGATCCATTTGGAGATCCTTCGGGGAGTCCCTCCTCATTCCTCCATATTTTACGACAAGTCATTTACGGTAAAGTCCATCAAACCGTGGAACTCCCTACCCGAAGCCATCAGACGTGTACCATCGCATGATACATTCAAGCGTGCAGTAAAATAAGAATTCCTGCAGCTGGACATTTAAAGAAACATCTCCAACACCATAATAGTATTATCTATTTTATGTAGTGTATTTCTTAAATATCTGTAATATGTGTAGTTTATGTATTTTATTATTTTTATCAAGTATATTTTTACATTTCAGTAGGTACTTTAATATCATACCTGTGACCTGTCATAAGCTTTTCAATTTAAACTTTCCTCTACCCATCGGTTGCCTGGTAGAGATTGCTGCTTTGGCAATAAGGCCGCCGTTTGTTAGTCCCTCACAACAATTCTTTTGTATTTTTAATTTTTAAACAATAGAGTATTCATTCATTCAAGAATTAATCAAATAAGACGTGGGTAAAAATCAATTAGTTTACAGAGTATGACATAATATGTTTTGAATTCCGCCGAACGCGCAAATATAACAACATAGTGTTTGTGAAGTAATAATTTCCGTCGACAACATTCTGTAGAAGTAACTTGGGAGTGTGTAATGTGTTTGTTTTGTATCACAATGTTAAGGATGAAAACACGAATGAGTTAACATCCAGAACAGTACAAGCTCTACCGAGGACGGATTCGGTAGTCCTCCACGACACTAGCCCATCGCGTGTTGGTTGAGGTCCAGGCTTAAAATGAATGAATGAACGTCTTTATTGTTTACTAGCTGTGCCCGCGACTTCGTCCGCGTGGAATAGTAACTTTTGGCAGCATTTTGATTTTTGTACGCAATTTTTTTTTAAGATCTTAATAAAAAGCCTTTGTCATACCTTATATTAATCCCGTCAAAACCGGTCCAGCCGTTCCGGAGATTAGCGGGAACAAACAGACAACCAGACAATTTTTTTTTAAAATTGTGTTTTTGTTATTGGTACCCGATATAAATTCATACACATTTAGTAAAAACTTGTTATTTTGACATTACAAACAGAGACTTTTTATTAACAAAAGGCGACCTTATTGTCAAAGGGGCCGCTCAAGTATATAACGCGGGGGGGGGGGTCTTGTAAAACGTAACGCTGTGTTTATTTTGCTCTCCCAACTTGGCAACACTTTTCGTTAATTATTTTTTTTTGTTTTTTATACAGTAATGTCCTCAAAACAAGTGAGAGTTTGCATCATAAGCTGTTCAAACATTGCGTTACGTAATAACTTGAACGGTCCCTTTGTCAACAATGTCGCCTTTTGTTTATATTGACTCCGTTAAGATAGTAGTAGAGGTGACGAACAAAACGAAACAAACGAACAAAACAAACAAACAAACAAAATGACAAACTAGAGGAAATGTCAACCTATCGAAACTGACAAATATCGAAAGCGACAAATTAGGGAAACTGATGAATTAGGAAAATTACTGACCGTTCACACGAGTTGCTGCAAACTACATTTTTTTTTACATACGACAGGGATCTCTGGGCCTTTATTTCACTGATGGTAAGTAACGATAAGGTTAAAGAGGGAAGCGAACTTAGCCTGGATTCCTCAACAACTGGCTCTTACCTCTCTAACTATCGAACACAACAATGCTATTAACCATTGCGCATGCATGACACGACACGCCTAGTGCGTGTCGGGTCTTTGGGTCGATTTTTATTTACTTAGATTAAAACCACCAAGTGTTAGTGTGTACACGAGGCCTCGCTCGTCTGATCAACATTTACAATTCCAAAGCGCCATCAAATTTGCATGACCGCGGCTCACTTTCGCGCGGTCATGATCATGAGTCACGAGGTCACGACCCCGCCGGTCATCGGACGGTCGGCATTGACCGTGGCCAGCCGACGCCGACGCCGACGCCACGGTCAGTGTGAAGGAAGCTCGGCGTTACTGCAACTGAATATGTACCGATGCAATCACGCTCGGTCAGACACCTGTCGAGCAGCTTTGCGGCGGATTAACATAGAATTGAGTAACATTCACGTGGCCAAGACCGTGATGGATGTCCAGAGATGTAAAACATAGATCTAGATAGAGCACTGATCACGTCATATCATCCTCATCCTAACGCGTGTCTTACCCAACACCATCGCCAACACTTGACGGAAAGTCCTTGAGATGACGGACTTAAAGTTAAAATACATGTGGCGCCGTCCTAATCTTCCCGTGGATGTCGTAAGAGCCGGCTGAAGGAGTTCAGCAAAGTCACACCTTCGCGAAGAGATAGGAAACTTGACACTAAACAGTGGTTCCACTGCTGGGCACGGGTCTCTCATGAGACGAGGAAGAAAGGGCCCAGCACGCCACGCTGTCGTTGTAGGCCAATTATGATTATTTCACACAAGTATGATTTTTTCACAGCTATAAGAAATCGTAGGCCCGAGTATTTGATTTAAATTTTAATATAAAAAAAATCTCGTGTCAGTGTTTGTAACCAAACTCCTCCGAAACGGCTTGACCGATTTATATGATTTTTTTAATGTATATTTGGTCCGGTCTGAGAATAGGTCGTAGACAATTATTTATACCCCTAGGTGATAAGGGTCGCCCTATCCAGGTTTTTTAACAATTATTCTGGTCTGTTTTCTATACAAATCAGTTCGCGTCTCATGCGTTCCCGAGAAAAAATAATTCCGTTTTTTTCCTATTGACACGCGGAACCCAAAAATACTAACAAACCACTCCGCCCTTGTGGTTTTGTTTTAGAACGTTAAACACAATACAACATGTGCGACCCAGACACACCGCGTGCGTCGGTCGGTTACTCGCTGCGTCATTATCATTAAGTTATCGCGTCTTGATATCTTGGAAATGTGTATCCATTATACGGCACGGCAGCACTCTTTTTTATTAAATAAATAGCTGCTGTACGCGACTTCATCTGCATTCCCCAGGGAACTCATTAAAATTAGGGATAAAAAGTAGCCTATGTCCTTCCCAATGCCTTAAGCTATCCCTATACCAAATATCCTTAAAATTAGTTCAGTGGTTCAGGCCTGAAAGCGTAGCAAACAAACGGACAAACTCTCTTGCGAATTTATAATATTAGTTAGGATCGCTATCGATGTCGAAAATAAATGACTCATAGTCTTCATATAAAGCAAACAGGTAGTAGTAGTACAAACATAATATTATTTAATGATAACGCAAGCTTATTACGACCCATTCCAAATTTAACATCATAATGTATCTCGTGTGAACGGACTATTGCAAATTGAAAAAAAAATCATATAAACGGGCACAACTGGAACTGATAAATCATCAGCGGCCCTATTTTTTTTATTGTTTCGCCGGGCGTCGAGCGTTCGTCGAGCGTTGTCTACGCTGGATTTCTACTAATTTTCATTTAGTTTTCGACAAAAATCTATATAATATTACAACAAAAATCAATATCATTTTGATTTTCGTCAAAAACAAAATGAAATTAAGCAAATATCGTGCGAAAACGACACACGACGAGCGTTAAGTTCCAAATATTGAACGACATTCCCCGCTTTTCCGATATCGTGATAAAATTCAATCGAGACACATACATCGCATACAATATACGCAGCACATTTATCTCGCATTTCGTGTTCATGAGCTCAAATCACGCCAGGGTCCGAGCCATACTGTGCACGAAAAATTAAAAGCAAATTGAAGCTCTACTCTTCCGTTCAGTTTTCCAAATGATCACACACCCTAGGGCCGTAAAAATGGGTCACTGACTGATGCAAAGGGTGTATTCCGCGGGGCGTTTTACTGTTGAACATATTATAAAACAGATTTTAATTTAACTGAGTTTGTCGGTACCAAGTACCAGGAAGCGTCGATGGCGTAGTGCGTAAGGCTGTCGCCTTCCAATCGGGAGGTAGCGGTTCGAACCACGCCACGTACCAATGTGTTTTCAAATGTTGAATTCATATGTACGTTTATTCGACGCTTTTACGGTGAAGGAAAACATCGTGAGGAAACCTGCACACACCTGTGAAGAAAGAATTTCTTTACAGGTTGTGTGTGAAGTCGACCAACCCGCACTTGGCCAGCGTGGTTGACTAAGGCCTAATCGCCCTAGTTTAGGGTAGGCTCGAGCCCCTCGGTGGGGACATATATGAGCTGTTGATGATGAAGTACCAGGATAGCAGAACCAATGAAGAGGTTTTTCACTCTCAAGGGTGACCTCTACCCTTGTTATTTATCTATATAAATAAAAATCAATGTATTACTATGTTTGTTTGTCCTCTATGCGTTCCGAAACCATTCATCAGATTGTAATGAAACTTTATTAGGGTGTTATGGGGACACCCGTGAGGGTTCCTAGCAAAAAAAAGCATTTACGTGGCATTGCAACGCATGCCGGGTACAGCTAGTCTTCTTCTTCTTCTTCTTATACACTCGCGAGCAAAAGTTTGGAATCAGTTACTTGAAATTGGTTGCGCGTTATCTTGAGTAGTTAATACTTATACACGGTTATTTTTTTATCACCCTGGAAAATTTAAGGGACGCTTCACGACATGGTATTAGAATGATTTAAATATAAATAAAAAAAATAACCCCCCTCCTTAATTTTATATTATTTTTTTTTAAAATACAAAAAATGCTGCATTAGTTGTGAGCAGCATTTTTTTATTTTTTTTAATATTTTTTTTTATTTTTTATTTCATTTTTTTTATTTTTTATATAATATTGGATGTGTCCTGAAGCGTCCCTAAAATTTTCCAGGGTGATAAAAAAGTAACCGTGTATATAATCGTAAAAATGACATCATTTTAAAGGTTCAACTCTTTACTTTTAAACTGATACCGAATTCATTAAAAACAAGCCAGTATTTATGGAGCCATTCCGCATTAAGTGAAGGTGTATCGAAAAAGACGTGTTTCAATTGTTTGATACGTCACGAGTTGCGACCTATTGACCCCGTATAAAAGCACCTGTTATCGGATTTTCTTTATCAGTCGACTTTCACACGTTGACCGGTACACATCTCCGCCACTTTTGACCCTTTACTTTGTACGACAATGGAGACAACACCTACAGAAGCAGCACAAATCGTAGCCCTATTGCAAGAAGGGCTCAGCCAGCGGGTTGTCGCTCGTCGGCTCCACATAAGCCAATCCTATGTTTCGAAAGTTTATAAGCGCTTTCGGGAGACTGGTGGCTTTATCCCGAGACCAAGATCTGGACGGCGCCGGTGCACATCGGAGAGGGATGACCGTTTTATCGTGTCAACCTCTCTCCGAAGTCGGCATTTGACTGGTGTCGACGTCCAACAGGAGCTCCGAGATGTTCGTGGGGTAGCAGCCAGCGAGTGGACAGTTCGTCGACGACTCAAGCAAGCGAATCTGACTCCAAAAAGGCCTGCCACAGGCCCGAAACTCACGGCAGTTCACCGACAAGCACGCCTTCAGTTTGCTCGCACTCATCTTGATTGGGAGGTTGAGCAATGGAGGCAAGTCCTGTTCTCCGACGAAAGCAGGATGTGTTTGCACGGTAGCGACAGAAGAGGACGGGTCTACAGGCGGTTTGGGGAGCGATTTGCACAGTGCTGTGTCACTGAAACAGTGGCTTATGGGGGCGGCTCTTGTATGATGTGGGCCGGCATTTCCTTCGATGGTAAAACCGAGCTTGTTTTCGTGCCTGGCAGGGGACGAGGAGGCGGTCTAACTTCGGACCGGTACATTTCCGATATTCTCCTGAAACATGTCGTTCCCTATGCGGGATACATCGATGATGACTTCCTCCTTATGCACGATAACGCTCGTTGTCACACTGCCCGTGTAACAACGGAATACCTCGAAGAAGTCGGTATTGCCACATTGGACTGGCCAGTTGTCAGCCCTGACTTGAATCCCATTGAGCACGTGTGGGATGAACTGAAGAGGAAGGTTCGTTCCAGAACTCCTGCTCCTTCATGTCTGAATGAGCTGAAATTAGCGTTGATTGAGGAGTGGGAAGGTATTCCACAAGAATCAATTCAGAAGCTGATCAGGTCTATGAAAAATCGTCTTGGAGCAGTTATTAGGGCGAGGGGAGGGAACACAAAATATTGACACTTATTTTTAAAGATAAATAAAATTTTTATTTAATATTTTTTGTTGTTTTATTCATTCATTATTTTTCCCTATTTCCTTGTTTTCCTACCTCCTTCACTTAATCCGGGATTACTCCACAATTACGGGCTCGATATGAATTAATTTTATATCGATTTAAAGTGGACAGTTGCACCTTTAACATGATGTCATTTTTATGATTATTAAAAATTTATTTAGTAATCAAGATCACGCGGAACCAATTTCAAGTAACTGATTCCAAACTTTTGCTCGCGAGTGTATATAAAAATGAAACGCTGTGTGTTTGTCTCGCAAAAACTCTGAAACGGCTCGACAAATTCTTACGAAATTTTCTGTGTGTATTTCAATAGATCCAAGGAAGGTTTCAAAATATAGTTGGACCCGATAGGTAGTGCTGTAATCGGGCGGGACAACGTCCGCCGGGCCCACTAGTTTTCTTCCTTATCTTCTTCTTATATATAAAAATGAAAAGCTGTGTGTTAGTCTCGCTAAAACACTGAAACGGCTCGACCGATTCTTACGAAATTGTCGGTGTGTGTTTGAATAGGTCCAGGGAACGTTTAAACGTACAATTGGACCCGGTAGGTGGCGCTGGAATCGGGCAGGACAACGTCTGCCGCGCCCACAAGTTTATAATAAAATATACCCATGCTAGTATGTCACGCTTATAAAATACTAGCTGTGCCCGCGAACTACGTTTCGCCATACAATTTTTTCCCGTTTTTGCAACATTTCTCATTGACGCTCAGCTCCTTTTAGTCGTAGCGTGATGTTACATATAGCCTTCCCCGATAAATGGACTATACAACACAAAAATAATTTTTCAATTTGTATCAGTAGTTCCTGAGATTAGCACGTTCAAACAAACAAACAAACTCTTCAGCTTTATAATATTAGTAAAGTATAGATATGGCGATGAAGACTTTTATTTTTCAATAACTTGTAAATTTTTCAATATTATTCGCTGAAATACAATTATTTTTATCCTATGCATCACAAGTTTACATTAAATTAACATAATCTCTGAAAATGGCAAATTTTTCCTGCTCTTCAAAACACGCTCTGCGATGATTCACTAGACTTTATTGGCCACAATAACGAACAATTTAATGTCTACAATGATACACATTTATCTTGTTCGTCGTGTCAGGACATCAGGTTAGAAAAAAATGCAAACTTTTCAACCAATTCATAACTGTAGCATATAAGCCGTTAGGTTCAAAGTCAATCGACGAAGAGACTTGGTTCAGATTAACCTATAGATAAGCCATTAAATGTACCAAGAATGTACCAAAGAGGACCTGGGTGTCTTTACAAAGGCTAACATTGCAATCATGGCGAAAGACTCATGTCAACACACTAAATAATTACTTAAAAAAACAGCCACGTGCGAGTTACATTACCGAATTACATACCGTGCAAAATCATGAAATGTATAAGTATCTTACTATACATGTTTACGGTTTTAATTTTTTTCAACTAGGATTTAAATCGAAAACAAACTAATCTCCCGCATTTATTCCCTGGTAAAAATCTTCAAAAATTGCGTTACGTAATACGTCTGGAACCCCTAATATGAAAAGTGAGTGAGTGAATGAGGCAGAAGACTATGAGAGATTTTCAATATATTTGACGAAACATTGATTGATTGGTTCTTCAACAACAATGATTGATTCTTCAAACAGACCTTACGTCGTAATGTCAATTTGTCTATACTACGAGTATCAAGCAGTACCTACAAAGTTCGCCAGAGTCAGTTAGTCTTATTTTATCTACTTTCTTCTTCTTGTCTTATAAAAATGAATCTCCGTTCGTTAGTCTGGCTGGCTAAAACTCAAAGTCGACTTGACCGATTTGAATTTGTTTTTTTTTTTGTATTTTGTTCGCCTTAATATAGGGATGGTTTAAAAGAAAAATAATAGTGAAAATCGTAAAGAAAAGTGTAAAAGGTAATATCCTAAAGAAAAAAATGGTAATGGAAACGTATATACAAACGAAAACGAAAAATGGTAACGTATGGAAAAGACGGTGCACTTCTGTCATCTGTCAAGCGGTACGAAGTATGCCGCGTCAGCAAGATAAATATTGCCCATTTGAAACCGAACAACCAGCGTGGTTTTCAAATATTAGAATCTCACAAACGTACATAACTAAAAACTCAAAAATCTTTATTCAATATAGATCTTTATAAGCACTTATCGACGTCAAACAAATGACAAGAATCTAATTAACCAACAAATTAATTAAAAATGTAAGAAACTAAGATAGGCAATGAATTTAAACCTTGTATTTACATACACCCCAACCATTCAGTTCATAATTAAGATGTATGTAAATACAAGTAAAATGAAAAAAAGTTGACTCTACACCTGTTTGTTAATTGGGAGAGCCTTCTCGAGAAGAACAGGCAAAAAACTCGGAAGGTATTTTTTTTTTGTATCCTCTTTTAAATTGCCAACATTACAACATAGATACAAGTAATATGTATGCACCCATCGCGCTAAGCACTGGCGCCGCTCGACAACATCACACTTGACCCAATATTATATATGTATGTGTCTAGATTAGGTATCATATGACGCCGCCCGCCCGCTGCAATCATGTGCCGATCGAAAGCGAGCGTCTCAAAAATGCAGACATTTTATTATTATTTTTTTATTTACGATAGGGGAGCATTATTTGACATAATGATGTGTCGATTTGATCCGTGATGGCTGTATGTAACATTCACTTGGATATCTCAGCAACAGAGAACCTTTCTACACTCCGGGTCATCTAAATCGAGCCACTTTGCACAATTGTATTATATCCTTACATATTATAACTCAAAAACTACTGCAACGATTTTCAAGCGGTTTTCACCACTCGATAGCGTAATTCTCGAGGAAGGTTTTAGTATATAATTTGTTAAGTTATTGTATTTATTTCTGTGTACATTAACGATATTTGTCGAAGATGTCGGGAAAAAATAAATTAAGAGGATTGTGAGGCTGTAAATTTTCATACAAAAAGCGATAACGCTTTTCTCCCACTAAACATAGTCCAATTTTCATAATTTTTGGAAATGTTGTAGATATAATGTTGATCTAGGTTTGTACGTTTTGATTTTGAAGAAATATTGCTCAGAATACAAATTATTAGCATCTAAATATCTATATTTTAGACTTAAAAACTACCTTGAGCATTTTTATCTTTTTTTGACTAAATTTTACTGAATTACGAAAAAAGCAAAACGTACAAACATCGTTTAAGGTATACTGAATAGAATAAGACCAAAAGTGTCTAATTTTGTAAAGGTTTAGGGGGGTAAAACAGTTATCGCCCGAAACAATATTTCAAACAGGAATTGTAGGCAATTTCGACCAGTTCTTGCAACTCTCTCTATCGCACGATACGGGTCGGGGGCAGGGGTATAATGGGGCATAATCTACTAGTGATGTGACATAATGTTATCGTAGTTATTGTCGACTAGGGAGGAGAAAGTAATATCGATATATCGATCAATACTGAAAGGTATTACTCAAGTCTACACAAATACCTTCTACATCAAAAAGTAAATGTCTTTTCGAATACGTTTATTGATTTTAGTGTTTTATTTTAAGGATCTTATTTCAATACAAACCTTATTTAAGGGTAAGCAGCCTGTAGCCTGTTAACTAACTGTAAATTCCCAAAATCAAATAAGAAAATAAATTGTAAGTAAGTATGTAGTTGTTTGATAACCGACTTCGAAAAAAGGAGGTTACTCAATTCGACCGTATACCTATATGCTTTTTTTTATATTTGTTCGCGGATACCTTCGTCGTTTATGAACCGATTTTGATGATTCTTTTTGTATACGATAGGATACTCCAAGGCTGGTCCAATGGTCATCAAAGTTAGGATCTGATAATGGGATCCCATAAAAATCGAGAAAAACCATTAAATTTTTACGTGTGTCCAACGTGTTTTGTATATATGTTACGCGATTACTCCGCCAATTGTTGACCGATTTTCAAAATTATTTTTGTATTCGATAGAGTATGGTGATGATGGGATCCCATGAAAATCGAGGGAAACCCTAATTTAATACTAGGGTATTATATTAGGGTTTCTTTCACTAAAAAGACTTCATTCACTAAAAAGTTAAAAATAAAAAATATTTTCCAAAAAATAAAAACCGACTTCAAAAACACTGAAAAGTTACCGGCACCGACTTCAATATAAAAGTGTGATGTTGTCTGTACCTATTCTTATAATTATTTTTAACTTTTCAGTGTTTTTGAAGTCGGTTTTTATTTTTTATAATAGATATGTGCCACAAAGACACACAGTCAAAAGAAATTCGTTTTTTGTTTCTTGTGATAGGTATTTGTTATGCATTGTATGTTCGTTATCGTATTCTAAGTTGCTCACAAACTATTTTTCGTATAACCAAGTTGGAGCAGCTAAAAAACGTGTAACAAACTATATGCAAGTAGCGTTATTTTCAATATTATTTTATTTGTACTCGCGTTATGCAATCTACGAATGTATAACAAATACAAACGACAAAGTAAATAATATATGTAGGTTAGGCAGGGTAGGCATATATTTGGAGAAGGCACCCTTCGTACGGTTTTGACGTTTTTTTTCATTTTAACAATATAATTTAAAGCACCTGATTACATATAATCCTACTAATAGGTTTTTTTCATACGACAGGGAAGCTCTTGGCCTTATATCGGAACACAGCAATGCTATTAACATGTTATTATGGCGACAAACTTAGGTAAGACGGTGGTAGCTAGCCAGGTGGGATTAGAAGCCCTACCACCAACCAAACCGATCAGAAAAGCTTCTGTCCCCAATGGGAATCGAACCCGGACCTCCCCATCAATAACCGGTGGCCTCAACCACTAGACCACGGAGGTGGAAAAAAATAAATTCTAAAACTATTAGTATAACTAGTTATTTACTTAATAAAACGCCTGCGTTTTTTAATTGTGGATGTCAGTCCAGTCTACTTTTTTAATGTCATCTAGCCACCTTTTCCTTTGGTATTCCGGGCTTTTCGAGGAATCTTGGGTTTGAGGATCAATTATGGAAACTCATAGAGGGATCAGTCACAGAGCCCTGTTGTTAACCCTGATTCCACCGACGCACATTATTTTTGTTTTGCTGCTGACTAATTTCAAAGATGGATGGAGATGGAGCTAGTTGCAGATGATGTTACGTTTGGCTTATTAATAAAGAAATTGAGGTGAACATCACCAACAAAAATAATCATATAATTATTAAAAAATATTATTCATCATCTAAGCCTTTTCTTCTACCATGGCGGTATAGGCCTCCTTCAACTTTCTCCATTCCGTTCTATTTTGAGCTACTCTAATCCAGTTTGTGCCCACCATCTTGACGATGTCGTCCTTCTACCGCATCTGTGGTCTCCCGTTGGGTCTTTTACGGTTCCATGGCCTCCACTCTAAGATAGTTCTGCACCACGAGTCCGGCTTTCTGGCTATATGTCCAGCCCATTGCCACTTGAGCTTTGCTACGTGGTGTGTAATGTCCGAGACCTGACGCCGTTTTCGGAACCAACTATTCGTTTTCGTGTCCCGGAGTGTTACTCCTACTAATTTTCTTACCATTGCTCTTTGTGCCACCTCTAGTTTGTGGACGATGGCCTTAGTTGTTATCCATATCTCGGCTCCATAAGTAAGCACTGGTAGGACACACTAGTTGAAGATCCGCACTTTCTGTTTTATGCTAATGCTCATATTAAAAGCAAAGCCAAGTTCTGCAAAAGCTGCCCAGCCCAATCAAAAAAATATTATTATTATTTATTATTACTTTTTATTTTTGTATCCCTGTTCCTATTTAGTTTGTATGTAAAAGTATTATTATATGTTTAATATTTATTTTCAGAAAAGATTCACATCTCAAATGCAAGTTATTTTAATTCAGTATAACACTCATCTTAAAAAATGGCATTTTCCTTAGACAGGTAAATATAGGATACATACTTTCCTGACAAAAAGTCCTCACCCTCAATCCTATAAGTTACCTATAGGGATACCAAATAAGTGCCTTCACAATAAATTTCAATACAGAAATAATTTACGAAATGTAAATAAATTCTGTATTCCGAACCTCATCTACTAAAATATTATGAAGAAAGAAGATTAAGTACGTTTGTATTTTTGTTTGTAATGAATAAACTCAAACACTACCAGACTGATTTTAAAAATTCTTTGGCTAATAGAATGCTACATTATCACTGAGTAATATAGGCTATAAAATTATTTTTCTGTGTGAAAACATAAAATTCCCACACGAAAAATGAAAGTAACGTTGGCGAAGTTGCGAGCGGAAAGGGAGTCAGAAATATAAGCAACGCAAAACATTACGAACGATAGAATAATAATTTCGAGCTCTCGCGCCGGCCGCCGCCGCCGAGTATCGTGGCCGAGTCGCGCGCTGCTGTGTCGTAGTGTGCGTGAAAATTTGCGCATGTTGTATTTGTGGTGTAAACGCCAGACCGGAGGCCGAGCGATGTGAAACAGATAGCATTTTAGAAAATACCTACTCGCGCCGCGCACGATTACTTCACAATCCTCTTAAGGCGAAACGTAGTTCGCGGGCACAGCTAGTGTTCCACAACTTTGAAAAAATATATTTGGACAACCAAAAAGTGTTTATGCAATTTCATAGCTGACACATTATTCGTATTCAATCTGATGTGCTGATTTATTATGAATATGCCAGCTTTAAAATTGCTTAAAACTTTTTGGTCAACCAAACATTCTCTTATGGATGATTTAATCTACTAACTGTTGGAACTTCAGAACAGATATTTCACAGTTGTAGCACAGCAAGGCTATTAACATTGTTACTATCATCATCACAGCTCATATACGTCCCCACCGAGGGGCTCGAGCCTACCCTATGTTAGGGTGATTAGGTCTTAGTCAACCACGCTGGTTCAGTGTGGATTGGTCGACTTCACATACATCATTGAATTTCTTCGCAGATGTATGCAGGTTGCCTCACGATGTTTCCTTCACCGTAGGATCGTCAGACAATCGATGTGCTGATTATGAATATGCCAGCTATAAAATTGCTGACATATTCATAATCAACTTTTCGGTCAACCAAACATTTTTCTTATGGATGATTTAATCTACTAACTGTTGGAACTTCAGAACAGATATTTCACAGTTGTAACACAGCAAGGCTATTAACATAATTGTAGCCATAGCCGTTCGTTTAGAATTTCTATATACAAATATGATAAGACTTAGAATGACATTTACCTGTTGATACCTGTAAATGAGCTTGTAACCTATCTCAGTCAGTAATACCATTACGATACTAATCATAATGTCCTCCTAACCGATATTCGGTCACGGCGGCCAATCTCCAGAGACTAGCCATCTGCGCCCCGGGGATATTATAGTGCACAAGTGACTGCACAAACGCAAGTGCACTCTCTATTCCTTCACTCGCGTAGTCCGATGGGACGGTATTCCTTCACTCGCGTAGTCCGATGGGACGGTTAGCCGACACGACTGGGGCGAGATCAGGCGCAGAACCCACTGATTAACGTGCCTTCGGCAACACAAAGGAGCTCAAGATGTTTCGTATTTTGGCCACCCATCATAGGACTGACCATAACCAACGTTGCTTAACTTTAGCAATCGATCGCTGTGCGCACGCACTAATGTGCCACCAAGCTCCTCAACCTCGCCATTAAGATATCCCGGCAACAAGACACCAATCGTCCCACCAATGTCAGTCTATGAGTCCAAAAAATAACAACAGATAAATCATAATATAACAAGGTCAAGTAATGAATCAGCAAAGGTTCAGGAGTAATTGGGTTAATCACTTGGGAACACTAATACAATAGTGACCTTTGATGACTCTGTTATGATGGTTGACAAAAATAGTATTTAGCTGCCAACTGACGAAGGACTCTTGACACGGGTGGTTGTGGTTGAAAACGATGCATCTGCACTGGACAATGCAAGCCCTGCGATACGCCTCGACTTACGTCAGTCTTCAGCATTATGAGAGCACCGAACCATAAAGGTCAGTATAACAGACTTTATAAGGTCTGTCCAACGCGTAGGAGATCGACCGCGAGACCTTTTGCCTTCTACTAGTCCCTGGACAACGAGTAGCTCCATTGAGTGTTGGTTTCGAAATATTTGAGTATTCGAGTTTGTACAGTCGATGAAAATCTTTCTTTGATGTTTAGGTCTTCCAGGATAGAGACATTGATCCGAAACGCTGTCCCAGGGATACGCAGATGTCGCCGTCAGCACCACATTTCAATGGCATCAATTTTACGTCGATCTTACAGCCGAACCATGTTTTGCGCGCCATTTAAGAATATGGGAAAGAAAGACCAAGCTTCTCATGAGGCTGGCAGGCAGGCGGGCAGCTTTTGTAGTTTTAGTAATATTTGCACCGGTTGCACCAGACTCTTTTCAGCTTATCCACGGCAGATCTTGTGAGAGCAAATCTTCATCGAATCTCAATGCTCACACCCTCCAGACTCCAGTGTTCGTGATTGTGGAGCCAAGGTACACATAGCGAACGGAAGATCAGTTCCGCCATCACCCATAAGAAGGAAGGTAAATCCATAAAAAGGAAGGCTAATGGTACACCTTCCAGCACTAATGGGTCTAAGGAGTACGACGTGACTTGCAATTTTCACCGCATGCATTTGTTGATTCGCAGGCTTCCGCTCAAAGTCCTTCGAGCTTTGCTTCTAAATGGACTTGAGTCGACAAAACCAACACGATGTCGTCCGCGTAGTCAAGGTCTTCGAGGTCGTTGGTACTCAATTGAATGCCTCTCGGTGTCGTGATTACATTTCTTATCACGTCATCCATTAGAATTATAAACAGGAGCGGGGACAGCAGGCATCCTTGTTTAACGCCTAAGGGTGAGGACATAAAGAGGCGGGTTCCCGGTGCGGACAAACCGGTACGGATAGGTACCGATCGGGTGGACTACCATAATATCACAATGTTATCATATTAGCCGTAACAGACGATCCGATTTGGTTGGAGCCAACCGCCCGACCTCGATCAAATTGGAACGTGTGTACGGCTGTCGGCCCGACATAATTATTATTAGCTTGTTGGGTGCTTGACGGCACGATCGCTCATACGACAAGTAGGGACACGACAAAAGACAAAAGTATCGATACTTTGTGGTTTAATTATGTGTGCTTAAAAGTAATAATTTAGTAACCTAAAATGACTCGTTCTGCCAAACCACAAAGTGGAGAAAAAAATGTATTGCAAAAATTTTGTTTTACTTTTTGTTTGTGTTTTAACAGGGCAACCGTGTTTCATTATTTATTTATTTTCGCACATTTAGTTACGCATTGTACACTAAGCTCTTTGTCAAGCTATACTATTTGACCTTTGGATCGTTCATATGGCGCTTGAAAAGTGTCGGTATTCGTAGTGTCAATGTAAAGCTTGAATGGGAACTTACTGTACATCCTGTTAGTTGATTATAAATATAATCAATAACAAACATTACCCTTTTTATGAGTACCTACCTAATATAATAAACTTTGATTTGTGAATTTACAGTTGCTTTTTTATTATTGTTTATACGCAACTACTTAATTTGTTGCTGTTTTTAAGTCACTGACTGACGTTAAAGTACTCTACACTTTAAATTTGAAGTATTGATACTTTTGTTTCAATATTTTTACGAGTACGATACTTTTTAACCCCCGACGGAAAAAGAGGGGTGTTATAAGTTTAACATGTGTATCTGTGTATCTGGATGTCTGGCTGTGGTTTCATAGTTCCCAAACGAATGGAACGAATGGACCTATTCAGTGATACAATACAAGGCATCCGTCGGCGATGCCACATGGAGGAAAAGTACCTTAAATACCGTAGATATAACTTTGCGGAAAGAATTCATAATTTTAAATTCAAAAACAAATCCAACCGCATTCAAAGACTGCTAAATAATCACCTGTCTAGATCGGGAATCGAACCCGCCAAATGAAGAAAATAAATATCCTGTATTTTTATAATACCGATCGATGGGAGTCGGATCACAGGAAAGAAATATCTCTAACAAACATTACCTCAAAAACTTAAGGATAACCATGAAATCTATCTGTACCTATTTATTTATTCTTTAAAAACTATTTTTATAAACTTTATAAAATATAAATAAAAGATGTTAGTTTATTTGAGTTTCGCAAAGACAAATTGTGTTTTCGTATTGGCCAAAATAGTATATTGTATCGATATCGATATAGGTACATAATACTTTTCAGGGCATCCCTACTGTAGGATTGCCAACCGCGTCGGACCGTCTGTAGGCGCGTCGGCTCCTCATTTGGTTGGATCACGTTGGATCCAACCAAATCGGATCGTCTGTTAGCACTATATGCGCTCACTCATAAAGGAACAGGTTAGGACTTGTCGGTACCGACTACCCGGACTGGACATACGGACTTGAACCTTTGTCGGAGTAGGGTGTGTCCAAAGAGGATAGTTTAATTAGTCTTTTTCTTTTGGCTATGGTAACGTAACGTGTCAAATTGTAAATACTACAAAAACTATTTTCTTGTGTTTCTTGATTAAAATTTAGTTATTGTCAATTCAGAATCATCTTGGTTTTATTTATTGTAAATTTGTCGCATCAAAGTTCATACAGTTCTTAATTAAGACATGTTTTATTTTATTTAATACGTAATCAAATCTTTCTTGTGTCAGCCTAGTATAATTATAAAATTCGTCTTTATCAAACTTTAAGTCTTTTAGAAATAAATGGTGATATGAACCATATAATTACTTATATTTCTTTTATTTTAATATTTGATACACCAACCGTCCTTCTTTTTCTACATTTTAAGTAAACACTTTCCAGAAGAAAACCGTCGTCCGACGAACTCGAAGCCATGATGGTCAATAAAGACAAATTGACCTGTTTCTTTATTGTAGGGTACCCTGCACCGATCCGTACCGACAAGTCCGTACCGGAATACCCGCTTCTTTATATCTTCACCCTAATAACGCCCTAAATGCATATGGGCACTCCCAGCTCTTTGTCGTGAACCACCCTGCATTTGCTGCCCTCGTACAAAACACGCACATTGCGAATAATGCATGTCGGTATTCCTCTGCCACTGAGAATTAACCACAATGCGCTCCACTTCAAGGCTTTTTCAAAATCTCAAGGTGTGTCAACCACTAGACTCAATTAAACCAGATCCTAAGCTAAAAACCCATCAGGAGAAAATATTTATAACATATTATCAATTTGTACTTCCAATGACACACAAGAGACCGCAAAACAAAACTAGGCAGACAATTAAAGAGATGGAAGGATAAAATAGTCTGAATAAAGGCTATATATTATTATATATTATGTACAACATATTACTATATACAACATATTAGTATATTCAACTATGACGCTGTCTGTCTCTGTCGCGGGCGGATCCGCTCGATCTGCTCATGCTAGTAGCACACCTCCGCCGAAAAACTATCAAAGCGAAACCGCGACGCATAGTCAGGAACAAGCAAAACGGTGAAAAGAACGCGGAGGTGTAGACGACTGAGTAGATCGGGCGAATCTTCGAGCGGCAGAGACAGCGCCATAATTAAACATCCACGTTAGAGCAGACAAGCTCGCCAGAGCTCGGGCGCAGTACAAACTACAAACGACAACGCGGGAGAATCGTTCAGCGATCTCGCTACTACAGTTCTGAGGCGGAGGTGTGCTACCGGCATCAGTAGCTCTACCATGAGTTTGCATTCGTTTGGAGTCGATATCGACTGCGTAAATTTTTGTATGGAACTTTGTACAGCGCCCCTAGCGATAACGCGGTGAACTAAAACCGGTACCATGAGTGCAATAGTTTACGATACGTCGCGAACCTATCGAAAACGCGCTCGCTAATCTCGCTATCGACAATCGTTTTGTGCATATTGTATGGAAATCGGTACCATGAGTTCATGATTTGACAGCTACTCGATAGACGATAACGTACAAAACGATAACTCTGTAGTTACGTTACTCACTTACATTTTCAAGCGTGAGACTCGATTCGATAGATAATCTAAGCAAGTTTGGAATAGTATTATTGAGTTAAATTAGTTAATAAGTTGTGATTTTTTTTGCATGGAATATGCCAACCACGGCTGAGTTCAAGAATAATAACACATACATAATATATACGTCAATGACACGAAAACAATTAAAATAAGAGAGCAGTCGTGAGAAAAAGTTCAAAAGAGTGATTACAACTATTTGTGCCAATTATAGTATTATAAATAAGCATTTCAGCATTGGTGTTTAAAAGCAAATACAGACTTGAAACTGAAAGCTATACAGAGTTTATGTAAGTAACCTCAAAATCAAATTATCATTTTTAAAAAGTTACATACAATTTTGTTTTGATCTTAATAGCTTTATGATCATAGAGGTATCTTAAGTGTATAATACTGTTTTATGACAACTGAAGTGAATATATGGGTAATAATTCCGATTGTCTTCGTATGACCCCTTCAGTAGGTAAATGCAAAACTTGGATTTTTGGAAATAACAAAACAAAATGTCATCCTTATGTATGGAAAAATAACACATTCAATAAACTACAAGGCATCCCTAGAAGTTAAGGAATTGTTTGACAAGCTGATAAGAAATTAAAAATAGTCTATATCAAAGTGTTAAAATACCTATTCTATAACATTTTATTTACAAAACATTTCTTGCAGATTATCCATAAATGGGACTATTGATGCCACATCCATACTTGCGTGCAACAAGTCTAATGAAGAAGCAAAGAATTAGCTGGATATAACAGCCAGTCAAATGGAAAAAAAGAATTGTGGTTAAAAATCATTGTCACTGTGTAGAGGTAAAACATTCTTACACCCTCAAATGTAAAGAATTGCATTTTATTTTCTATATTATAAACCTTAATAACTTTTTAAATAACTTCTTAGAGTTGTTTCTCTAATAAAAAGCTATTGGTAATAGGTATACCTAATTTTTTTACAAAGAATAAAACTGACTTCAAAAACACCAAAAAGTCATAAATAATATAAGAATACTTACAATATCACATTTTTATATTGAAGTCGGTGCCAAGCAATATCACCTGAAAAGTTTGGCACCAACTTCAATATAAAAATGTGATAATAATTGTATGTATTCTTGTATTTAATTAAGACTTTTGGTGTTTTGGAGCAGGTTAAATTTTTTTTGAAAAAAAAAAATATTTCAATATATTTAGTAAAATTCCCAAACTCGTCACCTACCAGAAACCTTCCATCATCATCAGCTCAGTAACATGATATGATGACTATCAGATGAAAATAGGTACCTACTTACCTAAATATCGTCAGAAAAAAATGAAATATGTTGGATGTGCCTCTGTTATTTAAGTATTTCCTTCCATTATCCCAGGATCCCTCTATCGATAAAAAGAAAGAATTTTGAAAATCGGTCCACAATTGGCGGAGTAATCAGTGAACATAATATTTAAAAAAAATGATTCAGTCAATACATCTCCTTTTTTGAAGTCAGTTAAAACTTAAAAAGGTGCATATATTGTTATAAGATTTTATTTTTTACAGCTACATTTATTTTGGATGAGTGGCGGAGGATGATTTGATTGAGTGGCATTGATGATAATACAGAATGGTGCAGCCAAGACCTTCGGTTTTAGCATTTCATTTTTTGGACTGATTTATTGCCACAGCTGCAGTTGGATTTTACAGTGTCACAATAGTTTGGATTGCATTAAAAAGGAAAAATTGGTTGATGATTTTTTTTATTGGTAGATTAATAAAAAGATGTTGTTAACACATTTTTTACACCAAAAATAAATAACTTACATGAGCCCACTCTTTAATTTATTTACCTAAGTAGGATTTCCTTGTTTTGACAAAGCAAAATATATTAATTTTCAATAAGATTCTAGGTCTATATTTCATACTGAATCTAATATAAAGAACAACAGAATTGTTGTATTTGTGCATATTTTACACAAGAATGTTGGCAAACAAGCAAATAGTCTACTACTTAGATGATCATAGTCACCTATAGTCTTCTAATGACCAAAGTGTACAAGGTGTAGGTTATTATCTTATGAATGTAGTTACAGTAGCTTGAAATTTCGTATCCTTCAATATAAAACAGAAAAGCATTGCTGCTTTGCAATAACACAGAAGACCTAGTACCTCTGGTTATTTAACATAAACATTAAGAATTTGCATCAAAAACATTATCTTTCAATGGAGATTGTCCATTTTTTATAAGACTGGTCAGTCATGAACATTCCTATAAAACTATATTTTTACTTTTACATCTTATGTAAAAGAAGTTATTACCTTACGTAAAAGAATATGGGCATGATTCAGTATCAAAGTGCTTAATAAATATAACTTCCTGTGAGCTGTTCAATGAATATAAACAATATGAAATAAAACAAACAATCTTCTGTATATTTGAATTTATTCTGATTCATATGTCAAATAGGTGGATGGTATGAAAAAACAGGTTTGTTGGTGATATATATTGCCCAACCCAAAAACCATGTAAGAGTCGTAATGTGAACACAATAATTCACTGTTTTTCAGTCAACAATGCATTTATAGTAATATTCTTTAATTGCTTCCCTACCATTGCTGTTATTATGATAAAATAATAATACAAACAAAATGTATTTTTCAGACTAACTTCCCACTGTATTTTACCCTTAGATCATTTAGCCTAATTTTACCTCATAATAATATGCAGTTTGCTAAAGTATCCAGTGAGTTTGTAGCTGTGACTCTGCATACTTTCATACTGTCATTAAGATTTTGGCAGCAATATAATTTTACTGACTTGTAATCATACAAAATAAGTAAAATACCAATAGAATATATTTTAATAATATAATAGTGTCGATTAAACAAATTTCTTCATCTATTAAGTTTGCTAAAATATGATAATTATTGAATGATAATAAATAACAGTAGTACCGGTTCTTTCTTGTGCAGTAATTTCAATGGTTGGACATTTGACTGTAAATCCAGGTAAATTTTGGAACTTAAACTTCTGCAACAACAGACATATCATTAAACATCACATAAAGCCATAATAGATAATCATAATATTGTAAAATTAAAGTATTTTATATGAATATTGGCCGACGTCAGACGTCATCAGCTTTATTTTAAGTTTTATATAAAATGCTTCATCATAATTACTCATACTGTAAAGGAGTAACACTTTTAGTTTTATTCATTCACCCACTCACTTATGCAGTTGTATATCTCTTGTAATACTACATTTGGCAGGTATCAATTTTCAGCATATTTGTCAACTCTATTGAATTAAACAAATATTATATATATTTTCCTGTGGGCCCTCGAGAACAATTGAGATAATGGTGATCTAAAGCCTGAAAGAAAAAATGAATTGGTTAAATTATTTAGCTATAATGGAAAATCCTTCAATTATAACGGATTGCACTATTTACATTTAAATTATCAATCCAATAGGTCTCTTTGTGTAGCCACGTCTTTAAATAGATGGTTACTAAAAAACAAACCCATAGAAGCATAGAAAATGATAATTTTTAATGGAAAATTGTTACAATGTTTACCACAACAATGTTAATACTTACAATTAAACTATAATTACTATATATTCCTATGAATTGCACCATTAACTGGAACCATGGAGCGCTTGTCTATATCATTATTAAATCAATACATGGCCTACATTTAATAAAAACTTATTCTTTAACATAAAACTAAATAAGTTTTCATGAATGTAATCAAACAATGATTAAAAATATAACCTATGAAATAATTTGAAGTTGACGTATAAGCCGACTAAATTAAATCTTTCATAACAATATGGTAAGAAACCGAATTGAGCTACCTTTTTGCGAGGACGGATTATAGCGTATTACCAACATGACGACAACAAATAATTACCTGTAAGTAGTCTGTATCCTTTGTATCGTTTACTATACTATCGAGTTAACGTTACGAAGTCAGGTAAATGCAAAAGTAACTCATGGTACGGTGACTATCGAAAACGATATCGTCTGCGTTAACACGTTAGCGACTGTAGTTAACTACAGTGTGCAATCGATGGCAACTCATGGTAGAGGTACAGACGCCTTCTACGATTTCGATTCGCAGTTTTGTTCGTTCATAACTATGCGTCGCGCTTGAGGTGCAGAATGGTCAAAAAGCAAAATGGTAAGCGATCATAAAATGGTAAAGGAGCACAACGGTAAAGGAGCAAAATGGTAAAAGAGCAAAACGCCAATAGCGCACAATGGTAAAAGATCATATTGGTAAGAGAGCAAATGGTAAAAGCGCAAAATGGTAAAAATTAAATTTTCATGTATGTACACACCTACTTATAATCTTCTGCTTTCCACAATTATTATATTGGGGATAAAAGGATTCTTTAAAAAACATAGGTAATTAGGTATGAATAAAAGACAATTTATGTTTAAAAAAGTCTACAAACTTTTTAAAGATAAACTAATAAAACTTTATGTATGCAGAGCACATAAAAATAACACTAAAAAAAAACAAAATTACGTCGAAAACAAAACTGAATAATTTTTTTAAAAGCGGTGGAAATAAAACTTATTTCAGAAAATCGGGAATCCTCATTATGTCTTGCCTCAATTTTTCTAAATAAGGACGATGTTTTTTAACAAATGTTGATTACCTATATAACATTGCCTTCCTTTTGTTTTCTAAATGACCTAAATAAGACTATCTTTAATTCGAAGGGCACAGAATTTTGACAATTTCATAGTTAATAATTCACCAAATACAAGTTTGGTTTTGTTGGAATTCTGCTATTAAAGCGGCGGTGTCAACCTTCGAGGGCGTTAGTGGTCTTATGCTGTTGTTCGGCACAGATTAATAAACTTGCTTATAGTTTGTGATGCCATGTCAAAGTAAGCTCGAAAGCTCGCATTTCAATAGCCTGGTGCAGTTTTAATATACTTTTATATTGACTGAAAATGCTAATCATCATCTAATATTGCATTTGCAATAACAAAATGTATTTCCGAAGTTGCTAAAAAATATTGTCGTTCCTTAGAAAAATTGAGGCAAACATAACGATACCCGGTTATTTGAATAAACTTTTGATTCTGTTTTATTTTTGACGTAATTTTGATTTGTTAAGTGTTATCATTTTTTATATGGAGGGTAAAGTATTTTTGGTTTATGTTAAAAAAGCCTTATGTTTGTGATAATGGACAATGACTTTTTTTTAACACAAATTGACATTTTAAAAGGATTTTTAAGAAACATAGATATGAAACCTGTTTCTTAAAAATCCTTTTAATTATTCCCAATATAATTGTGAAAAGCAGAAGAGTATAGGTGTGTATGTAATTTTTACCATTTTGCGTTTTTACCATTTTGCTCTCTTACCAATATATCTTTTACCCAGGGTTGATTGATTTAAATCAAATTATTTATATCATGATTTAAATCACTGATTTAAATCAAGTGATTTATTTAAAAAAATCAATGATTTAAATCAAAAATGATTTTTTTAGTATTAAGTAGATCTTAAAAAAACTGTAATGATATTTATTTATTTTATACATCATAACTCGAATTCAATATCAACACGAAACGATTTTTATCTTAAAACACGCACGATTTGGGGAATTCCCTGTGTTTTCTATTTAAGTACTTGATTCACGTGACGTGGGTGGGAGTGTTGTTAGTTTACATTTTTTTTTGGACTGATTTCTATTAATTTTGCCAGAAATTAATAAAAACTTACCAAATGACATTAAAAAAAAATCATGACTTTTCCCTGAAGTTTCTCAATAAATCAAAATAATCATGATTTTTTTGATTTATTTGAAAAAAATCAAAAAATCTGTAAAAAACAAAAAAATCATGATTTTTATCAACCCTGCTTTTACCATTGTACGTTTTGACGTTTTGCTCTTTCACTATTCCGCTCCTTTACCATTTTACGATCGCTGACCATTTTGCTCTTTGACCATTCCGTGCCTTAAGGTGCGTCGCGGTTTCGCCTTGTTAATTGCGCGGCAGAGGTATGCTACTGGCATACATGTTGACCTTGAGACCGCCCTTTTCTCGCTCGTAATAGCGACGATTTTCGTAATGCAAATATAAAGTTTCACGTGTTACTGACTGTACACGATCAAGCTATGTTTATGCCGGTAGCACACCTCTGTCTCAGAACTGTAGTAGCGAAACCGCTGAACGATTCTTCCGCGTTGTCGTTTGTACGGCGAGCTTGCCTGCTCTAACGCGGATATTTAACTATGGCGCTGTCTCTGTCGCACGCGTATCGGCGCGATCTGCCCAGACGCTGTCTACACCTCTGTCGTTTTGTTTGTTCCTGACCATGCGTCGCGGTTTCGCCTTGATAGTATCGCGGCGGTGTGCTACTGACATTATGACATAATTATGTACGTAGGTACATCAAACATAACTAATTCGGAAAATATGTAACCAATGCTTGCTAGTCATTGCCATTGCCATCCTTATTTAATTATCCTATTGTTTACACATATGTTTTTCAGAATTCTTAAATCTCCTGGTTAAGGTTTACGAGTATAATAATGGTTGGAGATACAAAAATCATACATTATTAATTATAATAAATTTCTAAAGCACTTTCTTACTCAAGAAAAGCATCTGACTCTAATAAGTTCATAGTTTATTGAAGACGCAGGTTCATAACCCGCCTGAGTTGTTTTTCTTGTACAGTAAAAGCTCTTTATTCGCGGGGTATACGTTCCGTAAATAGGCCGCGAATACAGAAACCGTGAATATGTAATGGTAATTTATATGGGATTATAGGGGACACGTTCCTAGGTGACAAAATAAAAAACAAATATATATCAATGTAATTGAAGTTTTTGACCATATTGATTAATTATTATCTTCAGGCTTTTGCAATGGTTTAAAGAGTTTTGTAATTTTTTCTTGCTTGCCAGTTTTTAAAAGCTCCTTTAATTCAGAATAATATTCATATTCCATAGACGGATCAATGAGTCACACCAATGATTTTTGTTATCATCATACCTATCTAAAAAATAGAAAACTCGAAAAAAAAAGAGTCTGTTTTATTTTTTTTCTATCTTCAAAAATGACTGAGATATTAAACGTTAAAGTACGGCCTCCGCGGCAAAATCCGGCTAAGCGCCCGCGCCAACGTGTGACGTCACGCTGCGAGCTGCGAGTCGGTGCTTGCGTACACCTTGCGTACACCTACATACTGCGCTCTCGCGGTTTCGCTATAAATTCAATTGTTTTTCTTATAGTGAATATATAAAATGGTTAAGAATTAATATTGTATTGCCCCTATGTGTACTAACTCCAGTGTACTAACTAAAAAACACCCAAAAAGTGTTTTTTTCTGTATCATATAATAAAAATATTCGGAAAAAGTGGTTAAAAGTTATCACAGCCTCAGTCACGTGCATTGTTGTGAAGATCATTTCGACGTAAGTTTTGTGTTCATTATTTCAAACTCAAACTCAAAAAACTTTATTCAATATAGACCTTTACAGGCACTTATTGACGCCAAAAATAAAAACATAAAAATCTTCAACCAAGAATCTAATTAACTAAATTATTTAATCCTTGTATGTACACACACCCCAACCATTATTAAGATGTGTGCAAATATAAGTCAAATGAAAAAAAAAAAAAATTGACTCTACACCTGTTAGGAAATTGGGAGAGCCTTCTCAAGAAGAACAGGCAAGAAACTCGGAAGGTCTTGTATTTTTTTGTCTCCTCTTTTAAAATGCCAACATTACAATATTATATTTCACAAACATTTTTTTAAATAATATAGAAATGCCTGTCGGTGTGAGTGGAACAGTTACTCGAATGAAATTTATCCCACTATCACAAAGTGTTAACACCCTTTAAACGTCAATTATCACATTTTTTGTCAATCCCAAGCAGTTTTATCTGTCATATAATCAGACACTTTATAATATGCTTTTTTCATAAGTGCGCCCTTGATAGCGACTTTAAATTTATTCAAGTTAAGTGCTTTAATATTATTTGGGATTTTATTGTAGAAACGTACACAAAGGCCTTTGAAAGAATTATTATTTTTTTTAAGCCTAGTATTTGGTAACGCTAACATATTCTTTTGCCTAGTATTTACTGAATGAATATCACTGTTTTTACAAAACGAATGTATATTTTTATGAACATATACTATATTCTCGTAAATATATTGCGACGCGACGGTCATAATACCAATTTCTTTAAATTTTTCTCTCAAAGAGTCTCTTATTTTAAGGTTATAAATAGCACGAATAGCCCTTTTTTGCAGCACAAAAACAGTCTGAATGTCGGCAGCATTTCCCCACAGCAAAATGCCATACGACATCACACTATGAAAATAGGCAAAGTATACAAGTCTTGCTGTATCAACATCAGTCAGCTGACGTATTTTCCATACAGCGTAGGCTGCAGAACTAAGTCTCTTCGACAATTTATCAATATGTGGGCCCCACTGAAGCTTTGAATCTAAAGTAATACCAAGAAATACTACGGTATCCACAAGGTCCACATTTTTATGCTTTATGTTAACAGTGGTGTGAACCTCTTTAACATTGGGTAAAACAAATTTTATACATTTAGTTTTCCCTTCATTGAGGCACAAGTTATTCGCATTAAACCAGTAAACTATTCTTGAGATAGAACTATTTACATCGTCATAAATTTGCAATCGTCTTTTAATTTTAAACATAAGTGAAGTATCATCTGCAAATAATACAATCTCATGCCTGTCTTGTACAAAAGCAGGCAAGTCATTTATATATATTAAAAATAGAAAAGGACCAAGAATTGAACCCTGCGGAACTCCCATTTTAACCGAGGCGCCCTGGGACCTCTCCCCGTTGACGTCTACTTTCTGAATCCTCTCAGTCAAATAGGAGACGAGTAAATCCAGAACAGTGTCGCGAAATCCATAGTAGTGTAATTTCCTGATCAGTGTCATGATGAACGCAATCAAACGCCTTGGACAAGTCACAAAAAACGCCCAGCGCATCATGTGAGTCCTCCCAGGCCTCATATATATTTTGTATTAACTCAACACCAGCATCAGTTGTTGAGCGACCCTTTCTAAAACCAAATTGTTTACAGTGTAGAAGATTATTTCTGTTAAAAAAGCTTTGCATTTGTTCCAACATTATTTTTTCAAAGATTTTGCTAAAAGTAGGTAGCACAGAGATAGGTCTAAAATTATTGGGGTCTGATGTGCTACCAGATTTGTGTAATGGAATAATTTTACTCAGTTTCATTAGATCAGGAAACACACCACAGTCAATGCAATCATTAAAAATACTAGCAAGTATTGGAGCTATTGTTTCTATTACAGATTGGGAAACATCTACAGAGTTGCCCCACTATTATATTATTACACTATTATATACCATTATTATATTATATACTATATAATATAATATATATAATATAATAATAATGAACATGTACTTTTTAGCAATAGATACCTAATCTGAAACTGTAGTTGAATGTGCAGGTTAATAACTTCGCGAGCGGCGAAGGACGCGCTCCCTGGTTTGAGTTGGCGATGACTTTTTGTTTTAAAAAACAAACCCAGGTTTATTTCATCTAATCACAAATGGCTTAAAGTGTTAGTTATACCTATGTTAGTAAATACCTATTACGTACCTAGCCACACAAGACTACAGTAGTAGATCCTTACATATTATAAAACAAAGTCCCCCGCAGCGTCTGTCTGTCTGTCTGTTCGCGATAAACTCAAAAACTACTGCACCGATTTTCAAGCGGTTTTCACCACTCGATAGCGTGATTCTTGAGGAAGGTTTTAGTATGTAATTTGTTAAGTTTTTGTATTTATTTCTGTGTACATTAACGATATTTGTTGAAGATGTCGGGAAAAAATAAATTCAGGCGATACGTAGTTCGCAGGCACAGCTAGTACTTAATAAAGTTAGTCATGTATGTTGATAGTCAGGGGCAAAGAACAAGTTATTACTAGGTTTTTTGAAATATTATTTCAAAAGTATGTTTACCAAGATTACACCTGGTACTTACCTATAACACTGACTGTAAAGTCAGGTGTATTTATGTCAGATTGTTGAAATACTAACATAAATGAGTAGTTAGACATTTACTTACTTATTCAGTTTTATTTCTCGCATTTCAACGGCTACCTAATCACAATTTCCAGACAAATATCGCGCAACCATAAAAATGTCGACTTTTGGTAGGTTATCCGACTGTTCTTTTACAAAAACCTCTTTCATTGCTATGTCAATTTAATAAAAATAATATCTAAAGTAATCGCTAACACAAACACAACAACAAACATTTAAAATATTTGGTGCAAACCACTTGAGAAATCAAATTTTATGCTCGTAAACACTCCGCATCACCCGCAATCGGACATAACAGTCGCAGCGTGACGTCATCGCAGTAGCGTGCGAAGGAACGCAAATTTAAAAAAGCGCTGAAACTTTACCACGCTGTAACTTTGGAAATCCTGGCCCGATTTTGATGAAACAAAAACTATTATTATTTTTATGAGTACGCGCATTGAATGCAGTAACTTTTATAGTAATATTTTGATGTGTTGGTGTGACTCATTTTCATAAAGATATCGCAAAGCTGATTTGCAATTCTTAAATCTTCACTAAGATTTTTCAAATTAAATGTCACGTTTCCAGTGCTTGTTTAGGCCTCTTCGTCTTCTTCAATGGGCTGTGAATTTTAACATTTCCTCCAAGTTGGTTTCAGTCAAATCTTCATCTTGTGATTCAAGCAACACCTGGATATCATTTGATTCTATCTGCTTGAACACATGTCGTCCTATTCCATTCGCAATTTCAGCTATGTTTGCAGTCAAAGTTTGAGTTTGCACAGATTCTTCGTCATTTTCTGCAGTCAGAGCAAGCCACGGTTTTTTCTCCATGATTTCAATGTGTAATTTTAACATTTCCTCCAAGTTGGTATCAGTCAAATCTTCATCTTGTGATTCAAGCAACACCTGGATGTCATTTGATTCTATCTGCTCGAACACATGTCGTCCTATTCCATTCGCAATTTCAGCTATGTTTGCAGTCAAAGTTTGAGTTTGCACAGATTCTTCGTCATTTTCTGCAGTCAGAGCAAGCCACGGTTTTTTCTCCATGATTTCAATGTGTATTATGGCTTCAGTTCTTCCAATGATTCTTTTATGTTTAACAACATACTTTAGGCATAGTTGTAATAAGGTCTAAATATTTTACTGTTTTACATTTGACGACGCATTTTCAAAGGATACGGTGTTTCATAATAACCAATAAATAATCAATTCTTTATCAAAAACTAATTATTAAATTGTGTTTCCCGTAATGTCATTAAACCAAAAATTATCATGTAAATCATAGACATTTTTTTTTGTTTTTGATTTTATCTGCAATCAGTTTCCCAACTATGAGCAAATGTTTTGTAGGATGTATTATGACTTTAAATATCATAGACATAATGATGATACTATGATATGACATGAAAATTTTGGGTTGAATGACATTATGTGTAAACACATTTTAATAATTAGTTTTGGATAAGGAATTGATTATTTATTGGTTATTATGAAACACCGTGTATATTGGGTTGGATACATATTGGAATCTTATTTATTAAAAATGTATGCATAGGCGTAGGTATAACTTTTTGATAGGGGGGGGGGGCTCCAGATTAAAACTTGGAAGAAAAGATTGCCTAGTGTATACTTGGAAGAAAAAGTTAATTCTATCTAGTAGGTATATGTTCATTTTCAATGGGGGGATGGGGGGTGTCCGGACCACAAGCCCCCCCCCCCCATACCTACGCCAATGAATGTATGTACTGATGTACCGATTAGATCCGCGAATAAAGAAATCTTTAGCTGCGAATATAGGAATTGGGTCGCATTTTTTAAATCCAAGAATAGTGAAAATGCAAATGATGGAAGCGCGAATAAAGAGCTTTTACTGTACTGATTTTAATGTTATCTCAAATAAGAACATTAGGTATTTAATTAGCATTGAAACCAACAACAATAGAAGCCAAATTATTCCTATTGTCATTCCTAGGGCCTGTGGATAATTCTAATCTATTTTGACCTTGGTGACATAACACAGTACAGTATGTATAGTTAAAAACAATGAGAAATGACCATTGTTGTGACAGGATGTGTGGTTATGTATAACTAATCCGTGCTATAACATCACACACAATGTTTGATAGCAGTAATTTGGCTTCTAAGAAATAACAATAAGTTGTTACTCATAAAAAAAATTTCACACTAAGTACCAATAGAGCAGAATAGCTCAATTTAGATCACAGCGATTGTGTTATAATTGGCTTTAAAAAAAATATATGCACATTTGTATCTAAAATCTAAATTTACTTTATTTTTTGTTGTTTTTATACACTTTAGGTGGCTACGCCAGCACTTATGGTAAAACTTAAATTTAAAGTTGAACATTCAAAGAATGTTGGCTTAACATCGGTAAGAATGAGATTGGAACAAAAATAATGTTTTTCTAGATATAAAGTTGTTGAGCCTTGTTCTCAATTCATTGCAAGACAAACTAAGAAATTGCATAATTTAAAGGATTAGGTAATTGTTAAAGATTTTTTGTTATATGTATATTATTATTATTTGATATATTAATGTTGTAGTGCCCTTTCAGTGTTTCACGTTTGGACTTAAAAAATGTCAAAGCACCAGCAAATGTACCACATGAAAAATACGGCAATGAATAAATAAACAAGGCTAGTGAAAAAGTAGTAATAAAACCAAAAAAATTTTTTGCTGAATATATTTTCTCAATATCAGTTCTGCAGACAGCACAGTTCAAGTAAAAACAAATGTCTTACAAATGTTCTTTACCATAGGCATAAACATAAGACACTACTTTAATTGAGGTGAAAGTTTTTATTGCGCATACAAGCAGATTCTGTTTAACATGGGATACAAAGCATTGTGTCTAATAATACTATTTTCCCAAGACACCAAATATAATGATTATTTTAAGTGCAAAGATGAACTGGTATAGGTGATAAAAATATTCACAATAATATTCACTTTTAAGTAAACTATGTTAATTATTTTCAGTCCAAATGTGAGTAATCATGAGAACTATATTCAAAATTTTATACACGGTTATTTTTTTATCACCCTGGAAAATTTTAGGGACGCTTCAGGACACATCCA
The DNA here is from genome assembly GCA_963935595.1 of Schoenobius gigantellus. Classification (NCBI taxonomy): domain Eukaryota; kingdom Metazoa; phylum Arthropoda; class Insecta; order Lepidoptera; family Crambidae; genus Schoenobius; species Schoenobius gigantellus. The sequence continues at coordinate 4,632,358 of OZ012543.1, forward strand.
ATATTATATAAAAAATAAAAAAAATTAAATAAAAAAATAAAAAAAAATATTAAAAAAATAAAAAAAATCTAATAATGCTGCTCTCAACTAGTGCAGCATTTTTTGTATTTTTTAAAAAATTAATATAAAATTAAGGAGGGGGGTTATTTTATTTATTTATATTTAAATCATTCTAATACCATGTCGTGAAGCGTCCCTTAAATTTTCCAGGGTGATAAAAAAATAACCGTGTATAATTTAATATTATTTTTTAACAATTTAATAATTATTTTTTAACCACAATTAATTATTGATATTGAGTTGCTGGGGTTGTCATCAATGACGTGTTTTGGTCCGATCATTTCCCGTTGGTGGTGGAATGTGATTTAGATATCTTATTAACGAAAAAGTATAATTCAAATCATTGTAACAATTCTGCTATATGGGGTGACAGAAGTAAAAAACAAATTGATGCTTACTTCAGGGAATGTAATGCAAGACTAAAATATATTGATTTCCCCCCTGAACTTAGCAATTGCTGTGATCGATCATGTGACGATCCCAGGCACAAAGTTATTATTACTAAATTGTATAATGATATAATAGACGCTTTAACGCAATCATCAGTATTAAGTAATAAGGACAATGTATATAAGAAAAGAAGAAAGAAAATTGTTACGGGCTGGAACAAACATCTCTCCGAGGCTCACAGGGTTGCCAAGCAGTGCTATAATGTTTGGGCTTTGCACGGGAAGCCACAAAGTGGCGACCTTTATGAAGATATGTGTGTTTCTCGTAAAATTTTCAAATCAAGGCTAAAATGGTGTCAATACCACGAGGATCAATTAAAAATGGATGCGTTGGCCTCACATCACTCGAACAATGATTTTAAGTCATTTTGGAAAAATACAAAAAAGTTAAATGGAAAGCCAGCTATCCCTGTGAGCGTCGGGGGGGTGAGTAACCCCAAAGACATAGCTAATCTTTTTATGTCTCATTTTTCTATAAAGTCACCATTGGGACGTGAGCACGCGATGCTCGGGGCTGGGACTGGCAAAAAGTTGATAGTTATATTTAATGCTAAGGAAATTTCAAAAGTTATCCGCTCATATGTCAAAAGGGAAATCTCCCGACGGTCTCAGCATTGAGCATAAGTTTGCGGGCCCACACCTACCAAGGATTTTAGCATTGCTCTACAATTTCTGTGTAGGTCATAGTTTTCTACCCGATGACATGATGCGTACTGTGGTTGTGCCTATATTAAAAAACAAGACCGGTGACCTCTCTGACAAAAATAATTACAGACCGATATCTTTAGCCACTGTGATTTCGAAAATATTCGATAGTTTACTTAATACTCGATTGCACAGTTATTTTACGCCTCATGACAATCAGTTTGGGTTTAGGTCGGGGCTGGCAACGGAAACTGCAATACTGAGTCTAAAGCATACTGTAAACTATTATACTAAAAGGAATACACCAGTATATGCTTGCTTTCTGGACCTGTCCCGAGCTTTTGATCTGGTTTCCTACAGTTCCTTGTGGGATAAATTGAATGAAATAGACTTACCCGTTGAACTAATCAATACTTTTAAATACTGGTATGGAAATCAGATCAACAGCGTTCGATGGTCGGGAGCCTTATCGTCTGAGTATGGTTTGGAGTGTGGAGTGAGACAAGGTGGGTTAACCTCACCAACTCTCTTTAACCTATATATAAACCAGCTGATCGGCGAGCTCAGCAGTACTAGAGTCGGTTGTTATATAGATGGTGTGTGCGTCAATAACATCAGTTATGCAGATGATATGGTGCTGCTGAGCGCATCGATCTGTGGTCTGAGGCGTCTTATTAACATATGTGAAAAATATGCAAGGTGTCACGGTCTTACGTATAACGTCAGAAAAAGTGAGGTCATGGTATTTGAGGCGGGAGGGAAAAGTCCGGATAAAATACCAGCAATTTTACTCAATGGGACTCCATTGAATACATGTCGCAAATTTAAATATCTCGGACACTTTCTAACTCCCGACTTAAAGGATGACGATGTGCAGCCTGTGGGTCAGGTATGCGCAGAGGGCTTACAGCGCTCTCCGTGTACAATTCAATAATGCTTTCAGGGTGCTGATGGGGCTGCCCCGCTTTTGTAGTGCGTCGGGGATGTTTGCGGAGGCTCAAATTGATTGTTTTTATGCACTTATGCGGAAACGCTGTGCTTCTCTGGTGCGCCGCGTGCGGGGCAGCCCCAACAGTATCCTGGCCATGATTGCCAGTAGACTGGATTGCAGGTATATTAGTCGCTGCTGTGATATTTCACACGGAGTATCACAGCGATGATTAATGTACCCTAATAATGTAAAATACTAACATAAAATAAGTCTTACTAACACTGATGAGTTTTGTAACTTGAAGCAATAAATAAATAATAATAATAATAATTACAATAATTTGTAGCAAATGATTTGATTCCAAGTATGCCAATATTGACTTGTGTATGTAGTTAAAGTTCATTTGATAAAGCTTTCAAAATTATAGATGTACTTGAAAGGCAGATGGGCAGTACCTACTAGACAAAGAAACAAATATATATTTTTGGAAGCAGTAACTTTAAAGGTCAAAATGCTGTTGATTTATTAAGATACACCTTCATAGATGATTATTAATAAAAAAGTAGCTGCGCAGAGTTTCTTTCTTTCTTTCTTTTATGATTATGGCAATTGGTAGTTTTGAGTGCTTACAACCATTACTGCCAATGTCAAGTGCCAGGATAGACAGTCTTGTGATAACTATTTCTTTGCGCGCGTATATAGTATAATATAACGTCGAACGCAGAGTTTATTGAAATATCATCAGAGTATAAAACTGCCTTAGTACCTACCTACCTGCTGTAAAAACTGACATTGAATCTAATGAGTTCAGTAGACCAAGAAATCTAGTGTCATTTGTACAGAGAGAGTGATTCATCGCCGCGCATTATACGGTCTTCATTATAACAGAAAAAATAAAGTTTAGAAAGGCCCCCTACCTTGTAGACATCGCCATAGGTCCCAGAGCCAATTCTTTGCACGAGCTCGTATTCATCTTGTGGATTTCTGCGCGATATATCTGAACTCAAAACACCACCACTATGCGCCATAATCACTAGCAAGCACTAATCTAAGATCTATTTACACTTTCATCTCATTATTCACATAATTAATAACACATAACGTCGACAAATTAATTTTTCCAACACAAAATTAGACATCTCCGTCCAACTGAAATGACAGTTTCCTGACTGACGTTTTCTTTTACACAGAGTACAAAACAAATGAATGACTGAATTTGACACATAATGGCCGCGTTCCGTTTCGCGATTATAGTGACCATCAGCACTGTGAGCGCGCCAACAGGCGGCCCGTTTCGCGACAACAGCGTTCACGTTGGATGTGATGACGTCATTGATTGCGTCACAAACAACGTTTACAGTGCTCAGGCCGAATTCATCAGCACCGTGAAAAACTGCTAAAGCTTGGATATCACAGAATACAATTGAAATTACGAGTTAAATTATTTATGAGGTTACGTTTGTTTTGATATTATTGATATAAGCGCGTTCACGATCGGTCCGAAACGATAGCATGCCATTGGCGTCATTATCGCGTCTATTAATTCGGTCCGGGCGTGAGCAGTCTGAGTACTGTGAGTAGTTTAATCTCGAAACGGAACGGGGGCATTGAGTGCGTGCGGTTCATAATTTGATATCAGCGCTCGTGTGCGCTATTTGCAAGCAAACAATCGATCCAAAATTGCTCATGTGCGCATTTTGTATGCGGTATGACGTAATTGATGACGTCACCGATTGATGCTGACAGTGCTAACAGAAAAGAGGTAGTGCACTGTCTCCAGAGCTGTCAATGTCAAAGACAACATCAGTTTTATTTTTATTTTAGTTTGTTCGAATTTATTTTTCCATTAGATTATCTACAATTAATAGAGAAGTGCTCTGTAAAGATACTGGAGGCACAATACGTCTCCCTCAAATTTTTCTTATCAAATTACATTAACTTTCATTAACTTGACAGACTCACACATCGAAAGCTCGGTTCAAATTGATCTGAGTGCTTACGTCCGTGAGCAGTGCTAACGATTTGAACGGGTCGTTTGCACGCATGCAAACGTTTGCACGCATGCAAACGTTTGCACTGATATCTGATATGAACCGCACTCTAGAAATCAAAGAATAATACTGGAGAGTGCCATTAAACATTGGACTCAATAGGGAAGATGCAAAATTTTATGAACGATTTGTGATTAAAATGTTATAAAAACGTAAAATAAGAATGATGGCAATGTTTTTATTTTAATTAATACTACCGTTAACCACGGCATCTTTACCTTTCCTTGTTAACTTTACCTTAGACTGCCTAGTACTAACAAATACCATTTTTATCAGAAAATACAATTGGTAGATTTTTTTAAATATCATGGTAGCTGTGTAATGAACTAATGGTCACACATCTATTTTTTCATGCTGGTAATACTGTCATATGTCGTTATTAACGTCAGATGACAATTACGGGACAATTGTCGACGGGGGTTATGGTCCAACTTTTAATTGTACCGATGAATTTACTAGGTAGAGGTACGTTAAATTTATATATACTAAATAAAACATTCCTGGGAAGACGTGGACGCTGTTAATGCAGTCATTGCTACACAATTTTAAAAAAAAATTACATAAGTAATGATAGTTGAAGTTAGGTAAAGTTGCCACAGTCCATAAAGTGGCATCTTTACCTGAGGCTAGGGCAGGGCTGTAGCTCCCCCTTTTGGGGGGGTGAGAGGGGCTCGCCCTAGGCGAGCAGACGCCGACGAGGTCGTGGATGTGTTCATCCGAGTTCCCATAACCTTGTCAGGCAGCGACGCGTCCCCTCTCGGCGTGTCCTCTTCTGATGAGGAGGAGTTCCTGGCTGGCACTCTGCCGCCCCCAGGGGCTGCGGAGAGTCCAGCACCGATTAGACTTCACGATCCATCGGGAGTTAGGGCGTCGCATCGGGAGTTAGCGCAGTTAGGGCGTTCTGATCACATTGCACTAGATCGCCTCCCTAACTCAGTAGGCAACCGAACTTGGTGTTGGAAGGATGGCTCCTGTACTCTCCAAATATGAAAAAAATGGTATCGCCCTTGCCGCAACGGCGGGTGTAAATGTGAAAAAATAAAATAAAAAGAGAATCACTGTGTGCTTTTATAAAACTACGATGCAAGTGGCACTTTTTTTCGGATGGTAGACATTTAACTGAAAATTATTCGATTAAAAAATCGCGTTTTTAATCCTAACTTAAATCTTTTTCTTCTGAAAACAAAATTATAAATAAAAAACAAGTACCTAATTAATTAAAAATAATAATAAAATAACAAATTATTAAAATAAACAAAAAACAAATTTATGAAAAAATAACGCTCTACACCAGGATCGAACCCCTGCCACACAGATTTAAAGTCGAAGATGCATATAGACCAATCCTGACCTATATGAATCTCATGTTTTTGTGTAATGCGATAGATAGATAAAAAAAATTGAGGCGATGTAAATAAATAAAAATTAAATAAAATAAAATAAAACTATGCAATATGAGCATTTTATATTCATTAGAGCCAGAAGATTACAAAAATTGTTTACGAATAAATTCTGCACAATTTGACCATATTTTAAATTTAGTGACACCATAATTATATTCAAAAACATGACACCGTATTAGAGAAAGTGTAAGTGCTAAACAACGATTAGTATTTTAGCAACGCTAAAATTTTTAGCGACGAGAAATAAATTTGGTGTAGCTTTATACATGTCCAGAACATTCATTATACCAGATTTTTCTTTTTGGACTACATTTTCTTGGCACACACCAATTTCGCTTCCGATACACAGCAACAATCCACTAACATCGAGCGCTGTGCAGCGACTGAGCGCCCTAACAGCGATTACATCTCCCGACTTACGCCCTAACTAGGGAGTTAGGGCGATCGGGCAACCACGATCGCACGATATCGGGACCCTAACTGCCTAACAGCGATTAGACCACACTAGCTAGGGCCCTTTCTGCAAATCGTCCCCGATGGATCGTGAAGTCTAATCGGTGCTTCCGACATAACCCTGCGCCTTCCCAAGCGCGGGGTATGCGTAACGCATTTCCCACCGAAAAAAAAAAAGGGCAGGGCTGTAGTCGAATTTGAGGTAGGGAAGCATTGGTTACAGGTAGGGCGAAGTAAAAAATTTATCATAATTGATCTGCCCACAAAGTACGAGCTCCTAAATCAATCACCATGTATATGTGAATGTATACAGGTTGTCCCTAAAACAATGGATAAACCTGAAACTATAGATAGACTTCATCATGGTCTCCCTTGCCACAAATTTTGACCTTTGTGAAAATATCACGGTTTCAGAGATATTTATTATTTTTGAATTTTTCGAAAATTTTCAAGTACGATTAGTTTTTATAGTGCCATTTTTACAAATGGAGAGGTTTTTTGATTTCGATTTTTCTATTTCGCAAGCGATAGTTCAGCTATCAAAAACAAAGACTTAAATTTAACAAACTAGCGTAATGAATTTAAATAAAATCACAACACAAAGAAAATCAAAATGAAATTAATTTTCTTCCATGTTTGATGTGCTACAGCGAAAAAAAAATGTAGGACGCTCATCGTGCCCATCATCTTAAATACTTGCTTAGCTGTTCTAGATTCCAAAAAGACATCATAAGCCTAGGCATTCTGAGTATTTTTAAATTCATAACTAGTTGAATAGCAAATAGTATAAAAATTCCAGAAAACTGTTTTTGTCGTAATAATCACTCTACGGTTCTGTGTTAATGTAAAGGTATAATGAGCCTAGGTATTCTGTATTTTTTAATCTCATGGCTACTTAAAGAGTATGAAAATTTCAAAGTACTCGGTAAAAAAAACATTTATTCGTAAAAAAATCAAATTGGCCTTGCGCCGTTATACACGTCCTAGTCCTTTTGGCTTTTAATAAAAGAATGTTTAATGCGGTGCCCGTAACTCGACATTTAGATGTAAGCAGTTGCATTTTGGATACGAGTCCGCAACTCCGCAATCGAGGATACTGGCCTCGCGTACCCGGAATTTACTAGCTTTACGATTTGGATATTGTTTGTTTGTGATACCTTGTGACAATTGGCAATCGTTATTCGAACTTTGAACATCAGTTCGCGACATTCGACAAACATGTATTTCATCAGCATCCTACATTTTTTTACACTGTAGCTGATCAAACATGAAAGAAAATTAATTTCATTTTGAATTTTCTTTGTTTTAATTTTTTTTTAATTATTTACGCTAGTTTGTAAAATTTAAGTCTTTGTTTTTGATAGCTGAACTATCGCTTGCGAAATGGAAAAAAACGAAATCTAAAAACCGCTCCCTTTGTAGAAATGATACTATAAAAACTAATCGCATTTGAAAATTTTCGAAAAATTCAAAAACAATAAATATCTCTGAAACCGTGATATTTTCACTAAAGTCAAAATTTGTGGTAAGGGAGACCATGATGAAGTCCATCTATAGTTACAGGTTTATCCATTGTTTTAAGGACACCCTGTATATTGTATATGTATAGGTACACGGTGTTTCATGTTAACCAATAAATAATCAATGCGTTATCTAAAACCAATTATTGAATTGTGTTTACGCGTCATTCAATCCAAAATTTTCATGTAAATCATAGACATGATGATGATACTATGATATACGGGTGAGGACCAAATTTTTGACGGATTCAGAAAAAACTGTGGTGTCCGGCTACTTAGTGACCAAATTTTAGATACTTTACATGCTTTTTAACAATGTTGGATATTTGCTTGTAGTACCTATATGTATTGTTATCAATGTAACGACTCAAGTAACTAAAATTAAAGCTTAGTTTTTTAAAAAGTACGCAAAATCCACATCAGTGTTTTTTTTACGCCATACAAACTACGCACGTCCATGCTTGACTACCTATGAATATTTTTGTCAGTGTTTTTTTTTTACGTAAACTAGCGTTTATATTTTAATATTATTAGAACCTTATAGGCACGAGCTAGCGTTTTTATAACCATTAGCGCAATAAAGATTGTTACTCTGGTTTTTATAAGTAATTTTATCAACGTCCCAAATCTGTTTTTCCGTAGTAACACTCCTGTTGTGCGACGCATAATTTCGAAACTACTAAACCTACTATGGAAGTTTCTTATTTATTTAGTAGGACAACATCGGTTTCAAAAACTGGCAACGAAATTGAGATCAACCGCCATTTTGTTTAGCTGTCATTAGGCATTTTGTGTGTGTCATCGGCACGTGTCGGTAAGATTTCCGAACTTAAGGTGAGTAAATTTTTAATATTTTTCATGATTTTCTAGATATAGAATTATTTTTTAAAAGACTAATTAACTTCTTTGTCGAAAGGCACGCCATAATTTTCGATTCTTTATTAAATTTGTGAATTATTGCAACTTTTAGGTTACGCCGTGAATAAATTTCATTCCACTGTGCGATTTGTGACACGAAATTGTGCGACGTATCACAAGGGAAATTTCTAAAGCTATGTTTACACCCATTCAACTTCTTATTTACCTATGAATATGATTCGAATATTTATATAATTTGCTACTTTGCTAGGCATAGTGGGTAATGTACAAATTAAAGTAATAAGTATTAATATTATGTAAACCAATGACTGTTCACTTTCTTAGAAAAGACTGATTTTTATGTTTTTAATTAAAGTTTTATGACATTATTAGTATGGTAAGAATAATTAGAACTAAACACAAAGATGTTTTTATTTTATAAGCATAATAAATACTGTTAACATTAAATGTAAGCAGTAAATGGATCAATGAGTGATTACTAAGATTAGATTTAATGTAAACCAATGACTGTTTAGTTTCTGAAGAAAAAAGTGTTTTCTAAGGAACTAGAGAGTATGGTAAGAAAATTTTAAACAAAACACAAAAATTTGTTTTTATTTTATTATCACATACATATACTGTTAATAACATTAAATGTAAATGGTACAATGACTGATTAATAACATTAGATTTATGGATGTTGGATATTTTTTTATTGTTGTTAGTATTTTGGATTTTATTTGAGTTATAGAAGTTTTGGCTTTATTATTTCATTTTGTTTTTCAAACTGCTCATTAAATATTTTTTAAAATATAATATGATTTTTTAATTTATTCCACTAACCTACCTAAAAACTTACATTCATTTACACTCACCCTAATAATTCCATTGTGCTACATTTACATTCCATTGTGACACATTCCGCTGTGATTTCAGTTGTGCGAATACGTCAAAAATTTGGTCCTGACCCATACATGAAAATTTTGGGTTGAATGACAATACGTGTATACACACATTATAATAATTAGTTTTAGATAACGCATTAATAATTTATTGGTGAAACACCGTGCTTACACGGTTATTTTTTATCACCCTGGAAAATTTTAGGGATCCTTCAGGACACTTCCATTATTATATAAAAAATAAAAAAATGAAATAATAAATTTAAAAAATCTCTAAAAATGCTGCTTTCAACTAGTGCAGCATTTTTTGGATATTTTAGAAAATTAATATAAAATTAAGTAAGGGAGTTATTTTTTTTATTCATATTTAAATAATTCTAAATCTAATACCATGTCGTGAAGCGTCCCTTAAATTTTCCAGGGTGATAAAAAAATAACCGTGTATATGTAGAGGTATGAGGAATACCATAATAGCTAACATTACCAACATGAGTTGACCAACCTGTTGCCATGGAACTAGGAGTAGCGATTGTATTTTGTGCTTCCACCTGTTTTGAGCAGTGAAGTGAGGTTCTTCGTGGTCAATTTGCTCTTCAACTCTTCGTTTTTTTCCAAAGAAATCCCGTATATCCATCGCATAAATCAATAAATCTTCAATTTATAGCAATAAAAATAACAATTGTATCGATTTTTGACTAAAACACTCTTTACCGTACACTTTACTTAACCAAACTACAAACAATCACAATCAATCTCTAGTTTATTTTAGTTTAAAAGGGGATTCCCCGTACCATAGATTGCAATATAGCCCTTATTGCAATCTATGGTACAGGGAATCTCCTCTGCATCACAGATATTATAATTACAATGCCATCAATACACAGAACAAAGAATTTTTATAATAGAATATGAATGTCACAAATTGTGGTATGTTCGGAAAAGTTTAGATACCTATCGCTACAATTTTTTTTATCTCAAACTATGAACAAACAATTTAATTATAATGATTTACCTATCTTAGTTTTTGGTATTTTTAAGGTAGGGCATTGTGATTTCAAGGTGGCATTGCCCCACAATGCCCCCCCCCCCCCCTAGCTACGGCCTTGGGCTAGGGTGGTATCTCTTTTTAACCGACCACGTACGAAATAGGGAGGTTAAAACTATACCATAAATGGGGTTGTTTTTTACTTTACTTTTTACCCGACTGCGGCGAAGTCAAAAGGAGGGTTAATTTTTACCCCTATGTCTGTTCCCTCATAACTTCGAAACTACTTGTTATACTTAATTTAACAAAAGAGATATTATTGGAAGCGTCTTGATCATCCGCTAGTTACAGGCTATCAAACGTACCCTAATTTGAATATGGCGCCCTCTAGAAGACATAAATTAAAGAATTTTGTTACCTATTTAAAGAGTACTTTTTTTGAACTAGTGCCAGCCCTAGCTAGAATCACAATTAGTATGAATATTTTCATTCTAGTATAGAATCACAATTAGTATGAATATATTCGATAGAAAACCATCTTATATTGTTAAGCGAAAAAAAATATTGATTCTGAATCGACAACATATGCTCAAAAATCCCGGAAGACATAAAATATAATAAAATCAATCAAAAATTAAATCTCGCCATGTTTTTTACATTTGTAGATTTAAGTTTTCCAAGTTTAAGAAGCAAACGGATTTAAGCACATACAACCATTTCTTCTGTATAGTTTTTCAGTAACTTTTCAACTAATGTAATAATTTATGATTTAATATTAAATTATTATGGTTTTGAATAAATCCTTACCTACCTTTTGTGTTGGCACCAACTTCAATATAAAACTGTGATGAAAACGACACTACCTACCCCATCGAGTTTGGCCTCGTTTGATTCGTATTGACGAGTACTTTGATCCTAAATGGTAACCATCAGGGTCTGATGCTGGAGCTGGAAGGTAGCCATAGGAACGCAATAAAAGAACACATCCCAATCGAGTTTGGGCTCGTTCGATTCGAAAATATAAAAGCTTGTCACAAGATTTACCTATTTTATAAAAACAAATGTTTTTTTCTTAGAATTACCAATATCAAGATCAAGTTAAATAAGTATTGTATTATTGTTATATTTTCAAAAAAAATGTAACATGTCAGTAATAAATTAAAGTTTATTTTCCTCTTTTTAGGGCATTAAAATAAAAGCTTGTTTTTTAAAATCTCTTTTTGTATTAGTTTTATAATTATAAAAGTACATTTGATAGGAGGGTACGATCAACTTTCAGTTGCATTTACCAAATAAGTTTGTAAAAACATTAATTTTATTAGTTTTAACATATTTAGAAAAATAGTAATGGTAACTATGTATAAGAAAATCTCAATCATAACTCCTTACGCGCCACTTGAGCGACGTCCGAAGCTCCCTTAAAATAAGAGCGACATTAATGCAGTTAATGTGGCATTAACTTAGATCTCTATCCACTGGAACACTCGCCACGCGAAGCGTGGTGGGTTTCAAAAGCAAAAAGTAGTATATCTCAAATATCAAAGGTGCCGCCATTGCGGAATGACTCAACCCGGCGCGTACGGAGTGTTCAAAAAATTGCGGAGAGTGACATATACTGTCTACAAGAGAACAAAAAATACGTATGGAAAGGTAATTTAATATAGAAGGAACTTATAACAGTGAATTAGATAAGGATTAATAATTAAATGAATGAAGCGCGAAAATGTTCGGAAGGTCGCGGAAGACCCGATTTTTTTAAAAAAATTTTTGCACAAAAACTATTTTATAAAACTTTAAATAACCATATATATTATTATAGCCCTATTCTTGAAGATTATTTTGATATATAATAGTTTTGGGTAATATTTTTAATGAAAAAAGAAAAAAATAATAAAATCGATTAATTACGTAATTATATACGCGAGATGCGCACGCGCGACCTCAAATTTAAAAAAAATGCAAAAAATAAATTATTGTGTCTAAAATTAAATAAAAAATACGTATGGAAAGCTAATTTAATAAGGAATGAACTTATAATAGTTAATTAGATAAGGATTCATAATTGAATGAATAATGACGAGAATAGTAACTAAAGTGCTTAAAATTTCAAAAATACTCACTTTTTGAAAAAAACGTTTAGTGTGGCAATATAACACTATAAACTATCATAAACCATACATAATAATGTAGCCCAATTCTTCTAGTTTATTTTGATATAGAACACTCTACGAAAATACTAATACAGACTAAGTAAGTACGCAATAAATCTCATCGGTCATGGAGTAAGAAACGTATGGATACGGCCAAGTAAGTTAAACCGCAGACTATGACAAATTTATTTCAATCTAAGACTAAAAATAAATTGGACATGACCTGTCAACTTATGAAAGAGACTATTGACAAAGGAATAAAGCCATAGAGAAAATATTTTATTTTTCGCGATTTTTTTATCACACCGCGCGGTTTTACGCAAAGGGAACTGGGTACCATAGTACCCAGGTCGATCGAGAAGATCGAGATTTTGGGGACTATAGTCCCCACGGACGTTCCAGTAAGTGCTCTAAGGGCATTAATCACAAGCCAAATGATAATTGACGTTTGAGTATACGATTTTGGTTCATTTTTGTTGATAAAAAGCAGGGACCGGAAAACCCGTTCATTTGCTTAAGCCGTTCGAAAGGGTAATCCATTCGTATAGTAACCCAGTGGGCTCGGTAAGCTGTTCAACAGGTTTCCCAACAATAACGATAACCCGTAAAATATGGGTTACTACCCACAACAATAATTTACCGCTTACCTAATCTTAAAGGTTTTTAGTGTTTATGCGCTTAACCGCTTACTGTTCGGGTTAGGGTAACCCTTTCCCTCACGCACACCGAGCGATTGAAATAGCACTGCGGGCGCAATAACGCCAGAGTTCGGTCGTGACTTTCGGCAAATATGCGGTGCAAAAGCAATCTACACGCGATATACCTAAGGTCTAAAATATTTTTTACAAATTAATCAGCGTTTAGAACGGTAACCCATTTGGGGGGTTTTTGATATCGGTTAGCGGTAACCCGAATTAATTCAATCGAAGGGATTAATGTGTAAACCGGTAAGCCGTTTGAAAGCTTACCGTAAGGCAAAGGGTTTAGTGTGGCTGACCCCAGCCGGGCCACAAAAAAAAAAGTGTGAAAAATAGATTGTTTGAGTAGGTCGCTATAATGTCTAGAGTTTGTCAGAGTTTGTCGGCAAGTTTCAGAGTTTGTCGCCTGCGCGTTTCAGAGATCTGTGTGGCCCGGCTGGGGATACGTTACCCCAGCCGGGCCACACAGATCTCGAAAACGAAACGACCTAGTGAAAATCTGTTTGCTGATATAGATAGGCGGCAGTTTGTCGAAGTTTGTCGGACAAGTTTGAGTTTTCATCGGGCTAGCGTTTAAGGGGGCTGTGTGGCCCGGCTGGGGTAACGTTACCCCAGCCGGGCCACACAGATCTCCAAAACCAAACCACATAGCGAAAATCTGTTTGCTGATATAGATAGGCGGCAGTTTGTCAGAGTTTGTCGGACAAGTTTCAGAGTTTGTCGATCCACCATTTCAGAGCTCACCTGCAGCAAAGTTGCTGCAACTGAGCTAGCTGGATCTCGAAAACAAAGCGACGTAGAGAAAAACTGTTTGCTGGAATAGTGAAGCGGTAGTTTGTCAGAGTTTGTCGAACAAATTCCACAGTTTGAGACATGCGCATTTCCGAGATATGTGTGGCCCGGCTGAAGAAACGTTACCCCAGCCGGGCCACCTGGATCTCGAAAACGAAACGACCTAGCAAAAATCTGCTTACTGACAAAGATAGGTGGTAGTTTGTCGATACATTCTTCAAAGATTCAGAGTTTGTCGACGCCTCAATCCAAAGAATGAAAGAATTCTTTATTTGGGTAAATAGTCTAGGAGCCTGGAGTCCTAAATGTGCGAGGTTTCGTTATTTTTTATGTTTTATGTACTTACTTACAATAAGAAGTTAATGTAAAATAGTTAATTGAATTCAGTGATGAAACAGTAACCGTTAATATTTAAATTTATATAAATCCTCGATGAGTGATTGATATTTTTTAAATGTATTATTTAAGCAACATTTAGCATCTGGCCTCCTTGTCCATCTATATGAAGTAATGTACAGTCGCGTACAACTTTCTTTATAAAAGTAAGTTTTATGAGGTTTTGTTTGTTATACACGGTGTTTCATAATAACATTTAGCATCTGGTCTCCTTGTCCATCTATATAAAGTAATGTACAGTCGCGTACAACTTTCTTTAAAAATCGATTTTAATAAGTGCATGCAAAATAAGTTTTTTGGGGTTTTGTTTGTTAGATGTATATGCTGAAAAGAATTATTTTTATATAAAGCATCCATAAAGTTTATTACGAATTCATTGTTTCATGTTAAAAGTTGTTGTCCTTTCCACCCACTCCGTATATCAACGCAAGTAAACATTAAAATAAAACTAGTAGAAAAAATTGGTTTGTTTTGATAACATACTTTAAATATACAGTGCAACGAAAAAAAATCTATGTGTTCCTATAGATTTTACATCTCTTGAGATGTACTTTTGTGAATTAAAAAAGTGAGATGAATTAATTGAATTGACTTCAATCAAAATATCTGTGGTAAAAGTATAAAAACTTAGGAAAATAAAAAACCTGTTATTGCGGAAAACAATTTGATTCCCTATGGGTAACCAATCTTATGGATAGGTAATGGAATTGTTTTTCGCAACATATTAAATTCATTATTATTTTTTTACTTTAATATAATTCTTATTTGAAAGTAGGTTGAATCTATTCCAATCCATTAATAAATGATAGTCACACCAACACATCAAAATATTACTATAAAAGTTACTGCATTTCATTCGCGTACTCGTGCAAATACGAGTATATACTACTTAATAGTGCATATACTACTTAATAGTTTTTATTTAATCAAAATCGAGCCAGGCTTTCCAAAGCGTTGTAAAGTTTCACCGTGGGGGGCATGAAAGGACAACAACTTTGAACATGAAAGCAATGAATTCGTAATAAACTTTATGGATGTTTTATACAAAAATTATTCTTTTCAGCATACACGGTATTTCATAATAACCAATAAATAATCAATGCGTTATCTAAAACTAATTATTAAATTGTGTTTACCCGTAATATCATTCAACCAAAAATTTTCATGTAAGTCATAGACATGATGATGATACTATGATATACATGAAAATTTTGGGTGGAATGACATTACGTGTAAACACATTTTAATAATTAGTTTTAAATAACGCATTGATTATTTATTGTTATTATGAAACACCGTGTATAACAAACAAAACCTCATAAAACTTACTTTTATAAAGAAAGTTGTACGCGACTGTACATTACTTCATATAGATGGACAAGGAGGCCAGATGCTAAATGTTGCTTAAATAATACATTTAAAAAATATCAATCACTCATCGAGGATTTATATAAATTTAAATATTAACGGTTACTGTTTCATCACTGAATTCAATTAACTATTTTACATTAACTTCTTATTGTAAGTAAGTACATAAAACATAAAAAATAACGAAACCTCGCACATTTAGGACTCCAGGCTCCTAGACTATTTACCCAAATAAAGAATTCTTTCATTCTTTGGATTGAGGCGTCGACAAACTCTGAATCTCATAGGTGGTAGTTTGTCGATACATCTTTGAAGAATGTATCGACAAACTACCACCTATCTTTGTCAGTAAGCAGATTTTTGCTAGGTCGTTTCGTTTTCGAGATCCAGGTGGCCCGGCTGGGGTAACGTTTCTCCAGCCGGGCCACACATATCTCGGAAATGCGCATGTCTCAAACTTTGGAATTTGTTCGACAAACTCTGACAAACTACCGCTTCACTATTCCAGCCAACAGTTTTTCTCTACGTCGCTTTGTTTTCGAGATCCAGCTAGCTCAGTTGCAGCAACTTTGCTGCAGGTGAGCTCTGAAATGGTGGATCGACAAACTCTGAAACTTGTCCGACAAACTCTAACAAACTGCCGCCTATCTATATCAGCAAACAGATTTTCGCTATGTGGTTTGGTTTTGGAGATTTGTGTGGCCCGGCTGGGGTAACGTATCCCCAGCCGGGCCACACAGATCTCTGAAACGCGCAGGCGACAAACTCTGAAACTTGCCGACAAACTCTAGACATTATAGCGACCTACTCAAACAATCTATTTTTCACACTTTTTTTTGTGGCCCGGCTGGGGTCAGCCACACAAGGGTTTAAAAACCCAGCATTATAAAATACCCCATCAAAACCCTAAGGTTACCGGCTATAACGGTAACCGGGTCCGGTCCCTGATAAAAAGACCTTAAAGTTAAGACCGTCTCAATAATTAAGTAGCTGTTAATGTTTGTTTTGAGTATGAGCACAGAATAGATAATAGTACTACGTACAGAACGGCCACTCACCTCCCCGCACTCATTTCAAATACCTCTTCCCACGCTCACTTCGTTGGAGACATCACTGACACATAAACAAGGGCGCGCTCGATCGCTCGAACGAGTAGACGCGAGCGCCGGCCGATAACAGAGACAGCGCTATGCGGGTAAAAGAGAAGGCAGTCGCTGCACTTCTCGCGTCTTTTCGATTGATAACCGCGCACTCAGCCCTACTAGATTTCACGCACACATTTGCGCGTGTAGAAACGTCATTTGCTTATGTAGTAGTAATAGGTAATTGATTTGCGAACGTCTGGGATATCTTCAGTCTAGTGCCGGGTCAATTTGGCTCTAGGGTCTGTAGCCTGAAAAACAGGTGCCTGTGATGTTGCGTAAAGCTGTCCATAAAAGCGTTCGATCACGGCCAAAGGCTCAGGTCGGGAAGTTACAATTCTGCCGTCCTTTGTTCGTCAGCAGACTGACCAAGTGACATCTCTTGCAAACACTTTGGAGCCCTTGTTCCGCTCGATGGCCTCTTCAATACGTTCCCTATTAATTCGGCATATGTCGCGAGTCAGACACTTAGAGATCTGTTTGTTGAGTCACCGACAAGCATCTTCAGAAGACTGCAGACCCATTCCACGTCCTTCCTCCATCAGCTTAGCTGTCGGCTCCGAGATCTTGCTTCTTTCCTTATTACGGCTGGCTTTGCAAAACTTTGCACCCACCGTAAGGACAGCTTCCACAACCCTGTCATTATAAATGTTCACATCCGTGTAGTTTTCCAGGCAATCAAAGCTATTTTGCAAGTCGAGTTCAAAGCGCTCGTGGTTTTGAATCTGGATGGCTTCGGGATGGAGCGTAGACTTCACCAGTCGATACCTTTCCGGTTTTATGTTAAGATTCAATGCGCCTCTTAACATTGCTTCCCGTGTTAAACGAATTGATCACTGAGACGTCACTAAATACGGGTCTAAGTCGACATGATGAAGTCAATCTCATTTTTTTGTCACGCCATCCGGACTTTTCCAGGGCCACTTTCGATGATGTCCGATACTTAAAACCTAAACACAAGTTGTCTAATAACGTTTGGCCTAAAACACATATCACCTAAAAACGAAATGCCTAATAACGTCAAAAATAGGTAGCGAGGAGCGAAGCGACGAGCGTAGGTTTGAACATGAACCAAGCGCGCGAGCTGAGCGAGCGAAGCGAGCGTGCCGCGGCAGCGGCCGGCGAAGCGCCAGAAATGACTTTATGTGTATTCTCGACTTTATGCATACTTATTTAGGCTAAACGTTATTAGGCATTTCGTTTTTAGGTGATATGTGTTTTAGGCTAAACATTATTAGGCAATTTCAATGTATACAAAACTGACTGATTTCAAAATATGGTAGTATTGCATACACAAATTAGAGAAAATATAAAATTATTATATGCAAAACTAACCTATTTCGAAATATTGTACTATTGCACATAACAATGATAAAGTACTCACGTGTATGTTATTTGCAATACGAATAAGTATATTTTTGAATGTGGTGGTTATTCACAAAAAATGTCAACTCACAATACCACACTTTTGCACCGAACTTAGTCACAAAAACGTCGCAAAACAAAACTGACGTATGTGCGTTCTCGGTTGGTTCTGATCATAAAACAACGGCTGTTTTCGTGAAATAATGAAGTTTCATCGTTTAAGATGCATTTTATGCAAAAAAATCAATTTGATATTTTTTGAAATGTGTGACTTTTGTATTTAAGGAGCGATATTTAACAACCCGCGCTTTCGGGGTTCGAACTGGTGTGATCTATTGTTTCTATACTAATTATAATAATTTTATGTATAGTGGTAGGGGTTTAATGTTATTGAGACTTTAAAATCCCCCATTTTGGGCCGGCCTGCTGTAAAAATAATGAATTCGAACCCCGAAAGCGCGGGCTGTCATATATGTGTTGCCCTACCACAACAATTTTTATGCCGTTACGATACGATAGAAAAATACAATGGCAAGCTCAACACAGTACACGGGCATCGCACACATGATTTGCGGGCGATTGCGTAGATAGATACACGTTAATAATAATAACATTTCTACATCTTACACTTATCATTTCTACATGGTGGCAGCGGTGTTATTTTGTATAAAGAATTTGCAGTTATGGAGGAAGCGAGGCGAGTAAATTTATTGTTACCAATGCAGAATGTGAATCCACCGGGAGAATTCTCATTTGAAGCCAAGGACTGGCTGAGTTGGAATAAACGCTTTGAGCGATATTTAAGTCTCAGCGGGATAGATAGAAATGATACTGATAAGATGCTTTATTCGCAGAATACCAGATTCTCAAAACAGCAGATTTAATTTCGATAATGCACCAACATTTCTATAGTTTGTGTGAAAAATATAAACCAATATTTTCGAGAATATATGTCAAGCACCGATTAGACTTCACGATCCATCGGGAGTTAGGGCCCTAGCTAGTGTGGTCTAATCGCTGTTAGGGAGTTAGGGTCCCGATATCGTGCGATCGTGGTTGCCCGATCGCCCTAACTCCCTAGTTAGGGCGTAAGTCGGGAGATGTGTCGCCGCACAGCGCTCGATGTGAGCGGATTGTTGCTGTGTATCGGAAGCGAAATTGACCTCGCGTGCCAAGAAAATGTCGTCCAAAAAAGAAAAATCTGGTTTAATGAATGTTCTGGACATGTATAAAGCTATACCAAATTTATTTCTCGTCGCTAAAAATTTTAGCGTCACTGCTAATCGTTGTTTAGCACCTACACTTTCTCTAAATAATGTGTCATGTTTCTGAATATAATTATTATTATACTGTCATTTAATTTAAAATATGTTCAAATTGTGCAGAATTTATTCGTAAACAATTTTTGAAATTCTGGCTCTAATGAATATAAAATGTTCATATTGCATAGTTTAATTTTATTTTAATTATTTTTTATTTATTTACATCGCCTCAAATTTTTTATCTGTCTATCGCATTACACAAAAACATGAGACTCGTATAGGTCAGGATTGGTTTATGCATCTTCGACTTTAAATCTGTATGGCAGGGATCCTGGTGTAGAGCGTTATTTTTTCATAAATTTGTTATTTTTTCATGTTTTTTGTTTATTTTAATAATTTGTTATTTTATTATTATTTTTTATTAATTACTTGTTTTTTATTTATAATTTTGTTTTCAGAAGAAAAAGAGTTATGTTAAGAATAAAAAAGCGATTTTTAATCGAATAATTTTCAGTTAAATGCCTACCATACGAAAAAAAGTGTCACTTGCATCGTAGTTTTATAAAAGCACACAGTGATTCTCTTTTTATTTTATTTCTTCACATTTACACCCGCAGTTGCGACAAGGGCGATACCATTTTTTTCATATTTGGAGAGTGCAGGAGCCATCCTTCCAACACCACGT
Organism: Schoenobius gigantellus; assembly: GCA_963935595.1. Taxonomy (NCBI): domain Eukaryota; kingdom Metazoa; phylum Arthropoda; class Insecta; order Lepidoptera; family Crambidae; genus Schoenobius; species Schoenobius gigantellus. The sequence continues at coordinate 4,652,473 of OZ012543.1, forward strand.
TCGGTTGCCTACTGAGTTAGGGAGGCGATCTAGTGCAGTGTGATCAGAACGCTCTAACTGCCCTAGCTCCCGATGCGACGCCCTAACACCCGATGGATCGTTCTATTGTAGTGCAAAAAAAAAGCTGCTTGATATGCTTGCTACTTGATAATGAATTTTTACGAAATATTTTATTCCAAAATGTCATGATCAGCATTATTTATCGCTGCTTTAATAATAAAATCGGCGAACGAACGTCTTGTCCGTCAGTTGTCACGCGCGTTAGACACGCGCCTGAAAGGAGTTCGTAATCGCAACATGTGGTACCAGACAAATTACTACTAAAGTCTAAATGTAAGATGTTTTTTTCTATTTTTTTGTCACTAAAATGACCCCATTTGCCCCCTGCCTCGTATGTGCACTTGATGCAAAAACACACTGTAGATCAGGGGTGAACCAGGTGTGGCTGACCCCAGCCGGGCCACAAAAAAAAAGTGTGAAAAATAGATTGTTTGAGTATGTCGCTATAATGTCTAGAGTTTGTCGGCAAGTTTCAGAGTTTGTCGGCTGCGCGTTTCAGAGATCTGTGTGGCCCGGCTGGGGATACGTTACCCCAGCCGGGCCACACAGATCTCGAAAACGAAACGACCTAGTGAAAATCTGTTTACTGATATAGATAGGCGGCAGTTTGTCGAAGTTTGTCGGACAAGTTTCAGTTTTCACCAGGCTCGCGTTTAAGGGGGCTGTGTGGCCCGGCTGGGGATACGTTACCCCAGCCGGGCCACACAGATCTCCAAAACGAAACAACCTAGCAAAAATCTGCTTACTGACAAAGATAGGTGGTAGTTTGTCGATACATTCTTCAAAGATTCAGAGTTTGTCGACGTCTCAATCCAAAGAACGAAAGAATTCTTTATTTGGGTAAATAGTCTAGGAGCCTGGAGTCCCAAATGTGCGAGGTTTCGTTATTTTTTATGTTTTATGTACTTACTTACAATAAGAAGTTAATGTAAAATAGTTAATTGAATTCAGTGATGAAACAGTAACCGTTAATATTTAAATTAATGTAAATCTTCGATGAGTGATTGATATATTTTAAATGTATTATTTATGCAACATTTGGCATCTGGTCTCCTTGTCTATCTATATGAAGTAATGTACAGTCACGTACAACTTTCTTTTAAGAAAATCGATTTTAATAAGTGCATGCAAAGTAAGTTTTATGAGGTTTTGTTTGTTATATATGCTGAAAAGAATAATTTTTGTATAAAGCATCCATAAAGTTTATTACGAATTCATTGTTTCATGTTAAAAGTTGTCCTTTCCACCTACTTCGTTATCGACGCAAGTAAACATCAAAATAAAACTAGTAGAAAAAATTGGTTTGTTTTGATAACATAGCTTAAATATATTACCTATGTCGCAATGAAAAATCTATGTGTTCCTATAGATTTTAAATCTCTTGAGATGGACTTTTGTGAATTAAAAAAGTGAGATGAAGTAATTGAATTGACTTCAATCAAAATATCTTTGGTAAAAGTTTTATGCAACATATTAAATTCATCAAGCAGGTTGGATCTATTCCAATCCATTAATAATGAGTCACACTAACACATCAAAATATTACTATAAAAGTCATTGATTTCAAGTCATTTGATTCGCGTTCTCGTGCAAATACTATACTAATAATTTTTGTTTAATCAAAATTAAGCCAGGCTTTCCAAAGTTAAAGCATTGTAAAGTTTCTCCGTGGTGGGCATGTACCCAGGAATTCCATAACTTTGACAACTTTTAGCGACACCAGGCGCGTTAACTTTATTTTGTAAAAATTCTAAAAACTTGTTAATTTATACTTTTGTTTTACTCTCTACTCATAATTTTAACCATAGCTCCTAGAGTTGTGTAACTCAGGAGTGATTGATGCAAAAGATATATATCCGACGCAAAGAGTGATTGTATCAGTATATCACTTCAATTTAAAATAAATCTGTATCTCAGTAAGTCTTTCACTCGCCTGAGATATCCGAGAGCATTGAAACAGCATTGAATCAGTAACTCGGTAACTCTTCTCTTTCGTTCGGTCGGATTTTACGAATACAAAAGGCTGAGAATCTAGAGTCAAAGCACTCCTAAACCTGTCAAGTATGAAGAGAAGTCAGGTAACCGATTTTTCATATTCACAACAATATTAAGAAAATTATTCTAAGTTTATATGAATACAAATAAATTGTAAATCTCTTTATGAATACTAAACTCCAAATTATAAACAAGTTAATTAAACTTTAATATTATCTGTGCTTTAATTAAGAAATTGACAGACAGAGCAGACATTCATTATCTCATTGACAAAATAAAGAAATACTGAGTTAATGATCTAGTTTTTCAGGCATCAATGCCTTGGCATGAATTACGCAGCTGAGCTAGACTGATATAAAAGTGATATACCTAGTGATATAAAAGAGTAATATATATCAGCAGCTACAAAAGATACATATATCTATTTTCTTTTCGGTGATATACTCCGCACAAGTCTAGCTCCGAACCATCAGAATGTCTCGAGAATAGAGATGGGCTTAAAGCATTTAGCCTATGGAGATGGTCCCAACAAATCGCAGTATACATTTTCTGCCACATTTTACGGGAGGCGAGATAAACAAGCATGGCACACTACGAAAATCTAGAATTCAATTACAGATACGCATACTATGAAAGTATTACCTCACAATAAAGAAACACACACGCAATGACAAATTGTCATGTATCTACGCAATCGCCCGCAAATCATGCCCGTGTACTGTGTTTGAGCAACCAACACATCATTGTATTTTTCTATCGTGACGGTATAAAAATTACTTCAAAATTGTACATAAAATTTGAGTGATGGAGAAATCACTTTTCACTCGAAAACAATAGTTGACAACAACTAATAAGCACATGTTAAAATATAATATTATAAGTTGTACGCGACTGTACATTACTTCATATAGATAGACAAGGAGACCAGATGCCAAATGTTGCATAAATAATACATTTAAAATATATCAATCACTCATCGAAGATTTACATTAATTTAAATATTAACGGTTACTGTTTCATCACTGAATTCAATTAACTATTTTACATTAACTTCTTATTGTAAGTAAGTACATAAAACATAAAAAATAACGAAACCTCGCACATTTGGGACTCCAGGCTCCTAGACTATTTACCCAAATAAAGAATTCTTTCGTTCTTTGGATTGAGACGTCGACAAACTCTGAATCTTTGAAGAATGTATCGACAAACTACCACCTATCTTTGTCAGTAAGCAGATTTTTGCTAGGTCGTTTCGTTTTCGAGATCTGTGTGGCCCGGCTGGGGTAACGTATCCCCAGCCGGGCCACACAGATCTCGGAAATGCGCATGTCTCACACTGTGGAACTTGTTCGACAAACTCCGACAAACCACCGCTTCACTATTCCAGCAAAAAAATTTTCTCTACGTTGCTTTGTTTTCGAGATCCAGCTAGTTCAGTTGCAGCAACTTTGCTGCAGATGAGCTCTGAAATGGTGGATTGACAAACTCTGAAACTTGTCCGACAAACTCTGACAAACTGCCGCCTATCTATATCAGCAAACGGATTTTCGCTATGTCGTTTGGTTTTGGAGATCTGTATGGCCCGGCTGGGGTAACGTTACCCCAACCGGGCCACACAGCCCCCTTAAACGCGAGCCTGGTGAAAACTGAAACTTGTCCGACAAACTTCGACAAACTGCCGCCTATCTATATCAGTAAACAGATTTTCACTAGGTCGTTTCGTTTTCGAGATCTGTGTGGCCCGGCTGGGGTAACGTATCCCCAGCCGGGCCACACAGACCTCTGAAACGCGCAGCCGACAAACTCTGAAACTTGCAGACAAACTCTAGACATTATAGCGACATACTCAAACAATCTATTTTTCACACTTTTTTTTTGTGGCCCGGCTGGGGTCAGCCACACGTGAACCAGACAATAGTTCTATTGTCTTTGAACAGTGTATCGGACGAATTACAACGGTTAAAATCCCCATTCCCCTTGATTTCAGCCGCTAAACGCTTCCACGTCAATTATGTTGAAAAAAAAAACAAATAAAACCAGCATCAATGTTAAAATGGTATATTTATTACAATCCAATATCTCCGGCCGGCGCCAATGTAACGCATTACAAAATTTGTATGACGCCGACACATAAACCTCTAACACTTTATTATAAAATTATATATATATTCTTTTGGTACAATCCATGTTAAGTGCACTTTTACAAACGTTTCCACGTGAAGGCTAACGCACAAGCTGGGGCCTGATTGTGCGAGCCAGCATCCGTCAAGATCACTTTCAATTGCATATACAAAATCAATTTATTCCGGCACCGTGCACACTTCAACAGGCAACTTTACATTTTGACATTGATACCCCCGCATTCATGTAGTAGCGCGGTTTCCTTAGAGCAAATGTAAAGACTGTTATTGGCTGTACGCTAACTGTCAAGGTCGTAGCCAGAAAAATATTTCGGAAATTTCCGTGGTGCGAGTACCAAGCGAGCATCAAGCGCCAGTCATACATAATAAAAATAGCAGGAGGTAGGGAATTCTGGTTGCAGTGATTAATTGCCTATTATGTCATGTATAGCAACAGAGTCGGACGTGCGCACTATACGTAGCTGCAGTCTCATTGGTACTACTTACTAAAGATTTTCGGCGGATTTCGAGGGGATCAATCAATCCCCTTTGACCCCGCTGGCTACGGCCTCGCTAACTGTCAAACTAAGAGCGATCGTGACAAGTGCCGACTCACCCCCGCCCCGGGAAAGATTCATAATCTTCCGTTAACAGTTTAGAAGGGGTCTCTGGCGCGCTGCGAACGTCGAGCCGCGTCAAAAACATAGTACCTCACAGTTTTTAAGTTGTGCTACATTACAAAATAAACTACAAAGAGTTCAACGGACGAAATACAGCTTTGCCGATTTGAAGTACAGTAGGTGATAGCGCGCGGTGGCTCCTAGCGTGCGTCGTCACCGACGCTGACGTTGCACGAAAAACAAAATGATAAGCTTCTCACTCGATAATACATAAACTTACAATTGCTTTTTCATTTAGACTGTATCTTGTATTTCAATATTCAGTGGCATGCATTGGGAAGAAAATGGAAAACTAGCATTTATGCGGTAACAACAAAATGAAATCGACGTCCATTTTACACTCATAAGTTTACAATTTTTATACTTTTTTTAAGTAGGTATTTACATTTCTAGATACTAATAATTCAGGCATTTCAAAACAAATAGGTACCTACATGAACACATTATCAATTATAGTGGATAAAAATCGACAAGATACAAAAAAAATCGTCAAAATCGCCTACAATCATCAGTATTTTCTCATACAACATACTTTGATGAAGATAAACAACATATATATATATATATAATTATAGAGCGAGAGACTGTTTCGATTAATTGAAACTTGTAAATTTCATTGTGAAACAAAAAATGCATAACATTCATTCATTGAACAACAAGGGCAATATAGCTATTCACTTGGAGTTTGTCGTTAACTCCAGTCGCGCTCGCCCGCAGTATACGCCCGTTTACTATCACGAGTTTAGACTGTGACGTCATTTGACAGCGGCAAACTCCAACTGAACGGCTAGTACCCACCAAAAAATGAACAAGTCCCGTACACGCTTAAAACTGTCCGAAGAAAAAGAGTAACAAAACGCAAAAAGAAGAATTGAACACTATCCTCATGACAATAAGATTAAAATTTAAAAATGCATATATTTATAATTAAGCACTGACATTTATTTATATGTCAGTGCACATAGAACGCATTTTACTTGAAACATTAGATCGGCGTCCATTTGTTGGTGGGTCTGTGTATATTACTATAGACTTATAGCGCACACGAAAACTCATCGTGAATCAAAAAAAGGTGTCACATTATAAATATATAAAAGTTCTTTACACAATATCGGGCACTATAGAATGAACACAATGAACGTTTATTGACACATTACAACTACCCGAGGTCCAATCTTACTAATAAGACAGCCGAATAGAAATTCACTCGTTGCGATGGACCAATCACAGCGCATAGGTCGACTATCAAATGTAGGATGACGCGATAATGTGGCATTCTCATTGGTCGAAAGCAAGCGGCTTAGAATGGCTTATTAGTGGAATGGGCCCTCTGGAGACTAACCACGACACGACCGCTAAACGAATGAAACGCCTAAACAGCGACACCGGCTATCGCAGCGCATAGCGCCGTCTCACTCCAACCGTTGTTTTGACATAGTTTTAAACGATCGCGGTAGACTGCCGGCACACCAATTCTGTTAAGGCAATTGTGTCATTATAGTTTATCATTGGCCACGTAGGACTTGCACTAAGATAAAAACGCTTGGCGTTTGGCACTGTTTGTCAATGATTTTTAGTTTTAGGTACCGATTGATTTTTAGTTAAGTTGAATACTTTTTTAAAATGCCACTATAAGTATTGTGTATTTAATCTGTTTGTTTCGCTCAAGATTAATAAATGAAACACGCGTAATCCGCGAATCCTAGGCAACCCCAATCGTCCAATCGTTTCATACAACGTGGACCGAATAATATAAAAACGCTCTTACAGCGTTTTAGTTTGAGCCTCGGTTTGCTATTACGACACAATTGCACAAACAGAATTGCGTTCCAGGTCAACAAGGATCACTACTGAAAATTTCTTAACATATATCCATTTTAACATACGGTTTCTTCATGCTTTGGAACAGGTGATTTGTAATCAAACTTCAACAAAAGCCGCCCCTTGACCAGGTGAAACTCTATTTTCATCAACAAAATCAGAATTTTAGTAATTTACTCTCAATAAAGCCGGTATTGACTCGTATAGTATACCTAATAATCAAGTATTCTAATTTTGTAAATTGTTAGATATGTAATTGATCCGGCTCGAAGGACCAAATTTGTAGGATGTCCCCACAAAATATTATGGTAAAGTCAACACAAACAGATTTGGTTTAAAGGTACTGTATTAGTTAAACTGGTAATGGTAAGAGCACACGCGGCGTATTAAAATATTAAATTTGAGTAAACACGAATTAAAGTCAATAAGCGAAAATGCTGATCGCGCGAAGTGCGAGGCGAATAAAACTGTACTTCGTACATGGGTATTACCCATAATATACTGTGCTTGTAGTATGTAGTAGTGGCTGCTGTAACGAGGAAAAATTGAAGGATGTTGCCATAATTCTTGAAAGTTTCATTACTCATCATGGTTAATGACGCAAAACCTTAGACCAACAATTTTTTATTACAAAAGAAGAATTATATAACTTATGAATATACAATTTCAACGGACTATAGGGAGGTATTGCTTTTTTCGTTGTGCATATCTTACAGATTAAAAACTATGGCCGCGCGACTGCGAGTACGGCGTCGCCGCTTTAGACGTCGCGCCGTTGTTAAAAGTAATCTCTTACTTAGATAGAAATAAACGATAGAGTTAAGTAAATTCGAAAAGCGGTGTGGCTGAAGTAATTATTTTTGAATACAATCAATTTCTTTTATTGACGGAATCGACTCTACTCTCAATCATGAGCCTAATTTAATGTTTTGCGCAATGTCATCAACACGTATAAATGGAATTAAAACTTCCCACTTGAAGTTGTAACTAATAAGTAACATAGTGTCCCCGTGGTCCAAATTGCTATTCAGCAATTTTGATACCGATAGCGCGCAAACAACCCGGTCCGAATTGAACAGAGGCGTGCCAACGAAAGCAATTTGAAGCCATGAAGCGTTGCTAACGGTGCTCACGAAAAAGATGGCTGAGTCTAAGTTTTAAGTTCATAAAAACTTAATTAATTGACTATAAAAGCTTTATAGCTTTTGCTCTGCATGTTTTTAACTAAAGAAGACTATTTAATTAATAACATTGACAGACGTGCACACGATCGTGCTATTAAAGTGGTCCGAAATGATTGCGTGCAAACAGTACAAATATCACCTTATTCAATTCGGTCCACTTCGTCTGCACTGATCGTAATGTTAGTAATGATGGCGCATTTCGGACTACGGTGTGGGTGTACTGTAAACTTCCTCTTCGACAACGTCGAAGAAAATAGAAGGTCGCCTCGTCCGAACGGGGGGCATATAATAACTTCGTTGTACATTTGACTAAGAATTCATATAGCACTCCACTTTCTCGGTAACAGAGCTTACATTGCAAAGTACATAATTACATTTTAAAATATTATAATAACAGTTGCACAATTTTCTCAAAAACCGAACGAAATCAATAGAATCAACAACGACACATTCAGTTCGAGACAACAACTATGCAAGTAAGTTAATAATATAATAAATTGCTAATGAATATTGCCACGATTTCAATTTTTACTCTAATATATTTAGCTAAGTACGGGAAGCGATGGCTTACCTGCCAACGATAGCATTTTTCCGGGACTTTCTAATTTGTCGTATTCTATTATTATCATTCATTAGTTGTTAAAAAAAGAAGTCTGAAATTTGCTAGTGAATATTATTTAAAAATCCTTACTGAACGCGCATCATCTGAATCAACAATCAAGACAACATTGCCAAATACAATGGTTGTAAGAGCTAGATCCCGTTGCTTCCCAAAAAAAAATCAACAAAAATATTAGGTATGCAAGCAGCCTCAACTTTTTTCGACCTCGCTATTGAGTGCTTGTGGTGGAATTCTCCAGTCCTATAAAAATGTATATCACATACAGGTAAGCCGTTTTAACCCAGAATAAAACAACATCAATCTAACTTTGAACTAGATAAGGCATTACAGATAAAACTAACTTCCCTTTATGATGCTATTCAATGCAATGATATTCATATTTTACCACATGTAAAAAAGACTACGCCGCGGAGTTAAAAGTTCACTTTCCTTTGCGATCGCGTCGATTCCTTTCCAATCCCAGCAAAAAATTCATTTCATCAAATAACAACTCAAAGTAGCAATTTCAAGTGTATTCTCATTGAGGGTTTCGAAAATGGAGATATATTTAAGTTGAATGACAACATAATAGGAAGCCAATTAGAAGCGTAATATCCTTTAAGCTTAGTCTATCTGGAACATCACACAGTCTATGGATTGTTGTATGCCAATAGAACGCAATGCAATCTAAAAATGGCCTGCGCTGGCCTCAGGCCATAGATGTAAGATTAGCAAAGGGAGCTGTATAACATTGTATCAGACCACAGATTAAATTCGTAGCAAAGGGAGCTTCATACAAGTGTATCAGACCAATGATTAAATTACAAGTCATCTTTGTGACTGACATTTCAATTTGACGTATGTAGTGTTTACATTCGACGACTGAACAGATAACGCGCCACAATTGTTGGCTATTCCGTATGAGCAAGACTTTGTATTGTCTCAACACAAAGTCTCATCCGAGGAAAAGAAAAACAACAGTGTAGGTGTGGAATGTCAATTTTACTATGGAGACCATCACCAAATTCTTCACCACTAGGAACCATCATGTCTCATTCCTCTTTTTGTTTTAATTTTAGTAAAAACAAGCCTAAATGAAACACGAGAATAGACAGAACACATACGTTATACAAAAGTATAAGTTCCATTATGCAGACCTTTTTTATTCCGTGGTCTCGTGATATTGCTGATCTATGAGATTATACATCTATGGTCGAAACGCATTGCAGCCATTTTGGCGATACAAACGTCCACCAACTTATCTGTTCACGAAATGGCGTCGTAAATCTAGCGACCATAGACTAAATTATGCGAAGCAACATTTCAAATATGACTCTTTCACAGAGCACAATGGTCATAGTTAAATGCTCAAGGCATATTGTACTAGTAAAGCTTGATCTTGTAGAGGTCAAATGACAGTCACGGATTATTTGAAACTTTGACTAAGTTGGTGGCGCTTGTTTGGGCTTCCATTATTTTTGAAGCTTGGTGGAAAAATACAAATATAAAGAAATACAGACACATTTTCAATGAACGTGAACCTTACTCACTTTAAAATATATACATATATATCTAAGTCCACTTCGAACACATAATATTTGACTAATATAAGAAAAAATAACAATATTGCAATAAACTCTAACTGTTATGATATATAAATAATCAATCTATTGTATACATATATATTTATTGTATATCTATAGCGTGTATAACAATTCGACTTGAGTAAAGTCGACATGCAGTTCCGCTTTATTATAAATAGAATAGAATGATTCCAAACGAGCAACTCATACCTAAGCCTAAGTGTTATTTTTTATCACGCCTTTCTAGAACACAATAATGTATGAAAAGTAGCTTTTCACAGATACCTAATTGCTTCAAGCGTTCTTCATAGTTAACGATGATGCGCCATGAAATGGTTCACTTCAATATGAAATTTCTGAACGAAATATTACAAGCCTATTCACCTTCGTGTGCCATTTTCGCCATTCAACGTTTAGATAGATGAGAATTTTCTAACGTTTCCTTCGTATAATAAATAATTACTCTTCCACCGATTTTGTACTAAATGCTATTTTATTTACACAGAAAATACGAGTCAACACAAACGTTTTTTTTTTTTTGTAAAAGCGCTTATAGCAAAGTAACAGAATGTATATATATATACGTGTTAGGAAAACTATTAATTCATCATATTATTCATTAATTAATCAGATTGTGGCAACTATTTTAACAATAAAATTTGATGCATGCTTTGGCACTTTCACCGTACATAGATCTTTATATATTTTTTACAACATTTTTCTGATGCTTAACTTTTCTTCTGGAAGTTGGTGAATCGGGGATATATAATGTATAACGCCACGTTCCATTATTTTCGAAAACATTTACAAATTTAACCTATTAAATCTAGATTTCAAACAAATATACACACACAAACAACCTAAATTCATATTGATTATGGAAAGAGATCTGCGAAACTATGTAATGGGGAATTTTCGTTAACATTTTGAGTTTGGAAATAATCAAGATTTTGATTACAACAATTTTAGTTAACTATACTGATATTACAGGAAAAGTGATGATTTTGGAGCAGTATGTTTCAATATGAGTTTTAACATAAACACCGGTTTACATTTACCACCGGCGTACATTTACACAAATTTTAAGCTAAACACATTAATCTATTTCAAAAAAATCAATAATAAACAACGCGAAAGAATTAAAAATCTAATGGTAATTAATCATAGAATAGGGAAAAGAAAAAGTGTCTTAAAAATTAATAGTAACATTAAATAGAAGGATTAAAAAATAAAAACATTTCTACGGCGTCTGCGAAACTATAATTTAAAATTAACTTTTACTCTCACGAATAAATAGATAGGATTTTTTATTCACTTTAGATTCGCTACACTGCGCGGTGAGCAAGCGTTTTATTGCGATCACACTGTTCGTCCACGACACGACATCACACAATCAACACACGCCATCTTGAATAAAGTCTATGGTAATTCTTCTATATTGTCTATGGCGTTACCTTGTCTACGGTTCTCATCTCCTGTTCGCTCGGGACCTAGTGTTGCGTACGGGTGTCTTCTTTGCTTTGCTAACAGCCTTGCCTTTGGTTTTCGTGACTCGATTCTTAGATTTCTGTGATTCCTTAGATTTAACGGAGCGATTACTCTCTACTGAGTTGACTCTACGGTCCGACTCAAAGGAAAACGCAGGGACGACAGTTTTCACTTCGGAAGGAGACAAACTGATCTCCAGCCTCCGTCTTCTAGATCTGGTCATTCGCACATTCTGATCAATGTCAATTTTCAAAGGCTCTAAGGTCGATTTTGCCTTTTTGGCTTTGGCGATTTTTCTATCGGTGTTGCTGTTTCTGTTCGAGGAGGGACCGTTCTGACCTTTCTCTCTGAGCACAGGTTTGCTGGCCTCTTCATGCTTCCTTTTCCTCGTTACTCTTGATACAGCTTTGTCGTTTTCTATAGACTCCTTAGTAGGTCGTTTCTCCTTATCGCTAATACTCTTGTTTCTGAGGACACGTTTCTCAGTCTCCTTTCCACTCGTTTTGCTTCGCAGCTCCCTCTCTCCGTTCGCCTCTTTCTTGCTCTGCCTCGTGTCCATTTTTCTACGTTTCTTCGGTACTGGTGAAACCGACTCCTTACTCTTCTTGCCTCTGCCAGTCTTCGGGAACGCTACTTCAGTCTCATCGTCATCTAAGCCTTGACTGCTTTCTATATAGATATAATCGTCTAATTTGGACCGAGATTTGGAGTATGTTTTTTCTACTGGTTTCACAGGAAGTATGTCGTCCTCCATGAAACTTGGCTCCGTTTCATCGTTAACTGGAGTGTCTTGTGTGTTGGCTTTGATTAATTCTACGTCCTTTTCTATGGAGCTGTTATGCATTCTGTTCTTGAGGTTGTTGATGGTGTCGATAAGAGACAGGTTATCGCTAGCTTCGTCTCTGTCTGTTTGGATGTCCTCGTGTGAAGTGCTGGGCTCAGAACTACTGGATTTTCTTTGCTTGTTCTTGCAGCGCCGTTTATATAGATCGGCCTTGGTCATGTCCTGTAATTGAGATGGGAGTTCATCTATATGAGATAAAAAGTATGACTATGGCTAGATTCATTTATTCCCAATAATACAGTAAGTAAGTTACTTTCTATTGAGAATTCTATGAGATGTCTAGGCTTACGAACAATATACTAAATAATTTTATATAGGAGGCTTTATTCGCTCACGGTGACCATTTCAGCATTATAGGAACTCTCAAACCTAATTAATTAAGAAGTCAACTACATTAATCAATATTTTATACGATTTGATAATCTAAAAGGATCATGTTTCTGGAAGTGATGACAAACGGCAAAGGAAAGAAGTAAGATAGTGGTACTCACGGCGAGTTGGAAGGAGTCAGTGTGGTCACTCGGCGCTCCCAGTGCTGCCAGTAACTGAGGAGAGGTTGGTCTTCTAGAAGGGTCCACCGCTAGAAGGGAAGACACCAGCCTCTTGCTCGACTCGGAAACCCCGTCCCACGCTGAGCCTAAGGAAACAAGCAAACACACCAAAATCAAACACAGACAAACACAAGAACACAATATACAACCAAAATCAAACGTTTGAACCCACCATCACAGGTCCATTTGTTCATAGACCGTTGTGGGGTAACGTTACATTGAGTTGTAGCATGCGCGATGAAAAATCAATCCGTGATTCGCCCAGTTGTATACCAAATAGGTATACCATGTGCAAAGACCCAAATTGATGCCTCCTCTCCGCTCTGGTTAGATTGGCACTTTGTCATTTTGTATCATCAGCAAATAATACAGTCTCACATAAGTCTTTCATGTAAAAAGGCAGGTCATTAATGTAAAATAAAAAGAGTAAAGGACCCAATATTGATCCTTGGGGTACCCCCATAAGAATAGGTGCGCTAGCGGACTCCGATTTATTAACGACAACTCTCTGCAATCTCTCAGATAAATATGATTTAATAAGACTAACTGCTTCATTTGAAACACGATAATATTTAAGTTTATGAAGAAGCGTTTCATGACTAACACAGTCAAATGCTTTAGAGAGGTCGGAAAATACTCCAATTATACTCTGCCTGCCCTCTTAAGCATCAAAAATGTGTTTGAGATGTGGAGTTCCAGTATTAGTAGTGGATTTTCCTTTGGTGAAGCCAAACTGTTTCCCATATAGAAGCCAGTTCCTCCCTAATAAAGTTCATAATATTATAATTCTGAAGTGCAACAAGAGGATTTTAAATATTCATTAATTACAATTTTTGACAACAAAGAAAATCAAAAGGGAAATTTGACAACATAAAATATGAAGCTTTGATTTGATTTCGCCTATATTATGTGAGTGTATGTGTAGGTAGTGGAGAATATGTGGTGTAGTGTGGGTCTTGTGTAGTGGAGGTATGAGTCAGTGCGAGAGGTGAGTGGGAGTGTGTGTGTGTGTGTTTTGAGTGATTTGTGAATTAGTGTAGAGTGTTGCATTAGCTTATTGGTTTAAGGTAGTTTTCAATTTCCTCAAATCCCAAACCTTGTATGAATGTGATAGTTTTGTCTTAAGCTGGTGATTAGTAGAGTTTATTATATTAATTTTGTCATTGATAGAAGTGTACATTTTAGGTGCTAGGAAATTGAAGAAACGTTTTACATAATAGTACATGTAACATATAGTACTTTTAGTACTGGAATTGGACAGAAAGAAAGAAAGAAAGAAAGAAAAACAATTTTATTTTAACTCCACAAGACAGTACACAATTAACATTACAAATACAGAGATGACAATTAACATTTACAACACAAACCGTGTAACGCCATGTGAAGTCAAAATTGCGTCAGCTCAGTTGAAGCAGCAAGCGAGGCAGCGAAGTCTACGTTTAGTTACCGGCAATAGTGATGAAGTTGTACTGTGATATCTTCTGGTACAATTGTAAATAAAAAGCCCACATACTGTAAGCATTTTTAATGTAAAGCATTTGCATACAGTAATTCGGTAGGATAGCGTCTCGGTAGATATAGCATTATTTAAAAAATAAACGCTAAAATGCTATCAAGACACGATAACAATGTTAAGATTAGGAGAATTAGTCACCTGGTTTGATATTAAAGGACAGAAATAACACCAATACCTACCCTACCCCATCTGTCGCCTAAATAACAATGTTAATGTGTTTTGCTTCGTCAAATAACTGGCAAGATAGCCAATTTATCAGTAGTTAAGTCTACGTGAAGCTCGCTGCCATCTTCGGTTTCATTGCCCCTTACCATCAGGCAGAGATGATGGCCTAGATAGAGCCTCCCTGTTTAGTATAAATAAGGTTGGGGAAAAAGTCTTTTCGCATTATAGTATGTATAAACTTGTAATAAAATCTCTTTGGCTATACTATTTGTATCTGGCTGGTTTTGGTATCATTGAAAGTTTAAATTTTAAAGAACATAATTCTAAATTCAAATTAGGAAAATGTGTGATTTTCATTTGTTTTTCGTACCGCCAAGATGAGTGAATCTAATGAAGAAATTCGATACATTTTAAAATTTTACTACAAAAAAGGTAAAAATGCAACGCAAGCCGCGAAAAAAATTTGCGATATTTATGGACCTAGTGCAGTGTCTGTGAGAGTAGCACAAATTTGGTTTAAGCGTTTTCAATCCGGAAATTTTGATGTCAAAGATGCACGTCGCTCTGGTCGCCCTATTACAGATAAAATGGATGCCATTTTTGAAAAAGTGGAGCAAGATCGGCATGTCAGTAGTTACGACGTAGCTGAAGAACTGGGAATTGACCACAAAACAGTTTTGGCGCATTTGAAAAAAACTGGGTACACAAAAAAGCTCGACATTTGGGTACCTCACGAGCTCACTGAAAGAAACCTAATGAACCGTGTACTCATTTGTGATTCTTTATTACGACGTAATGAAACCGAACCATTTTTGAAGAAGCTGATAACTGGTGATGAAAAGTGGATCACGTACGACAAGAACGTGCGAAAAAGGTCGTGGTCAAAGGCCGGTCAGGCTTCACAGACTGTGGCGAAACCTGGGTTAACTCGCAACAAGGTGATGCTGTGTGTGTGGTGCGATTGGAAGGGCATTATTCATTATGAGCTGTTACCACCAGGCAGGACCATCGATTCTGAACTCTACTGCGAACAACTGATGAGATTAAAGCAAGAAGTTGAGAGAAAGCGGCCGGAATTAATCAACAGAAGGGGTGTGGTTTTTCATCATGATAACGCTAGACCTCACACATCTTTAGCCACTCAGCAAAAATTAAGAGAGTTTGGCTGGGAGGTGTTAATGCATCCGCCGTATAGTCCTGACCTTGCACCTTCAGATTTCCACCTGTTTCGGTCTCTTCAGAATTCTTTAGGCAGTGTCAGGTTAACATCACGAGAGGACTGCCAAAACCACTTGTCGCGGTATTTTGACCAGAAGTCCCAAAATTTCTATAGCAATGGGATCATGTCCCTACCTACAAGATGGCAAAAAGTTATCGAACAAAATGGTACCTACATACTTTAGTTAAATGTAAATAAACTATATTAAAAAATGTTTTGAATTTTCTTAAAAAATGCGAAGAAACTTTTTCCCCAACCTATTATATAATGTAATAATAATTATTTCTACCTTATAATAGTATAAATGAAACACGTTTTCTCACCATCCATACAGAAGGTCCCGGAACGGATTCGGTCCATGAGAGTGGCCACGGGTTCTCTCTTCGAGGTAGGCGCAAACGGCGCCTTCCCGCTCAGCATGCAGTACTGACGGACAGACACACCACATACAGATCTTGTGATCAATACAAGCTATACAGGGTGTCTCAGAAACAATGGATAAACCTTTAACTGTTGATAGGTTTCGTCGAGACCTCTCTAATCTCAAATTTTGACTTTAGTAAAAATATCTCGGTTTTCAAGATATTTGATAGTTTATGATTTTTTTTAAAAATGCCACTTTTGGTTGGTTTTTAATGTGCCATTTTTACAAATACGGACTTTTTCTGATTCAGGTTTTTTTAGCTTCTAACGGAATAGTTCAGCTATCAATAACAGTGGTTAAAATTGAGCCAGCTAATCACGAAGTGCTTGGAGAAAACAATGTTCCAAAAAAAATTAAACAAGAAATTATTTTTCTTCGTGTTTGGTCTGCTACCATGTAAAAAAAATGTATGACGCTCATCCTGCCCATTATCTTAAAAAAATGCTTAGTTATTCTAGT
This sequence comes from Schoenobius gigantellus, assembly GCA_963935595.1. NCBI lineage: Eukaryota > Metazoa > Arthropoda > Insecta > Lepidoptera > Crambidae > Schoenobius > Schoenobius gigantellus. The sequence continues at coordinate 4,669,183 of OZ012543.1, forward strand.
TTCAAAAAAGGTATGATAAACTTATGCTTAATGTATCTCTGAACTTTTATTACTGCTTGAATAGCAAATGGTATGAAAATTTTAAAAAGATTGTTTGTCGGATTAATTATTTTTCGGATTAATTTTATTCGGTTAATTTAGTTTTCCAGTATTAAGTTTATGCTTTCTTGACTTTCTGACTGGTTGAATAGCAAATAAAATGAAAATTTGAAAAAAAAAAAAAAAAGGTTTTTTTTTTCCACTAATAAGCACTTAAAGCTTATTTGTAAACATTCGTTTGCGAGTCACAGAGTTGAGAAACGTGTTTTTTTTTGTGGCCCCTGCCTGCCACATGTCTCATCCACTATGCGCAATCAAAAAGGAGCCTTATCATTAACAGCACATGAGTCATAAGCATTTGCAACCTTACCTGCTATCGAATTTCCTGGAAGGACTTTTTTTACCTGCGTCTGATCATTGGATTCTTTGTTACGATTGTTAGTGTCCTTCTGAACTCCGGTTGTGACCCACGCGTGTTTTCTGTATTCGAGAGATTCGATAGAGCTTCGATGATTTTAAACGACATTTTGCTGTGATTTTGGACTTGACTAGCTTTGCGATTCGGATATTGTTTGTGCTGTGAAACCTATTGACAACTGGTGATCATATGGACTTGGCTAGCTTTACGATTTGGATATTGTTTGTGCTGTGAAACCTAACTGACAACCAATACATAACACTGAACATGCCTAGACATCAGTACACGTCGCGCGAAAATGCAAACATGCATTTCGTTTATGGCGAATGTCGAGGAAATGCTAACGCTGCTGCTCGTCTGTACGCAGAGAGGTAAGATTATTTATTTTCTCTTTAATTCAATCAATCTTATTTTTTTTTAAATCACACACATTTATTGTAACTTTAGTTAAACGTATCAGGATGGGTCTTACATTATGTTATCCTTCTAAAAATAGTCACACGCCGTGTTTAATTAGATTTTAAAATTAAATTAATTAGTAAATTTAATAACATCATTTTTTGTATTAGGTACCCCAACGCACGTCACCCGGACTATCGAGTTTTTGCTCGGGTACATAATTCGTACTGCGAAGGGAGGCTTCCAGGAAGAGGCATTGGTGGTGCAGGGCCAGGAAGACCAGAAAGAAACGACGATGAAGAAGTAATAGTCCTCGACGAAATAGAAGAAGATTCAACACGTTCTGTGCGTGGAATTGCACGTCGAACCGGCATTAATAGAAGCAAAGTGCATCGCATATTGAAAAAATACCTTTTGCACCCTTTCCATATTCAAAGGGTCCAAACTCTACAGCCTGCTGACTATCCGCGCAGGATTGCATTCTGCAGAATCATGTTAAATAAAATAAGGGAGGATCCGCAATTTATCAATAAAATTTTATGGACGGATGAATTCTCATGCCGGAGAGATGGATATTTCAACATCCACAATCTACATAGCTGGCAAGTTGAAAACCCACATTTGCTGAGGGAAGATCGGTCCCAAGTTCAATTTAAAGTTAACTTGTGGACTGGGATTATTGACGGACAGGTGATCGGGCCATATGAACTTCCAGCTACACTGAATAGTGAAATTCACCTTAATTTTTTACAAAATGATTTACCCGGCATGCTAGAAGATGTCAATTTAGAAGTGAGGCGGAGAATGTGGCTTCAAAATGATGGGTGCCCAGCTCACTACGCAATAGTAGTAAGAAATTATTTAAATCAACACTTCCCACAAAGGTGGATAGGCCGGCTCGGCCCTATTTTATGGCCGCCCAGATCGCCGGATCTAAATCCCTTGGATTTTTTTTATTGGGGATGTCTGAAAGACCTTGTCTACGCGAGGCCAGTATCCTCAATAACAGAGTTGCGTACTCGCATACAAAATGCAGCTGCACACATAAAAACGTCTGGTTACGCGCGCCGCTTCAAACTTTCTTTTATAAAAAGATGTAGGGCGTGTATCAGAGCGCAAGGACGCCAATTCGAACATTTATTGTAAATTTAATAAAAAATTAAAATTTAATGTTGTTTTATTTCAAATTCTTTATTCAAACTAAGAATTAATAACTATTCCGAAAAAAATCTTTTTAAAATTTCATACCATTTACTATTCAAGCAGTAATAAAATTTAAGAGATACATTAAGCATAGATTATCATACCTTTTTTGAAACTAGAATAACTAAGCATTTTTTTAAGATAATGGGCACGATGAGCGTCATACATTTTTTTTACATGGTAGCTGACCAAACACGAAGAAAAATAATTTCTTGTTTAATTTTTTTTGGAACATTGTTTTTTCCAAGCACTTCGTGATTAGCTAGCTCAATTTTAACCACTGTTATTGATAGCTGAACTATTCCGTTAGAAGCTAAAAAAACTGAATCAGAAAAAGTCCGTATTTGTAAAAATGGCACATTAAAAACCAACCAAAAGTGGCATTTTTTAAAAAAATCATAAACTATCAAATATCTTGAAAACCGAGATATTTTTACTAAAGTCAAAATTTGAGATTAGAGAGGTCTCGACGAAACCTATCAACAGTTAAAGGTTTATCCATTGTTTCTGAGACACCCTGTATATCTTCGTCTTATATATAAAAATGAATCACCGGTCATTAGTCTCACTGAACTTCAAAAACGGCTTCACCGATCTGAATATTTTGTTCTGATCACTTAATTACATGGGTAGTTTACAAGCTTTTTACACGTTTTAATACATTTTTGGAAAAGTGGGGTAAGTACGAAATAAAATATGTTTTTTGCAATATTCTAGACAATAAAAATGCATGTCTATTGGTTAAATTTTTATGTCATTTATCTCAGTATTTTCTGATTCACCGCTGTTTTAAAGTAATGAACAGAGTGATCTTTGGAAAAATATAAGATATAAAATAAAAGATAAAATGTTCTACAATATTATATAAGTATGAATTTTAGAAGTGTATGTTTTATATTTGTTCGCGGTACAGTAAATCGAAATTGTTCGAAATCGGGAAAGTAGCGCCTTAAAGCAGGGACCGGACCCGGTTACTGTTATAGCCGGTAACCTTAGGGTTTTGATCGTGTATTTTATAACACTGGGATTTCAAACCCTTTGCCTTACAGTAAGCTTTCAAACGGCTTACCGGTTTACAGATCAATCCCTTTGATTGAATTAATTCGCGTTTTACCGCTTACCGATATCAAAAACCCCCAAATGGGTTACCGTTCTAAGCGCTGATTAATTTGTGAACCCGAATAAAACTCGACAAAACTAAACCCTAAAATAAAACCGAATAAAACCCGAACAGTAAGCGGTTAAGCGCATAAACCCCGAAAACCTTTAAGATTAGGTAAGCGGTAAATAGGCTTGATGAATGAAAAAAAAAAATTGCTTTAATAGAAGCTCATCCATATAACAAACAAAGAAACAGGTTTTCGAATAACTATAAAAACATTCAAGATATAAGGTAGATTTTGCTTCATCTCTTTCTAGTAAAACGGCAATTTACATGAAGTTTATATGGCCGTATACTCAACAATGACGTCACGATTGATGTCGGATCTCTCTGTCTAATCGCTTCCAAATTAACAGCTTTAAATGTTTGTATCTAATGTAAGTATTTCTAAGCCAATTTTAATTCTAATTTCACATGATTCGACATCTTTTTCTACGGTGTTTTAATATTTTATGACGCGCCGTGAAAAAATTAGAATTCAGTCATCATCCCAATCATTGTTGTGGGTGGTAACCCCTATTTTACGGGTTATCGTTATTGTTGGGAAACCTGTTGAACGGCTTACCGAGCCCACTGGGTTACCACCATACGATTGGGTTACCCTTTCGAACGGCTTAAGCAAAACAAAGTTGCCTTAAAGTTAAACAAATAATAATAATGCTATAGTGACTCACCAGTATAACACCCACGCTCCACAGGTCGCAGGCGGGACCGTAGCCCGGCGCGCTGGGACACCTCGCGCGGGATACCACTTCAGGGGCAGCGTATGGTAGACTGTTTACAGGGGGGGAAAGGTTTCAAATCAAAACCAGTTTCGTGGCTGTTGTCGCGTGATCCAACTTAACGGATCAGTGTAGAGGGGGAAACGATTTCAGGAAGTCTGATATGTGTGTGAGAATGCGGAAACTTAGTAGGAGTGTTTTTTGGTCCTAGGTGACCGGTCCAAATGAGCAAAATGGCATAAGCTATAGGGTGACATCGAAAACAATCGACAATTTTTTACGGTAGGTTCTACTACCGATTCTTATATTTTGAGGTTTTAAAACAATTTAAAGAGTGGACGAAAAAAAAATCTTACGCGCTATCTGTACTCTGAACAGATAAACAAATGTACTAAAATATTAATGCAAAAAAAAAGTAAATCTTACAATACAAATTTTAAAAAATGCATAATACAAATTACATTAACACTCTTTTACCGCTCACAATTACGATAGTTTGAGTAGGAATATTGATACATTAACAATTGTTGTATGAATTCATTTATTTATTTATTTATTTAATTTTAGAAACAAACAGTCATCCACAAAACATATTACAGTAAGAAACATACACAAACAGACTTTTAGTTTCATTAAATTACATTAATAGTGGTAGCTACTTGTACGTACTATATTAGTAAACATCTAAAATATAATTTAATTTTTTTTTATTTATTGCGTACGAGAACAGAAAAAAAATGTACATTTTTTTTTTGAGGGTGAGGTCATTATTACCAACTTAGCTTAGGATATTCGGACATGCCCAAAAAAAATCTACATCAATCATTTCATCCGAAAAAATCCTTTTAACCTATTAACAGTACAATGAAAAACATCTACCTCTGAAAGATTTTCACTTTTATTAAATAATTTACATGCACGCTTAATAAATGTGTTGCCCGCATATAGTGTTTTACTATAACGAATATAAAATACGTCTTTTCGACGACATTGTCGTTCACGTCTGCGAGGTACTCTTAAATGAATCTTACAAAGCAGTGAAGGGGCATCAAGATAGTTATTTAATATTTTAAATAGAAGGACAGCATCCACACAGTTCCTGCGAATTTCAAGGGTTTGTATGCGATGACGTTCAGAAGATTGGGCGTATTCGGAATAAAAATTACCAGTCCGGTACTCTAGTGATTTTAAAAATTTCTTCTGTAACCTTTCAATTCGGTCTATATGACATTTATAATATGGATTCCATACTGAGCAAGCAAATTCAAGACGACTGCGGACGTAACTATTATATAAGATCTTGTATACCAAAGGATCTTTAAAAGGCTTGCTAGCACGCAGAATAAAACCTAACTGACTGTATGCTTTATTTAAAATACTGTCAATGTGTGGTACAAAAGAGAGCTTACTATCCATTAATATTCCTAAATCGCGTATTTCGTCTACTCGTATTCGTATTTCTATTACAACTACCCCCTAAACTTTGTCGAATGATTTCAATTTCAATTTCAGCCTGTAGAGTTCATATCCTATTATCTAGTGCAAACCCAAAGGCGGCCCAGGGGCCAAGATCTCGATAGAACAAAAACACAGATAGATTTTTTTGCTTTCTTCAATCAATCTATACTAATATTATAAAGAGGAAAGATTTGATTGTTTGTTTGTATTGAATAGGCTTCGAAACTATTGAACCGATTTTGATGAAAGTTGGTATAGGGATAGTTCGAGACCAGGGGAAGGACATTGGGTAATTTTCCAACGGGAAAAAAATTCCCACGGGAAAACAAAAATAGCGCGGGCGAAGTGGCGACCGGAAAGCTAGTTGTGTACATATCATGAATATAATCAATCGTGAGTACCAGAGGTACCCAAACTAGGTCACGCCTGTCTCTTGGGAAACCATAAAACCTTTACTATTCGGAATTTTGTGAAGTTTCTATCCTAGTCTCACCTGAAGCAAGGAGTCATCATCCTTTGCCTGTCCTCCGATTCAGGCATCCGTCGAGCGAAACCAAAGTCCACCACTTTGATCTTGGCCTCGCTCAGCCGAGAACTTGTCAGGAGAATATTCTGGAACAAAAAATTAGCAGACGATATATTGGAGAACTAACTGGATTTCTCTGTCCGTTACAATTGGGAAAACTTTTGCATATTTTTTTGATGGTATGTGATGATAAGGCAGAGACGGAAGGGAGCTGGTTTATGAATCCCTTGGTATTCATTTTATCTGACGGTGTGTATCGACAATGATAAAGATGAAAGCGAACTTCAACTGATTTCAATGACTATTTGCTCCTTAGTGCTAATGTTTGGAACAAAATCAAAATAATCTTTATTCAAATATGAGTTGATGAAAAGCTCTCTTGAATCGTCCAAATTTTTTGTAGAATGTTTTTAATGCTATATAAAGAAATAAGTGGTGGCGCTGTGAACTTCGCACTTGTCTTCCAATCGGGAGGTCCGGGGTTCAAGACCACCATGTATCAATGTGATTTTTCGAACTTCATATGTACATTTTGTCTGACGCTCCTAGGGTGAAAGAAAACATCGTGAGGCAACCTATATACATACATCTGCGAAGAAATTCAAAGATGTATGTGAAGTCAACCAACCCGCACTGGGTCAGTGTGGTTGACTAAGGTCTAAACAAACACTAACTTAGGGTAGGCTCGAGCCCCTCAATGGGGTATATGAGCTATTAGAAATTTTAAGTAACTGGAATAAGTAGATGGCGTATCAAATTTCAGCACGAAATGTTAGTTCCTTCCGTTTTATTTGTAACAATAAGCGTGGCTAAAAATGTCAATATTTCTTTTGAGAAACGCAAAACAAAGCTAACGTCAGAATCAGATGTCAGTCAGTCAGTACCTACAAAGTGGTGATGCTTGTGTGAAATACTACAGCTACTATTATAGGCGCGTTCCATTTGAGCGCAGATTCGCAGCATTTTCAACATTTTTAGCATCGTCGCGTTTCCTAGCATCGTATGTTAACGTAATGCATTCCATTTAAACATCTTCATTTTTAGGTCAAGTTCTCTTTGTGAAAAATAGCGCGGTAAAATGTGTTAACATAACTCAGAGAAAAAACGCAAAACGTCGTTAACATTTTTTGATGTTAGCGCGTGACAAAATCATCATCATTATCATCACCACAGCACATATACGTCTCCACCGAGGGGTTCGAGCCTACCTTATATTAGGGTGATTAGGCCTTAGTCAACCACGCTGGCCCAGTGCGTATTGGTCGACTTCACATACACCATTGAATCTCTTCGCAGACGTATGCGCAGGTTGCCTCGCGATGTTTTCCTTCACCGTAGGAGCGTCAGACAAATGTACAATATGAAATTCGAAAAAATACATTGGTACACGGCGGGTCTCGAACCCGGACCTCCCGATTGGAAGGCGAGTGCCGAGTGAGTCCACAGCGCCGCCGACGCTCCGCGTGACAAAATGGCGACGCTTAAATGGAAAACGGCGTATAACCTCCCAAGTAGCAAAAAAGTCCTATAATGAAAATTATAGGACTATCAAGACTAATACAACTCTTATACTAGCACTGGCAACGACTTCTATTCGTATAATAGCATTCGATAAGCTTTGATATACTCAAGATTACTTGTTTTAAAAACTACGGCTTATAGTACACTACAGGATTAAATTATAAATCTTGTTATACTCAGGATAACTTGATCTTATGAGTAAGGTTTATAGTTCACTACAAAACTAAGTTTAAAGACTGTTATAGGACGTATGTGCATGTAGCAAGACTAATAGTCTTTGTAAAATTTCTGATTCTGTAGTAGCATTTAGTGAGAGTACTAGATTTTATTACATACTTAGGGGAGACCTTAATAAGATTGTGAATATATAGACTTGATCAGAACTATTATAAAAGTAAATGTAAAATGGAGGCGGATAGTTCTTATTAGAAATGAAATAAGCGCTTTTATGCTTATAATAGTCCTAACACGCTCTCAGGCGAGAACTTTTTTAAATATGGCGAATATTAGATAAATTATATTTTTATAAATTTATTTATACAATTGTGTAACGTTCGATTTATAGAGGCGCATTAAAAATAGTCTAAAAATAGCATATATATCAACATTGAATATTACTTCCCAATGATTTCACACCCTATACCTATCTATTGACATTCTCACAAACTATGCTGTCATGAATGGTAATATTAAAAGTTATGTTAAATGAATCCTGTACTTATTTAAATTTCAATTTCAATGATCGCTCATGATGATAAACATAAACGCATATGACAAGTTTTAGAAAATATACTTATAACCAATAGCGAAGTATATTACTAGGACATTTTAAACAAAATTTGTTTAGTAAAGAGCTTATATGAGACGCTTATGGAAGTTATCATACTTATAAAGATTGCGTGTCTGTAATTATTAGACTCATCGTACTTCTCTAATGCTATTACAAGTACATTGTGGAAGTTAATAGCATTCTGTGAGTTGATTATACGACTGTTATAAAAGCAAAATGCTCCTATAGCTAAGTGTGCCCAAATCCAGGGTCGTAACAAACTATAAGTATCTTATGAGCTTGTCTCATAGATAATCATAAGCGCATAATTTGCTAGTTGGGCCCACCTCGGGCTTGAGGTCCCTGTGCACGACGCGCCTCGCGTGCATGTACTTGACGGCCAGGGCCAGCTGCAGCGCCAGCCTGCGCGCGGCGCGCTCGCCGACGCCGTGCAGGTGCGCCGACAGCTCCCCGCCCGACGCCAGCTCCGTCACTATGTACGTGAACGCCTGCAGACGGCGCGGACAAATAGACGAGGTTATTATTGGGTATAGTTCAAATGGTCAACAGAAATATTTCAGCCAAAGCGCCGAATAAAATAAATAACAGAGAAAAAAATTAAAATGTCTTTATGAAAAGGGTCCTATAAAATATATGATATTATCGTCCAAAATAAACAAACATACGCAAAAGAACAATTGCACGTTTTGTCCAAATATCATTTTTTGCTTCCCAAAATGGGTAAATGGTCACCAAATAATGTCTTACAAAAATATTAATATTACCATTCTTTATAATAATTATTTATTATCATCCTTGATATTACTATTTAGCGACAATGTATAACATTTGGTCTGAAATGAATTTTAAAGGCGTCCATATATTTTTATGACATTCAATAAAAATTGGATCTATTTTATAATATTTCAGGAAATACAATTTGGTGACCATTTATCCGTTTTGGTAAGCGTTTTGTATTTTATTGGTAGTAAAATTAGGTACATTTTTGGTAGGCGTTTAAAAACGTTATTTTTTGTTTCTAAAAAAATGTTGTGTACTTGTTCAGACAAGCGAACTGAACGACTTTCACTATGGGCCTAACTTCGAAATCGCAAAAAAAATCAGCTGTTACATCTAGGTTCAATGAATGTTATACATTTGTACGGAACAGCTGATTGTTTTTTTTTTGCGATTTCAAAGTTGGTCCCGTAGTGAAAGTTGTTCAGTTTGCTTGTCTGAACAAGCACACAAAATTTTTTCAATAACTAAAAATAATTTTGTATTATGTAAGCTTAAGAGGAAACACCAAGGTCGAGAGAATAAAAAAAATGGGTATTCAACTGCAGCTGGGACCGAAAGTACCATATGAAAAGTACACAAAATATACGTTTCGTAGTGCCCTGTTTTCTCCGCGAAAAATTTACGGATTTAATTACTTTTTGCGTTAAAAATTAAAGCAAGGCTTTTTCTGTATTTTTATGTTTTGCTTTTTTCATATAATCTTGTTCAATTTGTTTCCTGAACGTTTGAGTACAGCAGAAAATTAGAGCAATTTTTTAGGTTTTTGAAGGTTTAAAATCTCTAACTTAATAAAAAAAGGAAAACATAGGAATATGCTTATAGTGGCCATTGATTTTATTGGAAAAAATAGAGCAACTAGTGCCATTATCCAGGAAGGAAACAGGGGACCACGTTTGTATGGGAAAACGGCCTGTACGATTTCCTCTTAAAAGTATACATGCCAAAGGGAGTTGGAACGAAGTATGATGAATGTAAGAAAAATTTAAAAGATAAACCACTCCCTTACTAGGAAGAGAACAAATATCACAGATGCTCTCAAGCAAGTTCTAAAACTTAAAAGGAAATGGCTGGCCACATTGCCAGACTACAGGACAAGAGGTGGTCATTTCTCACGACAACTTGGATGGGGCCAGCGGAAAAAAAAAGAGACGGCCACTAACACGATGGACAGAGACGATATTATAAACCTAATAGGAAGAAACTGGATATGGGAAGCTCAAGACAGGAAAAAGTGCCAGTCTCTGGAAGAGGGTTTTGGTGTGAAAAAATTACCAAACACCAACCAAACCGAGCAGAAAAACATCTGTCCCCATTGGGAATCGAACCCCAGATTTCCAGATCAACACCCGGACTAAACCCCATTTTTCCGGATCAACGCCCGGTGGTCTAATCTAATCTACTAGGCACGGACTCCACGGAGGCCATTCTTTTTGGATAAACATAAAAAAATACTGAATCAACTAAATCATCAAATACCACCGCACTTACCGAATCATGAAAGACTTCGTGTAATGTTATAATGTACGGGCTGCCCTGACAGGCCCTGAGCAATTCCACCTCTTGTCTCACGTCCTTCTTCTGAGTTGAGATTATCTGAAAAAAATAACACAGCGTCTTGTTTAACAAAACTTCAACATTTTAAAAGAATTAACATGTCGAAGAATTGGAATATAGATGGACTCATGTCGCTCGTAACAGGGTTTATGACAGGGTGTGAAAAGGATTCGTCAGTTGGGTAATGAAAAAATATCAGTAGCGTTTTTTTTTGCTTTCTGGAAATACTAAAACTAGTGAGATAAAGCTTTCTTTCCTTTCCAAAAGATGAAACAAAATCTACTACATGGAGAAAAATTTTTAGTTGAGAGCTCTTCTGGTGTGATGTACTCCTAGTATGTACGATCCCAGTAGATTTTTTTTGATGTTGTAAAACAATAATCTAGAATTCTAGACTAATATTATAAGGGCGAAGAGTTTGTTTATTTGGTTGAACGGCCTAATATCAGGAACTACCGATTCTTTTTGTGTTGGATAGTCCATTTATAAAGTTATAGGCTATAAAATCACGCTACGACTAAAAGGAGCCGAGCATCGATAAAAAATGTTGCAAAAACGGGAAAAAAATATATTTTCAGAGCTTTTGTTGCCTACCTTACCTACTACATACCCACCTCCGTACGACATCTTGTTATTTTCCGACATCCACGCGAACGAAATCACGGACATACCTAGTATCTAATAATGACATTTCCATGAGAGAGAATCCGTGTTTATTATCGTGAAAGCAAAATGCAATTTTTGAAATTAATCGTTTACTAGGCACGTAACACGTATAAGCAATTTCCGCTCTCACCTTGACGGCATATTCCTTGCCGGTCTGCCTGTGTATGCATTTCCTGCACACCGAGTACGAGCCGTCCCCGAGCAGAGGCGTGCTCAGGTCCACCGAGTACTTTTGGAAGAACGGCGAGTCCTGGTGAAAAAAAAGAGCATAATCTTAGATCGCAAAGGATATTTTCAAGAGTGTGTCATTAGTGGAACTCTGTGAAACAGTCGTCCACTTATTTGTTTGTTGTTCCATTGGTGAATCTAGGGAATGATTAACAAAAATTTATAGTATACTGTACCAGCCCTGCGAGCATGGAACTCTCGATCAACAAAATTTGACAGCTAAGATCGACATACTCGACAAAAATCGATAAATTTGACAGATATTCCTAAGGAGTGAAAAGTACAGATGCTTTTGTCGATCAATATATGTCAATCGACAAGTCCATGCTCGTATGGCCGGGTCGTTTGCTTGGGTACCACCACCACCGTCTTACTTATTTCTGCCGCAAATCAGCAACGATTGCATTGCTGTGTTCCGGTTTGAAGGGTAAGATATGGCAGTGATATTACTGATGGGTACCGTGACTTTTTTACATCTGGTGTCACACATTGGCAACGTACACTGTGTTTCTTGTGGGGGTTGCAGTTTTGCTGCGAATCTCGCAGGAGCCACATGTACAATAGGTGACTGTTACCACTTACCATCAGGTGGGCAGTTTGCTTGTTTGCCAACTTAGTCGTCACCGGTACCTTCATCTTACCCATTTCTGCCGCTAAACGGTGCGGGGGGGGGGGGGGGGGCGGCGGCTTGTATCGCTGTGTTCCAGTTTGAAATTACTGGGAACTGGCACTTGACATTTTATGTCACAGGTTGACAACGTACTTTGGCCTCCTTGTAGGGCGTGTAAACGTGCAAGTCTTACAGGAGTCACGTGTCCTATAGGTGACTGTAGGCACTTACCACCAGTAAGCTGACTGCTCGCTTGCCAACGTTGTTGTGAGCTAGTCCGGTCGATAAAATGAAATGACACGTCATAACATACCTTGGCGACCCAGCCTTTGAGCTTGTCGTGCTTCTGTCCGGTCGCCTGCATCCAGATTTGGTCCGATATCACATTTTCAGAGAACACTATGCTAGGTGCCACGTACGAATAGCCTGTAAACGAACACTATTATGAGCGAACATTTTTCGGATCCTGTATGTCGGATTTTTTTTGAGATTCGCTTATGACCTCGTACTAAGTTTGTTTGTGAGTGTCCATTGTGTATGAGTGTAGAGACAGTAGTGTAGAATTGATATAGAAAAGCTCATGATGAATGTTCGGTGTTTGTTGCTTGTAAATAGTAAAATAAATATTTTGACCAGAGATATAAATCTCTGATTGTGACGAATTTAAAATACAACGCGCTGCCGATCACTTTTTTTCGTGGATGTTGTTTTAAGGCTTCGACTAAGTGAGTTTATGGTAATTATGACTCTGCAAAGCCATGGAAAATTCAAAACATAACCCTCTAACCCTTTGTCCAGCGTATTGTCGACGGCCAATTTCACCTCGTCCTCAGAGCTCCGCGACCAGCACTTGGCGCTTATGGGTCGAAGTGGGAAATATTGGACATGAATTTAGTTTGTGTTTTGTGTGAGATTGTGGTTTACTGTTTGAATCTTTCTAGAGATGGGATGTTAGTATGAGAGTTAGTTCTTTAGCTCATTCAAAACAACGTACGTAGTAGATGTATATGAAACCGTTAAGTTTTTTTTCTACGTTGTAATATATTTGGTAAAGTAAGAGCGTGAAAGTGAGCTGTAAATATAAAGTGAGTTGGCACTTGAGTGAGAGTAAACCGTGTATAATTTTGAGTTTTTGTTTGAGTGAGCAGTCTATAATTTCAGTTAGTGCTTGAGAGTGAACCGTGTATAATTTGAGAGTGAGTCGTGTATAATTGAAAGTCGGCGCTAGAGAGAACCGTGTGTATAATTCGAGAGTTAGCTCTTAAAGTGACTGGCCAACAACTCACCGAGGAACAGTTTGTCGTGATGCTTGGGCGCCTGGGCGGGAGAGTCCGTGGGCGGCATGCGAGTGAACTCGTCGGCGAAGTTGCAAGTGTCGGCCGCGTGCGAGAGTTGCGGAACGAACGGGGCCGGCACCTCCCGGCGGGAGACCGCCTCCCAGTCCAGGCTCTGGTTAAACATTTTAGGCTTTAGACAGTCTGTAATCTGTAGGAGACGTATATTGGCTTGCGGAACTGAAATGACGAACTTTATCGGTTACATAATAATCGAAAGAGTAGCGGCCACTGTTTATACACCAAGAGAGTACCAGACTAAACAGAATATTATGCATGTTCACTTTGAGAATTAAATGAAAAACATCTTTGGTTATATTTGGCCCAATTATATTTACGACCCAAGATGTAGCAGCTGCCCTGATACACAGAGAGATTCGAATGTTATTAAAAACCCAAGGTGTGTCAACTAACCTCGTGGCGCATATCTAACCTGGAAAAACGGATGCCCCTTCAGTTCCTCCGCGTCTTCCTCGCCGCCGCCGAGCCTGCGGCGCGGGTCCTTCACCAGGAGCCTGGAAAAGCAGTTTGCCGATTGTACACAGTGTGGCATTGCACGTATCCATTGAACAGACAAAAATCGTGGAAGTATGAGAAGTTACGCATAACCTTTATTAATTATACCTTCTTCCTCGAATTCAAGTAAATTCAACCTCATTCTATGAGTATGACTTTTCATTTTAGCTAGTTTTCAGAGAAATACACACAAAACAATACGATAAACCGGATGAAACTAGTTGTGGATAGTCGTTTTTGTAAGAGAATTAGGCGATTGCGAGTCTCAAAATAATAATTTCATTTCGAGTGAAAGAAGCCGATGAAAGAGACAAGTGAACCGTCTGATTTTTTAAGTTTATACTTAGTATTGTATTATTCGGATTCCGGACGTTGTTTGGGGAGCCTGGTGATCTGTGATACAATACAGGCAGCCGACTGCTTGCATCACACACCAGAATTTCTCCAACATTTTTTAATTTTTAGAAATAAATAATGTTGGTGTAAAGAAGAATCAAGAATATTTGTCTTGGTAATTGTCATTGTCCGTAGGTATGCTTGCATGCTACGTAAACTGTAATACAAAATATAGGTAGGGTGCACTCACTTTTTGATAAAGTCCTGCACCTCGGGGCTGACATCGGTCGGCACCGGGTAGCTGCATCGCACTATCCGCTTGGTGATCTCCTGCTGGGTGTTCCGCTCGCCCTCCACCGTGAACGGGGATGCGCCCGTGAGCAGCTCGTACGTCAGCACGCCGACAGACCACCAGTCCACCGCCTGGGGACAACGGGAGAAACATGTCCTTTAGACGGGAGAAACATGACCATTTTAGTGTTGCGCACCTCGAATACCTTATAGGCTTAATTCAGTTACATACCAAGTGCGGCTATGTCCGTCTGTCGATCGGGACCCAAGGAAATCAAAAGCTGCTAGCCTACTTTACGTCGGCTTGGAATAATGAAATTTGGTTTGAAGCAATGGAACGTAATAATTGTATTCACATTAAGCAACTAATAGATCACAACAGCAAAGTTCACAAAAACGGTTAAAGATACTAAAGATTTCACTCTGAAAATAATTGGTCTTGATTAGAAATACATGGTCGTTTTTAAACAGCCGATAGTGGTCAGACGAGAAGCAACCGTGAGTTGTTAATCGCAAAATCGCTTTTATTTAAGGCGTAATTCTTGGTTGGAAAGGTGCCATTCTTAGTGATGTGGGTGCAATAAAGAATTTATTTCTCTTATTTCATCAATTTCGGCGCCGAATGCGTCAATTGTCCCGCAATATTAACACCAGTTAGAGAAACCTACCGCCATCGTTTGCCAACCAGCTGTTCCTTTGCGAAATAACGTTTATTTGATCTAAGCGCACGAGCGTCGGTGGCGCTGTGGACTCGGTACTTACCATTCAGTCGGTCCGGGTTCGAGACCGACATGTACTAATGTGTTTTTCATTTTTCTTATTTATATGTACATTTGTCTTTAAGTTTTTAAATTTCTTTTTATAATTAACTTAATGAAAAAAGGAAGAAAATATAGGAAGATGCTAATAGTGGCCATTTTTTAAATAGCTCAACTATAGCTTTTATTCAGGAAGAAAACAGGGTTGTAGTGAAAAACGGCCCGGACGATTTCCTCTTAATATCTCATCTCAGGAGCCCATGCAAAAGTGCTAAACAAAACATTATCACATCGACAACAAAACTCGACGCCGTCGTGTTCACACCCCCACCCGACGAACCATCAGTGTCCATCAATGGTGATAAGCCCGGCTTATTGATAAAAGTAAAACTGCTCACGTGACCGCGCCACTACCGCGAGCGCTCACGTCAGGTTTAAAAAAACGACGTGTACACAGAGAAACCGCTATACCAGCGCATAGTGCCATCTCGCTCGTAGTAACAGTTTTAGGCGATCGCAGTATGCCGCCAGCTCGGCCGCGGCGACCTTCGCCGACGGCAGCCGACGCGGCTTCCGCGGTGGAACCTTGGCAAAGATGTTAGCGCGGCCCTAGGGGTGTCACCTCGCAAATATCGCAATGATAATCAACTAAACTGTTTAATAGGTAGATGCTTGGCTGGTCGTTTATAATTACTGCGCATTTAAGTGAAACAAAGTACTAATATCGGTATTTATTAAATTTGTTGTTGTTTTTTAAAAATCTTACAAATCAAATAAAATTTTAAAATACCTTAATGAAACATAAATTTATATATTAACATAAAATGTTAATTCATTTCATTTATAGTTGCCCGCTATATTTGTTGTTAATTTTGTACAGTATTTAAGTAGGTACATATCGAACTGTGTATGAAAGAATAATAAGCAATCATATTATCGGTAGACTATTATTGGTATATAAAAAAGAAAGAACCACAATACCAGTGGCAACCCTAAAAACTATTTATCAATGTTAAGTGACCTTAGTAACTAAATAGTTGCTTCCAGGAGGATTCATTTTGTTTGCTTGATTGTTGATTTGAATTAGTCATTTCCATTAACCTAAAACAGTATACAGAATTTTTCAGCTGGCAGTAGTAGGTGATTGAGGTGATAGTGAAAAATATGTTACTAAAATTCAATTAAAAAAATATACAAGTAAACACTCTGAAATGAGACTGAACATCTCAATGTTCTACTGAAATTATACATAACCACACCCTTTATTTTCCAAATCACTTTGTTGGGTATTTATTATTCCTTGCATTGATAAATTTATGATTTTAAAAAGAATCATTGTATTCGAATTTGCGTCATCTGCGTACCGTGTTGACCCAATGACCAATTGTTACGCCAAAAGTAGACTTAACTAAGTAGTAGTGATGTACTCGATCTACTTAAACGTCTAATTTAGATCTCTTCACAGATTTCGTCAAAATTGGCTTAAATAGTAAAAGTAAACTTACACATTTTATATTGTTGTGACCTACTACCGATCGTATTGATTTATTTTCCAAATATTAAAAAATATGATATTCAAATAAACCTTATTATGGATATTGCGAATATGTTTAAATGTATTACTTACAGCTTTTCAAATAGACAATATTCATTTCTGTATCTTGTACAATGGCATGACCTTGTTGGGTTCGTGTGCTGTACCAACAAACTAGGTATTATATTATGTTGTGTTGAAATATCATTAACTAAACACATTTACAAAAATTTTGCAATAGGCAGAGGAATTGATAATAAGTAAATGATGAAAAAGTGAAAATTACTATTTTTTGTTCGTTTAAAAAATCCTTCTGGGCAAACCGGCGAACAAACTACCCCCCTAATTGTCACAGGATCTGGGTAGGGCGGCTAATTTATAAATTACAAGAACTCAGTCCAGACCGAACATTTTGCTGGATCTCTCTATCAGCCAAATCAAAACAATACAAAAATAGCCCGTTTGAAGGACATCCAATTGTGCAATCAGATTTTTATACGAACTTTACTGTTATTTATTAATAAATGGGTAAAATATTTGACCTGGGTACTAAAATGTTATGCCCTCAATCAATCACCTTAATTCAATACTTACTTCCGATATTAAAAAAGTTCATAGAAATCATTGTTTTCAATTTAGTACCTTTATCGGTTGTAACAAGCGATAAATTAACACCACATGGAATCCAGAATTAGGTCTTCGCCAGTGGGCAAAATTATGTAAGTATGTAACTCATGTTCACTCTACCCGTGTCCCAAATATCATGCAACGTTTCGCCTATTCGGACATTTTGGCAAGATTTTGTAACGTACCAAGTTGAACATTTATAATATAAATATCAAGCAGACACCCAATAACAGCCAGTTAACTGAAGACCACTAAAGCTATAATGAAACCATTAGAATTTAACCAATAAACAACTTAAACGAGCCACATCAAGACATTTAGAAATTTCACTGCGACTCAAAACTCGAGCGCGATCGCGACGGGCGGCTCTGAAGCGAGCGCGATAGAGCGCAGAATCGCTTGCGGGCGACTAGGAATCGAACCTTGAACGTGATAGAGTCGAGGCCAGAGTCTCACGGAAGGTTACATTACTGTGATCATTCACCGAGCGATACCTTCAATTGCGCCTTTTGTACTAACATCGTTAAGTTGAAAATCGTTTGAAGTACACCACGCCCGTCTCTCAAAGTATATCGATCACTATTACATGTACAAATAGAGTTTAGATTAGCGCGGACAGTGTTGTTATATGTATGTGGGTCATTTCGCCAGTTTTTGGCAACCGGCGGCATGGCGACAACACAATTTCTCATTTATCAAGTTAATGTTGTAAAATGCACAGTTGCTCCTAACAATGGATACTTATTACACGACGAGACTGTTAGAATATTACGAATAAAATGGCATTTGGCTATATCATAATAATATACAAGGTTAGTTTTCAAGCGGGAGCCAAATTTTGTGTGCTTGTTCAGTTCAGACAAGCAAAATTTACTATGGGACCAATCTTAAGGCGTGTTCCAGATAACCACGGATTCGCAATATTCGCAACATTTTTATTTTTCAGCATCAACGCGTTTCGTGTAAACTTTTCGTGCTGGTGTTCCATTTAAATATTTTTGCCACGAAATGATAACATCAAACACCCACACTAATAGTGGGTCCTCTTCACGAATCAAAAAGATTTTTAAGCGGATTTAAACAATAAATTGGAAGATATTTTTAGTTTAGCCAATTTCGATTTGAGTTATTTGAAATATTAAGTTAGGGACGGGACTAAGTAGGTGAGGCCAGGCCCGTTGTGCCTAGGGCGCTAGGCAATTGGCATTTGGGGGGGGGGGGCGTAATCAGCTGGCAGGGGTATAAAAAGGGGCGCTACTCTTCGTTGTGCCTAGGGCGCTGGCAGAGTGTAAAACGGGCCTGGGTGAGGCGTCAAAATTCAGCAAGAAAAATCAGTTCCTACCGTTTCATAACAATTAGCGCTAATTGTTTACAAATGAAACGGTAGGAACTGACGATAAAAATGTTAACATTTCTTATAAAAAACCCAAAACGAGGCTAACATCAGATATCAGCACCAGCAAAGTGGTGATGCTTATCTGGAACACAGCTCTTGAAATCGCCAAAGAAAAATCAGCTGTTCCATACATATGTTCGACATTTAGTGAACGTAAATGTATTAAACAGCTTTCTTTTGCGATTTTAACATTGGTCCCATAGTAAAAGTTGTTCAGGTTGCTTGTCTGAACTATCACACACAGTTTGGCTCCTGTTTGAAAAGTAACCCTGTATACAGCGTGTAACAAAAATCCTGTGAAGGGTTCATAGGATTCAGGAGTACGTTCAAAATCGATATACACGGTGTTTCATAATAACCAATAAATAATCAATGCGTTATCTAAAACTAATTATTAAATTGTGTTTACCCGTAATGTCATTCAAGTTCAACCCAAAATTTTCATGTAAATCATAGACATGATGATGATACTATGATATACATGAAAATTTTGGGTTGAATGACATTACGTGTAAACACATTTTATTGATTAGTTTTAGATAACGCATTGATTATTTATTGGTTATTATGAAACACCGTGTATAAAAGTTGTGGCGTCAATTAAAATTGAAAATTGTAAAATTAATTTTGAAATCCCCCATACAAATGGTTGGGTCTGTAAAAATAATTTTGCATGTGAGGAAATAGAAAATTAATTTTACAATTTCGAATTATCTTTTATATATCGATTCTGAACATGCTCCTAAAAGGGTTCACAAGGTTTTTGTTACACACTGTATATAAAAATGAATCGCTGTGTGTTTTCGGGGAAGGTTCACACGCGCTATTGGACCGTGAGTGACCCTGTAGTTTGGCATGACAACGTTTGCCGGGCCCACTAATTATTCAGTATTATGTGATTGAGCTAAGGATCAAGTTTATAAGACGGCTAGAAAGCAATGTCACCTATAAATCTAACACAGAACTGTGAGCTTTATCACAATCGTGTCACGACACAAATTAGACGTTGCGTTGCGTACTTTTAGAGTATTTGCACACTCCGAAGTCGTTGACAGTCGGGTATCTAATAACAATTTCTCTGAAATAACACAATACCTACTGAGATATTGAACGCAAAAACGTAATAGGCTAGAGTGTCGTCTTGCTCCTAGAATTGAACTACGCAATTTAAACAGAAACGGCTACAAACATTATTACCGTGTCATGTCAGTCGCAATACCCTCACCGCTGCTGACCATATTTATGCTTCTACCAAGCAGATAGGATTTTGACTGGCCCCATCCATAGGGATGGTTTTTGCATCGGATCTGCTGACCAAAACGCCCCTGTTCCGCCAAGGTGCAAGATCGCCATGCCAAGATGTCTCTTCACGCTCCGTTGACAAAGACCCATATTGTAGGTGTAGGAGGGTAACGTGCACAGGTAGATAGATCCACAATGGCATTATACTTTAAAAGGTAGCTGATACGTAGGAGCCGCGGGCGTAGTGAAGACGTCGGGAAGACGTCCTAATCAGGACGATTTTACACCAGTCCACGTCAAAACAGGCAAGCAGTGCGCCGTCAATATTGTGGTAATAATAATAGACTACAAAATGCCATCTTGTTGTGTGCATAAGAAGTGATCTCACATGATTCAAAACTTATTAAGTCACAAAGGATATCATATTACATTACATGTAACATTGTAACTGTGTGTGTGTATATGTATGGGCTATCGCTGAGCAATACTATATCATTTGGAGCTGAACGAATTATTTAAGACTGTAAATGTATTCCCAGGATAATTTCTTTGAATTTTCGACCTTGAACGTCCTATATTAATCATAGGAGTATGTTTGCATTGCGTTTACAATAGCAAAGGGAATCATAAGAACACGTTTGCATTGAGTTTATAAAAAGAAGCAAAGGGTATTATTCCTACAACTACGTCCACGTCCAACGCCAACATTATATTACAATGTTTGCATTTCGATAAACAAATCCGCATCGTGAACACACACACACACAATTTCACAATTGTATTGTTTTCGGCGCACTAACTCACTGTGTATAATACACCAACATGTGTTTACACACAGTGGGGGAACACATTCGGCCAAGAAGGTGCGTGTAAACAAAGACAGGATCGGTAGGTAACTAATTGATAACCTGACGGAAACCGGGTTAACGGACGATACAAGCGTGCATTATGCATTCGCAGCCACGTAAATATTTAGATCGCGCTTGTTTCTTTAAATCGACCTTGTTCTCTTGATAACGTGTGTAGGTTGGAAAGAGGTATGTTTTTACACAGGTCTAATGTGTTTAAGCTCAACGTAATGGACGAGCAAATCTTAATCCGAGATTTCCTTGTCACTCTTGTATGCGATAAGCAAATGATCTCTATCGTAATAACGTTGATCGAGATTTTGTCTATCGGTTATAATATGTGGTACGGGTTTAGTACATAACCGATTGACGATGTTATACAAACACCTATTAACTCTGTTGTTATAGATTTTTTATCATCATCATCATCACAGCTAATATACGTCCCCAGCGAGGGTCACGAGCCTACCCTAACAAGTTATGTTAGGGCGATTAGGCATTAGTCTAATCACGCTGGCCCAGTGCGGAATGGTTGACTTCTTCACATACACCTTTGAATTACTTCGCAGGTGTATGCAGGTTTCCTCACGATGTTTTCCTTCACCGTAAGAGCGTCAGATAAATGTACATATGAAATTCATGAAACGAAAAACACTCGGGGTACAGTCCAGTGCCGACGCCACAGCGCCACCGACGCTCTAGATTTTTAATAGCCTTACAGTCTTACAAATAAAAATGAGTTATACCACATTTATTCCACCCTTATACTAGGTATAGTTATACTTAGTATAAAACGAGAATAACTCTAGAATATTTTTTGACAAATAAACGAGGTTTATCTTCGGTATAGCTATTCTTCCGATCTATCAAAATGCACAATATGGCAACAGCGCAATCAAAGAGAAATGTACAAAAAAGTAACATCTTATCTGTGAAAGCTGTCAGTTTTTCGACCAGGCGACCGTTTTGTTGATTAGTTTCATTTCCATATTATTATATGTGTTTATACATTCGTCGTCAAAAGGCGTCGATGGCGTAGTGCGTAAGGCTGTCGCCTTCCAATCGGGAGGTATAGCGGTTCGAACCCCGCCACGTACCAATGTGTTTTCAAATTTTGAATTCATATGTACGTTTATTCGACGCTTTTACGGTGAAGGAAAACATCGTGAGGAAACCTGCACACACCTGTGAAGAAAGAATTTATTTACAGGTTGTGTGTGAAGTCGACCAATCCGCACTTGGCCAGCGTGGTTGACTAAGGCCTAATCGCCCTAGTTTAGGGTAGGCTCGAGCCCCTCGGTGGGGACGTATATGAGCTGTTGATGGATACATTCGTGTAAATAATTATATTAATTTGAATATAGTTAAATTTCGATAAAGAACTTTGATATTTTTTCCACAATGCTGAATAAATTAATAAATAAATTTCGTCTCAGGCGGGGATCGAACCCGTGTCTCCAACGTACCGTATTGACGCTTTGACCACTTCGACCACCGAGCTCTTATCAGCTCCGACGAAATCTTTAACTGTATTGATCTCATCTCATGCCTATGTCAAACAGTGGGCGTCTATTGGCTGATATGATGATTGATCTCATTAATTTGGGGGAGGAGGGGTGGGGGGTGGAGATGGCTATGCTCGGAGTTTCTTTAGGTGAAAACATCAGTAATGATGGGATCCGTAAGAGACACCGCGTTGGTGAGCCCCTCAAAAGGTGGACCGACGACCTGATGAAGGTCGCGGGAAGCCGCTGGATGCGGGAGGCGCAGGACCGATCGGTGTGGAGATCCTTGGGGGAGGCCTATGTCCAACAGTGGGCGTCTGTTGGCTGAAATGATGATGATGATTGATCTCATTTGAACTTTGTTAATTTTTAACAGTGATTTTACTTTAGTGTATCCATTAACAATATTTAAATATTATAACGTCAAATGACCATAGCAAACAAGCACAAATCGAGTTATACTAGGTTTATACAAGGGTGCGGGGTGGTATAACGTCGGAATAACGTTTGTATCAATAGAAATGTCAATGTTATACTCAGTATAAGTTATTCTTGGTTTATTTGTAGACATTTTGCTTATTCTTAGTTTATTCTCGAGTTTAACTTTATGCCACGTTTATTTGTAAGGCTGTTTTAGTATTATTTCGCGTGTACTAGCAGACTCTTTAGAAATATAGACATCTTTTGAAATCACGGTACATGGTAGCTGTCCGTATACATAGACGGTAGGTACATGGTGCATTATGAAATTGAATAAAAGCTCATACGCAACATATTAAATTTCACTTAAATATCACAAGCTTCAACCGTTTGCTACTCTGCAAACACAGTTCATTTGATAGCTTTGAAAAGTAGAATTAAATAGAGCGTTAGAAACAGTTATTAGAACAGCGGCCAATTTGAAATTATTACAAAATGTCCATATTGTAATGTACTGTGTAAGTTTCAGGTCAATTGGATGGTAACGTGTCATTATTATGCAAAATTTGACTTCAACATACTATTATTTAATTCTCAACAATTTTACACACCATTCTCATAATGTGTCGCCCAAACTGAGCACAGTTTATTGTTGAATATAACGCTGTTTAACACACATTTATCTACAATAGTAACAACAAGTGAAATAAAGCTGGAATATACCCGAGGGAGACACGGTGCTGAGTCGCCTGCGTGTGCATGTCTATCTTAGCAATTTCTACCGCAAAGTAGCGACACTTGCTTGCAACGCTGTGTTCCAGTTTGAGAAGGGTAAGAGAAGCAGTGAAATAACTGGGTGCTGTGAGCCGGTGACTGCACATCTTATATCAAAAGTTGCCCACGTACGTACCTACTCTGTCCGTGTTGGGATTGCAAAGCGAATATATAAGCACAAGCACCACCTGTACCTACCGGTGACGGAAGCCGTTTACCATGGAGCGGGCAGTATGCTTGTCTGACTCCGTTGTATAGCAAACAATCTTCGGAATCATTACGTCACCAAACAACACGATCACCGAGAGAGGCTCCGCATCCGACATTGTTACATTTATATAGTGATAATTTTTCGCGCAGTTACACAAGACGTTCCGGACGTTTGCGAACGAATGGGACGGATTTAATGTTCTCTCTCGTTCGCCCGCTCATAATGTCCCACTTAGCCGTGGCCGTTCGTTAATTTATTTCGTGATGCAACTCGGTGAAATCGACAACTTGTTGCTTTGTTACGACTAATAAGCGATAAATTAAAGAAGTCCGTGTGCTGTGTTTGACGGATGCAGAACGCAGCTCGCCGCTACATTACAACACGATTCCTATGCATATTTAATTTATTGAATTTGTAGCACAGACAAGTTACAATAACAAACACAATTACATAATTTCATAAAATACAAATTGTTGCGAATGCAACTTATTATTTCTTTATATTGTTTACACTTTTATACGGGGTTCCCTCTACGCGATCGCATCAGAAACAATTAGATCCGTAGAAGAACTAGAGTCCCGACATCGCCCAAAAAATTGCAAACCCTAAATCGCAGTGGGCAAAACACATAGGTCGCAGGATTGACGACCGCTGGGGCGGGGCGGTCCTCGAATGGCGGCTACCCACGTACCGGGAGGGAGACGCAGCGTTGGTAGGTCCTCACCCCACAAGTGGACCGACGATCTGGTGAAGATCGCGGGAAACCAACGGAGACCGCGGGAACCGATTGGTAGGGCCTACGACCAACAGTAGGCGTTTTCGGCTGAAATGTTGACGCTTTTATACAAACACTACACTATATATTAATTATTGAGAGAATACATTTTTAAATAGTATACTTCTCAGTCAACCTTTAATCGATTCCTGTGTGAGTAGCATCAATGATAAATGAAGTAAACACTACATAGATGGACAACAAAACAAAATGTTTTTTACATAAAACGTTCACATATGAAATCTAAGCGAACAGAAATAGATGGAAAACAGATTTCTTTTTATATGTTCAATACCGTTTCATAGTTTCATAATAATTTTTTTATGTGATATAGGTTTCGTTTTCAATTTGATCGGCCACCGTACGTGCGGGTGACAGTGACAGACAAGCGGCGGGCGACCACGTGAGGAACGGAGGCACGTTGCCGGCCCGAGTGCTGGAGATTCCAACCCTAATTCCAAGGGCACGGGGCTCGTTATACCCAGCGCGACGCCAAAGCCCAAGTCCATAAGCGCATTGTGTCCAATCATGTGATTCGAGGAGCTTCTAATTCCGATATTTTCAAATAGCTTGTCTGTCAATTAGTACCTGTATAGTTTTTATCGTACATAGTATATGTATAATTATGTAGCATAATATGATACTCACAGCGCGGGTTTTCAGTGAACTAGTTCACTGAAAACTTAGTTTCGTACTAGACTACCATAAATGCTCCACACAGAGGCGAAAGCGGGACGGAACCGCGTCGCTTCCACCAGCGGTTTCTGTGTGACATGGTCCATAGCAACACGAACATTACAAAAAATTCCGCTCCGCCACCGTCCTGCTTGTCGCCTCTGAGTGTGGAGCGCTTTACAGTTACGGTGGTAAATTCCGTGGGGAGAGAACGAAACTTGCCTAACCGTCTAGCGTCTTGTGCTGCTGGGAAACGCTTAGCTTACGGAGGGAAGCGACTGGTTATATCGCTCGCTAGAAACCTTAGCATTCCGACTAAAACCAGATAATACCTCCACGTACGATTAGGCGCGAGCCATGACCATCGCCGTCGAGAAAGTGACATTTACCCCCAGTTTCTGAAAGGCTGATCAAAATATTGTTCAACTAACATCCATGTCATCTTAACAGCAGTGTCAAATCAATTTGAGTTTCCGAAACGATGGTTAGCCAACATTATTACTTAACTCTAATAATTTGATTTCGCGTGAGAAATATTTTTAGGCATTTTAGGCTGAAATCATATATTTTGTTTTATTCATATGTATTTTGGAAACCCAAAATGGGTCTTTCCTTAATAATTTTGAAATAAATTTGACAGCTGTGTCAACTAACACAGTAATAAGTTGATGTAGCTTTCAGCAACTCAGTGCATAGTTAGCATTAGATTTGACAGCTTGTTAGTTAATTTTATCACTAAACAGCCTTTTAGAAACTGGGTGTTAATCTCGCCTCCCCTTAGACTGATTTGGCGGACAGTCCGAGACTGTCCGGAGCGGGGGGATGTTTACGCTCGAGCAAGAGCGAGTGGCAACACTGCTAGTAGTCTGTGCATGTGCTGGTCTGTGGTGGCCGGCCGCTGTGATATGACAGTCGAGTCGAATTTGTAATGTCATTGAATTAAGTTACCACGCGGCGCGCTCTCTCGAGTAAAATTAATTTTGTCGCGAATGTCCGCTAATTGGGATGATGACTGAATTTAAATTTTTACGTCTCGTCATTAAATATTAAAATACCGTAGAAAAAGACGCAGTCCTGTGAAATTAGAATTAAAATCGGCTTAGAAATACCTTAGATACAAGCATTTTAAGTTGTTAATTTGAAGGCGATTAGACAGAGAGATCCGACATCAACTGTGACGTCATTGTTGAGTACGGCCATATTGACTCCTTGTAAATTGCCGTTTTGCTAGAAAGAGCTGGAGAAAAATCTTTAATACCTTATATCTCGGTTGTTTTTATAGTTATTCGAAAACCGATTTTTTCTTTCTGTTTATTATATGAATGAGCTTCTATTAAAGCAAAAAAATTTTTTAGTCATCTAGCCAATTGTGAGTGGTGGTGGCTTATTAGGCAAATGTAGTGATCCGGTCGTGGTTCGGTGGATTGACAGCAGCCCTTCAGGAGCCGCGACTTCCTTAGAGCTAGCTCAGGAAGTCCACCGGCTACATACGGAGACCGGACCGGTTTAGGGGTAAGCAATAATATATTGTATTCTAGAGATTGTAGTTATTCACAAAATCAGCATAAAATAATCGGCGAAACGCCGAATTGGTTGCGTCGACTTTAGGCGTCATCAATAGACATATTTATATCGGGGTCCTTGTGCTACGCGTGTTGAGGCGGAATGCATCAGGCAAAGTAATCAATGATATGACACCATCAAACCGTAACAAAGATAGCCAGTTTCAAGGGTTGTCCGATAGCCTCGCATTAAAATAAAAAGACTGCATTGTTACGTACATATAGGTACATATTAACTAGGGCGTTGAGCCTTGAAACATCTCGTTTGCAGACATCCTGGGTAAAAATATACAGATATCCTGTCAAGTGACCGATAAATGAGCAATCTTAATGTTTTATTTATCTTACAATTCACAGCAAGACACAATACCGTTTTATAAAGCTATGCGGAGTAACTGTTAGAAAGTATACTCGACTAAACTTTCACTCTTCAAAAATAAGGAAATCACGACTCCAAAGTTTAACGCGAGCTTCATATTTCAGACGATATTTTTAAGTTATGAATAACGTAACTTATATTATAATAACTAACAATGCATACCTCTAGTTTAATTTGAATCGCATAAAATTTTATTCATTTCTGATGTAAGTGCATCCCAGTTTTGATCTATCAACGCGCTGTTCAACAGCTAGGCAAAACATTGATTCATGGCGAGTGCAGTAAGGCAATAATTCATCCAGCCCCCTAACCATGATCGCTCAAAACAATATTAAAACCGCCCCGAGAGCGGGATGACGCTATACGCAGCAAGAGCGGTGTCTCTGTTTCAATATTGTTTTAACCTTGCCATAAGCCATCATGGTAAGGCCCCTGGGATACTGTCCAAAGCTATTATTGTTGTAGTGTGTCTTTGCAACACCGTGCAACTGCTACACAGGGATTGCGTGCAAAATTCTGAACGACTCTCTGCTCTCCAGTCTGAGCAGATTATCTGGAATCATTGACTACCAAAAAATAGGTCAATGTCTGGAATAAAAAAAATGGACAATCTTCACCCGTTGACGGTGCATAAAACTGTTGCCACGGCAAACCGAACTATGGACAATATAATGATGAAATCCAAATACGACTTGTTTTCAACAAGTCGTATTTGGATATCATTAAAACGTCAAATTCGAATCAAAGTCGTCGTGGATTGCGTCAAACGAAACGCACTGCTTATTCATTTTAAATGACATAGAAACATTTAATGCAATAATCCATTCGTCCGTGCGTCACGTCGTCGTCGACGATAATGGCTTAATTGTAACGTGTTATTAAATTTGCAACATAGTTTATTTGATTTCGTTGCGGGTTGCGTTGCGCGGTCAGCATCGATCAGCCGAACAAAGGGCGCAGTCAGTCGTGGACAAAATAAGCCGACACGTTGCAAAACATAATTTTCGTGAATGATTACTTGATTTGGTTACTACAAACGCCGGCCGCTGCGATTCGAGACGGACCGTTCGTTCGTTGTCGAAAACCGAAACGCCGCTCTTCTAGCGCGAGTACAGTCATCGCCGTTTTACTTATAGACAGATCTTTCACTTCAAAATTACAAAGAGCCGTAACTTTGCACATTAATACAAGTGAATGTTTGTGTGTTTGCCCTATGTGCATTGCGATGAAAATCTGGTAGAAATAGAATCCTCCGAGAATCGAGGAGAGTTACTGACCTAAAAATATAATACCTAAATAAATAACAGAACGACTCCTGATCCTGAACCACATCAAAGAGTGTCCGGGTCAGCTTGAGAAAAATAAAAAGGAATAGTGAAAAGTACAACTCTTTTTTGTCCTTTATACACCAGTTGACAATCAAATCATTGTAATGAACATGTTAGTTGCGCCTAGGTCATGTGTAGTGCATGAATGAGGTGAACTAATTAATAATCTAATATACAGAAATTAAAGGACCCACCCAGATTGTTATTGCTGTTGTGTTGATTAGGATGTATTATTTGTTTTATGTCTATATGGATCCAAAGACTACCTACATAATATTTCAACATTTAAATCTAAACTACTGAACTCGCCTCTTCTTTTTTAGTTTCTTATTAATGTTAACTGCAATTTATGCAATCGAATATACTTTTCCTTTTTTGAATATACTTCTATGTAAACGACCACTTACCACATCAATCGCGTGAATCAAAACAGAAATGTTAGACGCGCAGCTAAAATATCGATTGCGCAAGAATAACAGTTTACAATTCTGCAGACCGTACAGTACACTGTACGCTTGGTGCAATTCCCACGGCCTTTGGTGTCCTGACAGTTTGCTTTATGCACGTATTGTGACTACTTTCAACTTCTGAAGGAAACGCGTGCTATAAAAAGGAGATATGGGTAATAATCAATAATTTAAAAAAACAACCAAATATGGTATCGCATAGTAATATCTTTGTATGGCAATAATGGATAGTTTTTCAATGGGATAAACCAGACAATTTCAAAAAAACTCTAACTCTGTGGTTGATACAGTATGCACTGTAATATTTTATGTGTAGTAAAACATTTTTACCCACTGGTAAGAGACATCTTTTTTAACAACTGTGTTGAAAAATACATTCAATTTAGAAACGAAACACCAATACATATCTTGTGTTGTGGTGGGATGACCTCAATTTGAAATTCATACGTCACTCACTGTGCCGGTGCTATTTGCCACTTTTATCATAAAAACTAGCTTTTGCCCGCGGCTTCGCTCGCGTTAAATTCTGGGTAACACCGAAGATTAAAAAAAAATAGGGCAGGTATTTTTCGTTGGTAACAAAGAGTCTGTGTACCGATTTTTAGCTTCCTACCTTGAAAACTGCAAAAAGTCCCATATAAAATTTCACCCCCTCTTTTAAGGGGTTGGGTGTAGATTTCCAAAAAAAATAATGATGCACGATTTTTTTGTTAGTCACAAATAGTTCGCATACCAATTTTTAGCTTTCTACCTTGAAAATTGCGGAATGCTCCATACAAACTTCCACCCCCCATTTTAGGGAAGTGGGGGGTTAGAAAGAGACTAAAAGTAGCCTATGTCACTCTCCATCCGTTCAACTATCTCCACTTAAAAAATCACTTCAATCCGTCGCTCCATTTTGCCGTGAAAGACGGACAAACAAACACACACACACACACACTTTCCCATTTATAATATTCAAGTATGGATTTAGAAACGAAATACCAATACATAGCTTGTGTTGTGGTGGGATGACTTTAATTTGAAATTCATACGTCACTCACTGTGCCGGTGCTATTTGCCACTTTTATCATAAAAATATATAATATAGTCTTAAATCATAGTACATCAAATCAAACAGAACCTTTTTTAATGCGGTATAATCTATCACGGTACCGAGGTGCTAAGCTGACCAACATGAAGCAAAAGTTTTTGCTTCATGCTGACCACCCACTTGGATATACCGTGCCGTAGAACTCTGCTCCACCAGCTAAATAGTACCAGGCTAAACCTCCTAAAGTACCTCTCCGTCCCCGAAGGAGGGGACGTTCGCAATCAATTCATTAATCAAACCCCCTCGAGTCAGGCCCATCAATGTACCAATTCATCATCATCATCATAACAGCTCATATTCGTCCCCATCGAGCGGCTCGAGTGTACCCTAAGTTAGGGTGTCAAGCCTTAGTCTGTTGTTCTAAAAACGAACAACAGATTGGTACATGGCGGTTTCGAACCCCGGACCGTCCGATTGGACGGTAAGTGCCGAGTCCACAGCGCCACCACCGAAGCGTACCAATGTGTACCAATTCGACACCGCGTACCGACTGCGTCAGTCGCCGTCGACAAACCCATGAGTGTCGCGACAGTTACGCGTCGCGTCGCTCGGTTATTATAATCCGTGCGGCGCAGCGCAGCGCGCGCGGTTACGCAACCGGCGCGGCGGCGGCGGCGCCAAGTTCAGGGCTGATCCGCGGGCGCCGCCGGTGGCCCGGTGACCCGGTTGCGCGGCCCCGCGGACACATGGCGAGCCGCGCGCGGTCGCCTCGCTCGCACAATGTCAAACTCAATGGCGATCGGGCCTGCACCCCTTTTTTTTTTACAAGAGGGAAAATACAGTCTTTAAGGTATTCGACAAAGGAATTGAGCTGACTAGGCCACCCCTTGGATATGCAGGACTCGGGTAGAAGACCCACTACCGGCTAAAAACCCTCTAGATACTTATACCTCCGTGGAGACACAATCGGGATCGGCGTTGGCCATTCCCCGATTGTGCCCCCTGGAGGGTTGCCTGGCGCACGCGCCAGGACTTACCTCTACGGAGGGGGTCGACAAGTATCTTGAGAAATTCGACCCCCCCAGACGGCCAAGCTAGGGGTGAAAAGTATCTCTCGGCCGGTGGTCATCCGGCCGAGCCGTTTCAGCCGCCAGCTTGCGGGCCTGCACCCCTAGACAAAATGCCACAAGCTATCTTTTCCGCAGTCGTTCCTCAGAAAAAATGTATGGAGATGACATGAGCTGCGGAAAAAATAGCGTGAGGTTGTCGTAAGCTAATGTCATTTCCATACATTTCTTCTGCGGAACGACTGTGGAAAAGTTTGCGTATGGCATTTGTCTAGAGCCTCTGCACGTACGCTAGCCAAGGTACCAACTCAGCGCTGTCATTTCGAAATAGACAGGAACAATGGGAACAGGACATTCATTGCACCTGTACTTATAACGAATGCTGCCGAAACAATAATACTACTAAACTAGATAGACAGATAAAACGTTTGTTCGGTACAAAACACATATAGACAAATTAGAAACAACAATTTGGAATAAAAAATGCGCATGCGTGTTGCATTGTCCAATAAGCTGTCCTGTTTGATGTAGAGGTTGAGAGCATGAGATGAGAGGCAACTGTCACAACTTAAAAGACCGATCCTAAAAAACATTCTTTTCAAACATGTCTGTATCCTAATACCATCACATCCATCAAACAGAACCCGCTAGACTAGATCTCTTTTAAAATCGCTACCCAGTTTATATGGTGGCTCCAATCCACCCACATATTCCACCATTGTACCGGCAATAAACTGGTGATTGATATGAAGTGAATTTCAAAATGGCAGCACTAAGTTGTGGCATTTGTAAACCAAGGTTAAAGAATAGGTCGGCAGATCTACAATGTTGCTTTAAACGTGCGTGGTAAGATGCAACAAGTGTTGCCAGTCGGCGAGGAAATGTTATTTTACCTTTTATGCACATTGGAAGGTCTTACCTTTATCTCATCGCATCTCTAGGTAAAGACTCATTTCCCTTGGTCGCTTTGACGGATCTTACGTAGAGTAACCGAGCACGGGATAGCAATCCAATACAGAATGACATCCCAATCGATATTAAGCAAGCCTATCAACCGATTAGAGACGTTGATGGCGTAAGCAAGGCTAGAAAAGAAAACTCATTCCGATCCCGCGTAGGGATAGTTATAGCCAAACGAAAATCTAACGAACTTCGAACGCGGAACCATACCAATAATCCCTGAAAAAGTTGGCAGACCTACCAATCTGCGCGAACATACAATAGTCGCGAGACGACAAACGCCTAGCCACGCGAAAATAATTCACACCAAAACACAATAAGCTTCAGAAGACGCATTTTTGAAACAACAGAATTCAAATTCGCATTCAAAATCGTTAGATTCGAATACTAATCTTTAAATTCACTATTTTTGAATATTTATTCCGTGAATTCTGCAACGAGCGGTACTACCACACTCGATTTCTAAGTACTTGTAGAATATACGCACCGTATATACGTTCCTTTTTACGTGCGGTTTTTTAAATAGGTATAATGACTTAATGAGTTATTTCGTATGCGTGAAATGAAATCATATATAGAATTTGCTTTTAATTACAACACTGAATTCGAATGGTTAATCTTTAAAATGGGGAACAGTAGAAAATAATTTCGCACACGATTTGTATTCGTGGTCGAATTCAAGATTCACTTCGAATGATTTAAATGCGTCTTCAGATCCTACACGTGCGCTGCCGTTGACACAACTGGAATACAGTTATTTCTATTCAAAATAAACTTTTGAAATAATATGATCTTTTGTTTTCAGTTGGCGACAGACTTTCTCGAAAGTGTTTTTAGTGTACTTAATAATTCCTTTGATATCTAAAATATTATTGATTGATCTGTTTGCTGTTAGTCGAGGTGGCCCTTTCAGCGGAGGGATGATGAATAAATAAGTAATCATATCAATAATATACGATCAATAGACTTTCAATAGTCCTATTATACCTACCTATTTGTCGATCACCCATCCATCCAAGAACTCACGACACACGAGAACCCAATCACACCCGCATCTGAATCACTTGACATTTCAAATAAACCAATAAACGAAATGAATGAATCCATTTCGCTGCCAATAATAATGTGAAATAAATTCGAGCGACGTCGTGAAGAGGAGCGACACATCCTCGGTAGCCACCAATTGTCAATTCATCGCCGCCTTGACTTGATAACTTTGTTAGATGACTCGAATGAGCCATGCATCGGATCACTTTCCAGCGTATTCCACCTCTTTGATTGCGTTATTTATTATAAACAAGCGCGATATGTGTGGTGTGAGTATTGACTGAGTTGTCTACAATTCTTTTCTATGCTTTATTTTGTCCCACGACATGTTTCACTTGCAAGTGGACTATTTGATCAGTACTCAATATTTTTTACATAAGAAACATGGTATTGTCGTAATTTCAAATATGTCAATGTAGGGCCTTCTTCTTTGTTTAAGGGTCCCATTGTCACCAAGTCAGGAAAACTTTAAATTTTAAAGGCACTTCCATCGTGTTTCACGTTTTTCTGAAGCTATTTAGGTATTTGCGTCTGGTAGACATGAACCGAACTGATTATGGAAGGATCCTTGACTTCTAGGAGTAAGAGGTTAGTTTTTGAAATACAACAGGCACGTATTTACCCTTAGTTATATTCTGTCAAGTTTCTTCGGTGAGTTGGTAAGGTATTAAATTCCCTAAAAGATTTAAGAAAACTACACATTTTCTTTTTATTTTGAAGTCGGTGCCAAATTTTAACTCACGATAATCGATCATCCGCACCGACTTGAAAATTAAAGATCTGAAGGTGGCAGTTGGATGAGGATGACCGGAGATACGGATGGGTGGCGTGTCACGGGAGAGGCCTAAGTCCATCACCGGACGAACTAGGGCCGATTGTGATGATGTGATGTGCACAGTGGATAAAAAACGCAAATGCCTTTATGCTAGTAATAGTTACGATAATTTAGCTGAGTTTTGTGGATGTATGAGTGAAATTACAGCGATAGTAGATAGTTGTAACTTGGAGTCGGTCTTCATCATGGGTGATTTTAATGCCGATCCGAAGGAGTTATTTGGTAAAGAATTACAAAATTTTTGTAGTGATCAAAAATGGTGCTGTGTGGATTTTGATAAACTGGGGGGCGATTCGGGCACGTACACCTTTGTTAGCGATGCACACGGAACCACAAGCTGGTTGGATCATTGCCTAGTTACCGAGGCGGCGCGGCTATCCGTAAACCATGTTGACGTTTATTATGATGTCTACTGGTCTGACCATATACCACTGGTGGTACATATTAATTTGGCTGCAATAAGGGCGACTCCCACTCTCTTCAAAAAACAAATAACTAACAAGGTTATTTGGGGTGAGAGAGACAAAAGCCAAACCGAGTCGTTTCGTAGCAAATGTAATGCTATGTTGAGAGATATTGATTTCCCTAGGGAGTTAAGTATTTGTTGCGATGTAGTTTGTAAGAACCATGAACACAGAATAGTGATTGACGAATTGTACAGTAAAATTGTAAACACGCTTAGGGAAGCGGCTACGCTTAGTTATGATGAACAAAAAAATACCAAGAAGGGACGTTTTATTGCGGGCTGGAACTTGTTTGTGAAGGGTGCGCATGAGAAAGCTAGACTGGCTTTCCTTAATTGGGTATGGCATGGACGGCCAAGAGTTGGTCGTTTATATCAAGATATGTGTGATTCGAGAAAAACGTTTAAGTCTAAATTAAAAATATGTCAAGAGAAACAAGAGCAAATAAAAATGGACATTTTGGCTTCCCAACATACATGCAAAAATTTTTCTAAATTTTGGAAATACTCAAAAAGGCTAACCCCTAAGCCAGCCGTTTCCATAAGCGTGTGTGGGTTGAGTGAACCAACGGAGATAGCGAATCTTTTCAAAAATCACTTTAAAGTAGATTCTGTATTGCTGCACCGAACAGAGCTGGGGGCGGTCGATGGTGGGGTGGTCGATGGTGGCATGCCTGTTTGTATTACAGCTAAGGATGTTAAGTTGTTTTTGAAGCATATGACCAGAGGAAAATCACCAGGACACGATGACCTCAGTGTCGAGCACCTTCAGAATGCAGGGTTGCATCTTCCTAGGGTTTTGTCAATGCTATATACGTTTTGTATTAGACACTCATATTTACCTGCCGAGTTAATGAGAACTGTCGTCGTTCCTATTGTTAAAAACAAGACCGGGGATATATCTGACAAAGCTAATTACAGACCTATATCCTTGGCTACTGTATTAGCAAAAGTTTTTGACGGTCTGCTTGAGCGACACCTTAGTACACAGATAAAGCTAAATGACGCTCAATTCGGCTTTCGAGCGGGGCTGTCTACGGAGACTGCTATTCTGTCGCTGAAGCATACCGTTAATTACTACACACAAAGAAAAACACCGGTATATGCTGCTTTCCTGGATCTTTCCAAGGCATTTGACCTGGTTAACTATGACATTCTGTGGAAAAAACTGCGTGATGTATCCGTTCCAACAGAATTAATTATGACGTTAAATTATTGGTATGGCCATCAAGTTAACCAGGTCAAGTGGGCAGGCGCGTTGTCGCATGAATATGTGTTGGAGTGCGGGGTGAGACAGGGGGGTATATCCTCACCTTTGCTGTTCAATCTTTATGTAAACGGACTCATCGATGCACTCAGCGGCACCAAGATAGGCTGTTCAGTTGATGGACAAATGATCAATAGTATAAGTTATGCTGATGACATGGTGTTGCTGAGTCCATCGGTGGGTGCGTTGCGTAGGCTTTTGGCTGTTTGTGAGGCATACGCCGCTGAGCATGGTCTTCTTTATAACACCAAAAAGAGCGAGTTGGTGGTGTTCCGTGTCAACAATAAAAAACCCTCTGTGGTACCGCCTGTGAATCTCCTCGGTCAGCCGTTAAGTAGAGTGTCTGAATTTAAATATTTAGGACACATTGTAAATGAAGATCTCACAGATAATGGTGATATTGAGAGAGAGCGGAGGTCATTGGCGGTCCGATGCAATATGATTGCACGCAGGTTTGCTAGGTGTACGAGTGACGTCAAAATCACCTTATTTAAGGCCTACTGTCAAACTTTCTACACCTGCAGCTTGTGGAGTGATTATACGCAGAAGGCCTATAATGCACTCCGCGTACAATATAATAATGCCTTCAGGATGCTGATGGGCCTTCCCAGATACTGCAGCGCATCAGCTATGTTTGCTAAAGCTGGTGTTGATGGTTTTCACAGCATCATAAGAAAACGGATAGCTTCTATAATGCGCAGATCTCGGGAGAGCTCAAACGGAGTCCTGGAGGTATGGAAAGACAAACTTGATTGTCCCCTTCGTATGCATTGGACTACGATGCATATGGGAGGAACACTCAAGTTTTTGAATTAATTATTATTTTATTTTATTTTGTGCAACCCTCTATTTACTAACATAGGATTAAGGAACTTACTAACAAATTTATATGGATTTTGTGAAAGTCTGAAATAAATTTTATTATTATTATTATTATTATATCGAGACACGAGAGCTGCAGTCTGTAATCCTGAGAGCGCGGCACGGCGACGCCCACGCCCTGCCGATGCTCAAAGGGAACAGACAAAAGTTATTTTTAGACCAGAACTGATTTTCTCTATTATTCACGAAAATACTTTTTCACCAGACAGTCGGTTGCGTCATTTACGTGTAAGTACGTACGTTTTTCACGGTGTGGATATTTAGACGAGTTGTTGACCGCGACATGAGGCGCGTTATTTTACAGCACTGTAGTAGAACTAGTAGACACCGTCCCCCTGACCAGAGTGGGATGGCACTATACGCAGCAAGAGCGGTGTCACTGTTTCAATATTGTTTTAATCTTGCTGTAAGCGATCATGGTAGGGCCCATCACACTTCCCCAGCAATCCGCTGGCGCGATCGCCATTTCCTTCGGGGCAGTTTTGGACTCTCAATGTGGACATATAAACATTCAGATGGGAAAATCAAAAGGGGAATTTTTACCATCTATCTCCCACCATGCACTCGACTGGTACGAGTTTGTGGGGCTACAGGTTATGGTCATGCTAGCTACTTATGATTATATAGATATATTGGCTTATGAATAAGCCAATCATCAATTTGACGATTATAATAATTATGTTTTCTTTTCTTTAATATGCAATTTTTCCAGAGAAGATACATAACATATCACTGTTATCCCAAGACTTCCTTATCCTTCGACCACTTCAAATTGCGCCCGTTCCAACGGCAAATTTAATTCCATCCATTGCAACCAGCCCTCGGAGGATGGCACTTGGCAGCCCCACGTGTTCAAGGTCCGACGTCAGCCAGTGTCGCTCCGATCGATAAAACGCCACGAGGCCACAAGACCTTGAATTAGCGAGGCAACACACACAGTCCTCTCGTCCACACTCGTTATCTGTTCGCAGACGGACTTAAAATAACAAGGCGACAGTCGTTTTATCCTCGTCACCGATGCGCAGAAGCCGACGACGACGCAATTTTCTTGACAAAGTTGGCAAATAGGCGGGCTGCCCATCTAATAGTGAGTGGTTTCATTCGCCTATCGATACTTACTAATATTATAAATGGGAAAGTGTATGTGTGTGTTTGTTTGTCCGTCTTTCACGGCAAAACGGAGCGACGAATTGACGTGATTTTATAACTGGAGATAGTTGAAGGGATGGAGAGTGACATAGGCTACTTTTTGTCTCTTTTTAACTACCCACTTTCCTAAAACGGGGGGTGGGAGTTTGTATGTAGCATTCCGCAATTTTCAAGGTAGAAAGCTAAAAATTGGTATGCGGACTATTTGCGACTAATGAAAAAAACATGCACCATTTTTTTTTTAAATCTGCCCCCACCCCTTAAAAGATCGGTGGTGCTTTGGACTCGGCATTGGCCTTTTAATCGGGACTCATCAGGAGGTCAGGCGTTCGATCCTGCCATGTACGGATGAGTTATTCGTTTTTTAAATTTCATATGTACATTTGCCGACGCTCCTACGGTGAAGGAAAACATCGTGGGACAACCTGCATTCACCTGCGAAGTTTGAAGGTGTATTTGAAGTCGATCAATCCGCACTGGGCCAGCGTGGTTGACTTAGGCCTAAACACCCTAACTTAGGGTAGGCTCAAGGTCCTCGGTGGGGACGTATATGAGCTGAGATGATGATAAGGATTTGCAAATACACAAACACCACAAGGAGCCCAATGTACATTGCCCACTTGTGACTTAAGATGTCAAGTCATAGTGCCCAGTTTTCACTGCCTGCCCTTACCCTTCGAAAACACAGCAATGCAAGTACAGTAAACTTCCATTCAAGCTATAAAACCGCCACTATTACGAGCGACATAAGAATGGTCCAAAGGTCAAACAGTATAGCTTGATAAGGAGCTCACTGTACCATTGCTTGACGGCAGAAATATATAAATAAGGAAGAGGTACCCATGCAGACGACTTCCATTCCTAGTACTGGGTGAAATTAATCTAATGTTGAACAAATACTTTTTTAAGTGGACAAGGAAACTCATTAAACAAAATTAAACTTTTAATTTGAGCGCTTAAACGAACGGCACTCAAGGATACGACACGATTTCTTGGAATCGAAATCGCAAGACACTTCCCCGAATCACGATACCGGGGGAACTTCTGAGAAGGCGGGATTCGTTTGGGGTACTCTAGAAAATTCAGATCAATAAATATTATCCAACGCCCCGTTTGTTACTCGTACCTATATGACGCCTTTATCTATTTTTAAGCGACTTAACGTGACCTACGAACCATGACTATTTACCATGAAATATGAAATAGTCGGAAAGCGGAGACCAGCATTGCCCGTAGTCCGTCTCACAACTCACAATTGTACAATTCCGAACAACCCTCTTAGACGAAAGCCACCTTTCCGCAGCTAATGTCATCTCCATACATTTTTTCTGCGGAACGACTGCGGAAAAGTTAGCTTGTGACATTTGTCTAGAAGGGTTGTTCGGAAATGTACAATTAGGATGCGGTCATCGACATAAGGATTATGATTTTTGGTACGCTTGAGTTGCAACCCTAGAGATTAGCTAACGTCAAATTGAATACGTATCACAAGAAAATTAAATAACGCTCCTGACAAAAAAGGTATGTACCAACTAAATAAGAAAATAAAATAATTATACATAATATACTAAAACATAAATTATGTAATATGATTTCTTTTTATATATCCTATAAGACCAAAAATATAAACATCTGCATTTATACCGGGTTATTTTTCCAGCAGGAGCCAAATTTTATGTGGTTGTTCAGAAAAGCAAAATGAAGATCTTTTACTATGGGACCAATCACGAAATCGCGAAAAAAATCAGCTGTTCCATACAAATGTTCAGCATCCACTGAACCAAAATGTATGGAACAGCTGATTTTTTTTCGCGATTTCAAGTTTGGTTCCATAGTAAAAGTTGTTCATTTTGCTTGTCTAAACAAGCATAAAAAATTTGGCTCCTGATGGAAAAATAACCCGGTATAAATGCAGATGTTTATATTTTTGGTCTTATAGGATATATAAAAAGAAATCATATTACATAATTTATGTTTTAGTATATTATGTAGGTTTGTTAGGTAGGTTTTCGTGAGTGACCGATTGAGGAATCAACGTAGCATCAATGATTTTAGGACTGCTTTTGTGACTTTTTAAGGCGGGATAATCTCCTTCGACATCAGGGTAAAAGGGTGACTAGATCGCCTACTTGTGTCTTCCGCTAGATTCCAGCTCACCAATGGAATGCATTTAGGGTTGCCAACTTTTTTTTTTCATTAAATAAAGTTTATTCAAGTCGGAGACGGAATATAAACAGTATTTTACAAAATGAACAGCAGGTATTTTACATATTTGTTAGTATTTCTCGCACAACTTATTAATTTAGCATCAATTTTGAAAGCTTCTTAAGCCTCGCCACAATCCAAATTAAATTTAATATAAATAAAGAGCTCAATCTTAATTAAATTTATCGAAGGTTTATTTCTGTCGTCCCGCCACTTTGCACTCATTATTGAAAAAACTCTTTCTGTAGATGCTGAGGTAGCGCGAACAGAAAACAATTTTATGACACAATTTTTGGAATATTTTCAAATTCTTTTAAATTTACTAACAAATACTTACTATTTTTTGGCTACTACCCATTTCGAGAAAATTTTTGTCTCGCAATTCTTCTTCATAAATTAGTTTGTACTTTATTAATTTCTGAAAATAAATCATCCTTACCAAAATAGAGTCTACGCAAATTTTGATTATTTATAATATTCTTAAAACTACCAAAATAATGTTGTTGAGAACAGTAACAATAGCTGGAAACAGTATTTTGTATACTTTATTTTTGCTCAACAGTAAAAACTATAATGTAGTGCAAAACAGTATAAAACTGTTCAACGGTATAGTTGGGAACCCTAAATGCACTGGTGTCCCATATACCGGCTAAGCCGTCCATCGGAACCTCGCCACCCCCCATTCTCGCCCATTAGGGATCCACAAGGTCGAGTTCACCGAACGAAAGGTTCTGGATCCCACATCAACTTGCACTGGGCCACTGAGCTATTAGAACTAGAAGGCCCAAATCAATTCTAAGGGGGGCGTATATGTACCCAGTTGTGGGTATACTTAGATAATGATGGAGGAACACTCAAGTAATTACTTATTTCACAGGCATACTCTGTATTGTGGATTTATGGCGACACAACGGTAAACTTGGGACACCGTGACGCTCGCCACGAATTCCGTCCGATCAGTCGCTAACTAACGAAGCATTCACAATACGGTCGCTGTGATGAAACATTCAATCGAGTGGCCAGCCAAATTACCGTAGCGTAGGGGTACCAACCATCCTACAGCCCCCGGCTATGCGTTGAATGACCGTTGAAGGACCAGTCCTACGGCATATCCAAGTGGGCAACCTAGACATCACGATCTTTTTAAATTTAATAGTCCATATTCATACATAACTGTTAAGGGGGTTAGGCAGTAGAGCTAATCTATCATATCGTTCTTATCATTCGCGTTTGAGTGAGAGAGCGCATGAAGAAAATTTGTACGAAAATACTCACAAGTTCACTGAGATATTTAAACAAAAACGTAAGTAAAGTACATACATGAAAATCTTAGGCAATGGCAAACATAATCTTTAAACATTGTCTTTGTTTATTGAAAAAGAAGGTGAATGATTCAAATCAAAATTCACGGAGATTCCGGTTTCAAGCTTTAGCACATTAATTTTGTAAAAAACTGTTCTAGAAACAATTTTGAGCGATTTTCGGTGATTGGGAGACCACTCGGCGCCATAAAATTACAATGATCACAGAATCACCATCACTCTTTTGTTTCTGTATACACAAACAACTGTTTTTATCTATTATCTTGTACAGATGCCGCAATGGAAGGATGACGAGTTTCTACCTCCATTTGCTGGCATTCGGTGCTGCCAAGTGCCGAGTAGTGCCAACCCTAGTGAGTCGCGTCGCGCAGTGAGTCAGTCAGTGGCGATCGCGCGCCGATCCGTTGGTTTGTCTGTTGTCGTGTCGGCCAGCGGCGGCTATCCGTGTCAGTGGGTCGCGGTGGGGCTCCGTGGGTCTCGTCAGATCCAGATTGACGTGGCAACTTCTATGCAATATGTACCTCCGTTTAACTAAGATGACGTATAGCGATAATTTTATGTCAATTAAGTAGTCGTTACTACTATGCGACTTTTTTACCCTTATTCACACTATACAGACAGCATATTTTTTAAGTATTTTTAGGCGTATGGCTGTATTTCATTTTAAAAATAACTAAATTCGACAAATTAAGTTTACTTACATATAAATTTTGTTTATCACTTTGAAAATGTGAAATCGCTTTTTTTAAGTTTACGGGTATATGTAATACCCGTAAACTTAAAAAAAGTGATTTCATTTGATTCGATCAAATAAAAACACCTCCCTCCCCTCCCTCATTGTCATGATTCATGTCTCATCTGTATTCTATGAAATAAATATCTAAATTTTCGTTTTCTAATAATATTCTGGATTCTAGAATAACGAATAATATTTATAGGAAAATCAATTACAAACATGATATGACACAAAAATATACCATATACATACATAAACTTATAGCATAAACTGAGTAATCACTAACAACTCATTTAACAACTCACCGTCATCATAATCATAATATTAAAACATCAATTAAAAATAAATCATTTGTGGTTTGTGCTTTCCATATTTTTTGACTTGACGCACATTTACCGAAAAGTATCTCATTAATAATCATAAACTCATTAAGTAGTCATATTAGAAAATTAAACATAAAAACAATATAGTACTTTACACGATATTTCTATATTATACCTAATCCAACAACCAGCCTACTCGACAAAAAAGAGTTCGCCGACAAATTCACATCACGTGAAACAGGAAAACATAGATTAGTGATATCGGTTAAATTGACAAGAGCACTATGCATAAGATCGACGACGATCAAAAGATTATTACAAGAATCCCGTGCAAGCTTCATTATCAGTTTAGCGTGACTCGATGACACTGATGATCATGTCAACATATTTCTAAGCGTACAAAGACAAAAAAGACAAAGCACGTTTTTGACTCACGGTTTCCAAATTACCTGATATTTTGGAGTTGCAAGTTGTGTGTTTTTATAAGAGACTTTAAGAGAGTAAAACCCTGTCCAGAAGAAGCGAATTCGCTGCGATTTGTTTCGCGCGACGCGAGAGTGTGCACGCGGTTCGAGGTACTCGGCGCTAGGGTTGCTAGGTATTAAAAGCGAAATTTCGAGGCAGAAGCTTGTAAAAATCGGGATTATCATTTTCATGCCGGGACAGCAAAAAAAAACTAGATTTTACCTTTAAAAAGTTAGAAGATTTTAACTTTGATTCCACTTATATACAGCCTAGTCTTATATATGCATTCATTCCAAATATTTAAGCGATAAATATTCGAAGATACCTAATTCAGTCATAGTATCGGGTCGGGTCACTGTTTTATTATGGAAAATTAAAATATTTTGTTCTGTTCTCTGGTATAAAAACGGGACATTTTGCGTCCCGATCATAGTTAAAGCGGTATCCATGTATCTCTCAAATTCGGGACGTCGCGCTCAAATGAGGACCCCTGGCAACCCTACTCGGTGCCACTACTTGCGTCCATAAGCATCACGCGAATTTGGAGCGGATCGCGCGCGTATTCGCGGCGAAATCGCACAACTCCTAACCGGGAATACGTTCTAACTGTCGAGTGTGAGATCTGAATGCGGTGTGCAGAAAAAGCAAAAATGGTTTATAGTTGATGTTGTTTACGTCATGAGCAGAGATGGGAGTGATATGCATGCAACACAGGAATGGTACTGCTGAGATGACGTACGATGAAGATGAATGGAAGAATAATAATAATAATGATTTTTATTTAGCACAGAAAAACCAGTTTTTTACAATCAAGTAACTTAACTAGGCATAACCAAGTTTTAGGCAGCTGGTGCTTAATAAGGAATATCCTGAGCCATAAGCACCAGCGAACCCTCCATTTATGTGAAACCCTTTACTTAGAAGAAGTGTTGTTGCATCAGCCCATCAGCCACACTGGGTGATGATATTCGTTTATTTATAGGATGCTGAATAAGACTCCTATGTATTATTAGTTAAATAAACAAATGAAAAGAATTATAATTTGTGACTTAAGCAAACTCAGTTTCTAGGCTGAAGCAGCGCTTTAATAGCCAAAGCTACTACCGTATGCCAACGGCCTTGGTTCTGCGGTTAGCAGAATTGAGATCCTAGCCTAGCAGATAGGACAGTATGCGTTAGTGCCTCCTTTTTCGATGCCGTCGTCGCGAACCAAAAACAAACGCCACATCCGGGCCACGCGGCGTGATCGATAGGCGAAATTAGGTTGCTCCGTCGCGTCGTCCGTCAGTCCGTCACACACTCATTACTCATTATTACGTACGCACTAAGTTCTCAATAATTAACCGCGGTCACTCGATGCGTTTACGTGTCATGCCGTCAAAACGTCGCGGCTTTTTTGCGTGAACCAAAACTATTTTTTTTTTATACAACTAAGTTGGCAAACAAGCAAACTGTCCATATGATGGTGAGTCACCTATGTGGCTCCTGTGAGATTCGCAGCAAAACTGCAACCCCCACAAGAGCCACAGTGTACGTTGCCAACCTGTGCATGACACCTGACGTAAAGTCACGGTACGCAGAAATTTCACTGTGCCGCAAAGCAGCAGTACACAGCAATGCGAGCACTGCTGCTTTGCGGCAGAAATAGGTAAGACGGAGGTGCCCAAGCAGATGACCTAGTACAGTCTCCCTCCGGTAAAACTTTGTTTGGCAACGAACGCTACGTGCTCATCTTGTCGTCAGTCTATCTGTCTGTTTGTTCGTTCCACTGAAATCTCGGTCTCTGGGCCACTTTTTGGACAATTTTTTGGTCCAACTCCAGGGTCATGCCACCTAGAGCCAAAAAATATTTGTTTATATTATTATATAAAAGGTAAAATTTTCTGTGTACAAGTGTGCCTGGATGGCCAAATCCGAAAAGTACATCCCGTTGACCTAGAATCTGAAATTTGGCAAAACGAAAGGACTAATAGCATATTA
This sequence comes from Schoenobius gigantellus, assembly GCA_963935595.1. Lineage (NCBI taxonomy): Eukaryota > Metazoa > Arthropoda > Insecta > Lepidoptera > Crambidae > Schoenobius > Schoenobius gigantellus. The sequence goes on from OZ012543.1 coordinate 4,713,971, forward strand.
TGATAAGGAAAACCGTGAATAATCCGTACATAGTTAAACGAACGAGATAATTTTATACGGAGCCCTCGGTGCGATGCGAGGGAAACATTTTTCTTGCATTAATTTATCAACAGTGGGTTGTTTACAAGTTGCAACGGTAGCGAGTCACACCTCATTAATTCAAAATTGAAACATGGCGATTTGCGGCGATATACAAACTTTCCACTATCGAAAAATAACGGTATCTACCCACCGAGTTGATTTATACTCCGCAGACCACAAACGCTTAAGCTCCTCGCGACATCTTCACGGGAGCACCGAATTTCGATTGTGCAAAGATTAACAAATGGTAAGTTAAGGCATATACATATAATAAATTGTATAATTACAGTGAAGCAGAGTGAAACCAAACAACCATGTGGAGCGGAGTGTGGCCCACTTTTACAACCAGGCGACGTTTACTGACTGACAGTACGTTGCAAATGCTGAAAGTAAGTTTTAACAAATATCTTGCTAACTTATGCATCACGGACAGCGCTTTATGCAGAGCATGCATGGCAGAGGAGACAGCCTCCCACATCTTGCCGGAATGCAGAGGGAAGGCAACGCTGGGCGAAGTGTCCGGACAGCCCAGGTACCCTCCAGGCCGTTCACGGCGATCTTCGAAAGCTTTTGGGGGAGCTGGGATAGCTGGCGTGATCCAACACTCAACCCTCTAAAACAAATCAGTATAATTTCCGTGTGTCCTCTCTGTAAATGTTGGTATTCAAAAAGTTGGAGCTGCTAGTTTCGTCGATAGTTTAAGTTAGTTTATTTACGACACAAGGGCGGTAAATTTTGGGCTCTGAATCATTTAAATTTCAAAATTCCGGCGATGGGCACTATGGACTGTAACAACAGGCCAGACTAACATGTTGCTCGAAAGTCGTAATAACGGCGGTAACTATAATATGCTTTTTTTACACACAAAAGGTAAGCCTTGGCTTTCATCTCACCCGATGGTAAGTGACGATAAGATGGAGAAGCGAGCTTAACCAGTAGTACAGACAGACAGACCGTGAACAAAACGGAACAAGAGACAAATAACATGTTTCTTCTCGCTCTGTCATATAACAACAAAACGAGACGGGACGAGGGTTTGTCATTTTCTCATCTCTAATCTACGCGCCATGCTAGGCCTACTGGACATCTCAAAAACTAAGAAACTGGCTATATTTTTATAGCTATAATTAGTTACGACTATAATTTGGCTAAGGCGGTGGTAGCTAGCCAGGCGGGTTTAGGAGTCCTACCAGGAAACAAACCAAGTGGAAAAATTTCTGCTCCGATGGGAATTGATCGAACCCCGGACCTCCAGATGAAAACTGGGTGGTCTCAATTCAACCACTAGACCACGGAAGTGGTTAAAAACTACTTCTAATCGGTTCGGTTTTATTGCAAAAACAAAACACTATTTCGCGGTCTGTGCCGCGGCGACTGATCAGACTAGGTATTTAAACTCCGAAAAATCGCGTCCACGAACAATAATTTGTAACAAGGAAAAACTACTCCGTTCCTTCAACGGCAGCCAAAAGGAACAAAAAAATTGAATTAAAAAATCTAACTTTACAAGCTCTCTCACATTTCCTCAATCGCGATTTTTTACGCTAATCTCGAGCTGGTTGCGCCATTCTAAATCATCCGTTTCACTTTTGCTCGAGCACTTTCACTGCTAACGGTACCGGGCCATCGCAATTCCAGCTCTGCCGCGCTAGAGTTAAGTGTAGCCGTTTTATGGGAAGCTTGTTGCGTTGATACTTATCTGTTACTCATTCATTCATTACAAAATGGCTCCTGCCGCCTCGAGAATACGGTGCATATTACGGTCGGGCGGACTCGTCGCTTCCGAAGATCACCGACCGCGGCCGAAAGCCCGAGCAACGACTTACGTGCGCGTGAGTTTGAAAGTCGAAGGGGCAACTCGAGCGCGATCGCGAAGCGCACGCCGCAGCCGTGCGGCCGGTACCGTAATATTGCTTGTGTCATCCGTTACCCTGTGCGGTGAAACTCTTACGACCGCTATGTTATGCCGAAAGATGACGGGAATTTGGAGCGTTCGTCGTTGCATACGTGCTGCTGCGTGCTCATCTGATGACGTAGGCGTTTTGCTGAAATCAAGGTTGCCTCGGCGATGTCCCACATTGACTTAATGACCGACAATGGTCAAAGTAAAGGACTGATCATTTTCAACATTAACGCTATTTTTTTAGTAGAAAAGTTAATGCAGACTTGCCCGAAGAGTAGAACGAAGACTACTGTATTATATCACAATTAATAATATGTAATATTAGTAACAGATATGTAGATAATAAACATGTACGAGCAAATACTTCACTTGTTCTGATTAAACAAGATACAGGCGGAAATGAAAATGTTATGTGCTCTAGAGATGACATAAATAGTAATGACCTTATGGTGTAACATCAGACTGGTTTAAGACACGATAAACTAAACTAACACGCGAGCGAAGTACAGTTCTACTGCTATGTGACTAATTGACGATGATACATTAACTATGGAAGTGGAGAGGTTAATGAAGGAAGTAATTTGCACGCATCTGCTGTGTTAAGAGATGCTTAACACGAACGACAAATATTTCTGGATAGTCAAGAGCTATATTTTGATAATTCTACATTGGAAGAATAAAAACACAATACAGAGTTCCGTCCGAGCACATATGTCCGCCCAAGGTTAAAGCTGAAAATATGATATCGTTTAATCATAATAAAACGACACCGGACAGGAATATGCTCCACATAGTCCATCAGGTTTGGCTGGCCGGTGGCTTGATTGGCGCAACAGGTGGTGGATATACTTTAATCGAGTGAGCGATAGTTTCGATGAGACGAACTAAAACATTATGTATAGGCGATCAAATTACAAACATAGTTTGTTAAAATATGGCGCATAGGGCAAATAATAAAATAAACACTGTGACTTCTGATAAATTTTGCAACAATTTTACCTATGTAGTCCACATTTTTCAGAGATCGTATTAGATAATAAGCAATCTTTTTGTGGATATTAGCATCCGTTTAAGTATCTTAAAAGGATCTATCACCATTGATTTGTATTTTTTATGACACAAATGATAAAAATCATCTGCTTCAACACAAATGATTTGTGCCGTGCGGAACTTATCGTCCAAGTGAACCATTCCAACTGAATTTATCAAAGTTGACGTAAATCTGTGATGAAAAATGGAGAATAATTACTCAAATTTTTTGGACAACGATGTGGGAGCAGTTTGAAACTTTAATCACATCAGCCTGAGCATAAATTGTTGATTCTGAGCCGACTCGCACGCGAACGAAAGTGGACTCAGAATACGGGGAAACCCGAGCAACGACGGCACGCAATCCGTGTTCGTTTGCATCGTTATCTCTATCACATGTTGTAATTTACACGTAAGGGAGAGCGAGACAGAACCACTTCGAATAACGGAACTTGGTTATCAGTCTATTTATAATTTGTCCCAACGAAGCATGCTACGAGAGGATTCGCATAATTCCATTCCACTTTTATCGTTAATTTGCTGAAAATGCATTTCTTTTAAATAAAATAGATGAACCCAGCACAGTTTATAGTAATAAAGATGCAAGTGAACAAATAAATATCAATGCTATACATAACATTAAATAAAACATTATTTATATTCTCTGACAAAGATGAAGCTGAGTGCGATTTATAACTGTATCAACTGCTGATAATTCAATTACGTGCATGTGAATCATGAACAGACAGTTGCAAACACCAACAAATAAAAGACAACTGGAGTCAAACGCGGCATTCGAAAGTGAACGAATATTAAAAGCAAGCGAACCGGAACTAGCAGTCTAGGAATGAGCAGCACAAAAATCCCCTGAGCTTCTACACAGTAAAAAAAAGAAGTGAAAGGGCAGATTGCAAAGTGTGAAGACTGACAATTGTAATTTATAATTGGAATAGACCGACCCCATTCCGCGTATAACTTCGCAGGCGAGCGGTCTCGTCGCCCGCGCTAAAATAAATTGTCAATATTAGCGATATATGCGATCCCATTCAGCATTGCAAGGGATCAGTGTGTTTGTTGCCACTAACTATATCAATGGATTCGTTTGGACTGAGCCGTTGTGCTCTGATAAACGTGTAATTTAGTTGCTTTCACTTCGCGAATGGAATCCGCGAACGGGTCGCCAATGTGAAGAATGTCGTCTCAAAGAAGACAAACTCACTGAATCATTCTCGCTAATGTTGAGGAAAACAAGAAGTGAATGAACAATTTAGGAGAAACCTTGATTAAAAAGTATGAAGTGGAAACCGATCCCACTTAAATTTTAGCCTAATTCTACAAAAAAAATCAACTTATTTTCTTTTTCTTGGATCTACTAGTGGATGTAGGCGAGTACCCTACAAAACTCATATCTATTATAATATGTTGATTTGCCAAGCTCGGCAGCATCAAGTCTGGTCCAACTCAGCAGATTATCCCCCCGAGTCAGTCACTTCCTCTCCCCATCTTTCCTTCTATTCTTCCTTCTAACTTACGATCACGTCAAAATACAAATTGTTACATTTAACATTTGAAGATTAGAGTATCACGATTTCTTTTGCTTTCGACGGTTATTGCGGCGTTAGAACAATACTTTGCGCCGACTGTCTTATAAAATAGTGATGGATGAATTTTGTCTGGCAAGATTGAAAGATATCGTGATTTTGAGTTACACATTGAAAGCACTTATAATTCGTTCACGGAAAACAACGGAATTAAAATACATGTGACTCCACTCCCTTTCTTCTTTTGGACGTCGAAAGAGCCGACTTAGGAACTTACCGCAATTACAACTCTGCGAAGACATGGAAAAAGCAAAATCCTTTTTAAGGCAGGATACTCTGTTATGTTATCAAGGTCACGTTTTAGATCAGAAAAATGTCAATTTACCAAACTTTCGAACAAAACCCTACGCCAACGTGGCTGGCCCGCGTGATGTAGTGTGGCCCTGAAGAGAGACCCGTGCACAATAATAGGACGTAGACGCAGCGGAATTTATTTTAATATGTATTTACATAATTTTTCCAAGAAACATTCTATGGAATATCTGTCTTAAATATACTATAAGTTTAAAAATGATTTATCATTTCGTGAATGACCCCTTTAGGAGATTAAAATGAGGGATGCGGTTTATTAAGGAAGAAGGTTAATTTGAAATTCTATATATGGGAGAGTTAATAGTTAAGTAGGCTTTTGATCAGTCAGGAAAATAGAAAGTTTGTATTCGAAAGTAGGATAAAAAAACGCTAGTATTTATTATATACTCTTGGATAACTACATCTTCACCCCTGATTTACCCAGGCGAACAATGTAAGTGTGCCACGAGCAAATACAGCTATACAGCTTTTAAATGTCTCCGCTGCTTTACTCGTGGCAGCTAATGGTGACTCCAGAGTAGTTTTAGAATAGATTATTATATTATTGTGTCATGTGAAATATCTCACCAGAAGTGGCGCGTGCGCAACGCCCGCGAACAAGATGGCTGGCGCTATGCGGGTCACGGCGACCCGAGCGAGGCCCGGGGCCCGGCCGACGGACAAATTTTTAACTTCGTTTACATAGCAACTCCGTATGTAGGTCGGCGAGCACAGGTAAGTAGTAGTAACACTTTCAAAATAATGAACGTTGAATTTACAACTTTTCACGGTTCCATAACAGTCGCTGTTCACGATTAAAACAATCAAGAAAACATGATAGATGATGGCTCTAAATTTTTTATTGTCGATTCATTGGCTTTTACCTCTCTTGCAATTGAAAACATCGACGTGGAAGATACTAAAATTTAATGTAAGAATTTGAATTTGACAAACACGCTGGGGGCCCAAAATAGTTCAAATTGTAGATTATGTGATTTTCGTAACTTAGCATTATAAATGGTTTTAAAAATACAGCAATAGCATTCCTATCAACTGCTACAAACCTAACATAGCACATCATGGGAAAGAAAAGATAATTAAACTTTATTCCTTAAAATTAAATCGGATGACCAGCACTCCAAATTATGTGTTTCTCTTCCTGTTTATTGAATAAAAACAACATGTAAATAAACAACAGATAACTTAAACATTCGACGTACCAGCTTTCACAAGTTATCTTATTTACTTAAAACAAGAATTTCCTTACGACAGTGGAACGGCGCCTAAGCTGATAGCAAGAGTGGACAATCTAACGATTTCATAAACCATACACGCATTTCAGACAACAAATTTCGACAGGACTATTATCGTCGATTGATATACAAACATAGGATATTGCAAACGAAATAATTCATCAGAAAACATGTTGACGATAAGAATGGAGACAGATAAACAGCCAACGGTAACGACCGAGGCTATTGACATGGAATTAGTCACCCACCATAAGCTCTAGGCGACAGGAGTGCGCAATTTTATCATATCTGAATAGATTTGTGCGATGTTTGGAATTTGAAAACAAAAAAGTCCGCATCTGAATACTGCGACCCTCATCTAAGCATTACAGTATTTGGTAACAAAAACATATTTGTAGATGTAAGGTAGGAGGAAATTTACATTACATATATTTAAATTAACGAGACAAAAATAGGCTAGCTTCTTATTCTACGTGGCTTCACAGAGTAGGGAACTTGTTTGGGGCGTCCGTCAAGTATTCGCTTTTACGACAAGATTCCTATTCCGATGTTCAAAACTTATCACGTACTAAATTAAATTAAATAGTATGTAAAGCTTACTACAAAGTAACGAATTATTGTGACGATAATAATCAATTCTAGAATGTATTCTGCTTAGTTCTATGCCAGGCTTTTTATTGTATATTTTTTCCTTCAAGACTTGAAATATGTTTAAACAGTGCCATCCAGAGTTTCTGGCTAGCTCCTCTCGGAGGTTAGTATTCCGAGCGAATGGTAAATTAAAATTTCAATTAATTTATTTTGACATTTTCAAATGTATGCTTCAAATCAACGGAAATATCCTCATTTTCATTTAGGTCAGTTTCATACACAAAAAATAGTGCCTATATTGTCTTTTGCATTCATAATTATATTTTCTCCATACAGTACAAGATTAAATAAATTTCATATCATAGTTATAATGTGAACCAATCTGTGTCTATGCCTCGCTGGCCAGCTTGGTCATCAAGAAGTCCGATAAAACAGGCTAAATACTAATATGCAAAATAAGATTTAACCACTGAGTAAAAACAAACTTCAATCCCAGCCAAATTATCCTCTAAACGGCAATAGGCTGATCATATTTTTTCGTGCTCACTGAACAAGTCAAGTCACCCACGCGACATGATCTAGATTTTTCTCCGGCGCTTGAACAAATCGACCGAGCACACTTGTACCATGGTACTTGTACTATGTATGTACGCATTCAACGGTACAGTAAACACAACATTTGCCACGGTGCCGGTTATCGCATTGTCTCCATTGGACAACGCGCTCCATAAGCACGTCCAATCCAAGAGCCATTCGCAGATCTTTAGATATATCTAGAAAAATATCACCATTGTTGTTAGTATCACTCGAATCCTATCGCCGATCGTGAGTGGTACGTCTTATCAACGAATTGGTGATAATGAAACCAAGGTCGCATTTAATGTTGTTGTATTTATAATCTGTGTCTTTAAGAGTGCTTTGAATTGACGCCTTTGAGTGCATAGGAAAAGGGATCAAAAGATTCTTTTCATCCAAAAAAGCATGTCGAATCTAGATTAAAAGATACATAATTAACTACATACTCGTATACGATAAATGTAACTCAACCGCTTTAGCCCGATTGCGTAACAAACATTCACATCCTATGATCATTGAGTTATATACGTCAATGCCTATGATACAGTAGCACAAACATCGAACGGGTTACGTACGACCAATTTCGGCATGATTCATTATTATCTTCCACATTCATTATATATTGTTAGAAACACTTAATAATTTCATCTGATGAATTCCGCGACATTTGTTCAAATCATTTAGGGAGTTGTCAAAATGCCCTCTCCCTTTCTCTCGTGTCGATATTTTGACATTTGATGCAACAGCACGGAGCACTTATTACATACTTTCTAGAAACCTTGACTAATCGCCTGTGACCTCTCGCACTTTCCATTTCGACGCTGGCGACGGCGGCCGTCCTGCGGTGGTGGGCCGCCGCGCCAGTTGTCAGGAAACTGAATAGGCAGGCCTGCATATAAACTCGATTACGGAACTACACACGTGTGCGCTGAATGCGGCATTGAAAGTGACCCGGATTCATTGATGAACCGGTGAGTCACCCTGTTGTTCTTACCCAAAAACGTTACAACAGCTGATTATTATCAAAAGTAAGCAAATAGACACACCGCTTCTATTATCTAATATCGGGAATTCCAAAGCAACATTTTACACGATAGTAGAAAATCTTTCTAATCGTTTCATAAAGGGGGTGAATAGGGCGATACATCGATTTAAAAAGACGCGCGACGAATAAAGCAACATAATTCAAATCTTTGCGACACTAATTGCTAAGTTCACGCACTTCTCTCAGAGATAGCTTATATAATGTGAATTAACACATCTATTCTTGTAATGGAAGTTGAGCTCAAACTTTTGCTTTGAGGTCAGCTTCCAATTGACGACTCTGTAACAAACCAAAATTGTAAATGGCGATTTAAAAGAGGAGATAAAAAATTTTGACCTTTCGAGTTTCTTGCCTGTTCTTCTCGAGAAGGCTCTCCCAATTTCCGAACAGGTGTAGAGTCAATTTTTTTTTCAATCCTACTTGTATTTGCAGACATCTTGAGTATATTTAGGATGTATGCACATACAAGGTTAATATAATTTCTTTAAATTAGATTGTTTTGCTCTGTTTTGACGTCAATAAGTGCCTGTAAAGGCCTATGTTGAATAAAGATTTTTGAATTTGAATAAAAAAAATATGAATGAAGTTAAGAATGTGTTGAAGAAATAAGTCGAAAGAAAAACATTGCTCACGTCATCTACTCGACGTAGATTACCATAGCACAGAAAAGTACCGAATACTGCCAAGATTTCAGATGGCATTTGGAACTGTCATCACATTGGAAACTAACGAAGAATATTCAATACGGACTGACACAGATAGAGCTGCGATCAATAGTAGAGGTTGCAGCATTCACACTTCCGCTGACAACAAACAAACGCAGCCAGCGCACGTGAACTCGCGCAAAAGTGAATCGCTCTTGCTTGGGAGCGCATTTTTCTACACATAAACAAAGATATCGCCGCAGAAGACAATTAGCCAGCGTTCACATACCACGGCCGGCACAGAGCGGCGGCGGAGAGGGAGCGGTGCGCTATACGGTCGCCTCGCTCGCACCAAAACGTTGGCTAATTATATCGCTCTGCTCTATTTTTATGCGCGTGCGGCTCTCCGAAGGTGACACATTAATAAACCGTGCACCGTGTACGTGGGCATAGCGTAAGGTGTTATTATCACAGCCGAGCGTTTGTTTCATTGCTTTCGCGATTGGTGAATAATTTCACGGGCGAGTTTGTTGAGCCACGTCGCTCGGTTCAATAGCGTTGGTGGAATGCAGCAAGTCGTCCATACATACAAACGTACACATGGCAAGCAAAGTGGCATAAACAATATGCACACGTTATGCTGTCTGAGAAATCGTGGTCGAAGTATAAATAAAAGCGAATTACAGCTTAAAATACATGTTTCATTAAATAATTGCACATTCAATGGCCGTGAAAGGCGACTAAGAATTAAATCAATCTTTGTTGTTTGAGGATAAGACTTTAAAATAGATTAAAGCTGCACAGGCAAAGAACAAAGGATAACGAATTACCAATACGTGCATAATCCCAAAAAGACATCATTGGAAGCACTTTTCCTTTATGTACAGCATCTGGATCATGTGACGTTACATGGTTTTTAAAATTGTCTCTTGGAAGTTAAGTCACGTCAAAATAGAAGGATCCTAGAAAGGTTCCATCCTGAAACTACTACAACAAAGCATCGAATCGAATTGGACAAACTTGCAACCAAAATGATGTCGAAAACTAATGAGGATCAAAGTTCCAAGCGACCTACACGCCACCAACCGAAAAGAGGACAGGGCGGGCGGACGGTGTGATGAATTAGACTGTGACAAACAAAATATAATTCCGGCTCGACATTTGTATGAAAACCGTGTCACAAGTCACAACTAACTTCTTCACTTTTATAATTTGTTGACTTTAGAGAAGATATCGGTGTTTTGAAACATCGGTCTATTTTCGCGACGACGGCGACGACCGTGCGTAACCAACCGTACCGTCGTCGTCGTCGTCAGCAAATATTTTGAATATAATGAATGTGTATATGCCGAGAGCTTAACGCGTAACGTGACTGTCTTATTTAATAATGATGGCAACAATGAAAGTGTTGAAGATTATAAAAACGCCAGTTTCATTGTCTGCGATGCACTGCTTGTGAGCAATCCTAACGAATAGAGCTGGAGGTGAGATTTACCTCAAACGAATAAAGCGGAAATATAGTTCCGACAACAATGAGTCAAGACCACGTATTAATGAAGCAAGAACTAGGTTAAGCTCCCGAGTCATATTTTAAATAGACCGAAAACAAACGCAACCCATATGCAACCTAATTAAGAGGACATGTCAGAATTAAAATTACGAAATTACTCATGACCAGGGTATAGTACCACCTAATATTTATAAATGCGAAAATAACTGTGTCCTTTTTAATTTGATATAAGTCCTGAGGAAGGATACAGGCTGCTTTTTATACCAAATTTGAACGAGTTCATCAGGGAACTTACCTGAATAAAATTGGTTCAGCGGCTTAGGCGTGTGCGTAACGGACAGACAGAACAGAATGTTCACATTTTATTAGTAGGGATTAGCGATAGAACATGGAAACTATCCGAACTGAAACAACATTATTTTTAAGACGACAACGTTGCCAATCGTTCGGCTCTTCTGGTTATACATTCCACGGGCGTTCGTCACGCGCATATCCAACGCACGCCTTTTCGGGAACACTGTGCGCTGTCAACGGCACATCAAGTCGCTCAGAACTGACAATTCCATCCAAATAATTCTTTACTCACAAGAATTAATGTTCAAAATAGATTGGGGAAATCATATACACGACATCTACGCATTTTGCTCATACACGTGTGAATGAAATTGAAATGCTCGTGTGAAAATCTGGACACAATTATCTCGGGGAATTCATGCCTCAGTCAAGAGCTTCTAAGCATATTTGAAAAACCTGCGGAATGGTCACACTTTAATTCTCTTGGGACGTCGCAAATATAAAAATGTTGTTTGTAGCCATTGATTTACTACCAAACTCAATGTTTGTAGCAGTAAGTTACTTTACGTGGAAATGAAAAACGGTGTGTCGATAATGCAAAAGTTATGATGTAGCTTGCCCTGTTTGTTAGGGTCAAATTTAGTACTTGAAATTTAATCCTCATCCTGTTGATAGATTAATCTGATATTTGGTACACACCTTTCGTTCTGATGACAATACAATTTAATATAACCACTATCATTGAAAATCCAAGATGTCCGCTGCTACAAAATGGCGGATTACATATTTTTGCACAACCCCCTCAATATGATAAGTATATATCAAATGAAAGAGCTTGAATTGTAGAATACTGTTGGCAAACTATTAGAAAATTGGAAAACTCGAATATATGTATATTATTTTGAAAATATATTCATTCATCCACTTGTGTGTCAGGGTCAGAAGTCAGGACATTATTTATTGAAAAGGGGTTCGAGAGCGACAAAAGGGTAAGAAACATTACTTTTAGACCCTTCACTGACCATATAAATATATCAATCAATTTCTGAAAGTCCTACTCACTCTCAAATATAAAGAAGTGATCAGATAAACGTATTATGGCATAATAGCTAAGCGTGGCAATAAATTTCGCGTTCCTCCACTGCCCAACGAATTGGATTAAAAAAGCGCTGATCGTTTGAAATGCCCTCATCATAACGTTATCGACCGCAAACCCTCGAGCCTCCAGTCCAGCCAGTTTTCCCATAGTGAGTCAGCCTTGATCCGCATCGCCGCCTGCACAATGCTTGAGCAATACGGTGATAGATAACTGTTTGTTTAATAATGCACACCGGTTGCAATTACAACACTGTCGTTTCTGGCAATGGCCGGCGACTGTGCGAATCAAGGAGCTTGCTTTGTTATTATGTGAATTTGTAAGTGTTTGAGCAAATTTTAAAAAATTAAGGCCTCTACTCACAATATGAATACGTATGGGAGTTAGTCTATAATTTTTGATTTTTTTACACACAAAAGATCCTTCGTCTCGCCTGATGGTAAGGGATGATATTGTCGAAGACGGAAGCAATCAGATCACTTGCGACTTCCTGACCCTTTAATAACCACATTATTGCGGTTATATAGCGACAGAAAGAACTAAGGTAAGATGGTGGTAGCTATCCAAGGCGTGCTCAGAAGCCCCACCACCAACAAACCAAGCAGAAAAACTCCTAACCCCGTTGGGAGCCGAACGCCGGTCCTCCAAATCAGAAGCGGATGGTCTCAACAACTAGACCTCGAAGGCGGTTAGACTAGAGCTTTGTATATATCTAAGGGTACAATATATTCAAACGTATATTTATTAGACTTGAGGCATAAATATGTGATTAGGTACGTGGATTAGGTATTTTTCGTTACCAGTACGTACCTAATCCATGCCACCTAGGATTAGGTATTCGTATACCATGTTTGTTAATCGTGAAGTATCAATCTGTCAAACTATAGGTCCTGTAAACAAAACTACACTTTACGTCTAATTATTAAGTTTCAAACGTCATCTAGGATAAAATACCATAACTATTTCTTGCTTAGAAAATACAGCGAATCTCTTGTTCAGTTTAACAAAATCATAAAATCTTTATACAAAATACAAAAAAAATAAAATTCGACTTCAAAAACACTTAAAAGTAAAAAATTATATAAGAATGCACACCATCACCTTTTTATTATGAAGTCGCTGCCAAATAGAAGTCTTTTTGAGGTCGGTTTTATTTTTTTTTGTAACAATTTTTTTTTAAATGTTTTTTGTAAATTTAATACCAGCTCACCGAAGTAACTTGAAAGAATGCCATTTAGCATCAAAACGTGCCTATTGTATTTAAAAAACTAACCTCTAACTCCTAAAAGTCAAGGATCCTTCCATCATCAGCTCATTTTATGACTACCAGACGCAAATACCTGAATAGCTTCGAAAAAAACATGAAACACGTTGGACGTACCTATGAAATTTAAGGGTTTCCCTCGATTTTCCTGGGATCCCAGCATCAGATCCTGACTTTGGTGACAATGGAACCACTCCAGGACTATACTCTATCGAACACAAAAAGAATTTTGAAAATCGGTCCACAATGGGCGGAGTAATCACGTAATATACTCACAAAAAAAACGGTAAAAATATTAAACTTGAATCAAGAATGAAATTAAATATTAGGACCTATTACTATTCCAATACATTCCCTAATATTTATGCCAATACTGAATAAATATTAAGACCTATTACGATACTAATACATTCCCTATTCCAAATATTTATGCCGGTACCTAATAAATATTAGGACCGATTACTAGTACTAAACTAATACATTCCCTATTCCGAATATTTTTGGTGGAACTGAATAAATATTAGGAACAGGTATTTGGATTAGGTGTTTAAAAATATTAGGAACAGGTGGATTAGGTACGGAAATTAGCTAATCCAGCCCATGTCTATAATAAATTACAAAACTATTGAAAGTTACTTGTTGATTTGTGCGGACATCAAATAATAACATCTCTGTCCTTAAATCCAATATGTTGAATTTTCAGCTGCACGCACGGTTTGGCATCTGACAATTTTCCATTTCACATCCCGGGAAGAAGCATCAAGAATGTATCAAATCGCAAATAGTTTAGGACAATGGTTCTTAAACGGTGGTCCGCCCTCATCACTAAAACTTTAAGAACCACTGGTCTAGGACATACCTATAACTTAAGTTCAAATTAAACGTCGTCGTATAGTTGTAACAAACAAACGTGGAGATAGCACCAGAATTAGCACAAGCCGCTGAGAACAAGCATCTGGGTCACGGTCCGCGCTAGACAGAGACACGAGACGCCGCGCACCTCTCGGAGCGGGACAGGTATATTATCAATTTCAAGCCGGGTGGCGAAATGGAAATTATGAATGTAAAAGTTAGCTTACACGGTTGTTGCCGATGATGTGTGTACTTGCGGCAGTTGTGGCGCGTCGTAGTGAAGTCACCAAAACGTCCCGATCGGGACATGTTAGCAGCTTCACTCCGTGTCAAGACGGTCAAGCAGTGCAATAAGGCTATATTGTGGTAGAGGTGTGTAACTCAGGAGTGATTGATTCAAAAGATATATATCTGACGCAAGGAGTGATTATATCTGTATATCACTTCGGTTTCAAATATATTCGTAGCTCAGGAACTCTCAGTCGCCTGAGATGTCCGAGAGCATTGAAACCGCATTGAATCAGTAACTCAGTAACTCAGTGAATCAGTAACTCTTTCACTCGGCAGGATTTTATTAGGTGACTGATTTTTCATATTCACAACAGTATTAAGAAATTCGAAGTATATATAAATACAAATTAATTATAAATCTCTATGAATGCTAAACTCCAAATAATAAATAAGATAAAAAAATAATAATTAAGAAATTTACAGACACAGAGCACACATTCATTATATCACTGATAAATTAAAGAAACAGAGTCATTCAAAACATATATATCTGACGCAAGGAGTGATTATATCTGTATATCACTTCGCTTTCGAATATATTCGTAGCTCAGGAACTCTCAGTCGCCTGAGATGTCCGAGAGCATTGAAACCGCATTGAATCAGTAACTCAGTAACTCAGTGAATCAGTAACTCTTTCACTCGGCAGGATTTTATTAGGTGACTGATTTTTCATATTCACAACAGTATTAAGAAAATTATTCGAAGTATATATAAATACAAATTAATTATAAATCTCTTTATGAATAACTCCAAAAAATAAATAAGTTAAAAAAATAATACCTAATTAAGAAATTTACAGACACAGAGCACACATTTATTATATCACTGATAAATTAAAGAAACACTGAGTCACTGAGTTAATGATCTAGTTTCTCAAGCAACAATGCTTTGGCGTGAATTAGTCAACTAATCTAAAGAGTTGATGATATAAAAGAGTGACATATATCAGCAGCTCCAAAAGCTATATCTCTCTTTTCCTCTCAGTGATATACGAGTACTCTGCACAAGTCTATATTGTGGTAATTATAATATTAAAGACTACAAAATGCCATGTTGCGCGTTTGAAAGGTGTACCCAATTATAATTGAAAAATTATTAAATCACAAGAAACCTCATATCAACTTGTAAAATATCTGGTCCTAGAACAGTACCCGCAGTAAGTCCACTGCCTATCCTTACTCTTCAAACCGGTCCTTGATTGTGTAACTCAAAATCTATTGCGATCGCTCTCAATTTGACAATTGCAGTAAATCCATCACTGTTTTATTAAAGGAAATCTGCGCAGAGTCTTGTGTTGGCGGCGCAATGGCTGTCAAATTAAAGGCGATCGTGATAGATTTTTTCTTAGACAATAACCCCCCGGAACACAGCAATGCAAGCACCGCTTCTTGGCGGCAGAAATAGGTAATATAGAAGTACCTACCTATGCAAATAACTGGTACAAGTAAATTAATGGTAAAATTCAAAATAAGAAAAATAGATTTTGGGGTCATGTGCTGATTGCGAGTAACTATAAGCAAACATCTATCATCATTAACTTTATTTAGAAAAGTAAATATGTTCAATATCGTAACAAACACAATTAAAATCTCCGAGTTCACGCGCTAACTGCATTCACAATCAAGGGCTCGACCATTATGAATATCGTAGTTACGAAGATCGTCAGCCAACGTGCATGCGCAAGATCACGTCGGATTCTCGGAAAATCTCGCGAACGGTTTCGGGCTTTCGGCCGCTATTCGGACGCAATAAGAGTCGGAATCGGATGCGTCGGGACGACTGAAAATGCACTTTCTACCGATATTCGATTCCGCTCGGTTCGCGGAAGCCGCCTCAAGGAATGGCCCGTGAGTGGATTATAACGAAAACAGATTAAATTAGCACAGTTAATAGAGCACCATCGACAAGATTCTTTGCGAGGCAAGGAGACTATACTAAACTAAAGCCACCATTTTTTTATATGCACAGAGTCTAATGTAGTGATATTTCGGTTATATGTATATGAGTCCAACAGTAGGAAGGAAAACCGTTTATAAGAACTAACAAATTAATATTTTAATATTCAAGGATTTTTCAACAAGACTCGGTTGAATAGGTATTATTAGAGGACTGGTTACGTAAGGTTAAAAGCTCTTACAGGAATCCAACACTGAGAGGATGTATGTGAGGTTGGTTAAACAGGTCACAGATCAGAGCATCATTCAATATCAGCCCCATGGGCAATTGGGTTTAAAACAAGGACCTCCAACAGGCAGAGTCGTTAAAAGTATAAATTTCTGTCTGAATTACAGACTAATAAAAAAAATTAGTGCCAATTAATAAAGTCGCTCTAATTAACTTGGGTTGTTAAACAGGTCATGAGGTCACAGCACCATACAAATATCAGTCGAAATTGGGGTATCAAGGACCTCCAACGAAGGTAGAGTCGCTACAAGTATACATTTTTGTCAGAATTTCAAACATAATTTAAGTTGTAGTAGGCATACAACCGCGACAACAAATAGACTACAAATACAAATTTTAGTCTGAATTCAAACAATCAAAAGGACAGTGCCAATTGATAGAGTCGCCCTAACAACCGCACTCCCCAAATATCATTACGTTTCCTTCCCCGAATCAAAGCGATATCAATCGCCGATTACGATTCGATAACAGATCGCCCAAACGCTTCCGAAACACGTAGCACTTACGGTCAGAGATCCTCCAACGGGTGCACCCAGACATTGGCACATGTCGCGCACGCGTTCGCGATATCTCACGTCCCGTAGATGTTGGCTCACGTGAGTAGACCTCTCACGTTTTTTTGTGACTTTCCTGCATTGTGTGCGCGTGTGGGGATGTTGGCGGTCACGTGTTCTGTTCGGCACACCTCTTACGTACATCGAGGTCAACCGCCTCCGTGGTCTAGTGATTGAGACCACCGGATGTTGATCAGGAGGTTCGAGGTACGATTCCCCATGAGGACAGACATTTTTCTACTCGGTTTGGTTGGTGATAGGTAGCCGTCTTACCTAAGTTTGTCGCCATGATAATAATGTTATTAAGCATTGTTGTGTTCCGATAATAATTAGGGGTAAGATAGCCAGTTCTTTAGTTGTAAGAGTCCAGATGAAGCTCGCTTCCACCTATCGGTCTAAACGTCACTAACCATCAGGTGAGATTAAGGCCAGGAGCTTCCCTGTGTAATATAAGAAGAACCAATCAATTCGAATGGATTTACGCAGTCTTCTGTCTCCACACTAGGAGTACACACACCATAAGCCTTATAAGAACGCACCCCTCTGCCGAAGAAGACGATTTGAAAACATATGTTTTACACGCAAGTAGCACGAAGTTTGCGCGAGTGTGTGGAAGCCTTTATCTCACCACCTGATGGCGAGTGACAATCAAGGACAGAGATGGATAGCAGCTTCAGTTGGACATCTTATAATTGAGGAACTTGCTATCTTACTTACCTCTAATTAGCGAAACACAACAATGTTATTAACATCGTTATTATGGCGACAAACTTTGGTTAGACCGTGGTAGCTGGCCTGGCGGGATCGGAAGCTCTACCGTCAACCGAAACAAGCTGATAAACTTCTGCCCCCAATCAATATCTGTCCTAACTACAATTATCTGTGTGTGTGTGTGTGTGTGAACAGAATTCTAAAAAACCAATGACGTCTCCAGTGGCATATACTCCGCGGACAGACGTCAACAGGTGCCTGTTTCCAGATGTAAAGTTTCAATATATATCAATTTAACAATTCTTTCCCTGGCTTCACAAACTTACGTAGGTATGACAGTGTCACACGCAAAAGACATTAGCCTCCGCAGTATCTATAGTTCATTGATTGCAAATCATCCAATCCGGCTCGCCTTATACGAGAGGTGATGAATCAAAAGGTACTACTATGGTGGGCATTGTTTTTTATTTTTTGACGCGAGTTTGATGAACCGACGCTGTGCTAATTTGCAGTTGGAATTCGGACGGAATGGTTTCTTTTATTCGTTATTAGCAAAGGAAAATAATCAAGTAATAGCATAGTTCCCTAGGAAACTAGCTAACATGTTCCTCCTCGGTACTAAAGCTCTCTCTTTACTAAATTTAACTTTGAAAAGTCTAGTGGTTTAGGCGCGAATGCGTAACAAACAGTTGATTTTTAAATGGTTTTATTTAGTTTGCTTGTTTGTTTATTTACTTATTTGTTTGAGTCTTTTATAGTTGCAATTTTAACCCTTTCCTGTTGACAGATTGATCAAGATGTTTAGTACACACTTTAAGCTCTGATTACAAGACAATTTAATATAATCAGTATAATTGTAAATCCAAAATGGCCGCCGTTACAAAATGGCGGATCAGATATAATTTTAGACAGCTAACAGCCGGTTTCAATATCTTCAGTGGAATCGTTACTAGCGATAGATATTTGACATAAGCTTCATACAAAGTACGTCAAAATTCCATCTGCAGTAAGTGGCTACAGTAGCCTATAGTTACAAGTGGTTCCTGTAAGACTTGCAAATCTACAACTCCTACAAGGACGCCGATGTAACATCGCCAACTTGTGACGTAAGATGTCAATTAGCAGTACCCAGTAATTTCACTGCCCGTCTTAGCCTCCAAAGTGGAACACAGCAATGCGAGCACCGCTGCTTGGCGGTGAAGGTAGGTAAGATACGAGGTACCCGCGCAGAAGTAAGAACAGTCAGCAACACGTCAAGTTTCACATTTGTATTACGAAATCCGTCGTTTTTACGAGTGACATAAAAGTGGAATTAAGCTCGATACGTTAAGTCTGGGGTGTTGCCGTGTGTACATCCGCACTAATAATATTAGTAGGGGTGATGAGTTTATTACATAATAACCAATCCAGGTCAGTGCGAGCGCAGCCGACAAACGAACTGGTGACGAATTTTTGAATCATTGGAAACGAATACAAATCACGCACGAAATTATTTTCTACTGTTCCCAATTTTAAACATTTTTGAATCATTCTAATTCAGTATTGTCATTAAAAACAAATTCTATATTAGAACCCGTTACACACAGAAAAAATAAAATCAGATACGCAATAACTCATTAATTTAAAAAACCAGACGAATCGCAAGTAAAACGGAATGTATACTTTGCGTATATTCTACTAGTAGAAATCAGAAACGAGTGGGTGGAACCGCTGGTTGCTGAATTCACGGAATAAATATTCAAAAATGGTGAATTTGGAAATTCGTATGCGAATGCGAATTTAAATTCTATTGTTTCAAAAATGCGTCTCCTGATCCATCACCCAGCGCAGACGCGATGCCGCGCCGCCCGGCCGACCGACACCTTGTTTGCTGCGCGTGATTTATCGCAAACGGGTTGCAATTGATATAACAAGAGCATCTACGATTGTATTGTGCTAGGTTTAATTTATTGCCCACACAAATAATTGTCCAAGTTTACATACTTGCACGACGTAAACGCTTTCGATTCTTTGTGTTTTTCGTCTAATTAAGTACAAAATAATTTACATGCTTATTAGTTGATTGTAACCAATTTTCGTTCGTAGTGTTGGTTGACCGAAATAGTGATTATAACAAGTCACCATGTTTGTGTATTGTTCAGTGCATTTTTGTTCAACTTTAGTTTTAGTAGTCATATATGTATATACGTCTCAATTGCATAGTTTTATTATCATGTAATTTTTATTCCTTACCCGTTTATTGTTTACTTACACGATTAACCGTGCTGTGTACATAATTATGTTTTGGGGTTATAGTCTTGTTTGGAATGTCTATTGTAAACGTTTGTTGCATTTATGATGTAACCCGAGTGATATGTGCCTAATGAATAAAATAAAATTTAGTTAAGACATAATACGTAATGTGCGTTTGCGTAAAATGTTGAAATTGACGTTGTATAATTTTATTTGAGTATCATAACCTGAAAAATACTGAACGCACAGGGGGGTTATTGTCTAAGAAAAAATCTATGGCGATCGCTTACGATTTGACAGACGCAGTCCATTCATCACGCCTTTATAAAAGGAAGTCGGCGCAGAGTTTTGCGTTGACGGCGCAATGGTTGTCAAATTAAAGGCGATCGCGATATATTTTTTCTTAGACAATAACCCACCAGGTATCTGGTTTACAGTCTAGTCCTTTTAACTCCACGGAAAATAAGACACACTCGCGGAAAAAACAATATGGGCAATGGCGATATTGATAATAACAAAACCTGTACAAGAGCAAACCATGTACGTCATCGTCTTTTTGACAATACCGAACTGAATAATTAAATTGTACGGTGCCAGGTGTCTCTGTCTCGACTCTAGCAGTGTGCTATGCGCTTAATAATATACGCTCACGGACAAATTTGATCCAATTTACCACCTTAATCCAAAAATCTTTATAAATTAGATCCACACTTAGATACTGCTCTTTTATTGATAATTTATTGTGACAAAACATAAATGCAGCATTTTTGTTACTAGCCGCAATTACTACTACGCAAAGAGGCAAAAAAAAAATAGGGTGGGCTAACTCATATCTGAAAGAGATTCTCACCGTCGACTGGTGAGCCTCCCAAAACCCTTGCAAGTGTAATAAAAAAACGCTTATTTTTTACAATTTCTAACGAAGCTGATCAGATCACACAAAAATTTAAAATTTCCATAAATAAAGCACTGACTTAATACTTACTATGATTGAACTGATCTTTGAATATGTATCCCTGAAATACCTATTTGCAATAAATACATTAAAGACTAGGCTATGTGGGAGTAGAATAAACGTTTAAACATTCTTCTTCTAACTTACTTCAGATTTTTTTACTGTCCCGACTTGAAAGTGATAGCCGTGATTTTTACAAGCCTCTGCAACGAAAGTTCGCTTTTTACACCTGGCAACATTACCCACACACCCCTGTCAACCAGCCATCGGCAGACACGGCATTCAGACTCGTAAAAAAAGGATCACGAAGCTTATTCTAGTGTGGATGCGTTAGAATGAACTCACGATATCGTGCCCCTGGCTGCCGCTGCGCACCACCTCCGGCGCCATGTACTCGATGGTGCCGCAGAAGCTGTACGCGCGGCTCTCGCCGCCGCAGAACTCCTTCGACAGCCCGAAGTCCGTCAGCACTATGTGCCCCTCGGCGTCGAGGAGTATGTTCTCCAGCTTTATGTCGCGGTAGATGATGCCGAGCTGCGCATACGACGAAAGAAGCGTAGATAAGAAGAAGAATACCAGGCGGCCGTCACTACGCGCTTACGTAGAAGATAAGTTTTTTTTTTCGTAATAGGTCTACGTTTGACCACCAACTCGCCTGATGGTAAGCGACGGTGTGGTCGAAGATGAAGCACGTAGATCTAGATAATATCTATTCACTCTAGCCTTGAAAACCCCAAGATTATAGCTCTCAGGAAACAAGGAAGGCGGCAGAGAGTTCCAATCCTGTGCAGTACGCACAAGAAAAGTGGACCTAAAACGTTGTGTACGGATTTTAGGAATTTCGATCTGAAATGGGTGGTAATGAGCCGACCTTCCCTTAAGTGCCCTTTTTTTAGGACGGGGGCATCTCTTTACGATTCAAGGGACTGACTGAAAGCTGACAAGGCTGTCCCTTGGATATGCCGTAGGACTCGGGTAAAGACCCTATACCCGGCTAAACCACCCTCCAGTAACCTCTCCGCCCCCGATGAAGGCACGCTTTGGATCGGACTAACCATTCCCCGAACGTACCCCCTGGGGGACAGAAGATAAGTGCCCCCCGTTCCGCGCACACCGAGAGTGCAAAAGTAGGGGGATTACCGCGCTCTTGGGATTACTGCATACTCACAGTGTGTATCAACGTTTCGCGTGCTTTCTTGCGCGCATTTGATTATTTATCATCAGCAACAACCCTGTCTCTCGAGCTCGTAGCGACATAAGCCTTCAGAATTACTAATAAAATATGCTAACGCGCGGCGTTAAGGTGTGATTCAGCATGGATGCTCAAGTTTAGTTATTTAAAATGTCAGATTCAAGATTCAAGCGGTGCGTCTTCTGTACGTAATACTACGAACGAGTATTATCTATTCTGCGGTAATACGTCGTGTATTTTTGACGTAGCTTTGATACCGCTAGAGTGCTCATTTTCCCTTTCGTTCGTCTGAATCATCTGTCCGTCCCATCGAAATCTCGGACTCTGAGCCTTTAGTTTTGCGATTTTGGAAATTTAATAGGTCAACCCTAAGAAACACATGAGGATGAGGAGTATAGCCCATAACACCACCACGTAGGCCCAATGCGTATTGATAGATAGAAACGGTAGCAATAGTAACCGCCATCAACAGCTTAACGGAGGAACTCGGGGATCACAAAGTTTTGGTCACCCATCCAGGGTCTAGTCATGGCGAAGATTGCTTTGCTTTCAATATCATAAAAAAAAACAATTCGCAGTTCCTGTACACTATAGTATGTTTACCTTGTGCAGCTGTTCCAGGGCGAGTATGATCTCCGCTATGTATATCCGGACCTCGCTCTCATTGAAGTGCTCCCTCTGGTAGAGGTGCGTGAACAACTCACCGCCCGCCACGTAATCTGTTGACAAGAATTGGCTAGATGACAAAAAAATTTTTTTTGCCTTAATAGAAGCTCATTCATATAATAAACAGAAAGAAAAAATCGGTTTTCGAATAACTATAAAAACAACCAAGATATAGGGTATTAAAGATTTTTCTCCATCTCTTTATAGCAAAACGGCAATTTACAAGGAGTTTATATGGCCGTACTCAACAATGACGTCACGGTTGATGTCGGATCTCTCTGTCTAATCGCTTCAAAATTAACAGCTTAAAATGCTTGTATCTTATGTATTTCTAAGCCAATTTTAATTCTGATTTCACAGGACTGCATCTTTTTCCACGGTATTTTAATATTTAATGACGAGACGTAAAAATTAGAATTCAGTCATCATCCCAATTATACGTATACTCACTTATGTGTGTATATTACATATAATTTGTTCTCTATCGTACACAGCAACAAAATACAGCTGTTCTGTAGGTCAATCTGTGTGACTGCTAGTAACAACTATACCGTTATTTATTATTCACTAGCTGACTTCAGCCCGCGACTTCACTCGCTTCAATTTTATAGCCTGTGTTCATCAGGGATAACGTAGGATTCTCAATGTGAAAGAATTTTTCAAATCGGTCCCGTGGTTTCGGAGCCTATTCAATAGAAACAAACAAACAATCAAATATTTCCTCTTCATAATATTAGTAAAGATAGTAACTATAGATGTCACAAGTTGGCAACGTACACTGTGGCTCTTGTGGGGGGCTGCAGTTTTGCTGCGAATCTCGCAAGAGCCACATACGAGTACATTATAGGCGACTGTTACCACTTACCATCAGGTGGGCAGTTTGCTTGTTTGCCCACCTAGTTGCAATAAAAAAAAGCTCGCATCCAATCTAAAAGAAACTCATGACTTCCAATCTCCACCACCGCCTCCGCGCTCTAGTATTTGTGACCGCCGGCATCTATCTTTCGATCGTTACGAAAATCAACTACTATTCTGACTGTCGTCGCCGAACGTTCGTCGACGACAATCAGAATAGCAGTTTATCATCGAATTCGATGGTTGTTCGGCTGTAACTCGCTCCTGAGTGACGCACTTCAACGTCAAGGCATTGAACGGGGTTAGAGAGAAAAGTTGTGCTCCGCGTGAAGGCTCTGGAGACTCGTTTTTAATACAATAGAAATTCCGTTTTAAATGCGATTCATCGCTGAGTTTTAAAAAATGTATAAACGTTAATTTTTATGCGTATAACGGTTTCAAACATAGAATTTGTCTTTAATGACAACACTGACTGAAATCGAATGATTCAAAAATCATTAAAGTTGGGAGCAGTGGACAATAATTTTGCACGTGATTTGTATTCGTGTTTGAATTCAAGATTCATTTCTAACGATTAAAAATGCATCTCCTGAACGCGCTCCAGCCAACGTGACAGACAACTACGCACCCGGACAGGGCGAGTGGTCACAGGCGTGCACGTCACGAGATATCCCGGTAACCCCGATTGCCGTATAAGGCCTCAATACTAGCGCAGTACAGTACTAACACAATTCCAAAAACTGGAGCGACTCCGCTACATACACGTGGGTAAGTAAACATTTCGCAAGTGCGCGACTCGCCCGGGTACAGTCAGCACATGAGTAAATTTGTGACCGATTTCAAAATCCTATCTCTGGATTTGTTTTGACATATTTTGTATGGAACTAATGTCAAACATCTATCGCTGTTAACGAAATACAGATAGATAAAATACTGAAAACCGGCCGTTAGCCTAGCCATCCACGTGCTCGGATAGTGCTTCCACAATCAAAATGCAAACAACTATTTGAACGCATTTGCATTTAATTTTTAAATGATTTTATGTTAAATATTTACAAGTATAATTAACAAGGTACACAATCAAAGCGTCCACAGTCATTCAAACATTGATGTTTGTGCAAGCAAGAGTTTGTACTCTTCAATTTAATATGAGCACTAACCCCCAGTTTCTGAAAGGCTGATCAAAATATTGTTCAACTAACATCCATGTCATCTTAACAGCAGTCTCAAATCAATCTGAGTTTCCGAAACGTTGGTTAGCCAAAATTTACTTATCTTTAATAATTTGATTTCTCGAGAGAAATATTTTTAGACACGGTCACATTGCTGAAATCATATATTTTGTTTTGTTCATATGTATTTTGAAAACTCAAAATGGGTCTTTCCTTAATAATTTTGAAATAAATTTGACAGCTGTGTCAACTAACACAGTGATAAGTTGATTTAGCTTTCAGCAACTCAATTTATAGTTAACATTAGATTGACAGCTTGTTAGCTAATTTTATCGCTGAACAGCCTTTCAGAAACTGGGTGTAAGTGTCATATGCATATAGTGGTTAAATTTCAATCTCGAGCCTGAAAATAATTTTATCTACTGATCAATATGTATTAAGGACCGCCTTTATGATATTCTTAACCATTGTGTTTTTATTTTCATTACAAAATATACAAAAAAAAACCAATACCGGCCGCAGCAGCATATTTTCGCTCCCGTGGGTGTTATTCTATATTCCACCGTATTCTTAATAAGGTTAGGTAGATTACAACCAAGCGTTTAGCGTTCCGTTTTTCAAATGTATCGACGCTCCATTTCTTCGCGTGGATGTCGCAAGAGCCGACTACGGGAGTTTAGTTAGACTCGAAACAATACCCTCTACCAACCCGTCCCACCTATGTAGTACAGCGGGCTAATTCCACGTCACCTAAGGCAAGATCTGTGCCCAGCAGTAGGGCATTTATGGACTGAAACGAGTATCATTTTAAACGACGCAATTTCATAATTTTAGAGAGTAAATAAATTAGAAAAAAAATATGACATACATTGATTATCATGTTACCGAGTGACTCCTGTGAAATTGGCTCCGCGAAAAAAAAGTGTAATCCTGTATTCGCCACAGACTGTACCTATAAGTACTTACATACCTAGCGTTTAATTTATCAGTTTACAATGCGCCGATAGATAGCCGCGTTATTCACTCGATAAATTTATGTGGCACGCTCCGAAGATGTAAACACGAATAAATCATACGGTTATTGTGCGTCTCGGTGCAGTTTAGGCACGATTGTAGTTGTGGGGGGTAGGTATAATTTTTTACAGTGAAATTATCTATAACAATAATAATAAAATTACTTTTATTCTCTCCACACAAATAAGAATACATGTACCTACAGTAGTGTATTAAGTTGACAAACAACAACTTATCCAATTGACGACTCTGTAACAAACCAAAATTGTAAATGGCGATTTAAAAGAGGAGATAAAAAATTTAGACCTTTCGAGTTTCTTGCCTGTTCTTCTCGAGAAAGCTCTCCCAATTTCCGAACAGGTGTAGAATCAACTTTTTTTTTTCATTCCTACTTGTAATCGGGCTTATATTCCACATGGGGACAGCGTCCTAACCATGATCGCTCAAAACAACATTGTAACCGCACTGAGAGCGGCATGGCGCTACACGCAGCAATAGTGTGCCATACGCGATCATGGTACTTATTTCTGCTTGGTTTGGTCGATGATAAGGCTTCTGAGCCCGCCTGACTAACTACCACAGTATTATCTAGGTAGGCAACGTTTGTCGCCATAATGACAACGCTCAAAGCATTGTTGTGTTCCGAAAATTACTGGTAAGATGTACCTGCTATCTACTACCCCAGTTTCCAGTTGTTGAGGAGTCCAGGTTGAGCTCGCCTTCCATCTTCGGCCTTATCGTAGATATGGTGCTTTAATTGCGCTACAAAATCGGCTATGATCATGCTGTGATGATCAGGGATCAGGAAAGCGTAATTTTGGAACGCTTTGAAATGCTTAAAAATCATTTCTGGTTAATATTTATGGATCGATATACGAGGAGAGACTGGAAGACTGGACTGGGGAAGCCCTTGGCGTTCATCTCATCTGATGGTATGTGACGACAGAGCCGAAGATGGAAGCGAGCTCCACCCGGTCTCCTCAACAAACGAGTAACTGGCTATCTTACCACCTCTAATTGTCGCAACCGTTCTAATCATGGCGACAAACGTAGGCAAGACGGTGGTAGCGTGGTAGCTGGTCAGGCGAGTTCAGAAGCCCTACCACCAACCAAAGCCAATCAAATCAAACAGAAGGACTTTTGCCCCGATACACCCAATCCAACCCGGGAACTCCTATTGCTAATGCGGTACAAATTGTCTGTAAGCAGGCAGGCAGATCCAGTTCGATTCAGTGGAGCGCTAGTTTCGCCAGGTGGGTATGGGTAGAGTGATATTCTTCAGAGCCTCATACACCCGAAAACGTAAACTACCAGAAGACGCGCAAACCGGCTCGTCCCATTGAGTTTCGCGAACAAATCTTCGCGTTTGATCCATTAGACGCGGCCGTAGCCGTAGGTGTGTCAAGGCGAGCGCAACTGGGTCAACAGCGCCGCTTTGCCAATCTGTTTTCTGGTTAGCGGCGTTAGTTAGTATTTAGTTTACTTTCCATACGTACGCGTACACATTATTCATACGCATAGCGCAGCGCACCCGTCCGTTTCGCGCGGTGTTCCGAGCGTGTGCGCAACTACGAGTAGTATGCCCTCGAATTCGTTGTTGCTAAAACGGCGCGCCATTATTAGGCTGCTTATCGCGAAATGAAATGAAAAATATTTGATTGCATATGTAGGTACAACATACAAAGCAATACACTTGGAAAATGGCAAAATTAATTCCATTCTAAAAATTTGAATCGCTCTGATTGCTCACATCTAAATCTTACAGGAACTACTTGTATGTACATACTATTGGCGCCTGCATATAGCTTAAAGCGTTTAAGGGTAAATGCTCTAAGGTATATAGCCACTTACCATCAGTTCGGACTGCACCACCTGTTGGTTTGTTTGCCAACTTAGTTGTATAAAAAACTAAAATGCTAATCTTGTGATTACTCCTTCACGCAAAAGCTATTGGAAGTTCCTGATTGTCTAATATTGAACGTATTTGTGATATAAACTACACACTGCTTTTACTGGACTCGATTTGAGATAACACTAGCAGACAAAATCAACAGTAACTATTTTATTAGCAATATCATCAGCAACTATTATCTGGTAGACAGCGTTTTATGTCAGACTAGCTTTACGCAGCTTCGCCCGCGTTTTTTGTTTCCCCGTGAGAATTTTATATTTTATTTTCCCGTAGGTAAAATAATTTTGTAGCCTATGTTAATCGGGGATGATGTAGCATTCTAATGGTGAAAGAATTTTTGAAATCGGTCCAGTAGGGTTTTTAATTTTTTCGTTACATACATACATACAAATCTTTTCTCTATATAATAATATAGTGTAGATAACAATCTAAATGAAACTGTATCAAGTACCGCTGAAACTGATCACGTTGATCAGGATTAAAATCAAGGTTGCGTTGGTTTATCCTGAACTTGCAACCGCATTCAATGACATTATCAATGTTCCAAAAACGATAAATTTTCACTGACAAAGTATTCGGGGTTAATTTTCATGTCGATTAGTTTATTAACGTCGTCGCAGTATCGAACCCATGCGCGTTGACGCGGTCTCAGCTTACCTCAGCCGAGCACCGAAGGCCGTCGCGTTTCTGGGTCAAGAGCGGGAGCGACTGATTGCCTTTATGGACCCATTGTTTCCCGTTACACCGAGGATCGCCCGAGGGAGTACATCGACAATAGTAACAAATAGAAACGTTACGACCGGACGGGGGGCACACACAATGGGTATCTTGTCAACGTTATACCACTGCGCAGAGTGCAAAGTTTATGTTTTCTTTGAAGCAAAAAGATACATACTTTATTATTTTTGTAAAAAAAAAATATTGTAGAGAATTTTCTCCTAAATAACCTTGGAATGGTGCAGAGAAAGAAAGTGGTAAAATGATTATACCTCAGTTTATATCATAACAAAATTCTAATACATAAATAATAAACACCTATCTAAAATGCTTACGATACTATCCCGACGATGTATTGCCGGCAAATGCCCGAAAGAATAAGAGTAATTAGTAATTTCTTCCAATTAAATAAATCAAACTTTCACAAAAAATCTTGGCTACGTCACCATGAACCACATCGAGATTCGAGCGAGGCAGGAGTTTGCGCTTCGAAACTATATCGTAGTACAGTACAAGCATTTACAAGAGGGAAACTCGGTACCTAGAGACATCTGCGCGGGTACAGTCAACGAAAAAGTGGTTTACCACCCTAAAGTTTTGAAATTCAGTTCCATGCCATAAAGCAACACAGCTGACTTCCCTTCGCAATAACGCACTAACAGTGACAGCTACCGAGATATTTTGTTACGCGAAGATTTGTCAAAACTGGTACAGTAGGCGCCATGTCAAGCTTTACATTTGCACTACGAAAACCGCCGCTAATACGAGCGACATGAGAGTGATTCAAAGGTCAAACAGTATAGCTTGACGCGGCGTGTACTGGACACCATCTAATTTCTGTCGCCAAACAGCGGCGCTTGCATCACTGTGTTCCGGTTTGAGGGGTACCACAGGCAGTGACATTACTGGGTACTGTGACTTTACTGGGTACTGGGTGTGTGACATCTTATTCCACAAGCTGGCCACGTACATTGGGGTCCTTGTGGGGGCTATATATGAAAATATTACAGAAACTACATGTACTATAAAAGAAAGAAAATAAAAAAAAAGAAAGAAGTTCTTTCTTTCTTTACATGTATTATAAGCGCCTGTACTGTAGCCGTTTACTATCAGATGAGGAGCTTGTATGTTTGTCGACTTACGGCCGGTCTCAATATCCTATCTATCTGTGGATTTGTTTACTGGAGATAGAATTTTAACGTATTTTGTATAGAGCTCATGTCAAATATCTATCGCTAGTAACCAAATCCATAGATAGATAGGATATTGAGACCGGCCGTTAGTTGTATAAAACAAAAATATACATTTACGTAGTCATCAACTATCCGCCAATAGTAATAATATACTTAACTCTGTAAAACAAACCTCAAACTCTCTGTATCGACACAGTAAAAAAAAAACAATTACATCAATTAAAAGAATACATTTTCAGTGGTGGTTGGCTCGGCGTGGACAGCATTTAAATTTGAACTTTAAATTGATGAACATAAGCCTGAAACTGTGATAGTGGGCTGTGTCATCATCGGCTCAGTTACGCAAACAGCCTACGTTCCCTTGACCCGAATGCTTCTGAACTAGGCTGAAACCCAGAGCTGCGCGATGTTAGCACTACGGCGTGTAACTTGATGGTAATGGTAATGTACTTACCTATCTAAATGTGTTATATTTTCGGTTATCATATTAAAGTTTTAGTGCTGAACTATCATTATGAACGATAAAAAAAAAAGAATGTGTCCTCATTATCTACCCCAATATTGAAATTATTTGAAAATAAAGGAAGTTTCCATTAATTAAAATTTGCTATTAAAAAAACTTAGGGTTATTTCCTACCAACTATGGTATTTTTTTCATCTTGTATAAATATGAAATACCTACATATATTTCATATATTATTATTTTCGATAGATTGATTTATTCAGCATTATTAAAGAAAACGCATAGTCGTGCAAAAAGTAAGGTGAGATTTAAAATAATCTTTTTCATAGTTTTCAAATTGTGCTTATAGTTATTATTAATAATGATCGATGAATATATTATGTTATGATTAATGAATGATGAATTTGTTTCATCGAAACTATTTTATTCCGTCAGGATGAAAACGTCAAAATAACGTTAAAATTTGATTCTACCACATGCGTAGAACGCTGACTTCCCCGGAAAAGCGAGCCTGAAACTCGGGAGGTTGCTCTTTCCAAATAATGTATATCCTAATTATAATATTATGAACGTCATATTTTACTAAATTCGGTTCAGTATAAAAACTATTGACGAAAAGACAATTTTTGGCGATTTCAACCCTCAACACCGTGACTTTGGTGATTGTCAGGCAAGCAAACAAGTGCTAGAACAAAATTCAATTGGAATAAAACCACTTTTGAGAATCGTCTCGAGCTCATCCACTAATGCAATGCTGCTTTGATTGCTTGTATGTTCGAATAGCCTTAGCAAATGTAAACACAACAGCTAACTACCCTTGGGCCTAAAGAATCTCACCGAGTTAATCTTTTGACTTTTTCAATTTATCAATTACCTCATTTCATTAAGGACATCAAATCTAGAGAGGTGCCATTATGCAACCTTGAGGCAGACCGAGCCGCATGTTCAGTTTCAGCGCAACTATTATTGTTGCAGTCAACCTTCGCATACATATACTTTTCATAAGGCCACAAGATCATGGCCAAAGCTTGTGACCTTGCGAGCTTCAGCTGACTGAAGCCGGAGACGTGCTCATTGAATTTTAAAACGAGTACAACTTCCGAAGATATTTTCCTCGACGAACTGTAAAAGACCGGCTTAAATTCGGCATCGAAACAAAAACTCAAAGGAATCTTAAATAGTAGACAATGAAATTGCAATTATTTAGATAGAAGCAATCCGATGCATTCGCTGATGTGAAAGAATAGATCTACGAATTGATAAGATTTAAAAATTTGGACGATTTAAAAAGGCTTTTTATCAAATCATATTTGAATAAAGACTGTATTATAATGGTTTTTTTTTTAAACATAATTGCTCGTTTATTTCCTTTGTTTAACTGTCTACAATTGAATGTGTAAAGTAGGTAGCATTGACTAGGCTCTTCAGTCTCAGATGAGCACGGGACAGATGAATTCATGCAGCAGCCGCACCATCCATTGTTATCTAACCGGGCATGTTATGCATCGAGATCAACCGCATTACAAATTCCGATCCACGCCAGCGACGTATCTGCGAATCGAACAGACAGACGCGTGCATTTGCGTGGTAATCGATTAATTCTTGACCTGGAATCGGCAGCAGCACAGCGGGCCTTATCGAATAGATAAGACTTGATAAATTTCTTGCGATTGTAAAATTTGGTTAAGACTAACACCGTTTGAAAATCAAAGTAACGTTAGTTAGTATTCGGTAATATATACGATCTCAGTGTAGGCTACAATGAAAATAAACAAGACTATGTTTTATTAGTATCTATTAAAACTACATAGTAATATAATAGATAGCAGTCAAAGTAATATCAATGACCCAGAACATTATCAATTGGGATGATGACTGAATTCTAATTTTTACGTCTCGTCATGAAATATTAAAATACAGTAGAAAAACAGGCACTCCTGTGAAATCAGAATTAAAATCGGCTTAGAAATACATTAGATACAAGCATTTTAAGTTGTTAATTTGAAGGCGATTAGACAGAGAGATCCGACATCAACCGTGAAGTCATAGTTGAGTACGGCCATATAAACTCCTAGTAAATTGTCGTTTTGCTAGAAAGAGATGGAGAAAAATCTTTAATACCTTATATCTTGGTTGTTTTTATAGTTATTCGAAAACCGATTTTTTCTTTCTGTTTATTATATGAATGAGCTTCTATTAAAGCAAAATTTTTTTTTTGTCATCTAGCCTATTGCAAGACGCATTTGATGTTTTTGTATTGCAATGCGGACTTTAAGCTTGTGTTAATGTTAGATTGTGATCACCGTCGAAATTGTCGAGGAAACCGTGAAATTGACGAGATGATTACAGCGAATACTTCCCTTGACGGTTATTTTCGATTGTAATCTCTCGCTTGTCTTATTCGTTTTCTTTGATGTGGATGCCAAAACTTTGTGACAATTTGTGAGAAAGTAACAAAGGCAAGCGTTGTATTTGTACTTCTCGGAACATGGAAATATTTTGCGAGGCTTTATGTAAAATTAATTCCCAACACTGGGCCATCTTGTTGAGAGTTGGGCCATCAAACCCCATTCTGGGGAGGGAGAGAACTGCCCAGCATCAAGCGGATCGCGGCTAAGATAATTATATTGAACGTGAAGCTTTCTAAGATTCTTCAAAATTGGTTGCGATAACATTCAAATTTTAATAATATTAAACATAAGTTCACGAAAAATCAAAATCAGCGGCGGAGTTGTGTCATTAAAAACTCGACTCGAATTAGTAAAGTACTTCAGACGACCGCAAGCTCTTATTAAGTTGGTTAAGCAAACACAAAAAATTGGTGAAGGTGAACCTCGATGAGTTTCAGATTTAAGTGTTTTACCTTGATGAATTTCAGATTTTGCTGTTTATCATTACGAGATGGATATTTGAATAGTTTAAGATAACATTATCTTCAGCATTATAGAAATTATTGAAAACGGGAGATAACATTGACATAGTTATATTATAATGACGATATTTAAGGTGGACGATTCTGGCAGGAAGACTGTTCCTTAAACGATAAAGTTTACAGTTGCCTCTTATTTATGTAAAATATCACAAGTATAGTATAACCTTAGATCTTGTATTTTTTAAATTAGTACCCTTGCTTTCAGTAGGCCTAGAATGAGTTCTCGAATTGTGCGCTATTGAGCGAAGAGAGTTATAGTGAAATGTCGCATCACTGCCATATGAAGCGTCAATTAAAAGATTTTTATCTATTTGTCCCAGGTTTTTCATCATCCCAAAACTAAGCCTACTGGAGATCCAAAAGTCTACGTAGGTGCATAAGCACTTGAAGAACAAAACACGGTACTATCAGCGCAGATTTATCAAGAGATTTATCAGCACGCTGCCAGTTCAGCGAAACAACAGGCAATTATAACTTATACTTTTTATGATTGCCATTACTTTGTTTCGAAACTCCATTACGAATTGGATTCTCGTGCACGAGTCGCCTTGAACTGTAACCCGACAGCCAATAAGCTGCAGTGTGATAATGTTTTGTGTTTATTACTGTTCCTTCAAGAAACGGTAGCGTTGCTTTTGTAGCTGCACTTTCACGGAAATTTGTTTCGAGAAGCTAAAAATGTTGAATTTTATTTTTCATTTTCATTTTTCGTATTAGCCGAGGGTGATTTTGATAATGCAGTGCCCCAACATTTACATTTACTTAGCAATCAATTAATACACTTCGTATTAATTGATCAATTGTCCGAAAAAATCCTGCAATATAGTTCTCAATAACATTTCATAGGTTTGATAAAAATGATAATTTTTTGAATTTTACAAATTAATGAAAAACTAAGTCTAATCAAAAAAATATACTAAAAACTGAGTAAGAACATTTTAACTATTTAAAGCCTGTGAATGGTGTATGGCGTGATGTGGTTCGGAGCAAATACGAGTAGGTTAGCGTTTTACAATAGGGTGGATCATCCTCTATCGTCCTTGCGGCTTTACTGAAAATCAGCGTCACAGTTCTCTGTGACATAGAGCTGAGTGGAGTCGCTTTGTGTAAAATTATGTGTGTCATTTTTCATTGTAAAATATTATCTCCAAAACGATATGTTTATTTATATGACGATATGTTTATGTTTATTTATATATTGTTGTTTAACTGACTAGTTTTACTGTCGTAATGTGTTATTGTTTGCTCCATGTTTGCTCCAGATTAATTATTTTTTTCTTTCTTGCTTTCAATAATCATCTGAATTCACATTTGTCCGGGATGTTGTTTTACGTCTTTCTTGTGCCACTCTAAGGCAAGACGATGGTAGATAGTGGTGGAAACTAGGGCTTCTATCACGAACTAAACCGAACAGAATCCCCTCATCAGAATCGATCCCCAGACCTCCAAACGCGACTCGGGTGGTCTTGGTCACTATAGCACAGACGCAAATGAATTGAGCACCTAATCAATAACTCATATCATTCACACCGCCAAACAAATTCTAGTCCGCCCACAGTCCACATTGTCGAACGGAGTCCAAACACGTAAATTTGGCATATGTTCATTCACCTTAGCAAACAGTGGATACACGCTTAGCGACTAACCAAATCGATAGGCTCAAAGTGACCCCAAGAGATGTCTGGGGCCTCAGCCGTGTCAAAGAACTCCGGGTGCGTGCCCTGTGACGTAACCATCCGTAAGTCCCGAGGGACAGCGAGGTCGGAGCACTGCCCCTGAATAAACCCAATTTTGGGTATTCTATTAGTGGTCAAATATTTACATAGTTTAAATTCTCGCCCGCCTTGACACTCGCCGAGATAAGTACACCGAAGCTAATCCAGACTTTAAACCTATGTATGTCAAGTTTGTCCAAATTCGCCTTTCGTCATATTCCATCTCTATTTGGTTGATAATGTGAATTTCATTGACCTCGCTCGTTCAGTACCGGGTGCCGGAAGAGCGCACACAAGTTTCCGTCGAATGTCCGCTCCGCAAATAGCGTCTGCATTGTATAAAACTACAAAACACACTTAGTCGATGAGAAACCAAAAACACCCAGCCAGCTGCTTAGAGTGGCAAAATTAAAAGGAGGAAAATATTACAGAAACATCGAAAGAGACGCGCAATAACTAGTTTATTTACTCCTTGACTAAATATTATTAAAAAAATAAAGCGTTGGTTGTACCTACACTTATGTAATACTAGCATGTATGAAAGTGTATTGGTACGAGTATGTTGTTTTACTTCATTGACTTCGTCGGATTTTTCTTATTTTTTCGACAAGGATTCATCTGCTTTCTGTGGAAATTTTGAAAAATCCCTCCTTAGTTAGATTTGAATAATGCAATGAACACCTACAATGTGCTAATATTATAAATTCGAAAGTAGCTCTGTCAGTCGGTCGGTCTGTTTGTCTGTTACGCTAAACCAATTTAAATTAAATTTGGTATAAAGATGGACTAAGCCCCGAGGAAGGATATAGGCTACTTCTGACCGTGAATTTTAATGAGTTCCCTATGGAACGCATGATATAACGTGATTCGCGATATAAGTGAATTCCACGCAAACGCAAAGTCGCGGGCAAGAGCTAGTAATGCAGGCTTACTATGGAATCAATTCCGATCGATTTAGATAGGTATTGTGATTTTTAGGGATTTTTCCTATTAACAACACTAAGTAACACTACGGTCAACTTAGATCCGTATCTTGAGAACATTTAACATTAGAGTTTGGTTCGCTCAAAATCCGCGCAATACGAATCCAATTTGGCGCCAATGTGGCAACTCAAGCGTACGAAAAATCAGACTCTCAATGTCGATCGATCAGAATTAGTGGGAGAGTAAGCACACCGACATTATCCTAAAAGCGCGCCACATACAGAGGCGGCAAGCGGGACGGTAGCGGAGCGGGATTTTTTGTAATGTTCGTGTCGCTATGGACCATGCCGCACAGATACCGCCCGCGGAATCGACGCGGCGCGGCGCAAGTAAATTGCTTACCGCAGTTCCGCTACCGTCCCGCTTCCGCCTTTGTGGGTGGAGCGCTTTATTGAAGCGGCGATGTAATGCAACGCGATTGACAAATCCAATCATAAACCAACGATTTACTACTGCCTACGTCAAACTGTAGTTATCACAAAATCGCCAATGTCGACGGTAATGACAATGACCTTAAATCCGTTGTGAACTTTAGCTAGTAAATTATAATAAAAAACGGCAATTTTTATTGTAGACGTTACGAACATCGTAGTATTTTTAATTCACCTTGTGGCAACTGACAAGAAGGCCAAAGACGATGGACACAATTTCATCTGAATTCCTCACCAGCAGTGAATTGGCTATCTCACCTCTATTGTGGAATATATTAATATCTCGCGTC
Organism: Schoenobius gigantellus; assembly: GCA_963935595.1. NCBI lineage: Eukaryota > Metazoa > Arthropoda > Insecta > Lepidoptera > Crambidae > Schoenobius > Schoenobius gigantellus. The sequence goes on from OZ012543.1 coordinate 4,750,464, forward strand.
ACGACGTTCGTTTGTCCGGAATAAACTCAGAAACTATACTCAACTGATTTTGATCTAATTTGGCTTATTGTATTAATTTCTTCTCAGGGAGATCTTTAATATAGCAAAGTTTTCTTTTATGTCAATTATTAACCTCAATATTTATTATTGCGAATTAAATCGTTTGTAATTAATTTGCAATAATAAATCGGAAGTTCCGAAGTTTCAAACAGATGAAAGTGTGAGTTGATTTTTCGACACAACACTTGGTCATCTAAGTTGGGATATCATCCACTAGATGGCGTTGTGTTTCGATTCCTTTACGCTACAGTCGGGTTGCCATTCGTCCCGATACGTCGGTACATGTCACAGTTATTAACAGTGGTGTCCCGACGAGCAATAAAATGTACAGAAGTTCGCGAACAAAGGCTTGAAGCGGTCGAAATAGGGGATGAAAGTTTGTAGGGCAAACCAATCATTTCTGAACGCGCTATAACTGAATCCCACGCGGACGGACTCGTGCACAGAAGCTAGAAATGTCTTGCTGACGATGACGCGGTCTCGAAAAAATGTGGCAACCCTATGCACACTCTTTTCCACGTCACATGTTTATATGACCGGGTTTCTTGAATGTTTCATGTTGAATTATGAAGTTTAGTAATAACATTAATCCAACCTACTATAGCTGCTGAGCCACAGCATCCCGTGGCCGGGTCGTCTTGTTGTGGAACATGAAACACTCATCATTAGCGACAGGCCTGTTGGTAGTTAACCATGAGGCACTTGAACAGTTGAACACCCTTTCCGTACCCTTGGAGATCTTTAAGGTGCAAACTAACTGGGCTTATGTGATGCCACGTATGTGATGTTACGTCCATCAGAAGACATCGGTCTTAATAGAAAATGTATGAAAAATCATTATTTAGAACTACACTCAGCTTACGTGACGTCGTCAACGCGACCAATCACATAACGTGGCGTGGCATCACATAACGTGGCGTGGCATCACATAACGTGGCGTGGCATCACATAAGCCCAGTTCGTTTGCACCTTTACAGTCTTCCTATATACAAATAGAGATACATACCTAGAATGAGATGTAGCTTGGCGTCCGTTTGGAAGGCGTAGTGCAGCGTGACCAGAAACGGGCATGCCCTTACTGCTTCTAGGACCTGCGGAAGAATAATAATACGCTTACACACTGCGACTTAACCTTCGAAGCCCACTGCGGTCAAAGAAAATGTAGAGTTTCCTAGTTTCTTGCCTGTTCTTGTGAAGGCTCTCCCCCAAATTCAGTAGAGTTAAATTTATACTTCCCTTTCTTCTTGTATTTAAAGACATGTCGATTATGTTTGGGATGTAGGACATATATACGTATTTTAATAAAATACATTGGGGCCGCAAAAAAACCCCGATTCGTTTAGAAACACAATAATATCCTCTAAAGTTTTTTTATTTAAGGTTGTTGTCAAAATCAACAAACATTATATATTAGACTTTTTAAGTTATTAGCTTCAAAGTTTTAGAAGATGATGAGGTTTGTACGTTCGCTCTCTTATAATTAGAATATTCTTTTGTTTTTGACGTCATAAGTGCCTGTAATGATTTCGTCGCACATTGCCAACTATGGCCCTTTGTCCAATTTTAAAAGTTTTCATGTGATCAGTAGCGCACAGTCTACTGGCAATGTGCGATCAAATCCCTATAAAGGCGCGTGATGAATAAAGATTTTCGAACTATCGCGCACTTTAAATTATTATTGAGTTACGAGCAAAGGTAACCGTTTAACATCAGTGGAAAAGTCCAAATCTACTGATAAATTCTAGTCGAACCGAAATTAACCCGTTGCGATTGACGAATCGGAGCGCGTAGATATGTTGCGTTCTGATTGGTCTAAAGTAGAGGTTGTGGTCATATCATAAGTGATCACCAGATGTTATGCGGTCACCATGGCCTGTTAACTCTTGCGATCAGTCATTTGCACGTCGCCAACCTTTAACAGCTCACTTTATTAGCACAAGACAACACTAGACCTATTCACGCGCAAGGAGCACAACGTGTTCCTTCTCAGACGTGTTGCTATTAAGAGCTATAAACTCGACACCTTGTTTCCTTTTGACACACTCACCTGTCTCTCTGTCCTCGTGTGTTCCGCCGTCTTCAGCTTCTGAACTATCGAGGCTTTCTTCAGAACCTTCATCGCGTACAATTTCCCCTCGTCCACGCCGCATCTTTTCCTAACTAAGAACACTTTGCCGTAAGCTGGAACAAGGAGAAGCTTTGTGTTATTTAATTAATCTATGTCTATGTCACTAATGAAATTGAGTACTTTTATTGAAACTTATTCATCGCCTAGCATAATTTGTCGTGTACAGTAAGCTCCTTATCAAGCTATACTGATTGACTTTTGGGCCGTTCTTATGTCGCTCGTAATAATGGCGGTTTTCGTAGTGTAAATGTATAGCTTGAATGAGAGCTTGCTGTACATTCGACATTAGCCCGTATCGCGGTATTAATACCGAATGATATATTTCTCAATACCGGGATTCCGAGCTACCGATATTGAAAAAAAGTTCAAAGTACTTATTTCTTCGTGTATAGAAGGTAATCTTCTCGAGTACAAAACAACAAAACACGTTACTCACGCAAAATTATCATTTACATTATGTAACAATAATAATATAACGTATGAGTGAGATCAGATTTTGTTTACGATAATTTCGTGTTATTATAAAAACAAATTTATCATCGAAACTGTGGAAATAAAATCAGTTTAAGTCTTCCAATCCAACTAATCATATATTTTTTAAATAATTGCAATAACAGGCTAAAAACAGTTCATCAAGTGATAATCATATGGACAATAACCGCCTTTTAACGTCTACGAAAACATCTGTTTCCGTGCACCACAGTAATAATTTATCACTGTTTTGTTTTTATATAGTGGGCCTAGCAAATTACTCCATTTCACCCGGTGCCAAGTGAAAGTGGAGTCCAATTGCATAGACAGCTAGTGCAGGAGAGAGAGTACACGCTGCACTAGCCACCCTCACCGTGCTGCTTCACATATCTTTGAAAGGATGCGGTATTGTAAGAAGGGGGGAACGTGTACGGGGATCGCGGTATTGGACATTTTGAATACGGATATTGTTAGAAAATCTGTCGACATCGACGACACCGCGGCCTTTGAGCTTGCACTACGAACAATACCATCACAAGAGACGCATAAATAAGAGCGATCCAAGGGTAATACAAACTACAATGTCTGACCTGTTGTCGAGTGTATTTGAAACCATTTTAAATTTCACGTGTTATTATTTTCAATCCTCATCTACATTCAAGTGGTTGAGACTTGAGACCACCTGGTTTAAGATCTGAAGATCCAGAATTCGAATAACCATTCTAACTTCAACACCATCGTATTTTTAACAAACAAAATTAAACAAAATTAAGACAGTGTTTCCGACAGTAAAAAATTGGATAGCCAGCTCTTCTCTGATCAAGGAGTCTCCTTTCATATTGCCTTATCGTTAAAATATCCCTCTTACCGGATTCGTTACCGACCTTCTGTTTCAATATTTTGACATTACGCAATATCATTATTAATATTAAGTTATTATTGAAAGTAAATACAGATAAAAACAAAACTCTTTCTGATACATCGAGTAATAATCAGCATATGAATCTCGATTCTCAATCAAACAATAATGACATTGATCGTTCATTACATAACTGTGGATATTATGATAACGTTATCAAGTCCGATAACAAAACACACACAACGGAACATTCGGAACTTGACGTTTATTTAAATTAATAGATGATAAAAAATTATCATGTATTCAAACAGCTAAAATAATAATTCAAAGCCCCATCACTGATTGCATTCGTTATTATTGGATATGGATCGTGGGGTGTTTGGCAAATATAAGTTACAAGTGGGTAATATCGATACATTAGTATCACATTTCGTATACGCGAGTAGGTACCCCTAGTCGACTAATTAAAAACATTACCCTCCTTTCTTTGGCAGTGGGGTAAAAAGAAATAACAGTTGAGGTTGAGCAAGATATACTTGGTTCAAGAGATGCATGTAGAAAGTTGAAAACTGTTTGAAACTTTATATAGACCTGAGCTAGAGGACCAACTGCAATCTACTTTGTTCGTCAAGGCTTATTTTAATTTTAAAAAACCTTTTATAACTTTCAGGATTTCCTCAAAACCTTTTCAACTTAACAGTTTCGAGGGTGACACTTCATTCTCACTTCGCTATCACTTGGCAAGGTGACTTAATTGCCTTCATCGAAGACATTTCCTTAAATACTCGCACAAGGTTTAAGTATGCGTAAACAAATAAACAGCACCAAAGATCACCCGGAACTGTTATTACGAGACCATTATTACCAACTAGTAAAAGCTGCAATCAAAGGTCCATTAGTAGAGCCGTCTGCGAGTGAACATCTAAATATGCCCGCCAAAGATATTTTTGATAGAGCGCAGTACTTTTCCTTAAAAGTCGAAAGTAAAAATGAATGCAACTCGTAGAGATTCCGATAAGGGTAACGGACATGGTGGCGAAAGCAGCAACCTTATAACGTCCATTGTTATTTTCGGGCGTATTTGAATGAGTGTACCACTGAGCGATTATTTTTACGAGGTAAAAAGTAAGAATGGAGTATACAATGTTATGCGTAATGGTTAGGCAGGCAGTAAGGAACAATAGCGAAGATTAAGAAGGAAAAAATTTGCAAAAAGACCTCACTAAATGTAGTATACTTAAAATCACTTACGTAATTTAAAAACATTTTTAATCACTTCTTAAACTTTGAGATGCATACCGTCCTATTACAAGACCTGACACTGTACACAGATAGAGATCTATGTGTATTAACACAAGTGAAAGCGCATCAGGTTCAAAACTTCAAACCAAGACTAAGTTCAGACCAGATTTAAACCAGGTTTTGTAATAAGACCTTTAATATTTATCATAACAAGACTTGATAATGAAAAAATTAATAAAATAGGCATTGATCTAATTGCTTAAAATCACCTAAAACGATCTTATAACACTAACTTATAATCAATTCCTAAACTAGACATTTGAGGCACTTAATATTTATCATAACAAGACTTCAGTAGGTAATGAAGAAATAAATGTATAAGACAATGATCTGACAGCTAATCTGAAATCTCGTCTATTACATAGCTGAGATGGAAGCAGCTGTAACACAATTCCGTAACCGAATACATCCGGTTCGAGCCAGTCGCGATCATAGGGGAGACGATAAGCACTGCTAATGTCAACAAGAAAAAAAAATTGATCGTCAGTCTATCGATCGACTGATGTGCAGATGAGAAAGGGACTGCGGTAGATAATGACCGGATACTGAGCGGTTTCGATAATATTGTTGTCAGTCCGTTGCTTCAACTGCTTCCATTGTAAACATAGATCAATATTTAACCGTAACAAAACTATTGTTGTGTGAGATTATAGTACATATTATGCAATTGTTACTTATACCACATTTCTGTGGCCTGATTAATCAATTGGGGACGGCTATCATCTTTAATATTCTAGTGACTTCCAAGACATTTACAAATATGCCTTGAGTTGTTGGGAAAGTTTCCAACAAACCCTTCGTAATAAATATCTACAAACATACATGACAGGCATGCAATATTTATTACTTAAAGTGCCTAAACACCAGCAAGAAGCAATGTTGCAATTATAGAGGAAATTGGAGCGCAACAGACTAACAGAGCTTTGAACGTCCAAAATAAAGATTATATATTTAGTGCGGTCGTATTTACGTTCGGAACTGAGACTGACCTAGAACGGTCGATGCTCCAGTGAGTGCTCACGTCGCAAATACACGGTGAAGTGAATATGATTTGCGCGATGCACAATTTGAAGCGGATATACGCGAGAGCAGGTAGAAATCCGTATCGGCCAGGTGTCGTACGTACGACGGGAATTGTTTCTTGGAACTTTCTTACGTCAACTTGGCGAGTTGAACTAAACTTTCGGGGCGTGTTAGTTCGATACATCGCTAGTGGAGAGTAAGATAAATTTTTATTGAAATTGTTAGTAATAAATGGGAAGTTGATGAGATGGTTCGCGGAAGCTATGTTAGGTGCTCAAAAAGATAAATAATGTTCTTACTTGGCTTAAATTACATTACTAACGATAGAAATATTGAGTTTCGCTTTTCTGGTGAACAGAGAGTTATAGCGAGATGTGATATTTTTTACCCGTTTAAATTAAACCTTTAAAGCATCATGACAATCATTAGAATCTTCATCGTGATCCATGTTGGATTCGTGTTAGCATTTTATTAACTTCTGTGAAAAACTACGAAAATGCTGAACGAATAGCAGGCAGGGACCGGACCCGGTTACCGTTATAGCCGGTAACCTTAGGGTTTTGATGGGGTATTTTATAATGCTGGGTTTTTAAACCCTTTGCCTTACGGTAAGCTTTCAAACGGCTTACCGGTTTACACATTAATCCCTTCGATTGAATTAATTCGGGTTACCGCTAACCGATATCAAAAACCCCAAAATGGGTTACCGTTCTAAACGCTGATTAATTTGTAAAAAATATTTTAGACCTTAGGTATATCGCGTGTAGATTGCTTTTGCACCGCATATTTGCCGAAGGTCGCAACCGAACTCTGGCGTTATTGCGCCCGCAGTGCTATTTCAATCGCTCGGTGTGCGTGAGGGAAAGGGTTACCCTAACCCGAACAGTAAGCGGTTAAGCGCATAAACACTAAAAACCTTTAAGATTGGGTAAGCGGTAAATTATTGTTGTGGGTGGTAACCCCTATTTTACGGGTTATCGTTATTGTTGGGAAACCTGTTGAACGGCTTACCGAGCCCACTGGGTTACCATACGAATGGGTTACCCTTTCGAACGGCTTAAGCAAATGAACGGGTTTTCCGGTCCCTGATTAGCAGGACATGGTGATTTTTAATTTCTAATCAAACCCGATTAAACACTTTTTATTTATTTATTACTGTAATGTTTAGTATCAACAAAAATCAAAGGATATCAAACGTTGACTATCCTCATTTCAATGTAAGGATAACACACACATCTGTGTATTTTAAGTCTCGAGTCCACCCTGACATGAAACGAGTGCAAGGCACTGCAATGCAACAAATCAATTGTACTCGCAAAGTCCACGTACAGTAAGCGGCGCGTCAAGCTATACTGTTTGCCCTTTGGACCACTCCTATGTCGCTCGCAATAGGGGCGGATTTCGTAGTGAAGACGTTAAGTTTGACGTGGCGTTTACTGTACAGCGATATTGAGTACACGGCCCATAATCGCCTCGTTGACCGACCGACACAGCAGGACGACCGTTGAACTGCACCGAGCCTATTTTCACTTTGCTAATTAATGAAGCTCTGCAGGCCTATTCTCTAACTTTGGTTGCTAACTAGAACTGTCATTTTTGAAAGAAACTTAACATCTATCACTGCTATCATGAACGCCGCCGTAACACATAGGTAAACTATTATTTATTTGACATAAAGTTTCTTTCAAAAATGACAGTTCTAATTACCAACCGTAGTTAGCGAATAGATTTGCTGTTTGCCTTCAAAACTACCAAGGAGCCTTCGTGTAATGAGTTTTCATTAGGGAAATTGTCGGGTATCGCCTCCGAGTCCGTTGCCAAAGGCCACCGGGGACCGATATAATACACGATAGAGGGAAATTTCCTGTTATTTTTTTTCCAACGACCATTATACTTGTAGTTTCACTTAGCGGATTGAATATTATTACTCCAGCCGAAATGCGCGGACAGCAAATCAATGTTAAGCCTATTAACCTTATAATATCATTTTTCTAGCAGCTTAACCCTTTAACGGGCAATTATTTTTGTGTGATAGATAATTTTTTAAATGAGGTTTAGTAAAGGTCTCTATACGGATTTAAAAAAACGGAAAATTGACTAATTATGTTTTGCGGTTTTGTCTGTAGGCCGTGGTTACATATGTAACCGTGACCCTTAAGGTATTAAGACAAATGTCTACATATGTGTGACTATGGCCGTTTAAGGAATAAGTGCTTTTAAACGCGGAAAAAAATAAAACTACAAGATTCGAACCCGATTCGAGTGAACAAAATGTTAACTGTAATTATCTCTTTTTACTTTGTTAAGAAGTACCCAAAGTAGACTAGTCACCATCACCACTGCTAATATCAACATCCAATTTCGAAGATCTTTACAGATTTCCTGAAAATTTGTTAAGAATATCAAAGAAGGCATGAAATTAATAAGAAAGCAAAACGTGGTGAATAGTGCTACTGATTACCACATAAAGGGTGTGTTTCAGTATGCTCAGTTGGTGTGAGGTCTCATCAAGACCACAACACTAATTAAGCGTATGAAGTAAGGGTTTACGCATGGAGACGTGGGGTGTGTAGCTTTATGTCATTTTACAAACTTCTTCAGGCTGCTGTGACATAAGGACTGCATCTCATTGACAACAACAACTAAACAACGTCAGTGGGTACGTTTAGGTAATGGGTTTGAGATTATTGGCTAATGAGTGGCTGCGAAACCGCTAGAAGACGTCAATGTGAGAGCGGCGCTCGGATTCTGTGGCGGCACCGCGCAAGAGATCTCTCGAACTGCTAAGCATCTCATAGCTCGCACTTTCAACTTTTAGTCAAAGCCAAAGTCAAAGTATACCCTCATATTAAGGTTACCGATTCACCGCGGCTACTCTCAAAGTCCGCAGTCAGAGTTTTGATGTCGAATAAGCTGCGAGAACGTGCACGCAAAACTTTTCGATACTACGCAAACTTCGACTACCGACTTACGCCCGAACCCAATATGCGATCCTGATCCGTTTTTTCCGGATTGAGATTGCAAACTCAATCCAAAAGTACCATTTTGCGTCTCTATAACCAATCGAAGGATTGCATTTGTAATCTCTGAAAGGCAACCATCCATGAGAGGTCCGATCAGTGTTTTTGGATAGACCTCTGTTCGAAAATGACGTTTGACGTGTCCCAATAATCAATCTTTGATTAAAAAGGGATTGATTGACGTCTACACAATCTTTTTTTGGCAATCTTCCTATTTTCATGGTTTACTTGTCAAAATTTGGATTGATTTGTACATGTTTTGAAAATAATTGTTGTATTTTTGTCAGAAATGGCAATGGCAAAGACGATATTTTTGGAAGATGTGATAGTATGTTTGAAATCTATACAAATAAATAAAATTGAAGTGTCTGTTTGTATTGTCAAAATAACAAGTTTTTAATGAATGGGTATGAATGTATATCGGGTACCAATAACAAAAACACAATTTAAAAAATGTTTGTCTGTCTTGTTTGTTCCCGCTAATCTCTGGAACTTTTTATCAAGATCGGTCCAGCCGTTACTAGTCCACGCGGACGAAGTCGCGGGCATAGCTAGTATATAATAAATAGCTGTGCCGGCGAACTACGTTTCGCCATAATAATCACCTAGGTGTATAAAAAATAGTTTACGGCCTATTCTCAGACCTACCGAACATACTTACACAAAAAATTTCATAAAGATCGTTCAAGCCGTTTTGGAGGAGTTTGGTAACAAACTGGGACACGAACATTTTATATATTATTATTAGAAGATAATAGCTTCAGTTTTGCCTCGCTGTCGGATTAAGTTTTTTATATTATTTTATTCTTGTATAGATATTGTAAAAATCTTAAATTAAAGATATTTTTTGAAATAAAGAATGATAATATAAATAATTTCTTTTTAGTACCTAATCATGAAGAGGCACCTCTTCTTTCTGTAATTTCTTACCCCAAATTTTACTTCTGTATTTATTATACGATTACTCGTTGCTTTTATTGATTTATATTAGTTCAAATCACAAATTATACGTTCAAATCAAACCAACCACACCACAGCTAGCTAACAAACAAAAAATATAATGTCACTCGTGTGCTCTTGTCAGTTTTATACACGTTCCATTCCTATAAAAATAAGTAGTTTGCATAATATTGTATTTGATATATATTATTATTATTTACAGAATTATTTCGAAGTGTTTTTAAACATTATATTTATTGTTAGAAGCATAAGAAACATTATTTAAAAAGATTTATAGCTAGTTTGTTTTCATAGAACATACAGTAATAATATTGCACAATCTAATATTTTGCGTATAAAGAAACGGCCAAGAGGGAAAGGATAGCTGGCGATCCGATGTCAAAAGAATCCTAGGATTGCAGTCTTTAGTTATTGGCACGCGGATTAGGGATCGATTGAGCGATACGCAATAATCCGAGATTGTTTTCAATCTTAAACTACGGATACAATATTGGTTTCGGCCGTTAGAGAGCACGTTACTCACACGGTGGTTTTTCGCGTGGAAGTCCCCCCCGCAATATTCCAGATTAGATTAACAATTTATCCACTCCTTCGCAACACACTCACAATTAACTATTTATTTAACTTGGCGAAGACACTCGCCGAGCGTATTAGCATGTTGATAGGCCTATTCGAGATCCGGCGGCGGGCGGGATAAACAAAATCTGTCAAACATTTTCCTGGAAGCGAACAAGATTAATTGTCGGGAGAGGAGCTTGCTCGTGCCGGCGGTTTATGAACCCTGCGGGTCGCGGGGACTTCCAAGGTCTCGGCAATACTCGTGTACCTATTGCGGGGTAGATGAGGTCCTTACTGGCTTACACGCGAAATGACTTTTTATAAACATTTTACTGTCAATGTTCATAACATTATTATTTATTATTGTTTATAAAACTGAGTTGGCAAACATGTACGCTTCCTATCTGATAGTAAGTGGCTACAATCGCCAATATCAGGGGTGGCTAACTTAGACCCAAGATCTACTGTACTAATGAAACCCTGTGCGACCAATTACATCTTTAAATGACAACTGAAACATTATATACATTATTCAGCATGTATACAATTATGTAATTGTATATAAAAATTTTATGGTGATTACGTTGCGCAGACAGTTATACGTTTTTTTTTACATTACGACTTTTAATTGTTAGGTAAAATAAACCTATATGTTTTTTGCTTTACCACGATCAGCTCGACTAAAAGACGCGCTCAACCGGTAGGCGACCCCTGGCCTATATAGAATGTGCTGTATAGGCCATTATTGTATGAGTGAGAAAGCAAAACCTAGAAACACAGAAAAAGTCTTGCTTTAATTCTTAACGCCAAAAGTAATTAAATCGGTCAATTTTTCGCGGAGAAAACAGGGGACTAATGGTCGATTTCACCAACCATTACTTAGCTTAGGTAGCCCCTAAGACGCATGCTGTCACTTTTTGTCTTTAATGAAAAGAATGTGACAGCATGCCACCTAAGAGTCCCCTAAGCTAAGAAGAGGTTGGTGAAAATGGCAATAAGAAACGTATATTTTGTGTACACATACTTTTCATAGGTATTTTCGGTCCCAGCTGCAGCTGTCCCTATCGCGCTCAGTTCAGTGGTTCAGTTGTTCGGACACATCGCGACAGCAATACATTTTACAAATAGGTAGGTATTTTTGAATTCTCTCGACCTTGGTGTTTCCTCTTTATGTATTTTATTTCACAAACCGCCTCTGTGGTCTAGTGGTTAAGAACACCGTGTGTTGATCGGGAGGTCCGAGGATTTCTCTGCTCGGTTTGATTGGCGCAAAAGCTTTTGAGCCCGTCTGGCTAGCCGCCACCGTCTTACCTAAGTTTGTCGCCCTAATAACATTGTAAATAGCATTGTTGTGTTCCGACAATTAGAGGTAAGATAGCCAGTGCCCCAGTTGTTGAGGAGTCCAGGTGAAGCTCGCTTCCACCTTCGGCCACTTCGTCACTTACCAATGGGTGAGAAGAAGGATAAGAGCTTCCCGAGTGTCACGGGTTAAAATATACAAATTTATTTTTCTATTCACGAGGTTTGTCAGACAACATGACTTACTTATCACGGAGTTATAGGTTATAATAAGAATTTGCCATCTTCTATACACGGTTATTTTTTATCACCCTGGAAAATTTAAGGGACGCTTCTCGACATGGTATTAGAATGATTTAAATATTAATAAAAAAATATAACTCACTTACTTAATTTTATATTAATTTTCCAAAAAAATCCTAAAAATGCTGCACTAGTTGAGAGCAGCATTTTTAGAGATTTTTAAAAAAAAAAATATTTTTTATAATGGATATGTCCTGAAGTGTCCCTAAAATTTTCCGGGGTGATAAAAAATAACCGTGTATATTCGGCGTTTTCAAGACTATTCGTTTTGGTACCTACGTGTTTTGATACAATTAACCTGGTTATCGAGTTCGGCATAAATTATTTGTTCACCTAGTTACCGCAGACAATGATAGTAGTCTGGCGAATAACACGTGCGGGCCGGCCGTGATGTCACGCTGTCAAAATTTTATATAGGACGCAGAGTCTACTTCGACTTGTTTAGGCGATTAAAGGACACAATTAAAAAGGTGGGTAATTCATCATCACAGCTCATATACGTCGCCACCGAGGGGCTCGAGTCTACCCCAAGTTAGGGGGTTTAGGCTTAGTCAATCACTCTGGCCCAGTGCGGATTGGTCGACTTCACATACACCTTTGACTTTCTTCGCAGGTGTATGCAGGTTGCCTCACGATGTTTGCCTTCATCGTTGAAGCAGCGGCCAAATGTACACAGGAAATTAGAAAAACGAAAAAACACCTTGGTACGTGGCAGGATCGAACTTCGGACCTACGTGCCGAGTCAATAGCGCCCCCGACGTTGTCTCATTTCCTATTGTCTATATATCAAGAGATTGAAAAAAAAAACTGATTCTACAAAAATACTATTTTCTGTACTTTTCATAGGTATCCTCCGGTCCGACAGCAATACATTTTCCAAATATATTATTCTGTTACCCATTTCGATTTGCGTCACCGGTTGTCACGCAATATTCGTACTATTATGACACGTCATACCTTTAAACGTATAACACTGTATGTACAACATGTCTCTGGTATTTTATATAAAAAAAGTTGCATATACGAATTTGTAATAAGGACACGTAAACAGTTGTTCAAACAAGCAACACATGAGTTCCCAAAGCCGCCTCATAAAGCGCTGATAAAAATGCTAATTTCACAGGCAGTCGTTCACCCCTGCCGCGCGATATCCAGTTAGCAACTATGTAATGCGATTAAAATTAATTATTTAACGGAGTTGATACAGAATGCGAAACACGGGAGGCGTGAGGCGCTTTGAAAATGAGAATTGTAGATGTGCTGAAATTATTCTTGTATAGTCTATATGGGTCAATATTTGCTATTTGGGCAAAACGAGTTTTATTTTTTTCGATTTTTTTTTAAATATTTTTAAGTTTATTAGTAGTTGTAAAATTGTAATATACTTTATTATATTGAATAAACGTGCGTTCCGTTAACTTTAGCCTATTTTAACAATAATATAAAGATATTTGCAAACTGCCAGGACAGGAAAATGACATGATGACAGGATAATGACAACCTAAATTGAAATCAAGATATTTATTGTGAAAAGACCTAAGCGTAACTTAAATATACCTTTTAGTGGAAAATTAAAATAATACTGAGGTTTCGACACGAGTATTACAAATTATTAATCACAGACTAATGACATGATGACAGTATAATGAACTTTGACACTACTGTAAGTATTTGTTTAAGGTATTTTAGTGAGCTGGCAAGAATAAGTCTAACTACATAGATATTTTTTATATTTGCTGACACTTTCATATTTTTGTATTAATTCACTACGGACAACTAATCTCTCTAAATACTAATTAAAAAACTTCTAAACATTTCGGAGTTGATGACTGTGATAAAAAACAGTTTTTACTCACAGTAATCATTACTAAATGTAATAACGTAAGTCTTAAACTCTTAATAGACAAAACTCTAAAAACTTAATAGACACTAGGTAGGAAAATACCAGTCGCAGTGTGGACCTTACCTAGCGCGCCCATAAGGGCGCGCAGAACACCGGGGGGGTTTTAGTGGGTAGGCCTGGCACTCTACCGGGAGAGCCCCACACATGCTCGCCGTCTAGTCAACGGCGGATACGGTGCGGTTACGTATCTCCCCCCGAGAAAAAAAACAAGGGTAGGAAAATAATAAAATCTTTAAAAATTAAACAAAATGTTTCAAAAGGGTAGAAACGTTTTTATCACAGTCAAACGTTGCAATTATGTCATGAAAGCGCAAAACACTTAACTTAAAATCTTAAATTCAATGGCACAAAAGACTACCTTAAACTTAAGATCTTAGGAGAGTATTCTTTCTTACGCTGTTTAAGCAGTTCCACCATGCTTGGTGTTTGTGGACTATAAGAAAGCCTTTGATTCTGTCAAGACCTGGGCTGTGCTTAGTTTAAAGGTGCCAAATAGACTACCGGTACATCCAAGTGTTGCAGTCATTGTACGAAAACGCCACTATGTCAGTCCGCCTTCAGGACCAAAACTCGAAACCCAGGACGACTTCAGCGAGGTGTGGGATAGGGTGACGTAATATTCCCGAAACTGTTCACAGCTGCGTTGGAGGATGTATTTAAGCTTTTGGACTGGAGAGGACACGACATCAACATAAACAACATGACTCACCTTCGTTTTGCCGATGATATCGTAGTCATGGCTAAGACCACGGAAGGCTAGGCACAATGCTCGAAGATCTCTGTAGAGTTTCCTAACAAGTGGGTCTTAAAATGAACATGGACAACACCAAACTCGTGATGAATTTCCATGTACCCACCCTGTGAAGGTTGGAGGCTCTACACTGGAAGTTGTTGACGAATATATTTACCTGGGGCAAATAGTCCAGCTCGGTAAATCCAACTTCCAGAAAGAGGTAAATCGACGAATCCAACTCGCCTGGGCAGCGTTCGGGAAGCTACGCAGCAAATTCTCGGCCAATCTACCAGTGTCTTAAGACGAAAGTCTTCAATTCGTGCGTGTTGCCAGTGATGTCGTACGGAACTGAGACGTGGCCGTTTACAATGGGTCTCAATGTCGCTTAAAGGGCAATGGAGAGGCCTATGCCCGGAGTTTCTCTACGCGATCGCATCAGAAATGAAGAGATCCATAGAAGAACTAGAGTCACCACTATATAAGTGGCAGTGGGCAGGACACATAGCTCGCAGGACTGACGGCTGTTGGGGCGGAAAGAACCTCGAGTGGCGGCCGCGTACCAGGAGACGCAGCGTTGGTAGACCCCCCACAAGGTGGACTGACGATATGGTGAATGTCGCGGGAAGCCGCTGGATACGGGAGGCGCAGGACCGATCGGTTTGGAAATCCCTGGGGGAGGCCTATGTCCAACAGTGGGCGTCTCTTGGCAGAAATGATGATGATGATCTTAGTTTTTCCAATTCTCTCTTTCACTTTAAAACTTCCTCCTGTGTCTTTCTTTTCGGTGGCATACCTTTTTTTAACCCTATTATTCTGAATCACATTACATACATACTTACATATACATCCATCCAATAATCATTGCTCCGTTCTTATTGCAAATGGGTAAAAATAAATGGGTATAAATCAACGTAGATATAACACACTAGTCATTATCCTGTGTAGTTGTCATTATCCTGTCATCGATATGACAGACTAATGACGGCAGGAAAATGACGGAATGGGACATTTTCTTCCGTATTTTTATTTTAATATTTAAATAAAGTAAGATCAATGAACATCTGAACACGTAATCACATAAGTCATGTATTTGCATAAATATTTTGAAGATTGACTCATGTTTTAGTAATGTTTTGATGCACAGGAAATATGACCACAGTTAGAGACACTCACTGAATAACGTGCTTCAATGACGCCGGTAACCAATGTTCTGATTAAATGGCATCTTTCGACCCACCAATCACAACGAGTGTCGCCGCGGCTATCTTAACGTTTTTGATTGGTTATGCTACAGCTTCTATTTGGCGAGATTTTTTAAAATGAAATTTCGGCAGACTAATGACCCAATAGGCATTCTCCAAAATATAAGTATGAATTTGGACTTGATTATTTAAATAAAATAGTATAACTAGGCTTTAGAAATGAACTATCACGAAGTAACAAATATATTAAATACACATTTAAACTAACATTACTATAACAGTTTTGTTATGAAAAAATATGTTCAGCAATCGGGATTTTTCCCCGACAGGAAATATGACTTTTTTGGCTAAAATATTTTATTTTGGTAGTTATTTTTTAAAATACTTTCCTGGAAGTTAAATGCCACAGAAGTATGATATTGAAGTATTAAATAAAAATAGTTAGAAAATAAAGTAGCGTTTAATTTCTATAAAATATGCAAAAACTCGTTTTGCCCAAATAGCAAATATTGACCCATATACGCAATATAAAAGCTAGCAACACTAATCTATCAATCAATCATGCACGTTTTTAATAAAATAACAATTACCACTTAGAAGTTGGTGTAGCATAATAGGCTAGATGACTAAAATTTTTTTTTGTTTAATAGAAGCTCATTCATATAATAAACAGAAAGAAAAAATCGGTTTTCGAATAACTATAAAAACAACCAAGATATAAGGTATTAAGGCGAGGAATTTCCACGTGCAAGCCCATATGTTCCGCACTTCACACCGTTCATTTGTACATGACGTTAGCGCGGACGCGGCCACTGAACAGGCGCCAACATCATGTGCCGCACAGTAAAAATATAACAGTACAACAAGGACGTTTTATATCGTATGCAATATACTTTTTGCTAGGTTACAAATAAGTATTGATTTATAAACTGAGGTAAGTACCTACAGTAATACAACCAATAAAGATACAGCTTTATGACTTCATTGCTATTTTTTATTGTATCTTTACTTGTATGTAAATATGGACACTTTTTAATTGTTACATTACATAGTATTTTTATTTGACAAACAACTACGTGATTTTTTTAATAACTTAAAAAAATAACAAAGTTTAAAAAGCTTTTATTTGCTAGTGACGTCATTGTACTCGTCCACCATTATAATACCGATACAAACATATATTTTATAAGAAAGAGACGTAAAGCAATTATCAATAATTAGACTTTTCAAGATTCATCATAATTAGACCGTTTCTTCACAATTTCAAAGGTTTTAAATGTTTCTATGATGTGTTATTAATAAAATGTAAATTCAAATTTTATGCATATTTCTTTTGTGCAGTATAGAATGCATCACTAGAATACAAGAAATGCTCGATTAGCTAGAACTGGCTAGAAGTAGTATTTAAAACAAAAGCTAAGAATATGACTGACGCGGCGGCAAATACTTATAAAGCACTGTTAAATTTTTTTGTTTGACTTCAACGGCTATTCGGTTTGATTTAGAAATAGTAGATTGTTACACCGAGCGCTAAGTGACTTATTAATGCCCGCGGATGTTTGGTGCACGAGCACTTGCTCGAGGGCACTAATAACCCGAGGGCATTAATAGCTCACTTACGAGGTGTGTAATCTGCTTTTCCTTCAACTTATTAAAAAATAATAAAAAACTGAAGTTGACTGTAGAAAAACTTATTTATTTATGACAAAAAAAATGCAAATTGTTCTTATTAAGAAACCAAACCTTATCTTAACGGTGGTGACGGAAGTGGAAAATCCACAAAAAAAAACTCACTGTCAACACCACAAAACCCTTATTTCTTGCCGTCAACATGAATGTGCACCAAAAAACACCACTTTCACTGCACAATATTCACTCGAATACAATTTTTAATTTATTAAAAAAAAAGCTAATCTTCGCCATTAAAGCCAATTGCCTCTCTTTTTTAAATAAAATTGGCTTTGTAGGGTCCTATCTAACTTGTTTTGCGCATGTGAATTTTTTGTGACATGTTATACAACCACTCAAATCTCTTTGGAAAAATGCCTACATTTTGTATGAATTGTATGAATATGAATTGTAATTTCTTTTTAAATTAGAAAAACAAACAACAGGGCAATTATGTTGAACGGGTCATTAATGAAATTTCATACAATACTACTGCCGTTTTCCAGGGTAGTAATGTATTACTTAGTGTTGCCTTTTCCGATGATTAGAGTAAAATTAATGAGTAATTTGAAGAAAAATATTTTAATAGATATATGTAGGTATTTTAATACATTACTGAATAAATAAGTACTATAACTTATTTCGATTTGATTTGTTAACCGACTTCACTGACTTCACGAAGTTATGAGGTAACACATACCTCATAGCTTCGTCATTTATTAACTGATTTTCAAAATTCTTTTTGTATTCAGAAAAGTATACCCCCGAAGTGGTTCCATGCCATCAAGTCAGGATCTAGTATTGGAATCCCAAGAAAATCGAGAGAATAGGCACGTCCAACGTCTTTCCTGTTTTTTTTCTGAAGCTATTCAGGTATTTGCGTCTGAAAGACATCATCTCAAGGATTCTTCCACTATGCTGAGCTTACGATGGATCCTTAACTTTCTTTCCTAAATTCGAGGAAAGCATGTTGTCTGTACCTATTCTTATATTATTTTTAAGTTTTCAGTGTTTTTGAAGTCGGTTTTTAGTTTTTGTAAAATATTTTTTTGTAGTTACGGGACAAATATTATGTATGGAATACAGAAATATGTTCCGGTCTGGACGTATGTGCATGTGATATGTAATATATTCTATGTTTGTAACTTTGATGACACGGTTAGCGCAGAGATCGAATGATCGCCTACTGCGCAACGGGTCGCGGGTTCGATTCCCGTACGGTACAAATATTTTGTATGGCCTACAGAATTTTTTTCCGGTCTGGGCGTATGTACATGTGATATTCTATGTTCGTAACTGCACCCACAACACAGGAGAAAATCTTAGTGTGGGGCGACGTATTTATATAAAAACACTTTCATTACTGAGTGACTGACAGATTACGCACAGCCGTAATTAAAAGGCACAAAAAGCGGAAATTTGACATGTATGTTGGAAATTCGCCATCTAAGGGGGTAAAACTAAAAAATAATAGTTTGTATGGAACCTCTATGACATTTATGCGGGCGAAGCAGCGGGCAAAAGCAAATATTTTATAAAGTTTCACAAAATTCCGCTGATCAGATATTTTCTTTTAATACAATGAAGTGATCTTTACATATATCGAACGGAAATTTATGTTAATTATTTTTTACTTTTTTATAATCAACTCACGCTTGACCATAAATGTTACGAAATTTAAAAGATTCCTAAAATACTATTTTACTGTTCATAATCATATATAATACATAGGCTCGAATAAAACTCTATTATTTAGCTACATGTATAATGTGCTGTTGATTCTACCTTCTAAAGCTTTGATGCAAGGCGTTGTGAATAAAGGGGGTAACATTAAGTATTTAAAGGAATTCAGCAATAAAGTTTTATAGGAAACATTATTTAGAACCTATAAATCGTTGCATATTTACTTGAAGAAATTATCATACTGGTTTATTAACACTGCACTGTGCTATATGGCCGCGGCAATAAAATATAAACATTTGGGAAATAAATATTTACCACTTTTCTTTCAGCATTTTTTGTATGCATTTGATTTAACATTTCGTCTTTGTCTTCTTTTATTAGCGATTTTTACACATAAAATAACTTATAGAAAAAAAGAACGAAAAACATATTTTTTCACACATAAAATAATTTAGGAAGAAGGATTAAAATAGTTTTCTCCTTTATAATACCTAATCCATTATTTACACTATTCACCATATTACTACACTAATCTATAATAATAATGAAAGTTAACAAAATAAACGCAAACTGCAAAATTAAAATTCGATCGTAAAGAAACACGTAATATATTTTTTTGCGCCCGCGACACGAAGCGACATGACCATACCCTGAGACGACTTGGCGAGTACTGTCTTATATGGAGCGCGATTGCAACCAAGCGAAATTATAGAATTTTCGTCATTTTCCTAAATATTTTATATGACATCAAAAAATCTGTCTTCACAGTTCACTAGATAATAACGAACTACGTGTTTTGGTATAACTTTTATACTGTTTTATGTATATTTCGATTTCAAATCGTGGTTTTAGTTTTTGATTTAGACCTATGTTTGGATTTTTTTTCTATCGAGTGAAATGGAGTAAATCGTGTTTCTGCTTTCACAGTTCACTAGATTATATCTTCAAGTTTAAGGTGTGTGAATTTCAGAATTGTGGGTTCTAATATTATCCAGATCTAGACGTTCTAAGATCGGCAAATTTGGGAAATCCTCGCCTTAAAGAGTTTTCTCCATCTCTTTCTAGCAAAACGGCGGTTTATATGGCCGTACTCAACTATGACGTCACGTTTGATGTCGGACCTCTCTGTCTAATCGCCTTCAAATTAACAACTTAAAATGCTTGTATCTAATGTATTTCTAAGCAGATTTTAATGTTAATTTCACAGGACTACATCTTTTTCCACGGTATTTTAATATTTAATGACGAGACGTAAAAATTAGAATTCAGTCATCATCCCAATTGCCTAGCAGTTGCTTAAAATGAAATATCAATAAATCAATTCAGGATTTCTTTAACTAAGGCAGGATCCAAACTTGAGTCTTCAACAAACCACGTTGACGCCATAACCACCGAGGACTTGTTCAACCCGAAGGAAATTTCAATTGTATTGATCAAGAGTTATACGACTACAAACATTAAATGATATATAAAATGTTTAAATACACAAACGAATAAGTAAACATGGAAAATACCATGGATAAACAAAAACCATTATTAGGACAATAATTTTTCATCCGTTTTAGACAAATTTTTGAAATGTCTTGTTTTATCAATTTAATATTGCAATATTCAAGTTTGTTAGTAAGCATAAAAGCTATCGCGGGTTGCTTGATAAACATTTGCTTCATTAATCATTTTTAACAGACTTCGAAAAAGGAGGAGGTTCTATGTTCGACTGTATCTATTTTTTTTATGTATGTTCACCGATTACTCCGCCATTTATAGACCGATTTTCAAAGTTATTTTTGTAATCGAAAGAGTATACTCCCGAGGTGGTCCCATTGTCACCATGCCATGATCTGATGATGGGATCCCATAAAAATCGATGGAAACCCAATGGGCATGTCCAATGTGTTTCATGTTTTTGCTGAAGATGTTCAGGTATTTGCATCTGATAGTCATCAATCATGTTACTGAGCTGATGATGGAAGGTTTCTGGTAGGTTAGGAGTTCGGAAATAATTCTTTCAGTACTGTTTAGAGCTGTTCTGGTGTTTGCCTTGGCTCAAATTCTTAGACGCATGTATTATAAACTAAAAGTATTGAAATAAAAATTAAAAATAAAACCTACTTCAAAAACACCAAAAAGTCATAAATAATTTTAGAATACATACAACATCACAGTTTTATAATGAAGTCGGTGCCAAGCAATGATCACCTTTTTTTTTTTTTTTTTTTCTCGGGGGGAAAGTTACGCATTTCCCCCCGAGAAAAAATCACCTGGAAAGTTTTAAAAAAATGAAAAAACCAATTTAATATACCTACTTAGTTACTTTGGCTTAACTACTTTTAAATTTTTTAAGTTTATAAGTTACATCGGTGTACCTACCTGCGCAAAAGTCTCATTTTATGATTCTGGGCGAGATAGAATGAAATTCTGATTTTGGTGACTTGAAATCTTAACGAACGCAGTAAAGTCCATAGTTTAACGGCGTCGGCGTACGTATTCAATCGGCTTTAGGTTGCTTTACTCTGTGCAGCCGAATTTTGCCGATGCGATTTATAAAAGTGGTCGTACTGTGTACTACAATAGAAAATGAGTGATAAAAAAACCGGCTAAGTGCCCAGCTAACCTCGCGCACCGAGGTTTCTGTACAAACTTGTCTAAGTTCATAAATTCCTATGTACAGTCGGCTTCAAAAGTAGATAAGCATTTTAGCACCATGTTACAATGCAATATATGTGTAACCATAGAAAATAAGAGTGCGATGGATGACGGGTCACGATCGCGAGGGGAAAAATTCTTCATGGTTATGCCTGGTTCCAAACTCCCGTGGGTTCCTCTGTAATGACTATTTTAGGTAATGACATAGGAAAAAAATTCTAGTAGTCTACATACGTCAGAAGGTTTATAAAAGTCTCTTGCTCCTGTTTTATTTGACTGTACTTTATATGTGCACGCGAGTTGACGACAAAAAGAGTAGGTGAAATCTGAAGGTGCTAACCCGCGCGCTGTCGCGAGTTCAACACTCGCCAGTTGACGAACAAGTCGAAAAATAACATTGTTCTACCAACATTCAAATTACCAAAGTCATAAATATGACCGAATGGAGATTCCTGTTACTGTGAGCGTCGCGTCCCTCCCTAGCATCTGCTCTGCGCGGGCGCCGACAAAAAGGGGCCACCTGGCGACGACGCGACCGACGCGACAACCCCCGGACGGACGGACGGATGGGACGGGACGGGACGGGACCTCTCGCGAGCCTGGGGGCTTAATCACGCGCAGCTCCTAAATATGTTCGAATTTGAATTTTTCTCGAGCGGTAATGACAGTTTAGCCAATCAGAAGACAGGACGTGTCGTGCTCCGCCATTTTTTTATGGCAAGTCGCGTGTCTTGTCTCGAGTGCTTGAGATTAGTGGAGACGTCAATTTCAAATCTGAATTATGGTTTACATTTATTTTTCTTTCTTATTTATCCTGCTATATATTTTTATTTTATTTTTAATTACATAAGATACTCATTCTTAATATTTTGTTTGTGTAAACAAATACTTTAAAGTATTATTTATTCAAATAAACATTATTTCATTGAAGGCTTATTTATCTAAAATATATAAATATTTCACTACAAGATTAATAAGTGAAAAACCGATCCTACCACTAACAAGTTCAGCGACGTATCTTCACAAAAATGGAGGAGCTCGACATGTCCTCTGTTCTGATTGGCTACCGCTCGACAACAAAATACGACTTCGAACTTTTTTCGAATCTCTGAGAATCGGAGACGCATAGAGCAGACAAACGGACAGACAGAGTTACGTTCACGTTTAACATTTTAGTAAGGATTGCTAGTGTAGTAAATAGTATTGCGTCGGCTAGAGTGGATATCTTGTTTGCTATCAGAGTTAGCGAATTGGAGGGCTGGTGATACCGACAATTGACGTTATGGACAGTTAAAACAAGGGTTATGTGAAACGTAAACTTTCCGATTTAACAATTATCGACAATCGATAACTGAAACCCGATCGGCGTTCGCGCTGAGCTCGATCGATCGAGATTCGCACACGACATAACTGTACAAAAACTGCCATGTCAGTCTGTCACCGAACGCAGCGGTGTGGTAGGTCAAATAAAGTCTGGTGACTCTGTTGTACCTGCGCTTTTTCTTTCATACTTTTAAGCATGCTCTATCAACGCACACTAATATAGCATACATTTAGCAAATGTGCTATGCTTTAAGCCTGCAAAAAACTCGTGTTATTCTGAGTCGAATGCTTGTTGATTGTCATGAGTAAACAGATAATTAAACATTAAAATTATTAATAAAATAAATAAATAAAATGCGCGTGGTCTTTCTTACATACAGTGAAATTAAGTTACAATTTATGTAAAGAGAAGCGTGATGAAAATGAAAGAGAAGCTTTTTAACATTTAATTCTGATAAAATAGCTTAGCACATATAATATCGGGTAATAAAGGGTATCCAATTCCAACCAAATTAGCATGCTTTTAGTTGTAACACGATTAAATAGAATGCTAAAAAAGAGCAGACTCTTATGAGAAAAATCAATGATTATGATGATGTTAGTCCGTATCACGTTAAAATAATAACAAAGTATTATTGTGTATGCTGGTAATGAGACATCGGTACTTCCGATAATGCTTATATCTTGCATCCATTCCTCCTATCAGCTAAAGGACACACCAGAACGGGTGGTAGCTTAAAAAAGGACGATTCAAATTTCAATTAAGGCGCATAGTAACGTCAATCATAAAAAATCACTGCAGAAAAAACCGGTTCTCTTCATAAATATGGAATAAAAAAATCTTTAAAAAAGATATGTTATTATTCAACGCATTCTTTAGAGGATGGTCTTTTTAATTTTTTGATAAATTAATTAAAACTTGGTTAAAATGTGAACCAAACATGCCTCGATTTTAAAACTATAAACCTAATCGCTTCGTAAATATTAGGTTAAATCACACACTTTCGATTTCAATAAATAAAGTGAACAATATTCTAGGGGATGGTCTTTTTAGATTTTTCTTATTCGCCTTTATAAATTTTTTATTGAAATAATTCATCTTACGCGCAAAGGTTTGCTTGTATATTCCCCTCACTCTCACTCACTCACTCCTATGTAATCAGTGCGGGATGATCGACACAAGGTCATTGGGAGCACTATGCGCCTTAAGCAATAGTTGAGAAAAGATTGTTTTAATTTTTAGCATGGAATTATAGCAAATTGTAATCCAGGCTTTATACGGCTGCGCGGGCGCAATCACGCTCGCGGCTATCGGACACGCAACGGGGCGGATGCGAGACGATCCGTTGCGTGACACGAGAGTATGACGTTATTTAGCGGTCAAGCAAAAAGCGATGGTTTTCGGAGGTGTAAAGTATTGCGACAAGCAACAAACATGGGGGCGCTCTGCCAAGGCCACGTACGGCCACGAGAAACAGGTGTTCCAAAAAATCTGAGATAAGCCATCTGGTTTTTCGATCGTCAGATGAATTTTATTCGAGAATTACATTAATTAATTATGTTATTTTTCTTATAGAAAATGTATATTAACGCAATACTTATTCTGCAGGTCCCAAATCACTCAGTCCCTGTAGCTGTCTTCTTAACAAAATATTGTTCCCAGCTGGTGGCGCAGCTCGCTATGCATTTAATCTTTTTCACTTCACCGTATCATACGTGTGGAGGATTCAATCGAGTTACAATTCGATAGATTTAGTGTAATGTCGGCCTTACTGAGTGTCGGGATAAATTCGATCAATTTCCTCTTCTGTCGCTCTAATGCAAGAAAAGTTAGTGGTCTGCCCAGATAGCATTCACCGTCATTTTGTCTGTCGGCCATATTATGTGGTGCACACTTTCTTCTTGGTGGCATTTTTGGTGGACTTTAAATGAGTTATTCCAAAATAACATAATTAGGCTTTACAACCTTTTAATTTCTAAATAGAATAAAAACACTAAAGAAAATGGTCGTATGGTCTAGACTCCTTTGCTGTCCTGAAGGTAAAGATAGCAAAAGAATAATCTAATGGGCACGATCAACCTGCGTTGTCTATGTCATATCCTACCCTGTCATAATATTGAAGATTTGAAGTGCTCTCGGAACTATTCTAGAACATACATTCAGAGTACTGAACGAAATTAACATTTATCACTATTTATTATTATAATTAACTAGCTTTTGCCCGCGGCTTCGCTCGCGTTAAATTCGGCTAACACGGAAGATTAAAAAAAAAATAAGGCAGGTATTTTTCTTTGGTAACAAAGAGTCTGTGTACCGATTTTTAGTTTCCTATCTTGAAAACTGCGAAAATTCCCATATAAAATTTCACCCCCTCTTTTAAGAGGTTAGGGGCAGATTTCCCAAAAAAAAAATGATGCACGATTTTTTTGTTAGTCACAAATAGTCCGCATACCAATTTTTAGTTTTCTACCTTGAAAATTGCGGAATACTCCATACAAACTTCCACCCCCCATTTTAGGAAAGTGGGGGGTTAGAAAGAAAGAAAAAGTAGCCTATGTCACTATCCATCCCTTCAACTGTCTCTACTTAAAAGATTACGTCTATTCGTCTCTCCGTTTTGCCGTGAAAGACGGACAAACAAACACACACATACACTTTCCCATTTATAATATTAGTATGGATGTGTCACTGTCGCAACCAAGTGTTTTACATTCAATCTTACCTATTGACGTAATACATCTTAAAACAATATTTAACGGTAACTATTAACAATTCCAGTGAACTACAGTAATGGCCGTTGTCATTAACAAGCGAGAAATTATGCTATAAATGATTTTACGACATCAAGGGAACCTCATATTTATTTAGTTAACTCAAAATTCGCAAAATAAGACATAGGATACGGATAGTCGGATACAAGTATCAAGAGTTTGCCTACACATGATAGACAGACAGCAAATCAATTTACTTATCAGTCAACATTAATATTCTCATAAGTATATAAAATTGATAATAATAATAATATGAATCATATAAAATGTAAATGTTTGATAGAAGCAATAAATGAGTGTGTTAGTTAACAGTAACATATTCCATAAATAGTAACGGTACTATTTCACTAAAAACATATAATACCAAAAAATTAGCTGCATCTGTATTATTATGAAAACGTTGCGTCAGAAATATGTTACTCAATATGTTAAACAGATTGTAATCATTCATTTCTTCATTGCCCTTACAACTACATTGTGCCTTCGGCCGGATCGTTCCATTCACACAGATTTCATATTTATCTGCTGGCCGCTTGTTGTATTGTGTGAGTCAACCATACAATTAGTACAATCAACGCGCTAAACGGGATGAGCTTTGGATGCCACCTGCTTCAGCTGACCGCGCGACTTTTGGGCGGTGAAACCGCTTTTGGTATGCGTTTGCACTGCTCGCTCGCATATCAACTAATGTATGTAAATGTATGTACAGTTAGATAGGTATGACACCTAAAACTATGACCATTGTTAACATACAGCGGCCGTACCGCCTAACTCAAAGCGAGCACTCGCTATCGTTATCATGACATTAGAACAATAGTTTTGATGTCACAGATGACATTAGAGCTATTGTTCTAATGTCACGAAGCGATAGCGAGTGATCGCTATGAGTTAGGCGGTAGCCCCCCAGGTTGGCCTTGAAAATCGTGAGTCGAACGAAACGAGAAGATAAAAGGGGGGCTCCCGGTTAAAAGCAATATTCGGTAGTTAATTTGAGATCATGGAGATTTTCACGGGGAATAACCCACTTTATCTCGCTGTTGATCCACGGTTATCAGGGCTGTCCTTTATACTACTGGCCTGAATTCTTTATGTACATACAAGTCATAAAAATAAGGTTGATGGTATGTGACGGTAAGGTCGTTAATGGAAACGAGCTTCACCTAGACTTCACCCATACAACAACGAGATCTCTCATCTCAATGACAAAACCAAACAAATCAGTTAAAGAGTATACTGGGGAGTTAAATAACAAATTCTGAAAATGCAGCTTCGAAATCTATAAGCGCCAATGTGTCTATTGTAGTAATTGTGTAATACCTACCTACCAAGTAGTAGTATATTTGCAAGAATATGATGCTTACATGTTTTGCAATCTTGAGCCTCACATATCTAATTGAACTAAGTCAACGTGCAGACAGACAAATTATAGATGACATCAAAACCAAACGACAATATTATTTCTACGACGTACTACATACAAGTCAAGATAAAAGCTGCGCTTAGTTTAAAGCCCACCAATAGAGCACAGAGGAGAGACCGAGATAAAATTGAAATTAAACCTCCAACGCCGCCTCAGCGGGTACCTAATTACCTATTACCCGCCTATCCACTACACTTGCACCAACAAACCGTGCGCATGAAAGCTATAAACAGAAATAAACTGTCGAACGCCCGGGTCTCGGTTACTTACGATTATGGAGCACGGGCACGAAGGTTGATTCTCGAATGATTTATAACTAAAAAAGTTCGAAATTCGAATTTTTTCTCGAGCGGTGATCATAGTTCAGCCAATCAGAGCACAGGACATGTCGAGCTCCGCCATTTTTTATGGAAAGTCGCTTGTATTGACTCGAGTGCTCGGCTGTGTAGTCGAGATGTCATTTTGAATTAGGTATGGTGTTTATTTCTTTTTCTTACTTTTTCGACTATCCTTTTATTATATTTTTTAATTTATTCTCAATTACATTTGTATTTATTGTAGTATTTAATTCAGCATTTTATTTGTTAAAAAACATTTTAAAATATTTTTTATTCAAATTAAAATTATTTTAGTAAATATATCTCTGTACATTAAAAACTATTTCATATAAAGATAAAGGAGTGAAAATACGGTGTTACTACTCGAAACAAACAAACAAAGCGATGACGCTCCTTCAAAAAAAATGTCGGAGCTTGACATGTGCAGTGTTCTGATTAGCCGAGCTTTGACTACCGCTCGAGAAAAAAAATCGATTTCGAACTATTTTCGAATTCGTGAGAGTCAGCCCTCAGAGGCGATACCACGATCGCTTAGAGCTAGTTTAAAACCACACTGAAACAGAGACACCGCTATTGCAGCGTATAGCGCCATCTCGCCCTCGGTGCGGTTCGGATACGGTTTTAAGCGATCACGGTGAGCGGGCTGTATTATAGCATGGGTGTCATTGCCATGACATAGGGAGTCAACGATCTCGCGCCACCTTTTCAACTAGTTTTGAATTGAAGTTTGCAAATAAGCCCCAATGGGCCTTACTAATAAACATTGGATAACATTTGAATAGTTAATACAGGTTAAGTCTATTTCTGTCATGATGACTGATTTGAATTTCGAACGTAAAAGAGAAACTCTTTGAAACAATTCAAAAGTTATACGATGTTTATATGTGAAGGAGTAATCGTTATTATATAGTGTCACGGCATTGAGCATGTTTTTGGTGTCAAAAAAAATATACATCCCTCCCTAGTACGTAACATTACAAAATGCGAAAGTAACTCTGTCTGTCTGTCAATGTCCAAATAAAATGTAGCCAACGTCCTTTACGTTGGCTACATTTTATTTGGAATTTTAATGAGTTCCCGACGCAGACGAATTCGCGGGCAACAGCTAGTTATTAATATTGCAAAATAATAAATGAAAATTGCAGTTACCTATTTTTGCCTATCTTTAAAAGACCCTTAATTATTTTAAAACATCGCGAATTGAAGTTCCAAACGCTCGCGTTTAGAATACTAGCCACCAAAAAAAAACATTCGTTATTTCATTGGCATCATGGATATCAATAGCCTCGGACAATGAGCGTGTTCTATGGTTCATATTATATTTTCACAAAATAATCAAACGAAAAAACCGTTAAATTGACGTTTTGATAGGGAAACACCTTTTTAAAAAATATATACGTATGTGTGTATAACTTCGAAAACACACGAAAAATACTATTTTACTTAATTATGTACTGATTTTTGCAAAAACGGATGATGAATTAAAACAGCTCAAGTACCAGGTGCGCATAAGGTCACAAGAGCGGTAAGGACGGACGGGTAACGACCGGGCACACCGCTACGCTACGCGCCAGTTTCGGGGGTCGACGACCCGACGAGGACGCGACAGCCGAACGTCCTGGGATCACCACCTCCGTCATCATACAGTCCTGGTACATAGCAGAGCGTTAATTTGACACTCTCCTAGTTTAATTAACGAGATCGCGGTAATATCGGAAAATTGTACAAATTGAAAAAAAAATAATGTTAAGTAACCGGTGTAGCCTTTGACGTCTCAGGGACGGAACAATGTTGCTCGGATGACGTCACAGTGATCGCGGTCCGCCCCGTCTATTCTAATGTTCTCCGCGCTTCAGAATAAACAAGAATGTGTTTATCAACGATCACAAGTTGCGCTGACGCGAAACTCGCGATACAATAACAAACAGTTTAATCAATAATAGTGATAATTGTCTATTGGTCAAAATAAATGTGATTAATTAACAACTCTGTCACTACCCGCGCGTTAATGATTACAAGAATTTAAGAATATTAGTCATCATATAACATAACTCAAAACAACACTTTATATAAGCTACTAGAAATAAACATTCTGCAGTTTCTAGATCATTAAAAATGAAAGAAATCGCGCTGACGACATTTTCAATGACGAAAAGGGATGTTGCGGTGCGAAAAACAAAACGTTTTAACGCCCGCACGGAAGGCATCTTTTTCTGACCATATTATACTGATTTGAAATGTCGCTTGACGTCATACAAATTTCTACTAGCACGTGATGTGACGTACCGAGCCCCAACTCTCTGGGATAGTTGTTTCGACAAAACAAAAAGTACTCTATTGCTGTCGGTGTTAAGAACGCTACCAGAACTGAAATTATAAATGTTTCGTGTCCACTTTTTTAAAATATCTAACTGGCGTTCTTATATTTCTACATTTCCTATACTATCATTATTCCCAATGTGTCCCTGTTACGGCGCGTGGTGGCCCAAGCGCAAGATTCGCAGATGCGCACAGCAAACACACTAAAGTCACTTTTAATGGAGTCGCCCGATTAGATTTTACTGTCTGTTTACACAAGCAAGTTTAATGGTCACCGCGACATGTGGTCCCGTAACGACGAGATAAGATAAATAAATCTCATTTACGACATTATTAGGGTTCCGTTGTCGCTTGTAGTTTCGCAATGCTCGTCTGTCTGTCTGTCCGCGGTTTAGTTCCGACTCTTTAGAACTAGAAAACTGTAATTTGGCAATGGTATACACAGTGACAAAGTAGTAAAATTTTGGAATATGAAGAGAAACTCAATTTTTTCTCGTCCACACCCATGGTATCTTGGAAAAGTCTTTCAAAACTATTGTGGCTGTGTGAGTGAACACCACTTTTCGGCCTAACAATCCGTTTAAAAATTATTTAGTTTTAAAATGCTAATCATTTATGGATACATTAAAAATTCATGATAGTAGTATAAATAACGAAGTTAAAACGAAAACTATAAAAACTAAATAGTGTTTGCAAATTAAAGAGTTACAGTCGACCAACTTATAAAATGTAATTATGGTAAAGAAAAATTTCGTAAAAAATCCGTTGACAATTAGTTAGATAAAGCTGTTAGTTAAGTTAAACAGGTAAAAAGTAATTATACAGAGTGTAACTGAACACCCCAATAACATTTAAGGGTATGTATCCATCAGAAGTAGAGATTCTGTAGAAAAAATATTAGCGCTAACAAATCTTCTTTTTTTTCCCATACAAACTAAATAAATTATTTTTTGGTATTAAGTGCCGACAACCCTACGTAAGCGTACGAGGAATACTACGCTCACGTCATTAAAACTAAATTAATTATTTTTGGTATTATGTGCCGACAGCCCTACGTATACGTAGGAGGAATACTACAGTCATGTCTGTCACGTGGCATTTTGTGTTTAAATTTCTTTTGTGTTAAGAGCTGATTATGGTTGTCACTTGAAAGTTTTTGCTTTCAGTTTAAAATGAAATAACTCTGAAAGTATTGGGGTTCCAGGTCTCAGACAAATACCGAAGGTCCATTTAGTATCTAACTTATATGCCCCTTAAATGTTATTGGGGTGTTCAGTTACACCCGGTATAGATTAACGAATAATGAAATAATAAAACCCTAACAGCTTTAATAATAATAATAATACGGAACTCTGCACGTGGCCCGACTCTCACATGAACGGTTTTTTAAAAGTAAGCTTAAAATTGGACAACATGATAACTATCGCAGCGAGTGGCACTCGTTTAGTGATATTCTGATGACCGAATAATTATGTAATGAGTGATGATTTCCAAGAGTTTCAATACTACATACTTGTACTCGGGGACTCATACTTAGTTTAACTAGTGTGATGACATTTCGTAATCGGAATCCTTACTTATATTATAAACGCGAAAGTTTGTGGGTATGGATTTTTGTTACTCTTTTACGCAAAAACTACTGAACAAATTTGGATGAAATTTGGTAGGAAGACTGATTATGACAGGAATTAACATATATAGGCTACTTTATTACCCCGAAAAAGTACAGCGGACCACGGAGGCAGTCAAAGATTCTCGCAATAACGCTATTTTCCAAACGCACATTCGTAATATCTAATTATTTCATAACTAAATAAACATGGCCATTATTGGTTGAATTATGGCTATGCGATTAAGTATAATTTATTAATGGCAATGAACAAATTATTATTTGATGGAAACAACTTTCACACTATCAGGTATTAGTCATGAACAGGTGACTCCGGTCCGGTGAATAATCCCGGACTACCCATAATAAGGGCGTTACGAACACAGGGTGGTTTGGTAGGTAAGCGGTTTCCGCCCACCTAAGGGGCGTTCGCAACATTTACAACGTTTTAACCAAATCAGCGTCGATGGCGTAGTGCGTAAGACTGTCGCCTTCCAATCGGGAGGTAGCGGTTCGAACCCCGCCACGTACCAATGTCTTCGGACTTTAAAATTTTTCATCTAGTAACCCTACAGTGGATTAATTTGAAAGAAAAAAAAACTTTGCATAAATAAAGTCGTAAGAACAGACAGACATTGGCTACCTTTTATCTGGAAATTTAGCGAGTTCCCTGGGAATCGCGTGATAAAGTCGAGTTCACATGCGAATGTGACATTGAAAAGCAATATTGAATCATTAAAGTACACATTTCGCCCACCTACTAAACTAATGCAGTGCTGACACAAGAGGTGGGTTTGCGTATTGTATTTATGTGTTTGGATTCGTTACGATAGATAGGACGACGGCAGTTAAAGATCATTGGCAGCAAGTGGAGGCCCCGCAAGTGGCACGCCACGTGCCGCGGTGACGGACGGACGTACATCTCAATTAATGCCAGTTGTTCTGTAGGAACGATAACACTACAGATTTGATCAGGACACAATTGGATGTCAGGCACTTTGATTTATAATCAACTTCAGAACTTTGACGAATATTCGCCAAAGTGACATTTTGAAATGATGTTTAAATGGATACTAAAGTTTAATTATTTCGCCGTGAGAAAGTATGCTAAAAACCAAAGACATTATAAGAGATAGACCGACAATACGCGCGGCCTCTAAGAAACCCCCTTCAACCACAACAGCGGTCAGGCGGCCGCTACTCATACTGTATTTGTACTGCATTCGACTGTCGAGCGCGCGTCAAGTTATAAAAATACTTAAACATGCCCAAATAACTTCGTTTTGTAGTGTAAAAAACGAACAGTAATAAAAACTAAATCACATTGTAACATTATTTATTACCGATGAGTCTTAATTATGCTTATTTATTTAGCTATTATCATATCAAAATTGGTTGAAGGGGACTTCATACATTTCGTTTGCATTGTTGGTCTACTCCTATAATGTCTTTGCTAAAAACTATAAAATGAGTATTTTTAAGGTCACGATTAAAACGTGAAAATATTTTAAAAAAACATGCCAACGACTTTGCAATAATTTATTTCTTTCGTGAAATTGCTCATCATATATTATGTGATTATTAACATTCTTTTAAAAAATTACATAACAAATACCATGTTAAAAAAATAGTCAAGTTTATAACCAAGTATAAAAAAATGGGTGCATTGTTATAGTTCCAAATTATAAAGTACAGTTAATGGCAACATTTAATATTGAGCGATGACATTTTGAAATTCGGCGGCGAGTTACACCCGCCGTCTATCTAAATGAAAATAAAAGCTTTTCCCACAGAAATCCCAATACTCAGCGTTTAAAGAAGTTTTGCCTCCTATCGTTGCGGGATAGAAGGAATATATTGGACATGTGCTTCCTGCATCGCCTTTTACATGGCACTCTTCAGTGCAGCTCTCTTTTGGAGCGAATCCCTTTAAACGTTCCATGCCGGTATCCCAGGCATAGCATCACTAAAACATTTCAGACTCGACACTAACCTTGGACATTTTTCTCCCCTCTACCGTATTCTTAATAATTATAATAATTTAAATAAAACCTTTACTTTAGATATATTTCACGATAACTTTCGTAAATTCAAAAACAAGTTGCTAAAAATTTGCTTCATTTAGTTGGATTTAATATTTCCCCTTCACAAAACTTAAATAAAATTCATTTAAAACTGGCCGAAATTTTGAAAATGTTTGCCTCCACAATTACTTAGTAAGTATCGCTTAAATAATAGAATTAGGTTAAATTATTTCTTTTCATAGTGAATGTTATGTACGCCTTAATTGTCATATATATAAGACTATTTTGTTTTTTTGTTTTTTCTTACACAATTGTGTAATATATATGATGTGGCTGTGCTAAATAAATAAATAAATAAATAAAACTTTGATAAACCCTTTGATTAAACCAATCAAAGGATAAACCTTGTTTTCTTGGTACTTTTTTATGTCCAGATGAATGGGGAACGTAATTTTTCAGTTATATTGTGTCATTTAAGGCACACTTTAAGCATACCTAAATAGTTCTTTAAGAATACCTATTAATAATGTAGAAGCGATAGAAAAATCAGCTCTAAAATTTATAAAGATTTTATATGCAACTAAGATGGCAAACAAGAGGGCAGGGCAACCCACCAGACTCGTTAGACAAAAGCCACACGCCTATACGTACATAATATAGTTCCTGTAAAAGTTGCAAATAATATATCACCACTACGCACATTGGGTCCTATCCTAATGTGCGTTGCCAACTTGTGGCATTACACGCCAAGTCACAGTACCCAGTAATTTCGCTGCCTGACTTGTCCTTCAAACCGAAACACAGCAATACAACAAGCACCGCTGCTTGGCAGCAGAAATAGGTGAGATAGAGGTACCCGCGCACAAGACTCCAGTACCAAGTCTCCCTCCCTACTAGTCTGGAAAAATTATTAGCAGATAGCAATAACGTTCAAGTTGCAACGAGAACGCGACCGGCTGATTTATGCAACGCTGCGCAACGGCGGGTAACTGGTCGGTAACATCCACGTGTCCGGCCTGGCCTGGAGCAAAGGGGATGTGTACCGTGCGGACACAGTCGAGCGCGCGCACGAAGCACTTACATAACGGTTGGTGCAATAGGCGAGCCACCGGCGGGTGCGGAGACCACGCGGAACCGTCCGCGAGGTAATGCACGACCAGACCAGGGTTCAATGCATTTGACGTTAACCCTCCGCAGAGGAGGACTTTACTTAGCAGCGAGCGAGCGTGCGACGCACACACACGTAGCGTAGAGCACGTGACCATGCGGAACTGTCCGCGAGCTACCGTGGACGGGTTCAATACATTTCTCGGTAACTCTCCGATGAGCTTCACTTAAAAAAAATCCCTCGAATTAAATTAACGGTCCATCTGACCACCGACGTTAAGCGGCTGTCGTGTCGTAGCCTAGCGCTTCAAAAGAGGTCACTAGCGCGTTGCTACGCGGAACCGTGCGGTGATGAATTTAGAATACACGTGTCGCCGCCCCCATGCTTCCCGTGGATGTCGTATGAGCCGACTAAGGCTGTTTACCGCAATTATATCTCTGCTAAGAGATAGACAACTCAAAAGTGGATGGGTTGAATTGGGTGAACAGACGGTAGTTTGTCTGCGATACCGCACTAACGCGGATGAGTCCACTTCTATCTTCGTTTACCCTACAAAATTATATATAGAGCTTTGGTAGCAAATAGTAATCCAACGAACCACCTAATGCTGAGCTGTTTGTTACCGCAGCCGATGCTGTCAGGCAGGCATGGACTGATATAGCGGCAACGTCTACCTAGCGCCAACCTATTTGCTTAAAACAACGTTCACTAATTTATTTATTATATTTGTTATAATATTCATACACAATAGAGGGCGCTAGTAAAATTTAATTTTATTACAAGATACGCGCAGAAGTATAACGTATGTTCGACTGCTGCCTTGGTTAGATGGAAGATTTCTCCTACCCACACACACTACTCGTTACAATAATCTGCGAAGTAACTACCTTTTTTTCGGGGGGAAATGCGTAACCGCACCGTACCCGCCGTTGGCTAGACGGCGAGCGTGTGTGGGGCTCTCCCGGCAGAGTGCCAGGCCCACGAAAACCCCCCGGTGTTCTCCCTGCCCTTATGGGCGCGTATGGTAAGAAACTAAGTAACTAACTGATTAAAATGTTGTTATAATTAATTATTCTTATTTCTCATTGTCCAATAAAACGTTTATCTTTATGAAATTTGAAACGTGAACATAAACAAAGGTAAAGCATAAAAATAAAACCACAATGATCGTACTGTTAGAAAATAACACCGTGAAAAAAGCGAGAATCCAAACAGTATGAAACAGTGAGAAACCATAACATCTCTTATTAATCCCGTGTTGAAATAAGTCCATTGTTTTTAACAATTCCAGGAGTCGAGGTGACGTCAATCGTCGCCAAAGTAGAGACTCAGCGGCGCGCGCAACACGGAATTGTTGTTGTTGTATAACTCGTTATTACATTGCAAATATTTATACATAGCACAATGATAAGGAAAAATTATATTGCATAGTCGAGCTTATCCCTGTAAAGGATCACTTCCAGCTAACATTTGACGTAAAGAGATTACCCGCACTAAAAAAAATCTATAACCGGCGGTGGACGATTTGTTACCCAGAATGATTAGATGTTGATAATGCAGAAGGTTAAAATAATTTCATCAAAATTTCGACTCGTTCCGCGTTACTACGAAATCAATTAAAGGTACATATCTCGGTACAGTAGGCAGGTCTTTGCGCTTGCTCGCACGTGACAGGTGCTGGTAAACAGAAATTAACCTTTAAATAGAACAAAACACGCAATCGGAAAACCAAGCGAGTGATACTAAGAACCGCTTTGATTATGGGTCGTAATACTCGCAGAACAATGCAATAATTAATAAGAGACTATAACCATCACATGGTTAATAGACGAAAGAGATTCTAAAAATAATTATTGACAGTTACTGTACTAGGTATTATTAACACTACCCTCGCGGTATATTCAGAATACATAAGATTTTTTTTCAGAAGACGTAAATCACATTAGAAAAGATTACATTAGAAAGATGTTAGTGTTGTATTGTTGGTGGTCTCGAAAACAGTGCAGAAACTTCACTGGCATGGGTAAAAGTAATGTGATATGAAGATGTGTTATGTATGACCAGACGGCCAGTTTGTAATTTGACCCAAAAAAACGATGTTTGAGCGTCCAGTGTGAACAAATGGCGTTAAATTCTACTACACCAAAACATATTAATCGAATAGAATACATAAGAAAAATAGCGTAAAAAATTCCAAATATCCTTGAAGATTTTTTTTACAAAAAGAATTAATTTTTAATCATTCCAATACAATAACCGGTGTGCTTTTAGATTCAAAAAACGTTTCGAAAATCTATTTAAAATGACCACAGGGACACTCTGTACCAGAGTCGTCTGCATCCTCCACCTTACATACATTTCTGCCGCCAAGCAGCGGATGCTTGCATTGCTGTGTTTCAGTTTAAAGGGTAAGACAGGCAGTGTAATTACTGGGAAGGGGTACTGTGACTTGACATCTCATCAATCTCACGTCCCAAGTTGGCAACGAACATTGGCGTCGTTAAAGGGGTTGTCGATTTGCAAGTCTTGCAGCAGGGCAGCCTGCTTGTTTGCAAATTTGATTGCTAAGGTTAAACAACGTTGGCTGTGGTCAGTCCTATGATGGGTGACCACAAAAAATTCGAAACATCTCAAGCTCCTCCGTTCTTCGGAAGGCACGTTAAACAGTGGGTCCTGCGCCTGATCTCGCCCCGGTCGTGTCGGCTAACAGACCCATCGGACGAGGCGAGTGAAGGAACAGAGAGTGCACGTTTGCGTTTGCGCTGTAACTTGTGCACTATAATTTATCCTGCTCAAATGGCTAGTCTCTGTTTAGATTGGTCGCTGTGACCGAATATCGGTTAGGAGGACATTTTTTTTATCATTATTGCATGAAAAAATATACTCGACTAAATAGTAATCTTTTCGAAGCTATACAATAATCTACCATATTACACACTTACAAAGCAATACTCAACTCCCATGAAAGGTAAATTCGTGAAATGGCATGGCCTTAAATGGTCCGTGCTAGTTATAGCCACCTGGCACTATAGTGAGGGCAATATTCATATGCAAATAAACAATTAAAACCGAGAATGATCTAGTGCGATAAAGAAAATAAATAAATTCTCATAAATTTTCTCATAACGATAACAAGGAAAACAGACCTCTCGTCCGCAGCGCAATTGTATTCTATTTAAGGAAAACGCCCACCAATTAGGTGCCGTTGTTGTCAACAGTCGAAGCCAGTTTCAACTTCGGCCCTTTTTATTCGCGAAGGAATGGAAAGGAAAGGTCACACTTCAAATCCTTCCGGTAAACGTGACGTGACCTTTGCCACGAACAATGGTACCCTAAAAATGACACTTACATCGGTGCGTGGTAAGCCAACGTGATCTGATCGACCCACCCAATTAGTTTTCAGTTTGAGCCTCCTCCGAACGAAATTTCCACAGGTCATCAGCGGCGTGAGCGAGCTCTCGGAATACGGAATCTGAAAATGTCCGTTACACCACCACCGCCCACCATTATTCGCGAGGACGTTGACGGAAAAACGTGCGCTCGTTAAAACTCAATCAATTGCGATCGCTTAATTGAACGCTTAATTTTTTAACGTTCAATCACAAGTCACAATCACGTCCGTTGCGTTGGACTTGCGAGTGAATGTTTGTTTTTGGGGAACAAGAACTAGACAGGAGACGGATGATATGCAGGCCAACTTAGTCGTTGTGACGATTACTTATTTAGAATACACGCGTTGCCTCTTACTACATCCCCGGGGTGAAGGGGACTTACTTCCTCTCGTGGATGTAGTAGTAAGAGCCGACTGAGGGAATTCACCATAGTTACACCTCTGCGAAGAGTTGGGAGAACTCTAAACACTACCCTTCGCCTTCGCCAACCCGTATAGCCAACGTGTAATATATGTGTTTTTCGTTTCACGAATTTCATATGTGCATTTATCTGACGCTCCAACGGTGAAGGAAAACATCGTGAGGAAACCTGCATACACCTGCGAAGTAATTCAAAGGTGTATGTGAAGTCAACCAATCTGCACTGGGCCAGCGTGGTTTGACTAAGGCCTAATCGCCATAACATAACTAGTTAGGGTAGGTTCGTGCCCCTCGGTGGGGACGTATATGAGCTGTGATGATGATGATGATGAGTATATTAGTAGACCATTCCTCCTCGTTTGAAGAAAGACTCGTGACCCATTGGGACGATTGGTTCAAAACGAAACTACCGGTAAACAATGCAATAAAGCAGCGATTCTTAATTTCTGTTTCAAATGGAATGCCAAAGATGTATTATGTTAAATAAATTGAATTCTATCAGCAGCTTTTAGGAAGTAATCATCACCATCATCCTCCAAGTGGCGCCTTTTTGCTCATAAAATTGGCAGCCAGCAGAAACTCCCTTAAAACTTAATCTTTATATCGAGAGATGGCTACATAAAGAGTTTGCCACATTATCGAGAGTATACATACGTGTTCCGTCCTCGCGTTAGGACTTAGCGACAAAATTGCGAGTTTGCTTCATCATCGCGAATATTTCGTGTCCCGTCCTCGCGTTAGGACTTCGCGACAAAATCATAGGCGCCTTCGAATCATGACCAAGTGTTTGGCATAACGCGACATTGTGGCCGCAACATAAGAGCGTATGAACACATGTGTCTAAATTGTACATCCAAACCGAATCCCAAGAACCACGAAGCTGGGTCAAGCGGTCTGCTATTGAGCCAATACCGGTTACAGTAGGATGACGGGCGGATCTTAAGATAGCCCCTCTCACGGGAAAATGTTACAACATAACTGTTCATCCTAGTTCGCCATGGCTGGCACACGTTTCATTCGCAGCAAGGGAACTCTTAGGCGAATGTGGAAATGAGCTGCGCTTGGATCCCTAGGCCACAGAACAAAAAAAAAAGTTATATTTTATGGACAAATAGTCAGACATGATTGTGGTAGAAGTGTGGACAGAAAAAGGTAAAGTGGTGAGTAACTTCCAGGCCGCGGGAAGTCAAATCTCGTTACCTTTGTTGAATATGAACCTGGACCCACTTTGATATACAAGACAGCGAGTGGGTGGCCACCGGCAATTCAATCTTTCTTTCTTCTATTACCATTATTCCCTCAAAAAGGCAACGCCATACAAGCACTGTGCCTACTGCTAAAGTGGTCTTGACAATTTGGTGTCTAATTCAATCGCAAAAGACTTGGAACTATAATATACTCGTAGCATAGCATCATGTGGTCTACCGGCCAATTGAAAGTAGCAAAAAAGAACCATTTAGATATCTTCACAGATTATATTAGACAAAACTTCATGCGGCCGATAGAAATATGAGATATCGACCTCTCTATAATCCGTTTGTGTTTGTCATTCTCAGATTCAATAAGATACGGAGCTCGATTGGTAATCTAGGTAACTGTACAAAATAATGAGCACCGAGGAATAGGTGATGACTATTATGAAAAATGATTATGTAAAACCAATTTTAAATAACTAGGAATCTGCACTAGTCAGTAGTTACTATAGAAAGGAATAACACAAAATTAGGAATAACACAAAATTCCTTAATACTCATAATATACAAGATGTTTGGTACATACATACCCACCCTGTCAAGTCGAAACCTACTCATGTTAATATAGTCATATAAATTTTAAAATTCATTTTTTAGTTCCCCATACATTTTATTTCACAGACCTAAGTATTTGTATGGCGAATTTCAAAATAAATTCCAATTAACATTCATATGACTATGTCAACATGGGTAGGTTTCGGCTTGATTGACCAAACACAGTCTATATAAAGCTGGATTATAATGTATATGGAACGAACGACCGAAATGTATGGCACGGTAGACTTTTTTTGAAATTTTAGTCAGTCGCATTATGAAAATTTGATGTTTAATTTGATATTCTAAATTACAGAGCAAAGTCAATGTATATCGTCAGGAACAACGAATATGCAATACATATGTCAAGGCATAAGACAAATAAGTAAATAAAAGACTATAGGTCATTTTGCAAAAAAGTTCAATGTCTATTAGGTCCTCAAAACGTATCAAAAATCACAAGTGGAGTGAAGCAATTAAATAGTTTAAAGTTAATTATCCCAACATCAAAACTCTTTAGGAATTCTATGCGACAATATTGTGTACGAGTCGAACGGTAGAATCATTTAATGTATTTATGTTTCAACTTGTCATAGCTAGGATTTATCCCTGAAATGAAGATATTCTTATTTTAATTATGCCCATCAAAATTGCGCTCTTAAACAATCAAGTGATCGTCAGAATCGTCACCCTACGCGGCGATTATGACAGACAGACAGGGGCAGTGACCGGCGCGGTGCTGCACCGCGGAAGCGCACTCCTGCGCATGCGGCGAGCAACTTATGGTAAAACATCGCTTTTTTTTATATAGTGGCGCATTTAAACCGAGGGGTCAAAAGTAGTGAGCGCCGTCACCCTATTGAATATACATTGCCTTTGAAAAAAAAAATAACTCGAAGAGCTCGGTAACAAACAAGTACAAACACATACGAGTGCTTTGTGGTGAGCTTTTGAATTAAATAACTTTTCAACAATGACTGTTTCATATGTTTAATATAATAATCGTATACAACGGGCAATTGTGATTTACACTAATACTTAGTTTTTAATTAATTAGGTATTTAATCTAAAATGTTCCGAAACCAGAATTACGATGATTTTCGAGGCAATGGCAACGTTGTTATAAACAAATAACAATTTGTAGTATAACTAGTTCATAGCTGGCCATGAATCGGAAACATTCGAAATTTCGAACGCACCTCTGACAATTTTCTTTGACTTGATTTGAGATAAGATAAACGAACACCTGTACGCGTAAAAGAAATTGAGTACCTACAAATTTTATTTGAGAGAATAGAATGGTTTTTCCACTAAAGCTCCTAATCCGGATATTTTTCATGTATATGGTAGAATGTTAACTGAGGACTTTGTTATTAGTATAATGGAGTTGAAGTGTTACATAATCCATTAAGACCAATGATGGATCACAGTGAACATTAGCTAGAGCAGTGTTTGACCCACTAGGGCAGAAACTTCCAAAATGAACTGATACCTTTATGCGAAATTGTGCACGCTTATCAACTTGATGAGTTTTTGAAAAGTACGACAGTGATATTCCTACTAAAACATTATTCATTCTCATAACAAGTTGGTACACGTAACACAACTTATACGGTACCATCTTAAAAGTTTCAAATAAGAACTTGTGTTAATTAAAAGGAGTCAATTTTTAGACCTCGTCGACCCCCACAATCAGTTTTGGTTTATGTCGACCCCTGGGAAACCGATTTCGACCCTGAGGGGTCGATATCGGTCACTTTGGGAATCCCTGCACCAGGGGATCCAGCCAATGGGTCGAATACTACTCATACGGCCTTCCGACATGTGCGGAAACAAGACAAAACACGGAGGAACTAATCCGGGAATGACCCAAGGAGTAGATTTTATATTAATTTAATTTAAATTTATTTTACTCTGAGATTATCTACTTTAAGAGATCCACCTCAGTTACTACTGTGAGTGAGCAACCGCTGAGAACAGCCCCCTAACCGTGATCGCTTAAAAACAATATTAAAACCGCACTGAGGGCGGGATGGCGCTATACGCAACAATAGCGGTGTCTCTGTTTCAATATTGTTTTAGCCTTGCTAATAAGCGATCATGGTAAGGCCCCTGATAAGTGGATCTGAACGAATTTGCGAAGAGCGATTCACGGCCGGTTTCAAAATTCTATCTCCAGTAAACAAATCCAGAAATAGAAAGTTTTGAAACCGGTCGTTAGTCCACTGGTGGAGCCGACTAGTGAATCCTAATGGAGTTGAATTATTACTGGATCCATTCAGACAAATAGTGGATCACACTGAACTCGAATGACCAATGGCTCGTAGTGAATTGATTGACGGATATGGTGGATCACAGTGAACTCAGATAACCAGTGGACCGTAGAGAATTGAGGGACATACTGGATCACAGTAAACTCAGATGACCAGCGGATTGTAGTGAATTCAGGTTATTGAGGGATATAGTGGATCACAGTGAACTCAGATGACCAGTGGATCGCAGTGAATTGAAAGCTATAGTGGATTACAGTGAGTTCAGATGACCAGTGGACCGTAGTGAATTGAGGGATATAGTGGATCGCAGTGAACTCCGATGACCAGAGGATCGTAGTGAATTGAGGAATTCTAGAGCTTGGCGCGGTCAAAGAACCAATATAAAAGAGAATGTGGTAATTAAGAAGTGTTTAAAAAATTAATTCGAGTACCTCCACTCTACGAATTCCGATGCACTCAGAAATGTCTGCAGTGAGACTTAAATATAGCCCTACATTATTTTTTCCCTGCACAATCATCCAATTAAGTAACATAGCCCATAGCCCCGTCCATGTGATATGATTGGGTCAGTGACACGGGCGGTGCGCGGAAATGCACTCGCGCGCATGCTCGCGTGCCTCAACGGTCGCGGAAAAATGCCCATAAACGACCACAGGGCCTCTTTAGAAGATCATTAATGAATTAACGATATACTTATCACGTGCTGTATTTATACCTTTGAAAAATAACTTTAAAAGTATGATTGATCACAATAGTAAAAACGCCACCGTATTAAAATACTTAATAGCTTAACACATGCTTTGTTCATTTATCACGGGCAATTCGTGATATCACTATACTACAGCTGCAACATATACAATGTTTGAGGTTGAGATTTTTATAATTTTTCATAATTTATTTCTACTTCATTAGAAAGCGTGACCCAAACATGCCTGCATTTGTAAGCTTGAAACCAAATCAAACGGTGAATTGCAAATTAAACCAAACACTTTCTTTTCCATAAATAAAGTGAACAATATTTAAGGCGGTGGTTGTTTCAGATTTGTCATATTTGCTTAACTTAAATATTTAACCTAACGCGCGAGTCATTGACAGATACATGGACTCTCACTTTTAGTCCGTCCGTTAGCTCGACTAGGCGCTTACTTAAAAATTCCTCTTAGGCCTCGTTTACGGAGACGCGGGGCGTCGCGCGTCGCGTGTGGCGTGGCGTCTCGCGGCGCGTCAGACGTTTTTTCTATTTAAGGTGGGGCGACGCGTGAAGCGGCACTCATAATCGCAAGCGTAAACACAAACATATGGCAATATACGATGTTGTTCATAGAGATGCGAGACGGGAATACCGACGGACGCGGCGGTGCCATCCGCGGGCTCGGCCGTAAAAAACGCGCCATTTCAAGCAAAGGCGTGTAAAATCGCTTCTCCGTAAACGCACTCATACAACGCCATATGTTTGAAGTCTGTGCGGGCCGCGCCGCGCAACGCCCCGCGTCTCCGTAAACGAGGCCTTATAGTCCAGTTGCACAATAATGCTGCAATGTGCACGTTTTTATGCATGTGAAAAGTCATATCTATCTTCCTTTCATTGAATACAATTTAAACCACAGGGAACATAGAGATATAGTGCATACTTTTCGCATTCGTTGCCTGTTGGCATGCTCCGAAATATTGCGACTTGCAACGTAGGCTTAGTATACAGATGGGCTGCAACTCAATTGCACTCAAACTGCAAAATTGCAGTTTGTTTGCAGTTAGCGCGGATGCAATGCAACTGCCAAACATGCATGTAGCCCAATAGGCTAGATGAATTAAAAAAAAATATTGCTTTAATAGAAGCTCATTCATATAATAAACACAAAGAAAAGATCGGTTTTCAAATAACATTTTCATGGTTTTCATCAAGGTTTTCATATAACTATAAAAAAAAC
Organism: Schoenobius gigantellus; assembly: GCA_963935595.1. Lineage (NCBI taxonomy): Eukaryota > Metazoa > Arthropoda > Insecta > Lepidoptera > Crambidae > Schoenobius > Schoenobius gigantellus. Next base: position 4,794,995 of record OZ012543.1, read on the forward strand.
AAGATATAAGGTATTAAAGATTTTTGTCCATCTCTTTCTAGCAAAACGGCAATTGACATGAAGTTTATATGTCCGTACTAAACAATGACGTCACGGTTGATGTCGGATCTCTCTGTCTAATCGCTTCCAAATTAACAGCTTAAAATGCTTGTATCTAAATCAATTGTTTTGCAGTTCCGATGCAGTCGTGCTAACTGCATTGGCAAATTCACTAACAATACTAGTAATTAATTAATTTTAAATTGTTTTTGAAAAAATACCGCAAAAATCAAAAGATACAAATTGTTCCTATGTCCACTCTCTTCCATCTACGCTACCCGAGATTTATTTATAGTACCGTTACTTTTTATTTTTCGTTGTAAGTAAACGTATGTACTCAACAAAAGTGTATGTTCAAAATTTGTAGGTAACTAAATTAATTCACTCACCTCCTGTGCCGAGGACTTTGAGCAAGTCGAAATGTGATATGTCCACTTTTGCAGCTCCGTTAAGATTAACTGTAAACAGAAAAAAAACACCGTAAATAACGCGGACTTATAAAAACTCCGCTCACTCCAACACTCATAGAGGAACGAAACGCATTTCATTATCTGTGCAAACAATTCGGAGGTTCGTTTTTGGTCGGGCAATGACCAGTTCACGGCTTGAATAATCGTTGTACTAAGCGGGCCAAATAAAAATACGACCGCACTTGTGGCAAAGTTCACACGACACGAAAAGTGTTTTTCTCACTTTTAGATACCCACTCAAATTCGGAGTTTTTATTTCCCAGAACACATAGGTACAATCATAAAAAAAGATTACTTCTTCTTCATGTGTTCAGTGAAAGAGAACGCTAGAAAAATTGTGTTAAAAACAAGACTACAAGTGTAGAGGTATGATTTTGGATAAAATGTTAGTTACATACATGTTACAAACAAATAAATTATTAAAATATGTCTTAATAATAAATAATAATTCATCTGATTAGAAATTATTATTGAAAAGATATCTAGTAGTTATTTTATGGTTTTCTTTCTTTTTGACAAATTTCTGCCGCCTCTGTGGTCTAGTGGTTGCGACCACTGTGATTTGATCAGGAGGTCCGGGGTTCGATTCCCAGTGGGGGCAGTATTTTTTCTGTCTGGTTTGGTTGGTGGTATGGGCGTCTTAGCCCGCCTAGCTAGCTACCACCGGCTTACCTAAGTTTGTCGCCATAATAACAATGTTTATAGCATTGTTCTGTTCCGGCAATAAGAGGTAAGATAGCCAGTTCCTTAGTTGCTGAGGAGTCCAGGAAGGTGAAGCTCGCTCCCACCTTCGGCCTTATCATTACTTACCATCAGGTGCAGTGAAGGCCAAGAGCTTCCCTGTCATCATTAAAAGAAATATACGGACCAAATGTCCGTCTCTCTCAAAATGATCTGTCTATTTTGTACAATGAATGAAAAAAGAACAGCTCAAACAAACCACTGGATGCATCTGACTGAAATTCGGCATACAGGTATTCATTACGACATAGGCATCCATTTAAAACGCGTTTTTGGAAAAATCCAGCCCTTAAGTCAATATTAAATGCAAGGTTTCATTAAATTCCATTGTAATAAAATAATCTCTTCAAAAGTATCACATGTAAAAGAGCAAACGTATTGTGGAACTTAAATGCCACAACACATCATCTTGTCGAAATAAAAAGTACAAAAAACATATGTTTTTTCATACCGTAATCTAACAAAGTAACTCATTTCTGTACAAAGTTTGACTTAGTCAAACTCCGATTTAATAAATTTTGCCTAAACTCAAAATTTTACTATCCAAATAATGGTCGGTCTTTCAAAAGGTTTGAATAGGCAAACCTTAGAGCGCCGGTGCTTCGACGTTTCACTATAAGAAACATACACATTTATGTATGTATTTAAAACTAAGAATAATGAGAAACACATAAGAGTATTATTATAATGTTGAAAAATAATACGTTGTCTATTAATATATGAATGAATTAGCATTTTAATCGCGTTGTGTTCATACGATGCGATCACACAAAAGTGTGCTGATAAAAACATTTCACCGCGTTGAGGTGATAACATACAGGGACAAAGTAGGCGAGCCACAACAACACGAGGTTCGTTGACACCGAATTTTATACACATATACATATATGCTCCCGTGAATTTTTAACTAGACACCAACATAAATATTTTGTCCTAACGCATATGTCATCATCACTGTTTTTGTTTTACAAACGCAGTAACGCCAGTAAGCTCTTGGCGTTCATTTCAAATGACAGTAAGTGATGATAGGGTCGAAGATGGAATCGAGCAACTGAGGAACTGGCTTTCTGCAATGAAACACGAACACGGATCCTCCTGATCCTCCTTGCTTCTTTCGAGTGTTTGGGATCCATTGTTCATCGAAAGTAGTACCTACACTATTCGGAATAGGTACTCCTTAATTCTCGATGAGCTGCCAACCACACCAGGTCACACCAGATAGTGTGTGTTAGGAAAAAAATGCTTCTGTGTCACACTGACATGACAGTCAGTCAGCACTCGTTAATTCGTCCTCAGTTCTTTGTTATCCGCTGGGCAGATTCTCATTGGGCGAAATTCGCGACTGCCTCTTGCACGATAGCCAAGTTGACGTAATAAGCTAAGTCAAATTCAATCAGTGTCTTTTGAATCTCAATCGGGATCTGCCAAATTGAGTTACGTGAGGACGTTTAATTTTAGCCAACAATAAGAAAAATGTCTACAGCAGCTTTACCCTAGAATTAGAGCGAGATATCATTGCAATAGCGCCAACTAGCTCCCACTCAACCTAGAACACGTCATGGTTTGCCAAAATTCTAAGCTAAGTGTGGCGCCGGGTCTGATTACTTTACATCAGACTGCAGAACACTGCAGCGGCCCTTTTTTTTTTTTTTTTTTCTCGGGGGGAAATGCGTAACCGCACCGTACCCGCCGTTGGCTAGACGGCGAGCGTGTGTGGGGCTCTCCCGGCAGAGTGCCAGGCCTACCCACTAAAACCCCCCGGTGTTCTCCCTGCCCTCTTGGGCGCGCTAGGTAAGGTCCACACTGAGACTCCACTACCCACGCGCCCGGGCAAGCCCGACCAACTGGTCGGGCTATCGCCAAGGGGGGATTGCCCGAGAACACCAGGGCAATCCCCAGACGGAGGGCCTTACGGCGGCGTGCACGGGGCCAACCGTGCACGCAGGCCTCAGCGGCCCTGGACGCCACAAATATCTGACGAATATATACGGGGTTTAATTAAAGACAACATTTTTAATGTTTGAGAACGGTAAACACTCAATAGTATTTCGAGGCAAAGAATCAAGATCACAACATTATTATAGTGTGTTTAATATTATAATAACTAATTAAAATAATGTTTGAGGACACTAGCCGACAATGTGACCGGCTCGGCGACCCGCGTAGTGACAACACACATACCCACCCATGTATTGTGATTTTAACGTAACATAGCAGTTTTTTTTTGTTTGTCAATGAATAGATGCTTATAATTATAAATAATTCCAATAATGTTTAAAAAAACTAAGTACTAGTTGTTGATCCCAACATCATTTGCCTGGAATTTGGCGAGTCAGGCATCCTATCGTGCGTTCCTTTTCATGAAAATTAAGGTATCGCAATACTATACCAAAATTCATCAAAATTAGGTAAATGTAACAGACAGACACACATAAAGACAATAGTTTCTTTCGCATCTTTAATATTAGTAGTGAGGGATTAAGCTTTGTATACAGGGTTACATTTGAAGCGGGAGCCAAATTATAGGCTTGTTCAGACAAGCAAACTAAACAGCATTTACTATGGGACCAATCTTGAAATCCCGAAAAAAAATTAGCTGTTCCATTCATTTAACTTCAGTGGATGTTGAACATTTGTAAAATTCGGGCCCAAATAGTGTCCCGATTTGAGCGGGAAGTCCCGATTTTGGGAGGGTTTATGGACACATCCCGATTTTTGACCAGTAAAGCATTTTTGACAAGATTAAAAAAAAAAAAATTTTCCATAGTAAAAGCAGTGAATTCAAAATTCCTTAAATATTTGAAATGAATACATATAACACTAGTCTGTATGTATGGACTCCGTTCTCTTTGCCTTTTCACACAAAAGAAAACAAAAACGCAACACACAGTTCTGATCAATTGGTAACTCAAAGTTAAGATCTAGTTTATATTTTTTTGCTGTCCCGACTTGAAAGTCATAATCCTGATTTTTACAAACTTCTGCCCAGAAATTTCACTATCTAGACCTGACCAACCCTAGTTACATCCCTCGTAACATGATAGATGAGCTTATCTTCCAACCACCAACCAACGAATGCGATAAGAGATGGAAAAATAACAACAGTGGAGGTTGGTAACCAGTGAGCTGGTGTTTTAACGGTTATCTGAATATGCGGCGTGGTTTTGTGTGCCGGTGGTTTCTTGTTATCGCGGTCCTTGGTGGCTACAGTACAGCGATAAAATTGTGTTATCGTATCAGTTTCCCAGTATACAACAGATTTGCGCCATTGTACAGTAGGCGCCACGTCAAACTTCACAGTTGCACTACGAAAACCGGCCTTATTACGTGCGGCATAAGAGCGGGACAAAGATCAAACAGTATAACTTGATGCGGCGCTTACTGTACTAATATATAAACGTAGCAAATTGATAGAATACCTGCGTTAGTAGCCAAAGTGTCATTCGGTTGGAATTAAAACGTATCGAACGAATGGCAATGTAAGAGAATGATTCGTCATCTGGAATCATGCTCCTACATTGCCGTTGGATGGAACGTATCAAACTAATGGCAATGTAAGAGAATGATTCGTCATCCGGAATCATGCTGCTACATTGCCGTTGGATGGAACGTATCAAACTAATGGCAATGTAAGAGAATGATTCGTCATCCGGAATCATGCTCCTACATTGCCGTTGGATGGAACGTATCAAACTAATGGCAATGTAAGAGAATGATTCGTCATCCGGAATCATGCTCCTACATTGCCGTTGGATGGAACGTATCAAACTAATGGCAATGTAAGAGAATGATTCGTCATCCGGAATCATGCTCCTACATTACCGTTGGATGGAACGTATCAAACTAATGGCAATGTAAGAGAATGATTCGTCATCCGGAATCATGCTCCTACATTGCCGTTGGATGGAACGTATCAAACTAATGGCAATGTAAGAGAATGATTCGTCATCCAGAATCATGCTCCTACATTGCCGTTGGATGGAACGTATCAAACTAATGGCAATGTAAGAGAATGATTCGTCATCCGGAATCATGCTCCTACATTGCCGTTGGATGGAACGTATCAAACTAATGGCAATGTAAGAGAATGATTCGTCATCCGGAATCATGCTCCTACATTGCCGTTGGATGGAACGTATCGAACTAATGGCAATGTTAGAGAATGATTCGTCATCTGGAATCATGCTACTACATTGCTGTTGGTTTTTTTTTATGAATGCTGGATAAGCATTTGGCCTCCATCTCACCTGATGGAAAGTGATGATGAGGCCGAAGATGGGACACGCCTAGCCAGAAGGTACCTATTCACTCTCATCTTGAATAACTCCAAGTTATATTGCTCAGGGAACAAATCCGCGGGCAAAGAGTTCCACTCCCTTGCCGTTCGCCATATGAATGAAGAAGCGCATCGCTTCGTGCGTTTAATTGGAATATCAATGACAAAAGGGTGGAACCCCAGCCGCCGTCTGGTTCCCCTGAGATGGAAAGGAGAAGCCGGAATTATTTCATGTAATTCCAAGGCACACTCTCCGTGATATATCCTATAAAATACCGATAAACATGCCACCTTACGACGATGTTCGAGGCTCTGCAGCTTGGCCCCCGTTAATTTGGTGTCACCAATGAGGGTCTTAGCACGCTTATCAATAGAATCAAGGGCCGCTAGTTGATATTTGGCAGACCCATCCCACAAGTGGCAGCAGTACTCCATACAAGATAAAACTCGAAGGAGGAACTCGAGGATGGAACGTATCGAACTAATGGCAATGTAAGAGAATGATTCATCATCTTGAATCATGCTCATCTGTTAGATGGAACGTATAGAATAGTGTTGTTGAATATATGTATCAACCGTTAAATTAAAATATTATTCAATTCAAGTTGATTTTAACGCAAGAGTAATATTAATTTGTATAGAGAAATGTCACTGACTGATAAAATTTTCGTAATAAATAATTTCAATCACAGACTGAACTAATAAAAATATTGAACGCAACGGTGCTAGTAAAAAAATCAATATATTATATTTCAATAAAAATATTAACTGATATTTTCATCCATTAATATTTTTATTCAACTATAACTTTAAGAAATATTTTTTTGAACCATTAATGCCACCTCTAGTATAGAATAAATGCCAATGTATGAGAATGATTTGTATCTGGAATCATCCTAACACATTGCCATTCTAACAAAAGGGAAGCGAATGTTACTTTGGCTAAAGGCACTGCTCCAAAAACCCCTTTTTAGGGTTCCATACCTCAAACGGTAAAACGGAACTCCTATAGGATCACTTGTTCATCTGTCTGTTACGACCCGTTTAACAGGAACATGTAGAGATATTAAACTGAAATTTATACCAAATACTCAGGTCTATATGGTCTGTTACAGCTGTGAAATAAAAATTAACTCGTAAATCAACGTGATCAAACGATACCTATGACCAGTTATGTGGCATATTTTCGCAAATATTGTACCTCAGTATCTCCGCGCCCTCGTGGAGGATTACCTGCAAGGCAGGTCTATCCTCTACGAGGGACCGGATGGGCGCGTCTATGCGTGGACAATGGCGGCAGGTGTACCCCAGGGTTCCGTACTGGGTCCTCTATTATGGAACTTAGGGTACAACTGGGTCCTGCGGGGCGACCTTCTATCACAAACGATTTAGGCTCCTTGCTCCACAGCTGTGCGCCGCCGCAGCTGTACATGGGCGGGGCCTCCCTAATGTCGGCTGTATCACGGAGTGATACGGTCTAATGCACTCTACGCAGCCCCGGTATGGGCGAAGTGCTTCTCCTCGCGTACGGTGGCCCTTCTGCAACGTCCGCAGAGGTTCATAGCGACCCGGGCCGTGTGTACCTATCGCACGGTCAGCCACGGCGCGGCCTGCGTTCTTGCGGTATGTCGATGCACGCGTCCTCGGGAAGGTGTATCGACATCGGGTTGCTACCCGTGAACGGGGGGACGATCCTCTCCGCCTATCCCTGGTGCAGAGGGAGACTCTGCGTCAGTGGGGTGAGGCACTCGCCTCCCCAGCTGCCTGCCACCGGACGATCGAAGCGATCCGTCCGGTGTTGGAGAAGTGGGTTGGGCGCCGGCAGGGCAGCCTCACGTTCCTTATGGTGCAGGCACTGACTGGCTGCTTCGGCCACTACCTGCACCGGGTCGCGCGTCGGGAGGAAACGCCGCGGTGTCACCACTGCGATGCTCCCGACGAGACTGCCGAGCACACATTGTTGGTATGCCTGACCTGGCGACCCCAGCGCAGCGAACTTAATGCTGCGCTGGGAGGCGGAGACCTCTCTCTGCCGAGCATGGTCATGCCTATGCTCCGCGGCTGTCGCCTCCTTCTGCGAGGACATCATCTCGTAGAAGGAGGCCTCGGAGGAGTGGAAGAAGATCCTCAAGCCGCTCCCATCTGCCGCAGACGGATAGACAGGAAAAAGCGGGCATTAACGCAAGCAATGCCCGTCTAGTGACCCTGCCGCGGAGGCCTGCGTGCACGGTCGGCCCCGTGCACGCCGCCGTAAGGCCCTCCGTTCGGGGGTTGCCCTAGTGTTCTCGGCAACCCCCCCTTAGCGATAGCACGAACAGTTGGTCGAGCTTGCTCGGGCGCGTGTGTATGGGTAGCGGTGTCGCAGTGTGGTCCTTACCCAGTGCGCCCATAAGGGCAGGGAGATCATCGGAGGGTTTATGTGGGTAGGTCTGGCACTCTGCTGGGTTAGTCCCACACACGCCCGTCGTCTAGCCAACGGCGGGTACGATGCGGTCACGCATTTATCCCCGAAAAGAAAAATGGGAATCAAAAACTAAAGAGTACTTCCCGTTGACGTAGACTAGACTAGTTGACTTGACTGGTTTTTTTCATACTGATACCAAAAGTCGGCAGCAAAACAATTCAAGTGTCTTATTTTATTACAAACTAGCTGTCCGCCCCGGCCTCGCACGGGTATCCTAAAAACCTTTTGACAATACAACAATGTAAGAAACCATAGATTTTTGGAATACCATGGTTGTTAAGCTGTCAATTGCGTCACTTCTATATGAACATGTTTAAATTCACAATTTTTACTTTTTTTGTATAACGTTTTAAACATTTTCTTTTATACAAACCTTGTCCTCAAAATAAAGAACACAACAAAATAAGAATTGACCAATTTGGTGTAGTCGTTTTAAAGCTATGCGCGTACATACATTTCGACAATTCCTTTTTTATTTATATAGATTTATTATCTAATTTCAGAACATTATCTTCAATTACATCAAAGCTTAAACAAATAGGGGGTCTATAAAAAACTGGAAAAGCTTAACCCAGTACTACTTTTCTTGCTTGATATATTTAGTTATTATTGCCAAAGAACAGATGACATGAAGACCAAAGAGCTAACCCATTATGGCTAAAAAACTACAAGTGAGATCACCCGATTGGAAGTTACTAGAAACTAAGACAGAACACATTTTATCACTTGACATTGATAATAAATTTGCTACCACCAACTAAACAGTCTCAATCACTAAAGATGCAAGTTGACAGACAATAAACATAGCCATATTAAATAACTGATTAAAACATTATATATAAGGCTTCACGGAAGATCAGCATTGCACATTTTACAACTGATGCTGAGTGAAGACCTTTTCGGTAGTATTTTCTTTTCTATTCTTTTAGATGTAGTTATAAAACTACTAATGAGATATCTACCAAATAAAGTCTGAATTAGAATTTGAATAATTTCCAAGGTGATCTTTATAAGGAAGACTGTTGTGAACTAAATTATCTAGGTAGATAAATTCATCTTATCTAGATTTTGTACTTACTAAGATAAGAAGCACTAAGTGCTGATATTCAAATTAAACTGGACACAACAATAACAAAAGTGATAATTTAGGTAAAAAGAACTCCAGTGCAGAACTTTTGCGAATTTCATCCTAGCTCCACTAAAGTAATTATTTTGCCAAGATTTCTGACACTCTGTGGTCAAGAAAAAACATCAGCCCATCAGGGAGTCATGACAAATATCTATGCTGTCTATATGGACATTTACCTACCATGCATGCAACTGTAAACTCAAGAATCAACAGTAAGAAACATTTTTTTTTTTCTCTAGTTGCATCTGCCATCAGTCGCTAGACTTTTATCAGATGAGTTATGTGTATTGTGGCGTTTCAGAGTAATTAAGCCATTGCCTAATTATCCATTAGTCGCTGAGAATATTCTTTCTCTTCAGCCTACTTGTTTTACATCCACTTAGAAGTTCTCTTGCAAGTGGGTTTGGATGGCTTTCCAAGCTTCCTCGATGTGAAGTCTTATAGTGTTCAATCACTGCATCTATGTACGGTATTTTTTGTGAACCAAGCTGAGCCACTGATAGTTCTGAGTATACTATTTTGGACACGTTGAAGGCATTGAATATTTGTCTTTGATGCAGTTGACCACAGCTGTATACCATAGAGCCATATTGGTTTGAGTATTGTACAGTAAATTGTGAGTTTGTTGCACAAGGATAGCTTGGACTGCCTTCCCAAGAGCCAAAGCAAGCTCTTAAACTTCTTGTTTATTTCATCTCTTTTACGTTTTATGTGCTCTTTCCAAGTCATTCGGCGGTCAAGATGAAATCCCAGGTATTTTACTACGGATGCTTGTGGCAATATAGTTGGTCCAAGTCTAACAGCTGGGCAGTCTCCCTGCCTGAGGGTAAATGTAATATGTTGAGACTTGGTCGCGCTTGCTTTGATTCTCCATTTCTCAAGCCAGTCAGCAACAGTTGGTTCTGGAGATACATACTTGCGTCATTTGGGTTACGACTACATGAAAGGAATGCTGCGTCATCAGCGAAGGTGGCTACTTCTATGTAAGGTGATTGTGGCAAGTCACAGGTGAATATGTTGTACAGGATTGGACCGAGAACAGACCCCTGGGGAACACCAGCAAGGCAGCCATAAAACTGCGAAGTTGCATCTCCATGTAGCACCTGAAATATTCGATCTTCCAGGTAAGATTTAATCAAGGGATACAGTGAATGTGGAAGATATGTCTTGATTTTACAAAGTAATCCCTTATGCCAGACACAATCAAATGCTTGCTGTACATCAATAAAAGCAGCAGAGCAGAATTCCTTGTTCTCGAAAGCCTGTCTGATGATGTGATAAACTCTGTGGACTTGGTGCACTGTTGAATGTCTACTACGGAACCCGAATTGGTGAGTGGGTATTAAATTTGCTTCTTTAAGACATACTTTTATTCGAGAAAGAAATATTTGTTCCCAGAGTTTCGAAACAACAGGGGTAAGACTTATAGGGCGATAGGAGGTGCATTCGTTAACTGGCTTTCCTGGTTTATGAATCATCATTATTTGTGATATTTTCCATGATGATGGGAAATAGCCAACTCTCAGAATAGTGTTAAAAAGTGATGTCAGGAAGACTAGGCATTTCTTAGGCATTTCCTTCAGAATCTTCGGAGAAATGTAATCATAACCAGGTGCCCTTTTGGATTCCATCCCATTTATCTCCGCAGCAAGTTCCTTTGGCGTTGTGGGTCTGAGTGGAAGACAAAGTTGCAAGTCTTGGGCCAGCACATCATCGAATTCTGTATCATCTTGGTCATCATTGGACTTGTTAGGTTGGAATACTGAGTACAGATATGCTGCAAATGTTTCAGCTTTCTCGCTGTCAGTTCGTGCCCAAGTTGATCCAGTTCTGATAGGTGGGAATGATTGCTGAGGCTTGTTTATGTTTTTTGTAGCTTTCCACAGAGAAGGTTTATGTTTTTTGTAGCTTGCCGGAAGGTGTTATTTGCTGAAGCTTATCTTGAAGGGATTCATTTGCACAAGTTTTTAATAGTTGCTGGAGTTCTTTTGTGGCCTTATTTAATCGAGTTTTGTCAGATGCAAGATGAGTCTGGTGCCAAATTCTTCAAAGTCTACGTTTTTCGGCGATTTTATATTTAACTTCACTTGTGAGTGGGGATGTTTTTGGGTGTTTCTGAACATCTGGGGTACTTTTCCAAGCAGCAATTTGTAATAGGTTAGAAAAACTCGTGCATGCATGATCAATGTCCTCTGGACTCCTCAACAGTATGTTGAGATCAACTTGCGATTCTAAGTAGTACCGGAATGAGTCCCAGTCGGTTTTGTTTTTGTACAGGGTCCTTTTGAAATAATCATTTTTGATAACAACCGTGCTAACAGTGAGGATAACAGGAGTGTGATCTGAAGAACCATCCAGGCTACCTTCAATTGTGGAGTACAAATGTGAAATATTTTTCGTCACAAAAAAGTCAAGGAGATCTGGAGTTTTTCGAGGATCTGTCGGCCAATACGTTGGTTCACCTGATGAGATCGGTTGCAGATGACTATTATCAATACTGCGCTTTAGACATCTTCCTCGAGCTACGGTGAGACGCGAGCCCCAGTAAGTGTGTTTTGCATTCCAGTCACCACCGGATATGAATCGGTTGCCAAGTGTCTTAAAATATTCTGAGAACATCGATTCACTGATTTTGTGTTTAGGGGGGCAATAGACAGATGATAATGTTAGAGTGCCTGCCCTGTCTGCTACTTTGATTGAAGTTGCTTGGATGTGTTCACTTGTGTATGGCTCCAGTACGTGATGTTTGAGTCCTTCTCTAACGATTAAAGCTGTTCCAGCGTGGGCCCTGCCATCGGGGTGAGGAGTGAGGTATGTGTGGAAATTATTAATTTTGATTGATGTTTTGGCAGTTGCATGAGCCTCTGATATGAGAACAGCATCCAATTTATTATTAATTATTCAATTTCAATTTCAATTTCAAAGCCTTTTATTTACTAATAATACATGATACAAAAAATATGCTTAACCATTAATTGTTTTCTTATTAGTTTGTCTTTTTGACACAAAGGCCTCCTCCAGGCTCTTCCATGTTTCCCTCTCACGTGCCATTGTGGTCCAAAGTGGACCAATAGCTCCTCGGAGCTCGTCCGACCATCTCCTACATTGTCTACCCCTCTTCCTCTTTGTTTTGTAGCGAGGGGTCCATTCTGCTAATGCTCTGGTCCATTTCTCCCTTCGTTCTCTGAGCATGTGACCTGTCCACCTCCACTTCATCCTCCTTATTTTTGTTTCGACATCCTCCCACTTTGTGATCCTGTTTATGTCTACAGCCCTTATTCTGTCTCTCTTGGTACAGCCCAATACACTTCTCTCCATGCTTCTTTGACATGAGGCAATTTTTTGGGAGTTTTTCAGTGTTGTTGCCCAGGTTTCACATCCATACGTCAATATTGGTAATATGCAGGTGTTGAATATTTTCTTTTTGATTGTTAGAGGGTACTGTTTGTTTTTTAGGATTCCTTTCAATGACCAGAATCTTTTCCAGGAGTTTGTCACTCTCCTATCAATTTCTTGACGAATCTGGTCTTTGATTGAGATAAGTTGTCCTAGGTATATGTAGGTGGTCACATATTCAACATTTTCGCCTTCTAACGTGATTGGAGTATCTATTCTGTTCGTCATTATTTTGGTTTTCGATTTGTTCATAGTAAGGCCCACTTCTTTGCTACTAATCGTCAGATCTTGAATCATCTGTTGTAAGGTTTCAGGTTTGTCGGCTATAAGCACTATATCATCGGCAAACCTTAAATTGTTTATGATTTTGCCATCAATATTTATGCCTAAGCTTTCCCAAGGTAGCTGTCTAAAAACTTCTTCTAGGACAGATGTGAAGAGTTTCGGTGACAGTGGGTCACCTTGCCTGACACCTCTTTTTACTGGAAAAGCTTCTCCCATTGATTCCATTTTGACTTGAGCTGAGCTGTTGCTGTAGACATTTTTTATAATTCTTATGTATTTTGATTCAATGCCTTGGTGTTTAAGTGCTCGCCAAATATGGCGGTGTTCCAGGGAGTCAAAAGCTTTGTTAAAATCAATGAAGGCCAGATACAGAGGGTACCCATATTCTTGACATTTTTCGATTATTTGTTTTAGGGTATACATATGGTCTGTTGTGGAGAACCCTGATCTGAACCCAGCTTGTTCTTTCGGTTGTTGTTCGTCCAATTTCTTTGTAATCCGATTTAGAATTATTTTTGCAAAAATTTTGTACACATTTGACATAAGACTGATGGGACGATAGTTGTTTATATCGGTTTTATCTCCTTTCTTGAGTATTAAAATTATATTGCTACATGTCCATTGCGATGGGATGTATTCTGTTTTCAAAATGTAATTAAATAATTCGGTCAATGTTTTTAGGGTTTCTGGTAATCTTATTTTTATAGTCTCATTCGTTATGTGATCTGGTCCTGGGGCTTTGTCGTTTTTTTGCGTTCTGACTGCATACTCTACTTCTCGCTCTAAGATAGTAGGAACTGCTTCTTCAGTTTCTACAAGTAGGCTCTCGTTTGGTTCTTGGGTGCTATGGCTGGAGTACAGATCTTTGTAGAAACTTGTTGCTGTTCCTATTATAGATACCCTATTTGTTACTTCCTTTTTGTCTTTATATGTTGTTTTAGGTATCCATGTTTTGGATTCTTGTAGTTCTTTTAGGGCTTTTTTAATTCCTCCCGTTCTAGCTATATGGTAGTTGATGCAGTCCATAGATCTCTTAGCTTTGTCTTTTCTTATACTAATATTGATCTGTTTACTTAGTCTTGTTATTTCCTTGAGAATATCCTTGTTCTTTTTATTTTTGAATAATTCGTTCCTAGCTGATAGCAGTTGTTTGGTAGTTTGGCTTAGAATATCTTTTCTTTTGCTCGTTTTTGGTTTTACGCCTGAGTACATTTCGCAAATTTTTCTTTCATAAAGCTCTTGCATTTCATGTATCACTTCGTTTGTTTGCTTTCTGTTTATTTGCGTATTCTTGTAATTGCAGTTCATAGGACGTTGGTATATATAGCTTCTTGTTGTCTTTTGTTCTTTGGGATATAGAGCAGCTCGGACCATTCGATGATTGGTATAGAAATTAAATTGGTTGATGACCGTTACGTCTTTGACTGCCTTTGGTTGGTTGGTTGCTATGAAGTCTATTTCATTATGGTATGTGCCATCGGGAGATTTCCAGGTCCATTTCTTTGACATTTTTTTCTTGAAGAAGGTGTTCATGATAGCCAGATTGTTTTCTTGACTCAAGTTTATTAGTCTTTTCCCATTTTTACTTCTAACGCCTACTCCATATTTGCCTATGGTATTTTCTTCTCCCTGTCTTTGTATCCCAACTTTGCCATTAAAATCTCCCATCACGATTACGTTTTTGTCAGTATTTTCGAGGGCATCGGATAGTTCAGAGTAGAAGGTATCTTTGTCTTTTTCATCAGCTGCCTCTGTGGGTGCGTATACTTGTATTATTGTCCAGGCATCTTTATATCCTGGAATGTCGATTCTTAACACCGCAACTCTATCCGAGACACCTCTGAATCCCAGTATTTGTTTCTGAAGGGTTTTTTTTATCATAAACCCAACTCCGTAGTGGCCTTTAGTTTTTCCTATAGAGTAAATAATATGATCGTCATATTCTTCGATTTCCTCTCCTAATCTTCTGACTTCGCCTAAGCCAAGGATATCCCATTTGATCTTGTTTAGTGCATTGTAGAGTTCTAAAAGTCTTTCATTTGTTCTTAATGTTAATACATTTAAAGTTGCAATAAAGACACTGTGGCCTTGTTGACGTGGTGTTGTGATGGCTGGAGGGTAGCGGTCGAATTTCCCCACGGTGACCGCTGTCCGGATTGGGGAATGATTTTGGTTAGCTTTATGTTGTTCTGTTAGTTCGTTTTGTTTCTTCCGGGGCGCAGTGTACGTTGGTTGCTATTGTTTATTTCTATGGTGCGTGCTTGGTCCAGGTCTCTCCATACGTTTCATGTGTTCAAATGCGTTGGTCTTGATTATTTTGCTTGGGGCCGTATGCTTCATTCTAGAATTGTCAGTAGAACTGGACTGAGGTGGTGTTTTAGATAGAGACCGTTTCTTTCTCTCACTTATTCCACTTTCTTTGTTCTTTTCTTTTATGATAAGTTTATCATACCGGATGATAGCTACATTTCCTTTTTCTATTTCCTTTTGTTGTTGAAGTCTAAGTTCTTTCCTTTTTTGTAGTACTTCTTTTGGGAAGTCTTCGGAATTATTAATTATAAACACTTCCAATTCCTCGATGTTGTGTTCAAGGCCATTGATGTTCCAAGTTGCAATACGGAGAGAAGTCATGGCGACTGTTTTGTGACTAGAGCTGTCAAAAGCCCAACGAGGGTGCATATCTGTTGTAGTAATATATCAATTTTTTCGGATTGTTTTAATAGGATAGTTTCAATCGAACTATTTAATTTTTGAGGTATTTGAGCATTACTGGGTTGCCCTAAAATGTCAGCGTACGATGTTGCGTTTGAAGAGGCACCTGCAGTTGGTGATACAGTAGGGTTGATATTGTGGGCTGCACTATCTGAGACAGGAATATTAGTTCTGTTGTAAGCATCAGCAGTTGAGTTGCCTTGACGACTTGGTGCATTTGCAGCAACTTTCCTTCGTCTGGCATAAATCTGTTGATAAACTTCGCAGCCTTTGTAATTAGCTGGATGATCACACAGGCATAAGGCGCATTTCGCTGGACTGTTTCTATCTTTCTTTGGGCAGTCAGAAGTTTTGTGGCCATCTCCACACTTAACACACCTGTACGGCCGCATACAATTGTTTTTGGTGTGGCCATATTGTTGGCATCGATGACATTGAACAATGACATTCCGTTTTCGGGGTTCTTCAGTTTCAGTAAGAAACTTGATCAGATAAAAGTCTTAATTATATAAATTCTCAGTTAAATAAAAATAGAAATAATAAAATAGAATTAAATAATAAATCATTAATTGATAAAAATAGTTGCAATAATATTTTTTTATTGGTCGCAGGGAAGTTCTTAACCTATATCTCAACTAATAATTTAGGAAAGGGCAAAATATAGAAGTTGGGTTCGCCTGAATTGCTCAACAAATGAACAATAACTCAAATATTAGCAATGCTTTATTATCTATTTATAGCTCTATTGGTCCACTTTGGACCACAATGGCAAGGTGAGAGGGAAACATGGAAGAGCCTGGAGGAGGCCTTTGTGTCAAAAAGACAAACTAATAAGAAAAACAATTCATTGTTAAGCATATTTTTTGTATCATGTATTATTAGTAAATAAAAGGCTTTGAAATTGAAATTGAAATTATCTATTTAACATTGTAACTATGGCAACGAGGGTCGGTTCCTGTCTGTAGAAGGTTTATCACTATGAAAGTTATCACTGTAATTGGAGAAGCTTTCTGCTAATGGGGACTATAGACCATTCGTGGTTAGTCCCATTCGCACTTGGTCGAATGGGGCGAATGGGACCAAGTGTGAATAGGACGAAGTGCTAAAGGGACTAAATACAAACACGGTACAAAGTGCGAATGGGACGAAGCGCGCATAACCCCGTGCTTGCAGCATAAAATCTAACTAGCCTTTATTCAAATTAAACTTGATAAAAATTTTGTTTCAATCATCCAAATTTTTTTACCTTTTGTTGCCAATTTGAAAGCCTTTAAGCTAATAAGAAAAATGGTAGATAGAAATTATTTAAAAGATATGGGTGTTGTTTCAGTTGGTTACAGGGAATTATCACTGGTTACTCATCATGAGGATGTTTAGCAAATCTTTCTCATAATAAGTCTCCAAGTCTTACATAAAACTGCTAACTGATATTATGTGCTAAATGTTTTTGTTTGCTAGTGATTAAGCAACAATTCCATAATTGAATAATTATTGTCGAAACATTTTCAAGTTAACAGATTAAGCACAGTTGACGAGGAGGAATGGTAGTATAGGTGTATAGGTGTTATTGGTGTGGTCATGATTGTATATTGGAATCAGACTCACTTATTACCCCTCCATCTACTGCCCTTAGTAACTGATCTGGGTTATCAAAACATTCTATCATATAAAGTGGGAACATTATACCATCTCTGAATTACTTTGCTTTCCTGGTATTTTTGCATACCAACCAATTAATTACCAACAAGGTAACTTAAATTATCTAATTTTACAATAAATAGCAAGAAAATACTGTATATATGCTAGAATCCTGTTCTCACGGACCACAGGGACCACAGCCTGCATACCCGGGTCATAAAATTTCACTGATATGCCATCCCTTTCATAACACAACTGCAACCTGTACAAATCTATTGTGGTCAACGCTTCATGTTATATCTCTGTTGTGATATACACAATAACCTTTATTAGAAACGAAGCCTTTGCATCAAGAGACAGTCTAGGTTCAAAGCTTTACTCCTAGTGTGGATTGAAGCACACCTAGAAATATGTAACATGACTGTCTCATCAACTTAGTGACAAAATCTACTTGATGTCGAGGCTTTAGTTAACCTAATCTGTGCAGATGTTAGTTAGCAGTGACAAATGGCCTCAGATGAAAATTGCAAACACTATTGAGAATTCTGTGATGAACATGCTTGAATTATGGTTTTAATGTAGGTACTTACGTTTACATCTCTTCCTAATTTTGCTAGCATCCACAAGATTCCAATCAACCGAGTCCCTTGCGGGAGCAGGCACAGTTCCACCGATAAGTTCCACTGAGCTGCTGCGCTTGGTGCTAGGTCCTGGCACCGGCGGTAGCTCTTCCACGTTTGCAATGTTTTTCACTGATGGTACACTAGCACACTCAACAATTTCTACACTTCTGTCCGTATCCGCTCTGCTAACAGAGCTGCAGTGGCCATTCACTGGCAGATCCGCTCTGGCTTTTTTGGGTGGCACCTTCTTCAATTTATGCCCGCTGTGGCGACGTTTCAGCTTCGTTGAGTGAGAGGAGTTCCGTGAACTGACAGGAGAAGGGCATCCGCACTCCATGCTACCCTCCTGGTCGCTGCCTTCGTAGTATCCAGACTCGTGTTCAGGCTTTTTGTCTGGAAGGCTCATCTCGGCGGTCGCCATGGCTCAGCCCCTCGACAACACCATGTAGACTTCACAGCACCGCTCTATCAGGTCTCATACAATTTAATTTATAGTTGAGTGCGTGGTAATTTTCTGATGGCACTGCACCGCGGCAAACAAAAATCCAAACGTTTCAAAAGTTACAAACACAAAAACTTTCGAAATGGCATTTTTGAGAATAGTTCACTTCCTCGCTGGCACCAGAGATATTGTGAGTGAAGTTTATGCCAAAACTGGATCTAGATGGCGCTAAATACACTACGTGCTATAATACGGCCAAATAAAAACGCTTTTCTTATTACGCCACAATCCGCCACGGCGCAGACTCGTAACTTGGTGTCTTTATACGACTGTTGTCTACTTTCACACCGTTGAAATTTATGTCAAAATTTTGAGTTGGTTGGTCCAGTTTATAATTATTATTGAACTAACTTTATGTTGAAAATTGTTAAATTATCCGATATCACAGCCTCTTCGTCGTCCAGTTTCAAGGGGTTACAACATATGGAAATCCTTGGTACGATTAAACACTTCTCACACACCGCACAGTCCGTATAACAAATCAGTTCAATGTCCTGAATCTATCTATATTATATCACTAAACTATGATATTGTTAGTCATCTACTACAAAACTTATATACACTAAATAAATTAATAATAAAATGCACGCGCGAATGAGATGTAAACCCACTCAGCGCGCTAAAGTAACTAAATTCAAAGAAGAAACGCAAAATAGAAACCGTGCGAGCGAGGTGCAAGCGGAGGGAGGGAGCGGGCGCGGTGGCGGCGGAGTTCCCCCACCATTTACGTTACGAGGCCAGATAGAGCAAGCACAATGAACAGATAAATCAATAACCGTACGTGTTCCATACTTATGTTTTTTAATTGGTAAGTTTAGTTAAGTTTTGTTTAGTTTGAATGTTATTGTAAAAGCATATTAAAAAACAGTCTTAAGTACAATAACGATATGGTTTCATGATATTCGTGTGTACATTTATGAATAAAAATAAATGTTTTATCAAGCCAGTTCTCTCCGAAAGGTTAAGCAAAGGTGTATAAAGAGTAACACCTACCACCGCTATTTATCTTAAGCTTTCTAATTTCTATCATCAGCCCTTTTGCTGCCTAAAAATTCACAAATTATTTTCTCACTCTTATTCGAAAACTACGTTAAAAAATTCTCGCTAGGTAGACGCCGAAGAAATATTTTTAACTATTGTATTAATTGTTATCTTACCTATAATCTATCTCGCTAATCGAGGTGACAAAATGTATGTATAAGAAAAATTATTGAATGTCTAATGACACCGCAACGATGACTTCTTCGTGAGCCCCTTCAATCCACCTAGTGTGCCATTGCGTCCATAGTCGACCGGCCGATGAAGCAACTTTACTCTCCCAGATCCGATCCTCTGTCCTCTAGGTGGCCTACAAGCCGGAAAGTGAATCCTCTCTCAAAGAACTTCCCAGATTCGTTGAGCAGCAACACCGGCTAGCGGGTAGCTTAACGTGGAGTCAACATTGTCTTTTCTTGATATAAACATTTGCTTTTATTAGGAATTTGTATAAAGTACAATGGTTATTTTTGTTCCCAAAAGAAGCGAAAAATAGAGATTAATTTATGGATAAATGTGATCTTTATAAAATATGGAACCGACCGATGTATGTATCGTACTATAATATTATAAATGTGAAAGTGTGGATGTTTGGATGTTTGTTACTCAATCACGCAACAACGGCTGAACGGATTTGGATGAAATTTGGCATGCATGTAGCCTTTGACATGGAAAAGAACATAGGCATACCTTTTATCCCGATTCCTGAAGTAGTTCCCGAGGGAAAATTGAAAATTATTTACGAGCTAAGCCGCGGGCAGACAGCTTTGAAATTTGGTATGCATGTCACCTAAGCTATGGAAAAGGACATGTAATAGTTCCCGTGTGAAGATTAAAAATTGTTAACGAGCGAAGCTTTAGACCCAATTCTGAAGTCCACGCAGACCATTGATTTACTACCAAACGTAGATAACGCATGAACGATCAAAAAGTGGGCCGGTGAAGAACTGCTCAATCGCGACTCGTGCAGTTCTTTTTTTTTATGGGATAGGGGGCAAGCGAGCAGACGTATCACCTGATGGTAAGTAATTACCGTCGCCCATGGACACCCGCAACCCCAGAGGAGTTACAAGTGCGTTGCCGGCCTTTGAGGTGGGAATACGCTCTTTTTTTTAAAGTTTGAAGGTCGTATCGGTCCGGAAATACCGCAGGCGACAATTCGTTCCAAGGTTTGACTGTGCGAGACAGAAAACTTCGAGAGAAACGCACAGTTGTGGACTGCCAATCATCTAAGTGATGGGCATGGATTTTTTGCCGCGTGGAACGATGGCGGAAAGAGGCGGCAGGTATAAGTCCGAACAATTCCTTGGAGCATTCCCCGTAATAAATACGATAGAAGATGCATAGTGAAGCGACATCTCTACGCAGCGCCAAGGTATCAGGCCGATTTGAAATTTCCTGGCAGTCGACGATTCGAGTCGCTCTCCGTTGAATGCGGTCCAGTGGGAGATGTTGGTATTGGGGTGCCCCAGCCCAAAGATGAGAACAGTATTCCATATGAGGCCGAACCTGCGCCTTGTAAAGCTGAAGGCGGTGCGCCGGAGTGAAATACTGTCTCGATCTTTTGAGCACACCAAGCTTCTTAGAAGCTAATTTAGTTTTACCCTCTAAGTGGTCACGGAACTGGACTTCGCTCGATATGTCGACACCAAGGATCCCAATATTGGCTGAGGCAGTTAGGGGAATGCCCCGAAAGCGAGGAGATACGGCAAATTGCATTTTCTTTGCGGTGAACGCGCAAACTTGTGTCTTTGTTCACAATCGTCTCGCTAGCACGGGCGTCGTATTACGATGTGTTATCTCTTTCATGCGTTGGAGCGACAACGCGATAAGCAATTTCAAGCATTATGTTTGCGAGTATAAAGTTGATATTTTCTTGTAGCAATCGTTTGATCTGTGGCTAGGTATCAAATGATGTAACTTCCCACGGTTGTACTTAAATAGTTGCCGTAATAATGCAGAATAAGGTTGAATTCGATAAATAAGGTACTGTCTTTATGGTAATTTTCATTCGGGCGTGCATATTCAAGTATATATCAGCGAGTACCTACAAATGTATAGGCGATTAGGTGACAGATTTCAAGCGCGTTTTTGTATGAAGCGCTCTATCTAGGTTTGGTAGTAAATCAATGACGCAGACGAAGTTGATATGACATCAACCAATTTAAGTTAAATTAAGTAACTGAATTTAATTAATATTGCAATAATTTAATGTTTCCATTTTTATTAACTTTATATTATTATTATTAAAAAAATATGACATCACCACATACCTAATTATACCGTGCATTGGCTAAATGTTAATTTGGTAATAATTTAATTTGTTGGTAATTTGCATTCATTGACATAATTTTATATAATTTTAGTTCGATTTATCTGTATTGAAGTGAGGAATTATACATTAAATGAAATAGTAAAACATAAATTGTAGATAGGGAGCCCTCACCAACATTGCTATACCTGAAAAGGGTGACTAGGTAATCAAGAACTCTAATTATAACAACATCTGTATCACACCTTAGTCAGCAATAAAGATTTGATTTGATTTGATTTGAAGTCGCGGGCAGAAGCTAGTTTAGAATATTTTTTAAACCCCAGATAAAAAAGTTACAAAATAAAATAAAAAATTGTCTTGAATGCATTATTGTAATTTCTTTCCGCCATTTTACTACTTCGAGAGAGCCTGAACGCATCTGTCTGTAATTTGGCAGTACATTTTAGGTGCGTTCTGAATGGCGATGAGATCGATGTCAGCTCAGCACGCTTACGGTGATTTGAAGCGATTTGAACGCGCTGACATTGATGACATTGCCATTCGGAACTCACCTTTTGATAGCCAGTTATAGTCCGAAATGCGTATTTTATCAATAACATTTAAACGTGAAAATCTCTTTAACCTGGGGTTTTAAAAATAATATAATTCTTACGTATCCTTTGTTTTCTTTTTAATATCATACATAACCCTACTTCTCCGCGTTATCTTCGTGAGCGTTTTGAGTTTGCTCGTTCTCCTGACACTGTTTGTAGATCACACCTTGGTACGCTGCTACAGCTTCCTTCCTTTAATACGCAATTCTATAAGCGGTCCTTTACTGTTCATGCTATCAGATTGTGGAACTCGCTCTTCCGTTATTTAAGAAGAGAGTGAAGGAGTTTTATCTCTCTTCCACATTATAATGTTAAATTGAGTGATATCCATTTATCAATTTAATTAGTATTAGAGTTTTTGTTTTGTTTTTTTTTTGTATAGGTATTTTTTTTTTGTAGCATGTGTGGTTTTTTTTATTTAGTGTACACACCGCGGCTGTTTTTTGTTTTTGAAAATTTTCCTACTGTAGGTTGGCTGGAAGAGATTTCGTCAGAGATAAGCCAAACCTTTTTGTACTCATATGTGTGTTGTTTGTGTTCGCTTTTGTATTTTTGTGTACAATAAATTGTGAAAAAAAAATTTGTTCAATATACATATTTTAAACCAGTACAATAAGTAGTTTTTAAAATATCTTTTTTTGGGTGAAAATCGCTCTAAGAAAGTGACTTTCGACTTCATCATCTAATTTGTTTTTTTTTATTACAAAACATTTTATTTCAATTTTCTTTATGGCTAACTACCTCGTGTCTAGTGTCTAGTGGTTGAGACCAGCTAGTACCTAGTACTAACCTGAACAACCGGAGTTTCGACTTTCCACGGGCGTAGGAAACTTCCAGTTTTTTTTTGGCTGGTAATAAAGTTTATGGGCTTACCTCGCTAGGCCTTGGCCGGGTTAAAAAACTGAGGTAAGACCTACCATCATCTTACTTACCTAAGTTTTTCACCATAGTAACAACTAACAAATTCATGTTCCACTCTGATAAAAAGGGAATTCAGGTGAAGCTCGCTTCCTTCTTTGGCCTTGTCAGTAGAGTGAGATTAGATGATGGTCGAGTAGCTTTATAATAT
Source organism: Schoenobius gigantellus (assembly GCA_963935595.1). Taxonomy (NCBI): domain Eukaryota; kingdom Metazoa; phylum Arthropoda; class Insecta; order Lepidoptera; family Crambidae; genus Schoenobius; species Schoenobius gigantellus. The sequence goes on from OZ012543.1 coordinate 4,818,242, forward strand.
GAAAAAAAAAAACAAAAACAATAGGGTTGTTGACTCATATCAAAATTTATTAAAATATTGTTTATTTCTAACAGTATTTGGCATAAGGTTCCACAATATACCGATTTTAATAAATAACAATGAATGATTACTGTCAAATTATAATTTGAAAATGCTAGAAATAATCTTTTTTTATCTCACGCCGTAAACGCTTTGATATCCTGTGGTCAGGGCCGTGACGTCAATCATATAGTAAACAAGGAAATGTCAAATTTGATTCAACAACTCGTCGATTTGCTCTATTCTTTCCTAAAACTGACAAAAAATCGTCCAAATCTCCGTTATTATATGTGTAAATATCGTAAATTATTTGTATTAATAGCAAAATCAACCATTGATGTTGAATTTGTGAGAGCAGATAGTACAAATCTTCCGAAAATCGACAGATTGATGGTCAGGAGATTCTTTGTGTATGGCTCTAAACAATATAAGTACAGTTTTAATACTGTTATAATGAAGAACAGGTTACAAGTGTACTTGTCAAGATTGCCACGCGGCAGAAGAGAGTTGCAAACATGCATTTTTGGTGTGGTTGCACCACCACAGTGAGAAGTTTTAGTGATTCCGAAAAAATCGTTCCACAATTTTGGCTGTGTATAAATATATCAAAGAAATAATTTCATTATTAGATAAAAAACAATATGGTGTAGGGGTCTTATTAGATATGACTAAGGCGTATGATAGGGTCCAACATGATATACTGCTTAATAAATTGTACGATATCGGCATCCGTGGATCCGCTCATAGATGGTTCGCATCATACCTAAGTAATAGAAAACATTTCGTAGAAATTGAATACTTTGATAACGAAATTAAGAACATCACTCACGTACGCTCTGACTGTAAAATCGTAAATGCATCAATACCGCAGGGAAGTGTGGTCGGCTGTCTCTTGTTTTTGATATATATAAATGACCTCCCAAAGATCATGGAGGAACCATGCATTTTATTCGCTGACGACATCTCGTTACTTACTTCGAGTTACAACAATAATAACATTGATGAAAAACTAAATACCTTACTTTCTAAAACGTCGGACTGGTTAAGTGATCACAATCTCAGCATAAATTTTGCCAAAACCAAAATAATGACCTTCCATCCACCTCAAAAAACAACACTGAATATAAATTATAGTTTCAATAGCCATAAATTGGAGTGTGTAGAGGAATTCTCGTTACTTGGCATAGTTATAGATAAACACATAAATTGGAAAGCCCATGTACAAAATGTTAAATCCAAACTAAGTAGCTTTTCTTATGCACTGAGAGAGATAAAAAAGACTACCGATATACAAACATCAATAGTTACATATTATGCTTACGCACAGGCTTGGCTGTGCTACGGGCTGGTGTTGTGGGGTGGCAGTACGGACGCGCCATCACTGTTCATCATGCAAAAGAAGTTGATCCGTATCATAGCCAACATTGAGCAGACTGATAGTTGCAAACCATATTTTCGCGAATATCAGATACTTACCCTGCCATGTATGTATATATTAGAGATGTGCAAGTTTGTACGCAAATATAATGAATTTTATACAAAGCAACAGGATATACCTACTAAATATTCTTTAAGAAATAGAAATAAAAATAAGTTAATATTACCAGCTTCCCGACTGAAACTTACATCCTCAAGCACATTTCATTCCTCAATAAAAATTTATAATAAATTACCGGACATATTAATAAATGAAAATAATGACAACAAATTTATAAAACAATTAAAACAATTTTTACTTAATAAATGCTACTATGACATAAAGGAATTCCTAAACGACAAATTTAGTAATAAATAATTATGAATCCATTATTGTATTGATATTTTATTTGCTATGTAATAATTATACAAATTTATCTAAAATAAAATAAAATTGTAATTATACCTATTTTACAAAAAATGCGTCCTCTTCTCTTCTACAGCAAATTGCGTGCCCGACGGGGTCCATAATGATCTTGTATAAGTATGTACCTACTTTACCACTTTACCACCTCATTGTACATTATGGTTTGCAATAAATATATTGAGTATTGAGTATTGAGTAAGTTATTTTGTACAGCAGTTGAATGCTATTGGATAGAATCCTATCTCTCAAAAGTCAAATAAACCCTAAAAGTATTTACTTCAAGAGAAATGTTCAAAAGAAAACATCAGGATAATGTGTCAAATACCAGTGTAGTACTGCAAGAATTTGTAAATGACCATAAAAAGAGAAAGATTGGCAGTTGTTCATTTGTCAAGCATGAAGAAAATATATATATATACATTCACAGACACAGATTGTGACATATTTCTTAAAACATTAAAGACCTCTTCAATGAATAAAGAATAAAGTGCATAGAAAACTAAACCAGGAATCATCAATACAGAAGTCCTCTTTAGTTCGAGCTTCGTTATGAAGATTAACAGCTTCCATGTGCTATGAAGTCAGCCAGTGCATATAAAACATGATGGTTCTTGCGTTGGGAAGATTTTTGGTTGGAAATCTTGCAGACACCTTTAGTGAAATGTGGATAAAAGTTGAAGATTTGGGTTGAAATTTGCAAAATGTGATCTCTTCATTTCTGATTAATACCCTGTAATAGTCAGTTCAACAAACGGTATCCATAAAATTAGATTAATATAAAATTGTCATGCTCTTTTACTGAAGAAAATGCTAAATTATCAAAGAAGGAAAACAGTGAACTGTATGCTTTACTCAAGTATAGATGCAGATGTTTTGCGCTAAAGCAAAACTTATATATTTTTGTGTTGCTAGCAGTAATTTTGAAAACACTTAAAAGGTGACAATATTAGCTATATTAGGTATTTGTTCTAACAATCTGTATGTCAAAAAACTTATTGATCAAATAGTGCCATTTTGGAAACTATACCTACTACATTTTTCCTAAATTATATGAAAGTATTAGGTACTTCATAATAAATCACTTTACTAATATTTTGACTTTTATTACCTGCGACCTTAAGGCAATATATGACAAATTAATCTAACTCTATTCAATCCTATTTGTATTTTTGGAACATATATATTTGAGTAACAATGATTAACATGAACAACAAACCTATAAAATATTATAAATCTTTTAAGGAGTAACGGAAAAATAAAACACATGTATTTCAAATTAAAAAGTTTTGATTCAACTTAAACCTTTACAAGTCATTATTATCAAATAAACATGCAACATTTTTTTTTGTGAAGAACATAATGTCTAATGTAGTACAAAAATTAGTTATGTCATCTTTAGATGTTAGTTATGTATAAAGTAAAGAAAAAAAATACTTTATATTATTTATTTTATAAGAAGGGTCTTGTAAATTAGGAAGAGCACAGGCTGACAACACAGCAATCACATTTAATATATTTGTATACGGCTTTAAAATGGATAACTTGCATATTCTTGCGTAAGCTGTTCTGAAATTTACTTTTTTCTAGTAAGTTCATATCACAAATACTGTTTACTATCTGGTCGTCACGCTAATAAACATTCAATAGTATTTGTTTTTTTATACTCAGGTCAAGTTAGTGCTTGTTAAATGACTTTATTGGGTTTTTGAATTTCATTTCTTAGCAATTTATGATTACCATTTTTTTATACTTATGGTGAAATACTAGATGTAACTTTTTTTATTGTGCTTTTGGTTAAAAGGTCTTTCTTTTCTTCATAAGTTTCCTCAAGAGCTTCATTTCTTTAGAAATAATATATCAACTATTAAATAAAGTTCTTTAGGTATCCCTATGTATATTCTTGGTTTGTGCCTTATCATGCATAAAAGTACTGTCCAGATTTAATTTTTGGTTATTGTGATTTTTCCTTTTTATATGTCTTCAGTTGTCCGACTTGATAGCTTGATGGAGAAGAGTTAAGTAATGATCCAACTAGTGAAGGTATATGAAATGTCATTATCATAATTTTCCTTACTTAGAAATAATAAGTTTCAATAATGTCTGGCCAGATATAGGTGGTTTGCAACACTTTACTTCAGACAATTTATTGGGAGATGTTGCAGTTGATTGGTGGTGGGCAGCAGGTTTAATCAGTGAAGATATAACATCATTCAGTTTTACTAAACTGGACCTATTTACTTCTATGGTGCTTTGGTATATGAATACTTGAGTTATTTTGTTGACATAATGTTGTTCCAGTTGACGGGCCACATTTTGATGATGTGGCTGAGCATGCACTGCTTTGTATTATGTTGCACAACTTTTACTGCCTTATCAAGTAACCTCTCAATAAGTTCTCATTAAGTAACCTCTGAAAGCAACAAATTTAATTAGGTACTCAGTAAATTCAAGTAAAAGTTGTTTAGATAAATATATTCATTATTATGAAACTGGAATAGTTTGTATTACATACTTTTTAATTAATATTCAATTACATCATTACATCATTAATATTTAATTGAACATAAGTACATATTCTTTTCTTTGAAACATCATCTAGTGTCAGTGTATAACTTAGATTAAATCAAAAAGGCGTGAATGGTCAAGTTTTCTCTACGTCTGGCGTTAAAATTTGGTTGATCGGCTGCAGTCAGTTTTCATTCTAACTGAAAGATAAAAATTTAGTTAATGATTTTACATACAACCTAAAAACTTCTATTTTGTTTAAGTTGAAACTGAAGTACCTACACAGAATGAGTTATTCATTTATAGTACTTACATTAATGTGATTTTCGCAAAAATACATTTGAGTTTCAGTAAATAGTTACAGGATTTCTGTAACCAAATATTTCGCATGTGTATATCACTGGGTACGGTAGGTACGTCTAATCCACAGCTTTCCTGGAGTCTTGGAAGAGGTTATTCTATATTCCTGTTCTATTGTCCCGTTCCATATACAGTTTTACTATATTTTGTGATATTTTATAGAAAGCATTGTTTTTGTGAGGTTATTTTTGGGTTCACTTCACTTCTTGGTTAAGTGGCAATCGGTCGTTTTACACAACCATTACTGCCAATCTCGAGTTTATGGATAAGACACTGTCCCCCAGTTTCTGAAAGGCTGATCAAAATATTGTTCAACTAACATCCATGTCATCTTAACAGCAGTGCCAAATCAATTTGAGTTTCCGAAACGTTGGTTAGCCAAAATTTACTTATCCTCAATAATTTGATTTCTCATGAGAAATATTTTTAGACACTGTCACATTGCTGAAATCATATATTTTGTTTTATTCATATGTATTTTGGAAACCCAAAATGGGGTTTTCCTTAATAATTTTGAAACAAATTTGACAGCTGTGTCAACTAACACAGTGATGAGTTGATTTAGCTTTCAGAGGCGCGTTCAGAGCCTCTGGGTGTAGTTGTCCGGTTGTTTTTTAACTCGCTCAGAGGCGTTGAACGGATTGCAGCAACCAAATCTTTTATCTCCCTCTTTCACATGATTTTTATTTCTCTCTCTTTCTAGTAGATGACATTATAGAATATGGCCGCCAATATCATCCAATCACGTAAGAGTATTTCAGTCATAAACGTCAGAGCGTTTTACAACCATCAAATTCGATGGTTGTTCGGTTGTAACTCGCGCCGACACTCAAAGGTCTTGAACGGGCCGGTTGTTTCACCCGGTTGTCACGCTCGAAGGCATTGAACGGGGTTAGAGCGAAAAGTTGTACTTCGCGCGAAGGCCCTGAACGCGCCTCAACTCAATTCATAGTTAGCATGAGATTGACAGCTTGTTAGTTAATTTTATCGCTGAACAGCCATTCAGAAACTGGGTGTGATTCTGAGTTTGCTTTTGTTAACAAATGCCAAAAGTGTGCTATGGTTTTGTTTTGGGTCACCTAAAAATGGACAAAACATGACAATGACATTGACAACACGACAATGTAGCAGCACAAATAAAACATGTAATAAAAAAGGCGCGTTCAGCGCCTCTGGGTGTAGTTATCCGGTTGTTTTTTAACTCGCTCAAAGGCGTTGAACGGATTGCAGCAACCAAATCTTTTATCTCCCTCTTTCACATGAATTTTTATTTCTCTCTCTTTCCATCAGATGACATTTTAGATAATGGCCGCCAATATCATCCAATCACGTAAGAGTATTTCAGTAATAAACGTCAGAGCGTTTTACAACCATCAAATTCGATGGTTGTTCGGTTGTAACTCGCGCCGACACTCTAAGGTCTTGAACGGGCGGTTGTTTCACCCGGTTGTCACGCTCAAAGGCATTGAACGGGGTTAGAGCGAAAAGTTGTACTTCGCGCGAAGGCTCTGAACGCGCCTCTTGTTTATAGTTATTTCGCCTCGGTGCTTTGTTTACTATAAGACTGACGTCATTTGACGTATGCCACAGATAATCAACAGACTATCATGGCTGACCGTGTTTTCGGTCCAAAATTGAAAATCTTAATTTAAAATAGATTTTTTGCACTTTTTAGCCATTGAAAAAAATAATATTCATGTGCTATGGTCTAATACAACAATTATGAACATTTAAAGCCCTACTTTAAAAAAGGGTCAACTAGCCTATTCTCCTGTTTAGTTTTTTAACAGGAGGTATAAATGCAAAGGCGGTTGTTTTCGTTTTCAATGTGACGATCACTTTTGATGGCTTGTAATACATAAAAAACTTATTTTGTTAATGGAATAAGTTTTATCTTAGGTAATGATTAAACAATGGAAAGCACTTGTTAATGGTAATCTTTTTTTTCTGCGATTAGTTTATTTTTAAGGTTTAATTTAGGTAAAACAAACAGTAAAAATATAACTATCATTTTTAGTCTATAATCGGATAAACAACCGGTTAGCAACGGTTGGGTATAGATTGAAATGGGATTTTTTGGAATTTCGATAAATATCCCTGCCCCCCCCCTAGTATGACCACCGAAACACGGTTTGATGAACGATATATCCATATAAGCTATTTGTTTTATAGTTATTGGTATTGTTATTTTGGGCATTATTTTATATTAATGTCGATAAAATTTCAATGTGGCCATTATTTTATGCCGCCATTATAACCAATATATTTTGACAGTTTATATCGAGTTATCGTTTTATCATATCGAGTTTCGGTATTCATGCTATGGGGGATGGTACCGTTATCGTAGATACAGTTGTTATTACACCGATATCTACCCGGAATCCGGATGCCAACATCATCATCAATGACAGCTCCTCCTGGCATATCTGTTTTTCTTACTTATACTATAAAGTCACCGTTTCATGGACGTAAATAAAGGGAGAAACACCTATCTCGTTTCCATAAAACAGACCGAGAGAAAAAATGAAGTGAAATAGATCTACATTACCTCTCTTTCTACTACTGTATAGTGGTGTGCGTGTGGCCGAGTTCTATCTATATTACGTATTAAAAGATAGGTACGAGATTTACGCAGAAAATGCGGTTAATTTACTTATTACTGCTTACTGAATTCAATTTTTAAAATCGATTAAATAAGTAATCATTTACGTTACTTTTTTAAAGTATTATATTTGACTTTTTTCTGTAGCTAACAGCCCTAATATTCTTTATGGTTATATAGTAGATAGTAAAAATCTGTTATTATATTAGTAATTCATTAAATATTTTTGATAAGTACAGAAATGAAATTTTTTTATTGCATTGTCATAGTGTGTTGTGTATCATCAAATATTATCATAATATGTACGAGCCCAGAGAGCAAATAACCACTACGTTTTATTCTTGTTATTAATAGGTATCTACCAGTAAATGATTTACCATTCACTAGGTAGGTACAACAAGTAGGTACCTACCTAAAAATACCATCAATTCTGATTATATTTAATACTAGCTTTCCGCTCGCGACTTCGTCCGCGTTATATTTGTTTTCCCGTGGGAATTTTATATTTTCCCGTAGGAAAATTACCTATGTCCTTCCTCTGGTCTCGAACTATCCCTGTACCTACCAACTTTCATCAAAATCGGTTCAGTAGTTTCGAAGCCTATTCAATAACTACAAACAAACAAATCTTTCCTCTTTATAGGTAATAGGTATTAGTATAGATAAATTGGTCCGATTATGCTCATCTCACCAGAGATATTTAAATCTCTGCATCTCACCAATTATTTTTCAGTAGTAGGTAAGTAAGTAGATACTAAATGCAGAAGTTGTTTGTATTGAAAGATTATGCAATTCAGACTACATTCTCTTCTGGATTCAATTTGAAATAAATACTAGATAATTAGAAAATATAGTATTCGCCTACTATGTATATTTTTTTGGAAATATAGTATTTGACCAATTGACAAATATAATAGGATACTATATTATACCTATAGTAGGGTTGGCAACCCTTTTTTTTTCCGAGGGGAATGCGTGACCGCACCGTACTCGCCGTTGGCTAGACGACGAGCGTGTGTGGGGCTCTCCCGGCAGAGAGCCGGGCCTACCCACTAAACCCCTCGGTGTTCTCCCTGCCCTTATGGGCGCGCGTGGTAGGGTCCACACTGCGATTACCACTACCAACGCGCCCGGACTGGCCCGACCTAACTGGTCGGGCTATCGCCAAGGGGGGATTGCCTGAGAACACCAGGGCAATCCCCAGACGGAGGGCCTTACGGCGACGTGCACGGGGCCAACCGTGCACGCAGGCCTCCACGGCAGGGTCATTAGACGGGCATCGCTTGTGCGAATGCCCGCCTTCGCCTGCCTGTCCGTCTGCGGCGGATGGGAGCGGCTTGAGGATCATTCTCCCGCTCCCTCTCCGCGGCCTCCTTCTGCAAGATGACGTCCTCGCAGAAGGAGGCGACAGTCCCCCATTCCGGCCCACCGCGGAGCATGGCCACGACCATGCTCGGCAGCGAGAGGTTTCCGTCTCCCAGCGCAGCGATGAGTTCGCTGCGCTGGCGTCGCCAGGCCGGGCACACCAACAGGGTGTCGAGCACACCCTGTTGGTGTGCCCGGCCTGGCAGTGTCGTCGGGAGCGTCGCAGTGAAGACACTGCGGCGTTTCCTCCCGACGCGCGACTCGGTGCAGGTAGTGGCCAAAACAACCATGTCCGGTCAGTACCTGCACCATGCGGAACGAGAGACTGCCCTGCCGGCGCCCTACCCACTCCTCCAACACCGGACGTATCGCTTCTATCGTCCGGTGGCCGGCAGCTGGGAAGGCGAGCGCCTCACCCCATCGACGCAGAGCCTCCCTCTGCGCCTGGGTACGAACCCGCTCCACTTCTTCAGGAGCGGATCGTCCCCCCCCGTTCTCTGACGGAAACCCGATGTCGATACACTTCCGCATGGACGCGTGCATCGACATCCCACGGCGTTTGGCCCGCAAGAACGCAGGCCGCGCCGTGGCTGACCGTGATAAGCTCGCACGGCCCGGGTTGCTATGACCCTTTGCGGACGTCGCAAGAGGGCCACTGTTCGGGGGGAGAGACACTCCGCCCATACCGGGGCTCCGTAGAGTGCCATCGACCGCATTACCCCGTGATACAGTCGACGGCACGCCGATCCTGGCCCTCCCACATTAGGGAGGACCCGTCCGAGTGCGGCTGCGGCAGCACACAGCCGTGGAGTGAGGAGCTTGAAGTGCTCCTCGAAATTCCATCGGGGGTCCAGAACCAGGCCGAGGTACTTGAGGTGCGCCTCGACCGGTATACGGACCCCCTCCACTCGGACTCGAGCCCCGGTGGGATCCTGCGACGGGGGGCGTACAAAATACGTCAGTGTGATTTACCTACAAATAATCATTAGGTACCTACCAACACAAGGAACCGTCATTATAATTTACCTAATTACGAAAATAACTCAACAGTAACCAATAACGTAAAAACAAAATACCTTAAAACGAAATTTATAGTAGGTAAGTAATGCATAATAAATCACACATGTAAGTATACTACCTAATTATTAATTTATCCAGGGTGCAGACCCTGCAAAAGCCAGATTCTTATTTTTCCGTAGTCGTTCCGCAAAAAATGGAGATTGAGTCTGTCACAGACAGGCTAATGTCATTTCCATACATTATATTATTTCTGGGAATTAACGACTGTGGAAAAAAATAAGCGTGTGGATAGTAATATGGGGGCAGCTGTGATGTTGGCGTGAATACTGACTTCCCTTATTTAATCTATACAAATAAATAAAATTGAAGTGTCTGTTTGTAATGTCAAAATAACAACTAAATGGGTATGAATGAATGTATATCGGGTACCAATAACAAAAACACAATTAAAAATTTTTTTGTCTGTCCGTCTGTTTGTTCCCGCTAATTTCCGGAACGGCTGGGCCGATTTTGACGGGACTTTCACTAATAGATAGCTAATTATATAAGGTATAACATAGGCTTTATCAACCTTAACAAAAGTTACTACTTCACGCGGACGAAGTCGCGGGCACAGCTAGTCTATATTATATACCGGGTGTAACGGAATACCGAAATAATATTTAAGGTTGTAGATAAACAAAAAAAATGTTTTATGACTATTCTTTGTATTTTTATTATATGCCTACTTCCGATTTAATACGCTTAACAGTTAAGCATATTAAATCGAAAGTAGGCATATAATAAAAATACAAAGAATAGTCATAAAACATTTTTTTGTAAATCAACAACCTTAAAATATTATTTCGGTATTCCGTTACACCCGGTATAAATAAAAAAGGAGATGTTCCCATCTTTAGACACACGCACAGCCTTAACCGCTAATGGTAGAAACGTGAAATTTGGATGTAGACGCACACTAAGAAGGGATTTTAAAAAATTTTGACCCTAAAGGGATGATAATTTCAAAACTTAAAGATTTTGATAAAACTTGAGATTCATGCTATTAAAAATATTTAATTGAACACGTGTTTCACGGTTTATTGGAATTCACCCCCTTAGGGTGCAAAATAGGGGTTGAAAGTTCCTATGGAAAATATTTAAAATCTGCTCCAATTTCTATGAAATTTATAATTCAGGCTTAAATAGGTCACAGAGTTATTTTTCCGACGGGAAAATATAAATTCCCACCGGAAAACAATAATAACGCGGGCGAAGCCGCGAGCGGAAAGCTAGTATTAAATAAGGAAACCATAACTATCTTAAGTGGTCAAGTTAGAACGCCCAGCATATATCTGGATCTGGGGGTCCGGGGCTCGATTTTCCATTTGCTTTTCTACTGAGTTTGGTTGGTGATAAAGGAACCCGCCTGGTTAGCTTCCTTCGTCACACATTTATCACATGTTTGTGTTGCGACAATTAGGTAAGAAGAAGCTAGTTCTTTAGTTGTTAGGGGTTGGGGAGTCCAGCTTAGGTGAAGCCCGCTTCCACCGAGAAGTTTAAAGATATCGTAACTTTCTCAGTGGTGTTTAAAAATATCGTAACAAATTACAGTGCCATGTTCTGTTTAAAATAAATTTCATTAGATGTGTATCTATCAACATCCTTCTTCTGTCGTTCATCCCATACTTGGAATTCTCTACCTGCGCACGTGTTTCCTCCATCCTACAACATGGGTTCCTTCAAAAGAGGTGTGAAAAAGCATCTTTTAGGCCGGCAAGGGGCGGGCAGGTAGGATAGTGGATGTCGTCCCTACTCTATCTGTCAACTCATTTGGGCCTCTTTCATCGCTTAACATCAGGCGGGAGGAGGTCATTTGCCGGGCCTTACATAAAAAAAAAAAAAAAAAAAAACAGGAAAACACGCAAACAATCAGATTTTTCCTTGACAACGAGTTATAAGTATTTACACTGAGCTGATTTGAAGTACATTTCAATGTATAATTCTTTATTGTACATATAAACATTTAAATATACAGTGAGTACAAGCGTTACAAGGGCGGACTTATCTCTGGGAGAGATTTCTTCCAGCCAACCCAAGTGGCAGTGTAATGTATGTTGTGTAAATGCGGGAACAAATTTTTCTACCTTTATAAAAATACAATTTTACAAAATAACTAAAACACATATACCTACATATATATTGATACACACATATATACATACATATATACATACATACTTACTTATTATACTGATGAGGATGACAAATTTGAAAGAAAATGTTCTTTTAAGTGGCGCTTGAAGCATTGGACGGAACGTCTCTCGCGAACTGAAACAGGCAGCCCATTCCATAACTTGGCAGCCTGTACGGTAAAAGACTTGCGGAAGAAGATTGTGTTAAAGTGGGGAACTTTTAGGACGTTATTGGTAACACATGACCTCTGGGGACGGGAACTAGGAGGGAGAAAATGGAAACGGCAACGTATGTATTGGGGAAACTGAGGACAATTTAGGGCTTTGTAGATAAGGCAGAGGATATGCATATTTCTCCGTTGACGAAGAGGTAACCATTTGAGTTGCTTGCGGCATTCAGACACGTGATCAAATTTACGTAAGCAGAAAATAAAGCGAATTGCTAAGTTCTGAAGCCGTTCAAGTTTATTTAAGAGCTGCTCAGTAACATCCAAGAAACACACATCGGCGTAGTCGAGAATGGGGAGTAGGAGGGACTGAGCAAGCATAACTTTAGTACTAAATGGCAGGAAGTATTGAAGCCGCTTGAGAGAGTGGTAAGTATAATGCATACGGCGACTAACCTCATTGACATGAACATTCCATGACATGGTACAATCAAAGATCACGCCTAAATTTCTGCTTCTTTCTGTAAAAGGTATTGCAGTACCATCAAATATAATTTGGGGAAGATCCTTGTAATCCAATTTGCTAATCATTCTGTTACTGCCAATGATCATTACTTGTGATTTTTTGGGATTAACAAGTAAACCAAACGAGTCTGCCCAGGTTTTGATAGCTATGAGATCTTGGTTGATTGTTTCAACTGTGTTGCCAATATTACTAATGTCAGTGTGCCTATATATTTGCAAATCATCAGCGTACAGATGGTAGGAGCCGAAATAACATAAGTGAGTTGGTTAATAAAAACAGAAAAAAGTAATGGAGATAGTACGCCGCCTTGTGGCACACCTGTAGTGATTTGGCACCAACTCGATACGGAGTTATTATGTCTAATGCACTGCCGGCGACCTCGAAGATAATCAGAGAACCAATCAATCACCGAGGGAGATAAATTAATAGAGCGAAGGATAGATATAAGAATGTCGTAGTCTACTGAATTAAAAGCGCTACTAAAATCGAGTAAAACAGCAATAGTAAACATTTTTCTGTCCATAGCAATCCGTATGTCGTCTGTTACATTCAACAACGCCGTCACTGTGCTATGACATGGCCGAAACCCAGATTGGAATGGACTGATTATATTGTTACGATTTAGGAAGGTGGACAATTGTTTATGGACAACACTTTCTAGGACTTTGGATAAGAAAGGGAGAATAGAGATAGGTCGGTAGTCATTAAAGGATTTAGGATTAGAGGACTTGGGTAAAGGAAGTACAAGTGCGGATTTCCAACCATTTGGGTAGGTACCAGATTTTAAGAAAAAGTTGAGGATGTGAGTTACAATGGGAACAACATTATTTAATATTGGGACAACCATGTCTCGACTTATACTATCGCTACCCGTAGCATGAGAAGTAATAGATAATATGCACTTTTTAACCTCTGCCTCGGTGACTTCAAGAAATGAAAAGGAATCATAGCCATGTGGGGCACCGTTTGAAAGTAAACTAAGACTTGGACTTTTATTGTGTTAGAAAGTTCAACAGGAGATTTTGAAAAATGCAATATAAGTATGTACTGGATTTATATTAAGGTAATATCAAAAGACAACTCAGGAAAAAATCGGTAATATGGTTGATTGGTAAATAATGCCACATGACAATAAGTAAGTCCGCCATTTGTACGTAGGTATCTTTTTTTGTAACGTGCAATAAAGATTTAAATAAATAAATAAATAAAGTAAAGGCCGAGCTCGATTCCGCTTCTATTCAAGGAAGCCAGGTAGTTGATTCATGTAGGTAGCTTTTTTCTGAGATAATAATTAATGGATAGAGCCAACCTTGAATCTGTTGCTACTTGTAATAATGTCCTCCTAACCGAAATTCGGTCACGGGTCACGGCGGCCAATCTCCACAGAGACTAGCCATCTGCGCAGGAGATATTAAGTATCGTGCACAGCACAAGTGACTGCGCAAACGCAAGTGCACTCTCTGTTCCTTCACTCGCCTAGCCCGATGGGACGGTTAGCCGACACGACCGGGGCGAGATCAGGCGCAGGACCCACTGTTTAAACGTGCCTTCCGAAGTTCCGAAGCACGGAGGAGCTTGAGATGTTTCTTATTTTGGTCACCCATCCTAGGACTGACCATAGCGAACGTTGCTTAACCTTAGCAATCGTTCGCTGAGCGCACGCGCCAATGTGCCACCAAGCTACTTGTAATGTAATAAAGTAATATTGTCTGTCTGACGTTTTTACATGTCTGTATATTATTACCTTATACAGCGTAGCGTTATTATTACCTAGGCTTTGGCTTACACAGCTTAGCACTGTTTAAGCCAAAGCCTAGGATAGGAACCCCGTAAGGCCAGCGACAGGATATGGGAAGTAATCTGTAATAAGGTCCCTTTTTTACGAGGTGGAATGTTGTTGCTCACCATGCCTAACGATGGGTATTCCTAGCGTAGTCGTAGTAGCAGTAATGTGTAGGGGTCTCTCCAGGGGTATATAGGTAAGTATATAAAATTTACTCAAACTATTATTGTTAAACTTTATGGTATTACTATTAACTGTGCCCGCAAATTAAGTTTCGCCTTAAAAGTTCAAAGAAAAAACTGTAAATCTTCTTTCCCGCGGGAACTACTTACTTTTCCGGGATTATAAGTAGCCTATATGTTTCATCCAAATCCGTTCAGTAGTTTTTGCGTGAAAGAGTAACATCCTCACAAACTTTTGCGTTTATAATATTTTTTTTATTAAGTATAGGAATAACTACAGCCAATTTACGTCTACTTCGACATACAATTATTTCAATTTATATTTATTAGGCCAGAATTGTTATTCATAATAAAGAGTCATAATGTATACTGTTTTTCATATCAAACACATGGTTTAACATCAATTTAACATAAATATCAGTAGTACAAGAATATAAGTGTAGTTAACATAATATTCCTAAATACCCCTTAAAATCGAACAAAACTACCTAATAGCCATACAAACTTGCAACCCCTATTTCATCCCTTCAGGGTTAAAATTTTTTAAAATCCCTTTGTTGACGACAGTTCGAAGTGCCGGGGACCCAGAACTAAGCAGCGGACGTCGGCGAAGTCTATGCGCGCCAATTCCCCATGAATGAACCATATATGATATAGTAGATTGCTTTATAAGGGTGGAAAGGAATCAATCCCTACGAGGTTGTTAGATGCCCGAGCGCAGCGAGGGCGGCTATAGTCCGAGTAGGGTTTGATTCCTTTTACCCGTGTGTAGCACTCTACTTTTCATTTCGAATGCAAGGAAAATAAAAAATAGCTTTCCTTAGAAATTTTTGGCAAAAGATTTTCGAGTATTGTATTTGCTTCGTTCGTGACTGAATCTGGAGCCGAAATTTCAGAATCGCTTGAATTCATTGTTTTTCTTAAATACCTAAATCACACAATCAAGATTTCGGTACAGCGTAACAGATTCCCCTCCCGCCAAAATTATCTTTTTCACAGGTATTTTTAAATTTGGAACACATCGCGTTACATGTTACTGGCCATTCAGCCATAGTAGATTGCTTTATAAGGGTGGAAAGGAATCAATCCCTACGAGGTTGTTAGACGCCCGAGCGCAGCGAGGGCGGCTATAGTCCGAGTAGGGTTTGATTCCTTTTACCCGTGTGTAGCACTCTACTTTTCATTTCGAATGCAAGGAAAATAAAAAATAGCTTTTCTAATAAAATTTATTAATAAAAATACTCCTAACATGACATATCGACATCGTGTTTTACACTTAGTGTACTTTTAAGCATTGAATATCTGCTCCATAGCGTAGACGCCTGCACTTTATGAGATAGTTCATTAAAGTATATAAGAAATACATTTTCAGAAAATGATTTTATATTCCTTGCATCTCGCCACTTCATAAAGTCGGAATATGTATTTAAATATCTTTCCTTTGAAATTTTTGGCAAAAAAATTTCGAGTATTGTAAGTATTTGTTCGTTCGTGACTGAATCTGGAGCCGAAATTTCAGAATCGCTTGAATTCATTGTTTTTCTTAAATACCTAAATCACACAATCAAGATTTCGGTACAGCGTAACAGATTCCCCTCCCGCCAAAATTATCTTTTTCACAGGTATTTTTAAATTTGGAACACATCGCGTTACCTGTTACTGGCCATTCAGCCAAATACTTTTATTATCATTGTACCAAAGATTGTATGTACGTAACCTATATCAGTTCTATTTTTAAAATTTTACTTTCCGCCCTAAGGAGGGAAGTAAATAGTATGAGAATTTCCCGCCCGCTGGTGGGAACTAGCGTTTTCCTCCCAATACTTAGATCAAGGAAACGCTCCTTTCCGAGCATGAGGAATGAAAAATACTTTTATTATCATTGTACCAAAGATTGTATGTACGTAACCTAATTCAGTTCTATTTTTAAAATTTTACTTTCCGCCCTAAGGAGGGAAGTAAATAGTATGAGAATTTCCCGTGGTGGGAACTAGCTTTTTCCTCCCAATACTCACATCAAGGAAACGCTCCTTTCCGAGCATGAGGAATGAAAAATAAATTCGGCCCCTTTTGATTGGTCAGCGGGCGGGATGTCCCCCCGCGAACCAAGGGATAGTGTATAAATATAGGGCCGAATACTGATAGATAAATTGTAGTCAGTTGTAGTCGGTCAGTGGAAGTCGTCTTGCAAGAAGTAAATAAAGCTCCAAAATTATCACAAAGAAACCTGCGTTTAACTCAAGAAGTACCTACATAACAGTCTACTCTCAACACCCTTCTTAGTGTGCGTCCGCATTTTGAATTAAAACAACTGTCCAAATTTAACGTTTCTATTCTACCAGAGATATAAATCTCTAGTTTCTACCATTAGCAGTTACGGCTGTGCCTGTGTCTTTAGATAGGAACTTCTCCTTTTATATATACACGGTGTATCATGATAACCAATAAATAATCAATTATTTATCGAAAACTAATTATTAAAATGTGTTTACACGTAATGTCATTCAACCCAAAATTTTCATGTATATCATAGTATCATCATCATGTCTATGATTTACATGAAAATTTTGGGTTGAATGACGACATTACGTGTAAACACATTTTAATAAGTAATTAGTTTTCGATAAGGAATTAATTATTTATTGGTTATTATGTAACACCGTGTATAGACTAGCATTCCGCTCGCGGCTTCGCCCGCGTTATTATTATTTTCCGTGGGAATTTTATATTTTCCCGTAGGAAAAATAATTTTGTAGCCTATTATACCGGGTGTAACTGAACACCCCAATAACATTTAAGGGGCATATAAGTTAGATACTAAATGGACCTTCGGTGCTTGTCTGCGACCTGGAACCCCAATACTTTCAGAGTTATTTGATTTTAAAATGAAAGTAAAAACTTTCAAGTGACAACCATAATCAGCTCTTAACCCAAAAGAAATTTAAACACAAAATGACACGTGACAGACGTGAGCGTAGTATTCCTCCTACGCTTACGTAGGGCTGTCGGCACTTAATACCAAACAATAATTTATTTAGTTTGTATGACGTGAGCGTAGTATTCCTCTTACGCTTACGTAGGGCTGTCGGCACTTAATACCAAACAATAATTTATTTAGTTTGTATGGGAAAAAAGTTAAGTTTGTTAGCCCTAATATTTTTCCTACAGAATCTCAACATCTGATGGATACATACCCTTAAATGTTATTGGGGTGTTCAGTTACATCCTGTATAGAAGACTGTTAATTATTTATATTTAGGAGCTCGGATAATAAATTTCATAGATAGATAGAGCAGATTTTAAATATTTTCCATAGAAACTTAAACTTTCAACCCCTATTTTGCACCCTAAGGGGGTGAATTACAATAAACCACGAAACACGTGTTCAATGAAATGTTTTTAAGAGCATGAATCTCAAGTGTTATCAAAATCTTTGCTAATTTAAAGATTTTCCACACAAACTTGCAAACCCTGTTTCATCCCTTTAGGGTAAATTTTTTTAAATCTCTTCTAAGTTTGTGTCCGCATTTTGAATTAAAACAACTGTCCAAATTTCACGTTTCTACCATTAGCGGTTACGGCTGTGCTGTGCGTGCGTCTATTTTATATATATTATTCTATATATACCTATATATGTATATATATATATATTCTATATATACCTATATATGTATATATATATATCATCATCATCACAGCCCATATACGTCCCCACCGAGGGGCTCGAGCCTACCCTATATTAGGGTGATTAGGCCTTAGTCAACCACGCTGGCCCAGTGCGGATTGGTCGACTTCACATACATCATTGAATTTCTTCGCAGATGTATGCAGGTTGCCTCACGATGTTTTCCTTCACCGTAGGAGCGTCAGACAAATGTACATATGAAATTCGAAACGAAAAACACATTGGTACATGGCGGGTCTCGAACCCCGACCCCCCGATTGGAAGGCAAGTGCCGAGTCCACTGCGCCACCGACGCTCTCAATATATATATATATATATATATATATTGTAGTACTGTCGGCAAAACAACAATAATAATAACAATTTCAATAGGCTAATAATAATATATTCTTTATGCTGATCGTTTTTGCTTATCTACGAACAAAGCCTCTGATAATTATCACGTTCAATAGAGTTAATTTATGACAATGGCGGAAACAGAGCTTTCATTGTTTCTATTGATAATACACTAGCTTCTGGTCTCAAGAGTTTTGGTAAAGCACCACGTGTTAATTAAATGAACTAAATACTTATCGCGACTACTTCCTTTGTATTAAACAAGCAAGTGAGTTGCACTTAATTAAGATAATGATATTGTTCTTTAATAGTATCACTGATTAATACAAGATACTACTTTCACGAAATAACGACCGACACATACTTCATATAAATAAAATTACGTATCAGCATGAATATAATACCAATCCTATGCATAATAATGTAGTTTATATTACAAGTTAATAGCACAAGTATGCAATACTTAAAAGAAGGCTCCAACCATTATGTTTAAGAAAGATGTAAGTTTTTAAAGAAATAAAACTATTATTATTAAAAAAAATATATTGTTAACATTGCGGATCCATTGGCTTTTGGAAAAAGGGACTTGGTTACCTGTAGTACAGGGTTACAGGCACGCAGGGACCAGCTTCCACGCATTTGTTCCGAAATATCTTGTTTACATTTTTGCTTATTAAAAACATAATCGTGGAGAAAATAAACAAATAAATAACTATACTCTCAATCACGTCGAGCTGTGAGCTGTGAGTGAACACATAGCTTATGTTAAGAGTGTGAACACATAGCTTAGATATATTTTATGTCAAGGTTTCCGACGAGATTTGCTTAGTGTTAATTTGGTTGGCCCAGATGACAATTAAATCGGTTGTGCAACAAGAAAAATAGATGATAGTTACCTACTGTTTTATCAAAAGGAATATTTTGGAACTGTAATCATATCCTGCGAAGGACTCGAAGAAAAAAAGACAACATCAGCATAAAACCTTAAATCCCTACATGGCTATTAGTATATAGAAATGCGAAAGTCTTTCTGTTATGATTACATGGTGAAATAGCTGAACAAATTTCAATGTTTGGTGTAGAGATTACATAAGCCCTAGGAAAGGTTAATATTAATTCCGAATTTTGTTTCCCTTGATGTGATTATGTGATTTCCAGGAACGTGTGATAGTAACCGAACTTGCGCTGTATCTAAATTCCACGCAGGCAAAGTCGCGGGCAACAGCGAGTCGGTTATAAATAAAACGTCGGACATGGACGGTTTCGGCGGTACTCTACAATTTTCTAACGTACTAACTAACGTACGTAGTTCGCGGTATTCACAATAATACATACTTAACATTTTTACAAAAAAAATAGTATCGTCATTGTACTCGACTCTCTGGGATAATATTGTAAGTCAGGACTAAGTGTAATTAGGTTATTAAAATGAGGCTGTAACAGTGTACACAGCTAAATTACACGTAACTACTGTTTGTGAATTGTGGCATGAGTTAGGTATATGGGTTTTTATAATAAATAAGAGCGTTCTTCAATTAGGTAGAACCTGGGCTAACGTTAGATATACAGCAGCTATATCTATTTAAAATTAGATTCTATCTATTCTCGGTCAATAACAATATAAATTTAGATGCTAAAATAAGAAAATAAATCAGTTGATAACATAAGATAACGTGTTGTATAGGCTCATGAATCACTTCGAAAATGTGACACGTTATTATTAATAACTTATTGAAATATACCCGTATAATTTACTAAGTACAAATAAGTAGGAACATAATTAAGTGCCAATAATGACAAAAGGCCTATTAACAAAAGTGGATATAGTGGCCACAGTCCAATTGTATTCAAGTGTCTTTTTATCGTCTCTCTCTGTTATGACATGGCAATAACTTTTATTGTTATACCGAGATTCAATAAAACAGAAGGGCAATAGAACGGCGATGTAGGTTGTAGGTATGTGAATTTTGTGAATATAAGTATTTGCATGTTGGTGTGGTACTAATTATTGATATTCCTTTGTCGCATGCGATTGAGGGAGGGCGGGCGGTGCACCATTGGCCTGCGTAGTTAGTACCAACTAGGCGCCGATATTTTTTGTCGGAAGTTTTGCTACGAGTGTATACCTACTCTTTAACAATTAACATTACGAATACGAAGCTCTTGGCCTTCGTCCCACCCCACCTGATGGTAAGTGACGATAAGGCCGAAGGTAGAAGCGAGGTGTTGATAGGCCCAATAGGCTAGATGACAAAAAAAAATTTTTGCTTTAATAGAAGCTCATTCATTATATAAACTGAAAGAAAAAATCGGTTTTCGAATAATTAAAAAAGCAACCAAGATTTTAGGTACTTATTAAAGATTTTTCTCCATCTCTTTCTAGCAAAACGGCAATTTACATGGACTTTATATGGCCGTACTAAACAATGACGTCACGGTTGTTGTCGGATCTCTCTGTCTAATCGCTTTCAAATTAACAACTTAAAATGCTTGTATCTAATGTAGTTCTAAGCCGATTTCAATTCTAATTTCACAGGATTGTATCTTTTTCTACGGCATTTTAATATTTTATGACGAGACGTGAAAATTTGAATTCAGTCATCATCCCTATTCTACTAATAAGTTACAGCCGAATCGAAACTGAACCATTGCGGTCGACCAATCGGAGCGCTTATATTGCCATTCAACTGTTCGATGACGTGATAATGTGTCGTTCTGATTGGTCGATCGCAACGGTTCAGTTTCGCTTCGGCTTTAACTTACTGGCAGAATCCGGCCTCAGTTCAACTGTTCAAGTAATGACTTGAACTGATCAACACCTGTGCCCCAAGCACGCTAACCACTATAGTTATAGTTATCGTATCGTAATCGTATTATTTGTATGGAAACTTTAGCAGCGCCGCTACGGTCGTTTAAGGAACTAAATGGTATCATAATGGTAATAGTATAGTTAACGAGAGCTAAAGTATGAGAATCGTTAGCACGAACTCACTTTTGACATGTACTGAGGCCCAATTCAGCTAATAAGCTACAGCCGAATCGAAACTGAGCCGTTGCGGTCGACCAATTAGAACGCCACATTATCACGTCATCGAGCAGTTGAAAGGCAATATAAGCGCTCCGATTGGTCGACCGCAACGGTTCAGTTTCGATTCGGCTGTAGCTTATTAGCTGAATTGGGCCTCTGTTTTATTCGTGATGATAGCTAGCATCATCATATCTCTCATCGAGTATTTTACAGTGACTGAACTATCGTTACGTTACGAGCTCACGATAGTCTTACGTTACGATAGTGTTTCTAACTGTCCATTTAATATCTCATAGTAAGTAAATACGATTACTATACTATAAATATAGTGTTTTGTTGCTAGGGGTAGCTGAGGAACTGGACATTTTACATAATTTTTGGAACCCAAGAATGTTATTGACATTGTTATTATGGCGACAAACTTAGGTAAGACGGTGCTAGCTAGCCAGGCGGGCTCAGAAGCTCTACCATCAATTAAACCGAGCAGCAAAACTTCTGCCCCCATGGGGAATCGAGCCCCGGACCTCCAGATACGATATCCAGGCCCGTACTGCTGTTCTAAGCATTTTAACGCAACGCATGGGCTTTAGTTAGTGAGACTTTAGTAACAAGTTAATAGAGTCAACGCCATAGACGTAGTCAACGCTATTGCAAAGTATATTGCCATCTCGTTCCCGTTATGATTTTATTACTGTTTTAAAGCTTAGCGCGCACTACTTTTTTTTGCGACACAATTTTAAAATGGCGCTTTATACAATACCGCGGAATATGCTCTGCGCACACTGCGTCAAAAATAGAATAAATTTGCTCATTCTTAACATGGAATTTGTATATATTGCTAGTCTCGTTTGGTTATTTTTTTATACAACTAAATTGGCAAACAGGCATACTGCCCACAGGTAAGTGGTAACAGTCATCTATTGTACATGTGGCTCTTGTAAGATTCGCAGCTAATCTGCAACCCCCACAAGAACCACTCTGTACGTTGCCAACTTGTGACATAAATTGTAAAGTCACGGTACCCAGCAATTTCACTGTCAGTCATATCTATCTTACCCTTCAAACTGGAACACAGTAAATTGTTAAGGAGTAGTTGGAAGTTTTGCTATACGCGGTTATTTTTTTATCACCCTGGAAAATTTTAGGGACGCTTTAATCGAGCTTTATATAGTATAGATAAAAAAAAGTGAAATAAAAAAATATATGTATAAAAAAAATAAAAAAATCTCTAAAAATGCTGCTCTCAACTAGTACAGCATTCTTTGTATTTTAAAAAA
This sequence comes from Schoenobius gigantellus, assembly GCA_963935595.1. NCBI lineage: Eukaryota > Metazoa > Arthropoda > Insecta > Lepidoptera > Crambidae > Schoenobius > Schoenobius gigantellus. The sequence goes on from OZ012543.1 coordinate 4,841,134, forward strand.
AATTAATATAACATTAAGGAGGGGGGTTATTTTTTTTATTTATATTTAAATCATTCTAATACCATGTCGTGAAGCGTCCCTTAAATTTTCCAGGGTGATAAAAAAATAACCGTGTATACCTAATATAGCAAAACTTCCAACTACGCAGGCCAATGGTGCACCGCCCGCCCTCCCTCAAACACAGCAATGGACTCGTAAGCACTGCTGCTTTGCGGCAGAAAAATGTAAGACGGAGGTACCCAAGCAGGCTACCCTCGACGGTACAGAGTCTCCCTACAGTAAAGTAAATGTCAACTTAAGAACTTACTTATAATTTCAGAAGAAATACAAAAAGGTTACTAAAGTGCGAGTTGGACTCGCGAACATTTCATACAAACTTATCTAAAAATTAGTTCATACGATTAGTTCTAACTATGTACAGTCATTTTAGTACCATGTCACAATGCTCTAAGACAGGGGTCTCTTAACTACGGCCCGCGGACCAAATTCGGCCCGCCCCAGTGCCAATCCGTAATTGAAATGCAAAAAAAAAGCGTACTTAGTAGGTATGTTTGCTAAGGTCGCGCACTCTGCGTCTAGCCCAGAAATTATACTATTACCGTGGTTAAGGGCAGAAAAATTAAAACTGCTTTGGCCCCTGCTGGGTTATTGTCTCAGAAAAAATCCATCACGATCGCTTATAATTGGACAGCCATTGCGCCGTGAACATAAGACTCTGTGCCGACTGCCATTTATAAAGGAGTAATGGATGGACTGCGAGCGTCAAATTGTAAGCGATCGCGATAGATTTTTTCTTAGACAATAACCCCCCAGGAACATACTGTAGTAAACTTGGACTCAATTCTGAAGTGGCCGCTAAATTTCCTAATTTTAGTTAGGTGCCGCTAAACCATTTTCCTATTCTACGGTAATTGTCAAATTCAACCGACATTGCTAATTTGAATCTGGCGTTTCTAATTTTAGACGGTCAATTCAACTTAGCTTTAGCCGTCCAAATGCTATTCTAGACGTGATATTTTTACGCGTAAACATCCTAAACTTACTATTTTTAGCGGCGACTAAAATCATCCCGATTAAAATTAAAGCCTTGCTAAAATCCGTCATTTTGGTAATGAAAAATACAAACCCTAACAACAAATGAGATACAAATTAAAATGTTGTCCAAATTGATATAAAAAACATTGGTATTAGTTAGAACTATATTGTTAAAAAAAGATAAAAATGTACAGAAAAAGTGTTAACTGTTTATTTATTTCTTCCCTTACACTATTTTTACAGAGCTTAAGTCTAATACAATAGTGTAACTCTAAAAATGCAATGCAATTATAATGATTTAAAACTATATTCCTTATTATTATTCCTTATAATAGTAGAAATCCAAATATAAACCTTCATTCTTCTTCTTCATTCAATCAAAATATAAATACTTCACTAATATATAACTAATTATGTACATTGCGGTGACTGTGAATTCATTCAGAGAACAGTAAAACTGTTATGTCTGTTATATAAACAAGCTCGTTTTAGTTTCTTTAACAACAAGATCCATTCATTAATTCACTTTTAATATTTTTATCATTGCAACACAAATAAACTAATCTTAGACATTTTAGAATTACGCTAAGTTCTGCCTAAATTTAGTTGGCCTCTCATCGTAGAATAGCACTTGCTTAACCGGCCATTTAAAAGTTTAAATTTAGAAATTTTAGCTGTAGGTTATTTAGACGGCGGGCGCACAAAATTGAGTCCATTGTGGCCCTAACTACAGTTAACAATTGTTAAACTGTGCCCTAACTATGGCTTTAAAGTTTGGAGACCCCTACTCTAAGATGTCACACCAATTATTAACAATGCAATATAGGTGTAACCATACTAAATAATAGGAATAGTTGGTGTGATGTGGTACTAAAATGTCCATCTGCTTCTAAAGCCGACCGTACAGTAAGCTTTCATTCAATTAAGCTTCACATGTACACTACCACTACGAAAACCGCCACTATTACGACCGACTTAAGAACGGTCCAAAGGTCAAACAGTATATGTATAGAGTATAGCTTGACAAGGAGCTAACTGTACATATTCACGGTTTTCCGATTTTTTTAAAACTTTTTACCAAATTTCATGATTTTAGGTTAACGGGTACATACCATATAGTTTCGATTCCCTTGTGAAATAGCGATAATATGCGACATATTATACCTATATCTTTTGGTAGCATTGATAGGCCTCAAGTATGATTTTGTCACTGCTGAAAGAGAACGCAAACCCGAGTACGTGTTTGATATGGATTCACTTTGATAGCGCTATGCTTACCCGAGAAAAATGGTCTTGCTCTTACAGACTTTCCATCTTAATATTCTTCTTCGTCTTCTGCGGCGCTACAACCCTTTGTGGGCTCTTGCATATTTCTAGATTTTTTTTCTGGGGTGGACCTGGCCCTTGATTTTTATTTGAAGTTATCACTGTTTGGCGTCCATCATAGAATTTTGAAACGGTAGCCTAACATCCTGTGGTGGGCACTAAACCATACTGGGGTGGGCACGGACCACCCGGCCCTCTATATACGCCTATGAGCCCTGGTGACTTCCACATATTTGCACCACTCATTGCGATCCGTGACTTTCCTTCTCCAGCCAGTGAAGCGTCTCACGGCCCTCAGGTATTCCTCGATGTAATCGACGATCCACCCTTTCTTTGATGTCCCGCGTCTAGGAACATAGGGCACCATGGGTGCCTTACGTTAGTCCTTCCTCTTTACGTGCCTGACCCAACTAAGGTGCGATTTCACGTATCTTACTATCGTTTCCCGGTTGATGAAAGCCTCGAGCTAGTGGTTCATGCAGGGACGATAGGCGTCAATGTCCTCGATAGAGCCGAACACTTCACGTAGCACCTTCCTGTCGAAAACCGCGAGTTTCTGCTGTTCTCTCGACGTTAATGCCACATCTATAGGCTACTGGTGGGATGATGGTCTCAATACCAACAGCTTAATTTTACGAGGTACGATTTAATGCTCAGGTGCTTCATGAGAAAGAAGTTTCTTTACGGAATAGTGCTTACTTTTGTTTGTTTTGTTTTCTTCTTCCTCGATTTGGTTTTGAGCCGATATTGTGGACAGATTTCATCTCCAGCAACCCTGATATATTGCGGTGACATAAGATGTCGCGAGTTGGCAAGATATTTGATATTGCTTGTTTTGATATGAAGTTCATAATGGGCTGGGCGCTTCTGTTTTTAGAGTTTAGTGCTAGACCGACTGCTGATAACTTTGTTGTCAACATATTCCACTATAGTTGAGGAGTTGTAGTCAATAAGACCCTTTATTCCTACATTGCAGATAGCAGCCTCAAGCGTCAAGTTAAGTTTATTAACTTACTCTACAAAGTACGTTCAACGTTGTGTTTGTTATAATTTTCTGAATAGATTGTAAAAAGATCAGATAGTGACTCAAATATGCCTCGATTTTTTAATTTGAAATCAGACCACTTGCTGATTTTTTGAGATAAATTGTACACTTTTTTCCCACTAAGTCGCTAAATAATAAAAAAAAAACATTATTTGAGGTGGTGGCCGTTTAATATTTTCACCGGTTTTAGATACATAAAGTAGCACATAAAACACGCGTGTGTTATAAAAGCGGTTAGTGCGGTTATAATCTATTACCGCACTATTAGCGTTAGGAGTGTTATTTTTTAAATCAGAAAACAGTTGTCTTAAAAACAGTATGTAAATATTTTTGTTAATAAATAAACTCTATTACTTGAAATATAATAATTAATCATTTATTTTCATACCGTTATTTAGTTTTGTATACAAATTAACAATGATTTATGTTATTTAATCAAAAAAATCAGTTTTCATAAGGTATTTTTCTTCAAAAGTGTTGAAAAAAGTCGTACGATATAAGTGCGTGCGCATACGGCTCTATTACGCCCTCGCCTTCGGCTCGGGCCGAAATTCCGCCTCGAAAGTTGTAACCACCATAACGCACTTATAATCGTAATGTATTATTTTATATTTGCTTATATTTAAAGCGTCTCATGAGCATTCGTACACAAAATAATAAGTAATTAGGTAGGTCTGGACGAACGATGAAAAGTACAATGATCTTTTTTCCTTCAAACCTATGAATTGTCAGGCCAAGTAGGTACTACCTAGAATATGATTGTTATTGAATTTTGTTATTTATTTCTTTTTTTATGGGAATAATAATTAATTATGTAGGTAACATCACTCTTATAATATTTTTATTATACAAATTCCTTGATTTCCTTACATTGTGCTGCATAAACTTTCGTGACGTGACGATTTTTTCTCTAAAGGTTTTATCGGCCATGGCTAGACGTGACGATAGAGAATCAATAACCATAGAGATTGAATTATTTTAAATTGCTATTCTGTGCCACTGGAACTAATATTGGAATGATTGAATAGTGGGATTCGAAATTCGAATCCTGTAAGAATAGTAGAGATGGGACCTTTGTTTAATATCGATTGAAAAAAGTTATGTAAGTAACGTGCTCATATTTTTCACGTGGTAAACATATATCAATAAACTCACCAAAGCCAATTTCATGTCGAACGGTGTCGGCTTTCACGATGACCGGGATTTCTTCGAACGGCTTGTCATCGGCTTCGCACTTGTCGACCTCAGCGGGCGGCTCGTTCTCAAAGTATTCGTCGAACTTGTTTTTGTTGAAGAAATCAAAATCAACTGCGGCACGTTTCATAGTTGGGGTGGCGCTATTCGCCGAGTCTACGTCGAATTGTAACATTTTTGCGGGAGACATCACCTCGGCGATTGGAGAGGGTCTCACAAAAATATCATTGTCGCTTCTTTTCGCGAGCGATAACTTTAAAAAGTTCGGTCGACGAATATTATCTACGATGTTGATATTTGGAGCGTTAGTCAAAGCAGTTCCCGCCAACGGTGACGGCGCATGTTTTGTCTCTGTTTCGGGAGTCGGGAATCGAGTGTCCTCTATGTTGACAACAGGTGTCCCTACATCTGAGTTAGTGATGTCTACAGAAGAGTTCCTATCACGAATAGTTATGTTTTCACCTATATTGGATATATTATCGAAACTAGTGCGAAAAGTGTCCTCGGGAAGATCCGAATTTTCAACTATGTATAATTGATTTGAACTTGTGGATGTCCTAACTGATAGGCATTCAGAGTTATTCGGTTCTACAAACGGCGACTCCATTTTGTCTTAATAAGGCTGCATAAAGTTAAAAATACAACAATCAATGTGTATTAATGCTCTGTTTGTCCTTGAAATAGTTACTTCATTAATCGATAAGGGAATGAAGTCGCATCACTTCACTCACGCACACATGCGCACATGCGATTTGATATTTCGTGAATGCGTGTGTGTGTGTATCGGAGATCTGTCAAACTAGCTCTTTCTATAGCAGCGTAATGTCCTTGTCTAATTTGTGTAATGCAACACAAATAGAGAATTTCTTTGAAAATAAGGCACAAAATAACAGTGGAATGCTCGAGTAAATAGAATAATGTCAATGAAGTTTACGCGATATAGACTGTTAGAGTCGTGGCTAAAAATAGATCTGTATCGTCCGTCACACACTGATTTCGCCCGCTCTTAATTCACGATCACAAGAATTCTTTAAATGTCTTCGCAGATTCGACGGAAATCACATTTTTGTCCACACTTGGCATTATTTGCGGTTTTTATTATTCGTACGCGAGAAATACATTAGCGGTGCGATGGCGCGCTGCTGAACCCGACTACATACATCATGTAAATGTCAACAAACACAAAGTTCTGAATAATTTATCGAGAATGCGCGCGAACTGCAAAATTTAAGTGAAGCAATATAATGGAAATACTGAAATGGAAACGCCCTCGTTGATAGAATCCCTAGAATTAGTCAAAACTTTGTATAATTCAAGAATGACTATGCGCCAATAGGGTCTATTTTCCTGTGCGCGATTTTGACGTAACCTGTTATCTACAAACAAGTTGGAAGCAGGAAACATTTTGTTTGCGTGCGTTTCGTCGCGTCAAGCGTAAATTTACGTTTTGTATCTTTACTTCAGTGAATGTTTATTTTTCTTCCATCTGTGCAGTAATTCTAGATAATTGCCCCACATGCGAAGCACAATGCGGAGCATTGTTGCTTTAGTGCAGATAAATGAATTAAATTTAAACCACCATTAAAGTTACTCTATTGTGGTTTAAAATAGTTTAAATAAAACGAAGTGCAATAAAGTTACTTTACTGCACTGTTTCAGTTTTTTTCTCATGCGCAGATAATTAAAGGCAAGGGGGTAAACCTATATACAGCTATATCGTTGAATAGTTTACTTTCTTTATAGTTACCGATGTATTAGGTTTTCTTTTTGCCTCGAACTCGATTTTGAACGACGGAGACGCTGAACCTTGGTACGACCACTATGCCGGTTAATGTTACACAATGTGAACGGCGGAAGTTGTTAGCTCTGGATGTTCATAAGGCGAGTGGGCTAGATGGTATACCGCAGTGGTCCTCAAGGTGTGTGCTCCTGAGTCCTGGGGTCTGGGGTCTCTGTACCAAGGTCATGTAGGTACTTGGGTATCTCCGTCTTACCTATTTCTGACTTTACATCTGATGTCATAAGTTGGCAACGTACACTGTGATTATTGTGGGGGTTACAGTTTTACAGCGTTACCACTTACCATCAGTTGGGCAGTTTGCTTATTTGCCAACTCAGTAGCAATAAAAAGTAGGTATCTATATATACCTTTACACCTTTATATTTTATTCTTTTGCTTTCTATGCATCTTAAATACTTACAAATGATAGTAGTTTGTAAATCCACTACGCACATCAAACATCAACGCACATGTGTTAAAACGTACTGTATGGCTGTCCGTACGCGTCTTCAAGTCAATAACACGATACTATGTCGATAAAACCGGTTTATTAAGGCTTTAGTAAAGTTCTTATAACGTTCGCGTTCCCAAGCAAAGATCGGAGCAAAACCGAAATAAACCGATATTAACCGGTATATTTTATTCCGGTTCCGAGCCTTGGCGGCAGTTTGTCGATGGCTCTCATATAGTGAAACCGAAAAAGTATTGGAAGTAGGAAGAAGGAAGTAATGAGATAGGAAATCTAAGTATTCACATACCCCACTACTCACCCTCTTACATGCACTCACACACAATCATCATACACATTAAGAGGACACCTAAAACACATAAAAAACTATTCAAAAATATATTTACTCACACAATCATGTGCCTTGAAATTTTTAATGTTTGTTATTGCTTAAAATTTTGTAAGTATTCTCCGAGGATAGAGGCGCTGTATGCTGAAATATAGGTATCAGCCTAGTTCAGCATCAGATAATCTTAGAACATAGTAAAATTATGAAGCAGTTATTGGTGTAATTAATTTGTGTTTGTGTTTTTGGGCCATATAAAAATTATAATTATTGACGCGGTACCAAAAAGAGCTATGAGATACGTGGTGGATCCCATACTCACAATACAAGTTGTACTAAGCCTCTCGATCAGAGAAGAGATTTTTGACATGATACCCACAGCCACGGGACCATTTTTTTGAGTTAAAAAGCCTCAACAAAATGGTCCCGTACTGTAGGTACGCTTTCGAAGGAATTTCCTTCCGCGCACGCTCAATCAAGATGTAGAATGAACGACATTGGGTTCTTCAAGAAGGGTATAAAATGTTGCTAGGGTTTGCATCGCGTAAGCGATACTCCAAGTCATCTAAGCGTCCCATCCATAGGCTGCGGTAACCAACCGTTTACCATCACGCGGTCTGTACGCTTTAAATGAAAAAATGTGATTCTTTAAGTAGTTAAATGTAACATGTTGGATTATATCCCGTAAGAACATTTATTGGGCCGACCTCTCTGACTGAAACCTGGTGAAGGTGGCATGGCCAGACATTTGTTACCTACCCAGATAGCATCCAAACTTGAAGCAAGTTTGAATCAAACTTTCGACTTTCCCAACAACAAGCTTGCATCATGTTTGTTTGAAGCTTGCATGATGATTGTATTTTCAATAACGCAATATACAATATTGCCCCAACAAACTAGTCGCTTTTTAAAGTTTGTTGGGGCAATATTGTATGTACATTACAACATTGTATACTGCCGAAAAAAACAAAAATTACGCAATTTCAAGTGAATGTGACGTGTGCCTCTCGGACGCGATCACACATCCACCGCAGCATGTTCATCTCCGTGACACGTAGCTCCTGCTTGTTCCGCGTTTCACAGCCGTAAGAATTGAAGGGCATATGGATCTGTCCATTCAGCTTGGCGTTGGCCGGCATTTTAGGGTTGCAAATGACACCGCGGACCGACCATACCCCTGGGGCGGGGTAGGACTTAACCATACCACTATTGTAGTGTTTCACACCCCTTTTTCCCGCCATTCACCCCAAACTCCAGATACTCGGGCTTTGACGTCTTTGTCGATGTCGCCAGACAGGCTAAGCACAGATACCATGTATATGGCCTGGGGCCTAATTCTGCTAATCTTAACGTTGCTATCGTGTCTCGTAGCGTTTCAATTAAACAGCTTTTGTCACTTTTGCACGCTTCTCGTGGTGCATTATACCGGGTGTAACTGAACACCCCAATAACATTTAAGGGGTATATAAGTTAGTTACTAAATGGATCTTCGGTGCTTGTCTGAGACCTGGAACCCCAATAATTTCAGAGTTATTTGATTTCAAAGTGAAAGCAAAAAATTTTCAAGTGACAACCATAATCAGCTCTTAACACCAAAATGACACGTGACAGACGTGAGCGTAGTATTCCTCGTACGCTTACGTAGGGCTTTCGGCACTTAATACCAAAAAATAATTTATTTAGTTTGTATGATGTGAGCGTAGTATTCCTCGTACGCTTACGTTGGGCTGTCGGCACTTAATACCAAAAAATATTTTATTTAGTTTGTATGGGAAGAAACTTCTGATGAATACATATCCTTAAATGTTATTGGGGTGTTCAGTTACACCCTGTATATACTACGATTTCTTGATAAGTCAGCAGTGACAAGTGTTTTAGTTAGTTGTCGGTTAACCAACAATAACTGGTTAAAAAGCAATGCTATTATGACTTTATCGACACGCCATAAATGAATTAACGCTAGCAGAATAGGGTCCCAGGTCCGTGCACTCGACTACATCTACTGTCCTAATTCACTTTTAGGGTTTATTGTGACCGATAAAATTTCAACCACTGGGAGGGTTGCATTATCAAATTAAAATATCGTGTATGACAGCTGGGACGAGTTTATTACTTAAAAAGTTGTTCTGTCCTGCGGGACTACTGGCACGAAATATTGGTAGTAGTAGGACATCACGGTGATGGGACAACTCAACGGGATTAGTGGGATAGACCCGATCCTACGCGATGATGGCTCTTAATTTGCGCTATGCCTTGTTGTGACATAATTGTCGCTGAGCCTAAACCTTTTGCTGGCTGCAGCACGCAAACATAATGTGTATGTAAGTCCTGTATCTCTGATTGATTACTCTATAATTCTAGCTAGTTTTATCAGTTTGACTGATTACCGCACTTTATTACTTTTATTACACTACCATTCTATTAATTTATAAATGGAAAAATATATTGATGTAAGCAAATAGGAATACAAAAATCTACTTGGAAATCAAAACAAAATACATTTAAACATGTTTATTAATTAATTAACAATAAAATTAACTTATATGCATACTATGTGAAATAATCATTGCTTAAACTTTTTTCTTTTGCCTCCCCGTCCATCCAATTTGGGACCTTTCCTTTTTCCGCTATTTTTGCTGTCGGCCATTTTGTTAAAGCCGCCATTTTGTTTCTTGTTGAACTTTTTACCGCCTTTGCCGCCGTGCATTTTTCTATTATAGCCCTTTATCCATCTATCCCGTTTATCCTCCCACGCTAGTTGCTTTGTGCTGGAGTTGTCTGTGTTGGAGACTGCTTGACTGGACCCTTGTTTCTTGTTTGACGCGGTTTCTTCTAGAAGAGTCGAGAATTCCTCTGCAGACGCAAATAGTGAACCAAGATCGTCTTTGCCTGCAACAACAATGAAATATTATGTCAGTTAAAAATAACACCAAACTTCCCATTCTGCTTGCTGCCTCGAAGTGTCATTTTGACACTTTTATGTCCATTACTGCTATAATCGTCGTCACAATGGCGATATGATACGTTTCAACTAACATTTATTCGCTAAGATTAAAAGATGAAGAAGTGAATGATAGTGCTGTCAGGCCTCTGTCACTACGCACCTACTATCTTGTACTACCTACTAAGTACAAGATACCTACCTACCATTCCGCGCGCAATGAGAGTGCAAAAGCAGAGGGGCTGCCGCGCTCTTGAGATTAATATATACTTATAAATAGAAACGTTTTGGGCGCTTTCTCGCGCGCTTGATTATTTATCATCAGCAACAACCCTATCGAGCTCGTAGCGACGTGTAGCTTCAGAATTACTAATAACATATGTTAACACGTAGCGTTAAGGTGTGATTCAGCGTGAAGCTCAAAGTTTAGGTATTTAAAATGTCTGCTTTTTTCAAGATCAAAGAAATGCATCTTCTGTACATAATACTATTATCTATTCTGTGGTGCTGTTTACACGTATCCTTGTGGACTGTTTTAAAACTATTTTTACGTTTTGACAGGGTGGCAATATATGACCAATCAAGAATAAACTTCGAGTGAATCGTACAATTCTATTTTTAAACGATCAACTGTATCTGTTGTTCAATGCACTTTAATGCTGAACGAAAAAAGTGAATATATTGAGCAAACTTTCAACGCGATTGAAATGATTTAACAATGACATATTGTAAAGCATAAGTTAAATTCGCCATAACAAAAATACTCACTTAACTAGTAATTAATATAGTGTTACTACAAAACGATGATGCTGCCTCTGTGCAACTTATGAATGAAAATGAATGAAATGTTTAAAAAACATGACTAATCATCACATACCAAGTACACATAAAAAAGTGTAATTTTATGAAATAAGAGTGATTTAGCTATAAGGAAAAATGTCAGTGGCGTAACTATGCTACCTGAAACTAACATTTTTTATTTGTAGTCCTCATTACCTTTAAGTTTAAGGTTCAATTTGCCTTTCTTCTGCTTCTTGCCGGGTACGTCGACAATGTCATCCTCTTCATCGTCGCTGCCTTGGAGAAGCAGCTCTGCGAACAAAACTTTATTATTAGAAATTGTAGTATTAATAAATAACTAGTATTTATATTTTATTGGCGGTCTTTTTATTTCTTCGGGTCAACAAACAATATCAAGAGATCAGTAAACAGTTATAATAACAAACTATTTTAGTAATTGCGATATCCGAATGGTTAGCCACAAATTAATGGCCGGTGCAGACTAATGCAAAAAATGTCGCGAAAAAGTCATCTTTGTGTGGACCTTATGCCAAAAAACGTAAGTATAAAGGAATATCGCATGCGAAACGCACAGATTATCAATTTTAAAGTGACAGAGGAATGCACAATGCACATACACAGTTAAAATAAAACGTTCTTTATGTAAATTACTGTTTGAAAGTATTATTTCGTGTCATGAGTTCTGTCAAACTCATACACTATGGCTTGGCTTACAGTCAAAAAGTTGCACTTGTAGCCTTTGGTCCGCCTCATTTTGGATGCGCTTGTAACAAAATAAAATAAATAAAATATCTTTTATTACTGAGAAACTTTTAAAACCAATGCACTTTATGCACTGCTCTCATATAAGGTCACCCTGTGTTATGAGAGTCAGGCTCCTCTTATAACAAATGTTTTATCAACAGAAAACATTTCATTTATTTTTTCGACTTACTTCTATGAGACGGGGTGGGACTACGAGTCTTGAATTTTAAATGCCACCTTCAGTGGGACTTGTAGTGGGACCAAGAACCCTAACTTGGTGGGGTTACGAGTCCGGTGGGACAAAATTGGTGGGACCACGAGTCAAAAATCTTTTTTTCTAGATTAATAAAAATTAATTTAGAACTTGTTTTCAAGTTCTTAGTTAATCGGATATTTTTTATAATGAATATATCAATATAGTGGAATTATTGTGAAAACTGGTGCTGTCTTTTGTTTAAATAATAGGTAAGTACACAATCGTTATCTAATTTAATTACATGTCTATTATTTTTAAATGTATCGTACATACATTCAAAGTTAAGTTTTCTAGTAAAACTATGACAAACCATGTTGATTATATTATAGTATAAGTAAATTATTGTAACATACTTCGGAGTAGGTACCTATGAAGCTATTTACCACTGATGATTATTATTTATGAGTTTATAAGGTAATTATTGTGATATTTTTGTAGATTTATACATGTATAATGTTCAAGTTGTGTAAGTTTAATAATTATTTGTTTTTTTTACCTTAAATTAAAATATTTCTAATAAAAATAAATATTGTTTTCACTTTACTTTTTTTCACGCTAAAAACTAAGCTTAAAACTAGAATGCAGATTTAAGGGGACAACGACTCGTGAAATATTTAGTTCCCGTTGTCCCCTTACACAAATCTACGTTATGGGGACAACGGGAAAAAAAAATAATCACGGCCCGCTGTCCTCGTGATGGGGACACGGCGTATTTTTGTGTGTTAGTCTCTCTCTGTGTGTGTGTGTGTCTGCGTGTATGTGTGCGTGTGTGTAATTGTGTATGTCTATCTATGAGCACTCGTAAATCAGTAATATGAGGTTATGTATGTGCATGTTTCGAGTACAATTTATATATGGCAGGTTGTGTGTGTGTATATGACTATGATGATCTAATTGTACTATGAATAAGGTCTTCCCAACTGTCATACTCGACTCATACATGTCGG